>CM034547.1:10448512-15248512 GCA_020055645.1 Tomocerus qinae | reverse complement strand
CGGTACCTGTAAAATATATTCGCTATCCACCAGCAGGAGAACACAATGAAGAACGACCCAGGAAGAATATGTCCTTCAAAATGGTAACTTGCCATCTTAGCCCAATTTCTACAAATACATTAAAAACACCTTATTTTCATGGGTTGAACCTTCAACACTACCAGCTACTGAAAGCATTATGACTTGTGTTATTTTGGTTTAGTACTTACCAAAATGGTGGTAAAATAAGATTGCAATACTCCCGATGGCCAACAAAAATCTAATCCAAAATTGGCTCCCGAATGGAAGTTGAGATCCAAATTCTTCCTAACAGTTTGATTTCATTGCAATAGGCTCTATTGCGTTTTACTGGAATACATTTCTACTGCCGTTGGCACTGACAACTCGTGTGGTTACAATTTATTAGTATGAATATTGAACCCACAGTATTTTGATCCACATGGCTACTCCCCAGAAGCCATGGGGATCAAAATACTGTGATTGAACCCTTATGAAGAAGCACATAAGGCCCCTGTAAAAGATATGTACACTACCGTATTAGATACGATACCTTTTCCGGTAGTTGCGGTATATTTTGCTAGAACCACAATGGCATTCTGTCCTGCTAGCAAAGAAAAACCGAAAATTTGCCATAAAACACTCCGCAATTGTTTATATCTTAAATTTAGATTTCTTGTCAAACTTTTTTAAATAGCGCATCATATTGGAACATCTAGAGTTCAGACAGGAACCAATCTCGGAGTATTCGGAAGACCTGCGACCCCCGATGATTGTAGTAAATAGTAGTAGGAATACATTTCGTCTTGTACATAACCAACAAAATTGCTCATTAAAAGCCAGCGAATCGTATGGAAGCAGGATTAAGATTCCAGAGTAAAATGCCATGGAATTTTCCATTGAGCCTAGTAGCTAAAATGAAACGGTTCTCAAGGAAAGAATTTCAAAGGAGTAATTTTCATATTGGCTATTTTTAAACTAACATGGCAATTACTGAAATTACTATTATCCTCATTAACAAGTTAAAATTGTTCAGCTATGTAAATTAAGAACAATATTGGTACAGACTGCTGGCGGCTGTTGTCTTTATAGCTTTTAGCATGGACAAAAATAAAAATGAATTTACATAGTGATGACTAATGATCATATGACTATGGCTTTTTTGTGTCGTGTTGTGTCCCTAAGTAAAACTTGTCCTTGCAAAACGAATCAAATGAGTGCTACACAATTTAAGGTCCATGCAGAGAATAGTATTTCCCCTTGGAAGTCGTCTTCACTCTTTGATTATTTTCTTGTTGATTTGACAGACATGACAAACTTTTTGACAATTCCCATAAGACTCATGTTACATTTATTTAATAAACACTACAAATTTAGTCACATAGAAAAAGCATTAGTGAACACGGTAAAACTGCATAAGCTGCATTACAGAAGGCTGAAAGACAAGCAACACATCAGTTACATCGCAAAGTTATTACACAGACATTAGAATTTAGTCCTAATTGAATACTTACATATTATACAGTCACGAGTCACGATATAATATCATTATTATGACACGGTGGTATTTATTTATGTATAAACGTAGGTAATTTTAGAGTGCATGTTGTAATGCACACTACAATGACGCAAATGGGGCGCTCAATAATTTACTAATTGCTTATTTCAATGTTAATATTATTACTACTGTATGCCAAAAGTTGTGCTGGGTGTTAAAGTAATATGTATTTTGGGGTTATTTGAATATTGTTTTATGTTGTAGATGTACTTGTGTTGCTATGTGCATTTTGTGTAACCGTTGGTAAGTGAGGTGAGCCGAGTTATATAGCGTCAGTCGAAATGTGTAAGTCAGAGAGCTTGTTTGTCCGTTGGAGCGAGCTGACGCGTTTTGTGCTCAATCATCACCATTGTGTTTTTTGTACTGGTATTTTGACCAGAAATTTTCGGTGAATTGATTTTCTAGACTGATATTGTTGTTTATCAGTATTTGTTGTTTTGGTTTAAATCGATTTGTTCAATAAACCAGTTTTTTTCCATTTGGAATCACTTTCATCCCCGGGCATATTTATTTGGACATTGGATCATCGACGGGTAGTTGGTGTTTCCAACATTTTCTGGCGACCGTGACAGGACTGGGGTGAAAAGGTCAAGTGACTCTCGACGTTCCAAGATGGACAAGTTAAAATTATCAAGGAAGCCAATCCGTAAGTTTTTTACACTGACTGTAAGTAAACTGGATGCTGAGTTGTCCAAGGAGGATTTGGATTCGACCAAGGTGAAAGAATTGTTGTCCCAATTGCAAGATAAAGCAGATAAGTTGGCAGAAGTGGACCAAGAGATTCTTAATAAGCTATTGGACGGCAACTGCAAAGAGGACGAGTACGAGTCAGAGGCAGACGCCATTGAAGTCTATCGCGAAAAGTTTATTTCGTACAAGGTTAAGATTGAGCAAGCACTGGAGACGGATGACGTTGAAGAAGAAGCTGCTTCAAATTCCGGTGCTACATGTGCGTCCACGAAGAGACAACATGAGAAGAGGAAGTTTCGTCTTCCAGAGCTTGAACTCAAGAAATTTGGGGGTGATGTGAAGGAGTGGTTGTCTTTCTGGAGCCAATTTAAGAAAATCCATGAGGATTCAGATATAGAGGCAGAAGACAAGTTCCAGTACCTTATTCAGTCCACCATCGTTGGATCTCGTGCACGAGAGTTGGTGGAGAGTTTCCCCCCTTCAGCAGACAATTATCCAAAGGTAATTGAATATATGAAGAATCGTTTTGCGAAAGATGAGTTGCTTGTTGAGGTGTACGTCCGTGAACTGTTGCGCTTGGTACTCAACAATGCCATGAATAATAAGGAGAAGATGAAGCTGTCATCTTTATACGATAAACTCGAATCGCATTTGAGAGCGTTGGAGACAATTGGAGTCACAACGGAAAAATATGCCGCCATGCTCTATCCCCTTGTGGAGTCCTGCTTGCCAGAAGACGTCCTTCGTGTGTGGGAGCGGAGCCGGGGCAGTGTGAATCACATTGACAGTGCTAATAATAATGGAAACGGGAGCGACGGCACTGTGAGTAGACTTACTCTACTTATGAATTTTCTGCGGAGTGAAGTAGACGGTGAGGAGCGAATTGTTATGGCAAGAGCCGGTTTCGGTTTCGACTCAGAGCAACGTGTTAAGGTGACAAGTAAGGTCAAAAAGCTAGAAGCCGAAAAGAGTGTTCCAACAGCCGCGGGTTTATTTTCAGGTGAAAGTAACCATTCTACTGACAAGAAATTCAACTTATGTCTCTTTTGTGAGAAACGACATCCAAGTCAAGACTGTTACCAAGCACAGAAGATGACTTTGGATGATAAAAAGAAAGCAGTTATTAAGAAGAGAAGCTGGTTTAAGTGTTTGAAGGGTGGACATATTTTCCGGAATTGCAAGGCCCAAATCAGATGTGCTGTGTGTAATAAAAATACTCATTATGTGTGTATGTGTCCAGATTTACCAGCGCATAAATCAAGTTTGTCGGGGGCGCAACCGGAAATAAAGAAGTCTACTCCTGAAGTCTTGGCGAATCAATTTTCGAGTAATACGTGTTCCCAAGAAGTTATTTTATTGACTCTGATGGTGGTGATAAGGGGAAATGGTGTAGAGCGATTAGTTAGAATTGTTATTGACACTGGATCCCAAAGATCATACATCATGGAGAAGACTGCTCGCGAGATGCGGTATGTCCCCCTTGGGGAAAAATCAGTTAGTCATTGTTTGTTTGGAGATGTACTGACAACTCCGAAAAGTCATAAATGTTATGAAGTTGTGTTGGCTAACATGTACAGTGAATATCAGTGTCATTTTAATGTTCTCGATCAGCCTGTTATCTGTGGAAACCTCCCTCGTGTACGAAAGGGGGCTTGGATGCAGGAGTTGGAGAAGAAACAAGTTCGTCTGACTGACACTGGTGATAATGTTCCAGAAATTGAGATTCTAATTGGATTAGATGTAGCTGGAAAATTCCTGACAGGGAAGATCTATCAGTTGGAATCTGGACTGACTGCGATAGAAACGAAATTAGGCTGGACCATTGGAGGTGGAGTCCAAGAAAGTGGTTCTTTGGACAATAGTGCTCTTTTGGCGACGTCCCTGTTGGTTCGTGAATCAAGTATTCAAGATTTGTGGCGGTTGGACATTCTCGGTATCAACGACCCTGCAGAAAACAAAAGCAAGGAAGAGCTGCAGCAGGCAGCCATGTGTCATTTCCTTGAAACTGTGAAAGTTGGTTCTGATGGGAGATACGAAGTCAACCTGCCTTGGATTGAAGGTCATCCTCCGTTGCCTTCAAATTTTGAAATTGCAGAAAAGAGATTAATTTCGACTACGAAGAAATTAATAGCGGTGAAGATGCTCGGGGCCTACCAAAATGTTTTCGACGACTGGTTATCTCAAGGGATTATCGAAGAAGTACCCTTGGAGGAAGTTAACCAATTTGGCCATTATCTGCCGCACCATGCCGTCATCAAGCCTCAGAGTAAGACTACTAAGGTGAGGCCAGTGTTTGATGCGTCGGCTCGATTGAAAAATTGTCCGTCCCTTAATGTTTGTTTGGAGAAGGGACCTAATCTGTTGGAACTGATTCCCTCAGTGTTGACTCGTTTCCGTTTAGGAAGAATTGGAGTAGTGGCAGACATTACTAAAGCTTTTCTTCAGATTAGTGTTGTGGAACGAGATCGTGATTTTTTGAGATTCCTATGGTGGGAGGCTGCAGGTGCAGACTCGTCGAATCCTAAGGAAAAGATTAAACATTACCGACATCGTCGTGTAGTGTTCGGAGTTTCGTCCAGCCCGTTCTTGTTAGGTGCCACTATAAATTTTCATTTGGAGAAGGTGGCTGAAAATTTGCGGAAGACGGCGGAGAAACTAAAGAAGTCCTTTTATGTGGACAACTGTGTGGCCAGCGTCAGTGATGAGGAGGAACTCAAGAATTTCGTTGCTGAGTCCAAGGAAATTATGTCAAGTGGAATGTTCGAACTCAGAGGCTGGGAGCACACAGTTTTGAACAATGAATGCAGTATGCTGCCTGTTGACCAAGATGCCTGTGCATTGCTTGGATTGTTGTGGGACAAGAAGGAGGACAGTCTTTGTTGCGAAACCAGGGAGTTGCCGGACCTTCAAGAAGAAGTGGTAACTAAGAGAAAAATTCTGTCTGTTGTCCACAAAATTTTTGATCCGATTGGTTTCAGTTGCCCTGTGATGTTATTACCGAAGAGGATGTTGCAAGAATCCTGGGCTCTGAAAGTCGGCTGGGATGGTGTGCTGCCATCAGAAATTGTCGGGAAGTTCAAGAAGTGGCTTTCTGAATTATCAAGCTTGACAAGTGTCAAGATTCCTAGATGGATGCTGGGTTCCGCGTGTCCAAGAGAGAACTGGAGCCTCCATGTGTTTTGTGACGCGAGTAAGGATGCCTATGCCACTTGTGTATTTATTCGTACTGCGACTGAATTTGGAGTCAACGTACAATTGGTTCAAGCCAAGTCTAGAGTCTCACCCCTTAAGAAATTGAGTATTCCCCGGTTGGAGTTACTCGCCTGTTGTATTGGAGCTAGACTTGTGAGCGCTGTGAAAAGTTACATTGATTTTAGTGACATACCTACGTTTTGTTGGACGGATTCAACAAATGCCTTGTGTTGGATTCAGAGAGAAGACCAGTGGGGAACTTTTGTATGGAACCGTGTCGAGGAGATTCGTCGGTTGACTGCAAAAGATTGTTGGAGACATGTTCCCGGGATTCTAAACCCTGCTGATTTACCCTCTAGAGGATGCTCAGTGAAGCATTTAGTGCAGTCTGCCTGGTGGGAGGGACCAGCTTGGTTGAAGTTGCCTTCAAGTGAATGGCCGAATCCGGAAGTCGCCTATAATGAATCGGATATTAATGCCGAAAAGAAGAAAACTGTTGTTTCTACCCTGGTTAGTGCTCAAAAGAAAACGGATGCTTTGTGGTATGGAAAAGAAGTTTCACAGTATAAGCAAATTGTTGCTAGAGTTGCATGGCTGTTTCGTTTTTGCAAGAATGCAAGAAGTAAATCGTCCGATCGTGTGAGAGGAGATTTAACAGCCAAGGAGTTCGAGCAGGCAGAGTTAGCTCTGGTGAAGTTGATCCAAAGAGAATCATTTCTATCCTGCGGGAACAATCAGATCAAGAAGTTGAGGCCTTTTATGGATGAGGGTTTAATTCGTATTGAAACGAAAATTGTCATGCGGAAAGATAGTAAAAATTTTAGATGTCCGCTAGTGTTGCCGTCAGATCATCCCATAGTGAAGCTCTTAATTCAAGAATGTCATGAGAGTTCGTGCCATGCCGGAGTGCAAATCACGATTACAAGATTAAGAGAGAAATTTTGGATTTTAAGGGGAAGAAGATCTGTTCGTTCAGTCATTAACAAATGTGTTAAATGCAGAAGATTTCAAGCGAAATCATTTGATGCCCAAGCCGCGCCACTACCAAAAGACCGAGTAAAAGATGCTGCTGTTTTTGAAGTAATTGGAGTGGATCTTGCGGGGCCGTTATATCTCAAAGGAGGACAGAAAGCATGGATAGTTTTATATACTTGTGCCGTCTATCGTGCAGTCCACTTTGAACTCGTGACCTCGTTGTCAACTGAAGCCTTCCTACAGTCGTTTCGACGTTTTGTTGCCCGGAGGGGAAGGCCGTCCATTGTGTATTCGGACAATGGAACTAATTTTGTTGGTGCGTTTAATTCCTTTCAGAGAGTTGACTGGGAATTAGTTAAGAAAAATGCAGCGGTCCAGCGGATTGATTGGCGTTTTAATGCTCCCACTGGTGCGTGGTGGGGTGGGTTCTTTGAACGTTTGGTGAGGATGCTTAAGGAGTTACTGCGCCGGGTTCTCGGGAAAGCTTCGCTACAGTACGAGGAATTAATGACTGTGCTGAGCGACTGCGAGTCGGTGATTAACTCAAGACCAATTACCTACGTTTCGGAAGACTCCCAAGATTTTGTGCCCTTGTCGCCTGAATTATTTTTGCAAGATATTAGAGAGGCTGGTGTTCCTGAAGTGGATCTACTGGATGCTGCAGGATTGAACAAGAGGTGCCGTTACAGACAGAAGTTGCGAGATGATCTCCGCCAACGATTCAGAAAGGAATATCTTGGACAATTGGTTCAACGGGCGGAGTCATGCAAGAATTTTCGTGAGGTTGAAGTTGGTGAACTGGTTCTAATTGGAAGTGACAATTCGAAAAGGTTGGACTGGCCTTTGGGGAAAGTCGTGGAGATTTACCCTGGGAAGGACGGGAAAGTTCGGGTTGTTCGGCTTCAAACTATGTCTGGAGAACTGGTGAGACCTATTCAACGATTGTACCCTCTGGAAGTATCGTCGAAGAGAAACCAAGAAGGAGATGAAGCTTTCAAGAAAGTGAAAGTTACTGATATTTCTCATAAGTTGGAGAATGTTGTTACCACTCGTAGTGGACGTTTTGTAAAAGCCCCTGATCGACTTGGTGTTTGAATAATTGTATTCTTACTTTTCTTTAACATGTATTTTATTTGCAATTAATTTGTATGTTTGATTGTTTGAGTTGTTCGTTGCCTCTCATCTCAAAGGTGGGAGTATGTTAAAGTAATATGTATTTTGGGGTTATTTGAATATTGTTTTATGTTGTAGATGTACTTGTGTTGCTATGTGCATTTTGTGTAACCGTTGGTAAGTGAGGTGAGCCGAGTTATATAGCGTCAGTCGAAATGTGTAAGTCAGAGAGCTTGTTTGTCCGTTGGAGCGAGCTGACGCGTTTTGTGCTCAATCATCACCATTGTGTTTTTTGTACTGGTATTTTGACCAGAAATTTTCGGTGAATTGATTTTCTAGACTGATATTGTTGTTTATCAGTATTTGTTGTTTTGGTTTAAATCGATTTGTTCAATAAACCAGTTTTTTTCCATTTGGAATCACTTTCATCCCCGGGCATATTTATTTGGACATTGGATCATCGACGGGTAGTTGGTGTTTCCAACACTGGGCTTTGTGTTCCTATTTATATAAATCAGTGTTATTTAAAATCCATTTTATC
Source organism: Tomocerus qinae (assembly GCA_020055645.1). Taxonomy (NCBI): domain Eukaryota; kingdom Metazoa; phylum Arthropoda; class Collembola; order Entomobryomorpha; family Tomoceridae; genus Tomocerus; species Tomocerus qinae. Next base: position 15,240,446 of record CM034547.1, on the reverse strand, counting down.
TTCCATATTAAGAGGCTGTGATTCTTCCCCAGATAAATCCAAATCTACTAATGCTCCTGCAGTGAATGCCTTTTCGTCATTTCTCAATTTCCTGTCCGAATTAAGCACATTTATTCGGACCACTGCCCCAATGCCAAACAGGACGAGTAATAGTGCAGCAATATGCGATGCAAATAACGAAGGGATAATCATTATCTGTCAACCAACAAATTTAACCAAAATTATTGCTAATTTTTAGTAGAAATAGGCTTCAAATGAGATTTTAGAAAATTCTTACTTGTTTATGGTTATATTCGTCCCATTGCACTCCGAATGGGGAATATAGCGTGAACCCAATTTGGAGAAACCAAGTCCCTTGTAATAGGGTGAAAAAGGCCCGAAACAAAGCAGGGACCACATTGTTTTCCCAAACCATTTCAAACAGACAAGCCACGAAGCAACCAAATATTGCATAAACAAGAAACATGTGCATCTAAATATCAAAGACAAACCAATTAATTAAATCAAATTTAAGAATATTTTACCAATAGGTAAGTCAGATGTTGTTTTCATCGTATATAAACAATCTCATGCTATTCAAATTGAATGTTGATGCTAAGGCCTACGGTAATGTTTTATTTGTCACTGTAGTAAGTACCATAACGTTAATCGGAGGTCGTCCGATAAGATGATGATAGAATAGAAATCCTTCCACCCCAAATGCAAGAGCTGAAGACAGATAATCAAGTTTGGCTGGGATGTCCCACTTTGTCTGGTTACTAACTTCGACGATACCATTCAATCCGAAAAATAAATACATGCACATATGCTGGACATTTCCCCATCCGTCCCAAGTGCCATCATCATCAAAGGCAGTTCCTAATTCAGCTGTACAATATACGTATAACATGTTAGTCCTCTATTTATGAACTTGTAACTATAATAGAGATTAGAACAAGTGTAACTAGTAAAAATCAGGATTACAAATGTAAAATAAATAGGATTACAAATGTATTGGGACACAGTTTTCAGTTTAAGAACTAGTAAACGTAGCTGGCTATATTCTTATAATGTACAAGCATGTAGATCACCTTACCAAATGTAGATCACCTTACCTAATATTCCAGTGATGGACGATATTAGTTTCAAATAAGACTCCAATTTACTCGGGAAACATTTGCTACTGAAAGGGCAAGGAAATGTCGTCGTATTCTTATAAACGCCTCCCTTCTGTTGCTTAGATTTGTAAAATCTGTCCCATACCAAATATAGTATTAAAATTTTATGCATAAAAAGTTAGTAAAGTGATGCACTTGCTTTGGTAATGAAATGTATCATTCTTGAATCGACTGGGTGGATATTTTTCTTGTTAGAATTAAATGGAGACGAAATAAAATGGTCTAGTTGTAATGAGGAGGTGCTCTAAATGGCAAGAAATCCTTTATTTCCACTTTTATCACATAATTTCATTTTCATCAACCTCTAGATGAACTGTATGTTAAATTACCAAATTGCTGCCAACCAATACAAGAATGATACCAGGGCAATTAGAAAGCTACAAACTATACCTGTAAAATATATTCGGCATCCACCAACATCCGAACACTACGAAAAATGACCCAGGAAGAATATGACCCCTAAAACTTCCCATATTTGCCGGATTTCTACAATAGTAATGTATATAAATGTAATATTACTATATAAAATGTATTCTCAAAACCGTATTTCTGTGACCCCTTGAATCTGGTGCGCCTGTCTCAGTAATGATAATGACCTGACTCAATACTGCGGTTGCAGTTTCAAGGGGTCATAGCAATATTTTAAAATTCGTTTTAGAAAGCAGTTCGTTGATTCCCCAACTATGCCAACGCCCACAGATTGTACAATGTCATTTGGGTTAGCCTTTTAGTTTTGTAGAGAGATTTTCTTGACAATCCATCCTCAAACCCAACCTCAAACTCAGAATACAGGAAGTCAGGCTCAAACCTAAGAATAAGTATTGGGGAAAAATTATCTAGAAATTGGTTCTCCTAATCCACATGGTCAAACAAGTATCACTATCAAATTCCGAGATGTAAGATTTTATATGCTACAGCTTAGTATAAGTTGGTACTGAATAATTGATATGTTAGTCAGTACATTCTAGTAGTAAGTGTCGACCGGATTTATTTTCACTATTGTTTGAATGTTAGTGTAAATTGTATAACAAGTTTCGGTATTTTGTGAATTTGCGAAGCAGAAGTTGTATGATCCGTTTCGGCGAGTTTATTAGGAGGAAAAGAATGGAAATAGTGATGAGAGTGTCCAGTCAAGTCAGTGAACAGTGACAATGAATAATTTATTTAAAAAAGAATTGGAGTAGTGGGGTGTTTTAATGAATTGAGAAAGAATGAGTTGTTATTGAATTCTTCATGAGTTTATAATCGTCACTAAGTATAATAATGTCGGTAAAATCGGTAACAGACATGCATATAATCATATAAATGTAGCATAAGATAAGAATGAGTAAACGTAAGGACAGATAAGAAAACATTATAAATACAATAGCTACGTATGTACATAGAATTTACGGTTGAATTGATAGACAAGGAGGTGCTATTTGCATTTCTGGCAAATTGATATTTACTATGAGCACTCAACTGGTGATCAATACTTTCAACATTTTGCATATGACAATGAATGGACTCTTCGACTGTAGAAAACCAGTTTTTAGTTGTAGAGGAGATACATTAAGTAAACAGTTTTGACAGCCCTAATGTCAATCAGTTGATAACTTCAGGTAGAAATTGTGCTCTACGAAACACGTCGGATTTTTGTGTCTGCGTATTTCCTTTGGAAGTACCGTAGAAATCCATCGGCCCGATGAATTTAGGTTTTATCATGTTATCCGCCTCGATCTTCGCTTTCCTTCTATTCCTGGCAGTTGTAAAAACTTCAATGGCTAATGAAATGAATGCTATGCCCAGTCCGATAATGGTGGCGATGAAAACTCCTCCAAGACTCTCTAAAGAAATTCCATCACTTTCTCCCTCTCCAAGGTTTGGACACTGACTACTCCAATATCTTGCCGAAAGGGATTCAAAAAATCTTGCAGTTTGTAATCTTAGAATGGCCATGGAAATATCATCCTGTAAGGGATTTCCTTGCGCTACGGCAATAGCATATGGCGCTTCGGCAAATGGTTCGCCAATTAGGGTCAAGTTACAATTACGATACACTTCATAGCGAGTTTGGGCAGCATCATGAATAAATGCGTAGTATTCATCGTCCATTGCCTTAATTGATACAATTAGCAAATATTATTTTGTCTAAGAGAATTGTGATGTTCCAAGGGAATTAAATATAAATTAAACCACTCTCACCTTTTGAAAGCCTTCTGCTTGATTATCAACTGGTTTGGTTTTCACAATTACCGAATGAATGTGAATGTACTGCTCCCTAATGGGATACTCCCAAACAACATATTCTCTTGCCGAAGAAGGAGCCTTAAGGGTCAGATTTCGCCACATTCTGTATTATTTACATTTTTATTTGAAAGTATTCAATTGGAAAATCGAAGAAATGAAAACAAAGTTATTACTGATAAAGAGTGTCCTCAGCATGGGCCATATTTCTGAAAAATGTCATTGCAGTTGATGTATTCACAACGGAATATTTTACACTCGATTGAGCAGCCAAGTGCTCCAGATTTCTGATGGGACTTTGCATCCTCTCAACTGTTAAGAAAGCTGCTAAATTGGCAGTAAATGTCGCCAACATCAAAACAACGAAGATCCAATACGCAGCCACAAGTGTTCTTCCAGAAAACGCTTTTTAGTCAAAATGGAAGTTTGTGTTAATTGTCAATATTTACATTTTACAGAAATTTTAAACCTTGTGGTGATAATTACCTTTAGGAGGCTCTCCTCCGCCCTGAGGAGTGAAAGATGTCAGTGCGAACCAAAAGCTTTCTTTTAGAGTAAATTTTCTAAAGACAAAATTACCAATTGATAGAATATTTGAAATAGCGACAAACAGGATCATTCAACTCTACTCAAACTTAATGCAATAATTAGCCATAGTAAATTGAGTGATTGACAAAATGACAAACCGAAAGTTTTTGTATTTATGAGGATTATTTTGGGCAGAATATGGAGAGAACTTGTCCAGAAACCATAGCATGAATCCGGTGGCGACAGTAGCACCAGCAATGCTTAACCAAACCTGTAATGAAAGGTAAACAAAAGAAAATTACACCTAAATGGTTGTTATTGACTATAATGCTCTACTTTCAGTCTTGGCTGAAACACACTTGCTAATGGATAATATATAAAGCGTAAGCACTTGGTAAGCACTACTATTACTACAAATTGAGTGACAGAAAAGACTTCCTTGTTACTAAATAATTAATGCCTTTTAATTTACCTCTGTCCGCAGCACAGTCATGAATTTGAAAAGTGAGTTCTTCACGACAGGCCTTTTCATTGCTGGAAAAATTAGGGATTAATGTAATTCTGAGACACTAACAAAAGACTAACAAAATGAGATGAACATGACAGAATTCTATAATGGTATACTTAATTGCACTTACTAATGATAAGACCAGACTGCTCGTAATACGGAGAAACGAAATCAATAAATTCTTCTCTCTCCGATGTCATTATGTAGGCAGCGACAGCAATGTCAATTTTCTATGAGATTGGACAATTGATTAAACACGGAAATGCAATTACAAACGTTTGACGACCATTTGCGTACATACTTACGTAATGCCCATTTCTATACTAGATTTATTAAAAATTGCATGCATGAATATTATGAAAATGGAAATACCCCATGGACAAGGTCGCCTGTAAGACCATCCCATCTTCCATTTGGTTCTTGACGTTTTCCAAACCCTTGGCTTTCAATTAAATCGTAATCAAACTCCATCATATCAGCGATTCCTTTCGCCAAATCAATGCAATATCCAGTCCACTTCCCATTTTCATCTTTGAATGTCCACGGTTTGTACTAAATTAATTTTAGATTTTAGACCATCTTGGAACATATGATAATTTAGTGAACAGCAATTGGAATGATATAGATTTAAATGCATTTTTATTATCTCTGCTCTTTTCTCCGACTGGAGAAAGGTGCAGAGCAAAGCTTCCATGATTTCATACGGAGATTTAAAACGGTTTTAAGATGTACTAAAAATTCATACACTGAAAGGGTAAAAAAACTTACATCTACGATTCCTATGCGAAAGTAACGACGACGAGGTTTAAATACAAAGTTAGTATTTTGGGTAAATCCTGTTTCAGAAGTATAGCTACCCACATTAGTAACAGTGTCATTTGCAAACTCATCAAAATTCAACATGGTCGTTAATGATAGCTTTCGTTCAGCGACTTTAAAAATGCCATCAGCTTTCTGAAATGCAATTTTAGTTTGTAGATAATAAAATTGTAAAACCAAAGCCAATAATGGAATGTCGAGAAAAGAATTTTTTAATTACCGCATTCAAAGCATCGGAAAATGTTTGAGTGAACCCATTTTCTCCACTCTGAGTACCTGAGCAAGTGAGTCGAATATTTTTTGTTCCGCCAGAATCCACTTGGTTCAACACATCAGAGAAAACAAAACCTAGCTTTCGAAAAAATGACTCGGATGGATTACCACGACAGTCCGTTGGAGAACAACTCTGTGCACTTGCAGGTATATTTACTAATTTGCAACAGAATGACCCGTCAAAATAACCTCGGAAGTATGGAAAAGAAATATTAAGTTTGCTTTCCATGTTTGTCTCTTGAAAGGAATCAAACATAAAAATCCATTCAGTTCGATTTCTCACAACAGCATGATTTTTAGCAATGAACGATTGGAAACTTGTCAAATTCCCGAACATAATAACCGCAGAAGGTACTCGGTAATCAAATTTTTCTAGAATTAGCTTTTCTTGTTCAGCTACATTCAGAAATGCATATCGGATAAGTGTCGTTCCGAGCATAGTGTGGATTCCCCGATTTACCTCTAAAAACAAAAGTCAATTATTGAAAATTACCTACAGATTTTTGGAGATACTCTAGTTAAAATAACTTTTTTGTTACCCAATTCTCCGGGAAAAATCAGAAATCCATTGCTAGCATTTTTTGACCGCAGCATCATGTCCACTCCATTTATTAGTGCGTCTAATGGAATCTGAATTTTGAAATATGGAATAGATTTGGTGGTGAAAAACTTCTGCGGCTGTGATTCAGGATCCCCCATCTTTTTCGTTATATCAATTACAGCTGAAACTCCAGATGAAATCATTTGACACACTGGAAACAATATATCCCAATTATTTATTAGGTATTCCCGAAGTATGTTTGATAGATTACTAATGGAAAATATTATTGAGTTTCACCTTCATCCCACTGTGATTCATTTCTGTAGATTACACCTCTGTAGTCAATGCTTTTCCCATTGACACTCTGGTAGTCGGCAATTCCACGTTCAAAAGCAGCATTCCAAGTTGCAGCAGTTTCATCGTAGAGTAAAACTAAATAATTAAAATTAGATTAATTTACTTAGGAAGGGTTCTGTAATTCGGAAATTGGATTTCAAAGATTTGAGGAAAGTAGTCTTACGAAATCGTCCTTCTGTAAAGTGAAAAAATTCCATAAGGAAAAAGACAAATGCTAAAAATCGAAAATAAGTCAAACTTCGAAATTTTCTGAATGCCATTTTCTTCCTTTTCTTTTCTTTTCTCCACTGTCTAATCACGTATGAGAACATCGTGCGTATAATATTCTAGAAGCCTGATAAAATCACAAAAGATATTATTGGGTACACAATGAAATGTTTATAGATCCACCCTAGTGTCCGATAGGGTCCTACTTTAGCATGCTAAGGACCGATTACTTAGATTAGGATATAAAGTGTGAATTATTGCCCGGAACACAATGGATACTGTCAAAAGCAAATAATTTTGGTTGTTGAAAGGAAATCTTGATATATTATGCATGATGAAAACATCCAGGTGCACTCGAGTCTCTCAATTCGCCACTTCAATCAAAATACATGTAGCACCAACACCATCGTAGCAATTTGTACAAATTGGCAAAGCCTGGAGGTGGAGGGATAACAATGTTACACTTTGCTCACTTCATTAGTTCACTTCTCTCCCGAGTTCTCTGCAAATAATCAATTCTTTTCAAAATGTGCAAGGATAGTATAATAATAGCAACCATGATATTATAATATAGTATAGCACTCAAGAAGTTGTATATCCGTTTACGAATTCCGAGTCTGGATACCTATCATGCAAATAGCCCTAACAAAATGTGCTGACAACCATACTACTTTCTACACATCAACATATCTCCTACTTTTACCATGGACTACTTCTTTTCTGTTTTATGTGAAATGCAATTTTTTGGGGTGGATGACAATTCCAACCCAGGAAAACTCTTATTTGTTCCGTAAGAACCTTAATCGATCAGATTCTTGTCTCGGTCATGAATTGCGGAGCAGGAAGAGTCCTTCTCCTTCTGTAGAAATGTCTAAGCTCTTTATTACATCTTTTACATCCAATATGCATTATAGCAATGTATATAGCTAAGCATTTATGACAAAAATGTAAGTAGCTACTACTAATACATAAAACCGAAAAAGCTTCCGTGTGTATTAACGGCTAGTTTATAAATACCCCGTAGGTAGTTTTAATTCGGACAAAATGAAAAACGGGAATAGAAGGTACATGACGCTTTTACAATAAGATTTCATGCACTACAGACCTGCTATTGTCCAAATACACTCTGCTATGAAAGTATTTGCTTTTAAGAGGTACCTGCCACTGTCAACATACTGTCTGTTCATATCTCCTCGTATATCTTGTATGCCAAGCCTTTCAAACTGTCAATACACTTGTCATTTGCAAATGAATGTAGAGTGTGCAATTATGTAATGCAATTCATAACTTCAATATCCGATACCTACTTAATCAAGTCACTTCAAAATTGGAAATCATCTACTACCCTGCCCTGTCCGAGTAATTTAGTAATGAAAACCCAAACATCATCATCATCAGTTTACTTCATTAAAATACATAACAACAAGAAATTAAATAATTTGATCATCTCACATCATAATGGCCTTTTATATCCTTACGGAATAGTAATGTATAAAAGTTTTATTTCAATATTAAACTATCTAATATCATATACATCAATAAAATACAAGATAAAATCTGCCGCAGAAGATGTCACATCAGACATCACAACCCAAGAAATTAGGGGATTCACTTTGTCATTGTTGTGACATTTTTAGTAATACAATTGGTAATCAAGCGACATTAGGAAAAAAATTAATGAGCAGATTTTCTCCCAAAGAATACAAATAGAATAATACAAACATCGCGACACAGAAACTCTACTATACATTCACGTATTAATATTGGATTTAAATTATAAATGTAATTTTTTTAGCAAATAAAAGATTGTATTCATCATATTAAATACTATACTAACTACTGCACTCCATGTTTGTTCTTAATACTTAATACTAGAATAGCTCTTAAACATCTGAAGCGTTACAGATAACATTGAACTTAATCCCTAAAAATTGACATTACCAATATTTCTGTGGCAAGCAATGTTTTATTATTTGCAAATTCAAGGTCGCTAATACATCGTTGAAAAGTATTCTGCAACTTTATTTAAAAGCTGACCTACAGATGTCAATCTGTAAATATCCACATAATACCTACATAATATTCTTGCGCAAGGAAGTAGTATTAGTTTCTGAGTGCCATAAATAAAATCTCCAATATAGAATGGCTTAGAACATACTTTCTCCTAAGTTCAACTGTTCATACACAAATATGTAAACGTTCATAAATATTTACAGGAACATCGTTTGAGTACAGTTACAATAATTCCTGATTTTCTTGTGCAAGATCGGAAATGATTATGTTTCTTCTTCCCGGATGATCCCCAATCGAGCTCCAACTTGCTTTACAGAGTTGATAACTTCTTCCTGGACCAGGTTAAAACTCATAGCAAGTAGGGATATACCAAACAACAGGTACAACGAGCACAGCGCTATGCTAACCTGCAATAGGAAATATATTTACATAAAGACTGCTTCATTCTCCTTTTAGTCATTATATCAGTACCTGAGCTGAAATATCTTCTTTTCGCTGGGCAGGAACAAAATCACCGAATCCAATGGTGGTGAGGGTGATAAAGCAAAAATATGCAGAATCAAGAAAATTCCAATTTTCCCATCCAGAAAAGAGAAATGCTCCGAAAAGAATGTAGCTTAATACCAAGAGAAGACACAGGAGTATTGGCACGTTTTTCTTCGGCTCCTCTTCCACACCGTAAACGTATTCATCCACTTCTTCATCCCAATAGTCTTCAACAAACTATTTGAAACCGATGTCATCATTTAATCATTGAGCATGAGAATACATCCTTACTAGTGAGTGCCGAATATTATAATTTATAGCATTATCTATTAAAAATGTCCCTCTAGATGTTAAATATTTGCTTTGTATCATTCTTTAATATAGTATAAATATTTTCTTAGAAACACTTCTGATAATAATATTATACTAGATATTAGTCATTTCTTCGCAGTCTTCAATTTTCAGATTATACAAGTATCTAAGTAGTAATATTATGTCTATATGTGGATCCATTGAGTCTATACAGAATACATTGAGCATCAATAGACATATTCCTGTAGATTACAAACTAATCAATATATGATTCAATATATCTCAGGTTAAAAAATGGTCTTATTTTGATCATTTTTCATGAGCGTAGTCATATTTTTAATATAACTGGCTTGTATGTATCTGGCTTTATCAGGACTGTAAGTACTAAACTACGATGTGTTTTATTTACAGTAGTTCTGTTTTCATGATATTCTCTGTCCTTGGTAAACCTTTACTCTGAAGGGAAATATATTTTGGTCTGCTAGTTTTGTAACAGTAGGCTCAATTGTAGACAGTCATTCTTGCTTGCTGGTACAAATAAAATGGTTTGTGGTAAGTACTGTTATTAATTGTCTTTACAGACATATATGTATGTATGGTCAGTTATTAATACTATTTACGAATTATTTTTTCTTGTCTCAAGTATTAATAGCTAACAATTTGAACAAACGTTTATGATGCCAGTGCACAGTGATAGCTAGTATGTAACCGTTATGAGTAGATAAGGCACTACTAAGCATTGAGCATTGATACGTAACTATTCCAAGAGTCATTGTGTCATACTTCAGTAGAAAAAATTGATGAATCAACACATTATAATAATAGAGACATTCAGGCAACCACAATTTGATAATGTACCAAGTTAGAACTACCGAGAACAAAGTCCACATCATAATAATGACATCAGCCTTCTAAATTAATACTTTGTTAATTCACATCACACTGTACGTACGTTCAAGAACCTACTGACAAGGAAAGGCAAATAATCATCACATATCTTGCAGTACTTTTTTAATGGGATTTATTGGAAATAAATTTTTCGAAATGAGAATTTTCCATTTAGAACGTACTGCAGATGACGTTACAAAAATATTTTTTCTTTTCGAGATTTTCTATGGGGATTTGCCATGGGCTGACGTAAGTTGTATTGTTCCGTTCCATTTCAATGGAGGGGAAACTCGAGCAAAATGTAGACTCTGCAATTTGTCTATGGATATTTTAATTAATTACATTGATGAACAACTGGACATAGCTTGATTTGTCATCTCGTTAGTTAGTAGTATGTAATAGTAATGATGCTAATTTGGTGAGTTATGTGCGTAGAAAAGCCCAGCCATTAAATTTGCAAATAAATAAATTCTACGACTTACTACCTACAGAAACAGTATTACGAATCCTTTGTTTTGTGCACAATATCCTGGCTCTACCGAAATAGTTACTTGGAAAAAGTTATTTCCTTTAGCTGACAATCAGATGGGCAAGTACTGAGTAGATTTTTTCATACGTGATCTTTAATAGTGTAGTTGTAGTAGGGCACAGTAGAAATATAATAACCAGTTGATGAATTCGCTTTGCCTCATTGCATATAGAAACAGGATGGGGAATTCCAGAACAAGATCAGGTATGAAGATCCCTAAGAGATTAGAGCGCAGGTAGGACCTAGACAATGTGTGTTTGGTTGAAGATCATTAAATACGACGTAGGTACATCTACTAGGTAGAATATACAAAGATTTGCAGAAGAAATGTGTATAAAGCGCATATTTATCTCGTGTATAGTCTGAAGATTAAATGCGAATGTACTACAAAGCATTCAATACTCATAAGTTGGGCCACTTCTTGGTAGACGGCTTAGCAACTTTAGCAAGTCGCTCCTTTTTGCAGGCTTCTTCAGAAATAAAAATGCGAGAGACCAGTTTTTAATGAAAGCTTTGTAGGAGGCTGGAAAATCTCAGACTTTGATGTTTGATCTGTTAGGTAGTACCTACTGCAAAGATAATAAGAGTGCAGATAACAAATCTCATTCATTCTAGTTCTCAATCCCCTTTAGTTATGAACTTACACAAAGCGACGACTGAACAAATGACAACTTATAGATAGTTTTGTCATTCAAAGAATTTTATATAGCAGTTTGTGCAATATCTTTCAATTACATTTAATTCTCTCAATTGACTCTTTCACACTGATACAAAGCGAAATAAAGATTGAAAATTATGCCACCAACAACACCCTCGCTGGATAGTGAAAAGGACACTGCAGCGGCAGAAGTCGTAATGGCAAAGGAAAATGTTACAGTACAAGATATAAATAAAGTAAATCTTTGTGACAGTGACTCTAGTGTGATAATGCCTACAGAACCCAAAGAAAATCCATTAGCATCAATAAATATTCCAAACAAAGATGTAAGTCTTGTGACTCACAACTCTGAGATTAGCAATGGTGGTGCTCCTGTGTTAGAAATTGAACAACAACAACATAATCACAATGAAAATCCAGTAGGCAATGAAATTATCCAGACTGAAGTGCCAGTTTCTGCCAAAGACAGTGAAAAGAGTAAAAAGAGTCAAAACTTTTTGAAGAAGTATTTTCAAAAGAAAACTAAAGGACTGACTAAAAGACAAAAGTTAATTATCATAGTCTTTATCTTCGTAGAATTTTTTGCAGCCACTGTGATCTCTATTCAAGCTCCGTTTTATCCAAAAGAGGTAAACATTATATTTCAGTTTTAAGCAAGTTATTTAGAATTCTTCTGGTGTGGTGTTATTAATTTGACGATTTTACCAGGCAGAAAGCAAAGGAGCTAAAGGATGGCAGCATGGTTGTGTTTTTGGAGTTTTCGAACTTTTTGTCTTCATAATGTCTCCAATTTTTGGAACGCTAGTAAGATCATATCATGCAAACATTTTATATATACCTAAACGCATATGTGCGTCTCAACAACATGTTGTTTCACAGAACTGAACTGAATTGGACTCTATTGTTTTCAGATGGGAAAATGGTCTCCCAAAAGTTTTTTCAACTACGGAATTTTTGTCACCGGTGCCAGCTGTATCGTATTTGGGTGAGATGATAATTACTCATTACTTACATCAATTTGAAGTCATTATTTTCACCTATCTATGGAAAGATCTATGCGAAAAATATTATTAATGCGGTTTCGTTTTAGATTTTTGATTCACATAGAAGATAGCAATTCCTTTATAATAACCTCCTTAATTGTGAGAGCAATAGAAGCCATTGGAGATGCAGCTTTTGTTACAGGTAGAAATAAAATACTTTCATACAACGTATTTATCCAAATCTTTTTCACGCCAATTCCTTGAGTATATATTTTTGCATAAATCCCATCAATTCCCTAAGTAATCAACCAATCTTTAATTGATCGAACTATTTTACATGATTTTAATTGTTGTTTCAGCATCATTTACAATAATTGCTCTGGAATTTCCCGATTCGGTCGCTACAACATTTGTAAGCAGCAAAACTAAAGCATTTCAAACTTATTCAGCACTATGACTCTGTAATTCGTTCAAGTATATGTTCAATGTATTTAATACATTTTTAATATTTAAACACAGGCCACAATGGAAACTTGCTATGGACTAGGAATGATTGCTGGGCCAGTAGTCGGAGGTTTGCTTTATGATGTACGGCCATATTTTACATGGTTCAAAGAAAACTTCTGAAGTTTTACCAACCTATATTATACAATGTACATTAAATTGTTCTCCTTATTATTTTAATAGGCTGGAGGTTATCTATTTCCTTTCGCACTAATGGGAGGCTGTTTGTTTGTCTGTGCTGTGGCTACCCACTTTGTTCTTCCAAATATTGAAACTAATAGTGTTAACTCCATCGAAGAAACTGGAGATTCAGAGCTCCAGCCACCAACTTCTAGTGGTTTTGCAATTTTCGGAATGTTAAAAATTCCTGCAGTAGCGATTATAGCTTACAGTATTGTTTCGACAGCCGCTGGTGTTGGCTATTTAGCTGATACGTTACAAAATCATCTAACACAGGTATAATACATTAGAATTTTAATAATGTATCTTAAGCAACTTCATTACTCAATGTTCAATTTACAGTTTGGAATTAAAAGTGCATCGATCACTGGATGCATTTTCATCCTTAATGGAGGGGTTTATGCACTAACAGCTCCATTTTGGGGAAGAATTTGCGAAAAGACAAACCAGAAGAAGTACATTACTTTGGCAGGAGCAATGTTTACAATTCTTGGCTTTTTGGTTGTCGGTCCTTCGTCCATTTTCCCAGTTGAATCGTAAGAACAAACTTATAGATGATATAACTATTAATGAAAAAGTGTTTAAAATCCAAAAGTAATTTCTAAACTGTATTATTGTGTATGCAGGAGTTTATGGTCAACTTGCTTAGGTCTTATACTATTTGGACTTGGGCTTGGAGCAACCCTTGTGTCTGGCTTTATGCAAATGCTCGAGGATTCCATGTAAGATATCAAACCACTTTAAATACAAATCTTGACATGAAATATTACTAACTTCGCCAGTGCTATACGTTAAAAACCAAAGAATAATCGTTGTGGTTCATTATGATAAGATAAAGGAGTTGTATTGTAAGTTGTGAATTAATTATAAATGTTCCAGTGAAAACGGCTATCCAGATGAGATTTCTACCTATGGCTATGTATCAGGACTTTGGACTTCAATGACAGCTCTTGGATTTTTTATAGGACCAGTTGCAGGTATGGAATTTAGAAACACCCTAGAATATTTAGCTGCCTTTGACATGCAACTGAATTTTTGTAACAAATAAATCTGCACTAGTAAATTAATTAAATAAGCACGATTATGATTTTTTGAAGGAGGGATTCTATTGGATCAAGTTGGCTTTAGACCAGGTACCCTTTTCATCATAGCTGGGCAGTTAATTTTGGTAAGAAACCACTTCTTTGTCTCAGTAGATATGATTTTTGAACGTATATAAATTTTTACCTCATGATTTTCCTCATTATTTATTAATATCTCTTTACAGGTCGGCCTTGTGGTATTTTTTCTGATACGACAGCACAGAAAAACAAAAAGTATCTGCCTGGAGGATATAGAAACATCTACCCTACATAGAAACGTTAAACCAGTGGAATCATATGTTTGTGCAGACAATGCAGCTTATGTAATGGATGACATTAGCTCGAACGAAAGACAGATATAGTATTAACATCCAGTGCCAAAGTCAAGGTTGACTCCAAAAAAGCTTTTTTGTCCAATTTTGATAAAGTATTTTAAAAAGAAGTACCTCCGATTGTATAGTAAGCCCTTCTTGTTCAATTGAAGGTTTTGAAATGTACGTACAAAACTCCAGCTACTCATATGCCATATTTTAAGACTTTATACAACTATAGTATTCATTAAATAAAGCTGAAAACTCTTACGAATCTTTCTGGGGTTGGTTTAATACGGCCGGATCTTGTGGCGAAGGAAATATCTCTGCGGATTTCAGATTCATCTGTTATTACATCTTCTGCATATTTGTTGAAAAGTACTGGCAAGTTACGTGGACTTTGAGCTGAGGCTGGTTCTGCTGAGCGAGATGATCTCTATAAGCAAAGCAATAAAATAAACATTAGAACAAACGACAAACAGGCTGTTATGAAGATAGATACAATCTTAACTCTTATAGCATACCATTTGCATACACACATACGCTCGCTGTTTATTATCTTTAGTGCAATTCAAGTACTATTCCGCTACAAATATGCAAGATAGATGTATACATAAAAATAAGTGCCATAATTACTACTGCATACACCAACAAGTTCATCAGAATAGCTTAACAGGAGGTCTTATGCACAATCATACCGCTCACTTGTATGAGAGTTTATGTAATGTAGGTCGGCAGGTTGGCTTGGCGTGTGTACGTCACGAAACTCCATTTTTACTATTTCATTATTGCATCTTACTATCGATTACACAAAACAAACTTACAGATTATTGACGCATTTATGCATATCGTAAATATTATCCTGGTAGGAAAATCTCGCTTAGAATCATCCATCAATTATATAATTGATTTCATAACTTTTGCACTTGTAATACAATAAGTTAGATACTACTTTGTAATTGCTGGAGACGGTGATAATTATTTTGGCAACCCTCCCTTTAGACAATAAGACAATGGTAGCCAATAAGTAGTCTCGATAAAGTTACAAGTATAAATATGCATAATTATATTAAGCAAATGACATTCTCTCAATGCATTCAATATTTTACTTAGTGCGGTTGTATAAAAAGACTGCATAGCCATGTATTGTTAGTTAAGCGGTAAGTGAGTGTAAAATCAATTAGAAGAATCCAAATCAATATTTAAAGTAGAGAGTACCTGATGGTGAGCATGAAAAGTGTTATATCGCGGATGGCTGTACGGTCTCAAGTGTGGTGGGGATAATCTGGGCACAGTGGAAGCCAATGGCACTGCAATGGTTCGTAAGTCTTCATCAGAATGGACTCTCCTAAATCATTATGCAATCTATCATTAAATCTGTCCTCTCTGACTTCGTTTCCCTTAAGTGATGAGGTACACATTAAAGAGAGTGTATTTTGTACACAGCAAAAACAAGACAATGTACACACTTCCCTACGTCAAATTCATTTCAATAGCTACAACAGTTCAGAAAAGAGTGTGTGAATGCCCATTGCTCTCGCTATCATCATCAACCTTACAAATATCTGGCAAATCGAGCTTGAATCCACACACTGCCAAGTAATTTGCAGCTTTAGCTTTAGTGCAAGGCAACAACTCCTGACTTGGCATTAATTTCTCGAAGGGGAGATAGCAAGTGGTTAATTCTGTGCTATTAAAGATAATGTTTGCCCTCCTGTGGCTTTGAGAATCCCTGAATTTGGTTTCCGGGATTGTGCTGTTCTTCAGTAGCACTCTGATGGTCGAATGTGCAAAGCGAGAGTTAGTCTCGTCCTCAGTGGGAGTGAGTGACCCTACTAAAGTAGGAAATCACCCTGGAATTCTACTATCAGCACAGCTGCTATCTGTCTCACCTCACTGGAGTATCAGCAAAGGTGAATGACGATGGGTCTGAGAATGCTGAGTCCGCACTACGTTGAGACACCCTGGCCGACCTCCTAATGTTGGACCTCTTCATTCCCCGTGAGCTCCTGCATCAAACAAATTGGCAGAGTCTATATTAAAACTATATTTCGACCGTAGCATAGAACTTTATCTACTCATTTAGCATTGAGTCCGTTTCAATGTCAATGAAATCAGGTTTTTCGCATATGCTGACCTAGAACTTCATTCTCTTCCACACTCCACACACTTTATTCAGGTTTTATCTCACATTCGACCCTAAACTCTCGCTCATGGAACAATTCCTTCCATGAACTTCAATAATCTTTCCAATTCCGGCGTTCCAGAACCATAGTCAACCTTCCTCTTCATTTTATCACTCAAATATTTATCATAACCTCACATTCCATTTGTAAACAAACGAATTCCAGCACAGAATAAACTATTCCAGCTTTAAATACCCAATTCCAGTTCTGGATACACAATTCCAGCTCTGAATACCCAATTCCAGCGTAGAATAAACAATTCCAGTGGTTTCCAGTATCTTTACACTAGCAGAGTCCATTTATTGATAGTAGAGTTCAGCTTGTCCAGTTTCCAGTCTCATCATGCCGTATAACATATCCTATTTTAATTACCAGGAAGTCCAGCAATGCATAACCTCTCATCAACCTCAACTATTATGTTATTACTAAGAGCAAGCCCACTAACCCTGAATGTTTTGTAGTAGAGGAGGATCGTAGACTCCTACCTCTTCTGAAAGTTCCTGGATGTCGTCTCATGGGTTTTGGTCGTCGTGTGCACATAAAACAACAAACCTAAAATCCCAGAACGTTTTACTTAATATTGGTAGTTTAGAATTCAGAATACTATTGACAGATTAGCCATTAATAGGAAGTCAGAAGAGGTAAGGTAAATATTAGTTTAGTTCATGTGAAAAAATACAGATGCAGAATGTTAAGAACTATTAATAAAGCTAAGCATGTTTTCTCTTATCATTCTTGAAGTCGTAACCTGAAATGATCATTGCCAGAATGTAAAATTTAGTGCATAATCTCATAAAATTTCATGTGCTTCTTTTAGTACAGAGTTTAAGAGATTTCAGCAATGTACTCATAATACTCTTAAGAAGATAAAGTAATGTAATAAAAGATTTTCAAATAAACATTTCGTATACACAGATAAACAACAGCTCTATTCCTTTAGTGTACATGCACACGTATCAATTCAACCATGAAACATAGACTCTTCCCAAATGAAAGAATTCAATGAATTAATTCGGCCTTTACTCATAACGCTTCAATGAATAAATGTTCAATGCTAACTTCCGCTTTGTGATGACTATATATGTTCATTCGCTAATGTTCCCTGTATTAACTAGTAGATTCCATATCAGACTGCTTTAATAACTAAATAGAAATTGTGAAATACTCTTAATAATTACAAAAAAATACATTTATCTAACAAGAAGGTGTAAATATAGGAAACGGAACGGTTAATTGTTAAATGAAGACTAGGAGATATAAAAATTGTATTGCATCTAAGTATTAATCGTATACAAATATTCCTCCTGTATTGTTATTAATTTAATCGGGGTACTTAAATTATTATTCTCAAATAATTATTCAATTGCAGATAATTTGTGTAGGAATAACAGGTTTTGTGTTATATTCATGAATATCAATAAGGTAGAAGCGAGGGTCAGTCGTAGGCAAGATATGCATATATCACAGCTAATGCTAACTCTAGGTTAAGCAACATCATTTAAACTATATAAATTCTATTCATTGTGTAACCGAGTCCATTTCACCTACGATAATTGTCTCTTTGTCACGGCTGAAGTAAATACAATATGCATTTATTCATTAGGATCCATAATATGTGAAACGTCAAGTTTTGTATGCATAAAGACAACTTAATTGGCAAAGGAGCAAGGATTTTCAGATTGTGCAATAACGTTATGTTTAAATGCAACCATGTTATATTTAGTGAATTATATAAGCAAGAACAAAAATGGAGGGTGAATATATTACAGATGTTTGTCAGTTACCTTCCAATACAAAAACCGGAAGGCATTGGCCATGAAATCTCCAATGTGTGACAAGCACAATAACATTAACGGGATTCCTAAATAGGTAAATACGGAAGAACCAAAATTACCATTATAAATGTAGATCAAAATAACAACGTACTTTAAAATAGTGCCATTTCAAAAATCTGATAGTTTGAGTAAGGAAGTAAATATATTGTAGGTTATTAAAATTGATTAAATGCATACTTACCCAAAATTGCATAGAAAATGGTGACCACTTTGCCCCAAACAGTTTTAGGGGAAATATGTCCGTATCCTATTCAAAGTTAATACATGATGATATCCAAAGGTTAGTAATAAAATCTACAGCAATAAAGTATATGATAATTGTATATGTGGGTACAAGGGTAAAATTATCCCTACTCGTAGCCTATTCTTATTTAAATTCTCAGGTAAAACACACGTAATTAAAACATTTATCGCTTATGCATCTGTTTACCGTGTATAATGTACCTTAGATGAACATCCGATTTAGTTTCAAGGATCTGTATGAGTTATGGCTACATTGAAATAAATTCAGATATCT
This sequence comes from Tomocerus qinae, assembly GCA_020055645.1. NCBI lineage: Eukaryota > Metazoa > Arthropoda > Collembola > Entomobryomorpha > Tomoceridae > Tomocerus > Tomocerus qinae. The sequence continues at coordinate 15,221,346 of CM034547.1, read as the reverse complement.
GTATTCTCATAATCATTTTCACAGGTATGGCTATGTGCATTAGCAATGCAATGGCCATCGCCATATAGATTAAACTTAACCTACCTATTCGCTCCTTATTTACTTGACACTTACAATTAATAGAATTTTCGTTTCGCATAAAGATCTTAACGGCTGTGCAGTTATCGTTCCTCATTGCACCTTACAATGTAAGGTCTTAAGGAATTTACAATTAAGGCAAAAACGTGGGAACAAAATTATTTATTACAGACGTAAGTAGGATTACAACGTTTCTGTATATCAATGCTATATAGTAGATATAACACTAAGTCATTATCCTCATTCGTAGGTAGAGAGTGATTACATAGACAATACATAATAGCATATAGAAATGTTGAATTAGTGGACATTTCGAAGGTTAAACTGTTTTAATGTATTTTTGCTATTACAATTATCTTTATGAATAGGAATTTATTTGCACTTTCTCTTTGTCTTCTCCATTTTTGGATTTTTGGAGTGTACAGAGAGCAGGGAAGGGAATCCTCCCATAATAAGCACTTGCCTACGTTACTTCATTGTATTATGAAAAGTATTCTCATGAATACAGACAAAATATTTTAGTACCTTTGCAGATCGACCCTCTGACCTATTATATAATGCAAACTGTAAGCATGATATATTTGTATATCAATTTAGTGTGCCAGGAGTGTGTACCTTGTATGGGTCAGTTACGTACCTACCTATATCGCTTTTACTTGCTTAACTTACTGCTTGCAATGATTAAACAGGTAGTGTCCATATAAGTATACCTAAAGGCATTTTCTTATAGTGATGATGCTACTAATAAGTTACATAAGATTTTTCATATGAAATGTGTGTCTAAACTAATCTAAAGCATTTACTGATTACAGGTAGGTAGTCAATTACATAAGCAACAATGTAAATACATATTTACCTGTTTATAATATGCAAAGGTATTTCAGTTCATAATCAGTATTACTGTCACACGAACATAGGTCATTGCATGAACTGCTATAGGAATTAACTGGTCTGGTCAGTAACGTGCTGCCAATATGCATTCTATTATCCTATATTAAACTATAGTCTATAGTCTATTACTTCATATTATTGTTCGCAAAATTTATATAACCTCTGCTGCCTTATCCATCTTTCATCGCTACAATATAGTCGATGCATCCTTTTACTACGAATACTACGATTTAAAATGGTGTCCTATATAACATTGTAAAAAGAATATGTTTATTGTTACATTAAGTGAATAATGCATATGTAGGTAGTTAGTATTTAAGTACGTTACAGTTGGTAGTAGTAGAATCACAGTTAGATAAAAACAAGAAACACCTCACTCTCCGTTTCATTTCATTGTCTCAGACGACCCCAACATAAACAAGTTTGAGCATTCTTTTTTACTCTGCACTACTAGTAATTGTATCAGTGAATTGAGTTCCTATTCCTTTTTGGCAATACCAAAAATTCCGCTTATACCAATTACAGGATTGCGCAATTGTTGCTTTGAAATTAAAAATCAGGTCAAAAAGGGGATGAGACTGGATCGGCTCATTAACATTTGAAAAGTGTCTCAATTGGGATTAGTGAAGAATATTTAATTACTCATTTAAGCGTTTTAGTTGGAATAACTTTAGGAATTTCAATGAAGTGTTTTATAGTGAGTGGCGCACTATGTGTGCTAGCTGCTAATATAATTGGAGGGAATTCCCAGTGGGTATGGAACCGAAATCTCGTCCCAGAACAATCCAGTTCGGGAAATTCGCAGAACTCAAATAACGGAATTAAATTTGGTAGCTCAAGTTTTAACAATGGTAATAGGGGTGACAGAGATAGATTCTTTGTCGGCCAATCCGCCAATCCACCTGCAAGTGAGTTTCATCTTAGAAATCTTTATTTATTTGCACTTTATCACTTTAAATTCTTTACTTGCTTCCACTGCGTTTGCATCCAAAGCAATTTATGTGCTCTGCATGCGATGCCTCTTTATATTCTCTGGGTTTGCATTGCAAAGAGAATTTATTCACATTCCTGCTTTTAAGTGTCTGTTATTTATTACACCAATTAGGATACGTAAGTCAGTCATTTTTATTTCACTTTGATACATCGGTGCATTCTTTCTGTATAATTCGGTGCATTTATTGCAATCCTTAACAGTGGAAATTTTCTAAGATTCTTAGAATTTCCTCGATTATCAGCATACGGGATATGATGTGAATCTTGGTTGAAATTGAGTGGCTGTTGTAGTTTGTGGGCATTTTGTACCGTTTTAGATAATCGAGGCGGAGATGGCCAACCAAGACTTATCCCAAGTGCAATTAGTGCCATTTCCAATTCTATTCAAAGTATTGCTGGCGCTGGTGGTGGCGGTGGCACTTCAGGAATTGGAGGAATAGGAGGTAAGAATTAAGCAATTTATGAGTAAAGTGGGTTTACACTGTGCACTTAATTCTAGGTAGTTATTTGAACAATCTCGCCATTTAAGATGTTTGGTAATGTAATCGTAAAAAATATGATCATTTAGGTTCAGGTGTAAAATGGGATTACGGTTTGGTATTTCAAGTAAAATGTTTGAGGCATTACAATATTCGCCAATTAATTGCTATTCACTAATCAAGAGTTGCCATATCCCTGTATTGTGATACCTATCAGTTATCTGTATCATTAGAATTAGATCTGCCTTCTAGTTTAACTGATCATTATTTTTGTAGTTAATTGGATGGTCACAAGACAGTAACCTATTATGCTTATTTTTATAGCTTATTGTGCTAAAGTGTTGAGGTTTGTGACATGTTTATACCTCGGTAATTAGTAGTGGTAGTAAGCATTGTAATCGCATGCAATTGTTATTAAGATTTACTTTCATTTGTTTGGGCGCGACTCTCTTTTGCCATATTTGTTTTGTATTTGCACAATTGTACGCTATGCTCTGGTATATAATATTTTATAAGTAGTTATTGATACTAATCCTATCTATTTAGGTCCTTTGGGGGTAATTGGGATACAAATATCAAACCTAAAGTTATTAATCCTGGCGAGCCCACTGTTTTAGTGTAGTACAAAACTAAGATTTTATCCCCATTGCACAATGCAAAGAAATCTTTTGTTACAGACCATGAACTAACTGCTTCCATAAGACATTAAAACAGCACTTTGTTCTATTAAACTTAAGCTAATTAAGCCTAATGTTCAAAAATAAGGGCAAGTTTTAAAATTATTTTCAGAATTATGAATTACTAGGAAAATGTTCCGCAGAGATCCAATTAAGTACTGTTGAATCATCAGAATAATTTAAATTGCTCGTGATAATATGGTTATAATACTTTCAATTTAAGTAAAATTTTTTTCATAACTTACTCTTTTGTAAAATAATGTCATAAGTGAAAAGTGGAGAAGAGACAAGCATATCTTATCCCTATTCTAATGCAGAACACTTTTTTAATTGATCCACATGTATTATTTCTAGACTTCGTTTTGTTATTTTCTCCAATTAACATTCTCTAAGTGTTCTACCTTACCGTAACATGTTTAGAATGATTTTTGATTCCTATAATTCTGAGCAAAATTGTATATAGATACACTGATTTTACCACTTATATTAACCTTTTTAAATGTGGACAAAGAAATGATTGCCAAAAGAACTGTTACTCTTTGGTTGTGTAACTGTAACTATCATTGAGGTTGTGTAATAACATCATTGGGGTATTTGATTCATTTAATTGTCTAGGTGGAATTTTGGGAGCACTTTCAAGTTTTCCGCAGTTGATAGCTGGTTTAATTAGTGGTTCAGGCCGTCCAGCACCAGGTACTCCAACACCAGGACCAGAACCAGTTGATAATTCTAACACACCTTCTTTTGAAGGGGGTGGGGAAAGATGCAAGTGCTTTAACAATTGCTTCGTTCCATTTGTTTCGGAAAGCGTAAGTGTTTTATTAATTATTCAACTGATTAATTACTACAAACTATAGGCTTATACATCAAACAGAGTTATAATCTGGCAGAGACTAAGTTGTGAACGTAAAATTGACTTAAAATAATCATCTTTTGAATACTTCTACCCTTTTGTGACCTGCTATTTAATTTTGCTATACCATATTTAAAATGACAGGAAAAGTCTCATTTGCAATTGATGTTAATGTTACTGCATACATAGAATTATACTATGTATCTTTCATAATATTAAATACCAATCTGTCAGTTTCCACACATGTCTCATTGGAAAAGGAAATGCAGTAAACTTAACTTATTTTTAAAGTGAAATCACTGAAAATGTAATGGATGCGTGGTACATCTGGCTAATGGTAAATGCAGACAGGTGTATCATTTCCAGATACCTATTCATATGAAGAATAGAGACAATTTATCTGATGCTGATCACACCGTCCGTATACATGTTGCCAGTTGGCCGCAGTAGGCATAGTTGATAGTCAATTCATTTAACTATAAAAAGACAGATAGTGTTATAAAAGAGCACAAATGAAAGGTAAACTTTTCTTTCTGAAAGCTATTTTGCGTCAAAAGATATTTAGTAGCAGCTAATAAACGATTCAGTGAAATGCAACAATTTACTCATTAGGCTACATAAAATTTAATAGTTTTCTCTTTCAAATTACCCATTTAATTCTTAGTTATAAAAAGAGACTTTGAAAGGAGATATTTTTTGTACTTTGAAAGCATTGCAATTATAAAAACCTACAGCAAGCCGTAACAGAAGCTCGCCTGAGTAAAGGTTACCGTGTACACATTTTGGTAAACGAAAAGTACCCACAAGTAGGTAACACAAAACCGAGCGTACGGATTGTGATCAAACTTTCAGAATTGAGTCTTTATGTATGTAGCTACAACATATTTAAAATTCAGACATTGATATCATAAGGAAACGAAGCTATATCATTTGAAACATCAACAAAAAATCAAAATTGATTAATGTTGACTATGAAAATCAACAGAAAATCAAAATTGATTAATGTTGACTGTGAAAATCAACAGAAAATCAAAATTGATTAATGCTGACTATGAAAATCAACAGAAAATCAAAATTGATTAATGTTGACTGAAAATCAACAGAAAATCAAAATTGATTAATGCTGACTATGAAAATCAACAGAAAATCAAAATTGATTAATGTTGACTGTGAAAATCAACAGAAAATCAAAATTGATTAATGCTGACTATGAAAATCAACAGAAAATCAAAATTGATTAATGTTGACTGTGAAAATCAACAGAAAATCAAAATTGATTAATGTTGACTATGAAAATCAACAGAAAATCAAAATTGATTAATGTTGACTATGAAAATCAACAGAAAATCAAAATTGATTAATGTTGACTATGAAAATCAACAGAAAATCAAAATTGATTAATGTTGACTATGAAAATCAACAGAAAATCAAAATTGATTAATGTTGACTATGAAAATCAACAGAAAATCAAAATTTATTAATGTTGACTATGAAAATCAACAGATATTTAATCTTGATTGATTATGAGTATTAAAATCTACAGAAAATTAAAATCGGTTAATAATGTTTATTTAAATTTAAAGGAAATCAAAAAATGGAAATTCTACTGTAAAATTGAATAAAAATCCTAAATGGATTTTTTCCATCGTCTAATAGTTATTTTCCGGTCTAATTGGCTTTAATATAAAATATCAAATTTGGTAGAAGCGGATTGAAATATTTTATACTATCCCGCTAACAATTTATAGGAAACGCCATTGAACATTTTAATGTCCATTTAATGCCAAATTTTCACTTTGACTATCAAAATGAAGACAAAGTGAGCGCGCGTTATCTCAGTAACCAATGGACCGATTTACCCCCAATTCAATAGGGATCGTCAGTGGTCTATAGGCATTGTTTTTGCCAAGTTTGGTCAATATCCGTCATTGCTTTCGAAAGTTATCGTGGGGACGGACGGACGTACGGACGGACGGACGGACGGACGTACGGACAGACTGTGCGGTTCTATAAGCTGCCTTATTCAGGCGAGCTAAAAAGCGTAGAATTTTTGCTATGTGTAAGTTTAAGTTGACGTAGAAGGTTCCTATAAATAAACTTTTAGAAAAAGCGGAGGAGAATGCGAGGATGTCATAGTCAGTTAGCGATATATGTTAGTAAGTAGCACTATTCAGGAAAATTATGAGCTTAAGTAGTTTTATTGATGAATACATGTCTACTATAGAGGATTCCTAAAAGATAAAGTCTTCAATGAATACAGTCTCAATCACCGTCAGCTCCGAACTGAGCCAGACCTCGTTCGAGAAAGCCCAGAAAATGAAAACACATCATTCATTCAGCAAGGGAATCGTATAGATACCTATAACATCAATCTCATATTCTATATGTAGCCAGCAGCATAAACTAAACTAGACAGGAAAAGTTAAAAGTGGAGACAAACGTCTAAGACAACTTAAAGTAAAACAAACACAATCTGTGGATGTTACGAACTATCCTATTCAGCAATAACTAATCGGTGCTAGGTGCTAGAGCTGGGACTGAATCCTTATTCCACAAAAAATAAACAATTCGTTTTATAAAAAATTTCAACCCTTTTAGCTCATCATAAGAAGAGAAATATGAAGAGACACACAATTAAGTACATAAAAATCATAGCAAAGTGCAAATAAATTAATTCATTTTATCAATCCAAGGTTCCTTGCAACAAAACCAATACTTATTTCAATATTAATGTCTAATTTCAATTTTAATGCTTTTCTTACTAAATTAAATCTGTTTTGAGTCAAAAGTGTTACATTTAGCTGTAATGAGAGTTAATAAATCCTTAATAATTTCTTAAAAAGTTAAGTAATGAGAAAAATAGATTTAAAATATAATTCTCTACAGTTACAGCAGGAATAGTGAAGTGCATTTCCCAAAAATTCTACATTGAGAGAATGATTAGTAGAAATTTCTGTTGTTGTCACTCAGGAAGACGCATTCAAAATGCAAGTAGCTTCCTATGTGCATGTTGGATATGAAGTCTGTATTTATACGTAGGTAGAATGTAAATGTGTGTATGTCTAACTGAGGAATTGGTTTGACGTTGATACAGGGACAAGGAAGCTGTGGAGGTGGGATGAGGATGTGCTGTAAAAAGCAAGACAATCGCATATATTTTGAGGGGTCGCAATTCCAAAGGGAGAGAGAGAGGCCCACGAGAGATAATGCTGCCGTTCGACAAGGACTTTTCAATGAAATCCTCAGGGGAAGTTCGAGAATTGTTGATGACACTTTGGATCTTATCCTTCAGCCATTCCTCACAGAGGAGGATCAACAGAGACTTGCAGATAGAATCGCTGACAATTAATTACCAACTCCACTTCACTCTATTTACTTTTATGTCTATTTACACTTAAATTCGACTTTTATTATATACTTTACATTCTCATCACGAGACTAATCGCTATTTAGTTTGCCGTGAAATGAGCAACCGGGATGATATAATTATCCTATATACCCAGTCTTATAACTTACAATTTGTAAAACAAATTTATTTCATATTAGTTGTACAATTCTTCTACTTTTTGTACTCCTCTGTCGTAGAAGAACTATTTATTTATTTATTCTAGCGTAATGTCGGAAATGAGTTTATTTATTTGTAATTTAAAAGATTCTATAATTCCGTACGTCACTTACTGTTACGTCATCCCTCGATCATCATCAAGTAACACTACTACCTACCCCTTTATTAAGCACACTGTGTAGAACAAAATATCGTGTCAAATGATCTAATTATTGCAGCTTTGCTCGAAATAATTGAATTTACTAGACGACCAAATCCTCTGGGTGAGGCAATTGCACGGCCACATGTTTACAGTTTCTCGTAGGAGTTTCACTGTTGACTGACTTATTAACTAATCTAATCTCCCATGAAATGATGATCATTTACTTATTGCACCTATATTTATTTATATTTTTAGTTCGTGCCTACACACAGTATAAGATCCCACATCTTCCACCCACACACAAAGTAATATAATTCGTTACACTACTTGTACCCGAAATAAAGTTCAATTAACATTTTAACTTACCTATTGTAGTGATCACCTGCAAAATAAAAGGTCTCATTATTATCGTCCCATAATTCTGACTTGAGTCTATGTTTACAATTATTAATGATGATTCAATAAAAATCATGCATACCACAATGGAATAAAACAATGCTCCAGAAAACGTCCATTGGGTTGCTAGTTCATTTTCAGAACCATCCCAGCCTCTTTTCTTCATGGCCTTTAGTAACTCAGATTCAAATTCCTAATAATTGTGAAGAATCGATTTACGACATTCCTAATTAATTTCTTTTGGTGATGAAATTCTTCCGAGAAATGTACCTGAAGACGTTTGGAAGCTCCTGCAACCCATTTTTCTTCCTTGATTACATGTTCCTCTCTAGTCATGGCCCACAAGGAATGAGTTACATCGTCTCTAACTTTTGTCATGTTCTTTTTCACCTTTCATGGTTTATAGCAAAGTAAAATGAAAGATAATATGAGAACAACATTGAAATCATTCCTTTCGCTAATATAAAAAAATTGCAAATCCGTGCAAAATTGTATGAAATATTAGACAGATTTCTACAGAAAAACAAAAAGATGATTTCTACTTTAAAGATGCTTTACATCTTACATAAAAATTCAACTTCCGCATAATTCATTTTGTAATTAAGATTAAGACATTAATCACAGAGTTAGTAGCAAACAGTTATAAAGAGGCAAGCCAACATAAAATGATGAAATAGTAATAGTTTTTCAACATGATCGTTAAGTGCACGTGTGTGGAACTCATAAATGGATACATGTATAGCTATACGGTATAACAAGTATCTATACATTTGTGAATGAATTATAATTGTAAATGAAAGTCTTAAGACACTCTGCATTCCATATTGTATTCATTCTGTATGATTTAAAAAGAAGGGTAGCTATTCCATTATTATTTGTTCTTGAGGGAGAGTGATTTATGTAAAAGCGGCGCTAATACATTTGTGAAAGCGTTACGGTTTCATGTCAAAATAAGGAGACATTGGAATGAGGATGAAAAGACATGCACATTATAATCTGTTGGATTGTGATGCCACAATTGCCACATGTTTTCTCCACTTACTTAAGTCTCATCTGCGGGGAAGATAAGCCAAAGTCAAAAGTAATTAGTAGCGTGACAAGCGATAAGATGAGCATCTCGTTGAAAGCAAACATCATTCACTATCATCAGCCAAGACTCATCTGAGGAGCCAAGAACAAGCAGCTAACAATAAATACAATACGTGAACAAGCCGAAGAATTGCAAGTCGGAGGCAGACTCCACTTCAGCAGGATCATGTAACATTTAATTACCTCAATTTCATGGGAGGATTCCAGTGCCTATTGTACAAACAACTTTGAATTACTATGTAATCCTTTTAGACAGAATGTCACTGGCTCTCGTCTTGTCTGGCTATCCCCATCTTTCATCCAGATTAAATACAATATTATAAAAATATGACTTACTTCAAAGGTGAAAGCCCCCATGATGCAGTAGCCAACGACAAGGGAAATGAGTCCCACGTGAGACAAGAGAAAAGTCGTCACTTGTCTACAGTGACTGAGACATGCCGAGCATCGACTTCTTCTCTCTTCCTCTTCATCTTCCATTTCCATATCAAGATCTATTTTTGTCGTTGGAACGACCTTTCGCTCCCCTCTGTGACTATGATGATGCTGATGGTGGTGATGGCTCATTTTCAATGCGATCAATTCATCAATTACACTTTTTCAACTTACAAACTATCAAATAGAAATTTAAAACCTTTGAGATATCTGGCTTAATCTTTAGGAACTACATTTGATTAACTATATACATTAGTGGCTCCTCGAATCTACAAATTATAGTAACACTATGAAATTTTCCAGTTAGTAAATAAATCACTTCGGTATCGTAGTGTACTTAATAACTTGATGTATTATAGGCAATTTAAATTACTACAATTGTGATACTAGAACATTGTGATCCCGTCCATCAACTCATCAAGTAGCAGCAGAACGTACAGAATGAACTCTGATAACAGATAGGATATCACTTTTCAATAGTTTTTAATAACTCACAACCACACATTAGGACTCGCTAATATTTGTAATTAGCCAAAGGTATTTTGAAGTTTCGTGCATAAAAAACGTATTTTATGCTCTGTAGGTATTGAAACGATATAATAGAAGTTAGATAAGAAAATATTGCACTGCCAAGCGTGTTTGTGTTTTGTACTTAGGTATGCACTAAGTAAATTGTAGAAGGATGAGATAAAAAACGTTATAATATTGCTTGGCTATTGTATAATCCTATTATATGTTTAGGCCATGTGGTAGTAACAGTAGAGGCAAATGGGGATTTTAATGTCACTTTAGTATCTGAGTACGTAGTGCTTAATGGCAAATTAGATAATTAATGAAGACAATGTTCTTGAGTTACAGTTAGGTGAACTTAAGTCAGGCGTGTAGTTATCTTTGTAGAATGTTTATTATATTTTCCTTTGTGATGTACGCACATTTTGTGGTATGGGTAAGGTGCATTTTCCGGAAGAGAGCCGAGAACACTTGATCGGATTCACTTCATTAATTACACAGAAAGTTGATGAATGTAGAGAGAGTTGGAGAGGAACTGGATGGAGGAAACAGTAAAACAACGCTTAGATGAATGAGACTAGGGATTTGAGAGTGCCATTTGGAGTTGAGGGGAAGTGAAGTGTAATGAAAAGTGTGAAGGGAAATATCTGCGACTCGTTCAGATTTAGTTAAACTCTCCACAATACAAAGTATACGACAGTTGGAGCAAAAAGCTTGAGAAGATCACACATCGTGTAGGATGATGTGATGAAGAATTTCAACCCTCTGCCCGTCTGTATCTTCTCCCGTCACGTCACCCTTGCCTGCTTTTACTTTTCAGATCAAATTGCAGCTCTCCTGGCATTTGCATACACTTTTAACTGTACAACTGTTAAACCAGTCAGAGTTGAAGCACATAGCTAACAATAAGTCAGCAGAATATATTATTTGATACGGATTTGGCTCAGGTTGGGTGAATAACGAACTGAAATTCACCGCACAAGGAGAGCCGCACCGGTCTGTCGGTTTTGTGATATGATATGATGTAGCAATGATGTGATGTAACGTGAACGTGTGATCCTTTTCTATGCCATCCTTGTTCTTTACACTCATCTTCACATTCACAGCCATCATCGTTTGAGAGCCAAGTCAAGTCAGATCCTACCCGGGTCGTCGCTACGAATATAAAATCTCTACGTAATGACTTTTGGCTTGGCCTGTCCGCATCTGTAATCTCTACCTTCCTTAGACTTATGCATTCATAATACACCATCATAAAGAATACTATGTTCATTATTACATGCACACATAATATCTAAATAGGAACAAGAACTATAGTGCAGTGAAACAAGATTACAATATTCTTCTAACTACACAAATGTAATACTATATAGAATGTATGTACAGACAGATAGCTTTTGTTGAGCACTAGGGTAATACCATAAGATTATTACCAACATGTTAAAGCAATAATTTATGTGACAGCATAAGTACAATAAGTATTAGATGTACAGATCACATAAACAAAAAAGTAACCAACTTGGAACAGGCATTAATGTATTTAGTAAATTCAGCATGGTAGCAGCCATGTTACATAATTAAATGGCAATTCTAGTTGTACATACTGCTTTCAATATTATATTATAGGAAATTGTATAGATTAGGATGTAGACATAAGGATGAAGGGGAGTTATTTATGTACATAGCATAAATACTACATATGTAAAATTCAGTCAGCTTGAATCGGTAATAAGAGTGATAACTGGAACAAAATGTTATTTAGCTATACCTCTTCTCAACATAATGCTAATTGCAAAGGAATCTTTTGGAGACTGGGAGTTTATTAAAGTTTCTACGGTACAACATAATGTATATTCATATACCTAAATATATTAAACGTAATTTTCATCTTGTACAGGAGTATTGTGGTATATGGCCATTTTCCAATCCGATCCGAAGGAGTGACTGAGACAGAAGGACTGGAACTCTAGCATGATGCTCCGTTCATGAAGCTATAAACAAACCCCGACCAAAAATATCTTTGAGGAAGGAAGATGAGAAAATGTGCGGAAAAGAGTAGACGAAAAGCGACAGCAAAGCAAAGAAGCATGAATCCATCCTCCGTCCAATTCAATTCAGCGTAATGGTGTGTAATATAATGCAAATGTAGTCGAGTCAATAAGTATGCAAAGTCTCACAGTAAATACCATGCAAATAGCTAACTAACGACAAGTAAGTAATGGTATTAAAATAAAAATACGAGTCCGTGCTCTGTGTAAAAGTACTACGGAGTGTAAAATACTAGTGTGTGAGGAGACTGAAACTCGTGCAAACGCTTGCTCTTCGTATAAAAATAGATGTTCATATATTTTTATACTTTGTTTCATCCACCTATTTAATGCACCGTCGTCATTTCTCCCGTATCCACAGCCCCCTACACAAAAGGTGAAAATTTAAGCTCCTTAATTCTTGTACGTGCCAGCTGTATCAATGCAAAGCTCCGGAAAAATCATTTGGGTAATCTTGGATGACGAATTTGTCAAAAATCTTATAAACTTTTTTGAATGTAAATGAGAGCATAAGATGTACATCTGTGCATTATTGGTAAAGTATTAAGTTAGATGTGTCTCCATATCTATACATACCATCATGTCTATAGTATAATAAAGTATAAACGCGTTATTGATTGTGTTTATACTATGTGTTCTTTTTGTAACAAGTTTGTCCCATTTTTAATTGTATCGATTACATTTACAGATGTAATTGAGGTAAGGTGCCAGGTAAGTAAAGTACATATTATTTTACGAAGCGCATTACATTGTATTCCCTTGATGAACACTGAAAAATATCAGTGTTTAAAAATCTAACCGAAAAATTCAAATCATTTCACATCCCTGACCCCTTTATACCTATTCGCACACACAATTAAATAGTTTGCATTTTGCATGAATGTGCTTATTACATTCAACTTCGTGAACCACCAAAGAGACTAAATTGAGCGAATACAAAGTTTTCCTTCCTCTCCTTGTCGTTCAACTAAAACTCCCGCACTCATTATTATCCTTCCATAGCGGCTATCTGTACGTGCCGGGAAGAATTTCTCTCATTTTTTCTAAAATTTTGTAATTAGGTCGCAATAATTTGCGATCAGTTGTAGTTTAAAATAAACTACAGATATTTATTTATTCTGTCATAGTTTTTGTTGAGCAAATAAGTCTTCAAATTCGACAAAATGGTAAGTTAATTTCTGAATTTTTCCTGTCAATTTTCGTTTACAAAGTAAGCGTCAATTCATATTTACTGCGTTTAGAATGCAAGTTCTAATACTGAAATGAAGAGGGAAGCCAAAGCTTCCTATCTTTTCATTGGCAAAAATAATATTTTTAGATTTTGTTTCTCTTTGTCTACAAATAATGGCATTTTTGTAGTTTCATAATTTTGTTCTATATTTTAATTTTATTAACATAGCATAACATAACTTAATATTACTTATGTTTGCACAAAGAATAAAATCAAGCCAACAGCTGACAGCCAACAGAACTATCAAATTGTTGATTGTTGTCCTATCCTTCAAAGTAAAAAATGGTCATTTTATGTGTTTTAATGGATTATTTTTATTTCCAATACTTAAGACGATTAGCAAGAACAACAAGATGCTTCAGCACATCAACTACCGAATTCGGGTGATGTTGCAAGACTCTAGGACATTTATAGGAACTTTTAAAGGCAAGTCAAACAATAATTTTCAATTTTTCATGTACAAAATAATATTGTGTAAATCAAATTAATGGAGTATTTACTTTTGTTCTTGTAGCTTTTGATAAGCACATGAATCTTATCTTAGGGGACTGTGAAGAATTCCGAAAAATTAGAGCTAAAGGTAAAGGTGCCCTTGGTGAACGAGAAGAGAAAAGAACGCTTGGATTCGTTTTGCTCAGAGGAGAGGGAATTGTGTCCATCACAGTGGAAGGTAGAGAAATAATTTAATAATATAAATAATTTAATTATGATTTAATGACTCAGAATGTGTGTGTTTTTATTTATTCAATTATAATATTTTCTTTAGGTCCACCTCCACCAGATGAAGGCTTGCCAAGAGTTCCTATTCCAGGAGCCATTCCAGGACCTGGATTGGGTCGTGCAGCAGGTCGAGGTATGCCAGCTGCTCCACCCGGACCTGTCCCACCTGGACTTCAAGGCCCAGTTAGAGGTATTTTTGCATTTATTTGAATCATTTCTGATTATTTACGAGTTAAGTTAAAATTATAAGACTCAGTCGGTTTGGCCTTTTTTTCGTACCGGTTCACACCAAAACCTTCCTTTCAGTCCCCGCTTTCCCATGTTTTCTCTTTTTTAACCATTACCAAAAAAGTATATTAAATATTGATAAATTTTACAAATGAAAAAATATAGTATCCTCTCCTTTTTATAAATGGGTGCATAATTAATAATTAGTAAGTACAAAAAATGCAAAGTAATTAATTAGGTAATAAGTATTGATTATGATTAACAAAATATTAAATTAACTCCCTTCTCTTCTGTCGATTTTTTTTCACATTGATTTTGCTTAATGCATAGTAATGATTTCTAGTTTCTAGTATTTCCAGTGGTATAATCATAGTATTCTATGTGTATTTATGATTTCGCTAATTTTATCGTCGTAAATGCTGTTCCATTACATCGCATTGATTGATGGATATTTATTCAAACATCAATTTAATAAGTATTTATATTAATACAAATGGAAAATGTATAAATATGTCTATACGTTGTGCGCGGTTCTTAACTCCTTAGCACCAAAAGGGTTGCAACATGCAAGCTAATGTTATCTGACTACTCCTTAAAATAAATGTCCTTCCAAATATTTTTGCTACTAGACTAGGTCCAAAAGTCTTAAGCTTGTTAAATATGGATTATGTAATATCCTAGAAGCTCAGACATTCCACCGGATGGGATGGGTATTTTACTTTATTTTACACTGCATGTTTTGTGTTTGTTTTAATTAGGTGTAGGAGGGCCAAGTCCTCAAATGATGGCTCCTGGTAGGGCTGGAGCTCCTGCAGTTACTGCTCCACCCCAATTGCGCCCACCAGGAGGACCACCAACAGGACCTCCACCAGGAATGCCTCCACGTCCAGGGATGCCACCTGGTATGCCACCAGGAATGGGACTGCCTCCAGGAATGCCTCCAGGTTGGTGTTTTAATATCATAGACAGCTATAATTTAACTGTTAACACCGTAGCATTTCAATCAATATATGGTGACTGAAATGACATGAATTGTGTGATAGGTATGATGGGTCGAGGTGGACCTCTTCCTCCAGGAGCGATGAGAGGACCTCCTCCAGGAATGATGCGTGGTGGTAAGTTGTATTTTTTTAATATAATCTACCATGTGCGTAGCTATTTGTATTGTATGGATATATAATGTGTACAACTTTATTTGTTGTAGTACCCCCACCACCTGGACGACCACCATTTTAAAATAAGTACGTTTACGGCTGTTCAGCATTTCCTTCGACATGGTAATTGTTAGCTATGTAAGGACTCTCTTTTGTAATAAAGCTCGAAATTGAATTACCTATTTCAAAATGTTTGGACATTAATTTCCGCACTCGGGACACAAAACAACGGAAGCATCCATATAATTTACTGTTACCATTCTCACTAAGTTTTCATTACAAATTGAGGCTTCCTGGAAGACTAATTTGATTAGGGTTTAATTGATGTATGAATATGACATAAACTTCTGTAAGAGTATTTTTAGCTATTTTCTAGAGATTTTGGCGAAATTGCTTATATTTAGGATAATCTATGCCTATAGTGCTAATGGGTATCGAGTGAAACAATAATGTGGACTAACAAAACTGTTGCGACAGCCTTTAGAATTTAATCTGGGATGAATGTTTTTGAGCAATTCAATTATTGCTATAACACAAAATATTCCAGTGAATGTACAGAACAATTTCCGGGAAAAAAAGATACGTAAACGGCAGACACAAATCAACAAAAGAATCAAGGAAGTATCATGCTATTACGCACCAATAAGTGACAGCTAGAGAATAGGGAAATTGAACCACACATTCCTCAAACTTTTGTCCATAGATTTGTTTTAAATTCCAAGCGAAGGTTTCAGCCAAACTCTTCCCATCTTGAATGACAATAAATGTAAATATGAATTTTACAATTAATTATATTTTTGAGTCATAAAGGTCTGTCTCGTTTAACTAACTGTGATAGTATTACCGTAAACTTCACCAATTACAATTACCAATAAAAATTGCATTAGACTGATGTGAATATTATGTAAATGTAGCTTGTATAATATTTTTGTAGTACATCGTATGGGTTTCTTGATTAGTTGGTTGGTGATTAGATTACGTGTTTTGCAAGAAGTCTCTTTGTCATGAAATCCGGAGTCGGAAACAAAATTTTTTGTGAACTCAATAAAAAATAATATCGAAAATAGTATGTAAATATTTTGTCAAATTCGATAACTTAACAAAATAGAATTTAAAAAAATTTATAACCATGTCGAAGTCGAAACAGTGCTATTCCCAAGATTCATTTCAATCATCTTATTACTCTGTGGTGTCAGAAAAATTGTATTGACATCTGTAAATAGGTTCTGTTGAAATAATATTGTCTTTTATTTAGTGTTTTAATTGGAAGCCTCAGATATCCCAATAGGACTTGGTCGTACATCCTATTGGGAGGCACATAATTCATAGAAATCATACGCCTCGTTCATCATCGACTTCCATTCAGGTCAACAATGACCCTACCGTATGGCAATTGTATAACTCTTTTTTCAGAAGCTACTACAATACACTATACTAAACTCCAGACGACTTGACATTTCTCTTGTAAATATAAACGTGTTGTCCGTTCACTTTACATAGGAAAATTAATTTTTTGTGATATAAGTTAGTTGCTGTTTAATATTATGCATAGATCGGCAAGATTCAAAATTGCATTTTATGTAAAATAAGAAAAAATGATGAATTCAGGTACAAGTGGCTTCTTTACATGCAGAATGGAAAGCATCGAGCCATCTATGCGGAAAGGTCCAAGTGAGGAATTCAACGTTTATTTAGGAACGCTATGTAATTCCTTCAAGTTCAGAGTTGCTGTCCTTCGTTGTTAAATAGTGCATTTACATTACTTACACAAAGTAAAACTTCATACATAACATAAAGTTGCGTATAGTACACGAAATCGTGTCTTCGTAACTTTGTAGGATACATAGGTATATAAGAATGAAAGATGTTTATGCCTTACATGCATGGTTATCTTCTTATCTTAATTTAACTTCTGCAATGATGTGCACGAATGAAATAGATGAATTTTGATAAATTGTTTGTATAATATTTTTGTTTACTTATTCAGATCTTTCAGTTTAAAAATAAAATATTTCTGCAACACTAAACCCTAACTCACAAAATACATAGATGTTAAAACGGCAAGAAATCAAATTGACTTAGCTAATAACGTAGCAGTACTTGTACTACAAGAAATGTGTTAAAGTGTGTACTTTTTCCATTACACGCATTTATTGACATAATGATTATTTAATTTTACTACTTATTACTGCCTCATATGGAAATTTCACACTTATGTAGTTCTAATGAGTAAGTAATACTGATGAAAATGAGTAGTCTGTGTTCTTTAAATTAAGTGTTTTAAATAATGTGTATCATTTTAATATCGTAGTGATTTAGGCATCGATGATTTGTAATAACTGCACAATTATGGCTAGACCATGGCCATGGCTAGACATTTAATGCGTATACCTGAGTCATCGAAGCCAAAAGACACGCAAAGGTCTTACGCCCATTTTAAGCATTTTTACTGAATCTTAAACATGTTATACATGACATTTTACAAAAATCTAGGGCAGTTGTGTTTTAGGGAGGAAAGTATTTTTAATTTTGCTTTGTAATCCTCCTTAACATTATTGGTTTATCATAACAGATTCACATAATATTTAGCGTGAAGTAATTGTGACTACATAAAACAGACGGTCACTGATCTGTAGTGATCACCCACCACAAGAGATTGATGTAATAAGAATAATCATGCTTGCCTTAATAGGATATTGTGTTCGTGTTTATTTGATTTGATTAAATTCATTCATCAATAATTTAGCAAGATTTGCCTAACTTGCAAATAGTCATTGCTGTAAATTGATAACCATGCAGTTATAGACGTACTTTATAAAAGTATGAAGTATAAACAAAAAATATATAGAGCATATGAGAATCGCGTGCCATTCCTGCACTGCATAGACATGCACTTATATTTCACATGCTCCATAAGGTAAATGTAGATTGCTACAAAGTTTGGAAGTTTATCTGATCTGCATTGCTGTTGATTGATACGCACTTTGATTTTGAGTCAGTCAAGTATTTGATTCGAGTTTTATTGCATATTTATTAGTCGTCAGTTTTTTATGTAGTCTCTGTGAACTGTCTGGATGTCTTAAAATTCTTGAGATGTACATGTAGTTCTCTGCGGTGGAAAGATAAAAAGGTCCGACAGCCTACGTGACACAATTCATTCATCATTTCATTAGGAATTCAACATTACATTAACCCTTATTACATTGCACTTTAACTAGTGTTATCTATGTGCCTATACTCTCCCCTACTTAGAGTAGTCTACATCCACCTGTATCTTATCAAGCTACAAACAATGTTCTTTGGTGGCTTTTACAATCTCACTCAGGTCTCACTTGTCCATCAACCTTATGACAAGTTGTACTGTGCTGATTATTCTGCAAATCAAGTCTCTTACCTCAAACTCCTATCAAATGTCTTTGTATCAGCGACAGCACAGATCACATTACGCATAATTATGATTCATATTCACGCAATATAGTGTAAAACGCATGCTAATACAATTTTCCCCTTCGAAATAATTATGCAAACTAGCCAATACGATCCCTTCCAAATAAATATGCAAAGCACAAGAGATGGATAGGTTACAAATACGTTGATTTGGTTTTGATGAATTTTCTTGATTAGCACTTGTCATTCTATGATTTATTAAATACTTTGCAACTCATAAAAATCAAGGTGTTTATCTACTTTGCATATAATTTGAAATTTTAGCATTAAAATATATTTTTCGACCTTCTTCTCAATTTTGACATACACCTAGTGCATAAAATGTATTTCTGCATAGGTATAAAGATTTACAGTTGTGTCCACCATAAAAATCGTGATTCATCAATGTCTACAATAGATGAAACACACCTTTATTTACATGAGCCAATTTTTTTGAATGAAAGATTATCCCAAAGCAAAATTTGCCAATATATAGAGCATTAGAGATTTGAAACAAGATTTCCATTGTTTTGTCCTATTAAACCAAAGTATTTAACTTATTAATGATCTGTGTGCGTACAAAGATATCACGCATATTATAAGCACAGACTAACTACAATAGATCAATGTCAAGCAACCCTGGAATAAGAATTCAAAATGCAATTATGTAGGCATACTAATTTGCATAACTAATTCGCAAATTCCAAAAGCCACAACATGACAACATAATTCAACTCAAGATATGATTTTGAGACAAACTAGACCATTAAAGAGATAAATGCTAAATATTTCTCCTTTCTAGTTGCCATTGACTTAGTTATGAAAAGTGCGTGTGCAAGAACCTCAATGTAGATAGCGGTTTTGAGTTCCTACGTACATGGCTCAACATAAACGACTCATTACGTCTACTTTTGTTTTTCCTACGCAAGATTTATATAATAAACAATATTTACCCAAAGCTTATTGATAGAAAGATAAAATATTTGAGATAAGTATACAGAATGCTCTTGTATGTGACTTTGCACGATTTTTGCATGATTCGTGCTGTCTATAGTATTTCTATATTATCCTGCATATTAGTATAGCGATGGAGTGAAAGAAAACAGAGGGACAAGTGGCTATACACCAAACGATCACTCATAATTAGTCGTTATTGTTATAAATCAAATCTTTTGACTTGATTGCTCAGCTCACTCACCTTTCTAAATTGTATTATCCATATGCATCTCTGCACACATAGCTTACATAAGCATAGCTGAAGTCAAAAGCCACCACGACAAATACAGGTACACAATACAGGTGTCAAATCAATTGTTATGTTTGTTGGTTAGTAAGGGTTTGACTATGGCATGGTGTGGCTCCGTCCCTCCCTCATTCTAATTCTCTATCCGTACTAATCAGAATTTTCATTGTTACTCCGGCCGTTTACGTCTTATTCACTCCATTATCTTTATAAGACAGACAGATAGACACAGCATAAAAAGTTATACAAAGGCAGACCAAGCACACACACTTTTCAAATAATGTCATAATAGCTGCTCTTTCTTACGCATTAGTATTCCTTCCCAACTGACGTGCGTAGAGAATGCAAATAATCCCCCCTTCAATTTCTTGGGATTGATTGAGAGCCAATCTATCGCCAACCTGTCCTTATCTTTCTTATTGATTGATTAGCATCATTACTCGCCCAAAAGCCGTCATTAGGAACACATTGACACTCATTTGAAACAAAGAGTTACATTTATTCTCTAATGAGGAGGCGTCGGCAATCCCAATTGGCACACGGCATCGAAGGGATTATTATAATTTGGGTTAATTGCTCCAAAATTGGGTTTAACTTAATTAGTATACATCTCTCCTATCTACAAACTTAATGTTATCCTGCATCCATATATTACTAACCTAATAGTAACACATTAAAACTTGACATTTAAAATTCTACAAATTTTAGTGTTACTTAATTGGCGTCATTTATCTATTATCATCATTTATGTGGAGGTGAATATTGCATACATTGCCAGACTGACTGTAAATGCAAAGTCAGCGATGACATTGTGTTTTCAGTATAAATGTGAAATTGTGTTATAATAACTATACTATATTTCATTCCGTAATCCACAACTCAATGCTTAACTTCCTATTAATTTACTTTAATCTAGTTAACCTACTAGTATTAACAATTGTTTTATTCCAGAGAATCAATTTATTTCCATTTAGCGTTTGACTCAAATAATTGATAATTGCATTTATTTACTTTTAGGGAGGATTATTACACGTGTTGGAATTTTATGCAAATAAATAGAGAGATAAAGTAGCTGGTTAAAAAAACTGAATGATATAGTGATAAGGGAATTGTTCTCAGGCAGAGACAGGAACTAAACAGTAGCAACAAATAATATTGCTTCTTGCTTGCATAACTTGTTCTCAAGTTGTCGACCTAAAGTTAGAAACAAAAACGCGTAATCTGCTATTATGCAAGTGCATGTACACTAGAAGAAGAAGTACGTGGGAACTTGAACATAAAATAAGTCACACTCGAGTTTGGCTGCTCTGTTGATTATTTGTAAGTCGTAATTAGAGATATAATAAAATCACACATTTCCTCAACAGATATAGCAAGAAGTATAAAAAGTGCTTTGTAAGTGAAAAGGAAGAAATTAGGCTACATGCATTGCGTTACATTTTAGTTTGGACCACATTTGACATTCAAAGAGAGAAAAGGACGAGGACGAAATTTAGAAAAACATTTGGTTGATGTCAAGTGAAGTTTTTGGACGTGTTTATAGAACACATGCATGTGGTGTAAGTGTTTTATTTGTGTCTAGAGACATGCATGTGCTTTACTTATTTTGCCTTACACGTGGAGAAGTCGAAACAAGGTAGTTGTTTAGTGCTAAATTGTAGCAAAGCACTAAAAGAGTATAGGAGTCCATATGATAATTAGAGTGTTCGCAGAACAAGGTAAGTTTCATCCTTAGTCAATTGTGTATGGAATTAAACTTGTTGACATTAACTGAAGGAACATTGTATGTAAAGTTTTGTGCGTGTTAGTTAACTTTGGTGTTGGCATTGCTCTTCATAGCTTTGCTCTCATTGGCTCACCACTTGGCTTATTTTAAGTAGTATTTTCTTGCGATTAGCCTAAGTCAAAGCCGCATCAATAGATTGAGTTCGTGGAATCGGAGAAACATTCATCTGACTATATAGACACAATATTATAAACTATAATTCACACAAATAGCCAAATAAATGGAGGTAAGTGTATTTGAGTGCGTATAGGTCTAAGATAGTATATTAAGACGTGTGTATACAGAATGCATTAGCACAACTGAACTCCACGTGTATCCCTTCGCCTTGCTTTGTCTCGTTTTTATGGTTTCCTTTGAACCAGGAGAAGGATTATTGAAAACAATAAAAGCCTTCGGTATGTTTTGTCATGTTATGTGCTCAGTACAGCACACTGTGTTATGTATGTTGCGTTTTTTGCTAACAATACAGTTTACGTAGTTGTACATACATTATATTATACAGTCAGTCAGTGTCAATGCAGTTCACTTCACTACTGTCAGACTACACATTACCCTTGCCTTCCATCCCTCACTAACTTCGTTCGACTAATCTCTTTGACCTATGGAAATCACTATACTTTTTATACAAACGTTTTTAAATTATTTTTACAGATACACTTCTTACACTTACAAAATAGAATCTAAACTTAACTAGACTTCATATCTGAAGTATCTATGCCATAAACAGAGTTATATACAGTTATCATATAATGATGTGCAGCAAGTGTACGTTCTCTATATACGTAGTTTACAATGTTACAGCAAGAAAAACATTTCCTGACATGTCTTGCTGTATTTTACTATTAGCATCTTTTTTAAAGTATCTCTAACACTAAATGCAGTACAATATGAGTATCTAGTTAGTAAATGCATTGTACTAGACACTATATACAGGAGAACACTAAAAACGAGTAAATAGTAAGTATAAAGATCATCATAGTCTGTAAGTAGCTACCATATTGAGTTTTTTAGTTGAGAATTACATGCACGTTGAAGTTAGAGAAAGGAAAACGAAAAAAATGGATGATGATAAAATTAAAGATTTATTGGACAGATTTATGTTTGTCTGGTTTTCAATATTGTGTTTACCTACGTTTAAGTTTCTTTACAGGAGTTACTAACGTGGATTGTTATGACTTTGCATTGTATAGGAATGTGAGTACGTGTGCATCTGGATGACGAACAAACGTGCATTTTGTCAACTTTTACACACCTTGTGTCAATGATGTGGCATTTGATACGTGATATTGATATGAAGGTGTACATTTTTAACTGCTGTGGGTATGGAAGGCTGGATAAAATGTAATTGTGCTTTGTCGTTTTGTGGACGAAACCAGACCAACAGCAGAGACTCTTTTCATCAAAGTTGAAAAGGTTGACGTTGACCCTGCTCTCCTCCTGTCTTCATCTAATAAAACCAAAACAGAAAATCTCTGTAATAGCTTTTGACTTTGCATACTTGACTCGAGTTGTTTGGCTTCTATTCACTGCCTGCTACAACCTACACACGCAGTTTCATTCTACCTTTCCTCCATTCTGACGGAATTTATTTTCTGTGTGGCAAGGCAAAGTGATGCCTCGTGTCAAATTTTGTTAGGCAGTGTCTCATTTAACTCATTATATGCTAATCTCTGTCATGCTACACTTAACCTGCATTTTTATGCTATTAGTTCATAATATTCTGACAATAGCTCATGACTATATACACAATACTCTTTTTGTAATAGCGTTACTACTCACACTAGCCAGACATGCCTGCCAATTAAAAAGTGGTAGTCCTACATTAAATGTTCTTACAAGTGTTAGTGAGACCTTATCCTTGTAACTACAGTTAAAGATAATCGTACAAACCGATGTTAGTACAATTAGAATACGATTTTGACACAAAATATGCACAAGAATTTACATCATGTGCATTTATGACTATTATGACTGCTAAAGTTATGTGATAGTAAGGGACCAAGGCATCTGCCACTTTTGCTTTTTAAATATGACTGACATACACATTACCATATTGAATTGCTATCAAAAGGTTGTAAAAATTGCGGTTACCCTGTTTCAGCTCGTGTTTCCTATTTGGACTGTTATAGGTATTGCCCTCAGAATTTAATAATCTGGTGGCATACATTAAGCGAAAAAATCTTTAACATAGTTCACTCATTCACTTTTCATTTAGTTTCTTTTCTTTTCCAATTTCAATTCCATTCTAGAAAAATTCCAAAGTTTTTATTAAGATTCAAGAATAGATGCTGCAGGTATGAAAAACATATTAATAGTGAGACATCTAATGCAACAGTACCTAAATGGTTTTGCTATTCAGAAATGTTTTCGAGTTTTCATTGCTTTTAATCCCTGATTTCAATTTGAAAACTAAACACAATATTACAATTAACGACTGCTGCGACCACAAATTTGTCATTTGTCTTTAAATTTAATCTAAGGGTGTTTTTGTACGTCTACATTTAACCAGTATTGCTTTTTTGATTCGCTAACAATTTTAATATGCGTTGAATAGAGTTGCACAAGAGTTAATTATTATTGTGCACCTATTGAATGAAATGCAAGTTTTATCTTGCTTATAATTTCTTATGCAGTTGTGGGTTTTTATTGAACGTCTGCGTTATCTCTTCAGCAATTGTCCTTTTCTTTTACGAAAACGTTGCAGCATTTCATTGCACATGTTAATGCATCCTGCGTTGATCGCTTATCATTATGAAATGATAAAGAAAAGTCGCACATAAAAATCATATTAAACCACAAACGTGATTGTGTATTACTAAAGAGGAGAAGGTCATAAAATTCTACACTTACAGAGTCCTTTCTCTATAGCTTATTTTCCTGTTTTATTCTACTTAGTTATCGTAAGTTCATCATCTACAATGTAGAAACCAGACACATTATGTGAATTCACGTCTGTCTGCTTATATTTCGTTTTGACTATAAATCATATTTAAATACAATAGCCATCGTATCTCTTTGTGTACTTAGGTAAACTTATTTTACACGTATTACCATTTTACATTTGAATGAAAGCAAAAACTGGATTTGTCTGGAATATGTAAAAATACAACATTTATTGACAAACAAGTGTATGGGAAATTAGACTACGTTTATATATGTTGTGTTCCAGAAATACATTTTCCTTGTTAAGTTGTAAGGTGTATGTGGTGAGTCATTATTGAGATATAGTACATATTGTACAGGATACATAATGGGGTACAGTAATTGTAAATGGTGAGTGTTAAATTAAGTTAAGGGTGGTTGCGGTAATGTAGCGTATATTAATATTCAGTTAAGCAATGATGAGAAATGTCTGGGTTTGTAATTTGTAAATGAGGCTTAACATGGTAGGAGGAGAAGAAAATGGAGTCAAATGATTACTACTCACATTTCAAGTCTGTTGGATAGAGTTAGTAATAAAGGCGAACAAATTAAATGTGTAGAGTTTGGATAATGGTAGAAATGAAATGGATACTAAAAGGAGAATCGGGGAATAAACAGAACGAAACAAAAGTAAAATTGACAAAGAACAGTGAGGAAATTAGAGGAGAGATGATGGACTGCAGAAAAATGTCTTACAGATGAAATGAAGCGTGCAATAAAACGATAGTAAAATAAGACTTGCATCATATCTGCCTTTGTGCAGTGTGAAGTCGGGTGAGGGAAAATGCCTATTATGTTTTACGTCCCTTACATCTGTACTACATCAAATAGTAAAGGTAACATAATAAAATGGAGGATGGGACGAGTCGCTCTTTCACCAGGCAGATCCACATCCACGTGTACGTAGGTTGTCTACTCTTTCCGTCTTTTTTAATCCACATATAAATAGCTGTAATAACTTTCTTATGCACACAGGGAGAGCTTATATTAAGCATAGTGAAGTTATTGATGAAACTCACCATCGGCGCATTTCGGAGATAACATGAAGGAGAACAAGATGCGTGGAGAACGTCTCTCTCTGTGTACTTACAGCCAGTCGTAAATGTACAAGACTACTTTGCATACATAAAACGCCTATTCATCCTCTACACCACAACATCACACAACATGTGGAGTTTTTTTCATGAAAGAATTTGAATGAAAGTAAACGTACTGAATCTCTCTCAACATTAAAGCATTTCTCTCACACAGGGAGTCAAAGTCAAATCAAAGCAACCAACTTAACTCAACCTTAAATAACAATAGCTCTTGGCTATTAAAAGCTATTTGATACTACTATTTTCAGATAGAGGTGTATCTGCATGCTATAATACAACCAGAACTAAACATCTACTATTATCCAGATTTACTAGTTCACTGGGTAGCCTCCAACTTTCTCACACTCGCATTATAGTACTCTACAGGCAAAATGGACCATTCTATTATACTTTTTACAAATGCATATAGGAATTCTATACAATTTTCACATGCATCGCATGAAATTTCAATATAGTAAACTATACCTATGCACAAATATACTTTGTTACATAACAAAGTAAAGAATACATCGTTATTATGTAATCTAGTAATAGTAGAAAGCAAAAGTTGCTTTTTTATTATCTGTTGGTCATCATCGTGCAACTCCAGTCCGCCCAGTCTACCCTGTGATATTGTACAGACATTTAATTTCTTTTTCACTTAAAAATACAGCTGTACATATAGTAGCTGTTGGAAAATATTCACCTGCTTTAAACTCCAAACATTCTTTATAATATTTAACCCAGTGATTATCAGTAAGTATGAATTATTTTACGATTATTTTAAAATATTTTTTAACTTAGTATTTCTACTTTTGTATCTGCTTGGACTGACTTTATTTTTGTAACAATGCTTTACTAAATCGCTAATAAACGCATATATATAAGAACTAATAATACAAGGTTAAAATGGCCATTAATTAGTAGTATTATAGATATAGATCATCTTTGAAGTAGTGTATCTGTATGTGAATTATAATTAGTTTATAATATAGTATGCCATAAATGTATAAGCAGATAGAAAATGTAGCAAACTTTAGAATATTAATGAGGTGAGGATATGCATAGTGATATAAGAGAAGGAAGTATTTGAAGAGAGAGTGTAAACATGTAGGTATGTCTGT
Source organism: Tomocerus qinae (assembly GCA_020055645.1). Lineage (NCBI taxonomy): Eukaryota > Metazoa > Arthropoda > Collembola > Entomobryomorpha > Tomoceridae > Tomocerus > Tomocerus qinae. The sequence continues at coordinate 15,194,280 of CM034547.1, read as the reverse complement.
TAGTGGCTGGAGGGAGATGATTAAACTTGAACTTAAAGTTAACTGCCCAGCAACAACATAAGAATGTATAGGTGAGAGAGCTGGAGAGGAAGACGTTTGATTTTCATTGCATTCTTGTAGACTATAATTGTGAATAAGTGAGTTGAACTGCATCGTGGAGGAAGAAACCAGTGTGGTTGCATGTATGCAGAGATAAGCAGGGGAGTATGTGAGACAATAAAAAAACTGCCGCATCTCTTATCCTCATACAACAAAATATATGCTGACTTGTCTTGGCTTGACCATTAGGAGTCTGAAATCTCGGCGAGGTAAATAAAGTGGAGAGTGCATGGAAGAATATTATCTAGTGATATTCGTCCACTCCTCCAACGCCACAACAACAGAAACGAAGAGCCATCAAGAAGTAGTCAAGTGGACTTGCTGGACAGCTTAGGAAAATGCCTGGTCAAGCCACACTAACTAACAATATCAGTAGAAGCCTCCAGCATGCACAGCCAGATTAGAGAAAAAAGTAGAAATTCTGGTAGAGATAATATTCCATCCTGTCATGACTTAACTCCAAATCCTCCCATGGATCGCTGCCTCCTCAACTCCGTCCGTATAGATAGGCATATATCTTTCTCCTCCTGCACAAGGAAAGTGTTGTAGAGGAAAGTGTCTGAATCTGAATGTATGTGGTCGTGTACTCGCTTCGCTATGATACGTTAAAGTAACTAAGTACTGTTGTAATACTTTTCTCGTCGTTCTTTGCCTTGGCACTCCTTTGCTCTGCTTCCTTTGACTTTGTCTATATTATTTCCTATTTCTTGCATTCAATCTACTAAACCGCAATGTACTACTCTCAGCTAACTACTTCAGACATGGAACAACCATTCCATACATTATTTCACTTTACTACGCACATCACGCACTCCTACATACATTATTCCAAATCCACTTAACTACGTACATACGACAGTATTAATGCTCTACCCATATAATCTCTTACTAAAATAAAACAATAATAACTCCAGCTCATGGACATTTACAACTATTTAACTAGGACAATGTGCTAATAAAAACTATATTGCTACATATAGATATAACCAAAATGTATGGATACAAACGCAACAACTTCTTATGGGATTCTTGGGACTTATTTTGCGGTTTTTAACCCATAGTTCCTAAATTATCAAATTCCCTAGGAAATTTTTGAACTCAAACATTCTAAAAGGATAGTAAATCATAATACTGAACTAAGAAAGAATTTCTACATGTACAATATTACATTACAGAAATTTAAACTTTATGAAATCCCTCAGATACAGTGAATATTGTTAAATATATATATGCCTGTAGTGTTATTCTTTGGTTTGTAGTGTGAGTATAGATATAGGATGGAGAATCTGTAAGGAAGCAACAGAGTTGGTGAAGTAATGTGATAGAGACTAAAGCAGAACTCCAACTCCACGTGTAAAAGGTCAATTTGGACAAAGTTGTCCTTAGAGAAGAGGAGAGTGAAAAAACGGAGGGTTTAGCATGGCATTGCATCGTTTGTACACACTGACATGACATAAGAGTATGAGGCAGTCTATTTAGTTAGAGATATATCTGAGAATACATTGCAGTGCACACATCTAGTACTGCACTATTAGACACACTCTGAAAAGCTGAGTGAGGTGGGGAATGTGGCTTTAGTGCCTAAGCATAGCAATTTGGTTTCGTCTTGCATCTCCAGTAGTTTGGATAGATCGGCCAGTCGTGGACTGGAGATGTATGGCTCTATATAATGCATTCTCTATGAGTACTATATAGGGATACTAAAATTGTGATGGCAAGTCAAGTCGAGTTAGCTCAAGTCAACCACTGACTGGCAGAGGCAGTAATTCAATAGAAAAACAAAGTTAACCCGAAGAAGAGAAGTTTATAGGAGTGAATTTAACTAAAGGGAAAACGTTGTGCATGCAAAATGAAAAGAGTCAATACATGATATTTAGTATGCTTGTGTGAGGACACTGACTAACTTTGTGCATTAATAAAATGAATGTAATAATAATGACATAGCCAGTTAAAATGAGATGAAATAATGTAGAGGACATTTTGGGAGGTATTAAAAGTGCGTATAGGATTTGGAAAAGCAGAACAGTCCATGAAGGGAAATACTCTTCCTCCCCCGCACGTGTCGACGAAAGTTCAATGTCCCTGGAATAGTGCGAACGATGGGATATACCTCTCTATACGCAATTCAATGTGGTTTTATAGTCGGAGACGAGAAGCAGGCAAGGCGACTTGGTTTCCTTTCGTTGGGCTGGAGTGTTTTAGTGTTTTAGGGCCGAATGCCGACCCAAGCCAAAGCCAAGGCAAGTCAGTCAAACCCAAAACATAAGTATCCTCTATAATTTATATAGCAAGTGTATTTATGTAGACTCGTGTACATTTACTTTGCGTATACACGCACAATACGTTCCAGTAGAGTATAGTGCAGCTTTTGATTTCTCTTCTGGAATAGCGTACATTAGCAATGTACTTAACTTGTATGTATGTATGTAGCTATGGGTGGAATGCAATATGTTAGCGTTTCCCACACCCAAGCCAACTCAACATCAATACAATACAATAATAGATGTAGTAGTTACACAACGAACCTTCTTACGCAATATAACTTAACTCCTCTTACGCACGTATTCTGTAGCATGGAGTCGAACGAAAGTCGAATGAACGATGCACTTCCAAATAACGCACTAAGGACTGTAGTAACCCGTCTCTCCGCGTCTTTACATTTCTCTGGCACAAAAGTCTCAAGTCTGTTATGATCCTCCTGTTACGTAACAGACGCAACGTAACCCTCAACTCGCCCGGTGCATCACACTCTCAATCCTTGCAGAATCTTTACGGATGCCATATCATTATACGCACACTTCTATAGACACATGCTATTTATAGTATACTCTCTATTTACTCTCTTTCTTCCCGAATCTACACAACTAGACACTTTTCTATTGTTTAGTTAACCAACTGTGACTCAATTCAGTCTCTCCTCGGATTTGCATTCCCCAAACACATCTTTTTATCCACACAGATTATTTTTAATACAATATTATGTGCTTATTTTCTTGAATCTCGTATAAAATGCCTACTTTTACTATTGTATCAATTCGGTGTATGCAAATATTTGAATGTATGCACTTGGACTAGAGAGGATTTGTTTGTGGGATGCATTAGATTATATGAGCCATAAAACGTATATTTTCACTATCTCACCTTTTGTAAAATTTATTTTATAGTGGATTTACTACTATTGTGGTATGTCATTCAATATTCCCTTTGGAAATGGAATTTCTTACTATTGTAGCAGTTTTTTACCATTAGTTTATAGTATTTATTTACGACATGTATGAAAAGTCTATGCAAACAAATCTACAGACAGATAGAGCGTTATCTTGCCGAGATTTCCCCTCATTCTTACTTACTATCTTGAGAATCTGTCTGCTTAGAGTCCATTTCTCCACTTAATGTTGCAATAAAAGTCGGCTAGGTAAATGGTCTATATCTGTAGTTACAGATTTGAGTCTCTCTCTCCGTTACTACATTCGATTTGTCTCCTTTACTTATCGTCAAAGCATCTACTACTACTTTTACTGAGATCAATTTCATATTTTGTCCGTAAATGTGTATGTCCTTTAGGAAAATCACATTTTTTATTTAGTCCTATTTAATATGGTACTTAAATGGAGTAAGCTACAAAATGTTCTATATACTAACTATATAACTACACAAATCAACATCTGAAAATTATTAGCGTCAGCATCCTAGTACTATGGAGTGCTTTTACAAATAAGGATCCTCTAGTCTATTGTATTCAACTATATAAGCTCTCTTCTCAGTAACCATTACAAAATTACATATAGCTATAGGGTAATGGGCCATAAACTTAACAAAAGTAATGTTGTCAATAGAAATTGAGTATACATTGAGACTCTTTTGCCTTCTGCAGCTTGCTAGCCTCTTTCGCCAAGCTCCTTTGTACATCTAACCTATTTGCAACGAAAAGATCCTTTTACAATGACTTGGCGATCTGATTCACCATAATTATGTACAACGTATCCCACTTATAGCAAGTTTGTTTTTATAAGCAACTAACATATTTTTCTCTGTTTGACAATATTCACAGCGGGTAGATCCACTATTGAGCAATTGCATTTTATTGCAACTCGCTGTCAACAAAAAATCACACCTTGACACATTGTTCGCATTGTCCACTCCTTGTTCATGCAATTATACATATTGCATGTGTTTACCTTACATTGACTTACTGTCAGGTTTTCATAATTTCAAACGGGATATCCTAAATATTATTATTTTATATGCAGTTGTAACGCCATAATAATTTTGTTTGTATGTTCCAATGAAATAGGGAATGCTTTAATGTGCGTAGCTTTGTACTTGTGCACGTGCAGCTCAATAATTTTATCATGAAACAGAATTCGTAGAAGGTTAGCTAAAATGTTTTTGGTATATAATTTATGTAGTATATATAAAACCTGAAAGTTTGTCCATAAATGGGAAACCCCAAAATGACTTAATTGTACACATTTTGTGGAGGTGCTCAAACATTTGTACTGAGTAAGTGAGAAATAGTAGTAATTGTATTATTAAGTAGGTATTATTATTCCATTGTGACTAGCAATAGAGTTATGGAGTGTGTAAAAGGGATGGATAGAATCATTGAAATTCACTCAGAACCACTTATGGGGGAAACGTACAGGCGTCCCCATGCCATTGAGTAATACTCTATGGCTCCTTCTCCTTTGATCCCCATTAGTGGTTCTGAGAGATTTTTTTAAAAACTATCAGCATACCTTGTTAGGTCGTCATGGTATTTATTTAAAGTACCTTGGATAGAATACTAGGTACAAATATTTGCGAGAGTTGTTCTAGAATCTGTGTATGCAGGTTGATGAGATTTCTATTGCACTAAATCTAATGATAGGTTAGCTTTTGATTGTTTTATTGACAGAAAATCTGTTAGATTTAATTAGCCCAGATATTGTGGTGTGTCTAAAGCGGTTCGACACATGTTAATTAATTCTGATCCTGCGTGTAATCCTCTATGTACATTACAAACAACTTAGAAATGCAATTTATTGTAGCATAAAGTATGTTTTGTACCACATACATATTGTTTGTAGATGGTCGTAGCCTAAATTCGAAATCCTTGCAATAATTTATAGCTGATTCGATTAAGTGAATCAGATACTTTAATTGTGGCCCACAACACGTCACGGCTAAATTTTAGAGATGCAGAGCTGTATAACGACTGCACTGTCACTTTCTTGCCCTTCATTCATTCATTAGTTCACTCATTCATTTCTCGATCGATTCATTATGTCTACGAAAACACTTAAAGTCCAATTTATTTGCAACAAACACATTCAGGTCTGGATTGGACATTCAAGTTGCACCTTGCCTACTTTAATGTAAACACATTGGGTAGAAAGGAGTTTTATTTACTTTTATGACACACACGAATTAAAAGAGTACGCTATACTTAATTGTTACTACTTAAATGCAGGACCTTGTATAGACGTGTTATAATACTACAGTAAAAATATCTGTTTTAGCCACTTGCGCATAATTCATGGGATAAGTACATAGTACAAGTAAGCTGCTGACACTTTCATTTTAGTTTATATTAACTTCTATTGCTTCCAGTCACCGTTTTGTTACGACATCGCAGGCTGGAGTAGTAATGCTCAATGTTCTTTGGAATTAATATGCAAATTGTTTAATAAATACTATGTACTTATTTAACATAATGATGCATATAGGAGTACCATTCGCAAATTATATTACAGTTTATGTTTATCTCCACAATGCACAATCGCCCACGATGTTTAGATTTCATTATAAGGTAATGCAATTTAATACAAAATTCTTATAATCAAGTTAACCCAATGTATATTATTTATTATGGATTCTGTCATCGAGTATGTTAATGCAAATGGCAAATTAAATGAGATGGTAGGAAAACAAAGATTCATTGCTTTTGTTTTTCCTCTAAATTGCAATTATACTCCATGTGATGTGAATACGATAGTAGTATTTGCATTTTCATGGGTGCATTCTATATTTTCAGATTCCTTTCCAATTTTGAATTACAGCCAAAGAATTTCGCATTCATTATCTCCTAATTTGCTTCCACGTCTCACGCAGAATCAACCATATAGTCGTCCTATCACAAATTAATTAACTGGATAACGCAATAGCAACGAAAACATGAAGCTTTATGCGAGTAGCAAGATTTTAGGTCAGAGTATGCAGAATATTTATATGGAAATTGCAGCTTCTGCTCATCAAGTGAGATAACCTTCCTTACTCTGACATACAACCCTGCAAAATGGAATTGCCAAGTGGTTACTTGGCAGATGAGAGTCAACTGCAAATACGAAAGCCTCTGGGCTTCACAAGTTCTGTCCATTATTCAATTATGCCTACACATTTGTCAGTTGCTACCTGAAATATTGACAACTGATTAAATTAATTCACGATTAACTGCAAAATGTTCGGGATCGATTATTTATTTACTTTAAAAGGTCGTGAACCAGCAGGTCATACTGATTAATTTATTGTACAAGCAGGAGCTCATTGGGCTGGGTCGACTGGTTTCCTTTCCTTTAAAAATTCCACCGTTGAAATCCATTTGGCTGAAAGCTACATCTATATACTAGGTCACATGAAATATGGAATCATCTCTTTTATTCAATTATCGTTTCAATTTACTCAACTGCTGAAAAATCTCAGGATGAACTTTGCCATTTCTCCATTTGTCATGATATACATTCAAATACTCCGCATTTGACTTTCCCTTACCATATTTCTGTTAAAATCCTTTAAATGCAATTACATCTTACATCTACCCAATTTTGCTGCAGCTGTTCATTTTTCAATTTTTAGATTAAAAGCCACGTGCCGGAAATTCATTTCTAGAGTTGGCAATAATAACTTGTAAATTCAATTTGAACACAGGAAGATTTATCACATAATAATCGTTTAACAAACCAACGTAGCCATGTCAGTCTCACCCAAAAATATTGCTCTATTAGAAGCTGAAGGATTAATAATTTAAACATGGACATTCAATTAACATTTTCATAAGGTAGAGTATGCAGTGCGTGAGCATAACTTAATACTTGTGAAATATTCATGATTGTCTTTAGGAACTCGTAAGAATTCCTTGTCTTACATTAGGACACCTAAAGACAAACAACAAACCAGAGCATAAAAGCGGTACTAACACAAACTGCTTTGGCAATGAATGATAGTAGCCAAGGGAAAGGAAACCAACGAGATACTCCTCAAAGATAATGGAAATACTTCATAGGATATTATGGTTTGATACTCCAATTAAGCTATATAGATGAATTACAGGACTTTGACATGATTATGTGTAAAATGCAAAGTCCTAAGGTGAAGGAAGATAATGACAGGGTGAAAGACAGGACAGACACAACATTAATAAAAAAACTTGATATTGTTTCCCTGACTTGACAATGTTGACCGCTTTTGAGTCCTGGGATCCTATTACTGTCTACACAGTTGCATTTTAAGTAATATTTTCACATTATTAAATTAAGGTAGCTCGTATACCATTTTTAGTGTATGATTTTATCATTATGAAGAAGTTAGAAGTGATATTTCCCATATTTGTACAGTTAAACATTTTTTGCATATTGTATCTCATTAGTCCTATAACAGAAGAGAATATAGAGTGTGTGATTGTCACAAAGTTTTGTTGTTCCTATTGAAATCAACATTTACGACGAAGTTTGTATACATACACTAGTTAATTACATCAGGAAATAAGGTTTCCCTATAACGTGTGGATTGCCAAGTTCAATGCGGTATAATTGTTCCTAATCTACAAGTGTATAACAAGGCAAGTTGTTCTGAATTCATTGTATGAGTTCTAAAAGTTGATTTTAAGTTTCTCAACATTTTCAATGCTAGAGTGAGGCTCGTGGCTTTTGCATTTTGGTGGAGACCAAATAGGAATATTTCAGAAAAAGCAGGGTCAAATTTTACACCAGGCACGGTTTACTTTTTTAAATAATGTTGTACCTTGTCACTTGTCTTATAGTATAGTGGGTTGTAGATTGTACTAGTTGAAAGATTACCTTCGGCTCATTACTATGAATTACTTATTTACTTATTTTCGCTTGAGAGAGTAATGAATAGGAGAATATGCATATAGTGCGTATAGTATAATTGGGAGAATATGTATTTAGTATAGGTAAATAGAAGGAGGTAGTCAAGGGAAGTGTTGCTCTGCCTTAAAGTAAATATCTCTATAGCTATGCTAAATTACACGAAGATCCTCCATGCGTAATTACAACTTTCGCATGAGTCAAGTGTGTATTACAAGGAAAGGTTTTCTTCCACGCAATTGCGTAGCCCAGCCAAATCCAAGTCAAAACCCAACCAAGTGATTGTCAAGACCTTAATTTTTGCATACAAGAGCAGCTAGAAAAGTCAATGCGAAATGATTCACATTAAATCTAAGGTTTGCTGTTTTGTCCCAAGATGAGGCTATCCTTCTTTTTGCTACTGCTCTGCCCATTGTTTAAAATGCAAGATTACAGTTTCAATGCTCAATGTCAAGCTAACATTGCCAGTCTACCTGCATGTAACTAAGTGTAAATAATCTTAGTAATGAGCCAAGCACTAGTACATATCATTTGTGCGTGAGTAAGTTCTTCGAGTGTCTAGAGGTGCTTTTATCTTTCCGTAATGCTTGTTAATCTTCAGTCTTACTTTCCGTGTGTATATTGCTCATGTGCGTAGTAGCTGTATATTGTTAACTTGCTGAAGTGCGTATTTTTTTACTCCAAAAATTATGACAATGGGAAACCCACCAAATGTTACTGTTGATAAACGTTTGTAGATGTTCTCTTTTTTGTTAGATGCATCATGCGTAGAGTAGTTCTTTAACTTATGCGTGTTTAATACTTAGACAGCACAGTCAGCAGTTCTTAACAGCTTCAGTGTTAATGCTTTCCTTTATTGGTTTATCATTTATCGTTATCACAGTTTGTGAATGTATGAGTGTTAGAAACATTGCATGCATTTAAATGCTTAGTAAAGCATTAAATCAAATTAAAACATCATGAGGTTAAATCTACCAATGTGTAATATAAGTGTTAACGTTTCGTGAGTAAATCAGAGTCGATCACACGCATCATAATTGTAACATTCGCTCATTTACACGTTTAGATCTTTAAACAGATTAGTAATCCATGTGTATTTAATGCAATTGTATTTGTTCTACTCTTTTAATATACTAGCAAGTAATTAGACACAGATATTTGCCAACAAATGCTTTGTTTATGTAGCAATTGGACCCATTCCAAAGCCATAACAATAAAACATCCAATTTCGTATCCGTTCGGGTACTTACGAACAAGAGCATTAGTTTTTATTAAGTAACGCTATTAGTAAAAGGAATGCAAAGATAATATCTATTTCTATTGTCCCTTTTTACAATTAACATTTATATAAAGTGTAATTTGTTTGCACTGAAAAATCCTTTTCTACCATTTAAAGTTAGTCGAACCGTTTATCATTTAAAATAGAGTTCACAGTTCACATCAGTAACCTACCTACTATAACCAGTAATAAAAACTGGTAATTAACCATGTAAACTAAATAATAGTACGTCGATTATAAAATCATTGAAATGCGTACTTCTATGCTGTATCTGTCTCGTCTCAGCATATAAAATGAAGGTTTCCCATACACCCGTGAGTGAACTTGTCTGGTTGGGAGTGAATAATAATAAAAGTTAATGGGCTTTATTATTTTTTTGCTGACTAATCAGTACAGTGGAGCTGGAGTAACTTTATTTGCATTGGTGATTACAATACAATGTAACTTGAATAGCATTAACATTGTAAAATAAAATCTCATCTCATGCAATTCACATACAGCCATAGTTTATCGTTGCGGTATTGCATATTCAGGAAATTTTCGCACTAGGTACTTAATAATCACATACATCTTTCGCTACTATAATCTATTAATATGAAGAGGAATCACAAAAATCTCATATCAAATGCAGCCTTCACCCTCACGCTGATCTGCTGTAACAAACTTCATTTTTTCTTCCATTTATCTCTGTCTTTACACGTGCAGAACTTTTCCAGCTTTGTACATAAACACTTATGCAGACATTTCAATCCGATGAAATTGTAATATTCAAATACAAATGCTGTATTTAGGGACATGTATACTCTATGTACATCTATCGTCGCGTGTGGAAACAATAATAACTGTATATAGGTAGATACTCAAGATTATTCCTAGTTCAAAAGAAATGTATCATAAAACTTGCAGTTTCAATGTCGAACCTTTTGTGTTATCATAACAAGATTTTTTTGACGAATGCTATCTAATAATAATGCCCCGCCTAATACTAAATCAGGAAACCTAGTTTTTAACAGTAGAGCAATAAAGCTGAACCACCACAAAATAAAATAATCTTCTCGCGTTGTGAGAGAACATTTTATCATGCGTACTAACTAGCAAATAAAAATATTGCAAATAAAAACTAGCAAATATCATTAACCACTATTTACATACTCTACTACTGAAGTGTTTAATTAGTTTATTTTGAGCCACTACTTTTTAACCGTTAAACCAAAATGGTTACCTCTAAGTAGTAGGTTCTTGTTCTTTATCAATTCGTTACAGTTACTTCCGTTTGTTACAACGCTGTATCGGGGGGGGGGGGTTTAAGGGCTACGCCTCTCCCCCTAAAATCTAGAAAAAAGGATTTTTTTCTCAAATTACCAAAATTTTCGGGTGATAATTCACATTAGTATACATATAAGACGTTTACCTTTATATGAAACGGAGTTCTAGATACAGTACTAATTAGGTATAGTATAATCATAATAGCGCAACCACGCTTAACGTGGTATCATATAGATAGTAGATTTGTTCATTATCATCAAAGTAAGCCATATTTGTGGTAAGCAATTGAACGTTGAGTAAGGATAAACATACTTGGTAATTAGAAAATACTCATGCACTTTTGAGATAAGAGCTTATCACTATAAAACATTTAATTATGCATAAATTGCAACACGAGCATTGTATTACTTTAAGCGTCTTTACATACTTACTATATTAGCCATCTATGTTTGATGAAAGTATAGTCTCTGAGAAGTTATAGTATGCCAGAAAGAAGAGTACGTCAAAGCTACTTGTCATATGTCATCATATTTACTTTTATTTGAATCTGTAACTATTCGAAAAGTATTTTGTATTGATACGTTGACTTAAGTATGTCCATTAACACGGAAGTCATCGAATCTATCCTTGAAAAATATTCAGTGCAGCTGAACACACGAGCATCAACATTGTAGCATATAACATCATAAAGAAATGCATTGTGCAACAGATGAGCAGACATTATCATGTCGATTATGTAATTCTATTTATGCACACGCTGGATCTGCACATGCAAATATGCTACTGATAAATATTTACGATTGGTCGTTTTCTGCCAAGCCTACATCACTTTTTATCTAGTTTATTGTGAATATTCATATTATTCGGTGGCAATTTTCATATCAGACTCCTTAATTTGAATGCATTTAGTTTAATTCGAGTAGCCTTCACTTCCAACAAACAATTTAGTCGTAATCTGTCTGTCTGCTGACGAGACTAGAAGTAATAATTCGTATTTATTTTGGAAAAGGGAAATTGATGTTTTGTTTAAAGCTGCATAATTCTCACGAAAAGTTCAGAGGAAACAATATATCATGCTAGGAAATCATTGTGGTTAAACCATTCGATTAAGCTAAGTACTTCATTCTACTGGAGATAAAGCGTAGTGTATTAACTAACGAAGCAAACAAACAATTTCATTCAGACAATGCACGGAATATTTCATCAATGTAAAAATTGTAAATAACCTAATTAGATTAGAGATCCTTTCAAACAAGTTGTCATTTTTCAGATGACCTTCGCACACACCACACAGTTTCATTCATTAATAACAAATGCATTACATCGTTAATCGGTACATTAGAAACATTATCGATACGTAAACAGCGTTGCAGAACATGCTATACTGAAATATATTTCAATACAAACTTTAAGCATGCTGATTTATACCATAAAAGCAAATAACTCTTGTCTGATCTTTAAAATTGGGACAAACCTTGATCTTTAAACGGCATCACGAATCATCGACCAAAATGCTGATCTATTGACATCTAAATATGTATTGACAATTTACAATAAACTCTATCTTTAGTACTTAAATAAACAACAAGTGATACAATTAACACGTGTAATATTTATTGCTACAATAAACCGTGCGAAGGTTCCAGTCTCTCTTTAGCTGTACTAAGAATTGATCTATATTTACTGACAGTACACTCTATATACCATTCAACAGCCTATGATGTCAGAAGTAAATGAGTCACTACAAAAGTACTCAACCATAGAGAGTATACAATCATTAAATCATTATATCAATGATACGAATTGAAAGGATTTAATTTCTATAGTATGAAATTAAGCTTTTAGTCTGCACAACGAAATGGTGAAAGTGATGAAAACAAAATCTCCATTGTCTAATTCTCAGACGAGTAGATTTGTTAATATTCAATTATTAGGATAGCAAAGGAAGAGTAAATGCTGCTGTAGAATAGGACTGATTGTAGTCAAGAGTCAAAACTCACCGTCATTTTCATGGAAAGCACTTATTAATTAACTGTTTCATCTTCAAAAGAAGCATTCAAAAACAATTTCTCTTCATATTCCATGATTATGCTGTAATTTTACGTTGTTACCCTAAATAGCTTTTAATATGCATTTTGTCAAAGCTGATTGTTAGACCTTTCCAGAGAAAGAATGTTGGAGCAAGGACCTTTATGATTTTGAGTCGCATTACCGTATAATTTCTGAATTACCTTTATGAAAAATATTTTTGATTCTAAAAATGTCAATATATTTATAGAAGCAGGCAGAAAATTATAAATTTTTGAAGAATATTTTGTTGGGTGAATAATCAGTCTTTTGACGATATTTGCAGTAATATTCCTTCATTTGGAATTGGAGAATAAACATCTTGCATTGCTATACAAAAGTGTCATGATTGATATTCCACGTACATCTATCGTATATTATATTGCTCTCCATGTATTGCTTCAGCATCCAGGAAGAATCAATTTGGTACTGTAAAGATTGCAGCGGCACGAGTTGCATGCCATGCAGAAAGGAAGTACAGAACTTCAAAGCAAATTAATCAATAAAACTTAAGTGCACTGCTCACCTTGCAATCTTGTCCATAAAATCTTTGTTTCCTCTCCACTATACAAAAGATGATGAGTATATATTTAGAACTATCTCCAAGGTGTGTAGTGCATGTTTTTCCACCATTGCACGTTTACTCTTAAATGGCAACATGTAGTACGTAAAAGGTGGTCGTACTTACAACGGATATCCAATAAGAATGATCTCAAAACATTAACATCATTGGTCTTCATGCATATGCTGGAAATAAGTCGCTCCTGATCCAGTTTATTAAAATGTTTCTAGTGAAGCTCTGTTATTATGATCCTTCAGTAAAGTTTAGACTAGTATATCATAAAGCAGAAATGCGCAATATGATGATGCTTTACAAAATGAAACAACTAACGAACTGCCAATGGCAATTTTCACGTCGTTAATTTACTAACTAATTAAAGTAAAAAATCTGTACATCAGTAAGGGTACTTAAGTACACTCGACATGTCATTGCCATGAAAGTTGATTCCCTGTTAAAGCTTCCTGAAAATGGATGAAGCAAAACAAAAGTCAGCAACAGATTAAGTAGCTGTAGTAAATTATGCTTTGAAGTACGTTTCTGGTATTATTGCGCTCTTACTTAAATACTGTGAAGTACAAACCTATTTACTAAGTATTGGGTTGCGTTTCAAACAAAATTCTCTACTGATAAAGGAATTTAAAAATATTAATTCATCTACATGATATTGTTCTTGAGTTGAATGTGAACTTGGTTCAACAGGGAAGTGATGAAAGTAAATAAACAATTTCTCAGAATTCATAAATGCGTCATACACTGATAAACTAATTGCCTACACTTACCCAATGTACCAAAACTGCTAAAACTAGAACGGGTAACAACTCAAATGTTCTTGCTATTAGTGATTATCAATGAGATTAAATACTGAAAATCATATTCATGTAATATGGTTATCATCTCATGACAAAGTATTCATCACACTCATTCATTAATTCCTTGTTTACGTATCATATTATCAATTGTTGTGGTCATTATTACTTGAAACATAGGGATTTACAAAAATTTAGGATAATGTACCAAGAAAACCTCAATGAATAATGAACTAAGTACGTCTGCACTAAATGGGTAGCATTTCCGGTAACTTTATTTTTCGGTTCTGCGGTCTCCTCTTCGCCCCTGCAATAAACCTGTGAACAAAAATGATTCAAAACAATATATTGAATCTGCTAACATTGGGAAACTTACTATCAATTATTTTGGTTATTTCTCAGAACATTTTCCTGATATGATTTCCTGTAGCAAGGGCAATCTATGTTGTGCGGGTAATTATGTAACCACATTTTTGACATTCGTACTGTTTTAGGTGAAGTGTTCCAAATGCCTAAGCAAAACGGTAAACAATTCATCTACAATTGTTCGTATCTACTGTAAATATTTCTGACCTTATAGTAATACCTAACCGAATCGAGACTCATCATTTTTCAATGGTCATAAGTCAAGCAATGGTATTTGAATTATTACAATGAGTAGTTATCACATACCTGTGCAGACTATGTTAATATTCAGTTTAATTATGTTGTAAGCATCCTTGCTTGAAGCCTGAGGCTGATTTAATTGACCACTGTCATTGTTTTTCCTATTAGAACTGACAAGCTATGAAATTTATGAGTTCTCCTTGGTTTTACACAACTAAAGCATTGAATAAATTAATATGCATGTACTATGCATGCATAATTTCTTGGTTCTATACACACTATATTACATAATGGGCTATATGTCTAGTATCTTTCTTGGGAATTTTGTACATTGGGAGGGTAATGGGAGGAATAGGTTGTTAAAATTCTATTATCTGTATATATCTGGAAAAATACCTTTAACCTATTTGCTGAGTACACTAATTGTTGTAGTCCACGCCTTGAGGAGATTTGCTGCTCTGTATAGATCTTGGGAGACAACTATAGGTTTAAACGTATAAGGCAGTAGGAAGAAAAGAGATAAGTATTATGACATAAGGATAAACTGCTCTAAGGGCTTTACGTGTAAGTATTTCATGTTCACGGTCACTTTCGAATTTACAGAGTCTAGGTATGCGTAGTATAGAGAGTAGTAAATGGTTATCAGGAGAGAAAGGATAATAAATACAGTCATATAGATAGGTAGGAACTTGTCTCTTGCGTAAAGATAAATCGCTCATAGCTTTGAGGATGAGGAAGGATGAAGGAAGGATTGCTACATTTACTTCTGTATGACTAACTCATATGATATTTATAGTGCCTATACAAAGTGAAGACGAGTATTTGTGCGTTGGAGTGTATAGCTAATGCATTTGCAGCTAATAAATGTAAAAGCTCGCCTTGCCTAACTTGACTCCACAAAAACATCAATTCATTTCACTTTCTTTGCGAGTGGACTGGCCTGGCATTGCATGTCAGGGCTTAAATGGCTGTGGCTGATGCGGTGTGAGGTTTACGCAGAGCTTAATCTTTGCATTGCAATGAACTCTCTTCATTCATACTCCTTTCAATGAGACAAATGCCTTGAGCCATACTACAGATACACTTTTTTTCAACACCAATTTGTTCAGAAATCTATTGGACTTTCTTCCGTGTATTTTTCATCCATTGATACTAGCTATGTGTAAACATGTAATCCAACACTCTGACTCAATATCTGTACCAAGTTATCACGAATGTTTCCCCATGCCTGATGTCACTGTGCATGACATTCAAAATGCTCATTTTACTGAACTTCGGCTCTACTGCTCATGCTGCTCCCATTTTCGCTTTCTTGGTTGTCTTGTTGGCTGGCCTAGTATACTATCTCTTGTATTGCTTCTGTATTTCGGGGATTATTTCTCTCTCTTTTAGCAAATCGTCATTTCCTCCCATTGTAGAAGTAAGTAATAGCATCTACGGCAACCTCATGCCAACCAAACCAATGAGTCTTGGCTACTCTATACTTTTGGCAATGCAATTCGGGTAAGATAATACTTCAAGGTACACATGTCTTCATTCAAAGTCTTAGAAAAATGCGGAAGGTCTCTAAAAGGATGATGTACTATTGCCACATGCACCCTTTCTACGTATTCGTAGTTACAAAGTTTTCGGATTTGGTTTCATGTAAAAGCCTCCGAGTCCAATTATGTTATGACTGTTATGTTTCTTGAGAAGAAACAATTTTAATTGAAATATTATATCTACTTTTAAAGGAAGATATCTACTGAATCTGTTCCAAAAACAATCGGTGAAGCATGTCAACACAAAAGCAATTTACCAAGCATCAGCTTTCATTCAAAAATATAAGATATTTGTAACATTTCAAAAGTCTATTGTACTTTCCTCTGCATCGATTATCGAAATATGCCCTATTTTATACAAGAAACCGAATGGAGTTAATAACTGCGTTATTTGAAGAATCTCCATCTGTACAATTATAATATCCTTTAAATTATGTACCAAAGGAAATTAAATTAGAAAATGTCACTTTAGCTTTCTGAGGGAGCGAAATCATTTAAGTTTCGTTATAACACCAATTGTGAATAAAATATGCACACCTAATTATACTAAATACTAATCTACGAAATTAAACCCAATTACCCCAAATTAAATATAATCTTACGTCTAAATAAACCACTAGTTAAGCAATAGGTTATGTCATGGATCAACATTTGGAATTGTTTACATGCACGCACTTATCATTAAAGTAGGCTATGTTCAGACGTATAGTGTGCATACATAGGTCCAGATATCATAAAATTATGAATTGGGAGTAAATGGTCCACAGATTATTTCTACTAAAAATCATTTTCGCAATACAAGTGTAAACTATTAGAAATTAGTTAAGCAATAGATCATATTATAGATCACAATTTAAAATATTGTACACAGACAGACTTGCATAGGGTTCGTGTCAAGACGTATAATTATAAGGCAATAATAATGGACATTCTAATCTACTTCGTAACACTTAATTCCGCAATCAATTTACAATTTCCGATACTTTATAAGATCTAGATTTCTATTTCATGATAGGGTCATAAACACTACTTAAAAAGTCTAGGTACTTGCGTTACTTTCACCTTTCTTAGCAGAATTGTTGATGCCCCTTGTATCATAAGCAAAATGTATTGATTTACATTTGGGTTGAAGTAAGGGAGTGGTTGCACAAATACCTATCAATGTAATTGTTTTCCAATTAGGTTAGGTTCCTCGAAAGCGAGTCCTGGTATGTCCTGTGTATTTCATGGCGCGATTTTTAAAATTTGTAACCACTGTCTTACTTCACCAGATTTGGTTAGGATTGTATAATTTATATAAGAGTACAACGGTGTTAGTTACGACATCTCTATTGCCTTTGCAAGTATGTTACTCTTCAAAAATGTTACCAAGCATTCATTTGAATTGCTACAACTCATAGTAATTTGAACTGGACATTAGCAAGGCAAGCTTATTAGCTAACTACTACTCTATGGTAAGGTCAAATGTTTTGTGTCTTTAGCATAGGTATAACCCCTTAAGATGGTGAGAAAACTTTATTTGTCTCATGATTCTGTTGTCGTAAATAAAGCAATCATTTAAAAAGTTATAAAAATACGGTACTTCATTTAGTAATGTGGATGTGGTCTGTGTACAAAAAAGCTCTCTATTTTAGAAATACGTCTGGCGTCTGGTAATCAATTGTTCGCTTTACTTCTTTCAACATGCAATTTTTTGCATGTTGCACCTATAATTGAAATGGAAAACGAAATCTATTTAATTATTAAACAACTTATGCAACAGACTGTGGACACAAAAGCTGATATTAGAGTTAATCTCTTGTAGTTTTAGACGTTCGTGTCGATTGTTGAATTATTGAGAGTACTCGACTTTTGGAAAAGTTAACAGACATGACGATTTCCTTTACAAATAATGACTACTGTAATATCACCTAATCTTTACCGTAATCCCAATTGCTACTACTAGTCTGTCTGCACTATACAATCTGATATTCTAGTGCATTTTTTGCATTGCACTCCGCATACATAATAATAAACGATGTAATTTTATCTGAAGTGTTATGAAAATTGATTGACGGAGATAATAAGTAGAACTTTACATTTACATCTGTATTTATAGTGATCACCCATCCTTCAGTATGTAGACTGCAATTACATTGCAATTATATTGCAATGCTGTTACATTTTGCACATGCACATTTTGCACATTGCACTATTGTATGCTCCTTTGCACACATGCACATGCATCAATACATTGTAATCCATATGATAATATCGTTTTGCATTTGCACATGCAGGTATTCAATGCTGTATCGTTTTGCACCACTGTACAAAATAAAATAAAAGAATCACGACTACGTACGAAACGATTAGCATTATTACCCAATCATTGAACAGTATATCAATGTATAAATTATAGTTAGACAGAATAATATGATATTTAGTAGTACAACTTTCCTAACATCTGTACATGAAAATGAATTAGCTAAATATAGTTATTATTTTAGCGAATCTCAACTAATAAGTACAGCTTTACATGTGTATTTGTAGGAACAATCTAGCTTAACAATCTGTATTGCTTTGTAACGCTGCATCATATTAAAAGGATCCCACTCAAAGTAACTCGTCTTCTGTAACGCCTAGCATTTGCACAATGCATGGAAGTTATCAGCGTATGTCCCATGCGATGCGTATGAAAAGTATACTTATTAGTGTTATTACAATTTCCTAGCACTGCAGGTCACACAAAAACAAATTAATTGATACTTGTACGACTAAATACTTATAGGTTCTATTTCTACTTTTGAAATATAAT
Source organism: Tomocerus qinae (assembly GCA_020055645.1). Lineage (NCBI taxonomy): Eukaryota > Metazoa > Arthropoda > Collembola > Entomobryomorpha > Tomoceridae > Tomocerus > Tomocerus qinae. Next base: position 15,175,176 of record CM034547.1, on the reverse strand, counting down.
TAATGCTCTGATTAATGAGTTTAGGTAAAATTATCACATACCGACGTACCTTTACCAAAAACGATCTATATTGTTGTATTTCATTTAGCATTTTATTTGTCCTTCGTTCCTATTTCTACATAATTGATCTGTATAATATTCGAATCTGAGCTATAGTGGTAATCTGGTAATATCATAATCGTGGAACTATTGTTAGAATATAAGGTAAATTACTTTAAATAAGCTGAATCCTTATAGAGGAAAGCCGGTCAAAATTAATAATAGGGACTGTGTGGTTTAAATAGGTAAATCATGGAACTTTGTACATCATATCCTACCAATCCCAATATAATATATACATCAACAGTATCAAGACAATGAAATTCACAGGATGCAGGAAATTTGTTGTAGGCCATTGCATGTTTCGTAAAACATAATAATATGTACATACATCTTGGCATGAAAGCTGATTCAAGTACATCGAGTGCATCAATTTCCATGGATTTATGTGTAAAGACTGAAGAGGGGAATATTTTATGATGATTTGAAAGTGATCTTCCGTTGAATAAACTCAACGTAGCAACATCAATTGCTAATGCTACTTGGAACATATCTGCACTAGATTCAGTACAAGATAAAGAAAATATTTGTCTTTTTGGCATTGTATATTATTAAGTCCCAGAAGGGAAAGACAAGAGTCACAAGACTGACAAAACTTAATACTTTTGTTAGAAAGGGCAAAGGACAGTCCCCAAGTTACTTAGAATAGTAAATAGTGCGTCTGAATAGGATGTTATGCAAGGAGTTAGTAGAAAGTGTCGGGAAAGAGAGAGAGAGAGTAAGTTGTGAGACATATACTGTGGGTCTGGTGTAGATAGGTCTGTTGTAATAAAGTGTATAGAACTAAAGGAGGTAAAATTAAGTAGGAATTCGATGATGCGTAGACTTGGTTTCAATTCAAGTTCCATTCCAGTTGGCCTACACGGGCAACGAGAAGAGAGTTCCGCAAAAAGGGTAAGCGAAAGCAGGGCACAATGGTAAAAGTCCAAGGACTCCACGTGTACGGCGTATCGACTGATGAAACTGAACTAGAAAGAAACACCAATCCAGTGAATTCAGTCCATGTCATGCAAACTTATCCTCACTCAAGCCATACTGCACTGACTACCAGAACTCCCAAACTCTATCAATATCATATCAACGCACAATGACTGCCTTTTGCTGCACTAACATATAGTACCAACTAACTGAAAGTAATTCTCATGAGCTGGAACTCCAATGGGTGAACATCTTATGTACAGTGCTGGGGCGAAAGCATTTTATTAACGTTGTAACATATCTGAAATGGATCCTTTGCTAAATACACTCGTTGTAAATAGAGCCAACACACTTAACACAGGCTTAAACCAAAAGTAAACCAAACATTACATCAGGACTTAAACTGTTATTCTATGCTGTCGGCATTGTAAAAGAGAAGTATACTTACAGCTTGTCATGTCACGTCTCACTCGCATCACCGAAACCCTTTCTTTTCTTATACATGACACACATATGCAGATACATTTCTTTTGAATGTATTTCATTTCCATAAGACATGGAACTTTCTATCGGGTTCCGCAACAATTTTACATTCATAAATAGATTCATGATGACGCATTTCATAAGGCTCCTTTGTGAAATGAAAAGTGAAGGTTAACACAATACAATAAACCTTCGATTAAATTACAATTCCTTCCTTTTTGTGAAATTAAGTACCACAGCTACTAGTGCTTATGATAAACCATCAATGTCATCAAATAATACTTATCAGATCATTATAAAGTCTTAAGGACAAGGGCATCCGGGTTAGTAAACCCGGGCAATTAAATATGGCATTCGAAGGGTCAAATCGGACACGATAGGAATTAACTTTGCATGTCAACTCCAGATTGCCTCCAAGGTGAATTTTATCCGCTTGAAGATTTGTCCCTCTATTATAAATTCAAATTCTGTCATAGCCACTACAATTATGCATTCTAAATGGCCTTGCTAGCATATCTTGTTATCTTTGTTTTCGTTTTTCATTTCAAAACAAGTGCTTTACACCGGAATTATTATTCGGAGAAACTCTTGTTTTCTGTTTTTCCATAAATTTCTAATTTCCGCTAACTAACAAGTAGAGTGTAAAGGTTAACTCAATTGACAGGATCTATCTGTATCGTACCTGTAATGTCAAGATACAACCAACGCAATACTAGAATGTATGTAGTAGTGGTTAGAAAGCAAAGGAAGTGCGGAAACATGAAACATTCTCTATTAGGCCTCTCTATTTCAATAAATTGCTTGTTCATGAGCGAATCCCAAGTTCAAGCTAAACACAGAGAGCGAAGGCTATTTTGTGATTGTCAAAGACTATTTAACAGAGTTACGTAAAGGTACCAGAGACGCAACCGCCGGTGTATACCAGAGATGAATAGCTCAAGTACGATGTACGTTCCTTTACACAGAATGTTCTTGAAAGGTTAAATTGAAATATATATATGCTTTTGTAGTATGCTTTAATACAAAGTTAGTAGTAGAAGGAACTATTAATGATAGTTAAATTCATGGAGAGTAGTATATAGAGTATATGCATAAGGTAAGTCTCTGTACGTGGGACGTTATTCATCTTCCTATGTACAATGTAGAAATAATTGCATATTATTGCCAACAAGTTACTACTGGAGGAGAGAGAACACATGGAAGGGTGTCTACACGCGCCGGCAAATATCCCCTTCAAGGTAACTTCTCTCAAACCTTGCTTTGCTATTTCTCTCGACTACGCATTGACTCCTTGTTCTGGAGCAGCTAAACCAAATCACAAAGAACAGCACGCGCTGTCTCTGATACATCCGATTTCATTACACTCTCTGACAACATAAAAATTGACTACATTAGATACAGACCAACGATTGCGACGACCCTTCTAGATCTTCTCCTTACTATCAGATTTCAAAGATGACATTCATACTTTGTTCTTTCCTCCACAAGTAAACTGATACGCAATTCCATTTTCTCCATCACAATCTAATACTACTGGGGATTCAATACACAACAGCAAATGACAGAATAAAAATCAGGCTTCTGCAATTCTATCTTGCTTTTCTAAGAATCGCCTACTACTTCATTCAATTCAAGGATAACTCATGAATGTAAGCAATAGCCAATGAATTCGTCACACAAAATGTCTTCTCCTGAAATACAATTTTTCGAAATTATTAAATCATGACAAAATGGAAGTAGAGACAGAGACCAAAGTAATGAACTGAAATTCGGATACCGGCAATTACATTAAGGAAATAGCTTGGTTATGAAGAGTAGTGAGTCTATAGCATTTATATAATACAATTTATTATTTCACGCAACCTAATTCCGAGAATTTGTGCCATACTGACACACAAACTGTCTTATTCTGAGGAGATAGTCCTACTCGTCCTACTATAGCTTCTCCAATTTTGTTAAGATGCGACTTTTCCTCTTATATCAATTCATGTCAGCCTGTGGTAGGCATTCTACCAACATTGTATAAACAGTATTTAATACATAGCGTAGCATCACATAAACTCATTCATTCACCTACTCAACGCGTATATTGCGTAACTGTTGCTCAGACGTAAGCAAGAGATGAGACGCTGCACTACACACAATGGCAGCCTTATCTATGGGAAAGTTTCATTAAATTAAAATGTAATTTGGGACAGAAGGCAGAGACTAATGTTTGCTGTGTTAGATAACATGGAGATTTACTCTGTTCACTCATCGCTATCCACTATTTGCCTACGTTCCATTATTCTGATGCAAACAATGTCATTGTCATTCATGTCAATAGTCTCTAGTCATACATTTACTGGGCTCCACTTCATTTTATGAATATTAAGTAAAACCTTCTTCAATGCTATACTATGACCTAGAAAATCACTTCCTCTGTAACTCTTTTTGTTTTATCCAATAAGAATTTGTATAATTTGTGTAAAATATAGACAGAGCTAGTTCCAAAATGATTAGCATCATAATAAGATTAAAATAGTGTTTATACAGTATATCTAATCTCAATTGAGTTCCATTCTACAAAAATTCTAAGTATGTTGCAAAGGAGGCTGAAAAATAATAGGTATTTATTAGATTTGTGCATTTTGAATGAATCTTGCCACATTTAGCTGCATTTAAACAATCATTAGCTAGCCCCAATCATTTTTATTAGCTTTATCTCCGGACGCTCGTGATTGAATTTAACTTCTAGTGTCTACCTAGATAGTTAATGGAGTAGAAATGTTTTCAAAAAGATTATAAACATGGAACTCCTTCATCCCTCCTTTAACTTACCCTTTTGCACTGCAAGTCACCTTTGAAGCAATAATAACTATAATTCAACATCAAATGTTATGACTATTACAGGTATACTTCGATTACCTCCCACCTTGTTATTTTTTAATATTACTTTTCAATCATTCTGTATTGGTAAGAACTACAGACATATTATGCCATAAAACTTGTTTGTAATAGCTTTTGTAATTGACTCACTGCAATTTCACTGCAATTTATTTACATAGCTTTTAACTGCTTTAACATTGATCTGATAATTTCTTTGCTCTGCAGTTGCCATTCAGACAACTGTTGACAATTACTATAGCCTATACAATAATTGCATGTTGAACAAAACGTAAACGAAATTGATATAGACTAGTAGTCAGCTACCTTGTCTCATTTTGTAGGTAGCTAAATTATCTAATTATGATTTAACTCTACTTTAACAAGTGCTATCATTAACCTTCTCTATAGTCTACATTATAATTTCATGTGACGCTTATACAGTAGCTTGGCCAATTGACCAAAGTCAGTCACCTAAAATCTTTAGATATTTGTTTGACATGTATTTACATTTGGGGGGCTAACTAACTAACAAGTCATTAAGCAAATAACTAAGCAATCTTACTATGTAACATGATGCTAATTAAAATGGAGTAGTTTTCTTTCAGTTTTACGTTAGCCCTATCGTAAAAAGATCTCATAACCAATTCAGCTTTTTTATCCCATAAAGCATTTATAATTTGACCACTCGTTAATGGATTTAGCCATGACTTTTAAGATCAATTGAGAAATAACACATGTCTATTGATTCACACTGTCTTTGCATATGTTCATACTCAAGGATAACCATTTCTTTAGCACTCCTACTATTTACCACACAAAGCTCTATCTACCCCCTTTCCGAATTCTGAACTATATTCTACCTGGCCGTTTAACCAACATAGCTCATAGCTCATTACAACTGTACACCAATTCGGTCACTGGCCACAGGCTTTGTTAATACCCTTCCTTTAAGACGTATTTGATATTTGCGATAGAGCTTTCCAATTGCTTCACAATTTCAACAAATTCATACTTGTCGTCTTAGTATAAAACCTGACCATTTAGTTCAATGATCATGCTTTCAGATTATGTACCTTTAATAAATTCGTTTGCGTTATTTACACAGCAATTTTTGGTGTTCTTATTTTTAATTAGTTAAGATTTAGTTAGGGGCAATAATAGACAATTGTTGCTCAATATTAATTAAAATCAGGGCAGTAATCTGCATGTGCAACAAATTTATGATTTAAGTGTGTATGTACCAATGCACTACAAATAATTCATGTCATGTCGATGACGTCCATGTGTCGATGGCTAGCCAATACTTGCAACTGAGTTAAGGCTGCTATGTATTTCGTTAATGGATATTTTACTTCATTACGAGCAGACAGGACATTTTCAGTAAAAAACTAACAAGTACTTAGTTTTTATTGACTTGTGTAATTGTTTTTAGAATCTTAGATTTCAATCATTATCTCCATACAGAGCATACATAAAGATAAGCAATTGCGCCTTAGGAGTGTAGAAACTAGAAGTAACCGTGATTTGTAGGAAATTGCCAGTATTACTGCTTTTACCCTTTGCAAACTATTGGCTTGACTTCAACTAACTCAACAATAGACATGATGTGAATGCAGTCTAAATGTCCGGACTACTCACTTGCTATATGGCCGAGTGCATTTGCAACATGCAATACATTGCATGTTAAAATTGTGAAAATTTCCATTATGCATTCAATTCAGAAGTTCATCAGACTAGACAGTAGACATTTAAGATTTGTTAACATTACCAAACGATAATTAAAAAATATTGCTCGTGCAGACAGAAATCATTGGGTTATGCAGGTAAACATAACTCAACGAACGATTAAGTAAATCTTACACAGCACGACATTGTGAACATACGCATGAGACATTTTTACTTAGGTAATCTCAGGATAAAACTTAGCAGCATTAGTAATCTTAAGATTCTTACATCGCATGGTACTGCAGAAACCAAAACAGCCGATGTCCAATTCAACCTACTTTACCGAACATTGCATAGGATTTCCTTATCACTACTAAATTTTTATCACTACTATGTATTATTGATTATAACATTGGACATTGGACGTAGTAGACTGAATTATATTACATTTGCATCCTTTATTTACCTATTTACTGTTGCTATTTCTGTTGATGCACCTATAAATGTTCGCATACTGCTGCTTAATGTACCAATGTAGTTACGTCACTTAAAATGTAGAATATTTCATTAGGAAATCTTATTGATAACTTAATATTTCAATTGCTGATAATTTCAAAATAAGAGCAATCATGATATTTCTTTCAAACGTATACCTGTACTACATATAGACTGTGGCAATGAACACGTGTCAATAAAGTACTTGGTGCTATTTACCCACTTGTCCCTAAAGCTAGAAACTCTTATTTGTACCTATAATGAGAAGATTATTTGTTATTGGCAATAGTACAATAGAAAAAGTTGCCAGTAGTGTACTTAATTGAAAGCATGTTTCGCCAATGCGGTCTACCAAAAAATGTCAATTTGAATATTTGCAAAGTGAGGACAGTTCATTTCATTTCTCTCTAGAGATCTCGTGGAATCATGTCACCACCAAGTCAATGTGTATATCCTATAACCATAAAATCAAATGGACTTTTCTCTCATGTCATTCATGTCAATCGCATTTGGTAGATGCGAGTAGCAAAACCTGTAGATCTCTCAGAATAACAACCTGCTACAAGTACAAGTGACACAGAATATAAGTTCTTATGTGTTATAGAAGTTGTTCCTGCTGACGCAGGCAGAGCAGAGTATATAGAGTGAATATCAGACAGTGAAATCTGTAACAGTAACAATAGAGCCAAAGTTAGACGAGTCAACTTAGGTACCATTACACTACAACTAATGCAAAAGCCATAATATTATACGAAAGTAAGAAAGTGGAGCATCAGGATTTTTCTAGTGTAATAAAGTCTGATTATCATAGGCCAGGCTCACTCACTTCGGTCTTGCCTCGTGTCTATGCGTGCAACGCAACAGAAAACGCAGAACGCAACGCACTTTCCTCTGCCTCCTCGAACTTCACTTACTCTGGATTGAACTGCTCGACCCAACTACACAGCTTAGCACACTCTCTTTCTCAAATACGCAGAGAGAGACACAGACTCGCACATTTCGCTCGCCTACACTTCGCCTTCTCATTTGCAAACCAACAAACGCAAACTAAACATCAGTAACCATTAAGCCAAACCAACTCAACTAACTTTACACAACTATTTCTTTATCATTTAACTTCCATGTGGTCGCTATACGCACAATTCCACTTACTTCTAACTCCTAGAACACACACTATGCCTTATATTGGACTTTGTATAAATATTTACCAAATAACGCCACCAACCTCCATAGATTTAGTGTAAAGGCGTCTTTTCCCCTTATTATGGCATTATCTACGCCTGTATTTTACCTTACATGTTTATTTTGTCGTATCTTTAACAGGAATTAATTAATCCTCCATTTGAATATTTCAACCATTAGCTATAGGTTTTGAGATTTGTTGCAGAATTTGTGATAATATTATACAGTCAAGGAAGGGTCATTAAGACTTCTTAGATACACAAGTATTATAAATGGAGTCGCTTAATCTACGTCTTAGAATTTTAAGAATATTAAGCATGAGATTTCAACAGCTAAGAATAGTTGGCTCCTATAAACATAAACAAACCTAACAAATTATTAATTGTATCTGTTATTACTAGTATATTCTGTCATATGGTATAATTTTCGTTAGAACTAATCTCAACCTGCAAGATTTTCTCATTCTTTTGAAAGTTTCATTCAATTCCACGAAAAGCTTTGTGGCCTTATCGTTAATATTGGTTGACATTGATGAAGTAAGTTTTTCTGAAGGAATTCCAAGCGGAAATTCCTGAAATTTGAACTTATCTAGCATTCACGATGATTAATACTATCGTGAAAAGAGTTGCATTAAATCTGACTATATACTTAGCCAAGTATGCATTGAGGGTTTCATGAAATAAAGTATTGTTCATGTCTGTCTCAAGAAGATAGGTAGTACCAGCCAAAACTAACCAACCATAAATGTACGCAGATAATGATTTCGTAGGTAAAATTGAAGAAATGTTGCCTCTTATCTATTCTAGGATTACAGAAGAGCACTAATGACCACTGCACTAATTATTTCTCATCTACAGAGAAGTGAGTCATTGTTTATGGTCCTAACCAAACATTCTTAGCTGTAGGATAATAACGTATACATAAAACCCAACTAGCCGTGTCAAATTGGACAGAGGAATATTATGTATGCCTCATTTAGCCATTAAAAATATAGAAGTTAAAAGTTACCGTACTATATATGTAAAGACTTGAATACTAGTCATGTATATTTAGCTGAGATAAATATCTTGAGAGCATTTTATTGCCAAACTGTGAAAGGCAAGGGTCATCAGAGTCATTTGTTGCGTATACTTTAAGATGGTTAACTGTGAATGAGTTACTCATCCATGTATTATGTACATGCTTTTATTTTTTAACTAAATAAACATTTATTGCAGAACTCGCACCAAAAGATGCTAATGTAAAACTTCTTTAGCTTCCGGTTACTGCATTTCAATGCTAAACAATCTACTACGCAGCAAAATACGCACATGTTAGGTACCTATCTATATCTGTCAAATTAACGGACTAAACCTCTTAGCAGTAGTGAAAATAATGTTAAGAGTATCTGTGCACTGTATCTAAAGCATAAAACAGTTGCTAAAGGCTATTAGAGATTTAAGGTTCTATATTGACACGTGTGGTGTGCAAAACAGTTGTGCAGAAGCCATTTATATTACAAAAAAGTTCAAATGTCCTTAAGATCTTAGCTGTACTCTTTTACCGTAACTTGCTCTTCCTTACAGTCTTCGTTTTTATCCATGGGAAATACCAATAGACTATTGAACATATCTACCTTACACTATTACCTGTAATTAGTATTTTCTGTGGTGTTTGCTAATGAAATGCGTGAGTAGATAAACATAATTTGTATATGATCTATTGGATATACGTATTAGTAAGTTGCAGAATTTAGTAAATAAATAGTATCTATACAATAATTATTGACCTTCTGTAATTTCAAGGTAGGTTTACTCATTACATGCACAAATACCAAGTAGACGAAATAAGAGAGACAGACAAGGCAGTAGAATAATTCATTGTCAAAAGGAAATCACATGGACAACGGAGCAGAGCGAGATAATACGATTTGATACGTGCGTAAGAGTAAAAAACAATAGTATATCACAAGACAAAATACTTGAGTCGGTTGTACTCGATAGAATTATTAAACACCTATAGACAAAAACATTAGCATACAGTAGTTATATGTACAAGTGGACAGGTAACGCATAAACATTGGATGAAAGAGTCCATTCTATGTCATGGGAAGATTTTTGGCTTAACTTAACCTTAGTCAAGGCTAAATCACTTTTTGTCGGTGCGTTGAAAAAAATCGAGAGTGCGTGTGATGTGTTTAGTATGGAGAACTACAGAGAGGAGCATTGAACGTTCTTTTCATTCCCTGGCCCTACAGCACAATATTTTATATCTCAATTCAATTGGATTCAGGAAAAGACTCTTATTCAATGCTAGTACTCTGGTACACGAGAAGGTAAACTATTCAGTCTACGCGGCTATGTAATCCAATTTCTGACTCTACAATTACATTTTGATATCAAACCAGATGAATATTTAATGTGTAGGTACCCAACCAAATACGTAGTAATAATATTAGGGTCTCTATGTACTGGATTTGATTGAGATTCATCTCTTTACTGAAATCATAAGATAACAGATAAGCTATATCGTATTCCAATAGCTAAACACTCTATAAAATGTATCATTGCAGTAATATAGTAAATTTGGAGTATGTACTTGTTTTCCAGAATGTGTACTCAGGTTCTTATCCTGTAAGTTTCTTAAATACACAATTTGAATGTATACTGAGTCTAGAGGTAAGGAATCATATGACTTGACTACTGACAATGAGATAGGATAAGGTTGACTGCTTTCTTGGCTTTAGAATTTAATGCATAGGCCCATCGTTAGTTAGCTTCGTTTGCTTACCACCATAACAGCCACTTACTCCGCTGGAGACAAAGTATAGCCAGCTCTATAGAATTTAATGATAGCCATCTACCTATTTGGTTCTAGCTACCTACGTGCTCTATATGAATGGTAATGGGAAAGGATTCTTCATCACACACAATGAATATCTTCTCCGTCTACCTTAGCTTAATGGCAAACTGACAACAAGTTACGTACGTACGAACATTGATTTTCTCAGTGGAGATTTCTTTCCGTTTCCTCTCGGTATACCTTGATAATTATACTTATTCATAGCTTAAGTATGAGAACATTTGTTTAACAACCTGCTATATACCTGTGTACATGTGTATGTAGGTGTTTGAAATGTTTAAAGAACAATCTATCCGACTCAAGTAATAAAACTTGAGAAACATGGCGAAGTGAAAGAAGGTTCAGGCTAATAATATAGGCATATAATAAATAGGACTATATAATAATGTAGGGAGTCTACAGAGTTTGGGTTGTATGCACAGTGAACAGTTTATGGACAAAATATGTTCATCCATCGTATTGTATGTTGTGTGAGTCGAGTTGATTGTATTGTTAAGAGTGTAGATTACATTACAAAAACATTACACCAGCCAACGAAACAGAAACGAAATATCTATGTGATATAGCAACGTAACAGGCTAACATAGAACAGATCAGAATTTTCTTCTTTACTGATTTGGTTTACGTTTTGGTTCTGTATGTGTGTGAGTCCATAGGCAATGATCTAGACAGTGTAGTAGTAGTAGTGTTAGCATATAACAAGTACTTTTATTGCAGTCAGTGTAATGTTAATTTATACGCAACTAGTTTAGTATAATGATATGCGTAGTGTGCGTAAGGATATGATGTGGTATATAGTGTGTAGCCGTCAACTTCTCTAGAGAGCAAGAGCACAGCTTCGAATTTGAGGTCGAAGGTCGTGGATTCACACGTGGAGAAGAGTCCGGAACGTGTCTAGGGCGGGATCACAGGCGGATTCTTCATTCATCCCTCTTGGTGCTTATAGGGCATAGGGCAGGGCTTACGTAGCTCCTACAGATATTTCTCTCCTCTACGTCACATCCATACACAATCTCCAATCTACATGCACACATGAACATGCACTGCTCTTAGCTACACTACCTACTTAAAGAAAACTCTTTTCTGTCTGTCTGCCCTGTCTCTTCCCCGTCTCATTATATGTATCATTTACAAATACGAACTCCTAACCAAACACAAGAGACAGGAAACTTAATAATATTGCATTAGCTAGCACTTAAGACTCTACATTACACAAAAGTACTCTATGTATGTGTAGTAGTACTCACCTAATAATAACTAATCCAATCTTGCTTGTTCTACATACATGCACACACAAGAGTTTTAAATCCCATAGCATCTCCGATCTCAATCCTACAAAAGAATATGCAACATATGTATAAAATAACTCAAAGTATCATGCTGAGTGTTTCTATTCATACTTGTTAAATCTAATCATTGTGATTCTTGAATAGCCCAGCAACTTTTACTTGCGAATTATCCGCAGATATGAATTATAAGTGTATTTTTGGCCTTTGGACTACCATCTCTTCTTCCGCCTCCTTGTTAATCAACCAAGCAAGGCAGTCCTCTCCAATTATTGTCCTTAATGCATAAAAAGACATTGCAACCTCTACAGTTATTTAAATAACTACCTAACTACTTGGTTTGCAACAGCCTGTTACTTTGCATAGCTACTTGTCAGTGATATATCTCTCGATAATTATCTATACAGAGAGAGACCGTAGATACAGATACAATTAATTACTCGTGGAACAAGAGTATCAACTCTGTGTGCATAAGAATAAATAGCAAAAGAGAACTTTATAGCATAATTGTAGCCCAGATTTCCGTCAAAACTAGCCCAATGTTACTGTTAGATAAAGCGAATGAGTGACATGACACAAAATAAATTCTATGGATTTAACTGACTTCAACTCCCTCCGTTTACTTGCCTACATTGGCCTAGTAGTATCTTTGTTAATGTTAATCTGCTGGTGCCAATTGCCAAAAATGTAGCAGTCTGTACTTGTAACGCACGTACTTGTACCTACCTAACTGTTCTCTTTCGCATCTCATTCACTATAGTAATGTGCGTATACGCGCATACAGACAGAATCTGTACCTATTGAATACTACTGGGAAAAAGAGTGCGAATGCAGACAGCCTCACGCTTTATACTAGCCTTGTTGTCAACATATTTATCTGCGAAAGTACACATTATAATGTACTATAATCCTGTGTATCTCATACAAGGATTTTATATAGGCAATATATCATACACTAATTGATAGTTGAAAGAAAGCCTTATGTATGAAGAACGATAAAATTATTTTCGCATTTATGTCGATAAACAGATATTAATACCAATATCATTTCGATAAGGCATGAGAATCACGAGGAATTACAATGTACTAAAACTAAGGTAGGTATAGAAATCCATAGAAAGGAACTTTAATGTAATAGAGTTGTGATTAATTCTTTAATATTAATTTTTTACCCATGCAGGTACTACTAGAAGTGTATTAGGCGTATACTGATTCTTTGCGATATTAGATAGCGTGTAGTAGTGCAGAGAATGTTTCATTTATGTATGAGTATCCACAGACAATGTGTATGAATGTAGCCATACCTATTCTAATGATTATAAAGTAAACCATACTACCTGTGTTGTTATGCACTTTTGGTACGTATTGTGATTGAAACCTAGTAATACAGTTTATACGTTGTATATACACTGCACGTGTAGTGAATACAGCATAGTGCGTGTGATGTAGTAACTTTATTCTTTCTGTTGTGCGTACACACACTTTACATACATAATATGTATACAAAGCTAGTATGAATGTATATAATGCATGCCTACATTATTCTCCTTCCATACATTGCTCTACCATACAATTCCTTGTTTGTATGTGATGCATGTACTCTTCTACTACAATAGACCTACGCATACACAAGTGAATACAATTTGAGTGTTTTGTAAATGGGAAAAAACGTTAATACAATACCGATGCAGAGTACTGTAGGTCTAAGATTTTGCTTACCTTGGTCTACCTGTTGTCTTTCTGTCGCATATCTTTTACTATCCATGCATTTGAGTAAACGTAGATGTGCTATTTACCCATTGTAAAAGATACTCTTTTATTTTCTAGTAGATATTCCAAACATTTTAGACATGCATGGATAGAGAAGAGTAAAACGAAGCACGAAGGTGATCTTGAATTTTTACTTGTAAAATAATAGAATAGAAGAGATCATGTTTTGCCTATGGGCTCCGTTGACTTCTCCCAATCTCATCTGCAACCAACTGAAGATAGGTTAGAAGGAGTCTTCTCTGAAAAAAGTGAAGACACCCACTTTCCCACAGAGATGCATTGCAACGCACATACAATGCAACTCAAGTAAACACATCCATCTTATTGTAAATCACACTCTGTGTGCAACTTGAATATTTACATGAACCTTATATCTATTGTCTAAATAAACTTTTATTATCAAGGAATCTAAATTCTTACATCTCACTACAAGGTCTCCATGTTTTTATAGTTAGACAATTGCATTGCATTTGAACTATTTAAAGATCATTGTTTTAATTACTTTGAAATGTTAATTTGCATCTACTATATAGCACATTGACATTGAGTACTATAAGAGAAATCACAGGTTTGATATATCCAGGAATGATATTGATTAATTTTCTTACCACAATGTGTCAGAGCTATACTTCGTATTGATAGGGTTAAGACAGGTCAAATGGAGTTCAAAAAAGTATTTATGTTTACTTGTGAAAGAAAAACTCGATAATCCTACTAACCGATAAATATTAATCTTTAGACACACGTTACGCAATATGGCATGCGTGTTGAATTGAAGAAATCAAACGGGTAATGACTCTAAAGAATATTATATTATTCTGCATAGCTAACTTTACATTACTTACTACTGAAAGTATTTTAAACTATTAATAGGAGTGAACATATACAAGTCCCATACAGGTGAGTGGTTATTGACTCCAGTTCAATTATTCATACACCACTTCGATGTATCTACTTACTGTAGACAGTATAAATAATAATAATGTGGTTTCAATACATCTGAAAAGCTTTCGCCTACAATCATTATTTCATAGTGTAGTGACACTGACTTCTGTTACGTAAAGAGTCATTTGAATACTCTACGCTATTGGTAGTAGCACTATAGAGTAGTAGATACGCATTTGCTTGGTGCGTGCAACTACTTCTAGTAGCAGTGTTAAGGCAAGAATTGCAGAAAGTTAATGCTGCTCCATGAAATGATAGTCAAACTAATAATAAATGAAAGTATACTATATAAATCTACTATTAGGCAATTGTTAGTTATATAGGGGAATTGTAAGTTGTAATAGTCAATTCTAGTAGTAGGGGTATTTAATATGGAAAATACTGTAAAGATATCATTGCCCTTTGGTATACTCATCTAATATTTATAACAACTATCATTTGAAACGCGAATTGTTTAAGTAATAAATGACAATCAGAGAATGGTATATGGACACTTTAAAACAAGAATAAGAATACATTGTAAGGAAGGAAAAGTAAACACCAAAAATAAATATCTGTCCTTGCTGCTTAGTTTTACATGAATATAGCTCTCCTTTGATAACATTTAAATTTTTTTCAATGTGCAATATCTTTAAATAATCCTCCTGCATGACTTTCGTATTTTGACATCGAAGAAGCATGTTGTAATGATTGTAATTCTTAGCTGTTATAGACAATTTACTTTCCTAGTTGAAATTACTAGTCCATTGTATAATAAAGCCATGTATAGTATCTTATTTACTAGCATAGGACATTTAATACAGCCACACTATATTTAATGATCATGCTGATACAATGTGTAATGTTCTCAAGGAACGGTTTTGCGAATGCCTGAAAGGTGACATTGTTGATAAGTTCCTGAAGGTCTCTCCTCAGCATGTAATTGGGCAACTAAACGAATTATAAGTAGAGCCTTTCCATTGGCGAAAAGAAAAGTGCAGAAATGTGAAATAGAATAAGTTAGATTGCAATCACACCTTCCAGTATGTAATATAGAAAGGGAACAAAGTAAGAATTTAGTAGAGCAATTAATTAGGCTTGGATCTCTCCATATTCAACAGAAGCCGTATCGCTGGACTATCCATATCAGTATTGCATAGCGTTTGTAATTGTAGTGAATTAGAGCTTGGAACCCCTTTCAGTTTCATTTTGTGAGTCAGGCAATCTAATTCATAATTTGTAGCAGATAAATACATACTCTAAGCATCTATTTATATACTCACACATGTGTGTTGTCTAAAGTAGAAGCAGGCAACTTATAGAGTATGACATGCTAAGCCTGATCGTAATAGTTAGCAAATAGTTTTCTAACTATTAATGTTGGCCCTGACACGTTCCTCTATTCTATCACACACTCTGTGATACTACTCATTCCAATTTAAAGCATCGGCCAATCACTTGCAAATTTAATGGCAGTTCATAATTACATCAAGATAGAGTAGGTAAGTAGGTATCTATTTTATTATATGTATGTACTATTTATGCTTTTCATCTTAAACACCCAAAATTGCATTACTGTTCAATCTATCCAACAGCATCGGCCAATCACTGGCGAATAAAGTAGCAAAGAGAAATATACATAGTAAGCAATAATAGGTATAGTAGGTAGAATTTATTATTTGTACCTAAGACACCCAAAAATCCCATGGGGAAATGAAAAGTTGGTAGAGTCCGTTCTACACTTTAAAAATGGATATATCAATGTAAATTCAAGGTAGAGCTACTACATAACCTATTACTTTTGTAATTAACTAAAAAAGAGTAGACGCCGGCAATACGTTTGCGTACTGTTGATACATAGTGAGTATTGGATACATGACAGCACACATACTCGCATAGGTATAAAAAATATTAGAGAAACTGACAAACATACTATCAATGTTACAATTTGCAATAATAGTATTTGAAGAGTTGAATTCTGTATCAGTTGAGAATAAGCTGAGGTAGTGTACACTATACAATAGGAACAGGTAGCAATATATCTTAATTCAGAACTACATAAGGCTTTTAGCAGTCGTCTCATCCGATTATTCACAAATCGCTGGCGCAACAAATTCGTAATAGTTGAATTCAGGCATTTGAATAGGAGAAATGAGAATTTTCGTTTGTGTCCCAACACGAAGTGCATAGGATAGTAAGCATTAGGCAAGGAGCAGACTCACATTGAGTTGGTACACAATAAGGAAAAGCAAACTGTGTGTTTGTGTGTGAGACTTGAAAGTGCAGTATAGCATAGGGAAGAGCAGTAGAGACAGACAGGAGTAGTAGTGGTGTTCCCAACAGTAAGCAAAGCAAAGCAGAGTAAAGTAAGGGAAGAGACTGGAGTATTGGTGGTGGAGCTTTGCCTTGCATTAGTACATGCATTGCCATCCACAGCATAGGCTAGCATATCAATCTGAGAAGCCAAGACCAACACACGAGCACAGAAAGTACACTCACTCCATATCACAGAAACTTGACTCAACTGAATCCCAAAGTCTCATATTGATACTTGTACTCAGCCTACTAACTATATACGCTCCTCCAGGACGATTGTCATTGTACAGTAGGTGACTAACTGTGCTCACGGAAGGAACTCTCAACATTACACAAAAATAAATAACTAATACTAACTTTAAAGAGCAACAAGCTCTAATCACCCAAAACCAATAAATAATCGGAAAACTTTAAGGTGTGTGAACTCAAAAAACTGGAATCACAAATAAAGTGAAATGTCTATTTTTGAGAAAAGTGAGACTTGCGAGTTTGGAACTTAAAACTGTTTTCATCACAGCAGTTGACAATTCCTTTAAGGACTTAAATATATCTCATCTCCAAGATTTCAAGTGACCCAATCTTCAATCTTCTCCCGTGTCATTTGCTTTTCCCAGGAAGGACTTGTTTCTTTTGGATCTTACCAATTTTTTGGAAATTTACCCATACACACCTTTTCATGCTAAGCAGAAGTCGACTTCGTTTTTTGGATAATTCTCAAATGGTAAGTCATCTTTTATTAATTAATCTGGCTTTGCTATACTTTAAAAACTTCATGAAAATTTATTTCCTCCTACTTCTCGGGCTAATTCCAAGGAATCTGACCGTAGGATTTTTAAAATATTCACAGATATCATAGTAAAAGCAATTTCCTATTCATTTCTGTCATTAGTTTTAAATTTTATCAAAATCCATGGATTTTACACGGATTTTACTGAGTTCAAATGGGATTTTGTGAAGAAAATTTTTTGTTCTCTCCCCTTTTTCTAAGGAGCCCTTGGAGGGATTTTCATAAATTTTGCATATAGTGTAGAGTATAAGTTAGTGAAGGGACAGCATTAAAAATATTTGCAAAATAAGGCTTAGTTTTCATAAAATGCTGTGAGAAAGATTGTAAAAATAGAGGATGAGACGAATGAAATGCATGAAGCATAGCGGTGCGGTCCTGGTTTGGTTTGGCTTATATATATAGCTGACAGTTGTTGATAGTAAGGGTGAAGGTATTATAAAAGATTACATTGGGAAAGGCCTACTTAGTCGAGTCGAATGCTCTGTCCGGGGCTCCGGACGGCACGTGTAGCATAAACTTGTGTAGGGTATGTGAGGTCGGGGTAAACTCTTCGCTTGCTTGCTTGACTCTGCTGTATTCATATAAACTACCTTATACGTCATAGGATTCTCTATAACGATCCTTATCTTACACACACTGCTATATACTCCTCTTAACAACACTACGCTTAACTGGCTTATAACAACCATAGCACTTATACGCTTATATATCTTAACATAATAACTATGCAATATGCAAACACAACTTAGTACTACTGTTATTGTAGCATAGTACAACCGTATGCATTCTCTATATAACTTATATACGTAGGTTGTTTTCTGATTCACATTCCCAACACTACTATCTATATACACTCTCCACTACTGAAATTCTATATACAGAATAATATTCCATTCACTAAGCAATTCGCTTTTCCTACTTCGGTATATACCGCCCTGCATTGCTTACTAGTCATAGCCAGTTCATTCTTATATTAATATACTTCTTATATACATATACTGATAATATACCTTATATGTATATCTTTTTGTGTATGTATATACAATGTTCTACCTTAGACTATATACTCCTTACTACTACTTACTACTACGTCCACTGTTTACTAAAGAGACTCCTCTAACCCATGTATATTATATTCTTCTAGACACAAACATATCCTAACGTCCTAAAAAAACTCTCACGAAACGAATAACAAAACTAAAGCAGTCTAATACCTTACAATGTATTTGGTATAATGCACTTTTCTATATAAGTGTATTTGTGTCTTCTCTATAATGAAAGCATATATAAATACATAGTAAGATATTTATATTCTTATAGCAGTGAGACTTGGATTTAGGTGGTTTATAGTGCACACACAAAAGTAGGTATGTATAATGGAATGTACTCTGTATATAAGGTATATGATTCCCTTGCACTTAGAACATCCGATATAGGAACCAACTCACATAAAAAATCTTTGCTCTCCACGTGGAGACCTAGCCTAGTCCTAGCAGTGTTCAACTGCGCAGCGATTCCTTTAACTCACTCCTTCACACAATACACTCGTCCTATGCATTATCATACATATGTACGTACTCTTTGCTATTGCACTACTCTACCTATGTACATATTAAACACGGATAAGCTACACCAAACCTCAGCATTACTATTTATTAGACTTAAATACAATTGAATACAAGTCCTTACATAGTAGAGTCAACTGCTTTGTTATAACTCACGTAATAAATTCTGGATTACCTAATGCTAACCTAATGCATGCATTTTAAACAAAAACTACCAAAGAAATCTTATGCTTTTCTACATTTCATACATAATGCTACTGTACGATGTACATTGTATACTAACATAGGGTAAGCAGAGACAAATCAAATCAAATAAACTATTACAACTAGCTATTTATTAGTTAGTTCGCATACCTATATTACTACGACGCTGAACTATAAGCATGTCTTATGTAATATACAATTCGATTAGCTTTATTAGGGAATAGTCGTCCTTCGGTTCAGTCAGTCACTCGTTCACCTTTCCGGAGGAAAGAACTTGGTTGTCTCAATTTGTCTCGACTTATCAAAATGTTGTACCTGTTCGTCTCATTATGTTGGATCCCATTTTATACCTTTCTTCTTCAGAAGAATTAATTTGTTATTATTATAGGGTAGCTCTACAAAATAAATATAGCATAGTACAAAGGGGACGGCTTCCCCCAGGAATATGGGCACCCGGCAAATTGTTTATTTTGCCATGGTTGAGATAATATGTGCTTATGGACATCTCTCTCTCTCGCAAATGCTATTCTATAATGGCAGGGATTAGTTCCCAGAAGCATTTCACTGCACTTCCTCGATCTTCCTTTGTCAACACATAAAATGCCAAAATAAATAGTAATGACTCTATTTCCCATGCAGTAGTCTACTTCAAAATACTAATATTTATTCTATTGCATTGTTAACAAGATCGTTACCTGTTAGACTAGGCTAATTTACCTCTTTGTATTGTAACTAGGCTGTAGAAACTATTTATAACCGGTGTAGGTATGCATACAAAGAAAGACGGTACCTTTGAAATTCACTTGAGACTTGATTCTTTCTTGGCTCCTTACCGAATGCTGTACTAGAAGAGATTGTCGTGGTCAATGCACCGGCAATAGTTTGCATGCAGACGCAGTAGATCGCAATAGGTTCCTTAATCTTGTCGGAAGTACTGATTTTATACACTGCTGATTCCTTCACACAGAATACATTATTAGTTACCTAGATGTATCGGAATTAGAGTTTACAATGCAATTCTAGATTACAACATTTTGCTATTTAGATTATTAATGATTGCATGAAGCTTGAATGACATTGATAACCAGGGAATTATATCAATCTGCTTACAACTTAAGGCGTTATAGGAAATCCTTCATTTTGTCTAGATATCTGTCTCGACTTTACCGTTTTGTAATTATTAGCAGACTATATTAACACAAGTTAATTACTTCTTTTGTCTGCCTACGCTAATTAAAACAATTACGTTGTGGAAACTTGGTCTGCTACTTGCTACTACTCAAGCATTGCACAGATCTGACTTTCATCGTTAGACCTACCTTTTTTCTAGTTAACACTAGGGGGCATATTGAAACAACTCAGAAACTTGTCATCTCTTCTGCCTTTCAAAACTTACAATTACCATTCAACAAATCTAAATAGAGCTTACCTTGCAAAATACTAAGTGCATTATAGATGCTATATAGTTCAAAGTCTGTTTTATATCTCTATGATGCAATAGCAGAATAGCAGTAAATAAAATGTAGTTCTTGCACATTATGAAGTCCTTGTTATTGATAACAAGTAAAAGGTGAAGTACGCTGATGCTACTGAAACTGGAGAGGATGAGGTCATTTCGGATAAATGAACTCGTTTGACACTATCTGCCCCTATATCACAATGCAACTTAAAATAATCTTATCTCACGTCATACGAGTGTCATAATAATTCTTACTATTTTCCTTATTGTATATTTGTTGATCAAAACAGTTCTTTAACACCCCAAATGTCAGAGAATTATTATTGATAAAAATAGATTTACTTCTCGAAGCATCTATAATCCTAGGACGAAGGCTTAAGATTGGTTGAAATAATTGTGTCATTTCCTCATTTGTCGCTAAGCTGTAGCTTTGCATAGAAATGCATCTCTACGTCCTACTTACACATGTGTACGATAAAGTAGTCAAAATTCTAATACGTCTCCCTTTGGGAATCTTTTCTGATTGAGAATTCATACGTGATCCTCATTACAATCTAATACAATTTAATATACAAGCTATGGCTCCTATCAGGCTATTATATATAGCCTGATATGGTAAAGGTCAAATAGCTATTGCAACACATAAAATAGTACATGGAATTGAGAAAATAGAAACAGTCTCAAATTCCTCAATATAGGAACCAATTCTATGGATGAATATATTACAAGTCTATAAAGCAATGGAAGAGAACTAATTTACTACACTTCAGTTCTAGGATTACCAAATTGGTATTATTTTAATGATAGGTGAGCATACATTCGATTCTTGAAAGCAAAACAAAGTAGACGCGTTTATCTACCGAAATTTACATATGACCGATTATAAACTCCAGAGATATATCCCCACCTACCTTAACTTAGAAATTGTTATCCTAAGAATTTGCATTGTTTACTCAATTTTGAATAATGCATAATGCATTTATTCTTAGTTCCGTTAGATCCTGAGTATTTCTGTTCAAACAACGCTAATTGTGCAGATTTATCGCAGTTTATTCCACGAAAGATTATATCAATGCTATTGAAACCTACATATACCACTTTTACAATAGTAGTTTTATACTTATTGTATCTAGTAGCGATTGCAGCTGACGGGTAAAGGAAATGATGTGATGCGACATGACTTTGTAGATTTATAGGTTTATGACACTAACAGTTACGCTAAAGAAACGATTAAAATTATGTCAAATACGTCAGAGTACGCCTGGTAAAGTTTCAAGCTCAAACAATCGCCAGCTCTATTATTAATACTTGTTCTTCCTTATTACCAAAGGAAAGAGGATTTTCTTTAAAAGCCTTTAGCTGTAAAATTCTAATTGAGTAGTAAATGAATGCACTACATTCCATCCATAACCGCTTTATCAAATACGCGGCTAGTAGAAATTGGAAAATAAGAGAATTATAAGGAACTCCAAATTAAATCTAGCAGATTGACGTAGACAATGTAGTTAGTGCGGAACCGATAACAAGGTCATTTAAGCTACAGTTATTATTTAGTATTACTTAAGTGAAATAAATCTTTTGTGGGCAATCACGCAAGTCTCTCTATTTTGTAATCTAGCTTTTGTGTTTACACTGATGTATCTCTACCTAATATTTAGAAGCAATAGAACCTGAAAACTGTCGTTGCAACATAAACTGATATTTACAAATTATACATGATGCCATTCCAATTGAAAACTATATAAAAGCTCTTATTTGGATTACGTAACAAGTAGTAGGTTTTCTATCAACAAAAGAACACAAGTATATCTAATGTACCTTGTATGATATAAGCAGGTGGAATTTATAAGTGCACTATGCAACAAAAACTGAATTGTTTTACCGCTTTGCTCATATTAATTGCAAAGCATATTACATTTTTGTAGATTGAGGAAAAACATGTCTCGAGTGTTTTGACCATGGAATTTGGCACGCAGTATGTCTGATGTCTGACATGGTACATGTTACACATTCATAAAACGCAAATAGATTAAATTGATATAGATGATGTAGACTTACATGTTTCCACAAGAATGTGTCACTTATAATAAAAATAGTACAAAACTGACCTACATAGCCAACTCCTTATTGCACAACTATGAATTCGACGTTGTAGTAATTAGCGAGAATGATCGAAATATGTCCCGTTTGTCATTTCTTATTTATGAAGATGAAGATAGTGTCTGTATTTGGTGGGCTATACTTTTTTATGATTAGGTGTAGTTTGATAGTGAGGTATAGAAGATATAAAAACAGAGCGTGGAAATAAATAGGATTGTATATAGCGAAAGTACATAGAAGTAAGTTGCATGGCAAAAATTCTTGACCTCTCTTAACTCGACATTACTTGAGCTTCGATAGATATGAAGTGTATATCTTGTAAAACTTGTACCATTATGGCTCTGTATACGGTTAGAGATAAGTAAATACTTAATAGGATATAGTAGACAATAGGAGATATAGGAATTGGATAATGTTGCAAAAACTGCAAGCGGTCGTGTCGAACATTTTGCACGGATATGTATGCAGGTATAGCTGTAAGAGTAGTCACGTCATACTACAGTGCAGTAAGTATACATAATAGTAAGGCAGTACGATTCCAAGTAGACAAGTTAATTCATAAGAATGTATAAGCATAGCAATGTATTACTATGTCGGATAATGTGTAAAAACTAGTCGGAAAGGGAATAGCTTCTATAGTTAATATAGCAAATAGTATAGTGCAAAAAATAGTGCAAACTGTATGTACAGGCAGGCAATTCTAAGTAAGTAGCATACCTATCCATACTTATTTTCTGACTATATGTACTGCTTCAAAGATATTGTGAGGTACATACAAGTAAAGGATATAGGAATTCTTGCAGAAAAGATCGTCCTACCCCAATGCTTTTCATGCTGTATAAGTGTAGTTTGGAACTTGTATAGATGAAATGAGTCTCCTAGTTCAGCAACACAGAAAAACGTCCTTGGTTTCGTTGGCGTAGTCTCTAGCAGTTGGGAGAAGTTGTGCTATAGCACGACTGGCTTGAGACTGCAATTTTATTCGCAAACTGCCATACATCATTACGTAAACTATATATCTGCGGGGTATAGGCAAACTTTTGCATTCTCTCCAGCTCCACCAGAAAACCATAACCTAAGTCTACATAGTATCGCTCGTCCTATCCTTACTACAGAATCTCATCCTGCCCTATCCTATTCTTTGTTCTTGCACAAACACCAACTGTGTTTGCTCCAACCCATACTAAAACTGTCTAAAAGTACCTAACCCATTTTGCCAATTCTCTATGTTGCAAATAAACGCGTATACATTTCGCGACTCCCCCTATGTCCTTTTTTGCATGCATGGCTTCTCGCATTATTCTCTACATGGGCATCGCATTTCGCACTTATATGAACTGAACAAAGTGGCAGCGTATTTTCCTCGGCTTTCTTTGCTGACTCATATATTATAATGCATCCGCTTGTTTGTCCTGTACATATTTTCTTTCCCAACAAATTACGTACCTATGTATACCTTGTCAAATCTAGTTTATGCAATATCCAACATAATCTTTCAGGGCAAACGGCGACATAATAATGTTTTTCCATACATGCATTATAATATTATGATCTGTTGCATGATTTACTTTTCTGGTTATACTATAATCTCTAGCTAGACTGACTTTATTTTGTACGCAATACGTCCGTAGGTCATACAGACAACAACTTGGATCATTATGTTCCTCACCATATAACCTCATTTTTATTAATAGAAATTAGGATTCAGGCCACAGACGACAGTTAATAGTTAGTACTAATTTAATGCATTTCAATATACACTGATAACCTAGTAGAAAGATCATCTGTGTAGTATTCGCGTTATCTACAAGCACAGATAAACTTTCGTGGAATTGTATTACATAGTAAATAGACATTTCATTCAGTCATTGTGTTATGATCATTTTTATCATTTTATATTAATTACAACAAACTAGGTTGCTCCGTTTCTATTAGACTTTAAGGATTAATTTTTTGAAGACTCAAGAAGGCATTTAAGACATGAGTTATTTCCGAAGGAAACAACAAATGTACGCTGTACATGACTTAGAAAGGCCGATTAAATAATAGTTTGATGCATTGGGAATAATAAATTATGATCTAATTAGATACATGTTAATGAATGGCCTCTGTAGCTTAATGATAATTGATAATTACTCTGTTTTTCGTTCCATTTAAATATGCACGTTTATCATTTGGACATGGAACAAACATTCCGCATGCAATAAAGTTAATTTATCGGGAACAAATGTATCTTATCTAAAATCGATTTTAAAAGGCATTTTGTTGGCGATGACCTCAAAACGTAATCCTATACTACAGCTGATTGTCTATTGAATAATTAAAAGGTATTAGGAAATTTTGCGACAATAAACAAAGCGTCAAGCTAGGATTTGGGTACTTAGTAGTGTTCTGCCTACGGTGCATGAGGATTGTAGATAGGTCATGTTTGTACTTGAGAATGGTTATAAATTGCAATAATAAAACGAGGAAAATTGAGGTGAGCGTAATTTACCTACATAATTTACTGTTATGGTAGGTAGGACTTTTTAGATAGAGTTCTGTGAATGGATTCTGCCAGTGTGAACCATATGGACTTCAGTTTGCATGTGCAGTTTATTCATATTTAGTAGTGAACTGAAAACACGTCAAATTCTAGGTCACAAGTAGACATTTATCATTTCGCTTACTCAATTGAGAATTAGATCCAGCATGTAGGTAAATAACTAATGTTAATGCGACTACTGCTGAATGCAATGCAGCAAACCAATTTGCAAAAAGGGTATGAAACATATGAGACGATATCTGTGTTTACACCATTCTGCGAATTTCAGCTCATCACATTGAGAAAAAAGAGCGAATTTGCTCATGGAGTAGAAAATCATGTAGACAGTCAAAGTTGTATGTAGTGGAGTAGAGCATGGAATACTTTTACTTTATCTGACCTATTTCGTTTGTATGGTACTCTCAACGCTTATTTACTTGACTAAGGCACTCTAACTAGCATTCTAATAAAAGTTCTTGTTACTCTCTACATTTATCGTATCTTCATATTGTAATCTCAATTAGCGCTATATAAAGAATATACCAAGCATTGGTGTAATTGCATATTTATGAATTCATGTTATGCACATTGGTAACTTTTGTTACTACACACTCCATTCACTGCTAATACTGCCCTAGCTCATTCATGAACTGTGAATGATTTTATTTCTAAGCCCCTTCTGCATCAAAAGAACTGTACACACTCAAATTATAGTCTTGATACGGTAGTTAGGAACTTATCTATTCTAGGAGCATCTATTTAGTTCAATTCTATTTTTAGGAGTTGTAATGATCAAAATCAAATAAATGATGTCATTCATTTAATTCATTTCTTGTACATAGTGTTTCCAATCTTTGAGACATCTGTGGCAAAAAAATATTTTTATCCTTGTTAGCTAAATAATTTACATTATTGAAAAGTTTGTCTATTGGTAAATCCAGATGCACCATTATGAGTGTTGTAGTACAATATCTTGGTGGTAATATTTATATTTGAATTTGCAATTATAAATCATAGTGAGAATAGACCTTGTGTGTATGCATCGTATATCATAAAGCTGATTGGGATTTGGACAGGTGTGGGTATAAAAGATTGCAAATATTATTCATTGTTTGCATTTTAACATTTATTTCCGTCCTAGTGCATGAAATGAAATATTAGCTTATCTGGTATTTTTTATATTCTGTTTGCAACTTGTAAATGAAGAGCCAATCCCCATAACCTAACCTTTAAACATCATACGAGCAGGTTGTTGAAGGGCATATCATTATGCAATGATAAGTGACAATGTTAGGTTAATGGTGTGGAAAAGTATTCCTTATGATGATGATGTTGTTGGATATATTATTATAACAGTCCCCAATGACCCACCTTTAGCTACCGGATTGAGAGATATGCATTATTGCATAACTAACCTATAAAATAAAAAGTACATGGAAATATATTGACCAAGGTAAATTACAATTGACCAAGGCAAAGCAAACAGTTCAACCACGAACAAGATAGGCAATGGGAAAAAAAGTACTGATTACTATAATTTATTCCCTGCACTTGATTTATATTGTCGATTTTCCTCATGCAAATCAATTATTGACTATTGCTCGAAACGAAGAGTTCTAAATTGAGATGAAGATCTCATATCTTTATTATGAATTATTAGTAGTTCCGTCGATTACGAGCTGGTTTGTACTAGTTTATAATGTAGGTAAATGTAAAGGCTGTGAAGAAACAGTTAAAATCACAGGTGAAGGTAATGGCAATGTTTGGAGGAAAGTAGAAGGCCGATGATGATGAATTCTTAAGCAATTCACTCAAGAGTCAACTCACTCACAACAGTTAAGTAGTTAAATGCATTGGCTAGGACTACGACTACATGATAATCATAAGAATATCCTTTTATGTAGGTCATAGTATCTTATTGCATTTTATGTGCATTGAATTTGGTTAGACTCCCTCTCACAAAACAATATTGCCCCTAGTGCCAACAAGTAAAAAGTAAAGGGGTAGTGTACTCAAATGCAAACATACATTCACCTCTTACTACAACAATACGACTCCTATTATGTACCTTACCTTTACTATGTAATATGCAATTCAATGAAGCTCTGTAATTTCGATTATCATATGGATGGCAAGATAGTGCCATTAATCCTATGTACGAAACAACCTTCCCTTGGCTGGGCTGTAATTCATTAGGTGCATGAATGGACCTATATCTTAGTCTGTGTGTATTTTATGTTGCCTGCGGTCAGTTGGGGTTTAGCGTTCTCATTGAATTCAACTACTAAAAACTATGTATGAAAATAAAAGTTTCCTGTCATTAATAGTGCGAAACTTGTACGGTGTTTGGTTGAATTATTTATTTATTGTGAATTGTGATTGTGTAGGTGGTGAATTAACTGGAGAGTAGAAAAGCAAACTCTAAAACTTTTTGTTCCGACGCTTCGAGGGAGAAAATACTCTGAAAATCATGGAGTTCATCACTAATTTTCCGACGATTTTCAAGGCACCGGAGCAAAATACACCAGACTGCCTACCCGGGGGACAGAAGGTTGTGTGCACTCCGGAAGTGAGCTTATACCAATACTCTGGAACTGACTTGGCTGGAGCCCCACCGCGTCTTGAAGATAAAGTAGCTGCTGTAGTGGCTGCCAATCCTAGCCCTACCTCCGCTGGAGGATTCCAATGCGGATTTTGTGGCAAGACTTTCCAACAGAAAAATACGTTCCAGAATCACTTAAGATCTCATCGTGAAGGGGAAGATCCTTACCAATGTGACATTTGCGGAAAAACTTTTGCAGGTTTGTATATTTTTTATGTTCTCATTTTATACTACAGTCTAGCCTTATAGTTATTATAACAGGCAGATTACAGGGTGAATAACGGAGTCATAAAATTGTGTAGGTATATATAATATCGATAAAGATTTTGGTGTTTCTCCTTGATAATTGATACTCCAGGAAATAGTGGTTGCATTATATCTCTAGTGGTTGCAATATCATCATAACAGGGAATTGCGTTGCAAATTGCATACAGATTTACATTCGAACAATAATAGAAACGAGAGTTTTGTTTATTAACTACTATATTATAAATACTTTTCTGCGTTGCAATGTATTATCAGTTTATGAATGTCGTAAATTTTTCCAAACAGACAACTTCAAGTTTAAAATGGCGATTTTTATCACTTATAAATGAAAGGAGAAATTCAATGACAGATTTGGGATATGAGACGAACTTCCTATTAGTTCATAGCAAAATAGGAATCTCAATTCAATAAAACTAAATAGGTACTGTAGGCTCAGAGCCAAAAGCTGTAAAAATGAGACATGTTATGCATTGTTTGCAAGAGTCTAGCCATTCGTTGAAAATAGTGAGGAAATGTTCAGGCAACAGGTGGTTGCAATACAGAACTACTACTTGCAATCAGAATCAGGACCAAGACTATACATACTAAAGGCATAGGACTAGACTAAAATATTTAATAATACTTCATGCTGTGCGATAGTGCGTGTTATTGCAGTTTAATCTATCTAGGTATTTAGGATGTTTTTATTATGTATTAAACAAAACGTTCTATTTAATTTTTGCATTAGACAGTTACGAGTCTTAAAAAGGGATAGGTAGGTTTCGTCTGATAGTAATTGAGTCCATCCACGTTCTATTTCATTTTCCTAGAATTTATCTATGCCCGTAAGTAATCTGTAGTCTGTAAAAGTACCAAGGTACTTTAGTGGTTAGCTCTAGGCGGATGTTTCACTACATTTTATGTCTTTCAATCAGACATTTTCTAATCATATCGACTTTAGTCATACATCATTCCAATACTATTATCTAACACTGACTGTTAGGCTGTAGATGTGAAATGAATGCGGTTTTACTTCCCTACCAGCTATTATGCAAGTGCAAACATTTCGGGCAGACCTCACATGTTAGTTCTACTGTCCCTAATGTTTTGAACATACCATCTTGAATCAGAGCAAAAGATTCTTGGAAAACAAAAGCTTTGTCATAATATTATTGAGCTAAGGTCGAACTAGGGTGTATGTGGGTTGAGAGGAGGGATAATAAAAAACTACCTTAAAAATGGGCCATAAGGTATTATTGCACGGAAAATATAGTTCAAGAACTCAAGTGCAGCATAAAACATATTTTCTACTTTTGTGGTGCAATTTGTCTATAAAAATCATAATGTTATAAACAACTTTAGGTGATTTATTAATAGCATTTGTAGTTTTGTGGTAAGTAGTAAAATCAACACATCCTGTCCATTGTGTTCATTGCATTTCTTAATTACATAAAAAAACTTGGTAATGAGCTGCAATATCAAAATTATGCTTTCGTGCGAAATTCCTCTTAAAAATAGGTTGGCCTTATAGAATTCAAAATTTTTTCAATTTTTTGTGTATACGACGGTGACGGGTACATTAAAAGGTTAGTGCATTGGGTAACAGAATTGATAATGAGAGAGAGAGAGAGAGGGTGGATGCAATATTTAGTGTCTGTAGTTTTAGGTGGATTGAATTAAATATTATGACTACAGAGATATGGGAGAACCCAGATAGTGCGAGTGGTTAGTAATAAATAGTATACTATTGACAATTACGTATGTTCACGCAGGTGAACACAGGAAGGGTTGGTCTTGTAGAATTGAACGGATACCAATGTAATGTCCTTTGTTTGAAACATACACTAGACATTACTCATCTAGCCATATTGTGCGAGATTGAATGGTAGACCTGGGCTCGTTTAATTTAGCATTGCAAATATTTGGGGAGTTTACATCTGCACATTGAAGCTGAAGGCTATGCCTTAACCTTTTCCAGACACCCTTAAATAAATTGCATGAGAACTTCCTTTGAATGTTTGCTAAAGTCTGAGTAGTATAGCAATTAGACAGATTAAAAGTCTTGATAAAATAAGGATGTTAAGTAAGGTGCCAGGGGTATTTAGTGAGTAGGAACCCTTTTCCTAGAATCACTCGTTGCTACTAAACAAAGAGCGTTCGTGATGTGAAGTTCATAAATCGAACAGATGTGAGAGTCATGAGGGCCTTAACCTTTTCTAGATTGGATTTTAGATTTTAGCATAATAAATAATTCCGAGAAAGGCACCAAAGAGAAAAAGTGTAATAGGGGAACGGTTTCGTTGTTACATCAGGAAACACGCACGGAATTGCATAGACCGATTGAGCGACAACAAACAGAATCTGGCTGTAGGGAATTGAATGTGGAGAAGTAGTAAACTAGGGCGAACTGTTTCTATACCGCAGGGTAACCTAGCTGTTTCATTTCGACTTATTACACAATAGTTTGACCAGAGGAGTCAAAACTAAGAAAGTTGGCAGAAAATAATTTGCAAAGAAGTACACAAGATAGCAGGCTTGCAAACAGATGTGGGAGGGTGAAAGGAAAATGTTTGGGGGATCATACGTCGTCTAGAGCTGGTCTGGGAATGCTTGTTAAAGATAGCCAGAATCAGAGCGTAGGATCCTACAGCAAGTACATTCAGATTGCATTTGGTAGCTAAGCGAGTGCAGAATAGCCTTCCCAGTCAAAATTGCACACTTTAACCTTCAACTCTATAGTGTGGACGTCACCGTGTGTGTGAATCTGTTATATAGTTTGGTACCAAGAAAAGAACATTATTATAGTTTAGAACTGCAATACAATGTTGTCGTAGTGGGTATAGCACCTACCTTACCTTCCCTCTAAACGCTACCTTTTAGTTTTACTTATTGTTCGGCGGTCTGTGCTACTAGGTGCATGTTCTACATGTTCTTCCATATTTTATATTCTGTTTTGGCATATATTCTTAGTTAAACACGCCTTATTATATTGAACAAAAATGGACAGAGATAGCGAAGAAGACGCAGGTATGGGACATTTAATTAAAGAAAATATTTATACTAGAGGAATAATACAAAGGAATTTTTAAAGAGTTGTAAATTCCAGTAGGAGCTAGACAAAGGCTATTTACTAGAAAGATCATTTTAGTTTCGCATCTGTGATACCGGAAGAGTTTTCAGTGGCTTTTTTGTTTTGTACAGTTCCAGCACGATTGACCCGTCATTACAGAACTCATACAGGAGAGAAACCATACCAATGTGAGTACTGTAACAAATCCTTCTCGGTCAAAGAAAATTTGTCCGTTCACCGACGAATTCACACTAAAGAGCGTCCATATAAATGCGAAGTGTGCGAAAGAGCGTTCGAACACAGCGGAAAACTACATCGTCATATGCGGATACACACTGGTGAGAGACCGCACCGATGTCAGATTTGCCAAAAGACGTTTATTCAGAGTGGTCAACTGGTGATTCACATGAGGACTCATACCGGCGAAAAGCCATACGTCTGCAAAGTATGCAATAAAGGATTCACTTGTTCCAAACAGCTCAAAGTTCACACAAGGACCCATACAGGGGAGAAACCTTACACGTGTGATATTTGTGGGAAATCCTTTGGCTACAATCATGTGCTGAAACTTCATCAGGTAATTGTCAAAGTTTTTTGAACTCTTCATCTACATAACGGATTTGTTTGTATTTAGGTCGATGGGAAAGAAATGGAATATTTTCACCAGAATAAAATTAACGATATTTCTTTACCTTGTGTGAATTTCAGGTGGCACATTACGGAGAGAAGGTCTACAAATGCACGTTGTGTAATGGAACTTTTAACTCGAAGAAAGCCCTGGAGACGCACATTAAAACTCACTCATCGGACCAGACGACGATTAACCCAATGCATTCCCCGACTCATGTGGCAGAGCCAGCTCTCTCACCTTCATCCAATCTTCAAACACCTCAAAACTCAGATAAGGAAAATCGGGAGTCGAGTGACTCGGAAGTATCGTCCCAGAGTTCTCCAACAACGATCGAGGCTCCGAAGACACCTCCAAGTCCTATGATGATCTATGCGAACTCATCACCGTCGAATCATCATCACCAACAGCATCATCATCAGAACCACTTCAAGCCAAATATTCACAACGGTAGCAGTAATTACGGCGGCGGTCCTGTTAACGGTAACTTAATTAGTGGTCATGCTAGTAATACAAATAGCAGTAATGGGCACGGTCCTAGCCCTCCTAATGGTGGTAGTAATAATGGAAATCCGCTTCCAAATGTACCATACCCCATGCTTCCCCCAGGTATTCAAGTTCATCAAGCCCCACAGTCTCGAACTACATTCTTATATGTAACATCGAAACTTCCTTCTCTGGGGAGTAACAACAATGGTCTGAGTGGTGGTAACAATACAAGTAGTGGTAACAATGGGACACAATCTGAACAGCAACTTTCGCCTCGCCATCCACACAGTGTCCCTCCTGGGGTAAACTTCAAAACTTTTGGAAGCGGGTTGGCCAATGGTCAAGGTAAATCTATGCAGGTGAATGAAAAGCTTTTCCAACGTAGCGCCTCTCTCACAGATACGGTATTGGCATTCACTGAAAAATTTGGTTACGGTATTCCAAACAGTCCAATGGCAGGAGGTGTACAACTAAACGGTCATTCAGCTCCGCCTGGTGGTAACATGCTAAGCAACGGTCATAATTCTAGTTCTAGTAATAGCAGTAGTTGCAGTCCTCCGATAAATGATCAGAAACAGAGTAATGTTCACAACCAAGGTCTCTACAACTCTTTCAATCGTAGCCGATCTGATAACATGTCCAGGACAAACAACCATAATAACAGACAGAGAATGGAAAATATCTCTGGAGGTTCAATTCCAGAAAATTTGAGTGTTGGCTATGCCGGAAACAAACGAAGTCCATTCACAGCCGCGGCTGCTAAGAATTATGATAAAGATGAGTATTATTGTCGCTCTTTCTCCAGATCTCGGTCAAGGGAGCGGGAAAGGTCAATTAGTCCTGAGAATTTGAGTAACGGAAGTTACAATGGTATTTCTTCGTACACACCCGGAGGAGTGTTGGCTCTGGCTTTGACCAGAGGCTCTAAGGCAGTTGCCAACCAAATCTCAATGGGCTCCATGAGCACTAATAATTTCAATTCAAATTTTACTAATCACTCCCCACCATTGAGTAATCC
The DNA here is from genome assembly GCA_020055645.1 of Tomocerus qinae. NCBI lineage: Eukaryota > Metazoa > Arthropoda > Collembola > Entomobryomorpha > Tomoceridae > Tomocerus > Tomocerus qinae. The sequence continues at coordinate 15,141,637 of CM034547.1, read as the reverse complement.
TGCAAGTCCCGAGCTTTGTATTGACTTTTCCCGACGCTCTGTCTCACCCCGAAACAGCATGAACAGTCCAACTCCGACCTCGACTCCGAGATCTACTCCAGGACTCAGTGAGTCGGCCGAAGACCTGTCTGACGAATATGTCAATCAGCCGGCTAGTCTATCTAGTAGTAGTTCTTCTCAAGGAAGTAGCAGTAGTGGTGGAGGTGGCGGTGGTTCTGGAAAACGAACCCGCTCTTCATCTTCTTCCTACGGCCCTAGAAAACGGTCCAGTCTTATTTTAGAGAAATATGCCCAGGAAAATCCTGCAACTCCTGCTCCTTCCAATGCCTCTTCTTCGTCAACCGAGTCCATCCTTTCCCAAAGACTGAGGCTCTCCTCGGTTATCCAATATGCTGAGAAATGCACGTAGTAATACAACTCTCACCGATGTTTCATCCAATGTATTACTAAATATTATACAAAACGGTATTTCTATGTCCCTATCTACCTCCATCGTCATTTACAAATAATCACTCTCTGCCAAATTACAAAGGCACAATAAGACTTGAAGTCTGAAAACAGGGACATTCATTTAGTGGACAGGTTCCGTTCCGTAGGCCTTCTCGAGAGAAAATTCGTACCTACTTTCAATGTGTCGTGAAGAAAATACCTGACAAGTCAGGAACAGTAATCCAGGCGCCTATATATAAATCCTATAATTTATAATAGTAAACGAAATAATATTCAACTGTATTTTCCGAAAAACAAGAAGTAATATAGGTAATTAATTACAGAAATAATCTATAGTTATCAATAAAACTATTTTGAATTTTCCCCAAAAGGCAGAGTCTTGCACTTTGCAACTTGCCATATTGAAAATCGATGAAACTGAGCTGAACAAGTGCAATTCTTTTTGAGTGACTCAACTAAAGACTTTGTACTAAATTGCTTTTTACACAAGACTGTTGCTTTAGAATGAGGAAGAAAGTATTTAATTATTATCTAATTTTTAGTCCCTTTCACCACAAAGATGCTATTCTATACATACGTATAATTTTCAATAACATTCATTGAATCGTAGGCTGGAGATTCATTCGTTTCATTCATACTTCTACCAAACTATTTACCTACTTGCATTTTGTCCACTTCTATTACTACCTCCTTGAACCGATTGATTTGAGAAAGAACCTGGAATTGTTAATTGTTTGTATTGGACATGTTCCGACATAGTAGTATGTGGCTACAATTATTCGTTGCAGAGATCAGGTGTGCAGGTTGAAAGGGTATGGCTGAGAAAGTAAACTGCCTTTGTTCATATACTGAGTGATAGATAGCTAAATGAAGAGTGATAGAGATTGTCATTGAGTGAAAGTAAGAGAAAGTCCTATTTCTGTTCATTTCATAAGTACTTAGGCTGAGCTAGATATCTACTTACAATACACTTCTCGGGTTTAGTTTTGTGCGAATGACGATATAAGGTAATTAAATGGTGAATGGATTTTCTTGCTGACCAACCAAACAAATGTAAAACTAATAAAATACAAAGCGAGCTGAGATAACCAACCAAACCAACGGACATAAACAAACAAACTGAAATATTATATCAGTAAATGTTTGTAATGCCAAAAACCAAAACAAACCTCTCACCGTGTTTTGTCATAAAATCAAAAGCTTTTCATTTCGCTATTGCATTGCATAAAAATATAGGCTAAATACACGTAAGGACATAGAGTAAAAGGAGAGGAGTTTAATAGGTAAACCAAAAATAATTACTAAAGATGACGACAGAAACGTGTACCTAATGTAATCAATTGTCTTATCTCACGCTAAATTATTCACTATTAGATAGTAGTGTATAAAATGAAAGTGTACATTTACATATTTGGCGGATGAACAAAATTGAAAAAGATAGCGTTACGTAATTAGTACAGATTAATGACTATGCCAAGGACATGCTACCATACAAATAGATGTAAAATTAAATATTTTGTGCTTGTTGTATGGTAGATATAAATTATACTTATGGTAGTAGTCTTATTGATAAGTGTAATATATTATTACAAGAATTGAGTTCGTGCTAATCTAACCTAATCGTAAGTCCGGACCTTGAACTCTTCACTAAGAAGGTAATCTACAAGATTTCTTTTCCTAGTGTCAAGAGAAGGTTTTGCTAGAAAGCTTTAAAGGAAATTGTACCAAAATAATTAACCATTTTAATAGGATTTTCGCAATTAAGTACCTACGTATATACTAAAGAGTAGCTAAAAGACAAGCAGAGTAAGTATTTACGTGGGTATTTGTTGTGACTACTTATTGTTAGGTAGAGGTAAGGCACAGGTTGATGGGGAATAGCCGGTTGGAGGTTGTACTATACAGAGAAAGATTTAAAGTAATTATTATTACATTATTGATAGATATTATGCTACAAATAGCTTGCATTGCACTGTTGATCAAAAGAAATATTTTATAAGATACTATTCAAATTAATACATACTCAAGTCCATGTGTGTAAATACGACTCACTTAAATATAATTAGGATATTATAAACTACCTTGTCATAATCAGCAGATACAGCAAATGATTATCCTCCTCTCTTTTACTTTGATTTACAGATGAATTTGCTAAAGAAAGCCTCACTAATTATAAGGTTATAAAAATTATATTATTATAATGGAAATGAAAATGTAGAAATTGTAGTATGGTATATTATCCGTATAATCTAGTGTAAACTATGAAATGCTAATTCATACTGATAAACTAGATTTTTAAGGGAATATACTATATAAGTACTTAATTACGATTATTACTTAAATTATAATTAATTATGTATTTCCAATTGAAACCGTTTGGTCAGCTGATTTGGAGGGTGCTGTAATGTAATGTATGTAATGACGAGAATCGCAGTTAGAATCGAATGAGAATTCATCAAATGAATCTACTCAGTCCTCTAAACTGTCTCTCTGTCTACTTAGATTTACATGTGTATGTTGTAGAAGCTTGGTAGGAAATAGGCACGTGTGTATAGCAAAGAACTCACAATAACTAACTCATTTACTTTGTAAATGTTTTAGCCATTGGGGTTAGTAAGTAGTGCATTAGAAAAGCATATTTACTCGTTTGTATGTAAATGGTTGAGAGTGTAAAGAGTAAAAAAGGATATTTATGTGAAAATGAAGTCTATATACTTATAGGTCAAATTTATGTATATAGGTTAGGTATATATAAAACCTGCCTGGAATTTAGTATGCAAGTTGTGGTGTAATTTGGTAATGTGGGCTTTAAATTAGCTTTTATTAAAGTTTTATTACTACCAAAGGAGTAAGCTTAGGGAATGAAGGAAAGGTAATTTAGTTTATGTGGATATAGATAATTAGAAAGTAAACATCCTGAAAGGGAATGATAAGAGAAGTATAAGTTGAACTTCAACTATACGTAAATGGTGAAAAGCTTTAACTCGGACAGGAACACACAGTGAGATGGAAATGGAATGGAAATACTACTACTACAATAGAATATGGTTCTGAATGTATTTGAGTACATGTCATAAGTATTGCTTACGAGAATTTGAGTGTCTTCAAATGTCAACTTTATCTATTATAATTTTCTGATTTTCCCTTTCAATCCTTTTCCTTGAGTTGATTTTGTTTTCTCGAGGGGAAAGTATCTATTTAGTAATGTGGGAAGCTACCAAAGCGAAAGCAAAAGACGCTGATTAATTATAATTAAAAACACTGATTGTAACGTACGAGTTTTCAATGCCAATGATTTGATTTAAACATAAATGGCTCATAACTTGACTTGACTAATGCAATTTTTGAGGTTTATCAAATGAATGAAACGAATCTCATTCCGTTTTCCAGTCCATTGTGATGTGAATGTTGTGCAGTGTTTATAGGTAGTAGAAAGTATTTATGGTAAATGGGGAGAGTAGAAGTAGGTGCATCATTCGTTTTCAATAGCAATGCCCTTAGTACTTAAAAGTCAGGGTTGCTTTTTAAACTGTTCTTATTTAGACTATATTATAAGTGTGTAAATATGCGTTTTGGTAATGGTTATAGGAATTGGGCCATAACTTATTTATTATCTCTTATAAAATGTTTCTATCATGCCGATTGTGTTCAGTTGTCTTAAACGCACCTAAACAAAAGCTGGACATCGGAGCTCTAGCTGTTCATTTTGTAGGTATAAGATTTTATTTCCATGTAAGTACAGAGTAACTTACCTTAGCTACCTATCATCTTTCTTTGTACCTTACTATCTCCAGTATTGTACTTGTTGTAAATAGTTTCGAAAGTCTAGCTCAGGTTCAGAGAAACCTGGATGACTTGGTCGATCTAATTTAACTTTCCAGTTTTCAGTTCTTGTAACACTCCCTGATCATATATATAGATTTATTATATGATATAGTTTATATATCTATTAAGGTACCTCTTACTACAAAAGATAAGATATTATATCTGTAATTCATATGCAGTTAATTGTAATGGTAAATAATATTATCTTAACTATTGATTACTTGTAAATATTAATATGTAAACAATGTACTTCTCATATGCACGTACATATATTTACTACTATATAATGTGTATCTAATGTAAAAAATACATTTGATGCGCAAATAATGTACCGTACGGTTACGTTCACAATGTTATACCAACAGCAACCAATCAATCAATATTTATACGTAGAAAAGTAGCTATAATAATGTATGATTACCTAAATGAATATTTACATAATATTATTATATTCTGAACTAAACTGTCCTAACTAAATATACTAGAATGATATTCTTTAATTCTTAAGTAAGTCGTGAGAAACATTAGAAATATCAAGTAATTTTAAATACTTACAAATGGAAACAATCGTTTAAAAACAAGCACAAAATATCAAAGCTGATGACGAATATTACTTTTGTATTGTACAACTCTGACTTACATTTAAATTAGTACAGATAGATTTTTTGTGAATTCAATCAATTTCGTTATTGCTCCATCGTATACTATTATTTTAGCACGCTAACTTGTTTATGGTATTATCACTATCAATGTGTGAGTCTTTAGGACATTTTAGTTAGCTTCGTATTATATTACTTACACTACCTACCTATTGTTTATGCAGCAAAGCAAGGTAAACAATTATATTATACCTATTGCCACCAGAATTATGTGTTGACAATTATTTTCTATTCTGTTATTTGTTAGGAAATGGTAATTAGTAATGCATAGGTACTTCTCATACTTATGTGTTTGTACTCTTGTACCTTTCTATTCCTATAGCCATCCTATATCATTTATGGAATGATCATAATAATACCTACACACACTGTATTCATTCGTTATTTTATTGTTGCTGTTAATGATTGTGTTGTTGTGTCATGTTCTGTCTTTTCCTTTTTAAAAAATTGTATACATAATTCAAACTATCTGTATTTATAAAATTCGGATGATAAGGCCATCTATATGGGTATTTACTTATCCGTTAAATTCACTTAAATCTATCTTCAGATCTACAGTACATACACAGTGTAAGAGTAATGATTGTTTGAAAAATTGAATTTTTGAAACTGATACCAAATGAAGGGAAGACAGCTTTATTTTTGTGTCGAATAGTCTGCTGAATGTGTTCATTATTAATACTTGAGGATAACTTACATATAGAGATATAACATATGTACGTACGTATGATAGAGGAAATAGTATGTACGTATCTATAATATTAAGATACGTGCGATATGGTACGATGATATGTTACACATTATGATAAATAAATGAATCAATATTATCTATTGTCAAATAAATTACCACAATTTTTCTTTATTCATATCCTCCATAAATACTTGCATAATAATATTATCTTCAAACATTCATCCATCATCATGCACTAACTATTAATAAACACATAGAAAATGTCATGCATGTCATTTATTACAATCCACAATATTCATAAACAAAGAATTCATAAAGTAATCACGTAGAGCGATATGATATTGGATTATTCATCAAATAGCATAAATTGGTAATTTAAATACACACATACAATACAGTAAATAAATTGCATTCATCACATTTTATTACCACTGTTTACTTAAATCTGTTGTCACACTGTAAACAGCTTATTATGCTGCGTAATTATTAGGTATTCGATATTGAGAAAAGTGTAAACCATAAAAATAATAATGTGCAAAGTGCTTACATGGATTTTTCTAGACACGCTCATTGATATGCATCTTGAAATAACCCAATAAACAGGCTAGAATTGTAAACTGCTCCCAAGTAGTAATAAAGTGCCAACAAAGTTCCTATTAATACTGGGATCCATGCTACAGATAAAGGAGCCAATGACATTGAGTAAGATATATAGGAGACGACGACAGATGCATAAGCACAAGAGATGAGGAGTTTCGTTACGACATGCTTAAATAGTGATTACTCGAGATATAAAAACAGAAATCTAGCATTCCACAAACTAGATAAGCTGTATTGGGCAGATAGTGGAGTAAACCACGCACAACGATTTTCCTATCTAAGTTTATTTACTTGTTTAGCTATATTATACATGCCAAGCGAAGGAACGGCGAACTTCACATCGACGTCATTACACGTGTAGACTTTGACTTTGACTCTGTCGGCAATTTAAATGAAGGTCTTCCATTCAGAATAAACTCTCTGTCTCATCTTTTCGCAGCTAAACTGACATTTGACGTCCGCTGAGGGATTACGAAGAATTCCATCACAAGTATTTGTTTTCTGCAAACAACGCGTGTTGGGTTTACTATGGACATGAGAGGCTACTGCACCAATTTGCAATGAAATGCATTCTTGAAGCTCCCAGTTCTTGGAGCTCCCACACAAAAAATTCCAAACACACTTATTTACCGTTTAGATAGCCTGTTATTACTATTTATATATACATTCACTACCTATAAGGAGAATTACGATAGAAATGTCTCAACTACGCAGTTATTTTATTATGGGTGTTTACTCCAATTATTGAAAGGTTGCTCCATATAGAAGAATGCCTAAAAAAGCACTTACAAACACGAGTTTTAGACCAAATGTGCAACTTACTTGTCGATTTTATGTCTCATTTGACTTTTCTTTGAGGGACATCCGTTGCATACTCATGGCTGGTTGTTGCATTCATCTAAGTACATTCCTGGCTGATGCATACTTACTACTCGAATCAATGATAGAGCGTCTTCATGTGCAAAATCAAGCCATACAGTCTGCAATCAAGTGTCTGCTGAAACCAATTAATCCAAACATTGTTTCTTCACATGATACATTTTTGTTACCTTGAGATGTTGCACAATAAATAGGTACTACCATACGTTGCATACTATTTACATTGAATTACCTCTATTTTATTGTATAGGATACTCATTAGACGAATTGTTATATCTTTTTGTGGTTTATCCAAGACTAAGAACATACTTTTACTAAGCTCATTATTTGCTTGACCCTGATAGAAGGAAAACATTCCAAACAATGGATACAATTTCTGATGATCGCAAAGATATGGTTAACTAGATGTAGGTAAATACTATAACTTGGCGCTTTTGTTTGCATAAACATGAAGGTAGGACATTTTACTAACCTGACGTAGAAAGCATAATATTTTCCCTGATTGCGACGAAGAAATATATTTTCCATACTTTATGAAATTATTTCAATGGCTATAGATATAAGCTTGTATCAAAGTAATTCCTAAACTTCACTCAACCAATTCTCCCTTTTCCCTTAGCATGAAAACTGACTATCCAGTACAAATACATTCATAAGCCGTGTATAACCTACTGATCCGTAGACAAACGTTATCTGTAATTACATAGGCAGTCAGCTTCAACTTAAGCACAATAGGTACTAACTCTTTTGTTGGTTGTTACTGCCTTTCTTAAAGCTCTATTTCTAAAATCGCAAAAATTTAGTGAGACCAAGGTATTTGAGACGATTCCACGTTAGAGTTACGATTACAAAATCAAGAATGGCCTTATTAATTCTAGGACATATTGAAAGGACAAGTTTGCAGTATTTTTTTGATTTCTCTCTTAATCCTACCATTGTAAGTTAGATTTGTACCTTCATCTTCTTCTGTACATATCAATAGTAATGATTTATGATAAAAGGTTTAAATTAAGAAGTTGTAACGATCAAAAGATGTTGCAAATTGCTATATTATTTACTTGCAAAATGGTACTAGTTTTCTCTGCCATTATTATATATTGTTTCGAATATTGGACATGAAAGTTGTAGCATTTCTTGGAAATTCCCAATTTTCTTTCCTATTCATCCATGCTAAATTTCCAATGAATATTTTTCTTCTGTCCTTTTGTGTAATTTTTTTCTTAGGATTATGACAATAAAGGTTTTAACGTAGGTGGATCAAATAAGGAAGCACCAAGCTGCAGACTCCCGTTAATTGAAGACAATTTAAGCTCTTTTGAATCGCAAAGTTCCGACCGCCTACGTTGGTTTTGATACAAAAATAGTTGCGATGTTGTGCAAAACAAAGGAGAGCTACAAAACAGGAATATGATGAATTTACATAGATCGTTAGAGGAACAAAGTAAATAGAATGCAAAAATCCATAAGCATGAAAACACACGTCAGCCAATACAAAAGAGGATACGGCACTACAATCTTTATGTCGATGATATAAAACTAGCTGTTGAATAAACTGAACCGCAGTGGGAACATTCTATAGTCTTAAATTAAACTTCCTATCCATAGCAGAAACTAGAACTGTCGTCTAGGGCAAAGTTGATCCTCTCCACGTGTCAGGGCCATTTTCAAATCAAAGACGACGGAAACAACAAAGCGAAAGCAGATCACAGCTCACTCGGCTCATGATTTGATTGTGAAGATTGAACCTGGAATTGAGGTCTATTCCTTCCATATGGATATTCACATGAATTGGACTCACTCACATTTCCAAGTTCACAGATCTTACCCATACCCCCATAACGTTATTACATGCCATTTGGCATAAAACAACTTCATACGTCGTAGTACATAATTTTATGCTAAATGCACGGAAGTTTGACACTTTATTTACTTCCAGTAGATGATAATGACGATTCTATTGGGTAAAAGTAGTCACTTTTCTACTGCGACGTAAGAGGTAGAAAAGCAATCGTTGGCCTATTATCTTGAAAGAAATTAAATCATCTATGCCAATTTATGCAAATTCTGTTATGTTCACATCCTTCCTCAATCTCATCTAGAGATCCCATTTGTAGATCAAAAAAGAGAAGTAGAACGCAGGTACATATGATTAGCCAATTATTTTCTATACAGTACTACAGTAGACCTAATAATGAAAATGAAATGCAAAGATGTTTCAGCATTTTTTTTCGTAACCAACCATTCAACATTTGTCTGTGGTTGGGTCTGATTATGAGTCTATGCTCGGAGTTCTTGAAGGCATAGAAATTTCCATAAAGAACTCATGTAGAGAGACAATTGCATAAAAGTTTCCAAAATGCTTGCCATTTCAAATCTATTTTAACTATACTTACCATTTAAATTGTTATTTAAATAGACTGAGTAAAGAAGACACTTTTGCAATTTGTAGGTCTAAAAAAAGCGAATGCAATCATTGAGCCAAGGTCGTATTTTGGTTTTGTGTGCAAACTATTTTACTAAATACAGTATTGCACACGAAGATGTTATCAAAACAATATGCTTAGACGATCTACAATAGGAATGTCGGGATAATGTTTAGTATTATGTAAAAGTCTCCTTGCAAAGAGTATACGAAGTTAATAGATAGCAATAAAGTTTCATATTATAGTCATGGCATGGATCTTGTGGAGGAAAACCTAATAAACCTACTTTCCGCGTCCTGGCGCGTGTCATATATCTGAATTCGGGCACCACAAGATACATGTGTATAATTGCATATCTATATGTTTATGCCATATACGTCCCCAACAAATTCCTAGACTCACTACGGAGACTAGGAATTGTAAGTGTTTGGAACATGAGCTATAAAATAGAAGATTAAAGCACGTCAGCACGCACTTAAATGTTTTTAGCATCTAAATGAATACTGCTCCTGGCTCCTTTAATACTCATCAGTTGATAGGCTTAGCCTAAAATTGTTGTGTGTATGAATCCCCTGCAGCCTCTTGAGCTCTACTTCCTTTCGTTTTGCAAGCTCAATGTATACAGCTCTTTACTGCACCAGTATGTATTATTTCTATGTAGAATATGTAACACGGCATTATCTAATCGTACTTGACACATTCAACTGATGGAAATATCCATATAATTCCAGCACATCCTATTAACAGTTACCCAAATGCTAATGAATTCTGCGAATATAATATCTACTAATCTGCGATTCTATTTCTAGGTAGAAAACCCTAATTCGACTACATAACTGTAATTAAGGTCGATCTCCATTCGCCCAATTACACGCGTTATTAAGAAATACATCAGAAAATATAAGAATATTATCCCCGTACACTGATAACTCCTAAAAAAATCTTAAACGTAATATTCTTATTGAAATGCAAAACTCCAAACAGTATAAAAATGACTAAATATTGTGAATTTTGACTAAAATAAGTAACTGGGAAATACAAAGTCTGAACCCGTGATTTTACAGTGACAAAAAATTGGGCAAGTGGTCCAACATAAAATAGGCATTATTGTAGTAGTTCATTCCTTACTGGAGCACCAATAAAACTGTAGTACTAAATCTATTTACTAGTAAACTTTACACCACTTACTTGAGAGTGAAGACCTCTGAGGCTATAAGCTAAAGGAGTTAAATTGTATTCGTTGCATAAGTATGAAAAGAGACTGAATATTATACATAGGAGAGTGAAATGTTAGTATATGAGGAATAAAAAACAATAGGATTACATGAAAGCACATCAAATCATAAGATGGACTGAAGTACAGAGGAAGATCAAGAGAAAACGCATCTAGAGCAGCAGAGAAGTAAAGCAGAGCAGTAAAGCAAAGTGAAAATAGGACAGGCACGTGGCGAACTTGACTTCACATCACAGTCGGCTCTGTTCCTCCAGCAAGCATTCGTAACAAACATTTACTACAGGAAATCCTACGCACTCCTATGAAATCATGGAAGCCTTTACAGCATTTAGAGCCAAGGGAAAATAGGTCAAAGTCTCTTCCGTAAAAGTTCGTTTTATGTGTACTAATTCAAGGAAGGGCTGTTTCAGTTTGTGATTTATTTTATGATGTAATGCTGGATCACATAGATAGACAGCTGCTCGCTATTTGTACTCGCATTTCAATCTTTTAAACACCACAAGCCAAGCGGAATTAAAAATGTTGACTACCCAAAACTCTATACATGCTGACATTGCACCGCCAATTGGAACGCAGATTTTGATCCTTGTGTGCTACCATTAAGCATGTATCGGTGTGCATGAACAAAAATTTACTTTTTGTTCAATAGCAGATCCATAACCACCTAATTAAATCTATTTTAAAAATCCTGGAATTCAGAATTATAATTTTAATGCTGAGTGGTGATTGTCATTTCTATACCATTGACAAGACTAAAAAACAGTTTATTGATGAATTACTACTTTCAGTAAAAAACAAGAATCCGGAGCTGATAGTTAAAATACATAGTAGCTATAAAAAGTTTCATATAATACGTTTTCATTGTCAAATAGCTACAACTGTAAGTATGGTGTAGGCTACATAATAGCTACCTAGAATATAACGTTGGCATTGGCTTGTGCATGTTCGAATAACCTGTTCACACGAAAATCAATAACTGTTATTTAATTTATTACACCAGATAGGTAACTAATGAAAGTGAAACCGTCCGATTTTTCCTTTTCGAAAAATACTTAATATCACTTCTGTTTTTCTACCCTATTACCCTTTAAGCATGATCATTTTATATTAAAGGTACATACTACTAGTATTTACTAGAAAAGAGACAAAAAATTTGTTTCCTTTTCGCAATGTACATTTTTACTAGCCCTAAACTTAACACTTTTGTTAGAGTTTTGCTCATAGCTTTAAGGTACCTACTTGGTCGCATGTAATAACTAAAAGATCTGTTTCTGTAATAGCAGGAATGCAAAATGCACGATCTTCTAGCGTGATTGTTAAATTTGCTGCTATTCATAGGCATATAGGCGCATTATATACATCCTTAACAAGTTTTCTACCCATGCAGTGGGTAATAGCACAGTAAATATTTGCACAACTTCCTTTTGGACGTTAGTTCATGTTGCTTATAATTGTATGTATGTATTCCAGGCATTTATCTTTGTAATACCGAGCTGTGTTATTAGCTTCAAAAACAAGTTTAGTAACAGTTACAAATTTTCAAAGGTCGAATTTAGTATTTGTTTGATGATTATTAGCAGTGTAGTTGGCAGTAAGGAGAATGGCTCAAAAAGAACATTTACATAGAAAATATACATAACTAGGTTTTTGGTAAAAACCTCCAAGAGCAGTGAAAAGAGCAAAGCAATTCAATTTGTAGTGTTGATATTTCATATCGTTGATGGTACAATGTGGATACCTAGATGCTCGCACACGCTTCCTCGAAACCTTGAAAACCTCCAGGAGAGTTCCTAGCTTTTACCGTTTTAAAATGCACCCGTTTGTCCTGCTAATACATCATGTAATATAAATGCAATATTCACATATGTAATAGTGTTTTCAATCAAGAAACCTATGATGAACCGAAGCCTCGAAGAAATTGCTTCGTTCTGCATTTTGCATACTCTAAACTATAATTATGTTATTCACAATCCATTTTACCGTTCTACTTTCTCCTTTCACCAATCCTACTTTAATGGAGAGTTATTAGTAGGTACACTTCTACAGTGCACAAGGTTCTATTGTTTATCTGAATTCAGTAATTTTTTCCAATTTGTCGATTACCCACCGCATAGAGTACAATTAGTATAAAAACAAATAGATGATTATCTTCTGATGACTATTCTTTCGCTAACCTGTCCTTAGCCCTTTAAAACGTAAATGTGGTATAATGATGCTTCTAAAGAAATCGTGCCTCTAAAGGAAAATTGCGGTTTCTTGTGGCCATGAAATGACTTTGTCAACTCAGCGGTATTAAGGCCATGAAAGTAAACCTAGTGGACAGTCTTACTATGACATAATGTCGAAATCCATTCCATTCAAGTGCAATTAATGTGGATATTATTCAGGGAAATGTTTGTTGCACGTGGTCATGATTATTTAATGAGATCTTCAGTATAAGCGTGCAAAAGAGGCGCCCGTACCGGCTTTATTTTTACCCTTGGAGGAACCTGCTTAACAAAACCAAGAAGACGTTTATTTACTTTCACAGTAAAACTTAGTTATTAATTCGGCGCATCCCTCTCGATAGGTTACAGAACGGCGCGTGCTAAGGTCGTTTATTACTAGTCAGGGCTTTATTACATCCACCCAAACTGATTTTCCAGGTATTAAGTATCGAAACATTAATTCCTTATTCCTTTTAATTGCTATTATGGTTGCATCATTTTCGAATGATAGACAACACTCCCATACAGAATTTATTTACGAATAACAAAACATTCCACCCACCATTTTCTTAACAGTAAAACGGCAGGCATAGGTTAAGGGAACTGAGTTTGCAACTCTCAAGGATTTAGTCCTTTAATTACATTGAATAATTAATTATTGTGATGCATCACTTGCGTCAGATACTAAAACTGTTGCAGTGCTATGGGGCAGAAATGAGAATAATTCGTATTTTAGTATTCTAGGAATACTACCCATTTTGTTTCATGCGTAATGATTTATTAAATTACAAATGTTAACGTACAAGGAGGAAAATTGTGTATTTACACTGATGATTGTAAATTGATAAAGTTTATCAGTATTATTTTGCCTACAGCACCTTGTTATCGTTGTAGAAATACACAGACAAGTAAATATCTGACACAAGCAAACATTATATATTTAGGTAGGTAATGGATAAAGTGATTAGTCATTGTTTGTAGCGGATTTCTGCCCACCAAGGAATGTAGCTGCCAAATTTATGCAGGAACCATTGCAACAAAATTCGGGTATTTCTTTTCATCGTTGTAGTTATAGGTCCTGCTTTTCTCACGAAATTATCTGATCCCTCAAGTTCTAAAGGTGTGTGCGAATTTCCAGAAGACATAATTTCTGCAGTCTTATTTAAAATTCGGAGATTCTCTTGAACTATTATTGCTTGTCTTCGCTCTTCGTTTAACGCTTTTTTGTTCTTGAAACGCACATGAGGTCGTTCTGGAGGGGCCTTATCATCAATGGCTGGTGTGGCTGCAGCAATCTTAAAAATCCAATTAAATGAAGATGTAATCAAGGGCATTAATAATTATTAAACAATCATGGTCATAGTAGTCATAAGGAGCTTCTAGTACATTTAAAAGTCAAAATAGTACAAACTCAAATATAAACATACAAACTCTGCTGTTGAAATTGCGCAAGCTAAGTAAAGATAGTAAGTAAATAAACAGACCTATGAAAATAAAACTTTTCCAATTCGAATTAAACCAGTGCACTTATTTTTTTAAATACGTAAGCATTGTAACTTACATAATCTTAGTATACAGCCTGTTGTATTATGCATTAGTACTTGTATAATAGAAACTTTTTTACAGCAATGAAAAGGGCGCTATATTCCCAAAAGTAGATTATGCAAATAATTAAACAGTACCTTATTCCTATGAGCTCTGTAGCGGCACTTCAGATATTTCAGTTCCCATTTACTGACAGAAAATCCAGATCCCTTTTCTATTGATGTTGGCATAAGTAAACTGAATATTTGGTCAAGGCTTTTGTCAAATGTTATGGAAGAGAATTTTGTTAATGAAGGTAAATAAGTATGCACTTTTCAGGGAAATGAAATACTATATCTTTTGATGTAAATTAGAACATTTAGTTCTTGCTTCTGCACATTTGCTATTAATACTTGTGAAATTTAAGAGAGATATTGCCACATCTCAATGCGTGAAATGAAATATTCAATAAAAAGTTTACTTTGCAATTTTGAAAAGCTCAGACTACAAATCTCTAAAACTCATCGGAAAATAAAAAAGTTCAAAAATGTTGTTATTTTAGTAGTGGTATGTATTTATTATGTAAAAGTGGGTTTGTTTGTATTGTACAAATCAAAACATATCAGTCCAAGTCTAACATGCAATTCTTCACAGATATACATAAAATAAAATATAGTTATTACGTTCTTTCCTATATTATCTGAGATATGGTTGGCAATAAGTATCTAAGATATCACATATTTGTTCCTTGTATAGATTTGACCTACGCTATGTTTGTATGAAGGTATTTTTCTATTAACATATGTGAGCCACATACCTCTTTTAAGTAGTATGAGTATATAGGCATGCAGACAACATCGTCATTAATTACAGCAATGAATTTCATTGATCAAACATTGAGTATGATCAATAAAAATATGTACATACACTGCACTGTGGTAGATGACAGTAATGAAACCAAGCCTTTACACATCTATTTCCCGTACTTACCTAGGTATACTGATAATAAGTTAGCATGGTATAAAGAAATGCTATTTCCCATAAGGATGATTTGCAGATTAATTGCCATTTACAAATAGCATACAAAAACATAATTCAAGATATTGTCATACAATGACATAGGTTATCTAAGCATAATATCATGAAGTGCGTGACAACCAATAATAACTTACTTTGCATGTAAATGGTCTCGACGTCTAGTCTTAAAGGGAAGGAAATTCCACTGTTTCAGTTGCAAATTATTATTTCAGAGAAACGTAATTTGTAAAATTAAAATTGAATTACATCAAATACAAATGGTAAAAAAGTATAATCGTAAAACGATTTTCTCATTACTTGCATTCAATGTTGAAATGCGAAAATAATTTTAGCAATAAGAATGAATTAAATTATTATTGCAACATGCATTGTCATCAATGAAGATAATCCATTGCTTTCTTTTGCAATCGGGATTGTGGTCAAGTTCAATTGTGTACATTTAATCCAGGCGATAACTAACATGCATCATCCTACAATAATTACTTCCGTTTACTTATTAGACAGAGTAATTCATAAACTCGTGTGTAGGTTGGGAAAAATTTGCTCGGTACATTAGCAAAATTTTATATCTATATAATAAGAGCAATTCATTTCCTCTTTAACATCAACATACAAGGTTCAAATTTTTACTGGATGTTCATCTCATAGTCAGAACCCCAAACCTCAAGTTTCAAAAGGATATCTTTCATAGAAATCGTTTTATGAATTTTTGAATTTCGAATTTTAACATTGAAGGAGTGGGAGAAAACGCTCCGATCTGTCACGCTTTGTCCAGATACTCCTCCTACAGTTTTCATCCGATCTTTACCAAACTTCTTCCTGACCTACTCGAGTTAATAATAAAGACGGTAGCCACTCCAATTTTTTATTTTTTAGTAGAAAATATTTTGCCAGTGAATTTCAAAAATTTGACAAAGTCCTACTCTTTAAGCAGGCAGGCCTCCTCCATGTAAAGAGATTAGTGTCCCTTTCACCTCGAACGGGGCGACCGCAGCGGAGTCAAACTATTAATAGCAAGGCTTATTTAGTCAGTATTATTTGATTGTGGATTGTATAGGTTGACTTGACTTGATATAGGATTGGTTAATAATTGTAACGGGGTAGGTAGAAAATAGATAGAAATAACGAGGACGATTAAAATAGTGGTAGCTAATTAAAACAACAGAGCTACTTAAAATGAAGAGGTGAAAATGACGTGAATATTTAAGATGACGGCGATATTAAAAATAAAGAAATTATTTAAAATGGCAGGAATGTTTAAAATTACGAGGTTATTTAGAATGACAAGGTTATTTAAAATGACGAGGTTATTTAAAATGACGAGGTTATTTAAAATGACGAGGTTATTTAAAATGACGAGGTTATTTAAAATGACGAGGTTATTTAAAATGACGAGAATTTTTAAAATGACGAAATTTTTTAAAACGGCGTTTGTAGATTTAAAACAACGGGGTTATTCAAAATGAAGGGATGATTCTTAATGACGAAATTATTAAAACTACGGGGTTATTTAAAATGACACCTGTTTAAAATGTGGGGTCATTTACAATGACACTTATTTAAAATGTGGGTGTCATTTACAATGACACTTATTTAAAATGTAGGGTCATTTACAATGACGTCTATTTACAATGATGGGGTTATTTACAATGATGGGGTAATTGAAAATGACGTGGGGTGATGTAGTATTATGTCCATATAATATAAATGATAATATAATGAAATCCGACAATTACTTTAATTTCGGTGTTTAGTTAAATTATGTTGAATTTGGCTCACTATTATTATGCTTATTCGATAAGCATTGTATTTGTTCCCTGTCAGTAGGATGTTGTAGCAATGCAGCAAGCAATTTTTTAAAAATTTTGATCTGTTAATTTTCATACTTTTTAAAATCATAATGCAAATACATACTCATGACATGATCTACCGTCCCCATTAAGGGGTTACCCATTTCCCGTTCGGAGAACGGGCCTATTACTAGTAGGATCATAAAACCATTGTGGACTAAACATAATTGCATGGGATTTCTCTAAACCTTGGGAAAATCTTGCTACCGACTGCTCCGAGTTCATTACATTGAAAGTAGACAGCATTAATGTAAACTTTGTACGTGACCACACACCTATTACATCTAAATACAAATACACTGTATTTAAATACAGATATAGTTCAGATAAAACCTTCTTTCGCAATCTTATTTGTTTCAGTCTGTCCTGGAGGTTTAGTTAAGGCACGAGTAGGAAAAATAGTTTGATTCCCAACAGGGATGAAGTTATTTATTTTTCGAAGTAAAACCATCAACAGGTGTTTAGAAAAATTAGATCTTCCAATTAGATCATAGATACAAATGTTATTGATACTGTCAGTAAGTACGAAAGAGGTACATTTCTCATTTGAAAAATAGCGAGGTACATCACTTCTGCAGTTTGCATTATTAACACACCCTAGCAGAACGAAGTCGACTGAAGTCTGCAGCATCTACTATCAATACAATACCATCAAGGTCAGTCAAACCAAGTTTAATAGATAATAATTCCTGTGTTCACACTGACAGAAGAGCCACATTGCAGCTGCTTTGGGGGACCTTCCTGAACCTTCTCAATATTCATTCCGTCTGTGATCATATCCTTCGAAACTCTTTTCTATAATTTATTCGTCTGGGAACGGGGAAACAAATAAAGTATAATGTGTTGAAAAATAAGTTGCACTCAGTGGGTCATTTCGCAATTAATAACCCTGAATATTCAGAAAAATTGAGCCATGGAGCTGGTCATAGGAGGTGTTGCTGCTGTAGGAGCTGGAACATTTTCCAATCCTTTGGAAGTGATAAAAATTCGTATGCAGCTACAAGGTGAACTTCAGGCACGTGGACTATATGTTGTGCATTATAGGTGAGTAATAGTACACTTTACGTAATATACATGCATACACATTTTATTCTATCGCTTAAAGTACTACTTTGTATATTATTCAAAGATGTGATATATTGTTAGTATGCTTATACAGTGCAAATTGTTTAACATGAAATAACGACCAGTAGTAATATGGATAGTACTGCACGAATCAGTTAACAATATTATTACTGAGTTAGCAATTCAAATCCCAAGATGTTCTCACAATATTGCACTATATATACTAAACCTCCGCGGATGCAATGATACTAATCCAGTATAAACTGACTGACAGTTAATATTTGTATGCAGATTTATGCAACTTGAAGTTACACTGTTGAAGCAGAATATGTAATTTGTTTCGCATGCTGCTTACGAAGCAAAATCCAAATGCTATAGACACAGGCACTCAAAGTAGCTGGAATATTTTATTTTTCAAAAAATGGCCGAATTTTCTTTCCCTACGGTTTCTACCATTTTTTATCCTAAAAAAGAAATAGAATTGGTAATTTTGACAAATAATTCCTAATTCTACTTTTTGTGCAGAACTTTTACATAGGTAACTATTACACAGATGATTTCTGTATACATCGTTATGAATTTGTTAAGATACTATTTTTAGTTCTACTATGATTTCCCTCTAATTATGTACACAGATTAACACCAGAGATTTGTTAAAATGTCAATTTTCAGAAATGCATTTCATGCTGCATTTACGATAGCCAAGAAAGATGGACTGTTAGCTCTGCAGAAAGGATTAGTTCCAGCACTGTGGTACCAGTTCATTATGAATGGCACTAGACTCGGAACATATCAATTAGCAGAAAATCATGGCTTGACACGAAGAAAAAATGGAGATGGAGTAGACCCTTTGGCAAGTTTACTGATGGGGGCCTTTTCTGGAGCAGTAGGAGCTGTAGTCGGATCGCCTCTTTACTTAGTAATTTTATAACCTAACATTCTGTAAATATTAATTTAAAAAAATATTGTATAGCAAGTAACAAAAAATTAATTTACTTCAGGTCAAAACACATCTCCAGTCTCGTGCTAATGAAAAAGCAATAGCAGTAGGTCATCAACATGAGTACAAAGGATTGACTCAGGCCTTTTTATCAATATACAAGAAATACGGAATTCTTGGATTGTGGCGAGGTTCTACTAGTGCAGTTCCTAGAGTTGCTGTTGCATCAGCAGTTCAAATGATTACTTTTGAGACATCCCTCGGTAATTTTTATCCTTTACAGCTATTTATACATTAAATGTTAAAATATGTAAACCTAAGTATGTAAGTTCATGAAATAAATTTCACTTACATATTCCGTAGAGGCATAATGACCTAAGCGTTTAAATAAGTAAACACTAATTCGATTTTAATGCTTTCTTGTGAACGTACCACAGAATTTGTAAAAGCTCAACATGTTTTCCCACACGGAACTTGGGCTACTGCTTTTTGTGCAAGTTTGATATCCGGTGTTTTCGTTACAATCAGTATGGCTCCTTTTGATCTAGTAGCAACTCGGTTTTACAACCAAGGAGTAGATGCGAAAGGAAAAGGTACACACGCATCATTAACAAATTGGTACAATACTCTTTCATAAATGAATTGCTGAACATAATTGTAAGTTGTAAAATCATTTCCAGGTTTGCTTTACAACACTGTGATTGACTGTGCAAAAAAGATTTATAAAGAAGAAGGGTTCAGAGGCTTCTATAAAGGATGGACAGCTAATTACTTCCGTTTGGGTCCTCATACACTTCTTCTGTTAGTTTTTTGGGACCGACTCAAGCACTATCATCGTCTACATGAACAGAAAAAAGAAGCTACAGTATGACATTCCTTGAAACGAATAGAGCAACAATAATAATATTATATCATTCAATACTTACCTGAGAATTTAACTATACTTGTAATATTTTATGCAGAGATACTTAGCGTAAAAGTGTTTTAGCTTAAGAAAAAGTTGATGCAGTTAGTTTTGTAAGGGATATAGAATATTTTTAATTACACGTAAATCTGAGTGCCGAACTATTACATCGCAGTATTGTTGGGTACCTATATTAAAAAAATTAAGTATACGTAAGGTTTTGACAGCAATTTGGGATCTCTATTAGAATATGCAATTACGACTTACGACAGGATGGTACCCCGTTAATAATTACTACTACTAAGCTAATCTTAGATTTATATTATACGCAATTCAGAGGGTTGTGAGATTGTGATGCAACCTCTTCAATATATACCAATATTTGCCATTGGGGGCTAAATACGACAACATGGGTGATAGGATAGCTCAAAAAGTTTATCCATTCCACATCAGCTCACTTCTGAACGTAAATTTAAGCTTTTAAGTGATAATCTCATTATTTTTGCTCATTAAGCAAAGAATGTAAGAAGGATCTGTACTTCTAAAATCATTCAAGCCATTAAATCAAATGGAATGTAAAACTTAAGGGCAAAAACGAATGCTATGTACTCTTCCAGTACATACAAATCCTATTAATAAGTAATGCAATCAAATTTTTTAAATTTTGTTCACGAAACACATTTAAAACATTAAAAATGAATCAGTACCTACCTATACCAATTCTGTACATTGAAATACCTATTGTAAGTCAAATAAATATTTCCGTTTTGGCCTTCTTTTGGGATGTTGCTAAAACTTTGTGCGAAGAAATCTTTCTACTGTTTGCTCCTTAACAATTACAAGATGCGTGTAAAGGAAACCCAACGGTAATGCTTCTTTGCGTAATACAATGTGTCAAACTAGCAGAATCCGGTGCATGAATTCTCATGAAGCACATTGTACGTACCCGGGTTCTCAAATAGCGCTTTTTCGTTTGATAGTCATCCTCCTACGCATATTCACTTCTTCCTCATCTTATGCACGGGGTGATCAGCTGAACGTGATCACGCTTATCGTTTGTGGAAATATTGTATTTATGTACCCGTTAAATAAGAAATCGTGACAATAACATTCCCATGTACTTTAGTTCAGCGGCTTGTTGGCTGCTGTTGCTGCGTACATAAAATTTAAAATAGATGCAAAGTACAAAGTGCAGTACAAATGTTTAGGTATACACCCAAATTATTCAACTGTTATTGTTATCAGAATTGCTAGACAATAATATTATACTTCCTGCACATCTGCCTGAACACTACTATGACTATAATATGTCTCAACAATACATATTTACGGTCTGCACATTTTATACATGATTCCATTGTAAGCGGGATAATCAGTGCAAAAGTTCACTTACTTCGCTTTCGATAGTATTTTATTTTGTTAGTGTTCGAACCTTCACTCAATTGTTAACGAATTTTAGTTATACTTATACGAAAAGCGAAGAAAGGACGTTTACAATACTTCAAGGATAATAGTGAATAGACTCGATTGCTGGTTTAGACCTTCCGAATTGGAACGATAAGATTCGCTGAAAAGGAAACACTTAATTTCTATCTGTAGAAATTTAACTAGTAAGTTCATAGTAACAGTTTTCAGTTAGTGCTAAAATAACTAAAGGTGTTCCTGGGTGCTAAAAAGCTACTTCACTTCTGATTGGTTTCTCACCTGCTGCAAATTGAATCGGATGATATTTTGGACGGCTACAAATATGGATGAGTTATCTGGTTAATACTTCATTCTATACCTGAATAGCCAATATTGCACCTCAATCTCATCGTGTAAGTTGATCAAGACGAAAACAAGTTATTATCATGTATAGTATTTTATCGGATAAGTATCAAAGTATCATTTCATTTGTATATTAAGAAGTGGGTGTCAAATCCTTTACGAATAAACAATTAGTTATGTAATATTCTCCAAAGACAGACTGGACATTCCTTTAAAAATGTATCCTATCATATAGCTATGTGAAGAATACAAATCCCACATCATTCACACCAACATCATATAAATAATCATGAAGTACTAAAATCATTGCCTGTTAAGACCAAGTTAAATACGTACGCCAGAACTACTAGATAGGAAAGTCTTATGTACCATGATAACAATGTTCCAATTCCTAACTTAACATCAGTAACGACATTAATCCAAAGACTTATGTAGTTAATTTGGGAATAAGCTAATGAACACAACCATTATACATGAATGATATATAATTGTATTCATTATTTTGAAGTGGGAATTTCTATCCCCTACCTAATGAAAGCATGCACACCTTGATATGCACTTAGATAGGCCTACATGCACAAAAGAAAAGTTTTTAGTTGCTGTACGTTAATTAGCAAGTGCTAAAATACATATCTTCTTCAGGTATTAGAAGCATGTATTGATGCTACATAAGTAGTAGAGTTCATGCCAATTAGATTCATGGTAGATTATCTAACCCAAATGGTTTCATAATTATATCCATGCGTATAAGTATCTAGGTAATTTAGTATATGAATGTAGTAGTATCTAATTTAAATGATTGCTTTTGAGCATTACGGGTGGTGTGATATCAATATCACAGTGCACATTTCATATACCATAATTGTTACAACCCCAATTAAAAGCTACTAATTGTCATAAATACTTCCATCGCTCTCTGAATGGTCGAGATGCTAATTAACATTAGAAAAGCAATAGGTACCTGACTGAAACTAAATCTACAGAGCTCTGGTGCTTAATAAATGGGTAGTAACTCTTAAAAATAATTACAAATTGATATTTAATTTAGGTAGTTGCCCAATGTTGGCTCACAGAGCAACAGGCGTTCTTCCGCTACTGTCGTTTTGGGCGTGTACACCTGTAGATTGCAACTAGTCTCACTTTTAAAAAAAGTACATACCATATTGTGTTCATTTTGTAGAATTCAAATCACTCTTGAAGTTTTCACCATGGAACTCATGCTCGGTGGAGTAGCCGCAGGTCTGTTCTTTTTATCCATAATTTTAACATGGACTAATCATTTTAGAATTTCTGTCTCAGAGATAACTATTTTTTTGAAAACATATCTAGTTGGGGCGGGTATCTTTTCCAACCCATTAGAAGTCGTCAAGATTCGTATGCAACTTCAAGGAGAACTTCAAGCTAAAGGAAAATATGCTGTCCATTATAAGTAATTTGATCACTTTTTAAGACAAGTTAGCTTAATCGCACAGAGCAAACTTTAAAGTGTCAGCATATATAAGTATGGTAGAATAATCCGAACTTAATTTTGAAATGAATGTCAGATAGTTTGTAAAATATTTTCAGAAATGTTTTCCATGCAGCTTATACGATAGGGACAAAAGACGGTTTAGTTGCACTTCAAAAGGGTTTAGTACCAGCTCTTTGGTATCAATGGGTATAAATTATAATGGACTTTTCGATTTTGGATAAGTACATGCTGCAAATACGTAAAGAATGTAGTTGTATATCTGAAATAGGTAATGAATGGAACAAGATTAGGCCTATACCATTTAGGGGATGAACATGGGTGGACAAGAAATGCTCATGGTGATGTAGACCCTGTGGGTTCAGTTGTGGTAGCTTCTGCAGCAGGGGCCATTGGAGGAATTGTTGGATCTCCTTTATTTTTAGTAAGTCATTTCTGAAGAAACATTTTTTTCTTGAAATATGTAACTGAAAAAACGTTTGGGTACAAAAGGTCAAAACTCAGCTACAATCTAGAGCTAATGATGCGTCTATAGCTGTCGGACAACAGCACAAGCATACAAGTATGACACCAGCTTTCCGAGCAATTTACCAGCAATTTGGTGTAATTGGATTCTGGAGAGGAATGTCCAGTTCTATTCCTAGACTTGTAGTTGCTTCGGCCGTGCAACTTCCTACGTTTGAAAAATCTTTAGGTAAAGATTTTACAAATAACACTCAACTAATACAAAAATGGAGTTTCTATCTATATGTTAATTTACCCCACAGAGTTTATGCACGAAAAGAAATTTTTCCACGAAGAAAGTTGGTTAAATCCTTTCTGTGCCAGCATGATTGCAGGTCTATTTGTATCTTTTTTCATGGCCCCTTTTGATCTTATGTCGACGAGATTTTATAATCAAGGAGTGGACGCTAATGGCAAAGGTAAATTGTCAATTTGTATTGTAGCCACATATTCTAGTTTTTAGCATTATGGTTCCTTTCTTTTCGTATTCTACTTCACATAAATGATTTCAGGTCTTCTTTATAAATCTCTGACGGATTGCGGAGTTAGAATTTATAAGAAAGAAGGAATGCTTGGATTTTTCAAAGGATGGACTGCTAATTACTTTCGTCTAGGTCCACACACTTTACTTTGTCTCGTATTTTGGGATCAGTTAAAACACACCTACAAACACTATCAAGAAGACCATCAACACTAGTCAATATTCTATATAATGTTAACTTTATCTGTACACTATTAAGACTATATACTTGACTAATTGGCTATGAGACTTTACAAGTTCATTATTAGTTTACCATAAATATACGATAGATACTGATTCAACAGCTAAGACTATTGTCATTTTCAAATGTTATCTTATTGCTATTAAACACTTATTTTACGAAGTAATTAGAATCTAAGAATAATATAGATGAAAACTTTCATTACCAGACGCTAGAATCGAATCGTATATATAAAATTATCGAAGTCCGATATACAACAATTGTTTGCACATCTTATTATGTAAACTGGCAAATTATTGTTTTGCCTATCGTCAGTTTCTTTGTAACTGTGCATGCCTGTAAGTATTATTGCATTCTGTAGTCATTGCTAATTTCCGAAGAAGCGACTTCGCATAAAGTAAATATATACAGCACATTGATGACTGAAACAACACGCTATTCAATGGCCTAATTGGCTGGAACTAAACAATTAGCATCTAATTAAAATATCTAAGTACTATACTACATTGAAAATTTTGTACAGTTAACATACAATCTTGAAACTATTATTGTACGAGTATATGTACTCACTCGACTCACTGTAATATAAATTGACTATGACATGTCTATCGTCATATACATGAAAGAATTTAGTAAGTTATTTACTCGTCATATTCCTAGCTTCCCAACGATAATACTATATAAATACGACCCAGAATTTCGACAATTTTATAAAAGTCATTACGAATACCATAATGTACTTTTTATATGGACGATAATAAACTAAATGCAAAACAGTTTGTGCCTTTATCTAGTTATTCTAAAATTATTTAAAATTGCTAAAATACTTTATTGCATATTAGAATTTACAATCAAGCAAAAACTAAAAGAAACTATCAATCATATAGCCGAGATTGAGTTGGGAACTCAAATTATATCACCATTTTCACATATCCATACATTAACCTGAAGACAAAAGCTTAAGCATCTTCACAAATTCTACTTATTGTGGCTATACTTGGTCACCCTATTTATGAACCAATGTACTTGGTATGTGCTCCTTTAGCTAGAATTTCACCAGTCTCCTTGTTCATTATGTCCACGGTAAGAAATGCTAAACGTTTACCCACTTTTTCTGTTGAGCATTTTATAAGAACGTCTTGTCCAACAGGTATAGCCTTCATAAACCTGCAATAAACACAAAATGTGGTCATGTAGTAAAAAAGTTATGTTGCTTTCAAATCTGAAAAATGTCTTCAGACAATAAAAAAAACTTACGTCATATTAATATTGATGCTAACACCCCGGGAGGTTACATTCGGGTATGATAAAAGAGCAAGTCCAGATAAACTGTCTACTAGCAATGTAGTCATTGCACCTGAGCGGAACAATTAAAAGTTAGATTACAAACCCGTAATGTATACAAGACTATATGTAGTATAACCAAAATGGATTAGGGGAGGATTAAGATTCCATGCAGCCTGAGCAGGGTTGTCTTTCACGTTTTTGGGGAAAGCATTTCTAAGTGCTTTCCCTAGCAGAGAAAAGCTTTTGTAATACAGGTTTGTTATAAGATTCTTACTGACTGACCATAGTGATTGGAAATTCAGCTCAATGAAAAAATGCCACAATTCTCAAGAGAAAAGATAGCTATAAAACATTTAGGAGCATTGTTATTGTTGGCTTATTATTTTGTTGGTGTATAGTGGAATTCTTTTACTATCACGCTTATGATCTAGATGTAAATACAAAAAAAATGTTTTGCTTTACGCAAACCAATCATAGTAATTTTAGTCATTTTATTTGTGTGATTTTTAACTTCTTACCATGCAAGAATCCCCCTGCATTTTGATGTTCTTCCTCGACCTTTAAGGTTGCTGTAAGATGCCCGTTTCCGCCACCAGTAATATTTACCTAGTGAGTCGGAGGAAAGTAATATAGAAAAGTTTTTAGACTTGTATGTATGTACATATGCTTACTTATGTAGGCATGATGTTATTTAGTGTATACTTTCAAAAATAGTTTGGAAAAACTGAAATACTAATGAAGAAAAATTAAAACCACATGGCAGTATTTAACACGATCTGGTGATGTGAAAATTTTTAGCTTACATTATTAAAAAAGAACTTTCAACAAAAGCACAAAAAATAAAAATTGCTGGTGAAAGTGACAAAAGTCTAAACGTTTCCTAACTTTCCTAAAGTGACAGTCATTGTACTGCATGCAAACGGCAAAACGTCATTATGAATGAATATCTATCTAGAGTGTTTCTTATGTCATTGAATTGCAATCACAGTAAATCTACCTTTTCCAAGAGCCGGTCAAATCCTTTCCTACAGGTGAAAGAACTAAGCATCTTCTGGAGAGCTTCGCGACCCACACTACCCGCCATCGGTAATTTTAATTCTAGGTAAGATAATGTATAAACAACAGAATTGACAAGTTTTGCGTGGGAAAGTGAGACGTCCAGGCGGAATGGAATAGAAAGCAATAAGACTGAACTGATGAGTGAACTGTGAAGTAACTGTGAAGTAACTGTGAAGGTGAAGGAAGTAATACTTTAATAATTAGAATAGAACGTTATACTTTTCTCTCTTTATTAAAATTTCAAAATTTAAAAACATGAGACATGACAGACAGTAGTCGGCTCGAATTTCTGTTTTCCAGATTCCTGATTCTACATAATTTTACCTGAATTAATTTACTTCCATCTCGAGGTGAGAAAAGAAATCAAAATAATATAATTTTGTCTCAATACAATAGACGTTTCCCACAATTCCAGGATAACACAGGCAGGTACTGTAGTCATTTCAATACCTATTCATTTTAATTTAGTGACCGGTCACCAATTGTGGGAAAACTCTATACAGAAAGCTGGAGAAAGCATATGTTTTGCAGTTTTATTTTATTACAAAACAGTTTTGCATTGCACTTTGCGCGCACATGTGTTGGGACAGAGAACTCCGCAGAATTTATAATTTCCCACTTCCAGACATAAGGTACTGTTGTAAAACGACAATTTTGTAACTTTAAAATCCGTGGGACTTGAGTCGGATATCTTTTTTATTCGTGTGTCACGTTTTTGTTCAATATGTGCCTATTTCTACTCAGTGAAGTGATACTATATTCAAAAAATAAATTTTAACATTCAACATTTTGAAATTTGTTTTGTATGGTGTAAGTCGTAAGTTCAATATTGAATGTTCAATCTCTAATTTCGTCATTACGTACACTTATGCTCCATTCTTCTCTATTCTGCCTTAACTTTAAAGTTGAAAAAACCGACCTAAATATATCTTGTTTTGATTTTTCTCTCGGCCCATCCGCTCGTAAACCCGAACCATATCTCTCTTCTTTTCTTATTTCCTAGTTAAAATATTTTGTTGATTGTTGTAAGGGTGGTTCGATGTAAAAACAAATTCCGCTTCACACTTTAAATTTTGTTAAAAATAATATATTAATAATTTTTGTTTCACTGTCTCTATTCAGTTGCTGATTTCTTGGCGTTTACGGCGGCGTTTAGTGGTGTGTAATTAACGGGCTATAAAAAGTAAGATACTTTTAGCTCAATAGCATTGTTAATTTATTTAATAATTAGTTTACACTTACAGTAAATTGATATTATGCTGAATTGCTGAATGCTTTTGTTTGCGCAATGTTTTCAAGTTTTTGTTTGATTTAAAAACTGAAAACTTACGTAGATATCCAATTCCAATTGCCGATGTATTATTGATTATTGATTTATTTGTCCAGGAATTTCTTAAATTGCTAAAAAGATCTCGAATCGAATTTTTCCAATTCAGCTGATGAAAATTAATCATCATGTCGCGGCACCGCAATGTTCGGACCATGAACTACGATGAAGGTAGGTTATTTCAAAACCACTTACGTAATGGTGTGAAAATTATCAATTGTTAATTTTTACAGATTACGAGGGCTATGACGATGTTTATGGTCATTCTGTGGAAGATAACTACTGTGTTAGCCCAAGTGGTAAGTTATTAAAATAGTTATTTCTAGGTAATGGATTGCTTATTTTAATAATTGTACAACGTAATTTAAGCAGTTTAAAGGAACATTTTATATTAAGTTTCTAATATGGTTTTCATTTTAGCTTCCCAGTATATGTACGATCGCTCACATGTGCAGCAACTATCGTCGTTTCTGGGCCCCGAAGAAGATGACATCGCAGAAGAGCCCGAAGATGATGGAGGGGATGCCTCTAGGAAGACAGTGGAAAGGACGAGACGAAGGCTTGATTCTTTAACTTTAGAGTCTGCAATAACAACATTGGTACCCGAAGAAGGAATGCTTCTAAAGTCGTGTTTAGATGAAATACTGGATATTGTTGGTGAATCAATCCCAGAGTCCGTTATTGTAGCCAACATAATGAAAAGTAATTTCAATGTCGAGAAAGCCTTAGACAGATGTTTGAAAAGTTCAAGTGAACCAAATGAAGGTACGTTATGCTTAAAAATGTTAATAGTTTGTACACTACACTAGTGAGTTATTTCTCATAAATGGATTGTTTTTTCTAGCTAAACCGCCAACACAAACTCCACGACGAGATCATGACGTCCAGTTTCAGGAGAAAACTATTAAAGGTATAAAACTGATAGAGCACTATTAGTGACATAATATAAAAACTGCAAATTGGTATTAATAAGCTAACAAATTCACTATTTGTCTTTTTTCATATTGGAACTTTTCTCCTGCGATGTACTGTTTTGTCTCCGTGATGTGATGTACTTTACTTCATTGTTTTTGCACCGTGGAAAATATGCCTACTACTTATACCTGCCTGATTATTTGCTAAGGTAAGATTCTTTCAGTAATAATCTAATGGCTTGTAATGTTAACCATAACGATAGTATGCAGATTGGAGCTCCTCAAAAGTCTTTGTTTGAAACTTTGGCGTCTGCACATTTTGAGAAAATGTTAAGTTCTCCCCAATTCTCTATGCTACCCAGTATTGTACCTAACGCTCCCATTGGGGAAGCAAACAGTTTATTTCCTGGGTCAAAGTCGAGCAATGCGTCAGAAGTGAATAACATTGCTCAAAATCCATTGTTCGCCCCAAATCTCACGATGACAAAGGGTATGGGTACTCCACCAAATTTGACGTCAAATCCTTTATTTGAAATCAAACCAGTCACCCCAAATCCTTTATTGAATACTACACCTCTAACCTCAAATCCGTTGTTTGATGCAAAATCACTAGCCTCAAATCCTTTATTTGATACAAAACCCTTAACACCAAATCCTCTTTTCAGTGCCCAACCATTGAACCTTCCATCAAATCCTTTGTTCGATATCAAACCAATGAATTTAGCATCAAACCCATTATTCGATACCAAACCGTTGCTTCCTGGGTCATATAATGGCGTCATCGTACCGAATATAAAGAAAAATCCTCCAGAAGCCCCCAAATCCGTGAGACCTTTAAAAGATCGTGGGCCTAATCCTGTTAGAAGAGAAAATGGTGGTCGATTTAGGAAACAGAACCAGACTCTGCAAACGAGTCCAAAAGAAATTGTAATGTATCAACCATTAGAACTCCAAATAGCTAAAGAAATTGTGTCCAAAACCCCTTCGATTTTTGGACAGCGTTTGAGTCGTCGATCGTTTCCAGTGTCGAATAAATCTGAAAATACTAACCACCATCAACTTGTTTGGTCAATCTTAAATTCAGAGTTTCAGCAGTCGATCTTTACCTTTGATACTCCTTCCCCTGATTCTCTAATTGGTACTGGAAATAAAACTAATTAATTAAATGTACGTCTATAATGGACCCAAAATAATAATACTCAGATGGAACGAACTCCAAATATTATGACTTAAAACAATTTGTTAGATATTTTATGCAAGACATTTGTATCTAATAAATACATTACAAATTACGCAGTTGTAGTACATTTATGTATGTTTTAGTAAAATAAAAATTGCCATATTTCCGTAGTCGACTGCAGAAAATTAGAATTATTTTAGCAGATCACTGAAATTATTTTTATTAATATTAATTAAGGCTTCGTTTTAATGCTTGCTTATAAGACTATGATGATGAAATCCAAGAGAATCAGCTGCAGTATCCACATCATATATCAAAAAAAGCAAAAATTTGTTCTACAGCCGATACAACTCCAGCAATTAAAGTGATGGCAGAAAGTACAGCCGGTCCTGCCCTGAGACCAACACCAATTAAACCGCAACCTATTAAAGTAAGGCCTTCCAATAGTGTCACTGTGGGATTTGACCTTCCAGCAGGCAAAGACAGAGAAAGGGCAGTGACCCCCACTCCTGTGTTGGGACCACCGGATTCAAAGGGGAACAGCAAGGCATCTTCTCCTACGCCTACAACACCAAGTGTCTCTGAAGATTTTTCCAAATCAGTCAAGTGAGTTTCAATAAAACAAGAAATTAGTTAGTCACCCTATTGGTAAATAATTGACTAGGACATAAGATTGATACACATTTCTATGAAAGTAAACTATATTATTTATTTTTATATTTTCCAGAACTAAAGAATTTAAGCCTGATGTTGCATTAAAAGAGTACTCCAAGGAAAGAGGAGCTTGCAAAGAACTGCTCAATTTATTAGTTATTGGCCACGTGGATGCAGGAAAAAGTACATTGATGGGGCATTTACTGTATCAGTTGGGACAAGTACCCAAAAAGTCAATGCATAAATTTGAACAAGAATCGAAAAAAATGGGAAAACAATCGTTTATGTACGCTTGGGTACTTGATGAAACTGGGGAAGAACGGTACGTTAAAAGAGTTAACATTCATCATTTTGCGGAGAGATAAATCAATAATCAATTATAATAAAACTGGACTTTAATACTTAACTGTATCACCTCACAAGTTATAGTATTGTGTAAAAGTGGAAATTAAAGCGCAATAATGTAAATGACTTGTTTTTAGATCTCGTGGAATTACAATGGATGTTGGTCAATCGAAATTTGAAACTGAAACTAAGTCGATTGTGTTACTTGATGCTCCTGGTCATAAAGACTTTATTCCGAACATGATAACTGGCGCTTCGCAAGCAGATGTGGCTATTTTAGTTGTTGATTCGACTACTGGAGAATTTGAAACAGGTTTCGAAAGTGGAGGACAAACAAGGGAACATGCTCTCTTAGTTCGGTCTTTAGGTAGAATAACTCAGATTTTAGTGGATTTTGTATTCCTATGCAAATAGCTTGACAAAATATATTAATGTAATGTCTATAATAATTACCAAGGTGTCAACCAAATGACGATTGCTGTCAATAAACTCGACACTGTAGGATGGTCTCAAACAAGATTTGAAGATATCCGTTTTAAATTAACTAGTTTCTTGCTGAAGAATGCAGGATTTCGTGAGAGTGATCTTACATTCATCCCTTGCAGTGGTCTAGTGGGAGAAAATTTAACCAAGTCTTCTAACGAGAAAGAGCTGATCAGTTGGTATAATGGTCCAACACTGTTGCAGGCTATAGGTGCATTGCTATAAATGTAATACTGGTAAATGCTTGAATTTTCGGAATTTGTGACATATTTTTTATATTGTAGATTCCTTCAGACCTCCAGATAGACCAGTTGGTAAACCTTTAAGGGTGACGATAAATGATGTATTTAAAGGTCCTGGAGGGCTTTGTGTGGGAGGAAAAGTTGAGACTGGTATGATGCAACCGGGTGATAAAGTTGTGATCCAGCCCATTGGAGAAGTTGTAGTCATTAAAAGTTAGTATTTTTTGTAAAATGTTTCGTCTTCTCATTTATGATTAAAGACTTAGATAGGTCCTAAGTACCGAAATGTCATTAATTCATTAATGACTATTTTGTGTTATTTTGTTCCGCTTTCATCCTTTTTCAAGAGAAAACTGTTCATAGCGTATTGTTGTAATATTGTAATTATAATATTTTTTATAACTTGTTTTGTACAGATATAACACTGGAAGACCAACAGGGCCCAACTGCGTTTGCCGGGGATCCAATTTTAGTAACCTTGCAGGGAGTTTCAGACCAAAATGCTATTTCAATCGGATTTGTTTTGAGTGATCCAGCTCATCCATGTAAAGTGACTACAAAGTTTCGGGCTCGTATTGTTACCTTTGAAGCCATGAATATTCCTTTGACAAGAGGTTTCACTGGGGTTATGCATTTGGGGTCAATGTCCGAACAAGTTATTGTTAAAAAATTAGTTAGTCAATTAAATAAAGGGACTGGGGAAGTCGTGAAACTCAAGCCAAGGTGCTTGGTTAAAAATACCAATGGAATAATCGAGTTAGCAACAACTAAATTGATATGCGTGGAAGAATTCAAGTATGCATTTCTACAATTTGCAATTTCTATCCATCTTTTAGTTCATATGATATCTATTTGTCTTTACTTCATCTTAAATTTTTTGTAATTTGTTTTGCAGGGACGTGAAGGAATTAGGAAGATTTACTCTAAGATCTGGTGGCGTGACGATAGCAGCTGGTGTTATTACTCAAGTCTTATAGTACCAATATCGAAGCATAACGGAATCTATAAATATAGGTACTTGAAATTGGTAATTGTAAAGCAAAGAACTGTATTATAATGATTATTACTTATCGATATACCTATATATACAATGTGCACATCATACTATAACAAGTCGTTTAAAACTGAACATTTAAATCCGATAATTAGATGTTTGGACAATGTACATTGTACACTATGCACTTGCAGCAATACTTTTTAAGGGAATTATATTGTTTATACTGAAAGTTTGCATGTTGTAATTAAAAACGAACTAGATCAGATTACAGTTGGCCCAATAGAAATTGCGTTACTGTTATTGTCACGTTTAAATAATGTGAACGCAATATTCCTCGATTTTTGTTGTGAAGTTGTGACCCAATAAAGCATTTGTTGAACAAATGTTTTTACATCAAATCTTTGAACTGCAGTAACAATGGCTTTTATTCGTACTAGATGCATTATTATAAGTTACATTTTCACCAAACCCTTTCATGACCATTTTGACTTAGCTATATGGCTACATATAATTAATATTTAAATTGTAGTCGTCGTTAGAATTGTCCTGGGTGTTTTCCATTTCGATGCCATTCATTTTAAGCAGTTTATGTTTTCTCTATTCTCTTGAGTCCGAAATGTGGGCTGCAGTGAAAAACGGCACAGTCTCGGCCAGAATTGTTATAACCTCTGGACATCTTGTCTTTCCACTGGCTGCTTATAGGAAGAACTTTTGATACACTGGTTACAGTAAAAGAATAGGCATTTCGTAAGGGTAATATAAGACTTAGGTATGAACAGTTACGAATTAACTTGCTATTTGGAAACTTACATCTTATGGATATCCGCGGAGACACCAAAATGCTTGACAGTTCTTGAAATTTCACAAGAAATGCGTTCCACACAAGAATCACTTGCTAAAACATCCTTGGCCATTTTTGCTAGTCGAGAGCTACCTTGATAAAAGTTGGACATGTAACTCCTTCCTACCGTTGCCGGGATAGTTACAGTTGGAATGGGAAGAAGTGCTAAAGCCACTAAAGCAAGTAGTGTAAGTCCCAATGGTGCTAGTATTAAAGATTTGAGTAAAAGACTCCGTCCGCTTCCTTCCCTTGAGACACCTTAAAAATGATAAAAAAAATTCTCAAACATTCTATTCAAATTATTTAGAATCTAAACAAACGTAAACTTTGTATTTACTAGGGGTCTCCTTATTTTCTGACGGTATATCATTAGTTGTGAGAGCAGCGTCAATTTCTTTTGCTGTGTTTATGCTACTGCTTTCTACTACGCTGTTAATAACAAGGAGTCCTAAAAGTAGGCACGGTAGTAAGTTACTACTAAATGAAGGCACGGTTTTCATATTAGTTAAGATTCACGATTCACTCACAGTCAGAAGAAAAAGACTGATTATCTTTGGCCTGAACTGAACAAAATTTCTAGCAATGAGACTTTTCTGTCTTATCCTGAGACTATATAAGAACGAGGAAATCTAGGTGAAGCGGTCAAGTTTCTTGAGTCCCGGAAGCTGTTCAGCAGCGCAGGTAAAGCAATGACAAGACAAGTACTATTGTGTGCTTTTGCGTGTACATATTTGTTTAATAGACGAGGACGAGACTGACTCGCATATCTCCCATAAATACTTGCATTCGCATGACTGTCAATACAAAGTACAATGTGAATGAGAAGTGGTGAATAAAGAAGATCCAATCAACCGTCTCAAAGGGCTTTCCCACTCGCTAAAATCAATACTCGCAATAATTGTACGTTTTTAGTTTAAGTGACAATGATACATAGACATACGAAAGTAGTACCCAACTTATATATTTGTATGTTATGTCGAAATGAGCCTGACTTGCAGAGTGTACACTATGATATTTATTGTCATTGTTGAATCAGTTGAATCATGAATATGAATATCATTTAACCGTAGTAGATGAGTGTACTACTATTTAATAGGGCAGAACAGAAGTGTGTAGTTGAGTGAAGTTCAATAGTCAATATTTTATCGATAAATAATAATAAGATCCAAATGCTTAGAATTGAATGAAGATTACTAAACTATTAAAATGTACATAAAAGAGTGCATAATGTCATTATCACATGTACAGTCGGCCCTAAGAAAGTTGCAAATTTCCTTCCGACACAACTTGCAGTAAGGTAAACTGTAAGAGTACAAATAAGTTTGAATGGCTGTGATTTTCCGAAAGTAAAGCCAACTACTAACTACTACGACTACGGCAATTACTACCGATTACCGATAAAGCATGTCTCACATTGTACATTCAATTTTACGACGATTCAGTACTTGACGGTGGTGTAATGTGTATAGGTAAATGCTAACAAAACTCCTAAATAGCAGGTTCGTGTCTCATTATCACAGCCGATGTCACTATAAAACTTTTACATTCTTCGATTAAGGTTATTATAGTTATAGTACATTTACCTAAATACTTATTATCGCATTAAACACACGACCAATGTCAAAAAGCTTTTCTAAGTTATAGACAATAGATTAGTACCTAAATCTATCCTCATTGGGTCCTCCAATAGTAAGTACAAATGATTTCTGCTTATTTGCAAATCTCCATCTATAACAATTTCTGACTGATGACGAATATGGTAGAATGAATGAACACCTTTGTTTGCTCATTTACAACCCGTCTCCGACACTATTTATTTGTTAACCTAAATACTTACTTAATTTAAGCTGTATCATGAAATGTCAACACACTACTAACCAACTATCATTATACTACTGTTGACTTACACCCCAAAGTATAGCCCGACATGCATATGTAAAGTTTATGAATGTTTATAATAGGTCTGTTTAGAAAGGTCTATTCAATCCTCATCTTCTTCGTAATTATTATCTGTTTAATCATGGTCAAGCAAATTCATAAAAGTTCCAATACACCTCTGTTGACGGTCCTTATTTCTTCGCCATATAGAAAACGTGTAAGTAGTCAAAGCAGGAGAAGGGCTTAGTTAATGTGATTAGATGAATGATATAATAGCACTACCAAATAATTGCATATGTATATTTATGTTCTACACGATGACACGTTCGTTTTTAGCAGTTGCATAGTGGTACCATTATTGTTTTCATATGAGGAAGAGTAGTCACATTCGCTTTAAAGATACCTCAACTATATACTCACATCTTTAAGAATACAAAATACTTTTATCCATATAGGCCAAACTCAAAATTAATGCCCACTGTTTATAAGTGCAACATACTAAGTTACTTAAAGCACACATGCAAAACTTTCAGAAGTGATTAGGGAAACAGTAATGAGTAGTGACTAAGCTGTCTTGGTTTGTTTTCATCATAGTGGCCTGCAAATAACGGTTATTGAAACTTCTGGATTATTTTTCGCATTGATGATACTTGTGCAGCAATTTGACGAATTTCCTCATCTTGATCCAAGCTTGTTGTTTTGCTTTTCTTCTTACGAGCCCCTTTTGTCGCTTTTCCAGGAGTTACATCAACGGTTAAAGAATAGTTTATTGGAATTTTCCTGAAATCACTAATGCTTATTTCGTCTTCAGAAGTTACTGCATCGTCTCCCTGTGTCATTAATGAAAATTCATGATATTTTCTAACTTTTGGGAATGTAAAACTATTGTGTGTACACAAGTAAGTACATACATTGTGATGATAAGAAAGGGGAATTGAATCACAGTCGGTGTCTTCTATTTCCTCAATGTACGAATCGTTATTGTTTCTTCTGGTTTGTTTCGAGAAATAATTTGTTGTCGATTTTGAGTCAGGCTCATTAGTATTGTAAGTGACCCAATCTTCTGCGCTACTGCTAGAACAGTAGGAATTAGATTCCCCATCATATTGGTTTTCACGTGAAGTTAATGTTGAACCTGATGCTGTGTTTGTGTATGTATCATCATCACTGCAGAATAAAAATAACCAGAAATTCAGATTAGCTTTGTTGATTACATACTTAGGGAAACGTATCACATTGCTTTTCACTAACAGCAAGATAAAACGGTAAAGTATAAACAATTTTTAACCTATACATTTATCAAAAGCATGTCATACATTTTCGACCAAGCAGATTTTAATTTCCCAAGAATTTCAGCAACTTGTTGACCCAATGGAGTCTTTAATGCATCGGAGATGGCCTGTTGACATTTACTTGTGTCATGTGCAGCTGAGTAATTAATGTCTACAGTATAATCTTCTTCTTTTGACATGGCCGATTCAAAGTCTTTTTTTAACTCGAGTTTGGTGGGCAATAGAACTTGTTCATTCCACATCTTCCAATTTTCCAGCATAACATAACCCAATTGTCTCATGTGTAGTAAAACATCGCAAGAAACTTTATTGAGACATTCAATCTCCCTTGCCTATAGTTATTTATGATTAATTACAGGATGAACAATTGAATAAAAAATTGAATGAAAAAAATGTGAAATGGTTAAAGATTGATATTGAATAGTAACCTATCTACTTTCGCATAAGGTGTACATAATAATGAGTTTGATAG
This sequence comes from Tomocerus qinae, assembly GCA_020055645.1. Taxonomy (NCBI): domain Eukaryota; kingdom Metazoa; phylum Arthropoda; class Collembola; order Entomobryomorpha; family Tomoceridae; genus Tomocerus; species Tomocerus qinae. The sequence continues at coordinate 15,103,916 of CM034547.1, read as the reverse complement.
CATAATAGCCTTAATTATCTGATAGTGCTACTTGTGTTAAGGTAGGTTAGTAGGTTCATTTCATGCATCTTACCAAAATATTAGAAAGTATTTCATCACTCAGCAATAAAGTATACGATGCAGCGCATTCAAAGCTCCTTTGATGAAGACTGCAGATCATACGAATACCCTCCTGCTGAATTTTCTTAGAAGAGTTTTGGCCTGCAGCTATTAAGGATAGTCCTATTACTCCATATTCGCACAATATTTTAGAAGAGTCTTGATTTTCCAAAATGTAACTATAAAATGAGACGAACAAATACGATATTATAATCACAATTTCAGGGTATTTGTTGGTGCGTATAAAACGAAGGAAAATACTAGACTAAAATGGTGAGACAATCCTACACACTACAAACCTAACCTAATTTATCCCAAACTAACATAATATTTAATTACAAGGATGGGGCACCCCACGCCCCACCCTAATAAGATTGGGCCTTTTAGTCTTGCTGGAAGGAAAACAACAATAAAGAACGGATTCTATGAAATCGGCTTACTTTATCACGAAGCAAGCTGAAAATTGTTCATTTTGTTGGCAATCTGAATGATTTAAATTAGAGTTACAAATATTTTGTCTTTGGGAAAATCTTTTTGAATTTGAGGACGCATGATGGCTTCGATTATCCTTAAACACTTTCATGTTGCCATTCTTCATGTAAGAGATTCGTACCTTTTCTGAGATTTTTTGCATTGTCTCATCATACTCATGGCGATATGTTATATCAATAAAAGGGCTTAAAGCTTTCTCAAAGATGTGTTCGATTACGGCATAGCATTGAGAATGTTTAATTGTGGTCGCAGCTAGGTCACCAACTTTTAAAGATTAAAAATTAAGTAGATCAGATACAAGTACAATTAATAATTCTAAAAGAGAGAAGAATAATTGAAAAAGTAATTTTCACATACTGCCGAGCATGATGTTAATGTCTTTTGTGTTTAGATTTTCCAATATTATAGGACCACAGTTATTGATGACCATAGGATGAATGCACTAAAACATTACATGAAATTACATTGTATGTCCTAGTCCTATGGAATTAGTATGAAAGAAAGTGCACAGTTTACTTATTATTAGGAGAATGTGTTTTATCCATTTCGGAAATCTTTTTCTGGTGTACACGAACTTGATAAAAATAGTGAGGCACAAAGCAGCATTCTTACCAGAAAACTTTTAATGACTTGAAAAACTAGTTCAATTTTCAGGGGTGTCTGTTCATTCATTTTAAGATGAGAAATAGCTTCTAAAATGACTTGAGAAATATTCAGATCAGTCTTATTTACAATAGTGAGTAAAATATTCCGACAGAGAACTAAGGTTTGTGGGTCTTCGCAACGTATAAAAAATTCTAAAAGAAGATCCATCACTGAAAAAACCAATGCATATAAATAATTACAAGTGAAGCTTATATGGAGCTAAATGAAATCTATTTTCAATTAGTTTAATAGGGAATTCAATGAATTATTTACACTTTCCACTGTTTGATATTGTCTTCATAACGTCTTCGCCAATTGGCCCTTCAAGCAAAGTACTGAGGAAATAAAGACTTTGTAATTTGTCGAAGAGATAGCTCTCATCGTACCGAACTAATTCCAGTATATCCTCCAGAATATTAATTTCCAATAGCTGTTTTGCGAAGGTTTCGCTATTTTCAGGATATAATTACAATGAAATTAATATAAAGGAAACTATATGCTTAAATAAATCTATAAATTAGGGGAAAGTTGTTTTCTCCTACAACGCAGTGACGCCATATATAACTTTTACTTAAGAGAAAGTTTTGGTATTGGAACATCATGCGAAATTCGTAAATAGATAAAAATAGTTTGACTAGCCTTTCAAGAGACTGCAGAAAAATTAAAACGCATTCGATGTATCTCCAGCAGCGATATTTTTTAATAAAAGAAACCTAAATAAACGGTTGATTGCTTGATTTATAATAACCCCTTAACAATAACGTTCTGTAATTGAATTTAATTAGTTCAAATTTACCTTAAAGCCGAAAGCAAATCTCATAAAAAGCAAGTTCGCTCCGCAATTCAAGAGTCCATTCATGTCCAACGGATCATCCCATTCAGAATAGAGTTTTAAAAATTTTATCATCAAGGTATTTCTAATCGGTTCAGTGGCCTAGTTCCAAAAATTACCTTCTTCACTTTTATATTATGATTTAAAAGTCCTTTGTTTGCTCAAGTGGTGAAATTGTTCTATAAAATATGATATTGTACTAGTATTATAGGAAAAGAAAAAATGTTTACCTGATCCCAGTGGAAACAAAATGCCTTTATATCTCCCTTACTCATTACAGAAGGATACTGACGATTTTTCTTTGAAGGGCAAGATACTCTAGAGGATGTAAGATGCTGGGTGTCTTTCTCCGGATTGCTAGAATATTGCTGGTTTTCCGCAGAATTATTCTGAAACCGTATCCCGATAGCGTAATGATTTTTTGAAACCTCAGCTAATAAATCTCTCTTTTCAGCTTCCCATCTGGCTAAACTTTCTTTCCAGGCTCTAGTGAGTTTCTCTTCGTCTGTTAAGTTATTGAGGTCATCATTGCTATTTGCCCATCTATTTGCCTTCTCCATCCATAGCTGACTTTTCTCTGAAACAGTTGCCTTATTAAAAGACAAATTAGTCAAATTTTCACTTAATTCACAATGAGACTTTGCACCTCTTTCAGGTAATTTTTCTATTGAAGACCGGCATTTAATTGGCGATGGATCCTTTACTCCAGAATATTTTGTACTGCGTTTTCCTCGCGAAGTTACATTAATATCATCACATGGAGTTGCCTTTTCTTTAGTTTCATATGCATATTCCATTAAAGCTTCTAAAGTAACTAACCCATCGATTCTTCCGAATTTGTCTTCTAAATTTTCTTTAAATGGACACATATACTGATGAGGTAATTGGCAGTTTCTCTGATTTCCATAGTTTATCCAACCATTTTCTAGCGAACTCTTAACCATACCCTGCACTGTCGCTTGTTCATCTTTAGAACGTTTATTCTCCAATTGAGATTGCATAGAGTCTAGCTCTCCAGAAAAGGGTCCCATTATACAACGGAAAGAATTTAAAGCTGAAGCTTTACTTCCATCAGTGTCGTGTTTTCTAATTATGCTTTTCTGAGACTTCACATTATTTCTGTTTTGATTCCAGTCCAAAGCGAGACCTAACCGAAGCATCCTTTCAAAATCAACCGATTTATTTTCAAGCTTTACAGACAAACGTTGAGACTTGTTCTTTTTCTCCTCCTGTTTGTGCTTTATTTGAGAAAGTTCTACTTGTTTGTGATTTTGTTGAGGTTTGAAATACGTCTTTCCATTATGTTTGGTTTGAGAATCCTTCTCTGATCGTTTACGATTTTGATTAGTTACCATCTTTTCCTTGCTATTTTTGTCATTGAAAGTTTCAAGGCTCGCAGCGTTTCCTGAATTCGATTTGGATTTGCCAATTTTCTTTGGAGATTTTGGAAGGGTGAAAATATTTGTCGATTCTTTGTTCAAGTTTACAATTGTTTTTCTAACATGCTGGGATGTAATACGCAAAGAAGACATTGGTGTTAAATTGTACCTTTTGTTTTCATTGTCTTCTTCATCTGCAGTCTTTCGGAGTTTTCTTAAAGAAGTCGTTATTTTAACCGAATCCGGTTTACTGTTTAAGGAATTACGTTCTACTCCACTTCGGCTCCACATATTGCACTTTTATACAGGTACTTATTTAAAAACAACGCATTCAATTCGATTTTTGCACTCTGTATCTATATCTCTGTACCTTTTTGAGCTACATGCAACAATGCAACGGACGTACTGAAGTTGACCCAAACCTCAAAACGTGATACGGTAGTCATGCACTTACATGAAAATATTCACAATAAATACAAACGATGTGATTCTGGACAAATAGGTCTACGTCGGGCAACTTGTCTTGATTACCAATTTTTCAAGAAAGCTAGATTTTGAATGTCACTTTCACTGGTCTTGTCACGCAAAAAGAACCAAGCTACTACTTTAGCCTAAAATTCAAAATCCCCTCACCTGGGGCAACGGCAATGTTATATTTATGAATCAACCCAGTGTGTAGATCTCTATGTGAAATAAAAAGTGGTATTGTCCCCCCAAACTAACTTCTTTTGTACAAAAGAGATAGGAGCGTATCCCTTCTATAGAACTAAATTAACATAGAGTTAGATTTGTCGCCCGTCTGATGTGTGTTAAAATTGATTTTAACGTGTGAAAGCTATGTCACGCCCTTCTGTCCTGTACGAAAGTCATTTTGGATATGATCTCTAGGCTGTTTTCATAGAAAACAGATCAAATTGGTCAATCTCCATCCATCTAAAAATGCAGAAGGGCGTGACATAGCTTTCACATGTTAAAATCAATTTTAACACACACTAGACGGGCGATAAATCCAACCCCTATGTTGATTTAGTTACTATAGAAGGGATAGGCTCCCATCTCTTCTGTACAAAAGAAGTTTCGTCATTATAACAATATGCGAGCCCACCAATTACGTCATTTTCGCCAATGACGTCACAATGTATTTTAAATGTCAACCCCCGAGGGGTAACCTGATTGTTCCGAAACCCCAATAGATTGATCTTATATGCCATTCCTTTTCAGTATAATATTTTCTATTTTCCTAGTTTATGAATATTTTTTTCCCGTGAAGTGAAAAAAATAAAGTGAGACTTTACAAGCCACAACCACAACAAACTACTATACACATTTTATAGTCTAACAGTAATACCGAGAATGCACAGAATAAGCCAATTCGACTTCATTATGAGACTATTATATTTTTGATAAATTATTAATGCAAGCAATTTAATAAAATTACTCTACATCCCATGGAGGTCTTGTGAATCTTCGATTCTACTACGATTCTTTATATTATGTAATGACTCATGGTCTATATATAGTAGTTCTAATAATATAATAATATTATGTCTCAAAGCTATGATAAAACATCTTTCTTCTTAATACTTGAGGTCCTTTATTACTCACATGTTCAGAACATCATAAATAAATCTGCAATAATAACCATTTTTCAATAATCAATCAATGTTAAACTAGAGCTTATGTTAAGTAGTAACAACATACTATTCAATCCTATTCTACTTCTTATTTATTTATTGTTTATGGTACGCTGGGTACGCTATAAGCAGAAAACAAAAGCGTTTAAACAATAATTCCAGAAATCCTTAATCAATCCCGTTTTAGGGAAAGTAATAATCCCAAGTTATTTATTATATATATATGCGACTAAAGTAAGATATTCATATTGGTTTAATATAATTCACTTTACATTTAATTGGGAAACATTGTCGAACGAAATGATTATAGACATTATTAGGTACAGCGAGAACCTTTTCGGCTGCATTGGGGATGTAGCATAGTATAACTAGCATGATAATGCTATAAAATAATTTACATAACACAGAACTGCTACTAGGTATGTATTTTACAAAAACGTAATACTTATGAAATTAAATATTTACAAAATTACGCAAATAAATAAATATTTATTGAAAATCAAAAACTGCTTTGGCATCAAATCTCCTTCACGCTCGTCTAAGAATGGCGAAAACACCTTTTGTAAGATCAGCTATTGAGATATTCATAACCTCCTGATCCTCGACATTTTTCACCAAAACCTATCATTTTAACAGATTTATTAGTCATGCGGTGTATGGATAAGAAAAAATCATTGAAGAATTAATCAAGAAATCAACCTTACATGATCAAAATTGATGCTAGTTATTAACCCACTCCAACGAACGCCAGACTCGTTGTTGACATACACTTGCTGTCCACGGTGAAACCTGTGCCAAAAGTATAAGCAATAATGATGAAATATTTCTTCCGTACAACTGACTAGAGAATATTACTTATAAATAATATATATTTATATTAAACAAGTTTGGGCATTCAAACTCTCAAGCATGCTGTAATCTTTAGTTATATATTATATTATGCGACTTCAGTTTGTATTGAAACTCGAGATCGAGATGTATTAAAATAAACCAGTTATATGCTAAAACTGTTTCCAGTATGTTTTGCCAGGTTATCATCAATATTATTGTAATCCAGCAACTATAAAGAATTGATGAGGTCTTGTACTTCTAAGTTATAATATTATTACGTTTACATAGAATTTAGCTTAACTAATCATAATATATGACGCCGTCTAGTCTAACTAACATCGTAGAGATCACGTAGAGATAATCAAAATGAATGTTATTTTAGTATCTGTTAAATTAAATTATGAAAAGTGAAGTCTTTACTACCTTAAAGTATGAGATAATGGTACAATTTCTTTCATTTAATTGCGTTGTGTATAGACAAAGACATGAACGGTTAGATGAATAACTGCATGAAATTTGAGACACTTTATCATAGCAAGGTTGATTAAAATGTATCCAACCAACCGAACCGAGTTTCAATACAAGCGCTTAAATGTGTTTGTCTTCTTCGGAGTAATAATGCCTTAAAATAAGGATTACTTGAATAAATTGATTAAAAATTATCTAAAAAATAACTCTATAAATAATAGCACTACAGAAAGAAAACTAGATGTTATGTTATGTTAGAGTTCTATGCGACACTTCAAGCTTTGCTCTACTTTATCTAACACCAAGTCAATAATAGCAAATTAAATAGCGCACACCTTATAGCTCATATACTACCAAAATATTATTTGGTATTATTTCATTACACATAAGCCTGAGCAGCAAGATATTCAACACATTTAGTAATTTTTTAAATCTACATTACAACATGCAATAGTACTGTACGGAATCTGAACATTATACCATATTTTTTCGTAAAAAAGTTTTCCATTCACCACTTTAACATTCATTTGAACAGAATCAGACGAAGAGCCCGAACCAGCAGTTGTAACAGTAGATGCTAAAAGTTTTTGTAAAACCATGTATGTAATATAAAATCAGTAATTAATAATTAAGCCTATTGCTATGAAACATTTTGGTTTATTAGTAGCTCTGAAACTTACAAGGCTGTTGCTTTTTCTTCTGGCCACCTGAGGAAACCCTTTGTTGAATGGATACCAGTGATCGAAGATCATCTTCAACATCTTTCTCTTCCAAACGGAAACTTAACGAATGTGCAATGCGCCGTCTTTTTTCAGCAGCTGGAACAGGATCATTGGCACCCCGGCGACGAAGCCTCCTCGTGGATACAGGTTTTTCTTCTTGTTTCTCAATGTTTAGTTCCATAAATCTCTCAGAATTTATTCTTTTGATCAGATCTTCATACTCTGTGATGAGACTATCTTTCAAAAGACTCTTTTTTTCTTCAAATTCCCTAGCGGCTGCACGAGTTTCTTCCGAATAATATCTATCGATACATTCTTCTTCATGGCCTCTGCAAGCCATGTTATACTCTAATCTATAAAACATAAAAAACTTTTTAAACGAGTTTTCGTGGAAGGTTCGGAGCTTAGACTGCAGAAAGTGACAATTGCTGTTGGGAATGGATATTGGATCAGCAATTCACCATCAGTTTTTAAAAAAAACTGAGACTTCAGTTTTTCAGTTGAATTTAGCTAAATACGATCATATCCAGGAATTAGATCGAGGAAAGTGGGGTGAATAATATACACAAAAACTCACATTTTTCATAGATTTAGGGGGCGCTATGCGCTTATCAGGTGGCCCGATTGGTATCACGCCTGCGCCAGATCCCATTATCTAGCTATGCGCGTAAGAAATGACATATTAATATTATAATCACTACTAAAGCTTTGATTACCTTTCCCTGTATTGTTTGTCCAGTTTTTTAAACCCTTTCTTATACGCAGGATGATTTCCAGCCTCCAAATCTGCTAACGCATTTTTAAGCTCTTCTCGCTTTAGCCGGTACATCCTTTCAAAATATAATACACAATACATTAAGGAGCTTAATTTTATGTAGAACCGCCGGCAGATTATTATACTATTTTTAAGTTCTTAAGGCGAATTTTGGTTGAAGTAAGCCAGCCGTTGCATGAGGGTGAGGAGGGTGAGGAGTTTGAGGGTGAGGAGGGTGAGGAGTGCGAGGGTGAGGAGGGTGAGGAGGGTGAGGAGGGTGAGGCGGGTGAGGGTGAGGAGGTTGAGGCGGGTGAGGAGTGTGAGAGTGAGGGTGAGGAGTACATATTTTACATTACGTATTTGAAGAGTTATATTGGGGAGGAGTAAATAAAATGTAGAATCATCAATTTCTTAATCCCCTGGGGGTAATCTATCAAGGTACTACAAAGGGAATTATTATTAGATACCTGACAAATGTAAGCAGGTTATCTGAAAAAATAATTTAATTGTTTTGTTTGTAACTAAGCAAAACAATAATTTAAGGTCGGCCTATACGCTTTAAAACCCTTTATCTATTTATACCCCAAATGGGAATGTTGCTATGTAGAAACAAAAACTTTAAATCGTTAATTTTTTACCAAAATAAAGTTTTAGCCTACAAGTGCAAGATTGGCACTGCTGAAAAGCCGAGATTCTACTCTACAAAGTTTACTTTTTTAGTTTTATTGCTTTGCTTCAAAGATTTTGTTTTTACATAAAGCTTTTTTGGTACTAAAATGTCAATAACTACGAAACAAAGCAATAAAACTAAAAAAGTAAACTTTGTAGAGTAGAATCTCGGCTTTTCAGCAGTGCCAATCTTGCACTTGTAGGCTAAAACTTTATTTTGGTAAAAAATTAACGATTTAAAGTTTTTGTTTCTACATAGCAACATTCCCATTTGGGGTATAAATAGATAAAGGGTTTTAAAGCGTATAGGCCGACCTTAAATTATTGTTTTGCTTAGTTACAAACAAAACAATTAAATTATTTTTTCAGATAACCTGCTTACATTTGTCAGGTATCTAATAATAATTCCCTTTGTAGTACCTTGATAGATTACCCCCAGGGGATTAAGAAATTGATGATTCTACATTTTATTTACTCCTCCCCAATATAACTCTTCAAATACGTAATGTAAAAAATGTACTCCTCACCCTCACTCTCACACTCCTCACCCGCCTCAACCTCCTCACCCTCACCCGCCTCACCCTCGCACTCCTCACCCTCCTCACCCTCAAACTCCTCACCCTCCTCACCCTCATGCAACGGCTGGCTTACTTCAACCCGAATTTTTAATTGTTAATATATAGCGCATAATATGATTATACATAAATTCGTTTCGTACTGTTCTTTTATACATCGGTCATCTTCGGTCATCCCAACTCCAACCTCGTCACGAGTGTCAGAATTGTCTTCATTTTCACTGGCGTCATCAGTGTCCTCTCCTTGAGGATCCTCCAAAACAGTAGTCGTTGTTTTCACTGGATTCTTCCTACTTTTGGTTGAAGTGTCCATTCGACTTGTGTTAGTCCGCCCTTTATCCCACCCGCGAGACAACTCTTCGTCGGAAGATCCTGTTGAAGAGCTTGCAGGTGTTAGCATTTTCTCTCTTTGCTGATAAGCCATGATAAATGTTTCTATACTTCTGGAATATTGTAAAATTAAAAACCATTTTTAAATTTAAAATATCATTTTGCTTCCTCAGGCGAGTTAAAACATCAGAAAATCGTAATTTGTAGCAATTAGGCAAATGACAATTTGCAGAAATTAAGCAAATCGCAATTTGTTGACTAGAATGGACTGAATAAAATGAGAGGTCAAACAAAAAAATTATGACCCCACACCATCGCCCATCAGAAGACCTTGATTCCCATGCAGTTCCCACTCCAAGAGAATAAAATACTGGATATTAATAGGGTTGTAGGCTAGCCAAAAAATGGTTGGGGAGTATCTATCGTATTATTGATTATGGGATGTATATAGTAATAATGAGTAATGGTCGCAATGGTATACAAAAGTGAATTAGATATTACTAGAAATAATGTAGAGACGAACAGATGGTTTAGTTTTTATGAATGAGACCTGTATTGCATTGCAGTATTGCATAGTGTGGTAGTAGGGTTAAGTAGGGTACTACATCAGATGTGAATTTGAAAAGGAATTTGCTGGGAAACGTAGGTACAATTGAGTCGTGTATTTCGGTGGGATCAGCTCATTAATTAAATAGTCGCTGTCATTGCAGCAACGACAGTGAGTTCCGGTATTTTAATTGAACAGTAAACAAGACTGATTGATCTACAAACAAAGTTTTACCTTTTTACTAGTACTTAACAATACAGCTCATGTTCACTAGGTTCGGGGTTCACACTACAAACAACACGAATGACGAAGAGGCAAACTTTGTGACACTAGTTATGCTTCTTGTACGCATCTCCCGCTACACGTTTTATATTTGAGAGGGATTTGCTGGATGACTCCTATATAGTACGCTAACGTCATATGTGCAGTGTCCTGTCCAGAGTTGCTGAACTGAAACTGATGAACTGAATGGATGGGATGGAGATGGAGTCGACTCCCACTCTCACGCACTTCTTACGCACTTTTTCGAGAGTGAAAGGTACCTCAATACATACCTTTCACTCTCAAGAGTGGAAAAGAGTGCGAGTGTTTTGTTTAAAAATATATGCGTCTATAATACGAGCGAAAAATAATAAAAATAAATTATCTCTATGTAATAAAGCTGTTTATGCGTAAGTCGCGTCGCATGTATCTATCCATCTATACCTGTCATGGTATATGCGGTTTTTTGTTGCAGTGCACATGCTCGTACACAATGCATATATTTCTAAAACGAGGAAGTCCAATATGAGTGACCATTAGATTATTTCGAAAGTTAAACATTGTTAGGGGGCGTCCGTGCCATATATTTACGCTTCATTCTTTATCGGGTACCGATTACCGATCCGATCCCAGCCAGCAAGCAAAGCTAGCTCAGGACCACAAATGCTAGTTTCTGGCTCGGCGAGCCAGGCTGGTTCGATTTTGTGGCTCTGCTCGGCTCGCCCTATTGGATGATGTGGCTCGGCTCGCTTGCCTTGGCTCGGCTTGCTCAAAAATTTTCCCGCCATTTTTATTTTAAACCTACAGGCTTCTTAACCATTAGTGGCTCGATTTTTCAGCGAGCCGAGCCGAGCCGGGTCCATGGCTCGGCTCGGCTCGGTTGAAATTTTTTTAAAGACCTGGCTCGGCTCGGCTCGCCAAAATTTTTTTAAATTGCTGGCTCGGCTAGGCTCGGCTCGACCAAAAGTTTTTTGAGGATCTGGGAACCTATTCACTATGGTTCCTATTTCAAAATTTTGCTATTTGTAAGAAATTTTTGATTCAGTAAAATTGCTAAGTATTTCCAAAAAGTGAGACAATTATTTGCGATGCTTACTGAATGAACTTAAGCATGAAAAAGTGATTAAGTCAAGCTTGGGAGCAATTTTTGGACTTAAGTCAGAAATTTAATTCAGTATCTTTACTGAATCGCAAATGGCGACTTAAGGCAGATTATTTGAGCAAAAAGATAGGGATGATCGGAGTTACCCTAAGTGCGACTGTTGAGATTGGAAGTAGGATTGTAATGTTTTTAAATAAAATTTTGCGTAGATCTTATTACAAGTTTTACATAGATCGTGGCATCCACACTATAATTAGTGGTTCCTAAAATAAGTTGAAGGGTTGGACGTGATACAGTTAGTAAATTCGGTAAGCCTGCAATCTGCAAACTCTCTTTCATCGTGATAACTCCAGTATTTACTGTGATTGCTCCGGTTTCATTGTGTAAATCAATTTCTTTTATTGTACCTCGTTGTGAAAATGACATTTTCTAACATCAAATGTCAGTTGCCACCAGTGGTTTTACTATTTTTTGCAATAGTTAGTTAATAATTTTTATCAAACAGGGAGGTCTGCAGAGTAAGACAGTGAGAATATTATTTAACAGTGGTTTCAATAAATATGGGTAATATTATTAGTAGTGGATGAGTTAGTAGGAGTGGGATGAAGATAATGAGTTGTTGGAAGGGGTGGCCAATGGGGAGAAAGAGTTTGCAAGATTTAGATATAACATTGTGACATCGTTTGCAGAGGGTTATTTTGAAGGAAAATGTTGGCTTAGTTGGTTGCCGGCTATTTTAATGGAGGAACAGCATTTTTGGTAGTGGGTAATTGGAAGGAGGAGAATGACATTGTTAGCAGTGGGTGACTTGAGCAAGAGGACATTGTTAGCCATATATGACTATAATGGGGATAGAGTGGAAGAGGAGTAGTTTTTTGGTAATGAGTGACTTTGAAGGAGGAGGATGACATTGTTGCATGGCAGTGGACAATTTTAAAGGACCAGCAAGATGAGATTGTAACCAATGGGTGATTTTGAAGTAGGGTGACATTGTTAATAGAGGGAGATTTTGAAGGAGGAGGATTGCATTGTTAATAGAGGGAGATTTTGAAGGAGGAGGATGGCATTGTTAGTAGTGGGTGATTTTGAATGAGGAGGATGACATTGTTGGCCGTGACTGATTGTGTAGGGGGAGGATTAATTAGTTGGCAATGAGTGATTTTGAAGTAGCAGGATGACATTGTTGGCAGTGAGTGACTATGATGAAAGTAGGGTAGAGGAGGGTAGCCTTTTTGTCGAAGGAGTTAGTAGATAAATTTTGAGTTTTAGCTCGCCTGATAAGGCAGCTTATAGAATCGCACAGTCCGTCCGTCCGTCCGTCCGTCCGTTTACACGATAACTTTTGAAGACATTGATGGATTTCAACTAAACTTGGCAAAAACATTGCCTATGGACCTGTGACAAAGCCTATTGAAAATGGGCCACATTGGTCCACAGGTTGCTGAGATGACGCGCGCTCACTTTGTCTTCATTTTGATAGTCAAAATGAAAATGTGACATTAAATGGACATTAAAAGTTCAAATGTGCTTCCTATGGATTGTTAGCGGATAGTACAAAATATTAAATGCCGCTTCGACCAAATTTAAGATTTAATAGTAGAGTAAATAAAACCAGAAAATACCTATTATAGGACGGAAATAAATCTATTTCGCATTTATATGCAAATTGGTAGCCAAATTTACATTTTTCGAATTGCGTTTCATTATGATAGTCAATAATAACCGATTTTGATTTTCTTTTGATTTTGATACTCAATATTAATCAATTTTGATTTTTTGTTTATTTCGATACTCAATATTAGTCAATTTTGATTTTTTGTTTATGTTAATAGTCAATATTAATCTATTTTAATTTTCTTTTGATTTTGATACTCAATATTATTCAACTTTGATTTTTTGTTTATTTCGATACTCAATATTAGTCAATTTTGATTTTTTGTTTCTTTTAATAGTCAATATTAATCTATTTGGATTTTCTGTTGATTTTAATAGTCAATATTAATCTATTTTGATTTTCTTATGATTTATATAGTCAATATTAATCTATTTTGTTTTTCTGTTGATTTTAATAGTCAATATTAATTTATTTTGATTTTCTGTTGATTTTAATAGTCAATATTAATCTATTTTGATTTTCTTATGATTTTAATAGCCAATATTAATATATTTTGATTTTCTTATGATTTTAATAGTCAATATTAATCTACTTTGATTTTCTGTTGATTTTTATAGTCAACATTAATGTACTTTGATTTTCTGTTAATTTTTATAGTCAACATTAATGTACTTTGATTTTCTATTGATGTTAATAGTCAATATTAATCTATTTTGATTTTCTGTTGATTTTAATAGTCAATATTAATCTATTTTGATTTTCTGTTGATTTTAATAGTCAATATTAATCTATTTTGATTTTCTGTTAATTTTAATAGTCAATATTAATCAATTTTGATTTTCTGTTGATTTTAATAGTCAATATTAATCTATTTTGATTTTCTGTTGATTTTAATAGTCAATATTAATCTATTTTGATTTTCTGTTGATTTTAATAGTCAATATTAATCTATTTTGATTTTCTGTTGATTTTAATAGTCAATATTAATCTATTTAAATCAAAATAGATTAATATTGAGCTAATTTGAATAACAATTTACTAATCAAAATAAATGTATTTATATTATTGTTTCACCAAAAAATGTGTACACGGTCCCCTTTGATCAGGCGAGCTTCTGTTACGGCTTGCCGTAGGTTTTTATTATCACATTTACTCAATTTTCAATTGCATGAAGATACTCCGTCGTACGTAACCAATTTAACACTAAAGACGGCCATTTCCAAAACTAACTACAACTAAAAACAGCATGTTGCCTACTGACGGATTTGCCATTGATCTCTCAAGGGTAGTCACGTCCGCAGGAAAAGAAGCTGGCAAAACTCGCAGCTCAATTTAATAAGAATAGGTTTACTTTTATAATGTTTGTGTTTTGAATTGTGAAACGTCGCGCTTGGTTACGTCGCAGGCTTGGGAATTACTTAACTAATTTTTCCTTCTTAAATGGTTGCTTATCGTAAGTTTTACTTAGCAGTCAATTTTTGCTAACCGACTCTTAGCATTTTTTTTACTGAATTAAAATAAGAAATGGATTAATTTTTTGCTAAGTCAATCTTATATTCGGATACTTAATCTAAAATCCTAAGCAAACCATAGTGAATAGCCCCCCTGGCTCGGCTCGGCTCGCTCAATGTTATTGGAGGTCAGTGGCTCGGCTCGGCTCGCTCAATGTTATTGGAGGTCAGTGGCTCGGCTCGGCTCGCTCAATGTTATTGGAGGTCAGTGGCTCGGCTCGGCTCGGCTCGCTGACCTAAACTAGCATGTGTGCTCAGGACAGGAGGATCAGTGAATAATATAAATATAGAGCACGTGCATGTGTATTGCATCTGCAATCTGCATACAAGCACGTACAGAACTGAGTTTCAGAGGGGCTACTTCCAATGCAAATTTTGAAAATTTTTGTCATTTTATAAAGAAAAAACCTACAGCAAGCCGTAACAGAAGCTCGCCTGAGTAAAAGGGACCGTGTGCACATGTTTGGGAAAAGAATACTGATGATTGGATACCTATAGAAAACTCTTTTAATGGCACCATGTTCAACATATGGAAAATTTTTTTGAAATAAGCCGCCATGGATAGAACATGGTGCCATTATAATAGTTTTCCATATGTGGTTGATATTTCTTATATTTTCTGCTGATTGTTCAATTCCAATCTATTTGTCTTTACGAAACAATTCAATTTTATAATTACTAATACTCTTATTAGATTATTATTATTATTATTACCTTATTATTAACATTATAATAGATCTGTTTTATCAATTTTATAATACTAATACTCATATTAGATTATTATTATTATTATTACCTTATTATTAACATTATAATAGATCTGTTTTATATCAATCTGTTTGTCATTTAAAATGCCTAATATTTTTGACGTTACTCAGGCTCAGGTTGGACATGCCCATGACCATTAAAGTTGGCATATGTAATTTCATATAAATAGACGCAAAAGTAAAATCACAGTTTTGCACTTTTGTGCCGATAATTCAAAAGCGAGGGAACCAAATTCAACCAAATTTTAAAGATAAATACTTAATATATATGCTAACAATCTATAAAAATATTGGACATGCCCATGACCATAAAGGGTGGCATATGTAATTTCATATAAATAGACGTAAAAGCAAAATCACAGTTTTGCACTTTTGTGCAGATAATTCAAAAGCGAGCGAACCAAATTCAACCAAATTTTAAAGATAAAAATTTTATATATGTACTAACAATCTGTTAAAATATTGGACATGCCCATGACCATTAAAGATGGCATATATCGTTTCATATAAATAGACGTAAAAGTAAAATCACAGTTTTGCACTTTTGTGCAGATAATTCAAAAGCGAGTGAACCAAATTCAACCAAATTTTAAAGATAAATACTTAATATATATGCTAACAATCTACAAAAATATTGGAGATGCCCATGACCATAAAGGGTGGCATATGCAATTTCATATAAATAGACGTAAAAGCAAAATCACAATTTTGCACTTTTGTGCAGATAATTCAAAAGCGAGCGTACCAAATTCAACCAAATTTTAAAGATAAAAACTTTATATATGTACTAACAATCTGTAAAAATATTGGACATGCCCATGACCATTAAAGGTGGCATATATCGTTTTATATAAATAGACGTAAAAGTAAAATCCCAAATTTGCACTTTTGTGCAGATAATTCAAAAGCGAGCGAACCAAATTCAACCAAATTTTAAAGATAAACACTTAATATATATACTAACAATCTGTAAAAATATTGGACGTTGATACGTCATGGGCGTATGAATTTTGAAGAGATGTTTATCAAACCTTACTATATGCTACCTATAATCAATACCTACTTCGCGTAAATAATTATAGCATAAAACCGAACGTACAGATGTTCACCAAACTTTCAGAATTTGTGCATGATATGATAGGCTAAAACATATAAAAAATGCAGACGTTGATACGACATGGACGTATGAATTTTGAAGAGATGTTTATCAAACCTTACTATATGCTACCTATAATCAATACCTACTTCACGTAAATAATTATAGCATAAAACCGAACGTACAGATGTTCACCAAATTTTTAGAATTTGTGCATTATATGAATGGCTAAAACATATAAAAAATGCAGACGTTGATACGACATGGACGTATGAATTTTGAAGAGATGTTTATCAAACCCTACTATATGCTACCTATAATCAATACCTACTTCACGTAAATAATTATAGCATAAAACCGAACGAACAGATATTCACCAAACTTTCAAAATTTGTGCATTATATGAATGGCTAAAACATATAAAAAATACAGACGTTGATACGACATGGACGTATGAATTTTGAAGAGATGTTTATCAAACCCTACTATATGCTACCAATAATCAATACCTACTTCACGTAAATAATTATAGCATAAAACCGAACGTGCAGATATTCACCAAACTTTCAGAATTTGTGCATTATATGAATGGCTAAAACATATAAAAAATACAGACGTTGATACGATATGGACGTATGAATTTTGAAGAGATGTTTATCAAACCCTACTATATGCTAACTATAATCAATACCTACTTCGCGTAAATAATTATAGCATAAAACCGAACGTACAGATGTTCACCAAATTTTTAGAATTTGTGCATTATATGAATGGCTAAAACATATAAAAAATGCAGACGTTGATACGACATGGACGTATGAATTTTGAAGAGATGTTTATCAAACCCTACTATATGCTACCTATAATCAATACCTACTTCACGTAAATAATTATAGCATAAAACCGAACGAACAGATATTCACCAAACTTTCAGAATTTGTGCATTATATGAATGGCTAAAACATATAAAAAATACAGACGTTGATACGACATGGACGTATGAATTTTGAAGAGATGTTTATCAAACCCTACTATATGCTACCTATAATCAATACCTACTTCACGTAAATAATTATAGCATAAAACCGAACGTGCAGATATTCACCAAACTTTCAGAATTTGTGCATTATATGAATGGCTAAAACATATAAAAAATACAGACGTTGATACAATATGGACGTATGAATTTTGAAGAGATGTTTATCAAACCCTACTATATGCTAACTATAATCAATACCTACTTCGCGTAAATAATTATAGCATAAAACCGAACGTACAGATGTTCACCAAATTTTTAGAATTTGTGCATTATATGAATGGCTAAAACATATAAAAAATGCAGACGTTGATACGACATGGACGTATGAATTTTGAAGAGATGTTTATCAAACCCTACTTTATGCTACCTATAATCAATACCTACTTCACGTAAATAATTATAGCATAAAACCGAACGAACAGATATTAACCAAACTTTCAGAATTTGTGCATTATATGAATGGCTAAAACATATAAAAAATACAGACGTTGATACGACATGGACGTATGAATTTTGAAGAGATGTTTATCAAACCCTACTATATGCTACCTATAATCAATACCTACTTCACGTAAATAATTATAGCATAAAACCGAACGTGCAGATATTCACCAAACTTTCAGAATTTGTGCATTATATGAATGGCTAAAACATATAAAAAATACAGACGTTGATACGATATGGACGTATGAATTTTGAAGAGATGTTTATCAAACCCTACTATATGCTACCTATAATCAATACCTACTTCACGTAAATAATTATAGCATAAAACCGAACATACAGATGTTCACCAAAATTTCAGAATTGGTGCCTTATATGAGTGGCTAAAACATATAAAAAATACAGACGTTGATAAAAAATACAGATATTTTTATTTTAAAACCATTGACTTGTCAATTCCCATTTGGTCCACAAGTGGTGGAGATGTAGGAAAAACCCGGTTTGAAGGGAAAACCTGCACCAAATTGACTTATTTCATGACTATAAATTACAAAAGCTGATAAATTTATAAAATTTTCGCTGGGCATGTCCTCATGGTCAGCAAACAGATTGTCGTTGTCTTCAACATTGATTTTAAAGTGAGCGTCGTCTGTGTTAAAAAGATAAAAAGGCACATTCAAAGCCAATCCAGGTAAACGACTTTTTGCTAAGATTAAAATTACAAAATTGTCCAACCTATGAATTTCTATGCATCACATGCAAAAAATATCTTTCAAAAGTAACTTTCATCATTTCTATCGTTTTAATGCCATCTGTGTGAAAGCGGAATTAGACAAATAATGTTTAGAATAATTTCTTCTATCTGTTGACCAACAAACGTAAAATAATTAGATCAAACCTTACTAAACTTTGGCTACCTTACCCACTTCCATTACCTAAAGTGCAACAATTGACTGTTTATCAGGTTAATTTATAACAAAAGTAAATTACAGTCTTTGTTCGTCACCCTATTCGGGTTGTCACACTGCCAGTAATAAGTAATGGTCGTGGGTTGTCTCCTTACTGGCATTAACGAACGCACCTTACGTAACCAATGTCAATATTACCAATTGTATACCATTTCCAGAGTCCCCCACTTGTATGAACATCATTAGAGGTGAAAATTATTGAGTTATACATTTACCTTTTGTGCCAGTAAGGATAATGTTTATAATTTTTATTTAAATTGAGTTAAAAATAGGTTGTACGCTTTTCCAATGTACGCAATGTAGTTATGCAATGTAATGCAAAGTTACGCAATGTAGTTCCAATGTAGTTATGAACGCAATCTAGTGAAGGTAAGGCCCCATATCTGCAACACTTTAAAGCAAATCATTACTACGAAAGTTCGGTATTGAAAATTGTTTTACAAATTTAATTGGTTAAGGAGCAACTGCCCAGACACAGTGCTATTAAGCAAAACCTGGAAAATCTGCTTTCTGAAATTATAAATCGATTGAGCGTTGACATCTGAAACATTTAAACCGCTTAAAGATTGTTCCAATAATTTTAGAAGGAAACAACCACAATCATACCCATTTAACTGAATAGGGTGGCTGAAAATTAAATTATTTTGCCAACATTCTGGTAAAATACCAAGAACGGAATGCAAAACAATTTTTAAATGGGACAAATGTTCATCAACATTAACATGACCAGGTAAAGAATCCATAACTGTTAATATAAAAGGGTCAAAATTGATTTTAATAAGGAACCAATGGTCGATATGATTTGAAGGCAAGTAAATAGTGGAATTTCGTAATTGATTTATATTTCGTATTAGATAATCAGGAAACATTTCTTCGACAGCTTGATAGCACCCATTTTGACCGCAGTAAAAGAAATAACTATCTAATACATAGTGGTTGGGAGTGTTTATGGAAGTCAATAAGTAATTAGCATAGGCATTGATCACTAAATCGTCTAGCCACTGCCCTTCATGCAAAGTAGCTATAGATTTTCTACGGCCTACAAAGTTCCCAAATTTAAAAACAATTGCGTCATACTCAACTTCTATTGGCTTTGGAATAATTGTAGAAGATTTGCTGATACTGCAGTCAGTCATTTCAATGGCATCAACCTTGACATCAACCAAATCATTGACTGATAGTTTCTTTAGGTCATCAATCATAAGCGTACTATTATCAATCACCCAGGACATCATTATAGGCTTATGATGACTGAAATAGCTTTCCGCGTACCAGCAATTCAGTTCTGAGATATTACTGAAGCAAATATCAATTTGAGAATTACTGTTTGTCGAGTATTGTCCGATTTTACACTTCAAACTTAGATTAAAAGCGCTCATTAACTTCACAAATTCCGAGCAACAGGATTTTGTGAGGTCAATGTTAAAATCCCCAACTACTATCAACATCTGCCCAATAAAATATTTTTGTAGTATATCATTTAAGAAGGATAGGAATTCGGTGACAACAACCTTTGGCGATTTATACCCATAAAGGATATCAACTTTTTCAATAGTCATCAAACCAAACTCAACCAACCCTCCTATAAACGATTTACTGAACATTTCTGTTTTTCTAATGGAGTGGGAAGATAAGTTATTCTTAAGCGCATATAGCCCATGTGGCTTCCTTACTGAACTACAGCAGTCCATTTTATTTATAAGGGAATAGTTGGGCATTGAGAATTTATCAGTATCAAGGGTCCAAGATTCACAAAAAAGCAAAGCATCAAAGTTTTGATATTGGTCGTCGACTTTGATGTCATCAAAGTGACTGTTCAAGCTTTGGATGTTGTGAAACAACACTGTAATCGTTGACTTTGACAATTTATCGGGTAAAGGATAGTTAAAAGCTACTCTTTTTTCCCTCAACCTACTCATTTCCAATTCAACTATATCAAAACCTGAAGCAGGCATTGGAGCAGTAAATTGTCCTTCCAAATACAGTCCAGATAATTTAGTTGCTCTACTACAGGCGACATACAAAGCAGCTCTTGTTAATCCCTTTCGTAAATGGACTGCTACAGATTCATAAGTTGCTCCTTGAGATTTGTGCATGGTAATAGCTTCAGCAGGTACCAAGGGAAATTGACTTCTTACAACCTGTATATCCCTTCCTGGCCAATTCTTGATGATTTTATTTGTCGTCTTTACCGGAGTCCAGTTCTTTTCCAAAATATTAGGTATTTTGTTGTTCGCCGCTCTGCATTCTTGACCAACTTCCCTTGAATCAAATTCAATTAAAGCTATCATAGGAATTTTTTGACCATTTGTTAAATTTCCATATATAATTTGTTTTAAAATTCCTGAAGCTCCATTAACCAATCCATCCCGTGTGTTAACATTTATTGTCATCATATATTTGGCGTTGATCTTCAACAGCAATTCATAGGGTAATCCTTGGCTCTCACGAACGTTTAAATTTCGTGCACTTTCCAGAATGGCTTCTTTATCCTTTTGACTTTTTCCTTGGCATTTGTCCCTTGCAGTTGAGATTATTCCTTCAGTCACCATTTTCTCCAATACGTTTTGATTGTAAATTTTGACACTTTGATTATCATAGTAAAGATGCACAGCTTCTTGAGGGATTGTTTTGGGGTCTTTAATTTCCCTATCCTTGAATAGCACAATATCTTCTTCGAGCATTTTCCCTATTGACATCCTGTTCAAAGCGTTTGCAAACCGTAGGTCATCTTTTTGACGCATAACTTCTGAGAGTTCAAAAAAGTTTGAAGGGCTCCCAAAACAAATTCCCAGATATAGCCTGTAGATCTTTTAATTTATCAAATATATATTTTCCACCAACTGGCTTAAATTGATGAAAGTCGCCAACTAATAAAATACTTATGCCTCCAAATAATTTGTTATTTGTAAATATTTGTTTAAGTCTATTGTCTATTTGAATGAACATATTCAAACTTACCATTGATACTTCATCAATGATTACTAATTTAAGGTCTCTTAATTTACAATAAAGAGTATTGCAAAAATCATGCGTTAACTTTGGTATTTGTTTAGTAAATTGACTTAATGGCAAACAGAATGTTTCATGTAAAGTACTTCCTTTTATATTGTACGCGGCCTTACCTGTAGGTGCGCACAATAAAATTTTTACCGTATCCGGGGTAGCTCCAGGTAGGGAATTGAGATATCGCAAAGAGGATTGTACTATGGCTTTGATCAAATGACTTTTACCAGTACCGGCACCACCTGTCACAAACTCATAAGAAGGATCTTCATTTATCTTTAAAGAGTTAAGCCTGTGATACATGAACCTTCTTTGTTCTTTGTTCAAAGACCTCATTAAAGCAACAAAGTCTTCATTTGATAAAATATTGGGAATATTAAAAACCTTCCTCCTGTCTTTCTCGTCAGTAAAATCACCATTATTATTTACCATGTCATCACATGGTATGTCTAGGATTACACTTTCGTTTAGGTCTTCTACAGGGTAGTCGTCTTCGGTGTTCTCGTCTTCTATATCCTCCAAGTCCATATCTTCAATATTTTCCTGTTTTTCATATTCGCTTCTCTTAATGTCAATTGAACGCAAATTAAATGTGTATAAATTCTTTATGTCAACTGAGATCAGCTCTTTCTCTTCATCCCTCCAAGGTAGATATAACATTAGTTGTTCTCTGTAGTAATTTCTTTCATCTTGATATTTATTATATCTTCTATATCTTATAATCTTCTGTTTCTTTCTTTTTTTGATATATCCAGAATTATCTTGTAGTTTATGAACTGCAGCCGATTCTTCTTCATCCTCTGATTGGTCGTTGTCATCTTCGTTATTATCTTCAAAATTCAATTCCTTAGACACAGCAGCTCTTTTGGTCTTTGAAAATGTGTAATATGCCGCAAAATCGGCCAGACACAAATGTTCCAAATTGGTAGGTCTTTGACAGTAATGTTCTATCAAACCAGGCATCAGTACATCTGTAGAATCAGGACTCAATTTCTCCAATTCTTCCATTGATTTGGCGAATCTCACTCTCTGTTCCCTTTCACCAGATGAAATAAATGATGTACTTCTACTGCACATGCTGAGAGGAATACATAGAATAGTATATGCAGCCTCTTGTGCTGACACCTCCGTGGAATTCAAAAAGACGCTGGCCACCTTTCGCAGCTTCTGTTGAATGGTAGCATTACCGTACTCCACATCATCCACCACAGCTTTGAGTAATTTCGACATCCCACGACATGATTTAGAAATATAAGACACACAGTATTTAGCACAAGCATAAGGGTCCAAAATAAACTGAATATCCATATTAGACCTCCATAAAGAAGCCATTTTTAAATTGTAAGCGTTTTCGAAGACGGAATCCACATTCCGCTTTAAAAACACTGTTGGTCTTTTGATGGCATTCCTAATACACATTAAATATGTCTTTTCGTCTAATTTACAAAGCGAAAGAAATTCGTCAGATGAAATATTGGTATTTTGTTTGTCTTTGTGTATTTTAGTCAATAATTCCTTCACAGTAATAGCAGTTTTAGTCAGATTTTGTCTTATATTTTTAGGTACATCGTCAGGTAAAGGCAAAAAAATATTAGTTTCCTTCAAGGGGAAATAAGGCATACCGAACCTACAAATTATTCCAGTTTTTGTCTTCCTCTCACAAGTAGTAGTATGCTTATGGCCTTGATGGATGACGCTGTCGACATCTGCTTGACACTGAATAAACTTATCAATAAAAGAAATACAATCTCCATTAATTTCAGTGCCACCCATATCATTGAATTTAGGAGACCCTTCCAACCAGAATAGTCCGTGCATATGAGGTGAACCTCTATGCTGAAATTCTATTCGATAGAAGAAGTCCTTCACCAGATACCCAGAAAAAGCGCCACCAGGAGATAATAAAATGTACTTCTTCCACTGTCTCAGACGCCAATCAAAATATCTTGCACACGTTATAGGATCTCTTCGGATTAAGTCCGCTTTTCTTTGGTATGGTAGGGCAACAGCTTTCTCTTCGGTAATAACCAGTTGGTCCAAAACAAAACTGAGTATCACTATCAGTTCAGGCCAATGCGTTTCTGCTGCAGACAAGGTTATGAAAAAAGTTGGGATACCCAATTGTCGAATCATTGCCATTAAATTATTTTGTTTCTGTTCCCAGTATGCAGGAGATGATCTGATCTGTTTCAGCATACGATATCCATCGTCATGTTGTACCAAGTTATTGACATATTCATTCGACTTCATTTCAGCAGCTGTAATAGTACCGCACTTCTTTTTTCGAAGACAAATAGAAATTAAGTTAGACACTTGATGAGTTTGTAATACTTTAAAAGAATATAATAATTTTACTGGTATACAACCCCTCCGATCAGACCTCCTAGCTTCTGATTTAGCTATCTCTCCATAGCTTGGTTTTATCTTGAATTTCCTCTTCCGTCCGCAA
This sequence comes from Tomocerus qinae, assembly GCA_020055645.1. Lineage (NCBI taxonomy): Eukaryota > Metazoa > Arthropoda > Collembola > Entomobryomorpha > Tomoceridae > Tomocerus > Tomocerus qinae. The sequence goes on along the minus strand of CM034547.1, from coordinate 15,079,681 downwards.
TAAATAGTTGGAAATGCTAGTTCCTCAGCATTCATGTCATTGATCAAGGAAAGAGGTCTTTTATTTTCTCCAGGTGCGTAACTTTTTGCTTGATTTCCATTTATTTCATCAATATTGTATAGAAGAGTCTCGTTTCCTCCTGGATTCACTTCCTCTTCTTCCTGATTTTCTTCGTCCAATTTGCCATTTTCATCCATTTTATTTGTCTTGTCACTTTCATCAACAATGAAATCTACTATATCAGAGGTTAGTCTATTCTCCCAATCTTCCGACAAAGTAACTTGTTCTTCCAAGTAAATTTCTGTGGTACATAAGTATTTACACGCAGTATAGACCTTTGCAGGTCTAATTGTCTCGAACATGTAAGGATTTTTATAACACATACGCCTCATCAATTGTAATTGAATTACACTGGTTTCATTAAACTTTCTAGGAAGAACTTTTGCTGTTTCATCAATTGTATTTAAAATATTAATCACATTACCTTTTAATCCATACTGGTTACCAACTCCCAAATTTCGAATTTGCATAAATGGTAGACGCAAAGCACAAAGCCGTTCCTCTAATTGCGTCAAACCTTTAAGTACATCTGGGACATCTACGTAAGCGAATCCGTTAAAAGCAGCCAGTTTTGGAATTTTACCATTGTTGATTCCAATCCAACAAGTAAAGCATACTGTCCCGTTTTCGTCTGCAATAACTTTTGCCAAAAATTCTTCCTTCAGTCCTTTGGATTTTAGATTGTCCATGTTCAATCTGCGAATAGAATCTGGAAACCACAATCCGTTGCAACAACAACAAATATAAACTGGTCCATATTTTATGTTATTAATAAAATTTTTGCTACAGTCGTTCCAATTGTCTGGATTACGCTTTGCCTTTTTCCGGTCTGTATTTTTTGTTTGCTCCTGTTTCTTAAAATCGGGATCCTTCCTTTTATTCACTTTACGTTTACCATCACGCTTTCTTTCTTCCTCCAAAAACTCTTTATCCTTTCGATAATTCTTTAATCTATTGTTAGTTCTTTGCCTCTCTTCTTCCAAAAATTCTTCGTTTTGTCGAAGCGTGGCCTTTCTTTCAACATCACGCTTCTTTTCTTCTTCCAAAAACTTTTCATCTGTTCGATATGCCTTTAATCTATTGTTAGTCCTTTGCCTCTCTTCTTCCAAAAATTCTTCGTTTTGTCGAAGAGCAGTTTTTCTTTCTGCATCACGCCTCCTTTCTTCTTCCAAAAATTCTTCATTATTTTGTCGAAGAGCAGCTTTTCTTTCTGCATCACGCTTCCTTTCTTCCAAAAATCCTTCATTTTGTCGCAAAGCAGCTTTTCTTTCCGCATCACGCTTCCTTTCTTCTTCCAAATATTCTTCATTTTGTCGAAGAGCAGCTTTTCTTTCTGCATCACGCTTCCTTTCTTCTTCCAAAAATGCTTCATTTTGTCGCAAAGCAACTTTTCTTTCCGCATCACGCTTCCTTTCGTCTTCCAAAAAGTCTTTATTTTCTCTTAATGCAGTTTTTCTATCAGCGTCACGTTTGCGTTCTTCCTCCATATGAGTAGAATCAAGTCTTTGTTGCCTTTTAGAATCTCTTTTATTCAGATTCCTAGCTTTTTTACTAATTCTTTTAGTTTTTGGCATGATGAAATGAGTCGTAAAAAGTTTAAATGATTCAAACAAACAAAAGAAGTTAAATCAATTCAATTAATACAAAATAAGATAAACTATAAACAAAACTTCACTTCAAGTCACAGGTGTAACCGTTTGGCTTTAAATTTGTTGCTATTGATTAAAAAACGAGGCTCCTTGACAGACTGTTCGAAACTGAGTGGTAAAAAGAACCGCAATCCGTCAAGACACTAGTTAATGTACCCAGTAATTCGATTTCAAATGACAGATAAAAATTCTGAACACTTTATTTGCACGATTTTGAAAGACGAATGACGAAATTTCAAAAAATAGCATTGCAGGTTAGATTAAACAAAGTTTTGATAATCATGGTCCATGTTACCATGATAAAGCTTTATAATACAAGCTTTATAATAATTAATATATCCTATTATAACAAAAATTACTATTAAGAGTCAGGGTTACCTTTTCACTTGACATGATTTTGACTATCAAATTGGCGTCTAACGTCAAATTGGCGTCTAATCGAAATAAAATCAAAATTGACTGATATTGATTATCAAAATCAAAAGTATAAAGTCTATATAAATAAATATAAATATAAAATAGATTTATTTCCGTCACCTATTCATGACTCGTTCGTTCGCAAATTGTTAGATAGAAGCGGAGTTAAATATTTTATACTTTTTATATAACAATTTATAGGAAACGCCATTGAACTTTTTAATGTCCATTTTATGTATTTATGTATGTATAATGTATGTATTTATGTATTTATGTATGTTTTTTAAAATCGATTAATATTGGCTATCATAATGAAAAGCAATTCGAAAAATATAAATTTAACTATCAATTTGAATATAAATGCGAAATAGATTTATTGCCTTCCTATAATAGATATTTTCCGGTTTTATTTACTTTATTATAAAATCTTAAATTTGGTCGAAGCGGCATTTAATATTTTGTACTATCCCGCTAACAATTCATAGGAAGCACATTTGAACTTTTAATGTCCATTTAATGTCACATTTTCATTTTGACTATCAAAATGAAGACAAAGTGAGCGCGCGGTTTCTCAGCAACCAATGGACCGATTTACCCCAAATTCAATAGGGATCGTCAGTGGTCCACAGGCATTGTTTTTGCCAAGTTTGGTCAATATCCGTTATTGCTTTCGAAAGTTATCGTGGGGACGGACGGACGGACGGACGGACGGACGGACGTACGGACGGACTGTGCGGTTCTATAAGCTCGCTTTTTCAGGCGAGCTAATGAGTCAAAAATGGCAAATAATTGCGCGGAGCGCGAAATTTTTTGCTATTTAGAGAAAAAATTCCCCTTTTCTTGGATTTCGGGGGGGGGGGGCTTCAGCCCGTAAAGCCCATCCCTCTATACGTCCTTGTCTGCATAATGTAATTATTTCCATTTCATCGTCATCCAACAAAATCCTTTAAAATACAACCATTTTCTGTTATTCTAAACTAATCTCACCTTAATCACATTTATTTGCCTTTGACATTTGAATTAATTAAAACATCTCATCACCTCCTCCTTACTAAAAAGAAAGCCTAAAAGAAATAACTTCATTTCATTCGGAATTCCATGTAAAACTTTCACTAAACATGCTTTCACCTGTGAAGGTTTTATATAGAAAATAAAAAGTTATACGACGTTCGATGAGCTACTTTATACGCACTCTGTATTTGATCCATTTATCAAACCTGTTGGCGTAAAAAACGTAATGTTGAATGATTGAATGTAGCGTAGTGTAGGTGTATGTATGAAAATTTGTCATTGCAACATTGCAAGGCAAGGGCAAGAGCCAAAATCAAGCAGCAAGAGCTATATTAATTTGAAAGCAAACAGCTGTTACGCATATGCCATTTGCGTTTGCATAATATTATGCATACTGCCACTGCCTGGCCTGTATACTTATATTGGTTGCTAAATAAATTTGTAGTGTTCAATATCTTTTTTGATTTATATTATTAACTTTACAAAAGATTTAAGTTCAGGATCCAATAAGAGTAAAATTTTTTCAACTGTACATAATATAATACTATACATTACATGCTACTTACTACTCAATACGGCGGTGAAGTCTGTCAAGTTTGATGATTTGATTTGAAGGAGAATAATTCCAAAACTCCAAACGGTCTGATCATTGTACAAATAGAAGTCTTACGATATAGGAGTAAAGAACTTGATTCTATTCAAATTTATTCTGTCAATACTACAATAGCTACTATTGATCTTATAGCGATTGTAGAGATAAGTTCCACTCCACTCACAAAGGAGGAGGTGATGAGAAGTTTTATTTAATTCAAATGTCAAAGGCAAATAAATGTGATTAAGGTGAGATTAGTTTAGAATAACAGAAAATGGTTGTATTTTAAAGGATTTTGTTGGATGACGATGAAATGGAAATTCTAATTCTATCTTCAGCAGTTCACGATTGCTTACACAACTTACACCGCTGACGATCCACTGTTTTTTCACTGCAAATGTCGAAAACTTATACGATATTTGACCTACGCCTATGATACAAGCATCAAGCTACAAGTAGCAATGAAGAATGTTTGTGTTTGACGGGGTAACGATACGGTAATTCCAGCCCACGCACGCTATCAATAATGTAACAATGTCAATAAAGCATTATTTAAACTAATAATATTATATGTACTTTAAATACTAATACTTAACTTAATTTTCGGCCTTGCTTTTCCGTTATTTTGAAATTTTTGAATTGCAGGGCAATATATACGTGACGCAGTATTAATAAACCCAAAAGCAAGGCGGTCAGGTAAATCTTTATTTTACATTCAATCTTTAAAAAAGATTATAGATTTGGCTGAATTTAGGCAGCGGTACTTTGTTGCCACTGTCCACGCCAAGGTACTTCAAATAAATACCATAACGACCTAACAAAGGTATGCTTATAGTTTTAAAAAAAATCTCTCAGAACCACTAATGGGGATCAAGGAGAAGGAGCCATAGAGCATTACTCAATGGCACAGGGACGCCTGTACGTTTCCCCCGTAAGTGGTTCTGAGTAAATTTCAATCCCCACTATTAGCATACCTTGTTAGGTAGCCATGGTGTTTAAAGTACCTTGGTCCACGCTGTCGCCGCTGTTGCCGCCGGGAGGTTAGCGGCAACAACATTATAGCGGAGACAGTGGCAACAGTGGCGACACGGTACAACCATTAGCGGCGACACGCAAATCCCACTAGCGGCAACAGCGGCGACACAGCTAAAACCATTAGCGGCAACAGAGACACATTGGCTGAATTTAGGCAGCGGGATCTCGTTGCTTCAATTGCCCCCGTTGCCCCAAGTTAAGCCAATTAGGTAACCTATTGTCTTTTCCATTTGCCTCCCGTCACTATTTTTGCATCTTTTTTGACCTAACCTAATTAAAAATAAACATGCTACATTTTTGTTATGTATTAACAATAAAACAGTTTATTTTTTATTAGGTTTGGTCAAAAAAGAGGCAAAAATAGTGACGGGAGGCAACATATTAAAGTAATAGGTAAAGTGACTAAGCATGGGACAACGGGGGCAATTGAGGCAACGAGATCCCGGTGCCTAAATTCAGCCGACACATTAATCAGCCTGATATCCTCTGTTGCCGCTGTTGAGCATTGAGGTCAGAGCAGCAGTGTACTGGCTTATATTAGGTTTAGCGGCAACAGAGGAAATCAGATTAATGTGTCTCTGTTGCCGCTAGTGATTTTAGCTGTGTCGCCGCTGTTGCCACCTGTGGTTTTTGTGTGTCGCCACTGTTGCCACTGTTTCCGCTTATATGCCGTTGCCGCTGACCCCCTTACTCCCTAGCGGCAACAGCGGGGACAGTGGCAACAAAGTACCGCTGCCTAAATTCAGCCATAGATTTGATTATGGATTAGATCCGCAAAATTCGTCTCATATAGCGCCCAAAAAATATTTTGTGATCACGGATAAGACCCGTGAATCATATTTTTTGGGGGCACAATTTTTTTTGTTTGCGGTTTAGATCCGCCAAAAACCAGACCCGGAGAAATTACCCAAAGCAAGAAGAAATTACAGCCCCAAGCGGGCAGCTGTGTTGTGTATTCTACACGATTCTAATTCTAAAAGCGACTAGATTTAGGCAGCGGGTTATCGTTGCCTCAATTGCCCCTGTCAAGCACGTATGCAGAACTGAGTTTCGGAGGGGGCTAGATTTCCAATAGATATTTTATGTATATATATTGGCGCGTAGCGCGAAAATTTTTGGCATTTTTTGAAGGAAATGAGACGAAAATAGCCTATAAATGGCAAATAATCGCGCGGAGCGCGAAATTTTTTGTTATTTTGAGAAAATAATTCCCTTTTTCTTGGATTTCGGGGGGGGGGGGGGGGCTTCAGCCCGTAAAGCCCATCCCTAAATACGTCCTTGGCCCCCGTTGCCCCTAGTTCAGCCACTTAACCTATTATTTTTGCCATTTGCTTCCCGTTACTATTTCTGCCTCTTTTTTGACCTAAAGAACCTAATTAAAAATAAACATATTACTTGCTTGTTAGGCTTTAACAATAAAACAGTTTATTTTTTATTAGGTTAGATCAAAAAAGAGGCAAAAATAGTGACCGGAGGCAACGGGGACAATATATTAAAGCAAAAGGTTAAGTGGCTAAACTAGGGGCAACGGGGGAGGGGGCAACAGGGGCAACGATAACCCGCTGCCTAAATCCAGCCCTAAAAGCTATCTCGGTGTGGCCATGTGAGAAATATTTTTTTATATTAATTTATTGACTTTATCTTATTCCAAGATTTACCCGGTTATTTACTAATACCCGCTATCTAAACGTCTAAACGAGATAACAAGAGCAGTGTTACGTTATTATACCATACTGTCCGAATTATCCCATGGAGATAATTTTCAAATCGAAACGGAAAAATCTCTGGCTTCTCATTGGTCGATGCATTTTTGAAATTGACCAATCAGAGCACAGCATTTCATTTCAAATTTTATATGATTTTCATAAAGCATTCCCAGGGGAAATATTTATTGAAATACTGAACTTTGCATTTCAGAATTGTGACTTGTGTATAAAGGCATGCAGACTAACTATTTTTAGCATGTATGGATATGGATACCATCACCACCATCATAAATCGTATAGATACACTGTACTAACCTCATGTAATTAAAACACGCTAATGGATTAACTTTAAACTGTGAGAACGTTATAATAGAGTAGACTTTAGCTAAATTATTGTTACAACTTGGTTACAACTTTGACGTATAATACATCAGTAGACTGGACTAGCTTAATTATATATCATATATCATTTGGACATTATAACATTACAAAATGATTACCTATTTGATAAACACGTATACATATTACAAATACAAATTAGAAATCTATTATTGGGCTATTTACACAACTATACATAACACCAGAATTACGTGTCATCCGACTGTCACACATCCACCGACATTACTTTTGATATCTTGTAATTGTATTGTTTCAGACAGAGTGAGTAATACACTATGCAGAACTGAAAACCAAGTGTCAACCATTGCTCCTTTCAGCAAAGCTATAGTCTAGTCTACTTATGGTGTTTTTATTAAAATTCGAAATTTAGTTGTATCATTTCATCGGATTGAGTACGCAATGCAATAGTATTGAAGCTTATAGGATGCGGATGATGTTATGCTAAGTGTAAGTCTGCATTTTTTTCAATTTACGATGTTGGTAATGGTAATCATACATGCTAAAAAAGCTAGTCCGCATTTGTTTATATCACAAGTCACAATTCTGTAATTTCAATAAATATTTCCCCTGGGAATGCTTTATGAAAATCATATAAAATTTGAAATGAAATGCTGTGCTCTGATTGGTCAATTTCAAAAATGCATCGACCAATGAGAAGCCAGAGATTTTTCCGTTTCGATTTGAAAATTATCTCCATGAGATAATTCGGACTGTACACATAATATTATATTATTTAAATTATTAACGTAATATTATTATTAGTAACCCGTCGTCGTTATTGCCATAATATTATTATGATAATATTTATGAAGGATACAAATAATTAGCCATGCAGGACAGTATATCGTAGTACGTATAATATCGTTAAACAAATCATTACTACAGAAAGTTTTGAGTGTTCAGATTAGTATAATAATATTAGTTATGTAGCCATCAGCGTATACGGCGTAAGCAGTGACATAAATTATTATCAATACAAATGCGACGACACGAATACGAATGAGTATAAGATAAGATAAATCACAATTTGTGCCTCCATTAATGATAACAAAAGGGGACAAAATAAATAATAAACCTACCGTTATAGTTTTACAAACAGATAAATAAAATGACTAAAATACCCTACTTACTACTTTTACTTTAGAGCGATAACTTCTTATAGGAATGCTCGATCTGTCTGTGTATCCGTCCGTGTGTCTGTTATCAGGTGGCCCGATTGGTATCACGCCTGCGCCAGCTGGCCGTACATACCATCGGGCAGCAGTCCATAAGAAAAGAAGCCTCCTACTTGTCTCCATGTAATTTCTCCTAACTACAGAAATCAAGATTTAGGAGGGGTTCCGCACCAATTGCGTTGACAAAATTTTGTCGTTGGATGTGGAATGGCTTTTTGCTTTTTACCCAAATTGCAGTTGTTTTTTGAATAAGCAGAATAAAAACGACCTTTCACTCAAATTGCAGTTGTTGTTTGAATAAGCCGAATTAAAACCTACGGCAAGCCGTAACAAAATTGGACAAAAGGCAAAATGAAATAAAAGACGTTGCACTATGTTCCATTAGCCTTGTATAGGATACTCTTTCTGTCTGTACGTCCGTCCGATTATCCGTATGCACGATAACTTTCGAACAGTTTGAGTTAGAATGTTCACATTCTCAGGGTATAATCTAATTATAAATAGGAAGGCCGAGTTCGTAAATGGGCAAAATTGGTCTCACCCTCTGACCGGGGGAGGGGTTTAAAATTTAAAAATATATTTTAATTAAGTCGTTTTCGTTTAAATATTAAACTGCTTTGTATTATATCCGTTCTGCAATGGTTTATTTTCGTAATTTTTATCCATTTTTACTTTGAGGGGATGACTATAACTTTGACCTGCCAGCTATCAAGCGAGCTGTTTCACAACTTTGTACGATGAATATAACCAAAGATGTAATGATTTTTAGTAATTTCTAAAATTTCTTTCCATTTACCTGTAGGTTGTAACCTGAAGATTTGAATAGCTTCAACCATTAGAAAGTTATCGTGCATGCGGATAACCAGACAGTCAGACATACAGACAGAAAGTGTATTCCTATACAGAGGAGATGAAATTCTCTGAATAACGCAATGTAATTGTTTTATTGTCTACAATTACCATAAAATATTATTATCATAAGCGGTGAGAATTATGTAAACATTGTAGGTGAATGTCCCCTCCATCTCGGCACCGCAAAAATACAAAATTGAATGAAAGCCTACCCTTTGCGTATCATCCCTATACACTGTCAGTTGCGAAGCAACGACACGTGATAGGGATGATCCCATTATCTAGTGTGTCTGCGTTGTTTCTGTTTTCTGGTTATGGTATGCAAGCACGTATCCAGGAATTTGTCCTAGGGGGGGGGGGGCAGACCAAAATATATTAGTAAAATTATGGCATAGCGCGAAAATTTTTTGGATTTTTAACCTTTTTTGGAAAAAAATCATCTTTTTCTGGAAGCTTAGGGGGGCCCGAGCCCCCCGGCCCCCCCTCTGGATACGTGCTTGATGGTATGATTTCCACTTCCAGGTTTCCACTTGTTTACACATTGGGTGAAAGGTTACTCGAAGCCTCAAAATCATTTTCACTACCACAGTTAACACTAGCGTGGTAAAAAACATTGTTAAAAACTTTGCCGCGTTAAGCTTTACGCAAATTATACAATTACACATACTAAAACATGCATCTGATGAATTTTATTTGGGACTAAATCATAATTAAATATAATTAATTAGATTAATTTAGTATAATAATAATATTATTATTATGTTATTATCATGGCCGCAACGAATTTATTTCATAATAATAATGTAGTACAAGAATCTTTGATCTTGATTCAACAGCTATAAATTATTGTAATATTATATTTTGAAGGGGAGGCACTGAGTCATTCAAGGCAAAAAATTCTTTATTTTTCTTTATGTCGGGGAATGGGGACATAGGCCACTGCAATGATTAAATTCCTATATATTTTATAGATACTTGCAACCCGTGGGCATCACCTATGCATCTAAAAAGTGGAAACATTACATGAGATTGATAGACTTCGAGTGACGTCACCGGAAGTCATACTTAGGGGGTTTACATGGAAATTACGTACTACTCTCCTCGGGGGTGACACCGGATGACCCTTGGCGATAAAAATAACAGCTAGTGTCCGAACTTTCCCCTATACTATCCTTGAGATACTTGTACGTGCCTATAATGTTTTCAATAATGTACCCCCAAAGCATACATTCATGTACTAAATTTAGCACATGAAGGAATGCGTTGGGGTACATTATTGAAAACATTAAAATTGCCAGAGCATCTAATACTCAAACGCTACGCTAGTAGAAGTAAAATAGGTTTGGAATTCCAGGCACGATCTGAAAGTTTCTGTAGCTGATATGACGTCACACGGCGACAATTTTCCAAAGAACCTCAATTTCCCCTATGCTTCCACATGGGGTGGAAAACCTTTTTTTCCAAAAAATTGTAATTTTTTTTTCCAGAATAAAATTATTATTTCCGTCCCATGGAGATGTCATCTGTGTGATGTCTTATCAAAAAATCAAAAGTGACTGGGAATGCCCCAGGTTGACGCAAATATTAAAATATGATTATGCTGCATGCTTAGGTCCATATTTTTAATAAACACTCCCACTCTAATCTCCACTCTTTGAGAGTGTAAGGTACGTATTGAGGTACCTTTCACTCTCGAAAAAGTGCGTAAAAAGTGCGTGAGAGTGAGAGTCGAGTCATTAAAAATATGGGCCTTATTAGTACCTTTCGAAATTGAGTTACATCCGTGAGCACGTATAATATTATGGTTTATTTCCATCATTCTGGCCCACCCTGTCCTGTATGTATGTATGTATATTATATATATGATAATATTCCATTTATCAACTCAGTCAGACAGAACATGCAGAAGAATAGATAATAGACACAATGCACGTCTCTATCTCTGGGCACAATACAGTTCATATTTTTTAAATTTTAATCTTGTAAATATTTAAGAACAGTATTTTAAATTAATGATTTTATCGTATTAAATAGAGTGAATTAATATCAAATCCTGGCACGGGAAAAATCAACAACTCAAAAATGATGCCCACTTCCAAAAATATCTTGCGAGATTTTCCTTTGATTCGGTTTTATACTGTTTTGGTGCTTAGTCTGTTTTACTTTGGACTTCAACTCGTTGTGGCACATCTCTCACATTCTTTGATTTTACAACTTGATGCATACCATATGTTGTACAACATTTTATCATTGGCAACTTGTATAATTACGGTCAAGGTAAGTAAATGTCGTGTGAGAGTGAGAAAGTGAGAATACATGCATATTTGCAGAGATACATAATAATAATTACATACGTAATATACTATAAGTTTGCATATAATTTCCTTTTCGTGATATATATACCTCTAAAAACACAATAGAAAAAATATTTTTGTGTACAGATGTGTCGCAAGGGAGAAAATCTAAAAAACACATTTGGCTGGATGAGAATCCATGTGTGTGGTGCAGTTGCAAGCGTATGTTTTTTAGCTGCGTTGTGTTTTTCTGTAACTGTGGAATGTCTTCAGGTAATGTGATATAATATTATGTTAAGTCGCTCTTGGTTATAATGTGTTTTATTAACATCAAGCATGAACAAAATAGCATACATTAACATATAATATAAATGAAGATAACGAATTCCTTTCTTTTTGTTTTTAGACAATGTTTCATTTATCACATCATGAAAAAATGCATTACCCTAAAATTGTCGGCGCTGTCGGTGTAGTGGGCTTAGTCGTTAATGCAATCTGTTTTGCTATTCTAGGAGGTTTACAAAAATGCTTGTTTTGAAATTCATATTATTATTCACATTCCTATTTTCAAAGTATAACTAAATAGGTACATTTAATTTTTAGGCTATACATTTCACCAAAGCAGTTTTATTGGATCTAGTCATCATAGAGAGGATCTTGTCATATCCGCATCTGTTCAATCGTATGTAAAAAAAGGTGTTAAGGAGCGAAAAAAGAGAAGCGTGCTCGAAACATTTCGAGATTTCTTTGGTATGCATTATTTAGTACTTTCTAAGTGAAATATATTTTTAATATTTGTAATAATCTCACTAATGGCAAGACAAACTGAATTAACAGGAACTGTTCTCGTCATCGTTTGCTCCTTAGTCATTTACTTTTGGGATAATGCTCTATCAGATTTTTTTGACCCCCTTGTGACACTATTTGCTGTAGTGGTTCTAATACTTCTGTCTTATTCATATGGTAATGAGTTCAAAATAAACTGAACTACTTAACTAACATAATAAATTGTTACATTTTTATGAAACTGTTTAATCTAAAACCTCTCTTTAACACAGCCAAAGACGCATGTCATATCTTGTTGTTGACAATCCCTGCTCATATCGATGTGAAAACGATTCTAAAAGAACTACAAGAAAATTTCCCTGAAATATGCGATATTCATGAATTCCACGTCTGGCAACTAACACCGGCTCGGATAATCTCCTCTGCCCACATTGTTCTTCAAGATGCTGAAGGCTACTTGTCAATGCAACATAACGTCATAGATTTTTTGCACAGTAAAGGAATTTCGCATGTAACTTTACAGCCCGAATTCATCAATGTAAGTTATTTTTTCTGTTAGTGTTATTTAAACCCTTCATATGATTAATTGTAAGTATTAGGCATCGATAATCTCTTGCACTTTAACCTTGCAACCTGGGTACTGTGGAAATCAGCCTTCGCCCCGCCCCCAAAGTAAGCGGAGCTTAGGTGTTCTGAGCCAATAGAATGCAACTCCCTCGAAGTGGGCGTGGCTTGGGGGAGCTAAAGTGTGGAAATTAGGATCTGGGAGGGTTCTGTTGTATTTAAATTTTTTCGATGCCTTATATCCTATTTCATTTTTACATAATACTTTTATTATATTATATGAATTTTTTAGTTATTTACATCCGAAAAAAGTACGATCACTAGAAGAAGAAAATGTTTCTTACCTTGTGGGGAAGAAGAATGTGAAGATAAACAGTGTTGTGTGTCTCAGTCTGATTGCGAACATAGTCATGCTCATGGCCACAGTCATCAAGCTGTTCATAGTTCAACTAAACCAATTGGCATTGCGAGAACTATCCAGAAATTGCAAATTCAAGAGCCAGAAGACGACAATGATGACGATATCGAACCAGAGAGGCAACCCATGATACAAACTAACATTAAGCTGTGACCAATTAGAATACTACGAGTAAAACTACAACTAGTGTGCTTTTAACCTTTATTTTAATGATGGCGTATATCAAAAATAAAATGCAACTGTAAACGAAAGATTTACTGTAGTTGATATAAGTCTCAACATTCTAGTAAGAATCAATATTTTAAAATGACTTTTATATTTTATATAATATATACTATTAAAAAATTCTATTGTATGGTTGAGTTATCGTATTATCAATGTGTCATCGCTGATACATTTAAATTCTATGTTGAGATTCCTGTATATTGAAATTAATATCAATACTATAAGCCTATAACATAAGGTAGTGTGAATGAAAGGTGGTAAAAGTAATGTTTTACAAAAAACTATTTATTGCAATTCGGACGATTTACCTAAGTGAAAAATAAAATGTCATCCCCATCGCAAGCTAGTAACTAGTATTGTAACAAGTAACTATTATAAAAATTACATTTATTTTACCAAGCCATAGTTTATAACTAAACTATACTTTCATTAATATTTTGATTTTATTTACTAAAATTAATAGAATCTTTTCAAAAGGCTTAGGAATCAAATGACTGTAAAAACGTTTACCAAAGCATAATATTAATAGCTGATACGTGTAAGCATTTTGATGAATTCCTATTTTTCCTAAACATTCAGACAGGTAATCAAATAATAATAATGTTAACTAACCATGTGTGGCAAACAAAACTTTAGGTGTATACAAAAAGTTTGTCAGGCATTTGTGTGATTTATGATTGAAACTTGAAAGGGTTGCTCAAGAAATTGTAATACTGCTAACTAAAACTACAATTAATAATATAACTATATTATGCTAATATTATATTTGTAAAAATGACTACTAACACTTAACACTACAATGTGTAAGTGTTATGCAAAATGCAAACAAAGGGTAATACATGTAAGCAACTTATATATACAAAATGTAAAGAATAAACGTAGGCAATTTAAATAAGACTTTGATCGACAATAATATCTTTCGTTCGATGTATGAAGAATGATCATTAGCAATAATAACTAATATACTCCAATTCAAAAGTTAACTATTATTAAAAACTTAGTAATTACAACGATATTCTATAGATATAATAATATTACGTGATATTGTCATGCATCACGTAAAACATTACCTTATACTTTATGAGCAACTTTGTACACAAACGAAATAAAGAATTGTGAATGAAAAAGATCTATGATTGTTTTTGCAATAACATAAAAAATAAGTAGTCAACTATAGATAAATGTGCTGTAATGTAAAGTAGTCTCCCAGATTAAGATGATTTAAGGACAGGAAGGAGACATTACTTGACAGCACCTGCACATACATGCGAGAAGGTCCCCGGGACTTTACAGCACCTTTATGAATATTTCTGGTTCTGTCTGAATATGCCTGGTTTCTTCTATAAACTTCATTTCTTTAAATGGATGAAGTGTACGTTATTTTTCTTCATAGGGTCTCCCGTTTTATGTAAATAGTAACACCGTTTTATACTGTTAATTTTGATTTACATTGCCATAATTCAAAAAGAAAGCGTATTATTGATAAGAAATAACCTATAAACAAAATCGGAAAAGATCCCTTGAAATTCCGTACGCTTAAAGCTATTGGTCTCCTTTTTTTCACATTTGTGGATTTTACTACGGCAATATTAGAATTCGATTCAATTTTCTGCAATGGAATGGAGTTGGTCTTCCTCCGATTCCTCCTCAGTTGGGCAAAGTCCATTTCTGTCCATTTTTCAATGAGACCGGTATCCCAAGTCCACATTAAATGTGAATCAAAGCTGCCTTTAAATATGGCTTGGGGTTTCACCATCCAAGTTACCGAAAGAAATAATGTGGATTCTGGAGAAATGTAAAAGTCATGATACCCCGAGCTATCGACATAATTCTTGTTCAGCATAAAATCAATTGCTTGTTTGTATGCAATACATGCATACTGTGACTGTAGTGCCCAGGAAAAACAATTTTCATCCCCAGGATTCAAATCCATTTTTGCATAAAGTGTTTTAATAACTGGACGTGAGGAGGTCTTTAAATATTGTTCACCCGCACTTCCACGGCTAGCCCCATGCAGACCCCACTTGTGATTTGAGTGCGATAAATCGGTAAATGTTTTTGGGATTTCTCCTGTTTCCGGAAATGCCAACGAAGTTATCAGTTTTGATACATAAGCAGTTGACACAATCATCGAAAAAAAGAGCCAAAATATAAAGAAAACCCTGGTGGAGTTTGTCCGAGGGTTTTTAACACCCTGGCCAACAACTGTAGCAAAGACTTTAAGAGTAACTAACATGAAAGACCCTGTCGTAAAGGGTTTCTCAAGAATTATGATAGTTACAACTGTAACAAAAAAGGTGAATATCATTAGAAGCCAAAGATAAAGTTGAAAAGCTTTAAATATTGATTTCCAAGAAAACATTGGCACCGGTTTGCTTGTAATAAAAGTTAGCCAACCATAACTAAAAGGTACTGTAAAATCAACAAGATAGTATCTATTGTCAATAGGAGCAGACGTGGTACAGAAATCAGCTCTGCCATATAATAGATCGCCGACACAACCCATCCATGTCCCATTAGCCAATTGAAATCCAGTTCCTCCAATACTTTGTTTATCTATTCCAGTAGACTCAAATACTACTAATGAAAAATTCAATTTTATTGATAAAGTCTCCAACAAATGTTTTTCTTTCCCTCTGGAAAGTTTCCAGATCCTATCGGCATCCTTTTCAATTTGAAGATATGCTGGCAATTTTGTCGGCACTGTTAATCGAAGTGCATGACCATTTAGGTCTTCTGTGAAATCGGGAAATAATATTATTTTAATATGATTAGGATCCGCAGTTAATAGTGTTTGCACATCACTCACAATATTATTGCCACTTACTAGAAAATTCACTAACTTTGATGCAGCTAAAGCCACTGCCACTACTCTTTGAATGCAATAAAAACAAACACTATAGACATGAAACGATTTCTTATACAGTAGTGGTTCTGAATGAACTAAAATTGGCATTGCAAATTTATATTTTATTTTTTCTGCAATAGAAGATAATAGAATTGATTGAGAATGCTCTAATTGTGTTATGAAAATGTAAAAGTCGTTGCTGGCAGATGTTAAGCCATTCCTTAGGGCTATAATATGTCTCTCAAACACTGTAGATATTGAGTCCAAATTACTTGTTATGGTGGCAGAAATCACAAGAGAACACTGAGATCTTAACCTAGACACGACTGCACTATTTCCAGTATCTTTTTCAAACTCATTGTTTATATTATATAAATCTCTCAAATGTCCGATTTGAATACTTGCAATTATCAAGGTTGCCACTTCCCTGGATAACTTACTGGAACTATCATGAACAATGACCAATGAACAGTTTTTAAAGATTGATCTTGTTAGTCCTGAAACAAATGATATTGTCTCATCCATACCATTTTCCTTAGCTTCTGAGCAAAATGACGATAAAATTACTAAAAACACTTTCCACTTCATGATTATCACGGAATGAGCTTTTCTAAACAATTGTCATTTTACTTTGAAAAGGAACCTATATTAGTGTTCGAATTAATATTATGATTAAATAGCCTGTAACCATGGCCATTTTGTAAAATTTCAGTGTTTCGAAATTAAAAGAATAGGGGATAAGTTGGGATTAAGACTACTTTGTGGGAGTTAACAATCTGTCTGTCTGTCCATTTTTCAGTAAGCAATGCTTACTAAGAATAGTATTATTTTGATTGAGATTGATCTTAATCAGATAAGCATCCAAACTATTTCAAATCTGGTGGTCAAAAGCACTGTTTAGTTTGAAAATCAGCAAAATCAGACGTCCTCCCTATGCCTTGTCTTTTGTCTAGGGAGGATTAGAAGATCAAAATAGATGTAGATTGTAAATGTAACCCTGTATCGACCAGGTTTCCTTTCCCAGTGAGGTTCAACATTCAAACTGGATACCCCACAAACCTAATTTAGTTCATCACAATATAACCTAACCATAGAATAGGGCGGCTGCATACTTTATTAATTTTAGCTTTAGTCCTTTGCCGGCAGACAGAAAGCAAAACAGGCTACTCTCGTACTGTCAACTGCCAGGGTCCACACAGTTTTTCTAAGTTACGTTGAACCTGGCTGCAGACAAAGAGTAAAACAGGAGCTCGTCACTTGAACGACTTGAAGTAACAGGAGCTGTCACTGTCATAGTAACATTTTTGAAAATCGTGAGCTAGAGCCTGATTTGATTGAAAGTACACTTTTAGATCATGTATCTAAAGGACTAGGGATGTTACATCTAAAGATGTTTGCGTTCTTATGACTTAACCTCCGCTACTTTTTTACATCCGTTTGAACAATATTTATAACATTCTGGTTTCTAATTTTACTGGGAAATATAGGGGAAACTCCCCCGGGGGAAACCCTGGCTATTTTCCATAGATACAAATTAATATACAATTTCGAACACTCATGTAGGTTCTTTTTCAAAGTAAAATCTCAATTATGAGCCCAAAGTCTCAAGCTTGTTTGTTCATCTAGCATTATTGAAGCTGTTTCCCCCAAACAACTTTCACCCCAGTGAGAGAATGCAAGATAATGTTGCCTATTAGTACTGTCCGAATTATCCCATGGAGATAATTTTCAAATCGAAACGGAAAAATCTCTGGCTTCTCATTGGTCGATGCATTTTTGAAATTGACCAATCAGAGCACAGCATTTCATTTCAAATTTTATATGATTTTCATAAAGCATTCCCAGGGGAAATATTTATTGAAAGACTGAACTTTGCATTGCAGACTTGTGACTTGTGACATAAACAAATGCGGACTAACTTTTTTAGCATGTATGATTACCATTACCACGTAACAGGTTAGTCGGTCTGGTAGTTGGCAAATTAAAAATTCACTTTTGTCACTTCTGGAGGACAAATCCTATAATTTGTCCTCCACTGCTTGGATAGGATAAAGGACTGCCATATTGCTAACTACCATGGTGATTTCAGGCAGGTGAATATGGAGGTGAAAACAGTGAACTTTTAATTTGCCAACTCCCGGACTGACTAACCTGTCTCTTGCATTACCACCATCGTAAATTGAAAAAAATGCAGACTTACACTTTAGCATACATCAACCGCATCCTATAAGCTTCAATACTATTGCATTGCGTATTCAATCCGATGAAATGATACAACTAACTTTCGAATTTTAATAAAAACACCATAAGTAGACTAGACTATAGCTTTGCTGAAAGGAGCAATGGTCTACTCAATTATAACGTTCTCACAGTTTAAAGTTAATCCATTAGCGTGTTTTAATTACATGAGTTTAGTACAGTGTATCTATACGATTTATGATGGTGGTGATGGTATTCATACATGCTAGTCCGCATTCCGCGTGTCTTTATACACAAGTCACAATTCAATAAGTATTTCCCCTGGGAATGCTTTGTGAAAATCATATAAAATTTTGAAATGAAATGCTGTGCTCTGATTGGTCAATTTCAAAAATGCATCGACCAATGAGAAGCCAGAGATTTTTCCGTTTCGATTTGAAAATTATCTCCATGGGATAATTTGGACAGTATTAGTCTAATTCCGTGTGTCACACCAATCGTCCAAAAGTTTTTGTTCAATTTTTTGTAATAGTTTAAGGTTGCTCATCACGCCTGCATAGCAACCGCATGGGCCTATCTAAATGCGTGTTAAAAAATGCTTTACATCAAGCTTTATTCCTCCAGAAGATTACGGCCGATTTTTATGGGACTTACATTTTTGAAATCCTGGACAATCGAGGAACACAGGAGGGCGGATGGACTTTTAATATTATTGCTTTAAATGCTTTTAAAAAAATCGAATTCCAAAAAAAGTGAATCAGTTTTAGTTTTTATACAATGTTGATTTTTTTGCACCATTTAAAGCAATAATATCAAAAGTCCATCCGCCCTCCTCTGTTCCTCGATAGTCCAGGATTCCAAAAATGTAAGTCTCATAAAAATCGGACGTAATCTTCGGGAGGAATAAAGCTTGATGTAAAGCATTTTTTAACACGCATTTAGATAGGCCCATGCGGTTGCTATGCAGGCGTGATGAGCAACCTTAAGTAAATTATTACTTACACTGTTACACTACTTCATCGCTCATTACCATCTCACTCGATATACAATACAATCTACACTACAGTTACAGTAGTAGTAGTACTATTGTTATTTTTATTACCGAACAGTGAATACACAGTCACACAGGCACACCCTCAAGCCTCACGCACCGCACGGGTAACAAAGAATTGTCACTCGTCTCGTAAGGTAAGATGGTACTCTCCCATCTGCTCTCATTTCAGTACTGTACAATGGTTCATGTTCATTCCATGCAAAAGACGGATTCATGACTTGACTATTGTTTCTTAAGTATGAATTGAATAGAGAGAAATATTATTAACATTTATTTGCGGATAGGAACTGGAACAAAACAGGAACATAGTGGATGACTTGAACAAAGTTAAGTAAAACTAACTATAGGTATGGGTAAGGTAGACAGGTAGAAGTCGTAGAAGTAAATGCAGTTGCACTTGTACTGAGCTACGGTGTGCGGTGCGGTATTTGGTAATTTACAAATTTTGGCTCTGCACGCAGCATGTTTTCCATGGACAGTGCATTGTGATTTTTGTTTCTTCCGAAAAAGCACTGATAACCAGGCAGTTGTTTGTTACGTTGTACCCTACTTCGACCTGCTTATGAAAGATTCAGTATGCGATTTGGCTTTTCAGAATGGCTTCATAATATGACCTAGTATGTGGGGTCATCTCTTCAGAATTTGTCGACTGGGCTTCAAGAAAGACACAGTTATCATTATGATGGAATAGGCGGGCCAGAATATCTGGTCGCCTCCCCTCATTTCTGCCTCGCGTCATTGTCGGCAATCACCTCTGTTTGTTACGAAATCCGTGGCAAAATAGGATGCAATTTTTAAGGCTATCTTGACGATGCGACTCCAACCCTTATTGTGGCCCTTTTTTCCAAGTCCCCCAATTTTTCAAAATGAAATAGTTTTTGGAGGGGGAGAAATACATTTGAATTTGATAAACTCGTCTCGTTCCCTGTAGTATGAATGGCCACAATAAGCCCTCCAGAATTTTGTGCTCTGTTTTTTTAGGTACTACATTTTGAAATCCGTTGCCCCAAATGCTTATCAATGTTTTCCGTTTTTCCAACACCCTTCCTTACGGTACCACTAGACTGTGCCATTTTTTACTACGGGGAGGAAGGCGCCAATCTAAAATTAAGCCACAATGGTTGAATCTGAATCAGTGCATTGGTGGGGCATCTATCGAACGCAATAACGATGATTTTCCCTTAGTGAGGTCCCAAATCCACCATAGTGATTGGACACTCAAGCGTACTCCAAGTCCTCGTGTCGCAGTTGTACTCATAGTTCTCTTTACACCGCGGCGCGGCCATTATAACCGATTCCCATACACACACAAACTGCGTTTTGTTATTGTTTGGGTTCCGTTCGGTCTCCGTCGTGGATTGACTGATTGTCTGACTGTCTTTTGATTTCAGCGTTCATTGGGTTTTAGGTTTGTTCAGTCATCAGTGTTCTGTCGACACTCTCATCTCAACGTTTGTTTGTAATAGTATTATTTGACACCTTGTTGGTTGGTGACATTTTCTCTAAATAAGTCATGAACAACAACACTGAAAGGCGCAGACAAAGCGTAAGCCATTTCCATTTTTTAATTCATCATTATCTAATAGATGATAGACGAGACGTTTCTCACAACACCAGGATAATACACACAGTTATTGGAGTCATTTCGGCTGGATTTAGGCAGCGGGATATCGTTGCCTCAATTGCCCCTGTTGCCTCCGTTGCCCCTAGTTTAGCCACTTAACCTATTACTTTAATATATTGTCCCCGTTGCCTCCCGTTATTTTTGCTTCTTTTTTGACCTAACCTAATAAAAAATAAACTGTTTTATTGTTAAAGCCTAACAAGCAAGTAATATTATGCTTATTTTTAATTAGGTTAGGTCAAAAAAGAGGCAGAAATAGTTACGGGAAGCAAATGGCAAAGATAGTTGATAGTAGGTTAAGTGGCTGAACTAGGGGCAACGGAGGCAACGAGATCCCGCTGCCTAAATCTAGCCGTCAGTCATTTCAATACCTATTTATGTTAATTTGGTGGCCAGTCTCTATAGAGGTATTGAAATGACTCCAATATTTGTCTGTGTTAACCTGGAATTCGAATTAAGGGTCAGGTATACACAAAATACGGGGGAATTCAATAAATAAAGGTCAAATAAATTTGATGGGGAAGTATCTATGACTACGATTTAAAATCGTATAGAGGCATAGAAATTTACTCTATGACAAGGTTGAAAAAAACTTTTTTGGCAAACTGGAAACTCCTCCGAGAATACTGGTCATAGAAAGACAAGATTGGTCTCTAAATTCACAGAAAAACCTGGTTGAGGTCTGGTAATCAAATCTAATTCATATTCACCTCCAATTTCGAGATATTGCGAATTTAAAATTAAAACCTTAATATCTCGAAATTGGAGATGAATATGAATTAGATTTGATTACCAGACCTCAACCAGGTTTTTCTGTGAATTTAGAGACCAATCTTGTCTTTCTACGACCAGTATTCTCGGAGGAGTTTCCAATTTGGCAAAATAAGTTTAGGGCTAATTTGATAGTCGAGGTCAGGTCAAGTTACTTGGTAACCCTTCCTCTTAACGTTTTCGATAATGTACCCCAACGCATACCTTTATCTACTTAGCACATGAAGGTATGCGTTGGGGTACATTATTGAAAACATTAATAATTGTGGGAAACGAACGTCTATTTTCAGCATTATGGTTTATTAGATTTGCCAACTATTAACTATTCTTGCTTCACTGTCCACTGTTGACTATTTTTAGGCGAATATGAAAACTGACAGAAATGACCGCCGTGGCTTCAGAAAGGGAGAAAAGGAAGTTCAGAAGGTTGAGAAGTTAGTCATACCTCCAGTCCCAGAAAATGAGTCGTATGATTCATACCTTTCTGGATTACTTGGTGGCGACGATGCAAGGGACGAAGACACAGAGAAGCCAATAGACGACCTCCCTGAGGGCCCCGGACTTAAATATGACAAAAAGCTGAACAAATATATGGATGGTTTAAAATTAAAAATAGACAGTGAGACAAAAATATACTCTATGAAAATCTCCTGCGTAGATAAACTAGGCTATATTTATATGACACCTGTACATGACAGTGACACTGGTGACACTGGTGACACAAAGGAGGTAAGATTTAAGATTTACTGGATTTCTATGTTCTATGTAGCAGACATCCATTACCGTATTTAGAAGTCGATTTCGGAGGGGGCAATGACATCATAGGACAATATATATTAGGTATATTCGCGCGAAGCGCGAAAAATTTTGGCTTATTTCGTCTAAACTGAGTCAAAAATAACCTAAAAATCACATAAAATCGCGCGAAATTTTTTGGTATTTTGAGAAAAAATTTCCCTTTTTCTTGGATTTCGGGGGGGGGGGGAATTTGCCCTCAATACCCCCCCCCCTTCAATACAGTCTCGGTAATATTTGAATTTCTACTAGGGATCAGGGGTGGGGCTGAATTTAGGCGGGGTATCTCTTGCCTCAATCGCCCCCGTTGCCCCTAATTTAGTCACTTAATCTATCACCTTATTACATTGCACATTGCCCCCGTTGCCGCCCGTCACTATTTTTGCCTCTGTTTTGACCTAACCTAATTAAAAAACTGTTTTATAGTTAAAGCCAAGGAGCTTTAACTGGTTAAGGTATCCCTTGGTTTCTCTTTGGCTGTTTTTTCATAAGGAGGGTTCAGTTAGGCACTATGCGTGAATATCTATAAGGGACGTTTTTCGTTCCTTATCCGATTGTTGCTAATGACAACTGGTAGGATTTGTCCCTTATAGATATTCACGCAAAGTGCCTAGCTGAACCCTCCTGTTAAAACTGTTGACACTCCTTGGTTAAAGCTAAAAAAATAATGAGGGGGGGGGGAGCAATTGAGGCAACGAGATCCTGCCTAAATTCAGCCTAGGGGTGGGGAGAACCGGCTTTTTCCCGAATAAAGATTTTTCGGTACCGAACCATTTTCGGCTGAATTAGGCAGTGGGACCTCCTTACCGTTACCGGTGTTGGCGGTCACTATTTTTGCCTCTTTCCAGACCTAATCTAAATATATAATGTGCTTCCAGCCTTTTGACTCATTGACTCATAATAATTCATTTTTCACGGATAAAGGCTATCAATTAAAGTATTTTCTAAGCTTTCGACAAAATTCTATTGTCAACTTCAGGTAATCTGATATATTAGATATAACAATAATTCAGGGAATTAAATATTAGATTCCCTGAAGATGACAATAGAATTTTGTCGAAAGCTTGGAAAATATTTTAATTAAATATAATTTGATAGCCTTTATCCTTGAAAAAACCTAATCTAATTAAAAATAGTAATAAAATATCTTTTATTAGGTTACGTCGGGTTATGTCAGATAAGACGCAAAAAACATCTGCCTAAATTCAAGGCCGCGGAGAGACCCCCCTCCCCTGAAATCGAGAAAAATAAAGAAAATTTTGTCTAAAATCATTAAAATTTTCGCGCTTTCTCGGTGCCCCTCCCGAATTTTTTTTCTGGCTGAGGACCTGCCTCTGCCTGCCTAAATTTCGCCCCCTTTTCATAAAAAAACCCCACACAATTGAAATTAAAATATGGCCCTGCCCTTCTCTTAGCTAATGGCTAATAGTAATTTGTGATTATTTGATGTGTATTATTTTTTAAACAGAATACATTATACATACAGTTACTTTTTTCTTCCGTATTATTTAGAATTCTTTCGTCAAGCTTAAGAAGAATATGGCTCTGGTATTTGGTGGAACCCATATGCGTGAAGACAATAGTAATAAGTTGTGCGATTTTGAAGATTTGATAGAAGGGGAAATTGTCGTTGCAAAGATTGTGACAGGCAATCCAGTGAATAATTTTATTAGAGCCAGAATTATTAAAATTGACAGTCGTGATAAGGTAGCAGTTGTAGTTGATGTCGACACCATGAATGAGTATATCGTTGCTAGCGACTGTTTATTCCGAGCATATCAGGTGGCAATGAATCTTCCATTCCAGGTATTGAATTTTTGGACTATAAGAAAGTTTAATGAATTTCCTCTGCCATCAAATCCGCGCACAGAAAGTATTCTATTACAATGAAATGACCACAGTAGTTTGATCCCCATGGCTACTCCCCCACATACAGTAATGCAATACCCAAAATAACAAAAAATTTACACCCAAGTTTCGATTTTTGAATGGGATCTTGGGTGGCTGCCCAACACATGGAATCAATAGCAACAGCAATTTGCCAAATCTACACCCAAATTGCCAATATGCCATGAGCTTCTCCAACTTGGGTGCAAAATTTTTGTTATTTCGGGTATTGAATTACTGTATGTGGGGGAGTAGCCATGGGGATCAAGCTACTGTGGAAATGACAAAGAAGATAATAATTATAATTATAATAATTTATAATTTATTTAAATTACTAATTTATATCAATTTATTCATTTTATTTATTTACTTTGCTAATTTATATTATTTTATTTATTTACTTTGCTAATTTATATCATTTTATTCTTTTTATTTTTTTGATACATACATAGTCACTTTTATTAATTTATATTTTTATTTACAATCCTATTAATTTATATATTTTTATTTACTATCTTATTGATTTATATTTGTTTTTATTTAAAATGTTATTAATTTGTATTTATATATTTTTTACAATTCTATTGATGTCCTAGGCCTTTAAGTACTCTTATTGAATTTCAAGTGTTTTGCGCGTCCATATTTGGTTTATTGTGTTGTGGTTTAGTTTCGAAACATTGGTATAAGGTATATCAGAGTGTATTTCAATGTTTTGTGCAATATGAGTTGCCTAAAAACAAAAACTTGTATCGCTCGAGCGTTTGGGGTCTCCCTACCAGACATACATATAATATACAGGGTTAGTCATTTAAGACAGTATGGGATGGGATTTTTACATGCATTTAATTTCATAAATGTTACCACCATCCTTGCAACCTCAGCTACAATTCTTGCATTCAGTACAACAATGTCTTGAAGTCTGATTACGTAAATGGGTGGCTTAATTAATTAAGATTGCCTCAATTGAAAAATTTCGATTGTCAAAAATTGTATCTTTCTCCATTCATTGATAATCGACATTTTTGTAGCCGAGGTTGCAAGGATTACCCATTATTACCCCGATACAACTCTTTAACATTCAACTTACTGGGAAAGCCGAACAGATAATGTGGCAGGGTTGTGGGTCGGGTTTTTTGGGTTTTTTGACAAAATATACAATAATGTGCACTAAAGCTCCATCTATATAAGAAACATGTTATACTGAATTTTAATTAATCAATTATTATTACTGTTATGCTAGCTCCATATTAATGAAGGAAATTCTTAAAGTCAATGTAATCAGTAAAATATAATAATGCATCGTTTTCACTAGTTGTTATCAAACAGTATAATAGTTAATATAGGTGCTCACGAAAAATACTATTAACTGTGCTAAAATATGTTAAAAGTTAAATTTAATTAATTTTTGATTTTATAGACGTAAATAATGGTAGTTTTAGGATTACATGGTTGTTGTTATTGTCAGCTGTAGTTTTCCTATATATGTATACTTAGTATAGGCTTGTATTTATGCCTATAATTATATAAAAAACCCTTAAACCCAAAAAACCTAAAAAACCCGGGGTCGGGGGTTTTTTCCTAAAAAACCCGGGTTTTTCGATACCTTGTATGGTGGTAACAGAATTTGTAAAATTTATGAAATTAAAATACATGCAAAAATTCCATGCTGTCTTAAGGATCCCATTATTTCATGTGCGGGAAAATTTGAAAATTGGACCATTTACATATAAAATAAAAGTCGCAAAGGCTTTTTAACTAATTGCTTAATTGAAAAAAATAAAGAGACAAAAAATGTTTTTCATATTGTCATCTAAAAAGTGAAGTAGTATTTTGACGATAGCACAATTCCTTCCCACTTTGGAAGGCTGTAAAATGGGAAGGAAGTGGGCTATCGTCAAAAAGCTACTTCACTTTTTAGATGACAATATGAAAAACATTTTTTGTCTCTTTATTTTTTTCAATTAAGCAATTAGTTAAAAAGCCTTTGCGACTTTTATTTTTACATGTAAATGGTCCAATTTTCCCGCACATGAAATAATGGGATACTTAAATGACTAACCCTGTAGATACATAGGTTGGTATTGATAGATTGGTAATCGCTTTATCTCAGTCTGAGTCTATTATTATATAGAAATATTTATATATTTTTGTTTACAATTTTATTAATTCATATATGATTTTGTAAATTTATATATATATTTACAATATTTTCTATTTTTCTCCACGTATATTTACGTGTCTTGAATGTAGGCCATTAAGTGCACCTTGAGTGGCCTTAATTTCTTTGAGGGAACTGATGTAATAAAGAAATTGGCTGAAAATTCTCACACTGTGAAACACCAGCCCAAATCTGGATTCAGTTGCACAATGAAGAACATTGACGGAGAGATTCCAGAAGTTGATATTATAAAGCACAATAAATCTGATTGGCGATGTGCTGACGATTTTTTAAAAAATTTAGGAGGCATAATGGGAGCCATGTGCCACTTGGTAAGATTCATTTTTTGTAAAATTAAATCGTAGTCAGTAGTAGGAATCTACCCGCGTGCTATCATGTGACTAGATTTGTCTGAGCAAAAATGTTTTGACAATTTCGTTCTAACCGCCAGTGCGGTTGCCGCTTAAGTGTAAACGACCACCATCAACTTTTGATTTTCTACTTATCACTTTTTTAGGCTATTTTGCAAAATTTTCGTTGCACCAAAATTACAATAAAAGTGAAAAGTTACAAGTATTGTCCCCCCAAACTAACTTCGTTTGTACAGAGAAAATACGAACCTATCCCTTTTATGGTAACATACTTTACATAGGGTTAGATTTGTCGCAAGTCCGGTGTATGTTAAAATTGATTTTAACCTGTGAAAGCTATGTCACGCCCTACTGCCCTGTACGAAAGACATTTTGGATATGATCGCTAGGCTGTTTCCAGTTTCGGGGCAGGAATTTGAAAAACAAAATTGGGCAATGGTTATTTTCAGTCTGCACTCTGTACATGTTCAAACAAATTACCTTTTTATTAACCTTAATTGCTATTATCAATTATTGAAACGTAACTCCTTACAAATTAGTGATAAAAACATAAATCTACGAATGATGGATAGTTGTTATTAGAAGAAATCGATGAAACATTTACATTTAACGTATTTAAATGAGAATACAGATATAGCACTGCACTTTGAAATAGTTGTGGAGGTCATTGTTGCGTCTCATTGGATGTTGTAGCCAGTAAGTCCAGGAAATAAATAGCAAAGACAGGGGACGAAAGCGGTGAGAAGGCCGAGTTAAATTGCAACAAGGTACCCACATATTTAGTATTTAGAGTTGATCCACATATTACGTAATCAAAAAAATTATCGGTTTTTAGAAACACCTTTTCCCTCTGTCATCAATGTAAACATTTAAGGACGCAGTTTACGTTGGTTGCTAACGAAATAAATGTAATTTCCAAAATTTATCCCGTCAATTGTCACATCCGAAACCCCATAGTTAACCTACCCGGCCATTCCACTACCTCAAGGTAAAGTTTTGGCAGTGCAATATTGATAAACAAGAAGCTATCAAGTCAATAACAAAATGAATTCCAATTCCATGCGACATAAACGGCCGTCTTACGGTTAGTTACTTTTATAGCATTTGCAAATCTATTGGTTAGTACTTTGGTTAGTACTATTATCACTATGACTAAGGCGTCAATGCTTGTACTTGACGGCCGTTTGTGTCACATGGACAATAGACATCGTTGATAGTAGTTATAACAACCATGGTTATAACTAAAACTCATACAAGTATGAATGCATTGGAGAAAGATGCAAACAAAAAAGATTTTGTACTAAAGTAATAATAACATTGCCAATGACGACATGCGACAGGTGGAAATGCTACTACAAGTCAGTATAGAAATATTTATAATATAATACACTTCCCCGTTTCCTAGAAACTAATTTTTTGGAATTGCGTTGACTTATGCCCTCGGATATTCCACCAACAGCAATTCGGGTCAACCTCCATGCATTTAAAATTCATCATAACATCTTTACATCGACTACTATAACTTCCGGAGGATCAGTCTGATTTTTATGGGAACTGCATTTTTGGAACCGTGGACTATCAAGGAACAAAAGTTGGCATTCGGAATTTTGATGTAGTTGTTTTAAATGCATTTAAAAAAATCAAATTCCCAAAAAAAATGAGTCATTTTTGGTTTTTTATAAAACGTTGATGTTTTTGGTCCATTTAAAGCAACTATATCAAAGTTCCGAATGCCAACTTTTGTTCCTTGATAGTCCACGGTTCCAAAAATGTAGGTCCCATAAAAATCAGACTGATCCTCCGGAAGTTATAATAGTCGTTGTAAAAGATTTTTTAACATGCATTTTGATAGTCCCCTGTGGTTGCTATGCAGGGCCAAAGTGTAACCTTAATGAATTAATTTGAATCGAAAATGTTTATTTTCATTTTTTAGTCTAGTTATTACCCAATTCTATTTAGTACTTATTTAAATGAGAATATGGCACTGTACTATCTGTAATATAATAAGATGGCGTCTAAAATAAATGGCCTACATGTTGGAATATGTCACTATTCACACACGCAACTGTGATAACGATAACCTAATACTACAAACTACTCAAGGAGGTTATCGTATTGGTTAAAACGTTAAAGCTCCTTGAAATTGTCTTGATTGAAAATAATTAT
Source organism: Tomocerus qinae (assembly GCA_020055645.1). Lineage (NCBI taxonomy): Eukaryota > Metazoa > Arthropoda > Collembola > Entomobryomorpha > Tomoceridae > Tomocerus > Tomocerus qinae. The sequence continues at coordinate 15,050,625 of CM034547.1, read as the reverse complement.
TGTAATTGTAAAGGCTTTATTGTCAGACACTATACAGATTCATGGCAACATGATACTGGTTTCCAATAGAGGACAAAACTAACTGTAGTCAGGTTTTAGTTTTAGTAAGACAAATAAATCAGGAAAAAATCTTCCGAAATGTTCAAAAGTTGTTAGAATTTTCGACAAAAAGAAATGGTAACAGTTTTTAAAATGAACCTTTAAGGTTTTTAGCGACTAATATTTAGAGTTATCTTGGCATTTTATAGAGTACCTTGGTTGACGGTAAATATTGTAAAGTAAAAATGTTAAAATTTCATAAATGTGGTATTTATTTTAAAGGTGGAGACTTTATAATTTAAATACTTTTTACTTTGTAGTAAATACTTATTCTTATTCATACCAATCATTTTGTATTCTCATTTTAAATACGTAAAATGTAAATGTTTCATTGATTTCTTCTAACAACCACTATCCATCATCCATAGCTTCATGTTTTTATCATTAATTTGTAAGGAGTTACGTTTCAATAATAAAATTGATAATTACAATTAAGGTTAATAAAAAGGTAATTTGTTTGAAGATGTACAGAGTGCAGACTGAAAATAACCATTGCCCAATTTTATATGTTTTTCACAATCCTGCCTAGCGATCATATCCAAAATGACTTTCGTACAGGGCAGTAGGGCGTGACATAGCTTTCACAGGTTAAAATCAATTTTAACATACACCGGACTTGCGACAAATCTAACCCTATGTAAAGTAGGGGGATACCCGCTGCCTTCGTAGATTCGTATAAGTGTAAATGACCAGGGTGAATTTATAGAGAATTTTTTCAATTTTCGTCAGCGCGAACTATATCCACCAGTCCTGGTTGAGTACTCACTCCACTCTACGCAAAGAAAAGTACTCAGCTCAGGGGCTTGTTTTAAATTTGATGTAGTTTTGCGTATTTTCCCAAATTTTACAAATCTACGCAAATAGTACTGGTGGATATAGTTCGCGCTGACGAAAATTGAAAAAATTCTCTATAAATTCACACTGGTCATTTACACTTATACGAATCTACGCAAATCTACGAAGGTAGCGGGTATCCCCCTAGCTATTTCCATATTTATTTCGTATGAAACAAATTCAGACAATGAAATTCGCGTGCCAAATAACTTACAAAGAAATCTCAGGGCTCTAATTCAAATTCCTTCTACTAGTATTTCCACCGATGCGTCATGGTGTTGCGTACTCACTTCTCTACACTCAAAGAAAAGTAGCTCTGCTCGGTGGCTTGTTTAAATGGCTTTTGCGTACTTTCCCATATTTTACGAATCTACTCACTCCTCACCTACGCAAATATACGAAGTAACGCGGGTAGACCCTTAATATATATTATGCGGAAGTCTGGAAGAGCAGGGGAGCCAGTAGATCTAATGGCTAGTCCACAGAAGCGCTTCTGTGGACTAGCCATTAGATCTACTGGCGCTCGCTGCTTTTGTGGCTTAGCCGTAGGAGCTATCGACTTTAGTCCAAAGGAGCAGTTCTGATTTCTTTACAATAACAGTAAGAATTTATGAAAATGATTGATTATATCTAATTATATTACATGAAAATTCCTTAAAATGCATTTTGAATAGTAAAATGAAAAAGTAACATCACACAATTGAATGTAAATCCGAGAAAAGGATAATATCTAATAACATAATAAGGATATCCTATGGACTACCTATGGACTTAAGTTGATAGCTCCTACGGCTAACCCACAAGAGCAGTGCTATGTGCTTCTGTGAACTAGCCATTAAGAGCCCAGTTCATTTAAATTTGGAAATCTCCGATGACTATCAAAATACATGTAAAAATTGTTTTACAACTCTTGGAATTCTGTCTAAAGTTCTTACCCAATTTTCTCGTGTGGCACATTTTTGGAATCCTGGATATATTGTAGACCCCCTTCATTGTACAAAATGTACGATATGTTTACTCATTAATATATCTTATTGCGATTATAATTTTGTAAACGACAAAATCTACTAGAAAATTTAAATATCTTATATTTTGTATACAATGGGGTGGTTGACGATATATTCAGGACTCCAAAAATGTGCCACACAAGAAAATCGGGTAAGAACTTTAGACAGAATTTCAAGAGTTGTATTGTAAAGCAATTTTTACATGTATTTTGATAGTCATCAGAGATTTCCAAATTTAAAGGAACTGGGTTCTTAAATCTACTGGCTCTTCTACATATATGTTACAGGAAGTTTGTAAAAACCGGACATATGCAAAATGCCTAGTGTATTATATACTATGTATTTAAAAAAATCTTTTTGATTTAAAAAATTTAAATTAAACTAATTTCCGATCTATACAAATATGTATAAAGTAAATGTCTTTAATTTGCATTTTGAAATTCCTATTATTTGTAGTTTAATGGCTACAATGGTTTAATTCCTTTGTAGTTTAATGGCGTTCATGAAGCAAAAATATGTTGTATGGACCTAAATGGAAATGTTTGGATTCAATACCATGAAGACAAATTCATTTCAGACAAATTAAAGTCGGAATTGGCTGAGTCGGTACAGATATTTGAAACAGTCAAAGAGTCCTCTTGCCAAATATTAGCCATACAAACGCAAAGAAAGTATATTGCGAAAATTAAACGGAATACTTGCAGCAGGGTAGTTGTACGAATAATTGATTTAAAAGGACATTATGTACCTATGCTTAAAGATCCTACAGTTTCACATGTAAGCAATTTATAACTAATCCTAGCAACCCAAGTTATTTGACATTTGTTTTTTTCTTGGACCAGAAGTTTCTAATGATTATAGTTGTTATCAAGGCAATTAGATTGATTCCCGCCTCCCCCCCCCCTTCCCCGCATCAGGTGGGCTCATAGACTAAAACATGTCTTTGTACAATAAGACTGCTATTGCTATTGAGATATAGCTGCAACTGCCAATTTACCAAACTTCTTCCTTATTGGTTTAGAATTAGCGTTACCCTTGGCTACTGGTTGTTACCCTTGGCTATTGGTAGTGAGTAATAACACGTGGGTATAATATAAACTGCACCATGGGGATAATACGTTTATAGCATTCTTAGAGTAAGCGAAGCGACAACCCACCAAAAATTACATCTTCTTTGAGGTGGGTTTAGTAGAGAAAGTCCCTTAAGGTTTTACTTCATACCTGCATAGCAACCACAAGGGATTATGAAAATGCTTGTTAAAAAATGTTTTACATCGGCTTCTATTTCTCCCGGAGGATCAGTCCGATTTTTATGGGACCAACATTTTTGGAACCGTGAACTATCCAGGAGCAAAAGTTACCATTCGGAATTTTGATATAGTTGCTTTGAATGGACCAAAAACATCAACGTTTTATAAAAAACTAAAAATGACTCATTTTTTTGGGAATTTGATTTTTTTAAATGCATTTAAAACAACTATATCAAAATTCCGAATGGCAACTTTTGTTCCTGGATAGTTCACGGTTCCAAAAATGTAGGTCCCATAAAAATCGGACTGATCCTCTGGGAGAAATAAAAGCCGATATGAAGATGCTATGATGGATTTTAAATGCAATAGAGGTTGACCCGAATTGCTGTTGATGGAATATCCGAGGGCATAAGTCAACGCAATTTCAAAAAATTAGTTTCTAGGAAATGGGGAAGTGTATTATGTTATATATTTCTATACTATAGCTACGTTTTGAGTTTCACTTTCCCTTTCACTTCACGCAGAAAACGGACCATTCAGTTACTTATTCTGCCTAAAATTCCAAATCCCCTCACGTGGGGCAACGGCAATGTTTTATTTATGAATGTTCCTTTGCGCGTGAAGTGAGAAGGAAGTGACACTCAAAACCTAGCTTATGACTTGTAATAGCATTTCCACCTGTCGTCATTGGCAATGTTATTACTTCAGAATACAATCTTTTTTGTTTGCATCTTTCTCCAGTGCATTCATACTTGTACAAGGTTAAGTTTAACCATGGTTGTTATAACTACTATCAAGGATGTCTATTGTCCCTGTGACATAAACGGCCGTCAAATACAAGCATTGACGCCGTAGTCATAGTGATAATAATACTAACCGTAAGACGGCTGTTTATGTCGCATTTAACCTTAAAAGCACTGCACTGCACTGTTTATCAAAATTGCACTGCCCTTGAGGTAATGGAATAGCCGGGCAGGTTAACTATGGGGTTTCGGCTGTGACAATTGACGCAATTTTCGGGGATAAATTTTGGAAATCATATTTATTTCGTTAGCAACCAGCGGTAAACTGCGTCCTTAAGAGAGTTTGAATTTGGTAGTCAGATACCCACCCTTCATGAGTAAATTGCAAGTCCCGTATAATGGCATTATGCATAATGGCGAGTCAGAGGGTACTCCTAACCCGGAGTCACAATATAGTCTAAAACTTGACCTTAGTACAACCTAGGGTCAACTTTTCTGTATTGAAATAGCACTGTAACTATTGACAACTTACCATGGTCGTCCACCGGGGTCACATTTTGGACTCGGGGTATTGGGTTACGTTACTCTAACCCGTCACCAAAGATGTAATTTTTGGTGGGTTGTCGCTTCGCTTACTCTAAGAATGCTATAAACGTATTATCCCCATGGTGCAGTTTATATCAACCTGCGGCATTCCAGGCTTCATTCGATTTTTTTGTAATGCATTCGATTTGTGACGTCACACGGCGACATTTCCTATACATTTCCATGGGGCAGAAAAATATTTTTGACAAAATTTTAAAAATTTTTTGACATGCACTTTCACCATGGTGATGCCCCATGCAAATGTATAGGAAAGTCGCCGTGTGACGTCATAAATCGGTTAACATACACAAAAATTCAGAAGTGCCTGGGAATTCCAAACCTATTTTACTTCTACTAGCCTTGAGTTTATATTATACCCACATGTTGCTACTCACTACCAATAACCAAGGGTAACAACCAATAGACAAGGGTAACGCTAATTCTAAACCAATAAGGAAGAAGTTTGGTAAATTGGCAGTTGCAACTATATCTCAATAACAATAGCAGTCTTATTGTACAAAGTCATGTTTTAGTCTATGACCCGTCACTATGCATACTGCCCTAAAAGTTCAAACTCTCTTATGGGACCTCCCTCTACTGAACCCACCTGATGCGGGGAAGGGGAGGCAGGGGCGGGAATCAGTCCATTTGCCTTGGTTGTTATAAAAGTTATAATGGTATTCATAATACATTGATATAGTGTTTGGAATTTTAGAAACGAATTTTGGTGGAGTGTATTGACACAGGTATTCAATTTTGGGCAGCTGAAGATGACCTTGTGGAGATTGAAAAGTTTCAAACTTTTGTGCAACATATTCCTGCGATGGTAGAAAATGTTATCAACTATTTATTATTTAGATGTTACTTTTTACTGCCATTGTTATTTGGCTGGATTTAGACAGCGGGATATCGTTGCCTCAATTGCCCCCGTTGCCTCCGTTGCCCCCTCCCCCGTTGCCCCAAGTTTAGCCACTTAACCTATTACTTTAATATATTGTCCCCATTGCCACCCGTCACTATTTTTGCCTCTTTTTTGACCTAACCTAATAAAAAATAAACTGTTTTATTGCTAAAGCCTAACAAGCAAGTAATATGCTTATTTTTAATTAGGTTAGGTCAAAAAAGAGGCAGAAATAGTGACGGGAGGCAAATGGCAAAGATAATAGGTTAAGTGGCTAAACTAGGGGCAACGGGGGAGGGGGCAACGGAGGCAACAGGGGCAATTGAGGCAACGATATCCCGCTGCCTAAATCTAGCCGTTTATTTATATTAAAACCATTATTATATTTTTAAGTGTCAGAAAGTACGTCTCGCAGGAGTTAAGAAGTTTTCTGATGCTGTTGTTAAACATCATTTTTCGGATAAAAAATTTAACGTCGAGGTGGCCAATCTCAACATATTACTGTTCTTATCTCAAAACTCTTGTGCCAAATTTTGTCTTAAAATGCTTTATTTATTGTTTCAGGTTGTCTCTGAATGGCCAGACGACACATTCCCTATAGAAGTAAACATGTTTTGTCAAAAAAGTGAACAAGCAACTGATAAAGTTAATCTTACTAAAATTTTAGCTAAGGATAAAGAAGTGATATTCTTCACAAGCAAAGAAAATGAAGAGTGGAACAGAAAACGGAAGGAAGCATATACAACTAAGGAAAATAAAAATCAAGAAGAATGTAAAATAGATGAAGAAGATCTTCGAAGAATGCCACCATTTATGGCAACAAAATTTAGACTACAGAACTTGAACGAGTTTGAAAGATTAAGTAATGTCCATAGTTTTATTCAATTTAATGAAGGATTTAGGCTTTATTTGTATTGAATGCATTGTAAAACACTGGTGCTTTACTGTTATTCTTTGTAGAAGGACCACTAAATGGATCTTTCAGTGGATTGTCAGGAACACCATGGCTTGATACTAATGTTGATGGGAACAATGCAGGTAAAGTCTTATCGGGTATCGATCCGATCCCAGCGCTAAGCTAGCTCAGGAGGATCGGGGGACACTTAATCTGAAAAAAAATCCTCCTGTGTCTGTGGTATAACTGTTTCACTCTCACGTTAATCTCTTTGTATTCGAAAGACAAAGGCTTAACTGTAACTTAATAACTCTTCTACAAAGACATGTTGCAATATACAAAGGCTTAACTTCAGCGCGAACTTCGAGTCGAGCAAATCAACGTGGGAGATCCATTGTAATGCAACATGATCCATAATAATATTACTCCGTACTCCTAAGTTGCAATTTGCAACTTATTAGTATTAGCATAGCAATGCTTAGAGCAGTTTTTAGTTTGACTGACCACCGATCTAGCTTTGTAATATAGCTTTGCTGCGTGGGATCGGATCAATAATCGGTACCCGATAAGGTAAAGTCAGTGTTACTTGTTAATGTTAGTTTAAGGAGGCTCACCACGCACGCCTGCATAGCAACTAGCAACCGGGCCTATCTAAATGCATGTTAAAATATGTTTTACTTCCGGCTTTATTCCTCCCGAAGGATAAGCCCTATTTTTATGGGACTTCCATTTTTGAAATCCTGAACTATCGAGGAACACACGAGGGTTCTTGGATTTTTGATATAGTTGCTTTAAATGCTTTTAATAAATCAAATTCCAAAAAAAGTGAATAAGTTTTAGTTTTTATACAATGTTGATTTTTTTGCACCATGCAACGATATCAAAAATCCAAGAACCCTCGTGTGTTCCTTGATAGTCCAGGATTCCAAAAATGTAAGTCCCATAAAAATCGGACCTTATCCTTCGGGAGGAATAAAGCATGCGGTTGCCATGCAGGCGTGGTAAGCCTTCTTAATGTATCACAAAATCATTACTAATACTAATTACCTGTTTTCTCACTTTCACTTCACTTTCACGTTTTGTGACGTCAAAATGACATCATTACGTTAGAAACCAAAATTGGAAACATATTTTTGCTAATTAAGCTAGGTTTTGGGTGCCACTTTCCCTTTCACTTCACGCGGAAAAAGGACCATTAAGTAACTTATTCTGTCTAAAATTCCAAATCCCCTCACCTGGGGCAACGGCAATGTTTTATTTATGACAGTTCCTTTGCGCGTAAAGTGAAAAGGAAGTGAAACTCAAAACCTAGCTTTACAAATCAACTGTAGTGACGTCATAAAGCGTGAAAGTGAAGTGAAAGTGAGAAGTATAACAGTTCTAAAACCTTTTTTTGGTCAGAGTGCAGCAAACGGTGCGTGAAAGTTAGAGTCCGAAGCCACCTCTATATCTCGGAATATTTAGACATGACCCCCCAATAATGTTTCATCGGATCTTTATCGGACATGACCTAGAGGTCACGTTTCCAACCTCCCCACCACCTAACATAACCTAACCTAAATTAAATAACATAATCGCCGATTTGAGGTCCAAAACCGGTGGAATGTCATTTTTCCCCATACTCCCGTCGGGGGTGGGGAGGGTGTAAACGTGACCTTCAGGTCATTTCCGATTAAGATCCGATGAAACATTGGGGGGTCATGTCTAAATATTCCGAGATATGGAGATGGGTTAAAGTAAGACACAGGTTGCAGAGGAGGATGAGGATGAGGAGGAGGGTGAGGAGGAAGATGAGGAGCTTTTCACGAAAGTACAGCTTTTTAAATGTTTTAAAAGTGTATATGTATATGTATTGTAGTATGTTAGCCTCAATACACACAAAAGGAGTGCACTCGCACTCACTCGAGTGGGGAGGATAAGGCATATACATTTGAAAGCCATATATTTGAAATTATTTTACAATGAAAAAGGTAAAGGTTAAAATGGGCACAATAAATAACCGTGTAATAGATTAATCGACTTCTAACAGATTTGTTGATACCACAAATAGGTACAATCTGGTTCAATTCATTCCCCCCTGACTGGGGGGAATTAATTTAACCTGATTTTTACATGCTCGCTCACTGATTGAGGCATTGTAAAAATCTAAAATTGAAATTAACTTTCGTTCCATTCATATTGTACAGGGCCATGCAAAAGAACATTGAATAAAATATACTGACAAGGAAAAGCATGTAACCATTTTTAGTGGCTACTGGAAAATGACGTAGCTTGCAGTACAATGCGAGCCTTTCGAGAAATTGCCTTTCCTTGTCAGTATATTTTATTCTAAGTTCTTGGCACGACTATGTACAATATGAATAAAACGAAAGTTATTTCCAATTTTAGATTTTTACACTGCCCCAGGCAGGGGCATGTAAAAATCGGGTTAAATTAATTCCCCCAGTCAGGGGGGATTGAATTGAACCAGATTGTACCTATTTGTGGTATCAACAAATCTGTTAGAAGTCGATTAAGCTATTACACGGTTATTTATTGTGCCCATTTTAACCTTTACCTTTGTTTCATTGTAAAATAATTTCAAATATATGGCTATTAAATGTATATGCCTTATCCTCCCCACTCGAGTGAGTGCGAGTGTACTCCTTTTGTGTGTATTGAGGCTAACATACTACAATTTAATACATATGCACTTTTAAACCATTTAAATAGCTGTACTTTCGTGAAAACCTCCTCATCTTCCTCCTCACCCTCCTCACCCTCACCCAACTCCTCACCCTCCTCCCAACCCTCACCCTCCTCCTCGCCCTCCTCACCCTCCTCCTCACCCTCACCCTCCTCACCCTCCTCCTCACCCTCACCCTCCTCTGCAACCTGTGTCTTACTTTAACCTGGAGAGATGGCTTCGGACTCTAACTTTCACGCACCGTTTGCTGCATTCCATTCCAACCCCTTTTTTGTATGATTAATAAAATTACTTAAATCTAATTTTTTACTAGAATGGACGCGTAGGGAGCATCCATTGCCTTCATCGAAGAATCGGATCATGGAAAGCTTTTGGATTTAATGGGCAAATGAAATCATTGATTTGTTAAATTTCAATATTTATAACATTTTCTTGAAATTAGTACTAGGACATAAAAATTAATTCTCTTAAATGATTTAATCAAAAATATTGCTTATCAATTGTTTTAACATTTTCTTGAAATTGACTTGTGAGGTTGTAAATATAACTGGTAACATTTGATTGATGTACCAGTCTTCGTGAAACATACTACAATTTGGAATAGAATAATAGTATTTAGTATTTTCAATCTTACAATAGCATACTGTTTAGATTTAAGATGTTAATTTATTTTTAAAAATTGAGAAAATAAAAATATTTACTATATGTATCATCATTAGGATTAGGATGCAAAGCTTTTTCATACAGTTTCTTCCCCTTTCTGTTCCCATCCCCTTTCTTAATTTAAAGATTAATCAATTTTTCCCTTTTTCCTATTACCTATTTTTATATTTTCATTCAGCTATAAGTCAAGTTGACACTTGACTTGGAAAAAGTCAAAATGGACTTCAAACTTGGCGGGGTTAGAAATAAGAATTGTTACTGGGCCACATGTAAGCAAGCAACCAATCAAATGTCAACGCATGTAACAGCAATGACAGATCGGCAAGGTAGTTCATAAAGGATTTCATTTTTAGTCTTGTTGGTAGTTGGTGCACACTTGTGCAAAAAATAAATACACGTAAGTCGTTTCGTGCTTAAAGTTCTGCTCACCAGTCACCAGCTAGTAATACTTAGTTTGAGTTCTTCTACTGCTTAAATACTGGTCAGTGTCACAGTTGTGTTTCGTATTTGCAGTGCAACAGTGGATTCTGTGCTGAAACAAACAATAAGTCATAATTAGACGTTTGTAAATTTATATAATACTCACTAATCATTTAAAATTCAACCTTCACGATCAACTTTAGTCTACCATCTACAGTCTAACATCTAATAAAGAGCCGGGTTCATCAATCTGTCTGTCAGCCGTTGTTTTCTTTCACTTTTATATCGTCATATCATAACTGGTACATTGAATTTATATAAGTTGTAAGTGATATCCACCTTTTTCCTATGCCTGTCACCTGTATTAAATATCTTAATTACATTCACATAATATAAATTTGCATGTTTTGTCAATTGTTCATACATTTACAATATTTAAGGTTGAAGATCTTTAATCAGACGATACTTAATAACAATTCAAAATAAGCCCTGTCATCCGTTCACCAGTAACTGCTGACAAATGGGACAGTTCCCGATCGTAGTGAGTGGCAGTGGGATTTTCCTGCTTCTTTTATGCATTGGTCTATCATCCGCACTGAAAAAGGATGACTGTGAAGGTAAAAGAGTAGTTTAATATTTTTTTGAAACCCATCGGTAAATTGGAAGTGTTATGAGGTAATGTTTTGTTCAATGTTTTGCAGTTTGCATGACCGTTATGGAAAGATTTTCAGAATCTTTGTCAGAAGCCGAAAGAAAGGATCCCAAAGTCATCGAAGATAAATTCAGAGATTATTGCAGTGAAGTTAAAGGCAAAGAAAATCGCTTGGTAAAATATTTTATTTCTTCATAAGGTTATGTATGTATGTTCACCGTGTACTCGTCTGACTATAATATTTAATTTTGTGAATTATGTTGACTGTAAGTAAGCATTTTTGTGTAATATATGCAGTGTTATTATCTGGGTGGTCTTGCTGAATCGGCTACTGGGATTTTGGGCGAAATGTCAAAACCTTTGTCTTGGAATATGCCGTCCGACAAAGTTTGTGAAAAACTGAAGAAGAAAGATTCTCAAATATGCGAATTGCGTTATGGTACGTAAATACATGATATATTATAGCTCTTTTCTTTTTTGATATGTTCTTTAAGGTACGGCACCTAGTAAAGTAAAGAATTTTAAAGAATATAATTAGTAATACGTAATAATACAATTCCAAAAAGTCTAACCATATGCAAATTCAGATTACCAATTCCAGTCTTGATCAGCACCAGATTTCCTTCAATAAACTTTAGGAATATTTTAAAGAAATGTTTAATAATAATTATTGAACACAACAAAAGTTGTGATGAAAACTAATAATATTTTCACATTTTATGCAGATAAAACCATTGATCTAAAAACGGTGGATTTGAAAAAGCTCAAAGTCCGTGATTTAAAGAAAATCTTAAGTGGATGGGATGAGGAATGTGACGGGTGTCTAGAAAAAACGGATTTCATTAAAAGAATTGAAGAACTGAAACCAAAATACATGCGAAATGAACTTTAACAATTGACTAGTTGTAATGTTATGTTTATGAAACATTTATTGTAATACCTAATTTATTGCTAAATTCTTAAAAATAATACTATATAAGTTACTGGGTATTTAAGCTGTATGTAAGTGCATAAGTTGGAATTTGTTCCAATGGAGTTTCTCAAAGTCATGTACATGAAATTGTAGTTGATTGAAATGAGATATTAACAGATTCATTCAGGGAATGTTTACCTAATCGAACCCTACGCGCAGAAATGAAATTCTATTTAATATAATATAATGTATTTTTGCATTGTATTCGTTCATGATGGAAATGCCGTTGCTCACTAGGTAAGGTACTATATAACTAATGTATTTTCCTTAATCATAAGATCGAACATCCGCATTGGCTAACGTAAAAACTTATACTCATTTGTCTGTTGTCTTCATTTCATGTTTGTTTCTGTGATCCTTTGTATTGTACTTGGTTAGTAGTGAATATTTACTTAGTATTTGTTTTATTCGACAATAACTTGTGTAGCATCTATGTAATGTTAAAGGCAGTGCGATGTCTGGAGTAGGTATAAATCCTCATGTAATCATAATATTATGTAATTTAAATATACGAAATAGTGAACAACATTGTCGTAGCAAATGTCAATCAACATCCGTAATCTGTATTAACATCTTGAAATTACATTTAGGGATGTTAATATTGTCGAATACCAATTTTGGTCAGTGTTCTGAAATAAAACTTTGTATTTTGACCCTGTCAAAAGACCTGTTTATTTTTCGTTCAAACTTATTGTTTATAATTTATTTTTAAGAAAGCTTGTCATAGGACCAAACAAGGTACTTTAAATAAATACCATGACGACCTAACAAGGTATGCTGATAGTTTTAAAAAAAATCTCTCAGAACCACTAATGGGGATCAAAGGAGAAGGAGCCATAGAGTATTACTCAATGGCATGGGGACGCCTGTACGTTTCCCCCATAAGTGGTTCTGAGTGAATTTCAATCCCCACTATCAGCATACCTTGTTAGGTCGCCATGGTATTTAAAGTACCTTGGGACCAAATTTCGGTTTTGAGTTTGAGGTAATCGTATTTTGAAAGTAGAGTTTGTCGTTTCCCTTCCGAAATTTTTTTCTGGCTGCGGCCCTGGCACTAAGGGTACAGTTTAAAAAAATGATTTTAAGTTTTCGAAGGCAGAGTTTATAAACATATTTGAAGGCCGATCGAAAACTTTGTGGGGCGATGTCGGGGCTTAAATGACACCGATTTTGAAATTCTAAATACGATGGGCCCGAGCTCCGAGGTTAGTCAATTAGTTTATGGCCTTCAACTAGTCAACATATTTATTTCGTTTCCGTTCAGGTTTACTCTACTTATGTTATATGTACCTACCTATACAGTTAAGGGTAAGGAAATTGACCAAGTTAACACTTTTTCTTATCGTAATTCACGTATTAAACAATATAGCTAACGCGACTAATAGTTTAGTGCTATATAAGTGGGTCCTTTTTGGCTCTATGAAGGGAGCAGTGTACAAAATTTACCACTTTTTAGGCATTTTTACCATAACAGTGGTAAAATTGCACTTAATGGTATAAATGCATTTAATTGTAAAAATTTTTCATAGGGAGACATTCGAGGCAGGCTACCTGTCCTCAGGATTTCCAATCCCTATGTATCCTTTTCCCCTTTGGTCCAAATGGACTAGCCAAGCATACCTCAAAAACCTGAAACTTTTGGGAAAAAATTATAGATACAAAACGGGTAAATAATTCTTCGAACTACGTTGCTTTAGCTCAACAACTCTGTCGGAGGTCCGATTCTTCCGCTAGGCCCCGAAGATTCGGTTGTCCCATTGTTTGGTCATCATAATGCAATTGTCAAATGCAGTTTCCGTAGATACAGTGTATAGTAGTAGTATAGTATTGTTTCAAATCCCTATCATTACGTGTCTTACGTCCACTCACTCTACTTTGGCATAGTAATACACAAGGTGACTGAATCCCGTCGCCTAGTACTAGGTGCAGGATTTGAATTACTAGGTGTTACCATTAGGTGCAACCACACAAGCACGTATTTAGTAGGGGGGCGGGGGGGGCGCAGCGCCCCCCCTAAATCTGAGAAAAAGAGAATTTTTTTCTCAAAAATGGCCTAAAATTGCAAAAATTTTTCGCGCTTCGCGCGAATATGTCTTATTTTTCGTATTATTTTTGCTTCCGCCCCCCCTTGAACAAATTTCTAGATACGTGCCTGAACCACAACACCAACCTATCATTCCCCTGACGGGGGTTGGGGGGCAGAGCCCCCCATAAAACCAAATTCTGATATCATTCGATAGAGTATTTTATTAAAGATTTTGAGAATAAATGATAATATACATTTTACGGATTCCAGCAATTGGAAAAAATTCTAGGGATAGAAAATAATTTTAGAAATAGGAAAATATTCCAGGAGTAGAAAATTGCTTTAAAAATGAAAAAAAGAAATATTTCAGGAATAACAAATATTGTTTTGCGTATAACAGACCTAAAATATTCTTGCTTCACTGAGAATATTTTACATAGCTTTCAATACAGCGCTACATTACATTTTAACTATTTATAAACAATAAAAACTATAAAATAAAAAATATTAAAAGGTAAAAACCTTAAAAACCTCATAGGGAGACGCAAGGAAAACTAGAAAACAAGGAAAAACGAATTTTCTGGATAATCAAAATAGGATGTAATTTAATAAAAAAGATGCCCTAGTCTCCCGGTTGAAATCACATATTCCAAATCATCTTTTCACGATTATTGAGGTGCAGTGTATAAGAACTCGGTGTATCAAATTGACCTCAAATAACAATTAAAATTTTAACATATTTCCTATATAAAACACGTTGGTTACCAATAACTACCACTTTAGTTTCAAAATTTTAGTATGGAGATACCAGGTTCTTATATACGGCCCCTCAATTAATAAATAAGTAAACTATAAATATTATATTGAAAATTATTTGGGCTGATTCAAAAAGGTACTCCTAAAATGGATGAAAATTATGAAAATATCAGATTTCATAAGAAAGAAAATGGATATCTTTCAAATAAACATAAAATGCTTTAAAGTCGTGAGTCGTGATTGTATTGTCTGAAAATTTTCTAAATGACAATACTTTGATTTGACATGACAATGCTTTTACCCTAGTAGAAGTAAAATAGGTGCCTGGGAATGCCTCAGGATCAGGTTGAATTTGACAGATACCAGGTGGTGACAATCGGAAATTTGGCCTTCAACAACCAGTTAATTGTTTACCGCGAATTAGCACATTGTCATAAGTACGATGCTACTATTTGCAGTTTGAGAATTACATTTGTCCCCACCTAATATATCATGTGGAAGTGGGGTCGTTGAGATTTAAGACATCTTGATCTTGATAACGACCAGATTGCAATACCCACACTCAAGATTCGTCTATATGGTAACAGGTTAGTCGGTCCGGTAGTTGACAAATAAAAAATTCACTTTTGTCACTTCTGGAGGACAAATCCTATAATTTGTCCTCCACTGCTTGGATAGGATAAAGGACTGCCATTGCTAACTACCATGGTGATTACAGGCAGGTAAATATGGAGGTGAAAAAAGTGAACTTTTAATTTGCCAACTCCCGCACCAACTAACCTGTTTAGACGAATCTTGACCCACACTATTTCTTCCCACCTAAAATAATTTTTCTCCAAAATCTCTGCTACTGAAAGAACATGCTACTCTATGGTTGGTAATGGTAAATACTTCTAACTACCACTTATCACATGGTAAGATTGCAAATTGAATACCAATTTTCACATTTCACAATCATCCAAAAGCAATTTCAACCGGGAGACTGGGGCATCTTTTTTATTAAATTACATCCTATTTTGATTATCCAGAAAATTCGTTTTTCCTTGTTTTCTAGTTTTCCTTGCGTCTCCCTATGAGGTTTTTAAGGTTTTTACCTTTTAATATTAAATATTTGAGATCGATTAGACAGCTTATTACAGTTATTAGACTCCTAAAATATATAGGTTTTAAAATTTTATTTTCTATGAAACATTTCTAATTAGCCCCTTAAATTAATTATCAAATTAATCAAGTAAATATTTCTAAAACCAAGATTACATTTGGCATCGTCAAATTAAAATTGATTTGAAGGCAATTTAATTGCAATTAATTTCTCAATCGGCAATTAAGGCCTATTAAGGCTATTCCGTTCATACATGTGTTGGCTTCTTATCCAGGTGTCGCATTTAAAAATCAAAAGCTTGAGCTTTTGAGATTTGAGCTTTTAAGCTTCCTCAAGAAGTTTGTTAATTTCTCACATAGGCGCATGGGGTCAAATGAGTTTGGAGTCTTTCCAAACCTTTTCAACTGCTCCGGAGCTGTTGGAGCTATTGGAGCTCTGGAGCTGTTGGAGCTCCGGAGCTGTTGGGAGCTAAGGCGTCGTCACCCCTCCACCGCCACTTCACCTCTTAGTATATATTACCTTTACCAGACCACTACAACGCATTAGTTGTTATATGTTGATTGTTGATAATAATATTATTGATATTGATACAAGGCTCCCTCCTCCACTCCTCCACTCCATCGTCTTGTTACACATTACACGCATTTTAGTTGATGTTGTTACTCTTCATGTAATATTATTATACTAGTTTTCGGTGACCAACCGGAAATTGGCTGGCTAAAATGGCCGGTCGGTTGAAATTCTTTGTTAACCAGTGGTTAAATTGTCTTAAATGGCTGGCTTAAATCGCCGGCCGGTTGAAATTCTTTGTTAGCCAGTGGCTAAATTGGCTAAAATGGCCGGCCTTTAAATTGGTAAACTTAAATGGAGATTAACCTTTTCGCTACCACAGAAACTTTAACAAATGCACTACCAGTTCCCAACTAATAAGAGTAAATAGGGATTTCAGTGTCCAGGTAACTCATAAGCGTTCATGCTTGACATTCTAATGGTTACAGAAATGAGCTACTCATCTATGCCAAGTTTAGGACATTGAAAATTCTCCCCAGCCCGTGTTTTTTGAATACCTAATATTACATGATTTTCAAAAATTTAACTTTACCTGATTAAAACTAGTTAATTTATCATGTTAAGTTGCGTGAACTAATTAATGCACTTGACTTTACACCGCAAATAATTTTAAATTCGCCTAATTATTATTATGACCCTATTTTAATTGAAGAATATTTAATAATGAAAACACAATGAAAGCTTGAACTGATTTATAGAAACAATTTCTAATTTCCCCCTATATCGGACATAAGGAAACTTTTTTCGGAAAAGGCTAGCGCAGGAGCGCATGCCTTATCTCGCGCAAAATGCACTGGCACAATATCATTATAATTTACTAGAAATCCCCAGTAATGCAAAGACTCCCAGTAAATTGGTATTGAATTTAAAAATTAGTTATCTGATGTGCATTGGAGATCTTTCCTACTATAAGATGACAATAACTGTATACTAAGTGTGGGATTATACATTTTGACTTGTTATACTATTTTGAAATCTTTCCATCGTATGAAAATATTATAAACTTTAGAAATAGCAGAGTAGACTCGAGAATTTCGTTAGCCGCAGGCACGTATCCGGGAATTTATTCAAGGGAACGCGACGCATTTTTTGACATTAATTTTTGTCACTGCATATGCACTGCAAAATTTTGAAATTACATGACATGCATGTAACGTGTCAGTTGGGCCAAAATTTAAATTACATTATTGTCTTGTAATCGGTCAGTGAATGAATTGTTATAGTTACATAACTGTCATGTAATCGGGCATGGTGGTTATTCTACAAATTACATTATTGTCATGTAATCGGTCAGTGAGTGAATTGTTATGATTACATGACAATAATGTAATGGGCCAATGAAAATCATTGCTATGATTACATTACAGTGATGTAATTGGTAGCGAAAAGGTTAAATGGAGATTGACCAGTGTTCGGTGACCGACAATTTTAACCAGCCAGCCGGCCGGTTAAAATGGCTAGGCGGCTGGTGAACATCTGTTTTTCATACCCCTATGGAAACAGTAGAGACGATATCCAAAATGACTTTCTCACAGGGCAGGACTTTGACTGCGGTACTGTCAGCTTTCAACTTTTACATTTCTATCCCCAAGTTGCTTCCACAGACCAGGGGGTTTTTCTCAGTTCACATAGCCCCATTTTTGGCCATTTTAGCCACTGGCTCTGGCTATCAAAGAATTTTAACCGGCCGGCCAATTTAGCCAGCCATTTATCCGACCAGACGGCTGGTCACTGACCACTGGTTGCGAACCCAGGAATATGAATACCAAGAATGCAAAATGCAGCAAGCAAGCAAAGGTATTATTAACTACTAGTACAGTGACCCGTCCTACGGACGGGGTTAATAACAGGGTGCTTGAAATTTCAAAAAACCAAAAAAAATCAAAAACTATTGAAAACTATTTTTTTTTAAATATTCAAAAATTTATTGTTTACAAAATTTTTTTTAATTTCCCTTTTTATTTCTAAATAACAAACCTTTAAACATGAATTTAGCTCTATACCCATGCGTTTACCAAGTTTAGGAATTTGAGTTAGAAGTCTCCCACTCATGCTACACAATTTAGGAAATGATTTTGATGTTTCCCACTTATGCTACATCTTTTAGAAATATGAGTTGCAACTCCCCCACTTATGCTACACCTTTTAGGAATATGAGTTGGAAGTCCCCCACTTATGCTACACCTTTTAGGAATATGAGTTGGAAGTCCCCCACTTATGCTACACCTTTTAGGAATATGAGTTGGAAGTCCCCCACTTATGCTACACCTTTTAGGAATATGAGTTGGAAGTCCCCCACTTATGCTACACCTTTTAGGAATATGAGTTGGAAATCCCCCACTTTTATAATATGAGTTGGAAGCGGGGATTTTTTTTGTAACATTCCAACGTCACTGAGCCAAATTCAGGCTCTCAAATGATAACGGAAACACACACTATGCACCAAACTTATAAGAGTGACTAGCTGATGTTTGTTATGCAATATGCAATGCATATCAGAAGTTCAGCTATTTTATCGTCAATCTAAGAGTTAAGATTTTACACCATGGGATAGACAGGCTAAATCTTCATAAAAACCAGGTATGCCCCATGGCGGTTCGAATACATTCGTCGAGTCCAGGAATAACGTGAATGAATGTAGCAAGCTCTAGCAGCTGGTGATGTAGAGGTGCAATGCACAATGCACATGGAAGCCTAGCTAGCCCACCACCTACACACCAACGTTCGCACTTCTTAGGCCATCTCAATTCATAAGATTGAGGATTTTTATTTAGTCTAGTTATGGGGTCATCATTGTGACCTTTTGTGACGGTTTAAGGCTGAACTACAACATCTACAAAGTCAAATAAGAGCTCGTTGGAAATGTCGGATGATAACTTGGTCCGTGGCGGTCCGCTGTATTCTATATCTGTTCCCTGATTCCCCATAAGAGGGGATATGTGTTTAATGAAATTAAAATTGCGACCTTGTGGACCTCCACGAACCAAGTTAGTTCTTTAGCTTTTCAACGAGGTATTTTTCGACTCTGTAGCTGTTGTAGAACGGCCATATTTTGAAATCTAAGTTAACAAGTTTTCCATGCAAGCGTACGAAATAGCCTTAATGCCCACATTGGTTGAATCTAACGGGTAAATCCAGCTAGCCGAATCCGAAGGTCCAGCTAGCCGAAGCCGAAGGATGACACCCGAAGCCGAAGGTCCAGGTAGCCGAAGCCGAAGGTCCAGCTAGCCGAATCCGAAGGTCCAGGTAGCCGAATCCGAAGGTACCAGCTAGCCGAAGCCGAAGAATGTACCAGGTAGCCGAAGTTCCGAAGGTCCAGGTAGCCGAAGCCGAAGTACCAGCTAGCCGACTCGAAGGTCCCGCTACCCGAAGCCGAAGGGATAAGTGAATCTACCCGAATCCGAAGGTCCCGCTACCCGAAGCCGAAGGTCCCGCTACCCGAAGCAGAAGGTCCAGCTACCCGAAGCCGAAGTACCAGCTACCCGAAGCCGAAGGTCCCGCTACACGAAGCCGAAGTTACAGCTACCCGAAGCCGAAGGCCCCGCTACCCGAAACCAGCTAGCCGAAGCGGAAGTACCAGCTACCCGAAGCCGAAGGTCCAGGTAGCCGAAGCCGAAGGTCCAGCTACCCGAAGCCGAAGGTCCAGGTAGCCGAAGCCGAAGGTCTAGATAGCCGAAGCCGAAGGTCCAGATAGCCGAAGCCAAAGGTACCAGCTAGCCGAAATCAGAAGGTCAAGCTAGTCAATCTGTGAGCATGTTGAATCTTGGTAAAAATTCAACCCTGGGTAATAATAGATTTAAAAAGAAGTTTTTGTGGAAATGTTTAAATCACTATTGTTACTCAACGCAGAATATCCCACAAAAACTTTAAACTACAAAATTGTAGGCAATAATCTCAGATAACTGAAACTTGTGGCCCAATCTGCATTGATTTTAGGAAAATTGATTTTTTAAAATTTCCACCTTTTAAAAATTTGAAATTCATCAAGTGTTATTCAATAATCTGGAACAGTCAATAATTACATTGTATAATTTCCAATCTAGTTTTGGTGATTTAATGACTGCAAAAATGGTAACTTTAAACCCCAATTCAAGGTTGTTATCTAATTTTCAAATATAAATAATGTACACATTTTCGGTATAAAGATCGAATTTATGTTACTGCAGTTTATTTTATGACTATTGAAAGGGCGAATCAAATAAAGCCTAGTCGCCTTACTCAGCCGAGCTAAAAATGAATACATAGTAGTTTGGTACGTAATAGATTAAGTACTTGATGCAATTTAGTTTCATGTATCCTTTGGGTAGCTGGTACTCCGGGTAGCTGGACCTTCGGCTTCGGGTAGAGGGACCTTCGGCTTCGGGTAGCGGGACCTTCGGCTTCGGGTAGCTGGACCTTCGGCTTCGGGTAGAGGGACCTTCGGCTTCGGGTAGCGGGACCTTCGGCTTCGGGTAGCTGGACCTTCGGCTTCGGGTAGCTGGACCTTCGGCTTCGGGTAGCTGGACCTTCGGGTAGCTGTTCGGCTTCGGGTAGCTGGTACTTCGGCTTCGGGTAGCTGGACCTTTGGCTTTGGGTGTCATCCTTCGGCTTCGGGTAGCGGGACCTTCGGCTTCGGCTACCTGGACCTTCGGCTTTGGGTGTCATCCTTCTGCTTCGGGTAGCTGGACCTTCGGCTTCGGGTAGCTGGTACTTCGGCTTCGGGTAGCTGGACCTTTGGCTTTGGGTGTCATCCTTCGGCTTCGGGTAGCGGGACCTTCGGCTTCGGCTACCTGGACCTTCGGCTTTGGGTGTCATCCTTCTGCTTCGGGTAGCGGGACCTTCGGCTTCGGCTAGTTGGACCTTCTGATTTCGGTTAGCTGGACCTTCGAGTCGGCTAGCTGGTACTTCGGCTTCGGCTAGCTGGACCTTCTGATTTCGGGTAGCTGGACCTTCGGAACTTCGGCTACCTGGTACATTCTTCGGCTTCGGCTAGCTGGTACCTTCGGCTTCGGCTACCTGGACCTTCGGATTCGGCTAGCTGGACCTTCGGCTTCGGCTACCTGGACCTTCGGCTTCGGCTAGCTGGACCTTCGGCTTCGGCTAGCTGGACCTTCGGATTCGGCTAGCTGGATTTACCCGAATCTAACTCTGATTGGTGAAAACTTATCAATTAGTAACAACATCAGCTGCTAAGCTATTTCATACTTTGGCACCGAATTTTATTCAAAATCTACACATGAAATTTAAACGAAACAATGTTTACCATTTTTACCACTACATTTTAGGTAGTGGTATTTAACGTTAAATACCATTAAAAAATTAAAAACCACTTGCCACAAGTAAGGTAAATGGTATTTTGAACACTGGACGGGAGTAACAATACCACGCAGCTTCCGTATGTATGCCTTCTGTGACCTACTGACCTAAAGAACCTAACCTAACCTTAAACGAAGCATCATGTATTTATACGTTTTCGAGCAGAGGGAGAATATATTGCCGTACTTTCCATTTTCTTTAACTCTATATGCAAAAATCCTCATTTCTGATTTTGGGTATTATAAAAGTTGACATGTTCAGTAAAATCAAATTCTGTAAATGATATCCTTATTTCGGTTCTCTGTCTGCGAAGACTATATTCTTTCCAATTAGTTTCGCAATGTGCACATAGTACTAACTAGTTGACATCATAGGAGTTCTTTGGAAGTGAAATCTTTTAAGAATGATTCCCTCGTAGGAGTCGATCCATGTATTGCTACCACAAGGAAACCTCACTGTGCAGGGCTGTATGCTTGTATATGACCCATACTCGCGATGTTAACCTCTAAAATTGTTGACTTTGACAACGGACTGACTACGTCCATAAAATAACTGAAAAAGCCGATGCGATGGTCAGAGCTGTCGCCCGTAAGGCCTGTGTTAAAGGAATGGTCTAAGTTTCAAAATACTCAGACTGTTTTTGCCACATAATATATAGTAAATATTAACGGAAATGTCGAATATTTCATTTGATAAAAAGATTTTCACGTGTATTTTCAACTTTCACTAGTCAACAAGAAGGGTGAAAGTTTCATAAAAGAAAAACCATTCAAATAGTTTACTCTGTAATATCTAAGCGTATAAGGAAAATACACTATGTGGTTAGGTGAATAGAATTAAAGTATAGAGTTGATAGGGCTTTCACTACTTTCTCTGTATTCTAGTGTGTATCATTCTACTTTTACATGCCCACTGCATACTCTCCCTTTCTCCTACAAAACCGACCAAGCTGTATGTAAACACTTCAGTATCGCTACGGCTCTTGAATCGGAAGCATCAGCTTTCAAGATTTCTAGTCGTCTTCTTGCGTTTAGTTACATGACAAGATTTCACTAACCAAGTTTAACCAAAGCTTTCGTAATTGTTTCAAAACAAATCGAAGTTAAAGACAGAGCAAAAATAGTCATGGGGAAATCTCATGCTAAGAAATCCGAAGCTGTGACATTGGCCAAGAAAAATGTCAAGCTGATTGCTGAGAAACTGAAAGAGATTTCCCAAGAGGAGCTAATACAATTGAAAAGCATAAAAGCCGTGATGAGTGCCTTAAGTGAAGAAAGTAAATCTGACATTCAACTTGAAAATGCTAAGCAGAAAGAAGCAGCAGGCCAAAGGAACACACAATCGGAATCAGATAGCGCTACTAATAAATACCGAAACGAACTTGATCAGTCGAGTGCACCTCAAAGATTTCACCTGAAATCTGTTGCCAACCTGTATAGAAAAATTGCAGGAAAATATTTCCTTGTGCCAAAAAGACCATCGAAATCGAATTTCTTTGGTGTCTTCTTCTCTTTCCTAGCATTTATCTTCTACTTTGAGTTGCACACTCCTCCGGGTTTTACAAGAATGTGGCTTAAGTGGGAAAATGTGGATTTGTCTTCTGTCGAGGTAAATATGTATTTATATGACCTCAAAAAATATTAATTTATGGCGCTTATACTTAGGAAACTTTCTCTACTTTCACCAGAACTAAGTAATCAATAAATTTGCTATGAAAGTACCGTTGAGACATTACGGTAGGTCAAGGTTGTGTATTTGATTTGTTTTCATTCTCAGCTCTGAGACTAAGTATCGATTCACGTATTGCATTTCAGTACACAATTAAAAGTTTGTCAATTAACTGTAATAAACTTTCTTTCTCTTTCTGCAGTGCACAATTGAAACTCCTAATTTTGCAATGGAAATATTTCGGCCTCCTGTCTCATGTTCGTTTTGCAACAATATCACATCAGTCGACAGAGTCAGCGAAATTTCTCCCTCTGAATTTGAGAAATGGTTAGTATTTGTCTCTACCATATTCTATAATTTACAAAACCATTATAATATTGTCATTAATTTGCTCTGTTTACCCAAAAAATTCAACTGAAAGGTTAATTTCTATCTAAAAAAGCGTAGTAGAAATAAGAACTAATGATTAAAGCCAGTTATAACATGCTTTGTGAGATTATTAGTCTCATTTTCGTCATGTCCAATCAGAAAACGTCTTTAAGGTTCTTTTTTACCTACCCTGTAGCAATATAGTATATTGTAAATGAAATAACATGCTGCTGTACTACAGACAAAAAAAGTTATGTACTTACTGATCTTTGACTTTTAGTTTATTAGGACAATTAAATTGAAAATGCTTACCACATAGTATATAAAAGGTGAACGATGGACCTTTGCTTTGCTAAATAACTACGAGTGTTTATGACAAGTTAAAGTCTGCAATTGAAAAGTCGTAAAGCACAGAGATCTATTAAATGAAGCATATGCCAGGCAGATTGTCTTTGTTCGTGTTAATAGTATGATTGCAGAAAGTTTGTAAGGCTTTCCTGTACATTAACTCATAAACTATTTTATTAACGATTTATACTACAATGATTTACATAAATCAGTAACTTTCAGTCGTTTTATCAGATAATCAGTAACCGATCGAAAAGTTCGTCCTTCTTTCATCGTAGATCTTGTTCCAAAACGCTTCAGTTCATGTTTCGTTGACTTAAAACTGATTAAACTGAAATGTACTCTCTTATTTTTATTATCAGTATAAGTTTATAAAAGATATAATATTAGTATAAGTCATAACCATGAGTTTAAACAGAATTATAAAGTTTAATTATCATAATTTATATTCCTACGTATAATTCGCATTTTGAAAATAAAACATATACGGTAGTAGTGTAAGCTGTGATTTTTAGCAACAAATGCAAGTTTGAGTGCATTTGTGGGCATGCATTTCCAAACTCGAAGAATTCACTTTCTCACAACTTTCTCCACTCATTTTAATAGATGCGGAAAGATGAGGAGTTAATTGGCTTTAGTTTTACATAAAATTAAGCTAAATATAAAAATAACATTGAGGTGATAAGCTGTTGGAGTAAATATCAATTTTATTGAAGATTTTTTAGTTTGCTTTCTTTATTTGCCTACACTCTACAATGTGTTAAGGGAATCTATTCTAATAAATGGTCAACGTATGTCATTCTAGGTATGCGTACACAGGAAGACCTGTCATCATCACTGATGGTATGACAAATTGGACAGCAACTTCTACATTCACTTTCGACTTTCTCAAGGTAGCTTTCCATTTTTCACTCCTTCGGTCCAGTACTTACAAAAGCTGTATATGCACATAACTATATCAATGTACTACTTTATAAACCTAGAAACGCAAAGATTTAGATTTACTTGAATTTTCTATATGCACGTTTATACGGGCATATGAATAAATCAACGAGACTGCCAAGAACAAAAGCTACGACTACTCGTAAAACACATAAATACCTCTCTGGGGGATTATATTCATTTTGAAACATTAAACTCCTCCTGAAAATTTGACTTATAAGTATACCTATTACTTATGCTAACGTTTTTGGCATATTCTATATGTGTATGTTATAGTTGGATGTTGGACAATTAGCCTTATTCCTATACATTGTATGCAGTTTGCATGATAGAAATAACATAACTTTCTACACAGTTTATGTAGATGGTAGGAGTCACCCTGTGGCTCTATAATGATTAACGAGCTACCACGTTTGTTCACTTGTCAATGTGCTCTTATACCAATTTTTATTTATAGTCAGTATATTTTATTCTAGGTTCTTTGGTCTCTTACAGATAGGTCATCCAGCCCTCGGAGTCTCCTAAATCTTTAACTTTTGACACGTGAACCGCCTTAACCATTAACAGAGAGCTTTTTATTTTAAGGAAGCAATACGTGATGACAACCACATTGAAAAATACCATTGGCTTTTCATTGCAGAAGAAATGAGGATACATTAGCCTCCAAACATAAGTACTTACTGCTTAATCTCAAAATGGACAAATCCCCAAAAATTTTGTTTAGTAGAATTAGTTCAAATTATTTTTCCTATTTACCAATTACAACTTGCTTGTTAAAAGCATACTGTAGTCGTATTTATATGTACTGTCAGGTTTGACAAGCAATCTGCTAACCTACAATCAAATTTTTCTACTGAATTCATAGTATAATTTAGTGGTTAGCCCAATATAGCAGTTTAACAGCCTTTTAGGACGGTTTCTTTACACATTTTTTACACTGTACCAATGATTTTATTCAAAAATGGAATTTTGAGACCGCCGGATAGTAGGTTAACGTATTTCGTAGTAATGTATAGCAGGTATAAGAAATTCATTCAAAGGAAAACTCTACAAGGAATCTATCACAATTTTATCGCTCTTCTTTTTTTAGTCCATTTTAGGCCGTGTTTTTTCCGCCTTATAAAATTCACCTTGACACTTTCTTGCTATTCGTGTAAATGTAAATAGAAAGAGTGAGTGAGACGTGGGGAGGCATTGAGGCAGCCCGTGAAGTTCACACATGACAGTACAATTTTCCTCTGCATTCATTTTTTTCAGAGTATCTACGTGGAAGGAAGCAGGTCATTAGAGCATCTTGGGGAAGATTGTTTATTCTTCCCTTACGCGACCGAGTTTCGCAGTCTCGCCGAAGTCTTCAATATGTCGAGCGAGCGAGCTAAAAAACAGTGGTACATTGGCTGGTACGTAAAATATTTCTCTCCCTTTACTGGTATATCATGTTACACTATATAAGCTACTGCATATATTTCTATGGGCATAATCCATCGTATTATAAGTATAGAGTGAATCTGTATGGGTACTTTTATAACATACAAATGGACTTAACTTCACAGAACCTTATGTAGCGGACTTAATACTACTTCTATGTCAAAATGTTTATCTGATACTAATATTTGTATATAAAGCAGTGGCAATATTGGTCTCTCTACAATAGTCAACGAAACCAGAGTTATTAATACTGTTGACTGTGATTTCTCGTAGAGAAAATGATAGTACGTACATTTTATTAGGTATGTCCGGATCTCAGATATTTTGGTAATGAATGACTATAATTGTTAGAAAATTGCACGAATTAAACGAAAATGATACATTTTGTAGAAGATGGCCTCTAATTTTATCCAATTTTCCCTTCATCTCCCATCTTATAACGATTGATTGTACTTCCAATGACTTATCAACCAATAATTTCCCCAGGGAATCACTTAGTTTGGAGGATGGTTTACGCACTAACAAGATAGATGTTTTATAAGTTCAGAATTCTGATTCGGTCTGATTTATTAGGGTTGTTTCGCATTGCCCCAAAGAAAATAAGATAATCTCTCTCAGTGACCTATTTCGAAAGAGAAAGCGACCAGGAAATAGGTAGTGAGACTGTGATCAATGCCTTGTGCTTTCACTTATGTGCATAAATGTACCGGTGATTAAATGGGTACTCCAGTAGTGTATTATAATATATGACCACAGTACAAGTTTACATAGCAGTATAGAAATAGAAGGATAAGAAGAGAAAATTGGGACTGGCTGAGCATCATGTTACTTTCCCATGCTCGGTTTAGAATTTGGTATGTTTATGTAGTGTACAAGTGTCAGACAAGGATAGCTAAGGCTACTATTCTTGGTACACCTCCTCGCACTGATAGGTAAGACAAATGTATCCAATTCTTTTCCTGCCGACAAAATAAGTAGCCAACCACTGGTGCACATCGGAGTTGAACTACTTGATATCTGCTGTTGGCAGCAGGGCAAAGATTGAACATTGACACATGGTCTTCCATTTGCTTCCTTCTATCTATTACTTCCAACTTGGCTTGAGTCATTTATTTACATTAAGTAATTTTCTGCCAACTCAAACAAAAGGCAGGTGTTACAATGCAATAAAATAATACCCTTTGATCTTTTATCAATACTATCTACTTTCTAGTAATTAATACCTCACGATGATTCAAACTGTGGGCAGCTTGCATAATGCCTAAACTATACACAGAAAATTAGCAACTGTTTGCTTTCTGGCCTTGGAGTTATAACATTGTGACTTGTAACTTTTTGTGGCTTATTAATTATTCGGGGATTAATTGTATGTAAGCTATACAAGTATGGAGTATCAACTTATTGTGTTAACTTATCTTGCCCTATTTTTAGATTCATGCGTATTTGTGAGTTAAGGAAATAATCTTGAGTCTTGAGTGCATAAATCATGTTGCAAATACTAATGGATTTGGAAATGCAAGGTTCTGTGGGCACAGGAATAAAATATTGTTAGTATTAATATTCTGTGTCTGGAATGGAATACACAATTCATAGGGAGCAACAAAAATGTGGAAAAGAATGAAATATTGCAGTCTTGTGGAAAATGCTGTACAGAAACTACCTAGAATGTGCTGGGCAGTATTGGTTTATGTGTACCTATATAGTAATTGTTTTTCCAGAAAGAGATCCTTCTCTTCTTTCCCACACATCATGCTTGAAGGAGAACAGCGACTTAAATCTGTATATTACGTATTTGAGCGAACCCCAATCTTATCTAAAACAAATCTGTATCTCGTAGAATTGATTTGTCTGATCGGGGTTTCATTTCGGAGACCTTAATCCTCCGATTTATTTGTATCAATCTATAAGGCCTTCGAAATTGGTTTGTGCAGGAGCGACTTATAAGAAAAAAGGTTCCAATTTATTACGTAAATGCACCTGCATTACAGATATTAATTTCTGTTGTCAAAAGAAGTAATTTTAAAAAAGCTCTCAAACCCTACTTAGGTGGTGCATATAAATCATAGTGACGCTTGTATTCATTCTTTTTATATATAGCCTGAGATTTGATACATTCTGCTTTAAAAACAGATTCACAATCTATGTTTCCGTCCATTTTTCTTACAATTCTAAGAATGTATGTGTTTATTTTTCGTGTTGTAAACCTTTTTGTACAATAGACACTACCCACTCTGCCTGTCAAAACGAGTCATACTAATATACAAGGCTTTCAAAGCTAAAAGAAATAAGTAATTGAAAATTTCACAAATAGAAACAGAATATCAAAGATCGTTATCTAAATGAACATTTTAGTCAAGTTTAACATGATACTACATCCAAAATGAGAACAAATACTTTCTTGTTTCTTGTAAAACTCATTAGCTTTTGTATCGTAATAGATTCCAAATGTCTAGAAGGTGACGCCCAGTTACATATTTAATATTAAATGTTACTTACTCTTATCAATTTACCATTTTCACTTGTAACTTTTACCAGTACAAAATTAATTTACCATTCCATTAATTAACACACATTTCAATCTTGCTAATTGTCCTAACGTAACGTGTAAAAATCACACACAGATACTACGATTACCAGATGATGAGAAAATACTATATCAAAAATTGCTTTCAAATCACTAGACTCAGTGAACTGCGCAGTGCGCATTACAAATTTAAGGTTTCTTCTTACAATAAACACACGCTTTAGTTGTACTACATTAATTTGTTCAATAAGAGATTTTAGTTAGCTGAAGATAATTAGAAATATTAAGCTAGAGACAGTGAAGCAGCAGCAGCTGTAAAAGAACTTGGATAAGCACTGGGAGTAATTTACGATAAAGTCTTTCTGTAGTTTATATTATGTCAGTATAGAGTCCTATTCCCATCTGGTCATGGCTAGTACCGTCCTTAAACTATTCATTCAATATAAAGCCCGAAAACGAGGAAGCTTGGCATATAGTAGCAATTATCACTGAAAATCATGCCGTTGTCAATTGTAGTATGGAACTAGATAACTCAGAATTAGACACTAGCTAGAGTTTATCTCTGTGACAAAAGTTTCGTAGCCAGAAGTAAATTAACAGCGTCTCACCGCTACATTGGGACCTTAGAATTAAAGAGGCGGATGATATGAGATTAGCAATTTGCAAGAACGAAGTTGGAGTTTTCGGCACTAAAGCTGAAACTGTAATTTGGGAAAACGAAGATTACAACAATTAGTGTGTCAGTTTCACTTGAGTGATGGTGATTTTGTTCTATGTGGCCTAGTGAAAGAAAGCAATTTGAGAGGTAGACGTCCAATCTGTGGTAAAGATAAGTACATAGGCTAAAGCTAGGAAATGAGTGCAAACAAAACCGTACTTCCTTTTGTTTCCTTTAGATTTTGCTGCAGAGAAAGGTCTAAAGATTTACACTGATTGTGTTGAGACAATCACTGAAGAAACTTACTGTGAGCTTTCTTTAATTCTTTTTATCTTTCCGCAATAAACGCTCGTTCTATTTCTTTACTTGGAGTGATGGAAAGGGTAAAACATCTACAGATTTTTATGCTCCATGCAATGTAAGGTAAAGCGATGTAATTTTTTATACCGTAAAACGAATTTGCACAGATTTTAACATAATTATTATCTACCAGATAGAAAAGGGATTTTTGGTATGAGCATTTCGAACCTAAATTCTAGTGCAAAATGTATATACTCGAAAAAGTGTTAGGTAAGTGTTAAGTAGGTGGCACTCTGGCACTGGAAATAGGTACTACATCTTTGAAAAGTGGGTTCTATTTACTTAACAACGCTATATTTGTATAAGATAAGACTACCTGTCTTTATTTATGTAGTAGGATCTACTGAGTAGAGTGCTAAATATTTATATTTAAGTAGAAAACATTATTGACCTCCTTTCCGAAAGATATCTCGCTTTTAAAGATAAACGGCCTAATCGTGAGGAGATATCTCTCTTAAGTCTGTGCCATTTCTCTTTAAGTCATGTTTCTTTCGAGTAGAATCCCTATTTGTATGCACAAGAGTTCCGTAGCAATAAGTCTTAAGTAGTTCAGCAAATCGAATAACTTGAGCACATCTTTCTATGTAAACTTCAATGATCTTGACTGGCAGTGGAAGAATCAGCAGAGTGTGGAGAGAAGGAACGCTCTAGTTAGCAAATATCTAAAATCTAAGAAAGCAATTAGTTGTAATTTATGCGTGTTTAAGAACATTCCGAATAATGTGTATTGAAGATTCCAAATTAGTATAATATGTTATTTAGCATAACTAATTAAACCTATTTAATGTAGACAAACAATAAGCCCTTTCATACTGCGTAATATTTAACATTTATTTATAAAATCTGCGATCATACAATACTAAAATTTACCCACACGCTGGAATGGAAGTTCTCTAGCTCCTATTTATACTTCCACACCCCCTACCTCTACTCCTACAGTTCAATCAAATTAAAATCCTGGTGAAAGTTGCTGTTAAATGTACATCACTGGGAACCTGGATTTTTGTATCTGACTACAATGGCGTTAAAGGATGTATTGTATGATTGTCATAATCATAATCAATAGCCATTTCACTATTGGTTCGAATGTTCTAAGTGTAGTAAGCTGTAAAGTAAAGATTAAATACTTGAAAATTCTATGCAACAATATGTACAAACCCCTGCAATGTGGCATGATGGTAAAAAGTTTCGTGAAATTACCTTTGGTTTTACATCTTGGTGGGAATGTTCACTATATTATAATTTGCATCGGTGTTTAAAAGTGGTTAGGGTACTAGGGATCTGATGGCAACAACGGCTGTTCTGAACTACTACTGCTTTTCTGCCCTTCTCTGTTCAGTTCCGGTAGTACTCCTTCATCTTCATTTGTTCATGGAGTTCAGCTAAGTCAGTGAATTGAATAATGTAAATGCTGTATGCGTTATCTAATTACTAAGTCTAGGATGTAATGCAGGGAGAAAGCCGTATGCCTTATGGCCATGGGAATTTGTGTTAAGTCAAGGTTGCAGTTGCAACGAACAACAGACGAAGCAAATGAAATAAGCTAACGATCTGCGGACTGGCTTCCGCTGTTACCAACTCTTATCTGCACCCGATGGGTTTCTGTTACCTAAGACTCATACAGTGGTGGTAGTGGTCTCTGGTTTTCGCAAAATGTGGTGGCATAGTACACGATCCATTTATTGTGTACTGACTTAATTGCCACGTTTTAAAGTACACTTCTAGTGCGAAGCAGTGCAGAAATGCTTTGTTCTGCTGTGGGTCACTTAAACAAACTCTCTCGCTCTTTGCTCACAATTTCTTTGTAGAAAGAGTGCAAATAATGTTCCTGGTTTTCAACAAAGTTTGCCTACTCAAAAGTGTCTCCACTTAATTCAACAGCAATTTCAACAAGACAAAATTGTCATCATATTCTGTCTAATTAAAAATCCTGCGCGTCCTTGTTTATCTTTTATTTCATTATTCTGCGAAAAGATAAGGATGACACATAAATGAAAGCACGGTGAAAGTTAAACAATGTTTACCTAAGCTTGGGCACCAAATCTGCCGTTCTGTTTGTAAAGGGATACTTACATTAGTTGAGACTTTAAGTTATTGCTCTCCTTCCATCAAAAATAAACCATTGTCTGAAGAAGCGACAAGCTCAAAACATTCGCAATTAGAATATTATTGTAAAATTCTCTTCACTTAAAATTAATGCATAGTAATTGAGGAGCAATATTATGAAACTAAAGTTAGTTCAAAGTTTGTCCTGCTTTTGTATCTCAATAGACCTAGAATAAGATATTAAGGATAACAGTGGATGATAATAATAGAACCACGAACAAACATTATATACATTCCTATTTTCAAAGTATGCACATTTAATGAATAGATTTGCTTTGTGTCATGTTAATGAAAGTGGGTGGCAGCAGGAACGGAGTAATTGAATGCAGACGAAATGGAAAACTAGTAGGCAGAAGAAATTACGTTATGAAGATGTGAACGGGTAAACTTAATTGCTAACAAAGAGAAAATTCTTAGCCGAAAATCCCAAGTTGGGCTTCACGTTTGTTTTGACTACGAAGAAAACTTTAGATGGAGGAAGGAACTTTTTCACGTGGAGTTTCTTCAAATTCTTAGCATATCTTAATCTTTGACATTCGTAGATAGACTATACAAATTTTAATTAACAATACGGGAATGACGAAATGAAAGAGAAAGGAAGTGCTGATTATGCAAAGGGAGTCTAAATAATGTAAGATTTTCTTTGACGTTGCAATCGAGATATAATGTTTCTACAAGTGTAAGGACGAATGTGGAGTCGATTATGTTCTGGTCGTTGGTGTTGATCTGGTTTTCTGGTGTCTTCACTATTTAGGTTGGCTTTTCGCCATAATGTTTACAAAGTTGGATGTGGGTAATTCAGTGCTTGCTGGCTATTGTACATAATGGAGAAAGTAGATTGCCAATCTGCGCTCAGTTCTATTCATTCCTTTGAATTTCCATTCTTTCCATTTTCTGCTTCACTCTAGTGACTTACTCTCGCCAGTCATCGAGTCATCCTCTTCGTTATTTCGTCAGAGAGTGAAGTTAGCAGCGTCAACCCATTTTACTTCATTCTCAGTTAGGTTTGCTATTATTTCATCTCATTTCATCCTATTCATCGGGACAGAGAAACTCATTCACTTACTTTGTACTCGAATTGAATTTCATTGTCCGTTTTGTTTAGTCCCACTTTCGACTTGCACAGAGTTTTCTCGACATTTTCCAACGCACATGCATGCTCATGCTACTGAAGGGAGAGAAAGAGAAGTTTCCATTCAACTTCAGTCAGTTCCATCTCCATCCTCCAAGTCATCTCACAGAATCGAATTGAAAGTCATAAAAGGAATGGAATGCAGTCATAAAGTGTAATACATAATAGGTATTTTCTTCCCTTTTATATCTACATGTCGAGTGGAGGTTGGTTGAGTGAGGATATCCGATTTCTAGCTCTGTATTCAAAAAACTGTACTTAACGCATAGCCCTGCCTCCCGCATTTCATTCCTCTCATGAAAAACATCTACTTTACTATAAAATACCTATTCATATGGTTTTGACATTAGTATAAAACTTGTTGAGGTTTCTTAAAAGACGAAATTACATTCCTTTGTAGTTGAAAATGGGGACTCCATTGTATTCTGCCCTAGAAAATGACTTCCCTTCAAATATTTTACATAACTAATGCATTCTATTTCAATGCAAATATTAAGCAACATATTTAAAATTCCAAAGCACTCAATTTATAACCAGAAACTTCAATGTTAATGTTACTCAACACCTTCACAAAATTCCTATGAACAAGTCTAATCCTTTCATGAATGGGTTATATACTCTACATTCTAAATCCTTCATTTTCTCATCATTCCTTATCAAGCGAGAGTCTAGGAATTTACTCAGAACGAACATGCTTAGCAAAAGTTGTAACATCCTTATTTTACTATGAATTCTCAGAAAGAGAACATTAGTGTTTTTAAGCATTTCAAATATATATATGTTAGCGGCAATAAGTGAATTCAGGCATTAAGCTTAATGCCTAGGCAATAAGTAAAATTTTTGAAGAATTCCAGTTTTTAGTATTAGAAATTTAGAAGACCATTTATTTTGTCCAATTATATTCTTATTATTTTCCTAAATAAGGACATTGTAAGGACTTTAAAATGCCGCATATGAATAGCGTGCGACTAAGACTTAAGACATTGTGGAGGTTTTTATGCAAAAGTTTGAAGGTCTATAACTCGGTCCTTATTCATGACACCGTAAACATCTTTACCTTTTTGGACTTCTAAAATTGTCCTTATTCACATACAAATACGAAATAATGGTATATGAATGTTCTTTCAAATTTTAAGTGCGAAAAACCAAAATGTTTCAAAATTACACTTAATGCCTAGGCATTAAGCTTAATGCCTGAATTCACTTATTACCGCTAACATATACATAATGTAACTTTTTACCAAGAACTTGCCATGTAAAACTATTCCACGTTGATCAAGATGTCTTAAAATAATAAGTAAATTACGGGAGTAATGTTACATAAATTTCCATAAACTTCGTAAACCTATACTTCCCTGTAATGAAGTGGTATGGATGTATTTTGGCCCCTCGGAGAGGACGTAAAGAATTTAAGCTGTAAATGACAAGTTTCCCAACAAAGTTTTTTTAGAAACATGTTAAACTTTAAATAGGTAACAGTGCTCTTGAAAATTATATAACCTAACAATTTCATAGAAGTTATAACTTAAGAACAAATGTAAGTGTAAGAGATTTGTAAGAGATTCAAATGAATCAGTAGGATATTCTGATTTAGTAGCTGTACCAAAGTGTGTAGTATTTTCCGCCAGTAATTACTATGTGATCAAAATAATCGTGTTAAAAATGCCATAATAGATGAGTGTAGATTGTCGACGGAAGAATGACGACTGTAGAATAAATTTAGTATGTGATGTTTTTGTTAATATACATATCTCTATTTATTTACTTTAGGAGCAACTGTGATGCTGAGACAAGTCACATTTTGCGACAACACTACCAAAGGCCATATTTTCTTCCTGCAACTGCAGAGTCAACGCATGCAGACTGGATTTTCATGGGAACCCCTGGTCACGGAGCCCACATGCATGTAAGAAAAATGTTATGGTTCTGTGCAGTTTACTAGATTAACTTCAATAGATGACTTCTCTAGATGAAAATCGGGTACCTTCACTAAAAGTAATTTTATAGTTCACAATTAGTTTTTCTAGGTACCAGGAAAAAGTTATATAATCATCTCTTAAAAAGTTTTAGACACGTTTTCACAAAATGTAAGATATACCTAAAATAATGTGCTACACTGCTGCTGTTTTGGGAGAAGATAGTAGTCAAGTCACCGTCAGTAATACTTAGGCTTATTAAATGATCTCGCGTAAAGTTTTTGATGGTGTATATAGTACTGTTATTATTAGATAGATAAGGATATTAGATAGATAGGTATCTTTAAAGAAAAACAGAAGGAGAGTTCATAGAGAAGGTTGCGTTGATTCCATGAAAATTAATTTGTGAGATTGATCATGACACAAGAAAGAGAACAGCAAGCTCTGAGCTGACATTCGTGTCGTCGTGTGTACCTGGTCCGAGCTAATTGTGATTGAGAGTCTTCCATCTAATCTTTTCTATTACATGATACTCGCATTTGATGACATTTTGAGATTAACAAGAGAAATGAATTTCGTAGCTATACTGTCACTATTTATTTTATATAACTTTCTATAGGTTTCGTGTAATATAATTTGGTCTCCTTTTTCTTTAGATCGATCACGTAATAAATCCATCATGGCAGGCGCAAATCACCGGGAGAAAAAGATGGTATCTCCAACCTCCACCGGAATGTAAGAAAACAATTGCTTAACAACATGGAGCACCTTTATGGATTTTATTAACTACTCATGCAATAACATAATGTAGAAATGTAATGTGTAATAATATTATGAAAACTATACCTCATGCTTGTATATTATCCTTAGGTCTGTATGAGTGCCAATCTTTCAGTACAGATGTGCAACCTGGCGAAATAAGTAAGGAAATGAGTTTTTCTTCTTTATTGTCATCTTTCTGTAATCACCTAAAAGCAGAGAGCATTATTGCATGTAAACGTAAAATAAAAGTTCGCAAAACTATTAGACGAGAAATCTCATTGAAAGGCAAACTGTGATACTTCCCATCAAAATTACATTAAATGCCAGGTACATATAGTTTGATAGGTGTGCATTTATAGTAGACTGTCCTTTTAATGGTCAAAAGACATTAGCCGTTAACCTTTCATTACACACGACACCTCGGTGAGTGGGATAGAGAAAAATAGCGTTTTCGTGGCTTCCCGTTGAATGCTTTCTACTCTATTCAATTCGCTTGTAACTTACAGCACATACTTTTCTCTCATTTCACTTTTCTCTACCTTCTCAAGTTCAGTTCGGTTGAGTGAGTTGAACTCGCTTCAGGTTTCTACAGCTTTATGTTCCGTTTACTCTCTGCTACTCTGTTTCGCCAGTTTGGACACGAAAGAATGTAGAGTGTATAGTTGTAGAAAAATGGATTTCATTCAAGTGGCTCTTTCATTTTGATGGGATTTGAGAATTGGGTCGCTTTATTGGACCTTGCTCCATTCCACAACCAACGCTTTACTACCGCTATTTTTATACATGCTTTATATCCTTGATATTCAAGTACCTACAGAATTCAATGTAAAATATGATGAATGCGACAGAAACAAGTAATATCAAATTTTGAGTGCCTTAAAGGACCATTAGGAGATCATACACACACTCATTTGTAGTGTACTCACTACTCACTCAATTGCTTTATTGTTCAAAGAATCAACGAAGAGAGAAAGCAATGGTATTAGTAGTCGTCCACAGATATTACTAATTCTTCATTATCACCTGATATTAAATTTTAGTGCTTGCATTTGCATTTCTATTTTGAAAGATTGAAAATAGAAGATTGCAATCAGAACTGTCTGCGTGTTATAAAATGCGTTACGGTGCATCTTTGAGACCCGTTTCTATTCACTTTGTCTATCTTTTGCTGTCTAAAATGGAAGATGAACGTTGTAAAAAAGGTTTGAGTGTTATATACTCTTTACGTATACATTAATGAAGTGCCAGATTAGATATAATATCATCAGGAAGACATTATTATTCTTGAAATGCTCAAGGCATCCGGATGTTTATCTAGGTATTCCATAAAAACTGGAAAATAGTACTTGTCACTTATCATCTAGGAAAAACGCCAATTAAGGATTTTATAATTACAAAATCAAGACCGTTGATAACAAAGCCTACAGACAAAAATCATTAAAACTGTTTCCAAAATATAAGTACACTCATGAGAATGAACTAATTTGAAGTGGGCATATCTTGTCGTCGTGCTTATTCTTATTACTGCAAACATATTCTGTGTATTCTCTATATACTTTGGAATGTTAGGACAAACAATTGAGTTATGTAAATATTTCGTGGTATTTCATAATCCCTACCCTGGGGAATGGGTTGTGTGGTCATCCATATTGCCATCTCTGAATTTGATATCATATAGGATCATTCGTAGGAATTGGAATAATGAAATGATATATAGCCATTTCTTCTGTAAGGCAGATATAAATTATTATTGTAGGGAGGGAGTCCCTATCTCCTACGTTATTCCAACTTTTGCATCCCAATGAAAGTATAAATGTTACTGCTATTTTTAGCTAAGTAAATTCTTCATTCTCCAAACACTACTGACTACTGTCTACGACATAGAATAAATGAATTAATTGTCTTTGGTTTGCAGTTGTTTTAGATACAAACAAGTGGTACCATCAAACTCTCATTCTTGAAGATGCGATGAGTACTACCATTGGATCTGAATATGACTGAATGCGAACCTTTTGTCTGTAGAAGATGGAACTTTCAACAATGTAATACGCCCATGCATAAAACTTTGTTTCAATGTCCCATTGTGTGTCTTTGTACTACAGATATGATTTCAAACTTTTTGCTGGAATTAATTAGCAGTAGAAATATCCAAAAATAGATCGTTATTACAATGCGTAATACAAACCTTACTCGAAAGCGAGAATGTGTAACTTTTATTCGAGACAGCGTTAAACAACGTATAAAAACAATTTTAAAGTGTATGGTTTTTTGGCTTGTCATTTATAGAGAACTGCTAATTAAATGAAAATGTATCCCATTTGATGGGTTGAATGATTGCATTATGAAATGCTATATATATAAATTATAACATAGGTGATAATTAATTATATATATTGACATGGTTGTCTCTCTTCAATGTTTCGCTTTTCACTAAGCTATATCTTATATGTGCGATGTACAATTACAGCCAGTTGGCAGTTAGTTTTAATTATAGAAATTCTTTGTGCTTCAAGCTTTGATGGTCATTTATAAAAGATGTAAGGAAGTACTTCACAGTGGAGGCTATAGAAAAATGTGTTTGATCCTATGCTGCCAAAATGCAAATATTTTAATGTGAATACTTTACATCTACAATCCACAGTAGAACTTTGGCTGATTAGGAAAGTGAATTCCATGAATAAAATACTACTATGACTATCACTGTGTAATGCTAGCTAACTACCGAACTTTGTACTTGTAAGGTGAATCACTACTGTATATGTTAGTACATATTTATCTATAAGAGTTATATCTATGTCTTCTATTCTATGTATACTATAAAGGAATTAATGGACTAAAACTATCTATAATACAAACTGTACGTATAAATAAAAGTTTCTTGAATAAATGAATACAATATTTATCTGCTTAAAAACTTTTATGTTCGAATGATGTGATACTGCACTGCAAACTAATTGGCATCCACAGAGACTCTTCAACCTAACTCACAAGGTAAGAGTAAAATTAGTATCTCTTAAGTATACTTAATTACAGTACTACTAGAAAATATATATTAGATTGAACGTGAGAAAGTTTCATGAGAACTTTTAGGATTATGGAGCTTTAATATTCATAGAAAGGAATTGTGACGAAGTTATTTATAAATATGCATACCAAAAGGGACAATAATTCTTTCATCACATGCTAAACTGCCACCATTTGGTTTCATGCTAGAAATAGCAAATTGAAATTTATGCTGCGACTTTCTACTTTTTAGATATTGTTCAGACACAACAGAAGGTTTGAAGTAATGTTTTCTAGGTTGACATTCTGGTATAAAAATTCGGTGCAAATCTAATTTTACACATTTGGAAGTGTTTTGCATCTTTGCAATATGGAGCCACGATTTCCATTTCCACATGAAACATTGCCTCAAAAGGAGAAAGTTTCTGCCAGACAATTTTTTATGAAGACACTTGGATATGTACAGAGATAGATAGGTATTGTAGTTTTTGAAGTAGAAAGGTAACATGTCCTTGCAGCGCATGCTGATAACATTATGCATTCTATTTGTATGTAGAGAATGTGACGAAACGTATGTAAATATATAAGTACTATACGAGACATTTCAGCATACTTCGCAAATTAAATAAAATACCTTCACGACATCACAAGAGACTTTCTCCTTTCTGGCTAAAGAGATTTCTTGTGAATAGAGATCTTAACACGGTCTACCATGGAAATTGAAATAGCTAGACATGATTTTGTAGTGCAACTACCATTCATACATAGAATAACTTGCCTTGACAGTAGAAAATGTATAAGTATATGCAGACACGCAGATCCAAAGTTTACATTGCCAATGGCTTAAAAATAAAATCTGAAAGGCCATGAAGCAAAAGATAAGACACGACTCAACTCTTTTTCTCTGTACTACACACGACGATACTATCAGGAGAATAATAAGGTGAGAGCTATTGCCAATCTCTTACTCCGAATAGATAGTCCTGAAAGTGTATTGTGCAACGAACTACTTCCACTGACAAGAAAAGAAAATATGTACACTTCGTGGGTGAACCAACAATGAATGGAGTACCTATTTAATAGGCTTATCATTTTATTCAACTTTTCCTTTCCCTAACCTTGGCTATAATATCATGTTCCCTTTCACTACGTAGCACAACAAAATAGGTACGTAGTGTAGTTATTAAGTGGATTAAACTTCAGCACAACGAATATTTATACCATTCTTACCATCTGGGGTAATGTGAACAATGCAAAATCCCACACACGTATTACAACATGTATTTCTATTCTTCTGCTATTTCAGCTGTAGATTTCATTAATATTCTCTTATGCTGACATTTGCTTCTGCAAGTAATTTGTATGCTGAGTGAAAGTGATGCTATAACACTGTTTAGTGTATTTCTACATTAAATTATCTTTAGTGTCTGACGTATGTATATAGGTATCAAGTTTATTTTCATTTGGTATTTTTTCTCAAATTGGTAAGTATATTACAACATTCTTTCAGTTGAGTAGGTAAATATTTAGTCTGTAAAATTCTTTGCACTTTAATGTCGTTATATTATAAATTGTAGGCGTCGGTATACTTATAAATTAAATTCTTAAATATTTCTTAAATACTATATCAATAACTATTGATGCTGTTATTGGTAAAATGATGTCTCAGGATTTGATTATGAAGATCAGAAGTGACCTTTTGGAAGCCATTAAAGCACACAAATATAAAAACCAGAAATACAATTGGTAGTATATGTTGGGAATTGGGATAGCTATTTGATTGATGATTTGCTTTCTAAGCTAAAGAAATCATATCATATTATGCTCTTATGTTTGAAATAACTCATGGGGATATGATGAATGACAGTTATTACGAAAAACCAGATAGTGCCTATTTAAAATCTTCAAGGCTATGTTTAAATAAATAAACTAACTACAATATGAATTTCATGCAAAACAGTGAAAGCCATGTCTCTAAAACTTTTACCACTTTCACCTACAAGCCTTATATGAAAAAGTAAATGTTTAAATGGTTTTTAAATTAAATGGTTTATAAATCCCTCTGTACTTGGATATGATATTTGTAAGAAGTAGTAGAGTACAATGCCTCTTGTGTGTCGGTATTTGGTATCCTTCTTTGTACTTAACGAATAGCTTGTAGCTGGATTGCAATTTAACTTTCTGTGTATCAATCCTACACCTCCACGTGAAGGTAATACGTTTAGTTTGAGACATAGCATAGTAAACAGTATTACTTTACCACATGCTTATTCTCAGTACATTTTCTGTTTAAATTATATCCATATTCCTACCTTGGAGTATAGGTACTACAATGAAAAGATTGTTCTAGGAATGGCCGTGATTTTTGAGTTTTAATTAAGTTGGGCCTTGATTCTTAGAAATTAGTTCTGGTAGGTATTTAGAAATGCGTACATGCTTAAAGACAAAAGACTCTTCGTTTGACAACACACAGATTGTAGAAAACTAGTTCGGATAATAAGCAGAGTTAAATGAAGCGTACAGGAATAAAACGTGACATAAAATTGATTACAAATTCCCGGATCGTCCGTATAGAATCTACTGATCTCTTTATAAAGGTTAAGCCATAGCAATGCAAAATCATGACAGCCAAGGGAAACTTATGGGTAGACCGCCAGGCAAGACCTACTTTTCACTCTCTGCTCACGTTAATGAGTACATTTCTATCTAATCTCAATTCAATGCAGCTGTCTGTAA
The DNA here is from genome assembly GCA_020055645.1 of Tomocerus qinae. Taxonomy (NCBI): domain Eukaryota; kingdom Metazoa; phylum Arthropoda; class Collembola; order Entomobryomorpha; family Tomoceridae; genus Tomocerus; species Tomocerus qinae. The sequence continues at coordinate 15,009,216 of CM034547.1, read as the reverse complement.
GCTGTAATGAACTATTCTGCACTAAGTATGCTCTACGATACTCAAGCTCAAGTATTTAACTCAAGAGTTATATCCAATGATATATTGTCTACCAGAAGGGTTAATGGTGGAGCGGCCGGCTAAGATAACATAAATTTGAAACGCCGAGACTGTTCCTATAGTCCTACTACTATTTACAGATCCTGTAATTCCGAATTCCAACGAGCGTAATACCCCACACTTTCTCATTCTTATTCCAGAAGAAATTAAACGGAATCGGTTGGAGCATTAATGACCTAGGTTTGTCTTCGTAAAAGTCATTCCGTCGTCGTCACTTCTTGACTACCAATGCCATCCTGGGAATGTAGTTTCTTTAGAAAGGTTGAAAATGCCAGCTTCCGCTTCTTCACGTTAATCTCAGGTAATTTTCCTTACACAAGTATACTGACGCTATATGCATTCTTAAAATTAATGCTAACATCTCGTAAATACATTCAGTAATACTTCAAAGCGTTTTTGTTCCTTAAGAAAATTACTTTAAATGACTAAATTGTCTAAACTTAGGATATCTAGCAGTCGCAGCTTTAGAATTCATAACCTAATTACTAAATTTTCTGCATTCTAGTACAATTGCACTCAGAAAACCTCTGGTTTACCATTTTCAGATGTATATTTGGTTTTTTTGTGCTTTAAACCCCAGTTTGGGCTATTTTCCTTTTACAAGATGTTTTACAAAGGAAACGAGCGGAATATTTTTTGTTTGATACGGAGACGATGAAAGAAACATTCATAGGAAGAAAAAAGCATCAATCTAATTGAAATTCTTTAGAAAAGTAGGAATATATTTATTTACACTGCTGAACATTAACCTGGGGTGTTTAAACGTGAAGTGCACAGACTAAAGTATATTACTTGAGTCGCAGTACCAGAAACATGATGAAGGTTTGACATTTCGCAGAAACTTGACTTTTCCAACAGAATGTATGCAGTTTCTGTAGTAAAAGAAAGAACAATCCTTCAGTTCTCTCCGACTCTCAGGGTTATTTAAAATGATTTATTCTGATGTGAAGCGAATGTCACGTTCACGTTTGTCAAATTCAAACTCAAGGAGTATATATCGTCAGTTGTTACCCAGCTGTCTATAGTACAAGGATATTGTCTATAGGTAGAACATATAAACCCGCACAACAATGTATACGTTGGTACCTACACAATATTGTCTCCTAGGATTTGTACAAAGAAGTTCAGAGAGAAAGCGTCTTTCTTGTTCACACATTTTTTACTAAACGCAACTTGCTTTCCAATTCCCACACTTGACTGGGAACAAGAAAGAGGATACTCTGCACATACACAGCCAAACTTATTATTCCGTTCTACTCGCCCACTGCTCTGTCTCGAAGAAAAATTGTACACAAACCAGGCTGTGTGCTGTCTGAAAGCTAAACTGGAGGATTAGCCCAGAGATAGTGAATTTAGTTTGAGTAATGGCGATAGAAAACACTGCTACTCCCCGACTGTATCTCACAGCCCTCTTCCTTATTCCAACAGACTGCTTAAGTCCATATATCCACTTGACATTAACTGATAATGCAATTCTGGAGAGCACTTCATCTGCATAGCTCGGGCATGTCATAAGGTTATCGTATAGATCAAATTAATAACCCTGTTGGTTACAGACAGTCCCCCAAGGGGGATTTTTAATAGTTTGTTTAACTCCCTTTGTAACAACTACCAGATCTTCTAACTTCAAACTGCTATCTACAGAGTATGGAGTAAAAGTCCAAAATCTAATTACTATATTTTTGATGACAGAAACAAATTCGGTAATAATTTTACCTGCCATAAGTTTGTTCTTTAGAAATGAAAAGTCAATAACGATAAACACGCCCATTTATTATTATTACTTACTAATGTTGTTTTGGAGAAGACAATTAACCACACTCCACAGAATGTAGTTACTGCACTTTATTTTTCATACGAATGCAAAGGTTGGAGATATGTTAGAAAATTCATGCCGGTTTCTGATCATACTTTCTCTTTTAGGGCGTTATCGCCAGCATGGGGGCAAACGCACCTGAGATTTTTGTCATAAACTTAACCTATTTATATCACTTGGTCCAACATCATTGACATTGACCTATTTTGCCTATTTTCTGATACACTTTTTTAAATAAAATGTTACATTTATGTATTTACAACGAAAAAGTAGTGACTACATCAACTGACTCAAGTAAGGGTTTCCAGTTGAGGAAACACAGTCCTTGAATGTATTAAGTTAAGAATGAGTTGAGGGAATTCTTAGTAAATAGAAAATCTGATGTATTTTCCTGGATATATGCTTACGCTAGAAGGAATTAGAGATACTACGTTTAAAAAAATTCTCATTCCCAAAACTTAAGGACTGAGGAAGTCTTCTTCAAAGTAAATCAGATTCTGAAGTTCAATCGGGTTGTTCAAGGTTACACATAGCTTTCTACTGTCAGTCGGTAAAGGAATCTTTGCTGCATTTGAAAAGAACCATCAGCACTGTGTCTACTATTCAATTGATAATTCCAAAGTAGTGCTGTATAATTTTTCGAGAATGACGTAACTGACTTATGCTATATTTTATGGACAATTGGGGAGATATTTCTCATGAGACTTTCAGTTTTAATGCATAATAGAATGTTCGCTTAGTGCAGGTCCTTTGGCAGTAAAATGGTAAAATTAGATTGAACTGAATTTGTAAATTGCGTTAGCACCACCAAGATCACGCTCCATTGATCAAATCGTGTTCGTTGTTCAATTTTAAGGGAAAGTTCTTTGTCTATTTCGTTCGCTTTTAGGTTTTTCTTCTTTAACAAAGAGAACCTCCCTAATGAAAATTGAAGTTACAAAATCAGGCAGCCTTGTGTTCTCTTCATTCATTGTTCTTTTCTCATTTTCCATTGTTAGAAGAAGGACTCATGTTCCTTTCACTACTTAACTCAACTCAACCAGATAATTCATCGGGGACTGAAGAACTTTTCAGCGTTGGGTTGGGAATATTGACACAGCTTTCGGCGTCCTTGACGAGTGAGTAAGTTTGTCTATCCATGTCAGCCTTTTAGTCTTCTAGTCTTTTTATTAGATCTAAATGATCAGATCACACACACGATGTTCTCTGCAGAATGCTCTCAATCGTTAGTCAATCATTCTTTTCAGAAGAAAAACAGATGAGCTACACCTTTTATTATGTCTACAAAAGACTTAATAAACTTTCACCTTATTTTTTGGTACTGGTGGTGGCTCAGAAGATAGAAAAATATCGGGATAACAATTACTAAAACTTATCTTTCTAAGAATAGATTGATTTCAGTGCATAATAGTTACCGGATACCATTGCTGCATTCACGTTCATTGTCCGGAGAGAGAGATGCAACTTACAAAGTTAGAATTCAGAAGAGACGGGTATTTGTGTTTATTGCCCTACCAATGGTTGATGTACTACGTGTATGTTGTGTAGGCAGGGTATTTAGTAAAGAAGTCAAAGTCGCATCACAAGCAATGTTAGGCAGAAAATCGGACGTGTTGGAAAAGCGTTTGGTCTACAAACAAGGAGTTTGACCCAGAAAATATATCACAGGATCTATATTCATTTTATTAAGTTTGTCATGGCACGGTCATAGGTATACTCAGTAGAGTGATGCAAGTGTACATAAAATGCCTACCTAGAGCAAACCATCCGTATGTAATTCAAAATTCTTCAAAGTGTAGCCCGAGTCAAAGTTTCAGTGGAGGTCGAGATGGACCGCCTCGTTTCGTTAGATTCCTTGTTACTATTTACCCGTATTAAATTCAGTTTGGGTTGGTCCAGTGGATTCAGTTGAGTGAGCTTGCACTTACTTCTGATTGCAAATCTTACTCTCGAAGGTTTGCCCACGGGTTTGTCGTTTATCCTTTGTGATGGTTATATTATGTATCAGCAAAATTGGCATTGGTGACTGCTGTGACTATGACAGGGCCAAAACAACTTATAACGACACTCAAAATATATTTATTCACTGATTACTAATAGTACTAAAATACAATATCAAAAGTTCTACAGATAGTAATCAACCTCTATGAGTTAATTACAAATTTATGCAATAATTACAATTTAACCCAAGTAAACAAATGTGTTTCATCATTTAGTTTTCAAAAGTTGGTGTATGTGTGCTCTGAAATTGTAAATTCTGTGAATTCTTCATAATTTGAAATCACAGAGATACTTTATTCTGTGGTTGATAAAACTTTATTGTTTAGGTAGCTGAAAATCGTGCCTAGTCGTCGATACTGACTGCAACACGCGTCATTGGTTGGACATAGAAGCAACACCCACTGACATTCTTGGTTGGCATTGGCAGACAACTGTATTGAACTGCAGGGCTTTGAAATCGTAGGAAGTGATGTGTACTACACTATGATGCAATAAAAGTTCTGTCCAAAAAGTCTTTCTCGTCCCCTGCCAAGCTTTATTATAAATTGGATCGATTTGATATTCCACATGTTCATAAACTTCCTTTCTCTCCTCTCTTGGCAAATATTTATTCGTAGATACTTTTTTCGCCAAAGGAGTGTCCTCTCGTTAGTCGGATTTGACAACAAGAACGGACAGTGAGTTCATGTCCTACAAAGGAATAGGAGGTCTGCCATGTCATTCGTTTTTTGATCGTATTTACTTTCAGGAGACTATGGACGGTGACATATTCCGATCATTTATAAGCGGATTAGATTGCAGACAGAGTAAGTAACGTGAAACATAAAATTCTACGGATCAAGTGAGATGGAGTTTAACGGACAGATGAAGATGAAACCCCGCCTGCGGAGCTGAGCATCGGGACACTCTAATATTAAAATATCAAAGACTGCCGCTTAATAATACCATGAAGAAGTATTATTGAGTCCCGGACACATAATTTACTTTACCTGTCCTGACAAACTGGAAATCCTCTTTACTGTAAAGTAATGCCTCAGCGTAATAAACGAAGAATATTATTGAAAGCTAATCCATGGGCAATTTTACTCGCTATCAAAAGCATATACCTTTGAGCATAGGTAGTCTTTGATCGAGTGCCTACAAGTACTTGTGACAAAATTTATTGCGTCCTCCTCCCGTTCCATCTATGTTGTTCATGCAGAGGAGAACTTTGATGTATATTTAATAGGATCTTTTAATGAATACCATTGCATATTCATTCTACCTCATTTAAACAAAAATATAGATGTCCGCAGACAAATACTTGATATTGCTATATTTATGATAGAGTACTCTTGAATCTCCAGTTCAATGGATGGTTTATTTCGCATGTCGCTCAGAGCTTATTGTTCGTTTGGCATTTGTGACAGGAATAATTCTGGGAGACCCAGGGGAAATAAATTATTATGGCTTGTCGTTGGTTTCCTTTGTTCCGACTCTAATGTATGAATTCCAAAGAGAAAGCTAACGGTTTTTGATGTCAAAAGGAAAAGGGACTCCACACTGCTAACAACATGAATTTTAGATCACTGGCGTTCCAAAGCGAGATCCTTCCGAGTTGTCCATGATGACGCTCCTGCAATTATTAATGGCTTTATGTATCCAAATCCATCTATATGCCATTAAATCTGCAATACATTTATTATAGAAGCACTACACAAAAAGCCATGTATAACTACACGACTCAATTCAATACAAGCTATCATGCATTCTAGTATCATGCCATTTAATGCAGGTCCTCCAAGTCATACAAAACCAACTGCATAGTAAACACAGTGAACAGAAAACGCTCTAAATGTTTTTTGCTTTCTATGAATTCAGTTCAAATGAGATGTCTAGTATTTTTTACATGAAATTTACGTTTTTTGAGCTCAATGACTAATAGCATGGCATAGAATATCCATAAGTACTCTCATTTCATTACAGATACTATTTTATATGTTGGTTTAAAATAACAATCTACGCCGCAAATATAACAACACTACCAACCGATATTACTAACGTAATTTATGGGTGCGGCAGAATTAACATTCAACAGCTATACTTTATTAACAGTAGAATTCACAACTGTTTTTGTACGTTTTCTCAATAGATATGAATTACCTAGGCTCAGAAAAACATACTGCACTAAAAGCCAAGTCAAGACAACTTATAAGACACTGCATTGCACCAAATTATATCATAAATGTTTGTATTATCATTATGAGCATAGGTATAACAATACTTGGTTCATCTCTAGTACTATAATGATAGAGAAGCATATATGCTATACGTAATGGTTTACTATTTATAAAAATACATGTTGAAAATGCCTATGAAAGGAATGGCAAAACGGGAGTTCATAATAATAGCAAAACTAAAACTATACAGCATTTGACCATTTCTAAAGATAGTTAAGTTTTTTGATAGGAACAGAGTTTTTTCTGTAGACCTGTCAGAAAACTTGTTAATGTTACTTATGCAAGCTGAGTAGCATGTTTTACAAGGAGACTTTATTGACACAATACAATAGCTGACAAGCAATTTCACAATTGAAATTGTCTGTTATCGACCACCCATAGTCACCCTGAAGTAACTCGTATTCAATGCTTCAATAGTTTCTCGCTTTGGAGAAAGCACTATTCCAATCTGATGTTGTGGAGAAAGCAGTGAGAGACGCATTCATCGATGAAATACCAGAATGTATATCATTATAGTTGAAAAGAAATGTGCCTTCCTATACTTTGGGCAATCTTCTCAATTTTTTGCGGATGCAGGAAAAGCACACGTAGGACACAATGCACGAAACTGTTTTCCTTGACGAACTGGTTGTGTTAATACGTGTCACGAGAAAATCTTACGGGGAATCTCGAGCTATTTAGACAGCAACGTAAAAATAACCATAAGGATGCACAGCACGTACTTTTTATTTGTATTTGATGTAGTCTGGTTGTTACGTACAGTGTATCGTAGCCACCCGAGAGCATTCTGTATGTAGTCTTGTTTATTGTTGACTTTTTGGGAACATGGGACTATTTATTTGTCATCTGATATAAGGGCCTGGTCCAGACTCCAGACCTCAGGAAAAAAGCACTGGATTGTAAATTCAATAGTTAGAGTAGGCATTTCTACTAATAATATAAGTTGAGCCCTATGTGTGTCTTTGTCATGTGGTATAATACAATTCGTATTTATTTGACGTGTACATTATATACCATAAAATGATAAAAGTTTACATTGCGTATTTATACTTGACTCCAAGCATATTGCAATTGCAGATATTTGCTTTCTTTTTCCTTATTTTTCCATATATCTTTGGCTAGCTTGGCTTTACTCTAAATATATTTGTGTCGTAAGCTCTTAAGTCGTAAATCTATTCTGACGTAAAGAATGGCTCATACTCAACGATAGAGAAAAATATTTCGTTGTCTCAACTTTTCCTTCGCTTTTGACCGGAACGATCTTATAAATGTCTTTTCTCTCCCGTCGTCTAAGGTTTAGGGCTCAGAGAAAGCTATTTTCTTCGAATGAAATCCAGTCTTTCCGTTTTTGAAGTACATGCAGTTACAATATGATTGAATGTCTTAAATGCATCTGCTTTTCATTGCAGTTAGTAGGTGGTAACTCTGATAATGTGATAGTAGTATGGACATGCTATGAAAGCGGGGCCAAGAATAAGGCAATGGACTAATGGATTTCAATTACTTCAGTTTGTTACACTTTGTGTCGAATTGGCATGTGGCCATAGATGAATCAATGTATTTCATATAGTTAAATTCTAAACATTGACCCAAACTCCAAACTATAGTATGATACTTTCCTTTTGCTTCTGCTATAGACTGATGTGAATCCTGCACTAGAGCTTAATGGTTTTGAAGTGAAAAGGATAAATTTCCATTCAGTTGTCAGCTCTCTTACGTTCTAAAAACTTTCTAACTTTTACAAAAAGGTTAAGCCGGAAATTAATAAGCGAAAACTTTTCTCCTTTCAAACTCAAACAATGGAAAGTTTACTAGTATGGCTACCTACTATTACCTATTCATCATTCAATCAAAATACTTTACTCAAGCAACTGTAAAGTTTCTCTACCAAATGCTAAATATTGAAGTACTTACAACTTGTAGACGATAGTTTTTCAAAAGATTCTGTGCCGACTCATTCCCCAAGTCCCAAAGTCAAGTCTTGTACTATACAAGTTGTAAAGGTAATATTGTGTCCCTGCCTGACAGTCGGGCTGCCGGAAATGAGTTTGGTGGTTGGAGTGTGATTCTTTTTCTACTCTTCCATCAAAGTCGATCAACAAGGTTTTAATGGATCTTGTTATTAGTACTTCGTCATACAGAAATGCTACGTGTCTGTAATATTGAAAATGGACTTGGAGAAAATCTTTTCGTAATCACACGACGGTTGGAAATTAAGAAAAACAATTTTCTCTCAGACATCATGAGAATAAATCAAGATGATGGGCCAAAATGTTTTAGCCGATTAGGTATAACTCATTATCAGTTATGAGACTATTTTGTAAGTTAGTATTTCTACGCGTACACAATCAAAACCAAATATTTATGGTATTGTTGGCAGATTAAAATCATATCACAAGATTTTATTGTAATTCTTTGAAAACAAATTATAGAGTTTCGGAAATTCGTCATAAATGTAATTGCAGAAATATTTACTAAATACCCAAGGGTAATGCCCAACAATCCAGCTGTACTTTGAAAAGATGATGATTCCTACCATTGTAATATAACAAGTTTCTATGCCTGTGGACCGCTTTGACAAAATGAAAGCAAACAACCTTTTTTCCCGATACTTCAATACTTTTTTCTGAGTCACTAGAATTGTGTATTTGTAATCAGTAACAAACTACTGAGTGAGGACAGTGAGGAATGTGGATTTGGAAGAAGGATGCAGTTTGAGGAAAGTGACCTGCATTAGCAAACTTACTACGTACACATTTCACATCGTATGGATACTTCCATTTGGAGATGCATTAACATTCCAACAAGCGTCTGAACCGCAGTCTGAGTGAACTCAGAATTGTCCAAATCCCCATTCGACTTTTGTTGAATTATTGAGTTTTCTCATTCAGCTGAACATTGAATGTTGCTGTGCTCCAGAGCATAACCCAATCCACATAATGATATCAAAAATTGGACACGACAAGTTAGTAGAGCAAGTAACATGGGATGGTGGGGGAAACATGATATGGGACTGCTTTGAGTATCTTAGGGCTTAAGTCCATCTGGACATCTATTCTACTACACAAGCATATTCTACTTAGGTACTGAAAAGACAAAAATAAAGTTCCTCGGTGTTCTCATGATCAGTTCAGCAGGTCTCTGTCAGATTGTATTTAGCAACAAGCAATCCAACATCCTTACAAGTTACATTAGTAATCCACTTTCATTTCTATTACTTATAGTATGTTCCATTTTATATACTAAATATAATAAACCAATCTTATCTAAACCAAATCTAAGAAGTTCTACAGAAAAACGTGAAAGATATAGATTTAAGTCCATATCCTCATTTTTGTTCCAAATCGTCTCAGTATTAATTTTCAGTAAGGACCAATGAAACCTGTAATCAAAAAAGTTATCTTAATATTATCGAAACGAAAAATTATGTGTAATTGATGTAATTGGGAAACCCCTGATAAGTAAGTTGAAATTGAAACTATTTATTTCATATATCGAACACTAGACAATATTTCAAATGGTCATAGTCATTACATGATAAATATCCAGCCTTAATTGAATCCAATTTTTGCATGTCAACTGATTTTAAAGAACGTTGAAAAATCAAATTGTGTCTTAGCGATCTGTCCTAATCCTGTAAGATATAAAATATAAATAGTAAAATGATTTTCAGAAGACTTCCTAAAATAACCTTATAATGTGATGCCAAAAATCCAACTCTATTGCGTACATTTAGTGCAATAGATATATTGACTGAGTGAACAGTGCACATGATGCTCAGCATTGCCTGGCTCCATAGAGTAGTAAAAGCATTGCGGCAAGGATTTTACTTTTATGTATTCTGGTGACGTCGTTTAGTGAGGCAGTATTGTGCTGTGTAACTTTGTCAAATAAGATTAGTTTCAATGTCAAACCCAGGAAACATTTCGTTAAAAGAACTACGATACTAAACTAGACCACAGTCAGTCTCATTTTTAAGATAATAGGATTAAGTACATAAATAACAACACTGAAAAACTATTTAATTGAGTTCTTTTCTCTAGAAACCGTGCATTAAATCTCTATGCAGGTCACAAAAGAAGAGACAATGAAATGTTCGAATCGATGCATCTTACAACTTAGCAATAATAGTCTACACAACAACAACTGTATTTTCCATTAGATACATTAGTATACAACGATCACTATGAATGGACAAAGTCTATTCCTAGTTCTGTCTTCTTTTTACTCTTTTTTGATTAGTATAACTAGTAGGGAACCCTAAAGCAGTACCTTCAAGCCATAAACATGTACTTTAGTAATTAGCAACAGTACAAAGTTTCAAGAGAATGAGATACAAATTGCTGCAGACTTTCATTTGCTGGATTTACTTTTGAAGTCTGACTGAGGTCTATATGGTGAAATTCATACAGCTTAGATCAAGGCAGCTATAACAACATTCTATATATATATTTGCCTTGAGCTTAGATAGTGAAAATTATTTTCTTAATAAATCAGCTAATTCTTAGCGAGCTATCGCGTAATCCTAATGTCATTAGTTTTATTAGCTTTTAATATTAAAGTACATTGGTTTCTTTTGTGTACATTAGAATAGAAAAACTCAATCCATCAAGTCTCAATAAAAGAAGCTACATGTGATTGTGATGTAAATTGATAAATGTAATTTGTAGCTGCTATTTTTAAAGTAAGTGCGCATAGGAGATGATTGAATCGGGGCAATCGGAGTCGGTCGCCAGAAGAGGCTATATTACATGTAATGTGAATGTAAAGTAAATCGATTGCGTACGTCGTACTTTCTCTCATGCAAATAAAGGATTCTCTAGAATAGAACTCTTTGACTGGATTTTCTGGGCAAATGAGTAATGTAATAATTTAAATGTTAATCAAACGAAATTTGAAGAGATCAACCTTTAGAAAATTCGGCCAGTAGGTGCTATTTCAATTGAGTTGGAAACGCATAAACGTCTTTTGTTGCGTTTGAGGCATTAAGCCTTGCTTAGAAAATTGGAGAGGGGTATTTCTAGAAACGCAGCAATTTATTCAATGTTCAACCAAATTATGGTCTAATTTCAATAAAAAGTCACCAACTTACAAGCAATAATAGTGTTCTGTTCGGAATTTGGCATTGTAGAAGGTACTTGAAAAAGATCAAAAGAAAACGAAAAGAGATCTGAAGCTTGACAGAGCTTTGCAAGGACAAATTGCTTAACCATTGCGAACATCTCCGGTGGAACATTTTTAGCTAATAATAAGCGACTCTTCTATGCAGAATGAATTATATCTTGGGACATCTGGTTGGCCTTGGCTGTATATACGTTCTGAATAAATACTGTCTCTTTGTAGTGCAGGTAGAGTAGAGAGATGAGTTATTCAACTGTGTATGGAGTGTTCTTGTAAAACGACAAAGTACACTTTTTCCATGCTTTAATGACGCTAGTCTTTGGAATTCAGTATTCCAAGAACACTGAGAAGTTAGCCGACTTAGAAAAACAAGTACAAATACTACAACTAGAGACGGACAGGTCCTTGAAGAGTATTTACTTGGTTATCATTGCTTAAAGATAATAGTTAGTAGTATCATTGACGAATAACATTTAGAAGGACAAGTAGGCTTAAAGGATTAAATAGCAAAAGAAAGAGGTCATAGACTGAAGTAGAACGAAATGGGGTAAAACAACTTTCCCCGACTTTCACCGATACTTTATAAAAGTAAGATGCATCTGCCAGGCAGAAATACAATGAAATTCTAAAGACAATAGATACTAAGGATGAAATGAAAGTATACAGAAGACAAAGAACATGAGGCGTAAGCGAAATACAAGTTATTCGTGTAGTGAAATAAATACGTACGTAATCTGTATCAAAGAATTCCCATTTGCTCGAAATAAAAGCACATACTGAAAAACACTAGACAATAGAAAAGGAATGATCGCATTTAAATTGCATTTGTAACCGCATATCTGAATTCCTAAATATCTACAAAATTACATTCCAAATGCCAATATTGGAAATCTAGCGAAACAGCATCTCTCAATGTTTCCACTAGAGTAAAATAGTAGAGGATAGTTTGAAGTACACTTCAAGATGATACAGCAGGAAAAGAGAGACTCTATAGACTAAAAGCTCGAGAGGAAAGAGTTCTATGATAAGACACAATTTTTAAGAATGTTTAACATCGACCATATTTTTATACGACTACTGGTGAGCATTACTTTCTCTCACGCCGATTGAATGAATTCCAGGAACGAAGGGAAAGAGTTTTAAAATCTGAGAAAGTTCTTCAGTATAGTCGCAAATTGTTTACAAACATTTTGGAAGAAAACTTTTGACTTATGTTTTTAATATTTCAGCATATAGTATCAGATGATTCAAAGTAAAAAAAATTGTCTAGTAAAAGCTGCTGCCTTTGACAAGAACCGTGTGATGGGTAAGAAGCATAAGGATAAGCTACTATAGGGAAGACGTAGACAATGGTAAAGTAATGTTGGAAGTCGCTGGTGGAGAGATGAGCTGTAATGCAAGGTAGAAGATCAAGTCCCAGATGAAATGTAAAGCCTGGAGGATAAAAATCCATTAAGAAGTCTAAGAGTTGTTTGGTTAGTGGCTTGACGTGGCTTTCTTGAAGTGCACTCGACATTTGTGATGGCAGTTGTAGCATAAGTGCGTAGCTCGACTAAAATTCGATACTAGTACAAACATCATGTACTGAGTTGGAAGGACATATTATTCTTAGAGAGTTGTCGTCTATCACAAAATCCTTACCTACTTACACACACCATTCAAAGTGCACACTAGGCTAAAAAGGAACTTGATATTTACTCTCCAGTAAATGAGGAATCCATTGAATTTTATGTGAAAAGAAGAGCAAACTCATGAGAAATAGATCAGGCAAATGAAAAGAGACAGAACATCTACAACAGCTGTAAGCAATGGAAAAGTTCCATATTATATCACGCAAGCATTCCACTAAGGTATTATTGTCAGGAGGATTTCGGTCCTCAACCACGGGTACACATTCTAGATACTGGACTAACGGTATGTTCAATTCTCAGGATTCCTAGAAACCCAACTCTTCTACGCGGATTAGGGAAAGACTTTTCAGTTTCCTTTTCAGTAGCCAATGGTCTTTTTTCCCAATACTCAAGGAATGACTACACTGTTACTTTCCAAACTTTTCTCACATGGATAAAAGAAGAAAAGTAGAAATCCGGAAACTTCTCGTCTTAACTTTTGTTCTCAATACCTTCATGTAATTTTAAACTTTAACTTTAGGCGCTCTAAGATTTTCACGGTTTGGTTCACCACATTTACGATTTTTTACCCTTTTATAAGATTTTCCCAACTTAATGTTCCTACCGTTTGTAATCTCTTTCCCATCCGTTCCACCAAGATGGTCAACATAGAAATTGCTGCACAAATCTCAACACTAAGACTTTCCAAATCGTCTTTTCTGGAATTTTACTAAAAGTTATAATAAAATTAAACCTCCAGACGTTAATGTGTCATTATTGTGCTTTATGCCCGTATCATCCTAGCAAAATGTTCCTTTTCTCGGTAGGTGGTTCGGTTTTATTTTCCCATTTCCTTTCTTCTAAGACACTTCTACCTATTTCAACGCCCTATATGATCTTATCGACTTCATTAAATTTTATATCTTCAAAGCTTATACCAAATTATGTTTAAGAAAGGTTTAAAAGCACATACAATGGTAAACATAAATAGTAAACAGTCTCCCTGATTCCCTATTACACAAATAGTGCAATTTAGCCGAGTTATTACAGCAATACAATTCAGTTTGCCAACAGTTCAACCTTATTGTGCCATTATTTCACACTGTGTGGTTGTCTCCTGCATTTTCTCTCCACAGAAATGGTTATTCCACAAATAAAATATCCTTATGGTATCTATACTACAGATAATGTATTGTCCTAGACATTTTGGATGGACTGTGTGGCCTAAATAAAATTGAAACTTTCTCTTTAGTAACTATAATTTCAAGTGCAGGGTTTTCGGATAACAAATTAGCGAATTTTAAGGAATCATTTAGAAAAGAATGGTCAACGTATCAACAAAATAGAAGTTATTACATTCTGTTAAGAATGGTGACAGTTGTTTTTAAACGTTTTAAGCATTAATCCATAAGATGTGATCGGGAAAAGATTTTCGATGTAGTAAAATTTGAGATGGTCACCAAATCGTCCTCTCAGTGTTTACTAAATAGAGGTATCTTTGTTTGGTGTATATAGCTGGAATGTAAGTAAATATATGTAGTGTATGTCATGCAAGGTTTGGAAGCAGCAGAAAATGGGATCAACACAGGTTTAGAGAGTGGTACTTGAGGAGAGTTACTTTCCGTTGCTGTTCTTTAGTCCTGAGAACCTTAACATAACACATAAAAACAAACACTAGAGAAAAAGAAATATGGGGGGAATTCTTGCCATTAAATCGAGTGCTTCCTGCTTAGACACGAAAGCTGAGAAAAAGAAATGTCTTCCACGAGCCATCACCGTTACATAAGTCTCAATTCTTTGGAAAACATCTTTACGACTGTTGATTATTGATGTGAGGTACATTCTCAGCTGCTAATGCTACCTAGGGTTCTGTAAGTGGGCCATTAGCATCATAGACTCTCTTGTTGGCTATAGCACATCAACTCACAGAACTACAGAGGTACGCCTCAGTACTGCATTACGATAGAGAAGCTCATTTTGAAGTAAATAAAAATATATAGTGTCTAATAGCATTGCAGAAAATACTTTTTATCTTCTACATCCTGAATAAAGAATCTGGGGTGACTTTCATACATTCTAAAAATAGTCACTCTGCAAAATACTCCCTAGAGAATGGGACAAAAAGAGACTCTATCCATTTCACACTGCATTCTCTTTAAAAGTATCTTGCTATTTTTCTTCCTACATTTCATGCCATGAAAGGGATCAGAACTTTTCTCTCGGCAAAAAGCCATTATATTAGTACCATTAGCTATTTTTTATTTTACATTTTCTATGAAATTTTCCGCAACAAAGATTTAGATTTTCCGGTAAAATCTTCACAGTGTCAGTAATTGTAACAAAATCCTTTTTTCTATACTCAGCATAGCTCCATTCAGTTTGTATTCTGGAAAATATTTCGCTATTTTTCAATTGTTATAGATCTATCAGATGTGTCATTTGGATGACATCAATACAATTTTATTAGAATCAACTTTTTACGTAATATTTAGACTATATAGTTGTGCTATTCGGCAATACATTGGTATGTACTGTTGCTTTTGATCTACAAATAGAATTGTGAGTGGGAGAGAGCACAATAAGATGGAATTCTTTATTTACAAATTACGCTTTTGAAGATGACACGATACTTACACTACAAAGGAAACTTTAATCCAACTTTCCTTAGGGCCTGAGTTTTTGTGGCAGCTCAGTTGTAGGTTGAGTACATAGGATACATACATACAGGTAGATAGATACAAAATGAAAAGAGAAAGGTTCGTCTAGGAGCAAAAAAAAGGCGACAAAAGAGACGTGCAATTACAATGACCAATCTATTTGCCTCCCTCCAACTTCTTCAAGTGGATTGGAAAGAAAGATCTTTCAAGACTTCTTTATTATGTGTACGATAATGTGCACCCAGACACTACGTGCCACATTAGATACACAATTCTGCTATACTGCGATGTCAAGCTAATTCACCGCACACGACAAGGTGAAAGCAAGGGGAGAAAGTCTGCAGAAAGATATTTGGTCCGAATCTCCAGAACGACATCCACCATCTCATTTAATCTCTTCAGTGCACCAAAAGAAAAATCGTTACTGACGTCCCTCTCGATAAAAATAATGCACCAGTATGAGACATTAACGAGAGACACGTTTTTTCCAGGCCAAACGAAGGCCGGATGTTATTTCATTTGTCACTCCATGTCTCTACAAATTGAGGTAATGGCCAAAAACATACAGACCCATTATCTATAGGATACGCTAATTGTTTTCCGACGAAACTTTCCAGTCTATTCAACTAGGAAATGTTTACTTCTCATTAGCAAGGGATCTACCTGTCACTTTCATATCTTCCCAGAATTCCTCATTAAACATTATGAAATGCATAAATAATGAGAATACGCTAGAGCACGAATACTTTCATTATAGTAAACTTGCAATTATTTAGTTTCAAAGCAAAAAAGCTAATTGAGAAGCTCAACCATTCCTTTTTTCTTTCAAACAAAGAGAATCTTACTTTACTTAAAATGTGAATTAAAACTTTGTGAATATGCATTCATTATAAAGTAAACCATTTTTTTCGAGAATTTTGTCTGAGTACATTTGCAAACTTTATATTAGTACATCTACTTCACCCTTTTTGCTTCGTTAATTTGCTTTTTTAAGTTAATCTGAGTTTAATCTCCTGCCTACCTAGGTAAATTAATTTTTTGACTTATTAAAACTTATATTTGCATGTCTACATATAGTACGCATTTGTCCAACTTATGCCTTTGGCCATTTTAAGACCCCAAAATGCTGTTGTTCCGAGTCTTGTTCATAATGATAATAATGTAAAGTGCATAAATGCCATAATTAGTTCATAACACGAAACAAAATGTAAGTATGCTACATAAACTGGTCCGCAATGTAGCAGATGCAGATGAATGAAGTAGTATAGTAGGTAATTTGTAGGGATATTTTAGTGGTACTTCCGATGGGTTTCGTGACGGGAAATATAATATCCGCATAAACACGTATAATAAGTGCATTTTGCAATGCTATCAGGGATAGTAGTATGTTATTTTTGAAGACTCCATTAATTACAATTCACTAACCTTACATCATCAGGTATCACATGATGATTCACTTGTAGTATGTTGGAGCAACAGACTGGGAGAGATTCTATTTTTAAAGTTAAGTAAAGCTAAAAATAAACAACCAATCAGAGTCCTTTCTCTGACAATGCAAGCCCATACTCACGTATAATACCCACGTCCTGTCATGCAACACGTCATTGTTGATTCAATAGCACAAGGGAGAGGTTCGCCGTTCTCTTCGCCGGCGAGCGACTGACGACGGTTTATGGTGTTCTGTTCGTTTTTTTTGGAATTAGCTTCATTTTAAAACGGATAAACCGGTAAGGTAAGGTAACACTTTATTTAACAGTGATACGCTTTTTCGAAAATAAGAGTCAAAATAAAAATATAATGACCAAAGATGTCAGAATGCCAAAACAATGGGAAAATTGATTAGTTTTTTCGTTTAATGTATTCAGACTGACAAAAATGTCAACTACAGATAAAAATAAGAATGGCAAAAAGACCAGGAAGCCGACCGAAACTAATGTTTCAACTCCCCTTGACAAAAATGTCAACTACCGATAAAAATAAGAATGGCAAAAAGACCAGGGAGCCGACCGAAACTAATGTTTCAACTCCCCTTGACAAAAATGTCAACTACCGATAAAAATAAGAATGGCAATAAGACCAGGGAGCCGGCCGAAACTAATGTTTCAACTCCCCTGTTACAAATTCCCAATATCGAAAAATTGTTCGAAAACCAACAAAAAGCACTGGAAGCCTTGAGCTCATTGCCAGATAAAATGGTGGAATTTACCAGCCAAATGAATTCTTTGCAAGAGCAAATAAATAATATCACAGCTTCAGATGAAAGCCAACTGATTATTCAAAATAGTGGGAATTCAGATTTTGATGAGTTTTTGGCAAATATTGACAAACTAATGAAGTAAACAGTGGAGATTTAGATTCAAACCCCGAACTGCTAGAATTGCTAGCTGCAAACGATAGTGTTCCAGAATATGGCCCACAGTTAAATGATATGGTGGCTAAAAAGTTTGATTGTATTATATTAACTGAAAAAACAAAAGAATTTCGTGAGACATTCAAAGAAAGATTAAAAGTACCTATCAATTTAAAAGGACTTCAGTCTCCTAAAGTAAATTCAGAAATGTGGAACAGTCTTCCTACAAAAGCAAGAGTTCACGATGTGAAATTACAGACTCTTCAGTCTTTATTATCCAAGGGGACAACAGCGTTAGCTTAGCAAAAGTGACAGATGTTTTGATGAAAGAATGTAAGAACATTCCTAAAGATACAACATCAACCTTAATTAAAGAGGCTATTAACGGCGCAAATTGTCTGCAAATAGCACATCTAGATATTATTCAAATGCGGAAACAAAGTATAAAACCATTTCTCAGTGCCGACTATTCATCTATATGTTCAAAAAGCACAACTGGTTTTCTTTTTCATTTCTTTTTGGAGACAATTTAAGTGAATCTCTGAAGGCAACGAAAGCCACTGCGGGCGTGATTAAAAGTTTAAGAGGATCACCACGCTTTTCCCCATACAATCGACAAGATAATGTCGCAATTAGTAAATATTTTGGTAGGTTATCTGAATATATTGATCATTGGAAAGTAATAACTAGCGATGAATTTGTCTTAAAAACAATTATGGGTTACGATATTCCTTTCCATACTATTCCCAATCAAACCGTGGAAACCATTGAAGTCCAAAAATCTATTCAAATGTTATTAAACATTGGGGCAATCGAATCAGTTGTTCCTTGCAAAGGACAATTCGTATCAAATATTTTTCTGGTACCTAAAGCTGACGGTACAAAAAGATTTATCATAAACCTTAAGCCATTGAATAATTATGTTCATGCTCCCATTTTAAAATGGAGGAATACAGAACGGTAATAAATTTATTGACTAACGATTGTTATATGGCCGTTATTGATCAAAAAGATGCCTACTATTTAATTCCAATGTCATATAAATCTCGAAAATACCTAAGATTTAGGTGGAATAATATTTTATATCCGTTCACATGTCTGCCATTTGGTTTATGTTCTGCTCCTTTAGTGTATGCCAAATTGATGAAACCTGTAGCAGCTCATTTAAGAAAGTCAGGGAATATGTCCGTTAATTATATAGACGATTGGCTATTGATTGCAAAGACTTATGGTGAATGTTTACTGAATATAGCAACCACCAAGCAATTATTCTCAAACTTAAGATTGCTAGTCAATCATATAATGTCTGATTTAGAGCCAAAGAAATAAATAAAATACTTAGGCTTTATTTTCGATTTGGCCAATCTATCATTGAGCCTGACTGACTCAAAGAAAGTAAAAATCGTTAATCTCTGCAAAGAATTAAATAACGAATTATTAAAAATTGAACAGGTAACTTCACCTATTGGTAATTTAGTTGCAGCTAGTCCAGCTGTTACATATGGACAGGTGTACATTCGACAACTAGAAATGGAAAAAATGAAAGCTGTCAACATAAATAATGGAAGTTATGAAGGAAATATGATTTTATCCATAGAGGCTTTATCAGATATAAAATGGTGAATAGCTACACTACCAAGCTCAAAATCAAATATATTTTTCGATAAATTTGACATGGTTATTGAAACGGATGCATCACTATCAGGATAGGGTGCTCATTCAAATGGCAATAAAGCAAGTGGTCATTGGAATTCGACAGAGAAAAAGTTTCGTATTAATAAGTTAGAATTACTTGCGGTTTTTTTTTTAGTATGGGGGCTGTAGATCGATTAAATGTCACCAATTGGCAAAGCTAATTTGGAAATGGTGCGAGACGCACAATATAATAATTCATGCATCGTATATACCAACAGCCCAAAATATTTGGGCAGACAAGGAATCTAGACAAAAGGTTGATAACAATGATTTTAAATTAAATCCAGAAAGTTTTAGAAAAATTGTTAAATGTTTTTGGGCCCCCATTAATCGATTTATTTGCCACTTTTCAATCCAAACAGTGTGATAGATATATTTCATGGTTGCCTAACCCTGATTGCGAAGCGGTAGATGCCTTTACTGTTCCCTGGAAAGAATATTTCTAAGCCTTTCCTTCTTTCAATTTAATTTCACGAGTGTTTAAAAAGGTAATCTATGATAAGTGCACAGGAATTGTAGTAATACCAGAATGGCCAACACAGCCGTGGTATCCGTTATATCAGAAATTAAGAATATCGGAGACTATAACACTTTCTCCGTATCATTCTAGGCCACATCCTCTTTACAGAAGCCTTTCCTTGACGGCTGCAGTTTTGTCAGGCAAAGCCTATTAAGATTGAAATTGAGTACAGCGGTTACTAATCTGTTGCACTCGTCATGTGCGGAGTCAACATGAAAACAGTACGAGTTAGTTTTTAAGAGATATGTATTATTTTGCTCAGAATCAAATTTAAACCACTGGGAATATAATATTAATAGTGTTTTGAAGTTTTTGGCGTATTTACATGAGAAAGGCTTAGGCTATAAGTCTATTAATACTGCCAGATCTGCTCTTTCAACTCTATTAGCATCCACTCAGTCAAACTCTATTTGTCAACATCCACTAATCGTTCGCTTAATCAAAGGTGTAGACCGATTAAGACCCCCAACAAGTAAATATAATTCCACTTGGAATGCGGATGATATATTGAATCTTTTCAAATCGTGGCCAGACAATGAAAGTTTAAGTCTTTCAAATTTAACATAAACTTTTAGGATTAATGGCCTTAGTCACCGCTCAGAGAGCACAGACGCTGGCCTCAATTGGAATTAAAAATATAACTCTCGGTAGGGATGTAAAAATCGGAATAACAAAATCTCTAAAAACTTCTAAACCTGGTGTTGCACAACCAATTTTAGAGTTGCTAGCTTTCCCCCCAAATAATAAAATATGTGTTGTCAGTTGCCTCAAACAATACCTAACAAAAACAAAAAGATATTAGACAAACTGACTATTTATTCATTTCTTATGTCTCTCCACACAAAGCTGTTTGTACACAAACCGTTAGTAGGTGGTTATGTAATGTACTTAAGTTAGCTGGAATAGACACAGACCTGTATAAGGGTCAAAAACTCATCAAAATGGAGTATCTATTGACACTATTTAAGTGTGCAGGGTGGAGTAGGAACTCATCAGTGTTTGCTAAATATTATAGAAAGCGGGTAGACAATGCTACTAAGTTTTCTGAATCAGTGTTGTCCGAAAATTGTAATAAAATTTAAGATCTAATAATCCTTGTGCTAAAAGAGATTATACTTTGATATTTATTACTTGGTTTTTCATGTACTGAAATTTTGTAATTGAATATATTCTTATGTATTAAATAAGATTACACTTCGAATAACCAGCTTTAAACAACTACAAGTGAATCATCATGTGATACCTGATGATGTAAGGTTAGTGAATTGTAATTAAAAATTATTCGAGCCCTGTCCGAAGGACAGGGTGAAGAATAATTGTAATTATAAGAACTTACCTGGAATCTGAAGGTATCACATGCCCACCCACCCATATATTTATCACCCTTTTTTGTATAGGTTATTCTCAGTAATGACTTTAAAGAATGGCGTGTTGCATGACAGGACGTGGGTATTATACGTGAGTATGGGCTTGCATTGTCAGAGAAAGGACTCTGATTGGTTGTTTATTTTTAGCTTTACTTAACTTTAAAAATAGAATCTCTCCCAGTCTGTTGCTCCAACATACTACAAGTGAATCATCATGTGATACCTTCAGATTCCAGGTAAGTTCTTATAATTACAATTATTCTTCACCCTGTCCTTCGGACAGGGCTCGAATAATTTTTAATTATATGGGTAAGATATTTTCTGTTAGTAATGCTTCAGTATTTACTAAAGAAGGAATGTAGGAAATGCTCAGTAAAATTAATTTGTTGCATAAAAACAAGGAAGCATCTGGGTATTGATTCAACTGTTAGCTTTTTCGGATTCTACACATTCTTGTTCAATGGTTCATGTTTTCTAGTCAGCATTTTTGTTACAGATATGTACAAGCATATCAATAACATAGAAAATTGCGCCGTTGTAACCTCCTACGCATACTATGCTTATCTTGGAAAACAATTCAGTATTATTTCTACTTATAATGCAGAAGCAGAGAGGGTAATGTAATAGGAACATTTAACTTCGAATGTTCATTAATAGTTTTCTGCATCAAGGTTTTTCTATGAAAAACTAGTTTATTTTTGTAAAACCTTTTGCATGTCTTCTTTGTGTAGAAAATCCAGAATTTTCAAACTAGCAATATTCTCTACAAGGTACTTTTACATGTACAAACATTACTATGAAAGAAATATCGAAGCACTTAAATCATATTGCGAATAACACTCACGTCATCAGAAACCGTTGAAACGTGGTGTCAACCTACTTCTAAGTGAATGCACAAGGGACATTATGAAAATCGGAAAATTATCTCCGTTTAGCAGAAAGCTACAATGTACAGGCTGTTGAAGAAATTGTGTATAGCTTGATGTGTGTAGAGTGAAAATCGCTGAACAGGACCAGTGGTGGCAATCAAGAAGAAAGCTTCAGCTTTCACCAAAATCAAAACACTAGCAAATCTTTTCGATGGAATATTGAAAAATGCATTGAAGCGAAAAACTTTTTCCTTTCAAGCACTCAACTAAAATTGAATCCCATCATTTATATTAAAGCCATTGGGTCTAAAAGCGAAGATTTTTATGGTATTGTACCATAAGGTCATGGGAGTATGAAGTAACCATAAAGCATTTTAAATTTGGTTTCTGATTCAACTGAGAGCTCACAAAGCAAAAAAAAATTGTTTCTGGAAAACCAGTGGAGTTAATACTCACATTATCGTCTTGGAACACATTTTAACCCAATAAGTTTCAGTGCCGTCGACAGGGAAAGCACAGGGGAGTAGAGTACAATGGAAAATAATGTAGACTGAGGTGAGATATCATCTTTATTCATCCAACAGCAGTCTAGTGGTTTTAGGTTTCCACAAAAGAAGTCCCTAGAGGGAATCTGAACGTATGTTCTTCAAAAGGAGGATTAACTATACATTGATATTTCACCACAATAGGCACTTAACCATAATAATTCCTACGATAGCATAGTACTTAGCGATTTAATTTACTCGGAACACCGCAGCGACTTAAGAAAAGGAAGGTATTAAAGCCTGGAACATACTATAAGCTCTTTATGTTCGTTACTAATAAGATTAATAACAAAGTATCGATTCATGATTCATGCATTTTCTCCCATGTGATGTGGGATCATGTAGGTAGCTAAATTAAATTGTTTTCATCTTACCATAAGATTGACATTAATAATAATGAAAAGGTGGTAGAGGAATTGCCTCATATGTTCTTGCTGTCAGATATTTAGCGAAAGTTATTTCATTCTAAACTCATTCGGCAGACATACAAGTAGCCATGAAGTTCTTTCAAGGACCGTTTCTTATTTCCTTGGCCTTTTTGGCCATCACCTGTGGATATTTTTCTCTTGCTAATGCAGGTAAGTTACCAATTGTTATTGTTGTTCAAGAGGAAACTATATTTTCATCTTTATTACAATTTAACAATGATGTCGTGTATTTTGAGAGTATTGTTGTCGTGGTCTTAAAAATCGTTGAATTCGAATATGCAGACACAATTGATATCGCTCCCATGCTGAATGATCTTTTTGCGGAATGGCTGAAGAAACAACAAACCGGGGATACTGCTCCAGATACTCAAGATGTTACTACTGAAGCTAGTGCTGCGGATTCAGCTGTAAATGCTGGTCAACTGCAAACTGATCCTGTGTCTCCAGTTAACGCTCCAGAAGCTGTTCCTCCTCCACCACAACCTGTACAAAGTATCAGCCCGTTCTGGCCTCCGTTTGCTCCGAATCCGTTTTTACCTCCTCAAGTTGCCCCCAACCCAGCTCTACCTCCATCTCCCTACTTGGATCCTGCTTTCAATCCATATGCCTACTATCCGTATTTATCACCCTTCGGACCTTTCCCGATGAAAATCAAGAAGAAAAAAGTATGAGATTTTGTGGGGCTTCCCAAAGCTCCGAAAATTGAATATCTCTGTATCAAAAATGTTGACATTGATTGCTGAGACTTGTCTGTATCATTGGGAATTTATTAAACTTATTGATATTGCGAGTTTTCTTTCACTTTGGTTTCACTTTCAGTAAATTGTTAACCAAGATAATGTTTTAATAAATAAGATTTTATGATGACAATATCGATAAAGCTATCACTAGCATGATTTTTTTATTTATTGGGTAAAATAGATATCAAAAATGTTAGGGATACACAACACATAAAAGCTGTCTTCACAAATTCATGAATACTATTAACAGACAAGGATTAACAGACAGTAAACTTGCGCAAACTTGTAATGGTAAAAAATAAAATTTAGCATTACGTTAAAATTGTAATGAATTCCAAGACATGGCCTACTAAACCAAAATTATTTTTTATAAAACTGCTGTACAAAAGATGGCCGGTAGCACAATAAAAGTCATTATTTTCTTGTTTTCTTTCACTTTAAGTACGTAGGGATAAAATATAAAATTGTATATGACACAATTCCTTGGCTTTATATTATATAATTTAATTGCGCATTTAAGTACAGGTTGATTATACTCCAGAATTTTATCGTACATTTAATAGCAACCATAAACCAGATATTAACATTTATAATTCAGCAGTACAAGGTACGTGTCATCAGTCATCATGGACTCAAGACTTAACATTTCTTAGAAAACTGTTAATAATTTAAAATCTCTTGTAGGTGCATGTAAATGTAAATGACATGAGCCGAGTTCGGTCCATCGGGTCTTACAATCTTAGCTGTTCCCTTACCGAAAGTTATTTACTGCATATGTATGGATTAAGCTTTACATCAACTGAATTGGCTGAAAATCCTCCTTTTTACTGAAGTTATTAAATATTTGGTATGTTTTTCCAGTGGTACAAGCAAACCAGAACCAGACTACACGTTTCCCATCTCAATAGTTTATACTTTATACCAATAGATAGTCCGTAAAGGTATCTGGGAAGTGAGATTGATCATTTTCTTATATGGATATGTTGAACACAAAATTGTGTTCCAATAAATGAAATTCATAAGAATTAAGGTCAAAATGTGTCATCGTTAAAATTTTGTGGCCTGATGGGATTTTCAACCCCGATTTTTTTGGTTTGGTATAAAACCATTTTTCTTTGCAAACTTGTGGTCATTTCTAGAATATTTTGTTTGTTGTCGACGTTGTTGAGCCGCTAGGAAAATGGTTGAAGCCCTAGCCACAACAGAGTACACAGACTACCACCGCAAAGCAATAAATGTGCTAAGCTGGCTTTCCGTTTCTCTCACGGTGGTCACAATAGATGAAAAGGGGAAGTACGTAATAAAACCTGGGCACTGGATTGGAAAATTTCTGTATATCTTTGTGACTTTGAATACAGCAAGCAAGATTGTCTATTTACTCTTGCTTGTAAACGGATACTACGGCCCAGTAGAGTTTCTGGATAAAATGTCAGCACTTCTATGGATTCTAATGGGTGGGGAAATCTTTCAAGAATTAAATCTCTGGACAAGGCAGTATCCTTTGTTTGAAGTTCTCGCTCAGCTGTGGAAAATTGAAAATGAAATATTCGACAAGCTTGGAAAACCAGCCGCTTTGAAGAAAAAGCTGGACAGGATTAATTGGCACACCGTTTTCATTCACACGTAACTCGACCTTTAATTAGAATTTTGCACATTTTGTAAACGAAATTAGATACTTTTAAATCAGGGTTGCATAATAATGAATTTTGTACTGCTCAGGACTATTTGCGTTGTGGGAGACACCTTCATGGTTATACAATTCCTGGCAGCGCCAAAGTATTCTTGCTACACCTATGCAGCTTTCAAAGAGGAAAACGACTTTTTACTCACTGTATTCGCTGTCCACGAGTTTTTATTTATTTGGCAAGCTTGGAATGGCTATGTCAGTGTTGTGTGCATCAGCTCAATAAACGCAGCTGAACTCACGTACACTTTGGAGGCCATGACGGAAACTATGATCTCGTTACAGGATATTAATCCCACAGGCAAGGACAGCAAATTATCGGCCGAGAAACAAAATCAGGAAAAGGAAAAGAAAGTAAACGAAATGACGATGAAGACCCTACAGCCAATTCCAAATGACGCAAAAGTTCTCGACCCGAAATACATTGCCAAAGGCACTAAATATGATATCCAAACTTTGCTTTTTGATTACAAGCGACTTGAACTCATCTCAGACCAGCTGAACGGTTGGTGCTCATACAAAATCGTGGGTGTACACACCATTGGCTATTGCCAATTTATCTCTGATGTTTTTATGATGATGCAACTCCTCAAACTACCAGATTTCGATTTCTTCGCAGTTCTTTGGTTTTTTGAAGATTCTTGTGCTTGTTTGTTGATGATGTTACGTATGTTTACCATCATGTCACGTGTTACTCCTGCTTCCGAGAATTTCATTACTGCTTTTAGACATTACCTGGCTTTCGAAAATCCATTACGAAAACAATTAAAGCGAGTCTTTAAGACTTTTCGGCTTGTTTGTGTAAAGCTAGGTCCATGTCCTGTAACTCCCGGTACCGTGGGCGGTGCAATGGATAAGCTTCTTGGCTACTATGTATGTGTTGCGCTTTGGCCTGATAATTAATCCTTTCCAGTATTATATTTTCTTAGATCTTATATCTTGAAAAAATGCAGACAGCCATCACAAATATAATATCCCTTTAGGTAGAACTCTTATACTAATA
The DNA here is from genome assembly GCA_020055645.1 of Tomocerus qinae. Classification (NCBI taxonomy): domain Eukaryota; kingdom Metazoa; phylum Arthropoda; class Collembola; order Entomobryomorpha; family Tomoceridae; genus Tomocerus; species Tomocerus qinae. The sequence continues at coordinate 14,982,492 of CM034547.1, read as the reverse complement.
TTGCAACACAATCTGATTGCCTCCATTATATAAGCTCTTCATATTGTAAAACTGTATTAGAGAAATGAAACACATGCGAAAGGTTATCAAGCTAAATTGACCTTCAAACAGAAGGTAAAGGCAGTTAAACATTTTGTAGCTGAAGGCATTGGCAGATTGGCACAGAGGATATTAAAGTAAAACTTTGGAACATTGTTTTATATCTTCCATATTACTCAGAATATCTACTTACAGTTTTAACAACTATGATTCCTTTACACATAAGTTGGGCAACGCAACGGTCGTAAAAAAAGAATTAATACAAACGAACCGACCTAACGTCAGCTCCGCCATACATAAAAATGTGCACCATTAAATTATACAACCCATCAGCATTAATATTTCATATACAAATCAATATTTTGTATATCAATCTCACATTCATACATCCTGCATGCATACACAAAAATTCAATCAAGGGATTTGCTATCTGCTAGTGTCCTTATAATAGTTTGATTATAACTACCTATTACCTATACAATATAATCATTGATATTGACCTTAGTCTTTGTTAGATTAGTTTATACCTCGGTACAATAACATTGTACAATGATAACTTGTATATATAAGATTAATGCTTACTTACAGCTACCTGTAACAATCTAGTTACGTCTAGTTCTCTGCAGCCAAAATTGCCATCTGTTTCTGTTACTCATTGTGTTCCGTATGCCCAGAAACCCAGAGTTTGCCGTACGGTATCTGTTATCAGAACATTTGTTCTCGTTGTTAATAATTTTATTTACCTTTCCTCTGAAGCTAAGACTTATCTCTTACTAAATTGGATTAATTAAGCTGTAGTTCTGATAACTTGCAATATCATTTTAACAACACGTGCATTCGTCGGGGATCATTAAAGGCTTATTTCTGTGGTGAGTCAACCTGTACTTCAATATTTGATTGCTTTAGTCTCAATAAAATCGTTTATGGTTCATAGGACATTCCATTTTCTATTTATTCCTACTGCTCGCTCAAAAGCCCCGTCATAAGGAGAATTCTCAAAAAATCATTCTCATAAAACATTTATTGCTTTTTGTGTGCAATAATAAACTATGCTGGTAATACAGTAAATACTATGTAGATATTTGTTTGTTTGAAATGAGCTTTTGCGTACATGCAGTAATGCAATTTTCCCATGAACATGCATTTTGAATTTGTATGAATGGAAAAATAAGTAATTTACTTGTTTCTTGGAAATATATTGCGACATAGCTGGAGCTATTTAAATTGGATGATGGATCCTCCATCAAAATTCCAAATACGTAACGCAAGACCAGAAGATAGCAAAGGAGTGCTGGAAATCTATTCTCCATATGTCATGAACTCCACAGTCTCTTTAGAATTTGACGTGCCCTCTGAAATGGAAATGAAGGATCGTATTAGAAAAACACTCGAAGATTTCCCTTGGCTTGTGTATGAGACGGAGGATGGATCAATTGCAGGTTATGCATACGCTTGTAAACACAGAGTTCGACCAGGGTATCAATGGGCATGTGAAATTGCTGTCTACGTGGCTCCGAATTTCCGAAAAAGAGGAATTGCCACCGTTTTGTACGATAAATTGTTCTCTATTTTGGCACAGCAAGGGTATTTCAAAGCTTTAGCTATTATTGGTGGTTGTAATACAGGAAGTACGCAGTTTCATGAGAGAATGGGCTTCGTCTCAGTTGGTGAATGGAAAAATGTTGCAAATAAGTTTGGAAAATGGGCAGATGTAGCTTGGTATGCAAAAGATTTACAAAATCTAATTGAAAATCCAGCTGTTCCTATCCCATATTCTCAATTGTTATGTAGCCCAGTTTTGGAATAAGCAGCTCTTTATATGATGGCACTGTATGGAAAATTGAAAAAGCCAATTTTCTAAAGGTGCACGTAAGCTGTCAAAAAAATAGTTTCTGAACGACTAAGTAATAAGAATAAGAAATAACAAAAAGAATCATTCATATTGAAACTGTTTAAAGCCCCGAATATGTATTGAATCAAATTAGGACCTATGAAACATTTCTCTGACTGAAGTAAGGGCCCCTTAACCATTCTATAATTGTCTCTGAAAAAATGTAGATTTTTCAAATTCTTTAAATTTAAGAAGCTTAAACTTTCATACACAAAAGGGTTCACTTGTTTCATTTTTTATTTTATTTGCTCAAGAATTTTAGTTAATACTATGTTAAATGTTGATGATAACCTTACTAAGGACGTCAGTCTAATACTTAATTACATTTCATTTAAGATGCTACCCACGGAAAACGGATATAAAAACTTACTCGTGAAAATGGCGTATAGCGAGTAGGAAAATTGCAATACTGTGTGTGTTGGCTTCGATTGAAGACAATAAAATCTCTTCCGAGCTCTGGCATTTGCGTTATCGCAATTTGCCCTTTTCTTTCACTTATTGGGTGGAGTAACACTAAAAAATGGATAAGTTCTTTACAATGTGTAAACAGTACTACCTACGTTAATAATTTGTTAACAAGTAAAATAAAGACATTCTTTTCACGTAATTTTCTCCGCTGTATCATTTTATTATCTCAGAAAACCTAAATGTACTGCATTGCAGTCTTACCATGAGCAAATTACTGAGTAGTACAAGTGTTATTGAGTTGTGAAAGGAAGAACATACTTCTGAATGTGAAGTTCTATATTTTTGGTGAAATTGGAGTCAGGGATGAAGGTTATTTCGATAAGCAAAACATGGAATCTTTTCTAATCCAATTCAATTCTTTCTGCTCGAATTACTTCTCGTAGCTGCAGAATGAGGGAGCATTCAGCATATTGTTGAGATTTTCCTTTTGCGGTTAAAATATATGGAATATAACATCGAGTACAAAACACTAATTTATTATATATCGAAGCTCAGCCTTATACTTAAAATATTATAGGTGTAAGAAGCAGAGAATGTTCAATCTCAATTTTGTCGTTGTATTTCTGATAAAGCCAAAGATTCCCATTTGTATGAACTTTATCATGTCACATCGGATGTGCAATAATAATATCCCACAGATCCGCAACACAACCTCATCTGGAAGATATGGAATGCCTGGAGCTGTAAAAAGATTTGATTTTAGGTCATGCACTTGTGCTGCTGAGCAACAACGCAACGAATCCAATGCACAGTCTAATATACAATCTAACGAAGTTAAACGTGGAATCATCTTTTTTGGCACATGAAATTCCTTCCACATCTGAGCCCTTCTGCTTTCTCCTCGAAGATATTGCATGCAATCACGATACCACCACTGGGGACTATTGTTGTAGAAAATATCCTTTATGGTTGCATGATACACATAGATATCTCAATATAAATAATATCCAATACAATACCAAAAATTGAAAGAGAAAATATCTCCCAGCCAGACAATTCTTACCTGACAAATCTCAAGTGATACTTTTCTTTCCTTAATGAATCTGCAAGTAGAAATACTCTCAGCTGGTTCTAAAAAGGTATATAATATTTGAGGAGATCATTAGAAATGGCACGATTAATGCATTTGAATGACACAAAGAGTCTGTCATTAACAAATCAGCTGTGCGTTCTTGTTTACGTAATTTTTAAGCATTTATACTTTCTTTAAAAGTGGTAACTGTCCGGTAAGAATTGTCCTAGCATCATGGCAATACAAGTTTTACAATTGTACACATGCAATGTCTACATTACTTACGTATTATAGTCAGGAAAAACTTTTAGTTCAGCTGCTCCGCTTATTTTTCGTAATTTGATCTGAAAGCAGGGCGAGACAGGAGGTTGAAGCCAAAGGCAGTTCTAATCTGAGTACAGTATGAATTAATTTGAGATTTTGCTGAAAATATTTGGCTCACGTACATAAGCTCAATACAAATCCAGTGGAGCAAAACTCAGTTGACTCGACATAGAATAAGCACTAAGCAATGAGATTTAAATAAAAAAAGTCAGGACAAAATTCCAGGAATGCAGATGCATACAACTGAACCAGAGAACAGAATAGACGAAATTATGGAAATCTGTTTACATACATGAATACAGAATATTATGCCATGTATTTGTAGTCGGGACAAAAAGAAATAGGTACCTGATTCAAATGAGAATTCATGAAGTTCGCTTATTTTCCTTCTGTGCATTGTGCATGCAGTAGTAAATGGACACTGTGAGTGAGTATGATTTTGATGGATGGAAAACTCACAATTTGAGATGGCTTCTGCAGCAAGGCCTGAATTCTAAATGCTAATGTGTACTTTATATTGCATGCGGCATCAGTGCCAAGTGTGAAATGTACGACACTGTGTTTTCCTCTGAAATACAAATATGTAAAGATTATATTTAAATCTTAACCTTTCAAGGTATTTTATACTTTGGAAAATAAGTTTACTACAATTGCTTTTGGCAAAACCTAGTACATTCGTTTTAATTAACTTGGTAATTTGATAATGGATTTCTGTGAAATACGAGTAGAATTCTGCCCTCTGAGGGCAAGTCAAATTGTAATTAACAGATAATTCATTTGGAATTTAATTTCACAGTGTAATTGTTTTTAATTACTAAAAAGGAAACTAACCGAATTAAGAAACTGCGACATCCGTTGGAAAATGAGTTCGTTTGACATTTACTACAATTTCTCCGAGCTATAGAAATGAATCTGCCTTGAGGAAAATGTCGTTACTTGAGTGAATATCAGCATAGAAAATTGAGTTGGTTTTCAATTTCATTCAACTCCTCCAACATCATTCAATATCTCTTACAGGATGTATTTACGGATGGAGTCAGCAGCTATCAGTAGCCTCTTGAAAATTGTTTTCCTTGGCCGGGTGTTCTATTTCTGTCTGTGTATCTCCGTTCAGCTCAATCGTTGATGGAAATTTAATTAGCCCTTGCCTCATCTGGATTTTCACTGGAAGTGAATTGATAAGTATGGCTCTCAAGCGTAAAAGTGGTTTCTCATTCTAATGCGATGTCACTTCAGGGGTACTTCGTGTCTCCGGGTGTTTTCTTCTCAAAAACTTATTCCGTAGGTACAGATTATATTATTTGCTAACGAAAAGAGTAAATTTGGAAATGTGGGATTAGATACCTACTAGGAGGAGAAATTTAGGAAGTGGCATATTAAATAAATTAAGTAGGAACATGGCAGAGAATGCATAAAAGCTTTTATTTGCAAACATACAGGAGGATTGACAGGAGAAAGCATCTACATTCTTCATTGAGTGCTTTATAATGGACGCGTGATAAAAACGTAACAAGGTACTACAAAATCAAATTACCTGATCGTAAACATTCACAGAACATTCAAAGGTTTCATGGAATGTTCTGCCATTCTACATCAGCGAGAACATGCCCAACACTTTAACTTTCGTAACTTGTGTAATCTAATATTCTTTCTCTGCGTACAAACTAAATAAATTAAATCTGATGCTGCGTGAAGAGATTGGCAGAACTGAAGAGCTTTCAAAGTGCAAATAGACTTGTCATAAATTGTAAATACCGCTTAAAATATTCTGGTTTGATGATAATTGCACTCAATAAGAGTATTATTAAATATTCATGTTTATGGATACTAAAACGCAAATATTGAGAGTGGGAGTAGGTACAAAGTGAAAATATGACAAATTGAAGCATGACCTGACTTTCTAGGTTGACGTTGTCACTCAATGTCACTATTTGAAAGAGATGCACAGACGGGGAAAGTAGTTTGTTCAAGGCACAAGGGTGTTATGTTAATACACCTGAGAGTGAAAATGGATAAAACAGGCAACGACATAAAACGCACAGGTCATAAATAAACTGGATGCCAACTTCAAAGTATATGCCATTAAAAACATTGCTTTTCCACTCTCCTCGACTATATATTCTGTCTGTTCTGGTTTTATCTGTGAGACTTGGAACTTTCTTCTTTAACGCAAAGTAGTGCTATGGCAAGAATAATAAATGAGACTGCTTTAGTCTACTAAACACACTGTGGGTGTAGACACAGACTGCTATTGGCTCTATGAACCACTGTAGAATATTATAGTCGTGGTATGCATTTGTATAGCTGAATCTACAATGTAGATAGGAGACAGTCATATTGACAGTGCAGTTTAGAGAATCATCCTTGTAATAATAGCTACTACTTGGTGCCAACATAAGTAAGAACATTATAAATATATTTCACGCTCTTCTCTGCATTTTAGTACTTATCGTTACAGATAACAGATATGCAAATAGAATTGCTTATGTATACTTCAGCCATTGTACTATACCCCTGATAAATAGTGCCTTTTCGAGAAAAATACGAATCTGCACAGGATAAACTAACGAAACTTGCTGCTTTTTGTCAAAGATAACGTTCCCCATTTCTGCATGTAGTATTTTTGAGCATTCCAAAGTATAAATCCTTTGTACCTAATCAAAGTGATAATTTGCAAGAGTAAAGATATTGCACTCCACTGGCAAACAGAAATTCTTTCATTTATATACGAAAGTTGTCGTTTTTCACTACGTATTATGTTGAGACTTTATCCTGAGCAATAAAAAACGTCCTATAAAATACTTATGCAAATTATACATAACGACTCTCAATGCAAGACATTTGGTTTTCTTGGTATTTATGTCTGTCACAAAACAACCCACTCACTGGATAAGCTCTTGGAATTTAAATGTTCTCCATCATGGCTAACTACGTATCCTACAATCTAACATATAGTTAATACCGTCACTTTCCCTATGCTAATTCCATGTAAAACTTTCACCTACCTTTCACCATTACTTTAATCAGAATTTTAATCAACTCAAAATTTTTTTGATACGGTAAAAGTTGAGTCACATGCAAATGTATAGAAAGAGGGTAGATAAAACTGCATTTTGAATCATATTGAAGGACACTTATTACATCATTAATCTTACCTTTTGCTCTGCAATGAACAATAATTTGCGTCATTTCCAAGATCTACTGCATATTAGTATTCATAAAAGTCAGAATTTTAAAATAGGGAATATCTCTGTGCTATTTATGTTGCATTGCAATGCAATTTCAAAGGAAGATGTAGCATAGCAGCCATATGTCATCAGTCATAAGGTAGTTGTGTAAATGTGCAGTAATTTCAGATGCACATGAACGTAAACATTAAGTATTTAGAACCGGTGAAAGGTAATAAACCAGAAATAATGAGAAAATCCTCAGATATTCCAAAAATAATATTTCTCGTCTTTATTTACCACACTTAAACTATTACCTTTCAGAATTTTGTACCCAATTCTAACCTTCTATATCACCTGATTAAAATTTATGACAATATTTTTAAATGGTGATATATTATGTCTCTAGTGTTAATTCTGTGTGTTTTGTTGTACCGTGTATCCGGTACTACACTCGCCTTTTCCTATCAGTGTCCTTTCTTTACAAAACTAACTTGGCACATTTCAATGGAGAAAGTAAACCGGAGTGAAATGAGAGGTTGTAAATATGTACTCAAGTATTTCTCCTTCTCGGATGTTCGCTAATCCACCCACTTACGAGGATTCATATTTATGGGCATGAAGTTCACAAAGATATATTATTTTTGGTGAATTACATACAGTGGAAACTTTGGTCGCAGTGTAGATAGGAGAAAGTTTGCTATTTGTTTGCAAAGAATTGTGGAGCGAATGTCACATCTATTTGCTTTAAAATCAAACGTAAACGTAATGTATGCATGCTTTTAGAGTAAGTAAACTACCCAAGGCGCCTGGGCACTAAGAAAATATCCAATATTTACTTTTATGACGAGAAATGGACTATGGAATAATAGAAGTTCCATTCTTTGCACTTCAAAGTCAAGCCATCAAAAGTTTCGAAGGACTCGAATGATAGTCCAAAGTAAAGATAAATATCAAGTTTTGTTATTATAGCCCCTTTTTGGACTGCGGAGTTGAGAAACTAAAAGTTTTCTGCTTTCGTCGTCTTCTTTTTCCTTTGGTAACATCACTCACTCCTACGAATATCATGAACAACACAAATATTTTCTTATTAGTTCAAGTCATATGACAGAACTATAGATGACAAAACTTTTTTTACGAATGTGGAAAATGCCAACTTTACGCCAGATATGAAATATTTCGATTACTAAAACTGAAAACAAGATAGATGAAATTTTTGTGCAAATAATATAGGAAGGTATCATAATATCTGCAATACGGTTTGATATTGAGATTGAGACTCAGACTTTCAATAACTAGGTATATCAATCTGATTCGTAGTAAATAGTAGTACAAAGATAGCTGTTATTTCTCGTAACTCTTGAGTCAATAATATGAAGAAAGACGCTATTTCGACAACTTTTGTTCTGCAATTTTTCAAGCCAACTCAACCAACTAGTTGCAGATATGCAGATACGCAGAGTTGCAGAACTGCGAGCAACTACGAACGCGGGATTCATTTCGAACCGAATCCAATCATTTCATTGGCTGATACGTTTGCAAACTCTGAGCAGAATTGCGCAGCAAAAAGGCATGTTTTACTTCTGCACCTTGCTTTCGCAGCCGCTAGAATTACTAGCACATTCACATATGTGAACTTATCTATCGTGTGTTTTAAAATTAAACAAGTTTCTTTTACCTATAATTGATTTCTGAACGATTGACAACACATCCCCAAAAACTAAAAAATGTACAACCTACTACATCCAAAAATACCTAACAAACAAAAGGTCAACAAAAGTAGTGTCCGAGTGAAATCAATTCTTTCGTTTTTGAAAGAATCGATTAAAGTTGGAAGGCAAATAGAGGTAAAATTTTATTTAAATAGCTACTACCAAAAAGTAAACATCAATAATAATAACCTATTAAGGCATTTTTGGCAATTGAGTCGACGAGTTTTCTTTTGCTTAATGATTTCAGCAGTTTAAATCTCGGGAGATGAATAATGCAACTTTTATCACAGGTAAATAGGAAATGCTAGTGCAAATTTGCTATTTTTAGTTGCAAAATCAACTCAAGCAGGTTGTTGCAAAAATGAGGCAAATGTTTCTGATCATGCGCAAACTGACGCAAACTGACTGCGTTTCTGCATTTCTGCAATTCTGCGAGTAGGTTGAGTTGATTGTAAGTTGTGTAGGCGGCCCTGACGAAATTTAAATAAACGGAATATTGGGCATCAACCGTAGATAACAATACATGACAATTTTGGAATATTTTATTTACTTTAGTAGAGTTCAGTTCATTCATGTAATAAGGGCAATAGGTACCTACTTAGGTAGAAGGTAGTTGTATCTCGATGTGGAGCTCTTTTGTTGCTTTCGTTGATATCTATGGAAGGAAACGAGTGAGTTCTAACTGAATTATCTACCCTTTGGTGTCTCGACTCAGTTTGCAATGAACTCTGCCTCGTTCAATTCCTTACATCACTATAGTGTATGTGTAATCTAATTTTAGCCTAAAACTATGACTGACTGTACTACACCATCCACAAAAGGAAGATAAACATAAATAACCGACAGAAAACAGGTGTAAAAAAGGACAGGTTGTAAGTTTGATTTTTCTGTAGCATTTTCCACTGTCTGATTTCTGCTGTGTCTCGGTTGCCTTTCTGCTGTATCAGTCAGTAATAGTTATGGGCAAAAGAGAGGATTACTTAGTGTGGCTTGAGCGCATGGGGGACGAGGACTTTTGAGAGGACTTTATTTTACATGTTTGAGTTTAGGAGGACTTGTACAGTATCTGAGTATGATGAGGTGTATATAACTGATGTGATATTTCCATTCACCATTCTAAATTGCACATTACATTCTTTAGACCTTAGATTTCATAACCCGAAAACATAAATGTTCATAAAGTGGCTGTTTCAATCCGACGGATAGATACACAGACAGCAGCTCACGGCAAAGCTATAAAGTGATGTTCGGTTCTTCCGTTCCTGTTTAGTAAGTAGACCAGTGCCTAATAATGACTGACTGGCTCGGTAGACTAAGTACATAGACCAACAAGATATTCCTACGGTTGAAGTGAAATCGATTTCACTCAAATTGGAGAAAGGATTCAGTTAGCTGGAAACTATGAGTAAGTGTAACTGATAAAGCGACAAATAGAAAAGTGATGGAAACGACAAGCGACAATGATCACACTTCAGTGCAGCCATGTCTCACTTAATAATGTGTTTTGAGTGGAAATACACACTCCGATGATAATTATATACGAGGCTTACGGGAGAAGGAGCATAGTTAACAGACGTTTTGCCTATCTTTCCTTGGAAATTGTCACATTCACTAGTGCATAACAAGGAAATAGACATTGCAGTCTGTCTGACAGAAAGCAAGCAGTAGAATTTCCATTCCACATCAGTGCACAAAATGGGAGCCCTGAAACTAAATGTAATGGCACTTGGTACATTATCAGATTTGTATTGTTCTTTACTATTGAATTTCAGTAACCATTAAACAAACAAATAGATACCAGGTAGGTATGTACATACAATGATGACATTATGACGGAATTCGTAGTATACTACTTATCAATAGGTATTTTACTGCTAATACTGAGTTTGTAGAACTGGGTGGGTTGACCTCCACATAAAGAAAGAAGAATCATGGTACATATGAAAATCACGGTTTTTTGCTTCAGAATTTTAGTCGTTAACAATTAAAAACTATTTTACTATCAATATTTTTTCCTTCCAGGAACAACAGACATAAAGTCAAACTGAGATGTATCTAAGTCTTACACTCAGACCTGAGAGATTTATATACATTAATTTCACTTTAGATATAATCGTAACAATATTTAATTAGTATCTATATACAGTAGCATGAAAAAATTGGAGAAAGATTTGAATGTTTAGGCAAGGCAGGAATAAGTTTGTAATTGCTTTATTGTGGTGAGTAAAAAGAAGTTACCGATGGTTCCATGAAAAGTATTGGTTCTGGAAATGTATTAATTACTGTTCAAGTTTCTGTACTGTGTTCTGTATAGTACTGAATTATATTTTGTATTGTTGTTAGATGTTGAAAAAGTATACATTGATGTTTGCCTAATAGTAGTCTGAATGTGGCAATATTATACTTATAGGTGATAGATATGATACAAATACAAATGTTAAAAAATATTTACTTCCTTTTGCTGAGGCTGAGATATGTTGGACCAAGAACAGGTTTGATATTGATTTGACCAGTAGCATTGTTAACTTTTCGCAAAGGCAATTTAGACTTTATGGGGGCGGCGGTGACGTTGTTATTTCGAATATCAGGAACGGCGTTTGTCGTTTTGAGTTGTTTATTTGTGCTTATCAGAGGCTTATTGGTATCTCGAGTTTGACAAGAGAAAAGCTTTGAAGTGATTTTCTTAGAATCTGTAAATCCATTCAAGTATATTTTCTTTAAGCTATTAGGAGTTGACTGCATTGCTCCGTAATTGCTTAGAACCGTTGGCTTAGTTGTGTTAGTCGTTGCTCCATTTGACTTTGTACTTTTCCTTTGATTAGAGGTTCCTAATTCTACTGATGTAGGTTTTGTGACTCGAGTCTTTGCTGCGGTATTTTTAATTGTCGTTGTTGGTAAAAGACGATGGTTTGGATTTGACACGATTCGATTGCCTTTACATCGCTTTTCTGCCACTTTATTCGTAACTACTTTGCAAATCGGCTCAGATTTTGTCTTTGAAAGATTAATATCTTTTAACTTGGTAAAATCTTGAAAGGAAATACTTGCGTGTCTTCTAGCCAGATCAAATGCGGGATTTGGATTTAGAATTACAGCTGTCTCTGATCTTTTTAGTTCAAAACCATCTTTTTCTGTTGTGGAAGAGTTAGAACTGAATACTGCTGCAGGAATAGGAGTTTTCATAGCAAGGCCGTTCATAAGATTTTCTTGTATTTCTATTGAGCTAATAGAAGATATACTGGCAATACTGGAACTATTGATACCTTCTGTTTCCGGTTTCTTGTTCCGTTCTTTGCTCCTTCTTGAATTTGATTCTTTCTCTGACGCTGATCCTATCCAGTTTTCCGAATTTTCCTCGTAGTTCTCTTCAGACGATGTTTCTTGAGGTACTATTTCAACTAAATTTTCCGTTGAAGATTCCCTTTGCAAAGGATAATTTGTAACAGGACTCCTAGCAAATTTTTTTAATTCCTCTAATTTTTTATGTAAAAGTATTCCGCCATAACGACAATTTTTAGGGATTTGGAGAACCATTTGTGAACCATATGCTTGAGCCATTATTTTTCTGTAGGAACTCTTCATATCATCACTAGTGATTCCCTGTCTCTTGAAAAACCCGTACATGAACTGGACTAAGTCTAGACAATGAACATTCGTAGATTCAGATTTTATGAGTTGGTTGAAACTTATGTCATACATTCTCTCAGCATGACCTTTTAACTTTTGAAGACAAGATATCTCTTGTTTCAGAGAAATAAAATCTAAAAACTCATGCAACGTAACAGTTAAAAATGGTTCGTGAAGCTTCTGATCTGCCAAAGATGTTCTAAATAGAGTTTCGATTTCAGATTTGATTGAATTTACATTTTTTTGAGCTGTAGTAACACTTTGATCAATAATAGCTTGTTCTTCCTTTCTCCTGCAGTAATCATTCCTTAGTCTTGTAAGAATCATAAAATTCGGATCAGAAGGACAAATTTTCCCTAAATAATTAGAAATCTCTAGCCTCCAACGAGTCCAACAAGTTTGCCATCCACTTTCCTTAGCTTTGGAACTAATATCGATCAGATTCTCTTGACCTTCCCTCTGTAATTGTAACAGTTCAATTAAAGTGTTCAGGGCTTCTTTATTGCTTATGACTCTTCCGGGAGTAACAATTCTAACTTTTCCATGTGGAGAGTACTCTAGTCTTGAAAATGATGCTGAAGCTTGATTCTCAACAAATTCTCCATCTCCTTGGCCGTCTTTACTCTGACACATTTGTAATTCTAAGTCTTCATACTTCCTTTTCAATTCCTCGTACCTTTTCTCATTATTTTGACATCGAGTCTTGAGATCAGAGATTTGTTCTTCATAGCCTTTCTCCGAATAGTCTTCGGTAACTAAATTCCTTCTGCATGTAACCTTGATATTCTTAGCTCGTTGGGCATAGCTCAGAGTGTTATAAGTGTCATCAAAACAGGCTTTTGTCGGAGAAACATTAGCTACCATTACTGTCAAACAATTTCCACTAAGAGAATCTTTAAGAAGTCTTGTTAACTTTGAATCTCGGAAAGGAATGTGATTTTTTCCATCTGCGAGAGCCTCTATACATTTTGCCAAAGCCAATAGAGATTTATTTATATTGGCTCCTTCTCGTTGTCTCATTCCGGCAAAACCAGCTGCCCCTCCTCTTTCAGATCCCGCCAAATCGACCATTACTAACTTAGCGGTAGCTTTTTTCACCTTTTGGTGGAGAGGTGGGAATTTCTCTTTCATTGAGACTGTGATTTGGAAAACAGCATGAGAGCGTGAGGATTCTTTGTTGTAATCTGTGGAGTGCTGTGTCCGTGCATTATTCCCGGATGTTAATAACGAAAGTAGAGCAGAAGGTCCTGATGGTCTATGTTGGGATAAATTAACTATCTGAACTCCTGCGGTGCTATCTTCTACAATTTGCAAACTTTGAGAAGGCTCTATTAAATCTTTTAGTGTTTCATTATAAACTTCTAAATAGGATACAAGAATTTCTGCTTCGTACTCCGTCGCCATCATCCCGATTCGCCTGTACAGTTCTTCAGCCATTAGAATTGTTAGTCCTGGATTTGAATGTGACCCGAGCATTGTGTAAGTTTTCCCCGATCCTGTCGCACCATATGCAAAAATTGAACAATTAAAACCTTCGACTATCCGATTAATTAGAGGTTTCAAGCTAATCTCAAATATTTCTTCGTTTGTGTGATTTGCATCAAAAACTGCGTCAAACACAAAATCTAGATTTTTATTCGGTCGTTTTATCCCGATATCAGGACGAATTGCTTGCTTAACACCTTGATAATAAAAATCAGGTTTCTCCTCCGGAGGATCAAATAATAACATTCGGTGATTTAGCCTTGTAACTATCGTTCGAAACTTATCTCCCGATTCTTTCTTCTGTTTAGCTCGGATACGAACAACTACTTTCATTCGATTCCTGATTTCGCTTCTAACACTCGCCGGACCATTTGATTGTTTGACTTTTTTACTAGGACCACTTCTAATTGGAGATTCCCAGGCCATGACTGGGACTTACGGATGTAAATGGTGTAAGATACTAATAGTAAGCTCGTAAGGGAATACTGAAGGATATTTCCTATTTTATGGATTGATGCCCTATTATTTATGTTGTGTGTTGGGGTATTCTATCACTGAGCATGTCACTATGCAACCAAAAATATAAGTTAGGAATATTACATTGGAAAATAGCATCCTACAGGACATTGAAAACTAACAAAAAGGAATTTTATAGGATCGATAGGGAGATATAAATTATGTAAGACGCATTTGACGAGGAGATGCGGTGACGGCGGGAGATGTACAGTATCAAAAGTGCTTCATGCTCAGTCTAGTATAAAATTTCACCAGCCCTGTGTCCCCACTCCAAATACCTTTGAGGCTACCACTACCATTCCTATTTTAATTATCTATCCACTCCAGGGATGAAATATTTCTGGTTCAGGATCAGAATTTTCTCCATTATGTCATTTGACACTATAAATCATTATGATAAAAGTACATTTCTGATTTTATTTATTATAAGCCTGGTAGATATATATTGTATACCGTAAAGCATCTCCTTCAAACAATTGATTTATTTTTCAACCAGCTCTACTGTAAACGTTCGTTAATATTAGATTATTTGATACTGCAATACTATTACATTTCATAGAAGAGGACAGAGGATTACCTCAAAATACTTAGATAAACAACCTTATAGAACCACCATTTTTCTTATACTAACTATTAGAACATGTCTTAGAACTATTAGATTTTATATAATATTGCAATAAGTATCTAGTTTCTTACAATTTTCGATCTCGACATCTGGACTTACTCTCAATTGTTATATTTAATACGCTTACACAGTTAGCCATGCTGGTGGTGCTATGTAACTTGATCTCAGCGAATATAGTATATCTTTCTGCTATAAGCAGTTCAAGTTGTATGATCCGACTCAGGTGACAAGAGCTGTATAGATTCTACAATGAGTATTTGCAAGACTAGAAAAAGTATCCGTAGTTTTTAGTCAGAAATTCTATTATTTATTTACTCCAAGAGATTGTATGCGATTCTTAGGAGCGAATAAAATAGTGGCCAACAAAAATTTTCTATTCTTTTTCTCGAGACTCAGCCAAACCCGAGAATCCTTTCTTTCTTCTCCTAACGTGACTTATTGAATTGTAATATATTTTGTCAGTTGAGACAAAACTTTCAATAATCTTGGCACTGTGTGAAGACCATAAGTAACGGTGAAGCATTAGCAAGACTTTATCTTATCCTCTAGTACACCTGTTGGCCTTTGTAAGTTTTGAAAAACAATTCTATCATTTCCCAAGGTGTTTCTAAAAGATTGATACATTAACGTTTATGTACAAGTCATATACTACAACAGATAACATAAATATATCAAATAGATCTATACTAGGCTTATACGAACTATTTACATGATGTGTACGCGTAGATCATTTTTATGTATACGTGTGTGTGTTTTACTACACTTACTGTTACTTTTCCTGTTTTCCTGCCAGCGATAACTTATAGGTCTATAGAATAAATACATATAGGTAATATTATTTTTTATGTCAATCAGCAGTAAGAAACCCGACCCGAAACCAAATTTGAACGCATGTGACTGTTGTAAGAGCAGTAGGCATTTTAGATGTTAAAAAAGTTCAACTAAGAATCAGGCGAATCAGGTCATACCTACTGAAGCAGAAATATATTTGCTTTGCACATATTCCATTTTTGATCAAAATTGCGTGTCGAAATAGCAAAGGTTATTTGCTGTTACATTTCTACTATATTCTATGTATGATAGATAATGGTACTTGTTATTCATTTTCTACCATTACAGTGGTTATTCAAATCCATTTTTACCTCCAGGCTCCTGAACTATACCTAAAGTATAGTGACAAATGTAAGCTTGCCACCCGCCACAGTAGATATTTTAATACAAAACCCGACCCGAATATCAAGGCATATGTAAATATGCGTGGATAAGATAAAATCCAAATATTTTACAGATGACATGTCTAGTCAGGATTCATTTCACCCTAGGGCCTCTTCAGAAACTTTTCACCTTGCGTTCCATTTCTTTACAGACTCTATAGACTTTAGAAATAAGTAGTTACGTGCTATCTGGAGAGATAAAACTAACGGCAAGCGGTAACAGAAGCTCACCTGAGTAAAGGTGACCGTGTACAGTAAATATTTACTTAAAGAGTAGTTGTAAATTAGCTACTAGTAAATGAACAGAATTTCTAAATAGATGAATATTGACTATTAAATGAAAAGAAGTGAGCGCGCAGTATCTCAGCAGCCTATGGACTGATTTAAATCAAAATAAATAGTGTTTGCAACAGGTCCATAATTAATGTTTTTGACAAGTCACAAGTGTAGTCAACTTCCGTCAATGCATTTAAAAGTTTGTGTTGGCGAACGGACGGACGGACAGTGCGGTTCTATAAGCTAGCTTCCTCAGGCGAGCTAAAACTGAGACAAATGGGGAAACATGGGAAATAATAACAGCAGAAGTTATTTGATTTTGTTTTCGCAGGGCAGGCACTAAGAAGCTATGAAAAATTCAAGCAAATCTTGCAAAGCACATTTAAACTTTCCAACGTATACACTATTCTGTGAAAACCATTCTATCAGTATAGCTACGCATACTTACAATTGCCTAATTAGATTTCTACCTCTGCTAGGCGCTCCAATGTTACTTTAACATGTAAATTGTCTTCTGAATCAGCATTTTATGACCATATTATAATCTTTTTGAAGAATTTTTCGTTTTCTTTTAGAATAAAGTTCTCCTCCAGCAAGGTATTTAATTTCGAGTATCTTTGAGTAGAAACTTAAGCTCTTCCTTTATTCAAATGAAAGATCTACAAGCCCAGGGAATGTGATAATGTAATTTTGCACTGGTAATAAAATGCCTAATATGCCAGAATAGAAAAAGATGTGCTATATGCTCAAAATTGCAGAGTCTAGACTTTACCCATAAGTATATGTCGTAGACTGGGAGGGAAAGGTGACTGGGAGGGATATAATGTCCCTCTCCGTCTAGACTGGGTGGGATATCTCTGTACCGCTAGCGGTACCGAGCCATGAGGTTTCCGACTGGGAGGGATAGGTTGTAAAGGATTGATATGAATGATTCTATGTGTATAAGTGCCACAACTATCGCAGATTTTAGGTTACTCTTACAGGTTTTATTCATTGTAATCATTATTTTCTACAATATTCATAAATGTTAAGTATATTGCACTCTTTGTATGTCATAATTGAATCATAATTTATTACTATCGCAGATTTTAGGTCACTCTTACATTTTTTATTTATTGTAATCCTTATTTTCAATAATATTCATAAATACTAATTATAATATTGCATTTTTTGTATCAGTCATAATTAAATCATAATTTATTAAGTTAAGATTGGAATCCAAATGGTTAAGTATGTTACACTGCTATGCTACGTTTGTTGGTAGTAAAGTAAGTCTAAGAGCGTGTGGAAGTATCACTTTCAGCAAGGTTTACATTTACTATGAAGAGCTATAAGCTGAATTACATAGAGGTTGCTGTTTTGTGGGAAGTTAGGGAAGTGAGTGTCATTTAAATTTACTTTTTTTAATAAGACAAAATGGAATTTCCGCAATAGCAGCGTAATCTACTTAACCATTTGACTGTCAATCTTGACTTAATAATTTATGATTTAATTGTCACTGATACAAAAAGGGTAATATACTGAATATTTATAAATATTATAGAAAATAATGATTACAATGAATAAAAAATGTAAGAGTAACCTAAAATCTGCGATAATAATAATTTATGATTTAATTAAGACTGACGCAAAATGTCCAATATACTTAACATTTATGAATATTGTAGAAAATAATGATTACAATGAATAAAACCTGTAAGAGTAACCTAAAATCTGCGATAGTTGTGGCACTTATACACATAGAATCATTCATATCAATCCTTTACAACCTATCCCTCCCAGTCGGAAACCTCATGGTTCGGTACCGCTAGCGGTACAGAGATATCCCACCCAGTCTAGACGGAGAGGGACATTATATCCCTCCCAGTCACCTTTCCCTCCCAGTCTACGACATATATACAAAGTGGGTTGATTCTTGATACTTTCCTAGGACTTGGAGAAAGAATTATTTTACTGTTGATTTGATAGCGTGAGTGAATGAGACACGAAAGAAAGCTGAAAAGAAAATTTATTTTTCTCAAAGTAGATTGAAAAAAGGTCTGTGGAAACTTATTTCGTGAATATTAAACTCTATATAATACTTTCTTTTGTTCATGTCACTGACAGAACATGGTTGTATGCCTACGGATTCTGTTTCTGTGTCATGTCTGAATAATACTCACTAAACCATATGAAAGTATATGAGTTCTCGAATAATAATTTGATTCTTTTGCTAAACAATAATGGAAGAGGTATCTGTAGTCGATTGAATTGAAACAGGCAACCTGTCCTACATAAGAATGATGACAAGACTTCATTTTTAGACAGTACTGCAGATTTACTATATAAACTAATTTGTGATATTAAATTATGTCTGCCGGGAGAGATAGTTTTCAAGGCTGCCAGGTAAGATCGGATTTTTGCAGAGTTTGTAGATGTCTCACTCTTCATTTTAAATGCGGATTTTTTATCGGCTTATTAGATTTTCTTCTCATATTCTTTTCTAATCGAACTTCATACACACCGCTTTGTTCCCAGAGAGCCATGAATAATGCATGAAGAACGAGCGACGGTGCTGAATTTTACAAATTCTGCATACAAAGTGGAAATAGAAACTTAAAACATCCTAATACAGTGCTATCCATTTGCATTTTGCAAACACATGCATAGTAGTATCTATTATCTATACACTACTAAACGAGCTACATCGTATATCTCCGAGATGAGATGCACAAAAGACTGCAAGCGACGGATTTGTACGGGAAAATGAGAACATTGAGAGTATTTTCATTCTTCCCTTGCGAAAGAATGGTTCCAGTTCCGCAATGCAAGTTTAAAACTAATACCCTGGTACGTAAGCGGTAGATCCTTGTATTCCATCCCGACTAGTAGTGTGGCTACCTTAATGGTATTAATGCAAATGAGGAAATTCTGATTTACATAGTAAAGAACAAAGAACTCATTACATATTCCAAGGTATATGGAGATGTTTTTTCCGGATTAGACTTTAATTATTAAATACATACGCCTAGATTGGAATATTGATAGATTTGAGGACAAGACTGCTTCTAGGGGACTTAACTAATCGAGTCCCTACCCACCGTCACACCAAAATCGAAGAAAAATAAGGCTTGCTAGCTCGCAAGGTCGGAATCGTCCTATTATCCAAAAAATATCATCAAAAAATCTACTTCAGGCTGTTTCTCACAGTATCCCGGCCAACAGTAAGAAAGTCTTTTGTTTGACCCAATTTTATGAAATAAAATCTACTGAAAAAATTACGTCCCTCGTTGGTGAGTGACTGCTTGTATTATGATGGCCAGCAATCAACATTGCTCACAGACGTCTTGCGTAAAGTATCTATCGGTCAAAAAAGTAGAATCTTGAGGAACAGAGAGTAGGAAGCTTAGTGTTGTCAAAAAGTTGTTGTAAAATGTATCAACAGCAGCAATATAGTGATGGAAGCCAATACAACAACGCCAGCTACCCGCAAAATAATTGGGTTGATTCTGGGCCACAACAGCAGCAGCCAGCATACGCTCCAGGTTACCCTCCAGCTCCAGGTGTCATGATTCAACAGCCAGTAGGCTACGGCTACGGGCAAGCGAGGTATGGAAATAGTACTTGCTGCCAGGGCACTAACGCCGCCATCATTTGGGGTATTGTTGGCTTTATTTTTTGCTACTATGTTCTCCCCCTTATTATTTTTTTTGCGTTTTTCTACACTGCAAAATCGGAGGTTGACAATATTGCCGAAAAGCACTCTTTCAATCGACCACCACCTGTGCATCAGGATAGAGAACTTGAGGAGTGGGAGAAATATCTGCAACAGCATAACCATGGGAAATAGGGTCCTCAAAGGCAGAAATTGCTTATTGGGGTAGTTAATCCTAAATGAAATATACTGACAAGCATCAAATGGAACCCTGATCAAATTGAAAATCATCAAAGCTACCAAAGAGTGCAAAATTGTTTATATAACATTATATTATATGTGCTAATAACCTAATACCAAATGCAAATGCAGGTATGCTAGTTTGGGTTGGATTTGAACTAACGGTCCGCAAAAGTTACTACAACTCATCTATAATGGACTTGTTGCAACGGTTTTGTTTTAGAAAAGAAGCAAAAATAGTGATGGGTGGCAAGAAATTGACGATATTGCTGAAAACTTAAGTTTTTATTTCTTGAGTTGCAACCATGTTGTAACCAGTCAGTTATAGACAAAGGAGTTGTGGGCGTGGGAATTTCACTTCATCATTCATTAGTTCAAATCCAACCCAGTACCTGAATCTTTTTTATACAATAAATTTCTGCTTATTACTTCATCATTGAATATTTTGTGTACATCAGAGATTCTGTTGCAGTTACAACAACTATTTGTCATTTTTAAGTATGATAATAAAAATAAATAACATATTTTGGACCGTTGTACATTTCCCTTTGTACTGTTTAGTTATCTACTAGCATCATAGTAGTTAGCAGTTCCCAAATATACAGAGAACCTTTGTGAATGTAAAACGAACCATATGGGAAGTATTAGAGTTATCAGATTACAACTTTCTTCGCTGATTATCCATCAACATTTTCCGATTGCGTTTTTAACGGTATCTGTATATAAGAGAAGCCATTAACGGCTTCTTCTACGGCCGATTCTATCTTGAAAGGGCATTGTGCTTAGTAGTGCTTGATGGCTATTTTAAAGATTTACTTCAAGTACGCAGTTGAGATAATATATTTTATTACTATATGCTAATGCTGCATCTATATACTGTTAGTGCATATTGCATTGCATATTACAAGAAACTGTTCAATTCTTTTTTTCCTGCAACTTATGACTTTTATTTTGTGCTTAAATTGTATTATTTAACGTGATTTTGGCAGAAATGGAAGATAAATATATTGCAATTAAATGAGAGAGTTCTATAGGGCTTTTAGCAAATGAAGAAAAAGTAACTCTAAGTATAAACCATTTCATGTATCAGTTATCTATAAATGAAATGAGCATTCAAAACGTGTCGTATCATTTCGTTGTCCATCTCCATTGTCCATTTTCGTTAAGAACTGCAAGTCACCATTTCGCCTTTGTAATGTTAAAAATATCTACAACGATTAACCAGCATGTTAATACTTTCCAAACACTACTCTAGCTGATTTGCAATACAATATAATTTATACGAATTGTCGATAGTACAGTGGCATTGGATAGCAGCAAAATCTATCTATAACATACCAGCTGCATAGTCATAGTCATGAAATGCTTGTCACAGAATTTTATTAATTTAAATTACAGATAGTAACAATCTAAAGACTATTTTTGCAAGTGCCCCACACACATTAAGTAAGTAATTGCTTTATTGTCGTTCAATGTCAACTCAAAAGTTAATTTGAGCTGTTTTCCATAAGGGGACATTGGCTGCACAATAGAGGGTAGAAGTGGTGGAATTCTTATTGTAAAGACTCCTTCCATACACACACGATTATTTCATTACATTTCGACTGCTTTGGATTTGGCTGACTGCAAAATTGCCATCAGGTATTTGGCAAAGCCATTTGTAAATTAATTTGGACCTTTTCCAGTGATAGGACCTAAAACTATCATTGTTATTTTAAGTAATTCGGAAAGATTTATCTGTTAAGCATTTGTGTTAAAATGCCAAATGTGTACCTAGAACCTTTCGTAGAAGACAATAATTGGCACAATTATTTTTGCAATCCTTTAGGCCTGTATCAGACCGGTTAACTCTCCAGGAATATATAAATATTCTGGAATAGGAATGATATGGTATGTATCCAATAAAGTTGAGACTATAAACAGTATAGATCAATAATATAGGGTATAATGCAATAGTATATTATATTAAAACCATATACAACCTAAAGTTAACTGCTGAAAAGCAAAAGCGTTATTTTATGTGATTCAATTGTCTAGAATTTTGCTATTAATTCAAAAAAACTGCACGGAGGCAGTGGCTCTGCAGACAGGAGAAGAGATTCATTAAATAAATATGTGTAATAAAATATCAATTCGAAATAATTCAAGCGAAGATGCAATGTAATCCATTTGGCAAGTGGGCCGTATAGTGAAATTAAATTGGCAAATGAGGTGGTAGTGCAAGAGGATGGAATAAGCGGACATACGGAGATCGTCCCTTTCAAGTTTCAGTTCATCAATGATGAATTTCAGCCCAATTCCATTAACAGCACTTATGTTGGCTTCGTTAACTGAAGTGAACAGCCAAGCTCGCATTTCCAGCTCTATTTCATTTACTTTCTGCCTGACTGCGAATATCTTTCGTTTGCTATTGCATAGATCCAACCCGACTTCTGCATGCTCTCGACACTTGGGATTAAACAATATCGACGGAGAGTCTATTGACAATAGAAGCTTTTTGTGATATATCAGATAGAGTTTAGGACTGCGGAAGATATACATGATCGATGGGAGTGATTAATGATTATTAATCTGTATGAGTGCCCGAGGGGTAGGTAGATGGGATGGAATAGTATCTTGTTTATTGACACACGCATCAGCTTACAACTGACGACGCACTTGGAAAATGATGACATGTTAATGGCTATCTCGTATTTTGTGCATACTAAATAGTACACACCAAGAACTAAGTATGATAAATGTATACTAGCTAAGATTTAGTTGGCAGTCTAGACTGAATGCTCAGTCATTTGCAAAATTCTCTTTCGGTGAAATAGGAATTAGAACCGTATACTAGGAAAAAGCAACTGCCACCAAGTCTTCTGTGATTAATTAGCAAAGTTGCCCAAGACTGGAACAAAACGGGAAAATACGCAGGGTAAGTGAAACGATTTCAGAGACTGTAGGTGCGGTAGTCAAAACAAACAGAATGCATGATTGAATTGAAATACTGTGTGCATGTAAACAAGAGCCTTCATTAATCTTGTTCACCGAAAGTTGGATACTTCACAAATAATCACAATAACACTTCTCTGCTCCTAACTTTGTGAATACATTCCAATCTTGTCCTAGATGCGTAAATCTTCATCACTGATCAAATTATTGGAAAACTAACTGCTATAAGTACGTTCAGATAAAGCTGTTTCTACTTTTGTGCTTGCATACGTAATAAATTACTTTGCTAATTACAATTTCACTTTAGAGCCTACAGATAAATTGCCCAATTGCATTTTTATTAAGTTATCGTTATACTAAAAGTTTAAATAAGCAAAGCATTACACAAAAAATCTGTCCTAGTCTATTATAATTAATTCTCATTACTTAGAACCTTATAGTTGACAATTCAAATAGGAACACTTACTTTTATACCAAAACTTCGTAATCATCAAAACTATCATTCCGAAAATTATTTTCTCGTCTCACTTCGCAGAATAGACATTTAGAATCCATATCCTTAAAGCACGCTTTGCAGAATGAATAATTACACTGAGGGCAACGAAAGAATTCTCCGTAGCGTTTACACAATATGCATTTTCTTCGTCCGAGTTTGAAAACTCGAAGGCATCGACAGCAGCGAGGGAACATTTCAGCGAACGCCCAAATAGGATTGAAATCCACCTTCAGAGGTAAAAATTGTTGTTATTTGTTTTATACGTGCGTAATTTTAATTTTACGTGACTCACATGGATCTTTTTTTCTTCAACGTTTTCTTCTATTCTTCGCTTCATTTCCCTCATTTTACGTTTTCTCTTTTTTAAACTTTCGTTATAACGCCAAAGAATCCGCTTTTTGCATCTCTATTTATTTAAAAACCTCAAAAGTAACTTGTGAGACACGCAATTAGGGCATGAGATATTTTACCTTAGGGAAAAAGAAGTTCGATATACAATTTCTCGTCCTTAAACAATGAGCTTCCATGTAGCTAATAGAAAGCAAAACCACAAAGTAGAATACAGTACGATAATAATAGGACGGCAGAAGACGACTTGCGTTTGGCAAACAGGCTATAATTTAAACTCTGATGTACAAACCACAAATCATGGAGTAAAATTAAATGGTAAAAACATAAACGTGCTTACGATCCGTAGTGTGAACAAAGCTAATTTCTTTGGCATAACTGAAATCCTTAATGACCTTCCTCAACAATTTAGCAATAAATCCTTCTCCTTCTATTCGAATTTCAAGAGAATGGCGACCTGTTTGTTCTATTTCGATGTTGCCGTGCCTTTTCAGAGACTCCAAAACACTAACAAGGAGGTAGTCGAATAGGAAGATTGTGGCTGTGACTCCAGCTGCGACTGTAATGACAACTAACTGGACAAGAAAAGCTTTAGCCTCGGCTTCAGTAAGGCGAAATCGAATTACACGAGTGTAGTCATTTTTCTCGTAGGATTTCAATGGAAGCAAATGCGTTTTCCCTAAATTTTTTCGACGATTGTCAATCTTTCGGAAATAGTCAGTTATGTACATGTTGTCAAAATACAGGGTTTTGAAATACTTATTTTGATACTTTATAGCTCTGTAAATTCAGTTTAGTATTTATCATTCATAGATAATATGCCGGCGGTAGAAAATCATCTTCACTTATTATGCCAGAGGTTAAATAGGTATTGGATTATTTTATCTAACTGAGATTTACTTGCCTCATAACAATGAAAAGAAATGATGGAGCCAGGAATCGTTTAATCAATTCGAATACATAGTGAACACGCTTCCGGTTCCTTATGAAAGCTGACAACAGATCTTCTTGATGTTTTTTCATCTTCTCGTCCAAAGTTGACTGAAATAAAACAAGAAAAAACCTGCTAACTTTGCTCAATTCTGTTCTAGAGATCTTTAACATGCCAATTTTACTATTATTACAAATTCTTTTAAAACGGGGAAGCTAATGTTCACATCCATTGAATGCATCAATTCCATGGTTCCTTTTTTTGCAGCAACATAACTTTCGCCAAATCCCTCTTGGACTATGTTTGCAGCAGTGCAAACATGATTTTGCGAAATCGCTATGATTTTCATTCAATGCTTTTCAGATCTTATATACATTTTGTATTACATCAATTAAATTATATGTAGCATGTAGTTTTAAGCTCACATCCTATAATATCACAAATAAAAGTAAGTTTCATAGGCCAACACAAAAGCCATGCGAGAATCCAAGTTACTGCGTCGTAACATTTGTCATATTTATCTTGAAATGCTTCTTTGCATTTTTCTATTCCTTTTGTGAAAATGTCTGTAAAAAATTAGTTCGCCTGCTGCAATTACTTAAAGTAAAATGCAAATGTTTTAAGAAATGAGAGACGAATCTAATTACTTCATTTTACCTTCACATCGGTAGGCTAACTTTTTCTTGTACATTAATTCTGTTTTCTCAGCCCGAGAATCTCCCGGCAAAGGACGATATACATCTTCTAGATCTTGAGACCTTCTAGCATTGCCCTAAGTGTAGAAAGTGCGTGAATACATTAGCATATAGAACTTAATGTCCAACATCGCATTACTCTCTTGAATGTTTAATTAAGTAAATGCAAAGGATTTTGTATACTAATGAGTACATAAATTAGAGAGCTAAATATAGGAAGTAATTTTGCGGTGAGTTTAGAAGCACGAAGAGCTCTAATCTTCCTAAGTTTCATCTAGACATCAAAAAGCAACATCATCCTAATGAAGATTGAAGATGATTGTGTTTCTAATGTTTCTGTACTACCATTGAATCATTGTAACTGCTGCACTTAGAAATGTAGAAAAGGAATGGATGCGTGCAATAAATAATATTTTACTAATATACCTAAAGATAGAAAAGGGGTAATCTGCTTATCCAGTACCAAAATTGCACTTATTTAACATTTGTCACGAAAACAACTAAATGGGAGGAATTATGCACAAACGATGCATCATCTCAAGTCTCAAATTATTTAATGATGTTTGCTTACATGTGCATCGCAGTTTGCATTTTGTAATTTATACACTTACATTTCCAACCATTCCATTCTTGAGTGCAAATCATTGTCGTCGTTGATTTTATGGATCTCAGAGTAGACCAATCATAACATTAACAACCCTACGTTGTAATCTTTACTCTACATAAGCATAAAGTGGGGCATGCGCATGGGATTCTTTCATTATTCTTGAATAAATGTTTGTATCTATGTCCGTAATATTTTGTAATTAATGAGTAAGGGTAATATTTTGTAATTAATGAGCAAGGACTAGGCTATCAGTAGAGTCCAATCAACGGTCTATGATATTCGGGCCAATGCGCAGTCGCTAGAAATTTACTGATTTCAACATTTTCTAGCACAATTTATGTGCTAGGATTCAACTAGTAATAGTTATAAAGTTAGAATCCAATGCTGTCAAAATAAGCAGCTTTGTCTCTCCATGTCGCTAGTACTTATGATAAATACATTAAGCTTATACAATTATCACAACAGTCACAACTTTGTTAGTCCTCCTATGTCAGCTAGCAACAAAAGCTTTTCAATTAAACAGCACGTACATATTTAATCATATTCTGCAAGCTGAAAATGTAGATACATGATTTCAAAGATGTGTAAAATGTCAGAGAGCACAAGTACAGTAAAGGATATGCATATAAAGCACCGTAGAATTTGAAAACGTGGACAATTTGCAAAGCAAATTAGTTTCTTACTAATATAAAGTGCAATTACAAGTTTTTCATGTCTTGCAAAAAGTTGCATTAAACTGCAAGCGATGCAGTTACAGGTTTTCAAATGGTGTAAGGGGTGTTAGGTAATAAAAAGAAGATGATCATGAAGTCGTTACATCTATGCTATGCTGAACTATATTATATTGTAAACAGACATTTCTATATTGCTATTATCGCCATCGCCTGAGAAGAAGATGATCATAGACATTTATAAAGGCATAGAGTCATTATTTTATATGTAATGCAATACCTAACTATTATAATGTCTGTATTCTATTAAACAGCAAGATATTTCAATATGGCTAATTATCGCCTTCAATATTGCATACATGCATTTAAAGTGGTATTGTTGAGTTTCCTATTTTATTTTTATACTCGCATCACAACTGTCACACCTGTGAGAAAACGAAGGTAGGTGAGACGTGAGCTGTTTAAATATCAACTGTTAATAAGCGTTTTGAAGCAATTGGATTGCTAAATGTACTGAAAAACTCGAAGAAAAATACCAAACATTTGTATAAATCATTATGCCCCTTCTTAAATTGAGCAAGAAAATGGATTTTGTTCTTGTGCTGGCACGTAGAGCAATTAGTAATAGAACAATAGCAAGATATCACAAGAAAAGGACAAAATGGAAACTCCTAATGGCAAAATGGAAAAGTCTAATGACACAAATAGACATTAGAAGAGAGACTACAGTGGGAGAGTAGCGGATACATTTGCTCGACATAATTGTAAGGATACAGAAAACTCGTTCTCATTTCACATCTTCTGTGGCATACCGGGTTATTACTGTAAAGATTAATGAAATGATTGAGTTTATAATATCAGCTTCCGTTCCACTGAGCAGTAGAATTGTCAGATGTAACCGAGCAGAGGATGTAATAGAAAATAATGAGGGAGCTAACCTAATGCATCATCAAATTAGCCTAGTAGCTCTTTGCACTGCTCAATATATTGATTAAAATTAAAATAGTTAGTTCTCGTTCATAGATCAAAAGCCCTTCTCTTAATGTAGGTACCTTTATATCAATTCAATTAACTTTCAGTGGTCCTAAGTAGTACTAGCACTTACCATCTCTGCATCCACTTGGTCGCTTTCTAATTTTATAGTAGCAATCTCAGCTTTATCTTCTACTTCCTCCTCAATTGGTGCTATCACTTGAGAAAGTTCTCCGATTGTGACATTAACTCCTGAATCTTCTTGTTTCTGGTAGAGTAGGAGAGTTCTTATCAAACATTGCTTATCAAAGTTTTAATTAATGAACTAATAATATTAATTTATAATTAATCTACCATAATTGGTACTTCTATACAATAACAACTGAGAGTCCTAACCAAAGTTTTGGAATTATTATAATTACTACCCAGAATCACTAATTCTCAAAAGATCATATTTATAATAAACGTATACTTCCCATAGATAAATTCTATATCATTAGCCCTTGTACGTTTTCCTTACCGTGATATCGTCAATAATATGTTCAATAGGTGCCAAGAGAAGGTTCTTTCCTTGAACTAGAATATCTAGTAACATATCTCTTGAACAAGCTACAAAACGTAATACTTCTTCTGCATTATTCCCAATATTCTCTAACGGTCCAGATAAAACAAGTACAAAAAGAGAAGCCTGGATTGCTCGTTTCCCCCCTTGGCTTCCAAATTCAGGGAACATGAGACATGCCAGACATCGTATCTATAATATCAAAGGCAAAATTAATAGAGTCAACGAGACCTACATTTTTTTCTTGTTTATCCCTACCAATATGCATGGAGTAAATAATTTTGAGTACACTAACATTGTGTACATAAGTGGTTTTTGGTTATAAGAGATAATGTAAAAATTGCATAAGGAGACACTTGATTACACCAAGTGTATATGTTTGTATAGCAGTGATTTAGCAATTCTGCCACAAGGTAGATGGGTAATCTCTTAAATATGTACCCAAAGATGTTTTTTTCTGCTAATAACCAATTAGGTTTCAGAAATGTGATATGAAACTACGCAGCAGAAAAAAGAATCAATTTTTCTTAAGACCACTGCAGACGTCCTATTTGTTAGTGCTTATAAATAGGGGAATACGTAATCCTTATCTGATGGGCTATGCTTTGCGCAGTATTATTGGTTTTTTTGTACTCCGTACCCTTCAAATGATTGTAAAGGTACAAGATCATATTTTAGTACAAGCCGTAACCGAAGATTTGAGAGTCTATTTATTACATTCACCAAGATATACAAAAAAAAGATTGTTCTATTACACTCGTTTAAGCAACATGCACTGGTTGGATGCATTTTGCCTAAATGGTTCTTTGCAATTGTTCTGGATGAGTAAAATTACATTATCTTGTGGTGTTTTTATATTTGTTGAGTTACTCTCGGCGACATTACAAAACAAAGTACAAAGAAGCATGTAGGGTAATTGATAAAAAGCATGTACACAGCCAATTTACACGAGCGAAGCTGACCTGTCTCGAAAAAGCGAATCCAAAGGAAAGGAAAATGCAGATTCCAAGAAGCATTGCAAATTTGATACTAATGTCAATATCAGTCTCCAGAAGTAGTAGAAAGTAAAGTACAAAAGAGCAGACTATTCCAATAATAAATCCAATTATTGTAAGAGTTATCCGTCTGCAAATTCGCCGGCATGTTGTCGCCTTAGAACGTCTCGATGTCATAACTCTAGGCGTAACTAACTTTTCAACACAATTTACGAGATGAAGGCTACAAGCTTGAGATAATTATTTATTACTTTGCAGCCTGATATAAGAATTGATGATAGTGATCGAGTTTAAAGAGCATTTATAATAGACTGTTTGTTGCAACTAGCATGACATGACCACAAGTGCATTCACACAGACTTATTAGTTGTATTTGTACATAATTGAAGCATTTAACACTACTAATGAGTAAAAGTATTCTAGAGTCTATCTTTTTAATAGGCACTTTGACTTTTATTTTGATTGTGAGGGTAGCGTGGTAAAAAGAGAGCCGTATGGTCGTCATGCAACGCAACCCGGCAAAGCAAAAGACGAAAATTAGTTGATATACAAAGTTGTCATAGTTGAGAGAGTGGCTAAGGAAGTCATGCATGCATAATGCGATGCGTGGTAATGATAGGGAAAAATTTAACAGTAAAACTCTCATTTTTTGATTTGGACATATCTTCCATGTCAACTGGGTCAACGACGGTGACAAAGACGCTGCACTGTGCATAAGATCATGACAGTACATTGTGCACAACAAATAAACCTGCATGTCTACATAACATTGCTTAGGCATCGTAATAAAGTAGCGTGACATTACATAGTATGTAGAACAAGAGATAAACCTACGTCTGAGGATAACAAAGAACTTATACTGTATCAATGTATCGAAGTAGGTACAAGTTGCGAAATCCATGATATAGTCTAGCACGGACTTATGCAACTTTTGGAAATTGGCTCTGCTTGGCTTACTTATAAAACAACGTCGAGTGAACCAGCGATTTATGTAGATTCACGTTTATACGTGTAATATCAGAAGAACATTAGGTCTGCTCTTTGAATTGATTACCCCATCATAATATCATGTTACCTTATACATACATATTATACTTGACTTACAATTATCTAGTTCAGTCAGTTTGCTCATTGTGAGTGAGCATTGCGATTCTAAAGTTATCTCTCCTACTACAATGCTTTATTGCAGTCAAGTTGAAATTAACAGAAAGCTACTATATAGCCTGTGGCTTCGAAAACTTGGTTAACTCATGTACTTTATACCTACTTATACCTGTGTGCATTATTGTACACAGTCTGATGAGCTACTCGTAATATCCTTGCACTATACTCGCAGTATGATGCTGAAATTTGATGTTAGCTAAAGTTATGGCATAATTGCAAACAGTTTTCATGCAAACACAAGATTTACTAAATACATTCTAATACAAGTAGAAACTGTACTTACAAAGTTTGTGTAGTAACTGCAAAGTACAAATAATTTGAAGCTTACAATAGGTAAGCATGTAGATAATACGTTATTACAATGTATATAAGTAGGTGAATTATACCTACTACTGTTTGTAGTACATGCATCACATTATTTGTATGTTACATGTACATACACAATGCTACACTTTCCTTTTCATTTCATATAGAATGAACAGACAAACTGCAACTTCATTTCATTGCTCATAAATTCAGGTATTAAATAAATCATTTCACTTCCAGTTGGGCGTTTAATTCCTTAGTCGAGGCAATGCTGCTCGTTTCTAAATTGAATATCTCATACACACTTTTCAATCAAACAAACAAAATGCAGACAATACAGATAGTATCATGTTTCTTTAAGGGATACGACTGTTGTTCCTCAAGAGGTTTGTTTGTCAACGAAATGACACTGTAATGAGTTGGCGAATTTAAACACAATAATTTCTACAGATACAAATCTCATAATTTATGCTTAGGATTCTATAGAGGATATAATTATCTACTAAAATGCTACAGATAGGATTTATTACAGATTAATAAAATTCTTTTCTCTTACGAACCAGTTTCAATCTTATGCCTTAAAGCTAAGCGTCATTTAAATTGGGAGCAGACTTAAATTATTGGTATATTTTGTATAGGTGATCGTTAAGAGTAATTTCAGTATGATATAAGGTATAGAGAACATTATCTCATGCTCTGCAAGAGTTGAAATGGCTGTGAGTCAAGTGAATTTATCGAGGTGTGGAAACATTGACTGCAATGCAAGCAAGTCTGTTGTGTATTTCTATTTTATGCTGTAGATGGTTGGTACAAAAAGACAATGTGACTCTCAAGAAGCCGCAAAGGTAAGACATTCAATGATTCAATGAAAAAGAAAATAGAAGAGTTGTATTTTGCATTGTTGTGTGAGCTAAAGCTAAAGTCAAGTCAATTCAAGTCAGAGATAAGGAAAGACACGCCACAAAAAATAAGTGAGAGTGCATCCTTTTCGCTTCCAATGCAAAAACGTAAAATGCCAACGGCTGAGCTCACTTCACTCACTCTCCTATTGTCAATAGATTTACGTCTACCTTCAACCTCATATTATAATATAGATATGTATAAAGGCTGGGACTGCAAGGCAGGAAATCAATTATCTTCCTTCTCATCTATACTACATATTTACAGAAAAGGGAAGTGGAGACAAGACAGAGGACGTCAACAAAACACGAACAGTCATCTGAATTCACCCCTCATCATCCATTTCATCTCATCTGTCTCTCTCTGCTATGTTTTTATACATTTTACTTCACTTTTCCACTTGTAATTTACATTATACACGGAATTATGGAATGAAATCTAATGGGAATGGACGTGGCACGATTCTATATTATGATCATCCATGATCCGTTGTAAATTTCTTTCTGCTTACACAGAAGAATCAAAACACGCATAGTAAAGAGAACAAAACGCAATTTTCTTTCCAGACTAAGTACAGAAAGTGTGTAATACAATTTGAAATTACCATCGGCATAAAATGAAGTTTACTATAAAGTGTAAATAAGATATACAGCTATTTAGATACTATATAGTTATATTTAATCGAATAGGAAAGTACAGTAATGAGAAGCACACGTCTAACTTTGTTAACCCTGTGGGAAAAAGATTGGACAGTGAGATTGGTTTGATATCTTACCTAAGGATTGTAGTAAGTAGTATAGGAGTATAAAGTGAATTATTTTATGTATATTGTTCACTTTCTTGTCATTACTTTCAGTAATAGTCGTATTTTACTACAACTTATCTCTAGTGATGTGATTGATACCTACGAGAGTGTATTTCCTAACAATAAATATTATCCTACACTTCATGTGAATCTAATAAGCGTAACTTTCTGAGACACATATTAAACTACTTTACAAGACAAACACAATGAAGAGAGGCTGAAACTTTTCTTTTCTACAAATAATATAAAAAACAACAAAGTGCTCTCCTTGCACTTTTCTTTGCTTTATCGCACTAGAAAAATATTAGTTACAGTTTTACTACCCATATAAAATTTACATTACTATCCCATGCTAACTTTCCTCCTATAGCGGAATTCCTTCAGATTAAGTTTTCTTGCTAAACTCAAGTCAAGACAATTATGGGACTTAGTTGAGACTTTTCTTCTGCAATCAAGCAATTCTGAACATCCTTCCCTATCTCACTCTGTCAGCACCATGGGATTCTAACTTCTATCTCCTATAGTCAAAATATAGTTTCCTATCAGTTAATACTAACTTCTGTGCTTAAATTTAATATCGCTCTGTTGTTTTAGTTAGTTGCTTCCCTGCCTTGCACAGAAATAGTATATTTCAAGCACAAAGACAACCGTTGCATACCACATTCGCCATTTACCTACATACGAGTACGTTCTATCTCATCTGATCCCAAATTATACATTTACCTTTTTATGTCCACTACAGTCCATCTAAGTTCATTTACTCACAAGTTAAAGAGTCTCTTGTCAGACAGAGTTTGTATTTTCTATAGCGAGCATTTCAAATTTATTATCTTGTCTCCGTTTTGCATTGCCGTGTATTTTGCACAGTTCACATTCACATCCTCCTTGCTCACTGCAGCGCTCAACGAGTTTAATGCTCCTATTTGTGCTCCTACTACCTTACTCTATACAGGATCAAAAAAAGCTATATACATTTATATACATTTATTATCTGTGTATTTACATACTTTTACACTCTGTACACTACTACCCCACTAACAACTACAACAATAACACTACTATGCTACATATACAAAGAAAAAGGTAGCAAACAAAATTCATAGGCTACAGAAGACCTACCTGAGTAAAGTTGCATACATACTTACCATTCTATGTAATTTCCCACTATTCTCTACTCTTTGCTAATTGTATTGTACTATTGTGAGTTAGTATATGGAAACAATACAATTAGCTCCATGCTATGAATGTGGAAATTATATTGTTGTGTTTTGTATTGTAGCTACTAAATTCCTAACTGCATGTCATGTCAGTACAACTGGGAATTACTCTATTCCGTATTAGCAAATACTTTTTAGTGCACATCTAACAATAAGCAAAAAAGTAATTTATAAAAAAAATATTTTTCGCCACAACAGCCACAATTTCAATTCAATTTCTTTTTAAATACATGTGTTTACTCCATACAATTATACATGTAAATCCAATTCCCTACTGGCAAAATGTGTCATATAGTATAGCACTAAATGTATGTAAATGCATTACCCCACGTTTATAAAGTGATTTCATTCATTGAGTGAAACGAAATAAAGTTCTTTCGTCAGTCAAATGAAAGCGAACACCGGATGAGGATTTTATGTCTAGTTAGTTCTGTAGTTGGCTCACACACACATACAACACTTTAACGTCTGAAGTTAAAGTTCTTAAGTGCATATAGTGTTTGTTCAATATACCTATAACAATACAGATAGAATAGAAGATAAACCTAATTGTATTGTGCTCCTAGTGTTTTCTAGTAGAATATTTCTTGCTGTACAGTTGGCATATTGTTTTGATAGTTTTATAGAATTTTTATGCTATGGGCGATGTGAATTGATAAAGGAATAAGATAGATACTCAGATATGCAAACGTAAGCAAGAGGGGGAGGATTAGTGCTAAATTGACGTTTTGTGTACTTGCAAGTCTCAACAACCCAGAGTTAGCAACTCTCTGGCTTTGCAGTGTTTCTATAGGTAGACGGCTTATTAGTGATAGACAGTGTTTCAGTTGGTTAGTAGTGACAACTGACAACTCTTGCGAGGTTCGCTTTTGTTCTTGTGCTACAGACAGTGCATCCTTGTATCAAATGTAAATAAAACTGGAGTTTGTTAACTGATTTACAAGAGAGAAGAGCCAGGAAAGGATAAACATAAGAATTATACCTAAATAAAACATATTCAAGGTACATCCGTCCGTTTTGCAAGATAAGCGACCATCACATTTACTTAAGATAAATATAGTCACCAACAAAACAAGAGACTTATTTGTGATTGTCAGATATGCTGACAATGAGAAGAGAATAAAGTTCCATACCTCCAATGCCGTTTCATTTTGTGGCTGAATGTTCTCTTGTGCTCAGTTCAAATATCGACCCAACCAAAAGAGAAATGAAAACTTGTCAATACTTACATAAGGAAGTCCA
Source organism: Tomocerus qinae (assembly GCA_020055645.1). Lineage (NCBI taxonomy): Eukaryota > Metazoa > Arthropoda > Collembola > Entomobryomorpha > Tomoceridae > Tomocerus > Tomocerus qinae. The sequence continues at coordinate 14,947,417 of CM034547.1, read as the reverse complement.
ACAAATGCACAATTTATTAAGTTGAAGTTAAAATAAGCATAACTTTATAACAGAAAGATATTCAAAACCACCAAAGGAAGAGTTGTCAAACTTGTAGTTTTTTCAACTGGAAAGTACAGTGTCACGCGTTAATAGTTAGCGTACCTAGTGCAGTGTGAAACGTGCTAACTCATCTTCATCTCTCCATTAAATCAACCTCAACCTTAGACTCGTTAATTACTTTTTCGTCTCATCTCTTCAATTTTCATATCTGTTTCACTTCATTACATCTCATCAGCACCTCATCTTCAGCCTAAACTCGTTTCTCTTGTTCTACTCTATCTCCCTATACCTTCCGGTTTTCAAACCATCTTTAGTTACTTGACAGATCAACCGAGTAAAATTTTTTACACATCCCTACTTCATCTTTTACGCTTCCTTGATTTTCTCGCAATTTTCTAAGACAAAGAAAACGAAATATTTTTTGCACACCCACTAAAACCTAAACACAAAGATACTCATTATGACGGCTGCAGCGTTTGTGGTAAGTTAACTCGAAATTTATGATCTCTTCATAACTGCATCCTACATGTATCAAAGAATAACCTTTAAAAGTTTACGCACGCCCATGTCAATCTTAAATATATTCTCTCTTCTCGAGGTGAAACATGTGGCAATAAAGAAAATGCTCTAAAGCATCTCAAGTTAGATTTGCTGATGCAAAATTATGCTAAGTGAATAGGTGTGCACACAGAATGGACTACCTAATAAACTCTCGAGAGTCTATTATAAACGAATTGCCTACTGCTTGTTTGATGTACATTAATGCAATCAACCACGTAGAGCTTTTCAAGTTCAATAAGGCTCAGAGTCCAGAACGTACCAACCTCTGCAGGTTTTGTGGGCTGAAAAATTATAGATGTAAATGTATGCAGAGTTATGGATTTAATTGTGTTTTTCACTTTCTCTACGTTAAATTCAAGTAAATTAACCGTGGCAAATTACATTAGTTATTAGTGAATTTAGAGCAGAGCAACGTTCTATTCTCGTCTTTCTACACGTACAAATTCCCTTTACTTCAACTCTCCAAGTAGTAAATCAGCACAAAGGAAAATCCCAAACGTGTACATACAAATTATTATTGCAAAAATTTCATACTCAACAGTTATTAGTATTAGTAGTACAAGTTCAATAAAACTCACTTATCGTTTGCAATATATTTTCCTTCTACTTAGCAGTTACTTTTATGCTTTGGTTTATAATTGTTTCTTGTAGACAAGCTAATTAGATATTAAAATCTTTGTTGATTAGCAATTAAATATATATGTAACACCAATTAACACATTATCTAACATGTAGGTAAGTATAACGAAATCCCTGCTTATGAAGATCAGAATAAATGGGAGGTATTTATTCTGCATTGAACAAATCATGCTCATGCTTAGACTGCTAAAAAGGTTACGATATCGTAAATTGGAATTAATGACCAATAATTTTGTATGCACAGATAATATTATATGCACTGCCATTTGGTCTGCTCGTCTCTGGAGCCCCGAAACTAGAGCCTGAGTACAGATTGTCTTACTCTGTGAGTGAAAATCATGCCTCTCCTACCGGTATGACTCTTTCAGATTTTCATCGTGACTCCTCTGTCTCTTCTCAGAACGTGGCTCCCGTATCAGCTGCAGAAGAGCCAAATGTGTATGGAATGTCTACACCAGCTTACGAATATTTGATGGAATCCCAAGTGCAGAGCCCCAACTTTATCCAAGCAACTGCCACAAAAGCCATGAGGCTATCAGATTTTCGACGGCGGTAGACTCTCCGCTCCGATTCTACACTAGTATTAGATTGGAATAGTGATGGTAGTACTATCCATATGTGAAAAGGTCAATTTTGTTATTTTACGGTTTATACGCTATGCGTCTCGTAAATAGTGCCCCACATCCTTAGCCGTACATTTATAACGTTTACATATGAACACATGTACCCACAGACCATACAAATTGCTTAAATTACTATAAAATTACGTACCACGTACTGTACCTACTATACTGTTATTATACAAGATTTTTTTTTAACCAGACAAGAATACTATACCAAAACCAGAACAGGAGAGCGGAAATGACCAACTAGTCTTGCCGTAGATTTTATAAGCTCTAAGTCACGTAAAGTGAACACATCTATATATTTTGTTACACAATATGAGTTCCTTACAAATACCAATTATTAACGTAGATCAATTTAGTATCACTTTCTTTGTAGCGTATCGAACATCAAACTTTGAACGCTCTAACTACATACTTCATAGCTACCTGCCTTTACATACAATAATTTACATATAGTCATTAATACTTAATTACTACTTATTAATTACCCATATTTAGATGAATCGTTAAAGTTTTTATTCTTGACAAATAAAATCAGTCTTGCAATTTACGACTCGTGAAACAAAATCCGTGATCTCATTGAAAAATGCTTTTTATTTATTTACCAATAATTACCAAATTGCGATACAATTACAACTAACTATAATGCTATTTCACAACATATTATTAGTCACACAATGGATGGAACTAATTGCAATCAGTTTACTTTTCCTACATTTGTCAGCCCTTATCAAAAATATTGATACACAGTTGTTACCCTACATTTTGGGTTGTATCGTTATGAATTTACAGGAAAGAGTTTCACAGAATAAAATATTATTAGACTAATAATAAACGTTATACAAAGTAGCAAGTATTTTACAAAATAAACTATGACTACGTTTCTATTCGCAGTATGCCTAAATCATCACTGTAACATGCTTCAATTTCAATACAGGCCTTAAGAGCTTTGTAAAGTTTAATATTATGCAGCTATCAATACTTGATCGCTAACTATTACTACGATTCAGACAAGCTTTACAAACCAACAAATTTCCTACTATAGGCAGCTGCCACATTACTTATTACTATTAAAAATCTCGTTTACAACGCTAGCAGTTCTAGTTATACCAAGAAGTTCTGTTCGTGCGAACGTACAAAGAAACTATATACCAGATTGTCGAATAAAAATATTTCGATTTAAGTGTTCTACTTATGACTGGTAAATGATTGTTATCTACAGGTTCAATGAAGAAAATATATGTTATATCGTTTTCACTTAACATCATGGACACGCTTGGATAAAATTAACACTTCGGATAATTACTGGCTACAATATCTAGAAGACTATCTGTATACTACATGACTGTTTGCTTAGCTTACTTCTATTTTTACGAGTAATTACGCAAATATGTATTTATGCTAATGTATGGCTATTAAAATCCGGGCCTATAGATTCGCTACGATTGATTCAGGACCTTATGATAACAAATTTTAGCGTTGTCAAACCTAATTTTGCATAGGAGTAAAACTCGTTGAAGAGTTAGCACCAGAACATTCTAAAACTTCGACTATATCGTGCACATCCAATTCTCTAGCGATATCTAAAGCAGTTTTCTTCTCATAAGTAGACTGACAATTTACATCTGAATTAAACCGTATCAAAATTTTGACCAATACAGTTAAGTGATACTGCACTGCTAGCATCAAAGGAGTATAACCTTCTAAGTTTTTAACATCTAAGCCTAAATTCAGTCCAGCATTTTTAGCCACGCATTTAGTACATGGGCACAATGGATGACACGGTGATATTCTTTTCATTTCCGATCCGTCGTTATCAGGACTATCAATTTCTTCGGTTGGAATACCCAGGTAGTACAGAGCCAAAGGCACATCCCCAACAGCAATTGCAGTGAACAGCTTTCTAATGTCCCTATCTGAAAATAAAATAAGTATTAACTAGTAAATAGTTTTATCATTGTTATATTTACCATTTCATTATCTATACTAGAATGTCTGAGTACTACCAACCTCTCCATTTATCATCCATAGTCTTAATTCCTGTAAAAGCAGACTGAACAGAGATTTCATGAGACTTTTCTAAACTTTCAACAGAAACTTTTCTCAAATGTTCGGGTTCAGTAGTATCCACAGTCAGATAATTGTTTTGCACGAAATCAGGGCTGCTGACATCCTTCGAGTTATACAGGTTTGATATTTCTTCAGCGATACATATTTCAGTCTCGTTTAGGCTCTTGGCTGACGATGTTTTGCGACTCCGTGGAGGAGGAACAGAAAGATAGTGAGACGAAGGAAGTACTGATGTGCTGCTTCTTCGGATCCTGCCTTCTTGGATAATATCATCAATTTTGGGGGCTACAAACGCAGACACTCTTCGGGATCTCCCTGTTGATACAACCACTGGAGGAAGCCCTCCTCCTCCTAAATTGCTTGCAGACACTCTTCTGGATCTTGGAGTAGAAATAATTAAGCTTGGAGTCCCTCCAACAATGCTGCTCACGCTGCTTTTTCTACTGGCGCTACGGCTTCCCACATCACTTTCACATTTTTGGGGAGAACCCATTTCAGTTTCATCCGCAGCCGTTTCTTCTTTGGGTTCTGATATTAGCATTATCACCCCTCCTTCTCCCTCTTGCTTATTAACCATTTCGATATTAATAAAATCTCCGTGATTATTATGAATCAAAGCTCTTCTGTTTAAAGACTTTTGAAGAATTCGTAGAATGTGTATATCATGTGCACAGTCCAACGGTGTCGTATGCCTTATATTAGGAACATTGATAGCAGCTCCATGTTCAACAAGAATTTGGACAATGCCTTGAAAGCCCCAACGAGATGCTGAAAATCCATAAAAACATTAAATAGTAGAAACATATTTAGTTGAAACTTGGAATTGTATCAAAATTAAGCATATAAAGAAAACGAAGTAACGGAAAAACATTACTAACAAAAGAAAACGCAATAATATGTACATTTTTAAATCCTAATTACCGAAATGTAGGGGTGTGTCACCATTGTTGTTGCGAGAACTCATATCCAAAACTTGTCGAGAATGTTCCGCATAATATATAATAGCTTTCACGCAACCTTCGTGGCCGTTCTGAGCACTTAGATGCAAAGGCGTATTTCCATTGCCATTTACAGGTTCAATATTTGCTCCAGCATGGAGAAGCAGTAATAGTGCATTTTGATGCCCTCTTAAAGCTGCGTAATGTATAGGAGTCATCCCCTAATAAAGATTTTTTACATTTTGTAAATACCAAGTATGCATAACGCCCTTTGAAGGACATGCGTTTTATCTTTTAAAATCTGCAAAGCAAAAATGACTGTCATACCTGGCTATCTTGCGTTTCAAGAGGAGCTCCGATTCCAATGAGGTAATCGACAATTTTGGGCCTTCCATAGATGCAAGCTACATGCAACATGGTCAATTTCTCCTCGCTTTTAAGGCACACCGCAGATACCATTGGATCCTCTTGCACTATTGGTCGTGTAAGGTATGAACACTTCTCACATTGGCACAATGGATGACAAAGAAGATTCTGATCCACAATTCGAACCTGTTGCTCAATTACTTGATTCTTCCTTTCTAACTCATACTCTTCGATTAGCTCTTCCAAACGAAGACCATTTCCTAACCGAATCACATCAAACATTTCTCCCAAAGGAGACTCCGCATCTTCGAGAGCAATTTGATGAACAGTGTGAAGCCATATTTCTCCAAGATCACAAGGCAGCCCAACATCTCTTTCCGCTTCTTCGACACCAATCACCTTTCCTGATCGCAGATGTTCAAGAGAAGCCTCAAGAGTAACAATAAAAAAAGCATTTTCATTATCGTTTTGATCTGACGTTGAGAACCGAAAGTGACGTAAAAATTCCAATTGAGCCATCCAATTTCCCAAGGGATTTTTTATTAAAAGGTAGACCCATATTGGTAAAAGTTCATCCGCAGATAATATTCCAGCTTCCCTGGATAGATTAGATTTAGATTGTTAGTGATTGACTGCAACTGTATTACATACTTACAGGATTATTGGAATTTATTATGAATGAATTGTATCATAACAACATAAATCTACAAAAAAGAAAAATATATAAACTTACTCAGAAATGGCATCTGATCTGAGGTATCTCAAAGTTTTCTTCATGCATGTTAACTTTCCTAAAGGCGATGAGTACGAGCTTAAGCGGCCCAATTCTTGTTTTGCCCTTCCCAAATTATTCCAATGCAGAGTATCAATTTCTAAATCTTGAGGATGCAGTTCAGCAAGATTTCTCATGATTTTATTTAACTGAGCATCTTGATATGAAACACAAGATGTCAAGGCGCTGATGATTGAACGATATATTCCATTCAAAACATACGTTTCCGTCGCAAGTTTAAATTTCTGCAGTAAAAATTCGGATATACATACATCGGATGTGTCTTGTTCAGAAGCATTATCATCAGTTTGGTACAAGGTAGCGTAATTTAAACACTTCAGGTACAAAGTGTTTACTAAATCCTTTTGAACTGACAGTGGGAAATTTTCCAGTCCACGATGGTTGTGTAAAAATAATTTGATATATGCGTCATACGTTTCTAAAACTTTAACCTTTCCCTTAATCCAAAGAAAGTCTATGCAATCTCGCAGTGAGGTTAAATTCCAAGGTGCTATTCCAGAGTTTCCACAACTTAAATCGTCTTCAGCAACTTTTGAGTTAAGGGGCGAAGCTATACACAATACTTTGTACTTTTGTTTCTCGTTAGTATAAAATGTTTCTTCAAAAAGCACTTCTCTTCGATATTGGCCTAGAGGAGGTTGAACGGACTGCGAACATTGAACACTATTATTATTGTCGTTTTGAGGCAATGGAGTCTCAATATCTGTAATTAAAGTTGTCCCTGAGTATTGTATATTGACGTGAGCCAGAGTTTTATAATTCCATTTTGATTCAGTTTGATAATTTTGCTTCCATATCTCGCTGCCGTCACTACTTCCATCGTTGAAAGTACTGACAGTTTCATCATCACAGTCATCAAGGGGTTTCAAAATGTGATGCGTAATATCTTCCAGTGTAAATGCATATTTTGGAAGAGAGTCTCTCCTTGGAACACATATAAGCCATTGTTTACAGACACATTTGCTAAATAAATCCGGATACGATTGGAGAAAAATTTGAAAAAATGGATTTTGACTCAAATCTTCGTCATAGCCATCCATGATGTTCATGGTGGTTTTTCAGACTCTGTAAAAGTATAATGCTCAAGTTAAGATATTACGAATGTAAGCATGGCATAGTAATTAAACAAATTAATAATACTCCCATGAGTCACTTAGAATAATGTATAGTATATTATATTAATTAATTACATACCACCCTAAGTAGGGGAAATAAGTTGCTAAAAACAAACACGTTAAATGTGCACGAAGTAATAAATTAGCTAAACTACAGTATTGTGGTGAGTTTTGTTAAAATCGGGGCAAATAGAAGTAATACAGTAATACCATAGATAATTAGGATTACGTAATCGATATAAATGGTAAATACTTACATTATTGGTTTAAGAACTAAGAATAATACTCTTGTGACTGTAATTTCAATCTGAACAGGAGGACTGAAACGTTCAAATAAAAAGTAGTCACGAATTATGTCACAAAAAAGAACAAAGTCAAACTCTCCTTGCACAAACACTGATCTTGATACCCAAACCAAACAAGGAATGCTTGTTCTTATCTATTTGCCCTTTTGTTACTTTGTTCTTGTTCTTCTCTTAAGCTTTTTCCATGAGGCCTATCGCACATTTCGATTAGATTTATACATAATATGCTTGTTATCTAAAGTACTTACGTGTGCATTACAATCAATAAGAGTTTTAAAAAAGTTAAGAGCTCAGATGTAAAGTAAAGAGTATTACTATTACTTATCCTTAACGTGCCCTAACTAATATACCATCTGCAGTCTGTGACAATTTAAAGCTTAAAATATAAAAATTGCTTCAATATAGAGTAACGTTCGTAATCGTAACTCGGCTAACTGCTCTTATGGAACATAATGGTCTCAACAACAGAACACCATCTGATTTCCTACCGAAGATGAGTAAGAAAATAATGTAATGATAAGATTTGTACATTCCAAATGTATTATCTGCTTTTACGTATATTTTAGTTCATCTTCGATACACACAGCTTTAAACTTTAGATATACCTACAATGAAAGCAGACTATTCGTTGAGAGATTGAAATTGCAGTCTTAAAAACAGCATGACTCAGCAAAAGTACACCTCTGAATTACAAATTAATTACAACTTGAGAATAAACTGTTCAAAGTACAAATTGTATATTCTAATACTTCTACACGGCTTAACAAATGTGAGTGCAAATCATACAAAAATGTTTAAAAACATCTGCAGTCTGTAGCTACAAACATAATTTAATTGGGATCAGAAATGGATAAAAGATTAGTTGTATTATACATCAGAGTCCTTTCTAATAGCTTCTATTTACAATCCTACTCTTAGTAGGATAATTAAAAATAATAATAATGATCTGCATTCCTTTCCTTGGCTTAGGCTAACACAGGCTAACAGGGCAGAAACTTATTACCTGCAATCCTGCGCAAGTGAATGTCAGCAGTAGTAATAAAAACAAAGTCTATGCATAATAATTATTTCAAAGCTGTCTGTTTCTGTTATGCAATCTGCAATACATCAAGAAACTTCAAGAAAGATGTGCCTCTCTGTATATTATATAATTTACATAGTATACACTATTACTACTGATACTGTACTAATACTGCAAAAGCTGACACAGGAATCTCGAATTCACAATTCGTCCAGGAAAAACTAGCAAAAACTAGTCTGAAATAGAGACCGTATCTTGAGACTTGGGACGCTATAATATTTAATTACGTACTGAAGTGCGGATTACGGATACATTGCTAATATAATGCTTATCTGTATATATATGTACATATTAGTAGGTGTATTACGTCATTTCCCCCTCCGAAATCGAGTTCTAAATACGGTACTGTACCTGTATTTAGAACTTACTAATTTTTTAAATAACATATCTAATCTTGTACTACATGCATAAGGGATATATTTTCTCCATTTTCGTCCTACATAACATACAGAGTGTGGTTTCGGTAAACATTAAACAATGTTAAAGTAAGTAAGTAAAGTAAGTAAGTAATTGCTTTATCAGACTTTTCAACTCAAAGGTGAATTTGAGCTGTTTTCCATAAAGGGACACGAAGACCTGGCATGACACGATAGTAGGCTTTGTATACCAACATCTTAATTCCAACCAATAACCGCCTAGCCTAATACGTAAAGAAATTGCACCATTCCTCTCATCTAAAATTCTAAACTCTATAATTAGAATTTAAGATAATATATTAGTTTACCTTATCCATTTGTTATATTTGAATTTTGCATTCGCATAGAATTCCGGAGAATCGATATGGGCGGTTTTGATTAAATTTTAATCCCTTTTTTGCTGACATTTAGCATTTAGCACATCACTTCGTATCACCTCTTCCACCTCCAGTCCAGCCAGTCGTCGAAGTCGTCCCAGGAAAGGAATCAAAGGAATGTGTACTTTTTCGAACACCAATCTACATAAGCGTAATAGTAACAAACAAAAGTAATTGACAGTAACAGGATATTTTTGGTAATATTAAACAGATAACATAGTCAGATCAGATCAGAAAGTTCAGTTCCAGTTTCCGCAGTTAGTCGAAATCGAAACTCAAAACTTCCTGGTTTTATTAGTGGAAAAATAAAAAAAATTAAACCAACCAGACGCCAGAAGAGGAATGAATATTTTCTCATGTTCAGTTTTGCAATGCTCAGGTGTTACCTAAAGATACTGATCATGCATGTCGACAATATTTTGCTTCATGTTTTAAGAAAAATTGTATTATTTTTTTCTTTGCTGTTACTGTTTCAAAAATATTCTGATCAGTTATTTATTAAAAGAATTTTTATTATGAAGTTTGTATTTCCCATACAGGAAGTGAAGAACAACAAGTCGAAAGAAAACATTTTCATAGATGTCCCTTATATTCGTTTCATGCTAAGGGCGGCGGTTACGTTGTTACACATTTTTGCACAGTTCTTGTCATGCTACAATACGAAAAGTGTTGAGTTTGACTCTTTGACTGACTGACGGACTTGTAATTTGCAACATTTTATTGTGCTAATTAAGTCATCTGTCAGGCTGTCACGGAGTTGTCCATCAAGTTGTAGTCAACCAGTCAATAATTTCAAGGGAATCCAGTCAAGGTAAGTCAGTCAAAAAATAAAAATATCTATATCTGTGCAGTGCTGAGTGTACTTTGTACTACACTACATGGGACAGTGCCTGTATGTTAGTGTAAAATTAATAGCCACAAAAGTAAAATTATGTATACAACAGTAAAATTAGTTAATTATGTGTACTGTACTGTACTAATCAATCTCAACGAAACCCTTTGCTGTTTGCATAATATGGTTGGTTACATTGGTATGGCCTGCGAACAAGAAGGCTAATAGGTGATAGGCTTTAAAACAGATTTAATGACACTAACAAAACAACGGTAACATTTAATTAAGTAATTAGTTAAGTTCTAATAATAACATTGAACATTTTCGTTTGTCTGTTATTGGTCATTGGTTGAATGGCTACAATGAATGTATTTTTATTTATATAGATAATAAAGCGAGCAAATGAAGCAGGAAGCTTGTTGAAGGTTTACATAAAAATCAACGCTATCGTTATTCAATTCTTCAATTTGGCACCCGTGATTAGTACAAAAGCATTTACTTTATTATATTATACTTTTAATTACTTAAATTTTTGAAGTGTATGCATTTCTCTACAATTTACTATTGTATAATCGTACATCGTACTATCAGCTATAGATAACTTATAAGGAAACCTGAGTATATAATAGGGTTGAATTCTTTAGAAAATCTAAAATAAATTCTAAGTAAGGTAAATGAGTATAAATTACTCAAATGATTTGTAGGGAAAAAATTAGCGAGCAAAATTTTTTATCTTCATAAACCCCAAAGTAGCATACACAAAAATCCAATCCAGCAGTACAGACTAATAAATTTCACTTTTCACTCAACTTTTATACAGTAATCGAAGCTTTTACTATTACTAAATACAAACTATTTGTATCTGTAAATCTATATTATAGTATTAGTAAAAAAACCGAGGGATAAATAATACCCATACTACTGCAGTAAAGAAAGGTGGTTAAAAACGGCAATTCATAACGAGTTTGTTTGACTATTAGATTATAACATTAGTTATAATATAATCTAAGGTTTGAGTAGGAAGGGAAAAAATGTAACGATATAATGGTATAAATAGCGCTATTGGTCTATACTACCAAACGTTTTAGTAAAAGTTTAATGTGTTCATAAGTTCATACAATGCGTGGAAAATTGTTTTTAGAAAATGGCCATCCTGAAAAACTGTTCGCAACTTGACGGTTTCTCTTTGGTGAAAGTTGTATATGGAGTTGCTGTGGTGTAAGAGAAAGCAGCTTTCTCTCCTAGTAGCAGTTATTGAAACACTTTTTGCATGCATTCATTTATTCTCAAATTGAGTGAGTTTATATAGTTGCATTTGAAAAAAATACAGTAACAACTATAATTTTAACGAATTTGTTACTTAGAAATGTTTGAAGTGTGGTTTAAAAGATGTGCTTAGTGCTTCACTGGTTACTTACTGTATTAGATACATATAAATATATCAGTTCTATTTCTGTCATATTAATAATATTATTCTGTTTACTCAACCTCTCTGTAACTGGTGTAATTTAGGATGTTCTATTCTTAGTTTTGAAATGGTTGGTAATGATAGCTGGACTAATAGAACAGATTATCTACATAACGACATTATTACAGATCAAGAATTTTCCTAATACTCCTGTCATTTCATTATAGGCACTGTGGCTGTTAACAAATTGAATTGAAGTAGAAGGAAATGAGTACAACCATAATGACCATAAACCACTAGCGCTTCATCTAAAAGTGTTTAGCCCTTTGCTGCCGTCGTACTGCCTTTTGATACACTCGCTGTCTTTCTGTGTTCTATACCAGAATTGGAAACAACGTCAAGCTCATGTAAGTGAAGTTTTAAGTATTAAAATTAGTTCTGGTGCATGTTTATTATCATTATTTACAGCCTTATTTTATCGTTACGTTATAATAGAATCAGAATCTACATAAGTAGTATAGTTAATGATATTATTATCGTTAGCTACATGTCTATAATTTGGGAGGCGGGGCTTCTAAGTTTAAGTTGAGTACATGTTTGCTATATTTATTTGTTTATGTTTATACTACTAAGTATGCATGTATATGTTTAATTTAGCTATTGTTAGTATGAGATAAGCAATACAGCATACAATAGTAATTGAAATAGTCCAATGTGCGGGTTTTGCATTCTGCAAATGCAGTATAGGTGTAAGTATTGCTAAAACCTAAAACCATATGCAATGATCTTTAAGTTAAAATTATTATTATAGTTATACTAGCAGTATACACCAACCAGGGTTAAGATAAATATAATTATTTTGTGGAATTTTAACTTAATTTTTTTAATTCGAATGTCGAATACAAATATATATAAACGCCCAATAGTCATTTAGTTGTATATACTATCTGCTGATTAGCCCATCTATTTACTTAAGACTTGCAATATGGTAGTGAATTTTTGAGACCTTGTTTTAAGAAACTACTGTACTGCGTTCACAGCACACAGTGGTATTAACAATATAGCATTATTTATTTTTTATAATCATTTCAATTCGGTTGTTTTTATACATTAAAATACTACTACTCTCTACTTTAGAAAGTGTTCAAGTATTCATTCTTTAGAAAGTTCAAGCATTCAATGACGTAAGACTATTTCGGAGTGGTCCTTATAGTTTAAGCGTTTACAATAAATTAGAGTGATTTACCGTAAATTTTCAGTCATAAGTAATAGACTGAGTGAGTTATGTTTATAATGTCATGAACTATATTAGAAAACAATTTACAAAACACTGGAGGGGAGGGGAAAGTCTTCAAAAGTTAACTGACCGTACAAAGTGCTAATCTCGGATTTACTTCTACGTTTATTTCCTGAAATCAATATCAAGAAAATATGGGAAACTTACTACGCCTGCTGTCAAGGGATGACTGTTGCTCTCCTCAAAAATATGACGTTTTTCTGGATTTTGAAAGTTCGATAATTTATTTTGTATTTTCGTATAATACGTGTAGGTTATTTTGTGGCAAGAGTGTTTTACCGATTGCTATTTATCCAAATAGATGCACAGCCGACGGAAGCTGAAAAGGAAGTGTATGATGAAGCTCAAGTAGTGTTAGAAAGGGCTCATAGAATACTTCAAGAACTTCAAGACTACAAAGGAGCGTCACAAGAAATTCGGAAAGCTATCGGTACGCCTGATGTCGATAGTGAAAAACAAGCTTGGGAAGCTGTCCTTCCTTTGGTTTCTAAATTGAAAGATTTCTATTCGTTTTCAAAAGAATTAGGTATATTTTACAAATTATTCAAGTCTGCAACGATCTGCAATATTTATTATTATCATTATTGACAATTCATTATAAAATTACAGAAAAACTGGTACCAAAGATTCTCATGGAGTTGTGCGCTGGGCCAATGACACCAACCCAACATTTGGAGAGTCAGCAGGCTTTAGTGAAACAATTTGCCGAGATTTTAGAATTTACTCTGAAGTTTGATGAATATAAGGTATTTTACAATTATTTACTTTAAAGACTTAAACCCAGCATGTGCTCAGATACCTTCTAGAAATAGGATCAAAATGGGACATAAAATAATTTTGTGATTGTTTATATTTCCGCTTACTTTCCAGATGACAACCCCTGCAATTCAAAACGATCTGAGTTATTATCGAAGAGCATTATCGCGTCATAGATTAGATGATTCTCCAACTAGCCCTGGACCAATAGATTCTCTTATAGCTTCCGAAGATATGCCTGTTACATCAGAGTTGGCCAACTGCATGTCACTTTTTTATGCTCAAGCAACACCCATGTTACGCGTATTGAGTGAAGCAACATCGCGCTTTGTTTCTGAACATAAGGAAGTTGAAGTTCAGCAGACTACTGAGACTCTTGGAACGATGGCTCAAGTGTGTCAAAAAATGCTCGAAACTCCAGGTAATGAAAGTAATGAAATAAATAAATACATGTGAATAACATCAATTTTAATTAAATATGTGAAACATAATGATGAAACTAATATCGATATTTATGTTTTGGAAAGGTTTGATATCTCGTTATCGTCGCGAAGAAACTCAATCTTTCGTCCTCAGAGTAATGGTGGGTCTTGTAATTCTGTACGACCATGTTCATCCTGTCGGAGCGTTTGTTAAATGTTCGGATGTGGACGTAAGTGTTCATATGCTTATTTCAGATAAATAGATAGTAGTGAATTAGTTGAAAATGCCCAAACTATACATGTTTAAGGGTTATGAAGCTTTGTATTCTGTCTACGAATCCCTGTGTCTATAATGTTATGTTCACCACATTTTTAGGTCAAGGGCTGTGTCCGTGTTTTGAAAGATCAGCCGACCTCGAGATCAGAGAGTCTACTGAACGCACTTAGGTGTGTATGCCGTATGGGCTTATAATATTTGGGCCACTATAATTTTAATTTTGTGAGTGAAAGATTATTAATGTTTGTTTATGTCCAAAGATATACTACAAAGCACCTCAACGATGACTCAACGCCTAAACAAATCAAGACATTGCTGGCTGCCTGAGCTTTCTGCCGTGTTCCGTTTCTACCTTTCTACTAAGAAACAACTTTAACATACGCAACCTTTCAACTGTTCACCATTATATTGTACATATTATGAATTTTTGTACTGGACGGCCGGTTCCATTTTCTCAGTGCTTAGGTAACTTATAGTATTGTGTGTATTATAGTGACTAATAATTTTTGTAATTAATTTGCCGTAATTACAAAGGAAATATTGCTTTCATAACATGACTTGCACTAGTACTAGTGGGTATTTGATGTACCACGCAGTGCAAAACTGGTATTGCTATTGTTTGATCGTTAAAAATGGTATTTATAGTGTAAGATTAGATCATAGTGAAAAATATTGCTCTGTGCTCTGCCTTTGGCTTGGCACTTATTTTTAGTGATGGCGATTTACTTGTTTTAGTGTAATAATGTTGTGTAATTAAAATGAAGAGAGATACACTTAACGTACCCTATTAGGCGCATAAATATTGCTTATATCATGAGATTATACTTACCGTTAAAATATTGAGTTAACTAGTTAACATCTGGAAGTTGGTTTTTCTTATGGTGAAAGCTTTCACTTATATTCCACATATTGCCTTCCAAACTCAGTTTTCAATCGTACAACTATGAATTAAATGTACAAACTAACTAACTGCTTTAAAAGACCGAATAATTTCCGATTGCTGATTGCGTCGAAGACTAAAATCAAACTATTTGTCACAACATAATAGCACAAATTCTACAATCAAAATAGAAATATGGTAATAAATAACCCAATCATTTCCATAAGGGAAAGAGAACAAAGCAAATAATAAATGTGAAATTATCTTTACCCAGACACACTAGATAATACATGCTGTCTGCTGTATTTAGTTTTAATTACATAAAGGCTCACGAAATGCTATCTTACTATCTTACATGTAAAATGTTTATACATTGTACACGCGCACACTTTTGCGTTTGTGTTACCAATTTTATGTAACATGCAATGCATTGATCAAAAATAAGTCACTCATAACACTCATAAATAAACCCTTAATGTTAATAATGTCAAAGGTGTAGTGTTAAATGTAAGGGAATGCAATTCAATGTATTCTATAATGATACTAAAAGTCAATTTCAAGGCAATATGTATGTATTTGAAAGTTGAATAGTCAAAAAATTACTGGTAAGTTAAGTCATGTTTCAATGAATAGTAAATATGTAGTAGTTTAGTCTTAGTGATTTAAATGGATAATACCAGGAAGCACATAATGTAAGTAAAATCATTATTCAATACGAGTATGAAACAAAAAAGGACTACCTACTGTAAAAGGAAAAGTAAATAGAGCCCTGGGATTTCTTTGTAAGTTATTTGGCACGCGAATTTCATTGTTATCATTTTTGAAGTTGTTTTATGCGAAATAAATATGGAAATAAACAGTATTCAACAGTGACATTATGCGGTTGTCTAGGATAATAGAGGTAGTTGCCAAGACAGTTGCCAATAAAATTTTGCGTTTTTCTGAAAACCTTTCAAAATTCGCTTATGGAAATTCGGGCTCCCAGGGCTCTATTTACTTTTCCTTCGACAGTAATTGCATCAATACAACTCACTCATACGCAGATTCACCCTTAAACCTGATTAATACAACTGTACGACTATGATTCTTAATACAAATTCATGTGATTCAGTCAGTTTCACTGTTTTTGATTTGCGGTACTCATGTAGGTAATAGAATTAGCATTCAATTTTAAGAGAAATAACAATTTTATGGATTTGTGTCTAATATTAAGACCTGTGATTCTGTTTTGTACATACAAATGTAATTAATAATTTATTACTATAAACTACTTACTACCGTACCACGTGTATGAAAAATGAGTTATAATTATATCAGACAAAATTTGCAAGCAAATTAATGAATTCCAATTACCTTTGTACCTACATATTATCTGACCTGTATGTAAGTTAATGCAAAATGCAATGATGAAAGCAGAATGCATTTAATATAATATTTATAATTTCAAGACTTATCCTTTCGTCGCTTTTTGTGATGTAGCAGGAATTATTGTGTGCATATTGAGTCACTTCTACGATCTTAATCGGACAGAACTGACTTTTAGCTCCAACTGCTTATTCGTATTTAGTATTTTTTCAATGCAATTTTTCAATACGTTATAGCCTCTTGTCCTATTTTGAGTCACAATATTATATTGCACATGTTTCCTATGGTAGTTTACTCAGAACAGGACACAAAAGAGAAAATACAGGGTTTAGAGTTTTAGTATATTGTTTAAACTGCATTCACTATTAAGTGTTTTCTTAATTGATGCTGTATTAGAATGTACTACTAAATATCTAAATACTAACTTTAGTTCAAGATTTCTTCGTATTTAGTTGAATTGAATATTTAAAGAAATAATGTCGCTGCTTGCAGCATCATTCAAAATGTGTACAAGTTTTAAGAAATTTACTCTTTCACAATATTTTATTGTTATTACAGTTTGAGATCAGATTAGCGTAGTGTAGTGTAGCTTCATCCATTCCAATTTTAAATTACGACTTATGTTTTATGATTTACACTTATAATTATGTGTAGCCCCTTATTGTTATTATTATTATTATCTTTAGAGCCATTATTAACTTTCACTTACTTTACTTATGTATTGTTAACTGTAAGTTATGTTGATATATGTACGATGTACCTACTATATACCTACATATTTAAACCTATAATATAATATTGTACATGTTAAACTATCAATTGACATATTTACTATGTCCGTGAGGGGAATAAGATTTTATATTATAGAAGCTCATTTCTAAACTCTACCTAAGTTTATTATTACCCTATGAATCCTAGTTATAATTACAATTTTATGAAGTACATGCATAAATTACTGTATCCTGCAACGTTGATGATGATAGTTTTTAGTTTTACTTACGGAGTTACTTACCTCATTTATTGTATCGTATCTTGCATCTGTATGTTTGGGGTGTGTAAAGCAGTATCCCCACATCAAAGATTCATTTGCTAATAAATATTGGAATGGCAATAATAACGACTTTAGAATAATAATTTTCTAAATTATTGACTTCATGTATTTTGAAAACCTACTTGTGTAATATTCTTGTTTTTGGTTAATTGTGTGTGTATACAGTATGAGCCATTCTTCTTCTATTGCTATAATATGAAAACTTCAACATTCTCTATAACAAACCTTTCGTTCGAGATGACTAAAGTTCTGGTGAAAGTACAATTGAAAGTTAGCGTAGGGTAAGTGAAGTATTATCTTTGGGTCGTGTGGATTAAATAATAAAATGGCACTAGCGGTTCCACAATAATATTCTGTTCATGGTAGTAATTTACCCCTTTTTTGAATGGCTGAATCGCAAAAGGCAGGAATGGGGAACATGGGGAGGTATAAACAAAAAATTCACACCAGTATTTCGCAGTATTATTTTCTACTGAGAATATTCAGAAAATTGAATTTATTTTAATATTTTCCCACGTCAAATAAATAGGTAGTATTTGTTTGTACTGGGAAATGACAACGACCATGAATATTCATACATGTAAGCTTGCCTAGTGCCTTGTAGACTGCAAACGGACAAATCATTCTACAAAACTTTCACTGGTATGCATTGGGGCTATGATCAAATTAGGATAGTTATGTTTGTTATGTTCGTTATGTTTGTTACATTGCTAGTCCAATGGTTGAATGGTTATTTTAGGTAAAGCATCTGTTCTATGGAATGGATTGGATTCTAGCTATAATGTAATTTTGCAAAATTTTTTACCAATATCTTCAAATGACATTCTTTATACTTATTATTCGGCTGAAGATACTACTCACAACATTTTTACTTTACGGCTCTATATAGTAACAGTAAGTCATCAATTTTACAGGCAAGATAGAGAATGTATTCATAGTTTGCAAAAAAATTTATTATGGGTAACAAAAACTTATATATTAATATTTTTAATAAGTTTACAGACTTTCAGAGAATTAGAAAGCAGTGATGCATCAAATCATACGATCAGATGCTAACTGAAAAAAAATAAGTAATTAATTTCTGAAAACTTAGTTTGGTTGGACTATAACTTATTTGGTACAAAAATTACGAGTAAGATATAAATAGTTTCCAATTAAAAATCTAATCGTTCCATACTTACGCTGGTATTTTTATTACCAGTTTTATCAACGATGTCTTTGCGAAATACTGCCGATCTATAATACTGAAGCTCAGCAATAGATTCTTCAATGTCAGACAGAGTCCTATGGGCAAAAGTTTTTCGAGGTGCTTTACTATATTCTTCTGGGTACCACCGCATCACTAGTTCTTTGATGGTACTGACATCAATAGTTCGATAATGCAAATGCTTGTGAAATTTGGGCATCTGTTTAGACAAAAAAAGTCTGTCCATGTAGTTTGAATTGCCAGCCAACGGACTTACTCCTGTTATAACAAAGTAGAATTCTAATTTATATGCAAGTTGACACTTCATGATAACACTTATACCATAATCATATGATTTTAGTAAGAAATAAATAATACGAAATTCGTACTATTTATTCGAATTCTCGATATTTTTACCTGAAAAGGTGTATTTTTGAACAAAATTCAACAACATTTCGTCTCCCATAGTATGTGTTACACTACTATTCTTGCAAGAATACGTCAAGCCACTCTGAAATACAAAACAGAAAGTGATTATTGTATGGTACTAAATCTGGCAAGTCTCAGGACTCAGGAGTAGTAGTGACACGCAGTCCGAATAAAGTGAAGTGAAAGGTAAAAAACGAAATACTTTCACCAGCCGTGCTTTCTCATGTGAATGTTATTTCAAATTTGCTTGGCAAAAGCTCTAAAAAATCTACATGAATTGTTACTTTTCACACCCTTATTAATACATTTTTTGATCTATATTTATCTCTGTACCCTGCAGGGTTACCATCTTATCTACTCGCTCCGTAAAAAAACAAGTTCACAATCAATTCCATGTTATCTGCCTGAACTAGAAAAAGGCTTTACAGTTTTTGACCTCTCCTCGGGGATAAATTGGGGTTCACCCAATCCCAATCATTAGTCTACTCAAAACTTATCGATACATTTTTATTATTGTTGCATTTTATTATTGGTTTTAAGTACTACCTCCCCATGATGTTTGGTGCACCACTCGTTCATATTATTCAAAACGTCTTCAGAAACATTAATGACTATTGAAGGATGTCTTGCTATTTCCTTTAAGTTTCCGTCGGTGATAATACATGCTACTTCCATCAGTTGATCTTTTTCTATATCCAGTCCGGTCATCTAGCAATATCAACAAGTGAATTATTAGCAGAATTAAACATAAATCACCAACGTGGCTAAATTACTCGGACATTCTAACATGGTAAGCAACTCTCCCTTCATACTTAACTTACTTACCTCACAATCAACCCATATTATTTTGTCATCTGTTTTTTTCAACGACTCCATCTTATTTTCTCCTTTTTTGGACTTACTTAGTTGAGCTGCTGTTTCTAGTTTGAAATTAGAGTTCCTTGAAATAAATTTTGGAGCATTTATAGCTTTACTATTTTTCTTCAGTTGTGTACAATTTAAGTTCCCACTATGAACAGAAATATTATTCTCCCTCGTCGTACAATAATTGTTCAGACGATGGATTGCCTGTGACGAAGCTATTTCTACATTTCTGATGCAAGTATTATTTATGCGACATTTAAAAAAGGTAGAATGAATTAAGAAAGAAGACTTTAGCATTGACTATTATTAACAGAACGAGATGGTTAGTTAAATGTTAGGTTAGGTTATTAGATACTTATTTGGATATTGCAATAAGGGTACATGTCTTAATTTCAATTAAGGTATAATATTAATTTGATAAAAAATAATACAAGTTAATTTCGTATTTTACTTCAGTTATTATTTAACGGTTCCATAACGTCTTGGAGTATAACAATTTTAACATAAATCGAAGTTTTACTCTTGGTGAACATGTTCCGGCGTAAAATCCAAAAGACCGCGCATTTAATTATTATTGGATAATCTGTAAATTGCGGAAGAATCAACAACCAATAAAAGTGGATTCGGCTTTAATAGATACAGAGATGAAAAACGTAAGTTTGCAACGCGGAGGCGTTACGTGGGGGGACGGAGTAGGCCGTACTGCTTGTACCACTGATTCACTGATACCTTGCATCGGAACCTTTCAGGTTAATAGGTTACGTGGAAAACGGAGTAGGCAGGTACTGCTTGTACCGGTGATACCTTGCATCGGCACCTTTCAGGTTAATAGGTTACGTGGGGGACGGAGTAGGCAGGTACTGCTTGTACCGCTGATACCGTGCACTGGCATTTTTCAGGTTAATAGGTTACGTGGCGGACGGAATAGACAGGTACTGCTTGTACGGCTGATACCGTGCATCGGCACCTTTCAGGTTAATAGGTTATGTAGCGGACGGAGTAGACAGGTACCGCTTGTACCGCTGATACCGTGAATCGGAACCTATCAGATATGGCTATATCTTACACAAATAGTATGGACGAACCTACGTACTCTTTCTTAGTGTATGTAACAACTGTTACATAACGAACTCTTTGAACTACGAAGTCGAAGTTTTTTCAAAAACAATAGAAAACAAATCCCGCCAAAAGTTTCAAATAGTGGTGAATTTGTTTCTTGCCGGTGTCAGGATTTATTTCCTATTGTTTTTGAAGAAACTTCGACTTCATATAGCTTAAAGAGTTCAGGTCGGCTATATTCTGCATCCAAAGTTGGAAGCCCCCCCCCCCCCCAGCCTGTGGAAGCGACCCATGGATTTTGAGATTTTGTTGAATTAATTTTTGTTGTTTTTGCACAAAGCGATAAAATGGAATAAAAAGCGACAAAATTATTTAAGGCACAATACAATTTCTGAGGCTTAATAGAGCTTCAAAAAGGAATGTTTATGCAGATCGGAGTCAAGTTGCATTAAGAAATAAAAATATGTTTTAACTGTTTGCATCTATACATTAATAAACGTATTTTGTATGAGGGTGTATATGTACAGAAAATATTTTTATGAATCAAAACAAATATTAAACAGTCAATTAGATCCCAACCAGTCCTCATAGTTCTCTGAGTTGACAGTATCAAATCAGAAAAACACGCAATGCATTACTTGAAAACTTTTAAGGTTGCTCATGTGCTGGTACACTAGTAAAATAATTATTTTTAAAACAATTATTTCTTCAAAATGGGCAAACACATGCAGATGAAATTAACACACATTGTACTATGCTTACTAAATTAATTTTTGATGTTAATGTTATAACCCTGCAGCATCCTTATTTTTTTTGCGAGCTCTCTGAACATAGTACATGTAAAAGTATAGGAAAACTGAACAAGGTCATAATTTGAACCATTATTTTCTCATACTTTCACTTAATCAATAATTTTCATAGGAATCATTCTAAAAAGCATTTAAGATGCTTTGAAAATTATTCTTGTATTCAAATAAAAATTTTAAATTTGTCCCATTTTGTCGCTTTTTATTCCATTTTATCGCTTTGTGATTTTGTGATGAAATACTATTCTGCCACTATTGCATCTATTCTATAACCATGAGTGAGTACATTGCCTGGCTCAAATGAGAAATACGTACCCTTTATAACGTCATTGCCGCCGTAAAAAAGGTTGTGGCGGTGCCTTCTTCTATAAAGTATAATTTCACTTCTCTAATATGCTAGCTAGCCCAGCGCCATGTTTCTCAAGCTCATTCATGGAACCAAGAATGATCTGACTGATCTGAATTGAACATTTTCCTAGTTTTCCCATTCACCGACACAATAAAAATAAAAATAATATTATTATTTTCGTTAGGCCATCACATCTGCAGTTCAGCCATCACTGCAATGTTTACTAAAAAGCTGTAAACGAATGAATTGCAGTGTACTAACTAACTTACACGATTATAAATAGGAGTTTCAAAATACCTAGTAAAAATTGAACCAGATTTTAATTACAACTATATACAACTTACAAATCAGTATTATGGTAAAGTTATTCCCATTACATAATGTCGAATGTTTGAAAGTTTATTGTTAAGTGGAACAGTATGAGGAGAGGAGACCACTTTAGCTAACAAATATTTAGTAAGAAAATAACACTTTAGTGAATTTTGAGATTAAACAGGATAGGATACCCAGTCCAGTTAAGTCATTAATCAAATATAATATATTAATTGTAATAGTCAATAGTAAATTCGTTCTCAAGTCCCCATCCCCACCTCATGCGCCATTAACACAACAAAGCAACCAATAAGATCGAGATCGAAGAGCAAAAAGCAATGTAATAAATATAATAAGGCAACCAAACACTAAAAGGACAAGGACATTCCATATTCCAAAATTGTTCGCAAATTCTTCATTGCCCTTACTGTGCTGGTGCCGTGCTGATAGTTGCAAGCTGATATAGAAAATACTGATATCTTCTGATCCGATCCGATGTCCGCCATTGGAATGAAATCTGTTTTTTTTGAGATTAATAAAATCAAGTATTAATTTTATTAATTATACACATCAATGATCAACAATCAATAGTATTATTAGTATTGTACTAAAACTTACCAAATTTTCAATCTTCTGCCTGCATCAAGTTTCTGGAAAACGAACACAAAGGGTTTGTTTTGAATTGTAATTTAGTAATTAATTTGTTAAAATTGTAATGCCTTATGATTTTGGATTATTTTGATATTTTCTACAATCATTTACCTAAACGCCATTCATTGATAATAGTTCAATTGTCAATCAGTTAAAAATACGTACCATAAAAATCAAGATCTTCGGAATTCCTCAGACATTGATCACTGATCACCCATCAACAGTAGTAGATCATAGATGTTCGTCAGTCACAAAACGTCAGGCGAAAGAACGCAACCAACAGTATAAGGTGAATCTTATGTAATACAACAATATTACAAGTACGCAACACAGAGTCTGACTGAGTCCAGCCAGTCCATCGCGGTCGTTGTCAATCGTGGATTGTTTGATCGTAGTTTGGTTAGCATTTATTACGAAAAACCAAGCTTTCTTCTCCACTCACGATTTCACGATAACAACACAAATCACAAAACACAACACTACAACTGCTTGCATTGCACTACGACCAACAACAGTTTACAATTTACACAAGGTTTTCGTTGTCATTTTGTCACCGTGGCCTAAAGAGAACAGAGATAGTGAATACTGAATACGTAAGACGATCCTGGAAGTCTGGAGTGACAAACTGCCACTGTCAGCTGTGGAATCTTGTCATCTCACCGTCAACCTTCGTTTTCTGTTCTTCGTTACGTTAAATTTCGGCGACTCGAATTGTTTCCACAAGAGTTTGCTGTATAAAGAATGAAGAATCTGCACTCATCATATCAGTCATCAGTTATCCCATCAGTTGGTTGGTATTCAAAAACAGTAATTTATTATTTTTTACCCTTCACCAGTAAATTAGTAATTAATATTTTAATTGGTATGTAGTATGTGGTAATTTATTTTTATATATCTAGTTTCGAGTTTAGAAAAAAACAAAATAGTTCGTGACTATTATTGTAGAATATAGAATAGAATATATTTTAAAAATTAGAAATTGCGATGGCACTATATTATGGTTACGATATAACGCATTATGCAGCATACCACTTACTATATTTCATAAATACAATTATTTTCTTAGCCAAACGCTGAAACAATTATCTCTCCCATCATGTTCCAGCTGGCCTTCAATGACTATTGGCATTGGCTGCCAACTTAAATCTAACCAACCCACCACGTTGTTTTATTGTATTATACAGACAGATTGATAGTCATCATCCCAATCCCAATCCAGAAAATGACTGAATCTACCCAACCTTGTCACTCTCAGTCAGTTCAGTTTATAATTAAAAACGTTTCTGAAGAATTTGTGATATGTAGGGTTGCGGATGCACTGCACGTGATAAATATAATCATTATTTGGTTTGAATTCGCAGTTTTAGTTTAAAATCCAATTCAAAATTCGAATGTCATTTCATGAAATAAAAAAATCATTATTTTGGGGTCAGGAAATATTGTATTAGCACTATTTAAAGAAAGTCCCACTTTTACCATTACGAAACAACAATATCAACAATTTTTAAATTTTGTATCCAACCAAGCTGACTTCCAAAGAGTATATGAAGAAGTAATGAAGAAGTAGGAGCTTTTTATTCTAATATTAATAATTCAAAGTTCGATATCTACCACAGCCACTAGATTGGACATAAATATATTATGTGATGAGGTATTGCGATTAGTTTTCCATGGTTGAATGGTTTGAAAACGAATTTACTATTGTGTAATTATAAATAGGTATGTTTATGCGTGGAATTTTTAGAAGACTTAAAGTTCATATAGGTAATTAAAATCATCAATTCATATTTTTTGCATCTCTAGCCAACAAAAATTTGCTGGCGTTTGGAATTGGAAATTCTGTGTCTGACTAGTGGGATATGTTTGAGGTGTCGGAATCCGAGTGATTTTGTAATATTTCTTTTAGTGTTTGACATACTATTTCGTTAATATACGTATATAATAGCTAATTATAAATTACTTCGTCCACTAATTACAAAATACATCATTTTCGTCAATCGCTCTACTGCAGTTCACATTTGAATACAGTATGTCATAATTTTTACTCGCACGATTAGTCTATCTTTATTGGTTTTTGTGATTTCAGATTAGATCTCGAGTTTACCAGTTTTAAATCCAACACCAGTTTCAGACAATTAATTGTTTGTTACTAAAAATCAAGAGCGTTTGAATTTATTTACTTATTTTACGTCCACGCACACGACGGACCTCGTAACTACCATCCAAGAGTCGATTTGGTTGCCAGTTTTGGACGAATAATCATCTAGCCAGATCAAGACTTTTCCACTACGATTTTCTCTAACAGTGTTTGTTAACATTCGTAGTCATCATGAGCGTGATAATTAGACTGCAAAATCTGCCTTTAACGGCTAATTCGATTGATATTCGTAATTTCTTTCGGGGATTGTCCATTCCCGATGGAGGTGTGCATATTGTTGGAGGATCTGAAGGGGATGCATTCATCGCATTTAGCACGGATGAAGACGCCAGGCAAGCAATGCAACTTACAGGCCAGAAACTTAAAGATTCGCCTGTCAAGCTCCTGCTCAGCTCTCGCAACGAAATGTTTAAGGTGCCAACTCCATTCATAATATACCTTACCACCTTACCTACTTATTTAGTTAAATTATGGTTTCCTGACACTTTACCATTCAATTCTGATAAGTATAATATTATTTATTACTATTACTGTACTACTCACTACTACTCTACTCTCAACCTCAACTCTCTTTTTGGTAGCAGAAATAATTTATCAGAGAACAATCTCAATCAAGTCCAAGTCGTGTCGGGTGAATCGCCATCCGCCAGCCCACCCACTACTCCACCCCACCCTGGTCATTTTTCACTTTTCTGGGAAAAAGATTTTGAGATAATGGAACTTGTTTAATCGAGTCTGCTGTTATTTTCAGTTTTTATTTTTGTCATATTTAACTGAAGCTGGCATTTTGAGAAGGCACATAGTACTATCACTATTATTTAAGCCAAAGTTTATGTTCGGCTGCCTAGCCGAACACTAATAATCGACAACTGCTATAGGGAAATTAATAGAGGGGCTTAAAATTTTTCTAAATGTTTTTGTTCGCAAATCTGTCGTAGTAGAATCGCTCATCTTTAACTACAATTACTGCTCTTCATTTAGGAGATGAACATTAAAATTAAAGATGAACATAAAATATTTTTATAAGTCTAAGGCATGGCTGTGACATACGAACACATTATATTGCTTTGCAATACATACATGACACTTTGATGACACAGTTTGTCCTGGAATGATAATGGAGTAAAATAATCGGTGGACCCTTAAATGCAATTTGCTGGGAATCGTCATGTTATTTAGAATGATTCACTTCACTCCTATAATTATCCTTGAAAAGAGTTTTCTCTCATACATGATTTTTAAAGCATTTTATTAATTTTTTATGTGAAATGTAATTAGGGCGGACATGCCTGGACTCTTAAAATGGCCTATTCCACATAAATGAAAAAAATGTCTATGGTTATAATTTATTACTGACTTTTTGATTTAAAGTTATTGATAGTAAGTGCCATTTATCTCAGTACGTGACCAAGGTAGGTATTAAAAAAAGAATTTATGATGAGACGAAAAGTTGCATACAATCTGCGGATGTGCATAATATTATCTAAAGAATGCATATAGTTTTTATACATACGTCTGGGCTTAGGCCCAGAATCCTGACCCTGGCATTGCCATTAGCGTCAAATACCTAATGCTAATACTATTACCAATTAGTCTCAGTCCTCCCTGCTGTTGTACCAAATCAGGCCCTGATAATTAAATTCATTTGTAGACTGTTAAAGGTCATTCGCAATCAGTAATTCCTTTGTAACGGGTTATAAGCCATGTAACCATTTATATGATTAACATCATTAACATGGTAAAAGACGTTTCTAATGTCCAACACATTAACATGAATTGCATTTTACATTCCTACCAATGTATTATAGAAGTTAATAACTATCAAAATGGTTAAATTGCATTATGGGTGTCCACAAAGACACAAAATCATAAGTATACTTACTAGACTAGTAAATAAATAACTATTCTGCCTATTTATATAGATGTAGATAACAACCATGTCATGGTCATAATATTGTAGTAGTTTGTAACATTATTTTCAATTTTGAGTGCAATTGCTGCAACTCATGATAACATTGATAAGAATCGTATAAGATTTAGATGCACATGTACATATACGCTATTATTAATTCAAATACCCGAATTGCTTTTGATACTTATGTCACAGAATCGTGGTAAGAGGAATGACAAGTTACATGCCCCAAAGAAATCAACCTCATAGTATGGTATAACGCTTTGAATTCATTCGTTGAACAGATTCATAGCTTCGTTGAGTTTTATCTCATCTCTTCATACAGACAGTTACAGCCCTCAACCTCAACTAGTTCAGTTGAACAACATACAAATATGCGTTTCTCAATCAAACTTTAGCCTTACTTGCAAAGGTAGAGAACACACAGAAAATCATTCATGCATAATTTAAGTCATTCTCCCATGCATTCCAAGTCAAAGGAGCTTCCATCGAAGTTGCTCCCATAAAGTATCTCTGATAAATCTACTGTATATTTAAGAAAGCAACCTTTTCAGATGTGTTGATGGAATCTATTTCATTTTATATTGCACTAGCTGTGCAGTTGTGAATTGCATTTTATTTCATGGAGCTTACGCATGTACAGAGTTTTCAGTTTTACTGATAACTATACTTACACAGGAGAGGCTGACACAAATGTATTCCATATTACCACCCCAGCTTCGTGGGTAATACGTAAATGGTTGAGATGTGTGTGTATAGTATCAGTATGTAATAATTATATACAATCATCAACACGGCCATACCACACTGACACAAACTTATGACCTGCCCATCAAAACAGTCAATGTATCCTTGGTATGTTTATCCTATTTACAAAGTTTTAAAGTCATTATGGGCTTCGATTTTTGGTGTCTTTTAATCAGAAATATAATCAAATGAACAGCCGATTGCACTAAACTTTCGTAAAACAGGCTCGGTCGCTGTAGAGCTCTCAGTTTCATCGGTTTCACCTCACCGCCACCACGATACAATAATTTTTAACCTACAGCCTACAACACTTCATATTAAGTACAGCTACAGTTGTGATTCGTGGAAAGTGGAATGTAGGTAGCAAAGCAATGCATTTGTGCTTTTGTGTGGCCCTGTAGAGAAAGAGAAGTGTATAACTAACATTCGCTAAAATTGTAAGATCTTGGTTGAGATTGAGACTCATTCAAAATGGTACAAAATAAATACTATTACTACTGTATATACTAATAATGTAGATTAACATTTGCCTCTTGGCTAGACATAAATTAGAAGTATAAAATAGCTTCTTACAATGCACTACCATTTACTGTATAAGAGGCTAAAACATTAAATCCACGATTTGCATTTTCATGCAGAACATTTACTATGCAATTACCCAAAATACCGTTAACGCGCCCTATTAATGTATTGCAGGTGATAAGGGAGGGGGGTTTCGGTTTTTGCATTCCCTTATAAGGCAATGTATTATTTTAAGAAAGGGTCGTCTCCACACAGTCATCTGAAATCTGAATTAAGAGTTTACGAATTACAATTAGTAGTATATCAGTACTTCTATTTCTTTTCCATTTCGGACTTTCTTGATATTAACATTTTTCTGAATTTCCTTTCTCCGTAAAAAGCTGGAAAAAGTTGCACGAGAAATTGAGTTCTAATAATAATTGTAGAATACTAAACTTCCTGTTAAAATGTGATTTAGTATTACCGTAGGGTCATAATAAAGACCCAATCCGGGATTGTTGTTCATTATATTCATATTTAATAGAATGAGGTTTTCATGGTTTATCTTAGGTAATAGAACAAGCCCGTCTCCAAGCTTTGGGTCTGCATCCACAAGGATCTCCATCTTCTCTACAAGGAGGAGAAAATTCTACATCTAGCCAGTCTTCATCTGCATCTTCAAATGCACTTCAAACTAATGCCAGCAGTGGTATGCCACCTCTGCGTTCTCCAGATCCAACAAATTCCAACCAGACAAATCCTATGATAATGAATAGTGGACCTAATAGTGCCCTCCCTCTTCCAACTGGCCAGTCAGTGGGAAATATGCAAAATTTCCCTGTACCAAACATGAATCTTCCTACTGGAAATGTTCCAAATCATTTTATGCCTCAAGGGATTATGGCAAGTTTTCCTGGGATTCCAACCGGACCACCCCCACAACAACAGCATCAGCAATTTCCCAATATACCACCAAACTCTCAAGGAATGTTTAATAATCGGGCCCCTAACCCATCTGTGAACCCTTTTATTATTCCACCGAATATGCCTTCTATGGGAAATCCAATGGGATTTCCTGGAATGATGCCAAATAGTATTCCTAGTGGAAGCAGTAATTCTCCTGGAAACATTGGCGGCGGTATGGGAAATCAAGCAGGCATGAATAGTAGCAATGGTATTTTAGGAATGCCAGGTATGATGAATCAACAAGGTCCTACTCCTGGCGGAATGCCTGGAGCCTTCAATGTCGGAGGACCGAGAATGGGAACAATGAACAACCCCATGGGAATGAATAACAACAATGGAATGAATGGGCCTGGTGGTACAGGAAATAACAACTTCATGGGCATGGGTCCTAATAACTTTCCTCCTTTTATGGGCGGTAGTGGAGGTAACAACAACAAACCCGGAGCTCCTTCTGGAGGAATGGGTCCGGGTAGCCGCCCACCTCGTCCGAATTTTAATCCACATAATCAACAGCATCAGCATCGACCCACTGGTCCTATGAATAATAACATGTCCCATAATAATAGTCCTAGAGAAAGAAACTTAGGCTTAAATGCAGTGAGTGGAGGAGGTTTGACAGGACACAACAGAGAAAATGACATTGGAAATGCAAATCAGCATAGGGAAAACAGAGACTCGAGAGATTTGAAAGGCGGAAGACGTAGTCGTTCTCGATCTAGAGAACGACGTGAACGAGAAAATACTGCGGCTAGGTTAGTGATGTATGTTATTGACAGTTTAATTTGATACAATTATTATTATTATTAATGCACTTTTCATGTAGCATTAAGGTATAGTAAGCGCGCATAGTTTTTATGTAATCATCATTGGCCATTATGCTTGACAATAGGCGTCGTCGAAGCCGCAGTAGAAGTCGGGACCGTGATGTGGATGTTCGAGGGGATCGAAGTAGGGACAAGGATAGGGATAGAAGGCGCCGGAGGTCTAGGAGCAAGAGTCGCAGTCGCAGCCGAGATCGTGGAGGACGTGTTTTACGTCGAACATCAAGAGATCGGGAAAAGGGTAGAGACGAAAGACGAAAAAGCGAATCTAGTCCAGAGAAAAGTACTGACAAGTCAGGCTCTATTAAACGAGGTCAAGATATAGAGAAGCGTGGTAGACGAGATTCTGACCCTTTATCAAACTGCAATAATATCACAGATGAAGAACATCCCTGTATTAAGTTAATTGGTTTACCCAAAGATGCTTCTTTCCGCGAGGTATACAATGGCCTTGGCCCTTTCATTCACTACATTTCATAATACAAAACATTTCAAATTGTCTATGAATAACAAACAGCAAATGCATGTTGTAGTTGTATGAGTATCAGATCTGAATATAGCTATATTACTGCTAACTATTAAAACTATTATTATATTATGCTCAGCATATAATACACATCAAAAACATTAAAAACTAGTGAAACATCCTATATTCCGTAAAAACAATCTGAAAGAGTAATTTACAGGTTATTCAAATAGTAGGGTATATTTCTATGAATTTCTCCACTGAAAAAAGGAAGCACGTGCACTGATTATATTACTCCTTCCACAATGATAATACCATGTATGTTTCCTCTTCGATCTGATTGGACATTTCGTGGCATGCAGCACTATAGTAAAAGTTTAATACGAGTTTATTTTAAGTATTCAGTGTTCTTGCTTACTTCTGTAGGCTGAGATAACAATCTATTTAAGAGATGAACTTAGTACTATTTATAGATTAAAAGAAAATTGATCTACCATAACTATAACCGGCATGCAACTCTGATTTGTTATTCTTGTCACAGATATTAGACATTATCAGAGTCCCTCTCCTGAAACTTGTCTTATAGATAATGACTAGCATGAAGGAGAACTATAAAATTGTTAAATTAAGATATTTATTGTTTCAGTGGTCTGAGAGGTAAAGCATCTTTAAAGTCATGTTATTGTGATTAACTAATTTTAGATTCGAGAGTTTGTACGAGTTGAAATTCAAGGTGGGGGCGAAGGCGTTGTAAGACATTTTGACGAAGGCCTAGCTTTCCTAAAACTGGAGAGGGCATCGGATTTCCCCAAAGTATATCGATCTAATGGACGTAAACTAAGAAACAGTGTTATAAATATAGAAGGTATATCGTTTGACAAGTGGACGCAAGAATATAAGAGTTTGAAAAAAGAAGGGTCCAGAGATCGGGAGAGAGATGCAGACAGAGACAGAGATCGCGAAAGAGATTTCAGAGATCGAGATCGTCATAATGATCGCGATAAAAACTCTAATCAAAGAACCAGCAGTAAGTTTTGGTTTAAATTACTTGTAATTTTTTTAGTTACACTATGATTAATATAATATTTATGTTATTTCTAATTTAAGGATTCAACAATAATGCAAGTTCAATGCAGTCAAATTGTATAGCCATCAGAGGACTTCCTCCGGCAATAACAGGCAAAGATGTTTCGTCTCGGCTTTTAAGAGATGCTCCTGTCACCGACCTGTTGGTCGTTCCAGCTCAAGGCACCAATGGGCGACTATCTGTGACCGCTTTCGTCAGTCTAGAAAACCCGACTGCAGCTCAACGCGCCGTCGACAACATCGTCAGATCCCAAGAAGGAGCTTCCTTGATTGTTGAGCTCTGTGAATTAGAAGATATGAACCAGGCAAGACGCAACGCTCCAGGAGGACAGTCTCGTGACCGTGACAATCGCCAATCCGGGTCAGGAGCGAAATCCCTCTTTGACTTGGATGTAGGCATGGTGAGTGTGAGTACTTCATGCAATATTGTGCATGTGTTGTTATGTGTAATTATGTGTCATATATTGAAATGAGGTTTATTTATAGGACGTTGAAAGTAGCTCAGTTATGCTGCAAGGAGTTCCGCCTAACATCAGTGACAGGGATGTTTTTGACTTTTTCTCTGACATTGGTTTGAAACCCACAAATGTTAGGAAGCTGTTTGATTCCATTGGATCACCGAGTGGTCAGGTCATTTGCGAGTTCCAAGATAATCACAAAGCTCTTAGAGCAACAACAAAAGATGGAATGATGTTTGGCCGAAACTCAATCTCAGTGACTTTAATTCCTTCCGGAGGTAGCTCTGTAAACAGTCTAGATTTTAGAAATCCTCATGGAGGAATGTCTCGTCCATCTCTGCTGGGTGTGCGCCCCAATGGTCCGGGCAACGCTAGTCAAAATCCGCGATTTCATAACCCTAACCCTAATCCTAACCCTAATCCATTTGTTCAAGCTATGCAGCAATCTATGGTTCCTAATATAACCCCTGGACCGGGAATGAGGCCAAACGGACCAACCAGAGGGATGAGAAATCCTAGCAGCAATCGAATGAGTCGATTTGACTCGAGAGGTAATAATAATATGGATTATGAAGACTTCCGAGACGGTGGTAGTGGAAATAGGAATGGAGTGGATAGAGACGACCGTGTAAGTTCAGCAACTCGAGGAAGAGGACATAACATGAGTTCCAATGACTTAGGAATGACACCAGAGAAAATCCATTTGTTCAAGCCAGGTATTTCAGTATGTGTAACGCCTACCAATAAACAAAATACTTCATACATTGCTAATTTTAACTGTTAATGTGTCAATAAAATTGTCTAGGATGTATTGTTGCCCTTACGAATGTGCCGTTTAAAGCCGAAATAGAAGATATTGCTAAGTTCCTTGAAGATGTGCTCAAGATTCAGATTCCATACGATCGCATCGTCCGTAATTTAAATGACATGGGGAAATCCACAGGAAATGCAAGAGTAGCATTTCAAACATCTTTTGAGGCAGAGTTGGCTAATGACAGACTCAGAGGATCCACAATGTGGAATAGACCCATTATAACAGAGGTACTTGCCGAGATTGTTTGGTCATAAGGAGACAGGTACCCGTAGTTATTGTATATTTACTTTTAGAATAAGGTTCAAATGGAAATCATAATATTATGTGGATAGAATAAAGTAGTACTCAGTGCTCAATGCTCATTGAGGATTATGTAGGTATTTAAGTATATAAATAATGCGGACAATGTACCATTTTAAGAGTTTTATAAAGCTAATTATATATAAATAACGTTATGTTGTTTGTAATGGACTGATGGCAGGTAGATAATTGCCTATTGAATTCATTTTGTAATACATTGTTAATTTGCCCTAATTGATAAACATTTTCGGTGTATATAGTATAATAGCTTTCGTATACAAATATTATTGAATAGAAAAGTTATAGTAACTTTACTTAAATCACATTATCCTATATTACATATAGGTAGGGGTTGAAGACAAAAAAGCAAATACAGAAGCTGTGTGTTTAACGTAGTTAGTATTTATGAGAGTAAATCTTATTATCTTGTATCGATACCAATGTCTGTAAATTGAATAATAACCAATAATCAATTTAAACTCATAAAGACGTTGGGATTTAAAGCTGATCATAGATCTTTCACAGAAAGGGACATTTGTTTTGAGTTTAGTGAAGTATGCATATAATTTATTCATGTGACCTGTCTAAATAAGTTGCAAAATTGTGTTCGCGTTTAAATATCTTGCGTAAAGCTGTTGATTTTGATTATATTAATTAACACAACACAGTCATGTGTAATAATAACAATAATAATAGTTTTGTCTTTATCATCTGTTATAAAAGTTATTTAGTTCGTTTGTTTATGATGTTATAAAATTTCTACTGGTAGAGTACGAGTAGATATCTATGGATGGACTACTTGTGCTGTATCTACTGTATAGGTTACCAATTTTAAGTATTTATCTGTAAATATTCAATAGTAGTATTTATTAAGTTATTGATATTAGTACATGCCATGCACATACACCCATTCGCGTTAAATGGTTAGGAAGTAATTAATTTGCAGCTTTCATTGTTTAGTAATTAATTACCAATTACAGATAATACGTATACCACACACAAAATTGTAATGCCATATTTTAACATGAATAAAGGGCGTTCTTTGTATATGATCGTCAAATCGTCATTTACCGTACATAACATACATCTACTTCTTTCATTTAATGAATTAGCAATAATCTAATCAACAGTAATTAATCATGAATCATCGACACACCCGCTTTGTCCATTATTAGTATAAAAGCATACTAATCGATCCTAAAGGCAAGTTGATGTGGCACATTCTCTCTAATAACTGCAACTGAAAAAAGCCCACAACTTTCACCAAACCAATTTCACTAAAATCCTGCTGAAAGTACTAGTGAAAGTTTTATATGGAGTTAGCATATGGAAAGTGAAAGTACTGTCAACTACGTTTTGGTCGTTCGGAAATATTGCTAATTCATTCAGACTGATGAGTATATTTGACCTAACTGCATCTTGTGCTAAATACTAAATAATTTAACAATTTATTATTTAAAATATTTCTTTGTCACAAGAAATAATATTATCTGATGTAAGTGGGGATTATACTAACATATTATACAATACACAACCAATTTGTACTCATATAAACGAGCGCTTGTTTAAAAATAAATTTATCGAGCAACGGACTGAGTTTTCGAAAATTTATTAAGAAACGTGTTTGCTAGAAACACAAAACAAGAAAGGTAAACATCCAAAGTTCTTACAAGAAATAAATTGGTATTTTCTATCATATAGTCGGTTAACTAGTATTTCCCAGATACCTGAGGAATGGAATAAAGGGAGTAGTAAGTGTAATCTAATAGCTACGGTTGAAGGTTATTGGATGAACATTATTATATTGATTAATGTAAGATCACTATATAAACGACCTATAATAGTATCTCCAATATCGCTAAGAATTGAAGGCAATGACTTTAACAGACGAAACATGATTAAATAAAATATTTTAAAATCAATTGCTGTACTGCAAGATGTAGAATACGATAGGATAGGCCACTAATTTATAATAATAATAATTACCTCGAACTAATTGCGCTACTGTTTTCTCCTGTACAAAATTGAGCCTTGCCGTTCGATGGAGTAGCTCAAACAATTCAAAAGTTACATTCATCAACAATAAGGCTGGATTCTTATCTTTCTAGCGTTGCAAATAATCATGAATACTTCAGCCTGTCGAGGCCAATGTATATGACATACTTCACTACCGATACATTCCGACGAGATAGTCTATTTAAAATTTTTAGCATTTTTGGTTTCAAGGACGGACGGTGAAGTATCAAATTCTTCAATTAAGACGATACGAAATCAGAAGGAAAGTTGTGTATTTCTTGGATTTTTTCTTGAGGTACTCCATTTAAACTGTAGCTAACTTTAAGCCTCATCTTTAGCACAGCCTATACACAGAATACAGAAAAATTTATTTAACCTTTTCACTTTATTCTTTATCATGATTTCCGGTTTATTCCGTTTAGAATATAACTCTATTACCTTAGACGGATTAGCTATAGTAATTTTTTGCGTGACAACTGATCCTTGGCTTAAATTAGTACCCGACGGAGGGTCAAGCGTTAACTGGAACGTCTATAGTATATATTCATGAATAATTTTATTATAGGTACTTGTACAATACACAATGTTCAATGTATCTACAAATAATTAACAACATCACGTAAATATATTGAGAAAATTACTTTGGGGACGGCAGCTTGGAAAATGAACTCTGTGACTGAATTTTGAGACGACCTGCCTCCGGCCCGAACTTGCATTACTACATTGGTGGGATTTGAATATGCCAAAATGGGCACGAAAATTATCCAAATTGCTTCATCACTATAGGCCATCATAGCTTTTCCATATTCTATCAACCCAATAAAAAATTTTGAAATGAGCATTGAAAATCATGAGCATTAGGTAATGGCAAACACGATATTTAATATGTACAGGGTCATCACTTATATAATTCCCCCCCCCCACCACAGCCCAACACAGAATAGTTATCAAAATTGTCTATTATACCATCTTGTAGAGAATCTTTTTGCAAATCTAACCGACTCCAACACCATGCAAAGTGGATTACTCCAATTTTGACAAAATCTCGAAAAAGTTGAAAAATTGACCACCTCCGATTTTGACGAAAATTGGTGGAAAAATCACAAATGCGATTCTAATAATGATTCTGGAAACAATATTCCAAAATAAAATTCCTGGGGACCTGAGGAAATTCGGAAAGTTAAAAAGCGGGCAGAATTTCTGAAAATTTTCAACTTTTTATTTTCAAAAAATTTTTTACCCGGTTTTTTATATCGATTTACATGGTGCTGAAGTCGGTTAGATTTGCAAAAAGATTCTCTACAAGATGGTATATAGACCATTTTGATAACTATTCTGTGTTGGGCTGTGGTGGGGGGAATTATATAAGTGATGACCCTGTATTTGGTATGGTAATAAATGAATAATTAATTGATTTACCCGACATAATACTGTCATGCTCAGCCCTTTGCCAGAGTTGGGTTTGTTGTTCGGACTTGCTCAAAGAAAAAAATGTTGGTGAAAAAAACTGACCAGGAATCAGTTCCATTTGTTGAGACGAGGTTCCATTGACAGAACCAGGTGAACCACTGCTAAGTAAGTTCATGGACGACAGGGACGCTCCTACTTGTGGTAAACTATTTGCTGGGGTTGAAATACTCTCACTCATTCCTCCCCCTCCTATTAAATCTAATAAATCAAATGCTCCTCCTCCACTATTATTACCAAATGCAGAATGATTGGCCGACGGGCTTGATATATCGTGAACAATGTCATGTTCACCAGTATCCATACCTCCGATTAAGTCTAGCAATGCATTCTGAAATAAAAACAGTTAAATAGAAATAAAATCGTTAAAAACCTATAATCAAAAATTCATAATTGAAGTGAAGCACACTTATACTTACCGAATCGTTACCCTGTGTATCAGTGAACCCATCAGAAGTTCCTATTCCATCTCCTATTAGATCAACTTCGTCTGCATTGGCTTCACTTGTCCCGTTAGCCATCGATTTCTTGTTTTCTCTGTCGCATGGAATTGGTGGCATCTTCTCTAAAATAGGCACTCGGAGATGATCATGCGTTCGACACAGAGCACCGAATTCTACTGCACGTTGCTGAAGATCCACATTTA
This sequence comes from Tomocerus qinae, assembly GCA_020055645.1. Taxonomy (NCBI): domain Eukaryota; kingdom Metazoa; phylum Arthropoda; class Collembola; order Entomobryomorpha; family Tomoceridae; genus Tomocerus; species Tomocerus qinae. The sequence goes on along the minus strand of CM034547.1, from coordinate 14,909,786 downwards.
AATGCGATCCAAATGCTGCTACAATAGTTCTGTACCAAAATAAATGTTTTTATGAAATACGATAAAGACGACAAGAAATGAAAAAACTTTAATTAAGATGAAAACATACCTAACTCTGTCGCAACTTTCTGGATATCTAGCAGACAGTTTTTCTAGAGCCAAAATACAATACTGCCTTGTAATAATATTAACATGTGGGGACCACAACATTTGTTGAAAACACTCCAGAACTTCATCTACATTTACGTCAACAGTACTGCCACCATTCAAAAGTAGATCACCATATTCCCCAACACACCAACAACACACCTAAATATGAAATAAAAATATATAACAAATACCTTAAAATGGACAATATTCTTTCAATTTATTTTGTAAAAAACTACTATTTTTACCTGGACAAGAGGTTGATAGTCTTCCATACTTTTCAGTCCTTTAGTTGCTTCCCATAAACATCCGACAGCATCTGCTTGAATATTGGGACTGTCAGATATAAGTTGTAATATTGATGACACAACGTCCTCTCGTACGCTGTTTCCAGTCTGAAATATTGTTCCAAAATTGTTAACATTCAAGATACCTATACTATGCACACATGCATGTTCACAAAGGAATAAAGTCTGTCTGTTTTATTCCAGGTATATATAACAAAACATACGCATTTTAAATGAATATCTTAAATTAACACATACCGCTTGTAAAATGTCGAACAAAGTATGAAAATGCCAAGATGGATTTGGAGCATATCTTTCAGCTATTGACACAAGATTAGAAGCACACACAGTTTTAACCTCAGGCTCACTTCTGCTCATAAATTGCAACAACTCTCGAGTCATAGTGTCCAGGTTTGAATCTGTAACTAACTGGAAACTAAGCTCCATGGCTCTCCTTCTTATACTAACATCAGGATCCTATATAAATAATATATAGTAGTAGTAATAGTAGAGCTTTTACTGACTCTGAATAATAAACCCAAAATCAGGAAATTTGAAATATATGTAATTTACCTTTAAACAATCGAGAACAGTAGACCTGTGTCTTTGAACAGCATTTTGGTCCAGTGTAACTGTCTTTTGTAAAGTAGTAAGAGCTACATATCTTATATTTTTATCAGAATTAAGCAGAAATCGTCCTAATATATTAACAGCAAGGACTCTTAACCCAGACTCAGATTGAACATCCATGATGGCGTGAACCGTTTCATATAATATGGCGTTTCCGACGTTTTTACTAGTTTCAGTGTTCGTTGCAACCTTTAAAAAATAAAAAACAATTATTAATTTTTAAAAGAATTTGGTTGAATAAGTTCAAAAAAATTAAAATGAAGAAGTACTTTTGTTGTTGTTATATTATCGTTATTGTTTCTAGATTTTATATTACCTGAGCTAGAAGATCATTCATTGCTTCTGCTGCTTCATGATCCCCACGACCAAGAACTCTCAATAATCGAAGAAGTTTTACTTGCAGGAATGGATCGCTCACACCGGATACGTCATGCTCGGGAGAATACCCGGACAATATTAAAGTCTTCATTGTTCTCACCAACGTAGGAATCATCTACAATATAAAATATATTCATATGTAACGGTATAAGTCGGAATTAAATTATTTAAAACTGAAAATGGCAAATGCAGCAAGAAATTAAACAATGCAATAGATTCATTCATCATTTCGTATCGGTTAATCCCAGTTACACTAATTCAGACAGAGTCAAGACTCAAGACTACCTAATTAATAATAAAGGCTGAAAGAAAAGGCAATCAATCTAATCACACAACTAGCGCATAAGAGCATTCTTACCTCCCAATTATCAGGATCCTTTTGAATGAGAAAATTGCACACAAAATCAAAATACTATATATCACATTACGATCATTACATTGCAGTGAAATGACTAGACAAAATGTAACTTAACATTTAACATAATGAACACAATAACACAACCATACAGAGTACATTTGAACGTGAATGACTCAGGAAGCTAATTGAAGGTTCTATTTAGCTAGTGATGTGCATTTTCAAGTAAGAATGAGTTTTTAAGTTATATATTCTGGACATCATCTACTGCCCAAACTATGACTATAAAATATCTAGTAAGTCGAGTTGCAAAGGCGCAAATACTAAAACTATTAATAGGCAATAAATATAATATTGTTTTAACTGCAGATAATTTGAAATATTTTAGTAATAGTAATTAGCTATATTGTGTAGGACACGTTAATTGAAGGCAGCTTCTGCGGTGTCAATATCAGCATTTTGCAGAGTGACAAATAAATATAACTGGTACCACATTCTATATAAACACATACCATAAAAATGACGTAAAATATCGACTCACCTTTTTAAAGTAGTTAAATGTGTCAGGGGACCTCTCACACATCTCTGTGACAAGAGTGACAGCTGTAATAAGAACTGCATGGTTTTTCTCCGCAATTAGAGTTCGACATGCAGGAAGGAACATTTCCATTAGCTCTGGCACTTTTCTAACGATTCGGAAAGCACATAATGCAGCCTTTTTCCTTAAGTAAGCATTATTGGATTTGAGTAGCCGTTCTATCTCTGGAGCCAAATCTCTGGACATTTCTACAGAAGCGATCGTTCCCAAAGTACACAGTGCCAATCCAACGACAAACTGTGCGTTTGAATTTAAATCGCTACAAAACATACGTTAAAAGATTAGTTATTTAGTTACATTAAATATGTTTATATTTAGAACATGTGGTTACATTATCAGCTTACTTTTTAAGAACATTTGTAATTAGAAGATGAGTGTCTTGACGTTCATCGAGTAATAACATTGCTCCTAAATAACCAATACGTTTGTCTGTGAATCTAGGTGAAGCTATTAATTTGAGACATTCTAGCTGGCCAAAGTGTGCAGGATATCCTAACATGTGAATGTAAAGTAATTTGGCCACTGAGCGACATCGCCAAACTGAATCTTCATCCCGAAATGTATTTCGAATATTGGCACACTCTTTGTTTACAACTTCTCTTTCTTCTGCTGCCGTTCTTGCCGCACGTATCATTCGGATCAAGTCTCGAAGACGCAGTGGAGCTGGCATTTTTACTAAATTCCACAAATATTTTAAGAATTTTAACTTCATTCCGTTAAATATATTTGTTAATTAAAATGTACACCCTATATGACTAAAATAACTTTTTCTACATTATGTGAGTGTGAATAGCGGAAGTGAGTTAAACACCACAAAAGTAACAACAATTAAGCTCATTAAGCCTGTAGTTCGCGTTGGCGCATGAGAAAGTAAACAATATAATCAATACATAATTAGTTCAAGCCAACGTCACATGTGCACTATATAATAGAACGTATAACAAAAATAAGAAATGAAATAATAGTATACGAACGATGTAATGTAACGTAATGGTTTCGTTCCCACACATAATATCAATCTAATATTATTAAGTACAAAGTTACAAAGCATTACTTCTTAATGGCCGTCATTAGTATTAACAAGTAACTGAACATTATACAACCAAAACTAAGTAAAATGTACGAACCCTTAAATTGCTTTACCAAAACCATACTCAATACTCACTTAACTCACTGGCAAAACAAAAATACCCTTTTATACACAAAATCAGCTATTTAAGCACACGTTTTTATGTAGAATTTACATAGTTAAATTCATACCTCTCTCAACAGCGTCATTGATGACCTGCTTGATTGTGTTAGCCACCTCCATGATGGTCAATAAGGCAAACCTTTGGCTTTTAAATGATTGTTCAAAATCAAGTACGCTTAGCCGTGACTTTGCTCAAGACTAGCTTTAAATAGAAATTATTAGACACGTTAAACCACAACACTAAAATTTTCTACTTCACTAAGCTAGAACCAATATTGTACTGTAGAATTTATTGATATACAGTACATTTTTTGTACCACTACATTTGTTAACTGCGTATATGCTAAATAAAGCACAGTAATAATTATTAACATATTTAAAAATAAAATTTTCAAAGAAACGAAACAATTCGACAAAATATTTGTGCGGGTGTTATGTGCAATTAACAAAAACAAAACAAACACAATATAATGAGATAAAATTAAAGAATACTAAAACAGTAACTCAATCAAAATAAAGTTTCGCTTGATAGCAGGTTTAAAAGTATTAGGATTCTCAGACAACGAGTCCTAACGCATATAACGTAGTGAAGAAGCTATAGCATTAGCCTTCGGCATATTAACCATGGTTTAATACCATTCACTAAAGAATTTTCTGCACAGAACGCCATAACAGTCGTAGCGTAAATGTATTAGTTATTACAATACTTTGTTGGATTACATTGTAAGGTGATTATGAAAATAGAATAAATCTTACCGGGTCACAATCAGAATTTACAGGCTGTTTATCCTCTAAAATTGTTAAGGAACTGTTAACATGAAATTACAAGCATAACTATAAGGAGGATTACTTACAATTCAATTGAAATTATATAATTCTTAAAACATAATATTATAATTTCCGTTATTTACTTTTCTATTTGCACTTGTCCTATGAGTTTGTGAGCATTAGGATTGTATTTGGGATCGTTTTCAATCTCTTCTTGTCGTGTTCTACCTCCACCAATTAAATCGAATTCCTCATTAAGCTTAGAGGAGATCCGAACCGAATTAATCAAAAATCTCCACAAATGTGAGACACTGAGACGAGACTGACTGTCCGTCACCGCTTATGGCTTATGCACTCCACCTGCTTATAAATAACCAAATTGGTTAACAGACTTGAAAAAATATGTTCAAAATGCTAATATCAAATATTTCAATTTCAAATTGAAAAAAATTACTCACGCTTATGTTGCAGAAATTGTGTTACAATTACAATGATGACTACAAGATTCAAATAATTGTAGCAGAATGTAAGCTCAGTAAGCTATACTAGCTGTAGTGTCAAAATGTCAAAAACGGAAAAAAATGCAGAGACAACAACGTACAATTGACAATATAATATGATGATACACAACAGTCAAGCTTCGCAGTATAAACCCAAATATTATACGTTCCACATTAATTGGTCCTTAACTAAATTGCAGATCGCTCGCACACTTTCATTGACACACATACACATAACATAAAACCATAAATAATTACAAACCCTTATAAGTCATTGTGTATAAGTATAGAAGAACATCTATTGCTACAGATTTCTGCTTGATTACTGGCCAAAAAGTTAATACTGCTGTTCAACACAAATCCCTATAATTATTGAGCAGTTAACACTACTACACAAATATTAGTTTAGTTACAATTAATTTTTTAGAGTTTGCAATCCGCAGATTCAGCAGAAACTACCTATATGGTAGTAAAGTATGGTGTATGTGTATGATAACTAAGATTATTGTGTTTGAACGGATGGTGGGAAGCGGCTTTCTCTGGACATGTGGAACTTTCGCCCAACCCTAGTGATGATGATGAGATGCATGCACATCTGTACATCTCGCCACATCCCTTACAAACATGACTATACACACATTCACACAAATGCATACTCTCAAATGGATTTAAAAGAGTGAAAGTCACTCATGAGCTATATAACTGTATACGAGACAGGGCTATTTGGCTACTGCTACAGCTCCAGTGCCAATTTTACCAACTGTCCAATGGAGAAAGCCTTGAAAAGGAAACAGCTTTCACTCAATCTCTTTTCACCTGTTACTCAAATCTAAACGTGGTAATGGACAATACATTATAGCTACCTATTATAACACATCTGTCAAGCCCCGTAGATGGGGCAGTAACCCATATTGCATTATTTGTGCTACCTTGATGAATGTTTCCAATTTCTACTTATGCCCTACTATTCAACCATATTCATATTCTTCTACTCTAGGATTCTGCAGCGACGAAGATGATACCATTAAGACAACATGAAGATGACATTTACTTTGATTTTGATTTGATGACCATATCTATCTAAGTTTAGATGAATTTTACCTACATTTACATTTTACATACATTTTATCTACATTAACAAATATACAAAGGTATAGGTACGCGAAATTATTTCCAATAACAGCCAAAATAGTGTCGAGTGGTTGTGTAAAAAGTAAAGCCCGGCTGAGGGACTCGAACCCCCGCCCTTCTGGTAAACGCGACCGATGCTCTTCCAACTGAGCTAAGCACGAGCTTATTACCTTCTTACACAATCAACAAGCCTAGTCTATCCTCGAGACTTCCAAGTCTCACATTATACCAACACCGCGACAACTTCCCATTTTTATTCAGAGTGCTTCCACGCACTCACCCGCTCCTCCTATGAGAAAATACGGGGACCGAAAACCCATCTCCACCATGTCGAGTTGATGTGTAAAAAGTAAAGCCCGGCTGAGGGACTCGAACCCCCGCCCTTCTGGTAAACGCGACCGATGCTCTTCCAACTGAGCTAAGCACGAGCTTATTACCTTCTTACACAATCAACAAGCCTAGCCTATCCTCGAGACTTCCAAGTCTCACATTATACCAACACCGCGACAATAGCCAAGTAAAATCTAATTAATTCCGTGTATGCGGAATTATTTCGACACGGGGAATTATATCGATTATACGGTATGTACATATTGAAACAGTGGCATAATGAAATGGCATTAATTACAAGCTTTAACCTTATCTTATATCATTAATGTTTTATAGGATACGAGAATGCTTCGTTTGTATTGTCCGAAAAGGCAAGTTGCAGATTTATAGTTATACACAATTGTTAATGTTTTTATTTATATTTATTAATACAAGAGAAAGACCTAACTGACCTAAGTTATTATAGTAGACGATTTCTTTAACTACAATAATCTACACTTTATGACATGACCAAAGCCATATCGCTTTTGTATAGTGAGTATTACCATTACCATATATCTGATTCCATATACCAAGCAGACTACTTATATACTAGGTAACATTTTGCTGGCGATTCTTTGCTGGGGCTCGTACTTTATGCATTATTTACTGCTTGCCGTTTACTCTGTCGTGGAATAGATCGCCGGGAGCGAAAAAGTGATACGAAGGCATTGGTCACTTCGTGTTTAGAGGTAAATGACTTTGTAACAGGTATAAGAAGGACATCCCTATCAGAAGAACTGATTTCACTGAGGATCTTTTGAATCTTTTTGTGGATAGCTTCCATATTGTTTTCCTCTGGTAATTTGAACCAGTATACAGTGCTTAAATCAATCCCTTCCCTCTTCGCACTTTCAATATTCCTTGGATGACTTTCAATGAGATTTTCTGATGCACCCGGGTAGCTGGGTCCGCCTTCTCCTTGTTTCACTAAGGCCTCTGGGAGAACCCTCGAATTTCCTTGGGTAGGAGAACTTTGCTCGTCAATATATCGCTTGACTCTATGATGGCCATGTCCTTTTTGATTTTCAGTAGCGCTTTCGATGTAAACGCACGCACGATAAGGCTCTAAAAACGAACAATTCAAAGATTATTTTGTGGTTTGTGTTACGGAAATATGTGTTGTGCCAAGCAAAGAAGTTGTAACAATGTAGTCTCTGTATAAATTATTAGAACCTATTTGGTACCATGATGCTCAAATTACCTTCAGGATTAAAATCCCGTCGCTTTCGCATAATTGATTCATCACTAGACCCTTCCGAGGTTTCTGATGTCCCTTCAGATTTCAAAACTTTTATTGCATCTGCTAAAGAAGTTTGCAGTTTTTGCATTTCATCGACAAGATATTTTTCTCGTTTAGACATGATATCAAAAACCATTCGAATTTGCTTAGCAAGCTCAGACGATTCAGACATGAGCTTGTTCAATGCTGCCCCATTTTCATTAGAATTAGAACCCGAAGTTTCACTGCTTTCTTTGCTATCGTTACTTGATAGCCCTTGCGCGGATTCTGAATCCTCTTCAGAAGACGATACGTGTTTATGAGACGTTTTAGTCTTTTCGTGAATGGTTTCTTCCTCTCCTATTTCATTTGTTTCTTCATCCACTTCCAGTTGATTCTCTTCATTATCTCCATAAGATTCATGTTTATCTTTACTTCCACCATGGCCCTGCCCTTCACTACTAAAACTCCCTTGGCCTTGACCTAGGTCTTCATTACTATTGCCTTCTCCTTCATTACTAATACTGTATTGGCCTTCATTGCTACTGTCCCGTCCTGCAGCATCATAACCAGTATGCCCATCTCCACTGCCACTTTGACCATGATTGACCATCTGCCTCTCTTCTTCTATCTCGATCGCGGCATTTGCAGCATTATCCCCAGCTGCAACTGATTGTATGGCGGCAGCCAAAGAATCGGCTTCTGCCCTCAATGCATGGTCATCCATCTAAAAGAAATAACCCAACATGACCAATGAACATAAAGGCATATTACTCCACATTTTCCATGTTAATAATAGTGTTAAGAATACAGGCATTATAGACAAATACAGATATATTATTGCGTTTTATACCAGACCTTATTATTGTTACGTCTTTTCCGTGCTGCAGCATCTTTCGGGTGAGCTCTTTTGTGTGCCCCATCACGATGCATATTCCTTTTTTCCCTTGATACAAATGACACGCTCTCATCACTGCTGAAAGAAAAATCAATGTATGAAGATTTCGTTTCAGGGAACTCCAAGCATTAATAAAATAAGTATTAACTCACTGTTTTCTATGATGATCGTTATTTTTATTGACACCTGAAGACGATACAACTGCTAACAGTAGAAACAATCCTCCTAACAAAATTAAGCGATTCATCTCAGTTGTACGAACGTTGAAATACTTTCTCTTTTATATACTTTATGCGATCCTCTTGAAAAACCCATCTACTACATAATATTAACTTCAGTAGATAACAATAAATTACTATTAGGTTAAAGTAATCTATTTCTTCCTTGACAACCCAATAACCCAAGTGCAAACATGAATTTTTTGAAAAAATGCATGAAGTTGGTAAAGTAAAATAGCTAAATAAAGAGACAAAAGAAACGGTCTATAACATGTGGATCGCAGTAGCCAGCAATAAAATATGATGAAGTTAAACTAGTGAACAATGTTATAATTTATTGCTTTATCCATTAACTTATATAAATATATGGTCAATGGTCTATGGACGATAATAGTAAAATTAAAACATTATGGACATGACATGATTACTTTATCTTATGGAAAATAAATTTTATTATCGCTTACAATTTCTTTAGGTAGACATAAATTAGCCTCTCATTTAAAATGGTTCTTATAACATACAGTCGACAATCTATACTGTGATACAATGCACAAACCGGGATGTGGGATAATAGTTTGTACTTTGTACACAAACTTTGTAAATATTATATTATGAAATAAAGGCGAAGGCAATAAATAATGTCCTTTTTCGATATAGCAAATTATTCCTTTGTTGTATGTATCGTAACCGTAAGGGATTTTTACCGAGGTATATATAAACTATAAATTGATATCAGCCAGCATGTAATAGTATTTCTGTTAAATATTAATGTTGGAAGTATCAATATGTATCCCAGATATAATTTACTTTTGCTCAAGCTTAAAATCAGCTATCACCAGAATTAGGAGGACGAATATCGGAGTTTCGTTTCAAGCAGTCTATGATCCAGTTTATGCCTTCAGCAATTCCTTCCCTGTGAAGTAATGTAATACAAGTTATGCTTTATTTACAAAAATTGAATAGACATTCATACATGCTTACCTGTCTATCCAATAGCATATTCTAATCCTACGTCTCAAACACAAGTACATCAGATTTAATATTAATGATGATTAAATTATTTTCAAAAAATGTATTTTTGTACAATGGATATTATACTATTATAATTTAGTTAATCAAATTCAAAAATGTCGAAAAATATGTATAATTTGTTAATTAATTGCTTCATACAATTGATAAAATGGGAAACTAAGGTATGCAATAATTATATAGGTATTTTATGATAAATAGACTATTGAAATTTACCCAGTAAGAGCAGAAACCGGCATAACCATGCAATCTCTGGAGCCAATTAGATGTGCACTTTGATTGAAAATCGGTTTTACTTCACGAACTCCCATGCAGTCAGGAAGGTCTTGCTTATTTGCCAAAACTAATAAAGGTACTCCGGTTAAATATTCGTTTCGAATCATTTTATCTGCGGAAACAAGAATGTCACATTGTAGCTTTGAATAAACATTCAATATCAGGTAATATTGAATATCCGTCCAATATACAGATTCATGGGCTTTTTGATTGTTTTAATATTGGCTACTTCCGTGATTTACATTCACTGTAATAAAATAATATAATATTATAATATAAAAGTAAAGCCAGCAAACAACAAAACTAACCGAAAGCTGCTTTAGATTCTTCTATTCTCTCTCGATCGTGAGAATCAATCACATATATCACGGCATGACATTCTGAATAGTACTGTAAATTATTACAAACCATTATAAAATTAATACTAAACATTTGTATAAAATTCAGAGAATTTAAAAATATTTCTATGCAAAAAAGTAAGTAATACTTTGTCCCATAAAGATTGTAGCTCTGTCTGTCCGCCGAGGTCCCAAAACTGAATTGATATACCCGTTGTATCTATTTTTCCTATGTTTAAGCCCACGGTAGATGTGACTCTGGAAGGGTCGGGTCTTTTATAGTTCTTAACTAAAGAAGCCTTGGCAGCATCTAAATATGTCTGCGACAACAAAAATAAATATCATATGGTCAATGGTTTATAGCGAAAATCTTTTTACCACGGCAAAAGTGCCTGCCATAATGGAAATATTTACAGCTAATATATAATCTATATATATACTAAAACGTTTGTTTATTAAGAACTAGGAAGCATTAATTAATTAAACGGCTGGATTTAGGCAGCGGGATATCGTTGCCTCAATTGCTCCCGTTGCCCCCTCCCCCGTTGCCCCTAGTTCAGCCACTTAACCTATTATCTTTGCCATTTCCTTCCCATTACTATTTCTGCCTCTTTTTTGACCTAACCTAATTAAAAATAAGCATATTACTTGCTTGTTAGGCTTTAACAATAAAACAGTTTATTTTTTATTAGGTTAGGTCAAAAAAGAGGCAAAAATAGTGACCGGAGGCAACGGAGACAATATATTAAAGTAAAAGGTTAAGTGGCTAAACTAGGGGCAACGGGGGAGGGGGCAACGGAGGCAACAGGGGCAACGGGGGCAATTGAGGCAACGATATCCCGCTGCCTAAATCCAGCCAATTAAACAATATAATTATTGTACAGTTTTTCCAGCGTTATCCAATCCAAGAATGACAACGCAATATTCGTCCCTCTGAGTTAAATAGCGATACAATCCAGAAAATAAGGTATACATTTTTATTCTTTCTACCTATACGTAAGCCTATATCGGAGTTTCGGAACTATTACTATTTTAATTTAAACTTTTTGGTATTTTATCCTTCAGGCATATTGATTAGACTTCGACGCCTTGTCAGTCAATATTACAGGAAGAATTGATGACGAAGTAATGAAGACGATTTAATATAAAATGGCTATCTGTCACTGTCGATGTGTCAATTAAATGTCCAACTAAATGTCAGCTAAGAAATGGCAATGACAGTTACTTAAGTTTTGGAAATTAGAAACATATGAAACATCTATTATATATTATCTGTCTGTATTTAAGTTTTCCCAAACAATCTTTTCCCGGAACTTAGCTTCCGTGAACTTAGCATTGTACCAACGTTGGATGATAGATAGCCTACCTATTCCAATATCCATTTGACGGAAATGCATCTTCCCCTTCACCAACTTTCTTTTATCAAGAACGGGTTTCATTCAAGTGTCAATCCGTATTGTTACTCAATGTGTCACTGATCAATTGTTGGATTAGGGATCATAATTCATAATTTTGCATGGCTTTATAACATTCAGTGACAAAAGCCATGTAAATGCGAATACTCTTTAAAACGTAGTTAGCCCTAGCTCCACCTTTCACCTTGCTTTCTATCGTTCTTAAAACGTTCATCTGTGAAAGCTGTTACTTTCACCATTGATTTTTTTTCAATGTATAAGTATTTCCTAAGTATGTAATTGGTATCTATTGTTTGGAATAATAATTTAGTCTTTGCTAAAATATAGGACACTGACACGATCACAAAAGGGCGAGTGCCATCACTATCAAAACATGATTCATGAAGTTATAAGAGTAGATATCCGTTTTCTGTTTACCTATAGATAGTAAAATGGAATTTCAATTCATTCAAGATACCAATCGAAGTCAAAGAAAATTTTCCGTTGAATGTATAACTTTCCATCCATGACAAATAGTTAGGGTGGGGCTTGCTGGCTATCAACGATTGACTCAAACGCTGTGTCTAATTAAAAATTATTTTTAGCTCTAGAAATCTCATTCTTTCTATGTTATCCCTTTTCTTTCAGTTTCTCGTTGTGACTATTATGTCATTTAAAATGTAAGTGGACTAAGTCCATTATTTACACATACTGTGTTTTTCTAAAGTGATACTATAGAACGAATAAGAATGATAATAACAGCATGATGGAGAGTAATGAATTCGCCAATCCCCATTTTCTATTTATCTGTACTGTTAGGGCGGTCATATGTTAATTTTCCATGAATCTGTAATTTTATATATTTCTGACTATATTCTATAAGTTTTAGTGTATTATGTTTGTAAGATGGCCGTTCTCCATCTTACCTATAGGAGGCCACCTTTTAGTCGGACATACCTTACTGTAAGAGGCCACCTTTACAATGTTTCATGTTATAAATGCGGAGACCATCTTATAATGTTTCATGTTATAAAGGTGGAGACCATCATATAAATGTGGAGACCATCTTATACATAGAGTAAGGAAAAAGAGATGACGAAACCCGCCGTGGTCATGTCCAACTTTAGCATTGTATTTCTGTAGGCGGTTTGTGACTTGTAATATTTGTGTTCTAATATATTCATAAGTTAATATTCAGTTGACTCTAATTATGTATGCAGGAAACTTCGTTCTTTTCAAGGTACGATACAATGAACTTTATCTATGTGATGTAATGTATTTTATGATGTGTTTCATATTCGTGTACTTTCGTGTTAAGACATTATGTTAATTAATGTAAGAAAATCACTATCTTAATCACCAATGTCAAAAGTTGTACGCTTTTATTGTATGTACTTTTTATATAGTTTTGAACTTTATGTTATAAGAAGTTATATGAAACCAATTCGATTTGTGAACGTTGAACTTTCGACTGACGCCAAGAAACCTCATTACGCATTCATGTTCGTCTGAATTCTTTTGTAGTTCTTGTATCTTTGTCATGTATTTTCCGGAGTCTATAAATACAACCTCCGACCAATGTATTAGTGTGAGTCTTAGATAAGTATTTGATTGAACAAGTCAGTCAGGAAACACGCTCTCATTTTACGCCAAATAAACTGAGAACCTGACACGAAATTTTGTATTGTTTCTTTTGAGTCTTTTTACTTGCATTGCTAATAGTCATCATTCTATTCAGTATTCAGTAATTAGAAGTCATCAATTCATTTCAATTATTTCTAAGCTCGCCAAAGACATAGACTTAGCTTTTCACACAACATCAGCCTTTACATTAGAAAAGAATAATTAGATTACTGATATCTTTCCAATTCCTTGTTACAGCCCAAAACATTGGTCCTTCGAGCCGGATGTCAAAGATCAACCTCTTTGGCACAAAACCTACCGGGAAACTGTTCGGGCGTTGGTGAGATAGCCGTAAAATTCCGTGACCGGACGAATAACTCTTGTTCCAGTGAAGAAAGTAAAGTCTACAGCAATGGAATCCCTAGTCAACAAACGCACTCATTTGAAGGGAAGAATCACTCACTTGCAGAGGATCGTCGAGGCGCACTCCACTACTCCATTGACAAGCGGGGCGGCCAAGACGTACTACGATGAACTCCAGAAATTGATTGAGAAAAATGATGCCTTATTTGAAGACATAACTCTACAACTATCCGAAGGTGCAGATTTCCATCCCCACGAAGAGGCAAGAACTACCCAGCTTAACCGAATGATGGAAATGCTATCAACTTTAAACGTGCTACTTGGTCTGGTTCCTTCTACTGCGAGAACTACGGCTGGCGCTACTTCACAGGCAGATGCAGCATCCACTTCCACTTCTTCACCCGGGTCTCAAGAAGCTGTTACTGCAAAGGTTCGACTACCTCAGCTTAACCTACCTAGCTTCAACGGAAATCGTCATGAGTGGACATCCTTTCACGACCTGTTCAAGGCTGCCATCCACAACAATGACACTCTGAGCAACGCACAGAAGCTACAATATCTGAAGTTGTCGCTGGTGGGAGAACCTGCTGCATTACTACAATCCTTTCCAGTAACTGACGTAAGTTATGGTGAAGCCTGGAAGACGTTGACGGACAGGTATGAAGACACTCGTGAAATCATAAAAGCTAACTTTGATCGAATTCTCAATCAAGGAAACGTCAATAGCGACAACCCTTCTACACTTCAAAAGCTGGTCGACACATCCAGGGAGTGTCTGAGGGCTATCCAGAATGCGGGAGCGGATGCAGCTCAAGCATATGATCTCCTGGTGATTCAGCTCATCTCTAAGAAATTGGACCCAGACGCACGGCTTCAATGGGAACGTACGATGAAACACGGAACTCTTCCTACCATAGAGGGATTCATGGAGTCTCTGGGGGAACAAGCAAGAGTCAATACGGCAGCAAAGGGTACAGATGGAAGAAAGCAACCGAAATCTGATGGGAAAAAGAAAGAAACATTAATCAACCATGGAGCAACCAGTTCCAGTTCTGGACAGCCTAAATCTCTCTGTGTTGCTTGCGGAGAGGACCACATGCTCTTCAAATGTCCTACTTTCAGGGCGATGACTGTTCCGGAGCGCTGGGATGTCGTCCGTACCAACCGTTGCTGTTTCAATTGTCTGAAGAAAAACTGTCGAATCGATAAATGTACGAGTGGACCTTGCAAGGCTTGTAGGAAGAAACACAATTCGCTGCTCCACCAGGACTCAGCTGCTCCTCCGCCTTCGTCTGCACCCGTACCTGTATCTGCTCCAGTCGAGCCTGCACGGGCGATTCATCTTTCGTCTATCTCTAATACTACTCAAGTACTCCTTTCTACAGCATTGATCCGAGTTCAGGACGTCAGCGGTTGCTATCAACTCTGCCGGGCATTATTGGACAACGGATCACAGGCTAGCTTCATCACCTCAAGCTGCGCTACACGACTCGGTCTCCGTCGACAGAAGGTGAATGTTCCACTCACTGGGTTGGCAGCAGTCAGCGCTGGGGCATCTAGAGAAGCAACTGATTTGACTTTCACTTCTTGCCATGGATTCGAGCCATTGTTCCGTATTCAGGCTTTGATCCTCAAGAACGTGACACGAGATCTTCCAACGGTACCAGTCGTCCCAGAAACATGGCCACATCTTTTTGGACTACAGTTGGCGGATCCACGCTATTATGAGATTGGTAAAATTGACATACTCTTGGGCGGAGACATTTTCTTAAATCTTCTTAGGTCTGGAAAAATCGAAAGCCCACCGGGTTCTGGAGCACCAGTGGCAGTCGAAACAGCACTTGGTTGGATCGTTGGAGGCAAGACCAGTACAGGCAGTACCTCTTCTTCTTCAATCCTGGGACATCATGTGCACTGTGACTTGGACGTTCAGCTTCAGAAATTTTGGGAGCTCGAGGAAATTCCGAAGCGGCAATTACTCACCCCAGAAGAGAAGGCTTGCGAACAGCACTTTGCGACTACTCATACTAGAAAGAAGGATGGACGTTTCGTCGTCCGATTGCCATTCCGGTCTGATGTCAAGCAGCTTGGGGCGTCTCGGGACTCAGCAGTTCGGCGTCTGAAGGCTTTGGAGAAAAGACATTCTGGGCAGCCTTGTGAGCAAGCAAGGTACAAGGATGTCTTGGAAGAATATTTGACACTGAATCAGATGGAGTTGGTCCCAATTGACGACAACGCTTCCTCAACTTACTACATGCCTCATCATGCGGTGGTCTCCGAGTCCAGCTCAACCACCAAGGTCCGTGTTGTATTTGATGCTTCGGCTTCCTCATCATCTGGCGTATCCCTGAACGAGACTCTGATGATAGGACCGAAATTGCAGGAGGACTTGGTCTCAATCTTGACTCGTTTCCGAAAACACAAGATTGCCATCACTGCAGACATTACGAAAATGTATCGACAAATCGAGATGCACAAGAATGACATTGACTTCCAAAGAATAGTCTGGAGAAACAACCCAACTGAACCGATCAGAGATTACCGGATGCTGACTGCAACCTTTGGGACGTCCGCGGCTCCTTTCTTGGCAATCAGAAGTTTACAGCAACTAGCAATAGATGAAGAAGTTCGCCATCCGGTGGCATCGGCAGTATTGCGTCAAGACTTTTACGTTGATGACTTGATGTCGGGTGCTGCTACAGAAGAAGAAGCTACTCACCTTCAAGGCGACCTGACCACTTTGCTTGCACGAGGATGTTTCGAGCTGCGGAAATGGTCATCGAATTCGACTTCTCTTTTGTCACAGGTTCCAGAATCCATGAGGGAGGTCAACCAAACTTTACCGATTGACACCGATAACAGTGTGAAGACTTTGGGTCTCCAATGGCATCCATCCAGCGACCAATTCTCCTTCAATGTCACGGTGTCCGAATCTACAACAGTGACGAAGCGGACCATCCTTTCTGACGTTTCTAAGGTCTTCGATCCTCTGGGTTGGCTGTCACCTGTTACAGTAAGAGCAAAAATTCTTATTCAACACTTGTGGAGGGCTGGACTCATGTGGGATGAAAGCGTGCTGTCCGACCTCCATGAGACCTGGCTACAGTATCGAGAGCAGCTTCCGGCCATTGAATCCATCCGAATACCTCGCAGAGTAACTCAAGACAATTCGATTACACACCAACTTCACGGGTTCTGTGATGCTTCAGAACAAGCTTATGCCGCTGTTGTTTTCCTCCGTTCAGTAGATGAGAATGGCGTGGTGACAACTAAGATGATATCCGCGAAGAGCAAGGTGGCCCCTGTCAAGCAAGTAAGTCTACCGAGGCTGGAGTTGTGCGGAGCAGTTCTACTAGTACGACTGATTGAACATGTACGAGAGAGTCTCAAGTTGCCCATTGATGAGATAGTCGGATGGACAGACTCTACCATTGTGCTGGCCTGGCTGTCTTCGCCCCCTCAGAGATGGAAAACTTTCGTGGCCAATCGAGTTTCAGAAATTCAAGACGTTCTTCCTGCTACTTCATGGCGGCATGTAAGAAGCGAAGACAATCCTGCTGACTGCGCATCTCGGGGTATAACACCAACAGAACTCATAAATCATCATCTCTGGTGGGAAGGCCCTGCATGGCTTTCACGACAAGAACTTCCTTTGGACAACGAACATTTATTGGACAATCAGATTCCAGAGGAACGAACAACTATCAAGAATTTTGCGGTCTTAGACGACCATTCTCTATTACTGAGGTATTCTAATTTGATGAAACTTTTACGCGTAACAGTTTATTGTAGCCGTTTCATCGTCAACTCGAGACGTGGACGCAGCCCAGAGTCATCCACTCTTCCGATTTTATCACCGACTTTTGACGAGCTGGACAATGCACTCCTGAGGTGGGTTCGTATCGTTCAAGAAGAAGCGTTTCATGAGGACATCAAAATGCTGAGGATGCGCAAGTCCGGCAGCAGTTCTTTAAAAAATCTAAGTCCGATTTGGGATAGCGAGTCGTGTCTTCTACGTGTAGGCGGCCGCCTACAGAAAGCTGACATCCATACTGATGCGAAACATCCAATTCTACTGCCTAAGAACCATCGGTTGACACAACTACTCATCGCCCACTACCACGAGAAAGATCTACATGCAGGTCCACAAGCGCTGCTTGCTACTCTTCAACAGAGGTTCTGGATAATTGCGGGTCGAGATGTCATTCGCCACTTTGTTCGAAGATGCGTTGTTTGCAGCAAAATTCGGGCACGTTGTGCACAGCAAAAGATGGGAGATTTACCTGCCTGTCGAGTGACTCCGGCTGCGCCGTTTGAACGCTGTGGAGTTGACTACGCTGGACCATTCCAAACTACAGCCAGATCTGGTCGAGGTCAGAAAACCTTCAAATCGTACGTGGCTTTGTTCGTCTGTCTGGTGACCAGGGCAATCCACTTGGAGTTAGTGACGGATCTGACTACTGAAGCTTTTCTTGCGGCTTTGAGACGTTTCGCTTCAAGAAGAGGAAAACCTGCAGATATCTACAGTGACTGCGGGACGAACTTTGTGGGAGCAAAGCGGAAGTTGGAGGACTACGAGAAACTGGTTTCTTCAGCAGACCATCAACAAAAGGTACATAGCAAACTATCTGAACAATCAATTAATTGGCATCTTAATTCGCCTGCAGCACCTCATCACGGCGGGTTATGGGAGGCGGGTGTCAAGTCCATGAAGTTTCATCTCACCCGGGTTGCTGGCTCTGCAACACTGACTAGCGAGGAGATGCAGACTTTGTTGGCCCAAGTTGAAGCATGCCTCAACTCACGACCGATGACGGAGCTTTCGAGCGATCCCAATGACTTACTGCCGTTGACACCTGGACACTTCCTTATTGGGCGGCCACTGACTGCTATATCTGAACCTGACCTGACAGACCAGAAGGAAGGCCACCTTTCTCGATGGCAACGTGTTCAGCAGATGTACCATCATTTCTGGAGACGTTGGTCGAACGAGTATCTGACGAGATTACAACAGAGAAACAAGTGGCAGAAGCAACATGACAATGTCAAAATCGGTTCCATAGCATTAATCCGAAATGAAAATCTTCCTCCAAACCAGTGGAATCTTGGTCGAATCATCGCTACTCATCCTGGACAAGATAACTTAATCCGTGTGGTAACTTTACGCACATCACTGGGAGAAATTCGACGCCCGGTAACGAAACTGTGTATTTTACCTATAGACTAATTGACTTTATTTTATTTTGAAATTGGATATTTCAAGGCGTGGTGTAATGTTAGGGCGGTCATATGTTAATTTTCCATGAATCTGTAATTTTATATATTTCTGACTATATTCTATAAGTTTTAGTGTATTATGTTTGTAAGATGGCCGTTCTCCATCTTACCTATAGGAGGCCACCTTTTAGTCGGACATACCTTACTGTAAGAGGCCACCTTTACAATGTTTCATGTTATAAATGCGGAGACCATCTTATAATGTTTCATGTTATAAAGGTGGAGACCATCATATAAATGTGGAGACCATCTTATACATAGAGTAAGGAAAAAGAGATGACGAAACCCGCCGTGGTCATGTCCAACTTTAGCATTGTATTTCTGTAGGCGGTTTGTGACTTGTAATATTTGTGTTCTAATATATTCATAAGTTAATATTCAGTTGACTCTAATTATGTATGCAGGAAACTTCGTTCTTTTCAAGGTACGATACAATGAACTTTATCTATGTGATGTAATGTATTTTATGATGTGTTTCATATTCGTGTACTTTCGTGTTAAGACATTATGTTAATTAATGTAAGAAAATCACTATCTTAATCACCAATGTCAAAAGTTGTACGCTTTTATTGTATGTACTTTTTATATAGTTTTGAACTTTATGTTATAAGAAGTTATATGAAACCAATTCGATTTGTGAACGTTGAACTTTCGACTGACGCCAAGAAACCTCATTACGCATTCATGTTCGTCTGAATTCCTTTGTAGTTCTTGTATCTTTGTCATGTATTTTCCGGAGTCTATAAATACAACCTCCGACCAATGTATTAGTGTGAGTCTTAGATAAGTATTTGATTGAACAAGTCAGTCAGGAAACACGCTCTCATTTTACGCCAAATAAACTGAGAACCTGACACGAAATTTTGTATTGTTTCTTTTGAGTCTTTTTACTTGCATTGCTAATAGTCATCATTCTATTCAGTATTCAGTAATTAGAAGTCATCAATTCATTTCAATTATTTCTAAGCTCGCCAAAGACATAGACTTAGCTTTTCACACAACATCAGCCTTTACATTAGAAAAGAATAATTAGATTACTGATATCTTTCCAATTCCTTGTTACAGCCCAAAACATGTACTGTAGGCGCAAAAGGATACTATACTCATTTCAACGAATGACTGTGATACATTCTCTCTTGCTTTCACTGATGTATTTGTATTATACAGTAATTTACTGTCGGTAAAATTGTGAAGAGCTGTCATGTCAGCAGAGCCTGCTCTATAGTATAGCTTCATCACCGAGTCTTCAAATAACATACTGTAGTAAATCTACATCCATAACTAAGTAATGGACTAGGATGTAGTGCCAGCCAGAAGGCACAACTTGTTTGCTTTCTATTCTGCTGTTTAAATTGAATACTACCAACATGATGGGTAGACACATTATACAAAATAATAAGCTTTTTAAATGTAACTGCCTATCAAGAGAGTCAGTCAGATCAAAACCGTAAAGCATAAAGAACTTGTGTATGTGCATGTGGAATGTGCCTGAATTCTATGATACTCTCCATCTAAATAAATGCAGTCGATTTCATAAGTAGTTTCGCCGTTCCCAGTCGAAAAATAATTATATTCGTCTGGAAGAAGAAAATGCGAAAGAAGAAAATCAATTTTCCATGCTCTTCTATTTTGCTGTTCATCTTCCAACTTTTCTGCATATCATATCTGTTTCTGCTATCTTCGGACGAATACGTGCAATTCTATTTACCATTCATTATACGATCTACAATACATACTCCGATATATTATCACATTGAATTGGGCGAATATTCATAGTAATGCCAGAATGCCAGGTACACCTAGTGTACCATAACTCGTTTGGAATTGCTCATTATTTCTCCAGATTGTATTTTTTACTTGTTGGATTTTCATTGTTCCATGATGCGATTATAGCCAGATACTTACGAATTGAACGCATGGCTTAACTTTTATAGTATAATTTCTATAATTTATCAAAGGATACCAAAAACAAATGATTAAGTACGTAATACAACGACTTGCATCGTCACACATTCCTATAATCCTTTAGCTGCGATCACAACAAGCACCACCTTAAAATTGATAGCACAGTCAAAAGTATTTAAGCTGTGAATCAGATTGCCTCAGTATGTCGATCTTCTGTGTACAACTCATCAAAAATCCTTTATTATGTACAATATGTAGAATATTTATCATTCTTTAGTGACTTTACGGTACACAAGTACAACTTTCATTTCCCAACTTTTACAAATATGAAACATTGATGAAAATCTTGTGCTTCATAAAGGCATTATTAGGGGTGAGAGGAGATTTTTCTTTGTATGCACACAAAGTAGAATCACGCATAATACAATGTCTACATGTAAACTAAAACGACTGCGTATTGTACATGAGTTCATTACATCATCATAACGGAGCTAATATTTATTGCACAGTACGATTCTCTTCTATCTAGTGTAGTGTAGATTGATTGAGTTTAAATCAAGTCCAGTTTAAAGTGCTTTTATTAGCTACATTGTGTATTTATCCCCTTACAGATATACATCGCCACAGAGTACTTTGCTTAGATGAAGGATTAGGAAATGTGGAGTTGGAATAAGAAATTGCTTTATAGTTTTGTTGTGCATGAGGTATATGTGGAACTTAGGAACATAAAAATAATACTAAACATTTCATGAAATAAGGATTCATTAGATACTGTTAGTTATTGCAATGAGCTCGTGCATCAAACTTACATGTTCTCTGTGCTGTCAATGCATATAATAACTGAATTGGTTTTCAGAGCTATTCACCCATGCTAATAGTATGCAAAAGTAGCGGTCATTCCAGGATATAGATAAATGTATCTGTTGTAATCAGTAGATGAGCAGTATATATTGTTAGGCAAATTAGGTTAGTGACGTGTCTGGGAAGGGAAACATAGGTAAGCAGCCAGCACAACAATTTATTAGAAAGAGAAAGTCGAAGGGAGAAGCCAACAAACCAGCAGAAGATACCACTTAAATATATATAAAACATTTATTTACAAACAAGTAGAACTTGGTTGTTGGATTGGCTCTGGTCTGATAGTTGGTTTCCGTCCTAGTCTCTGTAGACTAATTAGAAAGAGATTAGCAGAAGAGAACTGCCTAGCTACTTTGCTATTCCCTTGTTCTTGATTCCACAAGTCCCATTCCATCCACATTCAGTATGCTACACGGTACAGATAGATAAAACTCCAGGTGGTCTAACTAACTCCATAAGGTATACCCATAAATGTATATTATCTAGACCCACATATTATGTAGTTTTATATCATCAATTTTAACCTATTGGTTTGCTCCTTAAATAACTCAGGGCTCAGCTCTAATTAGGATCTTTAATTGTTTTCAAATTTTATTTTGGCCAAAAGTTAATCTGTGAAAGAATCAGTAAAAATCTGGGGCATATAATAGTTTTACCTGCCCATCATCCTGATTTTGAGATAGAATAATAGCTGACCATTAGCGGATGGTGAACCATCGAGAGTGAAAATTGCATGCTAAGGTTTTCCGAAGGTCCATTTTCACAAAAAACTGAATGAAGTTAGATTCTAGTAATATCGTTATAGCTTATGAGAATATTGTTCATGAATACCTTTCTAACTGCAATCTGAATCAGAGTAGTTTCAAGTTGTCATTTTGTGTTTGGAAGATACGGCTAACTAATAGTTGAAAGTTATCAGACCATTGGTATGTACGCTAGCTAATGCGTGCAGGTTAAGAAGTGAAAGGTAATAATAGTAATAGTAGTGGTGAAATAGTAATTTATTAAATACAGAGTAAAGTTAAATAAATTATCTGGAGCTTTCATCCGGATGAATCCGAATGAAAGCGGATAAAAGCGTATGAAAGCGGATGAATCCGGATGAAAGCGGATGAAAGCGGATGAATCCGGATGAAAGCGGATGAATCCAGATGAAAGCAGATGAAATCGGATCTATATCAATATTATACGATTTTCATTTTGTATTGATTATTGCTACAAAAATGTGCACACGGTCCCCTTTACTCTATTGAATTTATATTTGCTGAA
The DNA here is from genome assembly GCA_020055645.1 of Tomocerus qinae. Taxonomy (NCBI): domain Eukaryota; kingdom Metazoa; phylum Arthropoda; class Collembola; order Entomobryomorpha; family Tomoceridae; genus Tomocerus; species Tomocerus qinae. The sequence goes on along the minus strand of CM034547.1, from coordinate 14,886,761 downwards.
TGCAAGATCTAATTCAAAGTATTGCTTAGATAGATTAGATTTTATTACTGTTATCAAATGATATTGATAATTGCCCAATAGACACAGTACTAGTGATTAAAAATTTTTAAAAAAAGCAACAAAAACAAAAGATTACCATTAAAAGAGTATCAGTATAAAATTATCAATATAAAATTATGGATTGTTGTAGTGATAAAGATGATTTTGTAAAATCTTGCATGATCCATTTAGTACAGAAATGACAATAGATTTTACAGCTCCTTTGGAAAGCCAAATCTTTTTCTGAAGTCATCAAAGAATTTCGTAATAGTACCCTTTGCTCCTATCATCAATCCAATGGTTTCAATATCGTTGAGGTTATATTTAGATTTTAAATATGGAATGCATGGATCGTATATTCTCTTTTTATTTTCATGTACTTCTAGAGGTTGATTCTCATCGCATTCAAGCACTATTGTAGGGTCAACAATAAATCCTTTTTTATCCATAAATGCTATAATATCAACTCTTCTGTTGGATCCATCTTCTAAAGTACAGAAAACCTCTTCGAAAACATTGTAGCTTTTATTCCTAAACGAATCAGCAATCATCGACCGAATTTCATGGTGTCTTGAATTACACAGTAACGAACCATGAGGACAGAATCCCAAAATGTGACCTAAGGTTTCAAACTCGTCATAAGAATTAATTCTGCAACGAAGATTTTGAGAACGTCCAGGGGTGGTTCGGTTTGCAACAACATTAGCTGTCATTTTGATAGAGGAAGTCCATTCAGTATACGTAAGATTCTCTTTACGAAACATCCATGAGTTAGCATAGGGACATTGGCTAAACAGTAAAACTCCTTTACCTTTGGAAGGGAGATTTGACCATTTCACAAACTCACGAGCTCTCAATTCTTCTCTCATACCCTGTGTCAATTTTTTAGTATACGGTGATTTCCTTGATTTAAATTTCTGATATAATTCATTCATATCGTCAGAAGAGAAGCCTAGCTTATTTGTACAAACTTGAATTTCCTCGACATAGTTTCGGCAACAAGAAACGTAGGGATTATTGATTTTATGAAGAATATTGATTATATTAAAAGCTTGTAAATATCTTTCCCAGGATGTACAAGTGATTTCTAATCATTTGCATTTTCGGGAGGAATAAATCATGCAGTTATTAGTATCATGGGGGATTGTATGTATTTCTTTTACGGTACTACGAATGCATTTATCAATTTTGTTAATAAATTTAACTGTTAGTTTATCTGATGGAGTTGATTGTAGAGAGTAAGTAAGAATAGGCCAGATATACTGATTAATTATATTCAACTTTTGATCAGAATAGAGCATCGGAGTGCTTGACAAGATATTTAGTTTATTGATGAGTTTGTCCAAAATTTTGTTTTCATCTAACACAATTTATTCAGCAAATGTAACTCACAAATATTTAATAAAATCATCTTTTTCAAGGCTGATATATGAATTTCGTTATTAATTTTCAAATCACATTCTGAAAGTTTTCCATCTTCAATAATAATAGCTGATAATTTGAAATTATTGATTCTATAACCAGATTCCAGCAACAAACTTTCTGTCATAGTAAAAAGAGTAACTGCAGATTCTCTGGAATTAGCCAACGGGGCTAAATCATCAACGAAACCAAGGATTGATAGATTAGGTAGATTCTTCTCCAATGAAAAGCCGTATTCTTCCGAAATAAGAGGATCAGTGATTTCGTTAAAGACATAATTGATGGAAACATTAAATACAATCGGCGAAAGTGAGAATCCCTGAAAAATCCCGCGTTTTAGATAGATCAGGTCAGATAGTTTTCCATTGGAAGATATCCGAGTCCTATTTTCAGTTTGAAGTTTTAAGGTAAGGTAACGCAGACAATCCGGGATAGGTAGTTCGTATAATGATTTTTCCATATGTAAATGACCCGTAGTATCATAGGCTTGATGACCATCCAAAATTAAAACAACGAAAGACAATTTATTGTTTTTAGCTTTTTAAAGACATCCATTAAGAATAGAAGAATTGATATGACATCCGGGTTCATTAATAAATCCTTTTTGAAATAGATTGAAATTGACAAATAATCGAAGTTTCCTTTCAATTGTCTTTTTAATAACTCGTCGAATGACTGACGAAATTGAAATAGGACGCCAGTTAGAAATGTCCTTTGGGTCACCTTTCTTTTTGAAAGTTAATATTGTTTTTGCTTCTTTCAAACAATCAGGTATAACATTATGGGTAACCATAATATTCGCTAATGTACACAGTACTTTTTCACAATTAGTAGCTTTCAAAGATCTAGGTAAAACACCATAGGGTCCCATAGCAGAATCAGATTTAATAATATTAATAGAAATTTTAATATCGTTTTCAGTTAGACTAGAGTCAAAATGTTCATTGATTGCCAATTGGTCTTCAGGTGTTACGAAAGAGTAATTAGATCTTGTCAGATTATTAGGAGTTCCCCACCTCTTCATAAAACTGGAATGTAGCTCATCAATTGAAATTGAGCATTTTGTATCGTCATTATTAAACATTGACTTCACACAACGCTTTCTTTGATTGAAATAATTATATTGCCTTAAATCATGATTGTATTTTTCCCCTTCGTAACTTTCTAGATTTAGCAGCTTTCCGGGATGGGTTTGTAGAATTCTTGAACGAAGCTCTCATAGATTTAACAAGCTGTTTGTTTTTCCGAAGTTGATAGTATTTCCTGGCAGGGTGTCTTGGACCTGGAAGATGTTCGTTTGCATTTCTTAGAACACAGGCGACCCTTAACACCAACTCATTCAGCAAAATTTCATCCAATTCTTGCAATAATGGTGTTAATCTTTCATTGATTTCATCTAATTCACCATTAAATTTAGACATTCTTTTATCAGAGGATAATGCCATATTACTTTGGTCTAAAGCATCAGAATTTAGAGACTGCTAGTCCATAACAGAAGCTTTATGCGGTTGAGAAATCAAAGAGTTTCTATATTCTAGAGGATGACTTTTAGAAATATGTATGGCAACTCCGCGAGATCCTTTATAGGTTTTTTGACAAATTGGACAATTTGAGTCATCAGACGCATTAGTAATATGACTATCATTAACAGATTCAGAGTTACGGATCCTTCTTAAAAATGCATCAATATCAGGGAGACTGGAGACGCCTCCATAGGCTCTCCTCTAGTATAAGGACTAGAGAGGGACAGTGGGAATCTCGTTAATCCATTCATGCGCGTCACTAATTAGATGACGAGGCATTTGGCTACCTTAAGAGAGTCATAGTTACTCCCAAAGGCCTCCTGCTACCTCCTTTCATGAGCCCCATGGAAGCGACGGATCGGACGGTCGCTTGGCGTTAGCTCGAAATCTCCTCTTGAGCGTAGACCTTATGCTACAGTAGTTACATGGATGTACTAGGCTATGTGTGTCAATCCCTTAGTGCGGGCTTCCCTAGAATAAGATGAAATATTATGTAATGAAATGTAATGTGAATATACAATAGTGTGAAGTCTAACTAACCTACCTACCTACTTGTATTTAGAATAGCATAGCCTGTAGTCGTATTGCCCATACCTACCTATGTTTGAATGAATGTGTCATGTGACACAACTGCACTTGCCTAGCACCCAAACTTAAATGCTAGCAAGTAGTACACTTCCGAATCCTGACGGAAAAGCACGCAATTTTCGGAGCTGTTCTCCAAACTTAGTTAGTGCCCTAATTAAGTTACCTGTGTACTCACCTGAACCCTAATTAACTGACCTTAGTTTATAGTTAGTTAGTCCTAGAATATGTGTGTAAGTGTATTATTTGTTTCTACATAAATAAAAGTGTCTTCACACCAAGTTGCGACTTGCACGTTACACCACATCATTCATAGGAGCATGGAAAAGTAAGAAACCCAAAATGACTCATAGCACAGCCTTATTAGCCCCCTCCAGAGACCTTCATCACAAAATTTGCAAATCCATGATATAGGTTCAATTTCAGCAATAGTAAAATGTTTCAAGTCAGTACATTCAAGATGATACCATCGTTTACAATCATCGCATTGAATACTAAGAGAGGAATCATCGAAAAAACAAATGAAAACGAAATTCGCGTTTCAGATAACCTACAAAGAATTGGCATGGGTCTAATTTAAATTCCATCTATTATACAGATTATATCCACGGCTAGTAGAATCTAGATATCTTAAATCTATCTTACAAACTACAATTAAAATGACAAAAACCTGCCTATGTAAGCGATTATGTGTCATTTTTGGAATCACTTCCAAATTAGCATACACCTTTTGGCATAAAATTGTTTTTTCAGAGTCGCTTTTTGGCATACTTTATTGCCATAAATTGCACTTGGTCACAAAATCAGGATTTCGTGAGTGGAGTGTTGAAAAGTGAGTTGGATAGTGTCATTAAAAATAATTAACTCAAAAACGTAATTATCAAAGCAAGTAAATCAAAACGCATCCGCTAATTCATTCAGAGTAGTTCCAATTTTAACAATTTTTGCCAGCTTTTTGTCATATAATAGTAATTCTTTTCTTCCTATCCGCCCCTCCCTACTAAAAACCTAACCTAATTTTTATAATCTAACATATTCTATGGAAGAGGCGAATAGGTCCCATATATATTAGAAATGTTAATTCATTTCTACATTACCATCTGATAGTAACCCGCACTCTATGCCAATCAAGGAAACATTACTTTATGCCAACCAGTTGTAGAAAAATTTATGCCAATATGATGATTTTTTATTTTATGACAAAAGGTTTATGTCAATTTGGGGGGCTTCTTATTTTTGACTTATTTTTATCAAAAAGATCAAAATTTTTCACAAATATCTCCATATCAATTTGCAGATCTTCCGGTTTTTTTCTGCATGCTGGGGGTCTAACAGCACTCGGGGTCTCCAGTAAAATATAGTAGAATACATTAAGAATGCATTTAGCACGTGGAATTAAATGACTTTAGAACCAATGGTTTGCCTGTGGCCCAGAGACGTGAAACATAATTTTGTATAGGCACACACTGAAATCACTGCTTTGAAAAATGACTATATGAACTTATATAGGTTCATATAATGTGCATCTGATTTGTGTCTGATTACATGTTAAAATGATTATGAATGTTGGTGTACATGGAATAGTACTCTTGTGCTGTCGTAAAGAATGGCAAGACATAATTTTTAAAACATGTCATCACAAAAGAAAAGACAACACTGTTCTTATGTCTAGGCGATTTATTTACCATTTTACTTTAGACAAGACTGGAAAATTTGGAAAAGGTATAGGAGATTATAGTACATAGTATATATAGACCAATGGATTCTTACACAAATGTTGTCGCTAGTCAAAGAAAGTCTAAAGTTGGTAACAGCAAGTCTATAGTTTAGGTATAAAGAAGTGTAGTCGTGGTGCTGCTGGTTTGTTATCCCTTCAGGGAGGTTAATGCAAAGAGAAATAGAATGATGTGATGGGAGTGAGTAAGATAAAAAGAGATTCACTGCCAACTGGAGAACAGTGCACTTAGGAGAGCACAAAGGTAAGAGTCGACGGACTTATCCAATTCTGGCAAAGCAAATGTGCATGGCAGATTGCTAGTTGTTTTGTTCTACTTGGTTTGTGCATTTCTTTTCTGGCCAGAAAAACAACTTGCCTAGCACAATGCAATGATCATTTCAGTTACTCACTTTACCTGGTGGTTACTCTAGCTGCGTACCTTTCCTCCCTATTCCCTTTCACCACAAAATTAAAATAGCCTTTAGTGACGTTTTCTTTCTCTCAATCTCTTTCGTATTTTCCTGAGAGATTCCCATAGACAGAATCTGTCTTGTCTTTTAACATCTTAAAGCGAGACTTCCCACAAAAACTTTATAAAAGTAAAAAAGGTATATGCTGCTCTTATTTGTTTAGTAAATCTGGGGAAAGTTTAGGTACATCATCAACGCCTAAGCCAGAGATTCCTAGTAACATACTTACTTATGACGTGCCTAGAGACACATCCTTTGTGCGACAGTATTTGTTCTTGTAAATGTAAAATAGGAAAAAGTAGGAAATATTACATATAATATTAAGATAGAAAAAGAAAGCTAGATGTTTTTATTATGACATTTCTTGTAAGTATAGTGTAACAGTGTATGTATAGTAGGTAAAAAGAAAGCCAAAGGTGGAAGGAATGATGCATGCATGGAGAAAGGAGAAAGTTGTCTCTTTGTAAAGCATATAGTGACATTGGCGATGTGATGTGCTAATAGTGGAGTGTGCATCTGTATTGTATATTATAGTAGGGACACTACAGGGAGGGAAGGAAAAGCATTGGTTTCGTTTCCAGTTTTTGTCGGAGAAAGGGAGAAGGAGAGCGATGAAGCCCGACTAGTAGGACTATGACTAGGATTGTTGGAAGGAAAAGCAGGGAGCTGGGCCAAGGTGCCTGCGTGCCTGGAGAAGAGGTGGATTCCCAACGAATCCTTCCATGTCCGTGAAAAGAGCGCCGAGCTGTCTAGCAAATTTTTGCACGATCTCAACCAGGGAAGGAGAAAGAGCTGCTACTAGTCCTCCAGCTCTCCTACTACTATTAGTACACACATCCTAGTTTCTATTTATTGTTAACGCTAGGCAAGTCAAGACAAGACATAACTACTACATCCAAAATACTACACAACAAAGACGAAATAAGTACAGAATCATATTATTCCAGTTATACTAAAATATAAGAGATTCCTTATTAGTCTACCATAGCAGTTCTTCTGGAGCAATGTGGCAGGGTGGGTTGTAAGTGTATTACACCACACAGCGACCAACTTCCACTTTGTCTTCGTCTGCTTAGACTCACGGAGAAACTAGTCTCACTTTGGATCCTCTAGCTCCGCTTTCACTCCAAGGTACACATACGCATTCATTTCATAGAGTTACTTTTAGTTTAGTGCTAAGCACACCAAACCAATGCAAAAGCTAAAGCCACTCTACAAGTTACTTCTTGTCTCCAGTTCAGTTCAGTACCGAACCGACCACCGCGGAACTTGTTTCAATCCTCTGTTTTATTGCAATTGCTACCATATCAGACACAACACACAAATATCATCACATCGCGTCGGAACATTATCCTGCCCTGTTACTACCCTTTCCTAAAAAATTAATTTCCCATCTCAATTTTCATGGGAAAATTACAATCAAGAAATTCCTCCGAGCAAACTTAAAAGCGACTGCACTCGATTTACATTAATTACGCATCGTCAACTCCTCTATGTGTTTATTACCAACCAAATTACTTACTAACTACTACATATTTAGCTACTTTATACCTACTATACTGTTAATTCCTTAAACTTTATCTACCTACTACTGTGCAAAACACTCAGTAAAACAAGAGATATTACACACAAGCTCAAATTCAATTTTAAAGCCTACCAACCTATTCTCTTCTTTAGCACTGATTCACTTTTCTTAAGATACACCATAAATGTACACATCAGCTAACAAACGAAATCACTGCACATCAAAACCAACACTATAAAATCTTATTGCCAATCAAAATGGCATCAAAACTCTGTGTCAACCGATCATTGTCCTGTCTCGTTACTAATACTTTAGGCGGATCATTTTTTGCATGCATCAATCCTAATCGGATGTTGGAACCTATCACAGGTAATTGGCACATCATTTTTACTTGTGCAATAATCAATTTACATTTACAGACATTAAGCAATTGCTTTTAAGAGAGTATCCTCCAATTACTGCTTTATGATTCGTTTGAATCCTACAAATTAGGTATATACATGTAGTATATTATAGATAATATTCATTTAGTCAAATTTGACGAATAAATATTTTGATCAAAATATATTGGATTTATACATTTCGCATGAACCATTCTGTTACTCATTCTATCGATTGCAAATATAAATTATTTAGTAGCTCACACAGATTGTACGATAAGTTATCTTGAATCGATATCTCGAATCTTGATTGTTGAGTGGTGAAGGTTAAAATGTTTGCTAAAATTAATAATTGAAAGAAAATCTACTTTTTTGTGAATTTTTTAGATATCAGCGAACCAGTCGATGCATGCATAATACGCAAAGGTTTGCAAGAAACAAAGAGTTGGTGAAAATGTACCAGATGAACAAGAAAATAGAATAAAAATTGAAGTCATTTCTCGGCTATTGACGGAGAACGTGTAAGCTACTTATCACTATCAGGAATCGCAGTGGGTGGATCATGCAAACATTTCTCTTCTTGTCAGGATAAGTAGTGTCAAGACAAAAACAAATATGTAACATGGTTCGTAAATTGGTGCACCACTTGAGAACCAATTGTATATGTAAATTGTTTCCTGTTTTCATAAATATGCATGAAGAAAGTAAGTAACAATTTTTAATTCATCACGAGGCAGAGCTGAACTAATAGAAAATAGTGGCGTCCCTTGATATAAGTGTATTGTGTCTAGAGACAGAAAGCAAATAAGCCATAAACGGGGGCAGCAGCTACAAAATAAACTATTTATGAGTCATAATTAGTTGTGCAAACTATTCATCGTACTGAACAAAAGTAGTTTTTTGTGCATGGAGAGGAGAAAATTTTGCGTCATGCATTAACAATAAGGAATAAGTACTGACAAGAGCTAAACATTTACATTTTCACTGCATAACAATCAAAGTCGACAACATATCCACACTACAAACACATATGCATAAATTATATCAGGAGAGAAACAGGGCAAACTAACGAAACCAGTGATTATGTACACCATAAACATAATTTCTCCTAAATAGGAAGGCTGATAATAAGCCTATTCTTACGTATAGTAGTTTGGAAATGGTGAACTGGGAATAATGACTGAGCTAATCTAAATTGCAACTATCAGATTCGTGTATAATGAACCAAAACGAGGGAAGCCAGTAAGTGAGCAACAGTGTCTTTTGTTGTTTGTGCGAATACAATTGTATAGTGGATCTACTCACTGTGGGATTTATAACTAACAACTATTTGAATGGGTGTCTCTGAATAATTAACATTGAAACATTCCCTTCCCTGCCCAACCCTTGTCTATTCTGGCTGGATTTCGTGGCTCCCGCAAACAGCCACATATATCTCTATACCACGATAAGGATAAGGTGAGTAAATATCTAATATTGAAATTAAAACCCCATAAGTATAATATTTGCACTATTTTATAGGCCTATCTCATTATTATATCGCATCTATTATTCCATTATGCACTATAACAATTTGTGCGTTTAGTATTAGTGCCTAACTGAGTACCTGTAGGGAATATATTTTATAGACGAGAGAAGAGACTCGTATTTGCTTTCACCACCAATACATTATTACTACTAGGTTGAATCTGGACTTTCTGAAACATCTCACTTTCACTCTTGTTTTCCCTCTCCTCTTCTCAGCTTTCACGGAAAGGGAGTTTTAGTTTATCTTGGAGTTGGAACTCAAGTCAAGACAGTTTCCTTTCGTCCAAGTTCCTGAGAGAAAGACAATTGAATTATTGAAGTTAAGATCCTTTACTCTGAGAATCAATTCTAACTTAAGTTCGGCAGTTGAGATATCCACTGGTGATAGCATTACCGTGAAATTTAGGACATAGTGCCAAGCACACAGACTCCCATCACATCGCAGCATCTGAGGGCAAATAAACCATCAAACAATACAGTTGTCGGCTCCAATACACTCAAACTTTTCTAAATACTCCATTAGCCGTCTCCTTTATTTTACTACCCTCCTCGGTTACTTCCTACAATGCAATTCTGATTCTAAAAAAAACAACAAAAAAACAAAATCAATGGCGACAATGGACTTTGGGAATTTGTAAGTTGTAGTAATATACTGGGGAAAGTTCGGGAGAAAGTAAATAGTTTGTAAATATCAGCTAAAGTTCTCTTTTTACCCTGCCTGTTTCGTGTTTCATAATCCTAAAAGCTTTTTGTGCAAGGTGTACTAATTTTTGCACCTTACCCCGTCAATTAAGGTATTGCAATAACAGTTATACTCGTGCAATTTCATTTCAATATTTTAAATTAATCGCAATTTCGCAATAATAGACATTACTACACTCTATCAAATGATTCCGTTGATATCTATAACTCGTCGTTATAAATTCTTGGACATAATATATCTGCTGTTCACTGCCAATTGTTGGCAACCCACTTTCTATGTTGTCAAGTAGTAAATTCTGCGTTCCAATTTCCTCAGAATTGATGATTTGTCATTAATTCGCCTGCTGACAGCAGTTTTAATTTCTGAAGACTGTCATCATCAGCAAAAGGAGATGAAACGAAGACAGAGCGAGAGAATTTTCAACTGGAGTTCGAATATAGACTAATGCAGAGCTGTATTTTGTGTTCTTTAAATAGTAGCTGAATTCAGTTCAGGTAGTAGTGTAGTGTAGTATAGTAGGATGCTGCTTTTAGCAAGTATTGATCGCAGCAGGCGGTGTCATTTCCACTGCATTTTGCTCTGTAACTTACCTAGATTGCGAGTTACTATATTTAGTATAATGTTAATATTATCTTTTCGATGATGTACTTCTATGGACTTATATCTCGTCAGGAACATCATTCACTTTTAAACCATATTTCACTTTCTCGTCCCCGTACGCAGTCTGTATGTAACAAACAACTGACTCTGGCACTACTACTTCCTTTTCTAAAATCTAGACTTCCATATCTCCTTTAAATACGCTACACGACTCCGCTTTCTGCCAAAACTACTGGGTAATCTATATATTGGTTCTGTGTTGTATACCAACCAACTACCTAAACATATGAACATCCAAACTTCATTTTAAAACAACCCGTAACAATACCAAACATATTCCAAACGTATGCTATATAGCTGTCTCCGGTGTACTGCTGGGTATTAGCTTTGTGTTTAGCTCTACATTCGAGATATATAGTAGGTATGTTTTAGAAACCGAGAATTATGATTGTTTTGCTAACAACTAATGAATCCTTTCTACTCTGCCTGACGAAAATGATTCTGACAACGAAAATGAATCCGATCTCATAGATTATTACATTCATCTTCATGCCACTACTGCCTCGGTAGAAAACAATAGAAACTCTATTTCAGTTTTAAAGGCATCTAAATGAGATATGTAAAATATAACAGTACTGATGATACATAAATGATTTATATTCTTCATTCATGTGTATTGTGATGACATTTCCATGCATAATAGTTTTGTAACGTTTTCTATTAGACAGATGTCTATTATTTTCTGCATAATAAAGTATTTTCCAAAAAGTGACTGATTCTCTGACAGCTTAAGATTCACATAATGAAGTAGTGGGTGTATAATCCCTATAGTGTACCATCATTGTCTGTCAACACACACCTAAAGCTTAGTTACTTTTATGCTTCAAATTAGCACACTACCACTGCAAAAATGCAATTTTGCTTAAATAGTTTGTATTGATAAATATTCATGTGGGAAAAACCGATCTATTATAGTGATAGAAATATTAAATATTTTGATTTAACTATTTCATTTGGAGTAGGAATTTGAATCTGAGCTATGCATATTATACTGAAGTACGCCAGTGATAGTAGTGTGTACGTATGAATATTTATGGCCATGATCTGAAAAGCATGAAATAGAATTCGTTAATTTCTATATGATGTAATAATTAATGCTGTATGGAATGTGGGTGGACTCAAATATATTTGATCTAGAGATTAAACTTGCAAGGAAGCAAATGCAAGAGTAATTTAGTACACAATGTCTGTAATTTTGATAAAAATAAGTACGTATTACATTATGCGATAGGAGAAGTGTCCAAGAAAGGAGGAAAATTGGTGGAGAAAGTTGGGGTAAATTTTTGCTATTAAAAAAGCAGGATGAAACATTTCAGCCCAATGAGTTAGAGTTAGCGATAAAGATGGAGGTAGGGGACGGTTAGTTGGGCACATAAAGCAGGATAATGAATTCGGTGCGAGTGTCCCAAGATGGGTGACTCAGCAGTGCTAAATAGCACAGTTATTAGGTAGAGTTGGGCAATGAATGCCCGACTCTGCGTCTTCTCCTGTCTGCCGAGCAAGTACTATATATATGATATATGCAGTTTAGATGTAGGAAGTGTTTCTAATGTATAGAGAGGTAGGATAAGTGGCTATGGGTGGATGTATTCATCTGAGGTGGGAAGAAAGACTTACTAAATAGTATATTCAAGGATGTACTAGCCACGAACAAAGTTTTGCCGACAAAGTTGCTCCATTTATAAACTAGCTGGCTGAATTCATTCTATTCCTTTGACAGTTATAGAAAGCCAGGGATTGTGATGGAGCCTAAAGTTGAAATTGAAAGTGCGACTTTTACGGAGAAACTAATATTCGCTCACGCAAACAAAACCGATGCAATGCAAAAGAGACAGACGAAATGAAACGAGGCAAATTGAGTTTGTTAGGTCCAGAGTCCAGCCAGCTCTTGCAGTTGAGTATTCCATTTAATTCTCCATTTCAGTTTTAGTGTCTCACGTTCCATTCTATCTGAGCACTCTATCTGTATTTACAATGCCACCGTATGTTCTCCACTCTGTGGATAAATTCAAAGCAAAGCATTTCTATTGTTAGAAGACAATCTACTCCTAAATAATATAACAACCCCTATGAAGTAAAATCAAGTTAGCCCTAGGGTTTTCTCACCTCGCCTCTACCAACTCCTTCCTCGCTCTAAAAGACAACTGCAAAGTACATTCCTATCTAAGTAATACAATATACTACATTATTGCATTACTAATTCATATTTTGACCACAGACACGTTCTCGTTACCGCATTTGCGTTTACAAAGGTGAATTACTCGGGTATAAAGTGCCCTTTCCAGTTTGTATTATTTTATTACGTATACGTAATTTATATAGCGCTTTACCACATGGACATCCCAAGTCCATAAGTATTCAGAATAGGTAGTCATTGCTCTCACGTTTGTTTCGTGGGTAGGCTAAGGTCAGATAGAGTTGTGGAAATGCTTTCAGTGCAAATGTGAAAGTGTCGAAAGTAAACATATTCCATTCCACAGGCAGGTCGTAATAATCCGACTGAATGATGATCACCAGCAAGGGATCCAGAGGACAAGGACAGGATGCACGAAATCCTAATTTGAATTCCACATTCGGATCTGAGTTGTGACTGTGAGGCAATCCAATCCGCTCTTCCAACTCTCCTCTATTTACTGCCTATATATTTATTGTATCTCTCGCTTTATTTGGCCATATATGACTCCCTCCTACCCTCACTCACCTCTCCTCCAGTCAAACTCTCGACAGAATAGAATAAAACTCTTATTGCTATTGCACCTAGGCCAGTTAGTTGTCATGTACTTTGCTCTTGCTCCGCTGCTGCTGAATAGATTCCGAGTTTTACTGTGCTAGCTTACGTGTGGATTGAAAGCACGTAGTTTTGCATTATTGGACTCGGGATTGCGTGCTAAAGCTTAACAAGCAAAAGGTGACACTACACTGGACTTGGCATGTCATGCTATGGTTAAAACACACGTAGGGATTTGTTAGCTCTGGATACATACATATTTACAGTCATACGAGATTCGACTACAGTCCTATTGTGCAGTAAAATATTCCTGAGCCCAAAGTACACAACCCGCAGTTAGTAAAAGTATACTTTCTATCTAAAGAATGTCTGAATTGACACTGTATTGGTGAAGCAAGATAATGTTTCCTGTGGATTTTTTCCTTTTAGTACTCCATTGTTATACCTGCATGGCTTTTCACCAGAATTTCTATTTCCATCTTGCCCTGGGTGAAACAGGAGAAACTTCCTGCCAGATGTAAATTATCTATGCTGTATTTTTAATATGCAATGTTCATTGTACAAACTGAAACAAGCCCCTATGTAAATCGTAGTAATAATACTATGAATGAGTAACAGTAATATTATGTCTGGGATTGTTTTTTGTAAGATAAGGTTTCACTCCTGTTGATATTATAGAAACAGGGAAGGTAAGAGCACAAATAATATCTGTACTTTGAAATTCATACCATAGATCTTCCTCTTTGTTTTCTTTAGTGTATCACAATGAAATTGATAGTTAGCATGCGGTAATAATAGTAGTCTCTTATAGTATGTAGATATACGTAGTCAGACGGAACTCTCTTCCATAATTTGCATTAACAAAGCTTATTTAAATTTCATCGCTTCCATTTCTCTAATACAATGATACATTAGTTACATTAGTAGCACATTTCGTTTTGTGCTAAGGAATTGGACGTTGTCAGTTGGCAAAAGATACATGGCAAGAGTACTTTGGATGCATATATATCTTGCCTGAAACAATGTTAGAGAGTGCATTTAGTCTGTATATATTCTAATGCTCGTTTGTGTAGCGTGGAGATAATATCTGCATAACAGACAGTTTCCTAAGAGAAACACGACAGTAGTGCTCGCATCGGACTGTTCTCTGTGTAATAATATTATGTGAGCCAAATGTAAGTTGGGAAGTCTTTCATTTTCAGTCCAGTTTCACTTTCAGTCCCACTTCCAACTCCAGATGAAATGAGGAGAGAGTTGAGAGAGAGAAAGAGCATTATAGTGCATAATGTATAAGCAACGTACAGATGTATTGAAGTAATTCCTAACTAGCATCAGTGCAAGTATGCTAAGAGCTCAGTATAAATGTAGCCGACAGAACACAATGGACATGACAGGGACAGGATAGTACAATGCTTTGAAATGCAATAAGATATTTGTTCCACTATGATATGTATGAGGTTGTATATGTTTCAAGTAATCTACTCACTCCTCTCTATTACTACTCTGCAAAATCAATAATGTTCTTCTCTCATTCGGCCGCAAACAGAGCAGTAGGATGTAATCGCGGACGATATTGTAATGTACTCTACTCTACATGCTTGTAGAGAATGAGAGGAAAAAGCAAAGGCGAATGGAGAAGACAAGCTCGAGAAAACCAGAACAAGGGCTAAAGTGTATCACTGCTACACTAAATGTTCGCCGCATACTGCTCGAAAGACATTTCCTCGAAATCATACTACCTTTTCATAGATTCTCAAACTACATTCCATTTTCAGAGAAATTCGAAAACATCGAATTGGACATTTCTAAGAAACGAGGGCATCCAATACCATATTTTTTAAATATGAAAATCATGGAAATTTCCTAAAGCGATAGTATTCAATTTAGTACACAAAGTACAAATTATTGTCATCCAATACCGAATTTCTCGAACTGTTAAACAATTGGCTACTTTTGTGCTGGAAAATAGCTAGTAGATATTGAAATTCGAAGAAATGTGCAACATTCTAAATTGCCTTCCAACGAATTTGTCCTTTTAGTTCCTAACGTAAGTACCTAGGCTTAAAGCAAGTCAGTTGTTCTTGTTCTCTAGCACAGGCTAAGCATTATATAATACTATGTACTATAGTCTGGCTATTACAATCACACTTTACAAAGCTACCGTAATGTCGTTAGCTATATGTATTTACTTCAAGCTCTGCTTTTAACATAACTTGTATACCTATATAGTAGTACTTGATACATACAATAACCATCACAAACAGAAGCTAGTGGTTGTAGGTATAGTGGTGGGTTTGAAGTGTAACATGGCAGTTAAAGTCAAGAAAAGTAAAATAAGTGTAATGCAAATAAAAAAATTTTGTGTTGGTATTGAGTCTGCTACTTGTACCATGCAGTATTGGTTATTATAATAGCATTGTAAAGTGGGTGACATAAAACGGAATTGTTTGTGCTTAGTTGTATCTGCAATACAATATGTTATTGCTAACATTGCATTCAAGTTCAGGAGCAGGCAAGATAAATGTAATATGTATCTGTCAGAGATCTTTGATTGAACGGAAAATAGAAAGCAAAAAATTAGGTGACATCGTTTTTAGAAGTAATGACTATTACCTCCACATAGTAATTATTCCTAACTAAATTTAAAATCTTCAACCTGGTAATGTAATTTAGATCCGTTTCTTTCTTTGGCCTCATATTTCGCAATGGTGATATTCCGGGATGTTTTACAAATTGTGTCATTTCATGCTCTGCATTATTATCAGTTTACTTGCTTCTATTAATAATACTACGTTGTTAGGTGTTTTGGAGTTAGTACCATTTCTGCACATCCTTACCCTACTTTAATTTTATATTATGACGAACTCTCTGTAGATTAAGCTAATACAGCTATTTGGGTTATGTATTTTTAAATGTAAAAACGAGTACAAAGGGACAACGTAACTTCGCGAGCTAAAAGTAAATAGAAGAAACAATGAATAATGTAGTATACAAATAGTAGAAATGGAAAAGCGATAAACAACTAGGAGAAGGAGATCTTTAGGCGAGACAGAGTAAAACTATGGAATGAAATGTAGAACAATGAAATATATAACATAAATGGGAGCTGGTGGGTGCAAACTCCTTTTTCATGCCAGTTACAGGCAAAAGGGAATAGAAATGAAGGCAAATAGTAGAAATTTAGTTTTGAGTGTCGTATCTCCGTCGTTGTACCGTGTACTACACAAGCTTTATACAACGTACTCAGAGCTGAGACGCATCTACTGTAAGTTGAAGTTATTGCGTTGTTCTGCATAGGAGGTTCGCAATCAGTCAATTCCCTTATAGTTATGCAAAGAAAGTGAACTTTTCTTTTTGTGAAGCTCATTCTCTGTCACTGTGTGTATAGAAAAGAGAGGGATATTCTATTTCAACTCAACTTGCCTTAGTTTGCATAACATTACATACACATTTAACTTGTGAAAAACTGTTCAATAAAAAAACTGAAGAGCTGGCACTAACAAGTAATAGGAGTTGAGGATACGTAGACATAAGTATGGTGAGTCTTATTGCAAAGGCTCTCAACTCTTTACAAGGGTATTTACATCCAAGTAAAACAGTCATTACAAGTTTTTTTCAAATTAGAAAAGTTAGCACTGCTGCAGGGAAAATTCCTTTACACAGAAAGATGTCTGTCTATGGTAGTTAGTTACTATATGTGTATATTTATCTGTAGTAGTATGTAGGTGCATAATGTATGTGTATTTGTACTAGCAAAAACTCTTAACGAAACTTTTTCCAGCTCAGTATTTCCGTAACGAAATTAAAATAGATTTTTAATGAATTCATTGGCTAAAAGTCAAAGTAAACAGAACCGAACAAAATGGTAAAGAGAAAATGTTGAGGAGGGAGTTTTTATTTGTTCTGTACTTTTGTGTTCACATTCCGTTCACCATAACTAAACCAGAAGTCGTATCGTTGCCTTGCTTGTATGCAAGTTTAACTTACAAAGAAAATTCTACTACGTATATTGACTTTTCAAGATGCAGGATGCTCTATAGCTAGAATTTACTAGAATATAGGATTTTAGTCCGAAGTTCAATTTGCAACTTCACCTATAACTTAACAAGTGTAAACGCTGACTAGAAGCCGCCTTGCAAAAAGCCCGCCCCACGGACAAAAGTCTGGATACCGTTATATTAGCGAGACGGCTATCGATTCTCCAGTCAAGATATCTGTACTAAGTCTGCTGGAATAACATAGCGAGTGCATAAAATACATATAGTATTACTATAGTACATCCATTTGGGTTAAGTACTTATAAGTATTATATCAGAGCATGCAACATGCATGGAAAATAGAACACCGTCTCACCACTAGTATATGCTAGGGAAAGTCGAGGCAGTTGATTTTTCTGCGTGTGCCATGTGCTCGTAGATTTTCATTAGTTTAGTGCTGTAAAGAAACCAGAAACTTCACTGCTCTCAACCACTATTTTTGTTTTCCTAAAACCTCTCGAGCTCAAATTTTAATCAGACTTTCCCTGTCTCGTCCTATCATTTCAACGACGCTGTGCTGTGTGATGCCATCCTTCTTCAATCCTCTCCGTCTCATACTTACCTTGTTCTTCTTACCAAACTCTTCCACACTATGATGTATGAACCATAACTGCTACATAGTACTTTCCTATCAGCTTTCAGGAAAGACTGTGCACTCGTTCAAGTCTATAATAACTATATTTACTTGTCCAACCAACAAAATACATCAGCATTTAAGCCCCGACTTGTCTTTTCATATGCTACGTTTTTGAAAGAAAAAGGTACTTTTCTCCAATGAACTTTTACATACACACAGGGGCGTATGTTTGTTATAATACAATAAATGGACCTATTGTTAACTCTGTTTACTCACTAATATTTTATGACATAACGGATGGGTTGTACATAGCCCATTTAAGTCCTATTCTGGTTACCTAAACACTAACCCATTTACAAAGACTAAGTATTACTTACTTTGCTTTTCAACTTGACTTTCCTTTTGCTCAAGTTTGTAAACAGCTATTTCTACCACTAACATACACACCTTAGTTAATGCATTATTTATGTCCAACTTGTTTATTGTCTATTATACCTTAGCTGTGATGTTTACTATCTGTAACACACTATTGTTACAGATACAACACACCGTTATGTATTGACCTATATTATCCTCATTTTCAAAATTTTTTCATGGCAGATGTTTTCTATTTAAACATTAGTCTCTGTAATATTCAATGGCAATTAGCAAGCATTTAGTGTGAACGAGCACAGAATAACATCCTCAACGAAATTAATATCACAATTTTATAAAAAATATCAAAATAAATGTCTTACTAATAATATTAATACCACTTTCTCTTTGCTTACAATAAACTTTCACCAGTGAAAAATGAAATTAGTTCTTTAAACACTTTTCACCAATTTTTCACAACTTTCACGTGCTTTACTAGTCTGGTGATAAGTAGCCAAAGTAGCGTTAAAATACCTACTTGTATTTATCAGTTACACCATAAATAGGTCTTCGGCATTCTGCCCTGCAACAAATTGCAATAAATAAATCTAGGTCTAGCCTAAATAAAACTAAATATAGCTAGACTTATCAATTTTGAAACTTTTATTGAAACTTCTTGCCACTTGTTATGCGAAAAAGAATTTTTTACTTCCGAAAATGATAATAGCTATATTTGGTGTACACAGTTGAAGTTTACCTTAGGCCATTTGCAATATTAATAGTACTGAAATTATTTTTAGATTTTGGATAGTTTGTTTTACTTTCATAAAGTACATAATTGTTTTTCACTGATTTGATTCCGCTGGCATCATATAAAATGTTGTAAAAACTGATAAAATTCTATATTGAAAGTAGCAAGTGTAATCGTCAAAAGTCAATATTGACATACCAAAATAGAAACATGGTTATTTTCTTTTCAATATAACAATTTCAGAATATTAATAACAATAATAAGGTAAACGCACGAAATGGGCAATCTTGTTTGAAGCACAAGCATTAAAATGAGTTTATAAGGAGGGGCTGGGGCTTTCCTAGCAGCACAGGCTACATGCAAAAAATGTATGAATTTCCGGGTGGAAATAGGTCCAATATAAGTTAGAAGTAGCCAAAAATCATGAAAGTTTCTAATACTGTACTGTCTGAAACAATTTTTATTTTCTTGTATTTCTTCATAAGGCTTAGTTTCTTTAATCCGGATTTTTTCTTGAAAGACGGATGGAGAAGTTATGGTTATTACATTACACCATACCTATATTCAATAGGTATATGGATAATTTAAACGTAATACCTATCTAAGATTTATTAGAGAAGTAAGAAGAAATGAATAAATACGAAAAGGTTGGATCTTAGTAGTACAATGTCCATTAGTTGGAATCGATAGTTAGTAATGATCTTGTAGAGATCATTATTTTATGTGTATTTGGTGAAGTGATATGTAATTAGCGACGCCTTTTTACTGGGTGTACATGTTGTAATGTATATGATCTTGCACTGCACAAGTGTAGCTGGGTTAGGGTAGTAGTAGTGTAGAAAGAGTCGATGTAAGTGGGGCTCATTACTTCTGGATAGAAAAACAGGTCTATTTGTAAATAAGTAAAAGTAAGTACCTGAAGGATGGAGTGAGTCAGGTCTGAAGTTTGTATTTGTAGGTAAGATGGTGGAGTAGACATCTTACACATGAGTCTATTAAATGGGAGATAGCACTTATCTCTCCGCTAGCTCCTGCTAAATGAAATGGGAAAGTGAAATCCGATGGGAACTGGAAACTAATATTATCCATAGGATAGTATTTCAGTTACAGAAGACTAAGAGGGCAAAGACTCTTCTATAAGTACATCTACATATAGAAGAGAACTGATACATTTGTTGAAACTACTATTATAAACTCCTTTGGATGCGAATCACCTTGTAATAATGTACCAGAATTCAGTAATAGGAGTGTGATGTGTATGTATATAGGTACATATCCTTTTCTCTAGAAACCAACTTCTAATAATCATCTGCTAGGTTTTCGACTTACGTCAGGGCAGACTGGGTCCAGATACAAGGCAGATAAGAAACAAACCATAACATTTAATGTTCTCTCTCACAGCATCACAAAGTAAGCAAAGGGAAGTATAATGTAATGAAATGGAATTTGATGCGAGGAGATCGTTGTTCTGTCTATAGGTTTGTATCTTGGGCGGAAGTAGCAATGAATGTGATAATCCTAACCAATAGAATAAAATCAAATGGATGGGGCTGGAAGTGGAGCCTTATGTTCAAAGTGTTAATGTTTTCTTTCTCCTTTATTTTATTACACAACACACAGTCACTCTACTATTTAACACATATATATATTACTTATAGCATCACTTACACTTGTGTGATCTGGCTTCCTAAGCATCCGCTCACTCTCCTTCCTCTACAACACTCTTCTAAAAACACACTGCAACTCCAGTCTAACCCTAAGCTATATCTCATAATATGGTCAAGTGCTTTCTCCCAAATATTATTTTACGATTTTCTCCTGACAGACAAAAATACTAGATTCATTCACTCCGTCTGTGGAATTGCTCCACTGAATCTAAGACAATTCCACTAACACGTAACCAATAATACCACTCTTGCTCTCCACAAATTTATACATTGTACTTCTCTACTATTGCCTAATGTACGTATACGTACTATGATACTCATTCCTACTACAATAATACATACGCTGTATACATACACTAGATGTTATTGGATACTAGTACGATGCTGTTGAAATCATATAATGAACAAGTGATTACAAGTGTGAGACTAGATATAATGCTTTCCTAATACTTAGAACTACACAAAGGACTGTTGGTGCCTATATGGATGAAATATAAGGATATCTAGGAATGTAGTCTTTGGAAGAATACTAAATACATACATAAGTATGTATGTGGGTTAGACTATACTATACAAGTTTAAATGGATAGACCTGTTGCATTATATTATGCCAAGAGTATCTATCTTCAGTATTATTAGTGCTATGGTAGGCACTCACTTGTTTCATCCTTTGCGTTACTTCACCTTTCCATTCCAAACTATACGCACATTAAACTATACTCATATTCATGGGAAAAAAGCAAACTGCAAAAAAACTTATTCATCTAGATTCAATTAACATTTTAACTTACCTTACAGAAAGAACATTAATCACATGCACGTAAAATGATTTAATTGATTCTCCAATAACAATTTCCAAGGTCAAGACGATTTCTGCTAATAAATTGAATTACAAACTTTTATTTCATTGGGATAACTTTCCTCTTCAAATAAACCTTCCTACTTACGCCTACGACGTAGACAAAAAATAATCTCTATGCTCTGAACCATGATATAATTAATTTGGTATCGTGGAGGCTGTGTTAATATGCTTGATTAAATGTCTGTGCCATACCTGAAAGTATTTTTTTGGTTTTTCCAAACAATCCAAACTGTAAATAACATTGAATTACCTTAGTAGGGTTCTTCAAATCATTTCTTCCGAAGTTGTGATTAAATTTTAGAAACCATTTTCATCTTTCCCAAAGTGAAAGCTAAGATATGAGCACTTTTGTCGATTCTTTCTAGTGTAATTCTACTTTATTACTTGATGAAAATACGTTTCGACAGAAAAGATTTCTTTCTTATTCCTTTTCTCCATCGGTCCACAAAGTACTTAGGTATAAGGACAGGATTCGTAATTGTACTGCTGTGTATAGTATGTGACTATGAGAGGAGGATCTCTATCCAGTATAATATGTGACAAAGTTGTAGGTAACGGAGCGTCTTTTGGTTCTTATGCTTCCATTCGACACACTTCTACTTCCACTCCCTGGCCGACCTAGCTTAAGCTCAGCCAAGCTTATTTCCGTTCGACTTACTACTTAAGTCGACTCTTGGTTTCATCTCGGCATGCACGGACAGTAGAGAGAAAGTGACGGCATTACGTATATTATAGTACTAGATATATTATACTTAGGTATTTATACTATTTTCTGTGTGTCTAGACTTTATATTCACTTTACCCTATAAGCCAACAACATGGTAAACTAGAATAAATATAAATTGTGAATACTACTAGCTATTCCAATGTAACTAATATATGTTTCTATTAATACGTATTTTTGAATAATTGTTACTGCTATAATTTTGTGTGTGCCTATTACCTAGGAGTGCAAATTACTCCATGCTATTACTTAGGAGGTGTAATTAAGTATATTCAAACCTCGTAGATAGGGGTACCCTTATAAATAAAAACGCATAATTTATAATATTATGATCCTTCATGTAGGAAAGTTTCCTGGTAATGCTTATACATCTTTTGCTGGTGTATAATGCACAAGTGATTATGATATATTTTATTCAGTATTTTATTCAACTAAGCAAAAGCCCAAAACCCATAGAAGTAAGGGCTTGACATTTGACTGGCTCGAAATTCCTTTTGTAGTATAGAAACCCACTGGAGACTAAAAAGAGTTATATAGCTGCGGAGTTATTTCAAGAAGTACTAAGAAGTTCTTATTTTGTGTAGCGCAGATAGATACATAATCCTTGAAAGTTCCTTTACCATTCCTGGTGGTCCTTATAATTCATGATTCCATAATGTGAATTATGCACAGGACTGTTCCGTTAGTGTATAACATAATACTATAGGACAGAATAGATGCTTAAGCAAGTATTAGAGCTAGAAGATAGTGCATAAATATTTTATAGTGAATGAAGGCCCCTCTTTTAAAATGGTTCAAGTCAACTCAACAGACTCAACACTAAACAGCCTCTTCAATGCATTTTATTTCCGCTCTAATAATTTACGAAGTTTCCGAGTTGAAACGGGAGCCAGAGTTTTAATAAGACATCACAATCGATAAAGTTTCTTTTTTAAATCATTTACATTGAACCCAAGTTGGGTGTGTGCAACAAGTACACACAGACAGCATAGAATCTTCGTTGAACATTTGCCTTCCAGTAAAATACTATACCTTACGCTGCTTTAGTACTATATATTACTATTGTACTCTCAACGATAAGTACTACAATATCCTGCCTCTATTATAGTTCTACTACATCGGGATCTATTTCCTTTGTCCTGTATATTTATAGTCGAAAAACACTTTGGCAACTTATATTAAACCAAGTCTAACTTGCAACACAACCGCGGAATGTAATATTTCTCTGCCTGTTTTCAATGAAAACTTCTGCAGACTGCATGCAGAAACGTTTTTCGGATTACTTGCGGGGAGCCGTATTTCTATTAGTTATTCCTTGCCCGTGAAATTTTTATTTTAGCGTGTGTATATATTTCGTGTACCTCATTTTTCCTGTACCTTTTCAGGTTTTTTAGTAAAATAAAGTTAGACGCAGCACTAATGTACTCGACATCAGTCACTCAGACAAACTGAACAAGTTCTGTAGCATTACACCGACTAAATATTCGACTGGCAATGCCTGGGAAGAATTATAGGTATACTTTTGTGCAGTAGAGCTATAATGATTGCAATAGAAAGTGTACTTTCCCTACTCTGAACTGTTATAAGTTTTTTCCTGCAAAGTTGCAATTTCTCATAGTAGGTTGAGTATAACGTGTGTGTACATAAATATGTATGTGAAATACACTTTCTATGTCTCATCGTCTGAGTTGGAGATACCGGTTACTTTTCCAGTGAGTTGAGCCTCGGATAATTTATATTGATTGACCTCGAATTCGAATCCATCCCAGTTTTTCTTTCTCCTCCGTGGGAGGTAAATACACGTGCATTTAAAAGCTATACTTAGGTAATCCTTTCGTGTATGGGAAAATGTGAAATAATTGCTTTTCTCGCTCTGATCAAACTATATACAAGACATTGTATTTTATATTGCATATGAGTTTAATACAATATGAGTCTGTTTCTTGTGTAATAGGGAAAGTATTTTAAACTTTTCTGCTCTACTTTGCACAACATCACGTAAAAAAGAGGAGGAGCGCGTGATAAAATCTTCATGCACATACTACTAAAATCTAATCAAATTCTCCACCAAGTTTGTTCGATATACTGTAATAAGCACATTTTAACTATGCATTTATATCAGGTTAAAGATTGATTGCATGCAGCGTGTGTACATTTATTCATATCCTTATTACAGAACTGTACTAGATACAGTGCTTTATAGATCCTGATTTTCGTACTTGATTGCAGTAAACTGCAGTTTTATGTTTTCTCATTCATTTACTACTATTAATAGTTGGAGAATGTTTATGTATTTTATATCCATGTTGTTCTGTACAATTTATCCTCATTTGCTGCGCTTCTTTCACCGAGCTACAAACTTAGTGAAGTGAAACCTTGTAAAGCAAACATTACATAGCAAAAGCAAACATTAGGCACTCATTTTCAGACTAAACCAAATCACAATTAGTGCAGGGCATAGTATCGTTGCTGAAGTTGAACAATACAATGTTGTCCTTTTGTCTCTGCAGAGCCAAGTCATAAAGTTGATAAGTCTAATGCAACTTGCCATGCCATGTCATATACAAACTGATTATTTAACAAAACATTGCATGTCCAACTCCACTTTGCTTTCTCTTTATTTTAGTCTTTAGCACTTTCACCATTCATTCATTGTGTTATCAACTTCCGACTACATCAGTCATTAACATTACTGTTGCTTTCCTAAGTTTTCTACGATATATTTACTTAAGCACAATCCAAAGACTATTATAATCGAGTTATCCCCGTTATATTTACCTTATCTTTACTAAGTAGCGTAATCTTACTTCTTATTTTAATACTCACGCCCTTATAGTACACAAAAATCTCGCAAAATGTGCACAACATACCTATTACTTAATTGTTTGCGTCATTTTTTTCATTGCCGGTTCGAGAAAATTCTATGTACACCTACTCTGTAATTACTTCACATATATTTTCTTCCACTCCGCACGTTCGTACGTCTGTCTTATTGCTTAGTATAAATAAAATTCATGGATGTCACTAAACATATGTTCACAAATGCCTTTTAGGGCTGAAGTGTGCATATTTCGCTTTATAACATTCTTTTAAGCATATTCAAATAGTAGCTATACATTAATTATTGAGTTCTTTGATAGTAGCGATAACTCAAAAGCATTGTATGGGAATTTGCATAGGTAACTATCGATTTTCAAAAATTGTAGTTTTGCCCTCAATTTTAGTAGTAGAGTAGGGCTAAAGCAAGGATAAAGTTATGAAGCCTGTAATTGGGTTCGTATTAATTCGTATTTAGTGTTCTAACCACATGTAGTAAGGTAATACAAACATTTGTTATCGTGAAGTACAAAAAGACGTAAATCCTCTTTTAGCTTGAGGAGAAACGATTAATGATATTCTATTCAAAGCATACAACAAACTATCTGGTTAAATCATAGAAATTAGAAGGATATCTTTCTATATCTATTGGTTAAATGTGGTTTCTATAATTCTGTGCTTATAAATGTAAAATAAAATTACTTGCAAGTAGAAATTAATGAATGTCAATGCCTGAAATATTTGCATAAAATATGTTGTCCGACTTGATACCGATTCCAACACCATAGCCAATTACCAATAATCAAATTCAAGATGTCCACCTGATAGCTAGATCAGATGTAAATAATTTTTATTTACATCTGGCTATGGAAGTGGAAATTGCTATGAATGGAGCAATGATACCAAAACATTTCTTGAGAAGGGAAGTAGAATTTGTATAATAGAATATTTTATTAGAATCCAGCACTTGGTACTCCCAACTTCAAGTTAGCAGCAGTAGTAGTTAATTGCATTATTATTTATTAATGCCAATTTATTTTACAGACGTTAGGGAGATGTTTGAAAGTGCATTTCATTCAGACCAACCACACAGACTTAAGTCTCATCTGTGTATCGCTATGTTCATAAAGCTACCCGTACTCAATATACTATCAGTATAGTTAATAGACAGTTGACAATTTCTCTTTCATGCAATTTCCTAGTCGCTCTGTTTTGTGCGATGGTGCTCCGGTGTAAATTAAAGTTCGCTGACAATCAAGTTTTCTGTCCCATCATTTCAGAGAATGGAAATAAAATTATCCTGACTGAATTCTTAGATTCTACCTTAAACTGCTTTAATAGGAACAGCCATCCACTTTGCGAGCATTCTCTTCCAACAAATTTTGTGTACACCAAAGTTACTTAAAACGATGGTGCTCTAAAAGGTCAGACTGTTTCATTCAACAAATGTCTGTCGATGTAATAGCAATGGTCTCAGAAGCAATGGATGAATATTCATGCGAGAAAAATTCTACTGTAGAGAATTATATTTGCATTTAAATCAAAAAATAATTGATATAAGGGTATGTTATTATTGTACTAAATTAGAGTACTGTTGATATGAACTTGGTATACACTATATGGATTATGTGCTGTGGATTCTTTTAGCTTGTTGTGTAGTTTTAGTTGTAATAATATTAATGTTCATATCTCCCTTGGACATAAATCTCTTATCAGTACATAAGCTTATCCCTATTCTAAGTCAACAATAGTAATGCAGTCCAATATTTTGTTATGAGTACAAAATACAACAATATTTGTGTAGTATACTTTGCTTTTCGATTCTATTTACATCTGACAGTAAAGTGATTCATTTTGGAGTACAAAGTCAAAGTTAACCAAAGCAGTTTTTACATAGTAGGTTATTACACTTCGACTTTCCGTTTAACAAGAAAATTGAGCATGCCACTGTCACAGTATAAGTTTACATATTTTGATGTTCGTGGTCTTGGTGAACCGATCCGGGTGATGTTAGCCTTTTCCGGTACACCATACGAAGATATCAGATTTCCTATGGGAAGCTTGAAGCCACCGCACAAGAGAGAAGGTATTCTATTTACAACCTAATAACACAACAGTAATTTGGAGGCTCGGAAAGCAAAATTATTTACACCCCTGCCGTTACAAATTTTCTTTTAAGAGTGCTCACTGATATCTTAGTGATTTTCTGAACAGATAGAGTAGTGGATACCATTAAAAGTTGGCTTCTAGCAGTCAAAGCTAAATGATTTATTGCCGTTTCCAAAATAAGTTAACAAATTTTAACTCCTAATCATCTTAATTAATCTTATTAGAATTAGGATCGGAATGGGGACAATTGCCAATTTTGGAAATTGACGGGGTACAGAAGTCGCAGTCATGGGCCATTGCCAGATACTTAACAAAGAAGTTTGATCTAGCTGGAAAAAATGAAGCCGAAGAATTCCGTTGTGACGAAATTGTTGAAGCTATTAGAGACTATTTCAATCGTACTAAAATGGAAATATTTACAACTTAAAATGTCTTCCCTATTTACTTTACACATCTGCGTCTATTTTCTCAATTACTCATTTTTAAGCTGTACAATTGCATTTATAGTTGGAAAACTTCTGATCGGCTATGTTTTGCACGACCCTATAAAATTAGAGCAAGAAAAGATAAAGTTCGCTGAAATCGACAGTCCTGTTTACCTCAAACAGTTCATTGATCTACTGGAGAAGCAAGGAAAAACTTGGCTAGTTGGGGAAAGTTTGACATATGCAGACATATTTATGGAACATTGGGCTACTCATTTTGAAATTGTCTTAGATCTTCATCTGACAGACAAGTATCCCGCCCTACTAAAACTTATAAATGCTGTGCGTAATCATCCTAGGCTGAAAAATTGGTATAAAGAGAGACCAATCACTCCCTTATAAAAATTTTATAGAAATTTTTGTTTTTGCTTAACTTTAGTAATCATAATTTGAAATTAAAAATTTAGTGCCGGGTATCGTTGAATTAGTTATATTTATTTCGTGACTCTTGAAACTCATATTTACATGTATAGAGATGGCCAAGAACCGTGAATGTGTCAGTTTAACCCGTTTAACCTGAATATGCATGTTTTTCAATAATTTTCGAAATGGAGAATCCGATCTTTATTTGCTAAAAATTTCCATAAAAATCATCTTTGACGAAAGTATGATAACCGTACAACGTCCAGATGTCATTTCCAGTTTGTCTTTTGAGTAAGAAAGCACCCCTAGTAAAATATCCAACTCATGTTTCAGTTACATTTGTCCGTGCACTGGTTCAAAATTCAAAATTGTATGGCGGAAATAATTTGAAGGAGGTACTTTCTCTTTTCCGCAGTACATAGTGATTATTCCCTCCTGAATATCTCTTCTTTACAAGAATAATATGGTTGCATGCTCCCTTATGTAGTAACGGAACAGATTAAGGATTCTAATAAATGTGGTTTCTTATTATCTCGCTAACGAGTTACTATTCTCAAGCATAAAAGCTGCCATTTATATCTATTATTCACATTCATGGGTCGTTAGCCATGTGCACAGATATAAGCTTCTTCAAATTGATATCACTTTGAGTAGGTACCTATATATAATATGTTCTTTTTGTGACCATGCCCTAACTACAGGGAATCTATTACTTATTGTATTTGGGCTGCTGTACTTCTAATTACACAATCTGCAACTGAATTTAACTTTATTACTACCCTAGATGCTTTCACCAAAGGTTACCGTTTTTCTCTTCCTCAGCTTTTATGTACAAAATGGTAATATGTAATTATGTCGCATACGGATACATAAGATGCGTACATAGTTATTAGCCCTGTCTTTGTATCGTGATTTTAAGTGGAGAGTGCTATGATAACTTTCATTTGCTTCACATTGATATAATCTATTACACACAATTTACGACAAAATGACGTTCCGCCTATGTTCAATCTAAATTGTACACGCTGACGCTGAGTGAGCCTATTTGTGCCGTTTTGAGTTGTGTGGGACTCTAAGTTACTCCTATCTCTAATCAGCCCCATTCAATTTGCAAGTAATTATGGCTTCTTGCAAGATTCGTCTATATGGTAACAGGTTAGTCGGTCCGGTAGTTGACAAATTAAAAATTCACTTTTGTCACTTCTGGAGGACAAATCCTATAATTTGTCCTCCACTGCTTGTATAGGATAAAGGACTGCCATTGCTAACTACCATGGTGATTACAGGCAGGTGAATATGGAGGTGAAAAAAGTGAACTTTTAATTTGCCAACTCCCGCATCAACTAACCTGTTTAGACGAATCTTGGGCTTCTTGCTTTTCTGTTTACGGCTCCCACTGCTTTCACTCCTCCACGGGTGTTTTATCTTTCACCATTAAATTATTTTATGATCCTATTATAAAGGACATTGAATGTTGTGAAATTTACGAACAGGAGAAACCGGTCATTTGCTATCTGCTTTCTAACTGTGAATCAGCACACGAGTTTTATGTAACAAGCTGCCGTCATCATTTTATTTATACACGTACTTTGAGTTCGAGTTGGATCTATAGTGTGCTGAGTGGCTCTATTTCATTTTTCTTAGAAAATAATAAAACATAATCCCAATATGTCCTTTCTACAGTAACAAGTTCTATCCTAATACTTTATGGTACCCTGCACTCTGCACTAATACTTAGTACTTATATAGATTTTCACTTTTCTTATTACACTTTTAAGCTGGCACCTAATGGCGATGGGTTACTATATACTTTCTAAATGTACATTATTAGTTTGCCAACTAGACATGTACTAGGTACTGTACAATGAAACAGTGAGTGACAAAAGTGCACATTAATTGGATTATTAGTGTAAATTAATTTATTGTGATGTGAAAATGCTTGATGGTCTTAACTATAGTTAATCATTCAGCAATATTTTATGGAAAATTGAGTTATTGAGACCTAAATCATTCCAAGGTAAAGCCATAATGTTCTAGTATTTAAGTAAGCCTTCTCCTCCCAAATCTTTATTGTGGTTGCAAAATTTCTTCGCGAAAATCCTTAAATACAACAGTAGTATATTAGGTAATATAAAGCTGACAGGACAATTATCTTTGAAGTCATAGTAAGCCTTTTGGTACATATTTATGAGGGAATAGTTCTGTTGTACTTTGCGATTTGCAATACCTAATCCCATTGTATAAGTAGGTCCATGTACTATAACTGGTGCACGCGGATGTGCATTTTGTATTATCTGCTAATGATGTTCATTTTCTATTTTGTGGAAATAACCTACACAAGTTATTTTTGAGGGAAGTTAGTTTGCT
The DNA here is from genome assembly GCA_020055645.1 of Tomocerus qinae. NCBI lineage: Eukaryota > Metazoa > Arthropoda > Collembola > Entomobryomorpha > Tomoceridae > Tomocerus > Tomocerus qinae. The sequence goes on along the minus strand of CM034547.1, from coordinate 14,856,369 downwards.
AAAAGTTACTGCAATTTTATGTATCTACAACATTCTACAATAATTCATGGCCAGTTCTCGTTGTTGGAGTGAAATGCACTTAAATGGAATCTTTTACTACATTTCCATCAACTGCATGTGATGGTAATAATTAATTTTCCAAGGATATAAATAAAATGTACCTTTCAGTACAGAAATCTACAGAAGGGAACTTAAATGTAAGTTTTCTTTTGGTACATTTCCCTTACATCTCTAAATCTATTTGCGGCTTGAAAGGAGCAGAAAGTAAATTCCTTCGCAAATTATTTCAGCAAAGTTGAAAGTTGCACTTGGTGACCTCTTTATGGCTTTTTCGTCGGAAACAAAAGTTGACTAGTTTTTGTCCGAAAGTTCTTTTGCTGCTCATAGCTCATATATTTATTAGAGGTATTTAGCCCTACGTATTCGCAGCTCAGCAAGTAAACTGCACTAGTCTTGGCTTGTGTACAGGAAATATGAATTATTGTTTCTTTCTCCGTATTAAACTGAGTATCTTAAGCACACATACCTACTCTAGGTATTTATTCTGCATACACGTGCTGAAATGTATCTACGAGATTTATTTTGACATAGAGATTTATCAAGTACCTTTGAACACTTAACTAGCGTACGAGTTAATTGTATTTTTCAACCAAAAAATAAACTTAGGGTCATAGCCATGGCCTTGTTTATCAAACAACATAATAATTCATTGAAAATTGTTACTTAATCTTCATCGACACTTTCTTACATCATGTAATTACGAAAAGTCTAGTTGAGGTGAGGAAGTTATTCTTTTTGACGGCAATTTACGGCTTTATTTAGCCATTGAAAAATAGTAAAACTATATCAAGTCACACTACTTAATATGGCACTGTTACTATTTTTCTCTGTTTTAGTGTTCTAATTTATGGTACCGTTTATATAGTTGTCAATTCCTACTACATAGTCAAGATCGAGATTACCTGTCGAATTTATTAAGTTTATTTTCCAGAAAATGTTTGAAGTTTCGACCTAATATATAATTATTAAGTAAAGACAATACATTTACTTTAATAACTGTATGTAATTTAATAACGGCATAAAGATGGAGACTATAGGCGGTTATTGCTCTGTATTATTCAAGCCTTTATTTCTAAGAACTTTCAGATTGTAGCAGGTACTGCTTTAGTATTGATTGAAAATGTATTCTTTAGGTTCTGAATACTACTGATAAGTATGTCTTAAATTGTTCTAATTGATTGATTGACAAATAATTGAAAGGTTCTGTTAACGCTTTATTTTGGGATTCGTCTATCAAAAATAGTATGTAGAATACAATGCGTACAAAAACCTCAATGTTTTCTCTTCATTTTCTTTCAGATGGAGTGATACGAAACCTCTTCACATTAACGGCTCATGAAAATGTTGCCGACTAATGTCCTCTCGTACATGAAAAAGGTAAGGATTTTCATTTTCTAGAATTAATTTGCTGTGAAATTGTAAATATGTGTATGTATGGTGGTCCAGTGTCCAGTTATACCTAAAACCTTGATTTCATCACGAAGAAAGCTTCAAGTTAAAGTTTCATGGGTTCACGCAAAAGAGTGCTACTCTGAAGTCTGAATTATTTAAAATCAATGTTAGTGATAGTAGGTTTCAACAATAGTATCTTTACTAAAGGAACTTCCTATTTGGCAAGGTGAGTTAGTTTTAGTATCTAACACAATGTTTTTTACAGTGACATTGACACATACATTAGTGTCAATGCAGTAAAAAGGAACTCATTTATTTTTTTTGAAACTTCTATTCAAGTCACATTTTAAGGTTTCACTAGAACATTTGGTGAAAAGGAATTGAATGGCCTATTTTTAATAATAGATCAGTAAGCATGCATAAATAATGTTTATTAGGTCAAAGCATTTAGTGTTTACGATTCCAGGAATATAATACAGAGGAGAGAGGATAGAGTGAAGGAAAAGGGAGGACGTAGTAATTCATATGAAATGTGAAGAAAAATGTATTGTAAGAAGAAGAGGATTTAATATATTGCAACCGGAGGGCCTGTGTTAGATTACTATGAATAAATTTTCCTGTCCAGAAATCGCATTATCAGACTGTCAGAAGAATAAATTTCGATTAAATACAATGAAACTGTGCTCAGCTACTTGGCCAATCGTAACAGCAAATGTTCAATGTTCAAGAAAAGCATTCACGGCTGGAGTGCTTTTGTGACGGCTATAGCGTGTCCATTCCTAAGAGCCCAAATAACTCCTATACTCAGTTCCAGAAGAAGGATAGGAGACGTTTGTATTACAATGCTCTCTCTCAGTGGTAGTTATGGAGGGGTAAGTAACTAAATCTAAATTTCATCGTCAGGTTACTTGTTCGTGTACACATACAAAGGAAGGCAGAGAAACGCGCATGCAAAACGCAGGTTGGCAATACGAGTAAATTATACTTTATCTTATGATCCCTGTGTGACTTAAACTGTTAGTACTATTTACAAGAAGTATTCTACCTCAATCCTATAATATACAACTGCAGAAATTACTATTTTCCTCTTTTCTACATTACAGCCCATACTGAGTCAAACAAAGTCATCATTGTATTTTAATTTAAAGGCAGAGGGATTAGAACAGTACCTACATAAATTAAGTAGGTATAAAATTATTCGCTTTTAATGACTACTGCCGAACTGACTTTCTCCCTTGGGACAGCAGGACCCGAAATAAACTTGCAACCATATAATATCACATTTAGCTCAATTTAGCTATGGTTTTATTCAGACGCTTATCGTTATCTGTATTGTAATATCCGTGTATATTTTGGATTCTGCTGCAATGGGACAGTGAAGCGGGTATTTGCAATATAAACGACCCGTTTGAGTAGATACCCATTGGCGTGGCACTGACCCATAAACGTCTCATGGTCAAAAAATTTTACTGCCATTGCGAAGGATTTAGCAACGTAGAATCTATTTGTAGTATTTGAAAAATATCAATTTTTAGCACTAAACTTTATCACCTGGACGTTTTAATATACCCTTAAAAGTCAGTGCCATTTGTATCTTCTATAGCGTTGTCAGTTATTCAGAAGATTCATTCTAATATTATTGCGATTTTCAGATAAACATCAAATATTTGACAACCTTTAAGGTCATTTTAAGGACTTCTTGGTATCAGGGACAGTTACATGAATTTGAAAGATGTGGAGGGAGGGAGGATAACTGAAGACGGTAGCCACACAAAAGTCAAAGCAGAGTTTATGTATGGGGAGGTGATAAATGAAGATAGGGCAGGGAAGGACATTATTTCACACCATGAGCTGTGTGAAAAGTAAGTAAAAACACTTAAGCAAGGCAACAGCAATAAAGTTAGTCCGAGTGGATGTAATGGATTTCTTTGTAGTGGGAAATGCTCCGTTTCTTGAACTGCCACATACACACGTATAGAGCTGGAGAGATAGGTAGGTACAGGAGGAAGAGCCGGGTCGTCTAATGACTATCGGTGCTAACATAACACTCGTGTAGGGTTACTACTCTCCTCTTTGATGACCGTATCCATTCCTGATTCTTTTGCCTAACATAATAGCCGTGCTTTTCGAGTTATCACAGCCTACATGACACGATTGTCCGTGTCTTTCTCTAAAGTCGGGCTGTTAGCATTCTAGCCATATACTCATACGTATGTACAACTAAAGCTAACGACTAAACTAGGAATGGGCATAAGAAGTCTATAGCATTAGTGCACGACACTCTCTCAATAAGTAAATCTGAGGGCGAGTGAGCGGACACAAGACAAGTAGCACATGACATTTTACTGCTTCACTTTTCACTTGGCCAACCTAGACTTCTCTCTGAGGTTTCATGTTTATGATAACAAGTGCACATCCTTTCTCGGACCGTGTACTATTAATGTACTTCTGTTACAGGGCATATGCTGTATACTTTTCACCTTATCTCATAAAATGCTTACTGACCATGACATTTTTATGCACCATCGAAAAAGTCGTTCTTTTTAGATGCAATTTTGTTTTTTTATGTAATTGGATATCACTAAGGTTTCAAAGTTTCAGTTTTTTTGTATATAATTACAAACAAAACACAATAAATAATTTATGAATAAGTTCAATAGGAAATTAAAAGCACATGAGATGAAGTATGTTTAAATGCGGGCAGGTTTAACTTAAAGAAAATATTTTACTCTTTTTTTGATTTAAAAATATTTAACAATGTCATCCTCGAGAGTCTTAAATGCTAATCCATTTATATTAAACTCAATAACAATAGTTCTGGAAGGGAGAATAAAATTTTAAAAGTACTATGTAGGGATGAATACAATGATCACTGCTCATTTCCATCTATATACGATTTGAATACAGGATATTATACTCGATTTTAAAATTGTATTGGATGGCATTCAGCATACACCCTGCAACACGTACATATCTGTAGAATACTAATATCATGGTAGACTGGTGCCTTTCCTTTCTGTGAGAAAATAACTAGTAACTCCGATGGTAGTACATTGTACATAATAGTCGTCTCGTCGTCGTTACACTTATCTTTTCAGACCACCGTGACATCGCATCACATGTACCAGATAGCTACTATGTACAAATAGTATTACTGTCGGAATGCTCCCTATAGTGTTAAATGCCTCTTCGGCATGACTTTCTTCTCGATAACTCTCCCCTTGCTTTCCTTTTTTTGATTGTGGAGAAAGCATTCTAATAAAACAGAGAAGGTATATGATAGTATGATATACCTAACATTTTTAAAGTTAACTTTCTTAAATATGTACATCACATCGCCCCAAAGATTTTCGAGGAAAAGTATCGATAAAACAAAAAGCTCTATAAGCTTTCGTAGTGACTGTAAACCACTATTGTGGTATATGCGGTAGCATCCCACTGATAAATGCTATGCAATGAAATTTTGCTTGTGGCATAGTATGTTGTAAGAGAGTAGGATTTGGTGGAAAACGAGAGACTTTGGTTTGGAAACTATTCTGTCTAATAACATGACATACACTCCCTCCTATGTAGTGCCTACCTCACAGATGAACAATATTGCGTATCCCATGTAGTTTGAGAAATCAGAAATTCTAACCAGTTATCCTCCGAGCTGTGCAATTTTTGTTCTTTCTCGACAATCCTTCGCAATAAGCTCCCTTTGACTCACTTTCAATCCCGTTACTATAATGCATCTCTGTCTTTTCTTCTGCAGTCTGCAGACAATCTTTACGCCTTCACCAAAGATGACATTGAGTTAGAGCAAAGGGGTCCATCGCCATAGTATGTCCATTACAAATTACAAATCTATCACACACTGCAGAATTTGAAGACGTCATCGTCCAGATATACAACTCAAACAACTATAGGTCATTCTAGTAATGTAGGATATTTTCCAGACTATTTTCCTATTTCAATATTTCCTTTCTTGGAATTACTTTAATGCGCGTATGCCAATTTTCTATTCACTAACGGGGCTAGCATGCATAACGAGTATATAAGATTGGATGATCCGAATACTTTCTTCTGATATGTTAATGGAATCAATTAGGCTAATCGTTACATGCATAAATATATACAAAAATCTTTCCAAACAAATTGAACTTGACTTGAAAAAATATAAGAATATAAGAAAATACGCAGGTAGATTATACTGAGACTATGACTCAGCAATAAATATAATAGTTTGATCAAATTAAGACATTGAGACTTGAGACAGAATTGAATATCTTATCGGATCAGAGTGGTATAGCAAACGCTGTATCTATACTGCCAATGCATGGTCATTACAGTATTACAAGCATACTTAGAAAAATCAGTTAAAGAAAGAGCCAAGTCAGTAATCTTTTTACTGATGCAAATAAAGTGTTAAATAATTGAATTATACAATAGGCTGCTTCGCAAAATGAGTTGCGTTTTATGTTGTTGGGAGGTAAGTTGTCATAATGTCAGAGTGTTCCCGTCCATTCCCGAAGCGACACCGACACATTGGAAGATTGAAACAGATAGGCGGAGTTGGAAGAAAAGCCCAGCTGACGCGACATGACACATTCTGACATGACATAAGATGACACGCAAATGACGAAGAGTGCTACATATAATGTACTAATGTCGCAAAAGTTGAGCACATTATGTAAGAAGGTAGATGCACTGACCTACTTGCCTACTCTACACAACTACGCTGACAATATTGATCGACGGATTCTCCCTTGGTTGGGTAATTTCCCAAACACAATTTCCCCTATGAAGATATTGTATTTCATTTCATTGCAAAGTCCAGATATCTACTGTATGATAGGAAACTAAACTATGTTCAATTCACATAATTTATAATTATAGGTCAAAACTAGCAATGCACAAGCGCATAAATAATACATATTACTAGGATTAGCATTAGAAAGATCTTACGAAATTGCATCAATCTAAACCTTTTGAAATTCAATATCAATGGCTGGCTACCTATCATGTCTATAGCATAAACGTAAATTGACACATGTGAATAATTTCGTAGGTATGTCAGGAAAATTTTTGAGTGGAAATTATACAATAGCAATTTCCCTTGTAGAGAAAGCATCGTGTTATCTGTACTAATCAACCCAACACATACTGATAAGCTCTTTGTCATTAGACATTCTGATAAAAATTTTAAGGCCAACTGACATATTAGTGGGACTCGAATGCATGACAAGGAGAAATATTGTTATTGTGTAAGATATGGATTACACTTGCTTCAATTCCAATTTTTACTCAACATGTTCGCATTGGGTAACGGGTTTGCATGACATGGAATTAACATAATTGGATCTGATATGACATTCACTTCTATTTATTAAACATTTTTATGAAATGTGTTGCTGTAAAATTGTCTTTTGATTGAAGTGGTTCGTGCCACATTTTTGATTAAGTAATTTTCCAACAATGTTGTAAGCATGATGTGATTTTTGTGTCTTGTTTCCTCAGATGGTCTCCAATACAAACACGGAGAACCTGAATGCCAATCAATTCATGACGATGAGTCCTTCCAACTCATCGGGAGCGGGGGCCATCGGACGACTACGACAGACTTTACAACAAGCCGGAGAGTCAGTGTCAAATCGACTGCAGTCTGCGAGTAAGCCACAAACCGGCTCTCAACAGCAACAATTTCAACAAGTCGACACACCCCCCGCTGCTGACAATGCACATCAATCTCTGCCAAGTACGGAGGAGAAGGAAAACACCGAGTTTGCGTAAGTTTGCAAAAATCACCTTACCGTTCCACTTTATGCCTTTCCACGGTGTATTTAGGGAAACGGCTTTCACTGATGTCACGCTGGGAGTTTTACAAACATGATAAATGTATAGGATAAAGCAAAGAATAAACAAACAGCAACTTGCTTTTCTTTGTTCGATATATTGTACCTATGTCGTACGTATTACTACGTTTATAGTGTTGATACATTGAACAACTTACCAACAAAATAGAGTCCGTGACCAACGTGGAATAAATTGCTGCAAGGATATTAGTAGTTCATAGTACAAAGTTAACTATGAACATGTTATTCTTATTGCTAACTCTATTGGCACATTATTAGTAGCATCTGCAGGAAAGTTACCTACTGCTAATAGTTACTTAAAGGATATAGATGTTAAGGATATTTCTGCACTTTGTAAAATTATGATAAAGCACATTCAATAGAAAATACTAATAATTTCTCTGTACAGGGACAGAATATACGATAAAATCCGGTTATTACACCGGTTATTATTCCCTAGATATGGATTTTCCGACTGACTACATATAGTGGTAGTGCCCACTTTATAGTGCTTTCAAGGTAGGACGATAACTTACCTAACTTGAATGTAAGTATCTCATTCTGAACATCGTGTTAGTAAACTTTCCTTTTCTTTTCCCTTCTTTTTATTTTGGATTATACTTCATCCGTACAATACAATACACAAAGGATCTAGCTCTATTTGTATTTTCGTTTATTTGGCTGGTCTACCACCGACTTTCTTCCCTCCTCCACTCTACTGTACTGGGAGTTATAAAAGTATTGATAAGTTTTGAATGTCGACATAAAAATTCTATCGTATTGTGTCAGAACCCTTCTATTACAGAGTTTTACTCCTACTCAGAAATTGAGTGCTACTATTTTACTATGTGCAAAAGCCCAGAAAAGGAAATGAGTCTCAAAACCTACCAAGATAAAGATTTCTCGAGAGGAAATTGACTCAAGCTTATCCGTCCCACAACGATCGCTCCAGAAAGTCTTTCAGCCTCTAAGCAAATACACATATTCTTATTGCGATTCTTAGATATATCGTCAATACGGACAAGATTGCTTGTTTTGCTTTGTAGGTAAGCACACATATGTGTGTTACGTACTGATATCTATTTAGTCTAAGCCATTTCCTTTGATGGAGTCAGAAAACCATTAAAAACTTGTCGGGCACACTTCTCAAGATATTTCAATTTTTGGAAACACCACTATCTCTTGTTAGGAACAGGGATGGTAGATACGTATTATTCCTTTGGGAGTTAAGTCTTTCTAGGATTGTGTAAGCGAACTGACAGGATAAACAAGAAGTAATAGCCAGCATTTAAACAAGCAATTAAACAGCAGTACTAGTACTAAGTGTTCCACGTTAAAAAACAAATAATTTTGCTAATTAAACACATTGTGACTTGTCACAGTTTATTCCTACCAATCGGCAATCAAGAGAGAACTGCATGCTTGCTTGCATCCCAAAAGAATAGAATTCAATAGATTTTTCCTTACAGCTTGCACAGTATTAGATGTACGGGATTTTTATGACCGACTAAAACGAAGCAAAGACTACTGTGATTAGCATAGCAGGTAGAAGATGTCAAGTGTTATTGGTGGTAATCGCGGTAGTTACGTAACAGTAATTAGTACAGTAGAAGACAATAGAAGTCACATATTGAAATATTGACCCAATATGTGCCCTAAAATGTATTTAGTTAGTTTGGACAGATTTTCAAAAACTTTTCGTGTTTTGGAAAAACTGAAAACCATTTTTTAAAACCGAATTTCTTGAAACAAAAACGTTTTAAATTGCTTCGGAAAAAATACCCAGAGAGTCCACTAAAGTTTACTCAACATCGCTCTAGATATTCAAAAGATGTTCATTTTCCGATTCAAAATCTCTGGAACTGTCCTAAATGATTTTTGCTCACAAAGTTGTTAGTCTCATTACTTTGCCTCACAGAATCATGAAATTTAATGATATGCTGGGGGTTTACAAGATGAATTAAAGTACTTTACAAGGAAACAATGTATCTGCCTATGTGTCCATGGAATAAATTCCATTGGAGTCTGAATTATAGTTGGAGTCTTAATTCCTATTTGCCAAGAATTTTACAGACGTAATTGCGTACGTACTTATTCATGGAACACAATTAACTGAGACTAGAAACCATTCCTACCCCTCCCTTTAAACATGAAAAGTCAGGCTAAAATTTGAGGTGTAGGAGGGTTTCTAGTCTCAGTTAATTTTGTCCCATGAATACGTGTTCTTTGATATGCTTTAAGTTGGCACATTAAGCCAATGAGCTTTCTAGGATTCTCAATGGCATTGGTTGCAGAATGAGGAATACCTAAAGGTCAAAGTTTGAATATATCTATAAAATTATTATGTTAAAATATGCACAAAAGTAGATTAGGTAGCAGCGGTGTAGAGAGTAGAAAGCAGGATCGAGTTAAAGGGTTGCATTCTTTCAGTGAGGGAAGCAAAATTAACCCAAGTTACAATTCAAGGTCAGATAATCAGATCATCTTCTGTTGTGTTGGGCTTGTGGATGATCGCTCGAGTCAATCTACATTTTTATTGCCATTGCATTCATGTATGAATAAATAAGGGTTCATTCTCTCACCGTCTTCCTGGCAAACACTACCGTATTTTTAGCTAATAACATATAAACATCCAGTGATCCGGTATGAATTTTCTTTGAATGAACTGTCTGTTCTTTATTTCAACAATTTTTAATATGCCGGAATATAAACTTACATATTATAACTGTCGTGGTGTTGGTGAACCAATTCGGTTAATTCTTGCTTACTCCGGCACTCCTTATAAAGATATCCGATTGCCTATAGGAAAATTGTCAGCCGAGAAGAAAGAAGGTTGGACATTTCAATTATAATTATAGCATATACTATCAGAATTTGAAATATGTTATAAAAACCTAAGCTTCAGAAAAGCTATTGAATTGTCTATAACCATCTTAGAACTGGGGTTGGAATGGGGCCTATTACCTATTTTGGAAATTGATGGGAAGAAGATGGCTCAATCATGGACTATTGCTAGATTCCTAGCTAAGAAGTTTGGCCTTGCTGGAAGCAATGAAAACGAACAATTCCGTTGTGACGAAATTGTTGAGGCTATTCGAGACTTTTTTAAAAGTAATAAAAATAGAGTCCGATTGCATTTAATATTTACCTTTATCGGAGAATTAACATGGAATTTCGGATTTAGGAGGCTGCAAACTTTACGACTTCTATTTTGGAGAGCAACGAAAGAAATTCGACAAAGAATTGAAAATCTTTGTAGAAACTGATAGCCAGGTCTACCTTAAAAGGTTCGATGATCTACTGAAGAAGCAAGGAGAGATTTGGCTCGTTGGAAATAGTCTAACTTACGCAGATCTTTACATGGAACACATGAGTACCCATTTTGAAATTGTCTTTGGGATTAATGTGACAGGAAAACACCCAGCCCTTTTAAGACTCATTAATTCAGTCCGAAATCATCCTAAACTCAAACAATGGTATACAGAGAGGCCAAATACCATGTTGTAACAATTATCAAAATCATTTATACTATATTGTTCATTTCTATTTATAATAATAAGCTTGTTAATGATGGGTATCCCAAAATATCACAAGAAATAAAGCCAACGTATGGAAATTAACATTGAATCTTAATAATTGTTATATTATCAGTTTTTATCATTATGCATTGAATTTAAATTCCCGGCAAAGTTTCACACATGCAAGAAGTAGGAAATACGAACGCATCATTTTATTATTGGTATTTTGATTTCACAGTTCAAGGGTTTTGCTGAACGCGGTGATATATGTATTTACTCTGTCATACGGAACAATGAACGAATGGTGAGAATCAGTGACCTCATTTTGCAGCTATTTCAGTGAATGTGCTGGAGGAACTATATTCACAATGTTGTGTGTATGGTTTGTTGAGATTTTTATTAATTTTAAGTTGAACCATTGGTATTTCGGTATTGATATTTGACTGAAGTGAACGTGACCAAAATGTAAAGCGCGAGACGGCGAGACTGCTTTTCCTCTGAGCTATAGGAATTTAAGACGAGAAGAAAGTGAGGCATCCACAGGAAGTTTTGTTCTGGAGATGGTTGAAATAATCAGTTACAAATCCTTTAATGGGATACTTGAAGGGGGAGCAATGCATTCTTTATCCATGAATTATGTTTTGAGAATGGCCATAGAAATTGTTGAGTGAATGGGACGGAATAGGAGGACTATTAGTTCGACTCGTAGTTCGGTTCTCTCTGGCTAGTTGTATGAAAAAGAAAGGGAAAAGTACCGTCTCGTCTTCTTTGCAGAGATTTTCTTTGAAACTGAATCCACTATGCATACTCAACATTGCCTGCTGTCTATCTATCTATCTATCTCCGATGGATCTGACAAAAGTGGAAGTTTTTCTCTTATTCTTCAAAAGGCAAAAAGGGAAATTGTTAGGAATGAAATTAAATTCTGTCGAGTGAAGCACATTACTTATCTATTCTGAGAGAGAGGCTAGAAAATCGACTAAGGAAAAGCAGGTCAAATCAGATTTGAGAAAACGTACATATCAAGTGTAATATATAGAGAGAGAGGAGGGAAACTGAAAACTGACTGGTCCGAGTGGAACAAAGGAATGAAAACGGTTTCTTTTCTCAAAGCATTTAAAATCAATGTGTTACTATTTGCTGTATGGGGGCATAAAAATAATTGGGATCTTTTGATTTTCTATCGTTTTAGGAGACCTGGGAGTGCTGGACGATGTCGTGTTTGTGTAAAAGCAATGAAACCAGATGAGTACTTCCGCGAATGCACTGAATGCAGCCTTAAAGTTTGCGACGACTGTGCTTCCTACTCTAATAATGCGGAAGGTTGTGAGGTAAGCCATCCTAATATTATCTTTTCCTCGGCTTTTTTAAAGTATATGTCACATTTTAATATGAGTATGACATAAACTCATCTTTCTGGGTGTATATTAGCACTAAATATATCTGTAATGTGAATATAATACTATTAATATTGTCATATTATGCCGTATATCTTGACGAGGGTTCTTGGAGTTTTCCTTTGATATCGTCATAAGTAGTTGGAACAGACGAGACAGAAAGCATAATAGTATAATGTGATGGGAAAATTTTTAATACTTCAATTCGTAAATAGCATAAGCATATATCAGTATTATTACATGCTTCTGTATTATTATTTGCGTGTAAGTGTAATAAGTATAATGGAATGATGTACATGGCGGGCGGGTATATAGAAAAGAAATTCATGCATATCTTTGTGAATGGTACGTGTATGTGAGTCTATATGAAATAGAATTCCTTTTCTTCTTTACCCATTCAATTTTTCCGTTTCTTTTCAGCTCCATTGTGGGCAATTCTTGTGTGGTTAGGTCTCGTCTTCGTCGATTCGGTTCTCTACAGAAGTAGAACTACTCTGGTTTTGTTTAGTTAAAGTCTCTGGTTGAATGTATATATACATAAGTATATGTACTTAGTAGTTATTCATATATGAGTGTAAAAGTACTAGCCATGCAGTTGGTCGACGGTCCACAGCTTGGAAAAATCTTTTTCCATCTGCCGAGATAGGATCGCATCGCATTTCATAACATCATCTCGATCCCTGTGTTCACTTCCTTTCTTTTGTCATTGTCCTTGTCACATCCACATCTCATCTCAACGGGCGAAGTACTTACTTTACTATACGGAGTTTTAGTCTGAAAAAATGAGATGAGATCACATCTTTAAATCGTTTTCTTCTCTGAGCACGACTTGAGACTCCTTTCCTTCAATAGCAAAGAAAGCATCCCCTTATCATTTCACCATATTGATTTCCTTTCTTTTACTTTCTCCTATAGAAAGGAGTAGATCGCAATTCTAGGTAGAACATAATATCCGAATACCTCGCACCGAAAATGTCAAAGCAAAAACAAGTCAAGTCAGTTGGGCTTAGCTGAGGTATTACAACAATCCACTCTTCCTCACTACTCTACTCAATAATACTGTGAATAGAATAGAATACACGTCCCCGAAATTACAATCAGTCATCATCTCCAAAGTGCGGAACAAGAAATTCACTCGATCTCAATTTAGATTTTCTATTCAGTCCCCACCGAGGAAATACAGGATATACCATCAGGTGAAGTGAAGTATTGTTATGTACTTTTTGCTCAGTCAACTTGAAAGTTCCGCAGTTCCGTCGATGTTGCTTCTTCTTCTTCTAAGTCCTACGCTCGCCCTCCTGCCCTACCAACTTTCATCTCGTCTGCCTGAATTGACTTGACTTAACTTTAGACCTGCTGGAGTATTGATTGAATTTCAAGGTGTCTCCTTGTCTTTTAAGGAGACACATGCTTACCTTTCCTTCCTTCATACCCAAACCTTATTATACCTCCTTTCCCTACCAGACTACCTTGGCTACGATTTCGCACATATTTAGCTTTCCGCCTACTACGTTTTGCTAGTCCCTTTTGTTAAGTCACTAGACTCAAAGAAGGAGAAACTAAAAACAGCAGATGCGTATACGAAATTCTATCAATATCCAAGGTCACTAAACTTTTCTGGTAAGCCAATCTGAAAACCATCTAAATGAATTCAATGGGAAGCACTACCAATGCAATGTACTGATTTGTCCTACCGGAGATTAATCCTATAAATACCGACCTTTAATATTTATCGATATCTACGCTAGTTATATGCACATACACATGTTGATATACTGAATCTGTATACGTGCTGCATGCACATCTCAATCTCCATACCTTCTCGTTTACTCTTTCCGCATGTCTATTTTTATTCTAATATTATTGTGAATAACTACAGCTCATTAGGTTTGTTATATAACAAATACTATTGTACTCATATGACAAAATTGATATGTATGGGAGCATTCTCCAATGGTTTATGACTTTGATTGACGTTAAAGCTCATTCAAAACTAATTTTGATACCACTCACCGTTCTTTTTTTATTGAGGTGCAGAGAGAGTATAATAATGTCATAGTTTCCATTACTTAGCGATGGACCTGAGATATGCACGTGGTATTTAATAGTAGTATATGCTTTGGAATATTTCACGTAGGTATTTACTGTGAAGAATTTTCTAGTCTCTACTCACTCTCTACATTTCCACTCAACTACACATTCTACATTTAGTACACATTATTTACCTGCTTTTATCTTGTCCGGAATACATAATAACATTCTATGCATAGAATCTAGGGAATCTGGAATCGAAAGAATGTACCTATTTTCATTCTAAGTTTATTGGCAATTTTCGTGATGAATTTCTGTAGTATTTGTTGCACCAAAGTAGTCTGCTTTCGAGTGTTGGACATTGAAACGTAAGTAGATATAAAATGTCTAGTATTGTATTGTATTGTATTAACTTTATTGTGCTTCTCAGACGAATAAGTCTATTACACAAAGTAGATTTACAATGAATAGTATATAATTATTACTAATATAGCAATTGGGTGAACTTATGGCTTTAAATATTTTAGTTTTTAGAACTAGATTTATCAAATTTCTTACAAACTAACTACACTATTAGCTAACCTAGGGCCAGTTAGGCGGTTTGGCAAGATTTATATTACTCGTTTAACACAAAAGATCTCAGTCTTAGAGCTCCTGAGAGAAAATAGTAAATATCGTTGACCTTCCTGCCGTTATTACAATCAAACTCAAATAGAGTATAGAAGTCAGCTTCCTTCAGGTGGTCAATATTGTATTTACTAAGGAATTTCTCCCTAAGAGGTTTATAGATTAAGCAACTGCAAAACACATGACACCAATTTTCGTTTTCGTTATCATCATTTCTACATAGAGTGCAAGGCTCTTTAAGTGTTAATTTGTATGAGATACCATTCACAATAATTCGATTCGAAAATTTATTTGACAGTCGTAACTGTGCTACCAAGCGAAGTCTGTCTAGAGGTATGTTTTGTTTTAGATAAGATGCGCCATTTTCATTAACCTTGAACCTAAAATACAAGGATTGAGACTCCATATAACTGCGAATATCATTTTCAAACATAATTTTTTTATAAGATTCTACCATATCTTCAAGGTTGTCCTTTAAAACTACCGCACATTGTGCCTCCCAAACAAAATTATAATTAATATCCTGTATTTTAGTTCTAAGTTGTGACACCCAATTATAGTTATCTAGCTTGTTATTTTCCATGTCAAGCTGATACAGAGAATTGTACATTATTTTAGCATAACGATTAACACTCATTTCTAATAGTCTGCACCACATCATAAGCGCTAGTTTGAATATTTGACACGAAATATGGTACCTTCCTGTTTAAAATGTCTAGTAAGTTCAGTAGTAGCGATGAATAAGATAAAAATAGGTTTAGCGAAACTCATCCACTATTTTAAACAGATAAAATAGAATGGGTACAATGGTAAAGTACTATTTGGTGGAGCTTATTGAGATATCCATATCGGTAGAATTGAAGTAAGCAACTTGGAGAAAGTCGAATTTATTTGATATTCAATTTCAGCTAAAGTATGCATTCAAATTTTTACTACCTACTTTAGAAAATTTGAAAAATCCATTGAGCGTAAAATTAAGTCGTCATACGGTATATATCAGACTGCACTTTGCAGGGTGGCTATATTACTGCTTATATGGACCATTATGTATATAGGTAGTTATTATATGGCTAGCTTAGAGTGTGTGGTTGGTTTCAGCTACCTGTGTGAAATAAGGTAGAGCATTGTAATACAGACCATAAGGAGTTGCTGTACTTAATATGTCAAATGATAGCATGAGTGAGCAATTTCTTTCTGAAAACTTATTCAGTTTCATGGAAAGTACATTCCCTGTTGTATGAAGGCTACAGGTTTATACGTAAATACGTTTTCTATCTTCTGAACACTCGACTCAACTGTTGTCCTTTTCTCCTAGGTATGTTATATTTTATTGCCTTACCTATATGTGCTACATTTATGTACATACTATAAGGTATAAAACAAGAAGTGCATGTGCTTCGTTCGTGAAAAGAGCAATTCCCGAAGGTATTTCGTTAATAGTAAAACTACTACTCTGCTACACTATCTTACCAATGCTTCAGTGTGGAGATCATACTGGAAAGGAATGCAAAAGTACATTAGAAAAAAGTTTCTTTTGTGTTGTTTAGTACAGAATAGTGCAAGTTCCTTTTCTAGAATGCTTGAATGCTTAAAAATTGTATTTTTATTAGGTTTACCTAATTCTTTCATCCAGGAAACTCTAAACGATGAGCTGCTGCAGATCCTAATCCAAAGCTATTTGTATGAATAGGGATGATGAATAAATGATGAAGTAATTGTTCGCAACAAAAGAAATTATTTTATTTTGAAGACAGACAGTTAACAATTCTTGAGTACCTACCTATACTCTGTACTGAGTATGCAGTGACAGAAATGTAATAAAAGCAATCACTACAGTTTTACTTGGAACTATATATTTAGGAAGAATGTGTTTGGTAGTTAATACTTAAATTGCACATAACCCGAAAATAAAAGATTGTTACAGTAATAATGAAGGAATCAAACATGTAACAATTTAAAATGGTGTCTTGGGTCTCTTTTCGAACCAATCTTTGAGTTTTGGGTGACTTTGGACATCGTTAATTAGTTTTGACAAGGCTGGATAGTTTCCAGTCAGCTCCAGATCAAAGCAAAGTTTAAATTGCGCAATCAGGTGGGCCATATATATATCCGTATATGTTAAACTATCCCCAACCAACCAAGTTGAGCCTTGTCTCTCCAGAATGTCATTAAATCTTTTAAGGAAAGGTGGACTGTCTACTTCTGCAAAGGTTTTCTTAGCTTCTTTCAGTTTTTCAGCATCCATTGCTGATAAAAACAACGGACGTCCCTCTGTAATCAATTATTCAGGAACAATTAGATTACATTCATAAATCTGTTATTCTGATTACAACAGGTAAATGAAGTTCCTTTATTTACTTAAGAAAAAATCTCGCGTTGCTTCCACGACTTCATCACAACGGAATTGTTCGACTTCATTCTGTCCGGCAAGATTGTACTTCTTAGCCAAATATCGTGCTATGGCAAAAGATTGTCCTTTCTTTTCTCCATCAATTTCCAGCAAAGGTAGTACACCCCATTCCAGTCCTAACTCTAATTAGTGCGGCACAGTCATTGAAACATTAATTTTTGTATGGACTTTCAGCTGAAAAAAATTAGTTCTGTGTGAAAATAAAGTAAACAAACCTTCCTTCTTCTCAGCCGACAATGGAAAATTGTCGGTGGAAATTCGCACGTCTTCAAATGGTATGCCAGCGTAGGTCAGTATTTGACGAATTGGCTCACCAATACCCCGGCTGTCAAAATACGTGAATCTGTACTGTGGCATATTCAAAAGTTGGTTCTCTCTGATAATTTTAGAACATAAAGCAATATAATTTAAACCGCAAGAGATGGAAAGGATCTATCCGGAATCCTAATACTGACTGACTGTTTGTATGTAATATCTACTGTATATAAAAATAAGTTAGTACATTGTACAGACACATACAACTTCATTCACATCAGATAGTTCAGTTTTGATACCTAGCTTAGTAAGATTTACGATGTATAAAGCGTACATCAAATAAAACTGTGTGAATTATGTATATACTACAATTTCTCCTGCAGTGAGTAATATGTCATGACTATGTAAAGTATCATTGTCCATAAGCAAAAAGTCACAAAGCCGCGGTTTTTTTCCGCAGGATAATTTAGGTATAGAGTCATAGTGTATACCCATCCTTGAAATACAGTTCAACCTTGAAATATTACCTTGAAACAGCAGTCATTAGTTTGTACTGCGGACTGTAGAGATACTTATATCTATGTTATCTGTATATTTGTAGCTTTCCTTCTCACCACTTATAATTGAAAGTGCTTTTCATGTCCATTTTGTTGAATAAGCCCATAATACTACCTGTGGCAATAGCTTTTTGTGGCCAATTGTAATAATGCTTGTTCATTGGGAATATTGTTAGTAATATGCAATTCGTATTGCAATGTACATATCATTGTGTACAACACTTATGTATGCACTTAATTGCATAAAACTGGAGGTATGGTTTATTATTTGTATATTGCATGCAATGGTTTATCAGTTCGTAAAATTGCTCGATGCACAACAGAATTAGTGAGAATATTATATTTGTGCATCGTGTGTGTGTTGAATTGACATGCATTTTATTTTGACTCATATATTGTACAGATAAATAAAAATGTACTTAAGTAATTTTCAAGCTTCGAGTGACTCAGATTTTTTTACTCCCATTTTCATATTGTCACTCTTCAAGCATCTTCGTCTTGCATTTTGACATATTAAAGTATTGTAGTTAAGCTCTCTGGTATGCACATTGTTGTTCAAATCGTGTGTGCTAGTTAAGTATTAAGTATCTCTATGTCAGTTTACGTTTGTAACATTTTAAGGATATACATACAATAAATATTTTAGTAAGCTACTTACCAGAAGAATCTTAATGAATTAGACCTGTATTAATGTTTTCTATAATGTACCCCAACGCATACCTTCATGTGCTAAATTTAGTATATAGAGGTATGCGTTGGGGTACATTATCAAAAACATTAATTATGACAGTCGTCTTATGTTCATAAGAAGCCGTCAAGATCCCTATTTCCACGTATTTTGGACGTCTTGAGGAGCCTTCAGCATTTAAGACGAGGTTCATAATACGGCCCTTAGTCTATAGTTTAAATATAGCTAGCAAACTGTCATAATCCATTTTGAAACTGATGAGATATTATTGTTGTTTAAAGTAGAGTGATAAAAACATGCCATGACTAAGTAGTGTGCATTATCAAGATTAAGTAATATACAGCAGAAAAAGGACTCTCTGGTCGTGACTATAAAAGTTTTGCAAATTCTGCATGCATGGTCATTAGGCGGTATGGAGTTATTGTTTTACTGTATATTGAAGACTGGTAGTTATCAGATAATATCGTAAACTTAAGTTTTTCAATTTTATGACAGGGCTAGGATGTGCCCTTTTCTATTCATAATTCAACCGTTAATGTGTTAGTGAATGTTGAGTGATAGTTTGTTCGTCTATATGGTAGGGATTTTTAATAGTGAAGGTACATAACAACAGGTGTTTAACCATCTAATTTCCCGAAAAGGTAGGTCATCTAACATGTCACGCTATCCTATGAGTGATGGATGGGGATAGAAAATGAAAAGGATTGTACGTGTTTGCTTGGCACGCTAGAGCATTAGTGATGGCCCTCCTTTATCGTCAACTTTTACAATTAGAGCATAACGGGAAAACGTAAATTCGACCAGCTCTATTATTGCCGAGTAGTGTACGTCAAAGTTATGTAAACGGAGGCGATTTTTATCTGTGATATTGTAGGTGTGTGTTCTTGTCTATGATTTACAATCCTTGATGAAAAGTTTTTGCTATTAGAATGAAATATTTAGTACAGTGGCTTTTTGTGCTTCTGGATTGCTTGGGAAAATGTATTTTTCAAGGAGCTTTACTCTGGGAAATGTTCAGATACATTGTATTAATGGGATTTAATAGGAACTTTTTGACACAGTAAAAAGTAGCTGATCTACTTTTAGAACCTCCCCAATGGCGAGAACTTTTGAGCCAATATTATTACACTAAAGACGAGTTCCACTTCGTGGTGGGTCTGTAGGTGTCTCTATCTATACACTTCGTGGACATATTAATAATTTATATCTACCTATATGCATAGAAAGTTAGAAAACTTTCGAGTTTGATGCATTAGGAATTTAGTAGGGGTAGAAATTGATAAATACATTCTTATACGCACCTATACGCAGTAGCACAAAATATAGGCAAATATATACTGAAATAGCCTTGAGAAAAACAAAGAATGGGAAGCTAAACTGACATCCATATTTCTATGTGTATTTGCACATTGGGTATTGAACAGTAAAGAAAGTAGGTCTATATGGTCCAACATAACAAAACAGACTATAGAATCAAGTTGAGTGAAGGATGATTCAATTTAACTATTGAAGTTTGTTGAAGAGAGAGCGAAAGGAGCGTTAAGTTGAAACAGAGCACAACTTTCTCACTTTTCGATGCTTGTGTATTACCCAAGAGCCCTTTCGATTGTTTTGACTTTCTCTGCTTTCCATTCTATCTTTAGTTCTGCTAGTAGTTCATTATACAAAACCGAATATTGGAACGTGCTAAAAGCAACCAAACGAACGAGCCATTCTATCTGCAGATATTTTTCGCAAAAATACTTGAACATATTTCTAATAACTCTATAAGGCAAAGTGGTATCTAACTGGGATCTGCTTGAATATCCCATCGACCCGAAACTCTGTTTTGCAAGTTAGGCCTGATTGGTAGATGTTGAACCCTGAAGTGGGTGGTGGAGATGAGTTCTTGTCTCCAGTATACTTCAATTGATTAATAATGAAGAAGGTCCCTCTTAAACCTAACATAACCCTGAGTAAATATTATTTTAATATGGAATGATGTATCTACATATGCGAAATACCATATGGATGGCCTTCTTTCTTTGATTGCCACATTTCATACTTGAAAACAATTAATGGGTTGAAAATACATTAATTTGACTTTCTTCACAGTTCAGGTCATGTCAGATTATATAGTTTACTTCTGATATGAAGAAATTAAAAATACAGTTTGGCAGAGAAAGTTTCAAGTGTTCATTTTATATTGAGCGAACATTAATAAAATGGCAAGTTCGTTAATGTTAAAGGTCCTTTAGGGTGCTAGGCACTTAAGTAAGTTCCCTGTGATGTGGTATAGTAAGTTCCTACTCGAAACTCTACTAATGAATGTTTTGCACTGCGCTACAGCGCTGGACGACAAACACACATAATAAGCTAGCGTGACTATTACCATAGATAATAAAACGGAAGTGGAAAACTTTGGGATGCCTCTAGCCAATGATAACTTAATATCCACAACAGTAGTTCCTTCTTCTGGTGAGAAAACTTTCTCATTTAACCTGAGTGAACTGATGGTACGCTATGATGAAGATTGTACATTGTATAGGGTATCAAATCAAAGGAATTGTCCCTTCCATTCTTGGATTGCTTTAAGAAACTATTCTGTATTTCACTCTATCTGAACACTATCTCTTTCTCCAGTGAAATCAAGATTAGCTTAGTTAATCCCAAGCAGATACTATTACGTAAGATATAAATAATGTTTGCAAAGAACAACTTCATTATGTATTTGCAACAGCACAAAGCTGCGTATTGCTCAACCCAAGCCTCATGAATACGCACTGATTGTTTATAGATACTACTCCTCCTCGACTTCATTACTGCAGTACATTTACAGTATCCATGCATAAATCTCCCAGCTTTGTTCATTAATATTGTGATGTGTTAATTAGCTTCATAAGAAATGACTTACGTAAGTAACGGGTGTATTTACTCACTCTGTTTAGGTACTAGGCAGGTACGTCTAGTCTAAGATGTACCATTTGAAGTACGATGATGTCGAATCCACAAAAGGAAGTCTTGCGTGGCGTAATGTACCCTTTTACGTCCTAAAATATGTCCTGTTCCTTTTCATGTACTAATAACTTACTAGGAGCTTAAACTTGGAGCGACTAAATTGTGAGTGCAATATAATTTCATGCAGAGCTTAAAGTTTCCTTAAGCGTGTCAAATTTATGCTGATAGTTTGCTTTAGTAAGGCTATCAAGTCAATTAGGCCTTCGTCGACCGTCATCTTCAGCACTTCTCCATCTCTCGTCTATGCTATAAGGATCTGTATTATGTAGGAGATATTTAACCAGATATTACGGTTGCACAATACCTAAAGGTTTTTAGGTAGATAGCGTACAAAACTGACTGCAAGCCTGACTGAATTTCACTCGGTGATGTGAAGTGAACTTTCTCCCTAACTTTGATAAGATACCGTGTAGGACATGCACTGCGTAACTGACTAGTACAGTACACTTGTACAGACTTGTGTAGCGCATTTAAGCTCTATATTGGATACATACATATATAGTATAGGGTAGTAGCAATATAACATATTTATAAAGTGTAAAGTTTCCCCTTTACTTCTAAAAACAGTCTTGTTTTCCTAGAAATATTGAATATACATCATCGTAGACCACGTATAATTGATATGAATCAGTCAGTACTGCATTATATGCACACCAAGTATGCTTATAATAAAAATACACTTCTTTTCCATTTATGACAGCATGTAACCTAGTCAGTCTTTCTTTACCGACGTAATATTGGTAAGTGACAGGTAGTGCACTACACTACAAATTATTATATACATATGCTATATATAACTCATACCATGCCAAAAACTGAAGTATTCAAATAGCTTGAGTAAGTATCTACGTATAATATATTATGCACTACGCCACTTTTGCTTGGCTTGGCCATGTCTGAATATGATGTACAGATAATGCGATGTGACATGAGCTAGTTGTAGAGATGAAAGCTATCCAACTCAAGTCTGAAGAGACTTACCCAGTTCACTGGTTCTACTTTCCCTACCTACCTATGCAAAGAATATGTACTTGAACCATATTTGGCTTGCACATAGACATAATACAGAGCCCAGTATAGTAGTCGCTAACTGATACGATGTAAGGTAATAATGGAAAGGGAAAGAGAGCGCGAGGAGAAAGTAAGAGAAAGCGAAGGGAAATCAAGTAAATTTCTCGGAAGGAGCAACATACTACACACGTTACATACAAGTGTTCAGTTGACTCATAAAGGAACTTCTAGTAGCATTTTGATGGCGATCGTGACTTTCTCCGATTTTCACTTTGACTCACTTGCTTAGGGATACTTCTGTTCAGCTTTGTCGCTTTCCTACTAACTCTAAGTAAGTGACTCGTGCTCCACTCTTTTAGTTAGTAGCTACCCTTTGAATATGTATCACTCCTAACAAAAGAAACGATCTCCCCAGTGGAGCTACTGTATACGGCTACAAATACAAACGAAAATTCGAACTTGTATTTATGTAACATGTACGTACGTACATATACCATCCTTAATAAGTACTTAATAGTCGCGAACTTCACAGATGAGGATCCAATTCGAGGCAGTGAGTTGTAAGAACAGTTCTCGGTTGTGTGTGTTCTAGCAGTAGTAAATAATGCCTGGTAATAGTCTCCATTAGGCTAAGGGACAAGGACAAAATGTAGTCTCATGGAGTATGTCACCAGGTGCACAATTGTTCCCTGAACGTACTGATATGTTACATTGGGAAAGTAAATCTACCTTAAACTGAACACTACTCCAGACCTTCTATTCTATTTATCCAGGGCATTTTGAGTTTAGGCAGTTGGCCAACTAAAAACGCATGCCCGTGCATTGCTATAGTACAATCTGCTACAACACCGGGAGTAGCAGCCACGAAGAGAGCAAAGGAAATCATACTTACCTTAGATGTCTAAAGACACCCATTATAGCTGTATAAAGTAATAAGCCGTGTGCAACAACGTGCATTTGTATGCACAACCCTACATTGACTCTGCACACTAATGGCATACTAAATACGAACAAGGGAACTAGTAATGCCCGACCAAACTCTACACTCTGAGCAATATTGTAAAGAAGAGTAGATTATTACAGTATAGTCTCTTGGGGTTCAGTTTAGCATCCAACTTTTCTAGGCAACTATGCAACTATAGAGATTCATGGATGCTATTTTGGTTTTTGAATATCCGACTCCTAGGTACATGATATAAGTACTTAAAGATTGTGTTACAAAACGTTTGTGCTGTATATTTCACTGTAGTCTGTTCCATCCATATGGACAATGCAATAAATATTACATTGTGGATGATTATGTAAGTTCATTTCACATTTCCTCAAGGTTCTCTCGTTTCATCTCATGAAAGTTTTCTTACACAACCTTTGAATATCTTAACTCAATACAGCTCATGGTTTCCTTTTCTCAGTCTTTAGGGACTTGAAAGCTCTGCTAAGGGTGATTATCACGTAATGTTTGCAATTCGTTGGATTTTAATCCTATTTGGCTTTCATATTATAATTGTCTTTATAGATACTACCATAAATTACAGTAACCATCTAGGATTTGATTTAATCTATTTTAAGTGATCTATATTAAATCCTAATCCTAATAAATATTTTCGTATATACATCAATCAAATGGCATTGCTTTATGAAAAAGTATTTGTGTATGTTTCTTATAAATACAGTAAAATCAATAGTCTGGCTTTTGCGATTTTTACAAGGATGCATTTGACCAACAAAATATTTATACAATTGCCTTATAATCCGTCAAAGAAACTATATTCATCCTTAAAATTATTTGGATATGCTCCATCAAAGAATTTAGAGATGTATTGTGGTGTACTGTGTTACCTACTTGAATACATTATTTAGATTGACATCTGAATGCAGGGAGACAAGTGCGTGGCGCGTGGTTTATGAAATCAACGAGAAATGCCCTGGGTGTGCTATGGCTATAATGCAGATATTATAGTGTAGGTGTAGGGTGTAGGCATGTACATTAATCCTAAATATGAACTGCAATGTATATGGTCTTGTGTGTATTCTTCTTGTGTGATCCATAAAGATATCTAGATATTTGAATATGTCATCCTACTGTGTATGCATGAGTGTTTGTCGGATAGCGTGCACGGCGTGTGCCCTGTCTGTCAGACGAATGTATTTGCAGATGGCTTTTTGTCTTTTACTCCAAGAGTAGGTGAGCTGTATAAAAGCTGTAGTTTTGTAGCCTGACAGTTTTCGATTGCGACAATCGATCATCGGCACCCAGAAAAGAGACAGAATATATGTACTGTTAGTTGCTGTAAAATAGAGAAAAAATAAAAGCATTATGGATTTAGTACTCTCAATAGTTTAGAACTATACAACCCGGTTCAGCTATGCTCCATACTTAAGTTTTCCATATTACATTTTTACATCAGAAAGTATCACTACTCTCTACTTTGGGAAATATCCGTAAAGGATATGATTTTTATGTGCATGCTTTATGTACGAGCTACCTTTTACTAAAATTTCCAATATAGAACCCTCACAGAAACCTTTGTATTGACAAAAAGAAAATCTCTTTCTTTCTGGTATTCTGGGATGTGTATGTTGGAGAAAATAAAAAGGGAAGGCCAAATCGACCCAAGTTATTTTTCAATTTTGTCAACATTGTTTTCTCGGCTCTATATTTTTCATCACCGTAGAAAATCTTTTAACCAAGTATATGGCAATGCTGTTCTATGTCAATTATGGCTTCGTGTTTTTCATGTTAAGCTACTGTAGTACAGATACTGGCTGCACTGCACGCTGGTAAAAAATGATCATAATTTAATTCAATTTTCACGTGATTCATGCAATATGTAATCCTCGAATAATTCATGGCGAAAACAAAAAAGGCTTAGTTATACTACTTCACTATGCCGCTAAGACCATTAATTAGGATGATTGGGCAATTTAATACTCTGAGCTTAAAGATTAATAGTATTTGACTGCACCTCCAATTGCAACTGTGGAGGGCTCGTATTTTAATTATGGATGCATTTTCATGGTGGGTAGATAAGTAATACTATTTATATACCTACTGAGCATTTATTGGTTTTTAGATAAGAGTAATGCCAGTTCTGCCGAGGGCATAGTGTCTGTCGAAATGTAGTTTAAACTTTAACTGGAAAATAAACATTATATGCCCGTCTGCATGTGGTGAAAAATTGCATGAGTAGCTATTGAAATTACGACGCAATAAACTAGCATATTTTCAGTAAACTTTAGATAGCCCATTATTAATTTAGTTTTATACACTTCATTTCACAATGCACTTTTAGCGGCTATGTGCTCAGTAACTTAACCGCTTTAACTAGTCAAAAATATACGAACCATTGCACTTAGCTAAGTAACTCAAAGTATCTCAAAGTGAAGACGTGAAGGAACTCAACTTCAACTGAAGAGCTTCGTAATGTAGTTTTCTAATGGCAGGGAAAGTTAATGGGTGTAAAATTTCATGGAGCGTCAAAGGTTCAAATTTCTTGAGACTTTCACATCATTTGAGAATTGAGCTAATAGTAGAGATGATATGTATACCTGCTGAATTTCTCCGTTAGACGAGTGAGACGGGTACCTTTGAAAGACTAAATAGTTACATAACAGACACATAGTATGATATGTATGTTCATACTTCCAGACACCGGAATGTTTTTCATTATTTTGCATGGTGTAGCCTATTCCCTCGACTTTCTATTAGCGAAAGAAAATTCTGTTTCACTTCTGACTCGTATCACATACATAACATTCTTTGTCGGGGAGAGTCTGTAAAAGAACCGCTTAACTTTCTCCTTTAGGTATCCAGTATTTTGCTGGATATATCCTTTATGTACACTTATGATTTTACTTGTCTCAGAGAAAGCAGGAGAAAGCGCTTTCACGATAATTCAGCAATTTTTGAGGTCACTAAAGGATGTCTCTCTTTGCACTGCGCTCAACGAAGTAGAATTTATAATCAACGGGTATTACCCGCGGCTTGGATCTGAAGGGAACTTTACTACGATATAAATGGGTGCAGAAATAAAATATAACAATATATTACAATATACTGCACTACAAGGGCCGGCAAAAACCACTGAGCACATTTTCATTCCGCACTTTCAGTTTGAGTAGTTTTATCTTGAACTGTGATGCAAATTCTACGCATATGGTTTAAGCGGAGGAAAGAAGCTTAGCACTAAGCTAAAAAGTATAACTACATACATATATTTTCTCTAATACTCACTAGTGGAATAATCCGTATAGTGTCTCCAGTCACATAGTCACATCCCACCCAAGTGCAACCGGAGTAGTGGATTGAACATTGAAGTCATGCATGCATTATGATTACGTACGTCTATGAAAAGAAAATTCTAGTATAAAGGATGACTTTATAGTTAGTTACTTTCTCTTAAGACTTTCTCCATGTGTGATGTGCGAGTTTTGTAGGAGGGTATAGGAAAAAGAAAGGGAGTTGGTGTGAAGCTGAGACTAAGGTGGCTAGCATACAGACATGAGGTTAAAAATGAAGCCATAAGAGAATCCGCTGGGACGGGGAAAGTAAGTTGAGATGAAATATGGGAATGAATTGGAAACCGTACATGTCATTTTTAAGCTGGTGAAGCAAGAAAGTGAAGTGGAGGGCCTACCAAGGTTCCTACTATAGGTATCGTCATATACTAACCAATATCTAGTTTCCTTATCCAGTGCACCCCAGCCAAACGTATAATAGTATTTCCTCACAAACTAAATGTCTGTAATGTGAAGCAGACATTGCACGCCAGTTTTCCGGAGCATGGCACCACAGTGCATTCATTTTTAGCAATTTACGTGGGTTTCCTCTCACATATTACGTAGGTGTAGCTTTCACGTATATTTCCTTAGTGTCCTCTGTACGTAGGTGTTCATGTACAGAAATAACATTTAAAAGGCTGGCAGCAAAATATAAGTGACAGAAGTACCCGGCCAATGCACTCGAAACTGTTCAACTCAGACATCTCACAGATGGATTTGTCGCCTAATTGGATATGAAAAGAAAAAGGAGCAGTGGAAAGAGATTCCAATGATTATAAGTTAAATTCTCCAAGATCACAATGATCATGGTCCTCATTGCTGTAGACTCAATTTGGCCATGATGTGGAAAATCAATAGTTACTAGTCTGTTGTTAAGCTTCTTGATTCTATTCGAAGTAAAGCTCAATTTCAATGTGATTTTACTTATTGTTCACTAGCTACCTCCTCCTGCTCCTACTAACTTATATATAGCTTTTGATTATGTCTTGTTATAGGTAGAGAGAGAATTGTCTATACTAACGAAGAACTAAGCATAAGATGTGAGGTAAGAAAGCAGGTAATACTTGCATAGGTATTAAAGCCCAGCGCAACATGTATACAGTACAGGTATGTAGTGCTGAATATAACCACAAGTAACTAGTTGTAACTGGTATTTTGTGTGTATGTAGCTTACGTTTACTTATGGACACTAATCTACCCTAGAGAAGATGCAGAAACCAGAAAGCCTTTGGTGTCTTTTGTATCTTCAACATAATGTATTTTATAAGAATGTATATAAGTAGTGGAGTATTATGTATTAAATGTATTCCATAATATTAAAGCGGAAGTAGAAAGTATGCACGTATATGCTACATAAATGGAATACTGGAGCAAATGGGCTGCGCTCTTGCGTTTCTGCACAATGAGAATTACTTACTCTATTACGGTAGCTCTGTAATTTAAGTATAAAAGCATTCCCACACTATAGTGGATATTATGTCCTAAAGAATCGATTAGAATTTGCAGGCGAATAAATGAAAACATATCCAATCCAATTCAGCCTTAGAATAAACTACATTTTACCTTGCAGAATAGAAGAGGAGAAGAGACTGGGAGTGGAGAGTATTAGCGGATAAACGTTATTACGAAAGAAAGTCAAGGGAAAGCAAGGCTCGCTCTTTCAGTCTAGGGCAGCATCCTCCAGCCTTTTCTAATAATAATGCAATGGAAGGGAAAGTGGGGTGAATAAAAGAGGCAATTTTGAGCAGAGGAGCTTACCTTACATTACTACCTCCATTCCAGGACTTCTTGCATTTGCTCGTGTTAGTTTCGGTTCAGTCGCATCACACGACTTGTGGATGAAACGCTCCATACTCCAACTGAAATGCTCCTTCTTACCTTTCCCTACTCCACTTCTGTCTGTAGGAGTGCTCCCAACCTATATTTGGCCTGTTCCCTTCGTCTCTTTCTGGTTCCGGTGGCAGTAGCTCAAATAGCTCAAGTCAAGACTCACCTCACTCACCCAATTCAAAATTCACATACATACATCCGTATTACATTTATATGGATATTTATAAACGTGTCTTGGGTTTCTTTTGCTAAAATCTCTTTAGCATCCTTGTATATCTATGTAGGACGGTGTTTGTAATGTAGATTTTGGTTTCCTCTTGACTCTCCGTGTTTATAGGACAGATCACATAAGCAGAGAGACAGTTGGATTGCTTACAGTCCCTTCTCTTATTCCTTCACTTACATCACATTACTATTCTTTTCATCTGAACTCAAGTAGTAGGTTTCTATAGATAAATGCAAACAGACTATTTACCTCACTTGAAATTCTCGAAAGAAATAGTACACACATTTCAATAGCCCTTATAATCAAGACTCATGAATGCATTCATGCATCGGTGACATGGAAAACAGCTATAGACATACAGAGTATTAATGTTTAAAGTATTTACAAGTACAATATTGTGGAAATATCCAGCATAGTAGTAATAGTAAGAAAATAAGTACTGCGGTACCTATAAATACGGAAGTAGTACTTACATTTGAATCCGCAAAAGAGAGCATATTTTGTATGTATTATAAGGGGGTATCAGTCCACATAAAATCAATGACATATTTACACAGAATTATTTGCTGCGTTCGCCTCCTTTTTCAATAGAATGTTTTCCCAAAGAGTGCAATGCAAGGTAAAGAATATCGTATCAAAGAGAATTGGCAAAAAGCCGTGTTGAGTATACATATATTTATTTATATTACATGTTTCAAGGACAGTTCTAAAGAAAAGTGAAATTTAGTCACTGTCTCGGCGTACTCTGTCATATCACAGGACTGGAGGCTTTTGAACAAGTTAAAATGTGGAACTTATCAGCTAGATTTCTCTTTGTTGAGGGATTCGCATTTTGAGCTTGTCTATAGAAGGTTTGCAAAGAATGTGTCTATAAATAAATGCTTTTATGCATCCTATTGTCCAGCTAGTGTTATCGGTATATAGGAAGAATGCAATACCATCAGTCCATCAATGTTCACGTAGTAATAACAAATCTACACTCTCTGTAAGTGTGCCATTTCAATGGGATTTATAGGATTATACTATGTGCATATTTAATGGTTGTGATATATAAACTGTATAAATATAGAAGACCAGTCACCACATCAGTTGGCTTTGAATAAAATCCAATCTGCATCTGAAAAAGGATTGAAAGTTGAATCTCCGAACTGTATTTACAAAATTGAGGAGAGAAGAGTAACGAGGCATAAGAGTGCCTTTGAGAGATTATAAGTAAATTTAGATTTCCCAAAGAACATAAGGTAGAGTACATTAATGTATAGATTTAGTTGTGGGATACAGAAAGAAAGTTAGAGAAAGACTAAGAGAGGAAAGCTGAGAAAAAGTGCAATGGGTGTACAATATGATGCATAGGTCTTGCAGTTAGAAGTCAA
Source organism: Tomocerus qinae (assembly GCA_020055645.1). Classification (NCBI taxonomy): domain Eukaryota; kingdom Metazoa; phylum Arthropoda; class Collembola; order Entomobryomorpha; family Tomoceridae; genus Tomocerus; species Tomocerus qinae. Next base: position 14,825,882 of record CM034547.1, on the reverse strand, counting down.
TTGGTATTGAAAATAGAAAAAGAAATAAGGAAAGTCAGTCTGCAGAGGATGTCAATGAAACTGGGCTCTATCTATCTGTCGTCAAGCAGGAAGAAGCAACAAAATATCACAGTAGTGAAGAAGGGAATGATGGGACTAAAGCAAACCTAAATCCACCTAAGTTTCACACATTTTGCGTGAGAAAATGGAAATGTGTCTTCATTCTCTTTGGTATACATGAATGAGTTCTCATTACCGAGCTTTCACAGTCACCAGTCAGACCATTATCTCCAGAGGAAGAAAAAAACATAGCACAGATATTCCATCCAACTGGGTAACCCCACCACATTGAATTTCTTCCTTCCTCACTATTTTACAACTCTTCACCATTTCCACCGACAATGTAACTACAGACTCCTGAAATCAGGCAATGAATCTGCATTTCATTTCTAGCTTTCTTACGTGTTAACCAAGTTTTCTTATATCCATGCACTTTCACTTGTCTTATTTATCGTCAGTTCAGAAGTGTCTTCATTTTGTCTTATAAGAAAATGTACTTTTTTTTACTTTATACACATGCTGCTAATGCTGCGTAGGTTTATTCAATTCTGAAAGGCGGAAAATGTGAAGATTGCTCCCAAATCTTTTCTGAGTCTTGGATTTCAAAGTCATTTTCTTCAACTAGTAGATTTTAGATACTCACTTGCTCTCATCTACTACTAAATCAGCACTGGAAACCCAGCTCAACTAACTGACGTCATAAATACTATAGACTAGACACTTTGCCTTAGCCCTCCTACGCCTCTTTAATTATGTGTGTGTTTGTAATATGTAAGTACACATCTCATCACAATCGACACTATAAAATTTCATAAAATCCTTTCTGTTTGGCAATGTTACAATTCTTTAGTAAACCTGGAAGGTATGCTTAAAAATGTTTATAACATAACTAGTGACGCATTCAGATCCCCTAAAAAATAATGTTTAGGAAGGAAGTTTATTGTTTATTACTACACTGCACTAAGGATTAAAAAGTTTGAGTGGTTGCAAAATTTCTGCATGACACTTTTCATACCTTTTTTGGTTATGCATGAAGATAACGCTCATTCATTCCTGTTGCTAATTCTTTAATACAGTATATGTACATTCTGGAAATTTGGAAACCAACTAAGCATTAAGATTAAGCTAAGCATTACTTCAAGATCTTAAAATCATTATCGTAATGATGTAGGTATAATGATACGTATTTAGATACGATTTGCCTTTAGAAATAGTTATGATAACGAAAAGTTGAACACTTTTAGTACTGGGATTACTTAGCTGGTCTGAACTTCATTGAAAATGTTCCCTTTGGTTGGGCTCATATTTATAGCAACTGCGATGACTGCCTGTTTCCTCTTACCCTTCCTTCGTCCGAATGCATTTATCTATTACCTATAGAAAAGACTATATTATAGTACATGCACTGATGCATTAGATGCTGAAATAGAAAGTACATAATATATAGTTACTAGCTTATTATAGGGAAATGTGTAACGGAAAGGACCCTATAGTTGCAGACATGGAGGATAAAAGAACCTCAGGAGAAAGCATTGAGCCAGACTGCTAAATTATTTAATTCAATTCTGTGCTCAGTCAGTGTGTTGCATTTGTACCACCTATGTACTATAGGTCCTTCCTATATTGCTACTATATCGGCATATTGTTACATGTTAGTTCTTATCAGAAGTCCAGGTTTTAGTGCATATGCGTTTACACATACACTAGACCTATATTTGTAGACATACATAATATGCTTAAATAAATATATTAATGTAGCAACAATAATACTGCATATAAAGGATGTGGTGGAAGAAACTCGGAAAAAATGAGTATATAACATTTCCTTTACTTTTTTGCTTAGTGTGTTATATTTAGTATAGGAAGGATATGTGGATGAGTGAGATAAAGTTAGCATTGCATGTGGCATGCGGAAAAACGGAAGACCGTGCGCAAGCAACTGAGAAAGATTATCTCATTCGAATGAGACTTTTGCTTTTTTGCCACAACATTGAATTCAATGTTATGTATGTGTTGTATTATTTTCTTCCATGGCTTGGGGACAGACGGACTATGTATATACTTAGTACGTAGCAAAAAATACACATAGGATGAAACTATATAGACACTATGCTACATCATTCCACATGAACTTCTAAGTGTTCTTAAGATTCACAATGCTCTCGTTTCGGATGATGATATTTCTTTGAACGAACCTCGCAGAGTGTGATGCGTCAGGTAAATGGTCTTTCTCTCGAATGTTATGCTGCTCTATTTCATCATACACAGATAATGAATAAAATTGTCCCTTCACAAAAAGTTGATGTTATATGCGTGTGCGTATCTCTAAAGTAGGTACAAAGATAGTTGGCAGCTATTTCACCTTCTTTTTCATTTCAGCCTTTTATGAAAATTGTAGCACGCAATGTACAACTTAGACTGTGTGTTTACGAAGGCTTAGAGATAAGATACAGGGGGAATGTGCTCTATTGTAAAAATGTACCTACAAGTTACTGAGTATTGATAGTAGAAAATAGTTGGATAGGCAGTGCAATAAAATTCAGGTCGTCGCAAGAAAAGAGCTACCGTGTTTCTTGCGGCTACAAGTTTCCTTTTTGGCGAATAGTCTTTGCATTTGCTACCTGTAAACACGTAGGAGAGAGAGGAGAGGGTAAGAAAGGAAAGGTAAGCTGTACTAAAGAATCTAGAAATACATTTGCTGAGAAGAGAAAAGAGAAAAAACGTGTCTCTCCTGGCCTTGGCACCATTAAGCATCAACTGCACGTCCCTCCCCCGTATGTCTTTGTGTAAATACAGTTTGCTGAAAGAAAGTTGATGTGAAAGTTTGAACTTTCACCGTATTCTTCCATTTCTTCTTGTCGTAACAAGCCAAATTGTCGTTTATTTCTTTCTGTGTCTTGCTTACTTATAGGTATGCAAACGCACATTCAAAGCAATGTACCTTCAACTTCATACTACTTAGTACTCCTGTAGCAATGTGAGCAATACTCGTAGAAGAAAGCTTTATTGAATTGTCCAGAAAGCTCGTACGAATGAGCACTTAATCTAGTCATTTTCTCTGATGTCCCTCCGGCACCTTTACCTTTCAATTTCCTTCTTATTGAATAGCTGTACTTACTACACATACGTTTACAGAGTAGGAGGTTTGTGTATTCTTCCGCTGTGCGACTCTTAAAGAAATAGCTAGAAGAGACAGCCAGTGAACTAGAAGACGAACAGTTGGCATAAAATGACCATTAGTCCGTTAAAATTTTATCACCGAGTATAGATCACTGTGGCATTACTTTGATGTGCTTTGATTACCCTTTCCCAACAAGGTAAGTGACGAGTATAGGAAAATGGGAATTACTAAATGTATCGTCACGAACATGCATTATACATATCTACCTTAGATGTTTAACCTAAAAATTAAAGCTCACGTGCAAAGATATTTCTGTAGCATGAACTAGAAGGCATGTATGTGGTCTGGTGTAATAAATTTGCTGTTACATATACTCAACATCCAATCTAATGGCATGACCTACCTACTTTATCCCAACTCTTGGCTACCTCGTTTAATATCATTATTATTGTCGTTCTCTACATGTTGGCATTCATATATAGAACCCAATACAGACATGACATGGAGTGTATATTATTATGCTATAAATGTGATAGACATTAGTAAAGCCTTTTCACGTTACGAGAGAAAATTGCCGTGAAAACCGCAAGGTTTTGCAAGAGAGTACTCAGTCAGTTTGCACAAATTGTTCTGCCCCATCTCCCTCTCTCTCTCAAGTCTTGTAATTATGGCATGGCACAGGTTTCAACAAATGACAAGAATCAATCTTGTGGCTTTCTATTGTCAGCCAATGGCGCTCCCTGACTGAGTAGTGCATAGTACCTCTAACAGCGTTTCACAGCATATACCATTCTAGTACTGCGTTTTCGGAATATAAGATTATCATTTCGGAAAGCTGCCAAAATATACTTTCTCAAAGTTGCTTCGACGTTCTTGTCATACTTCATATTTTGGCTCTCCATAAGCTCTGCTATATCCACTTGTGAATGTAATTTAGTAAACACCATTAGTGTTGTGGGGAAATACTTTTAGGTAATCCAAGGCTTTCGCAGAACAAGGCCTAGAAGAAACTTCCGAACAAAGCCGAAACAAAAATGCCGAAATTGGCTTAAATATTTCCAATATCGGATCACTATCAGTAAATTGCTATTTTTGGTTATTTTATAACATTTTTATTGGTTTTCTACTCGATTTTTAATCTTGGTCCATGTTAAAAAAAATAGCTGCAATATTATGTGCATCGTGCACATTTGTGCATTATCAGTACAATTGATTCTTAGTATTAGTAAATCAGTTAATGTCAATGCAGACTAAATATATAACAGTAAGTGGGTGAACATTTTTTATTCTTAAGCTTTCTTAGTCGATAAACTTACTATTTATGTTCTGCAGCCAATTGGTTTTGTATTTTGTACTGTATTTATAATAAATTATGGGAAAAGTGAAATTGCATTGTGTCTTTTATTGGAAACAGTTCCACTGAAGGTACTCGTATGTTTTCAATGTTCTAGTAAGTAATAAGTTTGTTGAGGGAAGAAAATAAGTTAAGTATGCATGTAGGCATTTGTAGTTGAGAATATTGACTCTTTAGGTCTCGAACCAACCAAGTATGTTGTATGTATTAGGATATGCTGGTTTGTTTCTCTCTATCAACGAGAAGATCTGGAAAGAAATTCCAATGTGCATCTTGAAGTTGTTTGGGTGGGCTGTATTTTCTTCAGCTTAGGGAAATGCTTATTGTTAGTTGAGTGTTGGGTTAGGTACTTAAAATAGCTGGGAAAGGGCGACCGCTATTTGACTCACTACTGCACTGTGTTGCAGCAAGTATTGAAAACACTGTGTACTGCAATAATACAACAACAAGACAAGGAAGCCATAAATTGCGACTTTACAACAAAGCCGCTGGCTTTGTCTTACATTAGTTGAGCTTGCACTAGTCTCACTGGGTCGTCTTAAGATAAATAAGAGTGCAGAGGTACAGCAGAGCCTAAACCTAATAAGTTATAGTACTAAATTGGAACTGGGTCTCTAGCTTCTGGAGACTGCTACTCAAGTATTTTCTAAGCACTACCATTTCGCTTATCGCTTGCTACTACTACTAATACTAACGTAGCATACACCACAATCTACTACATTCATGCACAGGTAGGTAGTGCATAGATATATTAAACGATCGTTCATACCTATTAGCTAAGTATATATCCCTCTACTTTTAGAGTAGGTTGTAGGTAAAGAAGAGCACTCTGCCTGCCTGCTGGAGGGGAAACAGTCTTTTTGTCAGCTCAGTAAATGTCAGTGCAGTCTGTATTAGTTTGTCCACTTTCTCTGATTGTATGCCTCAAGAGTTTGTATTTTGCTATAGACTACGAGGAATAGGTCCTGTGATGCATTTTTCTCTCTAAAAGGAAAATGGGATAAATAAATACAACAATAAAATGAATGGTCCAAAAGACATGAGATAAATGTCTTGATCAGATGCATAGAGTGAATATGCATCACATAGCATTACCGTATGTGCACTTAGAAATAAAAGTTCATAGGACGAGTATAGTACCTTTGGGTCCTTGGTTATAATATCAATTTAATTTAATTTACCCCAAACCTCTGTAGATATAATAGTAGGACATACGCAATTGTAATATAAAAAGGACTGTGTGTACTTGCACTAATTGTATAAGATACTTCTATGAATTGAAACAAGAAAACTAAATGTATGCTTAAGCTTGTTTATTGCAAAATGAACAAACTTATTGAAATACTATGAAAAAGCTTTAGTGCTTGAAGATAAAATCGTAAAAGGATTAGATTCTCTGGCACAGACATGAAAAACTGATTGTCAGGTCATCAACATTCCTGGAAAGAGCTCAAAGGCGATGCGTTACTGTGCAAACTGCGCAGCAAGAAGCTTGTAAGAGCTGTTATTTAATACAATGTATTTTTTCATCCCAATACTTTACTTGTATCTACAAAGAAAAAATATTATCAATAACTTTCTTAGAACTTTCGAAACAAAAGGGGTTACTTTGAACAATAACAATAAGCCACAAAGCTTAGTTGTTCTGTCTAGTCCTCACATGCTGAAATTCAAGATACGATCAAGGTGTTTGGATTTCAGTTCTTGGAATGCATACAACACTACAAAACTCTAAACAAAGGTGTTTATTTGCCATTTTCTTTTATTACTGTGTATACTTTTGCATGTTTGCCACTCTTTATTTCTCTTTCACACTACATCTGCTTTTACTATCTCTTTACACAACAGTAAAAGTGCAAATGGAGTGAAAAGCACGTATTTTCACAATACAACTGCGTAATATCTATTGTAACATTACATACCTACGCTATAATACCATTATACCACAGTTTGTATTCTAACTCGGTTTATTTTTTAGACTTGTTTTAATGTCCAGTATTATCAAATGCATAATATCAAGTTGACTATGGTTCAATTGGACCGTTTTCTCATAGTATTCAAAGGTGAATTTAGTCAACCAAATTCGAATTTTCGTAGTTTGAAATACAACTGTGGTGTTTAAAAACAAACTGATTTTAAATCAAACACAAACTGTAACATCTTACATTACTACTTTTATGAAACTCCGCTTATACTTATAATATCACAATGATAGTGTTCTCATGGTTTAACCAGATAATAACTGTACGTTTTCTGGCGTATATATAATTTTTAACTATCATCCTCCATTTCCTACATTTACAATTATATGGCGCGATCATATCAGGTGAGTTTTATTTCGTTTTCGAAGCGTTAACATAAGAAGATGATTACCATTTGGATTGGAATTTGATGGCCATGCATTTATTTTTAGGCCACACATTCTCCATAAATCGCACTTGGGAACTTTCCCTTAGCAGTTAAAATTAAAATTTGTATGTAGAATGTATTATATTGTAAAATAGTATAGGATATATTTTATATTATAAGGTTTAGAAAGTAGGAAAAATACTGCAGTGCTAAAAATGTTTGAAATGAAATATTTATGTCCGTGGATCCAGCGACAATAATTGCAAAATAGATCAGTTGTTTTTACTGGCTTAAAACCATTGAAAACTACAATGGCAAGAATACTGCTTCACGGAATTCTCTTCGTTCATTATTTATTACCAACTAAATAAAATGAGGTGTATAGGACAGAGATGCAATTGTTAAGTGCCTAGCTTCAAATATTGTTATTAGTGGCAGCGAGTAATATCAGGATTTTGACCTTGTTCGCCGAAACAGCATTGGGTTAGCGAGTCATTGATATTTTTCTTTGCTTGAGGGGCATGGACAACCGACAGACCGTGCCAATATTCATTTGGTTTGGCCTTAACCTTAATTTAAATGAGTTGTGGAAGGGAATAGTGAAATTAATTTATACTATATTTATAGTGTAATTAATAAGTAGTCGCATCTACAGTATGGCACATTAAAAAGTTATCATAGGAGTTTATATGTATAAGTAATTCATGGCTATTTTACCACAGACTAATTGCAGATTTGCAAATTTTTACTAATCAGAGGTGCTCAATATCTTGTCCTGCCCTGCAGTTGCAAGGCATAAAGCTAATTGCTCAACCCAGTTCCTCCATGTTCATTCAGTTGCACTTCCAACATTAAAGATGCAAAAGAACAACTTATGACAATTAACCAGACAACGAAAATTATGGAGTGATTCACGAGTCCAAGGATAGGGGTGGAAAATCGAAAAGAAGAGTACGTCAATCAAGAGGTAGGCATCTCCCACACCAGCGTACAAAGAATCTCATCCAAAGCCAAATCTCACCTAAAGTCATTGTTTGATTGGGCAGGCTAAATGGTCGTCTCATTTTGGGCCTTACTTTATTGATGCCATTGTAAACGGACACTGACATGACCGATCTCTTTTGTGCTATGCAACTGCAGGACAAGGTATTGACAAGAAGACATAAACTTCTGTTTAGTAAAAGTTTGTAAGTCAAATTAGCCTGTGGTAAAATAGCCATATATTGCTTATACATACAAACTCCTATGATAACTTTTTAATGTGCCATACTGTATATGTACACATCTGTGCAAACTGAAGGACCACAAAAAGTAATGCTCAGAAAGAGAGCCATCAAATTCATGAGGTAAAACAATAGCGACCACAGTAACTGTAATCTCATCAAACACCGAAAATGATCACTTAGTGTTTCGTGGGAACTGCTCAACTCGATTCATGCATCAATGAATAATCTCCGTAATTTTAGTGCACACCAGAGGAAATAAACCGTTTTTCGGCACGTTTCTCTGTCTGCATAGTAATGCTGTCTACTTGCCATGTTTTGTACACGCCTGTGTCTGTCTGTCTTTTACCTTTGTGCACAACTCCCTTCCCTATGCATAATGATGGCGATAATAGTCAGAAATGATGAAGATATTCATGAAATGCTAATTTACAGAGAAATCTACATACATATACGCTTTCTCCCTGCCAGTGAATCCTATAAATATACATTAGGGATTTCATAAGACGGAGAAGAGCAGCCATGCGATATTACTCTACTCATTTCCCAGTCCGAAAACCCCTTATTACTAAGTATATTTTATTTTTCACCATTATATTTCACAGAGACTTGTAAACTACCTTCAGCGAAGAAATATTATGTACTGTAAAGAGACATTCTGGGAAAAGCTTCGTCTACTCTACCAAAAGTCAGCTTTTATTTAGAAAACTCTAAAAGCAGCCTCTAATAGATTGTCTACAGTTCAAGGAAAAACTTGTTTTATTTATTTAATTGCCAACAGTCACTTTTAATGAAGCTTATAAAAGTTTCATACTCTGTCTAGTAGATTCTATTTCTAGCTCCTACAGAAAAAGCCGAGTCAGAAACAGGCGAAGGAAAATCTGTTGCTCAACCCACCCGACTCTCTTTCTATAAAAGTTCCTTAATTGTTGTTTATTTACTTTATGATTTAGGAAACTAGGTACATTCGCAATTTAATTCCTATTAAATCTTCCTATGCATTCAGAATGTTCTAGTGCTTCTGAGTGTCCTGAGTAGTTTTATTTCTTTTTAAATTGCCTCCAAATCATATTTACCTCAAGTTTACTACTTTTGTGGAGTATTTTTAGAATACTTTCTCTAGAGAACACTGCACTGCAATTATGACTCCATAAAATGTCATAAATTAATATAGTAGCATGCATGTCCATGCAAAAACAGTTAAATAGTAAGTATGCCACAATTCTTAAGAATTTAAGATACGGACATCCACAAATTTTAATTACAAAATCACATGCAAGGATTTTCTTTTGAATGAGGTTAGGCATTTCTTTGTATATTTAGAATTGTAGTTTTAATTCGACCATTCACTATATTCGTTCAATGTTCATCCATGGAGGGAGAGAAGAGTCCAGATTAATTTTATTTAAAAAGGTATATGTATTTAGGAAGCGAAGAAGTCATAAATCAACAAGTTCCTTCATCTCATTCTTTCACTCGGCACTAACAATTCATGTACCGCCTAGAGACTAAGCCGCAATTCTCACAGTCTCTCCATGTCTGTTCGTTGAGAAAGCAGTGGATTCTACTGTGTCTGAACGAAACCCATTATGTACACTTAGTATCTGTAATATTACATGGGCTCCCTCCCACCTCAAACTAGCCACTAACTAAACAAGGCGTATTTCTATATTTCATATGGCAAGGATAAAATTGAACTACTACCTTTAGTTCTTACTTACCTGGCGGATATAGCTCTAAGCAGATAGTAAGGAGTAGAATTTCTTTTGTTGAAAGTGGGCAATATATCTAAATAGAGCAATGTGCTGATAGGTGCTTCAGGTATACCTTAATGTAATGTAGGTAAAGTCCCAGAGTACCCATAGTACGTGGGAGAGAGAGAGAATAAATCTTTCTAAGCTAAAACATCACGTCCTTGCCTTACACAATTCCAGTCATTTTAGAAAAGCTGCTTCGGCTTCTACAAAATAGATCTTCAGTAATGTACTGTGAGTGAGATGTAGTGGAGCAAGTAGTGGGAATGTAAAGAACACATGCACATTCGTCCTACATTCAACACTCGGAAGTAAACTCTAGGAGAACAGAGAGAAAGAAAGAGGGAGAGAGAGTCTTTGATTTGATTCAGACTTCCTTTGTGGCAATAATGTACTAGTGGATACTTCTCTCTCCACTTCTATCATAAATACATACATAGATGGATGGATGGATGGAGTAGAGTGCTGCCCAGGCTCTCCCAATTTCTTTATGTTCCTCGTCTCTAAGACTCTATCCTCCCAAAACAACTATTACCTTTATCATTCTACTATATACCTATTGTGTCTATATATAGTACATAATACTCTAGTAGCATATGGGAAAATGATTGGTCGGGTAGTTGGGTTTGGCTTCCTTTTCATTGTCAGAGTATTGAATCAAGACTCTTCTTTTTACAAGAAGAATTGTATCGTAAATGTGATTAAAGGAATGTGATGTACCTACATACCAATGCTTTCATCATGGTCTACTCTACTATCATCTATCTGTAGGTAGGAACATAGTATTATAATACACCAACAATACTACTGTAGCTATATGTATAATGCTTATTGTATTATTGTCCTATTCCTTAAACTGTATTTTTCAGTAGTTTCAGTTATGTGCATCGATATTTATGTACATTGTGCTACTAGTATCAACTAAAGTATTTGCAGAATATGGTCTGTTAGCTCCAAACTTCATAATTTATAGATGGCATTTGGTGGAAGTTTAGTAGATGATACATTCAAGTATCAAATTACAGTAGAGCTGGGGTAATGTTCCTGAAGGGAACTCAATCAAAGACTTTAGTGGAACTACTACTCTACTTTATAAGATAAATGTGATAAACTACTTTAGAATGGAAGAAAGAAATAACATTATGACTTTCTCCGACATGGCGTGAGTAACAAGAACCAATAATGAATAATCACCAGCTGTCATAATCCCTTTCTGGATTGTTCAGGTTTATAAGTAGGTAACTTGTGGATCCTATTGTTCACTATTACAATCGATACCTTTACTTACTACACTGCACCGTGAGAAAAGTGAACCGACAGATATTCAATATATTTTATGCCTAGTAGTTGTAAAAGGCATTCGAATTCAAGTATTACTATGGGCCCTAAAGCGGAAGTACTATGAATGTCTTTTAAGTAGGGCTTTCTATATAACTCGTTCTGAAATTCGCTTCGGATAGAAATTCATAGAAGGTCAACATTAAATAGTTTCCAATTATTATTCATGTAATCCTCCACTGTGAAATAAAAAATGTAATTATTGTGTTGGATCGTAAAATAGCACATGTTTCTACATTGTTTTTTTTTTAATTTTAAAAGATTTTTAACCGGAAAAGTATTGTACGACTGTAAAATAAGGACGCAGCTCAAATCGTAGCATGCCAAATATTCAATACGTCAACACTAAAATTACTTTCAACATCAGATGTCAAACATGTTGTAGACCATTTTATTAACATTTTCTGTCAGAGTCCCCAACCCAAACACCTATATTGTACCTGAAGACTATGTATGTTAGTCACAGAGTTTTACTAAACCACGGCATTTTAATTAAAATAAATAAAAATGTGCGTCAGCTCACCACTTTTCATTTCTTGAAGAGCAGGTTTTCTACTCCAGAATTTTCTCTAACTTCTCATGTTAACAGCTTTTCTAAGAAGCACGAAGCTGAAAGCAGTGAAAATGTAAATAATACACAAAGTCCATTATGTATCAAGTGAAAGTGTATGTTGGACGTGTTTTGAGAGAAAACAGTATTTATTAGCACTTTAAATGTAGTATGTAAGTGTGCATGGTCTCCCTATGAGGCAAGTAAGCTGGTAGAAATAATTCATAAAAAATTGGGTTGACGTTTTTAGTGGAGGAAAAGTAATCCCCCACCGAAAGTAGTTTCTATTTCTGTGAATAGAAGTGGTAGAATATTTTTGGGTACATTACAACTTACGTACATTAAGTAAAGTGTTAGTCTCAAGTATTGACGTCAGAAAGCTTAAAGGTTTACAGGTGTTTGGACATGCAACAGTTTGTTTGCTTTGTGAATGAGTTCTTAGAACTATTCTTGGAACTTTCATGTCAGCTTTGTCACACAGATGTAGATAAATGTCATTCTCCCTATCGTCTTTTTCACTGACATAACTGACTTGCTGGGCTTGACTTAACTTACTATTGATCCGAATTGCTCTACATAGCATAGTGAGGCTGATAAAGTTTTTTGACTGACTTGCCAAGACACCAAGAGGGCAAGCAAGCAAAGTAAGTTTGAAACTGGATAGAGAAGTCCTGTCTTACTTACACTCTAATTTATGTGGTGTACTATATGGCTTTACTTATGTCATGCATGTTATCAGAGAAACCCAGTAAACTCCCCTGCACAATATTTGTTCCGTGTCACAATGAATATGCTTCCTTTTATTCTGAATTTCGCTAAAAACAACAACCAGACCTGTCAGGAACCCAGGCAGGGGAATAAAATGGAATTCATTCTTCCATGAACGATCTGTACAGTGAATTCACCTTTATCCTTGTCCTGCTGTTTTCTCATCTCATATTTATTAGAAAACTTTCTTTCTCTATGTACCTAAATAGCTATGTGACTACATGTATTCACCACGCTTCACCTACCACAATGAATGAAGAGTAATACCTTGTATCATTGTGTCTATACGTAGACATAATAAGTATTATAGACACAAAATCTTCTATATGTTTCCAAACGAATGGATTGTTACTTTAAGTTGGTAAAATTTGACAAACCTGTTCAAACCAGAATGTAGACCACCGATAAAACTGTTTAATGGAAATGTAACATACTTACCTTTATGTATTATCGGATTTCTTAAAGCATAGTACATAGGTAAATGTACATTACAATTATTTGTGTATAAATTATTTATAAACTGTACTGTTAAATACTGAAATAGCAGAGGTCATCATAAGGTCATGAAAGTAAGCTTTATACAACTGATGTGATTATCTGTGTATATTGGGTAGGCGTTCATGTATTGACATACCTCTGGAATTAGTCCGTAGATTATGTGTACTTTTACTTATTTCTAAGAACTACTATCTAGATCAAGGTATTGGTAGGCCCAGGGAGGCAGACATGCTATACTTTAGAAGTTCGACATTAAAAGTTTTTGTGACTATTTTATAGTGTTCAGAAAAGGAGAGTGGTTGATTGTGTTTAAGTCGAATTTCTCAAGTTTTGTCATGAAAAAGAAGTACAACTCGTCGTCTGTGACGTGTTTTATTGAATCACACAACTTGGATTGGTAGTTCAGCATAAAATGCAAGGTAGACAAGGTACGAAGAATGTATTTAGAAGTACCCATGCTACAGTATTATGATGCATAGTATATTATTATGTGATGTGGTGGAGAAATTTCCGTGATTGAACAGTGAAGAAGACACATTTTACTTATTGGCATTTCTACTTGTATCAGTTTGAAGAGCTGTATGTATGGAAAAGTTGTATATCTGCGTTTTGCACAATGGAGAGAGGAACGGTTGATGAAATTGCACGGAGAAATGCGATGACGCAAATGATTCAGTTCTGTTCGGAGACTGAAATTCATTCAAGGCATGAAAATTTAGCCTCTTGTGTAGGCCGTAAGTTCCTCCGAGTTCAGCATAGTAATCATAGCCCCATAGTATTCTACTGTGACTTTATTACTTGGTATTCTGCTTGAATTGATTTCACTAGCTGACTGGTTTAGCCCGGCAATGGCAACTATTCAATCCCGTTTTCAAAGTAGTTTTTCACATACACCGTCTCTACTTCTCTTTCACATTTAACTCATTCATTCTAAACCAAACTAACCAATATATTTAATCTCAGCTCACTTTGTGACTCTGCCATTGAACTTCCTTTTCCAATAATACGGGTCAAAACGCTTTTAAATTACATATATTTAGACTTGTTTTTTATTCGTACAAACTGCAACAACAACGTAATTTTCTGTAACTGGTGCATGTAGATAGGTAGATACTAATGCAGAAAATCTGAATACAGCATTGATCCATTTACATAGAATTATTCAAAATTCTTTAACTAGCTTTAACTGGATTAACCTTGATGCCAATGCCAAAAAAGTTAGATGTCTCTGCAATACTTCTCTGTGGGAAAATATTCTTCTGATAATGTAGTAGTTGTGGCCTGAGTACGGAAAGAAGTCTATATTCTTCCAATCTTATTTTCCTACACCTACATACTTCCACGTTTAACATACATGTGTAAAAGGTTAACAATTCCTTAATTAAACCCCACATGCATTTGCTGTTTTGTCTATTCTAAGTATTGATTGAAAAGTAGAGAATTCAAAAATTCTTTCGAGTGTACTTGTATATGATGGACTAAAAATGAACAGTATATTTTCTCTTTCACTCTCTTCTCTCAAAGCAAGCATAGAAGTAATGAAGCTTTCTTTTAATTTAAGTCTGTTGTGAATGAGAATATTTCCAATTCAAATTGCGCAGTGTGTTTGAACACACAAACATAATAAAATATAATGCCACGAGAGAAAGGTGAAACTACTTTTGTTGCAGTGAATGAGGATATTGAAGAGACCACAATGAAAATTTGCATTATATGTCGGATGGAAAACAATACCACGAAATTTTCTTTTGTACTAAATACTGTGGGTGAGTACTGAGAACATTAAAGATAAACGTGCTCCAATTACTAACATGCATTGGGCTTTTGTAAATGCCAAGTATATGATTTAAAACTACTTGGTCATCTTGGTCTGGTACTATTTCCTGTAGATGAAAAATAGAGTCGATTTTTGACTTATAAATACCTAATACTTAATAAATAACTGAATAACTTCCCTGAATACATAATATAGCTACTAGCTTAACAAGTTTGTATGTTTGTATGGTTATGTTTATCTTTTGGTTATCAATAATGTAAATGGACTGACTTGAAAACGGAATATTGCCAAACATGCCACTCTACTATATTATATGGATAGACAACATACGGTGCTTCCTGGAATCGTAGAAGGTGAAAGGCACTGCAAGAGTAACCCATTTGTGCTGGACTTTATCATGGTCGTATATCATGAGACTCGGAGAAAGTTGTGCTGAAGGAAGTGGAGAACTTCATCATTCCACTCACGCATAACCTAATTGATTAATTCACCAGAATGTAATTTGCATAGCGAAGGATTATAAATAATCGAATTAGGGAGTCCTTCTGCAGTTAGCTCAGAATAATTAACGTTCTTATGTTCGCACGCTGCATTACTTGAATAGTGGACAGATTGAAACCATATTTTTCAAGGTTTCCCTATTTCAACTTCTATTTTTGAATTTACAGCTCCTGCGCATATTATTCTTCATAACGGATTTCTTAATAAGTACCTATCCTATGACATTTCCTTACGTTGTTCTCAACATTCTCAGCATTTTAGTTATTCAAATATGACTAATAGGACTACTGCTTGGTTTAAAATTCAACTAATTTCTCCACTGATATCTAAAATGAATCAAAATTTTATCTATGGACTTTGTGGATTTGGTTAAAAATATGAATGCATGGGATACATGTACAAGAGTATGGCCATAGACTTAGACCGGGCGACTGATATTATAAACAGTAAATTCCAATATAGATTTCTATCGTCCGTAGGTTACTAAATATAAGGTAGTCAACTCTAATCAGATAATTTACTTAGGAGTTTCCTTTCATTAGGTATGTAATGTTTTGTCGGTGTTCTTTTGGTGATAATAATGCTTTGAAGTGAAGAGTGATTCTTCTGCTCTACTAATTACGCTGCATCATAGTGCCTAATGGTTTCTAATGAAAATATCGGCATATAAAGAGAGAGTAAAGAATAGAGAGAGGAACGAGTGGAATACAGAACTGGATACGTGATGAAGAAGAAATAAGTAAATAGCATTTCTTGTCATATCCATCTGCAGTGGTCTGGTCGAGGAATTCAGAATTTTGTCGAGATAGCAAAGTTTTGGCTCTCTGAAATTGGGGAAAAGGAGTGGGAAAGTCCAGTAAAACTGGTCCTTGTTTGTGTATTAGCTCGTTTGTTCATGATGAATTATGAATGGTATCTCGTGCACATAATGGAGAAAGATATGAAATTCACGATGGCCATTGCCGTCGGCGTTTTTCTTGCTGATCCAGCAATATGATTAGAGACTGGATGTGATGTGGACTGTAGAATGATGGAGATTGGAGAATGAGGAGATGCGATGGTCGGCGAGCGACAGGACAGGCTTAGATTATTAATAGTTTTAATGGCCCGGTTAGTATGGAATGTAGGACGGATTATGCCTTCAAGAACAGTTCCCTAGCTCTTCTCTCATGTTTCAAATAGTCATTTATATTTCACTCACTCCCTCATCTCATTCATTGAGTAAATCCAAATTGCTTCCAGCGCTTTCCTCTATTGTACAATTACCACAGATATAACTATTATCATCACTTTTATACGTCCTTCTCTTTTATTTATAAGCGACAGATGTTTTTCAGAATTATTTATGGCCCGATAGATATAGTAGCTTTCATTCTCCTTTTCAACCTAATTTACCACTTTTACAAACGTCATAAGATATAACTATAAATCCTAGCACGACTATTGCCATCAGTATAGATACTGTCTGCGTTTATTATAATTCATCGCCTACTACAGTAAATTAATATTCATATTTAGCTATTGTCTCAAAGCAAATATATGTAAATTGAATGTTTGAACTGCTTAAATCCTCAAATACCTATGTTTGAAAGATATTCTTGTTTTGCCGTTTGTTAGTAGTAGGGAAGGAATAATATTTATTATGTTCATTTGTGACAAGAATACAATTAGGTAGCTAGCTGTAGTGTTTGACCACAATGATAATCTCTGCAGCTATTTGTCTTTAGTCTGTTTATTATGATGACAAGTCTTTGAAATAACAAAAACTTATATAAATTGTTAGCTTGTAACTTTTACTACGATCCAGTGGTTTATTTATTAATCTTGCATACCTAAATAACCAACGCTGCCAGCGAATGCAATATCAGATGACAACTACTTCGGAAGCAAATAGGACAATACAAAATGAATTATGCAACTATTCTGTGGTGGCTACAAATACAAAGCATAAAACAGGCCACATAGTTTTGTATTTTGGGTCGAGATAGAATTAATTAGTCTTTTATTTGGATTTTAGGGATTCTCGTATTACGGTGCGGTGCTTTCCCAGAAACTATCTCCCAGCTTTCACTTGCTTTTCTTCTCTTGTCGGTTGGGTTGGTATAATTTGCTAGACAAACGTTGGCATCAGTGCCTTCTGTTTCGCATTAATTGCTGATTCTGACAGAAATCGTCACTCCAAATGCATATTTACTTAGCTCTTGCATAACTATTCTTTAAATAATGGTATTATTATGTGAAAATGTATGGAAATATGGTAAATGGACTTTTTGTTTTGTTTGCAGGTATCGTGGAGATGTAGTGTGTGTCGACGACGTGGAGTGGCCATCATCGCCCGCCGTGTTCAGCCTGGGATTGAGCAAAGTGAAGCTCTAGAAGGTGTCGGATTTGAGACGACAGTTCGCAAATCACCTGATGCTCGTCGATTAACTGCAGGTGGTCGAGCCGACTCGGAAACGGAGGTCCTTCTTCTAGCTCCAAAACCCTCAGATGTCCGTCGCCACTCAGATGTTCCTCTGAGAGACATCGCTAAATTTCAAGCAATTTCCGCAGCAACATCTCAGAACGATATCGGTCACGGGCTGTCGGTGTCGATGCCTGGGGAAAAAGCCAAAAGTAGCTCAGATATAATAAAGAAAGATAGTAATGTGAGTGGAGTGAGTGTGAATGTGACTGACGCTGGAGATTTAACTAATTCCTCTGCCACGAACAATAAAGACAAATCCAAAACGGGTCCTGGGGGTAAACAAGTCAAACGACAACGGAGTTATGAGCGCGGCGCTAGTGAAGGCACTCTTAACTTACCCGGAAATCGAGGCAGAAGAGCTTCCTGTGATATGCGATCAATTGACACATCTTCGATTCTCAATAATAACACTATTCCAAGTAATGTAGATAAGGGAGGAGGAGGCGGCACTAAAGATCCTCCTAAAAGCTTCACTGATGACAAAATACAAACTCATCAGCAACAGGGAGGGAAAAATCATTCGGGTGGGGGAGGCGCTGATTTATCTATTAGGAATGATCCGGCAGCCAGGCGCCGTTCAGTACAAATGTAAGTCTTTTGAAATACTTGTGGAGTCCCATTTCTCGTCAACCATTGATGTACATGATATTATAGTAGACACTATAGTAAACGTACTGTCGACCGTTGTATGTGTCTCCGTATCGTTTTGTAATTGACTGTTGTATGTATCGTTTTGTTTTAACTATTAGAGCATCATTTCCTGTTGCAAAACGAATAATATTATATTATTCTAGGTTCTTTGATTATAGTAGTATTTTTCTTTTGATCCAATATTAATATTTAAACCTTTGAGCAAAGATGCTTCAAATTAGAAAACAAATACGTGCATCACCTACAACATTTCAATCGAGAAAATAAAAAACCAGTATGCAAACTAGGTTATATGCAAAAAATCAAATGTCATTCCTTAACCTATACTTCAGTTCCTACGGGTATAACATTACTTGAGTTTACAGGCAGATGCATGCAGAGGGGTGTAAAATTGTGTAAGGAATATAGGGTTGACGGGAAAAGCTTTGATCTCTGTTTTAATTGATGGGATAAAGACAGGAGTGATACAGTCATGTGCAGACTATCGACATATATGTTCCAAGTTTTTACCATGTTTGTAGTTTGTGAATGGCTGCAACTTGATAAATGTTTGCACATTTTTACTATTTTTGCAAATGCCTAAGGGTAAGTATTATAGGGAAAAGATAGATTAGAGCACTATAAGGAAAATGAAAAATGGGGGTAAAAGAATAATAGTAGAGCTTATAGTAGTGTAAGTGTAGGTAATGCGTTTACCTCTACCTTAGGTGACTCCATAAATAAATAAAAAAAGACATTATAGTTTAATGTAGAAACGAGGTCTAGTACTTATTCTATTTGTAGCAACAATAAGTACTAGTCTGATCCGGGTATTGCTGTTAGTGACTGATAAATCCTATCTGTCTGTCCTGACAGTCAACTAGGATGGTTTCGATCTTCCAGTCCTTGCTGATATCTTTCTATCTCCTTCGTCGCCCTCGTCTCCTTTGCGTTGTGATTGCTTCAGGCACCAACGCCTCCTTCTCCGATTTACGTCTATTCACTATCTCTATGTAATGTAACGTATTATCCGTCTTGTATGAAGTGAATGCTGAAGTTGCTTTCTTTTTCTTTCTCCCTTTCCTTTCAAAAGGACAGACTTTTATTGTTAGCTCCAGACTTTTGCCATTGGGATTGAGAGTAAGTAGTCAGTAAAGTCATCCTACCATTTCCAAAAGTACGATCAACAACAATAGTAAAGTACAAGACAGTCGTCAGTTGAATGTTAACAATAAGTTGAATGAAGTGAAAATCGTATGTCCTTGTCACTGAGAAAAGACAAAGTCTAAATGGAGAAACTTGACTTGTCAGCAGCATGTGTGTCCTGCACTTTTCCACTATATCTCCTTTTAAAATTCCCTTATAACTTGTTACATTTTATATTTCTAAGAGCTTTAAGCACTAAAAACCAACCTTGACAATATTTAACAATATTCCTGATGTTTATAATCGAAAATACTTTGCTAGCTACACTCTAATGGCACATTAGACTCTTGACATAATAAAATAAATTAACTCACAGCGTCCCAAGTCCTCTAACCTTCAAGTATTTAGAACTTGCTTCCATCGGCTAAAAATTAGTCTTATGTTTTGCTGTATAATTGAAAAGTTTTAAAATCATAGTATCATCATACCATGCCTGGCTGGCAACAGAATTAATTAGTATCTAAAAGTAATTGAATTTCGATTGGAATTCTCTTTTGAAAGGTGCTTAGTGCTTGTAGTAGTTTTCAAACTCTACTCTTGGATTTCATAAAGTTTCCGGAACAAAATTGACAGGAACTACATTCATTTTGTTCAAGAGCACCTTTTGACCTTTAGTCTACAACCAAACTAATAACGTTTGAAATGCTTCAAATGAGCATTAGATCAATTAGAGGTCATTATAACGACTCTAGTGACGTAAATATAATTACATCACTGGAAACAGTACTTAGAAATATCATAAAACTGCAATACATTCAATTTACATTCTAGATAGATGATGAGGTACAGATATATAATCATCATCTTGAAATACAAATCAAGGTACATCCTATCTAACTTTAAGCAATTGTTGTTAATTTCATAAAACCTTTCAACTTTTATACAACTTTCACTTATTTTCCACTTGACTTTCGCTTAGACTGTTTTCCTTTACTACTAACAAGGTTATTGTTTTAAAAAAATTAATTTGCAGTATCTATTGTTTACTGTATCCATACTGTTTGATGTAACTTCATTGTAAAAATATTTTCCAGTGAACATTGTTAATGAAAGTCCTGCGACCCGGGCTAACAAGAGAAAATCCAATATATAAAATTTAAAAATACTGTTATTCAGAAGTGGTTATCTGGTAGGAGACTCGAAACCGCAATTTGACAATGACAAAGGAGCCGACATCCGTTGGACTAGGTGGTTTCATTTGTTTGCATTTTCCAATAGAACAAAGTGAAATTGCCTTCGCCAAAAGGGTTACCGAGAGTTTTGTAGTCCACGCCTGTTACCGCTCATTGCTGGTTGCTGTGTTGGCCATTGCAAATTATATTTTATCACATATGCGACCGAATAGAGCAGTGAAAGTACTATAACCTCATCAATACAGACCATTGCCAACTTAATTTTACATTCGTTTGCCGAGTGAAAGGAAAAGTCAACGAAGTTCCCACATTTCACGGATTCTATTTAATTTTCGATTTTTGGTTTTCGACCACTGCGCCCAGAGTAGCCGTCTTTGTCTCACAACTTGCATTGTTTGACTATACGAATTGGGTAGGCCATTAAAATATGACAAAGAGGGTTAGTTTCCTCTCTCATGGATTGTGTGAATAAATATATTACATGTTTCACCAGAAAAGTTTTGTTTCACAGAAAAAGCGATTTTCCTGATTTTGAGTACCTACAATAGTATACTAACAAGTCAACTAACCATTTTACATATATATCCTGTATGTAGACAATCAGACCCATCTTTGAAATCAATAATTTATTGATTGCTTCCCATTCACCCCTTTACTGTTTTGTACTAAGAGCTTAATCATGTTAATTGTGGGCGAAAATGTATCTTTTATGCAGCTAAAAGGATTCTTCTGTATTTACCATTTAAACTTACCGCTAGTAAATGAATGATATTGTTGGATTCCACGTGTAGTCCTGAAAATGAAAAAAAATTAATTCTAGTTGTATTTAGACAGTTTAACAGTGATTTTACCATATGAAATAAAAAATTGTTTCAGATATAATACTACGACCAAACAGGCGCCCTCTCCTAGACCTTGTGCTTCCCTGGACACAAGTGGGGATGGACAATCCCCAGATGGGAAAAAGAATGGTGAAGTGATAAAACGTCAAGGATCATCCACAGACGGGGAGGCTATAAAGATAGTCATCGATGATGTGGATTCCACCGCGGCAGCAATAGACAATAATAAAGGACAATCGAACGACGTTTCAGAGCTAAGGACGAGAGTAGTTCGTCTCCGGAGAGATCCTCAAGATCGGGGCTATCAAAGTACGTCTTTTGACTTCCTCTCAGATAGTAAAATATGTTACCCATGTGCCACTGTGTGCATACATGTTACGGGAAGGGAGTTTGTTTGCACGGAACCAACTTTACCTTCTCAACTTTTTCTTTAAGAGAATGAAATGAAACTGCTAGAGTATCTGCACTTAATACCGATCAGGCCAAGACAGAAGTCGGCTAAAGTAAAATAAAATATTTCCACCAAGGGAATAACCGGCTACCTAGAAGTTACTCCTATGTTTGGTTTGGTTATTGCTTTTCTATGCCACTACTCTTTCTCGTCAGAAATAACTCTCGCTGGGTTATCCACCAGACAAATATATTCGCATACATTTCTAGACAAAACCAAATCATTGTATACTAAAACTACACCAGAAAACTATTTCTACAACTCCAACTAAAATCCTGGCGACTCAATCGCATTTTAGTAGCAGAAAAAACATTAATAGATTCACTTTTTCTCTGTTGTAACATTTTGTATATTGTAAAATGCAGAAAATAACATTGACCAATCTAATTTTCTTTATTTGAAAAAGTTGGAGCACCATAAGAAAAATTGGTTAGGTAGATAAAACACAGATATAGATGCTTAAAACTGTTGACAAACGACAAATGGACGAAAAAGCAGACGTTGTAGTTTATTTGCTCCTTAGTTTATTCTTTTGTTAGTTTTGCAAATAATTCCAAACAAGTTGTTTCATTTTGGATTGTTTATGGGAATCATGAGAATTCTTTCCCTTGCATTTCTTCCGTCTGATAAAATTTGCTACAAAAAAGGGATTTTGTGTGCAGTCTGTAATGTAATGTCAATATACTTTAATGCAGCCAGAGGATTCGGACTTCGAGTGGTCGGAGGATGCAGCACACCAGGAAATCCGTGTAAATTAAGGGCGCGGGTCGCTCGTGTTACGACTGGCAGTGGGGCTGACTTTGCCCAAATTCGACGTGGTGATATAATTCTCACTTGGAATGGCATTAAGCTAACTAATTTGACTTTTGAGGAAGTTTGCAAAGTGATGGATGGCTCTGGAGACTCTATCGAACTTAACGTAGCCTCTTTTGAAAAGTAAGTTATCACACAATAACCTCATTTTCTTCCGTTTCTGTTATTTATGTGCTTTCCAGAAAGTTTCCAACTTCTCTGACTCATTACGTGTGATACATTAAGATATATACGCAACAGATTTTAATTTATTACAGTCATATTTCAGATTTCATTTGAAATTGTCGTTTTATCTGTGCAAGGGAAAAGACCCAGTAGAGGATTTGCGATTCCAATAGATATAATTCAGACACGGTTCCCCTTTATAGCATAATATGATCTAAGTGAGATGAGAACAGGTGATTCTAAGTAGTATATACCTACATGACTATGCCTATCTATTTGAGCTCTAAATGTGGTACAACTATAAAGTAATAGGCGCACCATAGTAAGTAACGTTAAAATGTTAGTCTGAGATTATTATTCTTTAGCCTAACGGATAATATAAAATATACTATTGCAAATTCAAGTGCATGTAATTTAAGTTGTTTATAATGTATCCTAAATTGAATTTCCCCAAATTGAGAAAATGGTAAGTGGTGCATTTTCCTGGAAAAATGAAATAGAATCGATAGCGTACAAATGAAAAATTATATCTTGAATGATGGATCACATCATACGCTGGAGGTAAGTACCGGAAGAAAGTTAATATGAATCATTCATGTTGCTTTCTGATAATAAGAATAATAGCTTCGAGAATATCGAATAAAGAAAGTATAGAGAAGGTTAAGGCAGTGGTAGATTACCTGTGTGCATTATGTGTACTACAGTATGGCTGGGGTGAACGTTATTTTATGTGTATAGTAGAAATGAATTTGAATTTCAGTAGCACGCTACTACTAATCAGAGAATAGGTTTATGGGATCTAATACATAGCCGTAAAATGCAGTCAATCATAGTGTATAGTATAAAATGTCCTTGTCGCTACTTGAATGTTGACTCTGATGTGAAATAGATGAAATGAGTAACTTGTGTGTAGGTATGTTCTAGCCGAGTTTATAGTATCATAATGTTTTATAACTTGAACCAAGCACACCAAGTTCAAATAAGCACATAAACCAGTCAAGGCAAAAAGTGAAAAGTCAAGCAACTTGAACTGAGCAACGATTTCCCTTTCTAATATGTTTTCATCACTCAATGGCCTGCAGTGACATGTACCTACGACAATTCTATCATAACAAGTTATGATCAACTACCAAGCGGCTATAGATATCATAACTTGATAGCAGACTGCCCTGATGTTCCGGTCGTATGCCAATTATCTCAAGCTTAACTGAAATTACTCTATTTGTTTTATAGACGAATAAAAAACTCTTTTACTCAGGTTCAGGCGTTCAGAGGGTTCGTTTCATCTCTCTTTGTTTCCTCTATTCGACATGACTCTATTTAGAACTTACGGACTTTCCTGGAGGGTTAAAATCTGAGTGTAGGTGCAGATAGTGAAAGTCATAATTCTACATCTATATGGAATTTGGATAAATAAATGCGCAGCAAAAGAAGTTTTTACACTAAAAATAATACCAGCTTTACTATAAACAGTATTGGTAATTCAAAATGACACGATAATACAGTAGTACTATATTATTACAGATAGAATCCAAATATTTGGTATGAATTATTTGAAAGTTACTAATATCTGTAATGTATTTAAGTACAGAATGAAAGACCTTCTTCCAATCTATCACTCTTTGATCAAAAACCAAAAACTTCCCACGCATTGAAGTATAATTTACTCTTTCATCATACTATACCTTTACAATGTAAAAGTATTATTTACACATACATCATGAATAATAATCCAGACCAGAGAGGCAAACAAATTTGATCTAAAACCTTCTTTTATGGTTTATTTATGATAACTTAATACTATTATCGCAATTTTTTGGAATTCTCAACTAGATTTACTTCACCACAGCTTAAGCCTGTAATGAGGGCATGAGGGGGCGAGCGTCAGACTCATTGGTCTGTTAGGTTTTTTAAATATAATTTTCTTTCATCAAAAATCTCAGAAAATCCGATTACAGACAGTATTTGTATATTTCCATCAAAGGCAAAGGAATTGGGTGATTTAGTAGATAAAAGATAGTTACTTTTTGTACATCATAAAGAATGTTTTTCATCATTATTATCATTTATTTTACTCGTTAAATTTGCTGATGTGTTTTCTTTGAGTTATGCTACGACATACTTCCTTTTGAAGAGCAACAGGGCTTTATTACTTTCTCTGGAAATCATGTAAAAATAAACTGCTGTTGATTCATTTGAGAGATTGGATTTCACGTATTGTTTATTTCAGCGATACTATCACCGTTGCCACTGTACCTGAAGACGAACCAGCTCAAGAATGGGAGGAGAATAACGACGTCAACTCAGGTACACCCAGTTTCCGTCCTATTTAGACCAATCTCCGTAAAGGTCCTAATCACTAACTTCTTCTTATAACAGCCATATAATGTATATGATATTATTACGATGAGTAATGATCAAAAATATAACAATGGTCTGATGAAAACATACAATTTATGGTACACAATGCTGTTGAATTGTTGTGCGCATAAGAATTATTTACTATTCTCATTTTACTTGCCCACGCTCACAATTTGATACAAAATACAAACTGAATTTTGCCATCTAACTTTTATATTTTTGTTCAAAAGAAATCTATTTTATTACAATAGGTTAACATGCTCAGTACAGTTTCCCGTATTGAAACCGCAATTTTCACAGAGTTTATAGGGTTTCGTAGAATTCATAGCCTTGTTACACTTCTCACCAGGAGAAAGTCGCGATATGAAATGGGGATGTTTTCTGCCTGTTGGTTGTGAGGATATTAAAAGAGATTGACAGTTCTTGGACATTTGTCTCCTTTCGAAGCCTATTTAATCTACTTAGGTAGTAAGCATTAGTTAAGTAAGACTATCTGTCTGTTACAAAAGAACAGTAGTGTTACTCAACAGAGATTTGGTAGACTAGAGTACAGTAGACAGGTGTTGTCATAAAATAGTTACCATTTGAACTGGATTTAGTGTTTTCGTGAGAAACAAGAAGTTTCTTTGCACAATACGCTATTACTAGAGGTATTAGTGCGTAACATACTAAGCCAAAAGCCCATGGCAAGAATTATGATTCAGCTACAAGGCACAAAGGATTTCCTTCTTAATGCCAATATCCTCTGTCTAGATATCTACATTATATAGACTTTTGTTCGTAAAAGTGACTTACTGCCTGCTCAGATTTCCTTTTGGATTTTTCAGGTGGCGGAGACGGATATCCATCATCGCCTTCTAGAAGACAGTTGCCTCGACTTCCTGTAAGTACTTAATGTCCTTTCCCTTCGCTATTAACATCGAAAAAGCGGACAGAATATACGATGTTATAGAATGCTTTCAATATATCTACTACAGCTAGACTTGTTAGTTTTTGTAGTGTGTGTAGCATATTCAGAATATATAGCATACAGATTATTAACTTTAATGTTTTTAGTAGATTTTTCGAAGCAGCTGGGTAAAAGGTAAAAGTTCAATAGAAATAAAATAAACTACATTAGCACTCTTGAGGCTTTCTCTTTCCCAAAATGCCAACTGCATAGAAAAAAACTTCGGGGACAATCGCGAAAGCGACAAAAGTAAAATTGGGATGAAATTTATTGTATATTTATCTATTTTAATAATGCCGTTGGCACAGAAGAGAGAAAGTCCCGTCTGAAGTAGTTTTTAATCATGGTATTACAATAACTGATAGTTTTAACATGAACTTACTATTAATTGACTAATATAGTGCTCTGAAGAAGTGAAATATCTCAGTTTAAAAGAACAATTCCGTTTCCGAACTAAGTTTACTAAGTTAGTATTAAAACCAAAAGTACAAGCAACGTGATTGGGGTAAAAATTATGTCATTGCACTGTTTACTCAAGTGTGGTAAAGTAAAAGCATGAAGAGAAAGTTAACAAAGTAAAAGTTGTATGAGTATGCAGATTACATGCAGAGTCCTGTAGCGTGAGAACTATCCGTAAGTAATTCAAAGGAGAAGTACTACTACTGTTGAGTTAAATTAGTTCAATGCGATACGACGTAGTTTGAGGTTATGACAATACAGTAAATACAGGCATTGAAACTTGTACTGGCTCTGGTAAATAGTGGTATATATATAGACACTCATGTATAGTTCTTACTCATTTAGCCCCTTACTACAATAACCGTAAGCAAAAAAGTACTTTAATTTTGCTTTCATTTGTATTTCGTTATATAAAAGAAGTTTAAAAGACTCATTACATGTAAGTATTATGTATCAGGACGTTGTTTGGCAAAGCAATAATAGTGTAGAGGAAGTGGAAATTACATTATTTTTGATGTTGATTGGTCAGATGGATTTTTTATTTGTGTACACAGGGCGAAGGTCGAATTCAGCTTAGACTGTTTCATGACGAAGTGCACAATACGCTGGAAATCGCAGTGGTCAACATTGCTTTCGGCAACGATGACTGTACTACTATCGACCTTAATGATATCGTCATCACTTTACGGATGTAAGGATCAGTAGATACATAGCGATGAAATTCTATCAGCATTTCCGCTAAAAGCTTGCCTTTACTCACTCTACTATTCAGTTCAGTATATTTTATTTGTATTTTATGACAGTTCCTAACAACTTGCTTACCTTCCTTCTCTATACCTATATTGCAGAATGACTAAATACATATACTATTGTATAACAGTTAGCTTTTATATTCAATCTCTCTCCCCCTCTGTCGCTTGCATTTTCCGTTTTTGGATTAGCTGAAGAGTAAAGTGGAAATTAGATTGTAGTGAAGTGTGTGTCACAACGAACTTCGTAAGTGGAAGCTTTCCGTTGTGGCATTTGACCTTTTCCACTATAGTTTTCTCGGAGATACCTCAAATCATATACACAATAGTGCACATTTACATACGCTTGAACTTATTATAGTAGTGTCTAGAGTATATGCACAAATATTTTGTTTATATCAACATTGATAGACAAATTATTCTCTACTATGAGTACCCAAATGTATATAAAGCTAGGCATATCCTTCCCTCCCAACATTCAGTATGTTTTATAAAGGTGCCTACAGAATGCTTCTATCTGTATATTCATCTTAGGTTGTAGGAAGAATTTGTATTGTTCGAATGCCAATTGCAGCTGAAGTAGGAATTTATTCTTGACAAAAGTTGTTTATTGACAATAGTAAATAAAAACGCACAAAATAAGTATGAGATGTAGAATTTTATGGATCCCGCATGCAGATCCCATTTTTGCCTTTAGAAAGTCGACTCATAATATACTCACAGTAAAAAGTAGTAGTTTGGTGCGGTAGGTTGCATAGTATTTTTTGGTGGTTATTTTAGCACCGTATTGTTAGCGCGCTACTAAATACTACTTTAGAGCCATGCCGCAAAAGAGTGCATGACCTTAGTAATGAAAGGATCCTGGCAGTTGAATTGTGGGATTTTTTATCAGAGGAGACAAGGTTGCAAACACTCGCTGGAATCAATGCGTCTTATTTACGAAAGTGAGTCCTGAAGATTTATTTGACTCTTGGCTGATCCTGGAGCTAGTGCGTGGTCCAGATTTCCTCGGCGAATGCCACGTAGACACAGGTCGCGTGTCCCTAGACGACCGCCCAGTTTGGTTCCCTTTCTCTGCCAAAGGAAGTTCAAGTCACCGCGGCTCGATTTCCCAAATAGTTTCTCCTGGGGGCAACACGCCTCCCAGTGCTCGAGAGCTTGCCAGAAGATTGAGAATGAGAATGACTGCTGGATCTCAGTCTCAATCAGGTTTGATTTTGTCCACGTTCCTTGGTACGTAGAGCGGTAGCAGGTAGTGAGTTCCCCGAGAGCTCTTTTGAAATTAGTTGCTTATTTGGAGGCCAGAGCCCTACGTGTCTTAATCAGATTTTTGGGACTCTGTAGAAGAGCAAGATGACAGTAGTGGTCAAAGTAGTCCATGTGCATCGTCATTACTGAGACCTGAAGTCGCCTGGGAAGTTCTTGGAACTCTAGGTCCACCAAGTGCTAACTTGACCTCTCGCTCTGCACCAACGTCCCGACGAGGCAGTGCCCAGTCGGACCGCGGAGCGATGGGGATTGACGGAATGCCTGAAGATGGGCGAGGGAGTGCTCCAAGTACACCTGCCATGCCCAGATCTCTGCCTCCCTCCAGAAGAGGCTCTTTCGCCGTGGCCGTTGAGGAAGTTATCAACCGAAGTCGAAGAGGTGAGCAAACACTCCACACTTACTAGCCCCAGCCACTCTATCTCTCCCGAGAAACTTTCTCTAGATGTCTGTCTGTCTGTCAAGTCAACTTCAAGTTGTTGGCCTCCTTTGAATTCCAGTCAATTGAATTTTCCAAGCATCCCGCATTCCTAGTTGCAAGTGTAATGTTTATATGTAATTCTTTCTTAAGTACCAAGTACTATAATACTATACAGTCAATAGTAGGAGATGCCGATTTGCTATCAGATCTACCTGCACATGAATACATGCTATTTCTCAATTCAAGCACCGCCAGCAACTTCTTGCTACTAGTACAGATCTACTACATGTATTTCTTGTGGACGGTTGCAATTCTTTGGAATGTAGATACATATATTATATGTATGTAATGTACCTCCTGACATAGAAAAAGGATTGACTGACTAAACTACGAACTGTAGAGCAAGCAAATCTCCAGAATAAATCGACGGAAAGGGATTCTAAATGCTTCTGAGACACTTATTCCAACTCAATTGGGCTTTTCCAACTAAAAGAATTACTTTAGACTAAATATCTTACGTGTGTGCTCCTTCAAACTCCTTTCCGGATAGTTTCATTCCCTATTGCTTCAGTTACCTATTTTTAACAGAAGGACTGTAAAAGAGTTCCCATCTTTCCCGACCCTCTCATACACTCCAAGAATAAAGACTGATTGCTACTCGAGATGTCTGAATAGAATACCCACTCAACGAGAATCAATAGACTTAGTAAAGAGCTAATAAAGAGAAAGGAAGGGAGGGAAAAGCACAATGGTAAACATTCTCTAGGGGATCAAAGTCAAAGTATATTCTAAGGTAACATCTTAGTCAACAAGAGTAACTCATAATAATGAGTTTACTTTATTAGCAAGATGTGCCATTTCCAACAGCCTACTCAAACCGATTTCTAACCGAGAAAATTAAAAAGACGAGTAAAGGAGGTTAAACAAATTCAAAGTCAAATTATGAAGGTGAAGGATGAAATACATACAACAGATATTTATGTTCAATGCATTTTCCTACTTTCGCAATTAGGGTAAATTTGGTGCGACCCACTTTTGACTTTCTATACAGCTGAGGGAAGTTGAAGTTAGCTACACTAGTAATTCAACTTTTGGAAGGCCAACAATTATTTGCATCTGATTGAGAGTGCTTCTGTAATTCAATTTACGGGCGAAAGCTGATAAAAACTTTGAAATTCTGTTACAATGGTTGAAATTACTCGAAGGATTTTTCTGTCAAAGAAATCAAAAATTAGCGAGTGAGTCTCGAATTTTTGCTGAGATCTTATTCAGTGATAGTATCTACTTTAAATACGAACCACTGTATCATTTTCTCTTTCATCTGACTAATCAGCTTATCTCTGCGAATTTCAAAAGTGGTCTGCTGAGGCTCCAGTCTATATGACTAGGAATATCTCAAAGGAACTATATTTGGAGCAGTATTAAATAATAGTAGATCTGCTCCGTGATGATGGAGGAGCCTTGATAGGAGAAATACATACTTTACCACGCTGACGATAAGTAATTTTGCAGATCTAGACTAATTGCTCTAGTGTAACATGATTTGCTTATAAAATTGAATTATAAAGTCCTTCGCAGTAATTTTGCTTTGCTACATCTTCCCTCAGGTATTATATTTAAGCCTTGATGAATGTTTTGGAACTCACAATCAGTTGGTTCTCAGTCCAAGTTGAAAATGATGTAACGCTTTATTTAAGTGCATTAAAAGATATATCCTGTGCACTTTCCACTGTATACGTGTTTAGTTACCTAGCTATTGTTTGCATACATAAATTATTTGATTTGATAAACTACGTTGGTGCTAATGAGGATTTCTAAGTAGTAAATAATTACAATATTTGCAGTGAACAACCAGTGTAACCACATTCTTCGCAAACCTCTCAACTAGTACTAATTGGTACACAACGTTCTTCCCACATTTAAATGTTGATGAGTTAGTCATGTTAAAATACATCAAGTGAATTACTTAATTTCGTTTATGTACAGATTTGTTCATTTCAGGAATCAGGTTGACAAACGGTTGTTAATATAGTTATTGATTGATGATTTATTGATGTGAAATGTGTTTCAGGCTCTGTAGCGTACCAACAAAGAACCCCAGATAATTTGGGACGACTCCTTCCTGAAATCCCGGCTGATATACCGGACCCGGCCATGCTACGCAATAGACGAAATTCCGCTTGGAGTCCTAGAGAAGTTAATTACGATAGACGGGCTTCGCAGATTCCTTTCGAACGAACAGATTCCCTTCGTGCCATAGCCACTCCACAAAGACGTAAGTCTAAATTTTAAATTCTTTCAATGTAATATAGAAGATTGTATTTTTGTTCATAAGAAGATTGCATTGGAGAGTAAATAAGGAATAAGATATTAGAAACCAATGTGTATTTTCAGCGGAATAAATATAGAACCTTTTCCTGAAGATTTAGAAATATTTTTACACGATGTCAGTAGAAAAACAAAGAAAAGTTTACAAAATGTTGACGCAATTTACCCGAGTTGACGCTTCTTTTTCGTATGTATGTCGAAGGAAGACAATCTTTTCTATTTTTGAAGAACATCGTTTTCAAGTGAGTCAGTGAAGCAAGCATGAAACTGGGCAAGGATGCTTGCTCTCAAAGAGGCGACATCACCCAAGAAAAATAATATAAGATGTATTTTCCAAAGTGATAGGTAATACGGTAGGAGAATCTGTTGTGCCCAGGCAGGCAAGAGAATGAGAAGATAGCAGGTATTTGTAGGTAGTGACTGGGAAAGCAAATACAGCAGAAAGGAAAAACTCGTTTCATCACACAACGAAGAGAAACGTCGCATCAAAAGTCTATTGCGATTACAATGGAGAAGAGAATCGACATTTAGGAGTATAAAAGACATTTACGTTTACTTTCAGTGGTTTGGTTAGTTGTAGGTATTGCTCCTGCATTTCTTAGCAGGCAAAGCAAGTCTAAGCAAACCTGGTGAACTAAACTGATTCTCTTCTCACTCCCATTCTATTCTTCGTAAATGGTAACTCGTGAGTGAGTGGAAGTGAAATAAGTATCTATCTATATTTAAAGGCACATTCACTCTCCTCTACCAACGGTCCACAATATTATTATATGCAGTGATAGAATGGTGAGAAAAGCGTGAGTATGTTACCACCCGAAGTATGGATATGTATACGGATGGGCAGAGCTGGTATGGTGATAGAAAATAGTACTTGAGGAGTGATTCCATTTAGGAGCACAAAGAAAATCTGCAACTAG
Source organism: Tomocerus qinae (assembly GCA_020055645.1). Classification (NCBI taxonomy): domain Eukaryota; kingdom Metazoa; phylum Arthropoda; class Collembola; order Entomobryomorpha; family Tomoceridae; genus Tomocerus; species Tomocerus qinae. Next base: position 14,793,453 of record CM034547.1, on the reverse strand, counting down.
AGATGAGATGAGCTGTGAGCTGAATTTAACACACCTAACCAACCCAAGAGTCAGCTCGACTCCCAAGTTTAGTCGACATAACATGGGAATTGACTCTTTCTCTCGCTTTCTCCTTCTCAAACAACTTTCTCCAAAAATCTCCGTCTTCTCTGCACTACCAAAGATTTCTTTTGCAGCCTACGCTCTTCTGCACCCAAATATCTATACTTTTACCTAGGCCACTATATATAGCCTTGAGACTTCGTCCCTCTCTCCATCATTTCCCCTGCCTGGGCACCTCCTGAACTATACCTCGTATACTATTTTGATTTTCTCTCTAAGGAGCTTCACTAAACGATATTATTATGTAACTTATACATGTGAAAAAGTTGTTAGCACTCACACCTTTTTGGTCTGGTGATGGATACCTAATAAAATTCCATACTCGCCATGTTTAGAAATTCGAAGTAAAAAAAATAGATAGAGCTGTATGTATATATCCTAAATTGATGTTAAGTACATAAGACATACTTAATTATATAGTGCAGATAGTGCAGAATTGAAATTCAATTTTATACAGTTATTTATGACGAATCAGAACCCCGTGAAGCGAAATCAAATAAATACAGAGAATAAGCATGTAGAACATATTAGAGTCGTAGTACATTATTTTAGTTAATGCTAACTTCTTCTCTGGTGTTCAAAGATCATACATTCTGGATTTAGAAGTGCCAGCAGCAATGTTTCCAGATTGCTCCCAGATACTTATACTTTGTACATTACCTTTTTACAACTCCAGAAAGAAATCCTTCCGTTGCGTTCCAGAACAAAAGTTCTACTTTTCATTGAAATCAAATGAGTGGCAATTCTTGACTTTCTCCTCCAACTTTCACCACTTTCTTAGTTTAGTACTTGGTATAATGTGTAGAAATCTTAGGTTAGCTAACTTTAACTTAAATCTCTTTCTCTCCCTCTTTCACATTTAGACGAATGGCTACGACTGCTTTGATCTAATGTGAACTATTTTTTCTCCAAGGCTTTCCAATGCCATTTTTGTTCTGCCATCACAGAGAATACTTTTTAACTTTTATCTTTTTTCTTACATATCACTACATATTAGTGCTATGGTCATTATTCGCATTCTCGTATAAAAATTTTGTTAGGAATCATCCAATTATACCTTTGTGAATTAACTTCACAAGTTTGATTTTTAGAGTGGAAGTTATGATTTATGAGTGTACTACATGATGTCAGACAGTAAAAAATTCATACTTGAACCGAAATACTAGGAAAAAGTATATGTAAAAACTGCCTTGACTGTTTCTGTAATAAGAAATGATCAAGAATATGGATTTTTTTGATATTGCTTCGTAATTTCAGTTGTATTAGTATTCTGAGAATATTGTATTCTAGTATTTTTATTTTCTCGTCTGCTAAATTCAATTTATTTTCCTTGTGTTTTCATTTTGTGAATCGCATTGGAAGATTGCTAATGTTTGTATTAATAGGACTGGAAAAATAATGGGTCTGCACTCTTGTTCTTCAGATTTAACAAGGTCTTTTCAGTGTAGTAAATATCATTACAGCGAAAATTCCTGACGCTTGCATTGTAGTGTAATTATTCATCGTTGGGTAATTTCTTACGCTTGAATTCATGTTTGCAAAAATATGGCTTTTCATTCCAATTACAAAGCAGTGCATATACAATTTAATCTGTGACCTTAATATGCGGGACAACAAGGAAAACTTGTAGTTTGGTTCGCTTGGTTTGGAAACTCTAATGCACAAGAATTATCACAGTCTAGCTGTTATATCTTTTGTTAGCAAAAATATTGTTGGTTTTTTTCTGAAGTTGTCACTCCCATTACAGAGAACACAACCTTAAATTAATAGACACTATTTTAGATGTCTATAATCGAGGTAGTTTCCTGCAGTCATAAAAACCTTAAAGGGTACTTGGAAGTAATGAGTAATATGACGAAAAATGTGTGAACAAAACCAAGTTATCAAAGTTGTACATTTTCCTTGATGGTTTTTTAGGCACATCCGCTGACTTCCGTGATTTTGCTATCGAAGCTCGCAACAGACAACGGAAAGGGTAAATTTCTTTAGATTTCTGCTAAATTCTAAATGGCAATATCCTTATTTACAGATAGTACGTGTGCTTTCTTAGAATTCGATTTTACTGACGATGATTGTGTTTTCAATGTTTAAATATTTGTCTGGCTATATTGATTTGTTTGTGAACTCATTAAGCACCTTTATAATTTATTAGTCATTCTTCTTGCTGACTCTGATTTGATTTCAATACTATACCCGATGTCTCTTTTCAGAACTCCTTCCTGCCATTGTTAGTTGTGAACCGTAACTTGTGCAAACGCTGTCTTACGCATTGAAATGTATTCACATTTTGTATTGCTAGTATTTTCTCAGGCAGCATATATAAAATTATGAAAAATTCATTCTTTAGGAGGGAAAACTTGTTCAATTTTAAAGATTTTTGGGTTTCCATATCCTTGAGTAATGTTTAGCTTGGCTATTTTATACTACTAGAAGGAATGTGCGGGAAATCAATAATACTGTGATAACTTGCATTGCCTAACCACATAAAGAAGCAGAGCCACAAGGGCTGAATATTTTAGCCTAATACAGCGGTTAATCAAATAATGCATGACTACATTACCATATTTATTAGCAGTTATGCCAAAGCCAAACTAGAATACGTAAATGAGCATAAAATGCATAATAAGCATAAAAGTGTAAAATGCGTTTATGTAGTCTGACATAAAAAGCATCAGCTTTTAGAGAGCATGAAATCTATTGCGCTAATAAGTCTTATTTTTGTAGTAGTTTGAGCATTTAAGGTATATGAATAAGGATACAAACGCATTTTTATGGTAAATATATGGAATACTTTTCATTTCACATAAGCATAAGTTTGCTTTCGTTTGTTTGTAAGGCACAGAGAAAGGCAGGAAAACTTTTATGGCATATTTATACAACGTAGCAGTCTTAAGGATATTTCTCAACCATGATGGTGAGGTTGGATATAGTATAGTGGTATGACGAGAAGTGTGTATAGTGTATACATTACCCTATTAATTATTCACATAAATTGTTGCTCTCGCAAATGTATACGACACACATGGGCTTCCTTAGGATCTACTTGACTAATTGAGTCACCGACTACCGAGACACGTAGACAATTTCTGAAAAATTTATCGAGTCAAAATTCCAACTTATAGTAGAAAGTAGATGTTCACTTAGTATTTCAAATGGAACCATTTGAAGAGCGTATATTCTACCTACTCACGTTCAACGCTCACGGAAAATTGAAATGGTTGGTTTGCTCTATTTACTGATATGTCTGCTTGACGCGTATATACAGGAAAATGTAGAGGTTTATTGTAGTGTAAATGAGTTCTATGAGGTAGACCATTAATAATATCTCTTTACTAGTAAGACTGCTCATACTTTATAGTGCATTTGTCTTAGAAAGAAGGGATATTTAGTGGATATGCACTTTTCCTCTGCTTTCTCTTTTATATGGTTCAGAATAGGAGAGAGAAGAGTGCTAATACGGCTTTCTACTCCCTGATTTCTCTTTGCCTTTTTATTGGAGCTAACAATAAGAAATGTCTTGGCATTATTGCTACAGAAAGTGTATATGGTTGTTGCTGGGAATTGTCTTATTATAAATATAATAGAGAGTAGTTACTTTCTAACGGTAACGACTGTGAACAAAGCAAAGGGACCATTTATTGAATAGGAATATACCACAAGGTACACTAGGAGAGACATGAAAGCACTCTTTCACTCACACGTCTCACAGTTACAATGTAGTGCAGCACACAACTCCTTCAAGTTGCAATTAGGAGCCCAAGCTTCCGGCAATCTTGATATTTTACGAGAAACTCTCGTCTCGACAGGGTTTACCTTCTTTTCTAATATTGTCTACATGAATAATAAATAACATCGCAATTTTATACCGAAGGGCTTCAAATTCCATATAGAGTAAGAGCAATGCACTCCGAGACGGCTAGGCTACTCAACTACCTACTTAAAACGCATAAAGAGATATATTGTAAACTCCTTGTATTGTAATATTTGTTTGCTCCAGTTTCACTCTACGCTATTTTTTAAACCCAACTAAATATTCTTTCATATTTATGAGTACATACTGATATTGCATACATACATACAAACATAAATTATGCATGAACATAATTTTTTGTCTGTTATACAAAAGTTCGTTAAGTAAGCTCTATTTTCTCTTCGTTTGTGGTAGTCATGTAGTAGCCAAATTTTTACCTCGACTTATCTAAAACTAGTTCATTCTTTTTTTTACTTATGATTGCCATTCAAATACAATATCTCTTTGTTACAATTCTATACAAAAGCACTTTCCCCAGGGTACTTTTTATGTAAATTGCCTGACTTTTTACTAAACGAAAATATATTACCTTTGACAATTTGGCATGCATAATATATTAAACTTATATTCAAAAGTCCATGTCTCAATTTATCAAATCCCTTGAGCTATCATGTACTCTAATCTTTTCACTTTTAAGGGTCTTCTAATATTTTCAATCGTTTATTGCAATTTGAATTTTTAGGGAAAGGTAAGTTTTACACGGGGTAAATTTTGTAGCCAATTTAGGTTTGCAAAATTCGCTTTAAAAAGTAAGCGTTAAGGATATCATGTCTATGCTTTTGTTTAAAAGTACTAAAAGGCTATAGGTATTTACTTATTACTATGTAGCGGAGTTTACAACTGTCATGATAATAAATATCAATTCGATTAGTGCAGTTGGGCGAAGTCGTAAGTCAAATTAAATGTGAAATGTTGTCTGAAGGGTAGTAAAATTGAAGCTATGGCTTATCAGCTAAAGGTCATCACGTCCAATGTTGAGCTTAATAATTCTGTAAATTATCATTTTAGGAGTCCTATGGAGTAGCTAAGTTAGGAAATGATAGAAAGAGTAATCAAAGGGTTTTTACAATGATAAATTGTTTTATGCTGGTATAATATTAGATGATTATTACAGTACCATTGAGACTTAATTAGATTACCACATAAAATAACATTTGACTGCTGTGTGAATAAATGGATATGCCTCAGAAAAGGCTTTACAAGGTATATCCGATTGTAATTCTAATGCTGCTGATCCTATTTATACTGCAGATTAGTCAGATAATGGTCGGTAGCAGCTTGACATTAAAACACCAAATGATATTAAAAGCTGGTGCAAATGGTACACTATTACACAGCAGAGTTGTATGTCTAAATCCTAAATGGTTTTACTACACATGTGTAGAGTGTACTTCAATACCGAAAGGAAATACAGTAAGAACGGCCTAATCGTTGGCAAACACTTACGTCAAACAGAAAGGAGATTCCTATGCCTAACGATAAGTTAAAATTAATGGAGAAAGCTGTCGTGCAAATACTAATGACTTTCTCTGCCGAAATGATACTATGTAATATACGGAGTAAGTAAATAGTCACGACCTTGCACCGACTGGTATAACATTTCTAGAGTTTATGTTTTTAGATTGAATGTGACGTGAGTTGGATACAGAGCAGGAAGTCTGGTACACCAACACAGAAATAAATACCCCGCATTCAAAGATATTACAGTAATATGTATGTACATGATATCTGTCTTAGTCTAATAGTAAGTAAATAGTTGTAAGTACCTATGTAAAGTATGCGGTCAGTTATTTGTCGCTCTTCACACCTACTTTTATGACCACTCATTCCATTAGGTACCTGAACCTAAATACCGCTTTTGATTTCATTTAGCTGTAAGCATAATTCTGTTCCAAATACTATTATTATTATTATTGTTATTGAATTGTCTAAATTGTAACTTCATTTCACAGCCTTGTAATTTGGTATAAAAGCCTGTTCATTTCAGTAATAAAGCAGATCAGTTGAGATAACACTCACATTGAACTCATTCCCACCTGTCAACCCATAGGCACCTTTTACACGTCATCAGCATCGATACTCTGCGGTTGAGAAATATTGAAAATTTCTTAACAACCACTGCCAAGGAGGGAAGACTTTTTCGGAGGACCAGACCGGACAAATTTTTGATTTTTATTTTAGATACCCTTCAGCAGACCGACCCATAGCAGCATGTCGCAGCAAACTATCACCCGACCAGAGGGCTGGATTTTGAACTTCAACGTACATCGCCACATATGCAGTGACAAGGCATTGTTGACCAACCTACATGAATACCGGCACAGACGCGGCTACATAATCGTCAACCGAGGAGGCGAAATACTGGAATCCAAGGCCGTAGGTGATTTGAAAATACTTGTTTTGGGGAACGGGAAATATGAAGAACACACACTGAAGGAAGTCCACTACGTACCTGGATCACGCAACTATATTTCGGTAACGGCCCTGAAGTATGCAGGGTACATTCCGCAAATACATCGGGACAGGATCAGCTTTGACAACCACAAGGGGAAAGAAGTTTGGACAGCACGTAAACAACCCACCGGGGAGACAATTGTGGCCACCCATGCAGTACGGGAGACAGTTCGAGACAGATGGCACGAGCGTTTTGGGCACTTAGATTTTGGAAGAATCCGGATGGCAGTACAGAAGAAGGCGATCCACATTGGCTCCGCTGCGAGCGTCGAGCCCGACTTTCATTGCCAGGTCTGCATCCGTTGCCGGGCCCTGCCACTACCCAAGGAAAATGATGAGCTCCAGTATTCAGAAGACAGATGCCTGTACGTGGAGCTCCTGTCTGGCCAAGAGAAGAGCAACTACGGGAATACACACATTCTAGTTGCCAGAGAAGGGAAGTCCAACTTTGTGGAAGTCCATTTTATGACAGAAATCTCCCCACCACAGCTGTCCACAGTGTTGGTGTCCATGGTAAAGCAGTTTAAACTTCCAGGAGGGAAGCAAGTGGAAAAAGTAAAGTCCACCTTTACTTTGTCAACCGGTATCTGGGAGGACTTCACAGCGACAACCGAAATGAAGTATACAGGTGGGATCAGACCAAGCAATTGGTTTTCTTCAAAGATCCTGAAGAGTGCCTGGGCGATGATGGCCCAATCAGGATTGAAGAACGGCTTCTGGCAAGACGCCGTACGACAGGCAGTTTTCGTACATAACACTACGGATCCTACAGGAAAGAGCAACAGGACTCCGTACGATCGAGTGTTTGGCAAAGCACTCAACTTGTGGCATATCCGAATTTTTGGCTCGAAGGTGCAAATTAACAAGAAGACCAACACAGGGAAGGCCACGCCGGACTTTATTTACGGCATTTACATGGGACATGAGTACGAGAACAAGATGAACATCATATGGGATTGTAAGCAGAAGAAATACCTGAGAGCGCGGAACGTTTACTACTATGAGGACGCTCTAATTCCACTCCCGAGAGAAAGAAGTAAGGCACTACCAGAATTTAAGCTTTGGACGAACAAGACGAGCAAAGCGGACAAGACATCGGTGGTTCAAGGGAACCTTATGGATAAATTGCTTGAAGACATGAAGCAGCCAGGACCAGCCGCAAGGTTAGCGGTAAAGAAAGCGTCTGTCCCAGCTGACGTCGGAAGGAGAAACAAGGGCGAGCCAGCGAGCGTTGCAGACGCCGGAGGATTTCCGCTTGGGGGAGGGACCCCATCCGCCGCAGGAATTGTGGCAGGGAGGCAGCCAAGTACAAGTAGCACCGGAGGATCCGATGCAGAGAGTTTCACCGACAGCGGGAAGAGCAGTGACAATTCCCTGGATAGGGACGTCCTGGAGATCACCACCGATGAATCAATTAAACCGTCGTGGGACGATGAACTAGATGCCTGGGAGCGAGAGAACCACATCCCATTGATGCCCAAGCCCAAGAAGGACGTCAGCGAAATCATTGTCTCTATGGAGACATGTTCTGTGGAGAAACGCCAGAACACCAGTCCGAGGAAGCAGGGAGCAAAGAAGAAGCGAGCAGAGAAGCCGCAGACTGCAATGACTGGAGCTGATTTCATCGACGATGAGGCTGAAGAGACAAGCGGGGAAGAGGAGGACGAGACTCCTAGCACAGACATAACCGAAGAGTGCATCGCTGCGAAGCTGGCTGCAAGGCGTAGCAAGAAAGCTCAGAAGCAGTATAGAAAAGCAATGTTTAAGCAGTTGTTTGGATTCGAGAAAACAAAGGGAATGAAGCCACACAAGAAGGAGGGCCCCAACTGCAGCAACGGTTATGAAGATAACGGCAAGTGGATTTGCGTGTGCTACCCGTCAGTGTCATTTGAAGGACAAGAATAAAATATATATCATTTAAATTCAATAATATGTTTTTCTTAGACTATACAGATATAGGAGGGTATTACAGTAATATGTATGTACATGATATCTGTCTTAGTCTAATAGTAAGTAAATAGTTGTAAGTACCTATGTAAAGTATGCGGTCAGTTATTTGTCGCTCTTCACACCTACTTTTATGACCACTCATTCCATTAGGTACCTGAACCTAAATACCGCTTTTGATTTCATTTAGCTGTAAGCATAATTCTGTTCCAAATACTATTATTATTATTATTGTTATTGAATTGTCTAAATTGTAACTTCATTTCACAGCCTTGTAATTTGGTATAAAAGCCTGTTCATTTCAGTAATAAAGCAGATCAGTTGAGATAACACTCACATTGAACTCATTCCCACCTGTCAACCCATAGGCACCTTTTACAAAAGAAAATCAAAGCAAATTCATCTCGACGTTCTTTAGTAATTCATTTAAGTTGTGACCATGATCCCATAACTCCCACGCAATTTGAAATACATTGTTTGTGATTGCATATGTACTTTTTCAATTTAAAAGAGATAAGTACTAATATTGCCATTGCAAAGGAGTGTCTTAAGTAAAGGATGTTTCTACTTAGATACTTCCTTTCCTTCTGACGGAAGTCTTTATAACTTTCTCCCTTTTTTGTACCTTAAAAAGGAATAGGCAGATAAAGACATAATTTATGAGACATTCGTTTCATAATACATCCTTGTAGGTATCATTTATCATGAGCCAGTCTTGGAGAATAATGTAGGAGCCTTAGACCAATTGTCTTTACCGGATATATTATAGCCAACTCGTAAGTAATAGGTTGGCAGGGGGTATATATAATAGATGGTTGAATCAATAATATTTGTTGGTGTGGCTCAACCATGTATCGGTGCTGGAAAAAAGGGTTAATACAATCTGCCACGTCGTGTGGGAGTGAAAAAGAATTATTTTGTGATGGTGAATTTGACATTTAGACGCAAATTAAAGCCACTTGTGGCTTGTTTGCAGTACCGCAGATGGAAATGCAATCATTACATCACATCTTGTTACTATTGCTATCAGTATGTAATAGCGAAGTGCACATCGAGTATATACCTATATATATTTACATTAAAACTAGTATATCACCATAGGTGTAAATGTATTAGACAGGACTGTATTTGCACTTTCACTTCGTTTCCCTCTGTTTTGTAGAAAGAAGAGAATAGGCTAAATGACAGCACGATGGTAATAAAGATAAAATGGGTAGAAACAATTTTATTGCCTTGAATTACATTACATTACAACACTGTTTTCACTACGGTGCTTTATTCTCTTTATTTACGACCCAGTCAGTCAGAGGCTGCCTAACCAGGACATTGCAAACATGAGCAGCAAATAAAGAGAGCACTTTCCGTGGTTCACTGTGTTTCTGCATTATCTGCTGTTTTGGTTGAATTGTTTCCTTTTTTGGTGACCTGCATTAAATTGTATTTTCTCGTTTTACATCCAGCTGAACCTTTTTGCCTATGAGAGTATGAAATGTGATGTGATGACACCGACAGAGCAGATCGTGAGATAATCTGAGAAATAAACAGAGTAGGGCACACAAACATATTCCCCGCTTTATATGAGTGCAGTGAGCTGCAATGATCTTTGAATGAAATGGACATTTTATTACTGGGGAAAACAAATTCCTCTTTCTCTTGCGCCCTTTTACTTCCTACATTTCTGCCACAGCCTGGCAAATTTTATTTCCTTTCTCGTCTACATATACCTTTAGCAAATTCATTGCACAAACAATAAAAACACACACACTTACTACTACACCTAATATTCGCTCTGAACTTTAAAGCTGCAAAACAAATATCTCAGTAAAAGTCTAGTACGAATTCATGAAGTTTGTGAATTTGTTAAGGCCAAAGACGAGTACAAAGAAGGCACTTATCATCAAGAAGGATCTCATTTAAATATTAATGGGTATTCTGCTTAAATCGTCTAAAGATGTTCTTACATTTACATCTTAATAACGTAACTTGTTGAAATCCTGTTTCGAAACTAGATCTGCAATCTAGTTTCTTTAAACATTATCCTAGTGATGTATATATTAACGATTTATAGTTCAGGTTATTACTTCTTCCGAAACCTGTTAGTAAAATGGGAGGGAATGAATTTCTTCCTCCACTTTCTCCAACTACCAATGCTCTACTCTACTATTCATTGAATATAATTTAAGCTTTAGCAATACCATTTGGTAGTTGTCATATTTCATCAAGGTCATGGGCTTTTCATGGTCTGTTAACTTTACTAGATATGGCAATAAGGGAGAACTGGTTTGATCTGATAATTCATCTGATATTGATTATTTTCGTAACAATGGTTAATTAGTTTGAGATATACGATATGATTAGTTGTTTATCTTAGCAAGTGTACCTAAATGAAATGCGTGATAGTTAAACTAGTAGACATCTACCACAAAAGTTTGGTGTTGCTTCGAATGAGTTGCTATATAATAATATGTGTACTATAGACAATATTGCTCTGCTAATGTATTGTGTAATATAATATGTGCATAAATTATGTATGCTTGGCTTATGTCTGTTGATGTGTATTCTGCGTATAGCGATGTTAAGTTGATGTGCTCGTCTGTGGAAAGTTATTCGAAGAAATGTAATGAAGACAACGACAAAGAATGCTGCTTACTTTAGTAGGCAGAGAGTCATTTCTTTGCAAATGCTGAGAGAAAGTTTCATGTTGCTTGTTTTGAATTTGTAGAGAGCAGGATGAAAGCTGGAGACAGTCTCAATGGGCTCAAAGAGAGTAGAAAAGGAAATGACAATGAAACGATAGTTAAGGGACGCTGAGAAACGCCAAACTAGAACAAACCACATCATTTCGTCTCAACTAAATTAAAACAACCCGGAACACTAACACAAGGAGTGCATTGACGAGTGTCTATCTGTGTGGAAACTTGTGAACGAAAGCGTGACTGCCTGTTCTGTCAAAGTTATTAAATGTCCACCGTCGTATTTGTAGTACTTAGCAAGTAAGTAGGTACTTCTTCAAATAAATAAGAATGTTCAGTAGCTAGTATGCTAATGTAATGTATCCCAAACCGACCAGAACCAAACTAGACTGTGGAACGGACTAATAACATAAGTACATATGATTATTCTTACTTGTTACGTACTATTATTTAAATTGGGTACATACCTCTCTTATCTAACGTTATCTATACCTTATATAATAATATACACGTCAGTGGAGCCTTTTTACCTTTAGTGAATCTCTTCTAGGAATATCCCCGCTTGTTACACAATGACATGAAATATCTATTATATAAGTACTGTAATAATACCTACTACATGGAAGTAAGTGACATACTGACAGAATACGTACAAAAATCATACACGTTGGGCCTATATATCGATGTCACTACTTATTATTACATTTTATATCATTACGTTTATGTATTACATAATTTTGATCTATATTACACATATAATCAAGACGATTCTTACATAAGTACGATATGCTTAGTATTATGTTTCCTATTATACACATCTATTATGTACAAAAACTTAAAGAGTGAGACACATTGCTACAAAAGATGAAACTAATGACGCAATGTTATTCTATACAGGTATTGAGTTACCGCCAGGATGTTTCATTAGTATAACTATTCCAACTACTTCTATAAAACTCGACAATGTGTTTGTTCCACTTAAGAGTGCATTTAAATTATCTTCTATTGTAATTAAAATTTAGGTAGGTATTTTATGTACAATTAATTCTACAGATAGTTACATCAATATGTAATTTTTTGCAATTCAGCTCTTCAAATATTTATTTTGTCTTTTAGTGTGTGCTTTTAGATTCATTTCTGGCTGATGCTGCACTTGGTCTTAGATAAATGAGAAAGTTCTATTTGCCAGAGTAAGATGAGCCGGTGAATCGTGACTGACTATAATTATGTAGGTTGTATTTAGTTACCACTACTTATTATGTACCTTCTGTGAAAAGAAAGTTTATTATAATAATGGTACAGATCTGAACAGATCTCTGAATGTAAAATTCTGTCATATCGGCAGTAGCATTTGTATCTTTCACTGATATATCTTCTCACTGTGTTCATATGAGGTCAGGAGAGCATCTATAAAGTCTACATAGTGCTTCAAGTATGCACAGAGATGAGCAACATATGTGCATAGTATAAATCCGTAAGAATATATTCTGTAGCCTCACAGTACTTTACTGAATGTATATATGATGGAGATAAAGCAGTATATGAAAAGAAGCGCACATTCCCCATCCGGCCCTTTTCCTGTATCCGATTCACTGACACGCTTATATATTCATACGGAAGGAGCAAACAGATGGAAAGACGAGGAGAAGCAGTAGGCATATTGTCAGCTAGAATTTGTATTCAATTCACTAGCCTTTCTATTCAATATTCAACTCAATTTACTTTCACTCCACTCTCACCTACTTTCTACTTTCACTCGCTCCTACTTTTGCACCTGCATGCAACCGATTTATATCCTACCATTGGAGTGAACGCCAATTCTTCGACCAGACCAAAACCAAACCGTAAGAGAATCTCTTAGAATGAAACGGTTACGCATGGAAAATACTTACAAATCTTCCTCCTACACTTCTTGTCTGTTCTATTTTCTACCTATTTTCAAGTAGGCACTTAAGACTTACAAAGTATACATGCGTCATATGCAAGATTAAAGTAAATAACGTTATCAATATTTTTTTCAGTAACTACAGAACTTTGAGTACCAAATAAATGTACCAAAATCAATGTCAGAATTTAATTTTTCTTCAGTATAGAATGGGGGCAGTTTGCTACAAGTATATACTATAATAACATCCTTAGTAAGGTAAAGTATTTCCCTAAGATGCACTAATAAAAAATAAAATGTAGCTAAAGTACACTAAACAATTGTGACGCAGGAAATTGGCATTCCAAATAATATTGATCTTTCTTTCTATTATTTAAAGTACCCATGTCATCAAATTTACTTTGGGAAAGTAAAACTTCCAGCAAACACTTTCCTATATTAAATATTGACGTTTGAGTGCTTTGTTAATACAAATATTATTGTTTCTCAAGTGGGGCAAAACTATACTAAATACTTGTCAGAATATTCATGCAATTTGAGATTTGTTCACTAGTTTCGTAAACTTGCTCACTTGTCTAATTGTTTACTTTGATTTCTCTAAGGATTTATGCTGTAAATGGCTCAGAATGCTTAATTTGTTTAATTAGCTTTATTCTAATGCACCTAATCCGAACATTCGGAACGAGTAGTTGGATGATTGAGTTGAGTCAAGTCATGAGATGAAACTATTGTTTAGCGTTGGCAGCTAATCACACCATGTGTAATTAAGGGAATACTACAATACATTGCATTCTAAACCGAATATACAGCCAATTAATTACGCTACATCTACTCAATGCTCACTCACCATAATTTTATCCTTTTAAACATGAAAATAATGTACAAATAGTCAGCTTCGCAGAATTGTTCCTTTAATTTGTAAATATTTGCAAATATCATATAAGTATCGTACATTTCTGCAGTTTTAATTGGTTTTAGCTCACAGAAAATACCCAACCAAGCACAAACTAATCTTTTGTTATTACCAAAATAACTATTTTTATGTTTTCAGGATAAAATACTGAATTCTTTCGATATTTTTGCTATGAATGTTCATTTTTATTCAAGGTGAGCGAACATTGGTGTATAATAAGTTGTCAATTTTTGCAGTTAATTACAAAACAATTCATGCAAATACTAATTTTTAGTAAAAATCATGACTTTATTTTTAAGATTAGAGAACTATTGCTTGGCTCTTTAAACTACGTGATAGTTAAATGAGATATGTTATATTGTATTGTGTTGATTTCAGTTGGTACATGTACAAGTAAGCAGTTTCTATTCATCTTCCAATTTTATGTTTGATTGTTTTGGTTCAGTAGACCCAGTCGTTAGTGTTTGTGGCCAACTTTCCAATTCTCAATTTGCGAGTGTTCTTCCCACTCGCAAATGGTTCAATTAAATTTTGTTGTAGTTACTTCAACTGTAAACTTCAAAGCTGTGATCAAATTTGACTTGCCGTAAGTCAGTTACCTAAACTCATTGTCTATAAATGCACACAAAATACTTACATGCGAATGTACTACTTTGTTAAATATCACGTGAGCATCTTATCTAACGTAGTTAGTTAGTATATGTACTGTAATGTACTGTATATAATAAGTATACTCCTATATTCTAAAAGTAATTGTGTAAAGATTGTATGTATGTAATGAATAGATTGGCTTTGTCTTTATACTGCGTAGCGTAGCTAATGTATTAGCTACTGAAAAGTTTCACAAAAGGATTTTCAGGTGACAAGATGTACACACAGAGGATTTAATTGGAAATGTGTAGCGTGATGGAAGGATTGAGTTTGTTAAATCAAGTTTTTCATTATCCAAGAGATGTAAACATGAAGAGACATTTCAGTCTTACGTATTCGAGTATTGCGACGATAAATTTAAGAATGCTACTTCAAATATCTAATAATAAGAAACATTATTACATTTTCTCAATAGAGAATAAATACCAGAGGAAGAAAATGAAGAAAGATGACAAGAGACGTTGCTTGTAAGTAAAATATCTATCGATCAGAGCCGCCAAACCGAATCTCCGCTTATATCTAAAAGGTAAGGTATTAAAGGTAAGATTAACTATTGTCTCAACCAAGGTACTTTAAATACCATGGCGACCTAACAAGGTATGCTGATAGTGGGGATTAAAATTCACTCAGAACCACTTATGGGGGAAACGTACAGGCGTCCCCATGCCATTGAGTAATACTCTATGGCTCCTTCTCCTTTGATCCCCATTAGTGGTTCTGAGAGATTTTTTTTAAAACTATCAGCATACCTTGTTAGGTCGTCATGGTATTTATTTAAAGTACCTTGGTCTCAACTGGTATATACAGAAGACACGGCCTGGAATACGAGAGGAGGAGACTGCTCAAAATTAAGAGGTAAATCAACTAATCCTATAAGCTTTGTAGTTCTTTGTTCTTCTAAAGCCCCAAGTCCTGTATTTAAATTATCCATTAACAATATCTAAGAAGTTGGATCTACAAGTTGTGATCTTCCTCCATGTTCTCTCTCAACCAGGGGATCTTCATTTGCTTATCTAATCTATGCCATGTATTTTATTTGAAAACAATAATAACGGTTGTACAAGGGAGGAATACAAAACAATTGTTTATCCTCATTTTTTAACCATTACATGCAATTACATAGTAATTATTACGGTATCATTTTTGGGCACCAGCTAAATATATTTCGTACTAATAATTTTATATATTTACTGTAACATCAGATAAATGCTGTGTAACCTCCTTCAGTAATTATTACGATAACATTTTTAGGCGCCAGCTAAATATATTTCGTACAAATAATTTTATCGTATCAATTACTGTATCATTAGATACATTACTGTTTAACCTCATTTCATTACCCATAGTAGATTCAATTGTAGGTTTAGATTCAGTCCTGGGAAAACGTTCTTTGCTTCTCAATGGAATTGAATGGACCTTTTGATTATTGAGGGTGCTTAGCTAAAGTTGTCAGAATCTAGGCTTTGTCTGATTAGTTGATTGCTTTCAACTCTGAAAATGAAATGGCATGTAAAATTATAGTGAATTGGATGTACAGTGATCTGTTTGCCTTGTCAGAATTACGAGATGTTGCTATTTTGGAACATTTGCCCTCATTGTCAATTGTTCGTTTGCGTGGGTTTATTTGACGTTGGAGATGTAGCGTGCGGCGTGGGTGGTTACATATATGTAGATTGTGTAAGAGTGAGGCTTTACTAAATTAGATCAAAAATAGTATGGGTAAAGTGGTTTCCCGTAAGTAAACTTATTTATAGGATACTTCAGATGATGCCATAAAAAGTAACGATTATGATAACAAATTGTTAACATCCCTAATCCACCACGTAACTAAAACTGTCAATAGAATTAGCCAATTTGTCTCATTGCTATTTATACCACAACCTACGAAGGTATTCTTTGGGTTGATTTATGTAGGCCCATTGATATCTAAAGTTACTTGAAATTAGTTGTTGAAGTACACGTAAGTTGATCGTTATGACAAAACTGCTTCTTTAGAGTAGTCCACCCCCGGATATTGCATAAACGAATATTTAATACTCTCGATTCCGTCGACAACATAAAATAAATAGATTTAAAAAGTAACTTCCCGACATGCTCCAAACAGTTTTTGGTACTATTTCCGAAATTCTTTATGGAATTATAAGCAAAGATAAAACGGTGGAAACTTCATTGGACTAACTACAACAGAAATAATCTTTGTATATTTGACCTACTTATTTTTTTTAACATGTAATTATTTCCGATAGTAAAAATGTCTGTAGGAGTTGAAAAATAAAAATAAAATGCTATCAAAAGTGATATTTGGCAATGTGAATGGATTGTAGATATTCATGAGCCACATATTACTGCATGGTAGTATTCATGGATTGTAATAATAAAGGAAAGTAGCTGGAGCAGGTTGGTATTACGTCCTGAGTGATGTGTTTTGTGTGACAGGATTGTAATGTACGGCAGTAGCGGTGGATGAGTGAAGTAGAGGCATATGGAGAGAAAGGCGGAATGAATTAGACAGATCTGTCAACATACGATAGTTTCAGTTCATTTCAGACGAGATCACAGAACAACTCACGGTAACAACAAAACTGTCAAGTCTTCCTTTGTGCACTTGTGTAAAGTTGAGTAGGTATGTCTTCTCTAGGTTTAATCTTTACTCTTTCTCCGCTTAGGCCAGCGCACTCACATGCACAGTGCTTTTAGGAGAGATTAAAGTAGAGATATTAGGACTAAGTCAACGCAATGACGTCGGGAAGTCGAGGACTGGAGTGGATGAGAGCACATTCAAAGTATATTGCTTGTTTGACATTGCATACAAAGATAACCTTTTGACATAAGTTATATAGGGATCTTATATACTACTGGTGTAGTAGATAGCGAGCTATAAGTTAGGACTAGTTGAAGGTTGCCGAGTTGCTTCGTCTTCAACTAAAGTATTTACAGTTGAGGTAAGACAGGCAATAAATGCAGGAGCAGCCTACAAATTGGAATAAGTTGTCCAGAAAACCTTCCACTGATAAAATTACTACTTCCATTAAAGAACCCTTGAACAAGTAGAAATGAAGATGATATTTAAGTGCATTCGCCCTGTTTTTATTACAAAGACACCAAAAATGGTTCATGCTAAATGCATAGAGATGCTAAGCACTATCCTGAATGCCATGGAAAGTTGCATTCAACTTATGACAAAATGCATCAAAAAATTCTCTAAACAAAGTCCAGTTTTTCATCCCAAGCATGGAAATATGTTTTTGTAAATTCATTTTATCTTTATTATTAAACTATGCTCTTGACTCTAGTCTGGAATCTGGGAAAGGTTAAGTGGTAAATCCATTGTATTATGATACTGTGTTACAATTGTTTCATCTGTTGGTAATAATGTTAACAGAAAAGTATTTAGACATGGACAGGACTTGATTCCTAGTTGTAGATACACAAGGCACACTACATAGATGCACAACTTATACAAGTACCTTGAGGTAAGTAGTACCTAGGGTCTAGTACAAGATACATATATGTAGTGTGATTGTAAAATGAAGGCTTTCAATGTTGTTGAGATGTGACGTTTGGTTTACTCTTGGTGAGTAAATGGATGTCTTGTCTTTCCTTGGCACTTGAAGCGATGAAATGTGTTTGAATGGAGGAGCTGGTGCAAAAGAAAGTTGGAGAAAGGAACCAAAAAGTCTATTGGTTTTCTTCGCTTGGCTTGAGTTGGAATCCGAATCTGTAGTTTGTCTTCTATGGCACTTGACCCAAATTGATTTCCCTCTACTTCTGTTTCCATTTCTATTTCCTCTCCGCACTAATTTGCCTTCTGTGATCTCGATTAGAGTTTTCTCTGACTAAAACTCATTCCATTTATTGGTATAGGTACGTACGAGTCCCATTTTCTTTCTCCTCTTGAAACGGAGTCGACAGGGCACAAGACACTCCCACTGGTTGATTGTATTCAGATATTGTACGTGTGTGAGGTGGTTGATTGCATTCACTATTCAAATCTAGATACACAGTTCTATATTTAGTAGATATTCTCGTATGAATTTCATATGAATATGCAATTACTTATTACCCGAATAGTATTTACAAGTTTACCGAAACGTATTGAAATGAATTCCGCTGATGAAAAGACTATATTAAAGCAAATGGCAAAAGATAAATATCGCAACAGATTGTTCGCAATAAATATCACCATCTGCGAGATAAACGAACAATGAGGATATTTATTAGCAATGCTTTTATCTCGTGAGTTTTATGACATGAGTTTATTTCTGTTGAGTGAGCTGTGAGTTGGCTTTGGTTATGATCCCTGACTTGACTTGAACTGAATTAACTGAACTCTTCACAACATTCACGATCATCAAGATAGGTATAAATGGAGAGAGTATAATAACTACCCTGCTATTTACTAGAACTGAGAAATGACTATGGCTACAGGCTGTCTATCCACCCCTCTTTTCAATTTGGGTCGTAAAGTCAATTTAATTCCATTTGACTCACTCCTAGCTAGAATACATGACTATAACTATTAGTAGTAGTGAGAACCAGCATTATCATCTCCGTTTCCCATCTATTTCTCCTAACATTATCATTATCAGCAGGCTGAGCGACTTGCTTTGTCCTTTCTGTCTAATTCAAAACTGGATTGGATAATACATTAAAGCTGGAAACTGTCCTTGTCCTCTTGTCTCCTTCCTTGCTACTATCATCATCATAATCATGACGACTCTCCTCTCTCTATCTAGACCTTCGTCATTTGCACATTGCAGCGCAATGCACTTAAACTCCATCAAATTCCCTTTGTTTGTTGAACAAAGCTAAGTTTCCCTACAACAAGTTTATTACTACAGAAATGCACTACTCTCTCTCAATTCGTACTATCATAGTCTACGTAGTACAGACAGCAAATCTCTGTCATGTTCCCATCCACACTCAGCCCTATATCTCACTCAGCTATCTCAAATATGCATTCAAATGAACATTGCTTTCATTTCACTTTAAATCTAGTAAGTAGTCATCTTCTCTTCCACCACGTCACATCACCCTTGACATTTCCCGTTAATTACTTAGCACATCATCAGATCAGATGGATGCTTCAAATCTAATCTCAAATATATACTAGTACGTAGCATAATATCATAGCCAAGAATTATGCAATATATTAATACGTGCGACTCGTCATTATCTGTTGGTGCTTGCAATTTTCTAATTATTCACACTTGCCCACTGGCCACCATAACAAATGGAAATGTTCACTAGTAGTCCACTAACAACTGACAACTACCACTATTTATTAATACACAACGATTTTTAATATCGCCTCTAACCACTTTCACCAGCACAAAAGGCGAAAATATTCCCCGAAATAAAGCCTACGTATGTGTATACAGACAGATTTGACAATGACAATTGAGAAAGTGTAGTTTGTTATCACGTGGAAAGGGACTAAGCCAAAAAATTATCCTGGATAGAGTAGGGAGAAACATTTTTGCACTGGAATTAAGTATTGTTACGCATCGAAAGTTTTAATTTGTAATCAGCCAACCAATAGCAAAAATTATGAAGATCAATTAATATAGTTAAAGTCACCTATAATAGATATTATAAATGAAAGCATATTAGAATTTGATAACAATGTTGGTATGTCTTATTTGGATAATTTAGAAATTGTCTGACCTGACTTGAACATTTCATTTAGTATTGTAGCTATTGTAATCCAAGTAAATACCTCAATTTGAGGTAGTCTTTTTTGTTCCGCTTGCAGTTGACCATTGTTCGGTGTATGTAGACGGATTTTCATAACTGTAAAAGGAAAGTGTGGGGAAAATGTTAAATTATTACGAAGAGAGAATCCTAAAAGAATTAAAGTTAAGCTGTAGGGGAGAAATGGGAAATGTAGTGTATCAGTAGTTGAGTATGGGATATTCGAATTGCAAGTCAAGCGATGTGTGGTGTGAGGATATTATATGATTCTGCACACTCTTTCATAAAGAATTAGTATTTCTCTTTCATCATTCTTTCCCTTTGGCCCTCGACTCTGGCAAAGCGCCGGTGGTTTTCATTTCATCAATCTTTTAACTCGAGAGCTTTCCACTAAAGCATTGTTCACTATAGTATAAGTATGTATTCATAACTCGAAAAATCGTAATGCACAGCAAGTGTGAATCAAGCAATATAGTATAACTCGTATATTGCTGAATATACGATGTTTGTAAATATCATATGAGCTATATTATGTAAATACAATTTCAGCTTAGGTGTGTGAAATTTGAAGTATGCACTGAGCATCCGAGGGTTTTCTTTCAGTAGGAATTCAAATTTTTATGAGGTGTAGCTTCAAGGACGTACTTGCTTTATGAAGTTGTACATAGCTTGCTTTTGGTGTGGAATGCAGTGTATGCGAGATGAATTAGGTCTCTCGAAATTGTATTTAAATGGTAAAACGATTTTAACCCTTCCCATCCTTTTAAGCTATTATTTGAATGCTGAACTAAAAGAAAAGTTGTACTACTAACGGCAATAATCTTTGAATGCCGATAATTTAGAAAAAATAGAGCATTCACAATTTTATGTATGGAAATAATTCCTTTTACTCCATACCTGTCTCATCTCAGTGGAAGATGTACATAGATAGGTAAATGTAATATGTTAAGATAGAAATATATAGCATGTAAAGACTTTGGATGTGTAAAATTAGAATATGTAGGTTATGAAATCGACTTTTCTTTTTTGCTTTGGATGAATTTTTCCTTGGATTCCTTGGAGTCCACTGGGACCGTGCTGTGTTCGAATGGAATTGTATAAATGGAATGATATTTGAGAATTTATTTTTCGAACAAGTTACTACAAGTAAGAATATTTTACATTGATAACGATGTTACATTTAATATTTCTCTTCTAATATGTACATTCGGCTTTATGCGTTCAGTCAAAGATCCCTTTGGCATTTATTATTACGTATTTACCATTTAGTATAGGCTTTCTTCTTTGTGAAAGGATTCTTAGGTGTAAAAGAACTAATACTGTTTTGAGGTGGATTAAGTTGCGAAGAAATTTTAGGTTATTGAGGAAAAATACTACTCAAAGTTACACGCTCAGGAAATATACTCATAGATCAAGTAAGAAAGGATTGTTTACTATCCTATTCTGAAATTATTTATTTCATCTAAATATTAGTGATTACTTTTTTAGCTATTGGCACTTATAAAAAATGCTTAATGCTTTACCTAGCTTTCTTTATCTAAGATGTTGTTGAGACTGTTCACCATGTAAATAAGAATCTATTAATCAACAAACCAGTCAGACTTAACCTATGGCATTAGTAATAAATGTGTCTAGGACGAAATAGGGAAGGTCAAATGGACGTAAAAGTCTGTTAGGGCGGATAAGCCGAGAAAGGATATTTGGCGTCTCTGTATTTCCTTTACCCGTGAAAAGACAAATTTCATTTTCATGGTGAAAGCATACTATGGAAGATTTCTTCCTCAATGTACGTGGGGAATTAATTTTATTGCGAGTTGGAGTGCAGTAGAATTTCAAATTAGGAAAATAGAATGTGTTCAGTTTGACTTTGAGAAAGTCAAATTACAGACTACAGAATGCAACTGCACTATAATTTATTGAATTGTTAGATAAAGAAGGCTAAAGAACAAAAACCCAAGGAGAAAGACTCTATGATCTTTTCAGGATTATTTTAAGATTTCCACGAATTGTATCAATACCACTTTAGTTTTTGTCATCAGAACTTACAAACAGAGTTGCCAATCTTGTGTTTTCGTCAGGAAACAAGCCATAAGGGTTGTTGTTGTCTCTAAGCACTTACCGTTATATAATTAGTGGTATCCACAGCGTACCTAACGCATTTCAGCCACAATGCTAAAAGTATCTGTAAGTATTGTATTTCGTAACGTCCCCTTATTATTTTAAGAAATTTTGTTGTTGGAGATACTAATGATACTGATAATGATTTAATCGTGCTAACTCAAAACATGAAAAATGCTTTTGTAAATATTGACTTCTAAAAGCTAAATACATGATACATGTTATAAGTAAAACTGAACAACGAGATTCACAAAGTGAATTATAAGTATACATACTTGTATGTGCTTTAGTTATTACTGCAGCTCTGTTGAAAGCAAAAATTCCGGATAAAAAGAAAGCAAGATTTTTAGTCTCGTTTCCATTTTCAAATAAAGGTCTGTAGTTATGTCTTAAGAATTAATTTACATTGGTAATTACGTAGAATTTATTATTTCTTCTCATCCGTTCTCTGCAGTGAAGTCTCTGAATGTCATATGTTCAAATAGTGATACTATAAGTTTATGTAAGAGGAAAATATAGACAAGTAGGGCAGAGGGAAAAGTTCACATGGACTAGATTTGTTGAAACAGTATTTGAGTCAGCTGAGGAAAATAGTGGACTACAATGAAAAGTTGTTGAGCTGAGCTCTTTGCGTGTTCTTAGGTTGTAATTTAAATTTGTGATTTAATTTTATTTCTTTGAAGATATGGTGACAGTGACAAGGCAGAGAATAGAAAACGACAACTTTTAATTCACTTTCCTTTACTCTTTACTCCTCTGTCGCATCCTATCTGCTCTCCTATATACAGAAAAGTGTCTCGGAAATTAAGACTCATTAGATGGAGAGATAGAGTTAAATGAATGCTGCACTCGTACAAGACAGAGATATAGAGCACTCTCTCATATCTTTGTGCATAGACCTTCACTGCCTTGCCGTTTCGCTTCCATCGAATTCTAACGACTGACAAAAGAGCACTTCAGGGTTTAATTAGTCTTTTTCTTCTTCGCTTACTTTACTGACGATGAGTGCTGGCTTATTGCTCGTAAACTCTTTACGCTAATGCCTAGCTCTGTTGTCACTGTCTCGTAGCCGTAGCTCTAACCGATTCTACACTCGCACTCTTCTTCTTGTTTTGTTGTATAAATAGTAAAGAACATAATACTCAAGTACACTGTCGTAATTCGTAATACCTACTCAGTTCTTCTAATTACCTTCTTAACACTTTATAAATGCATTAATAATCCACTCAGACACAATTTTATTTGTTGAATTTAAGTTTAAGTGTATATTAAAAAAGTTGTTTGCTCAAACTACTTACAACTTGAAACAAATACCGTCATTAAGATCTGTAGATTAAGATGAAACATACCAGATCACCTAACAAAAATTAGTGGGTATGCCCCAAATGAAACTACGGACTAAGCTAGCCCAAAGGCATCTTATCTGTCTGCTCTTTCGTTTGTATGTTAGTTAGCATGATGAGTCATCGCCATCATTGATGACTCCCGTAATCATTGACGGAATTAAATTGAATATTAGAAAATCATCATTAATGCACACGTAAAGCCTAAGCCTACATTGCAAATGAGCCATATTAGTGCATATAATATCTCATAGTGTTTTTAAATTTAAACTGTATACACGGTCTTCATTACTCGGGCGAGTTTTCTGTTCGTTTTACATATTTGCAGTTTGCAGGCAATTCTTACTTTCATATTGTATCCTGTCCTGTTTCTACTCACCCATGATTCTAGCCCAGTAACAACTCCGATAATAAATGAAATAGTAAAAATTAATTACTTTATTCATTATTATTTTAGATTAAAAAATTTTCTTTTCTGTATTGTACAGGTTATGCTTGATTTAGTAAATTCCTTTGTACTATTGTCATCTGAGTGTATCCTGTGTGCCCGAGCCCCGCACCAGGATAAACTCCGATTTGTATAGAAAAATTATTATTTTTTGTATTATGTATATTATATGCAGAATTCAAACGAATTATTTACATAAGATACCGTATCAAACGAATCGGTTTGTTTTTGCATTTTTATGGGGCTTATCACTTCAAAGACAAGCCAAGATGAGTGAAGAGGAGTAATGGGAAAAGGATATTTTATTCGCCAAAATATGATTTGTTTGGTTATTTCAGCCCCTGCAAAAATAAGAGATAAATGTATATACATTTTCCAAACCCGGGTTTGAAATTCATTGCAAATAATTTAAGGAATGAAATTAAATATTTATGTTGTGTCACTACAGATATAAAATAGGTTAGGTAAAGGACAAGAAAAGTGGAATGAGGATGCAGAGGAATGAAACTGAGACTTTGTTCTAGTTCGTGGAAGATAAAAGGTATTGGCAGGTACGTGTGTGAAATGATAAATAGATTTTTTTGTGATGCTAACGGGTAGATGGAAGGACGAGGATTTTTATTCCTAACTAGCTCTTTTCAATTCCATTCAGCCAAGCAAATATTTGTGTAGGTGATAGCGAAACAAACTTGGAAACAAAAGAACAAAGCGGATATTGTCTGTTATCATTGTACATGGATCGGGTAGCTCTATTGTTTTCTTATTGTTAGCCAGCAGATTTTCGTTGAGATTAGCTATCGTGTGTGCATGCACACTAAAGGTAGCAAATGTTGTCTTTTCCATCCAGCTTATTTATTGTAGGCATCTGAATGATTTTGCTCTTGATACTAATGCAAACAACCCGACTTGCATTCGTACACACTGGATTAGAGTTTGATGTAGAAATATAATGGTAAAATCTGTTTCAGCCCACACAAGGCCGAAATATTCAAACAGTAGTTTCCATATTTCTGGAAATGTTTACAATTAAATATTACGAGCTTTGTCCATTTGTATTTTATTCTCAGCAGACTGGATTTCATTCTGCCCCAAAATGCTTTGTTTTAAATTATCTGTTGAACAAACTGAGCTAAAATAGAACTGCTGCTGCATCTGGAGAAAGTTTTCTCTCCTCTGTGAAAGTTGTATATAGTAGTGTAGCAAGTGAAAACAACTTTCTCCTATATAGCATTAGATACCAGCACATCTCCCTTGTGGATGTAGCAGTTATAGAAACTTGTCTGTACAACCAAATAGATTACAATATGCATAATACTCCTACTCATTAGTTCCAAAGCTGTGTAAATATTAGTAGCATGTAAATAATGGAGTCTTGATTCTAAAAAGCACTTTTGCATTACTTATAAGTAGGAAATAGCCTACTTTAGGTAAAAAATACTCATTAAGCATTACTTGGTAGTTGTATGGGCTTACCTATTTAATATCCCTAAAGGTATTCAGTGCTGATGTACAAGTTATTTCTGTGAAAGTGTATTTGTTTAAATTATAAATGTAACTAGAGTTATAGTCAGTACTTAAGCTTAGGGAAAGAAGTTAAGAGTTGGGATATTGAAAAGGATTCTCTTGAAAGAGGGATACAAAATACCTGGATGTACAAAAATGTTTGGTGTCTGTGTCTGTAGTACTATTCTGTAGAGATCCTGTTGAGATATAATAGAGAAGTAGAGTGATAGAGGGAAGGAGACCTGTTTGCGTCATTGTGTTTTAGCCTCATGCATACAATTTTAGTTCAAACGGATTTGAGCAGATTATGCCTCTGACGTGATGTTGCTGATTTAGTCTACTTCTATAGACAACAGGAAGCTCCTGTTGAGAAGTACACGGAGATCCGATCAGCCCCTACTCCTTACTAACTAAAAGTTAAGCGTTTCTTTAAAATGCTGTCTCTAGCACTTCACTCTCAAATAAATAGGTATACCTACTACAAAGGGCACGTACTTAGATCTCAAGTATCTCTTTATTTGGAGCATCTATAGAAATACACCTTGTATATACATACATGTCATATGTTGTATAATTGTATCTTATATTACAAAAGAGTGTTACTATTTATGTTGGCTCCGAAAGGTCGTTTATTCTTTCTTAGCACAGAAAGATGCATATACCATATAGATAGAAAGAAAAGTACAAGAAAACAAGCTTGCTTTCACATGTAAAACGTTAGCAGGTGATTGCGTTCGTTTTACAATCACAAAACAGACTACCTCCTTCATATGGGATAAAATGAGTCTACAATTCGTGCGTCACTCTCCTACCTTTCCTTTTGGAAGGATATGACACGGAACGGAACTCTTAAGTCTCTTACTATTTCAGGACGGAAATGTCGCAACATACGTAACATGTATATTAGTTTGTTACCCTTTTACCCATTTCATTTTACACCGTGCACTGACTTTTAATATTACACTACCTGCATTTTTTATAATCTCATTGACATCTTCCTTTTTAGTAGTCTGTGAAAATATCTTATATGAATTCTTTATTAAAATGATCACTATTACAAATTTCAATTTATTAATGGGCCAGTCGGAAAAACTTTTTATTTTTTATCTAAATATTAGTCAAGTTGTAATTTCTTTGTTTTTGACGAATTTCAAGTTTATACAGAAAATTACAGAAAACATTTATATTTATTGGTTTTAATTACGTAAACATTATGTTCATTAATCAGTAATCACACTGAATTAGGACCAGAATCCAGATAGTATTACAGTGTATGTATGGTTTCCTAACCAAGGTCTTCTAAGAATGTGTACTTGAAGTACTTCTCATCTATTTCTGTGCTGTATACAATAAACAAGACAAATTATAAAACATACTTTCATTGTTCTAATTAGTATTAGTGTATCATAAATCATGCAAGTTTGGCCCACAAGTTTAGTATCATTTATACATTATGTAGGGCTGTCATTATTATTTTCAAGGCATATATTCAGCTGGTTAATGTACATATATGACACAATTCCCCCAATTGTCTAGCTACATTTAATTGCTTTAATATATTATCAAGTATGTGTAGTAGGAGTAATTATTAAATTAGATTTTACACTGAGTAAAATGACATGTAAGTGATTCTCAAAAGTCACAAATGATTCTAAAGTGATGGTATGTACGTAAATTAAACAACGGGACAAGATCTACTACCTTCGTGGGGGTAGATCTTGTCCCGTTATCATATCATTTATCTCCGTACTACCTCATTGTCGTTATTTACTTTTGTTGGTTAGGAATGTGCTTAGGAAGCTGTTGAGTTTATATAGTGAATCTAGTCAAGTAGGCTCAGTCTGCTGAATTCCAATAAGTAAAAAATGCCAAGTGTGAAGTTCTTGAACTGGATAAGAGATCCAAGAAACCTGGTCGTCAAAGAATTCTGTAGAGGACTATTGGCATTATTTGTAAAAACTTATTTTGGCAGTGTACTTAAAGCGTACCAAACTAACTTTTAATTCCCGATGTACTCTTACAATGCTGAAAGGTCAGTCATATTTATAGTAGCATTAGTTCTTAAACTTCTCTATATGTAGCTTAACAACTGATGCGCTTTCTATACGTATTTGCTAACGATCTACAATTATCGAACGCACAATCACAGCACTCTCTCTCTGTACCCCTGAAAACGCGAAGTCCTTTGAGACAGAACTGGTCGATGTATGGCCACGCTTGACTTGTTGACTTCAATCATTTTCATTCGACACTCACTACTGGGTGACTTCATAGTGACTATAGTCACATTGTATTGCATTGCTCGATTCCTTTCCTATTCCTACGAACTGTCAAACATCTAAAAGGTACATAACCTGAATTGTTGTCTTTTACCATATCTCTAAATTCAGAAGATTTTGCAACTTTCAGTTGACTGTTTAAAAATTTTGCTTTTTAAAAATAATCCAAATTATTGTTTCGCTTTTTTATGCTTATATTCAATATCCTAAAAGATTATTTCAGATGGACGATCTAAAATTAAAGTTACAACTAATTGCAGATAAACTCTTGTGAACTTTAAAAAAAATGCTCTATAAACTTTTAACGTTAGGTATGTATAAGTTTTACTTCTATTTGAAAGTATTTTCATCTGCAATTTTTTAAGAAGTTTGAAATCCTAACTGAACCTCGTTAAAGACTAGAAAATTTAAAACTTTAGTCCATGAGGTTAAATACAACAGTAATAAAAGAAAAGGATAGATTTGAAAAGAGGTTAAATAAGAAGGGGAAAACAATCTGTTGTCAAACTGAATATTTACTTAACAAGTATATTATTTGTTGTCTTTGACGTGTGTCTGTCTTGAAATAGATGTGCTTGGCTCAAGACATGTAAAGCATATCTTCTTTCCTCAATAATCTTCCTTTCGTTTATGGTCCTGAGGGGAACTATGATGACGTTGAAGCTCCTATTTTGTTTATTTACTGCAAAGGGGAATAGACATTGTGGAGCTTTGTGTGCCATGTTACTACAACTAGTAATGGGTCTCCTCTTACCCTGGCCTTGTTATTTTCCAGTTCTTTTGCAAAGTATAAAAGTCTTATTTGAACTTCACCGAATGAAAAATGTTTCTGCTAAAATGTGTGCATATTTGACAAGAGGATGCTGGGTCTCATTTTCTCTATAAACGTATGAATACCTGTAGTATGGTCTCACAGAAGCTAAAAAATAGTGCAAAAGTGTTTGCATCTCATACGCAATGCAAATATTTTAATGATAAAGTTCTGTAAATCACAATGAAAAGGGTCGTTTATTGTTTTCCTAGTCTTAGCTGTCTCAAATTAAAAGATTTAATTCTAAAAAATGGCACGTGGGATTAAGTTGGAAATGTAATGTCAAGGGAGGCCAATCTATTTTCCATGTTGAGGAGAATATACATGCATAACACATCGGTTCTAGAATTAGAACGTAACTGTTTAATATCAACGTATACATTGTGTAGCATATGATTCGTATGTGAGTTACCACTTGAGAACATGCTATGAATAATTTAGTAGTCCACAGAAAGCTTTGTCTATCATCATTTGCATATTGTTAAGTATTTCCTGGTGAGCAGACAGTGTATACTAGCTTTCTCTACATTCTATGACTACTAAAAGACTAAGAGTAGTCTTTAGGTAGAATGTGTATGTAGAGGGTTAGGATTTATCTGCACTAACATGTTCCATTTATTTACTCTATCGATCATAAGTATCGAATTCGGAGAGTAGTCTCATCTCAATTCGTTACTTATCATCATAGTGAATTTGTTTCATGGGTGTATTGCACTACATTGACTATGCTCTCTTCCTACATTCATGTCAAGGGCAATAAATATTCTGTATTAAACAAACAAACCGTATTTCACATCACAGTGAAGGTTTCTGTTGTACAAGTTTTCCCTATATTGTCAGTAGGTATAGTGTCTGTGGATTTTCAGTTGAGGTCAGAATTGTGTGCCGATAGAAGATCATGTTTTCATTTTGAAATTGATTACTTTATTCATATTTTTGTCCTTGATTTGGAGTGTGTTCACGTTCCATCCAATAAGAGCCAATTCCCACAGCTTAAAACGCATAACAAACAAAAATATTTTTAGTCTGTAGATGCAGTTGACTTAGGTTATTGTTCACGAGGTTGAGACGAGAGGTGAATTTAGACGATAGACACGTTTTTAAGTCATCAGTGTGCATTGGAGCACCTGCATTTTCATTTGGTATTCAAAAGGTTACAAGTTTATTGGTTTTGACAAGATTGTCTGTTTCCTACGGAATTGTATTAATTAGTGTAGATACATGTTCAAACGACACAAACCTTTCGCAATATCTCTGTCTGTCTTTGCTGCACAGTTCCGTAACCATTCCTGCATTTCGATGTAAATGAAGTAATTCTGTATGAAATTCCTTTGATTCATCAGCTCTATCATTCATTTTCATCAGTGAGCCTTTCACTGAATATGAATGAGTGTTCAAGTGAAATTGCTTGTTGGGTGTCGACACAATCCTCGTCTCTACTCGATTGATATTCCTATTCTGTTTTTCATTTCCCCATAGCATAACTTACCTGGCCTTGGCCACGTTTCCTTCCCTCTTTGCTCACATGCCTGCTTCGATATTGACTTGTTCAAGTGGTTTTAGGTGTGTGATAACGACTTCATTACTATCCACTCTTACATCCTAACACGTTAGTAAGGTATTTGAAAGGAGACCAAGAATAAATAGAACGAACCTAATTACATCTTTCTGCAAACTGTATATAAAGTGCAAATGAGAATTAATGAAATGATAAATAAACATAATGCTACTACAATGCATACTAAAACGTAATCCTGAATAGAGCTGCGCAATATAGCACGTTCAGCATTGAAATTGAAAGATCTACCGCCAATATGAAATATTTAATCTTAAAATTAATTTTTTTTCTTAAGATAATAATAGATAGGATGGGTGCCATTATTT
Organism: Tomocerus qinae; assembly: GCA_020055645.1. Classification (NCBI taxonomy): domain Eukaryota; kingdom Metazoa; phylum Arthropoda; class Collembola; order Entomobryomorpha; family Tomoceridae; genus Tomocerus; species Tomocerus qinae. The sequence goes on along the minus strand of CM034547.1, from coordinate 14,762,917 downwards.
TGTATTATATGCAGCAAGTGGAAGTAGACCATAGAGATGGATTAGAAAAGCCATAAAAGATGACTGTGTAGTTAACAACAAAAATCCTTTTTTGGGGGTATAAGTGTACATTGAATGCGTGTTATATAACTAGGTACATTTATAGCACTATTAAATGTCTAAGTAACATTAATCACTAACGTTTTCTGTATTGTGTACATAACTATAGTAGGTTATTCTAAAATGTATGTGGAAATATAAGGAAAAATCAATTTAAAAAAGAAATAATAAAAATGTTTAAAATACTATTAAATATGTACTATATTCTAGGTTTTATGAGTGGAGAGAATAATCGAACTGAAAATGAGTCTCATTTTAATGAAATCTTTTTATATTTATGGTAATGATATCTGTATGACTTTTTCTGTCATAAAAGCTTAATTATTTCAGTATGCTTGAAATATTCTTAAACTTAATCGCTTAAGAATACTATTTGCTATGCTTCGTTAATAGAACTCCCTATTGCTTTTTTAAACCAAACATTATGTATTCTATTTTATTATTGCTCCTTTTTATCATGTTAATACCCATCATGTTTAAGAATATACCACAATCTATGTAGTGCAGGATAGATATTATTTGTCCGTTTAGATTTTAGGGTTATTCCCACTGAATTTAAGAAGATTTTGGTGAAAATCTTGTAAATTATTTTACAAAATTATCAATTGTGGAGTAGCTTTCTATAAAATGTGGTGGTGAAGAGTTATTGTGTTAATTTGATGTGGGATGGTTGTTGTCAGAAGTGTCTGCAGTATGTACAATGCTTTATATGTTTGTTGGATAAAGAGATGTAAAGGGAGAATTAGCCATATCAGTAGAGTCTACTGATTGTGAGATAGGTTTAGAAAGTTGACTATTTTTCATAGATGGCTATTTGTACGTAGGTGTGTACTAAAAGTAGTTTAATTTATAACTAGTGAATTACTCCTGGTCCAAGTTATAGTACTGTCTCAAGTAGAAGTACGTATACTTGCAGCATTGCGCGACAATCAAAACAGTTTTTCGTAGACATTTTAAATAATGCCGATGTAATTACATGATGTAAATAAACTTGCTAGTTAAGTAAATGTCAGTGTTTGTTCAGTGTTAGGATGAGAATGTGTTTGATGGTAAGATTAACATAGATGTAATACAAAACAAAAGTGCTTTAGACTCCCTACTATTTTAGTTTCTCAGTAACTTACCTTGAGGGAGAGAAAGCAGGGAGAAAGTTTAGTTTCTGTTAGTTTTGCTCCCAACTGCAGCTATTTGCAAGTAGAGCGCATATTTATTGTACAGCAGTTCTGTTGCTGCATTTGTAAGTGAATTGTACATATAAATGTCAATGTAAGTAGAGCAGAGTGTAATATGGAAAATAATAAATTTGACGTCAGTCTGTATATAAGTAGATATTATAACTGTGGGCATGTATTTGACATGTTTTTGTACATGGGTGTTAAAATGATATACTATCAATTACATGGTACGTTAGTTAATTAAATTGTCTGTCTTCTGCACAGCACAGTTTACTACATACATTCCAAAAAGTATTTATAGGTACATCCTACGTGGGTTTGTTAATTATAATATTATTCCAATAAGCTAACAGTGTATATATAAAATCGAGATTCTAGACTAGATAGGTGTATACAATAATGTTATTTACATAAAAGCATTTGCTACGGACGCGTGATGACGTATTGTCTGCTCATTAAGATATTTTCTCTTATTTGCACTCATCTGAATGAATGTTTACAGATCAAACAAGAGAATTTAGACATATAAATGTGGAATACGAATTCGCAGTGGGGATTACAAGGAAGGAATGTTTCTTTAGGTATATTCAGTAGAATACACAGACCACTTATTCCTATTAAGACAGCAAGGTAGCTAGAATCCCTATGGTTGGTTACCCACACAATACTTATTACATATGCCTTTCCTTTTAGTTAATTAGTTGAAGTGAATACTTCAAATTACCATTTATTTTCTCCTCCAATGCCTTTCTTTGACAGTCAAATTATTACGCACGCTACTTAATTCTGTTTGTACTATTTAGAATACCTACCAAACCAAATCACGATTACTGAAGATTTGGCTAATTAAATCAAATCTCATCTTCTCCGCACTAAAATCAATATTATAACTCCAGACGCAAAATATCTTGTTTTACCATAATGACTCCGGAAAACTATTCCAACTTTTTAATATTATGATATAAAAAATTAATTAGGTTATTGGTTCTGATATAATCTGGTAGTAATTTTCTAAACAAATAGAAACAAAAACTATTAGTGAATTAATACTTGTGTAAAAGCAACAGACAATTCATTTGGCAAAGTAATAGTAAATTTCCGTTTTTATTGTAAGGCAAGGTATCAAAGATTGCGATTCTCTCTGAAAGGATGACGTTTCATCTTAAGTTCCATCTCGACACTGGGTTTCCAATCTCATTTATGTGGAACAAAGGAGAAATTTAATAATAGCCTTCTTGTGGCAAAGGTTTTCTATATTTAGACAGAACTTTGTGCACCTCCTTTTTGAATTGAAGAACCAATTATAGCCATAACCAAAATTGCAATCGTTTCATCTCTATAATCTCTCAATCAGCACAATTCCTATCCCATTAACCAAATCCTTCATTTTATTGTACCTAAATCTATGCAATGCAAGATGATACATGAGATAATTTATCGTTAACACTATGATAATGCCACTATGTAATTGTAATCATCAAGATTACATGATTCTGTTTTTCGTATTTAGTAAAATACTAAATATGTGGAATAATGACCGCGCAATTAAGTATACAAGTTGGATGCTTTTTAACGTAGGCCATTTTATGGTACAATTCCTTGACAAATGGATTAACCAACTTGAATTAAAAATAAAGTTGCGTTTGTGTTTGCTTAGGAGAGTAAATGGTTCGCCCAGTGATGTCTAATAAAAAGATACGTTAGTTGCAGTCAAAAGTCTCATATCGCTGGGTATCTTAGGTAAGTAACTAAGTAGAACTTTAAAGCATAAAGCCTCCCTTAGGAATTGAAGGTTGTCTGTATGGAAGGATAGTTATTTTAAGTATACTACTAACATCGTAAGATGTCTAGAGATAAGTAAGTCTGCATGGTATATATAGCGAGTCTATTCTGAGAGTCTTGGCAAAGTATTATCAGCCATATTTTAGTAGTATGGAAGGTAGGAGGATTCTGTAGAGAATACCCAGCTTAGGCAACTCCTTACTACTCGAAATACTGTTTATGCTCTCTGTTAAGGGTGGTGAGTACGGAGAAAATAATGTTTCTTGTCGTTGCCTTAACTTATCTCTATAGTCATCTGTGTCATTGTCAGTAGCTAAAAGTGTAATATCAAGTCTATTCTTTGAAAAAACTCGGTGAGAGAATCCGTACATTTCTCCAACTTTCTCCATCACTCTCCCACTTACTTCATATCAGCTTAGTGAAGCTCCCTTTTCGAGAAATTTGTGACATCAGCATAAAATACATTTACTTCCTATAGATATATGTGGATGCACCTACCTACATAATAAGTACATAATATCTTACTTCTGTAGCTTTACGTTCAGCTTAACCTTGGTCTGACTTTTTTCCATTCCTAGCCGACTCAGCAGGGTAAGACTTTCTTTTTCACTTTCTCTTTTCATTTCTTCATATATGAAAGAGGCACACTTACTTATTAGGTCCTCATCAATTATTAATTGCGCAATTTTTCGTGCTTTATGTCCTTCTTAGACTCATTTAACTCCCCTGCCTGCTCGAGCACGTATAATCACATTTTGACACTGGCTTTGAGAAGTTGGGAGAAAGAAGCACGTAGTTTAGCATAGTCATTTCACAATGAATGACATTTATTGGAAACATTTCTTTATCTCCCGTACACAATTAAGCCGCTATTTTTCAATGGATTGTGAACCTTTAATAGAGTCTATCTCTTCTAATTGCAATAAGTTTTTTATTTTTGCCAAAATGACAAACTTATGTTTCTACACTGTTATTTTGCTAGGAAAAATGCAAAACGATGCTGAAAAATGGTTGTAATTTAACAAAATTAATTGCTGACACGTTCACTTTAGTATTCTACGGTGCTATCTGCTAATTTAAATGCTGACGGTACTATTGATGGATTGTAACGATGATATAATCAATATGCTCGTTCATCTGTTTATTAAATTGTTTGTGAAGGAAAATGGTATAAGTCAATATCTGACAAATTATGGAAGAACGTATTACTTATATATATAGAGAGAAAGCGCATTTCATTTAATACGGAGATATTTAATTCAGGTTGTCCTTTCTATGTGTCTATTTCTGTTGGAGATAGATAAAGTGAAGAGGGAAAGAAATGAGAATTCTCCACCTTGAGAAGAGAACTCGTTATCCTTTGACTCTGTGGAAATACGAGTATGAAAGAGGGACATGTTAAGTAGCGTTGACTAAAGTTAAGCTTTCTTATTTTCTCCTCCTGTTTCATGCTAATCTCATCATTTCCATGATAATTTTCTTTACGTCGACGCTCCACTTTTATACGTAATGAGAGAAACATGGCAGAATTGCAAACACCAACTATACTATATCCAACTCCTAAGATCAGTTCGTATGATGCACTAGATTTTTATAGCTTCAGGTACCTACTGGTTGTAGTTATTAGTTCAATACACGCTGACAATTCTTGGAAATGCTTTCTCCACGTAGATCCCTTACCTTGCTGCTTATTTGCATTCATAATAATACTCAGTGATATGTGTCATAACGACTCGTTGGAATCAAATACATCCTCCTCCAGGTTTATGCCCATTTTACGACTTTTCTTTTCTGACGACTGGAAATTGTGTCAGTTTTATAGGCTCGTAAGTTAATGGGAAACTTGATGAAAACTAAGACTCATTTTTAAGTGTGAAGACAAAGCCAATTTTATCAGAGTGTGTAAGAGTGAGTGTGTGATCTTTCCCCGTTATTATTCTAAGCGGATTTTCTCAATACTCTTAAAATATTCACAACTTTCGTTTTTCACTGTCAATTATCTACACTGCGATGACAAAATTCCCATAATATTTCCAATACAATAACATTAGCTACTCCTGTTACCATTATTCTCACTCACTATGGTTATACATTATCTTGTGCAACCTAAAAATACTATAGAATGATGTGTTTTTATAATTTATCGCTCCAAGCACGTACATCCTAGGTATATCTTTTGCAAATTGTCAGCGAGACACTATGCATCATAGTTATACCAATAAGTCTATTTATGAATATTTTATTGTAAAATATGCTATACGTTATGAAAATTCTATACCAGGCTAACCTACCAATTTGTACATATGTATGTACCGAATGCTATTACTACATAAAAATCTCTTTTAACTATAAGCATTTAACTCGTCACTACACTGTGAGGTTATAAGAATATTATCATATAGCACTTACCTAATAGGCTTTGCAAAAATGATCTCTACAATAATTCTATTTTATATAAACCATATCTACTTATTAGTTCACTTCAACTTAAGCCTCTACTTAAGGCCGGTGAAAGTTTCAGTTAAGGCTAATAATATGATTTATTCCCTTTTATTGATACCTTTTCAAAGTACCTATAAAAGCAGCAGCATTATATCCTCAGTACAACTTGCTTGTATATGGCTTGTATAGGTATTAGTAATAATGGTATTTAGGAGCGAGATGGTTTTAATAATTTGGAGCAGGATGCCTAATGTTGACAGCCATTAGGAATGCTGTTAAGGATGAGAGTGGAGAGGATATATTTTTAATGTCCGTATTATTTTTTAAATGAAAGAATTGTTGATTTCCCTAGAGAAAGAACTAGAGCATATTATTATAGTATTAAATCCTTCATCGTTTGGCGTATCATTTTGTTTATTGGAAATAATTGGAAGTCATAAGTCATGTTTCTGCGGATAGAAAGAAAAGTGCATGATGTTTAGTGCTATGAATTGAAAGCTAGGATTTGATCTGAGGATTAGAAAAATCTGCACAATTGAAAATGTCATATTCAAAGGATTTATTGTTAAATGATAAAAATAAATCCCTTGTACCTGTAGAAGCCATCGTTTATAAAGATGTAGATACATCTTGATTCTACTATTGTTAAACCACTAAATAAGCAGTAGTTTGGGATAATATAGTTGCTCTATATTTCTTATGAGTTTCATCAAGACTATCCTTACACTATAAAATAGTAAAAGTACACAAAATATCCAACATATTCTTTCCTACTAGAACGAAATATTATAGAATATTATGCGTATACTTCATCAAATAAGAGTTACATCCTCTGTCGCTCGATAGATGTGAATAGTCGACATTAGAGTTGTAAAAAGCTAATCTAGCAACGATTACATGCATATATAAGTATATGTAGTGATATAAATACAACAGTTTAGATGCATTGGAAAGAAAATGTTATCCGATTCTATCGACCTTTGTTTATAAATAACACGTTGAAAATTGTAATAAATATAATACATGTTATGATAATCTTATTTCATTGTACGTTAACAAATTAGTCAAAATGTATCTCGAATGAAGACATAATTCTAAGAGAAAATACATAGTAAAATGAGACGTAATGTTAATCTAGGTTATAAGGGAAAAGAATACTAAAGTTAGGTTGTTTAAACCAATAAATGTTGTCAAACTGATTACGTGTTCGACTAATGTCACATTAAGATTAAAATGTATAGAAGGCAATACACCCTTACTATCGTCTACTACGCCAAAAAAACATACTTCGCATAAGATAGATAATTTATTGACTATTTCGTATATCATTTTACTAATTAATAGAGTTAAACAAAGAAATGTATCCTGTAAAAGGTCTAAAATCTGTATAGAAAATATCTCCGATAGTTAAACACATATTTTATTTGTGTTTCCTCTATTGTTATAATGTATATCTACAAAAAGTATTTTACCTACGAGATGAAAATCCTAAACATTATACTTATAATTCAGGTAAGGCTAAACTTAAATGGAGTGCATGATATTATAAATACTGATTGTTATCATTGTTGACATGAAATGCATACTGAGAACTGTTGTGAGACAAGAACGTATCTGACACAAAAAATATATTCCGTTCGATAGAGTAATTTAAGCAACTCTGTGTCGGTTCTTCAGAATGATGATGTATTTTACATAATATGTAGACTTCTTTAATAACATAAATCTTTAGTCTATCCTTTAAAAATGAATTACCTTGAATCTGTTGTAAAGCCGCATTTGTAAATGTATGTATTCTATTGCCCAATTAGTGATTATTTAGAATAGCATGAGTAATGTTTTTGTTCGTTTTCAGAATTGTTAGGACTAAAATTCAATTCGATGGTTTACATGTCTATTGTATTCGTAGAGTAATTAGAAGGATCCAACGAAATTCCTGGCTTCCCAACATTTTGCGTGCACTACATTACATTTCTGTCCCTTCCTATGTCATGTGAACGTGCTCATTATTCTCTTCTAGAAATCAGATCTTTTAAAAATCAACTTTCATCGTGTTTCAGTTTTCTACCTCTTGCTACCTTCCAACAAGACCCGATAAAATACCAAAGAAAAACTACAGAAAATAAGCTATTGATGATTTTTGGGAATAAATACATGCATATTAAAAATAGCCAATTAGTAGTATAAATAACTTGCATAGGACAAAGATTAAGAAACTAAAAAGAAAAGTTGTAGTGAAAGAATATAAAGTGATTATTTATATGTTAGAAAATATCTCATATCCAGACAAGCTACGCAATTACTCCATATCTATAAAAAGAAACGCACGGTTGAAATCTTTATTAAAAACAGTAAAAGTCTGGGATCCACGCAGGATCATTACGAATCATTAGGTAGATAAAAATATGAACAAGACATTACTCCCTGCACATTGCACTATCATTATTATCATTACACTATTGTTGACTACTTGTATAAGCATAGGCTTTTAGGAAAAGTTTCATGTGTACATAAGTAGAACTTAGAATGAGATTGTTATTAGAAGGGTAGCGAGATTTGGAGACGTGGATACTTCTACTAATGAGCTGTATGTACCTATATTGTAGCAGTAGTATGAAATTATGTTTTTTGTACAGACAACCTTAGCTCTATACTGATTCAAATGCCGGTTGACTACTCAACGGTTCCAAATTCACTGACAGGGTTTTACTGATATCACACCAACTCAACTCCTTTCGTTGGTAGCGTTCACACATATAATGTAACGTTTCTTCAATTCAGTTGGAAGTTGGGTGGCTAAAATGTAATCTGTGTAAATAGCTTTCAAGGAAAATTCTAACTTCATTCACATTGTATTGTATAGCAAATGTCTCCACTGTAGAAAAAATGTACACGCATAAAAAATCCTGCTAACTTAAGATCAAAGACAAAATAATATATAATTATCTATGCGTAAGGTAATGCTAATAATATATACATAGCCTAGAATAGTAAATATTTGTGTAGGTACTTAGAGTTCTAGTTACATTTTAGATGTATTTTTAGTGATGATTATAGACATTCCTAGTTGTATCATTTACATTTACATGTCATCATCATTGCTTGAGGGAATGAATCTGCCTCTTGTTAATCATAGTAATTGTGTGACTTCCTGTGTGAGTGCTGATTTGCCTAATAAACGTTCTGTTTGCATCATAAGTTTTGTTCTGTGAAGTTACTTAAGTGTCATGACATAGTAAATGTAATCTATTTATGATGTATGTCGAGCTAATATTATACCACCATATAACAAAGAATGAATTGAATAATAAAAAAAATACCAGTTGCGGTTACCAAAATTATTCAAGTGTAAAAAATTGACAGTAAAATATGTATTGTTACTACTAAGGAATATCTATGAAATCTACGAGACGACAAAACTATCAGAAGGCAATATGTATTCTTGAAATAGCTGTCTTCTTTCTGAGCCGTATTTATTAAGCACAGTCAAACACAACTTTACCTAAATAGATATAAATAAAAAAATACCTTATCAATCTAATATCATAATGATGGAATGTTATGCGATATGAGTATCTCCGTACTTAGTATTAATTCGATCGAGTCTGTAGAATTCGAGTGATTTGGTTTAATGTAATTGTATGACGCGACGGAAATAACATGAGTAAAAAATTATTTGAATATGTACTAAAGTTTTTGCCATTTATTTGTACCATTGCATTGTGTTTTAACAAAAAGCTGAACGGTCAGACTACTGAATGGAGGGGAAACTGATTAATGAAAAATTCTTTTTAAATTTATAAAATACATTTTCGTGTATTGAATAACAATAAACAAAACATCGTCATGAAATAATGTCAAATGACTAAAAGATACCTAATTAGTTTGACTAAATTGAATACGTAATGTTTATTATAGTTTTCTGAAGAGATAAAACTATTGGCCACAGACAAATAGTAAACGAAAATGGAAAAAAGGAGATAGACAATACCAAATACATACAAAATTTATGTGGTTATTGTTGATATTCTTTAGTTTTCGTCGCAAGGGAAGACAACATGCCGTCAGATGCTTCCAGTTTTTTAAGCTGTTAGTCCAAGTAATAAAGGACAGATTTTTGTTCCCCTCAAACTAGTTCACCGCAAGCAGTTATGGTAATCTTTTCGGACGTTTTTCCAGATTTTGAACCGAATTTCTATTAATTAAGAAAAGATTTATAAAATAACTGAAAGAATGACAATTTTAAGAGATGTAAGATGATACCAGCTAACCTCAATTTTCTTTAAGATATCCAGTCCAGACACTATGAGGCCAAATACACAATGCTTTCCATCCAACCTATTAAAACAGTATAGTAATGGATTAAATTAAAATCATTGTTGCTTATTTCTATACATAGTTTCAGCTAGAGATACACTCCCATCATACCCACATCTCCCAATACAATTTAGCACGTACCAATTTGTTGGTTGAAAGGTAATAAAAAATTGAGATCCATTCGTATTCGGTCCGGAATTTGCCATTGACAGTGTTCCTGGAGCTGAATGTCTCAAAATGGTATTTTCGTCAGCAAACTTTCCTCCGTAAATGCTCTTTCCACCCGTGCCATCATTGTTAGTAAAATCTCCAGCTTGAGCCATCTAAGAGTGGCATACCAAATGATCATGTAAAAATCATTTCTTAACACTTTTCCACGACTTAAAAACGAACAAGTCAAGACTTACGAATCCAGGTATAATTCTATGAAATATAGACCCTTGATATCCAAAACCTTTTTCGTGGGTGCAGAGACATCGAAAATTTTCAGCAGTAATCGGAACAATATCAGTTCGCAAAACAAAAGCCATTCTTCCTACAGTCGACTTGCCAATCTTTATGTCCAAATACACTTGCGGATTTTTTGGCTTGCGTACGTTGTTAGGCCCAGGAACGATTTCCTATTTAACCAAAGCGGTAATGAAATTACATCATACACATAAAAATAACTTATTAACTAAAAATTATAAAATTTTACACAGAATATACCTTTCCGGCAGATATATCAGCTCCTGTACCACCTTCTCCATTTTCAGTTTTATCTTCTTCAGAGTCTTTTTCAACCCCTAGTGTTTCTCCAGCATGTTTTGTCAGCCATGAATCTTCTTGCCATATTGGTCGTGTAGAAAAATCCTTTATTTTCATGGGACGTGCCATATTAACACGAATAGTTCTCCCAAACAATTCTGAATCATTCTAAAACGCAAAAGCATTTATTATAATTATATTAGTATTAATTAAATAGCTCATCCTGCAAAAATGGACTTATTATTAATGACTTATAATTATATCATCTTTAATTTATACATTTAAATGTAAAGACTAAAATTAGACCATCCTGATAGGAAAAATTGACACGACATGGAATGACCATTAGCTAAAACACATTAGTAACTAGTAAGTATAGCCGATCACCCGGCTAAGCTTTTCGAGTTTCGCCACTTAATACCCCTGACCATTGGTATACATTCGACTTGTCAAATCTCCTGGACCTGAGTCCTGAAGCATTCCAGAAAGACAAGTGTATTGACGAATTGATTGGAGGTCGAAATGGCCGAATTGTGACGGTAAACCGGTATACCCATATTTTATCGCTCAAATAATATGGTTCTGTATACCAAATAAAGTCAAATCGCCGTCAGAAAACTTACCATATTGTCTATGGCAGCAGCTGCATCTTCAGCTAATTCGAATTCTACGAACGAAAATCCTCTATGCTTCTGGGTTTCATAATCTAGTGGCATTTGTACATCGTTAATATCCCCAAATGGAATGAATGCAGCTTTTATTACGTCAACATCAACTTCTTCTGCAAGTCCACCTATTTGAAATTTTTTAAACATTATTTAATACGAATATACGAACTACATTATTCATCATTTTTTGCCACATTCGCGAAAAATAGGAATGTTTTCGATGAATATGCTACGAAAACTTTCGAATAGCTATAGCATCTACTCTTTTCTTTAACTACATCTACTAAACTCTTGACTCTAGCCTAAGTACACTACACATACTTAACTTCTAGAATTTACAGTGATGAAGGCATATCACATCACATATAATAAACTATAAGAGATTGCCGGCCTTACCAACATAAACTGTTCTCTTCAAAGACTGTGGTGTTGACATTATTTTGTATTGGTAATCTAAATAATACTCTTCAATTAGAATTTTCGAAGAATAACATCAAAGAACAACTAATCACAAATTTAAATCACGAAACAGTCAAAATCGGACATTAAAGAAGTTCGATTATTTAGTTTTACCGCACTTCATCGTTCAATCCTTGACTAAACACCCGGTACAATACTTTACATTTGATTTGAACATGTTCTTTACGAGTGTGAGGTCCTGAAACACGCTGTTCGATTAGAAAAATATGCAGTTCGGCTTTCGCTTCTGACTCTGATTGAAGTGAAGAGATCTTTGTGTAAACACAATAAACAGTTACAATTTACTAAACAGGAAGTTGTTTTTCAGTGACATTTTCTTTTGTTGAAAGTTGCTGACCGAAGTGGTACCAGACACATATTTTGATTCAACTTACGTGGAGTGGCAGTGAAAGGGGTTAACAAGTCTTACTTAAGTAAGTCACATTTGCTGTTTGCCCACTTTTATGTTACATATATTCATATTGTATTTTTATGATCAATAAAGAAAGAATAGTTTATATAAAAATTGAGATCTTAATCAAACCACATTACCCCTTTATATTAATATTTTTGTGTTATTAGATTTCTACACAAGCTTTTACGATTTAATTTCGGAGGAACATTCCCAATTTCATTGTCATTTTTGATAAAATAAGATATTCAAGATGCCAGATGTTAAACGCAAAGAAGAAAGTCTGGATTGGTTTTATGGACTTAGCGCATCAGACGATTTTCAACGTCAGAGATCTGGAATGTCGCTGCTAAATCATCTCTGTTCTTTAAACCGGAATAATAAGGTAATTTTGAAATCTAGGGTTTTTGTAATAGACTCCTATTGTCTATAGTTTAAATTTAAAGTAATTATTATTTTTTATTTCAGGAAGCCTTTTCCAGAGAATCTGAATATACACTGAAAAGGCTGATTAGAGCGCATTCATCATCTAATTTGCAAACTCGAGGATACATGTTTACGGCTTTTGCAGCCATTCTTCGGGTTTGCAATGGTATTGAAAATGAATTCGTTGTTGACCTCATCGAAAAGAGCTTAGCCGTAGAAGAACAAGACACTAAATCGGTAAGGATTACTTGACAGAATATTTTGTATAATAAAGATATTGATATTAAATAATTTAACCATAATTTTTAAAAACTATTGAAACACTTTTAGATGAGGATAAATAAGCGTCTGGCTTCTATTTTGACTTGCGGAGCATTATTACATAGTCGTAATGTTAAGGATTTTAGTAAAGAAATCCTTGAAGTTTTAGTCCAGCGAATAGCACAAAATGCTGTCTCAAAACAGATATTCATGGAATATGCGACTCCCTTTTTGATTGAATTAGTTGAAAAAGTTCACGGCCAACTCAAGCAGAAGAAAAAAGATAAATTGTTTAGTGCGGTTATTCTTCCAGCTATGTCACCATTTATGGAAAAGATGAAACTGCCACAAAACAATTTTATTCACCTTAGAATTGCGCTTGCCCTGTACTCAGCCAAAGTTGAAGGTTTTGAAGATTTTCTTCTTGATCAAGATACCGTAGTTAAAACTATCATGGTAATCTTTTCATAATGTCTTAAGTGCACTCTTTAAAATTCTGTTTGGTTTGGACTATTGTCATTAATTTCTTTCTATATTTAGGCAAATGACTTGCTAGGAGAGAAGGAGTTGCAACAACTGTTTGGATATTACAGCAGTAGGGATCCAGCCACAATTGACGGTTTCTGGAATTTGTTTACAGAAAGCTTGAGTTCGTCACACTTTGGCCACTTATGTGCTTTGATTGAAGCATGTAGTAAAAACTTTTCTATCACAGCTGCTCTTAATGAAAAAGTGCTTAACTCGTTGTATTATACGATAAAGTCCATTAAAATGAAGGAACATAAACCTAAAGCTGTTTCTACAATGATTACAATAATAAAATGGCTTGGCTCGTCTCCTTATTTGGTGCAGTGTCCAGGTATTTATTTCCGTTAAATAAATAACTAAACATATTTATGGGTTTGCTTTGCAATTTATGCAATTTAAGAAGTGGACGTTAAAAACTTCCACTAAAACCCAACCTGGACAATATTTCTTATAATGTTTTATTCTTTTTTCAGATGACAGAATAATAGCCATCCAAAAATTATTCTCTGGCGATCAACATGTTTTACAGCAGTACAAGGAATTAGCTACACCACTTAAACACCTCACAGTGGCATTAAATGAGTCTGAACTTACAGAATTGACTACTCTATGTTTAAAATTCATTGATGGTGACAAAGTTTCAACGAGACTTTGTATTACGGTTGTAAACTATTTAGCAAAAATAGCACAAAGTGCAAACGTTTCTACAACAGCCAGATCTGAAATTGTGAAGCGAATCGTTATGATAGGAAAGGCCAAGGCTATTATCGAAGAAAATGGGACTGAAGACGCAGTTCCCCCAGAACAGCTCGAAAATGAAAATGGTGATGTCGATGTCGACGATATGCTACTTAAGTGCAGAGTCGGTGCCTTCCGTTCCATTCTAAGTGCCACATTTGATACCGATTTTATGGAAGAGATCCTAAAAAATTCAGAAATATTGGATGAACTAAAGCCAAAAGAAATAAGTCACGAAGTATATTTTACTTTTTTTGTATATTATATTTTTCAGTTGTGAAGTAAAAGTATGCATTTTAAAGGATTTTTTTGTTCTTAGTATAAAGAAGCAGTAAAAAAAGCCCGAAAGCTCCTGAAATCGGGAAAAAAAGATCCTCATCTATACTATGTGATTGGGACTTACACACTGTACCTTTACCTAGATGCTGCTGCAGCACTTCCTGTTATTGATGTAAAATTGACATAAAACTTAGAAACCCTACTCTCATTAAAATTGTTAAGCTTTGTGAGGTGTTATCTGCAAAGAATGGTTTATTTAAATGAAACATTTTGTGTTTTTATTAGGAACTGACAGATTTGTGTGCAAGTAGGAAGAATGTTGGAGATAGTAAAGAGGCTGCAGAAATAATTGTTAAATTAGTTCTATCCAAAATATTACACGAACAGCAGCCTATGATAAATTACCAACAGTTATTTAATCGGCTAATGGCGAAAAATCTTCTTACTGACGATTTAATCACATTAATAGCCGATGCAATCGATGTAAGCACAGAAGAGTCCGACAATGACGATGAAGACGATGATGATGATTCAGATAGTGATGCCGAAGACCTTGAGGGTAGCAAAGGAGAAAACGAAGAAGAAAGTGATGAAAATGTCGAGGAAGAAGAAGAGTCCGACGAAGAAACGGAACCAAACACTGTAATCAAAATTGATCGTCCAGCTAATGCTGATGAGGTTGGGAATCTATATTTTTATTATATTATTCCGAATCATTTGAAACGGTTAAAATTCATTTTGAATACTTTAATGAAATTATTTAGGATTCTGATGCATCGATGGATTTAGATGATGCTCCAGAAGAAGATTTAAAAAGGCTAGATAACATTCTCAGCATGGCTGCAAAGAAAAGATCCAATAAGGAAGGTGACAAGGAGTTACAATACACAATGAGAGTTAAAAGAATTTTGAAGTCTGTCGTAAAGAGAAAAAAGAGTACACCTCTGGGAGAGACGCTTATGAAAAAGATTAAATTGGTATGAAATACGCTTAAGGGTAAATTCATATTTTGTGTGCATGTACAAGTGGACTTTAATATGATAATCGGATATATTAATATATAATATAAAGTGCGCGTATATTAGGTGTAGGGTCTTTATTAAACTCAACAAAGATGGTTATAAGTTACAAAATATATGTATAGTTACAATTTAGTTTTGACTTCCCTTTGCATTCTCTGCCAACATTTTAGTGTCTAACTGTTTTATATGTAAACGAGATTTTCCAAAATAATTTGTTATTCTATTCTGTATTCCCTTCCCAATCATTGTACATATTGTAAAATAACAAGTAAGCAAATGTTATACTGTATAATATATAGGTATTTGCTACCTATTTTCTTGAGAATGAAATTGTTAACGTAGTGGTTAGGTTAAATATAAGTAGACAATCTTACTTATTGTAAATAGTAGACATCTTTAGGATTGTAAATTAAATAATTTTTGTTTTACCATTATGTTCAATACCTTTTCACTATTTATCATTCACATTTCTCCATAATTTAGTGTCTCAAGACGAGGATAGAAGCATAATATAATATTTTTACAATTAACTCTAAACATTTCAATGCTATAGAGTTTTGTGATGTTCTCTTAAAACGAGCCCAGAAATTCAAAAGTCAAACTTTAATGAACATTCTATGAAATAAGCTACTACCATATCAATATCAACTTCCGGAGAAATAGGTAATAGAAACACGGTGGCTTTAGATTTAATATGTATATACTTCAGATAAGCTTGGCTAATTTATGTTAGCGTATGTTGTTTATAAAACTTACTTCAGTTGGAGGATTTAACACATAAAGATAAATGACCATTGGTCCCGAAAATGCAATCCCTATTTTTTAAATTGGACTTCATTTAGATGTATGCAAAAGTTTTTTTGCAAACGGGCACCTTTCAGTTGTAACAATCTAACAGACAATCCTCATTTACTAATACAATAGAAATCGTACACAAATCTATTATACAGTTTACTCGTTTACTCTAAAGATCTTATACGTATTTCATAATATCTACTGTGAAGAATTTTATTTGCATAATTTTTTATACTATTTTTTAGGTACTTTGTGTTTTTTGGCATGTGTAAACATCAAGCGCATTTTACATTAAGGGTATTTCGTCAGTTATTTGAGATAATTTTTTATTTTGCGAGGTCCTTACGAATATTGCAAAGTACGGATTTCACCAAATGTTTAGGTTTCAAGAAGTTAGATAAGTTCTTTGTGTATATTATATTTTTTGAAACACTTAGATCTAAATAGCCATTTTTGACGAATGCGCAAGGAACTTTACCAGTTTCATGGTATTTTAATGCGCTTGCATGATAATTATAAGCTACAATAAACTATCCTTTGACTAAGCTTGGTGTATAAAATTAAGATGAATAGTCAGAGGTTATACATCATGAATGACATGAGAAATTAGTTTGTAACGGTTGCAGCCATATTTAACCAGTTATAAAACTAGAGGAAGAGGGGAACCTCTACTTGGTTAAGTTAAGTAACAATTCAAGCATGATTATTAAAGGTACTACCGAAGACAAACTGTTAATTAATTCCCCTATTTACACATTCTAGAAAGAATGAGCACGTGTGACTTGTAATAAAAGTGTCATACAAATCTGTGGATGTATTAACTAATAGAATTATTATTCTTACTCTAAATTGTACTTCGACCGTAAGGTTAAGGAGATTAGAAGATTACTATATACTGTTACCTTAATTTATATTTCATTGAGAATTGTTGGTTACGGATTACAGAGTACCACAACTTTAGCCCATTATTATTAAGCTTGTTTAGATTAAGTTATTACCCTGTTCTGTGATGAAGATGAAACGTAAAGTGTCATTTTAGGTACATGATATGTTTTGGGTATACCAGGTATTTAAATGCTTTCACCAGCTCTTTTTCCATTTAATACTGCACTTGGACTTGGAATATTTATGTTGTGTTCATGAATCGCTTGCAATCGAAGTGTAAATGAAAATTAAGTTTTCTCGATGGAAAGTGCATTCCCAATATAAGAAAGTCTCACCGAAGCTGAATTTTATTAACTTTCTGCAGGCTCTTCGGGTGTTTCTTCGGTTTCAGCAGCTCTCTGCTCAAACACATTTTCTTCTTCTGCAGCTTCCTCCTCTATATCTGTTGTTTCTTGAGGAAACTCTTGAATTGATGCTGAAATGGACTGAATTGGTTGCGGGGGGTCCTCATCAGAACTATCTTCTTTGGCAGATGAATCCAATTTTTTCATCTGGGAGATTGCTTCGAGAATGATCACTGAGTACATATTAGTGACAATGATGAAACTGATGATTAGACATCCATAAATATAGACCCTTCCTTGGAATTGATCCCCACAGTTGCTGGCTGTTGATCCCTCGTCCTCAGGATTACAATCAAATGGGTTGGTGATATCTTGGTAAATAAAGCTCCAGCCAGCAAACGAGCATATTTTGAACAGGAGAAGAACGGAGCTCCAAAATGTTTGGAAATTGACCACCTCGTTGAGTCCTACATTGAGCTTGACATTTTTGAACAGAGCCATCCCCAAAACCGCAAAGGAGAACAAGAATATCAAGTAAAATAGCAACAAATTTATGAAAGCAGAATAGGAAGCAAACATTGCCCGGAAAAAGCTCCTTGTTCTTGTTGCCAATCGTCGGATTACTTGGAGTTGAAAGAATCTGAGTATCCTTATCGTTCTGATTACCATCGAATAGTGTAGGAAATCCGACACAAATAAACCTGCACAAAATCCAAATTACTTGACAAAGAATCTTATTTCTTCAATTCACATAAAATTATGCATGTAATAAACTTACTTATGAAGCTGTAGACTATTATTATTGAGTCAATGATATTCCACGGACTCATCAGAAAAAACTGACGCCAAGCAAACAGTTTGATTTTCAGTTCCAAGATAAATACCATTGTGAATGCGAAATACACCCAATATAGTACTAGTTTCCTTGTCTGTATATGAAAAGACTTGATAATTATTTGTTTCACACTATACATAATGCGCTACATCTGTAGTAAATCAAAATGTTAAAAAATATGTTCTTATAGAAATCTCACCGGTGAAGATCCGTAATCGTTGAGACCCATTCCGATTACATCAAGAAGTATAAACCCCATCACAATGAAATCGAATAATTCGCTGTTGGCCACATTGTAAATGATTTTGAATGGTAGTATTTCCGGCTCCGGGATTAAGGCAGTGAAGCTTTCCGAGGAACTTTCTTTCTTGTCATTTTCCAAATATGATTCCAACTGGTCCGATGTCATGAAGACTTTACAGTACTAATATGGATTAAAAGATAGATAAAAGATAAGTACTATAATTTCATTCTATCATGGAAATATGCACTGATGTTCTATATAATATGAGTTTGCCCTTACGGTTTCCCGATAGATATAGTATCGAGATGCCCCTATCAGGATACTGAATGTGAAAAAGACCCCCACAACTATGAAAGTTATGAAAAAGAAATACGCTGCAAAATTGGCGTCTCGGTCCGGTTGTGCTGTTTTCTTTTGAAGGAGAAAATGATTAAAAAATTTAATTAACAATTAAGTATACGTATATGACTATGGCTTAAATTTTCAAGCATAAAATGGCAAGGAAGATTTATGAAAGTACATGTACCCCTCTTATATCCACTGAATGTTCCACGATGTCCACCCAATTATCAAAACCGGCTATATGAGTCAGGCTGACGAAACTTTTATCGATTCTGTCAAAATTATTTTCTGCGTTCGTGTTCCAGCTAACGTTTTCACCTTTACATTCCGTTTTGCTCCTAATTACTTCGTAGGGAACAACATCGCCTTTGCTGTCCAAGCACTTTATGCAAAAGTAACAAATAGATAATCAGTATAATCACATACATTGCATGTACACCATCATATTGTATTCCTCCCTGATATCGGGATATTAATTTCGAAATAGCACAACAGTAATAATAATTACCGCTAAGAATTTTCCATTAAACAAGTGAACTCCCACAATTGCAAACACCAGCCACAGATACATTCCACATTGTATGAAGTCTAGGATAAACTTGATTTGGTTGAAAATTCCTTGAGCGACAACCTGCATCATATACAAATATTATGATTTTATTTAGATTACAGGTTTGAATCCATGATTTAATTTAATCCATGAACACATGATTTAAAAAATTCAAGACCTTGAGTCTTTCTACTCTGGAAATCATCATCAAGGCTCGCAGGCAACGTATGCATAAGAATCCTCTGGATGGAAACAACACTCCGTACGGAAAGTAAAATCCGAGGGTCAGAATCATTTCCTATGAAATTGCATAGTTTTTTGTATAGAATGAATTTAAACCTTTCACAACCATTTTGCAACACATTACATACTGTTTTGAAGAAATGTTTTATAAGAGAAGATGGGGAAACAAAATTATTACCAGTATCATGAGGAAATCAAATATCCATGCAACACTTGTAATGCATTTTATAAACCCCAGAGATACCGTCTTCAGTAACAGGACTTCAATCAAGAAATATGTCGTAAACATTATGTCAGCATAATGTAAACCCCATGTAGCTCCAGGTTGACGAACTGTTTCGTCAAATGCCTAAATGAAAATGCATACAATCACAAACAAGAGTTATTAATAACTAATGTCATAATTACGGTAATCAGAATGAAAATGTACCCAATAAAACCTGAAATTCTAAGGATATTGATATATTTGTTTTGCTACCAAAGGAATTGACGACGCTGCTATTACAAGTATCGATGCTCCATTAAAATACTTGTTTTCCATCAAAGTTTTTGCAGAACCTTGAAATTCTTCCCATGAACTTTGCAACGGATTCCTGGTTTCTACTTTTGGTTCAGCAGCAGCCTGAGCAGCGGGATCTATAATGTAAATATTAGTCAGAGAACATAATTATGTGAAATATGCAATTAGGAATATTGTGAACATTCAAAATAATCAGTAAATTGTTGGTACCGTCACCCATCTCTACGAAGATGACTTCTTGAGCAGTTTTGTTCTTTTTGATTTGCATTTTCAGTAAGTTAGGTTGCTCTTTCAATTTCTGAACAACACTGTACATCCATTCCAATGTGCTCATTTTGGGATGCAGAATACTGTCAACAAATCTTAGAGCATCAAAAGCTGTAAATATGACAGCAGCAAAGAGTATAGCTAAGATGACATTTCCCAAGAGAACTGCTGAGAAAAAGTAGAGTCGGCAAGATTGTCTCGCCACCAACATGCAATCCCAGAGACTGGCGATCCATTCTCCACAAAGAATACGAAACACCATGAGAAATGCATGCGAGAAATCGGAGAAATTCCAGCGAGGAATTTCATGATTAGGAAATACTTTTTTGTTTTCTAGGGTATTAAATAGAAAATTAATACATACAAATACAACCACATAATTTCTTTCCTACAGTATATCAGCTAACCTTCGTAATCTTTGGAGAACATATGCTTTCCAATCAGAGCGAACATGAACATGTACATGAAAACGAATACAAAGATAGCATGGAATCGTTTTATTGAATTTCCCATTATTCTGGACATCCAGGCTGCCGCTCCCCATCTGGGCACCAATTTTAGCATTCGCAGCTGTAAATATTAAAATCAAAATAAAGTAACTTCGACTATAGTAAATCATTGATAGCTTACAAAAAAATGGGTTCCTACCAGAAGTATATTGTGGAGAGCTCTCGTCCAACACACGGTGTTGATAACAGCCACGATTGCGATGAAGAAATCGAATGTATTCCACCAGCTGCAGAAGTAAACTTTTGGGCTAAGCGCAATCAGTTTCAAAAGGGTATCCTTTATGTAGAAACTGAAGAATACCTGAAAGTACCCACAAATTTAGATTAATGTTCGATCGTTAAGTCACAGTTAATTATTAGAAAGCATTACATTTTGACTACAAACATTTTAGTACATACCAATTGCATTATGTACAGGAATTTGTCTCTTGATTTGCTCAGTTCGATGCCATAATAATAGCAGGAGAGCAGAAAAATATCCAGGAGAATTATGAAAGTCATTATGTACTCGTAGATCGGATGTGTGATAAGTAGATTGAGCTTGTCTCGTACAACAACACAAACATCGCAGTTCCAACCACAGATAAATTGATAGAAGTTTTGGATTGCAGAGATGGTGGTTTTATCATCTGTGTCATCTCCAGCTACGTTTCCATCCTCATCCATTTGGACAATTGCCGTTGGAGTTTTCCCCATTTCTTCGAACGTCTCTTCTTTATCTACGGGATATTCTTTTCTTTCCAAAAGAGCTTTGCCAACAATCGCCATTGTAAAGCAGAATAGGGTGAAAGTGCCCAATGCGAATAGCATTACAAAAAATAGAGCATTTCTTGGCAATCCACCAGCTGTCTCCAATATCTGATAGCCAAAGAATATATTATTAGGATTTGGAACGTTATCTAATTATTTGTCAATCAATCATGACTTTACCTGCTGATACAAGACATCTAAAGAGTCTTGACAGATTATTCTCATGGTTGAAAACACTGCCCAAGGGAAAGAGTCGAAAGTTGTGTAGCCGAAACCAGGACTCAGACCATATCCTTTATTGCATGTGTACAAATCAGGACATTTTCTGAAAAGAAAGAAATCTGAGCTGCTAAAAATGAAACAAAATTATCTGAAATTGTAGTAAATGTATTGATGAGCATCATGTCTTAAATAAAACCGTAGGAGAAAGTCACTTTCTCTTATAGCCAATAAGCAATGCATATGACTTTCACTAAAGAGAAAAGAATTTCTGATTCAATAGTTTTAATTGAGACATATTTATCTCATCTCATCATCATCTCATCTCGTTGTATTTACATGCTTCCACTGTTATTCCCACAAAGTTTGTATGGGAATACGGAGTGATGACCAACACCGTGACTGTCAACAAGCCAATTTGCCGGATTTTTGCTCCATTTGTCAAGAGTAGTTGCATCATCTATGGATTTCAATGAGAAATCTGCAATGCATTTCTGGGTCAAGGAGCCAGGAAACAGATGCATTCCAGCGATGGCGAATCCACTTATTGCCACAATACTGTACAAGAGTACTTCGAGGAGTTGCAGTGATATCATAAATACAAAATCGGCTGTCACACGTAGAGCTACATAATAAAATAAAAAATAACTAAAGGTAAATAATGTACACTTGAGAAATAATAATAATACCTTGAGCTTGACATCTACTCGATTTTGGACTCTTTCTTAGGAGTTATCCATTGGAATCAATAGCCATTATAGTATAAATAATTTATTACCTGGAATATACGGAATAACTTTGAGTATTCTCAGCGCAGCTAGTCCTGCTACTTTGTCTGATTGTGTTCCACATGCAACAATCCTATAAAATGTACATCTTTCATTACTACCTAATGATGCAGGTAAGTAAACTTAATGTACTTGTAGATAATTGTAATAAAGTTATAGTTATTAGTCTCAATGATGGTTATTAAATCTTAATCCAAAATCCAAACAGTATAAATCAATTCATTTTAGTACATTTTCCATACTTATATTTCAGATCAAATTAAAAAAATAAGCATTAATATTGATAGCATAACAAAAAAGAAACAAGAGGTTCAGAATACCCCAAGACGATGACAGTGACATCGATCCATGTCCAAATACTTCTGAGTGCGGTGAAAGGTTCTAGGAAGCCACCTCTGCCAATGAAAATGAAGACCAGCTCCAGGAGATAGATGGAAAGAAACGTGATCCTGTTTTAATTGTAAATATGCTATTCAATATTCACTCAAATTTCTAGAAAATTCCATAGGAAAATAGGTTTAACAGGACTTACTCGACAGCCAAAGCGAAGCCCCATGATTCTATAGGACAGAGAAGAAGGAGACAATTAAGGAACACGACAGTTGTAATGAAAGCAGCGAAAACCCAATGAGTAAGAAGATAAATGACAGAACGCCTGAGAAGGTTCAGAGGACTGAGCATGCATAATGAATTTGATGAGCTGAATCTATAAATGAGATCCTTGCAGCCGAGCACGCAAAACGTCTGAAAAGAGAAAAGAACATTTGGAAAAATTCATGAAATTACATTTAGCAATTAGGGTTAATGTTTTACCTGTTGATTAGTATAGTGAGGGTCAAAATCCTCAATTGGGACATAGTTAATGTTATCCTCCTTCAAGTTTTTTGGCAAATAGCGTCCTTCTCTCAGTCTATCGTTGGGGCATTTGAATTCATCGTCTTCGTTTTTCTTTAGGGAATCCTTTGTTAGTTTCTTGATAGACACAGGAGGTAAAGGAGATTCCATTCTCTCAATTAATCACAAGAATCAAGATTGGAACAGTCAGAAGTAGAATTCTTTATTTTTCATTTTCCTATCCTATAGTGGCAGAACAATGTAAGGGGAGCTTTAGATGATCGTTTTGTGTAGCCTGTATCCCACAGCCAAAGCTAACAACTCGGTGTAAGCATGTTTTGCCATCCTGGACAGAACAGGAACTGACCCAAATTGCGTGCTTAGCCTAACAGTTTATGTTATAGATTGGTAATGGTGAAAACAGACGCTTACTTCGCTTTATTATTCACGAAAGCCAGCTTTTACTTCCAGCAGAAACTCTTCTGTTTTCCATACTACCTGTGCTAGTGCTTTATATTGTTAACCGTGTGTTATGTCACACAGAAGTTATAGCCTGTAGTATAATTCTATATTACATTCTATATCACTATATTGTTTGTGCTAGCATTGTAAGGACCGTATTTGAAAGCAAGCGTAATTGGCTGCTATTTAGTGTGTTAGTAGGTATGTCGTTGACCGAAGATTCTTCATATTGATTTTCATAGTCTTATTTTCACAGGTACTACTACTACAAACTGGCAATACCTTTCCCTCAAATTGTCTCTTTAAATTAATGTAAGGGTTGAAGCACACTTCGTGGTGACGTAAAAATACATTAGATTGCGATCTAATTACTGTACCAAGGATATTTTCCCTTTCCGAAAATAAATTTTCATTTCCTGTCCTACCTATTCAAACAATGGAAGAAACAATACACAATGCCCACGCGTATTCGTAGCTTTTCAACTCTTGTCTGATTTTTAATATTTCATTAGGTAAACCATATCTATCTACCTATTATCTGCCTGTCGCTGCTTTCAATGCTTTGTAGGTACAGAAATGGGAAAATGACGGTAAGTACTATGTACACTTGTAAGGAAAGTTTGTTGGGATAAAACAATAGAGAAATGATTCCTGCATATTAAATTCCTGCATTTAATCGATTCCCGAATGGTAAACAGATTATACTGTTAGACAATTGTGTAAATAATCGAATGTCTTTCTGATTCGACTATAGGATTATGAAATAGTGGCCAATGCAGTGTCTCGAATCACTTGACATAATATACCCTTTGCATATTTATTGAGCCGGTTGAAAAGTGTCTATGTTGATTCTCTGCATATACAATTGATATGTTGGTATGACAGAGAGATGACAGTTTGCAATCCGAGTAAACGAAAGCACAAATCATAGATGTTCAAAGGAGAAAATGTAAATAATCAAGAATTGGTAGGAATTCGGAATACGTTACAATTAGAAGGCGCATAGAGGCAATGACCACAAAAACATATTTCACTCCCCATAAATGTAAAACTAGATTTACATATGATTAAATAGGTCCTTGCACTTTACTGTCCTCGTTCATGACAGTATTTCCGCACTTACATATTTATTTATATAGCTATACATAGTTAACTGCACATCATAATACAAACATTGCTACCCGGTCTCAAATGCTCTAAGAATGAGCTACTACAAAAGTTAACATTATATGACAGTGAGTGACTTTACATAGCATCGCTTTAACCCAAAGTTCTCTATTATTTACAGACCCGAATACATTCTTAATACGTTTACAATACAAATTATTTGATTTGGCACACTTTCGATTCTCAAGAAACATTGCTCTCGTCTCAAGTCGAATACACTAATAACACTTCTAGAAAAACAGATACCTATAGAATGGCAATTTGCTACTAACCACCACTTTACTATCTGCACAATCTGCAGTGATGTTAAAGCCAAATGGGAATGTATCTCTTCAATTGACATGAAGTAGAAATAAGTAGAATTTTGTAAGAAAGTAGTTAAGAAGTATGGAGGACTTTCACCCTGAGAAAGTGCAAAGTCCTATTTTTATGTCATGTAACTTCTAGAAGGCTTTTGTTCATAACATTTTGACTCGAGAATCGAAAGCATATAAAAATGCTATTCATTATTCATTTACATACCTAAAGATGGTCTTACATAAACAGATACTAGAACTTGAATAGCCTCTATGTTAATGTCGTCGTAGTAATGAGGCATAAAAAACGTCATGAAATTATAACATTTTTGATTACAACTTTGGCAAAGAATGAAAGGATTAGGATAATATCGACAGCCGTTGACGTGATATTTTATTTCTATTTGAGTCACTGGCAAATACTGCATAATTGAAGACAGATCAATGTATAAGAGGTATATGTGTCATAAAGCATGAGAGTTAATATTTGGGTAGTAATTACTATCTTAGTTATACATGTGACTTCTTTGATGGCGACACGCTCCGTGGAAGCAGCTTTAGCGAAACAATTGTAAGAACCTGAGTTTCTTCGGATTTATTATTTACTATCATGATTCTTTATCCAGAATTATTAATGAACCACTATTAAATGCTATCTGTGATTAAATTATCAATGCCCAACCTTATCTGCCCCTGCCGTTAGTAATTATTTATGTATGCTTAAGACGCAAAATAAGAATATAATGTAGAATTTTTATTCAATGATATGGTAAAATATTATAGGAACAAAAAAGGATATGCTGTTCTTCAACTGAAGAAAAAGCGTTTAGTGCTCAGGAACACTGAGGATAATGATATTAAGAAACAGGATAGCAATGAATCACATCATCATAAGAAATCTAAACCACTTGAAAGTATACCGGCTGACGAAGCTTTGAGGAATAAATTCATTGACACGAATGTCATGAGGAAATTTGCTAATACAAACTTAAGTGTTAATAATAGACGGAGAAGGCAAAAGGTATGTTTCACTTGAGAAAATGCTTTTAGATCTCAGTTCAAACAAAATTCAAAAATTGTTTAATGATTTGAAAGGGTGAACGTGATGATTATCTACAAAAGGCAGAAAATGATGATATAGATAGTATGGAAAAGTCATTTAAAGCAGGAGCAAATGATCTTGCTGCTGCACTTGAAGCGGAAGAGACACGTGAAATTGCTGACTCCAAAAATGGGAAGTTCGCACATGAAACTGAAATTAAACAATCGATGTCTAATGCAATAGAGAGTGACGATAAATATAATGCAAATAGAAACTACGAAGACAATGACAATAAACAAGAAAGTGTAATCAGCGACCATTGGGACTACGATGCAGATAAGGATGCAGAAAAGCATTCAGGAAATAGAGAATCTTTAGATAGTAGAGATAAGGATGGAAATACGCAAAAGTCAGAGGAGGACGAAAATACGCAGACATCAGAGGAGGATGAAGATTCGCAGACATCAGAGGAGGATGAATCGCAAACATCAGAGAAGGATGAAAAATCGGAGACCTCAGAGAAGAAATCAGAAAACGTAGAACAGTTAGCTAAAGATGTAGGAACCGTTTTGAAATTAGTTACCAAAGGGGAGAAAAAATTACTGGAGGAAATGGAAGAAATAAAATCTGCTTTGGACAAGTCGATTAAAACTCTACAAAATGTTGAGATGGAGATGATTGTGAAACGAAAGCGTCGTGATGCAATGGCTAGCAAAGCGCTTTCTGAAGTCATGACCTCACTAAGCAGGGATGATATAGCTACATTGTTGGCACGTAGTAAACGAGAAAATTTGGAAGGTAAACGCAAGAAATGATAAACCAATCTTTTGATTCTCCTAGTATTATGTTTTAATTTTCTACTTTCTACTACGGCAGGGCCTTCTCGTGCCTGTATCTTTATTGACGCTCCTGTTACCTCAAATGTCGCTGCTAGTGTCGCAGACTTTCATCAGGATCAATCTCAAAGTTATAGCAACAATGTTGTTTTTAACAGTAATGCTGGCCAGGGGGAACAGTTTGGCCAGTATCAAGCATCTTACAACAGTGAAAGTGGGAATGGATATTCTTCGGGTCAAAGCCAGGAATATTCTAACTCCATCGAACAACAATCTCAATCCAACTCTAGAGACATGCAGAGCCGAGTTAGTATTGACGATGTTAATCATGAACATTTCCAGACTTCCATTTCTAGTATGACGAACTCTGCAGAGGAAGACAATAACCACCAGTCCGTATACGGAACACAGTCAATGGGGGAGCAGAGCATCGACCTGCATTCTATTTACTGGTTAAAACTACCGACTGAGTACAATGATTCCTTCGACGAAAAAGTTTATTCATTATTAAAGGGTGTTAGTCATACAGGAAGAGATATTTTGATCATCCCAGTGACAAGGAGTTACAAAAATAGTGATGATATGACAGACGGATTTCTACGAGCTGTCCAAGTCTCACCAAGTTCTCGCCGTGCGCAGTATTTTAAACAAGTTAGACAGTTAAACATTCAACGTATGATATAAAAAGTGGGTTTATCAATAGTCCTCGTTTGCCCAATGGTGAGGATGTGTCGCAAAGGAAAGGGATATATAAAATGTATTGACTGTATGTAATATCTCTACTGGCACATCCACGAATATTCTTAAAATCAATTGAAGAACTAAGATACTACCTAAATGTTAACTTTCGGTAACCTCGTTGTCCTAAGTGTGATTGGTATAAGGACAGTAGAAAACGAAACCCACTTAAATAATACGAATAAATACGTTGAACATGAAAAGGGAAGACCGTAAATATTCATAGTTATCTTTAATTTTGGGCCTGGGTAATATCCGTATAACAGGAAAACATTAAAGAGGAGGGATCATGTAAATATTTTATTTCAGGAACGAAAACCATCGCAGATTTACGTCACACTTGATTCAATATAGCTTTATTGATTAGAACATTATTTGCAGTGAAATTCCAAATGCATACCAAATATTATATGCCTTCAGATCTTTTTACAGCAGACACTTCGAGCATAGGTTATAGACACTTGCTTGGTAAATGCATTTTCTCCGGTTTAAAGAATTCTCACATTCGCATAAATAAATATCTTGAAATAAATGTATATTTAATACTATATCTGAACTTAACCAAATACTACATAGGTAACCGAATACACAAAAACAATGAAATCTTACAGCGACATGAAAATATTCAAGTTCAAAATATAAAACTTTTATTTTCGTCTAGAATTCGCATGAGACAACTTCTCTTTCCGCTTTTTAATATGCTTTTTCATTTTTGTCTGACGTTTTTCTGCTTTATCTTGCTTGATAGCTTTCTTGCGCTCCTATATGAAACAAAAATTGCGTTAAAATTACTCTACGTATTTATTTAGATATTTTTAAGAAGGTACCCTTTTTTCTTCCGCAGTTTCTTCCCGAGGTCTATGGGAATCTTTAAACTTCGATTCTTCATCACTTTCATCAGAGCTAGATTCACTACCAGAACTACTAGATTTATTCGACTTCTCTGAAGCGTCTTTATTAGCTATTCTATCACCAGTCAGCTTAGTTTCCATTTGATGATTACTAGAATCTTTAGGACCTGATAAATCCGGTTTCATTCCCATCACATTCGTGTAAATTAGTTCTGCTTCACCCTTCCTAGCTTTTTCATAATCACGTTCATAGTGGACAACCTAAGAATAGACATTTATGCAATATGAACCCTCTTATCACGTAATCTGTACATATTCAATGAAAAAAGTTGTCATTTGAATTTGATTTACCTCTTCCATTTTTCTGGGTATGAAAGATTGACGAAAAACTTCATCCACAGATTCAGAATGCTCAAATTCCTTAGCAGCTTTAAGAATATTGTCTAAAGTTTCTTCGTAATTTTCGTTTTCAACTGCAGGATTAGTGATAAATTCAAAAATTTGCTTGTAGTCTCCAATAAGAACTTGCCGCTTGCCAAAGAAGTCTAAAATTGTATAAAAATTATAAAATGAGATTTAAAAAACTTGTTTTTGCAATGATATTTATAAAAGCTTTGAAATAAGCCACCTTGTACGTTCTTTAAATCGCTTTTCAAAAAGTCAAAGCTCCTCGGATGGTCATGTTCAACCGACTGGGAAACGTCAATAACATACAAATCTTTGTAATCTTTAAGGATTAAGTTAAATTCGGAAAAGTCGGCATGCACCAATTTGCAGTGTTTGTAAAGGCGGTACAAAATTATAAGACAATCACGATACAATTTAGCAAGTAGTTTTCGTAAAGGATCATTCTCTGCATTCGGATCTTCTTTTTCTGAGAAAACTTCTGTTTCAGATTTAGTCGTATTTTCCTTGCTGTCAGTAGAATCTTCTCCAAAATCGATCTTATCAAACTTGACATCTTTAAGAAGAGGACAGGGCCATCCTTTTTCGCCAATGAAATCCATGACGAGCACATGAGATTTAAGAAGACGGGGCTGAGGAACCAAAACTTGATCCATTCCACTTAAATTACAATTGTGAATTCGAAGTAAATTGCGGTACTCTTTCTCAGCCCAGAGCCTAACCATTTTTCGAGGATTCTTCTTACAATAACCACTACGGAATCTGAATTCACCCGAAACGTATTTATCTCGAGATTTAAAAGTCAAGATTGAAGTTTTGAAGATCTTTATCGCATAAGATGTGTCTTCTGGCCCACTTGCATGATATACATTAGCCTCTTTTCCAGTTGATATACAGCCATCAATGCTTGTAATTTTACCATTACTTAGTAGTTTGTAAAGTATCATTCTTGTGCGAGGATCCATTACTTGCTCTACTGTTGCTCTATCTTGTTTATCTTTCACCTTCTGCCTGAAATCATTTATTTTCTAATTGCAATCAACATCAACTACGATTGATAAAAATGTATCAAGTAGAAAATGTCAGCAGCGATATATATACCTGTTTGCGCTGTCTTTTTTGTTAGCAACCAAAATTTTATTCCCAGCGCCGGATGGTAGATCAGAAACTCCTTCATATTTGTCGACGCTGATTTTACTGGCGAATTTTTTAAACAGCTCTTCAGAACATTGGCTAAGTTGAACCTGTGTCTTTCCTTGATTATTTGGACCAGTTTCTTCACCATAAAATTCATAATTATCGCCATCGTACGCATCTTCATCATCGCTTTCTTCTTCACTTTCAAAATCGTGTCCTGACTTCACATGGGAGTCTTGTGTCACATATTGATGATGAAAAAGGGCTGTCAAATTTCTAGAAAGTAATACCAAATTAAGCCATCACAGAAACAAATAAGTTGTCCAACATTTATTTGCTTATAAACAAGTCCCCAATCACATAATCTAAATTTTATCTACCTTGAATTTGAATCTGCAGTTTCATCAACGTCGTCAAACTGCCCTTCTTGTGCCCAACTAGGGTCAAAAAAGGCTGGTGGTGGAATAACTTTCGGCATTTTTCTAGTATCAATCTGTAACATAGACAAAAAATATACTTATAGATTTCTTTCATTCAAATAAATTAAAATTAGATATTAACATTGCATTTCATTTTACATAATTGGTACAAAGTAATAATAAATAACAATGTATTTAGTATTTTGATATACATAAAGAATGAGAGATCTTTTCCACAATATTGTCACTTTTTCTATTAGATTTCTTAGTGAACAAACTTCACCAAATTAACTACTACATACCTCATACAACAGTATTTTCTAATTTTTGTGTCCTTAAAGTCAGTTTGCAACAATTTCCCCCTAATTTTCTGGAATCATGCTCAAGCTCGATTTAAAACGATAGTGAAATTAATATTATTTTTAACATGTGTTGGGTTGATATACCGCGAAGCGAATCCTCGTGCAAATACAAAATGTTTCTTAGTGCACAACATAGATGACATGTGCCTGTGCCATGATTTATCTGTAGAGCCAAGGACTCGAGAGGTAGACACAAAAAAGCATACATTTTATTAAAATCTCATCTCACATAGTAAAAAGAAAAAATTATAGAATTGCGTACTTTATAGAAGTTAGCTAATATAATAGTTAATAGCATGCATGACACTTCTGACTCTGACTTCAACCCAATACTTTTAGTTCATGAAAGCAAACTTTGAAAAGCTTACATTTAGTTAGGTACCAGTACTGTATGTATTATAGAATAGATTTCGCATTTGTTAAAGAGTCGCAATGTACTGCATGTACGCAGAAAGAAATACAATTTACAGTACAAATCTGCAATCATATTTTTGTGATTTGAAATAAGAATTGCCGATGCTACGCATTACTTACGCACTTTGACCACCTTTGTTATTGTTACTCACCGTAAATGTTCACACGGCACATAATATCACATTATCAAACAAGTGCCTATACATATGTAGGTCAAAGTCGTTTCCAACATTGTTCCACATGAGAATGATGCTTATATGCCATTACTACCTGATACTTACTATCTACTAACTATAGAGAGCTCTAATAGATTTTAAACATTTGCTAACAACAAGCCCTAATGGATTTAATTCGTTAGTGCACTTTAGAGTTAAAGCTATCTACACAAAATGATTAGGTCATACTACGACTATAAATACTTACTATAATGTTATTAAAATTTATTTATTAACATAGTATCAGTAGGTGAGTATAGTCAACAGTCGAGGTGATCACCTTTCGAGATTGGAGACTCATTTAAATTAATAAAATGACCTTTTGGCTATATAAGCTATGGTACACGTTTGCTAGTATGACTTATGTGTATAATGTTCGTTCTTACCAATTAATACACATTTTGCGTGTACTTCAATATGCAATACACAGTACCTATATCCAATAAAGTTAGTCATAATCATCTTATATAAGTGTAAGTAAGTGATTGGGATCTTTGTATTAGGGGTGCTTACGAGTGCCAGTACGAACGACTTACTGAGCTAGAATTCCCATTCATAAATAGAAATGTCAGTTAGAATTGGTAATTATTACTGTTAATGTATATTGAACATTTATACAATAATCATGAATGATGACACAAATAAATGCGGAATACAACAAAAATGCCCATACATGTGCAATACATATTTTACTAAAAATGTCTTCATTAGTGGATAGTACTCCTTTATCAGCATTATCTTCTTTACTGCTTAAATGTATTAGACATTGATTTTCATACAGTTATGGACCAACATTTTTGCTTCTATGACCAAAGTGTCGATGTATAGTGTAATTATTACCTTGTTGTACATCTATATCAGCTTTGTTAATACCTTTTTACCACAGTTTGTTTTGTTCTTTGCTGCTTATGTCATATTCTATGATAGTACATGATATATCTCAACTCATTACATACTGTCTTGTTACATTTTCTGTCTTTGTTTGATAATAATGTTATATCAAAGCCAAGGAAGGGATACTCAATAACTGCTTTTGAGTTGATGCGAGTTTTTTGATATTTAGCCTTGCAAGAATATGTTTTTCTTTCTATTTAATGCGTGATGTGTGACATGCTAGTTTGTGATGAATTCTTCTATGTGTATAGTAAATACTTTCATTTGAGTGTAGACATCCTAAGGAAGAACTCAGTAATAGAGATTATTCAAGCGTTTTGAATTTAGATAAATTGTTTATTTACCTGTTACTTACCTACTTTTACTACTGGATCAATAAAAGTGCTTACAGGACGATTACAGGACGCCAGAAAATTATCTAACTGAACAAAGGATTTTGTAATTTAATTTTCCATACAGATTTAACAGCAACAACACAGCTCTTTCCTTTTGTCTTTTCTCAACAGAGCTATGGCTCCAGACTTACCAAAGGTTGACAAAATCATGGAAGATTCATACTACCATGAGGTGAGACTCATTTTGTTTATCATAACAATATTTATTTCTATTCGCTCCAAAATATCTGTGAGTACGTGTCTATATGTATTTAAGTTACCTTAAGACATAATATTTATACTTTTATGCAAGTAGATTAGTGATACAATTCATACTATATAATTGCTGTACTATGGAGTATTAAGAATCTTGAGGGAAAAACGTTAATTTCATTAGCTTGCAAACAAATTGTTTCCTATTGTAAAATAAATTGATTATGGCTAATATAGGTAATAGAAAGCTTAAGGAAAACGTTTAAAACTGGAAAAACACTGCCTTACTCTTTTCGGATTGAGCAGTTACAAAATCTTTTACTGATGCTGGAAACACATGAAGCGGAAATGGTAAATGCTCTTCAGAAAGACCTAAAGAGACCAGCTTTCGAATGTAAGTACAAATATCTGAGTTAATTTTAGATTCCAATTTAATACGCATAAATAATTCATTAGCATTATAATGGTAACATTATTTACAATTTCAGCTCAAATGTATGACACCATGTCTGTCAAAATAGAATTACATGGAGCAATTAAAAACCTCAAAGAGTGGATTAAGCCAACATTCAACGCTTTCAATGCACTTGTGCCTTTTGACACGGCGTTCATGAAAAGTGAACCTTTCGGTGTAGCATTAATTATCGGGGCATGGAACTACCCAATGGTTTTAGCACTACGACCTTTGGTAGGTGCCATTGCTGCGGGTAACTGTGCTGTTATTAAACCATCAGAAATTTGTCCATGTTCAGCTGCTATTCTTTCTGAACTTATTCCTCGTTATTTGGATACAGTAAGTGACATAATAAAATAAATAGTATTAGTACAAATGCTCCACAACATCTAATGGCAAGCAAAGGCAGTATCAATTACATAATCAGAATATAACATAACATGTTGGGCTTAACAATATTCTAATGTAATAATAATGCGAGGATCTATTATATTTTTTTCTTACATAATGTACAGTCTCTATACTCTGTCATTGGTAATTATCGCTTTAAAAGCCTTCAAGTGTTGTCAACTTGTCAGTCAGACTTTCTTCGATATGTGTTCTAGAATTCCATTTATTGTGAAGGCAAATATCTTGCACTACATGCTATAAAAGTAAATAATTATTAGATAATTGGTATCGCATTAGAATTTTCACGATACACTTTCATCATTTCTATTCTGAGGTTAATAGTTTCTTCATTCTTCACAGACAGAACCGTATTATACCATATCAAGGATAACAAAACTTTTAATTCCTAATTTTGTGTAAATAGTTTAAAACTCAATTTCATAAAATATGAGATTTCCCAAGGTACCTTGCTTTATATTTAGTTCAGATTCAGAGATTGTACTTAAGTTGATTGTTCGGATATATTCCTTAATGTATTATTATTGGGTATGTATAATAACATGGAATATAGCCATATACTGTACTGAAAGTGTAAACAATCTATCAATGTTTTGATGTAATTCCAGAGTTGCTATCGCGTGATAGAAGGAGGTGTACATGAAACAACTTCACTTTTGAATGAGCATTTTGACTTCATCTTCGCAACCTGCTCTACACAAGTAGGCAAAATTGTAATGAGTGCCTCTGCAAAAAATTTGACACCAATTACATTGGAACTTGGAGGGAAAAGGTGATCCCCAAAAAATTATAAGTTCGCTTCTCCATACTCTAAAACGAAACATACTAATGTATCTATTATATCATGTTTTTTGCAGCCCTGTTTACATTGACGAGAGTGCAGATATAAAATTATCCGTGAAAAGAATTCTGTGGGGCAAGTTTATTAATGCTGGGGAAACTTGCATTGCGCCAGATTACATTTTATGCTCAAAGAAAACAGAAAATCAATTTCTTAGTTTGGCAAATCAGTATTTAAATGAGCTCTATGGAAAGGACTTACAGGCTAGTCCAAGTCTGTCTAGAATTGTAAACATGAGACACTATCGCAGATTACAAGCTATTTTGGGTGGAACAAAGGGAAATATTGTTACTGGAGGACAATGCGATGAAAATGATTTATGGATTCCCCCAACATTCATAGGTTAATAAAAAAATTCACTTACTGCGACTTTGCGTATCTTTGATCTTTGCGTAGAATATCTTTGATAATTTTAAATACTTTATGTAGTAAATGTAACTGAAAATGATGCGTGTATGCAAGAGGAAATTTTTGGGCCAATTTTGCCATTTGTAACCGTTGAATCTGCTGAAGATGCTTTTGAATTCATCCAATCAAGGTTAGAAATTAAGACAAAGCTATTAGTACGGATTAGTAAATGTAAATTGTTCTTTTTTAATACTGTTGATAAATACAATTCAATGCTTGAATGTTTAGACCCGGAAAACCTTTAGCACTGTATGTGTTTGCGACAAAGCCTAATGTTATTGATTTATTTACCGAAAAGTCAACCAGTGGGAGCATGTGTGTGAATGATGTAATCATTCAATTCGCAAGTATGTAAATGAAATATAATGACAATAATATTCACTTACTACTATCAACATAAATGTTTTGAGTGCAATAGTTTCAAAGTAAATATTCGTTGATGAAATTTCTAGTGCCTGGTTTGGAATTTGGGGGAGTCGGAAGCAGTGGCATGGGGAAATACATCGGAAAAGCAAGCTTTGATTGTTTCTCACATAAAAAGTCGGTCCTTATCAGAGATTTTTCCTGGATAACCGAAACATTGAATACTCTCCGCTACCCACCCTATGTTCATATGCAATTTAAAGTGGGATTGACGTATTTTTTATTTAAACATTTTCAAAAATTCAACATTTCCTGCATGAAAATGCCTCACATTTTAATGTTCTTACTAGGAATATTATTTAGTTACTTCGTTTTTAGGTAGTTTTATTGGCTAACAAACATCAGATTATTTGATAATTTTTTAAAGAAAAAATTAATAATCTTTTCCTACAATAAGAAAGTTATCCTGCTCTTTAACTTAAGTAGTCTCAACACGAACAGAATTCAAATAACATGTTTTCATATCTGTGCCTAGGCCGAGTTATTCCAATTATTAGTATTCAATCGCGTTCGGTATGTCAGTGTAATATTGCTATCAATGATATTATGGTTAATGAATTAATGTGATAAGCCACAAAGCAGCCTACTTCTGTGATTTTAGGTAAGTATGTTTCCTGAAATAATACAAGGACAATACTCAACCGTAAAATCTTAGCAAGAACTAAGATTTGACGAGAGCTCAACAGATTTATTGCTAATCACTATTATAAGTAAAGTTGAGAGTTTGATGATATCAATAGTTCCCATTTCCCATATAATTCAAAGTTGTTTACTTGTTAGTTATGGCAGGAACACGATACGTGATACAAACAAGAATACGTGCATAAAATGCTACAAATAATTTTTTACATTTTTATATAAATAATACTTGTTTAGCTACTGGCTACTGTTATCATAATAATGAATGTAAGTATACATTAAATTGTGGTTTGTATTATTATTCTGGTATAAGTATTCCCATCTAATAGAAACGAACTGGTAGATTTTTATCTCTATCTATACTGCAATGTTGTATAACATTAGACATAATGCATTTCATGAGAAATAGTATTCAATTACATACCTACTGATTAATTGTGCTATGTAGTACAAAGTACAATCTAAAGTAGTAATGTGTTTTGGTTTATTTGTAATAAAATTGTGAATAAACTCTCTTTTCGTTAGAAATGAGTACTGCTAGAGTAGAATTTCAATTCGCACAGTTGCTATTATCATAACATATATGAGCACTAGGGACTTTTGATGTGAAGACATAATCAGGTAGGCATTGTTACGTTATATAATATGAATAAATGCAGGTTTATGCACATAATGCAGAGTTATGCTATGCTTCAGCAATTCGTATTCTTAGAGAATGAATTATATGCAGTTAACTATTAGCTTTATGATTAGTATTAATCTATCTCATTCAGAAAATAACAGGGATATAAAATCTCATTGGGTTTATATTTTCCCCTTCGTTATGAATTTATTAGGCATTTCAGAAGACTTAGCGAAAATGAAGGAGGAAATGCAACAAAATAAGTGTGAATTGGCAAATAAACATGTTCCACGACCAACGCTAATAAAAAT
The DNA here is from genome assembly GCA_020055645.1 of Tomocerus qinae. Classification (NCBI taxonomy): domain Eukaryota; kingdom Metazoa; phylum Arthropoda; class Collembola; order Entomobryomorpha; family Tomoceridae; genus Tomocerus; species Tomocerus qinae. The sequence continues at coordinate 14,725,506 of CM034547.1, read as the reverse complement.
AACATCTTAGTTTGTATTAGCAACTTGAGTCTACAAGTACAGACTGAAGATTAAAGGACACTAAAGGTAAAAAATATGAAAATACCCTGCATGAAAATATATTTTTAGTACTTCCATACGAAAGTCATGTGCCATAACGTTATTCCTGAATCTAATATAATGTATTGAATTATACTTCTTATGAGCAGAAAAGTATTATTGCGATTTAAATTTAACTAATTCAAATATGGCATTGTTTTGCTTACGCGAAACCCTGTTACTTAGATAGCTTTTCCATTTATTTTTAAAGTAGAGCTTTATGAGTACATATACCTAGTGGTCTAATTCATGAGTGGGATGGGATGCTAGATTTGCGAGTTCACATTCACCATGTACAGAAAAGGACTACAGTGTAAATATTTAAAGCTAACAATGTTAATTATAATCAGCTTGTTTTGCTAATTCTTTGCATTTTAAATAGTAGAGTCTATTTTCTTGGGTTCAGCGACTCGCCTACTGAAATGACCCTAACTAGCAAACTCAAGGCTTAAACTTATTTGTTAGTGCCGGCTTCACATAGTAGTACAGTTACAGTTAGCAGATTCATGTAAACCATATACATAATAGTTTGCTATCAAAATTAGTAAATTTTATCACGGTTAAGAGAATAAAAGGATTTAGGTGAGGTTAGTTATTACTGTAACTGGTAATTATCTCTTGGAATTTACTTTTCCTTACCATAACCTAGTTTAAAAAAATCTAAGCCTATTGTATTTTCTCAGTTGTCACTTTACCTATTTATCTACCTTGACTGTCACAACACTTTCCTCTCTCTGCAACCAAAACTCGATAGAATTTACAATACCAGTTGAAAGCTTGAGTCCATTCATTGAATGTCTTAATTTGCTTTGTGCTTCACTTAATATACCAATATATAGCGATTGCTAATCCTAAACGCGACATCAGGAATGTGTTGAAGTAAATCTTTGTTAGAAGTTAAGATTTTCTGAGTGTTAGTGACAAAATAAAATAAAATTGCCTCCTCAGTAATCATTTTCCATTATATTAGTACTGTGCATACATATAATGTGTTACATTCATATTAGGCTAAAGTTGAGTGAGATTGAAAATAGGCACTGTGTCAATTGCACGTGTGTATCTATCGTATCTAATCTGCACGCCAATCTTTGCAGAGTAAGCTTAGCAAAACTGTAGTGCGTGCGCGTGTAAGTGCAAATGAGTGTCCTAAATGCAATACTACACGTCGATTTTTCATTTCCAGTAGGTTTTGATTACATATAATCCGAAAACTAGATACAATTTCTTTTGAAATATTTATTGGTTAGTTTATAGCTAATGATTTCATGCGTGTATAAAATTCAGGGGCTAGACTGCTTTAACTAAGACTGACAGAGACCACTCAAAAGCAATTTTATGCTTAGTGTAGGTAATAAGGAACCTAGGGTATTCCAGTATTTAAATACATTTACTGTCTGCAAGTTTATAGTAATTATAGACATTAGTACTATAGCAGTAATATTTAGTTGACTATACAGTGCCCTAGGTACCTTGCACTTGCATAATAAAGTTAGCCTTCGTTCTTCGGGCAAGTTAAAATGATAAAAGGAATTTTTACAGGAGTGCATTTCTTTCAATTGTGGAACAACCTGTTTACTAATCTAGTATAATGATACGATACGATAACAGATCATCGCGAAATTCTTATATACCTACCAGCAAATATAAATTAGTGTGAACATTTCGCTGTTTTGCAGTAACAAATGATACGTCTTTTAAACCAGTTCCAAATAATGGTAAGGAATTGCTACACGGGAATGTTCAAGGCTACTTGCACTGAAAATTGTCCATTTGTTCATTGAAGCGTAGCGAAGGTACGTAGACAGGGTACAAAGGAACATTTACGATATAGCAAAACGATAATGCCTACTGCTACCTGACAACATATTGGTTGTATTTACACATATTGTAGATATGCTAAACTTTATCGCTGTATTATGCATCTCTGAACTAAAAAAGTTAGCAAGTAATCTTTGCATTACATGCCTGGTGGGCATAAGAATGAATTGCACAATTCGCCATCATCTCTTTCATTCTGTGCCTCTTTAGGATAAGACTGTCTTAGATAATTACGTGCCTATTCAGTATAAGCATCACGCTAAAAGTAGTACAACCTAATAATAAGCCTATTCTGTTTGTAAGGTATTTCTCAATGTGTGCAAGAATAGAACGAAAATAAAATAGCACTCCTGCTAACAAATTCATTCAAGCTGCGTGAGATTGCCATAACGGAGAACACATAAAGATTATGCACGTACTTAACAAACTAAATAGTACATTATAAGTACAAATAAAGGTCTACCCACAATAACAAGCTTACCTCAACAATACGAGGATTAAGCTCAGATTCAGTGAGGCAATGCAATTCGCAATTCATTAGATTTCACCAAAGATCTGCCTTTCCGTTAGTTTGATAGAAGCCTTTAGTGTGATAAGATGTTAACTCCTCTACCGTTAATTGCAGTTTTATCTGTTCTACTAATTTAAAATCCAGAGACAAGTGCATTGGAAAATACTCCAAGTATTTCAAATTGAATTTAAGTGCAGTGCGTGAATTCAGTGAATTTAATCGGCTATAGTTACAGAATCATCACTAAAATGGACCAGCATTTCGATAAGGTATGCATTTAACATAGTAAATACCATTTAACATAGTAAATACCATTTAACATAGCGAATATTTTGCACGAAAATCGTTCAAATTTCAAAATCTTTTTGACTCTTAAAAGATCGTCGGCGGTCTCCGGTTGGAATTCTTAACTGGGAAAACGTTTCCATACAGTTTTCGTATTAAACAATTAAAAGGACTGGCTTCCCTGCTAGATAATCATCAAGATGAAATATGCATGGTACTACATAAGGATTTGAGAAAACCAAAATTTGAAGGTGTGTGAATAAAAATTGTTTTCCTTGAGATTTTACACTTTAAATTGTGTACCAATTAATTCAAGTGAATTATTATGATTTAGCTTTCAATGAATTGATGCTAATCAAAGCGGAAGTTTTGGAAGCTATTCGTAACTTATCTACATGGATGAAACGGGAAAAAACTCCTTTTAACGCTCTTGCTCCTAACGACGAGGCTTTTGTGAGACATGAACCTTTTGGAGTTGTTCTGATCATTAGTACATGGAACTATCCATTCTATCTCTCCCTCATCCCTCTTGTTGGAGCCATCGCTGCTGGAAATTGTGCTATACTCAAATTATCTGAGTTAACTGCAAGCTCTTCGGCTAAGTTGGAGCAACTCTTGTTACATTATTTGGATAATGTGAGACAATATTTACTTGAATGATATTATAGTGGAATATATTAATCTTAATGGCATCGTTAATTTGATGAAGAGCTGCTACAAAGCTGTCTTAGGAGGAGCAGAAGAGGCAATAGAACTTCTGAAGGAAAAGTTTGATTTCATTTTTATTACAAGCTCAACACGAGTAGGGATAAGTGTTATGAAAACTGCAGCTGAAACTCTCACACCTGTGGTATTAGAATTAGGGGGGAAAAGGTAAAACATAATCTTGAGAAAATAATATTTTGGTAGTGAGAAAATGCACTAGCTTCTCAGATTATCACTTTTTTGCATTCCCTTTCAGTCCAATTTACGTCGACGAATCTGCCAATATTAAACTTGCAGCTAAACGGATAATATGGGGAAAATGTCACAATATCGGCATGATTTGTCTATCGCCCGACCATGTCATTTGCTCAAAGAAGGTGGAGAAACAATTACTAGAAGAATTTAAAGAATGTCTGCTAGAATTTTACGGAGACAACTGGAAAGCTAATAAGGATCTTGCGAGAATGGTTAATATTAATCATTTTAACAGACTTAAAAACTTACTCGCGAGATCCAAAGGACATATTGCTATTGGAGGAGAAATGGATGATACAGAGTTGTATATTTCTCCAACTGTAATTGGTGGGTGAAAAATCCTTAAAAAATCACACAAAGATTTCCAATTTTGAATTTAGGGTAAATTGATATCTTGATTTAGTTGACGTTACTGAAAACGACAGCTTAATGGAAGAAGAACTGTTTGGACCATTTTTACCCATTCTGAATGCAGAATCTCCACAAGAAGCCTTTGAAATGATCACAGCAAGGTGAATCATATTTGTGGGACAAATTCGTTGTAAAAATACATTGGACATAATTTTTTGTGTTTCTCTGGCTTATTTTACAGAAAAGGAAAGCCATTGGCATTGTATGTTTTTACACGAGACCAAAAAGTTATGGATCTTTTCACAGAGAGGTGTCCCGCTGGATCTCTTTGTTTTAATGATGTAGTTTTTCAAGGCAGTTGGTTTGGTTTGCCATTTGGGGTGAGCACTAAGTTGAATATTATGCGTAATAGTAATTATTACATAACAGGGTTTAATTAGATTATATTATAGTATAATTTCTATTATCTCTCAGGGTGTTGGAAGCAGTGGAATGGGGAGATATCATGGGAAATACTCTTATGAAGCCTTTTCAAACAAGAAAAGTGTTGTTGTTCGTGATTACTCTTTTATTACTGAAACTATATCCAGTATGCGATATCCTCCATACGAACACATTTCTGGAAGAATGACTTTAATTCGCTTCTTTTTTCAATACTTCACCTCGTTTAATCTCCCGACTTTGTATTGGTCAGATTTGTTCAAGGTTTTGTTTGGAATGGTTATTATGTTTCTAGTTTTATACTTCATGGTTTCTACTTGTTAATCTGCCAAATCATTGTTGATCACTCGAAGCCTTTCCATGTAATCATGTAATCCATTTGTAAGAATAACAACCGTGGAAAGCAAACCGCTTTAAAACTCCATTCAATCTAATTCTAACTAGATTACCCACAATTCTTAAAGTATCCATTCTTCATTAACTGTAAGGGATTAATTGTGTAACTTTCAAGTGTCTAATGATGATATTGTAAATAAATTATTACCTACTGCATGATTAGCAATTTATTATTTTTAAATAAAATAGTTAGCATTCTAGTACTTAATTTCGAAGATATGCCTAATAGAAAATTGGAATGGATATGTAAATGTACATACAGTATCTAAATCTCATGTACTAAATACTATGTAATAACCTTGAGTTCCGATATGGAATTATGTATACTATTAATTAAGGTCACTTACTGTTCAGGACGTTAGTCCAAATTTATGTTGATATATCGCACTTACAATACAATATTTAACTAACCTTCATATATAAAAGAGATTTGATTTATTTAAAGGGCATTCTGGATATACTATTTTTAATAGTGCTTAATATTGAAAGAGCGTGATTATTGTCTTTTTCCATGGAATAATGTCTCTCGAGTCTCGATTTTACGCGGAGAGACGTATACAAAAAGTACAATTTGCTTACGGTGATGATTTTTAGCTTTTCATATAAGAACAATAACGATATTTTATTTGATTACCTCGTTGCTAAAATTCAAACACTCTTTTAATTTCAATAAATTTTGATGTATAAAGTAAACAGTATTACAATTTGAAATGGTACGGATTTTAAGCATTAGTTTCATCTTGAATATATAATCTTTTTTGTGTTAATTACTGCTGTACTAATAATGTATCAATACCACAAATGTTATGCATGTACACTGAACTGAAACACATGCATAATTTATGTAGACTTCCTTTTAGTAGTCTGTAAAGTAGGATTAATACATCTGACATTCACTGTCAAGGTTAATTTATTTCCTTTTATTCAAGTACATCCCGAAAAAACTTCTACCCAAATTATAAATACCTATAATATTTCGTAAGTTAAGGAATAAGGAACTGCATTCTTTGCACGTTTTCTCGTGTCAACTCCTATTGCCTTTATTCAATTCAAACAAGTTTATTTTTTGACAACGAATTTTGTAGTTCGAATTTGAAATTAAGAATATTTCAAGAAATCTTAAGGCAATTATCTGAAGGGTAGAATAATTTTTCCATTGTGGTGCATGATGGATTGATAATATTGGGCATTTTGTTTGTATTTGATTATCCAAGATTTACCATATGCGGAAATATTAAATGCCTAAAATGATGATTTGCATTTTACATCTGCAGATGTAGAAATGAGGATAGGCACATCAGTAATAAGTTGCAATATGCAATAGAGCGAAACCCAGGGTCTTATAAAAGATTACTATATTATGCTATAATATGTAGTTTTTCCAACGTGCAAATTATATAGATGTGATGTGCAGTATGTATGTACTATACACTTACTTTCATGGGACTAGGACACCAGTAGTTGTGTTATGATAGCAATAAAAGACAAAGCATTCATGTCTGCTGGAACTGCTCCAATGCATGCAAGCCACACAAAACCATAATTGCACGCAAAAGGTTTAATATACCTTATCTATGTATTTAGGGGGACAAATTATGATTTCGATTTTTCCTGCTATTTCTTTCATTACGCAAAAAGTTCCACGTGTAATAAATTAAAAACGTCCATACATACCTAGTACCAAAGTATCAACTCTACTTCGTATACTGAGAATTGATATCTTATTGTTTCTTTGGTCTTCAGGATCAGAACATTTCCATATTAATATACTTATAATTATTGAGTTATCGCTTCCAGGATGTAGGGAATATTAAAGAAAAATACATTAAGGTTGTCTTTTTGTTTGCTAGCCTGCAGGTTAATTACAGATCCAGCTAGAGCTGTCGTGTAACAATTTGCAACTAGAAAAGCATGAGAAAATGATTATCTATAACAGTACAAACTAGTATAATTTTAAGTGTTGCAAAATAGCACTAAGACAATAGCTACAAATATAATGTAATAAGCAGTAGGGTACTTATCCACGTATACATATACTTCATACTAATACAGTCAGTGCAATAAAAATTGGAATTTACTTTACTTTTAGAATTCAGCATTCATTAACTCCTAGCTTTACTGACTAACAACACTGCTTATTTAAAGAGTGCTCATTTAGATACTAAATTACTAGATAATATATCCAGAACAGTGATAGAACGCAAATAAACCAGCTGGAGTCACTTCTAATCGTCTCAACTTGAACTATTCAGTAGATTTCGGTACTCGCCCTTTGAGACATTAATAGATCTGGAATAGTTATAGTCAGAATTTTTATTTCTACAGTTGTTTAGGGACAAAATATGTCGTCATCACTGATTCAACAACCTGGGAAGTTGCATCAAAATTATGAAAAGGTAAATAAATACTATAATATAATATATCTATATTACAATGATCTACAATTTAAAACTAGTCTAGCAGAATTTCGAAAATGCTCAACAGAATTTTAAAAGACATAATGCATACATTTAGGTATAGCTTCTATTGATATTTAATATACATAAAATAGTGACAGAGTTTTGTAGTATGCATGACATGTAATATGACAGGAGTCTTGAGTTGTGGCTCAGTAACAGCTATAAGAACAGAAATAATAATAATATAGCCATATTGACCGATGGGAAGTTTTACTAGTTGCAGCGGTGGAAAATTAGCACGAATATTTCCAGCTTTAATTTTTACAACAAAAGTCCAGTTATGCTTCGCTGTTAATGAAACATTTAGTAGTTAGAATCTTGTTAGAAGAGTACATTATCTACTGCTTACCTTGTGATATTTTGTTTGCACTCGCACAGATCATTGAAGGCATGAGACAAACATTTTCCACGGGGAAAACTTTATCGTACGAATTTCGATTGAAGCAACTAAAAAATCTGAAAAGACTTTTAGTAGAGCGCGTGGACGAAATTACTGACGCTTTATATAAAGACTTGAGGAAATCTAAAACTGAAGGTAAATCAACTAGGAATTTAAATACTTGTATAGCTATTTAATGTTGAAGCAATGGGCACTATGATTCTTATTTTGTAACTCTTACTTCGTTGGATATATCCTATGTAATCTTGTATAGATTTTCACTGTGTCCTTGTTAATCATAAAACCATTTTTAATTGAAACCAGCATGCTTATTCGAGATTGAAGTCATGAAGATTCAAGCAACGAATGCGATAAAAGATCTGAAGAAATGGATGAGACCGAAAACTCTTCCAGTGAACTTGATTTTAATGACAGATAGAGGAGAACTGCAAGACAATCCTTATGGCTTGGTTTTAATTATTGGAGCGTGGAATTATCCATTCAATTTAGTTCTCAGCCCTCTTTTAGGAGCAATTGCTGGGGGTAATTGCGTGATAATAAAACCTTCAGAACTCGCTTCTCATTCAGCTGCAACGCTTGCTAATCTCCTTCCTCAGTATTTAGATTCGGTAAGTTAGAGAGAAACACTTACCATATTTTTAACCAATATAATAACAGCTACTGTCTAAAATAATGAATTTTGTCGTATGAAGGACTGTTATAAAGTATTGCAAGGAGATGCTGAAGAAACCAAAATTCTTTTAGAAAGTAAAATCGATTATATATTTGCAACGGGTTCCACTAAAGTTGGAAAAATTGTGATGACAGCTGCGGCAAAACATCTTACTCCTGTAACTTTGGAGCTCGGTGGAAAATGGTGAGTACATCTATGACCTTAGTTCAAAGGTATCTTAATGACTGTCTTGTTGAATAATAAATATCATTTCTTCACCTGTAGTCCTGTCTACATTGATGATTCTGCAAATATGCCAGAAAGTGCGAAACGAATTTTATGGGGAAAGATCTTACTGTTGGGACAACAGTGCATTGCTCCTGATTACATTCTATGTTCGAAAAGAACTGAACAGATTCTTATTACTCAGTTTAAAATACTTTTAAACCGTTTCTTCAGAACGGACAACTTGCAATCTAATAGCGAGATTGCTCGTATAATTAACAAAACTCATTTCAAAAGGCTCAAAAATTTAATTGTTGAAACGAAGGGGGATGTAGTTATCGGAGGAGATACGGATATTGAAGACCTTTGGATTTCACCTACAGTTGTTGGTAGGTAACAATGTAAAAATAAAGTCTTAGTATGTACTTGACAGTGTATAACTCAATTTTAGTAAACGTAACGGAGTCTGATGTTCTCATGGACTCAGAAATATTTGGACCCATTTTTCCCATTGTGACTTGCAATTCTCCAGAAGAGGCTTTGATGTTTATTAATTCAAGGTATATACGTACATATTCATAATGCAAACCTAGTATACGAAATTAACTATAATGGAAAAATTTATAAACCAATAATAAAAGTGCAGAAATTTTCTACAATTGCCACCGTGCTCAGGCAGCTAAATATTGAATGCCACCTTTTACATTATGCAATTTTCTCTAAATTGTTTAAACATTTTAAAATCTTTGTAGGCCTAAGCCATTGGCTATTTACCTGTTCACAAATAATAAGAGTTTGATGAAAACCTTTAAAGAGAGATCATTCAGTGGAGCACTGTTAATTAATGATGTTTGCGTACATCATGGAAGTAAGTTATTCCAAAAAATGTCTTATTGTTGTTATTTATGCAAGTATAGAAATAAGAAATCGAACTAATACGTTTCCAATTAATTGGTTTTTCATTTTCTTTCTCTTACAGTTGAAGGACTACGTTTCGGTAGGAATAAGATTTTTGTCCATTTGTTGTTTCGTCACTTTTTTCCCCAACATTCGTTTAATTTTCAATTATTTCAATCATAGGTGGTGTGGGAGATTCAGGTATGGGTGGCTACCATGGCCAGTACAGTTATGACACATTCGTACATCGCAAGTCGGTTCTAACCCGTAACTTTGGACTCTACTCAAAGTTTATTGGAGAAGTCAGATACCCACCATACGACTATGGGGATTTTAAGGTCAAATTAACTGAATTAACGTTGTCTGCAGTGAGATATGTAAATATTCCTCAAATTTTAAAATGGTCTCAAGAGTCAATTTTATTCCGTTTGTTCTTAATATTTCTATTTTGCCGGTTATTATTCTTTGTCTTCGGTAATCAGCCTAATTGACAATTGATGTACTATTTGCTCAGAATTGTATATAAAATTACAAAAGTCAATACTAGAAAAAAATCTTTTGGCTGCTGAAACCTTAAAAACTATAAAAGCACCGGTTTCAGGATCTCTCTTAAGACTTGTTTTCAATAAAACTTTGGGGTACATAAACGGTGATTAATTTTAAGGGGGGTGCAATGTTGTAAAACCTTTCAGTATTGTTAGACAAAGATTCTGCTGCAGACGAAATATTTTCTTAAGATAAAATAAAAGATTTGTCGCAATCTTTCTGGGTTCGTGTGTGGTAACAATTTTCGTTTCAATAAAGAACCATTCCAATAAATCACGCCAGTTTTCAACAAAGCATTTTGTTAGGTGGTTCTCCGTAAAGGAAATTATCTCTGCGCTCTTCTTTGTTGTGCTGTCATGTTCTTAATCAGCATTGCATTTACCGTCTTATGATGTCAATTGTACCAATATACAGAGTGTGACTCTTTTCTTGGAAGTCTTCTCACCTATTATGAGGACAATCATAATTTATCTAACTATATAATGTTTCTGCTATCACTAGAGTATTTCCATTCTATTGCACCGGTACCTACAGTACCTAAAGATATTGTTTTGCGTATTATTAACTATAGACGGATGCGACTATTACGACTACGCCACCACATCTTTACAAGACAATCCTTACCACTACTGCCAGGTACTCATAAAATAGTTGATATGCGGGATGTGGTTCAAGTTTTTATATCTCTCCTGACTAACAACAATTTTTTCTACTGTTTAGATCCGTCAGTACATATAGATTTTTATGTTGCTAGTAAATTGCTGTAAGTATCCTTAATGGTCATGCGTAAGTAGTAAGGATAAGGTATACTACGTATTAAATTGAAAGGCCAAGTTAAAAGCATCCTCACTCGATAGAATTTTGCTGCAGAAAATCAAAAGTCCAGTTTTTGTGAGTAGCATGTAATACACGCGGATGTTAGCGGTATATTGATGGAATAAATTTAAACCTACAGAATATCTAGACATTCAACTGCCCGGACTAGATTTTCTGAAAACTTTCTTAAACGTTTTGTCAATGAATAAATACAAACCACTAAGACTTAAAATCATTTTTGTTTCTCCATGAAATTTAAGCAACTAATTTTAAACTTAAAATTCTGAATTCTTTGAATTGGGAAAAGTAAACGAATAACATTCCCTCTAACACAACTGAAAAAATATTTGGCACGTTTACCGTGCCCGTACTTTATCGCAATAAAACTTTCATTGTAAATGTTCCCTGGGCTTATAAGTTACACGATAATAATAATGTGTATAGATTTGATATGGTTTTCTTTTGATGGATTTAGTTTGGCGTGTTTTGTTCGGCTCCAACAGTATCATTATTTGGGCAAAAAGGCTGAGCTCAATTATTTTTGTATTGTAAGTAAGGAGATTATGGATACATTGCATTTTATTACAGTGAAATTGAACAAGTCAACAATAAAACTGCTGAAAGCCATTAAAATAAGAACAGATAGCCACAGTAGAGACTGTGAAGTAGCAGAGCTACTTATTTTCCGTATAAACTGTACCAACTATGCATTGATTGCATCATAACTTTGATATTCAGGACAGGAAACCGTGGCAGATCCTTTTAAATAGTTTAAGACTTTAGGTAAAATGCTAACATACTTTACAGAAGTCTGAATGGTAGTTGGTAGGTGGTTATGTAAGTAGGCATACATAACCGAGATGCAAATTCGTCCTGTAAGAAGCTCCCGGCTCTGTTTATCTTGTCTAACACTCTAATTAAAAGACGCAGGTGTGTAGATGTAGACCACTACAAAGTGTATACATTAAGCCCAACTCGTTTCTGTACTCTTGTAATAAGTACGTTTTTATCCATTGACTGAAAAACAAGATTCGATTGCAAGATTTGAATGGAAATGACTGAATAAGGCAGGGACTGACACCTGACAGCTGTTGTTTCTTAATGTGGAGTGAATACATATTATTACGAACATAATCTTGGCCAAGTTAGATAACAGGTCCTCCTCGTTAATTACATGCATTATTTTTCTACTTATGCATTAAATATTTAATTAATCACAATGGCAAATGTCAATAAATAGTAAAATGTCCTGAGGTAAGAAGTTCATCGTTTGATTTGCATTGTTTTGGAATTCATTGGTTCAATGTCTTAACTATAACAGAAGCAATAGAAATAATAGACTTTTCTTGTCCGATAAAATCATATACCTAGTTGATTTTCTGCTTTCGGTTTTCCTAAAAAAGAATGCATAAAAACAAGCTTTAGTCAAATAAGGATTTCAACACGTTTGAGTTGACAGAATAAAATGAACAGTAAGGTCAATGAATCGTGGACGCTGTGCTATGGCTCACGTCTTGACAGTTCTCATTTCCCAGCGAAAATTAATTGTTTGCCTTTACTTTGCAATATTATTGTGCTCTGAAAAGCACAGCTTTGTTTTATAATCCGTTTCTGTGCTTAAATGGAAAGCATAAAGTGTAGGATGCTGACAATGATTGGAAAAGGTAGAAAACAAAAAATTATGTACATGATGTAATACAGTTTACATGTCGGTACATTTTACTGTTGCTAGCTGATGAACTGAAGTAGACGATGGAGAGATAAATGAAGAAAAACTATGTCATAGTCATAGCTGGGAAGTCAGAGAGAACCCGCAGTAAACAATTTCCTAAGCCTACTGTGCAGGTGGGATGTATTGCGCAAACCGTGATAAAATCAAAGACATTGGATGAATTGATTGCTAAAATAGTTAAGAGTGGGTTTTGTTATGGTGGCAGCTATTCTTTGAGGAATTTCATTATTATGGCTAAGGTGTGTATTGTGATTACGCGATCCTAGTATGGTGGCTCTTGCTAACTTAGTCCTTTTAGTTTTGATTCACAACCATAGCTGACTATACTGTTGCAATTAAGTAGTAGATTCATTATGTGCATATAGAGTGGCTTAGGTATAATATGCAGGCTGCAGTAAAACAATTGCGATTGAAGGATGTTTGCTCTTTAATCTGACTTTAACCTTAAAAGTATTTCAACACTTTCACACAGAACCAGAATTACTTCCATTTCATAGGCTTAACAGTAAGTCAGCTTTAAGCAGGTGCATATCCATATTATTTGCATATGCTGAAGTATTGTATGGAGAATGAATATCTGAAATATACATTTTGCCTTGCAATTGCATGGTATGTAATACAGAACCTACTATAAAGAAAATAATCCACCTACCTGCATATATAATCTTAATGGTGCTGTGTATCTTGGTTATGCACAAGCAACTGAATATAAACAGCAAAGCATAATCCACATAATATAATAAACCATAGTAACTGGTGTAAAAAAGTAACGGAGCAAGGACAGGAATTATACTGATTAGTATACAATTATTCCCTGTCTGAATATTCAAAAAGGCTAAAGTACTGTACAAACATACAGAGACTCGCAACTGGGCCATAGGGCTTATGTATAGCACTGTCCAAAAATAGAAAGCCAGTAAAATACAATCCCAAGTCCACTGTATATGATTTTCGAATCAATTGTCAGTTATCTATGTACCATTAAATGTTACGTAGAATTCAATAACTTGATCAAAACTCCCACTCATTGACCGTTATACAATTCTTCGAAATTCCCGCACTGCATATAAACGACGACAGAATGGTTTATCTGTATACTGCTGTAGGCCACGCTGAAGTAATGTTTGTTGATATCAGTAGACCAAACAGCAATATTCGGAAAGAAAGTATAGTCGTTAATATATTAATTGTAATAGTGTAATTAGTATTTACTATCCACCGGTGGTACTCAAGCATTATGCACAAACCCTCCAAACTCAATCACCGTATATGATCTTCTAATCAATCCATTACATTGTCGGTTTTCTGTGTACTATTGAATGCCTCGTGGAAGTCACTGCCTTGATCAAAACTCCAATTCATTGACCGTAATACAATTCCTTCAAAATCCGCCCACAGTATATGAACGTCGACAGAATTGTTTATCAATTATCTGTATATTGCTGTTGGCAACGTGGAAGTAATGCTTATGGATATCAGCAGACCAAACTACAATGTTCAGAGATAAAGTATTTATAATAGTCGTCAAAATATCAATTGCAGCACTGCATTCAGTGTTTACTGTCCACGTGTACTCAAAAATTATGTACAATTCCTTCAATATTTTCTCACCGTATATGATCCTCTAATCAATCTATTGTCCGTTTTCTGTGTACTATGGAATGCCTCGTGGAAGTCACTGCCTTGATCAAAACTCCAATTCTTTGACCGTAATACAATTCCTTCAAAATTCGCCCACAGTAAATGAACGTCGACAGAATTGTTTATCAATTATCTGTATATTGCTGTTGGCAACGTAGAAGTAATGCTTATGGATATCAGCAGACCAAACTCCAATGTTCAGAGATAAAGTATTTATGATAGTCGTCAAAATATCAATTGTAGCACTGCATTCAGTGTTTACTGTCCACGTGTACTCAAAAATTATGTACAATTCCTTCAATATTTTCTCACCGTATATGATCCTCTAATCAATCCATTGTCAGTTTTCTTTGTACTATTAAATGCCTCGTGGAAGTCACTGTCTTGATCAAAACTCCAATTCATTGACCGTAATACAATTCCTTCAAAATTCGCCTACTGTATATGAACGTCGACAGAATTTTTTATCAATTATCTGTATATTGCTGTTGGCAACGTGGAAGTAATGCTTATGGATATCAGCAGACCAAACTACAATGTTCAGAGATAAAGTATTTATAATAGTCGTCAAAATATCGAAGTTGATACTACTCAAGAACCAACGCCTTCGCTGAGGAAATCTCCCGCACTTCAATACAAAGTGCCGACTTGTCTGTGTAATGTGTATTGACCCCTCTCCAGAAATTCACAGTGCTGTGCTTGTTTGTGTATATCCCTCACTCCCCACCTAGCCCTGCTGTGCTTGTGTGCATTATCTTGACTCCATTCACTCATGCATTACCCTCGCTCCGCAGTACAGTGCTTGTTTGTGTGTATTGCAATGTTCATGAGAATTCCGTATGCGCGAACAGACGGACACACAGACAGACAGACAGACAGATTGGGCATGGCTATAAAGTAACTCCGTTACTTAATAAAAAATGAGCATTGAGAATGGTAAAGAATGGTGTATAGGGATGTATTGTTGTATGACTATCCATGTGCATAGGTTAATTAGGCTTAAAAGCAATAAAACAGACAAGAGTATACATTCCTAATAAATATTTCTGTTGTTTGCCAATTATTTTCCAACCGCAAGGGAGCTTCCACTATCTTCCTTTTACTTGAATGACGTTGCTACATCCATTAATGCAGATAAGTAATCTTGGAGTTAAGGGAAGCGTATATAGAGATTGTACAATCCTTAGTACTATTTATTACGCAGTATAAATATAAGAATGTGTACTAAAATGTCTACAATCACAAAAAAATTGAAATCGTGTACAATAAATAAATGCGTTTATTATTACTAGAAAAAAGAAATAAAAATACGGTATTATAAACCCTCATAGTAAGTGCATGAACCTTTGTATCAATAAATGGATAGCGTGTGTTATATAGTATAGATGTATAAAAACGCGGTATAAGTAATACACAGGGAATATATCGCACACTGTTTGTAATAGTTTGTGTTGATATTATCTTTTTTAAGTACAAAAGGAAACTTCCACATCCTACTTACAGAGACAGGTAACTAATCCATTCTATTCATCCACCTACCTTCGCTCTGCTTTTGTAGTATCTATTTACTACTACGTTCCCTTCAGTTTCAACTTCAACCCTTTAGAAATCTGAAGTGATGGCCATATGCCTTTCGTGCAATCAAAATGCACCTTTCATGTTTCATTTCGAGTCTCATCTCTAGACTAGGTACCTACAATCAAAGAATCAGTAGCCTGGTAATCATCAAAGAATCAGATTCTCTCTTCTCTGCTTTAACTTGCCTCTCACTCCTCTAGCCTAAACTTCAACTTAGACAATCAAGCCGAATCATTCACTTTATTCATAACAAAGTTACACAGCAGTAACCAGTCTGCTTGCCTTTACGTGATACTCGAACATGTTTTGTAATTCTGTATGCAACAGAGTCCAACTAGAGATATTCATTGTGAGTACCTATTATACTGTGTGTGTGTTAGGGGGAGAGCACAGCATCTACTATAGTAGTAGAGCTATGCTACCGCTCAAGCCTGGGGTGGCTTACTTGCAGTGACTCCCGGACAACTTTACTGAGTGTACAGACTTACACGAAGAGACTTTGGTGAGGGGTACTGAACCATTATGTGGTACAGCCCTACACAGTCCCGTACTCTACCTATCTGTGCTTAGGTGGCAAGGTTAGGTGAGCTGACCACATTAGGTGTGACAGTCATCGCAACCTCCCGCATCCCTTCGCATGTGCTCCTCAGTCCAGTATATCACTAGGTAAACTCGTAGTGTACACCTAACCAAGAGAGCAATCTGCACACTGCAGACAGGGTAAGGAAAGATAGTCATATTGTCACCAAGATAGGCAAATCAATGCTAATAACGAATATACGGCAAAGATAGCTTCTCCCAATTCCAGACTAACTAACACACAACCTGAGGCGCTCTTAGGATTCGAACCCAAGATTGCAGACAGCCAGCCAGGTTTTTACACCATTAGACCGTCCTGTACGCCTACCTATTATACTGAGGAACTATTACATTACCAGCATTGTTGCTATTCATACAAGTAGAGCTCTAATTGTAAGAGTTGGGCTATGTCCTGTACGACCTACACAAACAGAAGACAATAGATTTATTTGATTGTTGTTCACAAGGTGCACAACTTGAGGAGACCAAACCTGCATCATTTCAAATACAAACATTCAAGGTTACACTGTCAAATCTCAACAGAATCTAAGTATTAGCAATAGCCTTAAATTATTAGTTTATATTAATGTTAGTATTATGTGCAAATTCCTACTATTTGTATAGATATCTGCATCATTGCTACAGAATTTATAGTAAAACTTGAATATTTAGGTACCTGTTACATACCTCAGTGTTATTCAACTACAAAATACATAACGTTAGGTATGTGTCCTTCAATAGAAACCACATATTTAACATAAGCTTGCATGTTACATGTTTTTAGACATAAAATTGATGCTAAGTGGAAAAGTAGATTCATGTAAGCCAAATAGTAAAAGAGATACTTTTTATGTCCTTTATAGAAGAGGGATCATTGCTAATTCTATTAAGTGAGTGGTAACGGCAACATCATGCAGAATCACAGTTGTGGACTATTTATGTGGCATTAAGATTGTTGTTGTAGCCCTTCTCTACTACTTTGCGTGAGTTATTGTTCAAACCATGTGCTAAAGTGAGATTAGTATTGCTAATAATCATTCTTCGTAACTAATTGTGAGAATTTTAATGAAAATTCAGAGTGATTGTTCAGTTAAGGAGAAATAATAGCTCAGATAATACTATCAGACCTAATATAATTACATTTAGTACGAGATATGAATTGTTGTACCTAGTAGTACCTTCATACTAGAAATAACAAGACACTTTTTCATTTGATAAACACTCGCTTCAAGAAGACGGTACGAGAAACATCTAAACAAGTCAAGTACTTATACACTATACTATATTGCACTACTATATTTGCAAATGTGAAACAAAATAATACGGAACATCACTTCACTACCAAAGTGCATCAGTACAGTAGTAAATACTATATCTGTGTATGTGTACGTGCAGAACCGTAGGCTTGCAATTTTACGACAAAAATCAGTGAAGCTTCAAAAAGGTGTTTTCTCTATTATAAGAAGGCAGTCGTAAAGGGATAGTAGTAATTTATCGCATTGTGCTCTCAGCACTCAATCGTAAACTATAATGTGCAAAAATATTTCGACCTAAAAGTTATTAGAAAGAAATGTAGAGTCAGAGTGGAAGTGGACTTTGTTGTAGAAAGAAGAAAATCATCTGCTTGTACGGAAGTTGGTGTAGGTACTAATAATGGTGTATTGTGATTAACTCCTACAACAGCATTGTGTATTTTTAGTCAAGTGGACAATATTTCCTGTTGTTAGGAAATTATTTCTTGAGTATTCTCGCTATTAAAATGTGAATTGGCAAGTGTATTTGCTTGTAACTATCATTGCCACTTTCATGACCATTATAAAGAAAGTGTCATCTAATTCATATAATTAAATGGATATAAAAATATGTAGAAACATGGAAGACGGTTTAGAGTACTTTGAAATCATTAGAATCCTTCTCAAAGTCATTTTAACAAGCCCCTATGGGGCAGAAGTCGCATTGTGAGAATTTCCAGCATCATTGATTGTTCCAAATTAATTGTGCAATTGTTACATTACTCTAAACTGGTAGACTACCGACCAAGATATTTGTGAGATATTTATCTACCTGATAAGCGAATTAACAGTGGCAAAACAATAGAAGGAGTTGTTGGAATCCACTTAGTCGGAAAAGATACATTTACTGACATGCCCACGCTACGGTAAGGCAATTTGACTTAAATACCTGTCTAACTTGAATGCATCGAGGTTTATGGAGATTCTTACGAAAAATTCTTGCCACATGAGAATGGGCTGACTCAGTCAGATAACAAGCGTAATTTTAGCTTGTTGCGTTTTAACAATGCTGTTCTGTGAGAAAGGACAAGGCCAAGGCTTTTTCATAGTCTTCATCTAATTTCTCGTTATTCTCATCATGAAAATATCCAGTAGACTGACATTTCAACTAGTGCATATAATATTTCTCCTGTCATTTCACTTCTATGAAATTCCATCATACTAAAGTCTCATTTTCATTGGGAAATACTACCCATTACTCATTCGTGTTGTAGCTAGAAAAGGAAGATAAGACGGAAAAGCTTTAAACAAGTATTATGAGGTAATGTTGGAATTTTAAAAGAATATTCAAATTATTTTCAATCCTTTTTACACAATTTTATTGTATTTGAGTCACTTTGCCGTAATTAAATTAAAACATTTAAGTATTTTGTATTTCATTAAAAGATTATTAGATACATGTGCCGCAAATAAGTACAAGCGCATTTAATTAACATTGAAGATATCTTAATAGCTTAAGGTCTGGAAACAATAGATTGGTCAACCTAGTGGTATCGGAAAAACAGTGCAATAGATTATCGAGTATTTTAAAGAAAGTTAGCACATCCAATGAATAACTAATTAATTTTGTGTAGTATGCATATTACAATAGAATCATTAAATCTCAATCAGTCCTAATCAGTAGATTTCCATATATTCATCATGTCAGTTTCACTTGTCTCAGAACCACGGACAACAATAACAATTCAAGGTATCACGAATGGCTATCATGTCATAATCATGTGACCCTTAATTAATGATTGATTACAAAAATCATGGGCATAGCAGATGTATTAACATAAGCGGAAAATTCCGTCTTAAATTTATAGATAGTAATTTTAGGAAGGATAACCTTGATTGACTTGCTTAATAGTATGGTACATATTGCCTGCAGCATGTTGTCTTATGCAAGAATTCTTAATGATCATGTTGACAACTGAGCTGGAGGAAATAAACGTAGTAAATAACTCCAAAAAATAGAAAGAAATGTAAAACGTGTACAACTGTCAGAGTCTCAGATGCAAATAAGAGAACTGACATTTGACATTTAATGTCACATTAACCTATTTTCATAAATTATTTCAATGTCATTACGGCATGCAATGATAATGCCATCTTTATTAGAACCTGGCACAGATAATGCGTAGTTTATGGTCTATTTCTGAGAGAAATCATGCCATTGTAAAGCAAAGGAATAATAATATTAACTATTTTATGATTCATAAACTTATTCCAGGTGCAATAAAGATAATTTTATGCATAAGTGGTTATTTGAGTGTCATCACGCTCAAATAAGCATAAGATACTCGTGTGTCTTATAATGGTGCTTCACTTTTGAGTTTTCAGAGCTTATATATAAACATTTTTGTTCATTTTCATAGGAAACAAAGGAATAACGTGCCTGAGGAAGAGTTGCTCTGAAAATTAAATAAAGATCAATCAAGATATTTGGATGCTTCAACGGATACTCACTCAGCTGTGTGCGAAGTGCAAATATATTTACTCCGCTTTATTAAATTTGTGATAGTACAGTGACAACAATTGTTCGAGTTAGCCTGCTGTGTTGACCTGCCGATTATTGACTACCGCTCTAAATCATATCTAGGTAGGATGCAACAAAGTGACATAATGTATTGGGTGTACCAATCGAATTGCTAATAAAGCAAAGCAAACAAACGTAAAACTGTTCAGTTGAGAATTGTGATTGTGCAACCAAGTTTCCTCCCCATCAAAAATGGGTTTCCGATTCCTGCAATTGTTGAAGCCTCTTAGAACGTATGGCTACGACTACAATGGCTCAATGGTTCGAAGAAGAAAACCCACGCATGCAATAACGGTGTCTTTAATTTTTCTGTTCTTAATTAATGCTGCAAGTAGAGTTTCAGCTGTTTATTTCGACTGTGATACTGTAAACTCAGTTAACCTATGTTTTTGTCATCCTGGCGATGATTTCGGATGGGATATTCAATGTCCAGCAACAGAGAAAAGACTGGAAACTTTTCCTATTTCTATTAAATGTAAGAAATCGTTTTTTGTCCTACTGCAACCCATCAAATATTATTCGCAATGTTGATACAATTTATAAATATAATTAAGTTTAGATAATCCATGGTCTTCTATGTATGAATATAGTCCTATTTATGTCGCGAAAATATGTTTTAGGGTACCAAGATAAATACTATGATAGTAGGAGTGAAAGCATGAGTATACCGTAGATTTTTTGTTGAAAGTATAACGAGTTACAACATTAACAATTATGTTTTTTAATTCTCCCCGTGAATAGTAATATCCTCAACGGAAAAATATGATGAGGCATCATTAAGAGTAATTTGTGACCCAACACTAAAGGAGTTTGACTGGAAAACCGTGCAAGGTTTGGATTTTGGTCATGAGAATATCACCTTCACAATAAATCATTTGGAAATATTTTACTGTCCAGTAATTCCCACACAGGTAACAAATAAAATTAGATTTTTATTCGCCATGACCTTTAAACGACCTTTTGACTTAAGACGTACACGAACATTAAACATGATGAGAGAATTATTTGTTGTCTTTTGTAACTAGGATTTCCAAAACCTGATAGAACAAATGAATTTAAACCCGGAAAAACTTCGAATTTTTACGTTTAAATCGTTAACTCGAAATATATCTTCGTTTCCTAATGACTTCCTAATATCAATGCCAAACTTGGAGTTTCTCAATTTGCAAAGCAACCAACTGCACGAAATGCCTGAATTAGATGGTCTCATTCGTCTTCAAGGACTAAATATTAGGAACAACAACTTAAAAACAATTCCCGAAGGCTGCTTTGAAACAAATGTTATTCTGCAAAGTATTGGTCTATCAGGAAATAAAATGACTGAAATCGAAGAGAATATATTTCCAGAATCCTTGACCTACTTAGATTTGATTGGGAATCAAATATCCAAAATTGGGAATGAATCATTCGCTAATTTATATAATTTGAGACGACTACTTCTAAGTAAAAATCCCTTGCAGTATCTCCACGATGATGCATTTGATGGGTTGACAAATCTCGTTGAGCTTTACTTAGACTACTCCAAAAGTCTGTCGAAAATATCAGCTATAAAAAACTTGCCTAGTTTGAAAAATTTATCCATTTCGTTTTCAACGTTTTCTCGAGTGGAACGAGAGCTGCCAGATGGTCTTGGTGTTACCGACGAGACAGCTACAGAAACTACATCTCCAATTAAAGAGTACACAATGGTTTACTTTGACACTGAAAGTGATGACTCACCAACAACTGAAGCATCCGCAGAACAAACTACAGACACCACATTTTCAACAAATGGATTCTTATCTTTGGATCCAGATGAAGAAAATAAAGAGATAATGCTAGCAGAATTACCATCTTTGCGCATTCTAGTCCTAACAGATGACAAACTCAAAGTTGCACCCGCATTGGGATTCATGCCTAATTTGACATCTCTTGTTTTGAGTCGTAATAATATTGCAACCATTCCTGATGAATTCTTTTCACAGTTGCCAGCTCTCACATTCGCCGACCTAAACCAAAACGAAATCTCCGATTTGACAGAAATCAAATCTCCTTTACTAACACAGTTGGATCTAAGCAATAATCGACTTCGTGTTTTAGGAAAACGACTTTTCCGTCAGCTAACAAAACTAGAGAAGCTCAATTTGGCTAGAAATAAGGTACATGAGATGTTTCCAACCATGCATATCTTTCAATTCATACAACCATACAGTCTCTTAGCATCTTACGTAATAAACACATGCCCTTATTATTTCAAGTTCACACATTCAGCAGGAAGAGTAGATTCACTTTATGCAGTTTATAGTAGAAATATAGTTAATATGACATTAACCGTGTATGAAGGCTTTTTAAAGTTCAAGAAAATTTTGAGACGCATGTCTCTGCACTACAATCAAAGATTTTTAAGATGAAATGAAAATGTAGTATCTCCCTGTAAAACTAAGAAGCTAAGTTTACGTAATGTTCACGTAATGTAGTTTCACGAAATGAACTTTTGTCACACCATCAATAGTACACGAACTTTCGTCAATTATATGCATGCTTCTTTGTGAAACTAGGTACATCCACTATTGACAGCTTCCTCAATTTTTCTAACTTAATGATGTCCCTATTTACTAGTACCTACACGTTCTTACACATATTTAAGATTTTTAGTTTCCCAACATATAATCTTATAATTTTCTACAACAATGAATGATTTCATGCGTATAATGATAAAATAAACAAACCTATAGTAGTTTCTTTTACACAATTATGTGTTGAAATTGCAGGCAGAGTAGGCACCATTATATGCAAAAGGAAATAAAATTGTAGGCACGAATACCATTTTGTAATATGGTATAGGCACATGTATTATTTACTTGAGATTAGTAGGAAGTATAGCAGGTACCATTTTCTGCTTCGCAGTTCTCATTCTTAATGCTGACTGAAGGGAAAAACCATCTTCGGTTTTGTAAAAATTATGTAATAAATGATATTTATTCCCTTAGATTGAATACGTGGATCCCAAAGCTTTTGAGAGCCTCACGGAATTAAAAGAAATTGACCTATCTAATAATAAACTTTCATTTGAAAATGGTTCTCCATTAATACCTTCTTTTGGAATAATTGATGGTTCTACAATTCAACCGGAAGTAGAAGATGATCATTTGTCACCGCTTAAATTCAGCTTAAAGCTTGAAAAAATAAATCTTCACAATAACATGATTACAAAAGTGTATCATGATTGGACTTTCATGCCAGCTTCCTTGTCTTCGTTGGACCTGAGCCACAATAAAATTAAAGTCATTCATCCAAGAGATCTCTACTTCGTGTCTGAGTAAATACACCTTTATCTGTACAGAAGTATTATAGTCATTGAACCTAAATAATGAATTTGATATTAAACATTTAAATGTATAATAATACCTATTGTTACTTTACTTAAACTTACATATTGCACTTACGAACATTAAAAAAAATTTTTGTTTGAACAGTCGTGTCAATGTAGATTTGCGCCACAATGAGATTTCTACCGTGGATATGGATTTTGCAGACCTGTTACTGGAACCTTACGACAATAAAAAGATTGTAGTTCAGTTCGATGGGAATCCATTGAATTGTGATTGTCACACGTTATCATTTAAGGATTTTACTGTAAAAACGTACATTTTAGAGCACAACGATTTGCGATGCCACAGTCCAGAGAACTTAAAAAATAGATTATTCAATGACCGTAAGCGACACATTTACAGAATTTCAAGATAAACTCAATTATTTACACTGTATTACATAATAGTTGTTTGTCTTCAACAGTTTCTGATCAGGATCTTGTATGTGCTCTTGAAGAAAATTGTCCAGAACATTGTAAATGCATTGAGATTCCTTCAGAAAATCTTATTAAGATGGATTGCTCTAAATACATTTCTTTCTTGCCTAATCTAAATAACATCACTGAAATGCATGAAAATTCAGAATTCGAATTGAATTTGAGTTCGAGAGAATTAAAAGAATTGGACGAAGACTTCGTTTACAGTAAGCAAGAGTTGCTACATTCAGTTTAATTATATAATTTATTGATTTTTAACAAAAGATGATTTTCTATTCCAAATTATATGAAATTCTATTCTAGGTTTTCCTGTTCAAATCCGGCAGTTGAATTTGAGTGGGAATAGTTTGGACTCGCTGGATTTGGTAAAAGTAATTGCTGACTCCAACAATTTTACCAAATTTTCGTTAGCTGACAATCCTTTCCGATGCGACGATTGTCACTTCCAGCAGATCTGGTGGGAACTCTACGATAGAATTTCCGACATAAAGAATGTGACTTGTGTCACAGGACTGGGTCCTAAAGATTCACTTTCAACTATTTCGTATGAAGAACTTGTAAAGGATACAGTTTGCGTCGAAGAGATTTTAACAGAAGAAATGCGATGGTGTTTTATTTTAGTTGGTATTCTTATTCCTATTTTAATATTAGCAATTATCCTATGCAATAAGAAAAAACGATCAAAAGCAATTAAAGCTAATAACCACATTCCAGATAAAATACTTAAACCTAAACGAATACCTATTACTGAATTAGACAGTACAAAATTTTAATTAAATAATATTGTTACTAGTAATATTACTATTAGATCTTACATTGTTATAAAATCTAGAGTAAATGCTCTCTAGGTTTTTACGCATAAGTGCCTGACGCCTGATTTTATCTTATTATGATGTCAATGATTGATGATGCTTAAGGTAGAAATAGAAACTAGTTACACTTAATAGTACCTTCTAAATACCTCAACTCTTTAAGCTTGCCTGCAAAACTAACCATGTATAAAAATCCTAATAAATAAATAAACAGTAACTGCTGATAATTTGTAAAAATAAGCTTGTACTTACTATTACTAAAATGGATATCAATATACCTGTGTATTAAATAGGTATAACTGAGTCCTGAGTTATTATTGTACAGTACATATACAATTTGACTTTCATAAGCTTTCAAGTTGTAATTTATTTTAAAAAGTAACCATTTATCATAATACATAACGAAATAATGGGTAAAGATTTACGTAATAAAAAAATAGCAAAACGTCATTTGTCTTTTAGGTCTATATTAACGATTATAGTAAGTAGTAGTACAGATTATATATACTTCATAGACTTCCTACTAACTCAAATATATTTGACATAATATTTATAATCGTATCAATTAATTGTAGTAAATAAATTGTGATATTAGAAAATATATTCATTCTCGTACAAATAAAAAGCAAGTACATAGTACAAAACCAAAAATCTACCTCGAATTGCCTTTCTTTGCATGAGCTAAATAAAGAAGTTTGATTGCTTTAGCATTGGTACATTTGAAATGACCTTTTGAAAATCAATGGCATGCTTATTGTCGTATTATATAATAATTGCTAGTTATGTAATATTGTGAGTTACTACTAGTATTTGCTATAGTAAAGTATATTCTTTACCGAACATCGGAAACCGAGACTTATACTATTAGTTTAATATTCTAAGGCAAGGTAATTCTCTAGTACCTGCAGAAAGTTTAAAAATGTACAAAATCGTGATTATGAAAATATTTATTGGGCTATTCAGGTAGTTGAAAGCTCAAAATGTTCTACTTTAAATATTTAACTAATTCTCTACTATTGATTTCTTACTTTAATATCAAAGTTATGTTCTTTGGCATGTAATGCTATTTCTACGTATACCAGGTAAAAGAAGTTTCTAGATTTTTCCAGTTACGGCTTGCTATGTTGGTGTATTTGTCCACACAAACAAGACAGACGTACGCTACAAGTTGAAGTATACTTTTGTAATTTATATATATTTGTGGTATTTATCCAATTCCAACTTATGGATGTGTCCCAATATCAATATCTATTGCTTATAAAAACAAAAACCGTCGTGACTTCAACATCCAGTCTAAGAGGTAAAGTAATATGATTGCATGGCAGCCTATCCTCAATTGCTCATTCCTTGTCTTGCTAGAAAAACAAAGTCTACATTAAAGTAATTGTAAACGTGTGCCAAAATGTGTGATTGCAATAGCCAATACCATACTCAACAAAAATTACAAATGATATTCAAGAATAAATATTTTTATTTCCTACTTAGTATTCCTCTTCTTTTAATAGCCAATAGCCAACCTGCTTTAGACATATTGATTCACACCAATGCTATCAATACAGAAACATTTCGAAATGCTCCCTTTCCCAAGTCTGTCGTAATTCGTCGTTTTATTGATTAGGAAATGAGTCAATAATACTATTTATTACATACTATTTATTAGCATATTTTTTATCTATGTTATTTTCTATTTACTATGAAAATGTATATACAGGATGCATTTGGAATTCATAGTTAGACGATATATATATATGTATGTATATTGCTTTAACTTGAATTTAGGGTAATGTAGCAAGAAATTGAAGAAATTAATGGACAAATTGGGCTTGCAAGTGAGTGTATCTATATGCATTCTATTACCCAAGTCCAAAGCGAAATTTACACCATGAATAGAATATGAATCGATGTAATTGTATATAGTACACTGCTGCATGCATAAATAAGCTAAAATTTTAAAAAAAAACTCCTAGTTGATTAATAATAGTGTGTATACTTGTTACTATATACTATTGCTAATAACATTATGATGATTTATGTCAATGTTTTTATTTATGGGTGTCTTGGGTCTGTCTGTCATAATGTGGCTATGATTTGTTGTAATATAAAACCACAACTTTGAACTGAGATTTCTACTGAATGTCTATCAAATATTATAATGTTTGTAAACTGCAATGAAGAAGGAAAAAATTCCCAAATAAAAATAAACTGATAAATGGGAGAACGGATTGAGTGCGGGCCGGTCGTCGTAGTCCCAAAGTCTATCGTATCGTGTAAGAATTCAATCTACATACAACTACAGCCATAAGATAGCTTTATCAAATTCAAAAGATGGTACGAGAATGATATTTTTATCATCTATTCTGCAGTGTAAGGTACTATCATAATTAATTGAATTGCCTATATCTTTAGCTTTAGAATGTTGAATTTGAATTTCTATGTTGAATTTTCCTACTTGCTTATACCTAGCTATAAATATGTGTATTTGTGTTTTGTGTCAACAAACTCTTAAAAATAGTGATCTAATCATAATTGGGCTATTTGTATTACTATTTAATAGATATTATTACATTTAATAGATAATTTCTTTGCCCAGAGCAAAGCAAGTTGAGGTATTTGTAGGATTGTGCATTGTGCATCTCTCTTCTGTAACCCCATTGCGATAATAAATAAATAAAATAATCATCATAAGAGAACTAGAGCTTAAATAATTCTGTCTGTGATGAAAGGACGGACACTCTCTCTGGTGAGACTGCACTGACTGCAGGCTATAGTCTGTAGAGTAACTTGTAAGTAACTTCACACAACCCTAAAAAACATAACCTACTCTACTACCCATGACCCAAGGACATTCTTAAAATTAACCTGCAGTAAACATCTTGCATTGAGTCTTATAAGTATATGCAGTAGTTTAATAATATATGTAAACCATTCTATTTGTAAGCGAACATAAACATTCTTAGTACCCTAAGCTTGCTTTTAGGTAGCTATAAGTGGATAATGCTTTTTTTGAGTTTAGCTTACCTTTTCATATAACCTGGTGGGTATCTATTTTACAAGATATTTACAAGATACAAGGATACCTTCTTCGAGATAACATACAGGGATAGATTGTTCTGTGCAGACTGAATAGGTAGACAATACTTTTATCATTACGCTTTTAGACTTCAGAATCTGTAGACTATACACAACAATAACCATTTGCTCTGCTGCAGACCTTCTCCTTCCTAAATCAACTGAAAGCAAGTATTCTGTAAGTTTTCTTAGAGGTTGTATATTTATATTAGCATTTGAAGTTGAACCTAAAAGTTGCCCAAGCCAACTGCAAGTAAGAAGAGCATCTGTCTACAAGGTCTTTCACAGATTTTTCTTTTCATTTCATTAAACTTCCTGCCCTCTCAATTTGCATCAACTCATCTCTCCTTACTGTAAAGGTAATTATAATATAATTTTCAGACGTGATAAAAACTAAGGAGCAATAGCATTTCATTTTCATTTGGTTTTCTGTCGTTAGTCGTTATTAATTGATAATTAATTTTGCAAATTATCTTACCTAGCTCTGTAGATCATTGGAAAACACCAGTACAAGAATGGCCAGCGCTTCTGAAGAAACGACAGTTAGTGTTGAAACTGTAATAGACGCTTTGAAGGATGCGTCTTCCAATTTACATACTATGATGGAAGCCACAGAGAAGTCAATCGCTGAAAAGGGAATTGATAATTTTGTCAATAAAGAGTTTTCAAGTCTGTTCCCCGCAGTAGCCACTGTTGTGACTTTAGCCACCAAAATGGGCTGTAATTCAGCTGAAGCTTTAACCAATACTTTACAAGAGGTTACTAGTAAAGAAGGGAACAACGATGATTTGCTAACGGCACTGGAAGAATTCAATTTCTCAAAGCAAGCTTTCGACGATTTTTTGGTGACCATTGATGAGCGTCTTATTCACGAAAAGCTGGAAAAACCACTTGAATTAAACGAGCTGGAACTTTCTCATTCACTGACTTCAGAAGTAGCCACATTGGAAAACTTGATTTCAAAGAATAAATTGACGTGGTTCGTTTTCCTACGAAATTACTATTGCCCAATATGCGTAGGGCATGTGAAAGCCCTGGCGAATGCCAAGGTAAGCCCCTCTTCAGTTTTAATTATTTTTCCTGCGTCTAATTTACTAAGCAATAATTTCACACGATGGTTTTCCTTTTTCAGGACAAGTTGGCGCAGTTACAATGTGAAGTCATCCTAGTTGCTCCTGGAGAACGTAAAGGAAGTGAGCTTTTCAAAGCTGATGTGCCATCTCCATTTGAAATTTATTTGGATACTTCGGATTCAAAGAAGGTCTATCAAAATTATGGTTTGAAACGGTCCATCAAGAAGATTTTTGGAAGCCATGCATGGCCGCTTGCAGCAGAATTTCTCTTAGCTGGAGGAATTCCAGGGAAAGCTTATGAAGGCGTTAAAGATGAGCCTCTTCAAATGGGAGGAGACTACGTTCTGGACTCTGCTGGAGAAATCCTATACTCAAATGTGAGCAAAAATGTTTTCGATCGGCCCAAGATATCCACTGTGATGACTTTGCTCCAATCAACCAAGTTATAGAATGAAAAGTGATCGTTATTACTACATGTACTTCAATATTACAAAATCTGTCCATGCTAAATAGTAAATTCTGCTCTGTAAGTATTATCCTCTTGTAATTGCGTAAGGAATATGAAATAATGAGTTTAAAAATGTCTTTTTTTACATTTGAACAAACAGTAACATGAAATACCTGTGTTTTGTACCTTTGTAATGTTGTTATTATTGAGTAAAAGTAATTAAAATTTGTTCTAAAAAATCAGCATTTATTTTCACATTTATGTATTATTTTGAATGTTTACATTAATTTTTGTTCTGCAAGGACAGCTCTGATAGTGCCTCTGGTAATTGAAATGATAAAGTGAACGACCATTTTCTTGTTTATTGTAAAGAACGTACCCATTTCCAACCCAAATGGCTGACATGATCTTTTGTACATGGCCATCAACTTTTTCTCATATGAACTAGGAGACTCGAACCTTTTCCAAGATCCTACACATTTGCGGGTTTTAGTATGTATCTTTGCAGCGTGTTTTATCATGCAGAACCAAAATATAATAGTTGTGAAGGAAAAACTGGCAATGACACTAATAGTGAAGTTATCTATTGTATTGATATATCTAATTAAAATAACATTACACATTAGATTTAATCTAGTGAACAGGAAGTGCATTTGGGCGAATGCATAGCTAAAGGTTTCATCTAGCAATAGATTGAAAAGCTTCATTATCTGGAAATTGTAATGGAGGTGATGAGGAGTTCGTAGGAGCTGCCTTGTACGGTATTTCTTCCTTCCAAGTCTGTAATATTTAATTTATCATTTATTATTCCTAAGCAATTTCTGAATACTGTAATGTAAATACTAATTTATATTCATGATGATAATATCACTTACTGCAGGGCTTCCGCCATTTTCTTGGTTATTATCAAGTATGGAAACAGCGTGGAGACATAGAATGCTGTCAGTCCCCATAAATTCCACATGCCCCAAACCATTACTACCCAATGGGGAACGACAATGAAAATGTTGGTCTGCCATGATGTTGGAAGAAGAGAAGTTATAAAATATGGTCGGGATGGGCGCATTATAGCTGCGAAGGTAGCTGCAATTATTGGATGAATCAACGATGTGGCATGAAATAATGCTATAATGTAGTCCAGGGCTAATACTTCTTCAGAAGCTTTTAGGTCTATGACATATTTTCCTATAAAACATCCATTTTTATTGACCAAAAAAAAGAAAGAAGAATCATATGTGAATTTTAAAGATATTTAACTTACGCTTGAACTCATAGAAGTAGTGCAGCAGCCCATTGTTGATAACTTGGAGTACATTTCTGTAGTAGAGTGCAGTGATCACTTGAGGAAGTATTGCCAAATAGATTGCCAATAATATGCAGACTAGATAGAGTATGTGCTGAGGATTATGAGTGTAATTATACTCATAGACTAACCGGAGCAGTATGTAGGAAAACATGGTCCCTTGACATACCAGAGATATCATCCTCTTTTGATGGAAATACTTGGCAGTACATAGCTGTATCTCTTTTCGGTGGTGATTATACTCAAAAGGATTGCAACCTAAGAAGTTTCCCCAGCTTAGAATGGCCACCAGAAAATTGAAAGTTATTTGTCTTAACATTTCATTTTGAAATAATAGCAATGCAAAAATAAGTTTACTTTGCTACTTATGGCCTACGACTCTACTGACTTAAAATGAAGCTTTACCCAGGAAATTAAAAACTTTAAACTTCAAGTGACGTGTGCAAATTTAATTTGCATTGCTTTCCGTTTTACCTTTCTACCCAACGCTTAGCAGTCCATGTCTATATCTACCCGTATAACTTTACGGACTTGACTTTGCATTGGAAATGGTTAAACCAAGCAACTTTGTTTTATGCCAAGGACAGACTACCTTCGATCCGATTCAAGTATTCATGCGTATTATTTCCATATTACAGTTTGGGAAATACGTAGAATTTATTTATTTACCTACTTGAATAAACTCAGCTCATTTAATAAAAACAATATTATTGGCCTGCCCTAAATCATAAGTAATTTATAGCCAAGCCAAAATTGAAACCGAATCGGTTTGCTTGACTAAACCGGAAGCATTGTCCTTCGTTCTAACTCAAGCTAATTCCCTAATTCGCTAGACAAACTATTATTTCAACTGTACTGTAATATAACTTCTAGCAACTTACAATTTAAGGTGGAATTGCCACAATTGCAGTTTTGAAAATGACAGGGCAAATTATAGAAACTTGTCTTCAGGTGACGATAATTTATATTTGCTTTACTCGATCACTTTAACACTGGTTTTGTCCAAATGTCAAACCGAATTAATGAGCTTCACCCATATTGTCCTCTAACAATTCTGAAAGACATAGTTTAATATTCAGCCAGAAAGAAAACAGTAGGAATTAAGTTAAGTGACTCTTCGCCTCCGTCATAAAGTTGAAATCAACATTATTTCTAGAACTATTTTAAAATTTAGGAAATATATAGCATTCCAATAACTTAGAAAGCAGTTGTAATGCAAGCTTTACCCATAACTATGATCATGACTATGACTCTCGGAAGAACAGAAGGTAAAGGTACCTAATATCCACTGATTTTGAAAATTGAACTATGACGGCGATGTACCGTACTCCTACTGAATTATTTCGTTAAACCAATAAATGACCTTCTTCATCTAACTTTTCCTTCTTTGTATGCAAGGAGGTCAGGCAAATAATAAACATCACGGCATAGGAAAGTGAAACGATTGACACGGTGAAAATTGATTCAATCTGAGCCTTGAAAGCATGACGCAAATTTTTTCTATTGTTTAGTAATAATCTTATAATAGCTAGCAATTTTAAAATTGACAAGTATATTTCCAATACAATTCCAAAGTCTTCTACTGTCCATCTCTGGAATTATGTAATGTGCAGGCGTGTCATCGTGTCTGATTTTATTTGAAGATAACACAAATGTGTACTCAAGTGGAAGCATTTCTCAATTTCCTTTGTCTTTCATGCATTTAGCCATTTAAATATAATCTCTTTTCTATAAAAAGAAATCATTTCCTCATGATGCAAGTATAATGCATATGCATGTATTTAATTCGCAAAAATGTGCAATGCGAAAGGGCGTATGCCATACAAATTATACATAAAACAATCTACTGTGGGCTAACATTAGTATCTTTCGAAATCGCACTAAATGATTGGAAGAAACGAATACAATTTACTCATATGAGTATAAAAGTTTCAAATTCGTAATACCGTAAAGTACCTGTACCGTACCTGCAACCTGCACTAATATAAGGAATAAGGAACGTATAAAATAGTCTATTTAGCGTAAAACATTAATACAATATTAATGAAATTGGGTCTTCGAATATTATTGTTACATTGTTTTATTTCCTTCAGTACGTAATTATTTCAAACACATTGCATCAAATTGATAGTTGTGTAAAATAAGTTTTGGCTCACTCATTCATAATACAGGTCATCAAATATATTACATACCATACCATTACTTATATCAAAAATTTTGAGTTGGGTATAAACGACCAAAAAAAATTCTAAAAAATTATATATAAATCAATGATTTTATCATAATCATTATTA
This sequence comes from Tomocerus qinae, assembly GCA_020055645.1. Classification (NCBI taxonomy): domain Eukaryota; kingdom Metazoa; phylum Arthropoda; class Collembola; order Entomobryomorpha; family Tomoceridae; genus Tomocerus; species Tomocerus qinae. The sequence continues at coordinate 14,692,542 of CM034547.1, read as the reverse complement.
GGTAGTTTTGTTACAGTCATTACAGTCACCTGCGCCAACCCATCTTTGGCAAAAAATCATAATATTGTTTGTGTTGCAGTGGTAGTTAAACCATTTATTATGGTCATTGGCCCATCCTAAGTGAAGACAACTTGTGGCTCCTTCATTGTACTCTCCGGGGGCTGGATTGTTGTACAAAAGTCTTTCTGTGTTTTGCCATTCGAAATTTTTGGTTGCATTATAAATTTGTGCTCCAAGCCAAGCTCCAGGATGGGTCATACCAGCGAAAGTTCTTAGCCACCAATGAACATAGTTATTTTCTTCGTCGGACTGAATTGTTACCATTTCAGCACAATATTTGTTACAGTATCCCAAATTATGCCACCAATCCCCTTTCCTCTCATTTTGATTCCATGGGAAGAGAAACACCTTTCTGTTGTTGTAAACTGGGCTGCTTAGAAAAGGATCTTCCGAACAAATTCCTTGTTGGCTATATCGGTGTGCATCACTTTTTGCCGTTGGTACTGTAATTATTAAAGAATTATTTAAAAAAAATTATAACACGTAGTAATAAGCACTGGTACTACTTAATAATACTATCTACACAGTGTCAAACAATGCGCTAATTTTAGTGTAAGTAACTTTAATGCATAATCATGTAGAGGAGTTATGGCTTTTTATGGTATTTCTTCTATAAATAAAGTAATATATTTGTTTCAACTCTAGAATGTCTACTCCATAGAAATGGAAAGATCTATTGTCTACTCTACATAAAAGTATAAGAAAAGTATTTAGATAAATGTCCTTACCCCCGATTGGAGGATTTTCTCCGACTCTTAATTGTCCCATTGTTAATTGGAAGATCCCGAAAAAGAGTAAAAGTTGCATGGTTTTAAATCGTATTCAATAAAGATTATCAATTTTACTAAAAATATAAAATTCTAAAACAGAGCAAAGAAACAGGTCCAAGTTCCACCCAGGACAGACAAAGCATGACAAATTAGGCGGGCTATGTTATAGTATATACTATTTTACTACGTATAATATAGGTGAGATCTGTTTTTACATTTTGTTATCTTTCACTATTACAATTTCTGAGAAGCATTAAATGTATATACCTTGGTATATACCATGTATTTTGTATTCATACAGAACACAGGCCATGTATAGTATGGCGATGGCGTCCGTATACATAAATGTAGCCCGTAGCCCTTAAACTTGGATTTTTCATTTAGATGTTTTACAAAATGTTTTAGATAACGAAATGTGAAGTGATAGGCAGCCAGGAACACATTTGCATGTTTGTATTTAAGCACTAATCACAAAGCATTTCCATGATTTTTCTTTCCCTTCATTTACATAAATCATTCAGATTAACCTGACTATAGAGACTTCTAGGTAGCGCATAGAAGTGCCCCTCAATTGTTGGACATAATTTAGCTTTACTTAGCACTAGTAGCAAGGCGGTAGATCTAAGGCCTTGCACTAGTAGGCCATTTAAAATCAAATACCTTTCATTTCAATTATTTCAATTATATGGACGTATTTATTACTGGGGTGCTTAAGCACCCCCTAAATATTTTGAAAACACACTAGATTCTCAAATTTCCCTAAGCATACTTTTATTTTCATGACATCAATTGCAATTATCTTACTTTTAAGAATTTTCGAATCTGTTCTAGCATTGTCGAATACTTTGTTTTTTCCCTTCACTGAACCTTAGAATTTGAGGCTATTTATGGTTACAAAATGGAAATGTCGCCAGCAATTTGCCACCACTGAAATGAGCTTTTACTGTTTAAAACGCTTAAAATGTATCTGCCGAATGAGTGTGTGATGGCAGATATAAAGCACATATTTTGAGGAGGTACCGGTGTGGGGTCCCCTAAATCTCAAGATAAAGCGATTTTTTGTCGAAGAAGATTAAAAATCACAAAATATTTCGCTTATTTTTGCAACTATAATTTGGTGTTCGGAATAAATTCGAAATATTCAAATAAGTTGGAAATTATTCGAATAAATTCGAATAAATTCGAAATAATACGAATAAATTCGAATTTATTCAAAAAAATTCGAAATAATTCTTCTATACTTCTTTTTAAAATACTTTTCCAAAATTGGACAAAAAGCTTTTTGGAGTAAACCTTGATTTTTGCAATGGACGTTAATACTACATCTGCCTTTCATTCGAAGTAAAGCTAATGTCATTCATTACATAAGCTGCATTGTCTGCACAAACATATGATTCCACTGGTTTAACGTTTCTATGTAGGGTAGATGCTTCTATATCCTCCAGGCAGATACTTTTTGATTTTATGTGCTGTCGCATCAGAAAAAATAACATAAGGCCGACCTGCAAAAGATATTAATAATCTCTAATCATGAGGAAAATCATGAGATAAAAATTGATATGCGTTCAAAAATCATACCAAAATTAACTGCCCAGCTATGACGAAAAGGGTACCTTGTCTAAAGCCAACTTGATCCAATAGAATCCCTCCTTCAAAAATTCACAATCGTGCTTATATGTGCACAATCGTGCTTGTACTTATCTAAATACTATTGTAGATTTATTTGCTAAAAAATATCGTTGCATGACTTGCATGCATTTGCACTTGCATGTCAAAGGTAGCTAAATTCCATACCTGCAACTGGTCCTATAAAAAATCCAAGAGCTGTCATTGAAGTCCAAAGTCCTGATACATAGCCATAGGTAGAAATCTCATCTGGATAGCCGTTTGCACTAGAAAATTTATAATTAATTAATTCAAAACGTACATTACAACTTCAATAATCTTATCATAGTGAACCGCAACGATCATTCTTTGGCTTTAATGTATAGCACTAGCCAAGTTAATAATATTTCATGTAAAGATTTGTATTTAAAGTGGTTTAATATCTTACATGGAATCCTCGAGCATTTGAATAAAGCCAGACAAAAGGGTTGCTCCAAGCCCAAGTCCAAATAGTATAAGGCCTAAGCAAGTTGACCATAAACTCCTACACACACAGTAATACAATTTAGAAATTTATTTTGATTTTTAAATAGCTATATCACTAATAAGTTTGTTCTTACGATTCAACTGGGAAAATGGAAGAAGGGCCGACAACCAAAAACCCAAGAATTGTAAACATTGCTCCTGTTAAAGTAATGTACTTCTTCTGGTTTGTTTTTTCGCAAATTCTACCCCAAAATGAAGCTGTTAGTGCATAAACCCCTCCATTAAGGATGAAAATGCATCCAGTGATCGATGCACTTTTAATTCCAAACTGCAAATTGAAGTTTTAAATTGCTTAAGACAACATTATCAACACAAAATTCTTATGTAATAATGTTTAGATATACCTGTGTTAGATGATTTTGTAACGTACCATCTAAAAAGCCAATACCAACGGCTGTCGAAACAATACTGTAAGCTATAATTGCTACTGCAGGAATTTTTAACATTCTGAAAATTCCAAAACCATGACAAGTTGGTGGCTGTACTGATTCCCCAGTTTCTTCAATGGAGTTGACACTATTAGTTTCAATATTTGGAAGAACAAAGTGGGTAGCCACAGCACATACAAACAAACAGCCTCCCAATAGTGCGAACGGAAATAGATAACCTCCAGCCTATTAAAATAATAATAAGAATTTAATGGTTAATAGACATTATAGGTACTTAAGTCTCCAAATAGCATATTATTATTATGTTCACATAAAATATGGCCATATACATCATATAGCAAACCTCCGACAACCGGCCCAGCAATCATTCCTAATCCATAGAAAGTTTCCATTGTCGCCTGTGAATATAAATATTAAAACTGTAGTAAATGCATAGAACATATAATACTTTTGTACAAATAATTGGGTTATGGTACTGTATAAGTCGAAAATGATTTAGTTTTGTTGCTTACAAATGTTGTAGCGACCGAATCGGGAAATTCCAGAGCAGTTATTGTAAATGATGCTGAAACAACCATTGAAATCATGTAAAATAGTTCAATCCGTTAAAGATTGGTTGATTGCATAAGGAATTGATAGGCTTTTTGCAAAATAATATATACTCAGGGAATTGGCGTAAAAAGATTTGGGTAAATACGTTAAATGGAAATTTAGAAATATTTATTTCTAGTACCTGTGACAAAAGCTGCATCTCCAATGGCTTCTATTGCTCTCACAATTAAGGAGGTTATTATAAAGGAATTGCTATCTTCTATGTGAATCAAAAATCTAATAAAAAATTGTAGTAATAAATTTTTTTGCAAACATCTATTCGTATAGATGAAAATAATGACTTTGACTTGATCGCAGTAATGAGTAATGAGTAATCTTACAAATAATAATTATCATCTCACCCAAATACGATACAACTGGCACCGGTGACACAAATTCCGTAGTTGTAAAAACTTTTGGGAGAACATTTTCCCATCTGAAAACAAGAGAGTCCAATTCAGTCATTAATAGAAAGAACTGTATAAAACATTTTAGGCTAGTAGAACATGTAAAGACGCGAAAACTTACTAGCGTTCCAAAAATTGGAGACATAATAAAGACAAAAAGTTCGAAAACTCCAAAAACACAGCCATGTTGCCATCCTTTAGCTCCTTTATGTTCTGCCTGGTAAAATTGTCCAATTAAAAACTTCACAGAAGAAGAATTCTAAATAGCTTGCTTAAAACTGAAATATTATGTTTACCTCTTTGGGATAAAACGGAGCTTGAATAGAGATCACAGTGGCTGCAAAAAATTCTACGAAGACAAAGACTATGATAATTAACTTTTGTCTTTTAGTCAGTCCTTTAGTTTTCTTTTGAAAATATTTCTTCAAAAAGTTTTTATTCTTTTTACTCTTTTCACTGTCTTTGGCAGAAACTGGCACTTCAGTCTGGATAATTTCATTCCCTACTGGATTTTCACTGTGATTATGTTGTTGTTGTTTGATTTCTAACACAGGAGCACCCTCATTGCTAATCTCAGAGTTGTGCGTCAAAAGATTTACATCCTTGTTTGGGATATTTCCTGACGCTAAACGATTTTCTATGGGTTCTATAGGCATTATCATACTAAAGTTATTGCCACAAAGATTTAATTTATTTATATCTTGTACTGTAACATCTTCCATTGCCACTTCTGCCGCTGTAGTTTCTTTTTCACAAGCCGTTTTGTCGGTAGCATAATTTTCTATTTTTATTTTGTTTTGAGGCAGTGAGAGTCAAATGAGAGACTTAAATGAAATCGAAAGATATTACACAAACTGCTACATAAAATTCTTTGAGTGACAACTATCTATAAGTTGTCATTTGTTCAGTCGTCGCTTTGTGTAAGTTCGTAACTAAAGGGGATTCAGAACTAGAATGAATGAGATTTTTTATCTGCAATCTTATTATCTTTGCAGTACCTACTGTAAAAATAATAAGTTAGCAACCTTTCAGTTAGAATCTAACAGATCAAACGTAAAAGTGAGATTTTCCAGCCTCCTACAAAGCTTTAATTAAATACAGGTCTCTCACATTTTTATTTCTGAAGAAGTTGGCAAAAAGGAGAGATTTGCTAAAGTTGCTAAGCCGTCTTCCAAGAGGTACCCCATATATGAGTATTGAATGCTTTGTAGCGCTTTCGCATTTAAGGCTCGTTCTACGGATTTCCACTTCTTGTACAGCTCACTTCCTGCAATAGGGTGAAATTGTACTCAATGATACTAATCACCTCATCTAATATCTGAAAATCGTAATTTGACCTTTTGACTTTTGAATATTTTGTAAGGATACCAAAAGGAAAGAGGAGAAAAATTTCTAGTAAACTAGCAATTACGTCATTAGTAACGACTCAAATATTATGTATCTGTTTCACAAGCTCTTTTGCATGTATTAACTTTTGCCGAAAATGACTCAACTTTTTTATTTTCTAAAGTCAAAAGGATACTGTTCTTTTAAAAAAAACTTCTAAGTACTAAGCTCACTAGGGTTGCAGGTTGTAGTACATAATCTTCTTAACGCGGTCACTTTTTCCACAACCCTTTTCGCTCCGTCGAAACTCGAAAGAAGCTAAAATTAAAGCAGCGTTGCCGATAAGCTTAAGCAGAAAGATATTATTTAAATTCTTTCAAACTCTGATTTGGAAAGCCTACATATATAAGCTGACGTGGGTTCATGTGCATTGAGCATGTAAACTGCTGTAAAAGTAAGTCAAAGAATCTTCAAATTCAAATTTGGTTTTGTACGCTTATATAGTGGTAATGGAGGTAGGAGGATTTTGCGAAACCTTATGGAAATTCGTAAAGCCAACCTTAATCTTCAGACTATACAAGAGATAAATATGCGCTTTATACACATTTTTTCTACGAATCATTATATATTTTTTATTAAATTATTTGTGAACGGCCCCTACGGGCTTTCGCCCATGGACCAAGAATTGTTACATATTTTCACGAATTTCAGATTTATAATGTCTTATATTATTGTCTTGAACTGTTGCACTAACTGCAATATTTCATACGTCCATCAGAAAAGACGCTTCTAAATCATTATATAATCTATCATTAAATCTGTCCTCTCTGACTTTGTTTCCCTTATGTGATGAGGTGTACATTGTACATTAAAGATAGTGTATTCTGTATAGTATAGCAGAATAGACAAGACAATGTACTGTACACATAACCCTACGTCAAATTCATTGTAACAGCTACCACTTTAACAGTTTAGAAAGGAGTGTGTGAATGTCCATGCATTGCTTTCCCTATCTTCATCAACCTTACTTATATGTACATGGCAAAACGAGCTTGAATTGAATCCACACAGTAATTTGATTTACAGGACTTTATAGCATCTGCAAAACTAACTTGAAACTTACTGTGAAATGTGCAAATGAGATTGCTTAAGCTTTCTTGTTTTATGAATAATTTATAAATAGCTGCAGTTGGTTGAAATAATCCTGTATTGAATTTTTTACATTTCAAGAACTACTTTCAGAAATTTAGAAAAATAGAAATCAAAAATGTCGAAGTAATGAAATGCATGCAATCAATGAGTGAATTAATATTGTTGCGAACCAATAATAAAACATTTATTCCTCAAGAAAGAATACACACAAATGTTTACAATAATATGAACTGCTATACTAATATGTATAATATATAAATTTTTACATAGTAAAACTGGTAATTATTTCTTTAGAATAAAGACTAGTCTAGATATAAGTAACTATTGAAGAGATCTATTTGCTTATATACATATTAACAGGGTTGGTAAAGACTTGCGGATGCGTTTTGGAAATACAACTTATATAGTATGATAAATATAATAATACCATCAGTCATTTCTTACAGCGATAATATTCTAACAGTAGTAACTTATACCGGAATTGTAAATTACTTAAAAGTAGAGTATTGGTTTAGTCAACTTCTTCTACTGTGGGTCCACCAGCTCCAGGGAAATTACTATTGTTGGCGTACTGTTGGTATTGTTGACCACAGGAGCCTTGTTGAGGGAATTGGTTGGCATTGGGAGAAGCTCCGTGTAGTTTCATCATGATGGGTTTGAATTCGTTTTCGAGTTCTTTCATTTTGTGTTCGTACTCTTCTTTGTCGGCGAGGGAATTGTTGTCTATCCATTTGAGAGCGTCTTGACATTTTTGGATGGCGATTTGCTTTTCGCTTTCTGCCAATTTCTCGGGCGGAGCGTTTTCGACAGACTGTTTGGCTGCAAAAACATAGGCCTCCAATTGATTTCTGGCAGCGACCTTTTGTTTTTGGTCTTCGTCTTGTTGTTTGTATTTCTCGGCATCTGCGAGCATTCTTTCGATTTCCTCTTTGCTCAGGCGGCCCTTGTCATTCTTGATGGTGATTTTCTCTTGTTTTCCAGTGCTGGTGTCTTTGGCAGAGACATTGAGAATTCCGTTGGCGTCGATATCGAAAGTGACTTCAATTTTGGGAACACCTCTGGGGGCTGGCGGAATTTCAGTCAAGTTGAAGTTGCCGAGTAGGTTGTTGTCGTTGGTCATCGCTCGCTCACCCTCAAAGACTTGGATGGTGACAGCTGGCTGGTTGTCGGAGTAGGTGGTGAATGTTTGTGACTGTTTGCATGGAATTCGGCAGTTTCGCTCGATGATTTTCGTCATGACTCCTCCGGCGGTTTCAATGCCCAGAGACAACGGAGCCACGTCCACCAACAACACATCTTGGATTTCAGCACTGGTGTCTCCAGAAAGAATAGCTGCCTGCACTGCAGCTCCGTAAGCGACGGCTTCGTCAGGATTGATAGATTTGTTCAATTCTTTCCCATTGAAAAAGTCTTGGAGCAGTTTCTGGATTTTCGGGATTCGTGTGGAGCCTCCCACCAACACGACATCGTGGATTTGAGACTTGTCCATTTTGGCATCTCGAAGAGCCTTTTCTACTGGGTCCATAGTTGAGCGGAACAAATCCATGCACAGCTCTTCAAACCTGGCTCGGGAGATTTTGGTGTAAAAGTCAATTCCCTCGCACAGAGAGTCGATTTCAATCGAAGCCTCAGAGCTGGATGACAGAGTTCTCTTGGCTCGTTCACAAGCTGTGCGGAGACGTCGCAAGGCTCGGGCATTCATCTTCAAGTCCTTTTTGTGCTTCCTCTTGAATTCCTCGCAGAAGTGGTTCACCATTCGGTTGTCAAAGTCCTCTCCTCCCAAATGAGTGTCCCCAGCAGTGGCTCTCACTTCAAACAACGACCCTTCGTCAATGGTCAGGATAGACACATCGAAAGTCCCTCCGCCCAAATCGAAGATGAGTACATTCTTTTCGCCTTTCAGATTCTTGTCCAGACCGTAGGCCAGAGCAGCAGCTGTGGGCTCGTTGATGATTCTCATCACATTCAGACCAGCAATAGCTCCAGCATCTTTCGTCGCTTGACGTTGGGAATCATTGAAGTAGGCCGGGACTGTGATGACAGCGTCTTTCACTGCATGGCCCAAATACCCTTCCGCAGTCTCCTTCATTTTCACCAAAATCATCGCGCTGATTTCTTCCGGAGAGAAACGCTTCGCTTCTCCCTTGAACTCCACGTCCATGTGTGGCTTTCCTCCCACGCTGCTCACTTTGAATGGCCAATGCTTCATGTCTGCTTGGATCTTTGGATCGTCAAACTTTCTTCCGACCAGTCGTTTCGCGTCGAAAACCGTATTTGCAGGATTCATGGCCACTTGGTTCTTGGCAGCGTCACCCACCAGTCTCTCCGTGTCATTAAAAGCCACATAACTCGGCGTCGTTCGGTTTCCCTGGTCATTCGCAATTATCTCCACCTTTCCCCGCTGCCACACTCCCACACAGGAGTATGTTGTCCCCAGATCAATCCCAATCGCAGTTCCTTGCTTCATTTTTGATTTCCTGTTAATACGAAGTGTTTATTAGCGTTTAATTTTATGCCTTTGTCTATGTGAGTACAATATTCAATATTTTCGAAAGTAATAAATCCGTTATCGCTAGTGTAGTAAGGAATTTGTAATTCCAATAATATGCTATCTAAGTAATCTTACTTTGGTTATTTTGACGAAATCTTCAAAGTATATTCGATATAATTTGTAAGTTTTTGATATATTATATTCAGTGATGTCGATCGCTTTTAAAGCTGTTTTAATGCTGTTTAATTCTTCGTATGTATTTTTTTAAATGTTCAATAATAAATGATTCTTTCTGTCACTTAATACGCAGGTTTAACTTTGTTTTGTAAGTTTAATTGCAACTGTAAGATTTATGTAAGAGAATATTGTCTCACGTTTGGTTCGTTTTTCTTTTGCTTATTTGCTCTGCTTTCTCAGTTTCGACTGAATTGGTGAAGCAGAGTCGGGCTGAGTATATATATGAAACGAGTAAAAGATCATGAAGTTTCAGTTGTATTCGTGGAGATTCTAGAGAAATCTCACAGTCTCAGGATACCCATTCTACAGTGTATGCAATAGTAAGCAATACTTACAATGCACTAACGTAATACATATACATGTACTACATATCCTATAGGAATACATATATTTCAGCGTTTGTACCCTACACTTCCGTTTACTTGGTTCTTTTCTACACGTTCGTGTTACACTCTTACGCTTAGTAGCATATAGTTTCTCTTTTGGCTGTGTGCAGTAATCTGCTCTCTGCTGTCCATATAGATGTCATAGGAATGGTTGCAACAAAATCAAGAACAGTGAGGAACATTCTACGGGATTCTAGAAGCTCAGAGAACTGTGGTTTCATACGTAATACTGTTGAGAGTTTAAAAAACTCACGGGCTTTCCTTTCCCATTTCGTCAGATTTATCGACAAGATACTTAGATAGAAATGCATGTCATACAGCTACTTGCTGGAGAGAAGCAGGTACTACTGTGCTTAGCTAAGAATTAGGATTTATAGTATGTATTCGTAGCAGTAAAGCTTTTGTAAAGGGAATGCAGCATGGGAAACTCGAGACTGCACTGTGAAGTACGAAACCTCTGGAAGCACATCGAATGTAGTAGAATCTTCGTGATCTATAGCTGTTTTCATATATATACAGCCACAACTTACCACATCTCTTCAGTCTTAACTTGACAGAACAATGTGAGAGAGAAAAGCAGAGCAAGAAAACTTACACATACAAGAAACAAGCTGAGAAGCGTTCTCTGACTTACAATTACATTACATTTATAAACTGTCGTAAAAACAATACAGAAAAATCAAATAAACTTATTACCAAACTGTAAATTATCAAACAATACGTTAAACATTGGAAACTATATACAGACACAAATTCCTTCTGTGTACTATAGCTATTACTGTCAAATCATATTAAAGGTAAATAAAAGCAATTTCAAACTAATTCAATATTGTAATTTACCACAGTAAATCATTATTGTATATTTTCAGGAAAAAATATAATATATATCTATCACTGAACAAAATTTAATGTAAATCTCATTTTCAGGAAAGTAATCGAAAATGAAGCAAGGAACTGCGATTGGGATTGATCTGGGGACAACATACTCCTGTGTGGGAGTGTGGCAGCGGGGAAAGGTGGAGATAATTGCGAATGACCAGGGAAACCGAACGACGCCGAGTTATGTGGCTTTTAATGACACGGAGAGACTGGTGGGTGACGCTGCCAAGAACCAAGTGGCCATGAATCCTGCAAATACGGTTTTCGACGCGAAACGACTGGTCGGAAGAAAGTTTGACGATCCAAAGATCCAAGCAGACATGAAGCATTGGCCATTCAAAGTGAGCAGCGTGGGAGGAAAGCCACACATGGACGTGGAGTTCAAGGGAGAAGCGAAGCGTTTCTCTCCGGAAGAAATCAGCGCGATGATTTTGGTGAAAATGAAGGAGACTGCGGAAGGGTATTTGGGCCATGCAGTGAAAGACGCTGTCATCACAGTCCCGGCCTACTTCAATGATTCCCAACGTCAAGCGACGAAAGATGCTGGAGCTATTGCTGGTCTGAATGTGATGAGAATCATCAACGAGCCCACAGCTGCTGCTCTGGCCTACGGTCTGGACAAGAATCTGAAAGGCGAAAAGAATGTACTCATCTTCGATTTGGGCGGAGGGACTTTCGATGTGTCTATCCTGACCATTGACGAAGGGTCGTTGTTTGAAGTGAGAGCCACTGCTGGGGACACTCATTTGGGAGGAGAGGACTTTGACAACCGAATGGTGAACCACTTCTGCGAGGAATTCAAGAGGAAGCACAAAAAGGACTTGAAGATGAATGCCCGAGCCTTGCGACGTCTCCGCACAGCTTGTGAACGAGCCAAGAGAACTCTGTCATCCAGCTCTGAGGCTTCGATTGAAATCGACTCTCTGTGCGAGGGAATTGACTTTTACACCAAAATCTCCCGAGCCAGGTTTGAAGAGCTGTGCATGGATTTGTTCCGCTCAACTATGGACCCAGTAGAAAAGGCTCTTCGAGATGCCAAAATGGACAAGTCTCAAATCCACGATGTCGTGTTGGTGGGAGGCTCCACACGAATCCCGAAAATCCAGAAACTGCTCCAAGACTTTTTCAATGGGAAAGAATTGAACAAATCTATCAATCCTGACGAAGCCGTCGCTTACGGAGCTGCAGTGCAGGCAGCTATTCTTTCTGGAGACACCAGTGCTGAAATCCAAGATGTGTTGTTGGTGGACGTGGCTCCGTTGTCTCTGGGCATTGAAACCGCCGGAGGAGTCATGACGAAAATCATCGAGCGAAACTGCCGAATTCCATGCAAACAGTCACAAACATTCACCACCTACTCCGACAACCAGCCAGCTGTCACCATCCAAGTCTTTGAGGGTGAGCGAGCGATGACCAACGACAACAACCTACTCGGCAACTTCAACTTGACTGAAATTCCGCCAGCCCCCAGAGGTGTTCCCAAAATTGAAGTCACTTTCGATATCGACGCCAACGGAATTCTCAATGTCTCTGCCAAAGACACCAGCACTGGAAAACAAGAGAAAATCACCATCAAGAATGACAAGGGCCGCCTGAGCAAAGAGGAAATCGAAAGAATGCTCGCAGATGCCGAGAAATACAAACAACAAGACGAAGACCAAAAACAAAAGGTCGCTGCCAGAAATCAATTGGAGGCCTATGTTTTTGCAGCCAAACAGTCTGTCGAAAACGCTCCGCCCGAGAAATTGGCAGAAAGCGAAAAGCAAATCGCCATCCAAAAATGTCAAGACGCTCTCAAATGGATAGACAACAATTCCCTCGCCGACAAAGAAGAGTACGAACACAAAATGAAAGAACTCGAAAACGAATTCAAACCCATCATGATGAAACTACACGGAGCTTCTCCCAATGCCAACCAATTCCCTCAACAAGGCTCCTGTGGTCAACAATACCAACAGTACGCCAACAATAGTAATTTCCCTGGAGCTGGTGGACCCACAGTAGAAGAAGTTGACTAAACCAATACTCTACTTTTAATTAATTTACATTTCCGGTATTAGTTACTGTTAGAATAATATAGCCTATAAGAAGTGACTGATATTATTATATTTATCATATATTTAAGTTGGATTTCTAAAACGCATCCGCAAGTCTTTACCAACCATGTTAATATGTATATAAGTAAATAGATCTCTTCAATAGTGACTTTTATCTAGACTAGTCTTTATTCTAAATATAAATAAGTTTTATTATCTAAAAATTAAAATTTATACATTATACATGGTATTTAATTGTAAATATTTATGTTTATTTTTAACAATCTTGAGTAATAAACGTTTTGTTATTATTCATTTAAATAAATAGACGCAAACGATGTTAATTCATTCATTAATGACATATTTATTAATTGAACATTCTAGAAGTTAAGAATTAGGTTCATATAAATATTTAGTTGCATACGCATGTATACGCTAGTCTAAATATTCATAAAGCAGAGCATCTCAATTTGTACATTTCTTTTAAAACTACATTCAATTTTATAAATCCCAGAGAGCAATTTGACAAACTGATTTTTTAATGATAATGCAATTGGAAGAAAATTTAATACGTATAATCTTAGATTGCATGTTTCTTTTCTAGTCATATTCGCTAAAAATATGAACCTTGGATAATAACCATACGGAACAGTAAAAGGGTTTTTGTCCATTGTGAGCATAGGTGGTAATTAAAGGAGACTTGTTTGATTTAAATCGATCAACCCAGACTAATGACACTTTCCAAAATAATCCGAAATTCTCCCTTGTTCTCCACATGGAAAATTCGTTATAGGTATATATATATTACTTCGTTGTTTTATATGTGTGTGGAATTAACAGATTGTATTTCTATTGAAAACAGGCACACAATTCGGAATTACTGTTAAAGGAACTGACGAAATTGAAGGAATTTCTATTGAGAACATGTTTTATATTACAGTAATATATATATAGTCATACGAAACCTAAAAATGATTCAACATTTCTGTAGATGGTATTTTATTTTTCTATAGAAAGTATAATATTAATGAAAGCACAATGAATTTCAAATGGATATTCAGATGTTGCAAATTACGTGTTGATATTGACTTCTGTATATAGTACCGTCGCAGATCATGTCTATCTATCAAAAATCCACCTACCAAACAGAAAATATGGAGATTTTATTATCATATAGGTAATGCCTGAAGTGCCACAATTTTGAAACTATAAATAAAATTGTTTTCACTGATCTATAATTCCATAAAATATTTTTATTTATGTATGCCCATTTTTACAAGTGACAGTAAAGTTAGTTTGTAATACTGTACTCCTGAGTATTTTGGTATTATAAATTAACGAATCCATTTTCGGTTCCTGTACAAATTGTAATTAGTGCTTAGGAAGAAAATAATATGCTCTATATTTTTTAAATGAATCTTCAAATCTAGTGGTATGTCAATATTACAGATTGATAATAATAATATAATTACCTATTATAGATAACAAAAATATTAATGGGAGTAATAATTGGCTTTATAGGTTCTACTGCGAATGAAGTGATTGTAGTACTGCATGTTTGCATTTTTGTGTCATGAGTTCTATTTATTGCTTATTTGAACATGCATCTCTGAAATTTTAAGATTCTACAATAAATCTAAACTTCTAAAATTGAAATGGAAAGCTAAACCTGTGAATCACATAGCTCTTCTGATCTAATTTGCAATTCTGAATTCACCATTCTCTACGCGCTTCTAGAATCACGTAGAATTTCCCTCACTCTTCTTGACTGTACTGTACTAACCAATAAAAATAACCCTATTATGTTATCTGAGTAAAGAGCAGATTACAGCATATCAGCTGCAAAAGCAACTATGCTATTCAGCATAAAACGAAGGTATAGAAAAGAGTAGAACCGTGTAGAACGGAGTAAACGTACTCTTACATAGTACAACGTACAAACGCTTTAGGTACATTAGAATAAGTGTCTGTATTCATACTGGACGTAGACAAGTTACGTATATGTAACCTACTTAAATGCATTGTAAGCATATATTGCTTAGATTGCATAGTGCATAGACTATCTGTACAATGGGTATCCTGAGACTGTGAGATTTCTCTAGAATCTCCACGAATGGAACCGAAACTTCGTGATCTTTTACTCGTTTCATATATATACTCGGCCCGACTCTGCTTCACCAATTCAGTCGAAACTGAGAAAGCAAAAAGAAAAGTGAACCCAAAGTGAGACAAATCTGACACAAACTTTACAAAAGTACAAGCAAATTACAATTTGTTATACATACAAAGTTAAAACTGTCGTGCCTAAATATTAGAAGCAAAATAGCAATCCAAGTTCAAATCTGAACAGATACGAACGAAGGCATAAAAAACTTCTAGTACACTATACTCACAGATAGCAACATTAAGTAAGTTTGTAAAACACGCAGACTAGAATTTGGACATCAGAAAATCAATAACGATACAGTCAAATCAAAAATTACAAATTTAAAGAGTTCGTTGAAATAACCAAGGTAAGTTCATTCATATACTCCTTAAATATTGTTGCAAACTACGAGTATTCAGTTTTTATACATTCCCATTCAACTCTTATCTAGTACGATTAAAAAAATAATAATCATGTTCGATTCTTATTAACAGGAAATCAAAGATGAAGCAAGGAACTGCGATTGGGATTGATCTGGGGACGACATACTCCTGTGTGGGAGTGTGGCAGAGGGGAAAGGTGGAGATAATTGCGAATGACCAGGGAAACCGAACGACGCCGAGTTATGTGGCTTTTAATGACACGGAGAGACTGGTGGGTGACGCTGCCAAGAACCAAGTGGCCATGAATCCTGCAAATACGGTTTTCGACGCGAAACGACTGGTCGGAAGAAAGTTTGACGATCCAAAGATCCAAGCAGACATGAAGCATTGGCCATTCAAAGTGAGCAGCGTGGGAGGAAAGCCACACATGGACGTGGAGTTCAAGGGAGAAGCGAAGCGTTTCTCTCCGGAAGAAATCAGCGCGATGATTTTGGTGAAAATGAAGGAGACTGCGGAAGGGTATTTGGGCCATGCAGTGAAAGACGCTGTCATCACAGTCCCGGCCTACTTCAATGATTCCCAACGTCAAGCGACGAAAGATGCTGGAGCTATTGCTGGTCTGAATGTGATGAGAATCATCAACGAGCCCACAGCTGCTGCTCTGGCCTACGGTCTGGACAAGAATCTGAAAGGCGAAAAGAATGTACTCATCTTCGATTTGGGCGGAGGGACTTTCGATGTGTCTATCCTGACCATTGACGAAGGGTCGTTGTTTGAAGTGAGAGCCACTGCTGGGGACACTCATTTGGGAGGAGAGGACTTTGACAACCGAATGGTGAACCACTTCTGCGAGGAATTCAAGAGGAAGCACAAAAAGGACTTGAAGATGAATGCCCGAGCCTTGCGACGTCTCCGCACAGCTTGTGAACGAGCCAAGAGAACTCTGTCATCCAGCTCTGAGGCTTCGATTGAAATCGACTCTCTGTGCGAGGGAATTGACTTTTACACCAAAATCTCCCGAGCCAGGTTTGAAGAGCTGTGCATGGATTTGTTCCGCTCAACTATGGACCCAGTAGAAAAGGCTCTTCGAGATGCCAAAATGGACAAGTCTCAAATCCACGATGTCGTGTTGGTGGGAGGCTCCACACGAATCCCGAAAATCCAGAAACTGCTCCAAGACTTTTTCAATGGGAAAGAATTGAACAAATCTATCAATCCTGACGAAGCCGTCGCTTACGGAGCTGCAGTGCAGGCAGCTATTCTTTCTGGAGACACCAGTGCTGAAATCCAAGATGTGTTGTTGGTGGACGTGGCTCCGTTGTCTCTGGGCATTGAAACCGCCGGAGGAGTCATGACGAAAATCATCGAGCGAAACTGCCGAATTCCATGCAAACAGTCACAAACATTCACCACCTACTCCGACAACCAGCCAGCTGTCACCATCCAAGTCTTTGAGGGTGAGCGAGCGATGACCAACGACAACAACCTACTCGGCAACTTCAACTTGACTGAAATTCCGCCAGCCCCCAGAGGTGTTCCCAAAATTGAAGTCACTTTCGATATCGACGCCAACGGAATTCTCAATGTCTCTGCCAAAGACACCAGCACTGGAAAACAAGAGAAAATCACCATCAAGAATGACAAGGGCCGCCTGAGCAAAGAGGAAATCGAAAGAATGCTCGCAGATGCCGAGAAATACAAACAACAAGACGAAGACCAAAAACAAAAGGTCGCTGCCAGAAATCAATTGGAGGCCTATGTTTTTGCAGCCAAACAGTCTGTCGAAAACGCTCCGCCCGAGAAATTGGCAGAAAGCGAAAAGCAAATCGCCATCCAAAAATGTCAAGACGCTCTCAAATGGATAGACAACAATTCCCTCGCCGACAAAGAAGAGTACGAACACAAAATGAAAGAACTCGAAAACGAATTCAAACCCATCATGATGAAACTACACGGAGCTTCTCCCAATGCCAACCAATTCCCTCAACAAGGCTCCTGTGGTCAACAATACCAACAGTACGCCAACAATAGTAATTTCCCTGGAGCTGGTGGACCCACAGTAGAAGAAGTTGACTAAACCAATACTCTACTTTTAATTAATTTACAAATCCGGTATTAGTTACTAATTAGTACTACTAGATTACTTTATGTAAGAAGTGACTGATATTACTATATTTATCATACTGTATAAGTTGTATTCTGAAACGCTTCCGCAAGTCTGTTCCATGTTAATATTTATATGTATGTGTATGTGTTTGTATATGTATCTATATAGATCTCTTAAGTAATTACTTATGTAACAGACTAGTACTTTAGTCTCAACTTTAGTCTATCTAAAGAAATATACGTTTGTGTAAAAAATAAGAAAAATTATAAGCTAAAAAGTTTATGCTTAAAATGTAAATTCCTACAGCAGTACATCGGATAGTATAGTAAATATTTATTTTGATTTTAAAAAACCTTGAAAAAGTTGTTATACATTTTTTTCCAAATTCGGGGCATATCACATATTTTATTACATATGTTCAATTATAGAATAGTGATATCTGTATTATTTTCCATTGGTTCTTTGTGGAAAAATTTAACTACTATTGAAAATAAGCGCATTATTCTGTATACAATTAATGTTTTTAATAACGTACCCCAACGCATACCTTCGTGTGTTAAATTTAGTACATGGAGGTATGCGTTGGGGTACATTATTGAAAACATTAATTTTAATACGGGCTTCCGGCTATGGTCGTCATACTAGAGGCATGCAATGATTCAAATGGAAATACCATTCTTATCTACGATGTACGTTACGCATAAATTTTACAATATGAGACTTAAAACTGCAACTTCTGGAGATGTTAATTAACTTTTTTAAATTATTAGTTACAATAATATCTGTACATTTTAATGACTGAATTCGGTTGCATATTCATAGAATTACAACTTTTTGTACTTACATATGTGATATTACTATAATACTGACTTCCTAAATACAATAATATCAATGATCAACTTCAAAGATCCATCAACCCAACAATAAATAGGGATTTTTTAATATCACTATCAGTAATTAGTTAGTCTGATGAAAAGCTAAAATTAATTTTAAAATTATAATGTTATTATATTATGCATTTCAACACTGAATTATGGTCTTGATTAATTATTTATTGTTTACTTATGCAGATTATAATACCTGGCTTGATTAAATATTGGAGATAATATTAATATTTGTATGTCTCAGTGCTCTAGGACGTATTCAGGGGAGGTATATTTTTATTTTCATATATCAATTGCATTAATCTTATTTTCGAGAATTTTCGAATCTGTTCTAGCATTGTCGAATACTTTTTGCTATTTCCCTTCATTGAACAAATTGAACAGAATTTGAGATTACCTTATGGTTTCAGAAATGCAAATGTGTCTAGCGCTTTGCCACCACTGAAATGAGCCTTTTCTAATAAAACCTTAAAACGCAAAGCACATATTTAGAGGGTTTACGGGGATCCCCTAAATCTCGAGAGAAATGAATTTTTTTGTCAAAGAAGATTAAAAATCATAAATATTTCGCTTATTTTTGCAAGTCTATTTTGGTATTTGCTTTTGGGCCAATTCCAGGACATTTGTCTGTGACAAATTAATCGGATTAGCATTTGCAAACTTTAATAAACCATAGTAACTGGTGTAAAAAAGTAACGGAGCTAGGACAGGAATTATACTGATTAGTATACAATTATTCCCTGTCTGAATATTCAAAAAGGCTAAAGTACTGTACAAACATACAGAGACTGGTAACTGGACCATAGGGCTTATGCATAGCACTGTCCAAAAATAGAAAGCCAGTAAAATACAATCCCAAGTCCACGGTAAATGATTTTCGAATCAATGTATTGTCAGTTATCTGTGCACCATTAAATGTTACGTGGAAGTCAATGTCTGGATCAAAACTCCCACTCATTGACCGTTATACATTCTTCGAAATTCACGCACTGCATATAAACGACGACAGAATGGTTTATCTGTATACTGCTGTAGGCCACGCTGAAGTAATGTTTATTGATATCGGTAGACCTAACAGCAATATTCGGAAAGAAAGTATAGTCGTTAATATATTAATTATAATAGTGTAATCAGTATTTACTATCCACCGGTGGTACTCAAACATGTACAAATCCTCCAAAACTCAATCAGCGTATATGATCTTCGAATCAATCCATTGCATTGTCGGTTTTCTGTGTACTCTCAAATGCCACGTGGAAGTCAATGTCTTGATTAAAACTCCAATTCATAGACCGTTATAAAATTCCTTAAAAATACGCTCACTGTATATGAACGACGACAGAATTCTTTATCGTTTATCTGTATACTGTCGGCAACGAGGGATTTATGCTTAATAGTGTCGGCAGACAAAACTGCAATATCCAGAAAGAAAGTATTCATATTAGTAATAAAAATATCAATTGTAATAGTGCATTCAGTATTTACTGTCCACATGTACTCGAAAATTATGTTCAATTTCATCAGTATTCACTCGCCGTATATGATATTTGATTCAATCCATTGTCGGTTTTCTGTGTACTATTGAATGCCTCGTGGAAGTCAATGTCTTGATCAAAACTCCAATTCATTGACCGTAATACAATTCCTTCAAAATTCGCCCACTGTATATGAACCTCGACAGAATCCTTTATCGGTTATTTGTATACTATTGTAGAACACGCGGAAGTAATATTGATAATAGCAGATCAATCTGCAATATTTAGAATTAAAGTATTTATAATAGTGGTCAAAATATCAATTGTGATAATGCATTCAGTATTTACTGTCCACATGTATTCAAACATTATGTACAATTCCTTCAATATTCACTCACCGTGTAGGTTTCTCAACCCAGTCCTTTTTCGGTTATCTGTACACTGTTACAGGCGGTGTAAAAGTAATTTAAAAATCAAAACGTCAAAAGAACCTTTTTCCTTTGACCCGATTCTTCAACATTCACTCAAATTTCCAAAAAGTTGATACTACTGATTAACCAACTACTCAGGGTGATTTACTCACTCAAATTTCCAAAAAGTTGATGCTAATCAAGAACCAACGTCTCTCCTGAGGAAATCTCCCGTACTTCAATGCAAAGTACCGACTTGTCTGTGTATTGACCCCTCTCTAGAAATCCACAGTGCTGTGCCTGTTTGTGTATATCCCTCACTCCCCGCCTAGCTCCGCTGTGCTTGTGTGTATTATCTTGACTCCATTCACTCATGCATTACCCTCGCTCCGCAGTGCAGGGCTGTGTTTGTTTGTGTGTATTGCAATGTTCATGAGAATTCCGTATGCGCGAACAGACAGACACACAGACAGACAGACAGACAGACAGACAGACAGACAGATTGGGCATGGCTATAAAGTAACTCCGTTACTTAATAAGGATTTTGATATTAAGGAAGCAAGTATTTGCATTGCAAAAATCTCAACAGAAATCAGTAATTTGTAAACTTTAAAAGTCCTAAACCTTCAGTTCCAAACACCAATGCAAACTATGCAAAGTCAGATTTCGATTTCTATAAATATACTAACCCCAAAAGATTCGAAATAATTCCAATTTTGAATAAATTCGAAATATTCCAATAAATTCGCAGTTTCTAATTATATTAAGTTTTGTGAACTAAAATTCAAAAGCACATAGTACCTATACTTGTCGTAAATGGAATGAAATAATAATAAATTGGTATTAAGTGCTTTGTTTTATTTATACTATAAACGTTTTTAGAAATTAGCACCCCCTAAATAAATCCAATTTTTAGACACGCCCTTGTCAGTGCTGGTTATTTACTACTATATGTAGATTATTTTTTAAGAAATGACTGATGTAATTTTCCAATACTATGATTTATATAAAATGGGAATCCACAATTCTGTACCACATATTATGTGTAATTAATGTAAATAGATCGAACTCCTAAATAGGTTTGATCTTTTAATAGTCATATAGCCTAAAATACATTAAACTTTATGTACTTGTATGTAAAACCTGTACTTACAGCAGCAGTCCATGGGATTGTATATTTAGTATTATATGATTTCTTTTTCAGAAGGTCGATTTTAAATAAATCTTATGTTATTTTTGTCTAATTAAGCACAAGCATACCTGTGTTGTGTAACTTCATTAATTAATTGAGATCATCATTAGTTTGACATTATGATCAGAACATAATAAAATTTTCAATTAAGGATTAGTATTACACATATTATTTTATTATTATACACACATATAAATATTCATCTAAGAAAGCAAAGGATTCTATGTTAAACTTCTCATAAATTCATTACACATTGAATTTCAAAACATCTGATCCCGAACAATTCCTATGATGTATGTACATTTTTGAAGAAAAGTGGGACTGAAAATAAAACATTCACATATATAACCTCCCTCCCTTGGAATAAATTATCTCCGAGAGAATCATAAATACCGCATGCACTGCAGTTGCATAATAACTAGCGATTTTCATGCTAATAATGGCCTTGCACAAAAGTTTAATCCAGATTTATTGGAACAAATAAGATAATAAGAATATTAAAAGCAAGAATAACGCATTTGTGAAGTTTAAAAATAAAAGATGAATTATTTATCATCTCTTCAACAGAATAGTAGACTAACGAGATGTTATTATCATAAGCATATCGGCTATACTTTAGCACGAAGTAGTTAATGTGCCAATAGTTTCTAGTTCGTCAGATCTATTTCCTATGTCAACGTAACGGCGCAAAAACGTGCAATTTCCTGTAAGTTCTTATAACAATGAACTTGTGCATCAAATCAATACGGATGAGGTATGATTAATAAATCTATTCGATGCAGTGCATTTGCCATAATAACTGACGGTGGAAATATGTACTTAACACATTAACATAGGTACTGCACATAAAGCTTCATATTTGTGTACTCAATAAGCACCAGATGTAAGCAGTATATCCATTGTAGACCAATAAATAAGTATATGCTAGGTAAATTCCAGGAGCTGATGTTAAACATTTTGTAAAGTGATAATGTTATTGTTCTGCCTATTTGCAAATTATAAAGTCAGCCTAGCAATTGGATGAGTGCACTCGTTAATTATTGACCCTTCTTATAAATGCCTTAGTTAATTATTAGATAATTATAGCTTGTACTTCAATATCTTGATTTGGAAATAAAAATAGGCAGTTCAACAAGCACTTAAATGAATGGTCAATGCTATAATGCTTATTCAGAAATAATTGTACTTGTGTCGGAATTATATGGTAATGTATATATTGATAGACATGTTAATTTATATAGGACAGTGCAAACACGGCATGAGCATGAATTGCAACTTTAATGCTTCTTATGCGGAACTGTAGCATAAAATTGTACTGTCAAGGCAAGATTGTCCCAAACTGTACCCAAAGCAATTAAAATTGACCCTGTACTCTATAAACACTTTTGCCTACGCATTAGTAAAGGCCGTGAATGTCACAGCATCATTTAATGGCATTTCAATGTCCATTCACATTATAATTAAAATTATTTTGTAATTAATTGTTACTATCATGTCTGTAAGTTCATAACTTTAAATCGGTACTGGACAATTATATATTAGCGATATTGAAGGTTTAATTTGGTTACTAAATAATAAGTTTTTAGGACATGTCTATCTTTTCTTAGTTTATAATATTTACCATTTTGACACAATTAAGTAAGTGGATTCTGGAATTGTAGGTGAAACAAAATCTGAGAACAAGAACCACTTCAAAATTGGCAAATAATCTTCCTCCAACAATTAGAATTGTCTACCATGAATCAATTATATGCAAATAATTTCTATCGACTGTGAAAATTGTTTATTAGGTTCCAAGAACATTCTTAATTAAATATATTGAATTGTACATTTTGGACACGCTACCATCTTCAAAAGGAGGCAATCCATCATTTCGTGAGGGTTCTTCCTTCACGTGCAACCAGTGAAGAAAACATTTCCTAAGAAAAATATGGCTTAAAGCTACTTGTGTGTTTATATGATAAAGCCAAGAGTATCTACTGCTTATAATATACTAGTTTATAATGTATTACCTAACCAAATAAAAGTTTAAGTATATTGTCCATTTGGTATAGATTATATAGTAATGTGATAAATGGAAGTGGTGCATGCAACAGGTAGTCAATAAGATAGGTACTAGGTAGAGTGTGTGATAGTATGTGAGCATTGTATCTTTTCTCTCGAGGGTAACTTTGTCCTTCAGGTAATAATAATTAGGCATTAATATGAACACAATATGCACATGGTATATAGCATAAGGTATATGCACGTACTTATGCAGCAGTGGCTTGTTAATATGCTATTTAGTGCAGCAGTCAGTGATAGAGATCATTAGAATATAGAAACCTATATACATAGTAGACGGGTGTATATAATAATATGACTATAGATGAGCACATAAAAGCTAGTTAGCCTCAGGTAATGAACATAACAATTGCATTAAATACAGAAAGTGTAGAGATACAAAGCACACAGGTGGGTATGACTCGAATGAATAGTAAGTAGGCACAACAATAGGATAGATACCTGACTCTGACTGCTAGAGCTTAGCTCTTCACTATCATTAGTTTGTCGTGAGTCACAAAGTCGTACCTCTAAAAATACAGTAGAAAAGGTTTAAATATTTTTCTGTGTATATTCAAGTTTTGTGAAAATAGCTGAAAAAATTTCTTGTGTAAACATTTTGGATGGTAATTTCAGTGCGAACAATTAAATTAATAATAGTTGGAGTCGGTGAAAAGTGGAAAGGTGTTTATGATTATATGGACGAAAATTGTATTCCTGTAAATGATAAAGGAGTCAGGTATATAATACCTGTACATTAGGCCTAGTAAACAGTGCATTGCTTTGTTATTATACATTTAGTTTTCACACAATCGCTGTATATGTACAGGCGACTAGTAGATTTAAGTTAGTCCAGTCGTCTACTACTCTCCATGCTGAGGCTAATGTAGATTGGATATTGACGGTGTGTTTAGTTTGAAATAGTTGAATTGTGTGTAAGATGTGATCTTCAGTGGCTAGGCTGTCTAGGCATTCCAGTTTTTTAGTTCTCAAGCTCCTAACTACTGCAAGGTAATAATAATATTGTGCATAGAGATACTACAGATAGAAGTAGTTACCTAACAAAAGGTATTAGCAATTCAACGGAGTGAAACGCAACTCAACTCCACTGGCTGTTACTAACTTCTTTGCAATTAGGCGTTAGGCGTACGCTGAGTAACAGACAATTCTAATGAACAATAGTTTATAGTAGTGAGGAACTACAAATATATAAAGAATGCTAATATATACAAGTGCTACCTACTCTGAATTCATCAGCAAAACTACACAGCATAGAAGAATAAACTTGCCAAACCAACACCAACGTTAACCTTTGAGCCTCCAGTGTATTTCCGATTGTGGTTTCAGTTCCAGTTCTACTTCCATTAGCACTAATATTCAAACCAGAACGAAACCAGAGAACCTAACCACCTCATGTTGAGTCTTTATATTAATATAACTAGCTCATATAACATTTTTATGAAAACAAAGTAGCAGATCAAATAATCTCACTACTACTACTCATAGGATTGGATATTTGGATAACAAGCTGAATTAGTCACATCTTCTTTCAGTCTCACCTACTAACCATAGACAAGTTCCTCTTCATTGCATTTTATAAGACATTCTGAGACTGTTCTATCAAAACCTATTTACATCTGTCGGATTGTGTGCACAGAAAAATCCAAATGAAGTGGTTCTTTCTTTCTTACGTGTTTAATCCATAAAAATCCATTCTGAATTACCATTGACGTAATAGCGTGATATCACAAAAGTAACATTTATCCCCATAATTAGTACTATTTTGGTTAAGCAACAATTACAGATATTTTCTATATAAACTGCTGGAAATGATATGAAAAGTAACACAAATTACAAAAAAATCAAAACTGCATTCTTGGTAGTGAAAACATCTGTGCCAATACGTGTTGCTATCTACTGATTCATTATACGTATACCTGATAGAGTGACTACAAGATACACATGGACAGTCTAGTTGGGGGTTCGTGGCCAAATAGAAAATAGTAAAGAAGGATTGTGAGAAATCCTTCTCGCCACTCTCTCTCTCTTGCTCGTAAATATCTTATGCTAAACACGACAATGACTCGAGTAAGATATACTTTGCAAATATTACTCTATGCAGTAATACTACTCAATCTTATAGGCAACTTTTACATACAAATTACATATACTTCACCTTTATTATACTTACGTAGTACATAACACTGGTGCTTTGGTACCAAAGTTTTTACTATCTCTTTTACAGCATTCATTCATTTTATAGCTGCCCATGCACAGCTACACACTTTCATGAACTCATCCAACTTTTATAAAGTTATTGCGTAATTTGTACATTTTTACGAGTTAAAAATCTACCTGGTGCATGTAACAAATGGATTTGACTCTTTAAAAATAGTTTACAATGATTGGGAATGGGTGAGTGTGAATACTGAAGTGCATCCTTGTGTTTACATATCTGTGGAGCTATTTAAAATGAAGTAAAATGTGTTTTAACTGGAAGAGTGGGCCACAATGCTGTTTTGTTACTATTCTGGGAAGGATATCCGTCTGAGTAAAACCAATTACCATTGAAAGGATAAAATGATAAGGAAAGCCAACAGACAAGACAATCGTCGTGTGTTTACCAAAAGCTAACAAAGTTATTAAAACACTACATGTTTACCGTACTAATGTGTTTTATCCTTGCAAAATATTATCTATAGTAGCCAATGTTAATTAGTAAATCATAAAACTTGTATGTACAACTATCTATCATAATATTAATTTGTGTATCAGTGAAATGGACTGTTATTAATAAACACGGGGAGTTAAAAGTGGAATTACAAGAATATTATGTCTACAAACTGTAAAAAATGTTTTAAGGATGGTGACTTAAAAGTTCTTTACAATTCAAACTGGATGTTATGTAGATATCTCATGTAGATTTAAATGTGGTATTCCTTTGGTCGTATGTATAATTTGTACGTGAGGCACATACAAGAAGTCACTATACATGGTGAGTGTGTATGAAAAAAAGAAACAAGTTTATGTTACTTGAGTCGCAGTTGTTACTTTATTTACTGATGAGTTTCGAGCAGCCAGCCACAATATAAGATATTGTATGTTATCATTTTTCTCAGTTCAGTAGCTCCAGTCATACCACTGACGACCTATCTCCGTTCGCTCCTCAACCCCAACGACAAAAACTTTTACATTTATTTTTAAAACCACTACAACCCAAAAAGTGGACTCATAGCCCAAAGTGCTCTACTATTAATACACCGACTCTGCTGAGTGCTGACTCTGCTGACCTTAACCCTTCAACAAATAACTTGTTCCTTATCTACAGAAAATATTTCTTGGTAGAAATGCGGTGTGTCAACTCATCATTCCCTGCATTGTGCGTCTATCTGTAAACCTTTGAATTACTTTGCAACAGAAGGTTTTGACTTTGGACAAGTAAAATGTTGACACAATTTCATGAAAATATTACTTGGGGTTTTTAAGTGTTGTGCTGTCAACTATAAGGCTTGTATTGGAGCCAAAGTGACCTCTCGCAACGGGCGAGGTCATAAACATATACAAAATGGCATCAGACTGTCGAATAACCAAACTGGGGAATTTATTCCCATTTAAAGTTAAAAGTTTCAAATTAAGTCTACTTCTCTTTGTGGTTATTAGTACAAGTGTGAGTGTGTGTGTTGGGATCAACTTCAATTGTGATTCTGTTGTAGCTGCAAAAAAGTGTCGTTGTGGTAGGGGAAATGAATTTGGATGGGAAACACAATGTCCTGCAGGATTTTTGGAACAATATCCTATTGCTCTAAATGGTATGAATTTTTTTGATTACTTTTATTAGATTTTCTATTTTTGCGACCTGTAGTGTTTTTCTGCTAGTGAATTACAGACACGATTTATGTATTAAAACTTAGGGCATTTGCACAACGTGGTCTGCTAAAACTTAACATACACAAAATAATTGTTACAAAATAATAACACACGAGATAATATGTAGAAGGAAAAATGAAAGTTAGGATATGCTTTAAGGTTGATTTTTATGTAATGCATAATTCCTTGCTGTAGTAATAGCAAGAGTTTGAAATTCAACAAAAGAAAAGAACATCCGGGACAAGAATTTATAATTGGGACACTTGACACTTCCAATACCATATAAGCAACTTTCTTTTATCATATAAGATATATGCACAAAAGTACAATGTACAAAGCCTTATGGGCCTTGACTTGTAGCTACTTACTATCCCTAAAATGAAATGTTCATTAGAATCAAATAAGTAATATTTATGATGCCTTGCAGCTATACTTATGGGTGTCTGCAACTATAAGTGTCCATTTGACAATGTGATGGCTTGGCCACGCCATGAGATGCATTAGAGTTAACGTTTCCGAAATAATCTTGAAAATTCCTATAAAAGCATGCAAACATTTACCAGATTTGTAGCAACCGTACATAAATTAAAATATTTAAACTACACAGAGGCTGAGGTACTAATCCTATGCCCATATACAACGACCACTATCTAACGATGTTAATAATATGAACAGCAGTAAAATTTACACGAAGCTATTGCATTGAGAAGTAGGTCTATCTGCGTCTCAGAATCAGATATGCATTTTAAAGGGAGAAAAGAAACATAATCTCCGTTAGGTACTGAAATAGAATTTTGTCATTGTGTGGTTCTTCCCCATTAATGTATACACGAGTCCAGTAGAATGAAGTTAAGGATTCAATTTAAGAAATAAAACGCTATTTATGAAATTGCTGCTGCCTCTACCTGTGATGATTTGCAATTTTTTCCTGAATGATGAGGAACTTTATGAAAATGCTTTTGATTTTGCAGTTCTGCCATCAAGGAAAAATCCTGGTCAAGTCTTGTTGCAAGTAAGTTGCATTGCAAATGTTGACAGCTTTCCGTGGGAATTAATTGCAGGTCTTGACCTAGGCAAAGATGATCAAGGATTTCGCGTAACGGCGCTGGATATTAGTTATTGCTCACCTCTATCAATCGTCGATGTAAGACAATCATTTAACTTTGCATTGGAAAACAATTCATACCTGCATTGACAATCTGTTTGTAATTATTTCTTAATTTTATATTATTTTTATGATTTTTGACAGGGTTTCCTCGGGTTTTTCAAGCAGATAAACTTAAATGGTTCGGATATAGAAGACCTAAGTTTTAAATCTAGACCTAACGTCTCAATCTCACTGCCACAAAATTTTTTCAATGAAATGCCAAACCTAATTAAGGTAGATCTTAGTAACAATAAGCTGCGGACATTTCCACATTTGGGCAGTTTAGAGAGACTCAAAGTGCTCCTTCTTAAATACAATGAGTTGGTGAATGTTCCAAGAGATGCATTTGCAAATAACAAAAATCTTACTCAGATATATTTAGAAAGAAATAAATTGACAAAAGTGGAAAAGGCCGTTTTTCCAGACCGAATACAACTACTCGACCTTAAAGACAATAACATTTCTACTTTGACATTCGAATCATTTGCAAATCTAAAGAATCTCAGAACGCTTTATCTGGACAATAACCCATTGGACAATTTTGAAGTGAATACATTTAACGATCTACTAGAATTGAAGGAATTATCATTGAGAAGAGTCGAGCTCAAGGAGTTTCCTTCTCTAACAAATTTATTTAAATTGGAAGAATTGACAGTTAGTCGTCCCAGAAAGGTCAATTTAGCTTATGCTGAAGATCAAGCCACGACAACATTTTTTCCAGAAGGAGAAGGTGGCTCCACAACAATATCTCCTCCAGAAGAAATCTTTCTGAATGTAACTTTGAACAATTTGCCAAATCTCAAGAAACTTCATCTTGTCAGTTTAGACTTAACTGAGTTCCCAGTGCTGAATAATCTTTCCAATCTCACCGAACTGAATTTGAAACTAAATAAGCTTCAAAGTTTCCCATTAAAATATTTATCACAACTTCCTAAGCTCAAAGTATTGGATGTGAGTAGAAATTATCTGACTGAATTAAATCCTCCAGGGGTTAATGGGTTACAAGAGTTGAATCTACGTGACAACAAATTAACCACGTTGAACTCCGTCTTTTTTGGACAATCAAGCGAATTAGCCAAAATTGTTTTATCCAGTAATGAGGTAAGCCCGACTACAACACTTTTTAAATGCTGAAACTCATAATAGCTTCACAATATTAGATTTTATTTTAGTACCTAACCTATATGGATGTTCGTGATGTCTGTTTTTTTGCAAACATATGCATTAAACATAATAGTTGTTTTGTTTTCGCAGTTGATTTGAATTGGAAATTACTTTTACCGATGCTTTGCATGATAAAACAATTTTCATAGAAGTTGACTGAAATGGTAAAGTAATTGGCGGTGGAATTTTTGTTGCTTAAAGAACTTTTATTGCCATTTCTATTCCACAATAGGCGATGTATAATCTGAAATCTGTTTGCTAATTTTGATTGCCATTACATATCATAGGGGCCAAAGTTTCCATTTAAGCTGTATATTTTAAGTATGTAGACACTTTAGAGCATCGTTAATATCCCGTCTCGTAAATATACGTAGTTGCATTTTTCAACATTGGGAACTGGATTGCATTAGCAAATAGGTAATTTAAATCTATTCAACGAAACAATACTTTGCAAATATTTTGCATAATTATTATATAGCTAGAACAATTCTGCATAATCATATTAGATATTAGCCCGATAGCATTATGATTATGTAGTCAGACGTAGAGTATTTTAATAGTTCTCACAGTGAGTCATCACATCATAAGCCAAAGCCATGGTCATTACGTGCGCAGGGAAAAACTTGTGTAGTAAGCAACTAGTAAGAGAAACGAAGGTATACTTCAGCATTCACGGAGGCTGAAAATGAGACTGAGTGAGAGGTACACTGCTGGACAATGCAAATAATAAATAAATTCTATAGGAAAAGATACCTACGCAATAATGGAGCACAAAAAATCATCTGCAATACAAAAGAATAATTCATTGTAGAGTCAACGTGTTTTTCTTTTCGCCACATCGTTACCTTTTTGCTTGCTAGTTTTTTAAACTCAACTGCTGTCATTATGTGAAAAACTTGTAATATAAAATTATTACAGTACGATATTTTATCATAAACATGTTTAATAAATTGTGCAATAAGACTTAATAAGACATTGCACTTCACACTTCAAGAAATTTTTGTAAATTGAATCTATAAGAGCATTTCATGTTTAACGGATCAAGGCTATCAAAATTTGTTTCCATTTTAAGTTTTAGATTCCCTGAAGATGATAATAGAATTTTGTCGAAAGCTAATGATATTTTGAATATATACTTTGATAGCAAACATTCGCATCTAAACACTATTGTAATAGGAAATACTATATACATGTCAAAAAGGTAACGAGTTCTAAGCATAACATGAATGAAATTGCAATGGTAAAATAAATCGAAGTACGAAAGGCAATCTAACTGTGACTGCACTTCAATTTGCTACCTGGTTAAACGGATGATTTCATAGATAATTATTGCTAGGAAGACAATTGTAGTTTTCTTGTGCAGCTGACATTGTCTTGAGTAGTCATCTTATGTTTGAGCATCTAGTAATTACCTGAATCTGCTTTCTTGTTTAAGTTTTATGATGTGAGATGACATATACCATACGTGGTGTGCAATGGTGCATTACAGATTGCAAACCTATTGCTCACTTGTTTTGTTTCTTAGCTGTAACTAGAATGACTTCAAAAATACATGCTTAAAAACTTATACTGTCATGTCAAGTACCAAACCAAATTGATGCAAAGTCATTTCATAACCAGTTTCAACCGCTGCAAAAAGCCAGTTTTCGCAAGTTTACGATTTCATTATTACAGATTGCAGGTAGGGTTGTTTTTGGATTGATTTATTAGTATTTTTATTTAAATACCTAGCAAAAACTTTCGATGTTTAAAGAACTTGACATGGATCTCAAAGGAATCTTTAGTAATTGAACAATAAGTAGCAGTAGGAAAACATTTGAGCCCTTTTAATTAAGTGCAAGTGGTACTCTTGGTATTTTTGTGGTACTACTTAGAAATCGTTAACGGTCGAAGTACTCCTGCAGGATCCTGTGGCTATAGTTATGACTTGTGTGTTCATGAATCCAACGTCCAATGCAATCGTACGAAGCATTAAATGTTCTAATCAGGGTCTAATTGAATATATTTTGTCCTAGATTGATTCCATAACGGATGAGACATTCGGATCCCTCATGAATCTCACCGAATTAGATCTTTCAGACAACAGTCTTTCATTAGACAATGGGAAGAAATATCTAGTGTTTGAAACTGAATTGCCTAATGTTGGTAGCAATCAATCTCCTTTGAGGAATAACTTGAAACTACAGAAGCTCAATCTAAACAAAAACCGAATTGACACAATTTTTGAGGATTGGAGGTTCTTAATGGGATCGCTGAATTTCCTTGATTTGAGCAATAACCTATTTACATCTCTCTCAGCGAATGACTTTTCCTTCACTCAACAGTAATTCATCTCAAACAATCTACTTACGACTTACGTAGCATAATATCAAACTACATTTACTAAAGCGAAGTATTTTCAATTTCAGGCGAATTAAAGTGGATTTGAAAAATAATGACATTACACATATTGATATGGAAGACGCGATGGTATTTCTGAATCAGGACACTGATGCTGATACTAACCAAGATGTTCAAAATTTGGTGACTATAAATTTGGGGAATAATCCTCTTGACTGTGACTGCAGAGCATACCATCTGAAAAAGTTCCATTCGAATATGTACAAACTTCAAACATCAGATATAACCTGTGCAACTCCAGAGAGTTTAAATGGAGTAAATTTTAACAGTGGTAAGTTATCCAAAGACTAAAATTGAACAGTTTTTAAAGGCTTAAACTAATCCAAGAAAAATTATTACAGTGCCGGATAAAGATTTTAAATGTCCCGTGAAGTACGGATGTCCAGAAGGTTGTGAATGTTTGCAAGTTTCTGCAGATTTGACAATTTTGGTGAACTGTTCCAACAGAAATCTCAGCAGCTCTAGATTAGGACTCCCCCAGCTGTCTAACGATGATATCCTCAGGGAACTAAGATCTAGCTCAAGTTGGAAATTGGATTTGGATCTCTCCGGAAATGGGATCACTGTATTGAATCGCTCATACATATCAAGTACGTATTACAATTGTATATTTTCATTGTGTACATCTTGTCCCTGTCAATCTGTCATCGCTTCAATCATTCTTTGATTGCCATCATGTAGTTTGAAGATTGTACATTAGATAACACAAAGCTGTTAGTCAACCTAAAGTTTCTCAAGATTTCAAAAGATACATATATTTTACAGAGAATACATTTTTTTGCATATTTTACGACTTCCTTTGTTTGAAAACCTTTAATCATAGGAATAGAAATGAATGCATTACACAGGTTTGGTGAATTGAATTTCTCACTGTTTATGAGAATGGCAATTCTCAATCTAGTTTTATTCTCCCAGGTTAGTTGTTCTTAAAAATGCTGTCCATGAATAGGTCATTGGATATGTACGTAATAGGTGAGGTAAAAAATGGAATACGCGCTTCCATACTCAGAGAAATAAATTATTTTATATTTGATGTGGCTATCAGATTTCTGTCCATACAAGTGAATTAAGCATTTAAAATGATATTACAAACACTTGAAACACGTTCTGATGAGGTAGCTACATAATTATAGTGTTTAAATGACTATATAATATATGAATCAATGCTTGTACTACACTATATGTATTAAAATTAAGTTATGTTATTTGTTTTTCAGCCTTATCTCCACATATAAGGAATGTTGACCTTTCAGACAACCAATTACAATCGCTGTCCTTCCTCGAATTTCTGGATAATAATAATGAAACCAACTTTGCCCTGGCACACAATCCTTTTCCGTGCCAAGACTGTACTAGTTTTCAAAATTTGTGGCGAAGGTACACTCGTCGATTAGACGTGGACAATATGACATGTATTTACAATGCAGAAACTCGCTATCTAATGAGCCTCGAAGATTTTGAGGATATTTGTCCTAGAATTTTGTTTTCAACTGAACTTCGCGTTTTGGTCATTGTGGCATCCCTCTTGTTGGCTGTCCTTGTGTTTGTGGTCGCCATTTACATTCGCCATGGCTGGGCTATCAGAGCATTCCTCTATTCAAAAGGACTTGGCTGCTGTCTATGCTGCGATTCTATGGATGACGATGAAGACAAAATTTATGACGCCTTCGTATCTTATTCACATAAGGTTCTTACATAAACATTTATTTAACTCGAATTGTTTACAATACTAACTGCATAAAATTGAGGTTACACAACTTGTCAACTTTCTCCTTTTAAGATGAATAAGGAATACAAATAATTAACATAATTTGCACTAGAATAAGATCACGATAAATATTTACACTAAACATTTATCCTTGCTTTGCATGTACCTTTGTTTTATATAAATATATGTGTATACATGTAATACGCATAATATTATCTGTATATAGATAAGACTACCTTGTTTGCTGTCTAAATAGTAATCTAACAATGACTCGTAGGATTTGTGATCAGTATTTACCATTATTACCTCTTACAAAAATTCCGAAGGCTTATTATTTACATAACTCTTGGAATCACATTCCTAGTCACTGTAATGTTACACCGAAGGATAATTTCATGTTTAATTGTTCAATTACATCAAAGTAATCATTAATCGTTTTATTTATATGAATTACACAGGATGAAGACTGGGTGCTTAATGAACTGGTGAATCGTCTGGAAGAAAGAGATGGGTTTAAAGTTTGTGTGCATATCAGAGATTGGATCCCTGGAGCTTTTATTACTGAGCAAATCGTCCGTTCTGTTGATCAATCTAGACGGACTGTTATTGTTCTCTCTAAACATTTTGTCGAGAGCATTTGGTCACGTCTTGAGTTTAAAACAGCTCATTCTCAGGTAATGAGGTTTTCTTGTTCATTTGTTATTCTCCATTATTATTGCTAAATACATAAAGTTGTGAGCTCCTCCTCCTCTGTGTATCATTAGCATGTTCCTTATGGAATTTCAAGCTTAAGTACAGTGATTTAACATTTTAATAATGTAAGTTTGACTACTTGTACTAATAAGTGCAGAGCAAACTATGTACTGACTAATCTTGAATCCATATGAAGCATGTACTAATGCAATTTTGTACGTAAGTTGAAGGTTAACGACAAGCTCAATAGTTTGAATTTAACTATCTGTGTATGTATGGACTTTTGACGTAATTCACGTAATGGGAAATTTGATTGAATAGTTACCACAAATGAAACAAAGTTATAGTTGTATCTTAATTTATTATTATGGGGAACTTTGACAAGGATTTCATACACTTACGTATTCAAAATCAAATTATTGAATTGGGAATATTGGGATTTATAAATTAATAGTTTGAATTTTGCAGATTTAGTATGCTAATGATACTGTTAATGCTTGCTAATTAACTTGTATCGGCTGTTGTTGTGGTTGTGATGTCATTATCATTAGTGAGTACATACTTAGTACTAACATGGTTTGAGCTGTTGTAAAATTAATGCGTGATTTTGAGTCATATAATTAAGAGTCTCAGTATTGGTTTAGTATTATATTATCGGCTCTTATTATCACAAAGTTAAGCAAAGTAATTAATTTAAATGAGGTTTTGGTTTTATCTAATGTGCAGTATTCTAAGCACAAAATACATAATTAACCCAAATGGTTTTCTGCATGTGTGATATAATGGTACAGAGTACATAAAGGTATACTAAAATATTCTAAAATAATTTGTGTTAAATAATTCCAGGCTATAAATGACGGGACGAATCGTCTGATATTGATTCTTATGGGAGATGAACTGACTGATGAGGATATTAAAGACGAAGATCTTCGTCTATACATGAAAATGAACACCTATCTAAAATGGAACGACCCATGGTTTTGGCACAAACTCAAATATGCCCTTCCGCACAAAAAGAATGCTATGGAGGAAAATAGAAATATACTTCAAAAACGCGAACAAAGAGAAAGAGCAATACAGTTGGACAAACTCAGAGCTAAAATTGAGCAAAATGTGTAGTAATTACAGAAACTGTAACAAACAAGACTTAACTTTGTTATATTTTTAATAAGACTCATTTTATGTAGTTATGTAGGAATATGTAAAAACATTAGCAGTGCACAATTAGGAAGATATAATAATAATTAGTTTAAGAATTGCCTTTTTGAAGCTAATAGAGGTGAGCGTAAGGTTACGAAGACTTGTATACAAATTCCTAATTAAATTACAATTAGTAGCAAATACTTTTATACTAAGGTAGTAATTGACAATTTTGAAATTGTATTACTCTACCATTTGTTATTGGTAATGATGTAATATTTCGTTATCTAAAATTACTGCGATCTAATAGATGTGTAACAGCAGAAGACCAGAAGAGATAGAACTGAAAACGGAACTCAAACCGATTACCTTGACTAACAGGTAAAAGGAAATGCCTTACTGCAGTAACAGATGAGTCTCTTTGATGTATCTGTTGTTTGCTGTTAGGATTGTACAAGTACAAAATAAACTACAACTGACGAAATCGATGAATGTGAGTTGATGTACATGTGAAAATAAACAATTGTAGCATGTAATGTAAAATGTACCTGTTAATATGTTTGTAGTTAATTGTATGTTATAAATGAAAATGGTAATCAGTTTAGTTAAATATAAGAACCTGTCTTTTTGACTCGTTTTTATCCAGATTTGTTGTCGTTAATAGTTAAATTATTGTCCATAATACACTTTACTGTACTATAGTTATGGATTTTGGATGGTGTATGGACGTCTATGATGCAATGGTCATTCCGTTATAAAATGATTATATTTGATAATGATAAGTATACTCAAATAAATATTTAGTAACAATACATCATATTGAATAATATTTTACGTTCGTAACGTTTCATACCATTTTTACATGAAGATTATCTAAATTTTAAAAAGTTAGCATAAGGTAGTTCATATAAAAAGTTCGTATGTACATACATGAAAACAGATAAGTTAACGTTAATAAGTACAAGATTTTTTTAGACTATCATTGGAAACCTTTCTGCTGCCTAAATGTTGTTAGTAAACGAAAATGAAACTTCAATTTTATTTTATTTGCATTGATTTTAAATATCAATTCCTGTCTGTTGTCCGTGCTATGATTCAATTTTCTAGAGCTCTGCAGGCTTGTGTTAGATCAATTTTATTATAACTGACTTGGGTACCTTGAGCATGGTAATATCAAATTGGATAAGAAATCGAAGACACGTGAACCTGCAGAATAGAAGTCATCTACTGTTAGCCGTACTAGGTCAAAGTCTGTATCATTGATTAATGTAAATCGTCAAGATATTTTCAGGTCTCCAAACTTATAGGGAAATAGGGATTTATACTATTCCCAATCTTAGTAGATGACTAAACAAAAACTTTTGTTAGAAATCAAAAGGCTTTTATTCTGTCAAAAATAGAGTAGGGACTTCAATACAATGAACCATCATTAACAAAATGTACAGGTTTCTTTAGCATAATCAATATGGCCTATATATTTATACACTAGAATATATAGACCACACAGCATACCGCAATACTATATGTACATAAAATATTTCTGTAATCGAACTAAAATTTTACGACTTATTGCAGCCATACGTATACTTTCCTCAAGCACGGAACTTATTGAATGATCACAAATATATTATTTCTGCTCATACATTCAGAAGAATTCTGTCCAAGTACACAGGTAGAAAAGCACACTAAACCAAATTGCATAATTTCTTCTTTCCAGAGAGTTTTATTGCTAAATACCAATCAGTTGAATCATAATTAGCAACATGGAGAAAATTTCTTTGATAATTTCATATAAAATAATCTGTGTAACTTCCTTAGTGTTTTCCCCTCTTATAATTTAAATATAAGTGACCGTTTTGTTTATTCGAATTGAAATTATGAAGATTTTCTCAGTCAAATAAAAATAACCATCTCTAATACAATGTAAATTGTTCCTTCAACCATTTTATCTGTAAAATTTTAACAGATAACCAGAGTCAAAAATGTGTTTTTTAGGAAAATTCGGAAAATTGCCTATACTACTCTAATTCAGTGACTCCACTTCACTCCAATGCATTCTGCATATTGCAATGTGCAGAATTTGTGTTCATAGACGAAGAAGTTCAAAGAGTTCAGGTAGGGTATCTGGTGATTGGTGATGGATGGTGTTAAATAATGCTTTTCAGATGAGACAAATGTTAAAAATTACTTAAGGAATAGTGTACAAAGGGCGAAAAGGAAAATGGGACTTCTCAACGTTCTCAGAAAATGGATGGGTGGTCTTTCAAAAGGAATGAGAAATAAATGGAGAAGAATTTTTAATAGAGGTCAAGTAGCTCCTACCGCTTCTGAGGTAAAAGTAACATAACATTTGTACAATGGAATATTGAATTCATGCACGCATGTAAATAATACATGCCGTATTATATAGGTAACAAATTTTGAATGGTTGGTGGTTTATTTATCATAAAAATCACCGTAAAAATAAAAAAATTCAACGAAGAAAAGGAATACAATTCTACAAAGGTTCAATTCTACTAATTGCAAGTATCATTGCTTTCATAGGATGCCGAAAGAGAGCTTCAGTGGGTTGGTGACGGATTTTATGTCGAAGACATCTTTGAACACATGGTTAACGAATTGGTGAGATTAAAAATTGATTCCATTTTCGATAAGAAATATTTCCTTTGTGCTGTTGAAAATCGTTTGTTTTTCTAGAAAAATGGAGGAGGCGATAAAAGCAAAAGAAAATTTGGATTTAAAACTGTAGCAAAAGTTACCCGCATGGGTGCTAAAAAACGTCAACCAAGAAAAAAGTTCACCTTCAAATCCATTGCAAACGTTAGCAGACTTGCAACAAATCAAACTATGAGTGTTGAAGTGCCTGATAAATGACCTAAAGAAAGTCATGTAATCGGGAAGATTGCCACACTTTTTACCTATTAACTGGCTTGGACTTTAATACGCAGTGGATTATAATGTCTGATTTTATACAAATTAACCAGCACCTGCACTCTGTGATTTACTCCCTAAGTGTGACATGATGACTGTGTAATACAAATTCTGTTGATGATTAAATCATAACATGCCAACTACAGTATTTGTGCTCTTCCTTTTGACATCTTTTGCAAAACCATTTCTATCAACTCCCCATTAACCTATAATTTATTGGTATATATTATACTACACTTATGTTTGCATGTTTAATGTGGGATCATACCTTTTCAAATAAACGAGTTAATGATTTATAATTCAAGACCAATTTTTATATGATACTTAGAATTAGGGATCAATAATTTTTCAGTGAATAACATTCCGTAAACACTATTTGGTCAATTTTAATAATTAATAGTAATTATTTACATATTTAAATAGCACTGTTGTAAATTGTATTTGTATTGATTAGTATTACTATGTATGTACCTACAGAGGCAAAGCCTACATAGGTTTTCAGGTGGTATAGCACATTGCATTATGATGAACTTTATCTCAAAATCATTTGTACAGTAAAAAGTTGATATACTTCTTTAATAGGTATTTACCACGTTTACCCCTTAGTATGACCATGTATGACTATTCTTTAACTTGTGGTCGTATGAATCGTCCCCAGAATAATGTCGTTTCAGCCCGAATATGGTATATAAAGAATATAAACGGTCGATTTGCAATAAAAGTTATAGGAATTTCATCAATTGTTCGATCACCAATTCCGGCAGTTGCAGCAGAGGCTACTGTACCACTTTCATCTAGGTCTATGCAAGCTTGATGGTATACTGAAGATACATACAGTCCTTCTGTAAAATAGAAGTGAGCGTTACAAATCTGGCCATAATATTAAAATATATCATCGTTGCCATTACAGTTTTAGCAAAAAATACTTACTTTTTTCAGACATTCTCGTAAAATTTGCACTCAGGGAATTGAACATTGAAGATAGACCCATTCTAGTTAAAATATCTTCCATTTGCCCTTCAGTTCTGATATTCATTTTTGGAATTTTCACGGCAACATTTTGAGATTTCATGGAACGGATGCTTTCGGCCAATATTTTCGAATTAAGTCTTGCCTCTACATTCTGGAAATTATTAGAAAATGAATTAAAATGATAAGCATCTCCTCAGGATAATTTTCTAGTGCTAGTAGACAGTATATAGTATAAGAAAATAATGAAACTGTCAGTTATAGTTACCTTTAATCCCTCCACACCATTGATAGCTTTAGGCAGCATTATAAAGAAAGCCGTTTTCTTGTCTTTGTACGGTAAAGAAATCATTTGGTAGTTCTCGTTTTCCATATAGGGAACATTTAATTGATTTGTCATTAGCTTCGTAAGTACAGGTTCGGAAGGTGAAACAAAAAATTCCTTCTTCCGAGTGAAACTTATGGGAAATGGTGTCTCCCACTGCCCTTTGAAGTATACAGCGTTGATAAAAACAAAAGTAGTGGTACTGGACGGATTGTGTTGCACTATATCTTCGATTTCCCCCTAAAATAAATACGATTTTAAAATTTGACCAATTTATGGAAATAATTTGTATTACCTATATTTTATATTTAATAATATTTTTACTCACATGAGTTTTTTCGCTGACCCAGTCGTTTGCGGTTTTCTTAAATAGATCTCCTTTTGTAGCAAAATCGATAGTTTTTACAGGAGCATCATAATATTCGCCAGCGTTGTTGACAAACGATTCCCTTAGTGGATATTTTTCATCAGCGAACATAATATTAGCAATTTCGAGAGAAACATCACTTCCAGAATTTGTGTTGAGATATGTTAGCAGACGACGAAAAGAAGAATGGAACCTTTCTACTTTTTCTGCATCGGAAGATTGAATTGGGTCTGATTTTCTCACTTTTAGTGCCAATTCCTGTATATACAAAATGTATACGATTATATAGATATTGACTTTAGCCCATCTGATCAAGTAAATGAAAATAATAATATTATATTTTACATCAAAAGTTTGTCCATCAGCTCCTAACAGGAGTAATGCCAGACAATTATATACACTAAAGGGCGATATTATATTGTTGTCACTGCTCCATTGACTATTTTTTAAGATATCAAAGGTCAAATCTCTTGTGTCAATCACATCGGAGGTTGAAATCTCTGTAGTTTTTCTTTTAGATTCACTATGAGTAATACTCGCTGGACTGGATTGTGTTCCATAGGAAGGCTTTTTATCCGAAATCGGAGAACTAGGAACCAAACTACCTTTCTGAAGAATATTATTTGGGTTATGTCGATCTTGAAATGTTAATGGCCCGCCTACTTCTGAAAAATGCAATTTTGTATTACTTTTCTTACGTCTATCGATATCTACATCTTCGTTATTTGGAAACTCAACAGTAGCTTGCTTTATTGATTCACCTTCAACCATCTCTATTGACGGCCGGTATCTATTTTTATTAATTCGATCTTTCAATAAATTTTCAGACTCAAAAGGTGTTGGTTCATCATCAACTTCGGCAGACTTGTGTACCGCATCTGAGAGTTTCGTTAGAACTTCAAGGAGATAATTCCTCCGTGATTGACTGTTGTTAGGAAAATTACTGAAAATACAAAGAAAATTATTTTATTTTACTTTATTAACGATCCTTGGTTAAAATACAATAAAAAATTGAATCTTTTAGCAATTGCTATGATTTGACACTCACCGAGGGATGTACACAAACACGACAGCCTCTGGATTTGATGGTGAACGAATATTCGATACATTTATCAGAGATTCTGATGGATACTGTAGTGGAGGGGCAGCAAATGAAGATTCGAGAGTTATCACTGCAAAATATATTGCTCCAAGCATACTAATTGCCCGATTTTTCTGCATTTCAGATTTTATTCGGAAACTTGGTACACTTTTATCACAAAAATTACTAGGGTGGCTAATGCAACAAGTTTTTTCTTCTGCAATTTCCCAGATCACTTTCTTTGATGTGTCAAAATCAGTTTCAGAAAAGTTCTATGGTATATTTGAGACTTTAGATTTAAATAATTCTCAAATGTATCACTAATTAGCTTTATCACATTTCATTGATATTTTATTACCCTACAATTACAGACGAGTCTCATAGTGGTCTAACGAGCTCTACATATACAATGGTCCCTCACCTAAGAAATCCCCACAAGTACAACAATAAAAATGAATCACTGAAGATAAAATGTTTCCTGCGTCACTTCATGCAAATAGGTACAGAGTTCGAATTCGATAGTCCATGTATCTGTTGTAAGTATCTGTGTAAGACGAAATATAATCTTGCTTGACAACTATCGGTCTTCTTTATCTTGGTGGAATAAACGGTTGCAGGCATGTGGTCAAATGAGGTTTGTTGTGGGACATATCATAAAACTTGTAGAGCTACGATAAAATATTGGTGCGTATAGATAGTGTGTATACAGTATGCTCAAACTGCTATACTTATAACTTTTTTAGGCAAGTTGGCTGAATAATTGGTTTATAGAGTTGAGTTAGCTGGTGCACCATTTAAGACACTGGATTTATTAAGGCGAAGATTAGATGGGATCTTGCAAGTCTAGACTAGATACAGAGGATGGGCGACTGAAGGGCAAGTACTCGCAGAAAAATGTACTAATACATGCGCTATTTTATCCAACACGCTCATTTACGCAGGCAAAACATTTCCATGATAATCTGCAAAAGAGAAAACAATAATTAATTTTTCTTTTCAGTGACGACAATGCCAATTGGTAAACAAAATCTCTACATAAATCTGTAACAAACTACATTGTATATTGCCAATTCATTGAAAATGTTGCAATAGTAAATAGTAATACTACAATCTGCTGGAAATCAAAGACTTGTTATTTTGTATCAGGCCAGGCACTGACATTCTCACGTCACAATCTACTCCAAACCTGAACCTATTTTATTTATTGACTTTACTACTCACGCTACGCTTGCCCATATTTATCTATGTAACTTAATTACCTACTGTATTTCGGAAGGATTCTTTCAATTTGACTGTTAATGAGAAAATAATAGCTTCTTTGCCCATGTTAGGATTCACTAATTATTAACAGATAATTCAACATCACAGTAATGCTGCTGGAAGATAAATGGAACAAATTGTAAATGCGGTGTGAAATACTTATTATAATATAGAGAATTTCCTTATACTTATAAATATATAGAATTAAACAGAAAAAAAATTTGCATAACAGTTTGTT
Organism: Tomocerus qinae; assembly: GCA_020055645.1. Lineage (NCBI taxonomy): Eukaryota > Metazoa > Arthropoda > Collembola > Entomobryomorpha > Tomoceridae > Tomocerus > Tomocerus qinae. Next base: position 14,649,737 of record CM034547.1, on the reverse strand, counting down.
TCATAAATTAAATTATAGAAACACTATTAGAAGGAAAAACCATTTCTGAATTAAGTATTATTTGTTCAGACGGCATTACAAAATAATTAAGGAGTTTTATCCCATTTGCGTGCATTATCCGTTAATTATATCCTAATTTTCCATAAACTCTTCACATTTTGAGACAAATGATAATCTTTTACTGTCATTGTTACTAGTAGGGAAAACCCATTGCTCCCTTTCATGACTAATCCGCAATAACTGTCAGATTAATATTTACCATGAAACGGCACAAGTATTTGTTCTTTCGGTTCAGAAAGCTGATCATATAAATAGCATAATATTTAAGTATTAGTTTTAGATTTACGTATTGCGCAATGAAAATTATCAATGCAGGTCAAGTAAAAGGAATATCTCGGAAAGAGGCTTACATGAAATATTTTAATGCAACTATTTTCCTCTGTATAAGTACGAGGTAAATAAGTAAAATAGAAATAATTTATACTTACTCTGTTGTGTTGTGGTACAGAGAAACGTCTTATTAGGAAGGAGGTAAAGGAAAGGCACAGCACAATATTAATTCTTTCCTTTCCTTGTATTGTCTTGTTATTCAGAATCGTGTGACGACGGAATAATCTTCAGTTTCGTCGCAGATATTATGATATTAATACAGAAACCTTTTCTTTCTATGAAATGTCCATTTATTTTTACTCTGTAGCTGTGGACTTTAGTTTAAATATTCATGTTGATGTTGAATGCACATGAAGCATGAATCATAAATCTAATCTGAACGCACAGTAACTGACAGAGTTTTACTTGCAACGCAAGACCTTTGTATTAACTTATTACATAGTGAGTAAAGCTAGACTACATAGTTGATTGGGGATGTTACATACTTGAAGAAGGTACACTACTAAACAATTGAAAACTATTATATTATTCTTTATGCTCTACCAATGCCTTTAGCACAAACAAGAACAAGAACTGTACTGCATATCTAGAAGGTTAAGTGCAATGTAGGGAATATACGTACCCATTTGCGTGAGTTTTGTTTGCAGAATTCTTAAAGAAATATTCTAATAAAAAACATAACAAAAAGTAGTATTGTACTATGGAATGAATTATATTGTATCTAGCTGTACAAGGTACAAAAGATAACCACCAATTCGCACGTCTTTGCAGAGTATCAGATTTATGATAGTTCTTTAAGGGAATATTCATGAATTGCAACTGTTAAAATTATTTATGGTGCAGAAAATATTTCATTTTCCAAAATTATTGTGTTTGTCCTGTATTAGTGTATTACCCTAGATTAGCACTACAAAGGCTCTGTTGTGTTTATAACTTAAGGTTGGGAAACATTTTTAGTACATTACTGACATTTATTGTACTCTTAACAATGTGCACGTAGTTTCCTTGGTCAGTGATTTTAAATAATAAATCATTTGCATAGTTCTGCCTGAGTGCTCTACCTTACCCATGACATTGACTCATCTTTATTTTTCACAGATACTAACATACTCATTAGCTATTGCCTTAATGCATGGCTTCGAGTAAGTCGTAAGGTAAATCAGAAAATGTATATGAAGTTTGCTATACGCGTAGATGCGTATGAAGTGAATACTTGTACAAGTGTAGTATCAAGTGTAGTATTAAATAGTAACATTACCATTTCTAGCCTCTTTGGGTGCAGAATGCAAATCAACACATGATACACACAATACACACCTACTTTTTTTTAGGAAAGTGGACTGGAATACAGCCTCAAATGTAAATTCCGTCAGTTTAGAAATATACAAAGATTAATGATGTTACATATTACGCAATTTTACATAAATATTGTGATAGGAAAAAATGCGGGCAAGGAGCAGAGCTTAAATCTTTTCAATGTATCCAAACAATTTTATTGTCTGTGCCAGGGAAAATCCCATCCCATTAAAATTCGTGTCACAATTCACATCTTGGTTTTTTCAGTTGCGGTCAGTTGGTATAATCGTAAAATTAATAGCCGTCCATCGTCGTTTGAACCATTTTTAGACGCTATACAATTCCCTATTATTGCCGCAAGAAGAATTGGTACTCTAAAAGGGCATTAGGCATGTCCAGGCACGTACCTAGAAATTTGTTCAAGGGGGGGCGGAAGCAAAAATTATACCAAAAAAAAAATTTTGCAATTTTTGGCCATTTTTGAGAACAAATTTCTCTTTATCTCAGATTTAGGGGGGGCGCTATGCCCCCCCCGCCCCCCTACTAAATACGTGCTTGGGCATGTCACACTCACATTTGAAAATTGTATCTTTAAATGAATTGATAAGGCCATCATGATTTATGACCGCGCAGTGCTAGCAGAAAAGTGCTGGCTAAAAATAAGAAATACTTTTGATTAGTATATCTAAGATATTAATGTTATACATGCATGGATTAATGCAAAGAACTGAAAACAAACCTTTATTATCAAATGATATACAAAGAAAATGGTAACCTGTTTCTGTCTTCTGATATCCCATCTTCAAACATGAAAAAGTTTTACTTTCGTCATTCAATATCATTAGCATAGAAATAATTGAGACGGGCAAGTCAAAAACTAAAAGTTCGTTCTCAACGCTCATCCGAACGTAGGAAACATTTTTTTAAGAATTAAATTAGACTTTCACCTTGCCTGGAGGAATTTAAACGACCTTTCGGTCGTACGTATAACGAAATATGAGTAGTAAATACTACTCTCATGTAGCATTGCCCCACAAGACAAAAAACTAAATACGTTTACTGTATGTATATACAGCAAAGATGCAGATAGGCCAGATAACATTTTTTTACATTATTAACGTATAGGTGTTGCTAGAACTGGAAAGAGCAATTATCATTATGCAAAAAGTTAGTTTAGAAGGGCCTATTTAAGAAAAACTGTTTAGTCGATATAAATTATATTTAAAATATGATGTTCATTTGCATAATATCACATCTGCAGGATTTCTGCTTGCATGCAGCATGATTAATAATCTACCAATGCTACGTATTGCAATTCATTCTCTCGATAAAAATTATATTAAATTTACAAGACATGTCGATAGATAGTTTGTTAATGTAGCTCCCGGGGATGGTGGGATATATTTAATTTAGGGTTTGAAAGTTATGATAGGATCATATCATCATTTTACCTAATTGGGGTCATTTTAATATGTTGACATAAGCATGGGGAATAGCATCGAGCTCCTAGAAAAAATGCAGAACAATCGACATATTTTAACACTTACATCCATGCGAAAAGTAAATTGCCTCAAAATACGTGCTAAATAAATTAAATTATCTTATCTCTTATGCGGTCTTATATTAATGTTAAAAAATCAACAAATTAAGATTACTTTGGGATTTCCATTCAAGTATTTAAAAAGACATGACATTAAAAATCATCTTATCACACGCGTTTCTAAAAAATCTACATGAAATAGCACGTGAGATAAGATGAGAAGCTACACAGACGCTATAAATCATGTATAAAAACAAAAGAGCCGACTTGATGTGCCTAAGGATTAGTTGTAGCTATTACTAATATTATACCATTTTTTAATATTTGATCAAGCCACGTCTAGGAATGTAATGCGAAGCAAAGTTGAAGTCCTTGTCTCTGGAAATGCAGCAGAGCCCGTGGACTGGATAAAATGAAACCTGAATGCATTCAATTTCAATACGGACTGACGTTAGCATCGTAAAGCAGTTCCCCTTGATGTGCCATAATTATATCTCTATTGAGGATGGTTGTAACACTAAACAAGTACTACACTAGCTTTTCTAGTTTAGGGATTTGTAAGTCTATAGATACATAAACCCATGAAAAACTATTGCGAATAAATAAATGAACATATAATTTAATTTCCAGACTCCAGACCAGAATTATTTACTTTAATTCGCAGCTTTATTATTTACTTACAGGTTAAAACACGCTATATCGATTAACACTCAAGTTTTAATGAATCTATCTAACAGATTATTTATCTAACATTTTTGAATTTGATCTGTACATGTTTATTAGAAGTTTATAATACTACAATATTTAATTAAACTCAAACAGGAAAATATAGCATTACATACTTTGGAACTAAAGCATAAGCATAATATCTCTATTATAACATAAAACATTTGCAAATAATAATTCTAACTAACAATAAGAAAAGTAATCTATGAGTATAACTATAGGTATTTAAAACGGATACAAACTAAACTCTTAACTCACTTGTACAGAGCTGTTTCATCTCATCTTTTTAGGTACCTATTGTATGCAATTCTCAAACCGTTAACAGTCGTACACTCTTCAACTAATTACAAATTAGATATTTCATAATAATACAAGCAAGATTCCACTCGGGATTAGTTTTCAAGAACATAGATCTGTTAATCAGATCAATTTGCATTATTTTTTTATTCCTGAGTGAGTTAACTATACTCACTATAGTTTATTGGGGCACTATTTTTTATTACAATTTTATGAACTGACCACTTAAAACCAGTTACGCTAACTTAATCATACGAATAGAAGAGTAATACATGCTCATTTGCTTTATTGCATTGTTATTAAGCACAAGCCAAATGTACTCCTTTATTTGTATCATCCACACTAAGGCACCGAAAACTACACTCGATTTTTTTGTGTAAAATTTTCATCGACCAGATCTGAAAATTGTAAATACACGTGGACTGAAAGTGGCTGGACTGTGTGGTGTTTATACTAATTATTATAGCTAATGCTAGCGCAGCACTATTTGTCTTGAAACCCGAGTTAAGTTTACTACGAGTTATTTTAAGTTTCTAGATGAGCGTTTGCTACGTAGAAATTGGCACGTACTGAAATTGTGTGAGTATTTATTATTAGTCATTCTAAAAACGAAGAAATACCTGTTGTTATGCATTATTAATTCCTCTATTTTTGTTACATAATCTAATCTAGTAATTACGCGTATGCATTTAGTCTGATCAGACTGATCTAACTGGGATATTTTCTCTTTACGTTAAAAGAGAACAGAGAGTCTATTGGACGTGATTATTAAGTGCTATTATTGCATTAGGATAAAGTTCCTCGAGCAAGCTAAATTTTCTTTAATTTCATAGCAATACTGTCAATGTCAACCCAAGCTATATTATCTGCTGGAGAGAATCTCATTTTCATTATCAAACCGTAGCAAACACGTGATCAATATCATATCAAACATATAAACAAACTAAACCTTTTCTAATTTTATTTTTCTGCTACATAATTATACGTTACGTATTATTGAGTCTGGCATTTCGATCCAATCACAAGCACAAGTCTTTGTGTCTCCTTAAATATTTTCGACAGTAGATTCTCAGGAAAATGACAGATCTAAACCCTTTTGCTTTGATAAGAAAGTAGTACATAAGAAAAGAACACAACTATTCTACTAAAATAATATATCATCTCAGTAAAGTTTGAAAACATAATATTTAAAGATTCTGTGGTTAAAAATGTATTTTGTAAGTCACGCAGACGTTTTTCAGATCTAACTAGTTTCATTGCTTTGTAATGTAAATGTTAAAAATTGCGGACATGATTAAAGCGTTTCTATTGGTCATGCCCTGCACACGCTAATACTATCATTAAATAAACTAAAAATTATAAACCTGTCTCATGGTAGTATATGTTTACCCTAATCATTATCATTACGTACGACTGATCGTTTAATTGTACATCAGTAAAATCGTGCATTGCAGTGTATTTGCAGCCACTTTTTGTATTACAGTATCACTAATGCTCAAAATGGTGTTACTTGAAATGACTAATTGTGAGTTTTCATTCATGTTATCACGATTACTTGTTACACGCTATATTATTACAGATTATAGACAGAAATTCCTTTCAATAACTATCTAACAAATTTTAACACTAAAGTTCTCGATGTTAGTATGAACTAATTGAAATTCTACTCATTCTATTCAAAGCTACTTCCGGCAATCCTAAAACAGGACTCAATACTTGACAAAGTCTTGTATAATCTGATTCCAGTTGCTGCTGATAATCCGCTTGATCGGGAGTGATAAGGTGACCGTTTCGAATCAGCAATTCTCCACAACATTCCACAAAATCTCTGTAGTGAAAGAGAAAATACATTTAATTTAATGTTAATCCTTGCTTTAGTATTTGTAAAACGTGTCAACAGTGATGCAATTACCTAAAGATTGCTTTGAGCCTATGCATGTCTTGAGCAGGAAATTCATTTTCCTTATCTAAGAAAGCTCTCGCATAAGCCAAAGGCCCTTGATTAACCTAAATGAATCACAACAAAATTATTCATTGTACTGTTGAACAAATGCAAATTGTAAAAGTGTACTAAAGAATGAGCTTACTTGTACACTGACAGACCCTTGAAGCCTCAATTGAATTCTCTTAATATCCATGGACTGTAGCTCCGAGCGGAGTTCAGTAACCCTTCTTTGCATGTCATCAATAGCCACAACGATGGGACTAAGATCTTGCTCTTCAGAGTGAGTGACAAGAAGTCGAGAAACAACTGCAGGGAATGTGTACTCCGCTACAAAAGAAAAACAATTTGAATACCGTAAATACAGTGTAAAGGCGTAACTACAACTGAATGTGAGTAGATAACTTACTCGTTACTGTCGTTCGTCGCTTCCACTGCTGATGAACTGCAGCTTTATTATCAATGCTGATCTTATCATGAGATTTCACAGCAAAAGGTGTGTCATAAGTAAACTTCTGTACATTTTGATGCCTTCGGAAATCCTCAGACCATAGTTTTCTCCTTGGACTCTCACTTGGTATTGGGGTCACATGCGTAATAGTAGCGTATACATTATCGTCATCGGGAATTTGGTCGATCTCGCCAGAAATTATTACTGCACTTTCTGCAGCTTCTACTTTTCCACATATCTCCATCAAAGATGTTACATTAGGCTCTTTATACACGTATACTTCCATTGGACGAGACGCAGCATGTTTCTTTGGATAAAATAAGGCGACTCTGTAGTAGGTGGCTAAAAATCTTTCCCGTTTGTTTTGAATGAGAGCACAAGCCCGAGACATTTGCTTGTATGAATGCTCTAGAGATGCATAATCGCATAGAGACTCTTGGATATCTACTAAAATGCTGTAAACCTGTATAAATTGCAAAAAAAATTAAGTAAGATCGTACTAAGATTGTGATTATATTGTAATAATTCTGTATCCACCAACCTCAATCATCAATTCGTAACGTTCTGCTTTCTCACACAAATGAACACAATTTTCCAAACGCTGAATTAATTCCTCTGTAGTGTCTTCTTCCTCTGGAGGTTCCTCTAATTCTTCGAATTCTTCATTCAAATTCCGAGAAATTCCTAACATGATTTTTCTTACCTGGAAAATAAAATATTTACATATTGTATTAAATTAAATCATATTTATCAATTATTATTACTACTACTAAGAGTACCAAAAGGAATGTACCAGAGAGAAAGGCTTTACTTAAGTAAGATGCTAAATAAGAAATGTGAAAATATTACGTACCTCAGGGGTTGCAGACTGTCTTGCAAGTCTGGCAGCTACATGGAGTTCACAGATTAAAGCTTCACTGTAACGTTTTCTAGCCAAATGCTCCTCTCGCAAAGAATCAAAAGCATCAATCCGAAGTCGAGCTCTTGCAAAATGTGAGTATGCGTTCGCCAATTTCAGGTACAGTTCGGATACGCGATAATCGTTATGACAGGATTTTAACAGCCACAAAGAATTGATTATTTTGGATAATCTTGGTGGAAGATCATTAGCGCTCGTCGACAGTTTTCTTTGGCTTCCCTTTGCTTTTCTAGGCATTTTCCCATTACTTAATGATGAATCGCCGTTGACAGTTAGGCTATTGCTCTTTCCTCCTTTACTATCTCTGTGAGGACTATTTGGTTCAAATTCGTTCAGATCAATAAAACTTAATTTTTCTGTGATTGACAACACGAAACTTGATCTATCATTTACACTCATGTTGCTTTCTAAGTACTCTAAAGCCTTTCTAAAATTATGAACAAATGCAGGTGTCAGCGTCAATGTTGACACAGCCAATAAACTCTGAGAAGTCGTCCTGTTCGGATGATAAAGAAACAATTTCCCAAGGATAAGGACGCATACATTTATAAGATACGATGTACCGAATCCGCTAAGCAAATCGCAAAACAATTGATGACTTAAATCTTCATTTCCTAAAACATAAAAATTCATTTTAGCTCTGTGTCCTACTCTTTCATCAAAAACGCTTATACCATATAAAATTAAATGAACAAACCTTTAGCAAAAACAATAGAGGCCAGTTCGTCGACTTTGTACAAGTTTTGAAGAGCACCCAACATAGCTCGTGTATCTTCCGAAGATTTTGCAACATCCAAAGTTGTTCTTATGACATCCCGCATTTCATTATTCTCTCCTTTACAAGCATTGCAAAGGTTCGACAGAGTGTCCACACAAACAAAGGTTGACTCCGTACTTAGGGATTTCCAGTCGTTAACAGCTTCAAGAGGAGTTGCGCTGGATCCTTTTCTTGGACTACCTTTAAGAGCTTCATCTTCACCGTCTGTCGTTTTGGAAGGGAGAGATGACCATTTCTTATTTGGTAGCAACGACGTTCGTGGACTGGGAGGCATAGTTGGTGGTACGACAATACCGACAACCTAAAAAGTAATTATAAAATTTTAGAAACTGTTTAAAAGAAGAAAAACCAAACTATCAGGAAACAAAAACTAACTTTTGGGATTCATACATGTTTCTTACTCTGAATACTGTCAACAGCTTTCGAAGCAGTAACGGCCAACAACACATTTTCTTTTAATCCATTTGCGATTGATACTCTATTACACTTTTTTATGGATTTCTTATGTGTAAGTTTTGGACTAGTTTTTAGAATTGGTTTGGGTTGATCTACACTTAAGGCTTTACTACTTTTAGCTAACGATTTTTCTTTACTAGTTGCCATTATAATGTAAATTATGTCCAGATATGTTCTATTAAAGTTAACACAAACTATATATAAACTTAGAAGTATGTGTATTTACAGAAGCTTTAATGTTAACTGAAGCTAATACTAATGATATGTGGTTAAACGTCCTACCAACTTCCCATCAATTTCTCCAACTTATGAAATATCCTTAGTGCTAAAACGAATTAGCTTCTTAGTAAGATAGACAACGCCACCAATACGAGATTATCACATAAACAAAATAGATAACATAAACTATATGTTTTTCAATCGTCAGGATGATGTCGTAATCATATTGTGGCATTATTTATTACTGTCTACTTCTTTACAATTAAAAGCCTCTGTTCATACAAACTGCCCTTCTTAGTTCAAAGAAATATGCAACATGCATAGGAAAACAAATTTGCTTACTTTTTTCCTCGTAATTGTGCTATTTTTCTTAGCGTTTGTAAAGTGAGCACATGCTAGATGAATCATTTGCAGCAAAGAAGCTCTTTCCTGACTCGTACTTTTATTCCAAAATACTCGTAGTCCTTCCTTCCCCATATTCTTCAGTAAGTAAAGTCCACTCACTAACAGTTGACTTGTCTCCACATCGTTAAGTTTGTCGTAACGACGTAGAACAACATTGCTCTTGTCTGCCTCCGTATTAGTTCCTGCCTGAGATGGTTTGACAGACATTCCATCTTCTTCGCCTTCGTCACTGGGTTCTTTGATTGATTGCATGCTTTGTCCATCTCTAAAATAAAAAATCATGCAGAAATGTCATGAAATGAATCAATCACTATTACTGATTAAGCATAGTTATAAATATTTTAACATGCTATAACGTACCCAGAACCATTTTCGTTGGAAATAGTCTCGTTTACAATAGTTTCCGTTCCGGATCCGCAACTCGTAGTTGACTTTGCAACCGATGCAGCAGGATTAGATGTTTTAATTGCAGAAATGGCATCCAAATAGTCGCAATTGCTTGAGCTTCCAATGCTTAATCTATCAATACTCATTCGATCTCCAGATCCTCCGCTTCCACCCGCAATGCTTCCATTAGTTCCAGATCCAATGTTGTTGATATTAGTCATGCTACTATTCTGACTGACACATGGCGTCATTCCGTTGGGAACATTTAAGCTGAGGGATGAACTGCGGGAAGATTCACTACCGATTCCTAGCAAATGGCTTTGGTGACTGTGAACACTAGTGCGACAACTATCACGATTTCCAATTCCATGATTATGGCCTTCATGATTTTGATTCGCAATACTCTTACTCAGAGCAGCATGCACAAGAGTGCTGGACGTTGCAGATAAAACAGTGGAAACAGACGAGCACCTTGAGGAGTGAGAAGCCCCGGAAGAAATACTTGATATTCTGTGTAAATTATCACACACTACACGAAGCCAAGGAATCCACATTTTACTTTGACTTCCACTGGCTTCATGTAAGGCCAATCCACTCATGATTGGTTTCAGTGCTAGACTCCTTACATTTGAAACTTCACCCAACCCACTACGAGATTGCTTCATCACAGATGCAACAAGGAAATGACGCTTTGCCCATGAAATGTTATCCAGCCTTGTTTGTTCTTCATCGCCATCAGCAGAATTTAACTCTAAGAAAAGTGGGTGCTCTACAAGACTCTGAAGAAGAGAAAATTTGAAGTCTTGCACCTACAAAAATAATAAGTAAATGGTCAGATGAAATCCTTATCCTTAAAATAATAATACAAATTTTGTTATATTATTAATTACCTTGTGTGAATCTCCGGGACCAAAACAGGCAAGGTATGCATTTATGGCAGAAAAAACGACTTGTCGTAATGTTACTACAGAGAGCAGAGCCGAAATAAAAGAAACTAAATTATCGTTGGCACCACGAGACAATGCGTGATCGGGCTGGCAGCGTTGAACCACTTCCGAGGAAAACAGTTGGGTCATTTTCACCAAATGACATTCTTCTGGATTTTCGCATTTAAACCCTTGTACTCCTATGGACTTCACTATCATTGAGAACAAATAACGCGATTGTTCCAATGAAGTAGCAATTGTTGCTCCATCTCCAGTTTCAAACAAATCAATCCACGCTTCAATGATAACATCAGCCACTGCAAATAAAATAAGAAATTGTCAGTCATTTTCATAATTGTAGTGCTTAACTATAGCTTTATCTGTGGCATTCTTTTAAACTAGAACGAGGTAGAAACAACCATCTAACGATAGTCTGCTTCATGATATCGTCATATCAGTCTACACAGAACTAGAACCGAACCCGAAGAAATAGAGATAGATTTACAAAGTCTAAATTTAGAATCCGAATGAACAACTCCCTATGGAGCTGATCGGTTGAGAATTTGGGGAAGTAGGTTTTTCTAACTATCATGATACATACATTAGTAGTCTGAAACCAGACAGCAACAAGAGAAGATGGAGGAAGACGAAGCGTACTACAAAACTATTTGCAGCCGGCTCACTTTGCAGAGTGATAAACAAGGATTTTTTCGACAACTAGTTGAAAATATTAGTCCCGTCATAAATATCATAGACTTTTCAAAATGCAAAACAGATCTAGAGAGAGTTACAATTTGTGCTCGACAGTGCTGGGATTTAATTGGATCAGAACTAATTTTCAAAGGAAAAAATCAAGAAGAAGCAGTGTCCCTTCGTCTACAAGGAAATAAAGCTTTTGAAACAGGAGATTTACAAAAAGCACTGCTGTGCTATAGTCAATGTATTGTTCGCTGTCCTGTAGGACTTGACTTGGCTCATGTACACAACAACCGGTCGGCTCTTTTTCACAAAATGGAAGAGTTCCAACTTGCAATTGAGGATGCCGAACTGGCAATTTGCTACGAGACACCAGAAAACACCAAGTAAATACTTTTCTTCTTCGTTAGGTATAAATTAAACTAATTAAGGAGCAGCATGCTAATAGCTAACTGTAAACATTAGAAAACAACCAAATAGAAATAATATGTTAGTTCATAGTTCATGTCTATTATCTTATGCACGTATGATTCTAGGCACAAAATCTACGAAAGAATGGCATCGTGTTACGCATCCCTCAAGAACTTTCCCAAAGCAAGAGTGACACTGAATTTAGCTAGACATTTGGGAAAAAAGAACTGTCCAAACGACACGAAGTTTATGAAAAAACTAGACAAACTCACCACTTTAATAACCAAAGGAATCGAAAGTGGAGAAAAGCCAACCGTATCAAAAGAAAATGCCTCCAAATCAATCCCAAACACAAATGCCAAATTCCCTGATGCCTCCCCAAAGTTCGATGTTACATTCAAACCAGAGCTAGGACGCTATTCATATGCGAAGCAGGATATAACAACTGGAGAAGAGTTACTCAGAGAAAAGCCTTTCGCATCTTGTCTTCTACCAGAAAGAATGGGAACACATTGCCTTCACTGTTTCGCTCGCTTAAAAGCTCCAGTAGCTTGTGAAGTATGCTCAAACGTCGCCTTTTGCTCACGGGAGTGCCGACAAAATGCAGATGTTTACCATAGATATGAATGTCGAGTGATGGTTTTGCTTCTGGGATCTGGGATGAGTATCAACTGCTATTTAGCACTTAGAATCCTAACTCAGAGTTCGGCCGAAAAGTTTTTGGAGGTATAAATTCCCTAAATATGCTATTTGTACTTGATTAAATTAGCAAACTATATCTAAAGACTTCTTTTAAATATTTCAATAAAAGATCATGGAAACCCTTGAGTCTAAGCCGGATCAAGTGATTCTGAACAAAGAAGGAAAATACGATCCCACAGCATACGAAAACATTTACAATTTAGGCGCACTGGAATCGATGAGAACTCCTCAGGATTTTCTGGAGCGATCTATTATGTCAATATTTCTAATGAAATGTCTCAGACAAGTTGGCTACTTTCAAATAAATTTGTTCAAAACTCAGGGAGTAACTCCAGAGGAATTAAAAATTGGGTCTCTAATACTTCGCCATTTACAAGTTTTGCCTTTTAATTCCTATCAAATCTGCGAATTCCTGATGGATGAACCGAATAATTACAAGAAAAGTAAAACGAACAACTTAGGATTAGGAATCTATGCAACTGCAACATATTTCAATCACTCTTGTGCTCCAGATATTACCAGGTGACATAAATATAAAAGAATACAATGTAGTAATCAAAAGGACATTTTAAATCATGTTAGTATGTTATGTTTTGTATGGTTTAGATACTTTATTGGAACAACTATGGTCACTACATCGATGCAGAGAATACCAGCAGGTCAGGCTATACATGATAACTACGGACCAACATTTACAAAGCACGATAAGAAAGAGAGACTGCATAAACTTTCGGGTCGTTATTGGTTTGACTGCAATTGTATAGCCTGTCAGAAAGATTGGCCTCCACTTGCCACTTTAATACAAGATATAGAAGCAAAGAATGCCCAAGATGCTAAAATTCTCAAAAAGATACAATTATTGGAAGGTCTTTACTTCGACAAAGCCATAGAAGCAATGGACACAGGTAACGGACTTGTGGCAACAGAATATCTGAAAAAGTTTATCGACGATACCGTACAACTGGTTGCTCAAACAAAAAATTCTCAACTACATCCATACAAGACCGTCTTACTAGCTCAAGAAGCCCTGAGACTCTGTATGTGCAGCAGGGGTTCTGTTCATGTTATTAACCAAAAGTAGAAGTCAAAAGCTCTATGCACTTTCAAATGCCCTTAATAAAGACAAATAAACATTACAGATATTCTTGAACTTCTTTTAGTAAAAGGAGTACAGAGATAATAATACAAAAAACTTACTTGTATGGTCATTATTCTTTTTGGGAGCACTTTCTTGAACAGATGAAAGGAACCTCAGACGTACATATTGTTCGATGATAGATTCGAGACCAGCTTCAATGAGAGCATGGAATGCAAAAATCATGAATTTTAATGCAGCATTTCCGACCACTTTTGAAATAGTTGAGACTGTACAGATCTGATTCATTATGGTAGGGAAAAAATCTCTCAGCGTAGGCAGATCCATACTTTCCAACGTACGGATGATCTTGACCGTATTTTCATCGTCGCAATGAAATCTCGCAGCAGCGATGCCCTTCTGCAAGAATTTTTCAGCATGGGCAAAGAATGCACCAAGACATCCGCTTTTTGTCCATACGGTAGAAACAAGATTCAGTTTGACTGACAGAGTACATTTATCCAACCATGCAATATCCGGTCCAGAATACTGTAACGTTAAATTTTCAACGATTAACTTTATATTGGACAAGTACAAAATAGCAAACCTGAAAATTTGAGATTCTAACTACAGGGGCTCTAGAAACTTTGTCCTTAGCATTAATTTTAAAGTATATCAAACTTTTATGGAAAATTATTATGATTACAGCATAACGAGGTGGAATATTGTGAAAATAATCACATTGTGATTTTAGAGCCCCATGTTACCAAAATCTCAAGTACAGGTGAGAAAGTTTACATGACATGACCAAATACAGAAATTGCTTAAAATTATACTCACTATCACTTTACATAGATACACAGAGTTAGCCTTGATAGCATTAGAGTTATGATTTCATCATGCATTCATTCATCAAAATAATCAGTTTCATCAATAAAATATCGCAGTAGAGAGCGAGCGAAGAATATAGAGCTGACAGAATTTAGTTGCAGAACACTACTCATTAGATAACAGAAAACTATTATGAAGAAAGGTTTTGTTGATTTTATTATCAATTGTTGGATTCCTTCGTTATAAAAAATAGTGATCTTCGCTCATTGGTATTGCAGGAGGTACAGGTAGTGCATTTTGGCACAAAAGAGAGACTTGTTTAAAGTAAGCAGAGTCGTGAAAAGCATCTTATGGGGTTATGGGAAATATTACCTGACTTCAGCGTGAGTTGCCTTTCCTAAAAAAATCTTTTACATCACGAGTCACAGCACGACGAGACGTATTTTGTTCATAAACTGATTTGCAAACTCTAACTAACTGGTTTCTAAACAGGTGCTATAGTGGAGGAGATTATAAATTGCTTAAGATTTTCTAGGTTATTTTATATACAAAACACAGAAAACTCCAACAAAACAAATGGACACAATAATTACACACAAGTTTTGCAAAAATTATAAGTGGGGAGTGCAATAACTCAAAATACAGTTTTAGTAGCTTGCACAGACAGAAACCTAACATCCCTTTTGTTTAGTTACATTACCACAAGATCAGTTAGTAACAAAGTTTACCCCGCTTCCTTAGACTTACTTGCATATATATCCATGACTCATTGCATTCACAAGGCATAAAAGTTGTACATACGAATAGTATAGCTAAAAGAGTTAGCTTAGTGAAGAAAGTTAATAAGTTGTTAGTATTTTTAAGTTTGATAGTATATAAAACAGTAGAGATTTGTACAGAGCTTAGAGTCAGCAGTAGTAGTAACAGGAGCAGCAGCTAACAGAAGTTTTAAAAGAAAAAATATCCCCACTTGCCTGCTGCATAACATGACGTTTACGATTACGTGTAATCTGTAGCAACTGAGGAATGGATCCTCCAACTAATGACCTATCCGCAGCCACTTCATCCTCACTCTGACTCTACATTTATTAAAAATTAGTTTCACTCTTTCGAACAACAAACAATTATTAAATTATTTCATTATATCTCAAGCAAATGCATAACATGTCTTCTAGCAGATAAAATTCAACATGACAAACAACATTTTTCCAAGAAAGTAAATTATATCACTGTTACATAAAAATATACGATCTCAAATTTCGTGAGAATTAAATTTCTGGCGCCACAACTTTCAATTAGACTGCTGCAAACATGATTTAAAGAAAGCAAAGAAAATAATTATGGCAATTTTCATTTAAAAAAAGAAACTGGTTAGGTCAGGTAGCTTAATTAATAGCATTGATCGCTTATTAATGAGCCTCCTCGTACCTTTCTTGGAACAAATACAAATTTTATCATCAGAAAATCTATACTTACAAGAAGGCATGCCTTCCCCTACATTTTTGCAATCCGAAAGTGTACATGCATTGATTTGGCTAACGTAATATAGTGTGAGACAAAAAACCATCAGTTAATCAATCAATAAAAATGCAACAAATTGCTAAACATTTAGATTTAAATACACAATCCCGTCGCATGCCTTACAAAATACAACTGTAAAGAGTAAAGAAATGTCTTTAGCATGCAACACAGCAAATCTAAATCTACCCAAAGTGTAAACGGCATAACAAGAACAAGAAAAGAAAGTTACATGTTCTCTAATGCTAATGCTACAATAGAAAATAAAAATCTCCCGATATGCAATTACATACATTCTTTGCAATCTAAGTATTCTAATTCTAAATTATCGTCTCCTAATAGGGTTGCTCCATTCATGCTTAATGTCATACCTACTGTGCTCTACTCGATGACTAAGAAAAAGACAATAGAATAGACACCAAGTAATTATCTACAATCGGAATACTTAATCTCGAAGTGAAATCAAATGAGAAATAATAAAACAATTATGTTAACATGCCATCAGCACATAACGATAGATATACATCTATAAGTGTAACGTTGGTCATCGCACGAGTAATTAATTACGAATACAAACGATATTGATATTCGTACTCAGGCAATGGAGCAATAAATTAGCAAAGGAAGTCAATTAGTAGGTCTAAAAATGCAAATATTACAATTTGTACATTGTTGGTGCGCTGGGAAAACTATAACTTGTATCATTCGATGGTTACTAATACCATTACAACTGCGTCATATCTCGCAACACTTTAAGTCAGCTATTAATATGTAAAATTCAATTATTTAAAATACAGAGTTGTTTATTATTATTTCGTGTCACTATTTACAACACCCACGCTTAATACCTACTTGTTAGTGTACTTTGTTCAGTTTGTTCATTTTCTTTTCACACACTCTTTACGCAAAAGGTCGAACGAATGACCGCTAACTATCTATTTTATTTCACTCTCTTCGATTGCGTAAAGCCTAAGTTCCATAGGATTACAAAATTACATCATTGGTTTAGTAGAAAAAATAGTTCATTTGAGTTAAACCATACTTTTTGATTTTGAAGTGGTTATGAATTTTTTTTATTTTGATTTATGCAGTGATAATATGATGAAAGAGCAACATACCCCTTTCCCGAGTCCAAGGGGTTGAATTTGAAGATAGCCAGACGGGAGAGTGGAAGCCACCGGAAGTAAGTGCTCCCCGCCAATAAAACGATACTTGTTAAGTAGAGGAATCCAAGCATAACCCACCACATTCTCTACTTGTTTGCTTTTATTAGTTTTATTGTCAAACGAGCAGGAAATGTGAAAGAATTGAAATAGAAGGTGAAGACGAGGATCCAGTGCCACAGGCAATGACAACTTGATTTCACTATACCATTCAGGATTTGATCGATGGTGAAGCACATACGTTGCTATACTGCCGCTAACAGGACTCTGCTCCACAGCTGTCGAACAAAAAACAAGTACATAAAATTCGAGTTCGATTTCTTTTAACTTGTCTCACATCATTCACTGATTCACCATTATAGTGTCTTGTTTAATTATCATTTGTTTACATATTTTCTCAATTTACATATGAAATAATACAAAAGATCTAATCAGCAAATGTAATATATAACATATACCTATTATAAACAGATAGAGAAATCATTCATACATATACAAGTTTGGATAGCCACCACAAAAATTCCAAGTATAACATTATTAATAGCTACACGATCTCTCACGATATTTAGGTACTTAAATAACTTTAAAGCACTTACGACTAGCATCAATGTCATCTTCTGCCCGCAGAAACACACGACATAGGATATTTCTTGCTCGAATTTTTCCGGTTACTGGATTTAAATTGAGATTTATTGGATAGACATAGAGAAGATGAGCGAATCTGTTAAAATTCTCTGATGATTGTATAGGAAACTCTATTATAGATGATGGCGAACAGTTTTCTTTAGTTTCTGCCAGGGCTAGCTGGTCTGGTTTCAAACATTCTACTGTAACTTTTATGGCACCAGGTACCGGAGTGAGTTTAGCAACTTTCTCCGGTTTCTTAATATCGGCTAACACTTTAAGCAATTCTTCTTCTGTAGACTTTTCATGTTTGTAAAATGGACTGAATGATGTATCCGCATCCAGAATATAGTCCGTCCCATCAGTCGTAAAACCCGATGACTTCTTGAACAAACAGCGAGCAGACCAGCATAAAGGCATACGGTAGCTACAAAGCGACAAAACAGTCACAAATTAATTTAAGTTACTGTGGAAGACAATTTTGCATTTCTCAAGCAAAATTGTAGGTGGTAGTTATACTACGAAGTAAAACCAAATAAACGAAAATCATTTTTAAGCTTTAAAAATTATTAATCCATTGCATTTCCACTGCATTGAATGACTTGCCCTAGAAAACCAATTTCTCATTTATGAATGAATAGTAACTTATATGGCATGTTCCTTGTTTAAGAATGCTTTAATTGAATAAGACGTCTGATTTCTCCACATGAAAAGGAAGACGTGTAAACAGCGACGGCTGTGCATTGCATGATAGTGGGTGGCATTCCTAAATTATTCACATAATTTTCTTATAATACTTCCTTTACAAACAGTTAGTACATTCATGCTTTGCTAACTAACACTTTATTGTTAGATAAAATGCACATCTGTACACTTCTTGAACAAAAATACACCTACCATGTACTATGTGAATGAATATAATCAATGCTCTCATTTTTATCACGTCTCACGTCCGGATTCATCTCAATGTATAGTGCCTACTTATATACGACCATTTTAATTAAAGTAACAAAATTAAGTTAAAACAGATATTCACAGAATACACATGCGATAGGTTCCCTGTCGAAAATCGTCTTAAGTTTTACATTACTCTACCTTTCCAATTGCCTTGGCTTACTTCCTTTGCATGATACAGAAAGCTTGATTTTTTCCTGTCTTCTTACAAGCTTTTGTAGAATACTTTTTTGTCTGGCTTTACCAACAATTACACCTTCAAGCAAATAAGTGCTGGCTGCTTCTAATTCTTATATAAAACGCACAAAGCATGTTACACTTAAATTAACCACACATTTTTTTCATATACTAAAGATTAGTACTACTAGAACGAGTGAATTAAAAACGTTATCTTTATGGTAGGTCTGGTAGGAACATGCCATGCTTTTGATGCACTCCTTTTTAGAGCCTTTTTATCCAAATTTTTTAAACTATTTTAAAATAGTTTAAATTTCATAGTAAAATTAGCACACACGGATATACAATTTAATGAAGTATGCAGGAAATTACTATACTTTATCTTAACAAATTTTCCATGAGAAAAAGAATATCATAAGTACTAACCGTTGGCCATCTGTAAACAAAGGAGAAGTAGTGATGCTCTTTGAAATTCGACTGCCAGTCTTTCCATCCGGATTTCCTCGGAGATACGCCTCGCTATCTGTAGCGTGAAGAGTTTTTTCAACCCTTACCACAGCGAAAATTTGATCATTTACTTCGCTCACTCGGAATAAAGCCTGAAATCATTAAATATTACAATAAAAATATGTAAGACACTCCACTTTCGTTTGCATGATAATATTACCCTTACGAACATACAGAAGTTTTACATTGAGAACATTTCTTGTATTTACTAAGCAATGGTTGACTACAATTTTTCAAAGTATCTCGTGAGATGAGATGGGATCTGCAGTATGTAGTTAGGTTTGTGAAACATATATTTTATACTATTATTATTATACTAGCACATTTTACTACTCCAAATAAAATGTTTCGCAATTAGGTCCTTATAAATCTACATTAGCAACTACCTAGTTTTGTGTATCTCTACCTTAAAAGCGTTACATAATAATATTATTGCTTATTTCTGTGAAAATGTTAGTTATTTTTACTATCTGCCTTATGCAATAACCTTTCCGAGTCAAAGAAAAATATTTACCCAAAGTGAAGGATATTTATTTATATGCATATAAAAGGATTTAAGATTGCCTACACACAATTTGGTGACATAAACATGATTTATTTTGTTCTGACTATTAGTTGACGACTTATGACCTACAGATCCTTTAATTTGGAATTTATGCTGTCTGTTTCTACAATTGGGTAATAGACAGACGCCTGCCGGGGGTCAAACGAAAGTTGTTTCGTCTTCCTTAGGCACATAGAATGAAAATATTTTGGTAAGGAAACTGGTTCTTAAAATAACAACCGTACTTTAGAATTGCCGACTAGATTCCCAGCAATGTCCACTGTAGCATGAAAGTCTTCGGATATCTTGCGTCCGTTCTTGACATCGTACAGAGACACAGACAAGAAGTATGGCTCAATGGGAGTACTACTTTCCGTTCGCAGACGAAATTCTACTGTATCCAGACGAATCGTGAACAATATAGGAATACTTGCATGCATAGGCTTCACTGCTGGCTTTCGATCACTTTTACTCTTCTCCATAGACAAATCCACCTACAAAGGTACAACAGATTATTATAGAAATTCTTTTAAGAAATAGAGCGATATAGCAAGTAATTAAATTAATGCTTTCAGCGTCAGGCGAGGCTGAGGGAGTGACAAGATTTAAGGATAGTGGTTAAAGTACAAGGTATACATATGGCCAGACGCATATTTATGGAATTTACTTTTGTTTGCCAGTTTACAATGCTTATTATACTTAATCCTAGCATTTAATGGATTTTACTACAGCCATCTTAAATGTTTACATTATCTCATGCGTTAATAGCTTTAGAAGGATCTGCCAAATATTCAGACCATAAAAAGATACTACTCTATCAAATATACATCTGCAGACAGCTGGTCAACAGTACTCTTTCATATTCCTCAGTTCTGTAACAGTAAACTTTCAATTTCCCTTTAACACTCTAAACACTCAAAACTCATGTTGAAACTACAAAGGCATGTACCCAGTAATTACAGATCATGTCTCACAAAGCAAAAGCATTTACCGTAAATAAATCTTAACTGATAATGTAAATAAGCGATACTTCTTCTCGACACATACTCTAATCTCACTAGCGCTCACTTAAGATCAGTCAGATCAACCCTTTTTAGACAAGTTAGATAAGCCTCATTTCTTACTTTACAATACAATTTGCCAGCAACTTTTATCCTTCATCCTATACCAAGCTATAGAAAGGTACAAGAAATATAGGCATTAGAGCACATAGTACAATAAAAACCACAAAACATTGTAACAATCAGCTTTGATCTCCTGCTTACACAAGCCACGATTTAGAACTGATATAATTAAGCTTCACTTATTTACAGTTAAATTATGAGTTGGCTTCTTACTCACTTACTATCCATCAATCCATCATCTACTATGAGCTTCTGCTTTACCTTTATTGTAACTAATATATAATGTAGTGCATAACAAGTTTTATTTTTTAAATTCTTCTGAGGTTTCTGTTACATATGATTCATTAGACTGCATTAAAAATTGCAAAAACATGGGATTGACACGGGCATTAGATTACCGAATTACGGTTATTTGGGTTACCAGTTTTAATGTAGGTAGATTTATAGTTAATCATGAAAAGAGTTCAGTTAATTTAAAATAGAACAATTACTACCTATTTTCCATTTTTTTAAAAATAGGGAATGTCAATTAACTGATTTTACTTTACTGACTGATTTACTGATGACAGATGATAAATTTACTGACTAGGACTAGACTCCTCTCTACATGTAGCATGTAATGTAACTAGTTGCCTAAACCATTAAATCGGACTTTTATGCAAGGCCCATGTTATGAAATCTGTTCTGGGACAAATAAGCCAAATTAATTATGTCATGTCTTTAGTCATTTCCCCATACCGCTTTATTACTAGAATTTCATCACTGACCATCATCACATTATTTAGATAATGCTCATCAACGGCATAATTTATGCTACGTTGCAGTGGTCTTCACTCTTCACTACTATTTCATCATCAAAATTTAATTACTATGCAAATAAATCATAGAATGCGAACGCAATGTCCATGGACATTGAAACAACATACAAATTAAATAGATCCTTTCATAAAATTTTCTTTTTACACTGTTTTACACATACATATTTGCATGTAGATAAGGTACAACATTATAAAGCATAAATTACAGTACACCTTTCTGTAATAGGAAACTGCAAACCCTAACATAAAACTACAGAATGCTGCAATTACAGAGAGGTATTTCATTTGCTAGGTTAAGCGACAATTTTTTGGGAACGTGACAGAAAGCTTACACTATGTAACTGCTGAGAGATAGGACTAGAAGCTAGAGACAGTCAATGCAAATTACTTTAATGATAGATAGGAGTAATTTAACAGAAAGATAATAAAGGTACCTACAGTGTTATGCATAGAATACCATATAATTGAGATGAAGTTTGAGCGTGAAAACTGAATGTTGAATGGGTATACTGTTAATGTCATTTTTAATATTGGGAGAGAATACTTACCAAAACATTGATGCTCACTAAATTAGCTATCCAAAGCCAAGTAGCACATAGTACAATGTACTTACCGCTTGCGTAGTAAAGATTATTCATTGCTTACTATAAGCATAATATTAAAGCTATGTATTCTTAGAGTTTTGTTAGCATTATCAATCATTATTGAGTAAATACATAAGAGACCATGCAGGCTCGGAACAAAATGTCACAACCAAAGTTGTTACTTTCAGATTCTAATCTACTTAGTCATATGAAAAAAACAATTTCAGGATTTTTTTTTGAAAACCCGCCGTTTTTAGGTTATGGCGGTTTTCCGCCTTATGTCGTTCATCTATGATTCATTTCTAAACTACTTGAACGATTTTCATGAAACCGGCGCCATTCTGCTCGCAAACGCTTTTATCACATGGCCCCTTTTTTAGTTTTTAAATTTTTTTTCAAAATTTTGAAAAATCTTTCGAAAAATTTCGAAAAAAAATTTTTTCGGACGTTTTTTTTAGAATTATTATTAATTGCGGTAAAAACGCTAATTCTGACCAAAAACTCAATAATTAGGGTGTATATATCAAAAATAAAGCCATTAAAATGAATGAATGAAAACCACTATTGAGTTTTTGGTCAGAACTAGCGTTTTTATCGCATTTAATAATAGTTCTAATAAAAACGTTCAAAAAGTTTTTTTTCGAAATTTTTCGAAATTTTTTTCAAAATTTTGAAGCAAATTTGAAAAACTAAAAAAGGGGCCATGTGATGAAAGCGTTTGCGAGCAGAATGGCGCCGGTTTCATGAAAATCGGTCAAGTAGTTTAGAAATGAATCATAGATGAACGACATAAGGCGGAAAACCGCCATAACTTAAAAACGGCGGGTTTTCAAAAAAAATCCTGAAATTACTTTTTTCATATCACTAAGTAGATTAGAATCTGAAAGTAACAACTTTGGCTGTGACATTTTGTTCCGAGCCTGCATGGTCTCTTATGTATTTACTCTATTTGTATCGACTGCTTTATACTGATATACGATAGGAAGCATAGAAAATAGCGGTATCTACGTAATACATAAATGACATTTCCTAAAGCAGGCTTATGAAAATAACCAGGTTTTACACAACTGCGATGTACTAATTCAATTCCCATTTGACATGAGCGTAAACATAAAGGACACAAAAGTAATTTGTTAAAACAAGTAGTGCACGAAATGAAAATTGAGATGGATTGACACAAATTAAGGTGTTTTTCGCTACCATCAATGTAAAATGTAAAGAAATACAAATCAAAATATCTACTGTATTGAAAATAGAACATAAACAAACAAGATACAATAGTATCATACAGATATATAGCGACATGAATGAAGGTTGACAAATTATCAACATGCACATTGCACAATTAGCACAAAAATAATAATAACCATTACAAAATACTTACTTTAATTCGTACTTTAGTCCACGACCTGCCATTTTTAATAAAGCCCAGTGCCTGAAATTGCATGACTTGTGATTAAAATTAATAATGAAAAAGACTCAGGCATCCACTGTGAGTATAACGTTTAAATTACTTGACAACTTAAATCATTAACCAAAATTACATGCCTTCAGCAAACTTAAAATTCATTCAATTCACTGTTTA
Source organism: Tomocerus qinae (assembly GCA_020055645.1). NCBI lineage: Eukaryota > Metazoa > Arthropoda > Collembola > Entomobryomorpha > Tomoceridae > Tomocerus > Tomocerus qinae. Next base: position 14,625,692 of record CM034547.1, on the reverse strand, counting down.
AAAAAAACTAGACTGAATGGGACACGTAATAATAATTGACATGCTTAACAACGTCAACGTTAAGTAAATGTTACCTTGAATGTTAAGCAAATGCTGCAAAAAATTAATGAGGTATGAAAATGACAGACTTTGCAGATAAACCCCAACCCCAAGTCAGCACTTTACCTTACCTTATATAGAAAAGACATTCAATTCAACTACTACTAAACCGCAACCATGTAGATTATTATGCTACTGCCTTTGTCAGTAATTTACTTTCATTTCAAATTAATTTTTAGAAACGAAGGCGAGATATTATTCTAGATAGTGGTTAAAATAAAGTGTTTTAAAAATCAAGACACTCACCGCAACCCTTTGAAACAACTGAATAACATAACTGACTCTTTCCACATTTTCTGCAGAGGCTAAACTGGCGGATCTCTCATAGCACCCTAACTCCGCACAAACGGTGTATAAATCTCTGAGGAAACTCCTGCGTTGTTCACTTTGAATAACTAATGACTCATTGAGGGTTAGCTTGTGTTCATTATGCCAAACAGGGTCAGCTTCTCCCAGATCAATTTTGCACACATAATCACATCCAGCACTAGAAGTCCAAACAATCAGGTAAAATCTTTCTTCCACATCATCCCATTTAACTTGTACGAATCTTTCTCCTAAATTTTCTTCCTTATAAATTACAGTCACGCGTCCTTCAAGGGCGATTCCAGCTTCATCTAAATGAATTCCCCGACTCTGAGTCCAGACAATCCAAAACCAAGGAGGAGCTTTGTAACTTGGGTGTGAATGTCTTACTACTATTGGCACTTGCGAAGAATCAATTTCATCTTCACCATTTGAAATTGTAATACTTTCTTGTCTACTTTCAGATCTTCCATTGACATTGAATTCGGGACTATCTTCAGTAACCTCTAGGAACGGTATTGAATATGTCTTCAGACATTCTCTAACGAATAGATTGCAATTGTCATCCAAATCATCGATAATATCAGAGTTGCTACTATTTTCAAATCCATTGCACTCATTTGGGATCCTCTTCAGGGAGTAAAACTTTTTACTTGAGTATTCCGTTTCATTAGTGCAGTCGACCAGCAAAGATTTATTCTGTAAACAACAAAAGTAATCACGCCCATTACAATTACGTACGAGTCAAACGCAAGTTAAGTCTTTGATTGAAATAGAAAACATTTACTATTTACTACTGTACAATAAAAACATATAATCCTTTATTACTTTGTGCTATTAGTTAGGAAGGGCAATCATAATTCTAGAACAAATATCAGGTTTCCAAGTTGTAATGTAACTTTGTGAAAAGTTGATTTTGATGCTCTAAGCTCTGCTCTTTCCCTCTACCATAGCAAACCAATTGCCATACGTTTAGTTCATTGATTTCTATTCTCACTGCATAATATTGCTCTATTATTTTCTGCACGTTATTAAACAGTAGCGGAATACTTTATCTCCTTCTACTCACATTAATTATACATAAACACAAGTGAAATTAAAGGATCTAGTTCAAACTCGATCTGCAATCTGCATCTGCATATTATAGGAGAGCACTGTCTTTTTTCTCTTCTTTGCCATGCTTTAAGGTACTTACATCCCATATTTTGATTATAATTACTTGTATTATTGTGTATAATCTGTTGAACTAAGCCAAATGCATAATACATAGAATACATACCTACTAAGCGTTACACTTACAATAGTATAATTGCACAAACATTATACATATACATACATAGATGCTAAATTTGAAATCTGAATTTAGAATCCATGCTTATTATGCCCTTGCAGATCTTTTAAGATAACTGAATCTGACTGACAGATATGATAGTTTGATATTGCAATCTTTGCAAATCTTGATAGATTGTACAGTTCAGTTTCGTAGTTTTCATGTTCCGATTGTTTAGTTGTATGTGACAGGTGCGGTATACTTACCTACTACTTTGTATGCATTATGCATGTACTGTACCACTACTTGTTATAAAAGCTATAATGAAAATCTAATTGCACAGTGCCAGCGTTTGTGTACATTACACACATTGTACTCCTTAGTTTGATTTTTCCTTTTACACTGCGACACTACCTTTACCTTACACTCTTCTCTCTGTACTAAATGCATGGGAAGAAAATGACAATGAGAATTCTCATTTTCAAGTTTGTACAAAGGAAATTCATTTCTTGTCTTGACGATGCGATTTGCGATGACAGCTAAACACTAAGCTAACAAGTTTGAATATCGAAAAAATTGATAGTTAACTACTTAAGTATACCTATAATGTTCCCAGTAATATGACCAACAATCTTGTAGCTAACGTAAACAGAGTGCGTACTAAATTACACCATCATATAATGAATCTCCATATACCAAGCATCAACAATCAGAAAAACACTCGATTGTACTTCTTGTTTACTTACAGTCGAGAACACTTTATACCTCAGATTCTTATTTAATGTTTCAGTCAGAATTACTTATTGTCAAGCACCTATGTATCATGTAAATATTATTGTACCTATGGTCTGGGGAAAGTTGTAGAACATTCCTTCCTGTCATGTCATATTAACTTATCTCTGCCTCGTAACTCAAATCATTAGGCTACTAATGTAATTCGGAGGAAAAAATAACACTAAAATTATTCAAACATGTAAATGTCTGCTGTGCTTAGCATTCTACATTGTAGTGCATCAGCCAGGTGGAATAAGGAACATTATTCCCGACATTATTGCATTACATGCAAAGAATATTGAGTATTGAATTACATGGATTCTTATAACTGACAACACCTAGAATAGCCTATGGCTACTTTTAATATCTGTGCTATTTTTCTATAGAGCTCTATGCATAATAATAGCATCTCTTTTGCAATTTTAAATATGCACTTATAAATAAAAGGAGCTGGTCAGGAGGAGTTTGGAATCATATGGAATGGGAATCCTATTATAGGATTCTTAAATATTTTCATTCATTCCCATCCCTTCACTCATTCAATTAGTATTAACGACTTACGTTGCCTTAAAAAGATTCTTCTTTGTATCAGAAACAAACAATACGTCAGTAAGTTGCAGAATGGAAGTCATAAAATTTGGAAAGGCGTATCTAATTTCAAGACTTGCTAGTCCTGTACTGTGTGACTAATATTCATTACAAACTAGGAGTATTCAGATACAGCTAACTTTTAAAGTAAACCAACTATGTTAGTACCTACATAAAGGGTGTCATTTCATAAAAGTCATGCATTGATAACTCTATATGGTATTCGACCTTCAACTCTCTGCGCAACATTATTGTACTTGTTGATGTTTCTAAAGTAGAAAAACAAACGGTTTGTCTATATCATAAAATAAGATTTGGCTATTGTGCACTTAGATTCATCATAAAACTATAATGAGTGGGCTATATACAACTGGCCACATCCTACTCTATCCATGTTCAGAGTGCATAGGGCAGAAATACTAAAATACTACTTACATAAATACACAGAAGAAATGCCAGTTATCAAACCTACACTTATTTGGCTACATTACTGCAATCTCAACAAGAACAAACTAATATCAAAATACTACCTATGCATATTAAATACATTAAAACTGTAGTTTACAGTTTACCCTTCTATTCTAAAGTCTCTTGCTGTTAGTTTAATATAACATTTATACATTAACTATAAACAAAGTAGGATGTTGCTGCCAGTGTGCATCTTACTTGAAATTCTCACTTGAAAACCTTTTTCCCTCTAACATTAAATTAACTCCTCTACAGTTTGGGTAGTATCAAAAAGTTCTCTGCAAATTACGACGTTAAATTGTAAACAAACGACGGAGAAAGCTGTAATGGCTAATTGCAAGTCAAGCTATTGATTGAATACACATTCCTCTTTATTGTCAATGACTAAGTACACAAGTAATTATTAGTATTAATGTAACATCCAAGTAAAACCCAATGTACACGCTCCCTAACCTAGTCTTCTGTAAAGATAAATACAAATGGTAGGGACATTAAATAAATGTCTAGGTATGCGGCCTGTCCACTATTAAGTCGGTAATGGATGCATATCTATATACTTAGTATGTAAATGACACGGTTATTTGCAGATTAAGGCGAGAGAAATCTTTGATTAATAATATTAGTCCATTACCGCTTTGATTCCAAAATGGCCTAAGCTGACCAAACTGCCTTCGAAGGAATATTTGCCATTTTTCGATAAGTTTAGCTTGTTCCTAATCCAAGTTTTCCAAAGATTGGTTTTCCCTTGTATAGTTCCTCCAACACCGTTCAAGAAAAGATTTTTGCTATCTCCAGCAACATTGCCACTAGCAGTAATAGGGGAACTGTCGAAAATTGGAGAATTGTCATGTTGAACTAAGGCACTACTTCCAGGACCAATGACACTGCATCCACTGACACTACTTCCACTGCTACTACTGTTGCTACTGCTCCCAGTTCCAGATGAACTATAGCCGGATTCCGAAGCTGGAGTTAAAGACAATTTCGCCCCGACACTACTCAAGTCTACAAAACTGACACTTTTTCTGCGGGAATTTCCTAAAGGCTCATCCCCATTGTTATCCAGGGGACTTGGAGCATGAGTGACTTTCATTGTATTAACAAATGGATATTCATTATACAGTTCGTTCTCTCCAACTGCCCGCATTCCAGTTACTGTAAGTGTGGCTTTACCCTCACTAGGTTTAACCACGGTCGAAATGAAGTCACTTGCCGCAGCTGCTCCTAACGTCACAACTGTTACGAACGGCATGATGTTTGTTTTGCAATGTAACTAACTACAGACCGACAAACATTACTATTATTGCCATATTGCAATTGAATTGAAATAATCAAACGTAGTTATTTCAAGTCATTAAATAAAAGCATCCAATTTTCACACTGTGAACTCAATGAATTCAACTCAGCTGTCAGTTCCGCGTAATTAGAACAATTATTAGCATACGTGGCATTGAAATCAAAACATGTCATAGTTTTTCAACTTCAACCACTTGACACCATTTAGCAGGCATTTATTGTTCATTCTTACAATGGCTATTAATTAATTGGAGGCATTCTAAGACCACTGTTAGTTCTCTAGCGTTTGTTTAGCGAGAACTACATTATTGTCTCACTGCTATTATTCAACATTGTCATTTGAGACACTTTAAAAATGCTCCAAGAGTCAAAAGGAACGCTTTTCACTCAACTCTCCACAAAGTAAATTAGCGCCTTATTTCTTTCTCCCACAATTCCCAAGATTTCCAAGTAGATTAGTTGAAGTGAAGAAGACAGACTCTATTTCTATTATCTCCACTCTTAATTGAAGGATGTCAAAAGACGGCGACAAGGGAAGACACTCTCACAAGTCTGAAGAAGAGCCAGAGCCAACTGGAGTCTCAAACAAGTGGAAGCAAGTGAAAAGGAAGCCAGGACAAGATAATACAAGCCGTGACCGTGATATGATGGATGTCAAATGTGGGTTTTCAGACTAACAACAACAACGAGGATCGCTATAACAATAACAAGTCTAAGCAACTCCTATGTGTGCACTTCTACTCAACACAACTCAGTCAGAGTCTCAGAGTGAGAACGAGAACTAAACGTAAACCAAACAAAACTCAGGTGTAAAACGAAACAGCAGTTGTGCACTCTTGGGCTATGAACGAGATTCTGAGGCTGCTGCTGAGTAGGAAAGCAAGAGAGGAGCTAAGTGAGCCGATATGCAAGAATTCTCATCATCCTTTCAAAGGGATTCCTTTACTTACATACAATTACAGATAGGTAGGTACTACTGTTATTTTACTACCACTACCTACCTTACATTTATCTACATAACAGCACACAAATACACAACATAGACGTGTATACTTCAAATGCATTAGCTGGGGACCCTATACATAACATTTTATCAGACACAGACGTATAGAAAGAAGTATGTATTATATATACCTACTTTATGTTTAGCCTTAGACTAAGCTCATCCCTACATACTGTTTCATTGAATACATTAAAAGTTTAAAATGAATTTCCCTTCAACCAACCTAACAGGTAGTCAGTTGCTGTACCATTTCTTAAGAAAGCCACGACGGCAAAGAACATACATACATACCTACATCTTAGACAAACACAACAACAACATTACTTATAGTACAGTATAGCACAACAACAGTACGTAGTACAAGATAGTGGTAGTTGCTCACTTTGTGAGTAGCCAAAACGAAATAACAAAGTAATTCAAACGTGAACATGCAATTCTAACTTTTATTAAGGCAGGCAGGTGCACAGTGCATGGATACAACTATAGTAAATAATACACTGAGCTGCAGGTTATGGGTCGTTTGGCAAGTACACATTTTGAATTGCCAATGCCGTTTCAACCACTTAAACTATAATATTCTTATAAACAAGAGAGAATCAATATAGATAGGTATAACCCTTATGCCATAGGCAGCACAATACAATGTTTGAATCGGCAAAGATGCCCAAGTGTACATTAGTAAAGGTGCATTACAATTATGTACTAGTCAATATCTCAGTCAGTAAAATTGAAACCTTTCTTCTTGTATGGACGAGAGGAAATATTCATTCGATTTCAATTCAATCCTGCCAGTGGCAATTCTCCTGTGGATGCACATTGCCTGTCATGCCCATGCCCTTTCTCTGGTCAGGTCAGCTGCTATATGGCTATCATCTCTTAAAAGTTAATAAAACAACCTTCACAACAATAACCCGCATGTAGGTCTTCTCTCCTCGCAAAATCTTTATTACTTATTAAAATGTAACCTATACTTTGCATACCCACACCTCTACAAGTAGTGGAGTAGGCAAGCAGAATGTACATTCTATACTCTTAATCATTTTAGCAGTAGTAGGTAATTGAACCACGCCAACTAACCAAACTGCATGCAGAGGGAAATGTTCAAACACAAAAACGACACAGGGAAGAAGAGAATTCGAACCGACTCGTATCAAAAAACTGTGTCTTTCTTGTCTGCATGTCTGCACTGTATAGATTCTATTGAGCATGAAATCAACTCAATTTCTCAATTTCTGTAAACTAGAAAACTTCAATTCAATACAAATAAACAAAACCAGATAATCCTCACTTTTATAGGGTTCTTATCATAATTATCGTGTCATTATCCCATTGCATTTCACTAGCAGAGCATCAGGTCTCTTTAACCAACGTGTCTCTACACCAATTTCATACATACACAACTAACTATTCAACAACTACCTTTATCGACAACAAACTGCACACAAATTAGCACAGATACATATATAATATAGAGAGTGAACATATTTGCAAACAAGATTATCCATAGCGAGTGAGTGAGTGAACAACTCTGTAGTTCATTGCAACCAGTCAATTCTTCCAATAAGAAATCTCTTGATGACCATGTAACTCACTACAATCCAAATCTCACTTCTTTATTTTCTATGCATACCTACACACAATTACAAACAATGAAACACAACAAGCTATCACATCAGGCTCATTAGTTCTCTCTTCGTCTCTTTCGTACACATGCACAATTAGTAGCCAAATAAGATGGCATTGCATATTCTCTATATTGCACAGTGTAATCAAGTGTCAGGCAGCAATACATATACAGACCAATGAATGAATCTAATGAAAGCCCACACTTTTAAACTACATATTTAGTTTCCTTCTTTCACTATTTTTCTTTTTTGCATGCACACCTTGCAAATCGCTTTGTGCAAATTACAATTCTATGCATGTCTGCATGCCTACTACTACTTAACTGCAATTTGCAACTACCTATCCAGACACACATACTTTAATTAAAACATTCTGTTCTATTCAGATCCAGTTTAAGACTAGATCAACTATAACACTTCTATAACAAAGCGACCACTTCATGTCTACTTATTGCTTGCCTAAAGACACTATAACTACAGTCAACCACATGTGTGCATGTAACCAAATATGATAATGACACAAATCTGTAATAAAACGATGACCCTTCAACCATAAAGCTATTCACAAATGCATAATCTACTACTATGTGGTTCGATTTCAGTTTCAAGAAACTCCTCTTGACAGTAAAATGCAGTGCCCTTCCCAGACCACCATATCTACTCATCTGCAACATTCTAAGAATTAACACTGCCATTTTGATAGATTTGCATTGTAATTTATAATTCCATTTCTTTTTCTTTCATATAACATCTGAAGTAATTTTAACTTGTCTAAATGGGAGGATTCGCTGCAATGCAAAAATAAAGAGCTCCTTTTGTCTGTAGTGAATACATATTTACATACACACACGTACATATTCATGCTATAAAACATTTTCTAAGGCTAAGCTTTCTTTTTTTGCATAAAGTAATATTGTTATCATTACGATGCATGTTAAATGAATTGAAAAACGTATTAAATGAATTTGCTTATCTTTCTGCTTTTGAAATGTGTACAGAATGTGTACGAAAGTTCTTGGAAGTATACAAAAAATAGGAATTTGTTGGATTATGATTTATTACATCCGGATTCCGGACTGAAGCCATTATATCATTACCTACCAACCTATTTATATTGCTCATATTTATATTCATCTCTTAAAATATTTATATCTGATTAAGAGAAACTGTTTGCAAAAATTTTGCAAAATTGTTAATGTAGCTGAGCATGCTAAACGTGTTTCTACTATTGCGACTTACTTAACAACTTTGCATAGCCATAACACATCCGTTTCGCCGTACTACAATAAGATATACCTATAAATATGTAAATATCCTTAAAAGTCAGAAAGAATACAAGCAAAACGCTACAAAAATGGAAGACAATAAAAAACTGTCGTGTTTGCGTAGTTTAACCATAAGTAAAGTAGTAGGAGTCGTGCAGAATGCAATTGCTACAATTCTTCCTTTTTATTTACAACTAATGGATATACTAGGTTGTGTTTTCTTCAGCTGGTTTACATGGAGTTGACTAATCTTTCCTGTCTTATGGCAGTCATAGAATCGTGAACCAGATAGTCTGGGCTACTTTCGTTTATCATTCATTTCATTACAGAATTGAGTACTTATATATCTGTCGTTGTTCACACAAGTACTTATTTCTAAGATAATGACATTACCTGTCATTATAATGCTATTATCATCACTTTTTGACAAAACTTTGCATTCAGCATTCAGTCAACATCAATTATTTACATATAATTCATACAGAACCATAGAACGTAAGATTTCATTCAAAACACACTCAGCACTCATACAATATAGATTTCACTCCATTTACGTTTTTGCTACTTAAATTCTCAAAGTACTTTAGTTACGTCCTGTGCACAATGCCTTCACTTAATGGTTTTAACTTGGCTTAGGGCATCAACACGCTTTGTAGAGTTAAGATCTCTTTAAAACTCCATCAGTCAATTCAGATTACAGACATTAAGGCAGGAGGAAAACTAAAACAAGATCAGACATATCTTCCAGATACTAACTGCTTACCACAAGAACAAAACAACGTAACTAAGCAAGATCAACATCAACAATCATCTCTATCTGTACAATGTCTGAGTATGTATAAGCACTTGATTGAATGGGATGAATAACGATAACAAATGAAATTAAACTTAGATTTACCAAAAAATCTGTAAGTAGCAGGTGACAGACAGATGATGTCTTACTTAGCTTACACTTTCATCTGAAGCAATTTATTTGCAAGCAATCATCATTCTTTTGTATTGCAGTTCATCCTTTAAAGCCGAAGTGATAAAGTGAAACTGAAACTGATTGCATTTCTAATGTAATGTGCATTAGTTATATCCAAGACGTGGGATTCAACACAAACCCAACAGACTACCAAAGTTATATTGGTATGTACCCTACTTTTATCATCCCTCAACTTGCAAATACAAAATAAATGTAAATCTAGTTGCCCACAAACATTGTGCGGATTTTTGTATGTCACTATGAAAAAGAGAAAAAGAAATCATTTTTACAAAACCATTTGATATATCAACCTTACAAAGGAGCCTGGAAGAACTAGAATGTTGTCTACGTAGGTGGGGATAGATTTTAAGTAAATTATCTCTCTGTGTATTTTGCAAACAATGCGATAAGTACATAATGATTGTTGGATGTTTCGATTCTCATAATGTTCTGACAAAAACCTCAGGGTTAGAGAAGCCAATGTATTGTACCATGGGAAAGAATCCAAAAGCTTCAATTCAAACCGCAATCTCCCATTACTGTTACTCATGAATTCCTGCTACACCTCACTCAGCTAAATATTCTGCGAAGAATTTCAATAAAAGAGTACGGGATTTCGTTTGCGACATTGAAATAAAAATATTCAGGGAGATGTCCGTCAAGTCGTGTAAAACAAAAGTTTTTCCTGGGCCATATTATATAAAGGTTACACAAGAAACAATGTTTGACCTTAATTATGCAAACATGATTATACATTTTGGTCTTTTGTGCACAGAAGCCATAACTTCATGATTTCACATTTCATGATATCTCAACTTAACAGCTTATGACTAAGCACGTAAACTTTACACTAGGTGGTGAATTGAGTTTCTGCTTCAAGTTTTAGCAATGTTGGTCACTGCGGTTCAAATCAAAATCACCATTGTTTCCACATTCATTAGAACAAAATACTCTATGTTCCTTAACCTCGACTTTTGTATTCCCACAGTGGAATTTCTCCTGAATAGAAAAAAGCTATAGGAAGCAAATAAATTATTTGTATTTATTTGCCTAACCATGTTATTATATACTATACACTACCTATCTGTATCATTTTCGCACAAAATTTATTGTAGGTATAATTAATAACTGCATATACTTAACTTATGATTATGACTGTATTATAGTTCAAGTTCAACATGTATAACAATACATAATATTCACAGATATAATGCCACAACATACAACCTTGCCAAATTATTTTTGCAACAATAATGCATAATGCTCACATAAAATGTGGAAAACTGGATTTTTCAAAATCTTGTCACTGCCATAAAAATTTAACTACTTAGCCGCATTACAATTGTTTGTGAAACTAAATAAACCTTATATATACAGTTAATAGTGTAATTTGCATAATGTAATACAGGATTGCTTGTGTTTAACTTCATAAATTCATCTACATTTACGTAGGTCTGTGGTTTATGTTATACTTGTGTTTGTGAATCCATCATTGCATTATTATCTTACATACTATCGCACATATACACAGAATAAATCATTTATTAAGATTCGATTAAGTCACCGCAAAGTGTTATATGTAAAGAGTCAGTGCAGTAGTGCAAAGTGCAAGACCTATCGAATGCCATCCACAATAAAATTTTAAGTATTCGTGAGACAAGTTTATTTCGTAGTTTTAACCATCTAACCTCAACTATAGACTAGAAAGAGATTACACATAATTATATCAATACAACAACAATCATGAAATTGTAATATGTTAAAATGACAGTTACCACTTCTTGCTTTGACTTTATGTTTTTCAGTACAATCAGCAACAGTACTGTTTGCAGTTGTCTACTCAGACAGAATACATAATCAAAGATATTTCTACGTGATATTTCTCAAAGAAGTTATTTAATCATTTTCCAACTCTTACTCTTACTTACAAACGTTATTATTGTACCCTTTACTCACATAATATTGTGTTCTAAAGGCCTCGTCATCGAAAAAATAGTATCCATCAATACATGTAGATATGTACTTATTATCAACCTTAACGATTTCTGGTTTGGAAATTTTGGAATTACAACGGTTTTTACAAAACAAGATTTATGCATAGACCTAGTACTATAAATACAAACGAATATTAGAGGTCTATTTAAGACAAAAGTTCGTGTTGGCTTTGGACCCTATTAAGAAAGTTTTACGGTTAAAATTACTTGATTGTATTTTCATTAAAATAATAATAGTAAAGAGTTTGGTCAAATCTCAACCCCAACACTAAGGAATGCAATGAGAACGCTTGCTTGTGTATCTGATTTTAAGTAATGGCTGAATTCTACAAATTATTATCTGTTCATAAAAATGTACTGCTTACTAAATACGCTTCCAATATTACTTCACGCATGCGTGCCTGGGTATCTATGTAGGAATTTGAAGAGGAAATTAAGAAAGTGACAAGAAAACATTCTTTCATTTCCTTGTGAGTTACATAACTACAGTCTACATAAACCATACTCATGTCATAAATGAATGACATCGTATTTTCTTTTTTTAGGGGAGGAGTTGGGTTTAAATTCTAATTCAAAAATTTCATTGCATGTTACAGATATCTCACCAGTGTAAAATGTTCGAGTAATTTGTGTACATGAGCCAGTCAGCTAATCAGCTAACTGCGTGCAAGGAAGTAAAATTATTGTAGTTTTCATTTTTATACACATATGAAAATCGTTTCGTGTTATTTTGGACTTGTTATTACATATAGGTGACACAGAAGCAATTTAAACGATAGACATAATATTATTGGTTTTGTAAATGCATTGCTTTAGTTTTGCGTAGGTAGCTCATACAATGTATGTGATTCGTGTACGTATAAGTATAACGAAATGGGTAATTTTGAGAAAGGAAGGAACACCAGGAAGAGACGCACATCGGTAGTAAAAGATTAAAAATTATCTCTAAAAGTTGGCCAGACAAGCTGAGATTTAAGTGATTTACTACAGCTCTTCTGCCGTAAACAGTTACTGTTATCTGCTGCAGGAAGACGTATAGTAGGTTTACAACTGCTGTGCTACAGAATACACATACACCATACACACGCCAGATTCAGCAGTAACAGCAAAATATAATGTTTAAACTTTTGAAGCAAATGATGGTGTTGCAAGGGTTAACTGCTCATGCTCATCCTCGTTAAGACTATTATATTCATCGCACTCATACAATGCATTTTACGTAAGATAAAAATAGTTCAGCCCATTCAAAGGAATTTTAGCTATACAGTTCGCATAGGCGGGTTATTTCTACTTCACTAATTTTACTACCTGCACATAGTTACGCTATTACTACTGAGTGTGCATTACATACACGCACAAAATCTTAAAAGCATTTCAGACTCGCAGCATGCATTGTCGAATGTCCAAGCATAATAGGTTGAAATATTGTAGCTCGTAGTCCATGAGAATTCTTCCTATGTATCAGCAATGATGTCCCAGGAAGTCGATCATTTATCAGAAAGGAACAGGAAATACTCACTTGCATTTTGCCATGTCCTATCGAGACACAATGAGCTGTGCACTGACATTTGCCGTTTTCAGTTAGGTATACTGCTAAATAATTCCTAAATGTCAACTTGCCTTATACCATATAGCATCCCAAGGTATGGTATCACAACAGAGCTAGAGACCGTAGCAAAAATAGATTCAAAGCTATGGCCGAGACGATAGACATGTAAAATCGTGAAAAACCTTTATGAAATGTTACATATTTTAATATTTTCTTGTAGCCTGCAGTATAGAATGTAGAGCTCCATTATTAAAAGTGTAGACTGTAGAGGCTTCATCGATTAACAAATTCTTTTACGTTGCCAATTATTATACGAATAAGATAAGGCTTCATATTTTTATTTCATGATTCAACAGTAATATCAGTAAAATTCTTTTATGCATGAACCAACGAGCCAGATTCTACTTAAGACTCTACACTTGTAGACATAAATAGTCAATATAAATTATTAAAATTACTGTTAAACTCATTATCATTACACTTTATAACGCATAACAAAACGTTAAGTTATTAAAGCTTTGCTTTTTCATTGTCGTCCGTTGATAACTAATTAGTCATGGTTTAATTACTCACTAAACTAAACTTGATTACACTTTTAAATCATTAAAAATAGTAATATATACATACACAAGTGATAGTGAATAACACACGATACCGGCCAGTCCAGTAGTTTAGGAATGGGATGGATAAACATCAGATCGACTTGGGTACCTTTATTAATTCACTTAAACCGATGGTTCAATCTGCTTTACTGAATACTTATGCTAAAATGTGAAATTGAGTATAATGGAAACATACATATAACAAAGAACAAAGATGCAATCTTGTTCAGCATCTCATAAATTAAAGAACGCTCATTTTTGCGGCTCATCATCTTAATTCATTTACACTTGGGTGCAGCTATAGCCTAAAACCACCGCACGATATCAACACAAAACGCAAAGCATGAAACAGCTGCTGAAACTCGTTAGTTAATTGTGTCACACGAAAGAAGGAAAACACAAAAAACTTCATCATCTTCCTTTACGCTTGGACTTTGATGTTTTAGTAATACAGAAGATAGATACATTACTTTATAGCCACAATTTTTTGCGACGAACTGAAAAATGTTAACAGTTTCGCTTATGAGTTATGGAATTTATGACATAATTGCTGCAGTAAACCATTTAGTTATTTACTACGAAAGAGAAATATAGATTTGAGAAAAGTGTGTTAGTCGACAATTTTTAATCTACTGGTCAGTACATCGACTGAAAATTTTTGTCTCCAAAGTCCAGAGGCCAGTCTCGATTGTACACTCCTTTGCGATCGCACAGAGAAAGCTATGCATAATGTAGGACTTTAAAGAAATCAGCAACATTATCTTGAAGCTGGGATAATTTACTTTTCATATTTTTGTTTTCTGAGCTACCTCTAGGCCTCGATTATACCATGAATTACCCTTCTATAGTATATACCATATTTATCTGCATGTTTACGTATGGGCTTAAAAGCTGTGATTATCCTTTTATCGTTTACAATTACGTAATTGGCATCGGTTAAAGTGAGATCAAGAAAGATATATTTTTACCTGATAAATAGTCTTCACTCGGACGGCTTTAGAAACAGTTTCCCGAACTTGGGCTGCACTTCCTGGCTTTCCCAAAACGCGAGCAAACTTTCTCTCTGACATTTCCAATGAAACTATACTAAAGTTAAATCCGCTGATGTCCTAATAATGTCATACATACTTACTAATAAATAGCGTAGCTGATAGTTTACATATAAGTAAATGTATCGTGTATAATAGTAAGTTAACTATGTCACTTTTGTATAATTGAAATTAAATGACGAAGACAGGTAATTCTATTATGTCATCAACAGTGATTAGCGTTCTTGTTGAATAATGAAATAAAATCCACTCAGAATGACAATTAAAGCAATGGCACAGTCACAGTTCTCACTTGTCACTTGTAGCTTGAAAATATGGATATTTAAGAAGAAATACACCAATAAACGAAGCACTACTTTATACAGAGTAGTTACAGCGTTGGCTGCCAAATAATGGGTAACTGAGTTGTCTGAGAATTATTATTAGGTTATTATGTCATTGTAAAATTTGAGATTGAGATCGATAGCATTAATTGTATCAAAAGTAGAA
Source organism: Tomocerus qinae (assembly GCA_020055645.1). Lineage (NCBI taxonomy): Eukaryota > Metazoa > Arthropoda > Collembola > Entomobryomorpha > Tomoceridae > Tomocerus > Tomocerus qinae. The sequence continues at coordinate 14,610,348 of CM034547.1, read as the reverse complement.
CGGTGGTGGTCTTTAAATGTAATTCATGGCACTGACACTTGCATTACAAATTACAAAAATTGCATTGATATCCGGCAAAATTATTTTCTTGATTACCAAAGTGTATCTTTTTGTTGTAGCATTTTTGGAACTATTTAAAGAATAATGAACAATTCCTTTTTGTTTAAGACGGTCCCATAATAACAATTTCTTGATGTTCCTCTGCAAGGTACTTTAAACACCATGGCGACCTAACAAGGTATGCTGATAGTGGGGATTGAAATTCACTCAGAACCACTTACGGGGGAAACGTACAGGCGTCTCTATGCCATTGAGTAATGCTCTATGCTCCTTCTCCTTGATCCCCATTAGTGGTTCTGAGAGATTTTTTTAAAAACTATAAGCATACCTTGTTAGGTCGTCATGGTATTTATTTAAAGTACCTTGTTCCTCTGAATATGAATAAGCTTACAATGTATAACATAAATAAAACTGTCAAAATATTAAAATTCTAATTCCATACACCGTTCTCGTAAATATACGGTAAAAGAATGTCACAGATCCCGAACGAAAAATCAGTATCCAGTTATTCCTGAAGTCATTCTAAGATCTTCTGGACAAGATTTTAATCTGCAAGTCAAAATTAAACTTCATATAAAACTCTGGTTTTAACTTTCAACTTTAATTCCATTGTACATAACATACACCTCAAGCCACAAGCAAGCTTGATATAGAAACTGGACCTATAAGCTAATAATTTAATGTAGGTAATAAAAACTATTACTTAACTTATTTCAACATGTAAATTAGAATAGTCAAACAACTAACTTAAATAATATTCAATAAGTCTTCAGTGGAATTATAAGAAGATTTTTATCGTGAAGTCGTGAATTGAATTATAAAACCAACCTCAACCTTCTAATTAATTTATTAGGTGTCTATTGAAAAATAATTTATCTAAAATATACAATACGACACATCTAAGACTGCACTGATTCTAAAAATGTTACAGATAAAAATAACAAAGAGAAGACCATTAAACATTAAAAGAGAAATAAAATGTAAATGAAATAATATTCACTCCAATTTATATAAATTAATTTATAGATAACGAGACCAGACTTATATAGATAATAGGTTCTTTTTCAATATTTTCACCTAAGAAATTGCAAATAATTTGTTTGAAGTTTAAATAAAATTACCTGGTCCAGTAACAAATATTGATAGGCAGTTTTGTTTTGATACCTACTATTGACATTTAAAATATCCCTCATGTGCACTGAATACTGATTGTCCCGGAAAGCGGGCATCTTTGACGAACAAAATCCTAAATATCTGAATCAACTATCACCTTGGACCAGCAAATAGTTCTTTTATAGCTATTTTATAGCTAGCTATGATATTTTGGTACTTTAGTAGTACAAACGTGAAATGAGATGGAATGGAACATGGATGGGCCACCAAACCACACACTGTCCAGGAGTAGTGTCAGCAGAAAGAAATCCAAGAATTTAAAGCACACACACACACAATCACATGAAATCACCAAGATTCATATACAAATACATATTCATTTCAACATCTGTCCGTATCAGAACCAGAACTTTATCTAAATGTAACATAACAAAACATTAGATTTTAGATTGTGATCCGTTTGCCTCGGTACAGTTGAGTCAGATCTGAGTTAGAGAACAGAGGTTTCACAAACACAACAGTCTCAAAGAGAGGACTCATCTCATCAATCAAGAGTATAAATAATATTAAATCATAAAAATATCATCCGTATGTATAGGTATAAAGTATAAAGGCATATCTAACCTACTATACGATTCTCATAATGATAATAATGTTATCTCATACTCATACTACTACTACTACATATATTATAGTGTTTCATCCTCATCACATTGCAAGATTTCACAAAGATCACAATTACATTAAAATTGTTAGTATAGAAATAGAAGTGTATATTCAGCATCTCAGACTAGACTTCTGAATCAGATAACTAGTATATATTCGTACAAAAAATAATTCATAAGGTTCAATTTCAATTTTTTTCATGACAAAGCCCACACTGGCGTTAAATTATTTGCAGTACATATGTAGTGTACATCGCCCATTAACCTTTACGAAATAATAGAGGTGTAATAATATTATTTTTAATTTACACTTATCTTTTAAAGTTATCGAGATTTTTTATGCCTATAATATTTTCATACTTACCTATCATTTCGACCTTGATTTTGTGCACCACCAAAAATGGAAACTATGTAATTACAGATTACAAAATAGTTCGCCAATGTCGTATGTTTGTAGCTCTTCCAGGTATTTTAAATGAATATATGCAAAAGGTTCAAATAAATAAGACAGCCTAGATCAATTTCTACTCTGGAATTGCCTTCGATTACTTTTTATACATGGATTTAGTAGATGATGTGATTATACTGATATAATATTATAATAGTAGTGCAAGTAATATGATGCATGACACTATGCATCCATTACATTATAATCAATTATACTAGATAAGTAGACTTATGCTAGAAAGGTATCTTATATTTTATTCATTGCTCTCTGGACAAATAATAACAGTGTGCAAAGGAATATTTGCTGATACTATACATAAACATACACAACATGTACAATATACAACAATATATCACATAGTACGACAAGTACTATTATATCCAATGGCATTGGCAAATGATGTGTACCTGCCTGCGCATTCTGATGCAGTAATGGGAAGATTGGAACATGTATAGTGATAGTGCAGGTAATTTTGTCCATGACTTCACCTTTATGCTAATCCTACAATATGCATATGTACATACAAGTAATGATATAAATCTCATCGTGTAAGTACATAATATAAGTATCCTTTAACAAAGATAAGGATGCACGTGGTGGCCAAAGTTGGTGTTGTAAGCATTCTATTACATTTTTACTATTATTAACTATGCCAAGTTTACATTTCGGCATAGTCTAAAATCTTCATGTATAAATGTTTTTATTACAGCATGAGACGGCATTTATTACGGTGAGAATATGTGGTAAATGGTATACAGCTATAAATTCATCCCTTTTTGACACATGATTCCATTTCTATTCTTTTTTATTATCCATTATAATGAATTGGTTTCATCGATTGCATGTAAACGATCAGACTGTACGGTATAAGTAGACAGTACATAGTACATACTATACTGTACTACTGGCTTACCGGAGTTCTATTTTACTTAGCATAATTCTAACAAAAATCAACAGTGTCGACTAATTGGTTATAGTGAAGTACATAGAAAGGGAATAAATAGATAGTAAATTGATATAATATGCTAGAGCAAATATAGTTTTTCATTTCACACTTTATAATCATTTTTGTAATGTTATAAAACTTATTGTCTTTCAAGCATTATTGTCATTTCTGTATCCTCTAAGATTTTATTTTGCTCTATATTGTGAAGTTTGTTTTCTAAATCGTTTTTGGGTGTAGGCGTTGTTGACGGTGTTGGAATTTTTTTTAACGTTTCTTCAGCATTGCGACTTTGAGTGAAAAAAGAGTATATAAAAACAATTAAAAATACACCTCCTAATGTACCGAAGTACAGTCCATATACAAAAAATTGATTCCGTTCTGTCATAGCGAGACCTCTTGCATCAGATATAACTATGGTTAAAAAGGTTTGTATCCCAAGGGCAATAAATGTAAGAACCCCAAATACGAGCCCGTAGCTATCATCGCTGATTTTCTGGGCCACTTCCGAGCTAAAATTCCAATGCATTTGATTAGAATAATATTCTCCTCCATCAAAATAGATGAGATTGCATCAGATCGATGATTCATTTTCATATATTCAGATAAAAATAACATGAAAACTTCCAATGAATCAGTTGATTGCTGCGCAATTATTAGACATCTATTGTTACCTTGCAATAGTAATCATAACAGGATGAATGAGTTTGAAAAATATGTAGGCGATATATGCTTGATATAGACTATCCGTCACTGACATCCATATCAACAAACCTCCTTGTAAAAACGAAATTGCACTAAGAAGACTTTCGCTCCAGTGACTCCATGAAGAAAAGTGAATGTAGCCAACAGCAAATGAAAACACAGCACCTAAAGTCATAATAAAGGGAATTTAAAGGCATAGTGGCAAATGTCTAATATGTAAAAGTGAATCACTCAATATCATAAATCTGGGATCTTTCACGTCCATTTTTTATCTTCATTACTTTTATGCACAATAAATCATTCTCTTTATTTTCTAAGCGTTCCGTTCATGTAAATGGACCAAGGACTAATGTACATGTAAGTGTATAAACGGACCACATGAAACTTTCCCCAACTTTCTCTCGACTTTCACAAAAGTGAAAGCGTAGATAAATAAACATAAATAAACAGAAATATTTAAACTTTTACAGAATCAAAACTATTTTTTGGGGCTTTACTGAGAAGAGTGTGTGTAGCTTTCACTGCTCCGTTGTACACAGTGTCTTGAGAATCTTCATTGATTCGCTCCCAAAGGGCTTGAATGTAAGTTATGACTTGAAATTGTCCTGCAGAAGCGACGGCCCACCATAATGACCATTTTAAGATGTGGCTATTAAAAAACGCTTTCTTAAAATCCATCCATAACAATTCGTATGCTATCAAAAGCGAATGCTCCTTTTTTCTCTTTATATTTGTATCGTCCTTCCGATTGAAGTACACTGATTTGTCTGCTTTAGGGAGGAGGAATGATATAAGTAAAGCTCCACTAACAGCCACAAGGGAGATGTAATTTAGTTGATGGTAATCCATCATTCCTGAAGAAATTAAAATTTGGGCAAGGACTCCACTTAAGAATCTTCCTAATAATATCGCACATGATGTATAGGATGTAACTTTCTTGTAGTGTTTTTTGTCAACTTTCGCATATATGTAGGTGTAGTATGCAACTTCAGTGGAACAAGATAATCCGTAAAAAAATTCTACAAACTACAAAAAAGTCATTTGAATTAGTGACTTGTAATATGCCAAAGAGTACATTATGTCTTTTGCCATAGTCATATCTTGCGACATACTATTTAAAGTGTATGTATACTTACAATAATTGCAGTCAAATCTCTGCCCCAGATAAGAAATGACCAAGTAATTACGTAAGAAATTCCTTCAAAAATTAAGACTGGGCGATAACGAAGAAAATCGGTCACCAAAAACACGACTACTAGGGTACCCAATGATGTGTAAGTTGATACTGGAAATGCAATGTGAATGATCTACAAAAGTAAATGGTTCAAGACGCATCGCTAAAAAATGGATAGAGATTAATAGGATATTAAATTTATCATTTATCGAAAACAAGTGTACCTGATCTCTGGAAACATTTTTGAAATCAACTAAGTATTCTGTAACAAATGGTTCTGACGGCCGAAGTTCTTTCAGAAATCCGAATGCACAAAGAACAAGTGTAGTCCATAGCCATTTTTTACTCTTCATTCTTCGTATCTCAACAGTCTTACTCAAACTGTCAAGTTATCTTTAGGTTTCAAGCTCAAACGTGGTTACTACACCATGAACAAGAACTAAAAAAACATAATGCCAGTATTGAATCTTAATTTACTTACTACACCTACATATATAATATTCATATCTAGTCTTCCATAAGTGCGTTTGGGATTGCAAGTTGAAATAGATACTGTTGTGCAGTGAAATCTATTTATCTTCATTGCCATGTTATGAGCAGTGTATTTATGTATAGTTTTAATAAGTGCTCATTTATACACTGTATAAAAACAGCATAATATAGTCGTTTAGAAACAACCCAGGAATTTCTTCTACTTTCTATTCAATCTACATACATATATCAGTGAAATACGAGAATTGTCGCCTACTGTCAAGTAGTACAAGTATGCACTTTTGTAATGGAGTGGAGACAAGCTACATGCTTATCACTAATAACATGATGACGATTTCTTCCATATCTACAAAACCAGGGTTAAAGATTGGATTGGAAGTTTACATTGAGATAATTTACATTGAGATAATTCGTAACTATTTTTGTGACATCAAGTTCAGTTGTAAGTTATTATTAGATAAATGGTGCTCCGTAAGTAGATACTTAAGATATTTTAATAAATACTTACCTAGTTGTTGTGAATGTTAGGTGTAAGACCACTCGCCATTTTTACTGTGTCTATGTATTTAGCAATCAGTTATATGAAGCCAAATGCCGTGAAATAATGAATATTATATGGATGACCTGTTTATTTTGCTACATGTTCATTGGACTTGTTTATAGGTTTGTATTCATGAAAACTAAATGAAAAATACTCTGTACACTATTTACTCATCCAGCAAGTTAAAAAGAAAGGTTTGTTGTTTATAAGAAATTCTTCATAATTTAGGAAAGATAAATGAAATAACATCCTGTTTACATTAGTTGACTATTTTAGTTGTAAATCTTACTCTTTATCTCAGCTTTTGCAATATAAGCAATCTTTGCACACTTTTTACCATTCCTAATCCTGAATTTTAATGAGTTTGCTGACTGAGTTAATGTACGTATGTACAAAATATATACGATACAAACTTTTATCTACGACAAGCTTTTATTTGACTTTTAACAAAAAACAGTTTTAACATTTTCACACACATAATTAATTAAAACACTCCACTCATTGCATTACATATACTTCCATTTACCTTCTCTCATTCGACGAAGTCTAATGGAATCTTTAAGCCAAGTAGGATCTTTATTATCAAGAGGAAATGCAAGTGGATACTTTGGAGGCTTGGGAGGAGGAATAAACGGATGTCTTTCTTTTAGTTTTTCAATAAGTAACTCTTTCTGTAATTCTTTGGGATCCTTATATTTATCGAGATATAAATTAAAGGGTTTTCTATGAGGAAACCATTCTTGCTCGGGTAACGCTGGAGGTTCGAAATCGTACTCATAAACGGGTTCTTTCATTTCTGAAACCATTCAAAAAAGTTCAATCAGTAAGAGAATATTTTGAAGTTAAATACTAATTGAGAAACTTAATTTTTTAATGAACTCAAGCTATGCTTAACCAGAAACACATAAAAATATAAACAAATCACCAAAAACTTGATGAAAAAAATTAGTTAGAGTTTGGTCCCAATCAGCTTGAAAGAAAGAGAGGCCAGCTGGGGTCATGAAGTCCTGGAACTCACGGTAAAACTCATACGTAGAAAACGTTCGTGCAGTTAGATTTTTACAAGGAATTTCTCTTTGATATTCCGAATAATCCAATTTTTTATCTTGCTTGAATAAAACAAAGACGTATCTACAAAATCCGATCCCTCGAAGAGGAAACGGTTGAATATAATCGCACAGTTCCTGGCCTTGTTTGATGTTGTTGCCTGGAATATTTCCACTGCAAAATAAAATTAGTAGCACATATTGTAATTAATTAAGCAAAAAGTCGAAAAACATCTATTTGACCCTCGGACTTACACTAGCCAGTGAATGTATTCCCCTTTTTCTGCCGTCAAATGACCGTCGGGTGACGTCATCATCAACGTATACAAATCTTCTGATTTTGCAGTATATTTAACTTGTGGTTTGTTTACAGCCTTTGAGAAATATATAAATGCCAATATTACTATCTTCTCAGGATCAACGTTCAACGTTGCGTAACGTGAGTGGACATATTTAAGTTATTTAAATATACATTGTTAAACTATGGCTAATAATTTCAATACAAAAATTACTTCATAAGGCTTGACCATATTTCCGTGTTGAATGGGAACAATTACATCCTTGCTTTCATCCGTTCCAATACTAGTGTAATGTATTTCTAAAGGAATAACAGGGATAAAGTATGCATCTCCAAACAAGTCGTCATAAACTCCATAGTAGTCAGCCGTTTGTTTAATATGATAAGGGCCAATAGTCTTTAACCACTCTTTAGTTACTTCATCCACTGACACTTTCACTTAAAGTTGAAAAAATACAATGAAAGAAATTTTATTAGCATTTTGACTATTAGCATTGGCAAGCACAAAGTAACCTGCTTTAAAACTACATAATATATCGTAGATATTCAAATCAAATCTATTCGAAGATGATGGTTAGTTATTACGCAAAAAAACATATTATTATATCCTCACGGTTTCGGTTTTGCGCTGCCTTTTGTATTTCAAGGTTGTCCTTAACAGATTGTCTGTGTTTTATACGCTCTGATAAAACGTTTTTCCTACTTGGGCGGGCATATGCATATCCAATATCTACTTTGTACATCAAATCTGGATCTTTATACTTCATCTTCCATTCTGTATACAATAAAAAAGTTATTTTGTATTTGTCTAATAACTCATAGGAAAATTAATATAAAGAGAAAGAATAAATAAAACTATTAGAGAGACTTGTGGCATATACCTTGAGTCTTTTGGGCCAAATTTTTTGCAACGAGAGGATCTATTCCTCGTTTAATCCATCTATGACGAATTCCTGGCCTTTCAATTAAATAAACACACCTTTGACATATACGATTCAGGGCCAAAGACATTTTAACCTGCCAGGTTAGGCGTAAGCCACCGGCGAAATTAAACCTATAAATTAAAAATCGTTGAAAATTCAGTGACATTCAACATTTGACATTGAGAAGTAGACGTTTATTTAGTCAGTAGATTGTTTGTACAAGTCATAATTAAAAATGTAAATTGTGCTTTTAAATAAAAATATATACCCAACAATTTTAAATACTTACTTGTCTTAGTTTTGTAGCTTGCAAAAATTATTGTCACCGAATCGGATTTTTTGAAACAGAATCTTGAATCTGCTTTTGAGGTTGGATGTTGGAGGAGCAGGAGATAGATGGTTCAGATAAATTAAAAATTAGTGGGCAATACAGTAATTGGAAGAACTGCTGGAATGAATGAAGCTGTCTTATGACATCGCGGCAAAATATAAACATTGTGTTTTTGCGCCGACACTGTTACCAAACAATTCACAAAGGACCGCCATTCGCTGTTATTTCAACTTCCAGCAACAATCATCAGTTGTCATAAACCAGTGCCAGTGTCTACAGTCTTTACAAGAAGCGTTGTTGTAATGTAAAGTTGTCTGGGGTGAATATTTTGAAATCGTTAAGGTCATAGTTCATTTTGTCAATCCCAATAGTAAATCATCTAGGCGAAGTCAACTTTCGGCTTTCTAGGAATGGCTCCTGCAGCAGTCGACCGAGAAACATTCGCTCGGCGTCTCGTGCGATTGTATAATAGTTGGAAAGTAAGTTGTAACTTATCTTTAGTAATTTAACATTTGAAATTTATAAAAAAATGATAAGATGAACTCAAAAAATGATAAAAGTTATAAAGTTCCTGAAAGGACATGGCACAAATCTTATGGACCATGTGTTTCGAGGGAATAAATCCGTTTTAATATGATTTGTGGCCACTAATATGGAGGTAAAAAGTGAAAGAGGAAACGCTCTGAATGTTGACCGTTCACGAGATATTCCGTGTCAAAGGTCAACATGTCATTCCCTTATGACCCCTTCGAGCAATACATCAATCGAAAGGACTTACTCTCCTGAATCCAAAAATACCATACACTTGACCTCTGTGACCTACATGTCAAATAATATATGCAAAAGTGTTGACTCATTTAAATATTTATGTATTACTAGTAATGTTACCCGTCCTACGGACGTGGCATTAGGTACGTAGGTAGGTATATAACAATGTAGTTACTGTGAGTAACATGAAGATAAGTTAGTACTTTTTCCAACCATATATCAGTTATGTTGTTATTTAGAATCACCAGCGTCCACTTTTAATGCAATTGTGTAGCATTACTTACTGCTATGTTACCCTTCTGAGCCGAGCGGGCATTTTATGTACAGTAACCACATTGTACTAACCTAACCTAACCTAACCTAACCTAACCACATTGTTATCCACCTACCGACCTACGTACCTAATGCCACGTCCGTAGGACGGGTAACATTACTAGGAATACATAAATATTGAAATGAGTCAAAACTTTTGCATATATTATTTGACCTGTAGGTCACAGAGGTCAAGTGTATGGTATTTTTGGATTCAGGAGAGTAAGTCCTTTCGATTGATGTATTGCTCGATGGGGGTCATAAGGGAATGACATGTTGACCTTTGACACGGAATATCTCGTGAACGGTCAACATTCAGAGCGTTTCCTCTTTCACTTTTTACCTCCATATTAGTGGCCACAAATCATATTAAAACGGATTTATTCCCTCGAAACACATGGTCCATAAGATTTGTGCCATGTCCTTAATCTCTTTTATGTTATGCTGTAATTGCTATATATACCTATATAAAATGCCAATGCTCAAACATCAAATCAGTTGTCACTTTGTCACGTTGTCAGTACACAATCGCTTTTACATTCCCTAATACTAATACATAATAACAAATAACCTTTTATAAACCTTTTGACTTATATTTTGTTATTTATGTTGAATTTTATTTCACCAATTGGAACAATAACATCACTGATAACTGAAAGTTTTGCTTATTTATAGGTATACCTAAGAGCATAGATCGGAACTTCATTCATTATTGGAAATTGTTTTATTTTTAGGAAGGCACAGGGGAATGGGGTAAGGTCGATGCCGTTGCAGTGGCTGTCGGAGTGGATGAAGATATTGTTTACTGTAAATCCATGGCCCTTCAGGTAACTTTAAAAACACGAAAAAATAATACTTCGTCATTCGTACCTGTAGCTGAAAGTGACCCTATTGATTTTATGGCTTGTAGACCTGGCTTTTTGGATATGAGCTACCCGACACAATTATGGTGTTCTGCGAGTCTTCAATTTATTTCTTAAGTTCGAAGAAGAAAATCGAATTTTTAAAACCGCTTGAGTCTAAGGAAGAAAATGGGTTACCAGCAATCAAACTTCTAACTCGTGATAAGGTATGAAGTGTAAATCGGTGTATTTATGATATTATTTAACTTGCTTGTTTTTTATATTTTATTTCTATTTTGTCGTTTACAAAGTATTGTAATTCTTATGTCTTTTACAGGCTGATAAGGACAAGGCAAATTTTGATAAAGTGGTACAAGCCTTGAAAGCAAGTAAGAAAGGAAAAGCGATTGGTGTGTTTCCCAAAGATAAGTTTCCTGGAGAATTTATGGAATCTTGGAGGAGTGTATTTAACAAAGAAAAGTTTGAAAGTGTAAGTTTCTTGGTTGGACTTTCTTTTGGCGTGTTTACGCATTTCTACACAGGTTTCTTACCTTAAAGTGATATTAATGTAGATCGACATGGGCACGGCTGTGGCTTCAGTATTAGCCGTGAAGGAGGAAACTGAAATTCATACTATGAAAAGGGCTTGCCAGGTGTCTGTGGACGTTTTCGCCAAATATTTGCGTGATCAAGTTATGGATATAGTAGATGCAGATCGCAAGGTTGATATGGATTGTGTTTGTGTACTGTTTATTTCATGATTAATCAGCATATGTGATGTAAGGTTAATGTATTGTTAATTGTATGTGGACAGGTTCGACATCAGAAACTGGCTGAGGGGATTGAAACTGCAGTTTCGGATAAGAAATACGTTACGGGTGTGGACACAAGTCAGCTGGACATGTGCTATCCACCAATAATTCAAAGTGGAGGAAACTACAATTTGAAATTCAGTGCTGTTACGGACAAAAATATTTTACATTTTGGGGCTATAATATGTTGTCTTGGGGCTCGTTACAAATCATACTGCTCTAATGTCGTTCGCACGTTACTCATTAATCCAACAGACAAGATGCAAGTATGTACAACACAATATCTTTATGTCAAAATCAAATCCACGCTTAAAAATAAATTAACCATACTATATAATGCTAATCTTAATTTTTAATTAGAAGTTTTTATTTTGTTGTATAGGAAAATTATAATTTTTTGTGTCAAGTCGAAGAAGAAATATTAAAGCTTACGGTACCAGGGGCTAAATTATCTGATGTCTATGACCAAACTGTAGCTTTTGTAAAAAAGGAAAAACCAAATTTGTTAGACAAGCTAACCAAAACTTTGGGATTTGGAGTCGGAATTGAATTTCGTGAAGGGAGCATGGTCATCGGACCCAAATGTCCAGCAATTGTTGCAAAAGGAATGACATTTAACGTTAATGTTGGATTTTCTGATCTAAAAAATGAATCTGCGTCTGACGATTCTGGGAAAAAATACGCTCTTTTTATCGGAGACACGGTAGTAGTAAATGAGGTCAGTTCAGTTCTGTAAATCTTTTTTCACTTACATCAGAAAATTAAAATAAAATCTTGCTTATTCGTCGTTAGGAGGGTCCTGCTACTCCGTTGGTACAAAGTAAAAAGAAATTAAAGTCGATCGGAATTTTCTTAAAAGAAGACGATGAAGAGGAAGACGAAAAGGAAAATGAACCAGAAACAAATGAAATGTTAGGACGAGGAAGACGTAATGCCATTCTAGACTCCAAATTACGGGTAAAAAAGTTGTTAAAAATATCTATTAGTGGTAATAGTAATAATGTTTTAACTTATTTGGTATGTAATTTACTCAATTCATAACATTGTAGCAAGAGCATACTTCAGAGGAAAAACGCAAGCAACAGCAAAAGGAGTTAGCGTCTTCACTCAATGAAGCAGCTCGAGAAAGAATTGCACAATCTAAAGGTGGTAAAGAAGTTGAAAAAGTACGAAAATCAAACATTTCCTACAAAAACGTGAGTCAAATTCCAAGAGAAAAGGAAGTTGAAACATTGAAAATATATGTTGGTAAGTGTTGTAATGCTAAGCTGAGTGCTTGGTTTTCAAGCAATTATTGTGAGGTAGTTCTTTGTTATTTACTACTTTAAATATTCCTAATTTTTGTAGACATGAAGTATGAAACTGTCATCTTACCCGTTTTTGGAATGCCAATTCCGTTTCACATCTCGACTATTAAAAACATTTCTCAATCAATTGAAGGAGATTACACCTATTTACGTATTAACTTTTTTCATCCTGGAGCTACAATTAGTAAAGCTGATGGCTTATTTCCGCATCCAGAAGCTACATTTGTTAAAGAGGTTGGTATATATTATATATATGATTAAGCTACATAAAAGTATGAAAGGATTGTGTTATTACCTCAATAAAATGTTAAATTTTTGCAGGTTACCTACCGCAGCACAAATGGTAAAGAACCCGGGGAACTGTCTGCCCCTAGTGCCAATTTAAATACAGCATTCCGTCTCATCAAGGATGTGCAGAAAAAATTCAAAACAAGGGAAGCAGAAGAACGTGAGAAAGAAGATTTAGTAAAGCAAGATTCCCTTCAGGTTTCAGTAAACAAGGGCAATCCAAAATTAAAGGATTTATACATTCGTCCAAACATTGTTCAAAAGAGAATCAGCGGTGTGTTAGAAGTAAGATGTTCAAAAACTAAATATTTTATCAAAATAACACTAATAATAGTAGCTCATGTACGTTGTTGGTCAACTATGTAAGGTTTTATAATATACCGTATATTTTTATCATTAGGCGCATACAAATGGCTTCCGGTATACTTCTATTCGAGGAGACAAAGTGGATATTTTATATAATAATATCCGCCATTCTATTTTTCAACCATGTGAGGGTGAAATGATCATTTTACTACATTTCCATTTGAGGGTAAGTAGCTCTTTTGCATTTCGATTAATTTTGTTAATGTTTAATATGGTACTTTAAATAGTAAATCGTCTTCTGTAGAATGCCATTATGTTTGGCAAGAAGAAACACATTGATGTGCAATTTTACACTGAAGTTGGAGAAATTACCACGGATTTAGGAAAACATCAACACATGCATGATCGAGACGATTTGGCTGCTGAACAAGCAGAAAGAGAACTCCGACACAAACTCACAACTGCATTTAAGTCGTTTACTGAGAAAGTAGAAGGAATGACCAAAAACGACGTAGAATTCGACACTCCCTTCCGGGATTTAGGGTATCCCGGTGCACCATTTAGATCAACAGTCCTTCTTCAACCAACTTCCGGCTGCTTGGTCAATCTTACTGAATGGGTATGCATTTGCCCAAACTCAAAAAAACTTTTAAACTGAATAACACAAGTTAGATTCGATCTGTAATCATTAAAGTATATATTTTGTTCTAGCCTCCATTTGTAATTTCTTTGGAAGATTTGGAACTCGTTCACTTTGAGCGTGTCCAATTCCATCTCAAGAATTTCGATATGGTTTTCATCTTCAAAAATTACTCGAAGAAAACATCAATGATAAATGCTATTCCCATGAATATGCTGGATCACGTAAAAAATTGGCTCAAGTAATTGATTTGTTTATTATAATATTATAATGATTGTTCCTGGCAGTAGTTCTATTGTTTTTCATGTTTTGTTTAACTTTTATTGCAGCTCATGCCAGATTCATTACACTGAAGGAATCCAGTCTCTTAACTGGATCAAAATCATGAAGACTATTAACGATGATCCTGAAGGATTTTTTGAAAATGGAGGGTGGACTTTTCTGGAGCCAGAATCTGACACTGAGGAAGATAAAGATGACGAAGAAAGTGAAGAAGATGAAACATTTAAAGTCAGTGAAGAAGATGACTCGGAGGAAGAATCTGATTCAGAAGAATTTTCTGAAGTAGACGAGGATGAATCAGATGAAAGTGACATTTCTGATGCTGACGGTAATGAAAGTAAAGTGATAAAGATTTAACTAGATGTACACTAACAATAACTTAAGAAGTTTGGACTAAAACTTGTCTAAATATTTTTTTTAAATTCGGGAAGTCTAAACAATACTCATGTACTGTAAATGTAGATGGAGGAAGCAGTGAAGAAAGTGGAAAAGACTGGTCGGATTTAGAAAAAGAGGCTGCTGAAGCTGACAAAAATAGAAGGGAATACTTCGAAGATGAGTACACCAAAAAGGGTGGAAAGCGCCCAGCTCCATCATCCAGCTCTTATCGCGACAAGAAACACAAAAGGTTATTTTTTATTTCAAATTTCAATCCCTGATTTGTTTTTTAAGTTTTCATCTGTTCCCATTATAGTGGCTCCTCGTCAAAATCATCCTCTAAATCCAGAAGTCATCATCATGACAAAGGACGAGATTCTGACCGCCGGAAGAGTAGTGGTAGCGATAAGAAGAGACCTAGAGAATCCTCACGAGATTCTCCAAAATCCTCTAAGAGATCAAGGTTTGTAACATTGTCCCGTTATTTCAGTGATTTAACCAGTATGAGTGTTCTCTTTAGCTCAAATTTAATTCCATTTGGTTTTTCAGGAGGTAAATGACAACCTACTCGACTCAATCTTCGATGGAGAAAAAACTGTTAGGATAACAAGTATTCCCATACTTTTGTGGTAAACTTAAACAATTTTCAATTTGGTTTTAAAAGTGTCATTTTAGTATATGGTTTAAATTTCTAAAGTATCAACCACCAAGGGTTGTGCATCAGAGAGGGATGCCGTTTAATTGTAGCTATGACTTTATGGGTTACGTCTTTGAAAGTCCCAATTTAGTGCGTGCTAGTAGCTCTACTTTCAACAATTTTTCTGTAAGAATAAGTTATCTCCTTGAACTTAAATCACATTTTTGCTGATACAGTAATAGAAACTAGTTACGACATTCATGACGTAAGGACGTAACCTTTCAAGTTATCGCTACTTTGGGACTAAGATTCCAATATGCACAGTACATGTATGTAGAAATTCTAGTTAGGTTTGCTTTTCATAATTATATAATATAACTTAACTAGCCATGCTATGCTTCACAAACGAACGTGTGTGGTATGACGAATAAAATGTTCAGTTTTCCTGAGACATACTCTTTGAGTTGCGATTGTGTAGTCTTTATTAATTGTACATTCGTTACCTATTCTTATTATAACTGATAAAATCGAAACTTAATAGATTTCCTCTTTCTATCAATGGAAGAAAAAAATGGCATGTAATGTAGAGATCCATACTAGCTATATTAGGTTTGTGAATAAAAATGTATACAAATAAATGTTCTTATTCCCTATAAAAAAGCAACGGTAAACATTGTGAAAGTGCTGCTCTGTAATATCTGATTTGGATAAGTCTTAATTTATAATTAGTTTAGTTTAGCTAACTACCACTAAGTAGTTGAAAGTTCATATGCGTTAATAAATGACTATTAAAATTGGAGTTATTTCTGAACTCAAGGCTTTTAAAAAACTATTGTACTACCTGAGTGGATCTGTTGATAGATGGTAAAAATTATAACAAAAAATAAAGTGACTTTTCGGTGAGAATATAATTTGCTTCTGATGTGATGTACCGAACGGAAAGTTGAATCATTTTTTATTTCATATAATTCCTCAGCTTAGTACAGTGAAATAATTTCATATTGCAAATCGAAAACAAAATTAAATGTTTCCCCATGCGGATGTTGTCTCTTAGAGCAATAGGTTTCTAGTTGTTTGGAAGGGATTGCCACTCGAAAGCATTTTTCCACCTCAGAGGGAGACTTTCGTTCTGAGTAAACTGGAACCGTCCACTCACATCGAGAGCTCTGTTAGAAGTATTAAAAGTGTTAGTCCCAACTGAATGCATGTACAGATTTTTATGCAATTTTTGATATTTGATAAGGACAAATCAATGTTCAATTCTCACCTCGTCATGTTTCATGTAGACAGATACTTTCACTCTGTACCTTGAGGCATCTTCTTGGGATCCTATTATTGTGAACCATAGGTAAACAATTGAATATTCGATGATCATTTTTCTCAGAAATACTTCATCGTCATACTGCAGATAATACGTCGGCCAAGGACCATCTAACAAAGTAATTTCCAATAGTTAATTAACCAATCTTACGCTTCAAACATCAAAATGACCCAATATTTCCTTAAGATTTTATAAACAATTTAGCTTTTTAAACGTCTATCTACACACCTGTTCGAAGAGAGTTTGAATATTCTGACATTGTCAATATATTACTTGACATTTCAAAGCCTTCAACTTGATGATCCATTTTTAAGTGACGAAAGTAATCTTTGAACCGAATTAGAGTGCCTGGACATTTATTCACCTCCCACTCGAAGCAATTTAAACGACTACGAAAAAATGAGATATTTGGTACTATAGTATTGTATTTTTGTATTATATCATTATATCATTTCTGTAATTTTAAACGTATGTAGCCCCATCCCATATGCTGCGGTATAGTTGTAAGTTGTAGACAGTAGATCAATAAAAGTACGATAATAGACTAACAAAGTAGCAAAAGTTCCTTAAAATTACCGGAATTCACAGCCTGTAAGATGTTCTCTGTATTCGGATCCTTTTACGACTTTTGGGCATCCGTCGGATAAATATTTGCACCAAAAAGATGAGTTGGCAACAATCAATTCGACAGTAGCATTTCGAGCCGTCTTGGATAAATCTTCATCGCAAATGCCACACCGGAAGTCATTGCGACATCGACCACAGATTGTGTGACCTGCAGAGCAGGTATAAATTGGAGCTAAAGGCACTTCGTTACAAATAGGACACTCCAGTGCTTTCTTCAGGTCTTTCGAAGGTGCCAATTCTTTCAATGCCCCAACTGCTGCGCTGTTATATTAGTCGATAAGCTATGAACATACTTTACGTACTATTGTTTAACGTACTATTGAAATGTAGTAAGGTAGTTTGTATCCTATAGGCAAGTTGTACGATGTCTTTACAAAAACTTAAAATGAAACAAATGTTTCGCGATAATTAAAAGAGTACTACTGTAAACTTGATTTGTAGAATTGTATGTAATTACTCTCAATATTAAGAAATGAATGTGAAAATTAAAAAGTGCTAATAAGTAAGTTCTTCAAACTTTAGGTACCGGTACCTGTCTCGACGATTGAAATAATCCATGCCGTATATGTGTGCGTAAGATTCACAAAAATACCACTTGAATTGATATTTATATAAAACAGGAAGTCCTTTTATTCTACAAGGTTAATTTAAAGTAATTTTACAGCGGACCGTTTTGATCTTGAAGTATATTCGTAGTTCGTAGTGTAGTAGCTGGATATTGTTTTCACAACTAAGCAACTTTGTTGTTTGTTGGTGTGTTTTTAGCAAGACTTTTTCTAAAGCCAAGTAACTGTATAACAATATGAGATAGTAATGATTTTGATAACTGCGTTCATTTAATTTAGAGTGATGAAAAGGAATCCTTAGATATTCTAGGTATATAGTAGCATTTAATATCTAAATGTAGTATTTATGTATGTAATATACGTATAATATTTATTTGCTATCCACACATTTTTCACAGCACGTTGAGTGTTATTTAATCAAGTGTTGCGTATTGATTTGATGATAAGAGTAAGCCGGGATTAGTCTTAGGACGCCAACTAAGAATCACGTAACTACATTTTTTCTTTGTCGGGCCTAATGTGTGTATTTACTGTTTACATATCTGGAGAATTAACCATCGGCAGTGCTAACAATTTCAAATTAATTATTATCATTTAAATCGCAATATTGCAAATCGACAAGGTTTCACAGGGATTACTGGATTACTAATGTCAGGTGTCACTTTGTCACTGCATTCACTTTTATGTGAAGTTCATTTTCGCTAAATATTATAATAGCATAGAACTTTTGGTATATTATGCATAATGCATAAACCACAATATTCCAATTTTTATTGAAACAATTTTACTATCACCGTCATACACTCGTGTTCGTAATTCACTGAACTATTGGAAATTGGAACTACTAGCTATATTATATTTATGTTGGCCCTGTAGGCATTGCATTATACTTTAATTAAATAAATTAAAAAAATAAGTATGTTGGTAAGCATAACTAGGAAACATTATGTATAGAAGTGGGACCACGAAAAATGTTTTATACTTTTTGTATGTAATGTAACGAATGTTACACTGTCTGCTTACACGGTTCTACAGATGTGATATTTTCCCATTAACATATTTATTTGTCTTACTGATGTCACACACCGTGACCTAAAAGCACTATTAGAGCACAAGAAATATTTATTATGAAAGTCTGCCCTTGGTCTGCACGAAGAAAGATTTTACAGATGCTCAATATCATGTAGAACATGAATAAAATATGCGTCATCATGGGTGGATTGCATTGGCTTCATGCTTTTGTTTCAATTTAAAATTAATTAAATGAAGAGATTTACATATAGATTCCTCATTTCTCCATTGAGATGACATATTATGCGACTATATGAATATGATATGATGGTAAGAGTGAGACACGGCATAAATATTCTCAGAATTTGCACATGCTATCCGGGATGATTTTATGATGCTCAAGATAGTTTATCTTATCGTGCGTAACTTTGTCACACCTGTATGTGGCTGCATGCCGTACAGCGGAATACTACACTGTAAGCGTCGTGCGTTCTTTTGTTTTACGTATAAATTTTCATGCATCATTTCTTTTAAGTTGCATAAAAATACAACACAGAAAATTATAGTGAATGCGTATTGGTAAGGAATAACAAAAATGTGCCGCTGTCTACGTTTCGCTATTTTCCATACTGTTATACAATGTTGTAACTGTATTTATAAATCTGGTTTAATAAACTTGTCAAATTGTTAAACCAAAATGCTTATAGTCTTAACTAAGGTCAATAACTATAAAATATGCGTAATTGGTCAGAATAGATGATGCTACAAACCAGGAATGTTGTGGACAGTGTGCTATATACAAATAGCTATTAACATTTCATTTTGCTATTCTACTATGCTACCTACAGAGACAAAGGGGGTTGACGTATGTGTCGTAAAACACAAAATCGTATAATTTAATATCATGCCTATCTGTAAGTAAAAGTAGATAATAAAAGTCATTTAGATTCAGATAAGATGAGAACTAAATAAAACAGAAAGATGTACTACAACATGGATTCATAAACACTCGTATCAATAAACCTTAAAAGTACGTAAAGCATTTTGTTGTTGGTATATCGAAAGAAATTCAATTACTAATAAACTCATGGCAGATCTAATCTATAATTTTATGGTCTAATAATGATTCATTATGGTTATAATGTTTACCTTACTCTGTATAAAAAACATTAATAGTTTCTGTCTGGCATACACGTGTAGGCCAGATAAAGTAACTGTGGAGGTTTAAATAGATGAATGGAACCAGTATAATGGCTAAATAGAATATTAAATGCACCAATCTACACTATAATGGTAGAAGATGCGTCGAAAATATTGTCGATTTTGCCTTATCTGTATTTTTGTTTATTTCGGTTAAAGCCACAACAGTAATGAGCATAAGATCATTGTACATAACTTAAAGATTAATAGGTAAGATGACATTAATACTTCAACACTACTAGTTTTAGACTAAACTATTTTATCTGTACAGTAAATCTTAAATTGTTAAAATGCGTATTTACATGCACAGCTAAAAGCAAGTACAAAGATTTCGTTTATTAATAGTAAGACTATAGGGCTAGGCATGCTATTTAAAAATTATTTAGATTACACTAAATATAGTATTAGTATAATTGTATTACGTATATAGTACTAGTACATAAAGTACATACTTACTGGAATATTTTTCAATTGTCACATTACCAAGTAGCAAAAAACAGTACAAACTAGATCAAAATAGTCTTCTTCACATAATAGTAAAAACATGACTAGAACTTTACAACATTGAGGATAAATAAACCATTACAAGGAAAGTAATCTCTATTCAGGAGCCCCCACAACCCATAATAAATAAAACAAAATATTCCCCACGCTGACAGACTTCATAATTGCTATAAAAACTAAAATTTTAAACTAAAAGGAATTCAGCACATATAGTACTTTCTCCATCTTATGCATATCTCAATCAAGCTTTCACCTGTCCTTTCACCTGGGTATTTACAACATGATAAAAATTTTAATCGCTGGCGAAATTCGTCCATGATGGAGTTTGTATAAGGACAGTGTATGCTGAGTGCCTTTATATTCTGTATTTGCTAAAGATATTTTTTACATATACTTAGAGATAATTGCTATACATAACACTATCAACTAGACTACAAAAGTTTGATTAAACTACACTCTAAGGAACCGTCTCTGACGAGAACAATTTTGTAAACAAGCACTAACCACATTTATCAATATTTAAGAATTTTGAGTTAAATTGAGAGATTTTTATGATTGACTTGCTGAGTATATTAATTTTAACAACATAGAGAGACGCGTCGTAAACATCAAACGCGGAGCTTCGATTTCCGACTTGTGCAACTAACTACTGTAGGTATACCTGCTTGTATTTATTGGAACCAGCTTAAGCGGTGCATTTGAGAGAAAGTCAGTTCTTGTACATATCACAAAGGACTTTCTCCATAGGAGTGTTTCCGATAGTGCGTTGGAAGAACAGGAGTTCAATCCGTTGGGCAGGGACTTGACGAAGGAGGGGCAGCATGAGCAAAAGTCGACCGAATCTTGCTGGCTGTGTGGGGTGTTGGCCTCGTGAATGTTGACATAGCATCACTTGCGCTTGATCTTGTAGGTTCTCCACTTGCATCGGATCTTTTAGCCCTCGTGTGTCTATACAAATCATTATAACCACATTCTATTGAGTCACACAGCACAAGTCAGAGATTTTAAACATGGAGGACGCCTATTTCTAGAGAACCTATACGACTTCTTAGAAGATTTAAAAATTCTCACCGCTTTTGAAGAGGGCTATTGCTTTTAGGCAAGCGAATTCCGGTGGATCAACACCTATTGCTCTGAATCTGACCAATGCATCGTTCAAAGTTCGTAAGTCACCTGCAACCTGCAAATTAAGGAGGAAAACACCAAAAATTAAAACCCGGATGGAATGACTATAAAAATTAATTCCTTCCTGCAGCTTGTAAAATTGAGATTCAAATGGAAAAAAATGCTGTTCTAAAAATATCTTTGAATAAAAGCTAGGCTTACTTGAACTGCTTTGCCATTTGGTAAATGCGAAAGATGATCAGCAGCAGAAAACAACGAGACGGAATCTCCTGGCATACACCATTGAATGGCATTCAAGAGAAATAAATCCGCCCATGCTTCTTCCAACAAAATGACCTTTAAAAAACGTTATTAAGCCTTTAGAAAATTGCCTGTCTAAATTATTCGTATATAGTTTATTACTTGTTCGATATGGATAAATCTTACCTGATCTCGGAAAGGTAGGCTTCCAAAAGATGGCAAATTTTTTGCCCATTTCACTGCCATAAATAAAAGTCTTGCAGAAGTCTCGTAGATTGTCTCATGTGCCGGATTGTAAATTGCGGATGGGATTTCAATGTTTGTATTTGTCTGATTAGCAGTAGAGCCTATTGAAAAACTGACTGCTGTGGTAGAATGAGATCCGCCATTTGTAGAGCTACCGTTGTGTCCATTCGTCGTTCCATTAGACATTGTAGGAGTTTTTCGCAGTGGAGTATTATCATCACTTGTCACATCAATGCTGTCATCTAAAAACCAGTTTATTACAATTATTCCACAGACAGAAGTAATTATTCTTTCAACTGTGTATAATTTAGCGTAACTGAGGACAAGAAATTATAGAGCAACAATATAATTTTAAATAAACTCAAATTATGCTAATCAAAGTAGTTATATATAATTTATTTAAATATAAATGATATTTGTAAAGAAAAGTTAGTGATAATGAATTTTAGTTTGTTGAGAAATTCGAATGGTCACTAGATGATTCAGATTGGGACTGATATCACTGATATGTGATAGGGATGATATGGTTAATCAATAAGGAAAAGTGTGGGAAGAAAGTCGGAATATCTTGGTTGTGTTATAAGTACGAGAGCTGGAGTGTGGAGTGGCGTACGTACCGTCATCGTTATCCCGAATGCCATTATTCTCATTGGAGTGAGACGGGAGTAAGGGAGGTGGTGGAGGATGGTGGTATGTACTTCCTCCTCCGGCTAAGTGATGCCCGCCTCCTATCGCCAGTGTTGGACCCCTCGGTCCGAGTAAGGGTCTTTACAACATAACACAATAAATATACTGATACCAAGATATAACATGTAAACAATCCATACTTATATTTTTATCTCTATTGCTTTGCTTCTATTGAAACTGACTTGGATCCTAGCATTATTATTGCAGTATTTATTATTGTCATTGTATTTTACTAATTATTAACACGATAATATTAGTCTTTCCCAATTTTCTCCTTAATGACTATGTTAAGTACTGTTAAATGTGAATTACCCAAAAACTCCTACAGCCACTGCAGCTTCACGTAGAGCTCTTTCCTGGTCCATTTCACATAAAGCCTCTGGTCTTAGGGTAGCTGTATTTCTAGGCTGTCTCTCATTTTGTACCGCTAAAAGTGACAAGAGAAAACAAATTAAAAGATAATATAGCTTCTAACTGTATAATTTTTATATACATTCATTAGGCAAGGTAAGTCGATGAAAACTTGCGAAATTCCGATGAATTAATATTGCACTTTGCACAGATGATAGAAGCACAGCACAAAATTCAACATTACTACAATTTACTACTACTACATCAATGAATATCACATCACCCCAAGGATAGCTTTAACCTACTTTAATGTGTGTATTATATGGTATTACAGTACAGGCACAGAGGCTGCACTCTCACTCTACACAGCTGTGTTTGGTGCAGTGTGTAAGAAAAGAAAGTACCAATAATAGTGAAATGTTTGTATCTCTGTAAAACTGCAAACATGTTTAACTTGAAGAAACCTTGTTAAATTGTTACAGTTTGATAGTTTTAGACTACAGAAACGTATATGTAGATGTAAAACATACATAATGCATATAAATACTGTATATAATACGTTGGGAGAGGAGAGCCTCATCTGCTTGCAAAGTGTAAGTAGTTTAACTGCATTTGCGATAGCAAGGGACATGTAGAATATACTAAGTTGGAGCCGTAGCCGTATTAATCCACTGGGCAGAATCCCCTCGTCACTTTTCCCTTCCCCATTAAAATAATGTCAAAGTCAGCAAGCACTCATGAGACCTAGGAGCTACTAATATAACAGCGGGATACCTTACGTATAAATCAAATCTGCCAGGTCAGTACCATCAGGTCAACACTTCAATTTGTCAATTAAGTATAACTACTGTATAATCACATAACAAAAACTCAATCAATACCAATGCGAATTTTTGGTTAAAATGTTTCAGTACACAGTACACCCATATTCAACTTCAACAAAGCTCAGAATATCCGAATAATAATATCCATTACAACATTGCATGCTGGTATACTGTTGAAAAAAAGAAACTGTTGACAAAATGGTCTTATGATTTTTTGCTCTGATGACATTTTGGCATTTTCTTGCTTTAAAAGTTAAGACAAGCAGTGGTAATTAATGTTTCAATAATGTACCCCAACGCATACCTCCATGTATTAAATTTAGCACATGAAGGTACGCGTTGGGGTACATTATCGAAAACATTAATTGGGATGACATGCACATACCTGTAATATACCTACCCATCTACAAGAATCAGGGATATCATATTTTGATGCCCGAGTGCCCGTGCATTGGCAATAACTCATAAAAGGATGTAAGCAAAACAGGAGGTAATTTCGGCAAACGATTTTATACGAGGACAAAAGTCATACACTTTGTACATTCCTTTTAAACATAAATAGATAAACTTATCTTGTGTAAAAAACATAACAACTGAACTAAAAATGAATGAAATGTAATCTTCTTGATGCCTATCTTTGTCTGAGTAGTAATATTATAGTATTAAGTATTTGACACACACATACGCACGAAAAGACAAATTATAAGGTCACGTCGTCACTACCTATGTTCAGGAATACAGGAGGATACCAAATAATTAAATTATGGAGGTTAAATTCTATTCTAATAAAATATATTATAATTTCATCTTCCAATCCAATGTATCAAGTATGAACTAACTTCAAACTTTTATACCTTGAATTTGACTATGAATGTGTAAATATTTAATGATAATGGGATTGGGAATATTATGTGATGCTAATTTGTTAGCATGCAATGCAAAATTGAAACTGAGTGTTGACTATTGGCCGACTATTGGTACACTGGTTCTCTGTATTCTTAGGGTTTGTGTGTCTATACACAAATACAAAATTCTTGTCCTGCCTTGTTCTCTTTCGCTAGTTCCGGGCATTTAGATTAGATCAAAGAATATGAATTTCTCTCTGAGGTTAGATTAGGTGTGCAGGCAGAAGGCTGATCACAGACAAAGATCCGTTTAACTTTATTAATTACCACCTAACGTATGGGACCCAAAATTATCCGTCGACATATATTTATTGTGTTTGTCAACAGTCATCTTGCAACTTTTTAAATTCTTCGTAGTATTTTCGTACATAATATTCGCTTTATGGTTTTGGGGTCTTTAGCATGGAAAAATAATAGGAATTTTAAGTAGAGTTAGATAAGGATAGTATTTATTTTATGTTTGGGGGAAAAGGTCGAGATTAATCGGCTAGCTACGAACTAACTACTATTGAGATACGCGGGAACTCCACTGCCCACAGGACATTTTTGGTCAAAAATGGAAGAAGTGGCTGACTCGTTTTGTGATTGCTCTGAAAAAGGATATTATTATTGTTTACTGGAAGAGAAATTCATGTTGGACAAGGAAGAGGATGACTTTATTCCGCACAAACCGAAGACAATTTCACCATTCAACAAGCTGCCTTTGCAGGTAGGTTGTTTAAATATTTATTTTTCAGTTTTTGTGTTTGGAGTTTCGAAAAAAAGGTGTCTCCCATTTAAATAGATAAGTTAAAACTAAGTTAATCACACTACCCACAATATTGCGTATTATTATAAAATATATCCAGTACTTGTAGGATTTATAATAAAGGACAAAAAATTTAATACCATATTATAACAACAATTATGTGCCTGATTGCTTTTTATTGAATTTAAAGTGTTTATTGTAGTGCACTAATTAAATATATAATATTGTTTGTATACAGGTCAAGGAGAAGATATTCGGCTTTCTGACATTGGAGGAAAATAAAATTTGCCGACAAGTCTCCAAGGATTGGGCCAGATCTATTGACAGGAAATTGCATTTTAGAATTCCTCCGCTTTCAGACACGACGCTGCCATGGATAGTAAACTGTCGCCAGAAGATTGAAACTCTTACTGTTCAAGATTTCAGTGGACCCACTCCTTACAACATGATATTTCTACAAGCTCAGTCGGTCAGAGAAGTTAAAATTTTGAATTCCAAGGACACTACTGTATCCCCAGCTAATTTAGAATGGCTTCTTGAGCAGTTTGAAACATTAGAAGCTGTAGAAATAAACACGGTCCCTCTTCCCCCAAAACCTCCACCTAAATTCAACTGGAAAAAGTTTTTGATCTATTTGTTTTGGACTTTTATTGTATATCTCTCTGAAGTAATGAACCGTGTCTTGCTTTATTTGAGAGTCTGTCCTTTTTTTGTCCCGGAATTGTATGTAAATCAGCAATTATTAATTCAAGAAGATGAGGTCGCGTATGCTAAATCAGAGTTTGATTGCATGGTTCTCGGTAATTGTCAAATTGATTCAATAGTTATTAACTGTACTTACTGGTCTATTACCAATTTTATTACTCTGCCACGACAAATTAAGGCTATAACGCTACATAACCCAGAGGCAAAATTGTTAGATCTTTTTGACGATTACGTTTTGAATAACCCTGATGGCAACAACTGTTTGATTATTAAAGGAAAGGTTCGATACACTTAAAATTCTTAGTGATTTAGATGTATAGTTCTGATATATTAGAAAATAATATGATTTATCATTTTTGTGGACTGATTAGTAGGATATTTGGCATTCTTGTAACAAAAATTATTAGCCTAAATCCAAACTTTCGAAATACACTCGCTTGAAAGCAAGTTCAATGTAACTTAACTGTAATACATTTTGCGATAAAAAATTAAAAATGAATAATACAAATTGGTGGAGTACATTTTCGGTTTCAGTTGTTGTTTATCTTTCCTATTACATTATCATGATTTCAGTTCAGTCCATGTTCAGACATAATCACTTAATTACATTTGAATTTTTATTGTATAAACATATCGGAATAACATGTAGCGTAATATTGCAATCACCGACACAAAGCTGATGATCGCAAATTAGTCATGTCATATAAACGAAAGAAATGATTTTATTGTCAGTAAGCTAACTTCAAAGATAATATGCAAATGTAGGATAATATAGCATCAAAGTAGTTTAGCAATGACTGAATGTAATTTGATTTGTTGATCACTTGAGTTGATGAAATTAGTCATGGATTGAATCAAGTGTTTTATTGCGTGTCACATCCACACGTATGACCGTGTTTTCAGATTGTGATGTGATGCGGATCTTCGTGACCCGCCTCTGCCTTTCCTCTTCTAAACAGTAAATTGAATTCCCATTTCCCTTCTTTGCTTCGCCAATCCTTACCCCAGCTATGCTATGATTTAATCTCAAAATGGGCAACTATACTATACATCTCAACTCAACAATCTGCTTTGCATTGTACCTCATAACTATATGCATAATATGTTATAAAATGACTCAAGTTGCTTTAAAAGTACTTCCAAACTCAATGATTCGATTAATGAATCTATAAGTTGAGAGTAAGATATGAGATAGTCAATGCTATTCACGACAAGATACAAAGGTGTCCTCGTGTCTATTTCTATAGCTGGCTATTGTATCTGTATAAACCATAATCTATGTTACACTTACAGTATATTTTATAGATTATTTAGGTTACGTCCAATGTAGTCACTCATACGTTCAGTTTTGTGTATATAAAACTGTTGTGATAGTTGAGTTGGTGGAGTACTTAAGTGTACTTTGTACTACTATAGAAAAGAAAATGGAAAAGGCAAGTTGGATATTATTTGGGATCGTACGTATTATTATTTTAGTGAAAGTATCATCTGATTTCATATAAACTGTGTATATAGTGTATACATTCTTTATCTTCTATATCATGTATTATTATATGTAGCACAACACGGATGAGATGGTTGGCAGGCTCGATCAAAATCAAATCAAACTAAACGACTTTCAGTGCACTCCTCTCCTCTTCATTCACAAGTCATCAGACTATTAATCAAAAAGTTTCCGGGACTCAGCCCCCACTAATCCTGTCAAACTCATCCGATCCTTTTCCGAACGGATTTTCAGTGATGAGGAAAGTTACATTACTAAGACCACTTACTACTGTTTCTATACTACTACTACTCTCTTTTCATTCCGAAGCTTCTCCATTCTGGTCTCAACGAATTCAACATCAAAAATAGTAGAATGTACACTAACAGAATAGCTTGTGCCTATTATAATATTTGGACTTATTTGGTTTGGTACTATGTATAGCGAGAAAGTATGGAAATGAAATTTGTGTTGCTGGCCATAATACTATTATAGGAATATTATGATTGTTGGGTTGTGTCGTCCACCATTTAGATATCTGTTATCTCAGTTGATAATCTAATTGTCACCTCTCTGATGACATGAAATAAAACGAAAGTCATTATAAACTAAGCAAAGGTGCGTGGTGTAATGTATGTAAAATAAGATTTATTTTGTCATCATGAACACTGCATGTTATAGTTACATCACTAGATATATTTTTGTGTAGTAATTTGACGATTTTATACGATACATTACACCACAGTATATTAGTAGTTGCCTGAATATTTAATTATCCCAATGAAATACTTTATCCGATTTATTTTCATGCATGGTAAGTTGGTAAGTGTCAAGGAATTTATTGGGATTTTGTTTGAGCTACAATTGAGAAATATATCACCTATAGCACAGATAAGTCTATGTGATGTCTAACCATGACCCCCAAGCCTATACGTAAATCACTTGATGGAAAAAATATGAAAATGGTTTATAACGATTCAGCCAGGCTGCCTAATTATGGTTTTATAATGACTCAAAGAGCTCAAATCAGTTGAGTTTGAAAATCTTCTTTGTCTTTGTGTTTCTGCACGATTCCCTCACATGGACAAGTTCATACTACATCAGAATAAAAAGGTATATACTTGTGTATACATTATGGTTATTAAGAGATGTACAAATGCGTATGAATCTGAGCAGAAATGACAGTAGCATATCTGTTGTTACTGTTAACAAGTCAAAATGGCTAAAGGCGGAAGACTGAAAACGACTGAAATGTAGACTTGAGTATAAATGTGCCGATTGCTTACTACAAGACAACAGGAATGGCAATCGTTTTAGTATACTAATAATAAATGTGGTATACGTATGTATATAGTACTTTGTAATAGTCGACTTGTATATACAGTAGTGGTAGAAAGATTGAGAATGATGATGGTGAAAAGATGAATGCATAGGAGAGAATTTGCATGGATGATATCACCATTAGAGGCGAAGACAAGAGTCCTTTGTGTTGAAATCTAGAATAGTATGTCCCATTCTCCACTGCATTGTGCTTATTACTTTTCAACTTCAAAGGGAAGAAAAGGAAGGAAAAGCAGGAACCTTAGTGGGAAAAGACTAGATAAACAGTAACAACTTTGAATGATATACTTAAATATATCATGGTAAGTAGATTACCCGTAAAGTAAATGCATTGAATACTAGTATTATTATGCATGGGCTGGTTGATGGAATAGAAGTAGTCATCTATTCGACTCCTCGGTTATGGATTCTACTTTGTGCAAATGTAAGTAAAGCGAGCCAAGACAGAAGCTTTGGTTTACTTTGATTTGCCTTGCCTACATTACACGCTGATGGGGAAGATATTGATGATCATGATGATGATGATCGTAACATAACTAGTACTCTCTCTATAGACATGTAACACGTTTACACATAAACTTATGCATGAGTGGTTGGAATAAGCAAAGTGAACATGAAAATGAATACTTCATCATATAGTGTGATTTTATACGTAGGTACATAATAAATATACATTATTATTACAGTAGACAATGGATGTTCGTCCTCGCGTCCGTGCGGTCTGGTGTTATCTTCAAGAGTGAAAAGCATACAAAAGCTAACCACAAACTAACTAAACTAAGGCAATATTCTCGATTGGTTTCCCGAGGCTCATTTGCATACGTTAGAGCAGAAGACTACCAAGTCTCGTCGGGCTCTGCATACAGATCCACTATTTCATTTGTTGGCACGACTCGCCCTGACGTGACTGTCTACTAATGCACATTGTTATGTTTTGAGCTCTCTTTCTCTGGATGATGAGGAGGATGCCAAGAGGACGCTCCTTTTCAACTTTATGCTTTAATAAAAGCCAGCAAGGCGTCAACTCATCCTAAGCTACAGATTTTAGCTGATACATGATGTGCTATGTGTTACTCCTAATAGCTACATCATTATTATTATACACACATTAGTGGCTAATGCCTACTATTATTAGACACCACCACAATGAAATAATATCATCTTTTACTTCCCCATATAGCCATTTTGTAACACCACGCACGCCACAAACGGAACGTGTCATATCAAGTGCCTTATAATCATATCGTGGTGATAAATACGTATTTGTGAATATTTGTAAGGCAAATCGAATTAAATGTGAGTAATTCAGATTGAAATTATTATAGCTTGAGCAATTAGCAATTCTCAGCGTAAATTATGCATCTTATCTTGTAAAATGAAATTCTGTGCTTAGTTGACCATACAATGGCTATAGATATTTTTGCCTACTGCTTTAAGTCTTATATGTGATCTCTATGTGGAAAAAGTACTTAATGTATTAGTGGTAAGGGTAGGTTTGTTGGTTTAACAGCTCAACCAAAAGGCAATAAACTTTAATGATAGTGCGACATTTAATGGTTACGGAGAACATTCTCAAATCTGTTTTATGATGCACTTAATGGAGAAAATTAATTTAGTAAATGCACCTTGGGAGGAGAAATGAGAGAGCTATAGTCATTTCATTTCACTTTCTTTACTAATATAGCCATTTGAATTAATGCTCCCTGAAAGCTTCCTCTGGTTTTCGTGTCTGCATATATCAGCTCCCTTGTTGTGACATGATGCACAAGTAAGAAATAAGCAATATAGCAAGAGCCACATGTAATCCCGAAGGATGTTTCCAGAATTTGTACATTTGCATCAGGATGCTAATCATAATGGCGGAACTCAAAATTTTAATCTATTTTTTAGCTTACCGTCTTTGTTCATCCCCATATTTAAACATTTCTTCAAACGACACGCCTGACACTGATTTCGGTGTGCTTTGTCTACAACGCAGGCCCCTGTTCCAGCTTGGCATCTGTGGAGCATACACAATTACAGAATATTAACAATAATAGTATCTCCTGCTGCAATAAGGAACGTTCTCCACGTAGTGAACATAAAAACTATGATAATAATGCATTGATATACCTGTATATAAGTTTACGCCTGACGCTTCTCTTGAAAAATCCACTGCATCCATTGCAAGCCAAGATCCCGTAGTGTTTTCCAGAAGATGTGTCACCACAAACTACACAGGACAGTCCTGTGCTTAGTCTCCGTCCTTAAATACAATTGCAATGTATTGAATACTTATACAGTAGAAAGACTTAGAAAATGGAAATCATCCAGAAGTAAGTAAATCATTGCGAAGTTCTGGTCAGTCGGGATAATAAAAATTGTAATTTATGCAGGTATGTGAATGTCAGCAATGGTCATTTTCATTTTCGTTAGCAGAGGTTAGTCAAATGGATTTATTTTGAATGCAAATGGAATGGGGAATTTTGAGGGCATTTTGCATTAGAGCATTGGATAGAAAACATACCATTGGGAGAGTTGAAACTCTGTGGAACAAAAGAAGCTGGCGGTGACCTGGATCCCTCATTCGATGTAATGGACTGGTGCAGTGACAAATTATGCAAGTGAGAATTGGGCGACCCGGCAGAATTATTTGTCGTGAGTGAGATGGGCATCGGAGTTGATGTTCGAGTTGAGTGCGAGTGGGAATGGATTCTTGAGATGGAGTAGGGATGAGGAGGGGAGCAGGAAGACGATGGCGAAGGTGGCTTCGACTCTGAAAGACAAACCAAAAGCGACAGTCATCTCTACATTATCCCAGCAGCAATTGGTTTCCTACGAACTGCCATCAAGGATATTGTCCCTTTTATCTTAGTGGGATTGAGCCAATAAAAAAGCTTCTTAAATCTGTCCTATCCCACTGAATATGCCTACTTCACTTCCATTTCACTATAATAATACTGTTTCGTACCTAAGTATGAATGTTGAGAGATATGGACATTGGGAACCCCAAAAGTTCTGGAAGTCTCGTCGTGTATAAAGTGAAAGAGGGAAAGAATAGAGAGGAAAGAACGTCCATTCCACAACAAAAACCCATAGAATCCCAATTTTATGCTCCTTTCAAACCAAATCAAATTCAATGGACAAACTTTTACTTTTCCTCCTCAATTCCGGAGCCAAAAGACCACAAATAATGTCGTTGAGAATGTGCTAGTTTTATGTATGACGAAGGCATTTGGCCAACTTGTACTTCTTCCGCGAAAAGATTGTCTTGCAACGAAACCTGCCTTTTCGTGCTCTTTTCTCCATAAAAGTTACATTTACTACTACCCAACCATATAATATAACCAAAGGCATCCTGTATGCTTTTCTAGTATATAAAATAATGTTTTGTTGTCGTTTCCTAACTATATATAGGTTATAATTGTGCTATATAGTTATATAGTACCTACCTACAACATTCACGTAAGTGCACGACTTGAAGTGTGATGTGATTTTATTGGATTTTATTTTATTGCCCTTATACTGAACTTTCTCTCTCAACTTAAACTTACTTGACTGCTCGAAGCACACAGCACATCTTAAAATACTCCTCTATTTGTCTATACATAGGGTTTTATGTATTTACTCTCACTACCATTTCGCTATCACGACCATATCACTCTATTTTGGTCTATTTTATAAAAACGTGACCGTATACGTTTATATGTCCAATAAGGCTTAGTTGTGTACTATTTTCAGTAAATACAGAGCTTGTGTAGGTACCTCATAAATGTGCAGAATATAAAGTAAAGCCGTAAAAGATATATAGGTATACGTTAAGGTAAGTAGATGATATTCTGACTGTAGTATGGCATGAGTCTGTTTGGTGTGGGAACTGAAAGCTAAAGTCAATTTGTATTCTATGCAGGCTTTGTGAAGTATGGTGTTGGGCTTCAGAGGCTTTACCTTCCTCTAAATTATACAGACAGATAGTGATGGACTAAAAATCCACCAAAGCACAGATGAACAGATGAAGTTGAGAAAGTTTCTCTTCTCTCCTACATAATACAGGCTTTCTCCATCTTTTCCTTCCAAACAAGTTATGCTTTGCATTGTAAATTTTAACTTAAGAGTACCTACCCTCGGCAACTTCAAGTTTATAGTACTATCAATGCTTACTGCTGCAACTAAAGCTTTCTATGCAACTAACTCCATGCATGGGCTGAAAGTTAAACAACTATTAATACGAATGTGCTTATGTATTGTTAGTTAATATTAGCATGCAAAGAAAGTATAGCTAAAGTGGCAATCGTGAATTAATTATTTCCCCAAGGGGGACTTTCTTTTCGCCTCCGTTTCACCTTGTGCCATTTAATCACAGTCGTTTGGGTAAAACTTTACTTTCTCACAAAACCTTTCTCTCTCATTACACTAAAAGTCTTTCCTACTTCTCTCCTTTAAAAATCTTTCTCTACATTACTTTCTATGAGTATTCTTACATACACATACAACGCAAAATGGACACTATTTTTTTCCAACAGTACAAAATTTAGAAGAATACGTTTTTGAAGTTTGATTTAAAGGTCCTAGTAAATAAATAATATATAACAGTATATATATCGCACATAATATACTAGATACATGTGCACAATGAATATTTTTTATTTAGGATGATTTCTATGTTGCCTGTTGGTAGGTATAAATGGTTTTCGAAAGGTTTTAGTATGTTCTGCTAGATATAACCAAAGATATAACGTTATCTACTGAATCATAAAGTTTTAGCATTGCTACTGTTGTAAACTTTTGCATGGCTCATTCAACTAAAGTTGATCAGGGTTGATGGATTAATCCTGTCTGTACCCGAGTTTAGCACGGAATCGGCAATGTACAACGAAAAGCCATCCAACTTTATGCCACTTCTACTTTTACTACTGAGCTGAGGACGAAGATTAATTTTTTAATCTCTTATAGCTCTCTGCTCTGAATGATCTGCTAGTACTTCTACGCTAGATACCTTTAAAACTTTGCATCTTTTGATACTACAATAGTTGCTAGTTTATTATTTCCCTACATAGTACATATAACTGAAAAATGTATATATTTCGTTAGAAGACACTTTCTCATAGTTTATTTTAGTTACACATTTTAAAATTACTTTTAAAATCGACTCTGTATATAATGGCTTCTCTTTTTTCAACATAGGTTCTACTTACAGACTATCTCATAGTGTTCTATAACACTTAAATGTAAGTCTGATACTTTGAAACGGAAGATAAATGCAAAACTGGGAGAGATATCGTACAACGAATGAAATGGTCATATTAGATTTATGGGAGAAAGTCAGATGCTACCATTTTGATCCAGATCCCAGCAGAATTCAGGAGAAGCAAAGAAACAGGAGCAGAATTCCTGACAATGGAGATATAAGGATGGATGGTTGGAAAAGCTATAGGAAACGAGTAATAGTGGGCGAGTATATTACAGGGAAGAGGAAACATTTGGGAATAATTTGCAAACAGTTGAGCCTGAGAGGCTTTGCAGTCTCAGGATCAGAAAGGCAAGTGGGAACTGGAGTTGAGTGATTCATCGTCCCTAAACGGTTATTTCCATTGGACTAATATTCATTTAAAAGGGCTCCACTTAAGCCTACAGGATTAAGTTGTTGTTAAGCCTTCTCCCTTTAATTATATTCCATTTTTGACTATTTGCCTTCCACCAAATGAGAATTGATATGCTCTTGCCGTTTCATGGCAAATGTCTTTGCTAAACTATAAATAAAGTACCTAGTCTAGCAACCACTCTGCCTTCTATACTAAAGGGGATTGTATGTTAAATTATAAGGCACATTTCACGATATATTCTTAAATTTATTCCTTCTATGCACTACTCTATATTTGTCAATCCTTTACTGCCCCGACATTATTGCTATATTTCACTTTTATGATGTTTTCACACAAAGTGCTTTCACTTATTCTAAATGGTAAATACCATTAAACCAGACTTACAATTGTATCAAAACAACTTTTGTTCCCTGTTATTTTATTTAGACGGAACTTATAGGAGCTATCAAATCGCTTCATCCTATGGAACATTGTTGAAGTCAGATGGTTTCGAAACTAAAGATATTATACCCTGCCTGCAGGAATTAACGATAAATATTCTATTTCGGTAACAAAATATCTACGATGAGTAACAGACAGGATTTATTTCATTTGAAATCTATTAAAAGAAAGATTACAATAATTTACAAAGCAAATAAAATGGATAACAGGTGTATAATAAACTTAAATTATACTGTCCTGCATAACAAGAACCAACTAGACCGTTATAAATCAACAGTTATAAAATTAAATCAGTACGTTAGCAATCATATTAAAAAGTTTGGTGGTACAATAGAATAAGTTAACATTCAATCCTGAATTCATGAACCAGCAGAGCAAAATTAACTATTAATTTGCTCAGTCAGTTATCATTTACAAAATACGTCGCTAACAGAAAACATCACTGTATTTCTTATAGAACTGTAAACAAATAGAAATGGAATATGCAATTTAACCAGATCAAGCCACCACGAAAGCAGATTTGTCATGAATTGCTTATAAATGTGTTGCAAATACAATAGGTATCTATGAAATATGATTTAAGGTAGGCGTAATGGAAACAATAAAGGATCATGGTCTAAAGTCAAACTGTAAAATGCACCAACTGTTCACTCACATTCAATTTGTATTTTTGTAGTCTAAGCTGACTTGGCTCATCCTCATCTGGCATTTAATTTTCTATTTCAGTTTACTTAGCCTTTGTACAGGATAAAAACACTTTTGTAGCGGAATGGGTCTTCTAAGCCCACAGATTACATGCACATTATCCCTTTTTTCGCACCCCTAATTTATTCTCCCATCCTCAGCTACAACAATCTGATATATCTATCATAACTTACCATAATGCTACCCTTATAAGTAGTAAACCTAACAGCAGGGTTTCATTTTGTTTGCGACACTATTGTATTGTACTAGGAGGAAGGTGCCTTTATTCCATTCAGTTTCGAAGGGTGGAGAATCCTAAAGTGCTTGCTGGTACCCTACTTGTTTTGTGTACTATAAACCCTATACCTATATCTAGTGACTGACTGTATATAACAATCACAACTGCATATAAGGAATAATAGATTCGATATACCTGCAGTCACTTATTGATGCGCTCGTGTTGATACTTATTGAAAGAGTGGTCAATTATAGCTGATGCTTCCTGCTTAATATCCCCTATCATCTCTTATATTATAATTTTGTATATTTGATTACTCATTTAAAGAATATCCATTCCGCGACTTTATATCAATGTCTAAATATACAGATGCACATTGAAATTTTTAACCTTGCTATTGTATCACAACCCAAATTACATTATAATATCCCTTGAGTATGCCCCTTAAAAAGGTTTTTATTGTTCCTCTTTGATGTAATCTACTTTGCATGCTCTAGTAGTCCTGTAGGTCGACCTTTACTTTTTTGATCCGTTTAATTTGTCACACATGTCACTATTATCATTCTTCATGCATATGTAATTACCACAGATTAGCTTTCTGCTGGGTGCAACTATCCAAATCAACTGTAACCAATACTAATTGTTTAATGCCTTAATGTAATTTATTGTAAAATTGCATTGCATTTTAATGAACTAGGTATACCCATGCAGAACTGAATAAACAAAGCAATATTATGTGGAATATTGTAACTAATGAGTTTGGTACCTTATAGCTTACACGTAATTTAACCCTTAACAAATCAATAGTCAAAAATTATGGTTTCTTTTCAGTTTATATTTATATACTACGTTTGTATACAGATAAATATGCACAGAGCAACATAATGAAGGGACTATTGCGATAGATCAGATAAATTGAACGAATCCGAGGAGCACGCCCTGTTGCACATGTCTGGCCGAGTGCATTAATTGTCCACATGCTCATACTTTCTCTACCACACTAACTATTACGTACACATACCTGGACTCCTTTTTCTTTGACAAAACCAGCAAATTATTTGCTGCTTGATAATATAATATTCAAGATAATCTCTTACTTTTATTTCTTCCTTGAATAATAGTTGTCTCAATAAATTATCAGCATTTTGACACAAAACCCCCATGTAATTATCATACACTATTTATACCGTAATTACTACTAAGAATTGCTAATTATAAATAAAGCGATATGCTTCTCCAGAATTTTAATATTTTCAATGGCTACTAAGTTTAATGAAGTTTAAGCTTGCTAATTGACATATCGTGAAATTAATTTGAAATCTTGCCACATTTCTCAATGTAGAGATAAGTTATTATACATACCAGCTTTGAGCTCCATCCGGAAGTATTTGTAGAGGTTAATGCGATTGAGTGCAATTGTAACTGAGTTATGTAACTTTCACCAAAAAGATCTCTGCCCCAGCTCGAAGTAGAGTTGTCAAACCGTGTCTCACAGAATCAAGTGATTCTTTATAGTTGTAGCGATTTTAGTACACTTATTTACAATATTATAAATAAATATTAATTGCATTTGCTTGTGTACGGAATGATTATTTCCAATAGAAATAGATATTCCTAAAAAGTTAAGCAATAGGTAATAATGTTTCACTTTTGAAGGATTGGAGAAAAGTGAGAATGTTGACGTTTAGTTGTATATAGGATAGATGTGATAATGTTGGAAGAGGAATGTGTTGGAAGGAAGGTCTGTTCAAGATGAGATTGGGAAACTGGAATGAAAGATAAAAGTGGTCGTCGTATGTTATTAGATATATGTAGGGAAAGGAGAGTAGAAGACTCCTGTCCTGTGGTTTGGTTACGTTTGGTATGATTTAGTTTAGTTTAGTTTCCAGCGGTTGTTTAGTGTCGGGGTTGCTTCTATGCTATGCTTTGGTTGGCTGGATACATTATTATCTTTAACAGCGTGTATATAGGTAGGCACTACTTACTAGGCAGTGAGCAGGGATAGAAATGGTAGGTACCAAACTGATCTGCTAACTATATAATGCATATCATTTGGTAGAGATGCTCCAGATAGTTAAGTCATGCCATGGCAGAAGAAGAAACACTGTGAGAGGTACGGAGAGTAGATACATTTGTAGGGTTATATTACGTATGTCGGGGTAGTGCTGGAGTGTAACCTCCTGGAGATGGAGAATCCAATCCAGATCTCGGCGGATCTAGATCATGGAGCACATGAGAAGAGATGAGATGAGAGGATCAGGGACCGGGACGTCGCATCTCGAATCGCGTCGCGAAGGATCGACACGGATCGGTTGGTGGTTTGCTTTGCTTTTAGCTTCCCTCCTTTCTGCTCCTACAGACCCTCTCTACCCACTCGATAAGGCTCCGATAACGTCTTGTCTATGTCTATAGAGTGCTTCCTTCCATCCACCACTATTAAGTTACTTTAAAGGAGAAGCCAAGGCCGGCGCACACGCTTTCTCGAAGGCCTTTCTCTTTTGACTTTTGGCCAGCCCTTTCTCCAGCCCTCCCTTCTTCGCTCCAATCACAGGACACACCAGAATACAATCTGCCACATACCACAACACAACTAACTCCACACACCAAATCAAGTCAAGTAGACAGATAGACAGACCAACTCCTGTAAATACACACAGCTATATCGCCTGTACTTACTCTCATAGCCCGCACATTCTAGTTTTAACTAGAAATCCTCCAATTCCCATGGATTAATTGTCATCATGGATGAGGAAACAATGAGAAAACTTTACTCTTGGGCTCATTCCAACACAGATAGATATTTATTACTCCTTCCCTCTCCACTAAAGATAAATACATCCATCAATTTCTTTGATCTTCTCTCTTCTGTGAACAACAACGCAATATGCGTTTCTATTTAGTATCTACACTTCTCCTGATCAATTACATACAAACTTAACAAAACATTTCTAAAGTCATAAGGTTCAGACTACAAAGTATCATTAAGTATTTATATAGTCTTCACATCCTATTTTATATTTAATGTTATTTTCCTACTGGCGATAGTAACAATTGTAGTATTTACTTATGTAGTTTATCAATCAACAAAACGGTTGCGAACTTTAACCAATTGCATTTTGTTTAACAAGTAGTTCATGAAAAAGTAAAAGACAAAACTATACTGCTCCTTTATATACCAACAGCTAGCTTCAACGTTTCTTCATCTACAATAATTGCTTAGGTTAAAATGACATGCACCTGTAAATTAGAAAAGGTGTCAATTTTCATTGGAAAATTGTAATCATTTCTAATTGTTATGTATAATGCACAAACAACTCTTTTTTAGCATCATTTGAAATTAGAGTAATGTAAAAATAAATGTAGTATTTGCGTTAGTTTGTGGTAAGTGTTGTTGAAAAATATTTACACACTAGTTAAAAGTTAAGTGTATTGTATAAGCGTATGACATTATGTATGGATTGCTTGCGTGTCAATGTTATAGAGTAGTGCGGGGTAATTAAAATGTAGGATCATTATTTTAGAGAAGAATTTGTATGGGGAGAGAGGAGCGGATAGGAGCAATTTGTGTGCCGGTGCTTATGGAGTGCACGCGACCACCAGAAATCATGTTGGATTGAATTGGATGGTACGAGGATCAGCAGCTTTAGCTCAACGGGCCAGATGGGACAAACAATGGGAGACAATAGGGCACGGTATAAATTAGAATACATGGAGTGAGAGAGGACTCGGGATTTGCATACAAAGTCTGACTTCCTCCTCTGCACATCCAGCAACATAACAACAGACGGAACAAACAGACGTCGACTGAGACAGACCCGTCTCATCAAATTGCCAACTAGCAAGAGACGGGCGAAGAAGACGATCCAACGAGCCAACTGATCCAACAACATCACAAATCCACACACTTGTGCTTTTGCATGTGATTGTGATATTATTGACTCGTATCCCCACTAAGGAGGTGAATAGTATAGGTAATATTATCTAACTCTAGTCAGGAGTGTGCAAATACGAGACTCTTTATGTATTTAATTGTTTTCCCTATGCATCTCCCCAACAATACACCTTCAGTCGCAGTCAGGTTTCTTTTGTCATAATTATTACTTGCGTTTAACGTTCTCTGCTCTAATCGTTAGCGTAGCATTTACATTATGCTGACAATGAACAAATTACAAGGTATCATTTTTTATGGCAAATTGACTTATTTTCCTCATTGAGATTCGGACGTTGACTCCTGTGCTGTCTGTTTGCCCAGAATCCCTCATTTCTATTCAACACTTTGAATCCAAATCTGCTGTGATAATATTAGCAACAAGTACATACACTCTCTGTCATTTTACTACAGTCTTCTCATTACAAATTCCTATCTACCAATTCGACGTAGTACTACTAGATACTTCAATACATGTTAATAGCCATCTCTAAATACGACACTCTACTTATTATCCAATCCTTGTGTATTTTATCAGCAGATAACCACAACATCAATATCTACCTGTGAATCTTTGCGTTTGTCGATTCTCACGAATTACTAATTTACTATTCATAACTCCTTATTGTTATCAATACTCTATAACGTTTGCAATTGTAATGACCATTTTAGTTATTCATGCCATACTTATTGAATACTACATATATGCGTTTTATTCAAATAATTTACAAGTATCTTTTGGAATATCTTATTTTTTTAGTGAAATAAATGATTCATCAGGACATTGTACTTTAATGTGTCATAGTCATAAATGTGACTTAGTTAGATTTGCAGACTATGCATATATCAATTCTCAGAAATGATCCACATAATATGTCTAATTTTAATGGCTAAATTTGAAAATACCGTTGAGGAAATATGTTGCATTAATACATGTTATAATTGAGCTAGATAATACCGTTTAGCATCATGTTTGTGGTTTCGACACTCATCTAGAAACATAGATATTTAAATGTAACTTGAACACAATTCTACATTTAACAATCAAGTCTGCAGTCATTTTTACCTGTTAAAATAGGTAATTAGATCACAAGCTGAATTTCTGTAGCAATAAATAAAGACAAGTCAAGCCAAGCAAAAGCAACTATCATCTGTACAAGATTTATAGTTTTGTTTGGACTTAATTCAATGAAATAAAAGTCGTTAGAACCTTTGTACTCTGTCCCTGTTCTCTTCTACTGTTGACAATATCTGTTTTCTAGTACAATGGAGACTTTTTATGTCACAAAACCTCAATTGGATACCTGCCTGCCACTTTTCCTATGACAGTTCACAAAATAATATCTATCACATAATAGCAGACATTATTATTCACTTAAAGGATCTGAAGCGGAGATACTTTTAGCTTTAGGTACCTTGTTCTCTCAATTTATTTAATAATGACATGAGCATCAAATTGTGTTCAGTTTCTGACATCTTATTATTACATTGTATCTTGTCTTGTCTAACCTGATGTCTGCAGATGACATCCTGTTCTACCTTATGGGATTTATATCATCCCATATCTACGTGTTTGCTCATCAAAACCCCATGCAATACTTGACTTGACAGAAAAATACATCATGCAGCTTTACGATTGTCAGCTCCGTTACCATATTTCTTGCTGATATCTAATACCATTTCTATTTTGAATAATCTCTATGTTTGACTTATTAGTTTATATAACTTGTCTGTCGAATAACTACCTGTATTCTATCACACTGTGTTTCGATTGCTTGGCAATTTTATAGACACAAGATGAAATAAGTACCGTATATTCTAGGATTTTATTAAAATTTCTTTTTCGAAGGGAACATGTGCATGCACGCAGCTACGCATATCTTAGATGATTTATGCCTGAGAAAACTCAACTTTCGGAAAAAGAACGTTATTTTGGTATCAGTACCGGAGAGTACGTACTAAGGTTATCAAAAGTGCCACTTTTGGTGAGCTACATCCAAAGGGAATGTTAATACATTAAGTACATACAGATATTTCTGAAATCGATTAACTGAAAGGTAATATTTTAGATAATACGGTGTATTTTTCTTTATAAGACAGTAAGGCTACTGGGAATAAAGGAAATCGAGTGGAAAAAATACAAGGAACAAATGTTTTCATCATTTCATGAGATTGGGGAAGTCGAATGTGATTTGATCATTTTATTTCATGGTTATTCCACCTGTCAAATTCACCTGCAATTCATAACAACATCATTTCTACCTAATACATTAAGTAAATAAAATCGGCTCATGATGATTTCAATGGAGCATGTACTTGGAATAAAAACTAATATTTTCTAAGTCTATTTCTTTAGTTATACTTATATATCCTGATATATATCCTATATTTTATATTGTAATTAAAACCGAATATCCTTCATATACAATATGTTATTTGATAACATAATTTCCCCCGTTAGGGCTCAACGCTATTCTATTAACTAATTTTGAACACTAAGACTTACATTCACTTCCAAGCATGACAATTACATCACAACTAGTTTCATCTTTAGCAAACTGCATTTGATAATATTATTAGAGATGACAAATAGGAAGCTAGAAACGATATCAGTGTCAGTGCATAGTTATTACAGCAAAAATGGTCGATCAATTACATCAGTTTTCAGATTTGACAACTTTTTGATTCGTTTAAATTCTAGTACTAGTATGACAACCACTGCTATTAAGCAAAATACAAATATAAGATATGTAGAAGTTGCAGAGGTCGCTTTTGAGTAAAGAGGAGTGAATTGCTCTTTTTCCTGGCATAAGAAGCTTTCTCCTCACTCGACAGATACAGAAAAATGACTTTATCTCCTCTCCTTAACAGTAAAAGTGGTGCATGTAGATGCTTCTTTATTCAGAAGTGCCTGAATACTACCTATGGGAAGTTGAAACTATAAACTCTTAAGGATTATCATCTATACTGGGTACTACGAACAGATATACCTACATGACAGTCTTGTTAGTAAATGTGATTATGGGGAAAGATTCCTAAACGGGAATCACTCCGAAGAGAATTATGTATACTTAAACATAGATAGTTTTAATGGAAAAACGAGAATATGTCACTAAACTGAGGCCTTTGACATATCCTAGAACTTTGCCTACAACTACATAAAACCATATAAAAACTAAAAAGTACAAGTTATAGAAAATAGTATTTTTCCTGATTTGTAATTCCTCTTACGAATGAATCTCTTGTAGAACTCAACATGCATCGGGTAAACCTACCATCATAGAAATTTTTTGCTCCTTCACAATCTCAGCTACGTCTCGTCTGCGGTTTGCTTTCCCAGCCAGAAAGAAAATTCAATCTTCCTAATGCATTAAATGTGTCGGGACACATAGAAATGTCACTTGAAATAACGGAGCACTCAGCCCACTTATCCAATCCACCTACCAACACCAAAACAACCTCGACTCGACAGCCTTTGCTTTTGCATTATACCACATAGTGTCTTTTACAGTCGTTACAGTTCACTTTTGGATATAATGTGACAGAGGAGATATATAGGGAATGAGAAATAGGAAGTTTATAACGAATTGCCAAATTATCTCTGTACAACCTATAGAGAACCGAGTCTTTTTGTAGTAGAGAATGTAAGAGTGTTTGGTGCTTTCCTTCGTGAGTCAAGTTGAGACTCCATAGCTTTCTTGATACGTGCTCTCCATAAGAAATCCAACTCTAGATCTTGACAATTTTATTTCTAATCATGCAGTAATTATGTATGGCAGCTGCCAATTCTGATCAGTTCATACACCATTATGTACTAATATGATTCTTAAAAGAGCTCCTCTAAAATAAATTATATTAATGTTATCGATCTAATTAAGTGTGACATTCCTATTTATACGTTTGTTCAACTTGTAGTGAAAATATTAATCTATAAAAACTACCAAAAGTGTAGCAGTAGTGTGAAATAGTTTACTTCAGGAGGTTGCTTTGCCTCTAAGCTATGTGGTCCTCCTTCAAGAATATTTCTCTCTCATCTCTATAACTGCATTCAACTGATTGCAACCGGATAGTGTAGATGTATGCTGGTGATTACTGAAAAATTTAGCAAATCTCCGTTAGATACTCATTGTAACCACAGCAAGTATCAACCACAGTGGGAATCGAACCCACGACCACCTCTAACTGAAGAAATGTCACTGCCACTATGCAATGCTACACCCTGCTTGCCATTTAGGCTTTAACACCTATAGATTTCTAGAGTGAATTTTTATGCGTGCTTATAATATTTTAAGCCGTGTCTTCTAGCGTGACCGCGCTAGTAATGTTATAATACACTAGTAGGCCCCAGCATGTGTGCCTGTGACTCATTTATTCAGCGCATGCCCCAGTTCACCTTTATCTAATAGTAAAGAATAGGCTCGTGTAATGAATGTAAATTCCAGAAGCACATGAAATAAATCTAGTCAAAAAAGGCCCCCTTCCCGTGTACTTCTGTTAATTTGAAATATGGTAACTCAGCATAATGAAATACTTTTTTTGTAATTATGTAATTGGCTTGTTATATACATATATTGACTTTATTGCATGGTCTACTGACTTCATATTTAAAGTTTGCCCATAATGACACAGTAATAAGTTTCAAACTACAAA
Source organism: Tomocerus qinae (assembly GCA_020055645.1). Classification (NCBI taxonomy): domain Eukaryota; kingdom Metazoa; phylum Arthropoda; class Collembola; order Entomobryomorpha; family Tomoceridae; genus Tomocerus; species Tomocerus qinae. The sequence continues at coordinate 14,565,630 of CM034547.1, read as the reverse complement.
ATGAGTATGATTAATCAACAAAATAACAAAATCATTAACTATTTCAATCATGGAATGTAAAATTATTACATATAATATTCAATTTGAATTTGGGCTAAATAAGTGAATATGAAGTATCATACTTGAACTTCTAATCACAGATAGTATTATACTTATTTAAGATATATTATGTTTCCTTCGTTATCTATGTCTAAGTCTAAATACTCGCTTAAAACCAGTAGCAGCCTTATAATATCATGCATTCCTGACCCTGACTGAGAATGTCTCTTCTGTTGTCCATTGATGTGAGATTGAGACAACAAATTGAATATAGAGTACACATTGGCAAGCAGCATAAGGGAGAAAAGTCTTGTATTACTATACAATTATGCAATGGACATGAACCTGTTAACTGAAGCCTCTGGTATTATAATATTATAGTGCTAATGTAGAGATAAATGAGTTAACTTTTTGATCAATATGGTTAGTACATGGCAATTGCTGGTAGTGCGTGTCGGTCGATTTTGGTGGATGCTTATGTACTGTATCACATTGGATGAGTGACTTGCTGTGCTGATTTTTCAAGAAGGGAAAAAAGAATGAACATGCAGAGCTCAGGCACCCCTGCCCCTGTTAATTAATTGCCAGCTGTGAATTGAAAGGTTGTGACGCTCAATTATTTTCCATTGTGGCCCCCGACTCAGAAACAGACAGGGCGTTGAGTGACTGGATGACAAGTGCACTTATAAATGTTACACTATGTTACTTCTTGTTAGCTACCTACTTTACCTACTTATTTTCATGTCCCCGACTCTCAAAGAGGAAGGGAATGAAGACGTAGGTCCAGTTTTGTATTTTTCAGTTTTTGGAAACTAATAGTGTTTGCAATGATTAAAATCATGCCAATTTGTTGCTTACTCTTCTTGTCAAAATTTTCTTTTTTGTAAATCTTTTGTATTACCAATGAAGGTTTATAGTATAATAGTATATTTATATAGTTTTCCAATGCTTCGCATGATAAATATGTATGTAGGCAGAGATAGCCAAAGCTAATTCCAAAGAATATCTTATTTGGAGGATAAGAATGATGAGTACACTGAATTTCATGGTGAAGAAAGGAATTCCCTAACATAAGATATTTCAAGTATAAATGCCTTTACCACCTCTAATATCTAACTTTTTAACCGAGCTAGACGCCCATAGTAGAGACTTTCTGAGAATTCTAATCTTCCAATCCGTGGATATTCTGTATAATTCTCACTTGTAACAAATTGCAAGATATCTCTTCGAACAGGAAACGACGAAAAGTAAAACTAGCTGAGAATTCGTGAAAGACTGAGGAGAAAAGATATTTTATGTAGAAGTAAGCAGTATTTAGCGGTTTCACAATGCCTTAACTCTCCGAGCAAAGCATCCCAATATCCGATACATAAATAGACGCTTACAGTAATTGAAAATTTGACACTTGAAATGCATCTAACGGATTTCAAGTGATTGATTGCCACAAAAGCCATTTTTGAATGTAACGAATGGATGGAGTGATCTAGGAAAATGTCATGTTTTGTAGGCAGTTGACATAAAAAATAACAGCAAGAGCAAAAAATGTTGTATAAAGTATGGCTGACAGATTTTGGTAAATAGCACGTTCAGAAGAATAGGACGCAAAGGTAAAAAGACAATTCAATCTTACGTTTAGTGTAACAAACAATGCTGGTATACGAAATACACCATTTCTAGTTGGGAACTAAACGGGCGTGCTTTATGTAGTCTGATAGCATTGTTTCATGCCCATGTGTGTGTGTTTAGTTAGATTGATTTGCAAAAGTCCAGGCAGAGCAAGAGAGGAGAAGAGGAATTGAAAATTGAGAATCTGTCATGGGATTCTTAGCCTTCAATCATTTCTCAAGCTCTCTAGAGCCTATTTACATTTCCCATTAGGCTCTCAATTTCAATTCCATTTGTCTTCGATATATCCATCACATCTCGCCATCAGACACAGCCAGTCAACCCAGTAAACACTCCCACCCACCCAACTATGCGTTACAACCTTAAAATTGTATCGAACTCAAAACATCGTATCAATCAAATCTAAATAAAACAGAGCACCATATACTGGTTCTCAACAATCTTATATCAACCAACAATGAATTAAGCTATAAACATTTTATCTGTGTTAATTCAGTCCATGCATAATTTGAACTATTAATATAGATTTTGTTACTCTACCCTTTAACTCAGTATAAGTCATGACAAGATCGGACTTTTCGTATAATATCGTCAAACTAGATTTTCTAAGCAAAAGTTACTAAATGTCGATTTCCATATCCAGTAGCAATGGTAGATAGATACTTGTATACTACGTGGATGTACTAAATACATTATTTGTGTTAATATAGGTATTTTGTGGGGAAAGGGTTATACGTATAATTGTGGACATCACGTCATTAAGATAGGAGTTGATGTGAAGTGGGAGATTGGCGGTAGCTATGATGATGTGATTTTGGGCGAAAAGGATTGATTCTGAGATTAGATTGATTGGAGACTAAGCCGAGAATCGCATAACTAACTTAAGTAAGTAGTTTCCTGGAATAGGATGGTGAGGATGATGATATGAATACGAAAAGAGCTCTGCTAAATAACATGGCTCTCTGGTGTGGTAGTTGAATTGAATGGAAGCTAAAGGCAATAAGCTAGGTAGGTTTAGATTTTGGTTGTATAAGCTATAGTCTGCCTGTCTGAGTGACTTGACTGGTTTGAGTGAGCTCATCTCAATCTCAATAGCCTTCGTTGATTGAAAATAAAGAGTTCTCTTCTGCTCATCCCTGCCTTGCATGCCACATTCGATTGTGCGCCACATGAAATTCACGACTCCTCCACCAAATCGGATTAAAGAAATCTCTCTTTTCTCCTATATCTTAACTCCTTTATTTTGTATAGCCGACCTTCCTTCCAAAGTGAAGTGCATGGGCGAGACTGCTGGATCCCATTTGCCAAGTCCTTCTTATCCTGAGCTTGATATACAACGGCATGACACTACGTCGCCTTTGCTTTTGCTTCTTTGTCGAAAATGGAATTTCCATCAATCGCTTTTACTTTCTTTCTCCCAGCAAAACTTTCTCTCAACTCTCCTTCCATTCTTTCTACTCCCAACCAGATATATCTAAATAACTATGTCTAATGGGCCTTTAGACTATGTAATAACAATATATGCCATGAACAAATAGGTCGTAGTAGCATAATCTGGATTGCTCCAGTCAAGTCCTTCTGACTCGATCCCTCTAATGGCATTAGCTTTAGTCTCTCTTCCCTGCCTACTCGTATTCTTTCCAGACTTAACCATTCAATCTTTCAATTCCTGTATCCCATTCTCCTAATGTAAGCGAGATACTCTTCTGAATTACATTACTATTCCTGTGATACTACTTACTATCTCTCCCTGACACATTCAAATTCAACCGTTATTCAACGTATTGACTTTTAAGGAGGTCTTTTTCAAACATTTCCCATTTTCTCTTAACGTGAGTTTATTCTGACATATAAATACAAAGATCATTAAAATATGTACAGAATTTGCATCCCACAAGGAGGAAAATAAAATGTAGAATTATTTTAAAACACTATAGCACAATATATTTGCTTAAATGCCGGAAAAGAAAACTGATATATGGAATTTATATCCATTTACTTACAAGATCAATAGATAGTAGATAGACATCACTTGACTTAGTCCTTATTGAACATTAAACTAAGGTAAAGTGAAAATGGAGAAATTTTCTGTATTTGAGTGTCGCAATTATGGAGTTATCTGTAGAAGAGGCACAATGCGAAATGGCAGGGATGTGATAGATGGAAGGAAGATAGAAAATAAAATGAAAGTTTCTTAATCCTCTGAAGCAGAGAGCTTTCGGATAATTTCTCTTTTTTCCTCTTTGATCAATTCGTTTCTTTTTCTTCCCTCTTCAACTCTGTGTGGGTCTTAAAGAATGTCTGCCAATTTAGTACGTATAGCAATGCAGTACAGTCAAGTACAGTGTCTTTTGCAGGCTACATAATTAGTATTATTCCCTTCAATTCTCTTTCATATCGGTAGACAATGCTTACAATTGACATTTCTAAAAACTATGCAGAATTAGAAGACTTCATTTGTTTCCGATTGGATTTATTTTTTCCTGTCGTTCTTTGCAACACGATGAAATACATAATCAATTGTAGACTGTAGATTTTGAAACTTTGAAATGGACACAAAAAATGTAATCATAATTGTGTTAACTTGTTCAAAAAGGAACGTGTAGTAATGATCATAGTTAATAGTTACTTACAAATTGCTGTCATTTACTAATTAATGTATGATCTTTACTAAATGTATTTTCTAAGTGGAATACTCCATCCAAAGTGTGAACTACTCTAACGTGTGACGTAAGCTAACAGTTCAATGTCCAATGGTAACGAGCAGGCCCCGAAAATCAATTGTAAGTAGGTCCTTGTGCACGAGTTGGCTGAGGAAATCAACTTAGATCGTATCTTTCCCAATCCTACTTTTACTTTAGTCAGAAGACAAAAGGTGGATTTCCTTCCATCCCTGTGAACTGTGCAGATCTAAGACCTATGTATATGTACATTATAGGGCTTTGCTTCTCTATGCTCGTTTTACTTTTCTTCTGTACAGAAAGACAGCCCAAGTGGAAAGGGAATTAATAGAAAAAGTTTCTCTTTCCCGAATCAAAGTTTTCCACCTCTACTCTTCTCATCTCATCTGTCTCATCCTTTCTTCTGTAGTTTGGGCTCTTCACTTCAGATCTTTTCTTCAATTCTTACTTTTCAACACTTAAGTACATAATTCCATACTGCTATACACAACTATATCAAGGTACTCTACTGTATACATTCAATTACATATAAAACCTGAAATAAAAAAAATGTACCGCATATAGTTAGATATTACTACAGTTTAGGACACTTATAGATTGTGAAATACATATAGTAATTAACTTGTGTATAGAGTATAGGGCAGCTGAGTAAATGAGATCAGATAGAGAAATACTGTGTAATTTTTTCAACTTATTATTTACTTCTCGCCTCCTTCATACTCCTGCAATGTACTACATACACAAGGTTATGCTAAATTCCAGCAATCCCATTATATCTTGTATCTGCACTAAAGTTACAAGAAACGATGTTCAACTTTGTCTTAAATTACAGTATTACTTCAAGTCACGGTCTTTCGAATTGTATACGCCATTCTTACTTAGCGTACACAAGATGTATCTGTAAGTTGTTTAGAAATCAAAGTTTAGAGATCACATAAATACACATTTTATACCGGATGGAGAATGAGAAGTTATCAGAAGTTACATCATTTGGAAACTTTGGGGCCAAATGATACCCGTTATTGTCTACTTCTAAAGAGGACAAAATCTGTAGATGCTGATGATGAATATACATATTATAAAATGAGGGCCTATTAAATGATATTAGTGAAAAATTATGTAATCTACAACTTCAAATTAACGAAATGCAGACTAGAGTTATAAGAAGCGAACCATTTTACTTGGGTTAAAAGTTTACAATGTTTAGATTTCATTTGATATTTAAATATCAGGCGATCGACGCTATTTAGACATGAGTGCATGTATAACGCTTTTGATATTTAAATACAACTGAAAGTCTGTTATGCTTTAAAAATTAAGTCATCTTTGCTGAAGCAATTTTATATTTTGAACTGTAGCTTTCTGAGTAGAATATTATGATAATAATATAAAATGTGTCACTTATGTTCATGTGGCTGGTGACCCTGTGACTGTGAATGATACGGATAGTATACATTGCAGTGGGAAACTTATGACGCTATGGAAGCTAAGGAAGCCTATGACATCATTTATAGGTTTAGGAAATACAAAAATATTTATTATTGCTACCTGCTGGTCATTTATCTATATAAACTGTAGTGCCTATTTTATTTATTTAGGAATTCGAAGAATTACAATATTTCGATATTTGTTTCGGTAGTAATTTGTAAATAAATTAGTGCAAGTGGAAAGACTCATGAATTGAACACAATGTACAGTAGTATATATTTCACTAGGATCACTTTTCAGAAGTCAGAAAAGTGACATGGGAAAGAAAGTGAAGTTTAGTAAAGTGTCTTACATTCTTTTAGTGCCATCAAAATATTGTTACTAGGTATAACTGGGTTTGGTCGAAGGATATAGGATGTAGCGACGTAATATACAGGAAGAAGTTATAGTCCATAAGGCTCTCTTCTTCAACTCTTGTTCTGATAGCGCAGTCAACCAAGTCCAAAATCCCGGAGTTATAAATTTCGACCGCATAAAATCTCCCGAGTCCCATGAGAGTTTCCACTTCATCCGAACCAGATGGGACCTTGTCATTTGCCGTAGCTCAGAAAACCATTGCTGCAAACTGCAAAAGATTCTGTAGATTTATAATTCTATGAATTCTACATAAAAGCTCGTACTAGAAGAAAGCACATTTTATACGTAGCTAATTATTATTAGTTAATAATAATAGAACTACATAACATTAGAATTAAAATGCTATTCCTTGTACTAATTCCTTGAATATGAATTTTTTACGGCAGGATTAAGATATTTTGGAGAAGTTTAATCCGCAATTAAAGATGTTGCAACTGAAGTTAATTATCCTTTTAGAATTAAGAAAGGTAATATTTCCAGTTTCTAAATTGAATTTCCTTCGCATGATAAAATGTTTCTCCAACTTGAAGGTTTGTGCAATGCAATTGCCATACCCTAACCACAACTAGTGCAGATGTAGAACGTCTGCTTTGTTCGCATTCCATTTTTTGATCTCCATTTCTCCTTTAATCCTCTCCATTGGACCCTTGTGATTTCAATTTCTCCTGTTTGTACTCTTCTTTATTCCCTTTCCTAATGTCGCATATCTCTATGCTTTTACATAGCTATGACAGTTAAATACGAATGCATAGTAAAAGGTATCCATTATATTTAATAACATATACATACAATAATCCGCAATCCGCTACTGCAAGATGACATTGTAATAGATGCATATTCAGGAAAGATAGCTCATCCATAATAGAGAGTCTTTAGGGTATTGCTATATACTTTACGACTTTGTCAAGCTATGGCCATGCAGTAAATATCCTGCATGTAGTTTCCTAACCTGGCCTATGGGATACGACATGATCCATAATCCTTACTGAATTTGGAATCTCTGTTTCATTTTTGCGGCACAGTTCAGACATTCAGAGAGCTAGGGAACGCCAAATCTTGCATTACAAGCTAAATCCTACATTTCCATAATTTTTCAGTCTCCTTCCTTTACATTATAAGAATTCCATGCATAATATTACTGAAAACCGCTGTGACAAAAATAACGAGACTATTTGTTATTACACTTTCTAACTTTGCCATTGGTGGCAAGAAAAAGAAACCTAAAAGTCATATAATTTACAGCATGATAGGCAGTTGCACATTTCATTTTAAGTAGTATAATATATCTATAATGTATCTTCTTATGGAACAAAGCAACTTATCATAAATTACATTTTGTACCAAAAATAATTGAACACACTAATACCCAGGTATATAAAATTCATTTGAACATTTGTTTGCAATCACAACGCGATCACTTGTAGCTAATAAGTTGTCAGAAAAAATCAAAGTTTATAGTTTTAACAGCAGAATTTATCTGGAAGTATTGAGAGCAGCATGGTTTAAAATTGAGACATTTGTTTAGAATGGAAATCGGATGAAGTAAATGCTTAATACATGTTCATAGACGTAAAACTCGTCGGACTAGGAACACTAGGAAGGACTACTCTTTCTCTCCTATGCCTCCTCCGAAATCCTCCAAATGTTACACAAGCTCACTCTATCTTATGATCCTATGAAGTAGCATCCTTTTGGATTCATCTAATATCTACGGTCTACATAAACATCTGTCAAAATCGTCAAAATAATTTATTACAAAATCGTATGAAAATATGGATATGATTTATGATATCAAAATATTTAACCTAAATCATTCACTTCTGTTTTGTCAAAATATTTTGCTTTTTATTTGGCATTGTTTTGTTTGAATTTTGTTATCGCATGATAATAAGCATAAAATATATTTTATATTCATTCACTAAGTGTACTTAAAAGCAATATTTTAAAGCTACATTTAGTTAAAATTTTTAGTTAGTTCATTGAAATACTAAGGTAGTTAGTTACCCAATGTCAATTATTATCACAGCCATAAGTTGCAGTATTGACATTAGCAATCATCTACTTGGAATTTGTACTGATTGATGACTTTCTAAAAATTATTTTCTGGCCATTAACAGATAAAAGCTGGTTCGTCGTGTAAAGGTTGTTTCCTCCGTCGAAGAATTTCCAGATATCCTTAGAAATCTAGATTAAAATATACAGATTCGGTTTTTCTACTCCACTTGACTATAATTCGAAACTAATACATTGTATTGAATAATGTATATTACATAGAGATAAAACTGGTAAACGCAATGTTGAAATCAAAATGCCTGTACCTATCTTTGAGTTTTTGGATTAGTAATTCGCCCTTTTCTTCTCCATTCTGTTTGCAAAAGTTTTGGTATCCAGACCAGGTGTAGCAGTAATTAATTATGTCAGCCACACTGGCTTCCATATCGTGATAGAAGCTGTCGTCTCTATTATGGCCAAATAAACTTTAACTAGGTAAATATATATTTGTTTATTTATACTACTAGAGTAGTAAATACCTCATAAAATCCTTATAAGGAATGATGAAGTCAACGTATCTACTGTCCACTAGTTTTCTCTCAGCTGCCCAGTAACCACCCAGGTCTTTGGCATAAAACTGTGAAATTCAGTAAAAACTGTATATAAACGAATAAGTAAATTGATTTTTTTTTAAAATTTTGGTATGTAACTGTTTTACATCATCAAGAGCTTCGTCTAATTTGGAGTTAATAACCGGGTCATCTGATAAACGAAATCTGGGAAATGAATATCCATAGAGGGCCATTACTCCCCCTGGGCATAAAACTCGGACTCCTTCGTCATAAAATTTGGGAAGATCAAACCAATGTGCTGCTTGTGATGCACTGACCAGCTGAACAGATCCATTTGGAACTGGAATTGTTTCTGCTGGACCAACTCTGGAATAATAAATGAATTTGATAATATATCAGTGCTTGTTCATGGAATGACTAATTTCCTTCAAGTATATTATACGCTTTTATAAAGAGAGACGTACTCGAATGTGACATTTTTAAAGGTATTATTTTCCCTAGCCTTTTCCACTTGGGCTGGACTTATATCTGTTGCAATTATTTTATTAAAGTACGGTGAAAAGAACCCAGTGCTTTGCCCAGAACCGCATCCCACATCTACAGCAACATCCAATTGGCCTGTGTACTGCTCATACAAAAGAAGCATTTTGATAAACTAAATATTTAGATTTAAAACCACTAACACAAGTATTACATTTACTATGGTGTAATGTAATAGAAAGAATTCATGAATCCTGGAAATGTTTTCTACCTTTTCCTGGATAAAATTTACGACCCTTTCAATCAGTTTCTTTGGAGGAACAGGTCTATATTTGGCATAGAGAAGGGCATGAGCTTTTCCTTCAAAATATCGATGAGCCATTTCGTTGTAATTAAACTTGTACGAATCTAAAATTTATTTTTTCTCCTCTCGATTGCAATTCCTGTGTATATGTTTTCCTCGTTTATATAGCACTCAGTACACTCACAGATTGCAGTAACAGTATTACCTGAGTCTAATCGCAAATATCTTGCAAATGTAAGAGATAATATTACTGTGTAAGTATCCTATCCTATCTAGAAAATTTATAATAAGCCTGATTCTCAGATTATTATTTCATGTTTTGCTGCAATTTCTTCCTCACATGGTTAAAACTGAGATGGTTTGTCAATTTTCGCGGAAGTCGACCAAATGATGGCAGGGTGTAGATGTTTTTGTTGCGAAGCAAACTTATGTAATCTACATTTTCATGTTCTATGGTTGTGTTCATAAATTCTGTGTCATTTGGTTGAAAGCATAGCATCGTATGAATTCAGATAACTCTACAATAGTAGTAATTTTTCACATGAAACATGAGCAAGAATATAGCATAGAAAACTGGGGGCGTGAATACTCCTTTAGCAATGTAGTTATGTAACATTAATTTGGAATGACAATGAAAAGACAAAGTTCGACTAGCAAATGATGACTGCTTAATGGAACATTGATTAAGATTATTATTATAGTATGGTAGTCAATTGAGTTTTAATTGTTCTTCATAAGTATCAGTATATCTGTATGTGTATAAAAGCGGGTATACGCTGCATACTGTACATGTCATCAGACGTATTATCATATTCATATTTGTACTTTATGGGAATAATATTTTATACTAATACAGATTTATATCATGATGATGTTTAGTTATGTCTTTGCGTTATTAATTCAGAACAATATAATAGGTAGGTTATAATAGACAACATTCAACAAATATTTGAGGAAGGGAAAATTGTAGGCAGGGCACTATGATGAGGTACATACTCATACCAATTGAGATCAGTTGATACAAACATAAAAAAGACCAAAATAACTCTTTTAGAACTTCCACGTAAATGATCATCACGTCACAGTTTTTGCGTAGAATGCGAATGTATCTTTATTTCCGGAAGAAGGATGTTGAAGAGGCAGCATGACGGAACGATCGATACGAACCTCATGACTAACAGACGCAAGAAGGTATCTACGTGATGTAATGATGAAAGTAAACTCCGTATCCTCTCATTTCTCCGCTTTATAGTCAGTTCTTCGGCTAATGTTGTTAGCATACATCACTAAACCCGGCAAATACAGACATGTATATCATTATGTAAAGAAAGTCGTTGTTAATTCACTTACAATTCGTCTGTCGAGTTGCCTACTGATTTCTTAGCTTTCTCTCGCTGTTCTGCATTGATAACTTTGGCTTCAAGCAATTCTTTGCTTTTCCATTCGATTAAATTCCGTAAAATGGATATCGATATTGAATGGGATGATCCGTCTAAAAGTTTTTTTGCTGGTGGGACAGTTACAGGATTGCTGGTTGTCACAAATTCTCACGAAGAGCCACAGATTATGAGCCCAGGTACAAAAATTTAATTCTTATCCAGAGAATCGTGCAACGGTTTTTGACAATTTCCTCATTTTCTTTATGTTTGTATTTCTAGCTTCAGCAATGACAATTACGGGTGAAGGAATGGCCAAATGGACAATTTTAATGCAGACGGATGATCCAGATTGTCCTGTGGACTATAGGTACATATTATTCTGGACATAATTTTTACATAGGAATAGTAGTAGACATGTCTGTGGTATGGCTGGTGTATACTATTATTATGAGACCGTAGGACACTTGTTTGATGCATACAATTTTTTTAATTTCTAGGAAGCTGGAATGTCGTCGTACATTTTTGTATCGAAAGATACATTATGCCATGTAAGAACTTAATTTGTTGAACAAGTTACTTTTTACATTCATGTAGAAATGCATCCTTTTCGACACAAAATGTTGCTTTTTTGGAATGAATTGAAGTATGTTAATGTTTTAGTTCGCCGTATGACTACGAAGGACTTCAAGAATGTGTCATCAGCCCAGGGAAGAATTTTTATCCATTTCAATTTACTCTACCTCATTCTGTACCCTCATCATTTGAAGGAACTCATGGTAAAATTGCTTATCACGTCGAGGTAGTCCTACACGTCAATGGCTGTCATGATATCGTCAGAAAAAAAGTCGATTTTCTAGTCACCGCTATTTACAATCTAAACAATGATGGAGCTGCTGCGGATATTGGTCAGTGCTTTATGCAAATTGCCGGCGAAAGTGATGGCATTGCCGGCGTTCTAATAAAAACCCCAAAAATTGGGTTTACTCCAGGGGAGACCATTCCAATTTTTGCGAAAATCATCAATAAAAGCACTTATCAACTACATCTACGGTTCTTCATTTGCCAAGTTAGAGAACAATCATGTTTTCATTCTAGATTCGTAGAATAACTTTTTAATACTTTCAGTAGTTACGTCTGTATTTCTAGAGGGACACATTTCGTATTCAGCAACAAGTAAAATGTACATACAAAATAGTTGGGGAGATGGATGGACCACACATTGCTCCTGGAGAAACAAAATCTTGGAGAAATACTTCTTTCAAATTGCCAAATGTCAAAATTATTGGAGAGTCTTGTGACATTATGAGGAGTACGTTTACACTAGAGGTACATCTTGTTTTTGAAAAATCATACTTTGAATAGAGGAAAATAATTTTGAGAACAAAATATTTTCATAGATTGAGACAGTAGCCACGGGTCGTTCTCCTGGATTTTTTTCATGGCGACGATTCATAAAAACGGGAAGCATTCCTCTTATTATTGGTACAATCCCAACCACGGACAGTTTGCAGGGTTCATCACTTGCAGTATTTGAAGATTTGGACACTTTGAATGAAGAAGCGTTGTTTCTCCCGTCTGCTCCTCCTCTCGATGTTGACCCTAACGATCGTAAATTCTTTATTAATTATCCCTAGTTTGGTAATTTTAAAAACAATGATTCAATGTTATAATTATTATGACAACTATTACCAACCTTTTGTAGCTCCTCCATCCTACGAAGATGCAATTGCAACTCCGCCAACCAGAAGGCGGTCTGATGCTCATAGAAGAGCTAGGAGAAATGCTCACCTGTCCCACAATTACGGAACACTTTAATCCACCAAATTATAGTTTTTACATCAGTTCTGAGCAAGAAATCTCACTTCGGATTAAAACTTTTTTCACTACATATGAAAAAACATTATAAACGCACCAAAAAGATATTCTCTGATTTTTTCGTCTAATATTTAATCCTTCGTCATTAAAATTTCGAAAATATGCATCCAATAACTATTTCAACTTTTTCTATATTTTCAAAAGTGTGTAGTAGTAAATTAGTAGACTAATTTAATCCGTATAACTATACTTGTGTGACCTGTATTGGATAAGCAATGCATGCGGCATGGCTAGTACAAAAGAATACAAAATACTACAAAACAAAGCATTTAACCACCTTATGTACTGCTTCATACTGTCCCTATGTATTGTCGCAAAGATGTACCTAACATGTTGTCAAAAATGATTTTATGCAAACATAAAGAAAAAATAAATGATAACTAGAGATTTTATCTGTATTGTGTCACTTACCATAATAATCTACATTCTTTGCATAGATAGAGACATTTTAATTCATACTGTCTTCAATTGTATGATGTTCGTCATTAAGTACCCATTTAATATTATCAGAAATAATATGTTAAAACCTAAATACTTAAGGTGAACCCTGGCAATCGTCCGACAGAATCACTTAGTATATAATCTGTATTCCAAATCTGACAATGAAGTTGTGTGTGCAAGTATTCTGTTTCCAGGATTGGATATTGAAATAAGTATGCTAAGACTGTCTCTTAAATGACTAAAGCTATTTTACTCATTTAAAACAAATCTCCATTTATTGTCCTTTAAAGTACAGACTGATATTTACTAGCCCAGTGATTATAATGAGTTTTAATATTGTGATACCTATGACTAAGCATGTCACAAACTAGCAACCAATGTAACTATAAATACCCACCACTACCCATATTAGGATGGATTTACTTATCCATCCTTTCCAAGGAGGCTTAAGAATGTAAGAAATAAGTCCTTAAGATGCATGTAAGTAAACGCTGTTAGTCTTGGCACTGATCTAATATATAAGTAGTATATACTACAGTATATAGGTATATAGTGTGTTTCAAAAGATATATACAAATACATACAAATATAGATTATATTATACTATATTACCGACAAAAATCTATTAACTGTATTTGTGCCATTCATGCGCTGTGTCAAATGTATGGAAAAGGTATCTGTCAGATCAATCAAAGATTTCTGTACTTAGATTTAAAGAAAGTTCCCTAAAAATTGAAACTTTTATTTTTCATAGCAGTCATTGCTTGGTACAACCTTTTCTGAAAAGACAAGATGAGAAATTGATTATCACCTCGAAATTTGAGGAAGTGACAAAATCATCAGGGTTGCACTACTGGTTAGAAAAATTGGGTAGATTATGTTTTTAAATGTTATATTTGCTCTGAACTTTTTCGTAGAATTAACTGAGAAACGCAAGCCTTTTGGAATGCATTCCAAAAGGCTTGCGTTTCTCTTGCGTTTATCGTACACCATTCGAATGGTGTACGATAAACTATCTCAAAAATAGTACACCTTGTAGTGCATATTGGTTATTGAGCGAGAGTCAATGAATGCAGATACTATAATTTATATTATAATATGATGTAAATAAAAATGGTTTAAACAAAGCTACTTCCTGTACTAATATAGAATAGAATCATTATTATTAACAGTCATTATTGAAGAAAAGAAAAATCTTACAATACTTAAAGACAATGTATATTTGGTACGGATCAAATTATTTTCCTGGCTCTTGTTTTTATATCCTGCCATGAGATGAGCCTTCAATTCATACTTCTACAGCGAATTTAGTAATTTATCTGCATAAATATGTAGAAACTCATTATTAAACAGTACTGTCCATATACAACGAACTAGTAGTACTTATATTGGCTTTGTGTTAGCCCTTAGCGTAATCTAAATCGTCGTCTGATCATCCCACTATTTAGTTTAGTATTTTAACTGACAGGTTATAAAATCAATATTCGCGTAAAATACATTTTCTTTAATGAAGATCATATTATATTGAAAAAATCCACCAATTTTGCCTTGAAAACATCATTAATAGTCCTTGGCACGGTCTTTCGATTGATATAAACCTTGCTAATGAAGTTACAACGTTACAAGGGAAGTATTTTGGTTGAGACAGTATGTATAAATAATCATAAACGATACTTTGTGGCATAATAAGCAACTTCGGGCCATAATATGATCATAAGAGACAAAATCCAAGAGTAGCATTTTTTACCATGCGCAATTGCTTAAGGTGTGAAGTGTGAATACAAATTAAGTGTGCTGATTTTGCCGATTATTATGAACGTGTGACTAATAGATAACTACTTATGACTTTACGACTTCTTCGGAGGATTTTTTGTTTCGCAGAAAGACTTGTTGAATCATGCAGTAACCTACTATTTAAAAAATATCTGCTTATTAAATGTATGCGTAAACAAGAATCACGAAAATACAAGTTGGAAATACATACAGATAAGCAATTTGGTGCTAAATCTTTTGTTTCATAAAGGTTATCTCTAGGAACCCTGTTAAGGGAAAATGTGTCAAAGATGCAAGGACACCTTCGTCTTGGGTTCTTAAGGAAAAGAAAAGATTCAATCAATGTTTCAAGCAGTACATTGAAGGGTACATTCATAAAGGTCAGAATAATTTGGTACAGTCATAAAGTCATAATCCAAAACACAGGTACCTGGTCTTAATAAAGCACAAAACAAATAAACCCTACAACTTGTGTCCCTTAAAGACTTAGTAAACATTGAACACGAAGTCACACTTATGTGTACAATAGTTTTAAGCAGAAAGAGAGGGTGGAGTTGTATGGTTGTACGATGCGATATTACAAGAAATGTTTTACATACAATATGCTCTGCCACAAAATGTGGAGTATCAATTCATTTTCCCAGAATTGTTCTAGTCAGTGCTTATTATCTGGGAGACTTAGTATCGACGTCATTAGCAGAGGATGATAATAACAAACAAAGTCATGTCTCGAAGAACAGACTCAGTCTTTCAGAATATCTATAGTTGAAAGCAACACGCATTAACAACTGTCTCACATTGAACAAATCGACTTTTATGCATTTGTAATAATTTGTATTGAAAATGAAACTACTTCTTGCATTACTCTAATAGCACAGTGGTACTCCTGAGTTACAGATTATTTACAGTGTCAGGATGGACATCGAGAATAAAAGTGGGACAAAAAACCCTCAACTAGAAGCAAATATTATCTCAAAATTTCTTTTCTTGTGGATAATTCCACTATTTAGAAAAGGTTCAAAGCAAGATTTAGGAATTGAAGATTTGTACGAGCCTTTAGATAGAGATCGCTCAGTGAATCTTGGCGATTTATTATCAAGGTACGTATAATGTTGATAATAGATATTAAGAATCAACTGAATTATACATTATTGTTTTTTAATTAGGAAATGGGCAAGTCATTTATCACGAGCCAAGAAACTGGACGTGGAGCCCAGTTTAGCAAGAGTTTTGATTCTTTTATTTGGAAGAAAATTTACTTTCCAGTTTTTGCTTTTGGCTTTGAATATGTGGGTGTTCAGGTAATTCGTTACTCCTACTTCAACTAACTGCTTGTTATGAACTGTATGCATTTACTTATCAAATTCAGTTAATGTTAATATGCACAGATTGCACAGTGCTTACTGGTAGTAGTGTATATATATATATTTTTAATTTCTAGAGTAGCACAGCCGATTTGTCTGCAATTATTAATTCGGTCATTTGAAAATGACAAAAGCGATCAGACGGAACAGATTTTATATGCAGTGATGTTATGTATATCTGCTGCTGCAAATATTGCATGCATGCATCAAAACGTTTATTCACTTAGTCTATTAGGAATGCAATGCAGAATCGCATGTTCTTCACTTATTTATCGAAAGGTAAGTTGGGTTAATTAAGCTAATCTATGTTTGTGAAATCTAATGTAAATGTAAATGCTATTTTTAGACTCTAAGACTGAGCAAATCGGGAGAAGGAAAAACAACAATCGGACAATTGGTGAATTTGCTATCAAATGACGTGGCCCGATTTGACAGAGATGTTTTCACGCTTCCTTTTCTTTTAGTCACTCCTGTACAACTTATTATTTTTACTTGGTTCTTGTATAAAGAATTGGGACCTTCCTGCTTTGCAGGAGTATCTGTTTTTGTTCTTTTAGTCCCGGTTCAATGTAAGTTCTTATCAATTATTATACCAGCTTTTTGTCATGTCTATAATTATATAGGTCAATAACTGCTACATGAATTTCAGACTTAAATGGCAAATGTTCTGTTTACTATCGCCGAAAAGTGGCTCGATTAACTGACGAAAGGAGTAGAATCATGAGTGAGATAATTACGGGAATCCGTGTTATTAAAATGTATGCTTGGGAGAAGCCATATTCAGCTATTGTCAATCGCATTAGAAAGTAAGCAATTCACATTCTACATAATATTCGATAATCTTAATCGTTTCCAATTGCCAATTACATCACCTAGTTTTACCTAATGTAAAAATTATGTAAAAATGCAATGGAAAATTACGGGAATTCTTATCTTTGACACAGTTGTCGTTAATTAAATCATTGAAAACCGATAATGATTTAAACTCTTGTACTTGAGCTCTGTAGTACGTAATTTTTAGCAACAACAATGAATAAGTTTTTGTTTTCTTTTAGGTTGGAAGTTGGTAAACTAAGGAAGCGATATTACATCTTCGGTGTTTACACCAGTTTCTATTCATTAGCATACAAATTAATTCCTTTTCTTATCATTTTGACTTATGTCATGTTGGGACACAAATTAACTGCTGCCAAAGTATTTTTTGCTGTAGTAATTTGTAACAATTTGACGTACTCAATGGGTATGTTTATGCAAGCCATGTCCATTGGATCTGGAGAATTGCTGATTACAATAAAGCGAATTCAGGTAACAGTTTATATTCCAAATACATAACAACATTTACCGAAAAGTTGTGTTAGAACACATGAAATATTCATCCAAAATTACAGGACTTCTTATTTTTGGATGAGCGGAGATCCGAAATAAATGAACACATGCCCGAAGACGTTAAACGAGAATCTAGAAAATGCCCATCAATTCAAATGAACAATATTTATGCTAGGTATTTCAACATTGTTATTCAAGACTTAGAAGAATTGGGTTTATATTGTCACTTTTATTTTTACAAATTGATTAGTTGGAGCAACAAACAGATTCATAATCTTGCTTTAAAGGATATAAACCTCCAATGCTGTGGAAATAAGTTAGTGGCCGTGGTTGGACAAGTAGGACAAGGGAAGGTAATTTCAATGATTTTTTATTATTGTTGTATGGTCGATATTTGATTTTGTCTTTGATGTCTAAATTGTGACAATGATTTGTTCTTAGACTGCGCTCTTGAACCTTATCATTGGTGAATTGGAGAAGATTTCCGGGTTTGCATGTATAAATGGAAAGGTTTCATATGCTTCTCAAGAGCCATGGGTTTTTGATGGCACAGTTCGTCAAAATATAATTTTTGGTAATACCTTTGACAAGTACCGATACGATGAAGTTACTAAAGCTGTAGCTCTCCAAGATGATTTCAAAGAATTCCCTTATGGAGATTTGAGTCGTGTGGGGGAAAGAGGAATCACCCTTAGTGGAGGTCAAAAAGCCAGGGTCAATTTAGCCAGAGCTATTTATCAGAAGGCAGATATATATTTACTGGATGACCCTTTGTCAGCAGGTTACAAACCATATAATTCCAAATCCCATTTACATATGTAAATTTTTGTTCTAATTATTTGCCCTTTTTGACTGCAGTCGATGTCCACGTAGGTCGTCACTTATTCGAACACTGTATGAAAACGCTTCTGAAGGATAGCTTGAGAATATTAGTCACTCATCAATTACAATTTCTACCTCAAGTGGATAGCATTATTTTGATTGAAAAGGTACTAATTAAGAACACTTCTATAAAAAAAGTTCATAAAATAGTATTTAACAAATGCTTGTAAAACAGGGACAAATTGTTGCTGAAGGATCCTTCGGGGACCTAGAGACCAGAGGAATAGATTTTATTACAATTTTGGACAGTGATGAAAAGAGATGTTCAGTGAATTCCGAAATACCAAATAAATCTTTACATTCCTCCATTGAAAAAAGATCAGAAGAAAAATACAAGAAGAAACAATGTTTCCAAGAAGAGAAAATGATGGCTGGATCGATCAGTGGAAAAACATTCAGAGAATATGTAATGACCGGCCATACCACATTGGAATTTTTGATTTTGTGTTTTAGTTTTATTGCTTATCAATTTGCATTCAGTTATTCGGATTACTGGCTTTCTGTTTGGTAAGCATTCGTCCGTCCATTTTACAGATAATAGGATAACAATTAAATTATATATAAATTAATCAATGTGCATTTGCTAAATAAAACCAGTAATATTTCTCAATCACAGGACCAATGCTGAACAAAGAAATGCTGCTTCCTATGCCCATAAAAATGATTATACTTCTCCCGTCCAAGCAGTTGTAAATAGCAACATCACAATCCCGGAGAAGCAACAATATTCCTACATGGGACAGTCATATTACATCGGAATTTACAGTACTCTAGTGGGCATTTCAAGTATTTTAAGTTTAATCAGAACCATGGGATATACAAAATATTTTACGAGAATAAGTAGCACTATTCATTCTAAAATGCTTTCCAACATTATATATTCCCCGATTAAGTTTTTCGATGACAATCCGTCAGGTATGTCCACTTTTGAACAAAACCGAGTAAAAACAATATAATTTTAACACACATGTGTATGTATAAAATACAATTCATTTGGATATAGGAAGACTGATGAACCGTTTCACAAAAGATCTTGGACAGATTGATGAAATATTACCCGTGACCGGATTTGACACAGTATCAGTATTCACGCGTATGGTGGGAGCAGTGGCAGTTGTGGTTGTCTCTAACTATTACATGGCAATTCCATCATTTTTTGTATTTTTGCTACTGTGGATGATCAGAAAATTTTATGTTAAAACAGCAAGAGATGTTAAAAGGATTGAAGGAATTTGTAAGAATATACAAAATGGTCAGAATATACTGTCAATTTTCAGACAATAATAATTGTGTTCATCTCTTTTCAGCAAAGAGTCCCATTTTCTCTCATATAACTACAACCTTTCAAGGATTGACTACTATCCGTACATGTGGGGTAGAGGAAAAGGTTATCAGTGAATTCGACTGTCTTCAGGTAAAAAAAATACTGTCTTTAATTCCAACTTGTACTGGCTCACTTAGGAAAATAATTATAACGCATTTGTTACAGGATACACACACTTCGGCCTGGTTTATGTTCCTTGCCACATCTCGCTGTTTTTGTATCTGGGTTGAAACCGTATCATTGTTGTTCGTAATGCTTGTCACGTTTAGTTTCATGGTTATCACAAGTTGTAAGTACTAATACTAACGATTTATAGCTAGTGAACTCTCTAGGTTTTTAGGATAAATGAAAACCAATTATCTACTTATACTTGCAATCTTTCAACTTTTAAGTATTCACATGTTTGTGACCTATAATACACTTGTTAGTAATACACATTATTGATTTGGTTCATCTTTTTCAGCAACTATGGGTGGTAATATTGGTTTAGCCATATCATCAGCCTTGTCGATTGCTAGTGTAATTCAATTCGGAATGCGCCAATCTGCAGAAACTGAAAATTTGATGACTTCAGCGGAAAGGACTCTTGAGTATACTAAATTGAAACAGGAAACTTCAGTTGATCCTAAGGGTAGGTAATCTCTTAGTCCTGTTATAACACAGTTTTGCATGTTTATATTGGCTATAATGCAATAAATTATTACCACGCAGAGGATACAGTTCCCGCTGACTGGCCAAAGGAAGGTACTGTGGAGTTCCGTAACGTATCCCTCAACTATTCAAGTGTCCAAGTCCTTAAAAATATTTCTTTCAAATTAGAGCCAAAGGAGAAACTAGGAATTGTAGGTATGTACATAAAGCTATTTTGAAACAATGGTAGCAAAATGAAATGTGAATTAATATGAATGAATCCATGCAATAATTATTAGCGTCTTACGATTAAACAGGTAGAACGGGAGCAGGAAAGAGTTCTGTCGTTCAAGCATTATTTAGAATGACAGAAAGTGAAGGAGACATTTTTATTGATGGAATTTCTATAAAAAGCTTAAGCCTTCATCTCCTTCGAAAAAGTATTTCGATAATTCCTCAAGATCCTGTACTTTTCTCTGGGACAATACGATACAATTTAGATCCATTTGAACAGTTTTCAGATGAGGAGCTTTGGAAAGTCATACAAGATGTAAGAATGGAATCTCTTCAAATATCATAATATTATAGTATTGATTAACGGGATTAAATAAATTTCACTTTTGAAGCCTAAATTCCATTTAAAACTTTCACGTGTGAAAGCGTGGCGTAGAGAAATGTTTTAACATGGAGTTTAGGCTTACTTAGTGAAAGTCATAAAAATAAATAAATATACTACGCCCGTTAAGTAAGTATAATTCTACCATTAATCATTAATCAGTTACTTAATTTTCTTATCTTTAGGTTGAACTGAAAAGTTGTATTCCAGCTTTAGATTTTAGTGTAATGCAAGAAGGAAATAATTTCAGCGTAGGGCAGAAACAATTACTCTGTCTAGCACGGGCAATTTTAAGAAAAAATAAAATTATAGTCATGGACGAGGCGACTGCAAATGTAGATCCGAGGTAAATACTTTAAATAAATGCACAATACCATTAGTAATGGCTATATGCATGCCCTGAAAGCATTTTCTACTGCACTGAAAAAATCAAAAATTGTTAATTTCAGAACTGATTGTCTTATTCAAAGAACTATTCAAGAAAAGTTTTCTGAATGCACTATCATCACCATTGCTCACCGAATCCACAGCGTTATTAACGGAGATAGAATATTAGTTCTTGAAAAAGGAAAAGTCGGGGTAAATTACATTACAATAATAATTATACAGGGTGGCGCAAAATGATGTATACATAAACTTTGACCTTTAATAACTGACGATTGGTTAAGTGTATTGAAATGATATGCACACCATGGGAAAGAGCATACGTTTTTTAATCAGATTTCTGAGTTTGAAGACCCTCCGTTTCCTGGCACCGCCGTAATCGCTCCAGCACTGACCGACCTGTTTTTATAAAATGTTCCTGATTTATTTCCCATTTCCGTAACGATGCTTTCGCGTAGTTGCAATAATGTTGATGGCTTTTCGGCATGAACATTATCCTCGACGATTCCCCAAAGACTGAAATCACATGGTATTAGGTCCGGTGATTTTGGTGGCCATGAAACCGGTGCTCCCCTACCAATCCATCTGTCAGGGAAGTGGGTATCAAACCATTCTCTAGCATCAAGTCTGAAATGTGTCGATGTCACGCCTTGCATAATGACTAAACGATTGTGATTTGGAATTAATTAATAGCTGGCTAATTAAGTCATTTAACTAAATACCGTTCGTAACTCGTTACTCCATCACAGTTAAAGAGTGAAACAATTTGCTGTCGGGCAGGATTGTGGTCAGGCGGAATCCTTTAACCTGTTTTTGGATGGAACCTGCAATGGGGATCAGTGTTTAGCAATGCTAAATGACTTAATTCAAGTAATTTTAAATCACATTCACAATCTTTTAGTCATTGTGAAAGATGGGGCACCGCCGTATTCCGGCTTCCACAAATGGTTTGATGCCCACTTCCCTGACAGATGGATTGGTAGGGGAGCACCGGTTTCATGGCCACCAAAATCACCGGACCTAATACCATGTGATTTCAGTCTTTGGGGAATCGTTGAGGATAATGTTCATGCCGAAAAGCCATCAACATTATTGCAACTACGCGAAAGCATCGTTACGGAAATGGGAAATAAATCAGGAACATTTAAAAAAACAGGTCGGTCAGTGCTGGAGCGATTACGGCGGTGCCAGGAAACGGAGGGTCTTCAAACTCAGAAATCTGATTAAAAAACGTATGCTCTTTCGCATGGTGTGCATATCATTGCAATACACTTAACCAATCGTCAGTTATTAAAGGTCAAAGTTCATGTATACATCATTCTGCGCCACCCTGTAGATATACAGCTCTGTACAGTACACTACTATTATAATATATAGCTCTGAACTACATAGCTCTGAAAATGCATGAAAAATGTTTTATTAGTACACAAAAGGTACACCGGTTATAACTGTAATATCATACTTGTGGGAATTGTTGTAAAAATTTTCACTAAATAGGGTATTTTATGGAAGGTACACAAATTATGTATACCTGATGTTATTATCTACACTTTTTTCAAAAAATATTGGCAAATTCGAATTATTTGCATACCTATATGCATAATGTCATAATATAAAATTAACAATGCCATTGTGTTACAATTACAGGAGATTGGTAAACCTGACGAATTACTAAATGATCCAAAGAGCTTTTTATTTTCCATGCGAGAAGTTTCAAGAGAAGGGAGCAAAGAAAAGTTAAACAACTAGTATTTATTATTATTTATTTCCCTTGTCTATTGTCTTGCTTGACGAAAATTGTCAAATCTATTGTTTTTAATTTTAAGTTTTGAGTATTCAATTTTACTGGTTTATATTTATTACTGCATATGAAAGGTAATTTAAGGATATAAACATAATATTAATATTTAATTTGCTGTTTTTGTTCTTTTATGCTTTATGTTTTTTTTGTCAGTAATAAAGATTTACTTAGTCCTTTTTTACTTGTACAAATTGAAACTATTAGCTTCATTGAAAATTAGATACATTCTATTACCGTTACCACTATAATATATTGAATGCTGAAGTCGTAGAAAGCTTTAAACTTAATATAAATCCATTATGAGAATTCTCTTTTCAAATCCGACTTTCAACTACTTTCTTTTTATAAATGTTTATGTGCAGCTTAGGCTTACGTGGTTGGTGGTGAAAGGTATAATGAGTATCGTATGAGGTGCTGGGTGCTACACTCTATTTACACAATATTGATTCATACATAATTTAATTTACATTGCTCCATGTGGACAATTTTTACTTACTTTAATGCTTTTTACAGGTTACAGGTACAAAGTACAACACCAACATTTCATATTTGTTTTGTAACCTTTTTAATTAAATATGGCTAATTATTCAATAACACACGGATTTTTTAAAAACATTGTTAATAATATGATAGTAATTAATTCAAAAAGGAATAGAGTACCCCAGAATAGAAAAGAGGAAAATTGGGATACATTTACTGCCTGTGCCTACTGCATCAAATAAGATTTCAAATTAATGAAAAACAACAATTTACTTCCTGGAGTATTGTAATAGCTTTCTTTAAGTCTTCCCCAGCGCACCATTTGAATCATTTTTACTTTACTTTCCCTGGCCCCCGCCTGCCTCCATAGCAAGAACTGAAAACAAATAAAATTACATTACATTACATGCATGTACATTTTATAAGGAATCTAAATGTACAGTTGTCCGCTAACGCCTAGGTTCAGATTTGAAAAATTGACAATTTCTCCAACAAAAAACTGATAAAATACAAAATACTACAACTACTCTAGTAGTACTCTCTGAGGCCTTTGGGGATTTATAAGCTACCCGACAAGTTAGGTCACGCAAGTCAAATAGCTTATCTCATCTCAGGGGGA
This sequence comes from Tomocerus qinae, assembly GCA_020055645.1. Taxonomy (NCBI): domain Eukaryota; kingdom Metazoa; phylum Arthropoda; class Collembola; order Entomobryomorpha; family Tomoceridae; genus Tomocerus; species Tomocerus qinae. Next base: position 14,541,197 of record CM034547.1, on the reverse strand, counting down.
TCCATACTCAATATGTGTATATTGAAAGCTTTTCACAGTACTGGCATAGAAATGTTCATTTGAGTTGACTAGTGACTAGCTATAAGAACGGTCCTGTAAAAGTACGAGAAGAGAAGTCAAGAAAAATGTTAGAAAAATGTGTTTTATCCAACAATTTCGATATCATATAAAATTATTTTTCTGCTAAACATTTTTCTACTGTACAAAAAATGGGCTTATTTATTAATGTTACAATGTTGATATCCTGTTTCATTTTAACATTTACCTTCTGAAACTAAATCTTCCATAGTATCCACCACAGCTTGACGAATTTCATTTTCAAATAAAGCAACTCTAAACAACAAAGATTGGACAGTTTCTTCCACCTCAGCATCCACCACGTTTTTATTTTCCTTCTCAACCGCAACGGTTACGTTATCTTTCAATCCAAGTTGGCTGTTAAATGTATTTTCTACGCTTATTGCATTCTGAATTTTAGAATCTTCGTTTTTTAATTCCACTGTACCAATACTCTCTTTTTTAACAGCATCCAGGCATTTAGAGTCGTCGTCTCCACCCCCACCATATAATTCAAAGTCTTCAGTAGTAACACTTTCAGGAAGGAATTTAGAGTTGTCACCATTTAATCCATGCTCTCTGTCAATTTCTTTAACTTTTACAGTAGCATCCAGAAATGAATCGTCGTCTTCATCATTTGACAATTCAACTTCGCTAGCATTTAGGGCATTCAGGCTCTCAGGGTCACCGTTTCCATCATTCAATCCTTGCTCTCCAACACTTACAGCATACGGGTATTTTGGGCCGCCACCGGTAAATCCACTTTGGCCTTCTTTCTTTAGGAAGTACGGCTGGTCATAACGATGGCATCTACAGTGTGATGTGTATTGAGCTCTCTGACTCTCAAATTCTTCTTTTTGAGATGCTAAGTACCACATTGCGATAGGAGATGATAAGCATGAAAATTTTGACGCGTTCAGCAAGTTACTATTTCTGTTTGCTTCAAACTGTTCCACTGAATATTCGCAACAACCAAGAAAATCCTCCATTTGTTTATCTTCTGATACTGGAGGTAGAGTGTACTCTTTAACCTTTGGTGGTTGTCTGCGCTTCCTGGAGTTTCTATATCTAGTCATTTTTTCTGAAAGTCAACAAATATGGAATAGAGTTAAACATATTTTTCTCACAACAGCACCAAAGCTCTAAGAATAAATGGCAAATAGCTGGCTACCAAACTAACATTGTACAGTTATTCAAGGGCATGTAATACCTAATACCTGTGTGTTATGATGTGAGATAGCTTTTGCACGAATCGACCAGATCTGAGGAATTTGAGGAATCTGGAAAATAAAAATGTTTACGATATAAAAAGTTAGTTCCACAAACGACTAATCTACAATGAAGCGGTTGCAACTGTCGCGAGTCGTGGAATTCTAACCTTTTGCCACCAGTGCAGTTACTGCAATTAGCAATACGCACAGAATCAGAATTCAGAATCACGCCCACACCTCCCTCAAAGATGAATGGAATGAAAGATAATACGAAAAATTGACATTAAGTCCTAACTCCAATCTCAACTGTGCGCAGTGTTATTTATTTATTACAAAATATCTAAAACTGCCATAAGCCTTGTTTGTTACGTAAACTACTTTACTACATTACTCCCTCATAATTTGTTATTATTATTCTTATTATAGTTAAAGTTATTATAGTACCCTATCGTGTCGATGCGAATTTCGATGTTAATGTTAATTTGGTTAACGGTCACCAATTAATGTTTTCAATAATTTACTCCAACGCATACCTTCATGTGCTAAATATAGTACATAGAGGTATGCGTTGGGTTGGGGTACATTATCAAAAACATTAAATTGTGAGACTCGTCTAAAATGGCAGACCATTTTGATCAACAACCATTTCAACCGGTTAATAAGCTGGCTGATTGGCCACATAAGTCATCAGAGCCATTGTAAAATTTCATTACTTATCACCATTGTCATAATAATTATAATCAACCATAATAAATAACTTATAGCATCTAAAAATGTGTTCGTAAAATGTCACCATTTCGTTTTAAATGATACATTTATATGAATGGCTTGCGTAGTAGTTGGTGTCTAGTCTGTACGTGGTACGGTAAAATAGAATTTCCAATTCTAGATTTTCTTGACTAGAGTACGAAACTCAAATGTAGACATGTAAACAAAATCCTCTCCCATTCCATCCAATCTATTCATTAACGAACACATCTATAGAATTCCGAAGAGCAAAAGCCAAAAACTACAACTAAAAAATTGGACGTGAATTCAAAGGTATTTTTTCTTTTTACAATTTAGTATTTTTGGTATACATGTTTTACTAATAAGTTTTTTAGGTAGGTGTAAATAGTGTAAATAGTAAATGGTATAATTAATTAAGCTTAAATTTAAGTTCAAAAATTTAAATGAATGAACCTAATACGAACGTTTGACTTTTTTATTTTTTTAAATTATAAGTAAAAAAAATATTAAATATACCTATTGTCAATAACCGTAATAATTATTATTGTTTTAATTTACTAATAGCTATTTTATTTGTTTTGGATTACCAATTTCTTAGGATAGCACCATATCAGTCAGTGTTGCATTCGTCGTTGCATTTATTTTACAATCTTATGGCATTGTGAAAACCGCAAATTATCAGTGATTGACTCTAAAAGGAAATATTCAATTTTGTGACGGACTACCGCCGAAGAGTGGACAAAATAAAAAATGGATAAAGAAACTCCAATTACTAAATATTTAGCAGCTTTGGAAAAGCGACAGGCTATGTTATCTTATGATTCGCCTCCACTGTCTGATATCAACAAGAAACTAACTTTTGACGATGACTCATTTTTAATGGGCCACTGTAGCAATAAACATGACCAATCATTGCTTCACATTTCACCAGCACCGTCATCCAAAAGAAAGCGACTTCACGATAACGAAAATGAGGAAGAATTGCAGAAAAAATCTAGTTAGTAATTCATAGTGGAAATTGAAATATGACTTTTGAATACTTTAATATTTATATTATTATTTTACTTCTACCTTTCGCTTAAATAATATTTTTGGTTTTTGTATCTTAACATTAATAACTATATTATGATATGTATGATTTTACATTTTAGGTGAACTGGAGCGACTTTTGAGACAAACCCAAGCCGATTTAATTGACTCACGGGCACTAATTACCAAATTAGAGCACCAAATTATTGAAATTAAGAAACAGCATATGGAGAAAATAATATCTGTGGAACGATCAAACGCAGAAATACGATCGAAATCTAGAAATGCTATTGACCATGTAACATTATTGTTTTATTCACCCAAATCTCATGCCCCTAATGGCCCAAAGCAATAGAATAAGAAATGAAACAGTTTTTGATTTAACTACAGGCTGAGAGATTGGAACACCAACTCATTCAAGCAACCAAACGAGATACAGAACTCAAAGAAAAAGTGCAAAATCAGGCCGAGGCCCATAATGTAAAATTTCGAGTCATGGAGGATAGGCTCACAAAACTTCAACGTGAAAATGTAGAATTAAGAGAAAAGATTAACAATGTAAGTAATATTTAAATAATGTAAAAGTATTTTGGTATTTTGTTCAGAATTTAACCGTTTTAAAAAAAAATTTTAGGCTAATGTTAGGTCGCAAGATGTTATTCGAAAAATTTCTAACGATCTCAGCGAAACTGAGAGGGGTGCTGAAAAGTGGATAATGGAGACACAAATGCTTAAAGAACAATTGGAACTCAAAGACCAACAGTTAAAAAAGTATCAACAAGAGCAATTAGCAGCTAAATTAAAAGAAGTGCAAGCCTTTTCTAGCAGTAGTGAAGACTTGGAATCGGAATCACACTCACAGATAAAGTCTCTTGAGGAACGAGTAAAGAAATATGAAAATTTATTTTGTAAGCAGCAAAATGAAAATCACAATTTAGTAAAAATGATGAAGAAAATTCAAGACGAAAATTCTGTTTTAAGGTAATATAAAGTAATGTTATTGGTAGTAAGGGGGTGTTATTCATAGTAAGGTAGTAGTTGTAGTAATAAATTTGTAAATGAAGATGTTTTATTATAGCTGTTCATTTTTATTTGGAAATATTTTGTAGAACTACAATGCGTTCTGAAATGGTTCTTAAAGAACAAATTCAAAGTCTTGAAAACCAATTGAGTTCTACCCGCAATGACTTGAAGAAGCAGGTATCGGTTGAGAGCGATAATGCAATTTTGAAAGATGAACTGAACAAATGGAAAACCATTGCTAGTAAAATTGAAACTAGTTGTAAAAATCCGTTTGAATTTGAAGCTTTCATTAGACAAATTCAAAATTTGCTACTCGAACTTAAGCATGAAAACTCGGATTTGCACCACAGGTATTCTTAATACTTAAAATATGTTTAACTGACATAGCACAGGTATTCTTAATACTTAAAATATGTTTAACTGACATAGCACAGGTATTCTTAATACTTAAAATATGTTTAACTGACATAGCACAGGTATTCTTAATACTTAAAATATGTTTAACTGACATAGCACAGGTATTCTTAATACTTAAAATATGTTTAACTGACATAGCACAGGTATTCTTAATACTTAAAATATGTTTAACTGACGTAGCACAGGGTCTTCTAGGTTTTACATTATTATATTTTTTGTAGCAATGAAAACAACAGCCGCTTGATAACAACTCTTCAAGCAGAGACCATGTCTCTTAGAGATCAAATCAAAAATTCGAAAGAGGAAAAGGATAAATTAACACTAGACATGAAGAAACTCACTCGTCGAATGGGACTGATTGCTAAGGTAGTGTTTATAAAATATTATTTTAATCTTGATCTCAAATTGGAGCATTATATCATGGTATAAGACGTAGATTAATAAATAAACTCAATAGAAAGTTTATGATTTTAAAGTAAATAATATTGTATTACCTATTGTAAGGTTTTTGACTTAGGGTAATAGTAATTTTTATCTCCTTCAGGATCGTGATGGCTTAAAAGGGCTTAAAGAGTCGTATGAACAAGAATTTACTGGTCTTATTTCATCACCTCTGCAAGAGAGAATTTCTCAACTCGAATCGGTGGTAGCCGAATATGAAGCTCTTCTTAAGGAAGATGCTAATACTAAGAAATCTTGTAATGAATGTGAAAATCGAATGACCCTTGTTAATCAGCTACGGTCTGAGTAAGTCTTGAGGAGTATTGAACTGTCTCGAATTATCAACGAAAACTGTTTGCTTTTATTTCATTTTCTTTATTGAAAGGTTGGAAAATAAGAAACGAGAGCTTGCCGATGTCCACACACAGTCTCTAATATCTCAGACCAACCCTGACGACAATACAGATAGTGTTAAAATCGTCGCTTTCAGTATGAACCCTTCTGCATTGACCGTGGAGGCTCGAATAAAGGAATTGAATTCAGAAAACGAAAAATTGAAGGAAAAACTAAAAGGTTATGAAGAACAGTCGTCATTAGATATTGCAGATCCAACTTGGCGTGAAGAAAAGAAAAGTAATGTCAAATGATTTTTCGAAACATGTATAATAGGTATTTCAAACTGATATTTAAAGTTTTATGTATTTATTCAGAATTGGAGGATCAAGTAAAGGTCTGGGAAAGGAAGCACCAGATTTTAACGGAAGCTTACGACTATGAAACGCAAATGTTGACCGTAGCCGTTACAAGATTGTTTGGCTTTCATATAACTCTGGTTCAAGAGCCGATTCGGCAAATACGGCTACAGAGTATCTATTCGCATTCTACTAATACCGAAGATGCCTTTATATTTCAGGTACCGTCATGTACCGTAAAATTATCCTTCAAGTCTAATACTGGGGAGTTATACTTACAAAACTGATTTTTACAGGAAGCTGAAAATCAAGACATGATGCTTCTAGAGACTCCTATTTTAAATAGTTTCCGTGATGACATTGACCGGTTTCTTATTGGAATGAACTCTATACCCGCATTTGTTGCATGTATTACCATTACGTATGTACAATCATCAGGTCAGCCAAGTTATGATGACATGAGTTTAATCCCTTTGTCTCAAGACAGCCAACCAAGCCATAGTCAACCTAGCAGTGGCATTGTCAACGTCCGTGTTCAAAATGCAAATGATGACGATGACGACGTCGAAGACGTGGAGGAGGAAGAAGAACCTATGTACGAAGAGGAAGATGAAGAAGAAAGTGATAACAATGATGATTATGAGCAAGAAGAGGATGACGACGATGTGGTCACAATTGATGACGATTGATTCCTTTTCTGTCGAAATATTTGTTGTTATTTTGATGTTTAAATGCATACGTCTTCACTTCAAAATGAACTTTTTTAGGAAATATGTGTCAACAATTCTACAATTCATTAGTCATTAAGTAATTACTAACTTCATAAGAAGGCAGAATTGTTGTGGACATCATGTGCCCTAGACGCATAACTATGATGTCCTTATTTTGCTACTAGATGCTTGGATTAATAATGAAAATGGAAACAGTCCATTTTGAGTACCTCTAAATATTTTCGGTACATAGTTTTATTTGCTCCAATTTGTGTATATTTGCTAGTTTTCTGTTATAATTATTTCTTTAGCCATGTAAAATTACGTAGTAGGTAGTTTGTTAACCTCTTTCTCACAATATGCTCGTATTGTCGTATTGGTACCAAATTAGTAATGATACTTGCCATATATTATATGAAATGAAGCAGAGTTTAAAATGGCTGGCAAATTATGATTTTGAATCTGTAATTTGTGGGTATAACTGTACCGATAGTAGTAGTAATAAAACTGACAAAGTGTAAAAGACTCCAATGATTGCATGCAAAACTTCAATCCGTAATCAGCTTATGCTATTTATATACATGCTGTTTTCGTTTGTATTTAATATTTTGTAATGTTTTACCTATTATTATTATGTGAGGAATTATTTTATGATTTGAAAATATGCATTACAAGGAAAAGTAATTGAAAACAACAACAATTATTATTTCAATTTCGATAAGTCAAAGACACACGCTTACATTTGTTCAAAGGGATTGTATGTATAGCCTAAGAGCACTCATTCATGCAAGCAGTCATATTGAATATTTAACAGCTAAAGACATAATAAAAGACATGTATTGTAATTTTCATTTATGGAAACATAATTGGTCGCGAAGTTGTTGATGATTTATATTGATGGCAAGTTTTGTGTCGTTCTACCCCATGAGAGAAACTATACAAACATGCACAGAGTCTCATCACAATAATCCAAAATTACTATTCTACAGCTATAATATTTGGGTGTATGTGTACAAATTGTATTGTATTTGTAACTGTAAGTAGAATGTAAAACTGCAGTAGCATGATCAAACTCATATACATTACATAACATAACTACTAATCTCAGATTTGATAAATGATCATCAAACAAACAGCGTATTATAATCATAATCATAAATATGTTTTAAATATTAAATACCCCTTCTTTTTAATTCATTAATTAATTTGACATATTTATGTGTAGTTCCAAATTGTTTGATGGACTGGATTGGACTCTCAAAATTGGTTTTGTTACACCGAATTGGATATATTTGCTGAGTTCTTATCATTCTTCATTATTTTAGTTACTTGAGCAGCGTCCTTGATTTTGAAGACACCATTCAGGTTGGAGACGATCAGCGAAGATTCCTCTCTTTACTAGACGTTCGCGATGGTGGATTAAACGGTCAGCAGCATCTCTCCAGGATGAGAACGGATTGGCCCACAGTCTTTCAGCTAAAGCGGCACCACGTGGCCATACCTTTGCTTCAAGACCCATTTCATCAACCTAGGAATGGAGACAACCGAGTTAAGTAAAACATACTTTTTGGTGAAATCAATCAAAATTTTTAAGATCAGTTATGACGTAAACTCACCTGCTCGGACCACAGAGCAGCTTCTCCTCCGATAACCTGTCCTGGTTGCAAGTCAATTTCTTCGGTGGTATTCAATTGAGCGATAACCCGGAGTGGATTATTGTCATAAACTCGTTGCCATGTTTTGTAACCTCCACATGATCCTCTCCCTTCCCCCATCTGAATAATGAAAATAGGATGTTATGTGTAATTGTATTGAAACTTTATTACATAGCCAACATTGGTACTAATAGATATTTCTCCTACCCAATCTCCGAATCCGCAGTCGAATTGCCAAGCATCACGATTGGAGAATACAACTCGGTAACCTTTATCCAACATGGCGGCAAGAGAACGATCACGTCCGCTGTTTCTGAAGTGAACAATGTATCTGCGAAAAAATAAGTAATATTGTTTGTAAACTGCATTTTATATGTACCTGTAGTGAAAATAATTTATCTATAATAAACATGTGATGAATACCTTTCAGGGTCAAGGATGTTTTCAATATTTTCCTGGACAAGAAGGTTGGAAGCCCAGACAATTGGGGTCAATTCAGTTCCACGGGCGGCACGCACCAATTCTACGTAGGCTCTGTACCAGAATTGTCAATTAGAAATCTTATCTTCCAAAAACTGTAAAATTACAACTTGTCGTCAATTACCGTCGTTGGAAGGTAGCCCATAACTGAAGGAACTCTCTCTCAGTACGGTTACGTCTTTGAGCAGCTAAGAAATCAGTGATTTCTTTGCTAGAGTTCCAGCAGTTGAAGTTAACGTCATCACCTCCCATATGGAAAGCATCTGTGTCGAAGACGCTAAGAAGATCTCTGTAAAGTTTTCCTGAAATCGATAAAAAATAAATTTATAAAAATAAATTCAATGTACAAATATTTATCTCATGCTAATGGGAACTCACCAAGAACCAGATATGTTTGTTCGTTGACTGGGTTCAATTGACCTGGTTCAAATAATATTCATAAAATCGTTAGCATACTTTTAAATTATATTTTTGTTTTAACATAATTTCAGTAAGAATTGTTACTTAGAATTTTAACAATGATCTCAACTAACCGCATGGGGGCTCGCTACAGAATTGATTCCATGGCTCGGCATTAACGCAAACGGCCATTGGTCCACCACTGGTTACAGATACAGGAGCAGGTTGAATGGTATTAGGTCCTACATACAAGTAAGATGTAATATTTTAACTTTTTTCAGAAAACGATTTTTGCATGAAAATTTATGTTTGATTGATGAAATGATTTTTTCGTTCCACTAAGAACATTGACATGCTTGTTCATTGTAATACCAATTACCAAGTATAATATAGGCCTATAGTGTCATATGATTGTACACAATGGAATGAAATATCATATCATAAATCATAAATTGCTGATTGTATTATAATTCTTGTAGCTGGAGTTTTTGAACAAACCTGGTTGAACGGCATTGCTGCGCTCAAGACCCTGCCAACCGCTGCTAATGTGAGAAGGAGCGTCCAATTCTGGAATGACTCGCACACCTCTGCAAAAACAAGTTGTGTTTTTTGCACATTAATTATCTTCATCATATAACAAACAACCAGATCAGCTTCGTAAGCCATGCAAGTCAAGTCAAACTTCTCTTTAAACTAAGTTGTTAAGCTTGAACTTTATCTAAAAGATTGTTCTAAACAATAACTTGGATAGAATTCTAGAGATCTGAACACTACAAATGACTTGAGCAATAATATCTTACCTAACACGGGAGTACTCAACGAAATCTTTGATTTCCTCAGGGAAGTAGATTTTCTCAGGTGTGTAAGCTCCATAAAGGGTGAGTTGTGGCACACGTTGAGAGTAAAATGGGAAAGAGTGAGAATCGGTGATGTGCCAGTGCAAGGTATTGAGTTTGTTGTAAGCCATACCGTCCACGAGTTTCTTCATGGCTTTGATGGAGACGAAATTCCTGGAAGTGTCCAACATGAGACCACGGTATGCAAAAAGTGGTCGGTCAATGACAGCTCCGGCTGATATGATCTGGACAGTATCTCTTTGTTCATCGTAAGCAATCAACTGACTTAGGGTTTCCAAACCGTGACGAGCACCGAAGAAAGTATCTCCTCGGACTTCGGCTGTAACGATATTTCCTTGAGTCTCAATGTCAATCCTGTATCCTTCAGATGTTTCCAGGGTCAATCTTTCTTCTGGATCATCGACTACGACTTGGACCTGAACAACAGTTCCTTCGATAACATTGTCGAATTGTTTGTCGAACGGGTTTGCTCCTCCTTCAACGTAGTTAGGATGCATTTTCAGAATATTCCCTTGAAAGTCCGTAACGACACGGTTGAGAAGCTCTCTGATACGATCCGTGGGGGCAGTGACCGGAAGAACACGGAGATTTTGAGGTTTAAATGGAACGACAACTCTGCTCAATTCCACATCGCCTACACACATTCCATAATCAGATGAATTTGCAATATAAAATGCTGTTTCTTAAAAAAGTATCCGCATTTTTATTCATAGCCCTTTTATCTTTCTTTTTACAATAGGGATCATTAGCTCTGCTAATTCCATTCCTTGTCATTTTTATTTAAAGAAAAAAAGCAATCCAGTCTTAGGTACCTATTGTTATCTGAATTTTTTAATCACAACACAAGTTGTTGGCGACAGGACAACATAACGTAACGAGTCAAGTAACATGTACCTATATGCTACTTAAAGACAAGCTACAAGTACATATGGACAGATATAGAAAAATTAGCATTCATATCGTGTCTCGTTTACTTGCTTCTTAGCTGGAGTTACATTTACATAATACATAGGTAGGTAGGTAGACTTACACTACACATTACGACTAACAACCAAAGTGGTTTGCGGTGAATGCTCGAATAACGCATGCATAATTTATTTATACTAGACAAGTCGAGAAAATCTTTCGCATCTTCAAGCATTTGTATCCTATAACATTGAACTGAGTCAGAGGAGAATCTTACTAAGAAACGTCTCAAGTGCCAATGCATTGCAGTATACTAATGAAACGAGCTGGAAAACAACTTTTACCTGTTGGTCTTGGCCAAATAGCACGGAATCGTCCACAACGCAATCGGCATGTGTCCAGAGATTGAATTACGGTTGAATCTGAGCGAAGCTTCTTTGCACAGGTACCATTTTTACATACGTACGTCCACGGGGACGGCATTCTGTTAAATCATATCGAAATTCAGTTGAAAATCAAGTAGTGCTAAATTACTTTACTATAAACATCGTTGGGGATAGATAATACAAATCCTCCATATAAAAGGACATTATTGACATATTATAGGATAGAAAGATTTTATAGTATATTGGATGATTAGTTGATGAATGTAGAGAAATTGTAAGAGGGTGAAAGTTCTTAAATGGAGAAAGTGAAAATAGTATCGTAACTTATGTTATAGAGAGAATTGATTACCTGAAATAGGATTGTCCATTAGATTCTACAGGTAGATAAACCATCGCAAAAGCTGCGACAGTCGCAACAAGGATAACTAATTTTAACTTATCCATAATTAAGAACTATTTAGAAAAGGTAAATAAGAGTAAATTGTCCAGCCACTCGAGTCACCAGCCAGTGGCCAAGTCACAGAGTTGGTATCCAAGTTTCACGGATTCCCTGCCACTAGAAACACTGATTCGCACAAACTAATGTAAGACTAGTAATTCGAGAGAGGTTCAAAAAGAGAATGGGCGAAAAGTGGTAAAAGAGAGAAGATGAGTGGAAAGAGCAAGTTGACTGGACTGGATCTTCAATTTCAGTTTTGGTCTGGTTACCCTTTAGGCACTCATCTAGTAACTTTGGCCAATGCACTTCTTTTCCTCTCCCAGTCACCAGTCTTGCTTTGCTTTGTTCACCCTGGCTTGGCTCATCTTCTCTCAGAATCCTGTTTTACGTGCCAGTCCCTAATTTTTTTCTTTTCTCATTTTCAAGTACTTATAACATATACATTATAGCCATACACTTACTTACACACATACACATCTTAGCTATTTACTTATCCAAATCAACTTTGGTACTTATCAACTCTTCATCCACCTATGCAACCGCATCAACTTAATACCAGTTTACCTGAACCGAATAAAGAAACTCACTATCAGTTCTCTCCTCCTTAATCCTCTTCAAGCTGTTATCCAAATGAGTCTTCTTCACCCTGCCATTCTATTACCTTCATTTTAAATGTACAAGTATCTATTGTAACCTACCCTTTTAATATTCCTAGCTTTTAACAATCACTACTGCTAAACCAACACAATATGAACCTTTCTATCTGTAAAACATACTTGCTTTCGTAGTTTACTCACTACATTATTGTATCCTATCAAGTCTCAAAATTACTTTTAGTATATAATATTTATCAAGCTTTGTGTCTACAATGTATCAGTTTAAATGCAATATTTTAATACCCCACATGGTACGCACTGCACTAAAGACATGTACCTATACAATAGATAAGGTTACTTAAATGCAGTTTATACATGGTCTCTACAGACAAAGATTTTCCAGTTTCCAAATTATTCAAAGGAAAGAATGAGATATATGAAGTTATACTATGTAATGGATGTATCACGCATTTCCATACCTATATAAGCATTTTCTATTCAATCAGAAGAATATTATGGAGCTGGATGGAACTGGAAGGTACTAAATATTATATTCACACTTGTGATACCTTGGCATGATAATTCCTACATAACAATTATATAAAACCCATACAAAAAGCTATGACGAATCAACATTCATGTTCATGGTGAAAAATCAGGGGTAATTAACCTTTTGAACTAATCGCAAACAAACACACTTCATAATTCGACTAGGTGCTATCGTTTTAGGTACATGTAATAATGTAATGGATACAGCTTTATCTTTCTTTCTTTCAAAGCTTGTGAAAAAATTCTCACTGATTGATCACCAGACTAACCTTTTCTTATTATTTTCCATTAGGAATTTTGGTCATCGGGTTATCAGCCCAAGAATATAAAAAAACTATACAAGATTTTATAAGAATGTGATGACTAGCTCTAATTAATTGTACATATTAAATAGTCTTAAAGGTGCAAATGTGGTGTGTGGTAGTATGTTGCATGTCATTAAGGGGTTTGCTGCAGTGACGAACTTATTAGGAACTTAAAGTATCTTATCAAAATATAATTACAAGCTATTTGGAAAAAAATGTTCAAACCAGACGGTAGACTGGTATTGTTGGTCTCTAAAATACCTAGAAGAAAATTATGTAAATTGTAAGAGTGTGCCACGATTTTTTGAGATTTATTATTCTTCCCGTCAGAGTGTCAGAGTATAGTGACCTTTTGGTTGAAATGTAATTTGTTCACGCATAGAAGGATACAATTAAATTAGCCAATGAATCAAACCCATTTTTAAGATTCTACCCTGTTTCAGACATATTGACCTAAGAAGGATAAATGAAAACAATTTCTTAGCTAATTAAAATGGTAGGTAGGTAATATACAGTGCATTGATATCAGATACATAAAATTCCAAACTAACAATAATAATACTAAAGCTTAGCAAATGTTTCACTTCATGCCTGAAGAAATATAACAAAACTAATCTTGAAGATCTTTTTAAGCTGGAGTGGAATGGACTTTAGTAAATAAAAAGATGATGGATTAGGTTAGTTATAGAGAAGAGTGTGTGGTAAATGGTAAACACACAAGTAAGAGAATGAATCTAATGAAAGTATTTCTAGTTTTACCATTCTGTTTGTGCCGGTCGGTGTACGTAAGCAGGAGCAGTAAGTAACGCTTCATGAATTATTTCGCTTGAGTCCCCCAAACTGGCTAATTGACTACACTTGCACCCTGTAAACCACATTCTATACGAAACGTGCTACTATACAGACAAATTCATGTAAAAGTAAAAGTAAGCATATGCAATTAAGTAGTAATTATAATTTACACTTTTTACACTATATACTATACTAGATGCATTGCATAAGTTCGGTTGAATAAAATGGATAGGTTTTTAGCATTGGTTTTGCGTGAACTAGTTGAAGAAAATTTTGGGATGAGACGAGTGGATAAAAATTTAAGGTACCTATCTACTTCATTTTAAAGCTGAATTGATGTGACGTGGGGTGACCAAGCGTTGAACGTGTGGCTTAGCAACTTTACTAGTTGGGTTACTTTAGTTTTGTGTGTATATGCAATTACCACAGATATCCAGCAAAAGTGGCCGGTATCATATACTCTATATTGCAGACTATGAGTCTGAGCAGGTAATAACAAGCATAAAAGTAAGTAATAATAGTAATATCTTGTAATGGAGTAGGAGATTTAATTCTTGAAACCCAAAAGTCCATACTTAAGTTAATCGTATTAAGTGCATCATACTTAATACAATTGTGCAGAGTGATATTATACGCAACTAACGCAGGGCAGTCTGTCTGGTGGCACTGGAATTGTTATAATGATACGAGAGTGTTAGGGATTTATATAATAGTGATGATATCTTTACTTTTGAGAGAGAATAGTAAAGTTGGTATAATATTTGGGCATCGACCCGAGGATCACCTTCAGCTGAGTCGTCTGTACGTAGAGAGGAATGGCAAAAGACTGCAAAGCACAAAGCGAGAATCTCAGATGAGAGTCGACATGGAGAGTGAGAGCATCAACAGAGCACAAGCACAACTTTCTTGTTTGTAGATATTCTTAAGTTTCGTTAGTAGACGACGACCAGGCTACAGAGTTTAGTATAAAGTTAACGTGGAGTCAAGCAACAGTTGTTCACCCTGAGAAATCATACGGCCACTGACCCTTCTCCCGATTCAAGGCAATCAACTAATTGCAGATTGCCCGCACATCACCTTTGCACTCCCTTCTCAATCTTCCTACCGTTCTTTCTTCCTAAGTCTTCACCCGCTTGCTCATCACTTTTCATTCATTCGCAAAATATGAATACATTACATGTTTACATTTTAAATGGATAAGCCTTATTATCCTTCCTTAATAATGTCAAGTACCCGCATACTTTAAGAATTACAGCTTATATTTCCCATTTTTATTACAATGCTTTTCCTTAAAGAATTCTCAAATTATTAAACACTACTTCTTGTATACTTGCGGTATTTCACCTTACACCTTCACAATTTCTGATATACAACGCATTTGCTATCCGAAGGAAAGTGTTTTACTCTAGATTTTATCTTTATTTTGAAAATTTATATTGTGTAGGTTATTTATTTATAAATCTGCCATTTCTGGTTGCATTGTCATCATTTAAGACACCTGTAAAATTAGGTAGCTACTTATTGGTGAGTATATCTAATGTGACAAACAGAAGAACGATTAAATAAATGCTTAGTGTTAATCAAAGCTGCATCATTATGTATGTTCATTAAATAGTGTATCAAATACTGCCAGATTGAATTAGTTTCCGTACACTTCCTCTCACATTTGCTGCATTTTCAATAATTTTATCGTTTGAACGGTTTAGGGATGATTAGTGTTACATTACTATAGTCATAAGTACAGTAATTATTACAACGATTGCGGTTAACTACAAACATGAGATAGTAAAGTACCTGTCTACGTGGCTATACCGGCTGTAAATTCAAGAGTAGAGCGACAAATAAATGCAGTACTGTACTATGCAATTATGCCATAAAGCTGGGGAAATATGGAATTAGATTTTCATGTAGAGACTCACAATTCACACAGAATGCACATAAAAAGCGAATCTTAATTAACACATAAAAGTGAGTACCTTTATGAGACATTAAATGCTGCATGAGAATAGACTACGCAAATACAAAATCTGTGATATGGAGTTTCCTCCTTCTAACAAGTACCCAAAACCAACTACAAATCCTATACTATTCACCATCCTTTTTCTACACCAAGTTTCATTTAATGAGTTATGAATACTTATCTACTTATTTCCATGTAGTGAAACCACGTGCATTGCATGTGCACTTTAAAATATAAATGTAAATAAAAATGTTTAGTATATCCTGATTTTAAGTAAATTATCACGGTTCTGACTATAATTACCAGCTGTGCAATGAGATAAATTAAACTGCATCAGTAACTTTGTAAATATAAAATGAAAAATATATATTTGTTTATGATTTTCCACAACCTGGTAAAATAAAGTCAAGAAATGATTAGTTATCTGCCAATCTGCCTTGTAAAAACTGATTGGCCAGTGCCAGGATGTTTCCTTTGTTATAGTTAATTAATTTCACTTGCTACGTGATGCATCTTCCCAATCTGTATCACTTTGAAATTATATAAGGATGAATCATGGATAAAGATTACTTTTCAGTTTACATAACTTTGTATTTGATTATAGGCAGAAAATATATAATATGGTAAATATTTAAGCCTCTTATCCGTATAATTGTTGTTTCAGCTTTGATATTGTTTTTCCATAATTTCTTCCTGGTCGAAGTCATAGATATAGAAAGAGGTTGTGTTTCTAATTCTATGGTCGAAGTATGAAACTTTTGTAATTAATTGTAGAAAATATTACATTATTAATACATGCATTAAATATTAATTATTATAGACACGACAAAGTACGATTGTGATTTAAATTAAACTCAAAATATCAAATGTTTTAAACAAAATATGACCTACGGTCTCAAGTGATTCTGTGGTTTAGAATCCTATGAGAGCCACCTAAAAGTTGTTGTATTAAATAGAAACATTATTGGCGCATTTGAGTTCAAGATTATGTTGCATCTTGCTTTCTACAGTAATACTTCAGAGAGGTCTTCAAAATGCTTTAAACAATAAATCAAATTGCTTTAAATGTACATCCTAATAGCAAACCAATACAGTAGCTTAAGATTTCTGAAAAACTTCATTTTCTGTCACCAAAAAATTTGCAGTAACCATTATTTTCTTATAGAATATTATATCATCACCATATATGAATGGATTTGTTTCATGTACAGACTGTTAACAAATAGTATAGTGTCATCATCTTCTCCACATATACCTGACATGCTAATTGAATAAGAGCATAACATTACTTTATACTTCAATTCAAACATACATTTCAAGCTGAAGCCCACGGAATTATATACTACTACTTTTAACCGACTTAATTACGCCGAATACATAAATATTAAACCTACTACTTATATAGCTTACTTAGTAACAATCTTCGTAAAACAATGAGTAATGAATAGAGAAAAAAACCTACAGCAAGCCGTAACAGAAGCTCGCCTGATTAAAGGTTAACGTGTACACATTTTGGTAGACAAAAAGTACTCGCACGTAGCACAAAATCGAACGTACGGATTTTGACAAAACTTTCAGAATTGGGTCTTTATATATGTAGCTATGACATATAAATTCAGACATTGATATTACAAGGGAACGAAGCTATATTATTTGAAAAATCAACAAAAAATCAAAATTGATTAATATTGACTATGAAAATCAACAGCAAATCAAAATTGATTAATATTGACATGAAAATCAACAGCAAATCAAAATTGATTAATGTTTACTATGAAAATCAACAGCAAATCAAAATGGATTAATGTTGACTATGAAAATCAACAGAAAATCAAAATTGATTAATATTGACTATGAAAATCAACAGAAAATCAAAATTGATTAATATTGACTATGAAAATCAACAGAAAATCAAAATTGATTAATGTTGACTATAAAAATCAACAGATATTTAATGTTAATTGATTATGAGTATTAAAATCTACAGAAAATTAAAATCGGTTAATAATGATTATTTTAATTTAAAGGAAATCAAAAAATGGAAATTTGACTATAAAATTGAATAAAAATCCAAAATAGATTTTTTCCATCGTCTAATAGTTATTTTCCGGTTTAATTTGCTATATTATAAAATCTCAAATTTGGTAGAAGCGGATTGAAATATTTTATACTATCCCGCTAACAATTTATAGGAAACGCCATTGAACTTTTTAATGTCCATTTAATGCCAAATTTTCACTTTGACTATCAAAATGAAGACAAAGTGAGCGCGCGTTATCTCAGTAACCAATGGACCGATTTACCCCCAATTCAATAGGGATCGTCAGTGGTCCATAGGCATTGTTTTTGCCAAGTTTGGTCAATATCCGTCATTGCTTTCGAAAGTTATCGTGGGGACGGACGTACGGACGTACGGACGTACGGACGGACGTACGGACAGACTGTGTGGTTCTATAAGCTGCCTTATTCAGGCGAGCTAAGGACGTACGGACAGACTGTGTGGTTCTATAAGCTGCCTTATTCAGGCGAGCTAAAAGTTGTAAGCATTCAGCTTGACTTGATTTCTATAATCTATCTGGTAAACCATTTCACTGCTCTTGATGTTCGGATTGCTTTCAATTTCAAAAGATTTACAAGTAGTAAGAGTTGGAATAGTATCAATTTACCGTTGTTGCTCTCACAAATCCCTTAACTTAAATAAGTGCATATTCCAATCATTACGCATGACATGGGTTTACGACTTGTCAGTTCTCCTACTGGAGTAAATTCTCTCCACGCAATTGAAGGCGACTTTAGCACTGGACATGCATTTTGAGAGCGAAGTTAGAAAATGAGTGTTTGTAAAGTGTAGTGAATAACAGCAATAATTTTTAACTCAGTTTTGATATGTTTAGTTATTTTCATATTATTAGTATGCATTGCATGATGTTTGTTAGTAATCGTACTTAGAGCTCCATCGAAGACAAGAAAGTACTTTTGGTCTTGAAGGGAAGGAAGAAGTTCATAAACAAAATGGTCTTGTCCTTAATGTCAGGATAAGTAAGTAGGGATATGATTTCACATTTTCGTCGATATATCCCTTCGTATAGTTATTCAGGTTTTTGTTACAATTTGTAAAAATTGGAGCACATTTCCTAATGTACTTATTTTATTGCCCAGCTCTCGCTGCAGTACTTCACCCACGCTCTTAAATGATATAGTGTAAAAGAGGAGCATAATGACGATAAGTATGATTAGCCGATAAGACTGGCTTAGATACACTACTGTCTACTGTGCCTGATTAGGGATACACAGTTCACGCATGTACAGATAACGTATTAATCCCTACGTACATAAGTAGCTAACTTGCACTTGCTTACATATGTTAACAATACATACATTTTATTTCCTGTTAAGCATATACTAAGGAAATTTTCCAGCTGTATGTACAGAGCCATAACTCTTCACTTTTGTTGACAATGAATGTAATGAATATAGATAAAGAACATGAGACACGCAAGAAATGTCAATAAACCATGAGCATATCTTGAGCACACGTAGGTATTTGTATAGGTGTATGTAGAGACAGGAGATTTAATTATAGTAGTGCAGTTATGTGCTCTGTAGTTAAACTTTCATCTTATGCTTGTCACAAGAAATCTTGTCTATCTTTTGCGTCTGCCCTAGTGCTTCCTATCTAATTTTGTAAATTTGTAATCTATATTCAAGACCTATGACTCGAATATCCTCCGTTACTCCGTTGGTTTGTGACCGTGGTGTACACGAAACTGTAAATTAACCCAAACAGGTTATATTTACATATTATTGGTAAGTAAAAGTAGATCACATTGCATTTCTTAGAACATTTAGGCAGTGCAGGCAGTGGTAGGGCATTTTCATCCTCTTAAATCTTAAGGCAAGCGTCAATGTTAAATGATAAACTAATCTGTTAGCTTTTATGGGTAAGTAAGGCAGGGCTGCGTAGTCGTCCATCGGGTTCCTCCTTTGTCCATTTGCCAATATTAAATACTTATGGAGTTGCTTGACGGAATTAACTACTGCTTTACATAGGCATTACAGTACCCACTTACCTTACTGTAAATAAATGATACATATCAGTATCATTAGAAGAGATGTGCTTTGTCCTGCCAAATAGATCATTTACTACTCGCATTAGCAGTACAAACAAAAATAGTTACAACATTACCATATTTGTTATACCCAGACAGTTTTATCAGATTCTGCAGACATATTACAAAAATATTTTCAGAATTACAGTTGATAAGAAAGGAATCCCATCTACTGTGTACTTAGTAGTTGAATCATGTAATATTGCACAGTAGTCTTCATAAAATAATACCACTTATTTTCAACAAGTATACCAATAAGCAACAAATTACGTCTTCAAGAGAGAGGCTTACCTGTATGTAGAGCTGTGTCTACACGTTTTATCAGCATATATCATTCATTAGCATACATGCAAGGAGAAGATATGAAATACAAATATTACACTTATCTACGCCATATAGTATCAGAAAGCTGTCGTCAGAGAAGGTAATGAATATATTATTCCCCTTCGTACTAGTATAGTTCAGGTATAAAAACGATGGCATTACGTATTTACTATTATCTCTTGAAAGTCAAAGTCTGGAACTATGATAAGTTAATTTGTCCATGGTATAAATGTCTTCTTTGTCATCAGTAGGTACAGTAGCCCATAGACTCGCGAAAGAGGCTCACCTCAGATGAACCTGTTGTTGATCAAATCTCTTTTAGACATGTTTTGTTATTGACTTGAAGGAAAAAGGATTTTTTTTGCATAATATTTACAACAGAGTCAAATTACCAACGGACTTGTTTCCCAGTAAGTATGAAAATGTAGATGTTTCAATATAATTACGCAATTGTAATAGTTATAGCAGTAGTAAATTGCAACAAATGCCAATTATAACGATAATATCAAACTATAATATCCCAATGAATTCATAACGCACAATTTTTTTAGTAGACTTGGCACAGTTTCCCATTTTGTGTTATTGCTGGTTTGGCGCAGTGTTAAAAAGGATCCTGAACATCTTCAATTTGGCTCGTTCCGTTCTCACAGGTAATTTAACATTTCAACTTAATTTTTACTATTAACCCTAATAGCATAGCATAAAAGAATATTATAACGTCGTCCCAGCGGACGAAGCTTATCTCAAATTGATAATCACTAAGATTTCTCATTGTTTAATGCCGTAGTATAGTGGGTATTGGCAGTTCTGATGTTTTGGTTGAGTTGTATTCAGATTAGAATCAACAATAGGAAAGACTCAACTTAGCTTTACTTGTCTTGTCACTTGTTTTGAGATTTCAATTGCTATTATTTTGTCTAGTCTTCTTCATAGCACTGAACTCAGGTCTGAAGCCTTCAACTGTTATATATAATACAGGTCTACTACTTAATATGTGTGCAGTAGCTATATAAATAAATACCACTGCCGCATAATAAGTAGTTGTTAGTTGTGTACATTTTTCTGTGTAAGTACATGTATGTATGTAAGTACACAATGTATTCCATAAGGCACTAGTGCAACTTGAACGTGTAAAGGCTTAAACTGTTAAACTCGTCAACAATTGTATGTACTGATATTTATACAGATATAACTGTATAAACTGCATTCAATTCACTCATTCAGTCAGTCAGTCTGATTAGTAGCGTAGGTCTGGTCTCCACTTGCCTATCGTTTTATTTTTTGATTTATCTTTGGCAGCTACCATTTGGTTATCACTATTTTCTTGCAGAAGGAAGGAGATCGTTTGCGGTTTGATTTGGGATAGTGCAGAGTAGCGTACTGTGTATTTACACTTTGTTTGATATTGCTACATTTACTACAGTAAAATGTCTCACTATAAAACCCACTTCAATTCAATCCTTTAATTTCAGTTACCATTTTTCTACAGACTAGCCACTGCTAAGGTTCTCCCTAATTTTTATTCAACCATTTAACTTCAATGCATCTAACTATCAAGTGAAATAATTTTATTTTGTGTACAGAACCAACTGGAATTTTTTGAATAAGGCGTTCCTCCAAGTGGGGCACTAAATCCTACTCAATTCCTTTACAAAGGAGTGCATTAATACATTTTCATCCGAGATGGGTTCCACTAGAATAAAATTTTGTGCAATCTCCATTCTTGGATTTATGGCATTGGCGACGGCGGTGAGGTAAAAATCAATTTTTCTATTTTTCCATTTACAAATGATATAGGTAAACCGAATAACTGTTATTTTAGCTATTCTCATTGCCAAAAAATAATTCAGCGACTGTGTGTGTACAGGCAGACTCGTTTTAATTGTGGGATATGGGAAGAATAGAAATTGAGAACTATTACTATGTACATGATTGACATATCAATGCAAAAATGAAAGGGAGAATTATAAACATGTGGGCCATTCTTAGCGTATACTTTGAATAGCTTTTAGTTCCTATTGGAGTACAAACTACAAACACTAGTAGATTAGTCGAGAAGAGAAGAGCAAAAGATGAAAAGGTGGCATACATTAGGCAACTTATAATCTGCTTCGTCTTTGGATATACCTAAATGGTTACTTTGTATTTATTGGTTACAAATTGATTTGCTTTCGCAATCAATATTTTTATTTGGCGAAGCTAGAATATACCTGCAAGGTGACTACTCCACTTTCTAGATACTTGCTTTCAAACAGTCTCATTTAAATTCTAAGAAAATTAATCTGCTATACATATAGAGTAATTAGCTCACATTTGAGATGTAAATGACGCAATGACATTTTCCCTTAGAAATATTTTGCTATATCATCTCCATTAAATATCTTCAAGGATTACCACTCTGCTACATTGTTAAATGCATGACTAATCTCGGATGTTATAAATAGGATAATTACTGCTACAAAAGGAATATGGATTTAATTCATTGGCTCTGTATGATTTGTTAGGACAGAGTACTAAAGGTTTTCACGGCGGTGCTTATAGTAGGTGTTAAAATGCATTGTTCGTATGCAAATCTGCAGCATTTGATTTTAATTCCATATAGGCCTGTGGAACAATCACCGTGGATCTGGGTCTGCCAAAACTCAACATGCGTTAAGAAAGATAAGATGGATTTAGAGCCTCTTGAAGAAGGTAACTCCATTGGGGTGTGCAAGCTAAGCTGTGGCCGTTACGGATCGCTATGGCCAAAGCCGAACGGAAAGGTTTGTTTGCCAACTACTAGGCGTATCAGCGAGTAAAACATGATAGATTACCTCATAGTATAGGATAAAACAATTAATTGTAAAAAAAACATACAAATGTTTGTAAATATTGATATGAATTGCATAGAAATTAAAAATTAATTTACCGTATCACCTGCATTTGATAATTAATGTATGTAGGTTGAACTGGGAAAAGAATTTGTACCATTTTACCCTCAAAATGTGCACTTTGCCCCATTTCAAGCTCCGACACAGGAAGTATTAGACCTGCTAGAGAATGGGACTCGAATTTTTAGCAAATACATGGAACAAGTAAGTGTGTTGGGCACTCCTATACCAATAGAGTAAACAAAGTTGACTACAAATTACATGCAAGTATTGTATAGTGTTTTGTTTAAAAAATGAATTTTACAGCTTCATCCCGACTACATTGTAAAAAGAGATGGGAACTTCCCAGAAAATGCCGAAAGGGATCCTGTATCGCAAAACAAGGTGGATATAACAGTTGCTGTAGTTTTCCCAACGTACGGACTAAAGCTCGATACAGACGAAGGATACGTACTCTCAGTCCTGTATTTGGAAGACAAAGTAAGCTTTGTAACTATTTAATCACAGCTTGAACACATATTTCATGATAATTACCTTAAGTTAACCTTAGCGTACCTGCCTACATGGATGTTTTGTTGTTAGTTTGTGTTTTTTTACTCTAAACTCGGTTCAAATGAGTCAGTGGTACTAAACGTTTTTTTTCTCGTTTCCTAAACACAATTCCCAACAATAATGCATCCATAATAGCATTGATGAAAAATGTCATTAGAATAGCTGGATTTATTTGACACATTATGTAACAGAAAACTGTTTCCGTCAACATACAATCAAATACTTATTTTGGAGCTCGTCACGCTTTGGAGACTCTGAGTCAACTGATCGCCTACGATGACGACTTGAATGCCCTTCAGGTACACACACATGTGTAGATAAATGTAATTAGGATGCATTTCAGTTAGGCAATCCGTAATAGATGTGTTTGAAGTAGATAGTTGAGCGTGCAACGATTCAAGACCGCCCTGTGTTCCCATACCGTGGAATTCTTATCGATACATCCCGTAACTTTATTTCTATTGAAAAACTTCGAAGACTTGTTGATGGGATGTCTTACAACAAACTCAATATGCTACATTGGCACCTTACAGATACTCACTCCTTCCCAATGTACACCAAAAGTCAGCCAAAGGTATTTTTCCGTCTCTGCATTCTCTACTAAATTAGACACACTCATTTATATCTGTATCACAGCTTCCGTTTAAAGGTCATTCGTTAATCTAAACTTTTAATGCTACGTACAGTAAATCTGCGTGTATAGATTTTCTAAGCAAATAAGAAAAGTACTTACAGCACTAATTGCATATATCGAACCACTATCATTAGATATTACTGTTTTCTAACTGGGGATTCAGTCGGGTTTGAGTTTAGTACATGGCTAAGTGATTATTGTAATTGCCTGTTATTATTAGATGACCAA
Source organism: Tomocerus qinae (assembly GCA_020055645.1). Lineage (NCBI taxonomy): Eukaryota > Metazoa > Arthropoda > Collembola > Entomobryomorpha > Tomoceridae > Tomocerus > Tomocerus qinae. Next base: position 14,516,847 of record CM034547.1, on the reverse strand, counting down.
GTATGGAGCTTACAGTTCAAGACAAATATACACCATCGAGGATATGAAGGGTCTTGTCGAATACGGAAGAGTACGAGGAGTTAAAATTGTAGCAGAATTCGATGCACCAGCCCATACAGGTTTACTTTAAACCTAGACTAGTAGTTTCTAAAAATAAAGAAATATAATAGGCACACTAAAGGGAGTGTGAGTGTATTTACTTAAGCTAAGAGTTATCAACCAACTTTTCACTCTGTAGGGGCTGGATGGCAGTGGGGACCAATGGAGGGCAAAGGCAATTTGGCCGTATGTGTTGACAAGGAGCCATGGAATTCCTACTGCGTTGAACCCCCATGCGGTCAGAAACAAAAATAAAAAATAAGAATCTACTAATATATTTTTAAAGGATGAACACTGACGAGTTTATGGATATTGTTTGCAGGTCAATTGAACCCAGTCAACGAACAAATGTACAAAGTGCTTGGTAAATAAACCCTCTCAATCATAATAGTCTCAATTCTTGATCCGGATTAGTAGGATTACTTTATTATGTGCACTAGTATCACACCCACTCTAATGTAACTGTAATGCTTGGGTGGTTTGACTCAATGACCCCGTTTTCTATTACAGCTAGATTTATTTTCAAAGTCCAGTGGAAATAATGACATGTTTTAATTACACCAGGTGATATTTACGGCGATATGCTCGATATTTTTGACAATGATCTGTTCCACATGGGAGGAGATGAAATTAGTTTGAATTGCTGGAATACTTCAAGAGATATTACTGATTGGTTTGACAAAAATAAGAAAGAACGCTCCATGGAAAATCTCATTGATTTATGGGACATGTTCCAAACCAGAGGTGATTGTCTTATCTGTATTAATCATTGTTGCAATTGCATTGCAATTACATAAACAATGGAACTCAGTCATTTTAATGCAAAAAATTTTTCACAGCACGCAAATTGCTCCTTGAGAGAAGCACGGATAAAAATATGACGACTGTTTTATGGACATCAGAATTGACATCGATTGAACATGTTCTAAAATACTTAAACAATACGGAATACGTCATTCAAATCTGGACAACAGGTGAGAAAACAATTGACAACAGGTCACATATTCTCCCATTGTGTTGAAGCATTTATTAATCATTTTTCTTTTCAGGTTCTGATCCTGTTATTCCATTCCTGATCAAAAATGGATATCGGACGATTTTCTCAAACTACGATGCCTGGTATTTTGACTGTGGATTTGGTGCTTGGGTTGGAGATGGAGATAGCAATTGGTGCCCTCCGTATAAAGGATGGCAGGTAATTTTCCTATGATTAGTCACATATTGTTCTAGAGTACGAAAATTTTAATCCAATATCGTTGTGTATCCTTTTTAGCAAGTGTATGGCAATAGCCCATACAAAATTTATGCCAACTCAACTAGTAAAGCAGAAGCGGATAGGGCACTTCAAAATGGAATGATTTTAGGAGGAGAAGCTGCTATGTGGACTGAACAGGTAAAGCCTGATCCTGAATACTCATCCCAATTGTCATTACCTCACATTGTCAATTACCATCACTTTATTGAAGTGCTAAACAGAATTGAATGGATGGAAATAGTGACAGTATAATAAATGAATTATTTAGGTTGACGGGAACGCTTTAGAGTCGAAGATTTGGCCTCGTGCTTCAGCACTTGCTGAAAGATTATGGACTAACCCGACATCAAGTTGGCTTGCAGCTGAACCTAGGATGGTTCGTAACCGTCAGCGCTATGCCCAACGAGGACTTTTCCCAGACAGATTGCAGCCGGAATGGTGCCATCAGAATGAGAAACGTTGTGTTTTAAATTCCATGTAGGGTACTAATGTGTAATTCTAGTAGCTTAACTTTAGGTACATCGTCCTACGGGAGCCTGTGGAATATTATCAGTCCGTTCCACTATCACATACAGTGACAACTATCAGAAGGGCAAAATAAATTGTAAAAAGCGCTATATGCTAGTATAAGAATAGATATAATATAATATGAGGATCTTTCGAAAACCAAAGTGATCAATATTGATAACCACCGGGAAAGATTAAGTGAAAGTGAAAGATATAAAGTCTGATGGCAACATACGTTTTTAATTGCACTTCTATTTTCCCCTGTAACATTATAGAACATACCTAATTGTGATATACAAAATTGCGTCTTCAAACAAAGACATGCCTTCTGAGGCACAGAATTTAGATACTAAAAATTGTACTAAAGTTCTCTTTTCTGGGTTTTATGTACTACAGTAATAAGTATGATTTTAAAGAAAACTTTTGTTTTTAAAAAGTTGACTAATATTCTACTTGTTTATGTTTTGTCTAGAATTCGTAAACTAAGATCTTTGTATAGTTTGATCATTTTTATAATGTACACAGTATAGGCATTAACATTGTCAATTTAAGCATGGTTTTTTATAGATATGTTATATTGGTTATTTTCAATTTGTCTGCAATTTTTTATTATGCTTATTTTAATTGGGCCTTCAATGCCTGAATGCTTTTATTAACTAAGTCCTCCTTAAAGGTTTATCAAAATAGCTTTCCAATTGCTAAACTACATAAATTGTAGTTTATTAAATATATGATAATAACAATTAGCGAAATTGTCTCTCCTAGTTCTATAATATAATTCCTAATAGTTAATAGATAATGTAGTTTATTGTGTGGTTTAGATATTTTAAATTATGTAGTTTTATACTATAGTGATTTACGTCATTGAAATGTTGTCGTACATTTCCCCATAAACCTTAACTTTGACTTTTGAGTTTTGACTGTAATAAGTATAAGATACTAACTTTTTGTGATTAACCTAAAATACACTACGCTGTAAACAGCGAATATTTACGAATGTGGTTCTTTGTCTTCCTGTTGTGTACATAAGCTTTTGGGGTCTAGGGAAAATTCACAATCATGAAAAACAATAAAGCACCGGATCCCATCAAATGTAGTTGCACTTGTATGAGTGCACAAGAAACCTCTAAGCATTGTTTTTTTGACTATTTGCATAATTATAACACAATAGATGGTTTTTTCCATTAAAAGTTTTGCAAAAGGGGACTGTTAGCATAGTTTAGTTGTAGTAGCAAATTATATAGCATCACAAATCTATACCTATTTAGTTTGTTGAAAAGAGTTTTGTGTTAAAAATTGTATGATATAAACAAGTCTATTGTTAGCGTTTGGTACCCAAAAAATCACTTAATAAAACATACAACTATATTTACACTATTCTTCTCGTTAATTAGCTAATTAGTGACGCTCATTCAAATGCAAATTACACAAGTCTATCTTTACAATCTTATGATTACGATCTACATAAAATATAACTTAGCACAATAGGGAAGGAGGAAATGTATTTATAGGAAGAACGAATGATAGAAATATATTTTTCGTTTCTTTCCTGGTATATTTTCCTCGTGGCTAAATATCAAGATGAAAATCATGACAACTTCTAAGTGTAAAAGTTACCACCAGTATCAACCATTTTGTTCTTAGTAATTATTGTGTCGATTACTACAAGTCTTGAGGTGACTTTGTGGGAAAATCTAGTAAATAAATAGAAGAGAATTTTAAGGCTTTTTGACCACTATTCTCTTAAAAGGGGAAAAGTTCTGTGAAAGAAAAAATGGTGATATGTTTTGGAATACGGCTTCCCTATTCATTTTATGGTACAATTCTTCCGTGGCAGACTGACTAACATGAAAGATGCTTATGACAGCTCTTGAACGCTCCACTGCAATTCTCAGTATACTTTTATTTACAAATGGAAACCTAATGCACACTCACAACAGTGCTAAAAAGATAAAATTACATGGATATCACAACTTAAAACACTATGTACGTCTGTCCATTAGTGATTATGGCGTTTCTCTCAATTACATACATCACTTGGCACTGATGAGTAATTGAATCGTCTATACAGACTACCATAACATAGTGATTCTGTTTTTTGCTGCCCCAGCCAATTAATTTCTATGTATAACGATAACCTCAAGTATAACTGGAAATTGCTATTATTAATGGATTATTATTTTTTTGCAAAAAAATAAATTGTGTAAATTACCGTTCTGTAAATATTTGGATATTTTCTTTTTAGGCCATTTCCCATCTGTAGGTAACCTTTGTAAAAAACTTTCATACTAAAAGTAATTTAATTTGCAAATGAGAAAAATTTTGAAAATGATCATAAAAAAGTGAAATGATAAGTGTACACAATACTATTAGTAACCATATTATCTTCAATCTCGATTAATGTCTAAACTACATATTTTCAAATTGTTTTTGAAATCTTTCATAATCCAAAGTTAATCTTTTCTGGGTATACTTGATAGAACTAGATCTGAGATAAAGGAGAGTGTCATATACTTTTGACGTTAGTAGCAAAACAAAGACTCCCTGCAGCGAAGAAGCATAAAGTTGCAGTAGGTCTTTATTGGTTGTTCACTATTTGTGTTCCAGAAACTGACATGACATTCCATTAATGCACCCTCCTAAAATCATTCATTCATGCATTCTGCTGAACAGTGACGTAGTATACTAAACAGTTAGAAATGTTGGAGAGATAAATACATATATAGACACGATGCTGGTATTGTTTTTATAATGTGGAACTATTATAATCTAGACTTGAGACATGCACTTAAGAAATTAATAGCAATGACCTCTGACCAAGAGAACTCAATCAGCCCTAAATTTCAGGACACCCACCAAATTACCTAACTAGCTGATGATGTGGGATGGCATACTCCGTGGAGATGTTAAGAATATCGTGGTAAAATACTATTGGTGTTATTGCGAATATTTTTGAATATTCTTCTGTATTCGTTTGGTCTATGCAAATGGAAAACCTCGCAATAGGACTGTAGGTAAGCTGTTAGTTAATTTCAAGCTGTTATGTACTTGGAGAACTTAATATAGTATAGAGCATTCCAATTCCAATCCTAACATTGCAAGTCGTAAGAAAGAACGGAGTTTTGGGGTAAGTTGACACAAAAGATGTAAGAACGTATGCTATGTAGTTATGTGTGTAAAAGATGTAAATCTGGCACAGTTGCAGCATCTTGTGTTTCAATGTTTTATTACACAAGATCATTTTGATAACTTTACATTAATAATTAGCTGTATCATATATTATGCTTAATCATAATAACATGTATTCAAACACTTTACACCATAATATCATTTACAACAATGGATGTACATACATAATACACAGTTTGCACAGTTTAATAATAATTACAAACAATAGGAGACATAAAATACGAACAGACTTCTTATCTAAAAGCATAAATTACTTAATAGCCGATAAACACCACTTATTAATAAACTTGTTGAATAAAGCGATAATACTGTTGAATTGGGTCATCAATTACGTTACAGTTAAATCAACCCTATATTGTGTTCTTATGAATACACAGATACATTATTATGGTAACTTTTGATGAATTGTGTAGAGACATTGAAGGGTCTGTGTCGGAGAAAACGAGACCAAAAACATTAAAAACACATAACAAAAGATGAATTACGTAGGTTGAAAACCTATCCGATGGACAAGAGTTGGTTGTCGTGAAAGCAATTAGGGATATTAGAATGGTGATGATTATTAATGTGGAAGATGGGTGAGGAGTTGTTTGAGGAGAGAATGCAAGTGTTATTAGAGGGATTACAAGGAGAAGAAGAAAAGGAAGACGAGCTGTTTGGAGGAGGGTGATCCATTTGAATGTCGTTTTCCAGGTGGACACACTCCTTTGCCACTTCCTCCCAAGCGCAACTCGAGCCACTCTCGCCTTCACTCCCGCTTCCCCCACCTACACTTCCGTTTCCGCCTCCGTTTCGGTTAAAGCCAAACGGCCATGTCTACACAACATCCCAAAATAATCTTTAAGACTTAGCCAATATCTTTAACAAGTCCAAATGAACTCATTCTATATGTATGGCTAGCTCCTAACTCCTTGTTTCTTTTATGGTACATGGAGAAATCGGTAACAAAACAAGCAATCTTCGACCTTTTTTAATAAAGTACAAGAATTTAATTTGAGATGAGATGGATGCGAGAATTTATTACTTATTATTATTGACGGACAAAAAAATGTCTGCTTCATAGATTTCATAGATAATAAAGCCTCAAAGAACTTGCCGTTCTGACTTTCTAGCTACCTAACCATGTGAGAAGTATAATAAAATTATGGTCTACATCTCCCTCCACTTGTGTTTTAAATGTGAATGAATAGTGGAAGTAAATATCATTGCATACAACTATTATTTACTAATTACATTCTATAAGTACCTATGCATTTTGAGGGCATTACCTAATTTAACAATACCGATATACTTCAGTGAGTACAATATAATAAACCGTACAAGATAACAGTGCCCTACACTTATGCATATAAGAATTCCAAATACCAAATGATGTCATAGGAAATATAAATACGTGGACTGTAATCTACTAAATACGAGAATTCGTATACTTAAGGGTTATCTAAATTACGTTGAAATATAGGTCGTCCTATGGCTAACATTAAGTGACGATTAGATCGAGATCCTTCAGGGTCTTAAGTAAATGTGTCTCAACTTACTCTTTCTTAAACAAACCGCAAGGAGAAGGAGCAGGCACGGCAGAGTATTAAAGAGTGTAATGAAGCTTTATGTACTGTTATTCTAAGAAAACGAGGTGACTCTTTGATGTAGTGCGACACAGGGACAGTCTGTCTCATTCTGTCTAGTATCCTTTTATTCCACTCTCTTCTAGAAGGGCCTTTCAAAATGCAGCAACCATCGAATAAGACTAAGCACATGATTGTAGCAAGAAATGGAAACATTACTGCTAAAGTTTATTTGTTTGTTTATACAACAGATTACATCGCCAACTTTAGAGAAGGCGACAACGTTTTTATAGCTTTATGACCTTTGTTGAAAGCCGAAAGAATTAATCACGTACGTAATAGTGTAGGAATAATGCGGATCGCAATTTGATGATTTTTGATGAAGTTCACTAACACTGTACCTAACATGATACTAAAATATGGAGTTTTATTAAATCTAGACCGAATTTTTTATTGATCTCTGCAAATTCTAACGTTATAATTCTTGGTACGTTGTTGATTCGTTGATAAATCAGTATTATTAGCTTCTCCCATTGAAATCTGTAGAACTTTGCCTTGTATGTTAAATACCTCACATACATGCATAAACATCAAGAGTAGAAGAATAAATGAGAAAGGTAAGATAATGTTTGAAAATGTATCTCATTTTCTTTCCAAATAGACTTAATATCCAGTTTAAAATTTTTAGTAAATACTTTATATTACATCAAATACGAAATTAGATTCAGGGTAGACGTTGCAGCAGATATTGGATTATTATACTAAGCTTGCTTATGCGATGTTGCTTGATGCTTGTCGCATAATGACCCTTCTTAATTCTGTAATCTTAACTGAAGTCAGAAGCCTAGTATTGAAAGTACTTTCATGTAAATCGTGTACTACATATTATTTTTATCCGTGTATTTGAACAGTCTATCTTTATATAATGCGCGTTTGTATCTGTAAATTTCACATCCATTCCAGGAGAACGTTTGTTCTTTTTAGGGACAGCAATATGGCAGTCGGTAACTTATATGAAAAGTAATAGTATTGAAACACTACTTATATTCATAAGTAAGGATTGTAAGCAATATCGTGAGCAACTATTTCCTCTAAATCCTCCCTGAGTTTAGGTTACTTTTCTACATTCTTAATTAGGTAACTAGATTTGCTGATTTATAAATGAGATTGGCCAATAGCCTATGGTTGATATGCTGAAGATGTATTTAACATACTATTTTACAAGCGAAGGAAAAAGACTTACGAGACTCATGGCGGGATGTACAGTGTCATCTGTAGAAAAGGAATCATCGCGAAGGATTCCCTTCAAGTGTGCAATGTAGGAAGATGCAAGTCTTAGTGTGTCTAATTTGCTCAATTTGGTATCGGCTGGAACCCACGGCAATGTGGTTTTTAGTCTGCAGAAAGCTCTGTGAATTAGAAAAATATTTAAAATCACAAGGAAAGAATTATGATGAGAAAAATAGTTCTTTTTCTAGAATGCGACTAAGGAATCCAAAAATTCTGAACTTTGAACAGAGAAACAATAAAACTCTCGAACTCTCGGAAGCAAAAAAGGCAGACGAAAAAATTGGAGAAATGCAGACAAGCTAAAGAAACAGGGGAAAAGGTTCCTACGTGTAGATAAAGTGTTTGCAAGAGTAGGATTTCAGTTTGAGAGAATAAAAAGAATCACCTGCTAAGAACTCTCATCCTGGCTCTTTCCCGAGCATTGGCTGCATTCCTCTGTTGTGGTTTATCCTTGTTTATTGACACAGAAAGAGACGACAGACGGGTATTTTCGGAAGAGCCCTTCTTTCTTCTCGGCATGACTAATGTTAATGTTGATGCTTTCCGATTTATTACACTATTAAAAATCAAACTTCTTGAATTATTACATCTCACACTATAACAATCAGCTACTCTATGGAACATTTGGGATCAGACATCGGCCCCTTTAAAGTATTTGCTTTTATCAGAATTCAAATATGTATCCATGCATGTACAGTTCAGAGTTATTTTCACCCTTCTAGTATATTGCTTATAATTACATTAATAAAGATGATGTTATTACCGAAGGATTAACAAAATCCTAACATACTACTAAACAGTTACCCAAACAGATTTTATGTTGTAAACCATATCTTCTTCCATACTTTGATTCGTCTAGATTTTATGGATTGATTTGTTTAGGTTGATATTCAGATTCCATGAGAAATCTTTTTTTATTGCTTCACGTTAGTTTATTTAAGAATGGTAGAATGAGAAGAATGATGTAAATCACATAAACAGTAGTCAAAAGACAAACTATAAATGCATGCTGTATATATACGCAAAACGCAAATGCTTCAAGAAATCCCTTCGTCTAGATTACCGGCTTACAGATACCCTCAACAAGTCTGACATTTACTTTTCCAACGAAACAATTTTAAAAAAGAACACTTTGTGATCTATTCTCAAAGAAGTAAGTTCAACAATTGAATGTGTACAGATACTTGTAAATCAGTCATGATATTTATGAATAGGTGGGAGGATTGAAATCGCTAAGCAAAATCAAAAGTGAGATGGCTAAATTACATTTAGAAGAGTAAGAAGTATATCGTTACGTTGGGTATCAAGTAATTTGATTAATAGTATCATTTACATGAGTATGTATACGTAGACTAAGCAGAAATGACTATATATAAGCACTTCCCTGGTACGTAGAATCTCATGCATCTATTTGTATGTACAAATTAATAGAACATAATCTTATGTACATTTATACTAATAGGCATTAGCACCTGCAACGAATATTTAAAACGATACTGTTCTTCAAATAACTATTTGAATTTGAACTTCAATATATTCAACATACTAGCATATTCAACTTATATAACTATAGTTGATCGGTTTGTATTGAAATCTGTTAATTCAAGTCAGTTTCTCTCCTAAATATAACTTTAGTGGATGATTTGTAATTTTATGTGATTTTGATATGCATTTTTCAGACTCTGATTGAAACGCCAGAATCTATATTCTACATATTAACTATGTATATTCATTTAATATAAAGAAACGTAGATTTGAAAGTGTCACAAAATTGAATTCCAATAAATTGTTGTAATTGACACTTTGAACGATGACATGACATGCTTCCTCACGAGAATCGTAATAATGTATCGATAAAAATTAACCTTTTAGTTCTCATACATATACCTATATAGTTAAGTTTTATTAATACATAATATAATTTTACCTTAACGTTTTGATATGTAAAGCAGTTCCGTCCGTTGATGTTGATGGTGCAACGTTTTAGTAGTTTCCTATTCCTATGTCGTAAATTTTTAAAAGTGTTTCTTGAGAATAAGTGAAATATAAAACGTCAAATGTAGATGATGATCCGCACAGAAGTTAAAATCTTAAAATGCTTTGTGAATGAAACTGCACAGCAATAATGAAGTCAATCTCTGATACCTGAATTTCATAGAATATACAGAACAATTTTAATTTCAGCTCCTTCAATTCCCACTTCTCACTCAACAAAAGTAGTTGTGAAAGAATTGGACAATTTTGTGATGTCTGTTCTCTTTTCCAGAGTACATTACAATACATATAGATGCACAGCATTTAAAAAGTGTGAAGAACCAGAATACGGTTTCATGTGAAAATGAAGTTAAACTCACCAAACACATGAAAGTACAAGTAGTGCACAAATGGAGAAATTGCTGTAGAAAAGGCATGAAAAAGTTCTGCTGTCGGTTTTACGGCATTTACATGCTCCCAGCTTCCGATCCAATGAATCTTAGATCTCCGCCTTAAAGAAATCAACGGGATCTTCTGAGACTGCCTCCTCGTCACAAACTCACGCCTCGAACTCAACGTTCATCCACATTTAGCTTACATTCATCATTTTTTCCAATCCTTCCTTAACGCATATCCCTTATTCTTTCCGCTACATACATTATTCCAGTATAACATATTCCTGCCAATTGAACTGATATTCCTTAGCTTCTGCTTATTTTACTATCGGTTTAAACCGTCTCATCATTCATCAATTAATGGCAGTCTTGAATGGAATAACTTAATCAACCGATAGACAATTATTGCGTCTAGGTGGATTTGCCACTGGTTAGTTTTACATTCGTAGGGTTAGGTTAGTTTAGATTAGATTAGACTTTATTAGGTTAATTTTAGTTTAATTAGGTGTATACTATATTACTTGAAGTTTTTTTGATATACTACTAGATTATAATACCTAAGTGATACCTATTACAATTCTGAGAGTATTACCTTGTTCTAGTTGTTCTAGTTTTCTTGTGCCATAACGTTTCAAATAAAAATTCTAAGTCCCAATCTGAGAAACAATAAAAACAACTGTCAATGTCAAGTAGTACGGGGAGCAAAGTTGGGAGATAAATAGCAAAGTTTTAGTTTTACAGTAAACACACCCTTGTACAATTTTCTTTTGAGATTTATGCCTTGACACAACCAAAGACTATTAATAACAAAAGACATGATTAGATGGTATACATACAATTAATGATATTTGTGTGGTCCAGTAAAGAAAAGCAATCATTATGCCTAAATACATTGTTGCACAATATTTTGAAGGTACATGAAGCTTCAAAGTTGTTGTATGTACCCGTTATGCAATACTTAATAACTAAATCGTCCATGACGAACATCTTGTCTTGTCAAAATTGTGGCGACAATACTATGATCAAAGCAGACAGATTAATGATCATATCATTAAGTCATGTATCTACTATAATACTTAGGTGCACAAAGTACAAGTATATTTAGTTACACCACAAGAACCTCGCCTATTTAAATAGTACATTCAAATATTCAATACTTTACCATTTACCATGTCAGCCTATAAAATCTGTTCATATACAAAACAAATGCATTGAATGTCACCATATATTGGGGTAGATGTGATGGCTGGATCCTTAGCAGTTTTGTTAGAGACAATTAGTATCCCAAAAAATTGTTTCAAATTCTGAGACAGTTTCTTGCGTTAAACTATCCTGCTTCTTGCCTTTTCCATAGAAAACTCACATCTATAGTGGATGTAAGAGAAAAGGGACACAGGATTGAAGGGACACGTAGCTACTAATAGTTTCGTCAAGTTAGGGATAAGTATAGCCGTTCTTGTTGGAAATGGCAGCGGATATACCATCTCCACTAGAATCCTGCTGGTAGTACACATTTACACAGTATACATCTGTATTCTTATGTAAATAAAGGTTGTAATAATGGTCTTTGCCGATAGGACATTACACGCGCTACAAAAATGTCAGCGGTTTCAGGATATTGGCATCCAATTAACCATGAAGCCTTAACGACCTGTCAATGCTATGCATCATTTGAGTAGACCAGAAATACTGACCTCCTCATCTTATACATGTACGAAGATACCCCACAAAGATCTTCGTCTTTGTATAGATGCTAGGATGCTACTATGTTAACGTAGTGGACAACTGGGCAGTACAGTGGGCAGGAGGAGTGAAAGGAATATAAAAAGCATTTATGTGATGATTGTTTATGTGCTCTGTCATCCCATGATGAAACCTTTCCCACCTAACTGAATGCATTAGTGAAAACTAACGACATACATTGTTACTATTTTAAAGCTACTTGAAACGCTAAACGATACTCGAACACATCTAACGAGCCATTACATTTAAGGTTACAGAATAACGATATGAATAATAAATACTTTGAACTGAGACACATAAAGTTAAATGGTTGACTTCGTTTTCATTTCTCCATTTATTTTTATTGCACCAACATACTTCATTCATATGATACCGGAAGGAATAATACAAAAAACATACATATTTGAACAAGTTACTATTTTTAAATGCACAACTATATTAAATAATTTCATTCTTATAATAAAAGCTCGCCCTCAAAAAACTTTGAACTTATTATTATTAATAATTTAATTGCTACAGACATTTGCGCAAAATCTAATGTTTATGTACAACGTTTGGAATTATATCATAACCCAGGTATGGTTAATAAGGTTTGGTATAAAAGAAAGCAATAGGAAAATTAGGTAACACGACGAGACTAACTGTACTTATCACAAAATTAGGATTTGTATGCAGAAATATTTTAAACTACATACACAAATTGATCTATCTTTATATAAACAGATTTGTAACGTTAAATGTTTCTTTTGTAGTGCGTATTTTACGAACAGAGCCAAAGAAATCCGTTATTAATACTTTGTTAGGGTCCCTTGGGAAAAGATCCTTGCGAACGCCAACAGTAGAAATACAAGCCCATTTAGGGCAAACTCCAAGCTATAACGAAAAAATAAACGTTAATTATTGGGAACATTCAATTGGTAATGTATTCCCTGACGATAATAATAAGTAATAAATAAATTAAATTGTCACTTACGAATTGCCCCATCGTTTTATCAGTGTTTGGCTTAACCCTTTCCAGAAATTCTAATGCATAATACGTATAGCGGTCGATAATGTAAACGCCAATACTGGAGTCAACATGATGCTACAAAAATATAGAAATCATCCATATTACTAACATTTATTAAATAAATCAAAATGTTTTTAGGTAATTAATATAAACTTTTGAAAAAAGTATAGCTACCGAAAGAGAATCTTCTCCTACAAGACTGCTGGCTACGGCTAGAATATTAGGAGAGTAGAACTTATCATACATAGACGCAGCTTGACAGGTATCCACCATAAAGAATATCTCGTTGTATCTATTAAACACAGATAACATTTATAATTATAATGGCACCTGTCACAATTATCAAATAAATAATGTAGGCGAATGGTAATGTTTAATACTTTTTCTTCTGCCACATTTGTTCAAAAGCATCTGCTAATTCGACGTTAGTAATTTCTTCGGAATCTTGAAACTTCAAAAAACCGTCCCCACCATGTCCAGTCATGTATATAAGAATGTTACTCCGCTCATCCGACAATAATCTTTTGGAGCGAGGTGTTTCAGGCTCAACTCGTCCAGTTAACAGCCTCACAAAGTTTTCTACGGTAACTTCGTATCCCCTGCGGATTATGAATAAATTATTATTTGCAAAAGTTATGAAATGCATTTATTTTGCATTACTTACACACACAGCCGTTAAAACTTCTTTTTACCACTTTATCATTGCATTTTTATTTCATAAATGCACTTTGCAGTATATATTTATATTACATAATAACATACCAAAAGCACATTAGATATAAAACAAAAATTACCGATAATCCACTTCAACGTCATCTCCATATACATCAATATTTTGATTTGCATTGTTAAAAACAGTGGCAGGGGTAGGATTTCTAGGATTACAGGCCATATCATCAGCTATCATCAAAATAATTTGGCTATCTGGAATTCCAAGTCGCTTCACACTTCTATAGATAGAGAGAACATTAGCCACGTGACGATAATTAAACCAGAATCGTGATGTGTCCACTAATACTGCCCAATTGTTTGTATGGTTCGACTGTAAAACGACAAAAAAACTCGTATTTCAATCAAACCCCTGCCAGATAAAAATAGCCATGTTAAATGATATGTTCAGTTATACCGATGCAAACTCTCCGGGAATGCCAGCAGAGAGCGAAAGTTGGTAAAAACTAAAAACGAAAAAGACGATCAATTGGAATAGCTTATTTTCCATGGCTTCAACTTATAGACTGTTGAGGTTGTGGGGATGAATACATTCGTTCGGTTTGGACAGTGCGGAGAGACTTATGTACAAACTTAAGAACTTGAGACTTGATGGTACAGAGAATGGTTTTAATTTGCTTATGCAATGCTTCTGCTGAGTTCTGCACAATTCAGATTAGAAATCAGAATTAACCACGAAATACCTGAAACAAAGACAAAAATTGAATACAAAATTCTCCATGTAGTACCAAACACCATTTATTTTCACATCTACTAGCCTTAACCAAAAATTATATTAAAATTGAACAGACACTAGTGCAAAAACTGCAAAACGATAGGGCTCAACCGGGATTTGAACCCGGGACCTCCTGCACCCAAAGCAGGAATCATACCCCTAGACCATTGAGCCAACGATATCAGCTTGCAAGGAAAACACCATCATAAACGTAAATGTCGCACAATGCCCATTATTCAAAATATTGTTCTACAAAAATTACGCTACCTATAATGTAAATACAAAATACAAACGCAACAATGAACGAGTTTAAAGACTTGAAAATGTTTGTTAAAGGAAATAATTTTTGAATGAAGATAAAAAGTTTACCTTTGATCCAAATTATGTATTGCAAATTGGACAACCAGGGTCCAGAGAAATTTGAATAAGACGGTTTTGTGTTGAGTGTGGAAATCTGAAGTCCGAAAAATATCTCTGAAAGCAAGCGGCTTATAATATCCTCTATACTCGCGGGAATAAATTATTTCAAATCTAACCTTCGCAAAAGGTTCGCATTCTCTCGCTCAACAACAGCGATAACAACAATCAACTTGCAAGAGTTGCACGCACCGCAAGCAAGCCGGGTTCAAGCGATTTGAGATTTGACGGAACGAACGACGGAAGTGGGCAACGGCAAGGTAGTTATTCTAATTATCATTTCTTCAATTATTTTTAACTGTAAGCATCGTTTCATTAACCATATTATTATTAATCACCCAGGAAGATCGAATAATATTAGGTAAGAGCTTATCGAGTACCGATCGGATCCCAGCTAGCTTAGCTGTACATTTAGATAATCACATTTATCAAGGTAAGAGCATAGAGCAAAATGTGGTATTTAACTGTTAACTAAATCATAAATCAATATTAGATGTTAGAACTTCGAAAACTTTCTTCTTTACTACAAACTACAAAATTACTGTACCCTGAGTCCCAGTTCTCTTCTCCTGTCTCCCTCATAACTTTGTCATTTGTTCACTATTGAATATCAATGATTAACGATTGACGATAAAACTAAAAATAAAAGTTAATGAATAACGTTATTTGTTTTTAATCATGAATGATTATTAATATCAAATATTAAAAATCTTTTCCCAGAATATGGCTACGGATATTGAAGGCATTCTTCCAAGTGACTTACATGGCTTGGTGACTTCTTCAAAAATATTGATGGTAGGAGCTGGTGGTATTGGATGTGAGCTACTGAAGAACTTGGTGTTGACAGGATTCAAAGATGTTCATATTGTATGTCAATTTGTTTGTATTAAGTTTTGCATTAACTAATTCATTGTTAGTTAACAATGCACATAGATGAAAACAATTAACTCTCTTTTGTCTTTCTATGTAATTTAGATTGATTTGGACACTATCGAAGTTAGTAATCTAAACAGACAGTTTCTTTTTCGTCGCGAACATGTTGGTCGGCCAAAGTCAATTGTTGCTAAAGAATCGGCTCTCACATTCAATCCCAATGTGAATATCACTGCTTATCATGACAGCATCATGGAGTGAGTAATTTTTTTCTTGTTATAGTGTTTTCATTGTGGTCAATAAAATGGAGTATTGAATTCTAACAAATTACTGTGGATTTTAACTTATAACTTTACCTTTACCATTGTTAGACAAAAGTATGACGTCAACTTTTACAAGCAATTTCGACTTGTCATGAATGCTCTCGACAATCGAGCTGCACGAAGTCATGTTAACCGAATGTGCTTAGCAGCTAATGTTCCATTGATTGAGTCTGGATCAGCTGGGTACAATGGTCACGTTACGGTAAATATTTGCTATCCTTCATTGGATCCTGTGTTTACATAACTTTGATGTCCAGTTAGTAGGTTACCAATACCCGTGACCCGATTTTTAAAATATCTGTTTTGTAATAGCTTCACAAAAAAGGAGTAAGTGAATGTTACGATTGTACTACTCGTGCTCATCAAAAGTCCTTTCCTGGTTGTACCATTCGAAACACACCTTCTGAACCAATTCATTGTATTGTTTGGAGCAAGCATTTGTTTAAGTAAGTCGAAATTCATTAACATAAACATTTAAAGGGATTTGATTTAAGCTACCGTTTAATTTTAATTGTGAACAATTCACTCTCAATTTATTATTTTTATTTACTTTCAGTCAACTGTTTGGTATGGCTGATCCGGACGAAGATGTTTCTCCTGATTCCGCTGATCCAGAAGCAGTTGGTAAATGAATATAATGTAGTAGAACTTATTTTGTGACTTTCGGTGTTTTAAATTTATATATTTATTACTAATGATGAAACTTAACTTTTATTTCTATTAGGCGATGCTGGTAAGGCTGCCTTAGAGGCATCTGCTGAAACTGAAAAAGTTTCAACCAGGCAATGGGCTAAAAACCACGATTATGATTCTCAAAAGCTGTTTACTAAGCTCTTCAGTGAAGATATTAAATACTTGTTGTCTATGGAAAGCTTGTGGAAGCAACGGCGACCTCCAACTCCCTTGGACTGGAATAATTTGTCTGATGCTGGTATAAATCAAATAATAACTTATAATTAAATATGTGCAAAGTGCAAGTCTCAAGTTGACTAAGATTAATAATAATTATACCTAGCTTACTGTAAGAAAGGGCTTAAAATACATTATTATGGAGTAAAAACTATTAATATTTATATTATCGTGAAACTATTACAGTTGCTTCCAGTAGTAACTCCGCGACAACTGCTCCGGCACTTAAAGATCAACGTATTTGGAGTATGGCTGAATGTGCTCAAGTCTTTGAACAAAGTGTTGAAATTCTTAAGAAGCGATTATTGGTATTTCAAGCTGCAATTACTATTTTTAAAATAAAATAATATTATTGAGCAATTAATTATCTATGTTTAGGCTTCCACAGACGGCGAAACATTAGTTTGGGATAAAGACGACGACTCTGCAATGGATTTCGTCACCGCGTGCTCAAATATTAGAAGCTTTATTTTTGGAATTTCTCAGAAAAGTCGATTTGATACAAAATGTAAGACTAATATTTCTTTCCTTGCTCATCCTGGTAGCTATAACTGTTTATAAATATTTTTGTTTAGCCATGGCTGGAAACATTATTCCGGCTATTGCTTCAACTAATGCCATCGTGGCCGGACTGATTGTGATGTTCAGTTTCAAAGTATTGCGTGAAGAATATCATAAATGCAACACTGTAAGTTTTATGCAAATTGAGTCTTATTAGTTCTATTTCATAAAAAACACTTTTTGATCATGAACTTAATAGTGAATACATTTCATTCTTAATTGTAGATTTATGTATCACAGCGTATTAATGTGAGAAAACAACTATTTTCATTTGACGCTATTTCAGCCCCCAATCCGAAATGCTACGTTTGCACTGAGAAACCCGAGGTACTATGGTGTAAATTTTATTTTAAGCTGCATTTTTAAAGTAATTCAATAGTATTGAAAGTTGTAAGTTGTAGCTAGATCGCTAGTTCGTAAAAATTGAGAACTATTTCATGTACCTACATAAGTTCGTTTTGAAATCGATTTGAATTTCCTCTATTCTCTTATTTTTCTTTTTAGATGACCGTGAAAGTCGATTTGGATAAAATGACCATTCGTTTGTTGGGGGATAAGGTACTAAAGAAAGAGTTTTGCATGATAGCCCCAGATGTTGAAATCGATGATGGCAAAGGGACAATTTTAATATCTAGTGAAGAAGGTGAAACAGATGATATCGCTGACAAGCTTTTAAAGGTGTGCTACGGTTAAGACTAGAAAGTTCTACCTTTTATTTTATGAACAAATGACTATTGCTAATTAAAAAATTTGAATATCTACAGGATTTTAGTATTACTGAGGGCTCTCGATTGAAATGTGACGACTTTTTGCAAAACTACCAACTAAATATCACTATTGCTGCTCTAACAGTGAACGAAGAAAACCGTGATAAAATTGGGGAGATCTATGAAATAATTGGTGACCGATCTCAGCTGAATCCTCAAGAAGAGGTTGCAAGTACCAGTGGAAACAATTCATCAGAAATCTCTGTTGCTGTCTCTGGTAATACTTTTCCCAATGATTTTCCATTAGAATATTTACTAATGATGGCTAAAACTAAAGTTCCAATATAAATTAACGTCGTAAATTATGACTTTCCCTCCTTGTGTGGTAATTTATTAACTCATTATTTAAATTCCATAAATAAACTTAGGAGACTTGACTGTCGTTGATAATGATGAGCTAGAAATCCTGGAAAACCCAAGTGAAATCCAGGCTGTTGGAATCAAACGACAATTGCCATCCAGTTCTGAGTCTCTTCCTGCTAAGAAACGCAGAGTTGCTGCAGAAAATGAAGACGAAGAAATGTTTGAAACGGTTGAATTGGATTGATTTAAGACTATGCCATTTTTTACATTATTA
Organism: Tomocerus qinae; assembly: GCA_020055645.1. NCBI lineage: Eukaryota > Metazoa > Arthropoda > Collembola > Entomobryomorpha > Tomoceridae > Tomocerus > Tomocerus qinae. The sequence goes on along the minus strand of CM034547.1, from coordinate 14,497,950 downwards.
TAATAGTTTTAGAATAATAAATTTCAATGTTTACTAGGTTGATGTATTTCTAGAGTCAAAATTTAACATGTTTCCAAACAAGAATTAATTTTTTATTTGAACCTGTTAAATTGTATTTGAGCTCGAAAAGAATAAAATTAAACTATTTTAAAAATAGCAATTTTTAATAATTTTTATGCCAATTTTTGTATTTATAGGTATTTAGATTATTTTTATTACATAGTACTAGTTTAACCCAGTTTAACCCAGAGTTAAACTAGCCTTGAGTTCAATCCATAATAGATATGATAAAGATTAAACATTGGCATTTTTTACATATTGGCAACGTTTGTTGTGATCACAATAGACCACAATAAAATAAAATAGTTCTCTAGCAACCTAGCATTCTCAGAATCCTAAAATTAAAATATGAAAAATTTAACCCCAAATTGATTCAATTCATTTCCTAAACCTTCGTTTTCACATCTAGAATCAAAAATGAGAAAATAAATGAGGCAAGAAAGAAGTATAAAAACATGTCTATTTTTATTTACTTTAATATAGTAATATCATTTATGATACAGTAATATATAGTTTATATTGTAATTTTTACGTATATCTATTTCAAAACTCCGGTAAAACCCAATTTTTCCAGATACAAGTAAAACAGAAACATAATAGAAATACACAATGACAATTTTAATTATTGTACCTAAGCATAAACTAAACATTTTACTTGAACAGTAATTAATTCTAAAGATTTCATAATCTGATTTTTCAGTTAACTTGCAGCACTGATCCTTAAAGTTTTATATATTAAATGAATATTTATGTTATTTCAAACATTTCAATTGGTTTTAGATTTTAGACTAATCTTACTTTGCGTTAGATAATTTCATTCAACAGAATTTCTCAGTTATGATTCAAGTTAATTTCAATTACTAATATATGAACATTATGTTGTTTAATATACCTAATTTATATAGTTAGGAGGACTCAAAATGTTTACTTGTGTTAAGGCCTATATAGGAAGTCTTTACATATTATTATTACATATTAATCTATATAGCTTTCTCACTTCTTACAAAGCCTTAATATAATATATTCACATACATTACATACTTTAACATAAATATAGTCATTATTAGATACATCGTTATTAATTACAATTATTGCTGTATAATCGTAAGCTTTATCTTTGTTTGTCGATAATCAAAACCAAGATGGATTTGCCTACGTACTGTAGCCCTTTAGTTATAAAGGTCTCACATTGTATCACAATTTTGGTGCACTTCTTGTATGTGTACTGTGTACATCTTTGATGTTGCTGTCAAATTAAATAACAAGGGTAAAACATATAAAGCTATATAGTTTTCTATATAACATGATCGTCTGTCACTGTGTACTGTGTGTACAACTGTTGTTACACAAATGATTCGATTGTTCATAAGTCGTATAAGAATAAACACTTGAAAATGTGTTAACAAAATTAACAACAAGACAAATGGATATCATCTACACACTAACAACTTTAGCAGGATGAAGCAGCCTCTCTGCGTTTAGTTAGATAATTTTGAATACGAAGTGCTATAGTTTTTACTATTCCACGATACAGAAAATTATTAACACTCTATAAGATGTATTTGTACAGCTTAATTATTATTATTTAGTGAAAATATTTGCCAGCTTCAGCATTTGAGTTGATAGGATTTCATTGATTTTGATAGTTCTGTTCAGAGAATCTGTGACTAGACGAATTATATTCCAAATCTAGAAATCTAGTCCTTAGTCCATAATTGTTCCAACAATAGGAAAAATGTATCGCTTAGATTGTTGGAATCTCTATTCTGTACTCTGTTTTGTCTTATGTGTACAATGGGTGTCCAATTGTTCATTGAAAATATGTAAATCATGATAGGAATTTGATTTAAAACAATTAAAACTAGTTCTAGCCTAGATTGTAAGCTGAAGATTAGCTATTTCTATTGAAAACGATAATATTACAGATATATCAGTATACCGATGATTTAATAATTTTAAATGGGCACCATGTTAAAATAAGCAAAAGCAAATGGACATCAATCTACACACAACAGTAGCAAAATTCGTTATTCGTATTACTTTGAGCTGGAAGTACTTAGAATCAGAAAAGTACAAGTACAGTAACTTTTTGTATAGATAAGTTAATATTACTTAAATACCAGATTGCAAACATAAATATTACTAACCCCAAACTAATTTTTTAAACTTACTTCGATAAGAGGAATCAATAATAAGTAACTCGCAAATGCCATAATAATTAGAAAATTTACAGTTCATTAGTTAACGTAGGTGTCAATGAAGTACTGATTAAGGATATTTGGAAAAATTAATTTACGCTTTACAAATGAAGTATTTACTTAACGGTGTTATATGGGTGTATTAATCGTACTCGCACTGATAGATAGGCCTTTTTCAATACTCAAATAAATTATGCGATGAATCTATGCCGTCTTCTCCTGAGCGCTGGAGAAAAGGGCAAAACCTAAAGCAAAGCAATGTCAATTGTAACGACTTTAAAACATTGTGATTATTATTGTTAATCGTTTAATATTTCTATCAAACAACTTACTCAACCATTTTCACATCGCACTGTATCACAATTAGAGCTCCAAAAGAGACAATTGCCGACACCAGAATAACAAAGAAGGGCCACGGCTATTACAAAGACAAGTGAACAAATCGTACATGGTTTTCTCTCCAGGAAAAATCCCGTTAGATACAACAACATGAACATCACATGATTATGAAGAAGAGCAGGATTTACTGGCTTCGGAAGCAATAATACGGGAATGAGCCACTGTAAGCAGTACATTTTCGTCTCCCTGCAAAAATCATAAACTTTATATTAACATTTTAGCTTCTAAACAAAAAATGAATCTGTGTTTCGACTGACTCGCAATCGCAATTTTACGTGATTTGTATGTACGTATGTGGGAACTGTTGACTGTAACTTGCTGGTATGTCATATGTATAGCTATTATAGCTTTTATTACGGTAAATTAAATGAAGGTGAATTAAAAATACTCCTATCTTACCTTTACTCTAAAAACTTCAAAGTAGAGTAGTATATCGACGTAGACAGTAGACGGATTTTAATGCCTAAAAATCATTCGTACCTATTTGAAGGGAATAAAACGGTTAACGATAAGAAATTCTTGAGTCACACGGCCTGGAACTGGATTCAAGAGATAGACTGAAGACTCAAATGGATGGTAATGGTAACCTCAATTAGATTAAAGGTTGGCAGACGATCTGTTACAAAAGGTAAATAATTATGTCTCTTAAATTGAAGCTGGTCCGTTATCAATGTTATTCTTGAATTTACATACTAAAAATATTAAAAGATAGAAGATCTAGGTTTACAATTTTACAATGCTAGATGTGTAAATATATTTATTTCTAACTTCTGACTAGTTTTGACTCTGAGTGTTACGAATGAACTAAATGCTCAACTAATTGAAAAGTTTGCAATTTTTCTAGTATTTAAACTTAAACCACGAAACCACTCACTGAAACCAGATTGTTTGTTAAATCAATAAATGATCAACAAACAAGCTGATATTTTACACAATACGACTTCATTGTAAATAATGCACATGCATATAGCAGTTCAAAAATAATTTGCAAAATACTTACCTTTTTGACTAAAGTTGATTGAGATTCGTAATGAATCTTCAATATTCTTGTGAAACTGAAAGCGACAAGCAAAAATATGAAGTTTTTGGACCAAAATCGCACACGACAGTGGTGTTATGTATTCTGACTAATAGAGCATTACAAACATTACCTCACTTTTGCGTCCCAAGACGTACCAGAATGTAGTCACGTATAAATAACAGGGAAGGCTTTTCTCATTTCTCACTTTGCAATCAAGCAAGTTTGTTTCCCAAATTCCCAACAGAAGTAAAGCACAAAAGTACGCAATCTGTAGTTCTTTATAGAGCGTTTGCGCGGTCAGATTTCAGAAGGGATCAATCGCAATCAAAATACTCGCTTCTCGCTCGTATGTAATCTCAATCTCACTCACCCACTTTACCACTTGCATAAAAATCGTAGTAGTTCTCAAGTCACCCCCGTCTCCGTGCTATTATGACATGACCTTATCGGGAATCTGGAGACGGACTGGAAGGGGTAAGGCGAGAATTGAGGCACTCAGCACGAAATGCACAAAGGACAAATTCAAAACAAAAACAAGTAGTCAACTTTCTTCCTGTCAATCAGTTCAATTTCTTTCAGGCATCGGATGTCGGATTATTGTATTGTCGGTTTGCGTCGGGATAAACAGTTTAAACAAGATTGATTTCTCCGTTTATTAATTTTTAAGCCTTATGTCTCAATTTCAGTACCTATGCAGTCAATCAAAATCAATTAAACCGAATTAATATTTTCAATTTCACATTGGATGACTTAACTATTCGCACTTATGAATTATTAATTAACATTTTAGCAATTAGTGTCATCTCAATGAGTTGATATCATAGATAAGAATTGACCTTTCTAATTCCAGCATTTCGTTTCAACCGAGCCATAACTTAACCAGGTAATCTTTTATTTTCCATTTATAATGCATTTAATTTTGTTGTCAGTTGTGTATTAATAATATTGATTCGTATTAATTCTTTAGAGATTTTAGATAGAAGATTTTAGGGTCTAGAGGCCAGATGCTAAATTAGCTTTAGGTGACATATATTTATAAATCTTATCTGACTTTCTCTTTGTTTATATCTCCAGGAAAGATTTTGTGACAGGGAAAGGTTTTGAAAATTATGAATTGTCTAAAATAAGTCTGATTACTGTGATTAGTAAGCATTCTTCATTCGTCAACATTCATTTCCTTTCCACTGGAAAGCAGAGAAATAGATTGTGTGATTTAAGCACCATAACTGTTGAATTCCTAATAATATTGTTCTGAATTAATACCTAAGACAAGTCGCATTACAGCGCCCCAAAACTATTCGAAAAAAATAAGCTTTTTGGAGTTGTCGTTGTGTAGTTGTAGCATGTCTAAATGTAACTTAAAGGTGAAAGTTCTCAATGAAGTTAGTATGTAGGAAGAGAAAGTTGCTTTCTCTCATTTCTATCATTTTAGCGTAGGTAAGAGTTCTTGGATAGTAATAATTCGACTACTTATAGCTTTATTACATCGAATTTAATACTGAAATGGGAGAATTTAATTTTAAAAAATCTTCTGACTTCTCTTAACAAATTAATATGTTCTGTAGTCCCACCGATTAAAATGAGTGATTCAGACGGGGAAAGAGAGGTGAATCCATCCAATACGACTGTGGTCATTTCTTCGCCAACCAAAGGACTGACTCTTGCTTTGACATCTGGGGTTTTTGCCGCTCTAGCTGGGACTTTTGGAAAGTTTGCAATGACACGTAATGAAACTTTGTGGATGTGTGAGACTATATCATTTTCTACATTTAACTTTTCACATCAGGAGGCAAGAATTTTTTGCGAAAAGGTAACTTAATATAATATATAGCTCTCATATTGCCATTTTTGTGTAAACATTTCTTGTTTGATGTATATTGTACTACATTGAAAGAAACAAATAAACCTTTAAAAATAGCAGCAGCACCTTTAAATGAACATCTGAAATAATTTGTAATACGTATGTGATAAAATATAGGTATCTGTGGGATGGTATCCTGGTGCTAATAATTTAATAATTTTTTTGTATAGTCGGCATTGTACATTCAAATTTTGGCGTTCGCAACAATGATACTTATGAATGTCTTCATGTGGTCAACTTTTGTGAAGGCACTACGATATTGTAAAACCTCTTTGGAAGCTACTGTAACAAATACTGCAGCCAATTTCTTCTCATCGGTATATACTCGTCTTTTTAATTTCATTATAGCGTAATTAGTCTTGATAGTAGAAATTAGTAATTGGACTGTTTAAGTGGTAATCATTTTTAAGTAGTTGAGCTATGGAAGCTAAATGAAAATGTTTCTTAACATATTTTTTCTACTTAGGCTGTAGTGGGACAACTTGTTTTTGAGGAATCTGTGACTCTATTATGGTGGTTAGGAACTCTCTTGATTGTTTTTGGAATTGGATTGATGAACTATGGAGGGAAAATGGATGGGAAATCTAAACGGAGTTGCAATGGAAGTGGCAGTGGAAGCAGTGGCCGTCGTAGGCTTATTAAAGCATCTTCCAAGAAGCATAAACTTCGCTAATGACAAATTTTCCTGCAATTGACAAGATAATGAAACTATTTGAACAGATTGTGTATGTTGAAATGCAATTATTTTGTCAAATAACTAAAACGATGTAAATGTAGGTAGTCTGAAACATTTATTGCATTTATTCAAGTACTGATTGAGTAAGATCTCATAGCTGCATGTCCATAGAATTACGCATGAACGGATCTGTGCTACTTGTACTACAGTAAACAAATACTGATAACAAGTACTATATGCGATTATGCGTTGAAAGGTATTTCAGATTCCAATTACTTATTTCCGAGTCCTATTCATTCGGAAATATAATATGTTGATAAATTCCATATGTAAATTACATTATAATATGTACATGATGTCTAATTTATTTATAGCCTGTAAGCACTTAAAAGTCTTATTCGTGTAATTTTGTCAGTACTCGATGAACATGTAATATACTAGAATTATATTGCTACCAGTTTAGTAAACTAAGTCAAAGAAAGATGACAAGACACGGCTTCATTTGACGATTGATAACAGAGATGACGATGAGTTTTATTAATGTAACTTTCATGCTTTTACAACTTAAAAAATGCTATAAAGTTTGTGATATCACACACCACTTATAATGCTTCATGTATGTTACCAAATTATATTTACCATTATGAGATATTCGAGGAATTTTGTCTTTCTGTGTCCAGTAACTTTATCTTTCGCTTCTGGTTGTTACCAAACTGTCGATGAATCCAAATAACAAATTTATTTTATTAGTACAAAGTACAAATAATTAGAGGACACAACAAAACCCATAGTGTTAAAGTACTGTTTAAAAGTCCTAAATAAGAGAATTTTTTAAATTCTGGATAACAATAAAAATAATTTATAAGTATTATTTACATCCTAGTGGTGTCAGTCATTGTGCATTACCACTTTGATTTTTTTCTAAGTTCGTTTTTGCTTTGCGTAAGTTTGGTATATAAAACTGAAATTTTACTCTCTATGTTAAACTACATGCATTTAATTGTAGAACTGCATTATATGTATTACCCTATTCAGGTAACTTTTCCAGCTCATTTTTAATCCCATAATTTATCTTTTGATCTGGGCTGGCGAAGCAGTGAGGTCTGAAGGAATCGTGATTGGAGAAGAATATGCCACCCAATTAGCTTGCTGGGTGGTCTATTGATTCTCAATCACGATCTCATCGCAGCTCACTGCTTCGCCAACAAAGAACAAAAGACCAATTAATAGGATTAAAAATGAACTGGAAAAGTTAGCTGAATATGATAATAACCATGTTTGTTTCAGAAAAGGTGCATTCAAAATGAATAGCTGAAAATGAATTGATCATCCGTCAGTGATACAGATATGAGCAGAGCAGTAAGGCATAAAATGTTTTAAGTGATAGAAACTAGCGTAATGCCCCATTTTTATTGAAACATGGATATTCTGTTGTGCCTACTATTAAATACAAATGAACACAATAATTACATTAGTTACATTCCCATACTCACTATCATTAAGACTGAACAATTCTTAGTACAGAATAAAGTTTAACTTAATTTTAGGTCGGCCTTAAGTGTTGGTCATATTTCATTTTCAATATTAAACTGTTAGACCTAAATGGTTAAGTAGTTCAGATAAGATATAAATAATATCAATTTGCCATACAATTCTTTTACCTGTTTTTTACTTGCTTTCAAACCAAATAATGCAAAGAGGTACATTATTTATCATAGGTAGATGTACATTTAACATTATCAATCAACTTGTATCATTAAAGTCAAAAAATCTAATTACCCTAGAGAGCGTATTATAGCAATTAAAATGAACTCGGATTCTAAACATGATTATTGTTGACACTCTGAATTCAATAGCATAAATGGAACTCTTTTACTTGCGACGTAGATTCATATCTGTAAAAATGCTTTTCCTAATGCTTACCTTGAATCACTATACGTACATTGGTGCATTGCAAACAATACTATGAAAATAAAATGTCACCACCCAGTGTTTGTGAAGTTTAAGTTTAGATGAAGTTAAGTTGCACTTGTCTACTTAATCTGAACTCAAAATCAAAATGACCAACTTTTGAGTAAGTAACGACAATCTTTTGGTTCTGCATTGTTGACTGATGGCATGCCTGCACTATTAAATTAGATTCTTACAGATATAATGACGATGATGGCATAAGTGAGTGTGCATTATTATTATGTATATTTTAACTATTATAAAGAAAACTACCATATCTGCTTTTATATAAATGCACACCTGTCTGTGCACAAAAGAGTCGAGTTGAGTTTGTCTTTTGTTTTCTTCACATACCTAGGTACTACTTATTATAGCATCCCTCGTTCAAACCAGTAGACCTTAACATTTGATGCAATTCTAGAATTGTGTTTACTTATTACATGGGATACATGCTTACTTTTCTATTTTCTTCAAGTGCAAGGTACCTTAGTTGACTTAAAACATCTTTTATCGTTTACGGACTCAAGTTACAAACCCTATTCATTTGCCATATTGCAGAAGTAAAGCGTTTTAAGTGCTTTTTAGTATGTTGTCCAACACTTGAGAAGCAAAATACATTGGAGCCTTTTGAAGAGAAAATTGTAGACACACAAATTCCACACAATATTAGGTCTACGATTACAAGCAAATAATTCCATCACATTTCAAATGCATATGCAAATAAAGTACAAAACAAACTCCCATAATATTGACTATTTTTACATGTAAGTAATATTATTTTACATCCGTGCCAAAAAATATCGTTTTCACTACAATTCAATATAATGAGTAAAGCAGTGCAGGTTGTTATTGTGTGCGTTATGGTATGGACTACCTGATTTTCATTCTCATTATAATTTATCGTCAATATTTATATGCAAAGTGCAGCATTTTGTGGCTTATTTCCAAGTATTTGCACATAATTTGCAACTGGCATTATGTGTACAGAGTACAATCATAAAACTCTTAAAACACACTTTGTCTGCAATCATAAATATAATATTCCATTCAAATTTGGTTTTGACTGCTGGGTAATTAGTTCGAATGATGTATGTTGTAGTCTCGGAGTAGTGTATTATTACATAATGCCTATTCGTTTTAGTTAACATAAGTATATACTCCACCGCCCCGCGATTTGCACAGCAATTTAAGTGAAGATGATCGAACAATGCAAATGTTGTAGCTTCGAACTTATTGAAATAATATGTGTAAAGGCTAAGCCTCTATTTATGCCCAGTATGATAGTAACGACTACCTATATGGGTGATACAAGGTTCCACGATGATATCTTATGACTTATGCGTTTACCGAATTAGACTGAAATAAATAATAAACTCTGTATGCAATCAAGAATCAATACACGTTGGGTTAATTGAATGAGAATTGAATTTAGTAACACATGAGAAATTACGATTACAACTGAATAATGAATTACTTTACGGAATGAGAAAGGAAATGATATTAAGTATACAAATACAAATGAGAGATGAAATCAGTCCACGAGCTGCGGCGCAACTGACGATAGAGAGTTGTGGCACACTGAAGTCCTTCGTAGTGGGTTGGGGGTCTGGGTGGTGTAAGGGAAGTGAGTTGGGTGAATTGCAGGTAGCCCGTGTTACATCCTCCCTCGCTGGTTGGTGTGTACGCTTCTGGTTGTTGTAGTTTGATTTGCAAAAGATTCCAGACTTTTCTTCAATGTTGCTACTGCTTTAGCTCTTATTCTCCTTTCTCGCCTTTTTCGGATTCTGTTTTCGCGTACATTGGGGAACTGACTGGTATATGCTTTGATGGCTGCATAATTTTTGTCGTTAGTACAAAATCTTCTCTCGTGACCCGCTTGTTGGCATCTACTGCAAATCTTGTCACAAAATGGTGTGTCCGCGAATTCATTCATGGGAATATGAAGTTGTAGAATGTCGATGTCAATCTCTTCCATATCCTGTGAAGCTTCCATCTCATAATACTCGACAGTGTGTTCCTCCTTTGGTGGTCTGAAAATTTCTTGAGTCTTTGTAAGGAATGGTATGATATTTGGATCAATTTTATAATACCTTTGATTGCGTAACTGCTGCTGATTAGGTTTGTCCTTAGCCATTCTCATGAGAGTATTTATGCGCACTATGTCGACTTCGGATTCATCTAATAATTTTGCAGTATCTCTTCTCCAATGAAATAGATCTATAAATATTTGTTTTTGTTCTATGTTCAACTCCTTACACATGTCTGCGGTTTGTTGTGCTGACTTCAATTTGGGGTAGGTATAACACTTGATTGTATTGTTGATCGACTTGTCTAATGGAATGAAGGTGTCCCAAAGCGGTAGTATTTTACGATATTCTTCATTAAACTTCGGTAAGATTGCTCGCCAAACCTCAATAAGTAGTTGAGTGTCGTTTACAGCATACTCGAGTTGTTGGTGATGTAGTGGTCTGTTTGTCCAATCCGACAATTGCGGAGTCTTGTCCAAGGTTAGGGTTTGTGGAAGTGCCCATTTAACTAAGTTGTCAAAGCTTACTAATTCTGTGCTGCCAGTGAAATGTTGATAGACAAATTGCAAGTCAATTACGCCCGTGATGAATATGTCGTAGTCTCTTTGTAGGTGGAGTATGTCATTTGCTGATCCGTGGTTGATCTTTACTATGTCTGGGTTCTCCAGAACGGTTTTCATTTGTTGACGGATGAAGGTTGACATCCCGAACGCCAGTGTGTCGATTATGTGCACGTAGTTCCTGTTGTAGATATTTGCATGAGTGATCATTCCGAGAAACGAGTGTCTTCGATTTTCTTCGACATCAATTGCAAAGAGGTTAACCCTTTTCAGATGAAGGAGCATCGTCATAGCATCTGCAACATTCGCAATCCAGCTGGTTGTATGTTTCTCCTCCTCGACAAGCTGTAGAGATTCGATAGTTGGCGCCCACATTTGGATTATTGTCTTGTTGGGATTCGTGAGATGGTGGTAGACCTGTTGGTGGTTGAGTCTCAGTCGATGTTGTCTTGACATGGGACAGCCACTAACGGAGCGATACTTCGAGATTCCAAATTTTTGATTTGCCTCTTGACATTTTGCCCTGTAGTCTTTTGTTTTCCGTGCCTCCTGCTTTGAATTTGACAACATTAACTCATGTTGCCTAGTTCGTGCATTCGATGGCATTCGTGAGACCTTCTGGTTTCGGTTGACGTGATGACTCGTGGCCTTATGTCTGCTGCTGTTTTTGTACATCTGGAATAGATAAAAGAATTAAGCATGGTCTCCACATATTTATGATGGTCTCCACAAAAACTTATAATATTTTCTATTGACTTAGTAATTTTCAACTGTTTGGATGATGGTCTCCACATTCGTTTGATGGTCTCCACAAAAACTTATAATACCTTCTACTGACTTAGTAATTTTTAACTGTTTTTATGATGGTCTCCACATTCGTTTGATGGTCTCCACAAAAAACTTGTAATATTTTCCTAATCTCATAATGTGTATATTGTTAGCTTAATTATACTTTTATACTGAATGAAATCTTAACTATGTTTTAACTGTTACCTTAACCTATAATAGTGAATAATTATTTAAGAAACTTTGTATATTGACCCGGAATATAAGTTTTTCGCCTTGGTCTGTCAATAGGTAAAGAACGCAATGCAAGTTTGCCTCTCGCTTTCTTACCTAATTTAGGACAATGTAATTGCGACTTGAAGACTATACTAGATCGCTCATTAATCGGACGTCTAATATACGGCTTCATATCGGATACATGTCTTTTACCTATATTTTTATTTGTTATACCTGAATATAACTCGTAGGTTACCGGAGTAATCTGACGCTTAATTTTAAAAGGTCCTATCCACGTAGGTGCTAATTTAGAAGAAAAATTGGACTCAGCATCTGAAAGAACATGATTACGTATTAATACTTCTTGGTCGACAATATAAGAAACTTGTCTATGATGTTTATCATAATTGTCCTTATAGGTTATTTGTGCTTCCGTAATATTATTCTTTACATATTCTACTATATCCAACAATTTAGTAGGTAATTTTTCAATTTCCTCCCTCGCTTTAGCGAAGTCTATATCTTTAGATTCCATAAGCGACCTATCAAATGGTAATGCCAACTCTCGTCCTAGATTTAAAAGTGCTGGACTGACCTTTGTGCTTTCATGTATAACTGACCTTAGAGCTAAACCAAAAGTTGCAAGTATTTATCCCATGAAGATTGTTGCTCATCTATATAGCATTTAATCATCTGCTTTAAAGTTTTATTTACTCTTTCTGACTGATTAGGTTGAGGGTGATATACACTAGTGAACCTATGATCTATTTGCCATTCTTTACATAATTCTTTCAACCTTTTTGAAATGAACTGTGAACCATTGTCTGAAATTAAGAGTTTTGGTGAACCAAAATGACAAAATATCCATTCTAACCAATATTTTACCTGATTTGCCGTAGCATTTCTCATAGGTATAATTTCTACCCATTTTGATAATTGATCCTGAACTACCAAAATGTACTTATTATTCCTACCTCCTTTACTCGTAGGTAAAGGGCCCATAAAATCAACATATAGTGTATGAAATACGTATGGAGCTACCTCACTGTAACCCATTAAACCTGCTTTCAACTGTGTATCAGACTTTACTCTTTGACACCTCTCGCAAGATTTAATATAACCTTTTACGTCTTTTTCCATACCTTCCCAATATACTCTTAACCTTAACATCTGCAATGTCTTCTTTACACCTCTGGGTCCCGCCTCCAGTGCATCGTGGAACACAAACATGACATCTTCTTTCAAACTCTTGGGAATGACCGGTAGTAATTTGTTTACACATTTTCTTTTACATCTTTGTTCTGACTTCCATTTGTTTCTTCCTCATCCTTCAATTGAACTGACTCGGTATGCATCCCTTGCCCTTCAATTGGTTCCATTAAACTTATCTTCTTATACAGTGTGTCATTCTTGATACAATAGTCTGAGTACTTCGTGGCCAGCGAATTACCCATAATTGCGTCTCTAATTTTCTTGCAGTGATCATCTGATTTCTGCTCTTCTGTAATCTGAGATAGTTTAGGTCCTCTGAACATAAGACCGAAACAAGGAATGAACATCACATCTGGATCCTCCATGAAATCTGATTCTTTGCCTGTAGGTTCGACTGGAGCTCTTGACAAAGCATCTGCAATCTCATTGCTCGCGCCCGGTATGTGCTTAATCTTCTCTAAATACGGTTGTAGTCTTAATGCCCATCTTCCGAGTTTAGAATTATTTTCTTTGTTTTGATGTAGGTGCGCTAAAGCCTTGTTGTCTGTTAAGATGTGAAAGTCTTCATCGTATATGTAGTCATAAAATTTCTCCGTCGCCCAAAGTATAGCTAGTAACTCTCTTTCGCAAGAGTCCAAATGCCTTTCTTGAACGCTTCAATGACTTACTTGCATATTGAATGATCTTATGTTTGCCATCGATGATCTGTAAGAGTACTGCTCCCAGTCCAATGTTCGATGCGTCACATTTTATGATAATTGGGTAGTCATAATCGATAGAATTTAGTAAAGCGTCCTCACACATATAATTCTTCAGTTTTTCAAATGCTTTCTGCTGAGATGTACCCCAATACCAACTAGTAGATTTTCTTAATAAGGAATTAAGTGGTTCTGCAACATCTGAGTAATGTGGAATAAAGGATTGACAATAGCCGACTTTACCTAGAAATCTTCTCAGTTCCGATACGTTTTTAGGTGAGGGAAAATCTTTGATAGCCCTTATCTTTTCCGGATCGATGCTGATACCGTCCTCACTGATGATGTGCCCCAAAAAGGTGATAGAATGCTTCGCAAATTCGCTCTTCTCTCGGTTGATGGAAATATTCGCATCTTCTAGTCTCTTCAGGACTGTCTCTACGTGTTTGACATGATCATCTAAATCTTGAGAGAAAATAATTATGTCATCAACAAAAACGAATACGAAATTACCAATCAACCCTTCTAGAACTTTATTCATCAACTCCACGAAAGTCTTTGGTGCATTCTTCAATCCAAAAGGCATAACCAAAAATTCGTAGTGTTCACCATCTACGGTAAAAGCTGTTTTCTCTATACTACGTTCGTCCATAGGAGTTTGCCAAAAACCCGATTCGCAGTCAATCTTCGAATACCACTTCGCTTTAGGTAGAACTTTCAGTATATGGTGGCTGTTATGCATTGGAGTTCGGTTACTTCTAGTAATTTTATTTAATTTCTTGTAGCTTACTGCCATACGCAATTTTCCATTCGATTTGGGTGCCATTACTACATTGGAATTATACGGTGATTGTGAAGGTCTGATTAAATTTCTTCTTAATAGTTCTTTTGTTTGTCTGCGTATTTCTTCTGCTATCTTTCTACCTGGATATCTGTAAGGTGTATAGACCGGTGTGTCTGGTGCATCAATATAATGCTTCATTAAACTAGTACGTCCCAGAATTCGGTTACGACCCGAAACCTTAAGATACTTATCTAATAGTTCTTCAAATATTTTTGCAACATCCTGATCTGTCTTAACCTTTATGTCCTCATAATTTATAGCAAACAAATACTTGCCTGATTTCTTACCTACAATTGCATATTGTCGCCTTTTATCGTCATCGGCAAACCAAAATGAGTTGTTACGTAAATGAAATATCATATCTGTGGCATATATTATATCTCTCCCAATCAATATAGGTACTGCACATTGCTCCATTACATAAAAATCATGAGTGAGTTTCTTATGTCCAATACAAATTTCTACTGCTATTTTTCCTATTGGTTGCACTATCTGATTGTTAGCACATCTTAATGGCATTGGTTTACATGATTCGATTCGTTTCGCACATTTTTGAGCAAATGATTTCCTAATTATAGAATAGTCTGAACCTGAATCTAAATATGCTGGTGCTATAGTAGCTTTTTCATTAAAAAATATTGATACGCTGGTTGCCAATTTGTCCATATCTTTTTGTTTTTTGAGGGGAAGGCAAAAGTCAGGAAAGTTGACTTCCCCTACTGCCCGTTTAAATGATTTTCTGCCGTTTCTGTGTTATCATGTTGCTCCTGCCATTCATTTTCATTTTGTAAAGACATAGCTTGACCTGTTTCGGTGCAATTGTATGATCTATGACCCGTTTTGCCACAAGCATAACATGTATCATTTGCATGTGCTGTAGATGGATTCGGCCTACCTCTTTGACCTCTAGAACGACCTTGTCCTCTACCATTACCTCTGTTATCTTGCCTTGGTTGATAATTATTTTCTTCTGGCGTTCTCTGTCTATGTGGTTGGTTATTGTCTGCACCTTGATTAGCATTATTACTAGATGATGCCGGTTGTGGTTCTACATTACCATTTTGTTGATTTTGTTGGTGATATGCGTTGTTATTCATATAGCCATATCCTCCTCTAAAATTGCCTCTACCACGTTGGTAACCTCTACCTCTATATCTTCCTCTATTGGATGTACCTTGTGGTTTACCATTATCCTGTTGCTTCAGCTGTACACCCGGTAACTTTGCTAAGTCGCTTTGCTTGCCTTCATTTGCATCGCTAGCACGTAAATCCTCGACGACCAACTTTGCTCTAGCCAATAGATTTTCTACCGTATATTCTGCTAACTCTCCAATAGCAATTCTTACTCTAGGTAACATAGCACTTCTGCACCTTCTTACGCTTTCTGCTTCTGGTTCATCTGGAAAGACCTGCTTAGCTAATGTGACCATATCCCATACAAATTTTTCTACGTTCTCTTTTTCACCTTGAACTTTTGTAATCAAATATTGAGTTCTTCTATTCCTTTCTAGCCATGTGTCATACTTTGCAATGAACGCTATCTTAAACTCGTCCCATGTCCAGTTTGGTCGTATAACATAATCATACCATGATTTAGTTTCTTTTGCTATGATCGTAGACATCATATAGAGCCAAGATTCCTCAGGGTAATGCTGACTTCTAAAATATGCTTCTACGTCTACAAGGTAATTAGCTGCTGTTTGCATGTTGGAATTATGCTTGGGAATAGGAATATTTGCATTGGTTCCTGGATGTGGAATATGCCTAATAGGTTCTAGGTTCACATTTTGCCTCTGGTTTCGCCTTTCTGGTCTTAGTATTTGAATTAGCTGAGCTATCTGTGCTTGCTGTTGCTGAATGATATTTAAATGGTGCCGTGTATGTCTATCAAGTTGGTTTTGACCTCTCTGATTACCTCTGCGTTGACCTACGTTGTTAGCTGCTTCATGTCTATCATTGCCCTCTTGATGAACTTCTGCATCCTCAAATGAGTCTTCACTATGTGCATCTTGTCTATTTACATTTTCTACATTATTTCCATGCCCTTCCATCTCAAAGAACAATGGAAAGAGTTGCCCCTCTTGAACTCCTGGATCTGAATTTCTATCTCCGTTTCTACGTCTTCTCCTTCTATTTAACTCTATCAACCTTTCTTGTTCCTGTATATACTCTGGGTCCTGTCTTCTAAGATACCTTTGTCGCCTATTAGACATTTACTGTATCTATTAAAATCCCAATTCGGAAGGTAGACGATTGTCAATATGAATAATTGAAAAGTTAATAAAAGACGTTTTTAATTCCCGGTTTAACCTTGATCTAATATTGTCAATTATCGTTGTACACTGAAAAGTAGTTACTAAGTGACTTATTCTTACTGTTAAACTTTTATCAATTTGTTCGACCTCAATTGGCAAATTGACTGCACTTTGCTTAATTAAATCAACAATTAATTGCTTTTCCAAAATCTGAACGTTAGCTACTGTATGCTGGAGATTTAATTGAATGACTACTTCCTTCATTTAAACAAAGAAACATTGACCAATATTCTTACAAATTAGGGTTAAAACCTTATCGTCTAGAAGCTATTTATTTTCGACTCCTGATATCGCACTGGAGATACCGAAAAAAAATTACGTACCTTACTGCAGGATTGTTAACCAAAAACTTCCAGAGTAGAATTTAAAGTTTAGTTTCGGACCTCTGAAGACACAGCAATACTATCACATAAGCTTTAGTGTCTTTAGTTACCTTTTTCTCTCTAAAGTAATAAAACATAAAAGAATTTATCAATGATTATTCTCAATAAAATGTTGATTGAAAAAAAATATGTTACTAATTCAAATTAAAAGTTGTTAATAAGATGAAATAAAAATACTCATATTGCCCCGCATAAGATATCAACGCTTCCTCCCGCTTTTTCCACAAGTCAGGACAGGATGGAACAATTGCAACTTCACGACTCTGGTAACTTCCAAAGTTAGTGTTAATTGCTTACTAATCCTCAATTACCCCACTCGATATGCACCAAGTAGTATCCCGGATTAGATTTTTATTACCACACGGATTACGCAATAATTCTTACCACGTTGTAAAAGCTCGAAGCTCGGGTTTCGTAGCACCAAGTTGTAAAGGCTAAGCCTCTATTTATGCCCAGTATGATAGTAACGACTACCTATATGGGTGATACAAGGTTCCACGATGATATCTTATGACTTATGCGTTTACCGAATTAGACTGAAATAAATAATAAACTCTGTATGCAATCAAGAATCAATACACGTTGGGTTAATTGAATGAGAATTGAATTTAGTAACACATGAGAAATTACGATTACAACTGAATAATGAATTACTTTACGGAATGAGAAAGGAAATGATATTAAGTATACAAATACAAATGAGAGATGAAATCAGTCCACGAGCTGCGGCGCAACTGACGATAGAGAGTTGTGGCACACTGAAGTCCTTCGTAGTGGGTTGGGGGTCTGGGTGGTGTAAGGGAAGTGAGTTTGGTGAATTGCAGGTAGCCCGTGTTACATATGATCAAGGCTAAGTTTGTTTTTCACGAATTTGTGGCATGTATACTGTCTGTACTATCCGGTATCCGTGTACGCTGTGTGTGTGTGTCGAATACCAGCATTTACAAGTCAATTGAATCCATATGTAAGTAAAAGCAGCATAACAGATATTACGAATTCATTATTATTAAGTCTGTGTCCCAAATATTTAATGAATGCACTCTGCTTGCGAAACTGAATTAAAACAGACCACGTACTTCCCTACATAAGTAGTTTAACATATTTCCATAATTCGCAGATTTAGCTGACAATTCTGTTTCACTATTACTGACATAATTTTGAGTCTCAAGTACACAAGTTTTCTGGATGAAAGAGGAAAATGTCTTCGTTGATTTAATTAAAGTATGATTTTATAGCAATAAGCAAATTTCAAGTACGTTGTAGCGCTATTGTAAAGGAACATGGATGAAAGGCAGACAGTAAGTGCTATTGTAATTAGCGCTCGCTCATCTTACTCTCATGAAATTCAAATGCATAGAGAAAAATTTACATATACAAGCTGATGGCATCGTAAAATAATTTATAAGTATCTACATCTTTAAGAGCCCTTGGGAATTTATTTTTCCAAAAGTACTCGAGTGGAGTATTTGTGTATCTAGTGGTACTGGCAGCTACAATATTCATTATATTAAAGAAGAATTAGTCAGCAGAATTCTTTGAATACTTACAGAGTAGACAGACGAAGACTTTCTGCAGTTATATTTGTTTCTTGGTTTACTCTTAATCCACTTCCACCATTGAACCTCAAGTAACTCGGATTTTAATCAGATCTGTCAAAGGTATACGAATGCCTTAATTCGATGGTTATTTTCATTTCACTACCGGCTATACTCCTTTTTTATTTGTCCAGGAATGTAGACAATGACACATATCACCTAAATAATGACTATTTTTGGTTCATAATGAGGCATTAGGGAGGATTTCAATGTGCATAAATGCAAAAATTATGCATAAATGAAATGCATAAGCGACAACTTGAGACAAGAAAATTGAGCGCATTGCACAACCCATCTTCCCAGCATGTGAATGAGAATGATTACCAGATAATTCGAGCCTTACTCTCTTACAGCTACCTTCAATATGACTGAAAGAACCCAATTTCAACACGTTGCACATGAACATGCAGAGGGAAGTCAATACCTGTGCATTCTGAGACAATTATTTGAGTATAATTAGTATCGATTGGTTTGCCGCACACAAAATTGTGATTTATACGGCCTAACATCATTCTTCAGTAGACCTACTTGCATAAATCGAAGTAAACATGAAAAGCTGCACAAGTGCTTGCTACTCTATTTTACCATCTCCTACTAGTATAGTAAGGAATAAGAAATGAAATTCTTACTTTGCCCATTCTCTCACCCAGTCTCGTATGTTTTGAGATTTGTGACATTCACATGTGTGCGACTGACAATGAGACTTGACAGACATCACCGTACCACACCTTTGACAAAACGATGGACAGCCGTAAATCCCACTGGTAATTTTGTTTTCAACGTCAACTTCAACGAAGATATTCCGGATGCATCCTGAAAATGTGTCACAAAGTAAGCCTGAAATGTTGTATTGTATAACAGCAGTCCTGTGATGCTCTATTAAGGTGACTCAACAATTTTTACGTACATTGCACATGACATTAAATGACATAGCACTAGTACAAGTATGTACGACACAGACACAGCACTGTCATGTCTCCATTTAGGTATATGCAATTTCCAACACATGCAATGAATGTTGTTATTTCGCTTTGGCAGTTGCATTGACATACTCAATAATTCCAACTTCAAATAGATACGAGTCAGTCGGTTTAATTTCCGGTTCATCGACATTTGCCGTTCTATAAATAATGCTTGTACATTGAAACTACCACAAAACTTCAAATTCAATGCGGCATTGTCTTTATAATTTGCCTTTTTGGTGCGAGTTAGCTTAGGTGCTATTATAATGTAGATGGTTCTTCTCAGGTAATTGATGTATCGATATCTTGTAAATGTGGAGGCAATTACCATTACTAAGTGATTGGTTGGTTGATTCTTACATTGTATTCTGACCAAGTTTTTTGGGTTTAAAAATGTTTTTCAAAGAAAAATGTTGATTTGACATATCATAGACTGTTTACATAGAACAGAGACAGCTTCCGAAGTACTTTGATATTACTTTGCTATTTAGTATTATTTTTATGAGTAAAGTTAAAGGATAATCTTATTTGGAAACTTGTACTTCAGCATTGTCAACTAAAAACTGCTCTGAGATTAGTATAATATAGATGCAAAGATACAATGCGTGTTTTTGAAACCCAAGTATATGAAGTATATAATTCAATACCTGAGGAAAGTGCACACACCCGAACGAAAACTAACGATTTAGTAGCGTTCGGTATATATTTATGATTCAAAATGCTACAAACATCATGTACACGTGTACAATGGAAGTAAGAATAAAAATGTAAATGCATGCATAGTGGCAGCTATATCCGTAGTTGACATAAGACTTATTGCCTTACAACTATACATTTGCATTGTATCATAAGCCGAGTCACAACAGCATATAGTAACTTTAGATAAACATAAATTGATAGAAAAATTCCATTAGAATTACTGAATGAATGTGTGTTCTGGTTCCCAGAATGGTAGAACTAGAATTAGCATAAAAACAATGAGAAAGTTTACATTGCGTAGAAGGAATGGCAATAGAATCATTGTGCATGATAGCTTAACACATATTATTCTACCGGCTTTTGTCTAGGGAGTAGTGAGTAGAATTTTGTCCTAGTTGCTGCTTACGATTGCTAGGACATTGTATGTATAATGTAACAATATCTTTGTTCCATTTGCATGAATTTTCCAAGTGCACTAGCAGATTAGGAGGTAGATATTTAACTGCGTCAACATAAAATTGTCAATGTTTATAGAGTGTAGTAATATCTGACAAAATTCAAAGCGGGCGGCTGTATGTAAATGTACGTAATGCAGGAGCGGAGAAAGAATTGGCTCAGGTAAGGATTAGGGGATCTTTCCTGCTTCATCCTGGTACAGGTGAGCTTTTTACCAACGACTAGAACACTCTTTATAACAGAGAATTCTACCAAGTTAAATTATATCTGCAGTGTATCTGTAATAATGCATAGAAAAGTATGGTGTTTACTTTCAAGTAAAAAAAGTCGAGGTGTACGTAAATTGTAAGTAAAGTTATACAGGTATATAGAGTATAATTCTACATAAATAACAAATGCTTAGATGGTCTCATATAATAATACCTACTCATTTATAATGGTAGAGTAGTAGTAAAGGGAAACCGTAGAGCAACGCTACATAAGTACATAGATTACACCTACTATACGAGGAGTTTATAGGGTACGAATGCTAGAGTCTGTATGTAAGTAGTGAGTGATGATAACATGAAGTCACAGGTGGGTTGCTGGGTTTCGTTAGCTTCGGCTGTTTAGTTCCTTCTGCTATGCGAAGTTTAACGCTTTAACGTAGCTAAAGCATGGCTGTGAGAAGGGGATGATGATGGGAGGAATCCGTAACATATTTATGTATATTGTACAAAACTTGAGTTCATGCAGTCGAGAAAAATAACACGAACACTAAAGAAACAAACTAAAATTTAAATGTGTAGATAAATTTACAGATGAAATATAACAATTAATGAGTTACACTATAGACGAGTAAAAAAGAATGTCCAGTGTTAGACACACCGATGTAGAAAATAGATTTTCAAGTATTTTTTTGTGTTTGTTCTACAGACATATTTTGCTCTCCTCCTGCAGATAACATCGACATACATCACATGTGCTCAGTTCCAACGTACACTTAAAATAATATAAAGTGCAGAAAAAACTTACACATAAATACACTCTGTACTTACGTAAATAAATGTACCTAAGTACTGGCATATACAAACGTTTCTATACTGATAACTGTGATACTCGTTCTATCTGTATCTACAATACGTTAAGCTCACTAACAATTTATGTGCCTGAGTACACAGAGAGAAGTAGAATGTTGTACAAAGACTGTAGCATTGTAATAGGTAAGGTAGGTAAAAGGCAGGTAGGAATATTATGCTATACGCTACGTCCTCCAGTTAATTCTTTGGCCAACGCCAACATATGTACATAATACAAGTGCACAGTTGAAGCTCGTTGTTCTGGCACAGGTAGGTTAGTATTGTCATGCCACTCGTACTCTGAGGTGTCATGCTCCTATGTCTCTTCAAAGTCATTCTATACAACATACACTAACCGCAGACAGAGAGCCTTTATTTTATTTATCTCTCAACTGACATTTTGCTAGAAAACCAAGGAAAACCAATGCATTGCATTATTTTTATATCGTGAACCATCAGTGGTGTGCTTCTAAAATTTTGTTTTTAGAGTGACTTATTTTCAAAGCACTTCCTCCGTCAAGTTTGACAAATCAGTTTTTGTGAATTCCATGTTTTTTTCATAAGAAAACGGTGGAAATGTCATTAATGTCATATGTTCATGTGCTACGCAGATTGTGCATGTTCACATTACCTAATTATTAAAGTAATTTGTTTAAGTACTCGTTTAAATAGTAAGTGACCAGTGGTTTGTTTTTGTTTTGCTCGTATTTTATGTAATAGTCAATTCTTAGTACGCATCAACTTTTAGTTGTTTTACTTTGAATTTTTAAACCCACTTGACTACACCATGTTGCATGAATTTGCACGGGAAATGCATTTTGGATGATTTAAACTCAAGGACAACTTTTTATTGCAGGTAAGATTTTTCCATTGTTTTTAATCTTTATTATCAACACACCACCTGCTATAGCTTCTTTAGCATTTGCAACAGAATAATTAGCTGCCTATGTTTTAAAAGCAGGAGTAAAACGGAGAATAAAACACTGTAGTGCCTTTATCTTTGCTTACATTACCAAACCAAATGACTTTTGGCTTCCTATTGCATATGTAAAGATTTAATCAATTAATCCTCTGCAAACAAATTAGTGCTTACATAGTGTAGCTATATTATATCTAGTATACTGTAATATTACGTAAGCCACGTGTCGACATTATACTCTATTATTTGATAGTTTGCGAATAACGCAAGAAGTTATTACGTGGTATAGTTGGAGCACGTCTAACCAGACTAAGCCGGTCTTTTGGTCAAATCACCAGAACCCACAATTTGTTCTTGTAGTATTTTTAATACGTGTAAAATGGTCGTTTATATTGTTCTACGGAATTCTAATGGATGTATGATTGCATAAGACATTTTATTTCGTGGGTAAAATGAAAACACTGCCAAATGGATAATTTTTTCCTACATCTTGCAATACTACTGATGCATTATTTATTTCCTGGGATTTTTTTGGAGGTTAATATAGTTTTATCGACCAGATAAAAATGTGTTCTATGTACTTTGATTGCCAATGGCGAGATAGGACACAATTAGCTATTAGATAATTGTTCTATATTTCGTATATCCGTAAGTTTCTAGTGTGAGAACTCAGAGGACTGTGAAAATGTCAAAGAGAACTATTTGAGTGTAATTTCACATTGAGCTTTTGCACGAAAGAATTCAAAGAAATGAGACTCAGAACGGAAACATGTGTGCCGGTAGTTATCCTTCAACTTTCTGCAAGAAAAATGGCAATTTTGATCAAACGGCGGAGTAAAAGGAGCAAAGGAACAGTTCTACGTTTCTGAACTGAGGTTTGCGAGAGAGCTTTAATGAGATTTTAACGATTCCTTTTATTTTACTCTCCGCAGATATACTACGTTGATATTTAAGGATATTATTGCAAAGATATACATTTTCCTTTGTTCTTGAAGCCTACAGTGCAATAATAATTGTGTCTTCGGTTTTCAGTTTACAATCCTGCTGCTGCGTGCCAATAAAATTCAACTTAATAGTCCACAACATAACAGTATAAAGATTTCTACTGGCAAAGGATTTTCATGATCACAAAATCACAAACACATGTGTACAATACAATACTCCTATGAAAGCCATCAATAAAAGAAATCAAGATATTAATGTGAATTTCTAAATTCTTTAATGGCTTATAAAATCATATTTTCTCAAAACAGAGAATCGAAAATTATTTTTGAAATTACACCATGGTTTATTACATTTTTGGTGTAGAGAAAATCCTTCAATTTCTGATATCCCTAAGGAAGTCCAACCATTTTTACGCTATTACACAAAGAAAGAAATATTATTTACGCGAATCACTGCGTCGAATGGTTATCACATCGCAGATACGAAACTGCGGACCACAATACACATGTAGAACAAGTACTGTGATAGTGTGGCACAATTATCTACCAGTTGGCTATCTTGGTGTATCTTTACAGAGATTAACTTTTTTGGTGTAGGTAGTTAGCTGTAGGAAGCTGTATCTTCGAAAATCTCATAAAATTATAATTTGAGTTTTCCTCCCAAGATCCATGAAAAAAATTAATGGTTATTTTTGTATGGTACCTTTAGCAGCCTCTGATTAGAAAATATATTGAGATATCTTTACACGTACCACTAACCACCACTACCAACTACTACTAAACCACTTAGCTACGAGAGAGGATTTTATTGAAAGAGTCAATTCCTGACCCGTTTACCCATTAACTATAGCAGTAGGCATTATCAGCATTATCACTTAGACTATGGGAATTTCTCAAGCTTGTAAACAGTTCCAATTGAATCTGCGTGCCTAAGTAGCTCTACTCTAATATTTTACAAATTGCTAATGCTACGTTTCATAATAAACATTAAATATCACTAACTCAGGTCAAACTTGCCTTTTAATACAAGGCTACATAATAATCCCCATAAAAACGATTCTCGTACGCGTAATTAACATTTATACACTAGTCAACATTAAACGATACTCAAGTGCCTGATCGAATTACCGTTTTATGTTGATTCTACTAATAGTACTTTGATTGTGTATTGTACTTAATTATAATGGTATGCAAAGAGAGTATTACTATTTATGAACCTTTGCATTCTGTGGCTCGGTAGATAAATGGAAACACAATTTCCCAGCTAATTTTTGTACTTCAAGCTAAACAATATTACAATGCTATTAAAACTGCTAAATAACAATAAAACCAGGTAAAAGCAATAGCTAATAAAATTATGTTTAGTAGTTACTAGTGAACCCAGCTAAGGGGCAAATCTAGCACTCAAGAGAAATTCAGCAGGCCACCCACCCATCACAGTAATAAAAACAATTTCGAAAACACCCCAGTAGGTTATTATGTTACCTTTGTAAATACAAAGTATATTTAAATTAATATACTTTTATAGTGAACCCAGCTAAGCGGGGCAAACCTAGCACTCAAGAGAATTTCAGTAGGCCACCCATCACAACAATAAAAATAATTCCAAAAAAATAATCGGTATTTCCCTTAAGTTATTATGTTAATCAAAACTGTTATTCAATTCTACATAAAATGTGTTCAAACTGGTAGAAAGAAATCTTGGGGACAGTAAAAGTAACAGCAGGTCTATTAAAAAATGCTAAATAAGTTTGTCGATATATTGTAGCAGTCGAGTCGTCTGGTCAGTTCGACTATCAAATTAGCCCTTAACTTTTTTTGGCAAACTTAAAACTTCTTCGAGAATACTGGTCTTAGGATGACAAAATTGGACTCCCAAATCGCAGAAAAACCTGGTTGAGGTGTGGTATTCTGCGTTTATTGATATTCATCTCCAATTTCGAGATATTAAGGTTTTAATTCGCAATACCTCGAAATTAGTAAATATATAGTAGTCATAGATACTTCCCAATCACCTGTACTTGAGCTTTATTTATGGAATTCCCTGTATTTTGAAAAACCCATGTTTACAAAATGTCCCCTTTGCTAATCAATTCCACTCAATCACCAATAATCAACTTAAGTAAAGGGGTAGGCACCAGTCTTATGGAGTTCATGCACCGACAGATCTGAATAGGATTAAAATATGTTGTAGCCCTATTTTTTCTGACCAAAAGTCATTATTTTCGAAATTCAATATGGGCTACCGTTTTCGAGATATCTGTGGTCAAAAACTGCCTTTTTAACGTTAGGGGAGCAATCCGGCAGCCGAAACCCGCAGATTATTGTAATAATAACTATGGTTGGCAGGTAATAAATCTGCGGGTTTAGGCTCCAGGATTGCTCCCCTAACGTTAAAAAGGCAGTTTTTGACCACAGAAATCTCGAAAACGGTAGCCCATATTGAATTTCGACAATAATGACTCTTGGTCAGCAAAAATTGGGCTACAACATATTTTAATCCTTTTCAGATCTGTCGGTGCATGAACTACATAAGACTGGTGCCTACCCCTTTCTACTTCCTAGTAATGTTATTTTCATGTTATAATGATTTATGAAACAACTCATTACGTTGGTTTAGAGGAAATGCATGAGTATGCGCGTTTTGCTTTTAAGGAACCTGCATCTATTACGTGTGCAGTTGTTGGGGGAGTAGGTACCCAAAAGTGTTACAGTCAGCACTTGCGATTTCCGTTAAACATTGGCGAGGGGGTTTTGCGTTACGTAATATATGCACGTTCCCTAGGATCTCCTACCACACATACATAGAGACAATAGATAGGTTGGTACATGCCCCTATGCATTGTTCGGTGGTTTAGAGAAACTGAGCATGCGCATTTTGATTTTCGGAACACCCTACCAACCGTACATACATAGATAGATAGACACGTAAATTTTATCGATTCTGCGATTATAATATAGAGATTTGTTTCCAATTGTCTGCTCAGTCAACATTTTAAGCTACGATAAAATTGATTGTTTACCAAAACGGAAATGCAATATTTCCTGGCAAATGAATTCAATTTAATGGAAAACTTAAATTAGAGAATCACATGCGGACAATTGGTAAGGTGTAATTAATTAATTGTTACGGCGTATCAAATAAGATTTATAGCATCCTACATTTAAAGGAATCATGATTTTTGTTTCATATTACGTAAGATCCAGTTGAGGAAGTATATATTGGTTTGAAATATCACCACAGTAAATTTAATTCATTGATTAATTTAGGTAGACTCAAGCATAATGTGTAGACAATTGTGCACATAGTTAGAGCAAAGAAAATTGATTCTTTAAGCAGAATTAATTGAAATGGTAGACAATGTATGCGTAAGTACCTATGCTCCATTCACATTTTTGTTCTATTTGCTGATAAATTAAGAACCCAGACATAGGGATGTTACGTATAGTCTGACAACAACCACATTAATACGTTAATTCATTCAGCTACTAGGCACACACAGACACAGAAGGTAGTTTACTCATTTTGCAGGGTTCACTTAGCAAAAAATAATTATAAATACTTAAGTGTAAACATATTGTTTTGTGTAATGTGTACTTCCCTATGACTGTTGCGTACTGTCTACCTTCTACAAGTACTTCCTTATTCTTTAGGATATCTGAAATGTTTTGTGATACGCTTGTTGTGATTTATTATGACGAATATAAAATTGCATGGAAAATGAAAGCCCTTACATGAACAATTGAGACGAAACTTATTACTGCTCCAAGTAATTGTGTAGAGCTTAGTCATCAGTTTGTTAACAATACACTACTACTTCTTTGTGCACTCGTTTGGATTTATTGTGAATGCTATCGCATTTCAAAATGACACTTACTTGTACGACGACGGAGATATGCATTTAATTTTTTAGCAGTAGCACTGAAATGAAGACTGACATGACAATGTTGACAAGACGAGAATGTTTTCTCATTTCTACCTATTTTATATTTACTTCAGTCTCTTAACAATCCTCACTCTCATCTATCATCACATTCAACTACTGAATTAAAAACTAAACAAAGTTATCTAAAACAATTAATTTCCTACAACTATTTAATATCAAGACAAAAGGAGCCCACTCACAAAATGTTCTTTCTAATGTTCTTCGTTCATTTTTGCAACCAACATATCAATGTCTTCTCGCCTGTACATGTTTTGACATCTAGATTTTTAGCAGTTGCTAAAAATGATAGGAATCTGGTATTACATTTCTAATAATGGTGACAAAGACATATTTTGGAAAAACTTCATTCTAAAATATGCTTTGAAAACTATAGGATTTAGTCTGTCGTTTATAATGCTTGACAGTGCATAAAACCTACAACAATTAAAACAAAGCATTGGACGTGGAAGAATTATTTTCACGTAAATAGGAAACCTTCAGTTTTATTCAACACAATACTTTAACGAAACAACTTTTACTCTGATCTACTTTATTATGATTTCAGCAATGGAGATGCAGACAAACAAATGCTACGGAACAACGATTTTAAAGCACATGATTATATGCTTTGAAACATCTTCATTTAAGGACGTACTTCTACAATGCCAAACACTAAGCTTTTTTAATTGCATGTTGTCTTCGTGGCTTTTGCTTTCATTTTCGTGAACCGAAATAAAAGTTATGAACAAAATATCTACAGCTAGGATGTATTACCAAAACTTAATGTAATAAAACAAGACAGGTTTCTTAAAGAACTATTATTTGCATTCAACCACTATATATAGAAGTACCTAATATAGAATATTTTATATCCTTGATATTATTATGTAGCATTAACTTTCAATTACGGTTAGTTATGCACTATTAATTTCAATGCATTTGGTATTCAATTGCATGATAATAAAAAATAGACAAATTAGAATTCATTGACGTGTGTGGTAGTACACACTTGATAAATATATCTGATATTAATATGGACACTATCTATAACGTGATATATTTGGAATGTTATCTCCATAACCTAGAAACTGTAGGCAATGATATGTAAATATAATGATAATTTATGCCTAACACATTATAATAATAAAATAATATGCATCTTTAGTTTTCAATTAGTATAATCGCAATGTGCATATTCGATTTAATGTGCATGAATACAGGTTTAATAAACTTTCGCTTCGTTTTGATGACTCTAATGTTTTACGTGAGTCCATTATCCAAACGTATTAAGACCATTCGGTTCATACTTATCCTAAGTAAGAGTCTTATCGTATTCTTAATGCATAGTTCCCCTCTATCGTTCTGTTTGTACGTTTTGGCGTGCCTATGCTTGACTTTTTCATGAGTAGGAACATTGAGTAGAAAATAATAATGTCATGTCGATTCATATAGATTCTTTTGAGTTGGATGTAACAAGGCTTAGCTTATACCTTAAGACAGATATACAATGCAAATGATTTATTTCGTTTTTGTTCATTGAACATCTCCCTAAATGACAGTTGTGCTTTGTCTGGGTGAATTTGTGGATTTCTTTTTGCATAGTATGAACTAAGGAATTCATTTTACGCTTATTTTAACCCAGCCCAAGCAGTCATGCCAGCCAACAGCCTATCATCATAATCAAAACCTCATCATCCATAATAATGGCATAACAAAGCAGCAGACGAGTATTTTCTTTTGCTAATCGTTTCGCTTCTTTGGCTTTCTTTTTAAGCATTTCTAGAGATATTAGACACGTGTCTCTTTTTCGCTTATCCGTCCTTACATTTACATTACAATCAACTGACAATGACAATTAGTCACAATCAAAGTGAAATGCCAAGGCAGAAAAGCAATTTACTAACAATAATAAATATTTACTGTACTCTCATATTCCTACTTCAGACACACAAAATGTCATTTTCATAACGATTGGACATTAGAATCTTTTATTCTACAAGCTATACCTAAATACGCGTGTCTCATTTTCTACGTGTTGCATTAAGTTTCACTCACGTAGCGTCAACGCACTGGTGGTCAAATGACATTTCCGATATTAGACAGTGTAGCAATATTTTCTAGATTTGAAATCGCACGCAAATTAATCGACATTACATTATTGTTCATTCTTACCTAACGTTTTAGGTTATTTGAATGATTCTCTTGTAGTTAAAAAATAAGTTGCAGTCAATAAAAGTAAGCAGTTGTTTCTAGTAAATTATAACACATTTTGGACTTCTTGGGAAGCATAATATGTAGTAAAATGTATTAAAATTACAAATGTAAATTACTTATCAAGCACAGATATCTGTGTCACATGACACTAGACTCAAATGGTTGAATATTTTGTCTGCTATCAAAATGTCCCTGCTGAGTCGCTATACAGTTTTTACATACGCTACGGCCTTATAAAACGCATTTGCATTTTTGAATATACAATATACCTAATGCTGTACAGAAACAAGATACGGGAAACGTCTAGAGAGAATTCTGAGAAAAGCAGTAAGATTATATTTCAGCTGTGGTACAGAAAGTAGCTCTTAAATAATCTTTTGATATAAAGACAAAGACATCCGTAAGGTACGTCCACATGGTAGAGAGGACAAGAAAAATGTCTACAGAGATTAATTAGAGTCTGTCTGAGAGATGAAATCTGTGTCCGTGTCTCATCTTCGTCCTTCTTCTTCCCTTACGTTCATTCAAAACATTATTCATATTGCGTTTGTTACATTTGCATAGTGCAATCAGTTCTATAGGATATTTAGGTAAAGAATAATCTTATCTTACTTTGAAATAAATTATAATTACAAACCTTTGATAGTGACTACTGATGCAACTACTAGATATAGTACTAACTTAACAAATTAAAATGAACACT
This sequence comes from Tomocerus qinae, assembly GCA_020055645.1. Taxonomy (NCBI): domain Eukaryota; kingdom Metazoa; phylum Arthropoda; class Collembola; order Entomobryomorpha; family Tomoceridae; genus Tomocerus; species Tomocerus qinae. The sequence goes on along the minus strand of CM034547.1, from coordinate 14,467,271 downwards.
GTATCGGATATTTCTAATGAAATTTGCAAAGTGGTGTTAGGGACGATGTGGACCTTCAGATCTGCATACTTAATAAAGTTTAGTTTAGTACTGTATTTAGCTGGTTTGTTTGTACAAGGAAAGACTTTTCTGTGGTATAGGATTATGCATAGCCAGTGCAGTAGTAGTAGTAGTACAGTATTTACAAATGCAACGCTAAAGTTGGAGTGGCCATTGTCGAGTGATTCCCAAACTAAGCTGACATGACATGACTCTCATCGCGTTTCACGCTGTGGATTATATTACTAAGTGAAGGATGCTAGGAAATTAAATTAGAATTTACTACTCTAGCCAATGTAAATATCTTTATGGTAATAAAGTGCCTACATGTTCATCTGCCTATGCTATTTTAAATGGCCTTAGCAAACACTCTACGGGCTATGTAGATTTAAATAGTTAAATGAAAAAGTAAACTTTGTCTTGAATGAGATAGTGAAATGTCAATCCCCAGAAGAAATGGAGTCCTTGACGGACACTACTGAAATCATTTTGACTTGGTTTGGCTTGTTTGACTAGCATGGCTTTCTTGCAATCTATCCTCGTTCTCATTATACTAATTGCAACAGTCTATTGACTTGAGAACATCCAATCCACTCACATAACAAGCTAGTAACTGTACACAAGACCAACAAAAGTATGCATTACCTACACTTGATTGATCAATTTCATTATACGATATATGAATGACATTAATTTAATTTGATTGGATATTTATTTTGCTCTGCTCGTGCACAAAAGAGACAATTACAATCTCATTATTTCATCATAGCTTGAATAAGTGGGAAGGTGGTATGGAATTTGCTCAAACTCGTCCTATTACTCGTGTTACAAGTGAAATCTATACACTCAGAAATCCTCTTTGGTCATTATTATGCATTAACACATTATACTCTACCTCCATGCCAAGATGTCATTTCCAAACCAAGTAATACTTATAGGTATCCATATCTCAAGGTGTTATTCTGCTTCAATCTAATTTTTTCTCGTTTGCTAGTCAATTCTCATTTGTCCATGTTTGCTATGCAAGATATCTATATCACTATTGCATTGAAAATGGGCATTTGTCACAATCTGTAGCATGTGGAATCTAGAGTAATGCACTATTTGTAGCCCAGTAGCCAATCACTACTACCTTATTAAACAAATAATAGATTACAGTGTCCCACAATGTGAACTACTGCTTTGTCCATGAATCCGACACAAAAGCAAAATTGAATTGTGATGTTCAACCTATCAATAAAATTAGATTAATAAATAAACTCATAATGTTAAGCATCCTTTGCTATATGCATGAAAAATCCTTATTATTGTTTATCGAAATTTTTATATTGATTCAATGTAGTTGATAGCGTTGACAGCCGACACTGCTACTTACAAAAGTATACATAAAATTACAAGTTCAGCATTGACACGGATTATTGATTTGGGCTTTGGAATATCATCATCTCTGCCAAGGCAGATTCTAAATATTACTTCTGACAGAGAAATTTTGTATCCATTATACTTAATGCATAATATGTAATTTTATTAGCTAGCAAGAATGAAATTACTGCTATAGAAGCTGATGATGCTATTGTGACAGGTATAGAATTACTCTAGAAACATCCTACATTAGTAGTTAATTGTACATTTTTAGATTGTAATTTTAAAGATAGATTCTTTCTTTGCTGTACACAATGGCATACATTCCTCTTATCAATTATCTGAGAACTTTTAAGGTCTATTTGATTGTAGCATTCGTTTGAACTTTGAAAGATTGGAGTAGTGAGATAGAGTTACTAAAATGATTGAAGCAAAAGCCAAATGAACGATAGAGCCGGAGAGCTCTGTCAGACTAAGAGATATTGATTGTGTCAATTACAACTGTAGATTCCACTGCACGCCAGGATGACATTGACGTGAGCTCTGTGCTTTAGTAATTCATTCGTCCGTAGCTGTTGTATGTGACCGTTCTGTTATGATGCAAGTCTTTCATTCTAATGGTGAATCCTTCATTTACTATGGTCGTCAAATAACTTTGGACAATAAGATTGAAGAACAATAAAACCGATAAGAAAATATAATAGGCGAGTTCGCGGTTCAGTGAGCACGAACAAAGGGCTCACTGAAGCACGAACTCCTGTATTGTTCTTGCTCACTGAACCGCGAACTCGCCTATTATATTTTCTTATCGGTTTTATTGTTCTTCAATCTTATTGTCCAAAGTTATTTGGCGATCATAGTACAATTCAATGAAAGTGTCTATGACATTTCGCTGCACTGCCGATACATCAAACACAGAAAGTGAAGTTCTACAACACAGAAGGTCTTATCATTCTCATTTCATTATCCAGTCACGTCTTCAATTCGCAGCACAAAATGAAAATGTACAACATTAACAGTTAACACGTTATTTCAAATCTCTCGCATACCAATCTAACATAATGCAAATGCATTCATTCGCGCTATTATATTTTGTTACTTGTTTTATGTGAATATAACATAATATAATGTATTATTTCATCTTGACTCATTTGTGTCTATAACGGACTGAGACTCAAGTCTGTTTGTTTTGAAATTGACATACTAAAATACGATTTTAAAAATCGTGGAGTACAATGTTGAGCAGACCTAACGTAAGCTTTCAGTGTACAACAAATTTAGGTACCAGAGCATTAAAACCAAGGATAAATTGATTTTGGGTTTTCTTATTTGCAAGTTGCACGCTTTTCGCTACAGGAAGTTAATTAGCATCAAACTACCATTGAACTACTAGCTTAATTCGTTCAAACGAGAGGCTATGGTTCAAGATCTTACTAATGTGTTAAAAAATAACAATTCACCAAAGGAAAATTATTGAAATATTATTTCCTCAATAGAAGGAATTGTTCATATATAGAAATGGATTTTTGCTAGTTTTGTAATTGGAAATTGATTCATCCATACTGGATTTATGGCGAGTGTCCTTTAGAGTAACTGTTTCTGTCAAAGATAAATCGCTTTTAAACTAAGTCACGTATGTATTTTGCAAAGGAAAAAAACTATATATAATTAAAGCTTCGATTTGCAATTTAAGGTATAAGGTATGGATTGTTAGGACGGTATAGATTGTTAGTTTGGTATTTATTTGTCAGTAGTCAGCAGCTCATAATCGTGGTGGAGGCCGTAAACTTTGGGATAATGACTCCGCGTATTGATTACGGTTTACTTTGATTGCTTTTTGTTTTAGTTAGTTTGGGGATATTCTGTGTCGCTATGTGATGTGGACTAGTAGGTAGAGATGAGGGCCGAGCCTCACCCTATACTAGCCAGTGGAATATATTCAGAAATAGTTACGCTTCATAAGGATTAATGGTATTTGGGAGTGGATAGGAGTTTTGGAAGGAAAGGATGGAGTGGATGGTAGAGTGTTTGTAAATGTATGGTAAACAGTGTTTGGTTTAGTCGTACATGAAACGGTGCAACACATTGTCGGTGGCACATGTCTTTCCCTATCTTTTGGGCTTGACTTGTCTACTTTACACATCACTAAATTCCTAATGAAATGCAAAATGCAAATTATACTCCGAGTATGGCCATGATTTGCTACTTCACTCTAGTTTTTTGTATTACTATAAGCACAACTGAAATCCCGTAAATCTCATTTAATGTGTACACTAATGCAATTCTAATGATTTATATCGCATAACAAAGTATAAAGTCCTGCTTATCAGTTGCTGCAGTTATTCGTGTGCTTGAATTTGCAAACATATTAAATTATAAAAGTAGAAAATTATGAAAGCAGACAAGAAGGGTAAGGGATCTGTCCTATTTAATTTGTTAAATTCGGTTCACTTGAGTTCGTGATCATGTCATCAAGTATTATGTATGTATATTTCCCCTTGGCTGTTTAGAACGCTTTTGAGATGTATTACAGATCACTTCACTCTCTATGCTTAAGCTCTTTCCAAATATGTAGTTCATTTGTAGAGAATATTATATTTACAAGAGAAAGCCATATTGTGGAAGTCATAATAGAATATCTTATACTTACATAAACATGGTTAGTGATTATCGTGCTAAAAGGGTTCTTTCGTCAAATCCCATTCACCCACTAGCAGTAGTGCACCACTTTGTTTGGTAGAAACTTAGCAAAACAAATATCTTGGGAATGTTCCTTATGAGTGTGTTTATGTAAAGGAACTAAAGAACTTAGTATTGAATTCCCAGAAGGCCCTATGTGATATGCATGGGAAAACGTTGATGTCTACATCGTTTTAATTCCATCGATCTATGCATTCTATCGGAAAATTCATTGTAGGTCTGCAAATACAATTCCTTATGTATGGGTTTTACAATCCGTTCTATATAGTTAAGAAACGATGTACAGTCCTTGCTGTCAGTACTGGTGTATACTATAATTTTGAGCGTGAATAATACATGGAATGATTTCTGGTACTGGCACCGTATGGCTTTTCTAATGTTAGATTGAATTTTGTTGATTGCCTTCCTTTTTCTCTCTCGGTGTGTAAGATTATAAAGTAGTATTAGAATCTGATCTGATTTGAGCTAGGAGGTTAGTACTTTGATTGAGAATTGGAAGGATGTAGACAAATGCACCTGAAACATGCATACCATAGAGCCAAGAATCCTACGGCACATTTACTAACGTAATAAATGAGTCTGGAGCTCAGAAATTCATTCTTTCCCTGCCAAGTGCTTCCCAATCCAAATTTACTCAGTTCGTTTATGGTTTTTGGTCTGTTCTAGTGTTGTTCAGTGTGGTTCTGAATTGTGGTTTGTTTAGGCTCATCTGGTTTGCGCTTATTTGATGATGTGGATTTATTTATTCCAAATAATAATATATCCTGCTACTCCGTACTATACATAAGTGTGTGTATAATAGTATTGAAAAGGATTCTCACTCATCCCCCGCATTTCATTTGCTATACTCGCTATACTTTCATGTCAGTTTCAAGAGATATTTCATCCTACATACATGCAAATATTCAGACCCATGCATCCCTAACTCACCTAAATTAAATCGATCGTAATTATGCTTCCCCGTGTCTATCAACATCCGTCTATCACATAATTACAATAAGCCTCACCGTTATCTCGTCAACTTTCTACGAGTGTTTATTGGCTCTGTAGTATAAATACAACACCTACACTTCTACAGTCTCACAAAAGTCTGTTTGCACTAGAGTCTGAATTAATGTTGACTTTAGATGCACACGACTAGCCAACAGTACAAATTAAGTTTATCTTCTTCGCCTTTTCCTACACAACTCGACTTCATGTTCATTAGTGGCTCACGATTTAAGTCAACTGTACGACAGAAAAGCCCAAATTGCTCTATATGATACTTCTTATTATGGTATGTATTCTTATGGCTTCCAATATCATAACTTTACTTGCTACGTTGCTTTGTCCAACTTTAATTACTTTATGCAGAATTAATTCATAGGAGTAGCTTCCAGCGAAAGTTAAATACGTCGCTAGTCGCAGTCGTAGATTTTGATTATTGTTGAAACATTGCTTTTGGCATTCAACAACCTACAGTTAAAGTCATATAAATACTTATCCTTGCCCTTTTCACTATAACTGTGGGCTAGAAACTTTTTTAGTAATAAAACGTTATTTGTTATTGCAAATTATACCCCTTGCTTCTTTAACTATGACTCACTCACAACAATCACAATCTTCAACCAACTTGCAAATAAATGCTTACTGTTAGCAGTTGGACATTATCAATGTACTTAAGCCATTCGCATCATAAATACTAAGTTTCAATTGTCATAATAGTAAAAATTCGTTTGTTTATGTACACAAGTACAATCTTTTGTGTGGTTAATATTACATTGATAAGCTACTGCTTTAGAGGAGGTTTATTTGTCTGTGACAAAAGAAAGCTGATTCATTCTCTATTTTAATTATTTTCTTTTGTTGGCCATAAAGGAGTATAGACAGTTAGACAATCTCTAAGTTTGCTTTGTCGGCAATGCAAATTAAATAGAAACAATAAGCCAAGATTAATTTTGCTTTAATGTTAAAGGCTGAATAAATTGGCATAGTAGATGTAGATTTGTTTGCAATAAAGCTATGGAAAGTACGCAAAGGAATCTCAATTGAATAATGATATCAACCAGGACAGGCCAGGGAGATAAGAGTAAGTGAGAGCTAACTTTGCTAGCCATATTTATCCTGCATTTAATAAGTTGCTTAAGAAATCAAGTGTAGCTATACTAAACAAGTAGAGTAGTATTACTTTAGGTTAGCTTGTTTTGATGAATTTACTAGCACATATAGTAAATGTTTACTGATTATCTACGTACGTCGTTGTAAATGAAGAAAGAAGGTTTCCGCACAGAATTAACTTCATAAATACCTATCTGATTTACTCAGCACAGTTTTTGTTATTGTAGGTACTGTGTACTACTTATTAGTAGATAATAAATATTAGTAAACATAAACATTATGCGCGTCCATGCCACATAATAAGATACTCTGCAATTTACAACTAAAGGAAACAGGAGAAGCTTGATAAACTCTAATAACATGAGAACCCGGTTAATATCCAACATTACTAATACAGAGTATGAAGTAACATCTATTGAATATTTACTGAAGGAAACTGATTTTTGTCATGCATCGAAGGAAATAAGACTTCAGATTCTATATTTACATGAAAAGTTAATTTTACAGACATAATAAAGTACATACGTTGAAGAAATTTCTAATCTAGGTAACCAGCTGGTTCAAAAAGACTTCAATCAAACCTACCTATTTAAATTTTGATTTAGTCAACACGATTAACTATTACTACAACTGCGTCCAAATTACTTATGGTTATATTGCAGAAGTAGGTACGAGGTAATTAATGATTTAAGAGATAAGTAGATAGAGAAGGAATTCTATCGTATGTTTTCTGTCTTGACATGTTCTAATTTTCATTGTGCATCTTCTTAAGAATCTTTTGAAACTGAATTCTTATATCAACTTGGTTTTGTCGAGCAAAAACTGTAGGGAAGAGTCTTGTTGAGTGTATAGGTACACTTCCTCTATTTTGACACTTCAGCAACATCACAGATAAGCTGTAACGGCTGTGACATACCATTAGGACTGACAATTAAGTTGATAATGACTGTAATTTAGCAATTAGTAGTTACATAAAGTTCTTGTAATATCAGGTTGTTTTATTTATGTTAGTTCGCACTGATCTTGTACAGGAATTCATTTGACCTAATTTTTAAGCCTGGCTCATGTAAATGGTAGTATTTACTATCCTTTCTACTACAGACTATCGTACTCTAAAGGCATAAATTATATGGTACTGTATATTGCCCCAGGGACTGTAATAGTAGTATTTATAGAAAATCTTCTTGTCTTACGTCATGAAATTCCCGTGAGGCTGTAAATTAAATTAAAGAAAATAATGCATCGCGAAGTAAGGATTCTGAGTTGAAGCAGAGAATCCTTTTTGGTACCTTATTCCCTATAGCAGATTCATTGATAGTACATGATATGGATATCATGCTAAGAATATCTAACTATATTTATGTATAATATTGTAGGTATAATCGGATTTGTTACTTCTGTCTACGATGCCCTAGTTGAAAGTACATTGCATAAATTCTGCATTGAGAAAATGCAAAAAACTTGGGAGTATTTAAACCTTTAGTTCAATTCAGTGAATGTTGTCAGCTTAATTTTTTTGGTGTGTTACGTAACCTTAGCCAACTACTGAAAAAGGAATGCAACATTAGATGAGAGAATTTTCGCAGAATTCGGCTTTCGGCTACTCGTGAGTAATTTAATGCGGAGAGTTAGATTGGTCAAAGTGTGCATGTCCACTCCAGGAAATCACTATAAATCTTATCTTATCTATCGTGTGTGCTTTCTTCTTATCTGAATAACCAACAACTCAATATGCATGCAGACATGGTATGTTGGCCTTAGCCAAATAGTTTTTCAATTTCATTTCATTTCCTCATCCCATTCAGTCTTATTTAGCTTCTGACTTTTGAAACAAGCCTGCTCTGTTACACATAGTGATAGGAAATATAACAGACTGTGAATGTAATTGACTTTCCATACCTATAAAACTACAAAATGGTACAAGTGTTAGTTACTATTTGCAAATGTTGCGGTAAACTTGAAGTATGAGTATGTATGGCATTCCTTTGGACTAATAATACCAAGTTACAGTTTATTTGCCATAATTCACTCATGTCTATGTATTTGATAATTTTTTCCTGATAATCAAGTACTCCTTCTGTAAGTAGTACGAAGCATGTAAAATATTTATGACTTTCACAAAAACTAGATAAAATATCAGTTTAACTGTGCAATGTGCTATGAGTCAAGTACCTACAGATAATTGAGTACATAAAAGTAACACCTATATATAATTGTGAATTAGTACTTGGCTCGAAAGGGAATTGGCCGCGTGTCTCTCAAACAGGAGAAGTGATGGTAAGGAATTACGTAGGTTCGTATTTATAGAGTGTAGGTAATGCAAGTTTGGTAATCGAATATTCATCTCACACTCTAGCGAGAAACTGCATGGAATGAAATTTTCAAGCGAGCTGAGCATCACAAGCGCTATAAAATATAATTTTGTGAATACTGCTTCTATCCAATGTTGTAATAATGAGTGTATATAGTACAACATGTTACGAAATGGAAATACACCAATATATCTTATCTGCGGGTTGATGTTTTGAATGTTGAATAGATGAGTGAATTATTAATATTATGCAGTAGACTTAGACAGGCAACACATTCATGTCTCCCGGAGTTAAGTTAAGGACAGGTTCTCTTATTACATACAAACCCTCGACTACTAGACAGCTTAAGTAATGAGAAATGTGTTGATTTGGAATGTGTATGATTTAAAACAATTTATTCTCCAATTTATGCGAGACACACTGTGCTAATGATTATTAGTATTTTTCGACCCAAACTGGTTTCTCAACTATCTAAGCCTAATATTATTTTCCGTTGAGGTTTATCCTCACTTTTATTCAGATGGGAATTAGTCAAACCGCAGAAGGAATCGTCACGAAAATCTTCAGCACCCAAATATTTTTCATATTACCTACTGATATAATTCTAATATCAAGACTGGCAGAACGTGAAAAGTGTCTGTTTTAATTAAAAGTAGGCTGTTGGGACAAATAGCTCCAAGTCATAATGAATAGTATCACTGACCGAGAGGCGAGGGTGAGAAAATTAATAATGTATATAGGATTCCCTATTTCAATGTTGAATGCGTGACACTTGGATGCTAAATTGCATTACGATAGTCAAAGGATTTATTTACCTTAATGTTTTTTGCAACAGAAGAACTTAAATGGTAAAGCAACGACACTCATCTTATGTAAACAACACCAAAATTACATAAGTAAAAAGTATTGTATTTCATTCTACCTTTTAAAGCATAAAAATATGTTAAATTATGTATCACGATTTTCATATAAGGCACAACAATGTAAAGTATTATATGTGTAGTAATGACATTATTGCTGTACAAACAACTGAATGTAAATAGATATTTATTATCCGTATAATGAACATTCGTGTCGCGTTGTTTGGGAGTGCTACTGATAGTATAATGTGACAAGTGATTTACACATTACTGTGTACTAGTCCTAATGAAATATTCTCAATTACTAAATACAGGTACTGGGAGTAATAAAAGGAACAATAAAACATAAAAATTATATTACCCTACAGTATAAAATGTACCGTAATGTTGTTACTACTCTATTGCTCTACTAAATACACATTATTTATAACACTAACGAAAGATTGATTATTGCACAAACTATAAGTGTGCTAGAAATCTGTCTCAAGTGTGATTATGATCCTTTACTTTAAGATATTTCGAGTAATTTAGACTATTTAGCTCACAGATGCAGAAAGGCAGTCGCAAAATCATTTTGTAACGGTTTATTATAATTTGGTTCATTACAAAACAAATACTGTGGTGAATAGGATTTAAAGTACACAATTGCAGTACTATACTATTTAAATAGGTATATAAAGGAAAACCAATTTTTTTCTGTCTTGAATGTGCAACTGCATTATCCCAGAACAGACTACTTTCTTGAGTCACGTTGACGTTTGCTTGGAAGGGGATTAGCTATGCTTCATTCAATTTAATTCAATAATAGAGTAGATGTGCCTCGTAGAGTTTCACGTAGCTAGCAGCAGGTTGTACTTACTTAGTGTCCTTACCTACATAATATTACTTCATAAAGGTATTATACATTAAATCGCCATACTACTGCTATTCCTCATGGGAAATGGAATGATCCCGTTACCGTTAGTCTGGCTGAGTATACGCTTCATAAAGTTATGCATTGTGGGTTCCTAAGAATTGCAAGCTATGCAGGATTTGTATGAGGAGTTTATAACCTGCTTTTATCTCCGTACCTGACTAACCTTTCTTCGCACATTAATATTAATGTCTTATCTGCGTATGCAAATCTACCTTCAATTATGCATTGCTCTATGAGTAATTAGTGTCTAGTGTATCGTTGGAGAAACGGTAAGAGTGCACAAGGTCTATTAATTGAGTTTTTATTTACTACTAGTGAACCCAGCTAAGGGGGCAAATCTAGCACTCAAGAGAAATTCAGCAGGCCACCCATCACAGTAATAAAAACAATTTCGAAAACATCCCATTAGGTTGTTAACTTTGTAAATACAAAGTACATTTAAATTAATACACCTTTATTTTTTACAGTGGTTGGAAAAATTAGCTGCAGCCCCAACTTCCTGATTAAAAGGAATTTCCTACACCAAAATAATAACTGTAGATAGTAGCATCAAATATAGGGAACAATGAAAGACTATTTCCGAAAAAACTCCCACAAAGTTACCAAAACTTTTAAAATCGAAAAAATAAGATTCCCTCTAGGATTTTGGAAAAACGTTCAAATCCCATGAGTACAACTTACGAATAAATATTTTTAAAGAATAGTTAATTACCCAGTTCTGTTATTTAATTCTACAAAAAGATATCCCAACTGGCACAAAGGAATTAAGAGGGTAGTAAAAAGTAAACCTAGCTCTATTAAAAAATGTTGAATAAGTTTTTCGATATTATAGCAGAACCAATTTGGGTTAGAAGTTTTGAAATGCTATTTAATACGCACATTACGATCATTACGAAATGTTCCCTTTCGCTAATCATTTCCATTCGATCCCCACTAACCATTCAACCTTCTTATGTAAACTATTATTATTTAGATGTTATAACAATAATATGAAACGACTCATTTCGTTGGTTTAGAGGAATTGGGCTTGCGCATTTTACTTTTTTTGCTTTTAAGGAGCCTGCATATATTCCGTGTGCAGTTGATGGGAGGAGGGGATACCCAAAAGTGTTGCAGTCAGCACTTGCGTTGCACATGTGGGAGGGGGTTTTGCTTTACGTAATATATGCAGGTTTCCTAGGTTCTCCCTACCACACGTACATATATATATATATAGACAGGTAAATTTATCAAGTCTGCGATTATATATAGAGATTTCACAATGAACATATGAATTTGCGTAGGGAGAAATAAGATAAGTTTCTGTCAGAGCAGCGGAGCGGAGAGGCGTTAGACCGCGCATTGGGGGAAGTCTAGAATTATCTTATATATCAAAACAGTGAATTTATTAAAGGCAACATAAAAAAAGGTCGATAAACCGGAAAGTAAGTAATTAGCTGACTAGTAGAAAAGCTAATTTTTTACCCCAACTGTCAAAAATGCAAGAGTAAACTAGACTATTAAATCCATTACCAAGATAAACTCTACAGTTAACTCTTACGTTTACGTTGCCGTTGCCGCAAACAAAAGATTGCCATTTTAATAGGTTAATAAAATATAAATTTTTAATGTTACTACCAAGTTTTTAAAGCATTAAATAGCCACTTACTACCATTTAGAGGCTTAGAATCTATACGGATACATAAGAGTAACTATAAATTACAACTAGTACTGCGTTAAGTCAACGAGTTAATATTATACTTGAGCATTTGCATACAATGCTAAGTTAATCGCTCTATCTATTCATATTTATCTGTAGTTTATAATGAGTCAAGAATTCTTGAAAATGTTTTTCAACTGTAGGTACTTAAGAAGTTTGTAGTCTTATAGTTTATGTAATAGCAAAGCATTCCGCTTCAGTCCATTACCATTCGTGTAAACAATCTAATGCTGTTCTGTGATGCATGCATTGCATGTGACGACATGTGAAAGGAATCTGCAGTCTCACAATACTATGCAAACTTTCGATCAGCTCACCTTAACAAACCAACTAAGCTAAAGATCATGACATTAGCGAGAGGCTATTAAATAGTACAAGGGATTGCCGCACCCATCTTTATCTTGCCATTTTGTCTTAGCCATGTAACCCATTACGTTAAACAGAGTCCTACCTCTACTACCAATACATTATTACTTATACTGTGCGTTCCTCTTGTCATTCGCACCAAACACTCGCACAGTAACTTTGAAAATTCCACATTCTTCGACATTTATTACTACTAAACAGAAATGCGCTAAAAGAGTGTAAAAGAGAGTTAAAACAGTTGTTTTGACATTCATTAAAGTAAAATTAGCTACTTCAATGTTAAACTTGAGATTTTCAGAGAGTGTGCAAAAATAGTTCCTCAATTTTAGTGATAGTGAAATTGATAGTATTTCTGCTGCTTGGTGGTCTTTGTGTTTTATTCATTCAATGCTGATTGTTGATGTGTTTATATTTGTTTGTTTGTGTGCAAAATAATATTTTACAAGGAATAATTAAAAATTTGCAAATTCAGAATGATAAATGGTAATATTGAGTTGATGTGACGTGCATCTGGGTGGCTGAGTGATAAGAGCAACGGAAATTAATGGACACACTGTATAGAGTTATAAAATGCATGCAAAGAATCTTGAGGTGAATTGAATTCACACTTGGATTGGTACCAAAAGCAATCGAGTTGGAGACTAGGTACGTATCTAATCGAATCCCAATATTACAATCAACTTATTCTTTTGGAGTCGTCTGTCTGGCTATAATTTAATATGTATGTCTAATAGAAATAGTCTACTAACACAATGAAGTCTCTTTCATCGATGCTGATGATTTTGTTCGATTATTCAATTTGGCCAAAGGCAAGGGTTGACTTAATGACCTTGCATCAAAACACTCTACCATTAATGTGCGTATACTGCATTGTTCATGCCTACTACATACAAATATTATGACTTATTATGCTAGCGTTTCATTTTAGGTAGATGAATTAGTGAGCGAGAGGGGAGATTTAGTAGGATAACCAATACAAATTTCATACAGGGATAATTTGTTCTGACATAATTCTATATTGTACTTTATGTGCATTATGGCATTATGATTATGATCAATGGTCTACAAATTCCAGAGATCTCCCGATAAATATTATTGCTATGTGGGGATTATGTACTGCCAATTGTCCTAAACATCTCTAATCCATAGATCTCTGTCTTTCTATTACGCAATTAAAATGTATGAAGCCCTTCCACTTCCTTTCATTCATTATCTATTTTTACTTCGTGTACTAAAAATTAAAATTACGGGTCACCGGTTCTACTGGCTTTTCCACACATTTGGACCATCCTCTACCCACTTTAGCAATGCAAAATTGACTTAAAGCCCTGTACCATTTACCAATCTGTATACCATAAATTGAAATGAAATTAATTGAAAGAATGGATAAGTTTTGAAAAAGACGTTACAATTTTATTTCAAAGATTTCTTAACAGAAAACATTTGCTTCAAAATAAAATGTATTGTCTTAATGAAAATCTGCACATAATCAACTATGCCACATTTCAAGCCGTAGCGAATAGGCTGAGGAGGATTAAATTATAAGTGTCCACCATTTTAGAATAGCAATTAACAATTGTAAAATTATAAATGCATAAATGCACCTGCCGCTTATGTATCTAATACATGGATGTAAATTGGATGTCGCAATTCATGAGTATGATTGTTCATGCTGAGGAACGACAATAACTGTAGAGTTTAATAGAAAGATTATTTTATATGAATGGTCACGTAAATCATGTTTTGTTCTTTGTCCATAGTACATACATGTATAATAGTGTAAGGTATACATGGTTATACTTACTAGGCGAATTGTACATGCAATAGAAATTTGTAGTACTGCTATATAGCTTTAGATAAAGTGTATTAGTTTATTCTCTTGCAATCATGTTCCCGCAACATTAACGATGCAGCCATGAAAAACAAACAATAAAATAAAAGCGAGAGTCTCAGTAGGAAGCTATCTGATGATCAATTCTTTAAAAGTTTTTCCTCTTGATTCTCGTAAGTACTATTAAAAGAAATGTTTCTGCAATGATATTTATAGACGCTTTACGTCACGAAGATAACGTTCTGTAACATAGGAATAAAAATATCGGCTTGTATATGCATTTCCTCTTTATGCACTATTTTTTGTATTTATTACATTCAACTTCTGCAGTACGGAGATAAAAGCAAGTAAATAATATGTCATTTGTGAGTTCCTAGAACGATTAGATAGTTTTATTTTTCCTGTATTGTATTTTTTTTTCATTTGATGATTCTCCTAGGTAGATGTAGTAGGGAAGCATGTAGTAGGGAAGATTAGTGTAGTAATATAATAGTAATAGAAAAGACAATAATACTACTAATATGTGCTCATCCTTGTAATTTTGAAAGCCCTAGAGGCTCTAATGAAATATTTTATGACTTTATTTCATGCGTTTAGTGACCTCAGGGGATTAATTAAGTGAATATATGAAGTTCAACCTTGCCTTGACTTTACAGTCACCCAGAGGGATTATGGCAATCCTCATATCCAAGTGTAATGACAATTACCAAAAACCATCATGAGAAAGGATCATAAAGAGTCGTGCTTCAAAGTACTCATGAAAGCACCGAGGCTGGGCTCAACATCAAACCAAGTAACTACGACAGGTCTCCAACGAATTTACCGTGAGTATAAAAAAGTCAGAAATGAGTTGGTTTTTACGGAGAGTCTGAATTTCCTGTTTACTTGCGTTTTCACTTTAATACATAAAATGTGGTTATTATTCCGCATAATCACGAGACACAATAAAAGTCTAACAAAGCAGTTTTCCATTATCCTTTCTATGTACAATTGCTCTATAAACTTTGCACATACATTCATGTATGAAGCACAGTGACTGAATAGATTCTAATGGGATGGCAATCTTAGGACTGTCAAAGGACTCAGGAAAGAAAAGATAAACTTTTACTCTGTTTAGCCAGTGAATCTTTTATGGCACGAGTCAAAGCCCTCGAAAGACTAACACAAAGTAGAGACAAAGTATTATTGAGTCTATAAAAGACGTAGGCGGAGATCAAAATCGAATTTATATGCATAGAGACACTCATACTAACCTAGTCCCACTCTCACTATTCCGTAAGTGCAAAGTTGAAGTTGAGATGAGATTTTTTACATAGAGTACGAAAGTGTGCCTTACATTAACCAACAATGGCCAATGCATCATAGTGATATCATATCTAAATCAAAGAGATGCTAAAAGCACTGCAATACAAAAGATTACTGAAAACTACAAAGTATGTTTTTCCTTATAGCAGTAGCTTTATTACAATTGGGTGCCCACATTGCAAAACAATGAGTAGTATTGTGCCCATGAATGGGAAATGACGAAACGAAAGTGATACTGTGATGAAAAGTTATTTGATGTCTTTTTTTATTCCTCTTGTCCTTTTCATGTCCACATTGTTCGTAAATAGCTAACAAATGGAACGGATTTCGACATTTGTTGTGCTATAAAATGTAAGTGCTAATCATGAATGCATAAGGGATAGATACGGATGAGCACAATATGGAATCCTACTGTGTAGAACAAAATGTGCAAAAGCTAAAAAATTTCCTACTACGTCTCATGTCATTTGCATTGATTTCTTTCGCAATTTTCTTCAAGTTTATTTCCTCTCTCACAGTCAGTAGCATTTTACTAGAATCCTATCAACCTCTTTACAAGACATTATTCTCCTGAGATTTCTAATTCAATTTTTAATGTTCCTTTTCTGAAGACCATTCTACATCTAATACATTTTTTGACAAAGGAGGAAGGATACGTTTCTTCACGAAATATAATCGGCTTGGATAGAGACAATGTCCTGTGCAGTCCTATTAAATTGTATCAACGGATATTATTATTTGCTTTTGAGCAGGTGAGTGGGAAGTTTTATCTCCTTGTACTATGTCACAGAATTTCGTTTGGAGACATTCATGCCTTGAAATGGGATGTGTGGCAAAATGTAGTAAGGACTTTCATCCTTCTTGACATGACTTAAAGTCAACTGAATTCACTTTGAGAATTCAAAAGAATGATCAATGATCGGTTTAAGAATAGTAGGCTGTTCTTGTCTTGTCCTCAGTAGAAAGCTAAGCTATAGATATGAAATCCCTACTTGAAATGCTCAAAGGCTTTAAAAGGAGGATATTTTCACATTCTTAGCAATTCCGTGTGAAGTCTTTAAGTGTTATCTGAATAGGGACTAAAAGTACTTTCTCCCTTCTTCAATAGGAATTCTTAAGTTTAAGTAAATACTACATACATACATAGGTTTACTCAACACACTGACCAAGATTCGGAATATCCTAATAATAATATCAGGCTACGTATAAGATTGTCATGTCGTGCAGCATGTCTTTCGTCTATCTACATTTTCCAATAGAGAGACAGCTTGGCATTTTTTGCTAGCTTTTTATGATGTATTATGTTGAGGTATTTGTGTACATTAAAATTCTTGAAAGATGTTTGCCTACATTTTAATAGTGGCTGTGGCAGGTCAAGATCTAAATTAATCATGTATCGTTAAATTGTTTATTACTCTCGATCGTTAATAACTGATACAAGTAACACTGTAAGATGCTTCAGGCAAGGGTGTTTTGTTTTGTTTTACTGTTTTTATGTATGTAGTTGTAATTTGGTTAGTTGGACATAGACCTAGACACACCTTCCACTACGCTATGGTTAATAACTCAACAATAACACTAAATTAACAGAACAATTTCATTACATTTTACCACTACTCTTCATCGTGCTGTGCAAATTCTTACGTCGCTTAGCCTAGCATGAAAAAATGGTGAATCTGATAAAGTATAATATGCTTTCGTTTATAATATTAATCAATGCCTACAGCCGTATTTAGTTCCAGTGGGGTATTTTGCATGGTAAATTATATTGGGAATAAAATAACAATAGGCACATGATACATAGACGGTTTAGACACACTCAAACAATGAGTTTCGCTACATAAGAGTTAATACTGAAGGAATGCGCTAAGTGCAAGGTATACAGACACATATTAAAACTTTACACTTACAAATAGAAATTGTGTGCGTATTAATCCACAGAAAGGAAGAGATGGGCTTTAGTTCGCACGGATTCGTGCTGTCGTGAATTTTCAAACGATTCTTTTAAAGTTTATTATAACAGAGTACACTTATTGTTAATAGGTATTATCGTGTGCTCTATTGAATTGTGTTTGGTCTGATGGAACGCAACAACTTATAAACTTTACGTTATTCAATCTTTTTTTATTCAACTCAACTACAAAGACGGCACTCATCACTCAAATCTAGCGTGAAGGTGTTGACACACTGCTCACTCCTATATCTTAAGATTGTAATACACGTGCATTTGAAGAATGTTAATGTATCTACATTAATACTACAGACTTGTATGAAAGTTGTTCACACACAAAATATTCTCTCAGAAAAATATTGTAGATATGAATGCTCTTTGTATTAAGAATTCAGTGAAACGCAATGAAAGGAAGACATTCACATTCATATCAGACTCAGCATACTTACCACGATGAACATTGCAATACAAATCACTTCAACAAACCTTAAAGAATGATGACTACACAAAAACTTTTATTTTGAATACAAAAGTACAGAAAGGAGACGCAGATTGACACTTTTCTTTGAAAACATCTCTGTCAAGTTGAAAATATATTATTGTAATTTAGACTGGTATGCTGTAGTATATTTCTACTTACCTTGCAAAAAGGTTGAATGTGAAAAAACATACATACTAATATAGCCTAATCTATACATATAAATTGCGGATAAATATCTACTAAACTATGTATATGTTTCCTTTGTTTGCATCTTTATTTTATGAAATAGTTTAGCAAGAAATTCTTAGCTTGAATTTTTCATTGTGTACATTTCCAAGTACTACAAAGTTATGCATTCAAAAAAGGCTGACAATACCACGAATGTCACAAAGGGCAACTGACGCAGGAGAAAACCAGAAAACATTTGTTTACTTCTATACATTGTGTAACTTTTGTGTATTTATGTGTAAAATGTGTACCTGTAAAGTTAATATGTATGCGTACTTTCTAACCTAGGGGTTTTACTAAGAGAAGACGTTTCAAGGAGATTCTACTTGAAAAAAGCTGCTTTTCTCAAAATTTGGATAGCTGGCCAAGTTACACAAGACTGTAGGAATATAGTGTGTTGTATCTTACTTTCTAGCTCTCCTCAAGTTGAATTGATTTTCCTTTCCGGTGGTTTTCTTAACTTGCTTGTTTGCAAACGCATGTAAATGGTATCGAGAAGGTATCTTTTACATCTGGGAAGTAGCATGGGATGTAGTAACCTTTAAGAAAGGTCACAATTCGGCGAGTCAAAACTTTTCGTGTGAGTTGACTTATTTGATTCTATATTATCTCGACGGCTGTCTCAATTTGCTTAGATTTTGGGAGGAGAAGCACTCAAAGAGTCATGTTATCTGAAATTGTGAGAAAATCTGATTGTACCGTGGGCTAGTTTCGTGTCATCCTGTACGATTGAAAGACTATGCAGCTCAACGTCTTGTCTCTTGTCCGTTTCTATTACTTTCCTAGTACTTGGTGCATTTGAATATCTGATAAAATACTAACCTTACTTTGAAATTCCCATTTATGGGTTTTGCGTGTGGGCGGATTATCTACCTACTTGATGTGTTAGTCCACGCTCTTCTTGTCTAGGTTGAGGAACGTAACTGAAATTCTCATACGCTAGACAGAGGAAGTGGAGGAAACATCCTAGGAAATTAATGGAACAAAGTTCCTACAATGCCATGTGAATTTCACTCACAATCACAACTCAAAGTCAGTCTTCATGACATGACATTTGATTTAACTTCTTTTCTTTTGCTTTCCCCTCCTTTGAAATTCTAAAACTAATATAAAATGAAGAGGACATCTCAAGTAGAGCCTCTTTTTTGTCAATTTTACCCTTTTTCATTTTTCATTAGTAAATATCACAATTGTGAAGACATTTTGTTGAGAGAAAATTTGAATTGTTTGGAAGTTTTCCATGCATTTTAGATGACAGTATGAGTACGAGGTCAAGTTACTCATGTGAGATTCTATAATGTCCATATTTCATATTACGAGTGTCTCTATTAAACTATAAAAGTAGCAACCTAAACTATAAGAATAGAAAGAAAAGTTGATAAAGAATTCGTCCCTTTACATAATGTTATGTCACCTCAGTTCAGTTGCCTGTAAGTAAGTACGAAGTGTGTAGTTTGGCATAGTTTTGGACTTGACTGCTATCTAATCTAAGTATGTGCCTATTAAAGTAATATGTAGTGCGGAGTTAAGTGAGTGAAACGGAATGTCTCAACTTGCAAGTCTTCCTGACCTGGAAATCTGGAGCGAAAATGAGAAACTCTGCCAAAAAGAAGAGGAGAGCCAATAAAATAACAATAACCTGCAGACAGGTACTCTTTTCCTGACTCTGCCACGGAACGAGGAACTTTGTCTATTAAATCTTTGTCATTGTCCTACCTTAAATGGAGATAAATAAAGTCTTTCTTCTAAAGTGGATTGGATATTGGATTAGGTAGGTCAGGCACATAAGTAAAAAAAACCTCCTATCTAAACCATTTTTACAGATTTCAAAACAAAGTGGCTACGAGCCTTTCAAATGTGTTAGTTCTCCTCTTAACTTTCATGCTTGGCTAGTAACATGCATATCCGTTTTTCTCCAGATTCCAAATAGCATTTCCATTTTTATGGAATCGTTTTACTGTGGGACACTGGATTGTCTTTGAGTTGCGGTCGTTGATACAAAATATAATAAAAAAGAAGTGGCTAAACTTCTCTCTCCGATGTGAGTAGTAGAAGGGAGTATAAAATAAATTCCACATTCCACTTGGGAGCAATAGTAAAGTTAGAGTACTATTAGCAGGCTTATTTCTTTGGCTACTCTGAGGTTTCCTTCTGCCTTGAGAGTTTGCCCAGTATTTATTAGATATATAATATTCTAGCCAGTACGTACCATATAGTTATATATGAAGTGTATCGTAGTCTGTCGGTAAGCAAAGCAATATACACGTAACTCAAGAAAATATAGGAAAACCATAAATAAAATGATCGATCGATTCCTTTTCACTTGAGTGACTGACTAGTCTAAACAATTGACCATAACAGAAGCGACTTGCCTGGTGTTCTTAACTTTTGTAGACTTTACAGCTTTAATACATATCCCTAGTGGTTTTTTATCGTTTTGTCTTTGTCCCCACAATTTTCTCTCGAGTACTAAATTATTCCGCAATGATTGCTCGACCTTCTTCAAAGCTAAGGTTTCTGTCCTAGCTACAGGCAACAGTTTCCTTTCACAACAATTAATGTATTACATGAAATTCGGTTCAAAATCGACTTAGTACAAGTTTTAAAAGGTTTAGAAACGAGATAGGGCTTATAATCGAGCAATATACCTTACTTATGGGTGCCTTTGCTATAATGTGATATCAAAATGAAAACCCAGCCAAGAAAAGTCAATTCTTTGTAAAGCTTCCACAAACTGTAGTAGGAAAGGCACTATAATCGTAAGCTATAATGGATATATATTACTGTAGTAGTTTCCTTTTTGTTTGAATTTACGACTGTCTTTACTCTTAACTACCTCTAAGAAAGTCTTGCTCCACCTTTCTCCATTTTATGCATAGGGCCATTATATCACTACCCATTCCGTAGACAACTGCAAACTTATTTTACATTGAGAGTACAGCAATGGAGAGTTAATAAATATTTCATCGAATAACTTACTCTTAGTTAGTCTTAAGGAGAAATTCGTTTTCAAATAGTTAACACGTTCATTCAATAATGTGCTATAAGCTTATGAACTAGATCTTCTCTGTCAGGCACTTAAATTTTATTCCCATTTAATCTCAGAAGTAAACCAGGAATTAATATTTCAGCCACTTAATTGTTTATTATGTCCTTGCTCACCACCTACTTACTTTTAGGGGTTTATAAGTGCCAAAGCTGACTGTAGCTGTTGAAAAGTTAACACCTACTCAAGAATCGTGTAAAAAGGCGAATAAAGTATTGGCATTTCTGATGGTATGTTCACACATATTCATAAATACTTTAGATTCAAACTGGCGGAATTTAATATTCGGAGCTAACAGAATATTTAATATCGGAATTCCTACATTGTCATTGGACCCTGAAAAGACTATCCTGCTGACTCCCACCCATGCATATTAATCTAGTTATTCGAAAATTCTGGATGTGGCGAGCGTGAAAAATGTATGATATTTCCAAAAACTGTCCACTGTAGAGTTAATAATTTTATCTGTTTATTACATAACAAGATATAGTCTTAAATATGTTCTGCCTTTCAGTTGTAGAATTTTGCATGAATGTTGTAAACTTATTCAAGTTTCATCATCAGTTTGAAGTTTTGCAAGAAACTTCAGGAATAATTCGGTAATGCTATTTTCACAAAGCAAGAGAAAGCTAGGGAATTATTTTGTGTTCTTAAAAGGTTTATTACCCAAATATCCCTCGCTCCCTGCTGCAATAATAATATATGATATTCTCTACTAAGATATATAAGCTCAATAAATCAGGGAAGCATATATAGTGCAATGAATTTAAATTTGATTCACTTTGGTTTTTTGCTATGAACGAGGTAGGCACGAGTGAAATAAGTAGCGACGAATGCGAATGGTTTGTTACTGCTGCGAAAATGGCAATCCACTCGCACTCGCTGTGTGCAATAACATTTATTTTATGAGAATGACTTGACGAGTAGATCCTCCTGTTTAAGCCTAGGTAAATGTATAGTAAGTAGAGTTAGTATGAACTAAAAAGTATATTATGGTATTTCGTTGACTAGTGCTGGTGCTACTAAAGCCACATCTAAAATAGAGAATTGATAGTTTGGGTGGATGAAGAGCGCTAAGACTGGAAGGTAGGTGCCTATATAATGCATGGTAAACTTTGAATTTGGCGACGACAACTAAAGAAGGCAGAAATAACGGAAGGAAAGCTTTTATGTAATGTGAGTTATTCAGCTTCACTCGCTCTATTCAGGCTCTTCAGACAAAGCGAATGAGACGCCAAGAGCCTATAGGAAATGTTATTTCCCACTTTGTAATGAAAAATGTAGAAAAATCACTAGCTGTAAGTAGTAACTGGTGCAATAGTAATATCCTGTGATATCATATAAACTTTTTAGAGAGGGAGGTTCCATGAGAAATCTTCATCCTGAGATAAGACGCAGTATAGTTCCCTCCTTTTACGTATTGTGTTTACGTTTAAATATTATTTGGACTGACTGGGCAGATTGGTCATGTCGCCTGAGACAAACCTCTAAAATTGACCTTAATTCTTTTTATGAGGTATAGCTACAAAATAATACCATATCGATACACATAGTATACCCATTAGTATAAGTACCATCTACTACACTACATACATTGTAGCATTCCGTGTTTATTAAAAGAGGATGTAGGTTAAAGTAGGATGCAGCTAAACATGTTTTCCTCGGATGTTACCAGTTAGTTAGTTTGTTGTGGCAAATGATTCTGGAGGATCGATAAACGTCCAGGGAAAATTACAGTACGCTAGAGAAAGTAAAATGATTTGTTTGTGTCTCTATCTTGAATTACATAGCAATTGTGTCAGTACTTTGTATTGTACTAAACACTTTACTGGTAAGTGAAAATAGAGTGTCAATATCTAGTACATCTACAGATATTAATGGAGTTTGTTTCAGTCACTACTAGATGAAGACATGATAACACGCATAGCTTTGTTCTCTGACGATTTCTCTATTTGGCGAAGTAAATCTCTATTCCGAATAAACACCATATGAGAATCCTTATTGTGAATGTGATGAAACGCAATAAATTAGCATAGAACCACTTGAAAATAAAAATGTCCTGAATTTAATTAATTAATACATGATTTAATAGATGTAAATTCATATCTTAGTTGCAGTTATGCTCCCAAACAAAGGTATTTTTATTTATTTAATGACTTAATATGCTTATTTAGTATCCTTACTTATTTGCACATAGTGGTATGAATTGACATAGATATTTCTATGTAGTTCAAAAGCTTTAGTAAGGTTCGCCAATGAAATATTCGTTTCAAATAAAACGTACTTAGGCTAACTAATTGTATCTCAAATGCAAAAAGTGCTTTTATCTTCTCATTTGGTCGTTGAAAAGTAAGCATCTAGCATTTGGTTTCTTGAATACGGAAACATTACCCATTTTATTGCGTTCAGAATTGCAATGAAGTAGATTACTGCATTGAGTGCATAATAATATATTGTTGCCCTAAAAGTATATTTGTTTTACTTTTTCTTGGTACAATTCTTATTCTGAAAGTATAACGTGTTTGTAGACTGAGTCGAGAAGTTCCTACCTAGGCTAAGCATTGAAGAATATATAAATGGATGAAAACCTTTTTGTCTGAGATGCTAATGTTATGTATTTGGTAATCCTGCAACCTCAAGGCAATGCTAAAAAGTAAATGTATAGTTCACTTACTTTAGCATACCAACGAAACCCAACAGAAATGTTATGGTTATCCTAATAGGAGTGCAATAACATTAAGTAAATCGAAATCTGAAGTTAAGTAAGCAGTAGTACGAAATGCAGTACTTAAGTAGGCATAGAAAATATTGGTATTAGCCAAGTAAATATAAAGTGCATTGGTATGTATGTACGGTAGGTAAGTCGAAAAAATGTTTGGTCATAGCTGCTTACCTAATTTTGTTTTGATTGACAACCATGCAGATTCTGTTAGAGTTTGTACAGAAGGCAGAGTCAACGAAGTAAATCGGTGGAAAAAAGTTAAAGCTTTAATTCTCAGCACTTTCTTTGCAAACTGTCTGGTAAACATTAAAGTTAAGTCAAGCTGTCTACGCAGCTCAAAGTTAATCCTCCAGTTTACTAGAGAATCCTACTAAACTAAAGTGGATTTTGCATTCCAAGTCCCAAAGCAGCTCTAATAACCCGAAACATCCCATTACGAATCCATCAGGTTGACTTGGCTAAGGATGTCGACAGAGCTCAACTCTGTCGAATCGCTGTCTCGTGAAATTCAAAACTCTTTCTGTCTATTGAAAACCTGAGAATTTCACAAGATGATGGGACATTTTCAAGAGTTCTTCTACCATTTTAACCTTAACTTACTGTACTACTTAACACTAATGCTCTTCAATTGTGAATTCATTGTTCGTTAGTTTATTGAGCGAATTTAGCAAAATCCAAGTCAGGAATATCCGCCTCCTGAACACGACTTTCTTCACGAATTCTTTCCATTTACATTTCATTACAGCATTCTTATCCCTACTAAATGAGGATCTCAGGTTGAGTGATGAGACAGAATGGCATAACTATCACTACTGTCTCGTGACTCTCTAACTAAATAAAAAAAGCCAAAGGGTAGAGCAATCAAACCTTACGTTGGAAAATACGCGAAGGAGGAGGAGGCGATAAATTGATTATACTGCCATTAAGGAATTTGCATTAAGAAACAAGATTCACCAATTTTGTTAACTGTTTCCTTGCGTTATGGTGGCAGAATTTGCGAAAAATAACAGTTTTCAGGGACGAGTGGTTAGGGCGGTTGTCTTACCTTGTTTGCTCTTTCTCGTATCAACCAGTAGTCTGAGTCTAGTCTAATGTAGTGGGAGCAGTTTAGTTATTCTTGTTTCTTGGGCCAAAGGGTTGGGCGCCTATTAATCGTAAAAATCCTTTACCTTTATTCCGTACTGGATTCCTTCGGGATTTGGTTTTCTTCATTCCTACGAGATACTCTATTCAATAGAGTACACTGTGCTACTAGTTAATTGGTACAAACCTCAACTCAACTTGCACGCACATTCTACATCGGTATTATATGTATCTAATGGTTTTCTTGGGTCTTCCTTCTTGTCTTATTATTCTCTACCTTGTATAACACAGACATACATTTTAATTCATCCCAGGTTACTGGTACGATTCCGCTTAATATACCACGCTAACAATGAATAGTTAGTGGAGCAAATAATATATTATTTCATGGAATCGGCTACCTGTTACCATTCTAATTGTACAACATCAGTACCATCGTGATACATTAAACAATGTATCCTTATGCTGTAAAACTAGATGAGCTTTTATAAACGTTAGTCACCTATTGCATAGGGAATTAGATGTTTGAATCTACATATCACTATCATTGATTTTAGACATTACAGGCTAAGTAATTACTACTGAATAGTTGGCTGCTCAGCCATGTTTGCAATTCAGAGAAAAGTCTGTTGAATACAAAAGCAAGTAAAGTTACTAAACTTGGGTGCTCAAAACTACTCGCGAGTTATACTTGGCTATCTGGAATAGAGTAGCTCTCAATAAAAGAATGGATGCTCTACTTACTCAGATCTATTCTATCTGTATTTACTTATGACTGGAATCTACGACTTAAATCTATTGAAAGAAAGTGGACCTTGGCATCATTTTAGGATAAAAATTATCCATCAAAAAACGGGATCGTTCTTCTGGTGCATAGTTCCTTTTCTAACCTTGAAAAGGAGTGCACATTGTAGAATTCTTTTCAAAAACTATAAAATATGTTAAGTGCAATACTCCTATAGGAAAGTCAAGTATTTCATGATGACGTTGTCTCAGGAGTATCCGATTTACTTATTTACTTGTAGTGCGTTTCCAGTGTAGAGGAAGGTTATGCTTCTAGTGGTACTTGATAATTACATCTATATGTATTTGGCACAGAGATAGTAATTGAAGTTAGATAACATTATTATCCTATCTTCAGAACTGCTAATGGCTATGCATTGTCACTTAAATGGTAGAACAATAAAACGGAAGTAGTGATCTAATCTTGTATGAAAGTTTGATCGAACTTTCACTAAGGTTCATTCTCTAGAGACTTGAGCCTCTTGACAAATTGAGAAGTTTGAAGTTGATCTTTGAAAAGATGGTGATAACACAATCACCGACTTGTGTAGATAAGATTAATAGTAAAAGCAATGGCAGGGTAATATTACCATCTCTTGTATAATCGTTCTTTAATTGCTGATGAAAGGAAACTTGCAATTGAATAGAGACCCTTATTAGTAGCTAATTATATACACTCTATAGCCCATTCAGTAGTATTAATCAATACTAATGCTTGCTATATGCAGTAAATAAATTCCTTCCTTCAAATGAACTACCTTTTGCAGTAGTACGAATGCATACAGCTAATTATTCTGCCTACAGGTTCCAACTGATGATATCATATACTTACCTATACAAAATTTCACATTATATAAGCAAATGAGACAATGCTATAAATAAATGTTTGCAGGCTGTTGTGCAATGAGTCTCTACATCGTCAGTGAAGTACTCTTTGCTTTATGCAAGGATTAATTTCACTCAAGTTGGATTACCCTTTGTATGCACATTAGATATTCTATTAGGATGGGTTTATAATAAAAGTTAGTTTGTCTTTTGTAAACAATTACTGCATCTCTCATAAAAATGATATCTGTAGGCTATGCATTGACTAATGATGTAGTTATCTAGTAATTGATGAGTTCCATTGATCTCTAAATGACGTTTCTAAATTGCAGTCTAGTGTAGTATTAAAATTATCAATTTACGATTGTCCTTACTCAAATTCGTCACCGAGTCATATCTCTGGCTTTGTAGATAGGAAGATATGGATTTTTTTTTAAATTTTGTGTGTCTATGTCACTATGCTATGCAGTAGTGGCAGGGAGTATGTAAATCTAGTTAAGTTTTAGATTGACGTCAGTTTTGCCTGGGGATACAAGGGATATGTATAGAGTTGCTTGATTTTGCAAGAGGAAGATAGGAAGAAAGGATGACGAAGTGCTTTATTCAACTTGGGATTAGCTTTGCATTTTATTTGCATGAACAGTAAAATATTCCCGTTGTTGGCTGTGTGCTTTTGAAGTTGTATAATAATGGGGAGCAAGTGTTGAGTACAACAATGAAAACAGTTGCTCTTGACAGCTTCTCTGATTATGTTCTTTGATTTCATTTTCCACAGATCACCATTTCTGTCTTGGACGAACTCGGGTCCTAATTGTGAGAAGTTTTTTTCAGAAGGATAATAAGAACTCACTTAGCTTTAATAATAAAAAGTCCAAGATTAAGCATGGATAGATAGGAATTGGATCTAAGCACCCTCGAGGTTCAAGACGAATGATTTTTACGCTTTGGAGTGAAGGCGAGCGACGGAGGAACGCTGATTGTTAACATAGCACGAGAGATACGGAAAAAGCAGAGAACCGTAAATTCCATCAAGATGTCTGAACAGAAGATATAAAATACCTGAGATTGGATTGTATAACGCAAAAGCAGATTAGTTTAGTTTATGGTGTACGTATTACATGCATGCCTAGTTTTACCTTGACTTCCACTAACATTCTTTATATAGCAAAACACAATACATGTTAAATAAAATCGTGTCTTACACTTGTTTCTGTGGATCATCTGCAAAAGGAACGGTGAGTAATTTCTTTTCTCATTGTTAATAACATTTCCTATTATTCACTGGCTCCTCTGTATACCGTCTCCCTCCTATCTTCCATCGTTCCTTTATTCTGCTATTCACAATTTATCACCACTGTCATCTTATCCTAACCTCCTTTCCAACTCCGTCCGGCTATGTACAATTTGCTAATTCAACTCGAAAAATATTATAACGCAATGCGAACAATCTACGTTTTATGTTTCCCCTGCACTCATTTACCTACATAAATAAAATCCTGTGCGTAGGATGCACAAAATTTTCACAGACAAGTTTCCTCAAAGCGAGAACCCTCCGATATTGCCGACCTTCTTTTCACCATCTAACATGTCCATTCTATTTTATTATGGCGTTAAGTCAACAAAAAACAGAATTAACTCTACCAGTCTCCTATTCACAGAAATCAAGTGGCAATTTCCTTTCTTTGTCTCTCTTTTCCGTTTACTGCATATTTGCCGTTACAGCTGATATCATAAAATCAAGATAGACTCAAAATACGATCAAGCTTTTATCTGTCAAAGAAACTAAATATCAAATATGGCTTAAATAGATTCTCAAGAGAAGCAAATGTTACTTTGTTGCTACATTTCTACTTTTTTTAAAGTATAGGAAAAGGTAGTCATAAATTACGTAGCAATTATTTTTTTAACGTAAATATTTGTCTACTTTTAGATCTTTAAGGAATAAAGCACATTTAATATGAAATAGTAATTATCATATCTTTTGGAAAGGCCCAAGGATATATAGTTGTAGATAAGCTATAGCTATCGAAATTATTTATGCAGAAATATCTGCGTTAAAATAGTTAAATAGAACTGATAACCTTGACTTCCTTAATGGTTGTGTAAGTGTATATGCCTTGTAAAATAAATATCAGTTGTGAAGATAAAGGTATCACATTTTGAAACTCTTGTTATGGAATTCAGTATTCTACAGCATTCAGTTTTCACGAGGTACTGGGAAATGTTAGGTTTACCTGAATAAATTACGAGGAATTCGGGATATAATGAAATTCAGTGAATACCTACTTATAAAGTTAAATAGTTTCTATATTGATGGGATAATAATGCTAATTATTCTCGGTATCTCTTTATGAATTGCAGGTTGATGGATTTAATTGAAACGTCGTTAGTCCGCAAAGTCTGTACTGTGTATGCTTAAAGAAATAATTGAATCTTCTTTTGCATTATTTTGTGGAAAATGGACGGAGGAGAAGAAGAATGTTTGTAAAAAAGTGAGTACGCTCGTGTACGTGCGATCGTGCTTTATCTAGAAACATTTTTCTCGCAGAACGGAATTTGTGGAAGAAGGAAGAAAGAAAAAGCGAGTGGAATAGTAAAATAGGAAAAAGTGAATAACTAATTGCCTCTGATCACATGACATGGTAGCATGTAACTGTCATGTCATACAAATGAAAGTACAAAGTTCAAAAATGATGCATTGTGAAAATATGTTTGGGGGAAACTGAAGAAATGTAACAAGTTGACAGGAGAATAATAGGTATAAAAGGTAGAGACAGACAGAGTTGTGGAAATAGAAAATGTAAATGGTAATATTTGAGGACATCGGATGAAAGTGGAGATCCTCGCAGTGGATGAAGAAAGTGGATGTGTATAGATGAGCATGCAATATTGGGCAGGGTTGAAATTGGTAGTGAGTGCCCTATGGAAAAGCAAACGTAAAAGTGAAGATAATAGAGAAACGCGGCCGACGAGTCGATTTCAAAGAGGCAGCTGGAATAATTCTCCAGTAGGAAAAAGCAGAGTTATAAATTTGACGGGAGCAAGTGCCACGGTGGTTAGCACAAGTTCTGGCTCCGACTACAACTTGAACAGACGAAGCTCGGGTAGGAAGGAAAAAGGCGAGCGGCAGAGACAGAGCCACTCCGGAGCAGGAGGCAGAAAAGCAGGAGAGATCCGTGGAGAGTCTGAAGGAGTTTCAGTTTTATCAGGAGAAGGGAAGGAGCACGAGTACGAGCAACCGATAATCCAGATAGTGGCTTCAGCCTCGTCACTGTCCTTATCATCAGCCCCTCATCGCCACCAAAGAAAACCCGCACTCTCCCCAACAATTCCAGCTCATCTGTCGAAATCTGGAAGGAGCTGTTCGGCTGGCACTCAGAAATCTTCCACTAATAGTAACCGTGTTGGTATTTTAGAAGAAATTCTTTGTAGTGATAGTCAAAAGGGTAGTAGCAACACCATAACTGGAATAGCCACTAGGATTTCCCTCAAGAGACTAAAGGAGACAAAGCTATCACTCTTGGGAGATCTGAAGAGACCGTGGAAGAAATTCTCAACAATCTCCGCAAGTATCCCTACTAATGCTAACACGAAGGCTATCGCAGCTCCTGAAGAAATATTGACGACCCAGTGCTCCAGTCCTACCTTCTCAACTTCAAGTTCCGATAGTAAAAATAGTTATAACTCTGTAGCCACACTCGGTGCAGGGATAGGGAGCAATACTTCCCGAACGCCTACTAGTTCTGCTAATAGTAATATCAATAGTTTGTCTAATAGTAAAAGGTGGAAGAGTAGTATCTCCCGAACAAGGAGTTCTAGCATCATGGATCACGAAGACCTTATATCAGAATTACCTCAGATTGAGAAGCTGAGTAACCAGGAGAGACTCCGTCTTGCTCACAAACGTCGCATGCTCCAGCTCAAAAAGTTCTCCCATTATGAGAAAGAGTGGTCTTCCAAAAAGAATAAAATGTTGCAAAATGAACTTAAGAAAAATAAGAAAAATTCACCAAGAATCAGATTCAGAAGTAGTATTATGTTATTGGAAGCTGCTGGACGAAACGATGTTGAAGAAGGTAAGATTTTTATTTATCTACACGGACACTCTATCTAATCTACTTAATGTACCTAATATTCAGAGCATGCAAAAATTTTCATACGTCTCCTACTCGGTTATTTTGCAGAAAATCATAAATAATTTAGCCACCAGATTAGATGATGGTGCTAAAGGAATAATTTATGCATAATGTGTTCCACTTCGATAATTGCAATTTGAAAATCTTGTTTCATGTCCTTACTTAAGTATAGTGGAAAGAAGTGTAATGTATTTTGTGGATTCAATAAGCTTTTTTGTGTGTGATTGAACTCCTACGACCTTTTTAACTTAAGACTCATTCCCTATTTTACTAATCATTATTTGACTACGAATGTAAATGTAATTCATGCTAAGATTAAGTATAACTTGTATGCTTGACCGTAAGTTTACGCATTATCTTTGTTCTAGTGTATGACTTATGCTTTATGTTATCTATTTTCTTGTGTAATTTACCTTAATTTATGCACACATATGTAAATCACCTAGATTTCATCATCTTTTTGTTCGGTCAGTGCTCTAAGTAATTAGAATTGTTCTAGAACTTACCTTTCACTTCCTGAGAAATGTTTTCTATTGGCTAGCTACTTTGACCTCTGTTAACTAAAAAACCTATAAATATAAGTAACTACATTGTATACTTGAGTGCCTGTGCAACCGCTATGTAAGACGAAACTCTGCTCGACTAGCAATAGAAACCGAACTTAGAGCACAACCTTTCTGTTTGACTAAGTCATTTATTTCTATTCATAAAGTCATTTTAGTCTTTGTCTTTTTTCCAAGCACAGCACTCCTCGACGTAGAGACCGCATAATCTCACATTTTACCAATTACCTGACTTGCTTTAATTTATTTTATTTAGAAATAACTGAACATCCACAACTAATTTATCCATACACACACATCCCAACACCTTCTTTAATCCACGCTTCAGCCCTCCTCTCCATGGTCCTTCGAGCAACGGATGCAAGACTATAATCAGATTTGCAACCTAAAACTACCGGGAAACTGATCTGGATTTAGGAAGAAAAGCAAATTGCCCTACAGTAAGCTGCGGACTGCAAATCCCGAAGAGTCAACACTGTGGTTCTCTTCAACTGGAATTCTTCCCTGCCTGAAACTAGCGGAATTTGGTAACGAAAATCTTTAACGAAAAAATATTTTACTATCAAATCATTTATTATGGATAAACTAGAACGCAAAAGATCTGCACTCAAGGGAAGAGTAACGACCATCAAGACTGCCTTTGATGTCCATGCTACTTCTCCTTTGACGGAAATCAAGACAAAAAATCTGTTGGTAAGAGTAGAAAAATGCATTGAAGAAAACAATCAAATTTATGAAAAAATTATTGACCTTTGTGCAAGCTCTGCCGACCTACCACCTCACGAAGTCCTTTACGAAGCTGAAGATTTACGACTTCAACCAATGAAGGATTCTCTGATGGAGATTTTGAGGTCATTTTCCTCAACCGCAACCACTTCGACGTCCACACCGCAAGACATTCGCCTACCTCGGTTGGAATTGCCATCCTTTAGCGGCCATCGTTTAGACTGGCTTTCCTTCCACGACTTGTTTCGGGCAGCCGTTCACAACAACAATCAGCTGAGCGGGGCTCAAAAACTCCAATATCTACGTACGTCCGTCAAAGGAGAAGCTGCTACTCTGATTCAAGCATTTACTCTCACAGACGACAACTACGATGAAGCTTGGAAGACTCTAGAAGCCCGATACCAGGACAAGAGAGAACTCGTCAATCAGCATTTTGACCGACTACTTTCTATTCCCAACCTGCAAATGGAAAATCCAACGGTACTCCAGAAAATGTTCGACCGCGCCAAGGAATGCTTCCGTGCAGTGGAGATTTTGACTGTCCCCAAGGAAAAGGCATACGAGCTCATCATCATCCATCTAATGGCAAAAAAGTTGGATCCTGAATCTCGTCTCCAGTGGGAAAGGGCCCTAAAGAAAAATTCACTTCCGTCTTTCCAAGAATTTTGCGACTTCGGAGACCAACAAGCTCGCGTGACTGCAGCGGCACGATCTACTTCTACGACCAAAAAGGCAAACGAAAATTCCAAACAAGGAGCAGTTATCCACCACGGATCAATTAAACCGTCCTCGTCTACATCCTGTAAGTCTAATTGTCCATTATGTAATGAAGAACATTTATTATATCAATGCAGAAAATTTAAGACGATGACCGTAGACGAGAGATGGACGTTTGTCAGAGGCAAGCAATTATGCTACAATTGTCTGTCTGCTAAACATCGTTCCGATTCCTGTAAAAGCTGTCACTGCAAAAATTGCGAAAAGTATCACCATTCACTACTGCACAAGGAGTATAAACCGAAGCCGTCTGCTTCAACACAGCCCCCATCCGAGGAACCTTCTAACACACTCTTCGTCACTCACAATCGTACGAAAGGACTACTTTCGACTGCTCTCATTAGAATTCGAGGATATTCTGGTGAATTTCAACTCTGCCGAGCTCTTCTCGACAACGGCTCAGAATCTAGCTTCGTCACAAGCAGCTGTGCCACTCGATTGGGACTCCGTCGAACGAAGGTGCAAGTTCCACTATGTGGTCTCGCTGGCGCCGATGCTGGCACATCAAAAGAACTAGTGGAGCTGGCCTTCTCATCATGTCATGGGTTTGATCCAATTTTTAAGGTTAATGCGTTAATTCTGAAAATATTACCAGAGATCTCCCAACGGCTCCTTTAATTTCGTCTTCGTGGAAGCATTTAAAGGGCTTGACACTAGCAGATCCGCACTTTGATGACCAATTGAAAATTGATGTCCTTCTTGGAGCTGATATTTTCTACACCTTGATGGAAGCTGACAAGATTACTGGCCCGCCTGGAACACCAATTGCGATTAAGACGGCTCTTGGGTGGATTCTCGGTGGAAATCTTGGAAGCCCCGCATCTGAAAATCCTTCCTCATCGTTCATGGTACAATGCGACACAGACTCAACGATCAGGAAATTCTGGGAACTGGAGGAAGTTCCAAGAAAGAAATTCTTAACCATTGAGGAGAAGTCGTGTGAAGACCACTTCGCCTCCACCCACTCTCGTGACAATAACGGCCGATTTATTGTACGACTGCCTATGAAGAAGAACGTCAACCAATTGGGCGAATCCAGAGAAATTGCTGTCAGGCGCCTGAAATCTGGTGAACGTAAGAACTTTGCTGACCCCATGCGGCAGAAAACTTACAACGACGTTATGGAGGAATACCTGCAACTTGGCCATATGGAGATCGTCCCTGCTACTGAACTTCAGAACAAACCGCACTACTACATGCCGCACCATGCCGTGGAAAATCTGGCGAGCTCTACAACTCCTTTCCGGGTCGTGTTCGATGCCTCCGCCACAACGTCCTCCGGCACTTCCTTGAATCACAATCTGATGGTGGGTCCCAAACTTCAAGATGATCTGGTGTCCATCCTCATTCGCTTTAGGAATAACAAGATTGCTATTACCGCTGACATCCCCAAGATGTACCGCCAAATCAAGGTCGACCAAGCAGATGTCGATTTGCAGCGTATCGTGTGGCGGAGGAATCCCATGGAGCCCGTTCGTGACTACCGACTACTCACAGCCACCTTTGGTACAGCCTCAGCACCTTACTTGGCCATTCGGAGTCTCCAACAGTTAGCTACGAGTGAAGAGAGGAATTTTCCGGAAGCTGCAGCCTGCATCCAGCGTGACTTCTACGTGGACGACTTGATGTCCGGGGCGGCGTCCGACGAAGAGGCTCTCAAATTGCAAGATGACTTGATGGAGCTATTATCCCATGGCTGCATGTCTCTCAGGAAATGGTCATCCAATTCCGCTCTTTTGATGTCTACACTACCTCCAGAATTGAGGGAAACCGACACTCCTCTTACGATTGAAGAAGATACCAGTGTCAAGACTTCCGGGCTTGCAGTGGCATTCGGCGGCTGACTATTTCTCCTTTCGTGTGGCACTCTCTTCGACACCTTCACACACAAAGAGGACTGTCCTATCTGAAATTGCGAAGGTTTTCGACCCCCTAGGCTGGTTGTCTCCTGTCACCATCACCGCTAAAATTTTCATGCAGCGTATGTGGAAGGAGGACCTCGGCTGGGATCAAGAGCTGTCTTCAACTCTACAAGAAGATTGGTTAAGGTACAGAAATCAAATACCACTTATTCAAAGTCTAAAGATACCAAGATTCATTAATCAAGAAAAACCTATTCTACAACAATTGCACGGTTTCTGCGATGCGTCGGAGGCTGCGTTTGCTGCGGTTGTTTTTCTCCGTTCTGTTAATAGGGAAGGAGATATTGTCGTTCGGATGGTTGCAGCCAAAAGTAAAGTCGCCCCAGTCAAACAGGTCACACTTCCTCGGCTCGAGCTATGCGGTGCTGTCTTACTGGTGCGTCTGATTCAATGTGTAAAGGAAGCTCTCCACATTTCACCGGATGGGATCTTTGGATGGACGGATTCTACAATCGTCCTGTCCTGGCTTGCCTCTCCACCACATCGATGGAAGACATTTGTAGCCAACCGGGTGTCTGAGATACAAGAAGCTATACCTTATGATGACTGGCGACATGTAAGATCCGAGGAAAACCCTGCTGACTGCGCGTCGAGAGGAATTTCTCACACTGCCCTGGCTGATCAAGACATTTGGTGGCGGGGACCGAACTGGCTTTCTACTCATGAGCTTCCATTCTCAAGACTATCCTCCGACTCTACTGTAGTTCCACTGGAAGAGAAAACTACAGCCAAGGTTCTCCATGTAGCTGAAGATGACTCTTTGCTATTTCGCTACTCCGATTTATCCAAACTACTTCGAATTACTTACTGTCAGAGAGCTATCGACTGGATGAGGAGAAGACGAGGTCCAGCAGCACGGCAATCCTCTCTCATGTCAACGACTGTGACCGCTGGAGAGATTGATCGTGCCCTGATGACCTGGGTGAAAATCGTTCAACATTCAGAATTTTCAGACGATATCTGCGCTCTACAAAAGAAAAATTGTGTTCCTGCCAGCAGCCGACTACTCAGGCTCAGCGTATTCCTAGATGAGGACGGCATCCTTCATGTTGGTGGGCGACTACGTAATGCAAACATTCTTGATGGAGCAAAACATCAAATTGTTCTACCCAAGAAACACCACTTGACTGACTTAATCATCTCACACCAACACAAGACAGATCTCCATACCGGACCACAAGCACTTCTGGCGTCCCTACAACAGAAGTACTGGATTCTTGCTGGCCGAGATGTGGTACGTCATTTTGTCAGAAAATGTGTCAAATGTTGCAGATTCCGTGCCCAGTGTGCACAGCAGAAGATGGGCGATTTGCCAGCCGCAAGAATTACTCCGGCTTCACCTTTTCAGAGAACAGGCGTCGACTATGCGGGTCCCTACACTCTCACAGCAAGAAAAGGAAGAGGTCAACGTTCTTTCAAATCCTATATCGCCTTATTTGTCTGCCTGGTCACTCGAGCCATCCATCTGGAGCTGGTGTCAGATCTTACCACGGAAGCCTTTCTCGCATCTCTTCGTCGCTTCATAGCAAGGCGGGGAAAGCCTACAGACATCTTCAGTGACTGCGGCACTAATTTCATTGGAGCAAAGAAGATTTTAGACGACTACCATACCTTTTGGACATCCTCGGCGCACAACTCTCAATTGAAGGAAGTTTTGGCTAATGATTACATCGTTTGGCATTTTTCTCCACCCTCAGGACCGACATTCGGAGGTCTATGGGAGTCTGGAGTTAAATCGATGAAGTATCATCTCCAACGAGTGGTGGGAGCGGCTATTCTAACCACGGAGGAGATGACGACTCTTTTGGCTCAAGTGGAAGCTGTACTGAACTCAAGACCTATCACTGAACTCTCCTCCGATCCATCTGATTTGCAGCCACTTACCTCCGGGACATTTCCTCATCGGCAGACCTCTGACGGCACTTGGGGAACCTGAATTGACACACCTCAAGGAAGGACATCTCTCTCGGTGGCAGCGTGTACAACATATGTTCCAACACTTTTGGAGACGGTGGTCAACTGAGTATCTCACTCGACTCCAACAGCGAAACAAATGGCAAACGGGACAGATAAACGTCGACATTGGAAGTCTAGTGCTCGTTAAGGACGAAAATTTACCTCCGGCACAATGGAGTCTTGGACGGGTAATTTCCACTTTTCCTGGACAAGATAATCTTGTACGAGTTGTAACGGTAAAAACAGCAACATCTGAATTCAAACGCCCCATTACTAAACTCTGTATTTTACCTATTCCATAACTTTGTTTTAATTCACGATGTATTGATTTTCTATTTTAATCATATTGAAATCGGTGATTCCAAGGCGGGGAATATGGAAAGAAGTGTAATGTATTTTGTGGATTCAATAAGCTTTTTTGTGTGTGATTGAACTCCTACGACCTTTTTAACTTAAGACTCATTCCCTATTTTACTAATCATTATTTGACTACGAATGTAAATGTAATTCATGCTAAGATTAAGTATAACTTGTATGCTTGACCGTAAGTTTACGCATTATCTTTGTTCTAGTGTATGACTTATGCTTTATGTTATCTATTTTCTTGTGTAATTTACCTTAATTTATGCACACATATGTAAATCACCTAGATTTCATCATCTTTTTGTTCGGTCAGTGCTCTAAGTAATTAGAATTGTTCTAGAACTTACCTTTCACTTCCTGAGAAATGTTTTCTATTGGCTAGCTACTTTGACCTCTGTTAACTAAAAAACCTATAAATATAAGTAACTACATTGTATACTTGAGTGCCTGTGCAACCGCTATGTAAGACGAAACTCTGCTCGACTAGCAATAGAAACCGAACTTAGAGCACAACCTTTCTGTTTGACTAAGTCATTTATTTCTATTCATAAAGTCATTTTAGTCTTTGTCTTTTTTCCAAGCACAGCACTCCTCGACGTAGAGACCGCATAATCTCACATTTTACCAATTACCTGACTTGCTTTAATTTATTTTATTTAGAAATAACTGAACATCCACAACTAATTTATCCATACACACACATCCCAACACCTTCTTTAATCCACGCTTCAGCCCTCCTCTCCATATAGTATAAATATATAAGCAGATTCTGAAAATCCCATTATAATGTATATGTGCAGTTTAGCAGCATGTAGAGCATATCAGGGAAAGGATCAGTTGAGACCAACAACGAAGTAGCAAAATATGTAGTAGCTCAGAATTAGTTTTGTTTGAATACTTACTGTATTAGTTTCTGACTGACTCAGCAAGGTCTAACTGTTTGTAATCGCCAAAGTTCTCCAAAGTTATCATAATATTACTTCACTTAATACCTCAGCTCTAAGTAGTTCTGTCATAACAATATTACAAATGGACAGTTATGTGATGAGTTATTGCAGATTTGTATCACATATCCAGGAAACAGATGCAATTTATTCATTGTAACACACAATTTTATATTCCAACGCATAATATTCCTTTTAGGGAAGATTCTTCCCAATTTGGATACCTATTGTTATATTCTGAATGTAACTACAACTTATAAAGGTCGATACAGCTAGTAGCTACAATAAGAAATTGATCACAGTCCCATTTTCTCATTAGAGATATTAATTGTAACACAGAAATAAAAGTATATGCCATAGTTTGTAATTTAGTTGGAGATTAGTGGCAGTAAATGAGTGGGTAAAGTATATAGAAGTACGCAATGAAAAGAATGACAGATGGAGAGAGAGATAGTGAGACAGTAAAAGAGTTTTGAGCATTCAACAAGAAAGCTCAGAGATATGAGCACAATATGAAATGAGGAATGAGGATGTAGTGATGTGAACTATTTATTTTTAGCCTAGGAATCTCCAGTTAGCTAAGTCGGAAACATCTCTCTCCCTTCTCATTTCTTAAGAGACAAGGACTTTTTAAAGTTTTTTTTCTGCTGTTGACTAAAGAAAGGAGGACGAGAAGTTGTGCTTTGGGTGTTGTTTTGTGAGTAGGCATCTCGAGTGGTCTGTTTTACTCGAAGAAGCCAAAGAAAGAAAATAATTCAAAGACTAGCTTGGTCTTCTCTTCTTCAACTCTGGATTGAATGAGGTCTACCGAAATATAATAGTAGACCATTCTCTCTATTCTTGTCCTTCTAACTGTAATTCTGATTCTGCTGAAATATCTCCAAACAATAATACATCTTCCCTTAAGAAGACTTGCCAAAGCACAATTTCTTCGCTTTACTTCACAAATATTTACATCGCGTGTTTTCACAGAAACTATGCATGTTTCTCCTATGAGAATATTCTCTCCATTCTCAGGAATAACTATACATCACTTGTACACACACATGATTGTCTACCAACATCTATTCAACTACGATCTTCAACTATGTACACTGAACAAATATAATTAATTTACAAAATCTCACAATCCTTTACTTCATCACTACTTAAGGAAACTTAAACTTCGTAGTCATCAGGGAATTCAGATTTAAGAAAACCCCAACTGCCACTAATGCTATGCCTACTACACTAAATTCGGTATTTCCTCTGAACCACAAATGCTTCACATTTCATTTCACTTACTCTAAACAATCCATTTCTAAGATGGAATTGAAATAACGAGTGCATTGTAGAACAGACTATCGTACAAATGCATTTCTATTAAACACGTTTACACAGATCGTGATCAAATATTTGAGTCTCGAAATAATTGGGTTGGGTATACATCGTAACAGGCAATTGAATAATACATATCATCCCCAACGATGATATAATTTCTTTTTGACTTGAGAATCCGACTACAGTTACATAATACATACCTACTTATGACTTTGATTTTTGGCCACAACACAAATTACCAAATATGGAATACATCGCACCGATATCTGTTAAATTTGAAAATCGCAAATATTCAAAGGACTAAATAATGATAATAATTGGAGTTATGTATTCTAAAAAAGGTGTAAAAAATAATTTATTGCACTATGCACCTGTTTTTGGTAGGTTATTAGTTCATCGGTAATTATTTTAGCAATAAATGGTCTAGCCAGCATTGCCGCAAGTTTAGTTAGTTTAATAAATACATTACGCTAGCTCATTTCAAAATACATTGGTTTAAATCTGATAAATCTATACAAATAATTTCACTTTTTTACTTATCATAACAGTACATCTATGTACACGTTTGTAAATTCGGGGCTATTTTGTAAATAGTTATTTTTTAAGGTGAAGAAGTATAGTATAAAGATAAAAAGGATTTTGAGAAAGGAGATAGAGTTTTAACACATGATTTCTTTTGTGTCTATATATAGTCCGGAAACTGCTCGAGTCGGGACTAGATCCGGATGTTGCCAATGAGGACGGTCTCACCGCTCTACATCAGGTTTGTTCTATTTCATTAATACTTTTTTCTCTTCTGTGAACTGTAAAAACTTTTGTTAATGAAAAAAATCTTGGCTCATAACAATTCTACGAAATCTTTTTCGTATCAAACTTTTTACCAGTCTAAGTAAGTAATTACAAGGGATATTCAAGTACGTTCTCCAAGTCATTACAATGGTATATCTGTTTCCCTGTCCTAGAAAAGTAAAGTTGTAAATACGCAATATTTAATTAAAGTAAAACTTCTAAGAATGAAGATTGTTATTTGTATTGCTCAATACAGCCCTGAAAAAAGTGTAGAGATGTAAACTGTAGAGTATTGTCATAGGTAAAAGGACAAACTAAAGAAATTCTATAATTATATCGCTCAAGGTGATAAAAGCTTAGTTGATTAATACCAAGTAGCTAAAAGAAATAAGTATAGGTTAGAATAAATGCATGAGAATCACATAAAGTAATTACAGTTTTACTAGTACAAACCTCATAGTCCAGTTATTATGTAAAACTGAAACAAAGTGAAAGGAAAATCAATATAGTCAATGCTAACAATAAGAAAAAGTGTTACTAATTTACGATTCCTTGTTGGTATATGCCGCAATGTTCGCTAAAAACAAAAAGACACGCGTCAATGTTGATGACGTAGCCTTCGCTAGAAATAAAAATACAAAGTAATTTGCACCGTCTTGTCTAAGTAAAGGGTGAATGCATGTATCGATTTCTAATCCATATCGTCACGTATATAGACAAGTAATAAATAATGCACACCTTTTAGCCGACAAACATCCCATAAAAACTAGCCAATAAAACAATAAAATCATCTTTATTGTATTCAAGCATTGGCGCTTGTAAAATTGTTCATTTGGTACATTGGTCTATCTAGCTTTTGCTAACACTAATTAGTCTTTTTGTTTAGTATACACAATACGGATTATGTATAGTAGGTAATAAACGAAATTGCATGTGTAAAAGTACTTGAGTGCAATACTATAGTTTTGGTGTTTATCATTCAAACAAGACGCCGATATGCAAGTTAATGTTTTGTATTGTTCTCTCGAGTCTAGAGAGACTAGTCGTGCTAATGTAGTTGCAAATGTTGCTATATCCTA
The DNA here is from genome assembly GCA_020055645.1 of Tomocerus qinae. Lineage (NCBI taxonomy): Eukaryota > Metazoa > Arthropoda > Collembola > Entomobryomorpha > Tomoceridae > Tomocerus > Tomocerus qinae. The sequence continues at coordinate 14,426,090 of CM034547.1, read as the reverse complement.
TATGACACTCGCTTGAGTGTTGTAAAGAGCAGACAATACAACAGAGAGCTTTAAAGGCATTTGAATGTGCTGAGCAAGTAATAATATGTTGGAGGCAAGCATTGTTATTGGATTAAAGCACGTGTAAGGTAACGAAGATGAAGATGAGGTCAGGGACCAATTTAAAAGCTTATCACAAACAAATTGCCACTTTACTCTGCTCTACCGACTAAAGTTGGACTTTCTCGAATAAAGCAGAATTAAATGCATCTCAACTCGCTCCATTCATCGATATGGTGTGGTCTCTGTATAAAATCCCGTGAAATTACATTTTAAAACCTACGTACATTAATCTAAAAGGGAAAAAAGCATATCTAAATGTAAATTAACAGAGTCTCCAAGTTGCTAATGCTAATTTGTAGTGTTAATGTCGTTTGCAGGGTAGAAAGCAATACTTTACGACGTAGTAGATAGGATGAATCTGCTTCGCTACTCTAGCCATTTGAAAATAATGGAACTAATTAATAGCATTATAAGCTTAAATGAATGAAGCATGGTACAAAAGCTCAATAACTCGAAAGGTAGACAAAAGTACCTAGATGTGCATACGTGATGGCTAATTATTGTTTTTCCGAGTAAAATACGGTAGAATGAAATGTGTCTGTCTTCCTCTAGGATAATAGTATCGTCAACGCAATCAGAACAGCTGTAATTAATTCAATTGAAAGTGTATGGGAATTGGGAAGTGTCCAATCGAAATTAATGTATTTCTTTTTATCTTCAACCCGCTTCTCAAATGATATCTTTTATCAAGTCATTCACTTCATTGCCTTATCCTTCGATTTGATTATTTAGTTGTAACTACTTAGTATACTTAGTTATTTACATGTTTGACTTTGGGTGAGACTTGGTTTGGTCACTTGGCCTCCTTTCCTTGCTTTTGCTTCACTATGAATAAATTACTTGTATCCTATCGCACATGCCGTGCCACAATATTTATCTTTGCAATTCTCAAGGAAAGTACAATAAAGCTCAGTCGAGAGATAATTGTCTTTTTTCTATCTAAATAATCCTATTTGTGCATGTGTAAGTATCTATTTACACAAGTTTCATGGCAAGACAAGTTTTCATACTTAATTCAGCTAACTGTGCATTTCTATTTTGCATTAACTACTTTATACTAAGTACGGCCAACAAATGGAGTACGTTTTATAATTATCTGTAATACATGTATCTAAGTATGTACCTTCGGGCTGTTCTTTGTTAGCAATGTTTACTCGTTCGTTCCCAATTACTATCAGTTTTCAGTCGTGCTTTCAGAGAAATTGGCTTCTGTATACTTTTCTTTCTTTAATCTCTGGCAAATTGCTACTTGTCAGTTAATGGCTTGTTATTTTCCGGAAGAAATTAATTTTTCTGAGATAATAATGCTCTTGTATTTAGAATTCATATTTTTCTCACAATTTTCAGTTTCTAAAAGCATACTTCTAAAAACAGCTTTATTAACCCACAAAAAACCTTGATGCACATGTACTTAAATAGGCACCTGCATTTTCTATGAAGTACTTCAGAGTTACCTTGCTTATTATTAGAGGATTTTTATAATTGCTACGCAGGAGGAAGCAAAGATTCTAAATTACTAACTGTATATCATTTATTCAATGTTATATTCATAAAGGACATAGCAAACCTCCTCCTGTCCTATAATTTTCCTCGCTAATGGCAATTACCACTCTCACGGCTCTCTAAAGAAAGCTTTTTAGTAACTCTGCAATGCGAACAGTCAATGGGTGCATTTTGCATTGCGTTGCTTAATTTCTTCCTTTTTGTAATGACATGCGGTATATTAGATATGCAACGTTCGACACATCTCTGAAATATTCATGCAGTCGATGACTGATTTCGATATAGTAGAGAATCCCTGGGAAAATATCCTAACCTTTTCTCATACTCACTTTTCAGTAGGAGTGTTACTACTATTTATTGTAATTGACTACGACGTGACATTCTGCATAACGCAACTAACGACTAGAGTAATTTATTTGCCTCTTTGCTCAATTTATACTTCGTAATCTACTACCAATCCGTTCCCCGTTGGTTGTATAAGTACACAATCTCCCTAGTCAATTATTTAGCATTGGATGAGGAATTTATCTATTAGAGTTTGTGGTGAAGAAAAACATTTTTATGTATTTTTAATGTTATAGGCATTTATCCCATTTAAATGAAATGAGTAATAGTAATACTTAATGTAATGTGTTAATGTGACCAAAATTTTCAACGATTATGGTTTGACATTCCCATATCTGTTAGTGCACAGTTTATGAAAATGTCAAAACATTAATACATATTTGGTAATGTCATTTTTATCTAATGATAAGTAAACGTTAGTAATGTGCAGGTAATAGTTAGTGTTTAGGAGTAGAATGAGTACCTAGTTAAGTTTATGCTTTCGTGAGCATCAAATAAAAAATTCAATAAATTTAGTCAGTTGCTTGATATTCAAGATAGTCGTAGTTTTATCTAGCGGCGGAGAGCGTAGAAAATGCATGATAACAAATCTTTCTGAATTGCGTATGTGTGCATACCTTAGTAAATATTTGGAAATGTACTTTTGTGTATTTCCGATAGTGCAGGCAGAGTTACAATTGTAAACGACATGTCGAACTGATATTTTTCTGCTCCTTTCTAAGGAACAGACTAAAAAATAATTCATAAGGAATAGGGAAATGTCAGTTGAGACATTCATTGGGTTGTTTGGTAAAGAATCATAATCCATGCCATTTATATCAATATTCTATGCAAGCATACAATCCTATTTACAACCTACTCATACTTATCAGTCTCTTTTATCTCTTTCTGGCTGCAAACAGTGCAGAATAAGTAACATGACATGAAAGTTTGGGGGAGTTAAAAGAGAGCAAAGGTTTAATCAGGTCACCTAGTGTCTTCAAACAGCGCACATAGCCCTATTGACACTTATTTAATATTTATAGAAATGTTATAAACCTAAAGTGCTGTTTTTATTGCGACATCACAAATCATGCACTTTAATATGCACCCCATGCATGTAGGCGGAGAGTAAAATATAAATGTAAACTTCAGATACTCCATAATAAAGTGCAATGTGCCATCACTATAATATTATTTGTAAGTTGAGACTCCTTTGGCCAATTAGAAGTCTTCCTTGTGCAGTTTCGACCTTTAATAATGATAGCAACAATTTTCATGTTCCTTAATTCCATCTGTTTTCAATCCAATCTGCTTATTTGTCCGATATTATGCAATGATGATATCAATTTTTGTAAAATGGTGTGGTTTAGAGCCATTTCAGTATGAATCAATTGCTCGTTTCCAATTGTAAAGCATTTGCCACCCACACAAAAACATAATACCGTGTAGTGCATAACAAAGAGAGAATACTTCCTATTTAGCTTCTCTTCTACTAGTACACAAAAGTATGGTACAACCTGCTTCAATTTTGCCTAGCATTCTATATTATTATTAATAGGGTATGATTTTGTTACATAATACTAGTTAGAAAGTAATACAAATGTAGTATTCATATACTTCAATCCATGCAGCATTATCAAAAGATTTACTTTCCAAGTAAAAAGTTAATAGTTGCTGTCTATCAAGTATTGTTACAACGCTCTTTCAATGCAAACAAAATGGTAAGGAGTTATTATTAGTTATTGTTGCATAAAACTGAAACTTGAAACTACAGATACGTTGCATAATTATTTGCTTTGTCCCTAATTGTTTGTGTGGGTGAGACTTAATGTACGCTGATCTTTCTAGCTCGGTAGAAAAGTTCTATTCTTCTGACCATATACCTGCAGCTTATTAATAGTTTGCTTCTACCTAACAATTGTAGAGAAGTTGACAACAAAAACGTACATTCACCTTTCCCATAAGATTACGTATCACATTTCCCCTATTATGAACTTGCTTGACAAATACCAAAAATAGTCTGCCTTTCCTTTCTATTCTCTTGCCATATAATGAAACTCCAAAAAAGTTGGCATTGTTTTCAGAAAGTAAAAATCTACTCCGCAGAAGATTATTTTTAGCTGTAATAGAAGGTTAAATTGAGGGCAATTTTCGTAGACATTTTCAATTAAGTATTTCATACACATTTTGGAGTGTATTTGTAGTAGATAAAATGGTATGGACCTAACTAGTTCAATTTGTGAGTTCAGGTAGTTCCTAGTCACACTAGATGAATTATTGCGTGTAGGTATAAAACATAGCTTAATTAAATTGCCATAGTCTTGATATATCTCTCTTCTTGGCTCTCTATAATCATTAGTAGAAATACTTTCATGATATACTACATTCATCTTGGTATTTAATTAGTATTTCATTCGAGGATCTTTCGTTGGATTTATGACTCCAAAGAATAATAAAGTTCTTATTTGTCAACAAGCAATAAGTTTTCAATCAAAGAAAGCATTCTAGTAAGGTTATTCATTTCTTTCTATTATTAAAACTCATAATTCCGTGCGCACACGTCTGCAAGATATAAATAACTTTGCTCATTACTTTGGCTAATGACTGAAATTCAGAAGTAGTAGTAGAATTGGTGAATTTAGTTTGTTACTGCATCTTATATGTAGCATTGACATGCACTAGGTAGTCGTATAGCAGTCAAAAATCAATCATTGTCACAATAACAGTATAAATTGTGAAATTATATTAGGATTTATTTATATGATAAATGGTATGATAGTTAAATCTCATAAAATGTCATTTCCCTTCTGTTAGCCATATATAGATAGTGCACATGAATGAAATATGTAATTGTACATATGTTTGCCACCCACCGATCTAACGATGTAAGCCATGCATCTGCAAGTGAACAAGTATCACTTTATTGTTGTTCTTTGTGTATGTAACATCTAACAATGAGAGTAGTATTTTATTGTCGTGTCTCTTCTATGATAAAAAATAGTCGTAAAAAGTTAAAGAGGAGAAACAGGACAGGTGCATTCGAGTTGAATTGGAACGAATATTACGGGGTAGTGCATTCCATCAATGGCGTGTGATTTTTATCAGTGAACTCATATCTCCCTTTTTTGGACTATCAAAATATTACACAATTTAGTAGCATTAGAAAGGAAAAAAGCGGTTGGCAATTCTTGGATCAATTGAGCTGAGTTACACTCTTCTCTATTCAACTGCCAAGGTCGCAAAAAGGAATACATTCATAGAAAATCAGAGGAAAATTTAAGTACGGTATTTCTTGCTGTGTGAATTCACTCCTATATTAAGAAATGTCTACAATACTATCAGAAATGTTGTGAAATACTTTTCAACTAGTACAAAGAAGTAAAATCTATAATGCCAGGTTTGCAAAGAAAGTCCTATTGATTCCACAAATTGCTATTGTCAACCATGCCTTCCTCGCAAATTCTTAACGTACTCATACTCAACTCTTTTACTAGAAAAATGCTGCTGCGTAATACAAAAAGCACGATACATAATGTAACCTGCAATTGAATATAATTGAATATGTTACTGGAAATATATACCTGGCCTAGGCCATTTGGAATTATAAAATCTCAACAATCTTAAACTTGACGTTTTTTAATGTAGTAATTTTGTACTTTTGGTAATCCAAATTGTCTAGGCAGAGTATACTTGCCCTGTGGGTTTATATTCTAAAAATAGATACATATATACTTGAGTTATATCAATTTACTAGTTTCTTTCGGATTTCATCAAAGTAAGTATACATGCAAGTACAATTCTTATCTAGAATCTTACACTTACTAAAGAATTTTAATAATACTACATGAAAGACAAATGAAATATTGAGAAGCTAAATCGGATAGAAGAAATAGATTTACCGTTTATAGACACTATACCGGAAAATACATAGTAATACACAATTCAAGTTATATTTAATACACTTAGGGCCTGTCACACGAAAAAGATTATTATTGGTAGTCCTATTGTGACAGGCTGGAAATTGGAAAAGAAATAGTCTGTATCAATACTTATAACATTCAATAAATTTTACTCTACTATAGACTAAAACTGTATTATACCTTCTAATATCGATTAATGCTGACAGTACACCGGATACATCATACTCGGTTAAATTGGATCGGATATAATAGGCTTTACTCGTACACCTTCCTAAATGGCTAGCTATATTATATGAAGTTATTTGTTTTACTTGCGTCAATCCTGTTCCGTCTCTCCCTCAAATTATAGTCACCTGGCTAAAATGATATGGCTACTCCTACACATAGTATATTATGCATAACTATTATAGAACATTATACTATCCTTATTTGACATAGGACAATGTACTTATGTACATAATTATGACATAATAATAGTTTTAGTGGTTTTAGCTGGATGATACGATGTCTCCTGCTTTGATGAGAAGGAGTTTGCCGCAGCTCCACGCTTAATGGTCATGGCTAATTTCATCTGTATGCAAAGCCTTTGATTATTAATGAGAAAATGAGCTCAAGTTCCACTTGTATAATGTATGAGAATCCGTACAGTTCTGTCACCGTAAGTAAGTAGTGGTGATGTGGTGACTGGATTTGACATGAAAGACGCCCTACCAGAAAATACTAGCTCTTTAGTGCCATCATGCGAGACATGTTACAAATCCGCTTTGAACTTCGTGTATTTATCAATTTAACATTTTCCATTCAACACCATCACTATCCCCATCAAACAAAATTCATGAAATTTTTGATAAAAACATGGAGCAGTGACACTTGACACTAATGCTAAACTATGGGCTATTTACAACGTGCACTTGTACGTCAATGCAAAATTCAGGGCCGCAGCCAGAAAAATATTTCGGGAGGGGCTCGACAAATAATAATTGAAAATCCAAAAAAATTTTGGGATTTAAGGCAAAAATTCCTTTCTTTTCTTCGATTTCGGGGGGGGGGCCGGGCCCCCTGGCCCTCCCTCTCGCTGCGGCCCTGGCACAAGAATGCATTACGACAATGCATTCTTGTACTTTTCCTACATCATCGTATTTGCAATGTCTAAATTTATTTCCGTTTGTTGCAAGTGTTGGCAGTGAAAATTGGGATGTAAATATACAGTGCAAAATCAAAGTAAGCACTCAAGGCCTTCGAAAGCACTGTAAACTACTTTTCAGATAATTGTTACACTAACTAAACAGTTAACGAAATGAGACTTACACATTCCATGCTCACATTAAATTTTACACAATCAAGATTTGGACTATCAGACCTGTGTTACCATATACAATTTTATAATTTAAAACAAAGTAATTTTCAATGCGGAAATTTAGTGTGTAGATAAATAATAGTAAACTCAGGGGTAAATTATTTAAAAAAAATTTAACACTTAGACTTTTTTGCATTGTTTTCCTAATTCATCTCATTGAAATTATTGTTTTTTAGTGCTGCATTGATGATAATGAAGAAATGATGAAAGTTCTGTTGGACCACGGTGCAAATGTAAATTCGGAAGACAGTGAGAAATGGACCCCTCTTCATGCGGCCGCCACGTGTGGACATCTGCATCTTGTCAAGTATCTTATAGTAAAGTAAGTTTAACTTGTCTGGTTTTCACATTTGATCATTCTCATTGTCTAAAAGGAGAGTAGATGAAAATTAAGCCAGAGGGTTACAGGATAACAGTATCTTCCTATTTTGTGGCTGAGTCTTTGTGTGTTAATTGCAGGGGGAGTATTGTTACTTTCTGCATTATGGTTGGTTAAATGGTGCTAGATTGTAGTAATTGTGGTCTAGGTTGTTGAATGTCTGTGGTCCCCACACAATTTTATCAAGTAGGTAGATAATTATATAGTTGATCTTGTCATGTGGCACACTCTCCAAACTCTCCAGCCGAGCACATCTGCAAATTCTGCTAGAGATGGACATTAAACTCTATCACCTACCATCAACTCCCATTGTCACTTACACTCTCCCTGCACTCTTTCTCCTAATTTAGTTAGTTTATCATCTCTCAAAGGGTCCCTTAATTGCAGCCAACATTCTTTTGTCCTCCATACTAGACTTTTGTTATTAACCATCCAAAATTGCTTTGCACTAGACATTACCTTATAAATTCTTGCTATGGCCAAGATCATACATTATAAATATTACACATGGGTTGCTCTATATTTTTATTTGCGAAGAGAGTATAATGAAATCATTATGCCACGTGCATACTACGCGTCGTAACAATTTGGAGATGAAATTCAGCATTAGATATTCTACGGTGACCCATTTGTCAATTTTAAATTACATTTTATTTCATTTACTTAATGTATGTACTTGATGCGCATTCTGAAGTTCAAATGTTAATTGAAAAGGGAAATGTCAAAGTGAATGTTGGTATGTAGTAATAGGATGTTAGATTAGTGTTTTATTTAAATTATCATATAAGTTATCGGAGGGTATATACCGAAGGACTACTTTAATTGCAAATGCATGTTCTATATCCACAAAATGTATTTCTCTTTTCTCTGCTCTTCCAATTACAATAATGCCCACGGCGATTGTACGAACGCTCGCAATTAATTGATACACATGCTCGAGTATAGGAGTATACAGATGGAAAAGTGGATCTAAAGAAGATTTAGAACGTGTATCATTAACATAGTCAAGGACTCGAGAGCATGTACTTTTGAAATAGAATTGTAAATGCCTCCCACGTTAAAAAGAGAATAATTTACCGCATCGTGCACTGACCTTCTCTACGTTTAATTTCACAATGTTGGTTACTTGTATGACAGAGTGACATTTGTAAACAACATTCTCTGATCCTGTTTGCTTTGTATTATGCGGATATTGTATGCATATCTCATGCTCATTTATTACGTCACCCCAACATGCATAAAATATTGTTAGCTATTTCCGAATGTAGTCATTAATTTTCAAAGATAGACATTATTCTAGACATGTATCCTATATTTGCAGGATTATATCTCAAAAATAGTCATATAGACAATTGTCTTGGGTCACGGATTGTCACTGTCAGTTGTCCTATATTGTCGTGCGTGAAACAAGTACTTTATAGCTAGCCTAAGTATGATAGGTGTGGAAAGACAGATTGTTAGTGGTGGCACATGACATATATTTATTGACTAATTGTTATTGTTTATGAAGTGAAATTACGGAAACATTAAATAGGAGCACAAACTTGAACATAGGAACAAGTGCAGGCCAAAGAATATAAACGTGTGGGTGTGACATGTCATGAGCGAGGTCACTGTTGTCAGATAGCAATCTAATCTGATCTAGTTTCTGCTAAATTATGATGTCTATCCATAAAGCTGAAAAATATCTATGCATGCGTAGGTGGTAAATGTTTGTGTGTAGCCAAATGACTTACTTTCCTATAATTGTGTACTTCTTCTGCTCTCGATTTTGTTTTGTGGGAAACTTAACTTAACAATGCATCTGTATATGCAATGTACTTAAAACTCGTATAATATAAGAGTGGCTTATGGTAATAGAATTCTAAAATTCCGCATACAATTTCACATATTAAGAAATACCATTTGCATATTCAACATGCAAGACCTTCCTTTAGACTGCATATAAATTGCGGCATCTCTTCACAATGTAAATAAAGTAAATAAATATAATCATAGCTTTTGTGTTTGTTACATAGTAATTAGCAAGGTATTTTCAGGTTATAATGTATTAGAATGTTGATTTACTAATTATGTATGTTTTGCAGAGGAGCCAATTTACTCGCCGTGAATGCCGAAGGAAATATGCCATATGACATTTGTGATGAAGGTGAGAACTGTTCTCAGAACTCGAGTATGTGTCCTATAAATATATACGTAATAGTAACTTTAAAGAATCATTAACAAGCACCAAACAATCAATTGTAGAAAAAACAAAGCTTTCCGAGTTGTTATGTAATAACATTTTGTCTCTGCTTGTTTGTCTTTCTGTTCTGCATGTCTATGCTTAATAAAGAAGTCTGACTTGAGGATTTGTGTTTTAATTAACAGAAGCGACTCTGGACTACATTGAGTCAGAAATGGCCAAACGAGGAGTAACGCAAGAACTGATAGAAGAAATCCGAGCTCTACCTGAAACGAGAATGTTACAAGATATGCAAATTATCCAAAGTGAAGGAGGAGACCTAGAATATCGTGACGCAGATAGTGCAACACCCGTTAGTCATTAATTACTATTTTCTTTTCATTAGTATCCACTCCGTAATACTACCTAATGAATGGTAGTGCTAATTAGAGCATTACACCAGTATTAGCCATTAAATCCCTAGTTTCCTCGATTAATCAACTGTTAACAGATTAGTTAAAGAAACATACGCAATTGTTACGCATACTAAAACTCACAAAAAAGTTAATTAGTGCAAAAAAGCTATTTTTTATACAACATGTGCTAATGTCTTATTTAGCTCTACAATTACTAGTTCATTTGCACACAAAGTAAAATGATTTTTTCACATTATAAGAGCCATTTACCATTGGGGAAGGAAATAGGAATATTAGTGTATCGATCAATTTGGTAGGTTACATTCGGTTTGCATTGTATTCAACAAAAATTTGGGTTTGGGAAAAATGAGCTTTTGGTGTGTAGCGTAGGATTTTTGGTTAAAGGAATTGTTAGGTAGCCGTCTATGATGGGTGATAACAATTTATCACATTTTATGCAATCCATCTTAACTGATTCGATGAGGAGCTTGAGATTAGCAAAGCGAGCAAAAAAGTTTAATATTGTCTACACTCTGTTCTTTGTTCCTTTTGAGTTGCGTTTTGTTTGCTATGTTATAGGAGTTTGACTTGTCTGAGTCAAAGAATCTAATCCTATGGTTTATCTGTAGTTCCATAGTTTCAAGTCATACGTCACTTTTTTGTGTTTACACTAGCACTAATGAAAAGTTTTCAGGTTGTTAAATCCATATTATAATAACGTGAAGCTAGAAGCTCGGTTTTATGTTTCTAATCATTCTGCAAGAGATGTGAGCGGATCTTTTGGAGAGACAGAGTTAAAAGTTAGTATTCTGTGTGTCAGGATAGTCAAAAGTGTGTTCGTGTAAATTGTATTATAGGATAAAAAATAGTGGACGAGGTCAGTCGCCTGTTACTTTAGTGTAGAGAAAGAGAGGGCTGGATTGCAACTTTGATTAGAGGAAGGAATGAGGATGTAATCAAATAAGATGAGAGTGTAAATAGGATGTGATGATTCAATTTCGCAATACTTACGTAAGACAACATGGGAGGGCAGAACACACACAAAGTTTATTGTTTACTATCTCCTTGTTTTTCCGATCTACTTTTCTATCTATATGCAGACAACTCTCTGGGTATTTTTAGAAGAATCACAGTTAGAGCTAAGCTTCCGCGGATTAAATGTGCGGTAGATTTTATTAGGCAGTAGTCAACTTGTGTGTTTAACAGCCTCACCTCATCCAATTTTATCGAATTTACTATACAGAGGTGGTAGAAGGACTTATATTCTTAGATTTAACCTTAAAAGTATTACATCTAAGTCTACCGACATAATCCTTCGATATATCCTCACATGCTACTACAGATACAAGACTTAGCTAACGACTCGTCTTATTGGCTTTTTCTGAACGAAAAATTCTGTAAACAGACAGACTAAAAGGCTTTGTTGGGAAGCTAGTCTAGAAAGACAAGTCTGAGAGAGGAAAGACTCACAAGGATGCTTGTAGATGAAAATATCTCACATTTTTTATAGATAACGTGAAAAGTAGCATCGCATCGGATTTAGAGGCTTTAACTAGTGCTATACAAATAAATGGATATGTTCTCCCCAAATCTTCTTTCCACCTGTACAAGTGAATTAAGGTGATACTTTTATAGTTACGTACATGTCAGTAATCAATATCAATCTGGATCATACCAACACTATAACATAACAATAAATAATAGGCAATAGTCATACGTACCATCACTCAAAGATCCACAATTAGAAATTGTATCATAGAAGTATTTGGCAACTTTGGAAAACGTATTCCAGCTTACATCTGCAGATTAAGACGAGATCAAAAAAATATTGGACGAAAAAAAAATTCCTGGCATTGCTAGGTATCAATATTGAATATTGATTATGCATTGGATAAAATTTTGAAGCTATTGGGAATTGTTAGCTAATAATTTGAGTACCTACAAGCAAATGTAGGGCCAGGCTGAAAAGTTGATTCTGTATTCCATGGAGTAAAAATTCATCTTGCGAGTGCTAGAGAAATACTAATTGGATGGTAGGGCTATTAAAGAAAAAAAGGAGATCCTTAAATTGTATTATTGTGAAAGTTGAAATGAGTTTCTTTTTTATTTTGCAGCTACACATCGCATCTGCAAATGGATACATCCGAGTTGTAGAGTTTCTGCTGGATAATCATGTGGCGACTGATGTTCAAGACAAAGACTACTGGCAACCTATTCATGCGGCAGCCTGCTGGGGTCATGTAAGAAAGATTTATGATTCTTTTCTTTAGCTACACTTTCCAGGGCTTCATACTTTTCACTCTCTACTTTCTCTATTTGCACTTTCACACTTCCTTGTCAGTAAGACAGAGTTTTACATGATGGACTTTCTTCACAGCCATTTGCTGCCTTATGTTAACTGCTTTTGTATATAGTGTAGTGTGCACATTATGTTATCTATTGTAGTTTAAGTAGTTTCACGTGCTCTTCTTATTAGACCCTACGAAGGTATTTAGATACAGCTAGCTGTGGCCATAAAAAGTTTACTTGCAACGTCTGCAAAGAATAAAAGAAACGTTCATTTTCTCCGTTCTAGCAACACATTTATACAATTTTCCTGAGTAATGTTCAAAACTCTATTTATGCTGGAGAAAGAAAAAGCGATTATTCTACCGTTGTAGTAATGGAAATGGGGTGTAATAAAGAACATATTTAGAGATAGGTGCCCTACATGAAGATTTGTAGCTCTTTCCTACCTGATGACCTAGTACAGATGAATATTTCACAAAATCTCTAGTTCTTCAGATTACAATTACTCTACACCATGAGCTGAGAACATTGAAAAGCAAGTTTCAGCTGCTTTAATAACAGATGTCTGTGTACCTTATGCCAGTGTATCTAATAATAGTTTCAAAATAGTACTCCTTCTATGTATATCATATTTTTGATTGTAAGTTTGTAGTTTAAGGTAGCTTTGCGTGTTTGTAATGATAATTCTTACTCGGTCTAAATAGGACAAAGTTGAATTGTAGTGTATTCCAAAGATTATTCTATGTAATTCAAATTGGAAATGTGTTCATGTTATTTAGGGTGTTAGTAATTGACATCTTCACTGTTCACCTCTAGGCTCTAGGTGAGCATTCTGTATAGACGCCTAAAGTTTTGGTATCCACTGTGGTTAAGCATAATAAACAAGAGTTTTTAATCCTTGACACATGTCAATGTCATTCCAATGACATTTAATCTCGTTGCTTTCCACTATTTTCAAAGAGTTGATGTTCACATCGTTTTGCCTGAACTTTGGAATGAAAAGTAAATATCTGAAGGTTCTTGGTTAGTTTTCTCTAATGATGTTTTAAAACTTTCATTCACACTGGCCTAATACACGTAATAATTGGATGTTGTGATTCCAATTCTATGATTCAATGATTTCAATGATTCAATATGCTCATGTTCAAAGTTATTAGCTATTTATTGAAGGCTACATATGGTAAGTGAACACGAATGAAAGTTCAATACGCACATATATTTAATTACCCAATGTGAATAGGAGAAAGTCAGGATGTGGAAAGAAACCTTAGACCACAGGATTACATTACTCAAAGGAAATAAAAGGAAAAAGCCCTATTATAGATCAATGTAGACAGAGCTGTAGATAAAATCATGTGTTCCAGATCAGTCCATCTAATGATGACATAATATTATTAGGGTACGTAAATGGAAAGACAGGAAATGAGATTTATAGTTCACATGAGATAGAGTAGAGTTGGGCACATACAGTAGGCAAAAGAGATTCAGACCGCAACGCGAGACCTTGGTGACTAGAGACCAAAATCATTAGATTGTCAATACCTACAGCATATTGGACCTCCTCTTTTATTGATTCGCCAAGGCAGAGAGCAAAAAACGTTACTTTATGAAATGTCAGTGAATACTGAATACGTTTATCTTTCACCTTGATAAATTAATAACATTATTACCTATCTATACGCACCTTTCACAGATAAGCAGATTACGTGGGTAGGTTCTTTTAGCTTTACTTACTGCCAATTTACCTACATTTCCGGTTTATTCTACAAAATCATCAATCACTACTACATAACACTTTGAAAAGTAACACTAAAGATGTAAAATATTTAACCCATATTCAGTCAAGGTTAGACGTCATGAAAAATAATAACTTATATATATTTTAATCTTCATGCAAGTGACGGCAGTTGTATTGGTTGGTCTCCATGTGGCTTCACCTGTGCTTTTCACTCTACTACGCTAAATAATTGCTTACCAGCCCGTATATCAATTCAAATAGAAAGCCTTGATAATAATGGGCTCAATTGACAGTAAATATCTAGATAAATATTTATTTATTTAATTCGGTCTATTTCCTCCTCATATATTTGGCCTGGGTAAATATTTACAGATCTTATTGGTGATTAGTTGTCCAGTAAGCTTTTTAGAATAGAATTTCAGTGCTACAAGTAAATCCAGCTAGTGAGAATATTGGAACTATACAAATACATTTGCTTGTAGTAAATATTTATGGCTTTTCAATACACTTTCCTTACACTCATAAAATTCTAATAATAGAAAATACGGAACTGTGCATTTATTGTTGTGGTTCATTTCTTTGTTTGCATCTTGGAATCAAAACCTATTCAGCTTTCTCTGTTATTGTTATTACTTTGTTATGGCACATAATAAACAGCCCAATATAATATGGGGCATATTGAAGTGATGATAATGATATAATTACATTTCGTGTGATGTTTGTGTGTCAGGTGGATGTGTTGGAGTTACTCGTGCAGAATGGAGCTGACTTGAATGCCCGAACAAAGAACAACGAGACGCCATATGGTAATCAATCACTTTCCCATTACTTCACTTCGGTTCAGTTTAGTGATACTTTCCTTTCAACCTGCTCCATTGTCGTTCATGACATTCTATTGTCAGCATAGGGTTATGGCATCTCGCGCTACTAAAACGCCTACGTACAATGTCTACACACAGCTTTAACCATCAATTAATGTTTTCATCAAAAAGAAAATTATATATTTATTAGCAACTTAAGGAGTTTAAGGTGGAGAAACTTGAGATCTACTTCTGGGTCAATCACCTATTATTACGACACGTCCTACTACATTTATGTTCATGTGGTACTATAAATAGGATGTGTCATCTAACATTAATTACAAACTTGTGTCAAAGCAAGAAAACTTAGTTTCTGGGTATACATCCCCTGGGCACTGATGTCAACCTAAATTATGTATCTTTAGATTATCCAGAGAGGTTTCATTAATTAATATTATTCCATGAAAGGAAATTCGCCGTCTCATATTTATAGCATCTTTCAGTCAGCATTTGTGTGTCAGCAAGGCTTTTTCAAAACCGTTGCCTGAGGATGATGAAACTTGAGATGAGATTGTCTAGGAACTGAGACTACTCTCATCTGTCCAGTTCCGGATATTTGCTAGCAAACAAAGGCTTAGGTGCTTTTCTGTACTATATTCACGTAAACTTATTCAGGAAATTAAATATGGGTTTGCTGTATTTGATGATACATAGGTACCTATTACTCATGCTGAAATTAATATACGAAGCTCTTTTTTGCTCACAAATATTAATATAGTAGAGTTATTTATAGTACCTACGTGATCAGTTGGAGATTCATTTATTGCTTGGTTAAACTGATAACGAAAAAATTCAATCAAGATCAAACAACCTAGTATAGTTTAGATGTTGTTTTCATTAAATTATATTTTAGGTCCATGATAATTGCATTACTACAGTTCACAGATCTATCTCCAGGGTAGGTTCTGAAGAATTTTTGCTGAATATAGGATATTGTATGAAAAGGAATTACTTTTAGCTAGATCTAAAATGATTTGATAATCTTTATTGGTGAAATAACACAGACTTTGATTTTTACAGCCATTTGTGAAGACCCAGAGATCAAAGAAAGGATAATCCAGTTACGAAGTGAGCAAGAAACCAAACTTCAAGACGCAGCCCGTCGTAAGATCCGACGCTCACAGTCATCCAACTCTAGGACCCAGTCTATACGAAGAACGTCTCAGCGTGACAAGGGACTAACATCAAAAAGAGATGTTGCTGATGAGGCACAAATGCTTATGGCACGAGAAATCAATATCAAAGTATGCAACACACAAACATCTACCTCTAAAACATTAACAAGCAGATACTACTTAGGCATGCACGAAATCCTAGGTATTCAGGTTATCCTAGACAAAGTAAGTAATACGCTCGTGTTAAGCGAAATCGAATGATCGGAGGCTGTGGAGATATTTACATTGTGAACTATCACTTAAAGAAGTGATTTTCCATTTGCTTTAGAAGCGACAAAATTGATGGCACAAGATGAAAATGAAAGATAAAAAATGAAGGCAATATTGAAAAGTTTTTTAATTGCTAAGTCAAGTTCACTTAATAATGTAAACAAAAAGACGAACAAAATTATCTCATTCCACTTGCATAATAAGTTCGTTATTGTGATTTCGTAGGCAGTTTCTAATTTTCAGAATTTACATTATGTAAAAATACTGATGAATGTTGCAATGTAAATAGCTATAATTTTTTCCTGGAAGTAATACTTAAAGAACCTGGTAGAAGGGTAGAACGGTATTCATCAACAACGTAGGTCAGGCAGTAGAATTCCCAGCTTAATGGAGACAAAGAAAATATGTAGGGAAATGAAAGACTAATATCGCTGAGCCGGGTAATTTCTTGCGGCGAGGATGTAGCATAAGGATTTCTGGAAAGTATGTTGACGTTTTTGTGCTAAGCAGCCGTTGGCTGTGTTTTTACCGGTGTCACCATTGTGGCTGATACGCAGGGTAGTAATCTTTCCATTTTGATATTTTGATACGTAGTATACTTGCAATGTGTGCCAAGCTCTCTTACTAGGTTCGGTGTGCATAGAGCTTAGCTAGGCCAGAAATTGTGTACTACTTCAGCTTTTCAACTTGCGGAAAAAGTAGTTTGTTCGGCCCGTCGTCTAGCATTCGTATTCTAGCTAAAAATTGTGCAAATCTTTTGTGTTATGATGGAAAAGGATTTTAATGGAAAACCTTGACATCAGATTTGCATAGGATGCAGGTGTACAGACAGAGTTGGTCAGAGGATGATTCATTGGTTTAATGCGGTCTCATGTTTATGTATTTTGTTATTTGCCTAGGATAACAGTCCTTCGCCTACACATGATATGGCGGAGAAAGCGAACGGTCTCAATCACAACTCGAATTTGAATCACAATCCACACGAGACGAGTTCAGAAGAAGATGCAGAAGAGAAATACAAAAGTAAACCTCCAGCAGCTTTTGGCAAGGACTCAATAAGTAACCTACAAATAGGAGCTAAAGAAATGGAGAGAATCGCAGCGATCGCTGTGAAGAGTGGGGCATTCCCTTCATCTGCGAATAACAAACTAGCGATCGCCAATAATGCCAATAACCAATATAATAATCCTATTGCCATTCCTGTAACGGACAGTAATGCTAATTTGCCAAAACCAGAAGTCAACCCACCGGTGGATAGTAAAGTCCAAATTGGTAAGCTCCCAAAAGGAAGTCAAATAGAATTCTATTAGAATGAATGCCTACGAGTATTAAACTAAAGCAGGCTACCTCTTCCAGCCGTAATAATATTTTTCTTGCCCTCAGTCCCGAAAAGTAACTGGATAACCCGATCTCATATTTCTCTGAGGAATTTATTATCCCTTGTTCCAAAAAATGATTTTATACAGACATTTCTATATGTACTATGATGTTGATCGTTTACGGCTGGATTAGGATCCATGCATGAAGAGCAAATATAAAATGCAAAACTAAAATAATATGGATAGAATAATCCGAATGTTAGTCCGTATTTACCGAAGGCATGTCTGTATGGTATGTTTTTCCCTGTCATGCCTATAAAATCAATGTTGTAATTGCATTGCAAGGGCCATGCCAAATGCTTTGAATGTGGAAAACATAAGGTATTAGAAAAGGAGATGAGAATTCTTCGGGTCTGGTCGTCTGGTTTGATTCTAGTCTGACCGAAAGGTCATTATTTACTAACCGAAGCTATTCTTAGTCTGGCTAGAATATAGAAAAAGTTTGTTAACCCATTTTATGTGACGCGTTTTAGTAAGTTTTGCTGCATTGGAATTAAGCGTTCTTTTTTGTATGTATCATTTTTGTGTGCCCTTCTTGCCATTTTTAGCCAATGGATTACCCCTGAGTGGAAGTAGTGATAGTCTTGGAGGCAATAGCACAATCGACATCCATGTATCCGTAACAATCAATACTAACAGTCCTGCTAGCAATGGTGTTGTCAATGGCGTGAACACACCGACAAGTAAAGATTCCCTGTCCAATTTGACCTACACACCTCCGGGCACTTTGGCTGATTTGAAAAAGCAACGATCTCTCCGACATGGTCGGCAACAAGCTAATGCCCTTATTAATGGTATATTATAATATTCAAAAAACTAAAACACTTATCTCTCTTGTGCAAACATAAAATCTCTTCATTCTAAGTCATTACTCATCTGTCTACATGCTAATCCTTTCGAGGTGTCGTCTATTTAAAGTTGCATTTTCACCATCTGTCTCAAAAGCTTTTGGTTTTGGTCTGTCCTAATATATACTATTCTTATACTTAAGTTTTCATTGTTAATACTACTATTAGTAAATACTAGGTAAGTTCTGTTCCTACAATTCTATACTGTAAATATACATTTGTCTTGGTTCAATGGGAATATTAAAACAATTGCTGCTCTGCTCTCTATATGTATTATATGTGTATATATCTCTTGCTTGTCTTGTTCTATTGTCTCATAATATACTGCATCACTGCATTGCTATTTTATCTATATATCTTGCATTCTGAAATTATAAATTACTGCATTAATTAAAACTACTTGGCTACCTATGCCCTTTATTTATTAGTAACATTTGAAATGGGTGCCCATGGAGTGACCCTGGAAGATTCAAGACATTGATGAATGATTTCCGTTGTTGTTATATTTAATAGGAATAGTGAACGAGCTGCCGAAAAAATTCGAAGCCCCTGCCAGTCCTACTATTTCCCTTAAGAGGTACGTTGGAGATGCAAGCGAGAGTGTTGGAGATTATTCAGACGGTGGAAAGAAATGCTGTGTCATAGTATAAATTAATCCATACCTTAACCACAACTATAAATAAACTATTTAAATATAAATACTTTAGTATATGTGAAAGGTGAGCGTATATGTCTAAGAAGAATGAGGTTTTACTTTATTTGCTGTCTTGTCTTGCTACTGATTTACTTTAAAGTACTGCAGTGTTGTCTCGTCCAAATAGAAAGTTTCGATTTTAATACTACCTGCAGCCAAGTTGTTTAGTCTACCTTGACTTTTACCCTTTTACATTGTATACCTGCAAAGAAATCGTCGATACAAAAAATCCGCTTTTCGCCGTCCAACGTAACTTGTTGTCTGTTCACTTGTGATTTTTTAGATGTCTTGCCGAGTGAGTGAACAAAATTACATGTACCTATAAAGAGGAAGTTGTCAAAGAAAATGTAATTACGTAGGGCTGAATTGTTCAACAAGTAAATCGTAAAGTATTAAAGAAAGTATATTTAGGGAAAGCAGGAAAGAAAGTTGGCGGAGAAAGCAGAATTGCGAACTTATCCCGTTCGCATGCAAACAAACTTTCCCAATTGTATCTACAGATTAGCCCAGAGGAATACCACTAAATGCCCTAATATGATAAATGTCCAGTTCCAGAAGGATTTCCTGCAGGTCTAGGACAAACAAGTCTGTAAATCTGCGTCATGTATCATGTACTTGTGTACCTAATGAATACTTATACTAAATACGTATTACAAATGTATTAATTGCTACAAAACATTAAATTTAACTAGATTTAAGGACAAAAAAAGGAAAAGAGTAGAACCCTGTAGCAGAAGATAATTGTTGATAACAATTTATCATTTTGTATACATACTACATACTCCGGTGCCAAATTCATCTAAAAGCCAAACATTTAAGTAAGCTCGTTAATTTGTACATACTTATTTTGTTGTGTTCATGAGTTTTAATTCAGAAATGTTCATTGCATTTGAGTGTCTTAATTATCTTTTAATATACATGTTTAGTATACTACGGTAGCCTGGTGCATTTTCTGTACGAGGTTCCAAATACGACTATGTAACTCTAAAATATAGCATTTCTTATGTAAAACTAAAGGTAAACTCCTGTTTAAATACAGATAGAACGAAGGAAAATTAATTTTAGGTGATTTTTATTGTCTTGTTGTAACTGTTAAAGAGTTTAAAGATTTTGACTTTACATACACTGTAGGTATAACTTATGTAGGTAGGTACATATTCCAATTTCAGTTCCAAAATGCAATTTGTGTGCATTCCACAATTAAAATGACCACAGAAGCGTATTCTGAGAGTGTACCTTTATTCCTATGTATGTTTCGATAAAAGTCAGTGAATACTATGCGTTAAATAGAGCTAAATCTAATAGATTTACTAATAATCACTGTAGCATATTATATGTATATGTTTTGAGTATTTCACAACCTTACGATGTTCCTTCCACGAGTTTCTTTCCATTTAAGTAATGTTATTCCAATAAGTTACATAACTATGCAAGATTCTATTGTAATTCAACACGAAAAGGGAAAACAATCTTACTGGATCGTCCACGTGTTTTATGAAATAAAATTATGACATTGAAACAAAATACAACAAATCATTTTTCTTCCATAACTATTTAGTGACATTGTGTCCGTTTTATTATTAGTCTCTGCTCCCATTCAGTTAAAATATATTCAAAATGTTTTCAACTCATCACATTTTACAATGTCTAAGCATAGAATATACCTATAGTACAAATAAAATACTACTATTGCGAATATTTTAAACTAAACTAACCTGAATTCATAGCTAAATGTAACAATTACCTATTAATTCATTCCATATACCTGGACATTTACAATTATATCGTTTACATAAATACTGTTCTAATAAAAACTACCAGTTGCGTTGTCTCCATTAATTTTCGAATAATGTGCTGCTTCTAAAGTATACTTACTAAAAAACGTTTTCGTTTTTAAAACATAGTCTTAAATCATCTTGTAAATACCAAAAAATATAAATTAGAGTTTAAAAACACAAGAAAGTAAAATCAGTATCTTTAAAAGACTTAAATGGTGCAGTGCAATTTAAACAGTTGCTGTTACGTCAACTCACAACAGTTACCCATTTTTAACTATGATTAAGATCTGTTATTATAAGCTAATATAAATTTCCTCTACGTTGACAATAATCATAGATCGATACATTTTCTGAGGCAAGACTATTTCATATATACATACAAACGAAACAAAGATTATAGTGTTTGGTTAGATTTGGTTGGGTATAGGAATGTGCAGTAAATGGAATTTAATTTTGCACTTGAGTAATAATTCTCTAATAATAATCACAATCATATTTCCATAAATAGTCTTTTAACAAGTGAGACTCTAAGGTTCTACACACCAAAGATCATCTAGTAGTACAATATTACATCTTGTTGTAGTGTTCATATTGTAGTTTTGTATTTATAGATAACTATTTACATACATTGTTTCTCTTAGTAAACTGTTTGGATTTGGTACTTTCTGTCATTAAGGCTACAGCTCTAATTCACGTTAGAGCTTTCTGTCATTCAGTTACAGTTACATTACAACATTCTTCAACGTGTTTGGTTCCATACTTTCTCTTATGATATCAAAATGTTCCATCATAAAGGCCTCTTCCATCCAAACTGTAAATGATTCTATCCTGTACATTGTTCACATACTAATTCATTCTATAAAACTGTAAGAATACACATACAAGTATGATGTTTCCACAGATCGACACTTCTTTACAATAAATATCTGAATTTTGAAATTTACATACTCTAATTCATTTTTTGGATCTTTCTTTCTTTGCCAATTTACAGTTGGAAGACAGCGCTATGATTGGGACTTAGAGATGTCATAATTTTTAGGAAGGTAATAATAAACTATGGTACTGTTGACTTGTTATACTATTTTAGATACAATTTTTCGTTTATACAATAGTATTCTTTCGTTTAGCTAACGTCCTTATTAATTACAACAGGGTACTTTGCACATTAAGCTGGTTCCTTTCAAATAAATAAATTCTTATTTGACAAATAACAAGCTACACATGCATCATTACAAAGTATAAAAACCCTACGGGCTACAAACACACATTCATGTTCTACAATATGTTAGTAACGGAATGGGGGTACTTAGGAATGTAGGTACAAAAGGGGGAAATGTAATTTGACGTAGTATATTGCTGTTAGTATTTAGTATACACACACAGAAGGGATTTTATAGACGTATAGCAAATCAAACAAACTAAAAGTAAAAAGGTTGCTCCACAAAACGGAAGAGATCTACTTTCTGCTTAGCGATTCACCCATCGTCTGTGGCTTTCTTCCCAGTCCGTCCCTCCGCCTTCATCGTCATCGGTCCTGACAAAAGATTCTTCATCGTCTGTTCTGGCGTAATTACTTTCATCATCTGTCGGTAAGCCACTAACATGTCTAAGGCTGCTTAATTCCTACAGGACAGCATTACAAAAACAAACTAATTTCTAGCGTCATAAAGGGATCATAGAATATTCATGCAAAGATTACAGTATCACAGTGGCATGCAATGTATGTAGTAGTAAATAGTATTCACGTACAAAGGTAAGAGTAATTCATATAGGTTCATTCCTAACAATGAGTAGGAAAGGAATACGAAAAAGGAAAATTATAGAATAGTTGAGTTATTAAGTTGACAGTTCATTTACATCAGGACCATTATCGTACAACTCCCCATATGAATTCATTTCCAGATTTCTTTTTCCTTGTGGATTATTTTCCAGAGCCATCGACTGTCGAGCTATGTTACGTTCATTCGCAGCAGCTGCTGCTGCCATTGCCACAGCTGAGCCATGGCTCATCTGAGTTTCAATTCCATTAGAAGTCTTCCGGGATCTTAATTCAGCTAAAAATTTAGAATCTTCTTCATATCTCATGTCCATTTCTTGCTTCCACAGAACTGCTCGTTTGATTTCTTCTGGAGAATGATCAAATTCTATGATAAATAAATTGTTTTAAACCCCTACGAGTTGACACGTGGCCAATTTACAGGATTTAGTATTGGACATACCTAGAGGCTTCATAATATGCCCTTCCTCTATATTGTCCTCGTCCGTGTGAAGCTCTTTGACCAAACTGGACATCGCATTGGTGACAGAGTCTGCAGCCAAAAGTAAATCATTTCTCAAACTTCTGCCACCGGAATTGCTAGAAGCTACTGCAGAGCCAGGGAGTTGAGCACCGGCTCTAAAATCCTCGGAATTACTGAATGCGGAACGAAGTTCTCCCGTAAGAGAGGCAAATGTCTCTGAATGATGTGGAGTTGCAGGTGCAGAGCGATGCAAAGACATTGTTGTTAGATTCGCATTCCCTCCCGAGTTAGGATGGTTACTGTAAATAGACATCGGCGGAGATTTTGCAGAGCGAGGTGAGGAGTTCGGAGTTGATTTAGGTGTCAGCTGCTGTGCCTATATTACATAATATGACTTCATGCATAAATCAATACTAGTAACTTTCCAGCCAATGTATGAACGTCGTATTACGTATTGTGAATTCTCCAGACACAGAAAAGCTATCCCGGAGAATAAGCTTGCAGATTGTATTCTTTCATCATCTAGACTAGCATATAGAGTCTGTCTTGGTACACGTACCTAGATTGATATATTCTATTAACTGTGTCTTCATACTAACTTTTCGTTTACAATATATCTAAATATACCTTAAGCAGCTTCATAAGACCTTCTAGTTGCCCCATCATGTGCCTTCTGGAATCCTGGAGACTCCCAAGCTTGTCTTCCAATTCCAATTTGTGGTAGCGAAGGGCTTGCAGTTCGTCGAGTAAAATTGGTTCTTCTGGCTCCCCATTCATGTACTCCATCTCTTGTTGTGCTCTAGTCAAATGATAATAAAAGTAAATCCGCAACTCTCATTAAATGACAAAGACGAGGACGGGGAAAGTGGAGAAGATGTGATGGAAAAGCTAGTGCGTTACAATAATATATTAATGCATCTATGTACACTTTACCCACCTGAGACGAGCAATTTCTCGCATAATATCTCGATTTCTAGCTTCGAGCTCGCTGATCATATCCCTCTGTGTTTGAGTTGAGTCAAATAAACTCATGCTGGTTTGGGACATTGTTCTGCTGTGCTGTAATTCCAAAGAGACATTACTAAAACTCCATTCCCAACAAGAAATCTACCCATGAACTCACTCGACGAGTGCCACATTTTACTCCCTTCAACTCCCTCCTCCTTACATAAATGAACATTCGATTCTCGAATTAAGAGAGCGTCAATTCAACTCTCTTTCCCCAAAGTGGATTACGCTAAACTCATTCTGAATTTTAGAGCGACTTGAATCATGACATGGCTTATTTACAGGAGGAGAGTGAGAGAGTAAAAGGATACTCATAATTACATCATCCATAATTCAACGAAAGAGAGAGAGGCAGAATAATAACACACAGACCTGCATCACATCATACATAGAGGCAGGCTGTATCGAAACAAGAACATGGAAATCAATACACACATTCTAATCAACCCACACCGTAAATAAACAAGCACACTAATGTAAACATGAAATTAGGGAACTTTGTAATGTAAATTATGTAATGTATGCGCATAACTTTTTACATTAACGAAAATAGAGTAGGTTATTAGATATTTTTAGAGAAGTTACGTACAGAATCGATTAAATATGAATCCCTAGTTGTAGCATTTCCATAATGTTCATACTTCATTAAGTAACCCAAATGTATACACATTAGTTTTCATTTTTACATATTTTTCGACATCTTAAATATATACATGGTTATTACAACGTTCAAGGGAAAGTCCCATTTTGTAACAATGTTGATGTTACATACAAACTAGCTTTAATGTAGGCATAAATATGATTTTTCATATGCTGTTGCTGCAATATATATTCTGTACTGCATTAATTAACCTCATAAAAAGTATGATTACATCTTTAAGAAAAATAGACTTTCTGAAAGTAGTGCTATAATATACTATAATGAAATCAGATAGTATACTAATATAAAGTATCCAAACGTAAAATGGCATTCACCAGTAATACCAAAGGGTATTGTAAACTTCAAAGATGCAGCACTCGAATAGCAACTAAAATGCCTACATTTTTTGTATGGAACATGGCATAATTTTGGGTACCATCCCTTGAGTTTGTGTATCAGAAAAAGATAAAGTGCAAAGTGCTAACAAGTAAAAACTCTACTTTGCAATAAAAGGATATGAAAGCTTTTGCTTTCACCAACTGCCTTTTTGTAATACAAGTCTCAACCAGACTCTGCATTAATACATATAAATAGTTTGATATGCTTTGAGTATATCACATTAATATGTTCGATCAATAATATCATGACAAGTCAATCACCCTACGTTAGTCATCTTTTCAGCGAACTGCTCAATCATAGTAAAGTGTGCACGCGAAGTTATAGTATTAGTATACATTACAATTTGTGTACTATACGTGTATTCAATTTCATTTCTTTGTACGATTGTATATTGTATGTCAACTTCTCCTACACGTTGTCATTCACAAATGTGTGAATAAAACTTTTTGAATTTCATATTTGTACCACTTTAGTATGTATTATGAAAAGACGGAGTGTCAAACCAGGTCTTAATTATCTTAGAGAGGGATTCAACTATAACTTGATTTGAATAGATTTCATAAACTTTACACGAACTATATAAGAGGGATGCTATAACTATAACTAAATTGCAATATGCAAAAATGTATTTGGCATGTTCATAAAATTCAAATTCATAAAATTGTGTTCAGATAGCTAGAAAGACAGACTTGTGTGACACGAGATATAAATGTGACATACTTTTATACATATTTTATATATCTGCTCCCTTAGTGCCATTGTTCACGGAAACAGAACGCCTGTAATAGAGGAGGCATAATGGGAAATAACGTTTTGCAATGCTATATTTTAGAAGGGTAGACACCACAGAGATACTATTACAATTTACAAGGCAGTGGTTGAGCTTCGGCTTCATTAAACAAAACTGCCTAACGATTCACCGAAAGCAGCGATGCTTCATAAAATGACAGTGACGACATATCGCATGATGACAATGGAAAATGTCAGAGAAAGTAATATAATAACTGAACGAGTAATATAAATAAGTAAAATTGGCAACTATAGAGTTTTGCAAATGCAATGAACAGACAAAAAAGACTCCTGTGCAGTAATAAAAAGATAATGGATGTTTGTGTCTATGTGTACTATTGACGGTAGGATTATTTGTAATCGAATACTAAATTGCTAGCTGAGTCAATGCCAGTGTTATCAAAAGTAGAATTGACGAAAGACTGTGCTTTTCTATCGTCAGTGAAATTGTGATCAATGTTATAGAATGTAAATTGAAAAGCGATGAATCGTAATGGCATGCAAAATATAATGGAATATAATGTAATGGAACTTACAGGATATTTGGACTCGGAGGCAAGGCGAGCTGTATACCTTGCAATGAGTCTGTGTTCTTCATCGCTCTCACTTACACTTTCAGCGTAACTAGAATTCATTCTGCTAGGTCTACACAAAACAGTTAACAAAACCACAAACAGATTTTAGTAGAAAACACTCATGAAAAATTAATCGTCATGTAACGGAAGATTGTTAGCTATAAAGACAAGTAGTTCGGTTATTATTCTACGGATATTGCAAGGGGAAAGAAAGAAAATCCAAAAACCAGTATTATAGTAGACTGTTATTCCAGGAGAGAAAAAAGCATCGTCTTACCCATGGCCCAACTCCAAAGCAAACATCTTCTGGTCAGTATAAGCATCCAGAGGCTCGTAGACAGCAAAGCCATTGTGGCTAGGCAAAGGTGAAGGAGGACTATAGATTACGTTGAGCGCAATAACATTGCATGGCAAAGAGAAAAGAGACCCATTCCAATAAAACGTTTAGTTATTAGCAGCTACCCTGACTATAGGTACCATACCATGAAGAATTAACAACATACTATACATTCGTATCCTATTTTTGTAACCGTATGTAAGCCTATAACAAGTCGACATTATTTGGAAACATAAATGTTTAGCACCCAGAAAGCTACAGAGGCAGTATTAGAATTTCAAATGCTTACACAATGTGGGAAAGATTCAATGGCCTTTCGGGTTGCTCGGGGAAGCGTGGCATCTTCTTAGATTTCTCGGGCATGCATCGTAGACTCTTCCTGAACGAATTCCGAAAACTTTTCCCACCAGATTTCTACATCAAACAAAATTATTATTACAAGATTGTAGGATCAAAGAGAGATATAATTTGATTCATTTCGCAATGTGAGCTACTTACATTTGTAACATATTCCTTAACTTCATGCTCGGTCCTATGATTATCTGTTGTTTTCCCCTGCCAGAAGCAGTTTTGGCACATGTTGAAATTAGAGCACTTTTGACATTTATAACGAAACCCTTGTATGTTCCCTATTTTACACACACTGCATTGCATCCCATGGTTTACTGTAAAAAGACAAAATGCCATTATTCCACAAATTAAGCGTCAACGATTGATGTATGAATAAATAATGAAATGATTACACACGACGTACCTTCTTCAACACTAGCCATAGACTGAAGTAAAGGCAACCACATTAAGCAAGGCGGCCCAGGATCACCAAGTAGAGCATCCAAAAATCCATTCACAGATATTTTACTGGTCTAGGTAGCATTAATGGCAACATTACGAATTTACGATTAGGGTTGCTTAGACATAAATAGGATCAAGGTGTAGTGTTTATTTATGTAAATATTATACCCCTTCAAATATTGTCGATGCGAGTCCTTCGGTAAACCCGAATGTTGGAGATTCCAATACCATGGCTGGAAGAGCTAGAACTTCTTGGAGATACTCCGAAAAACGAGGTAACACCAAGTTGCCGTTTATATCAGAAACTTGGGAAAATATATCTAAAAATAACTCGATCATTAGATCGTTTGAAAATCATCACGAAATAAAACCAGATAACTAGACTTACATCTAAGCTTATCGATGAGCTTTCCGCTGCACAAAGTAACTAATCCCACTTTTACGGAAAAAACTCTGACTCTTCCGCTTGATTCACTGATAAAAAATTCAATATAGAGGATCGTGTTAGTGCTGAGCTGAACTACTTAGATACCAATATTAATAAATACAGACACACGTTCTTACTTGTCATAAGCAAAGAGAATCCATGACAAGAAATATCGGGCACAATTGAAGACATCGACCTGTTGTCCGTGAGGAAGACGCTTATTCAGGTTTACATACAGCGACGTCACAACCGATTCTACTTTTGGCACGGTGATAATAGAATAAGGGTCTAATGCGTTGAGTCCATTTTCCCGTATTCCTTCGATCACATTCCAGATGTCCAGTAGAATAACTGCAATCGTAAAGATAATCCTTTTAACAGATAGTTCATCAGTATGGAGCCAATAACAAAGATAGTCACTCCTACTTTAATGCTGAAGCCTATCAAATGTGCAAGGGATAAATTATGGCAGAAAACCGCAAAAAATTCCCCGTCAAGAACAGCAGAGTAAAAGAATTCGACTTGCACAAGATAAGAATGCTTTTCGAAAAGAATATCCAAAACAAACTCCATAAAATGAACACATCACTTACAGTTAGACTTTTTCTGAATGTATCGCAGTTTAGCAGCTGTACGGTAGGAAGCAAAGCGAATAGCATCGAAGCCCAATTCTCTCAACTCTTGAACTAGGAGAGATAAGTCTTCAGAATCGACGGAGCTATTTGTTGGAAGATTCATGCTTGCTGCGGCATTTATTGACACCATTTCCGCAACTTCCCTTCTATGTTAACAATTCCACTGTTTGTGGACGTTATAATCCCAGAAACTCTGTGGAACACCTATAACCAAACAAAAGGACAAAAAATTATGGCACTGCTTTACGGAATCTGGAACCTTTAGATGCACATCTTATTTAACCAACTTAACACTAAACTAGCTTCCGAAATAGGACTAAGTGAAAGAACGAATTTTTCTGCCTGGAGAAATAATTAGCAATGTGGGTGGAATTTTGAAATTCTCTATAATACATTGTCAATAAAAACTTGACATAAATAAATGAAAACTGAGATTTGAACTCAGCATTTGCCAGCATAATGGTCTGAAAACCAGAACAAGCTGAATATTTTTGGCTTGTGGAAAAGATATAGACACTAAAAAAATGGGTTTAGGCAATGTACTAGTTAAAGTTCAGTTGTGGCTGTGTGATCACTCTCTGCACCTCTATAAAGCCTACTTAGAATGGTGCACATTCATTTTTATGCTGGCTTGGGGGTTAAATAAGTAATTTAGTTTTAATACGATGTGTAATTACTTAATTACATAAAAGATTTTATGCAAGTATTTATGCATAATAGATACACAACTTGAATGATATGTAACACATTATGTACATACAAGATATAACACATTCTCGTAAATACTTATCCTATAGGTTCCATAGCCAAAGGTCTAAAAGTTTACTTGTTTATATCTATAGTCTATAGTTTCACAATTTTATATATGTGAGACAAAATACATGACATAATCACATACATGATTACAAATACTAGTCATAATTATAAACTTTAAAAGGCAAATGATTCTCAGTAGTAGTATACGTTTATTTAGTTTAGTACACTAGGATTTAAGTACTACGACTACGTATGACGTATGTACTAGGAAAACTAAATTTACGTAGACAACTACCCATGCAAAGCATAAAATAAAATGAAATACTGAAATATTATAGCTTACATGACCACAGAATGTCCCCAAATCAGTTTGTCTATATCCGTTTGTGTAGCTAGCAACCTAGAGTCGTAAATCAAAATAAATGGATAAAAATCAATCATATGTTTTGAAACGAAATGCTACTTTGGTCTTATAAGTAGACTGTAGTGTATTTCTCTGATTAAAAATATGATTCAGTAACTAAATCAAAATTATTAGTCTGCAAAATCCTCAATCTGTAAAGCAACTATAGATTTAAAATAGTGAAAAATGGCTTACAAGTGACAATGTATAAATCAACACACCTTATTTTTAGTAAGTAATAAAATGAGGCAGTGTGGGGCTGTGTCAAGAGATTTCAGAGGAAATTGGTATGAAATGGCCCATTGTAAAACGTGCCTACCTTTCAACTTGATTTCGTCAGTACGGAAGGGTAGAGAACACTTTCTTTGAAGCGACCAGCCAGCCGTCAGAAATAATAAGCAAGTTGGGATTCGTCAGGTTCTGTAGACACGGAAAGTGAAAGCTGTAATGAGTGATGTAGAAAACACAAACAGAGAGCCGACCATGAACCAAGACCAAACCTACATATTTTATCCAGTAGAGTAGTAGAAAAGTAAATTCCAAAATTGTCAATGCTCCCTTCCCTGTGCACGTAATCTTCTCCGTATTTTCTTATTCCCTATTCAATTCCATCATCTCCTTTCACAGTCCGCTGCCTTCCTTCACTGTACGGCTACTGCACTACTACTGCACAGAAACCAAAGACTTTCTCCGGAAATAGTTGGACGGTGGAAAGAAATGCACACTGCATCGGCCACTCTGGTGACTGTTACCTCGATTCCGAGTTGGGGAGATGGCGCAGAATTCTCTGTAAACAATACCAACTTTTCATTTCTTTCACCGACTCTGCTTCCCTGATGATTCCACTCTCTCTCTGTCCAACAACAACATTTCAAGTCAGGTGTAATTGCAAGTGTGTGTGTTGTGTGAGTGTATTACAGTGCTTATGTTCAATCATCATCAATGCTTAATGTGCTTAACTTTTCTCTATCTAGCTAAGTTCTAGTGCATAATAAGTAAGAGTGTCTTTTATGTGCATGTGTATAGACTTCTCGTAATACTTTGCCAACCAAAACACCTTCCTCACTCCCTATCTAAATAGCAACACAGATGAACATTCATTCACAATTCAGCAACTTTGTCAATTACATAGCTTCTAAATTCAAATTCTGTTGAGCTGAAACACCTGTGCTAAGCACTTCCATTCACCTTTAAGGTGTTATTCAACAAAATCGAGTGCTCTTATTCATATTTATGTCTAAACACCCACTCATTTCAAGTTACAAACGCCGATACGGGCTAAGTTAAATCGAAAGCTACATAGGTAAAAACAAATTTATACTTTTTTGTGTCCTAATATTTTTTAATAAATGTTTTCTCATGGAAAATTTTAAACTAAATACATTATTTTTGAAATTACAGGATAGATACGCCGACAATTTGCAATCATTCTTGGAAAATGTCTTCAACAATTGTAACATTCGGTTTATAATAACCTTTAACTATAAAAAGACCAGTCAAGGTTTCAAGAAAAATACTATGTTATTTACAGTTTTAGTGGCTATCTTAAAGGTTGGAGAAAATTGACTATTCTCAATTTTCCGTGCAGCAGTACTCTCTTAATTGTGTTTTGTATATGTGTTATGGTCAATTGAGTACCCTGCAAAATACCATTTCGTTAGTGCAAATCAAAAATGACTTCTGAAGGAACTTTAGCATAATTTTAATCAACATTCATTCTACTGCTAATAATTACCGCGTGACGTGACCTTGTGTATTGTCAACAAATACTACCTTAAAATACCACTACAGATTTTTGTGGCGGACAGTTTGCCGCAGGTTTCCTCTTCTCCAGGAATTGATTGTGGTAAGTATTTCACCTTTTTGTGTATGTAAATGTAGTTACAATTAATTCGTAATTAGGAAAATGGTGCTATTTGTACGTAGTATGTTTTCAAAGTAAGCAAAAAGATAGCCAATAAGTATTATTAATAATAAGTAGTTTCATAATCTGGATGTAGCAATCTATGTTTCGTATTTCGATGTTTTTAACATGAATTCATTGTATGAGTAATTTTGAACTATTATACTATTATAAAGGCCAAATATGACTCATCCAAACGATTTAAGACATACAAACCAGAAAGAGAAATTGTAGTCTCATTTTAGGGTACGATTTTGTATAAATTGTATAAGCTTCGTTTGAAAATGATGTAGCAATTTCCTATAATTTATTTGCTTATATCTACATTTTCTATACATTTATCTTCAGCTTAACCTTTTTACTTATAATTATGCTAAATGCTATCCTTTCAATTAAGACCATGAGCCAGTTATCGTTTTTTTACATTTCTAGACAAATGGTTATAATGGCTCAAGCTGTCGAATATGCTTTTGTAGCTAAGTACGCAGCTTAATCAATTCAATTTAAATAGTGTACCTAAATCTATGGTTTGCTGTTTTTAAAACCAAATTCTATGTAAGTTGAGTCACACAGTCAGGGCGCATCATAATTGTTTCATGGAAATTATGGAGTTTATCTCATTCGTATCTCTTATATTACTCCGAGTATAGATAAAGATAAGGACAATTGATTTGCTTATCATCACTTGACTTAGATTTAACTGCCGAGGACCATGCAGACTGCACTATAATTAGTATTCAGTATTCAAGCAGGGTGACGTAAATCATACATTACTTAAATTAGTAATTGATAGTTAGCAACATTGTTGAGCAGTTATGTAAAAAAGTGTAGCTACCTATTTTTCATTCATAAACAATTCAATTGAAGTACAGTGACTGTTAAGTGAGTGAATGGCTTCTACAGTTTGCGTATTTCAACAGCGTAAGCATAACTTTAGTACATTCAGTTTTATAGATACCATTTTCGCAGAAATGCCTGTTTCATTTATAATTTACTGATATCTACATAGTTCAGGAATATTTAAGTAATCAAATGATGTGCTTCTAAAGTGATTGTTATCAGTGTTTTCAGTCATGATCCTACAGTGTTATCATTAGAGACCATAATCCATAATGAAAATATGTTTGTAATAATATTTTCTTTCCAAGAAACGAAAAGTGGATCTGTACTTGTCTTCCAAGTAAAATGTGCGATTCTTTAAAAATCGCAAACATCGTTTGGAACCTCAGGCTTTACTATCAATGCTTAAGTTGCATTAGGTAAAAAATATTATTGCTCTAATTGGCTTTTGTATTTTCTCAATAATTTCTTATGCTATGATACAGCTTTTCTGAAATTCTTAAGCACTTAATGCAGACACCTAAGTGAATTTTGAATGTTGTGGCGTGATAAAATCTTGATATGGAATTCTGAACGTAACATTTAACTGCATCTAACAAAACTAAAATTTCTATCTGATTGTGCTACAAACCTGAATTGTTGGCTTTAGTAAGGCAATCAAAGTCAAACAATGATTGATCAATAACGGCAAAAGATTTATCTTTATCTCGGTATTGAATTGTACAACTGTATGTACAGTGTATGTAATTTGTGTTGTCCTTTACATTTCTAACTCAGGTATTACATTTGCATAGATAAAAGCTCAAATCAATTACTGAAGCTGTCCTATTGCATAACTTATATGCTATATATAGGACGAAACACGCAACTAGTATGCAAAGCAACTTGTGTAAAATAAAACCTAAACGTAATGTTATTATATTATTACATGTTACATTTTCCAATCGTAAGCTGGTGTCAGTGTAGTATTCTCGTAATGTTAATGTTATTGCGTACACTATCAGAGTAATGGTAAAAAAATATGCTTAGAGAATAGGTTGATGCTTTGTATTTAGTAGAAAGTGTATTGTCATGATGCACATGTTTGTTATTAGTAATTACAAAATGGTATTACATTTACCTACAAGTATAAAGTCATTATTTATATTTAGGTTAATTTCAAGGGCTAAAATGGGACATGTTGACACGTCACAAACAACACAATACTCAAATTGACATTTTGCACATCGGAAATAAAAGTTTAATGCTCCAAAAGGGATTGTTTTCAAGTGATAAACAAACTGTTAACTTATATGGGCAAATTGATTTACTGAAATAGCATTCAAAGTTAAAAAGGTGTAATGAACTGTGTAGACATGGTAAAGTTGTTATTAAAATATTTTAGTATATAGGTGAGCTAACTTTTGAATGTCTGTCTGAAACGTAACAATCCAGAGGTTATCATAATAAACTTTTGACAATAATAATTATCGTCTAGAGGAACTACCAATAAAATTTCAAAAAGGTTAACTGCACCAAGTTTTGAAAATGTACATAAGGTAAGGAATATCATTTGGTTTTTGTATTCCAATTACAATTCCAATGTTAGCACAAAGCAAACTACTATAGAAGTTTTTATTATGCATTAAAAGTGAATTTAACGTTTTTCGTGATTGAAAGCATTACGTGTGTGGATCTATTTTAAGTGCAAGTATGAAAGGTGGCTGTATTTTTTGTCGACTAAAACGTTGAAAGTTGGTAGAGGTACTGTATACATTACTTAATAAATGTTGTTTAGTCTGTTCAATACACAGTGCCAGAGGTTGAGAGGTTGTGTAATTTATTTTTCCGTCATCCATGTGGTTGTTGAGAAAGAATACCTCTTGGAATCTGACTATGAGTAGAACGTAAAGGGCAGGCATGTCATTATGTCATGCGAGTCTTCAATTCACATTTTTGTCAAGTCAAATGCAGACAGAATATTAGCAACTCCAAAGGGATGCAAAAGGCTAGGAATTGAGCTAGCATTTCCCTTTCGTAGTATACAAGCTCTGACTGGTTGTTCGTAACGTTATTACTTTAGTAGAGGAGTGTGTACTAAGCAAATGCATAGAATTCTTATGTAGTATGTTCCATGCACTATGCACTTGCATGTGTTCCTATGTGATATCCTGATGGCATCAAGCAAGGCATCAAGTTGTACTTTCTGTTCAACTCAGAACTCACTATCAGTCAGTTCTTTGCAGGCTACGCAAGCTGAACGAGCTTTCCGTCCAGCAAACTACGGCTTTACTGAATACAGACAGATACCACTCTGGTATTCTGCTCATCTGTTCTCCTCGGCCACCTAAACAAACATCCAAATAGAAGTAACTTCATCTTATCTGACTGATGAAGTCCAATCTACTTGCTTAACTCTGCTGACATAGATAAGTGTGCAAGCACCGCTTAAAGAGACTCAGAGTGTTTTCTTCACTTGATACAGTTACTACTACTCGTTCTTTATTTACGTTCGTGTAGTAAAGAAGCATAAGTAGTATTATATAATAGTATCTTATTTACATTGCAAAGTACAACTTAATTGTAAACACGAGACAGAAGTGAGTTGGTTGCAGTTGACACTGTTATGCTAAACAATTTCCTAAGTGGACAGATTGTTTTTATATACTAGTGTGATTTGCGTACTAATGACTAAGTCTATAGGTAGTAGTGAAAAATGCAATTTTATCTTTTTCTGTTTCGACTGATTCATCTTCTACTTATTCATGTGAGTAAGATTTATTCGGGAGATTTATGACTATGAATAATTTTATTTCCCCAGCAGAATGTTACTATTTGCATATTACACTAGGTAGAACTGCAGTTAGGTCAATTTGACAAACAGATATTATGCTACTGCTGGTTAATACTATTTTTTATTTGCTCATGTTATTTTTATGTACAGTAAGTCATTCAAAGAAATAGAATGGGGAGTTTTCAGATAGTAATTATGTTACAGTAGGAAATACAAGGTAACTTATTTACCCAGTACCTACCAACTAAATAGATAAGCAATTATAATATTTATTTTGTCTGTCTGAAGTATTTGCACTTGATACTATTGTGTTTTCAGTCAGAGAGCTACGCATAAATCATATGCTGACTTAACAAATATTGGTTGTGTATAGGTAGGAGGATATGGTGTGGCAGAGAAGAATTATTTTTGTGCTACACATTGCTTTGACGCGTTTTTGCAGGAACTACATTCTTTTCAATACAAATAGGCTGAAAATAGTGCAAATTTCCAATGAGGCAACCAAGTCTAGTTCTAGTCGACCTAACAGAAGTAGAACAATTTTAAATGATATAGCTAATATGTAGGCATGCAGCAGTTGCTACTTTGCTAGGCAAGGTATGGTTTATATGTCATTTTTGTTATTAACTTTGTTAACAGCTGTGAATCGAGAAACCGTAAGGTTAAACGAGGTTTTCCCAAGAATTAAATAGGGATAATGCATTAAAGAAAGACATGTCGGGTTGTGTAATAATATTAAAAATGAGGAAGTTTATCCGCAACTCTTGGTCGAACATGAGGGCACATGTATGTAATATTATGTAATAGGTTTCAAGTTAAGAATAGATCTGCATGTGATGGTGAACAATTTAGTGCAACATAAAAACAATTGAGGAAAGTAGCCATATTTCTATTATAGCGTTAGTTTTAAGCGTGCACACAGGATACGTGAACTCTATTGCATGTTTTCTTTCATATCGGCGGAGGAAGTTTAGTAATGTGTTACAATTTATTTGGTATATTGTTGTGTAAAGTATATGGTTGTATTTAGTTGTGCATGATTTCCGTAGTCGATAAGGAGTCTGCCAAACCAACTGACATGACAGAGCAAAGCCATTGTACATTTGGATGCAATTGGTTTGCACACTCATCGTGAGCTATATCTGTGTATCTTGAATGAGTTTGAGTTTGTGAATGTATACAGGGGATTAGTAGTTTTATTTACATTCCCATTATTGTAGCACTCTGTTTTATTCGTACACAAAAGGAAGCCAAAACAGAATTTAATGTTATCTATTTAGTGAGGGATTGCATTTCCATACTACTGGACATATCTAGGAGTATCTAGTGTGTAATCGCTACACATAAATATACTAGAGACAATGAGCTCTGGGTTTTTGTACATGTAGTAGTACATAGTACACTACCTAGTAGAGTACGCATATGTTAAGATTGTATCCTTAGCATTTAAGCTAGGCTGTTAGTTTAGTTTTATCCTAACGTTATTACACTTTTGTCAGTTCAGTTTATCTCTGCGTAGCATACACACAGTCAGTCAACTCGCAACTCTCACTTGTACTATCTCTGCTAAATGTAAAGAACATTTCGTTCGTTGCGTAGTGTTTTACGTGAAGTCCACACGAGTCGACGGATAGATAGAACATTATTTTCCCATTCATACAGATGCTTTTGATAAACGAGGAGATAGTAAACTTTGTTGTATGTGGTGTGGGTGCTAGTGTGGTTCGGGTGTAGGGGAGGATAGGGCAGACGGAGCAGTAGACTGTGGATAATAAAGTGACCCACCCGGAACAGCCCGTCTGACTTTTTATCCCAGTCGGGATTTTATGGCAGAAAAGAACGTAAGAAAAAGGCTCTCCTATAAAAACTGAAAGGTACTCTGTTCTATAAGGGAATAAAAGGGAAAACGTGTAGTGAAAGCCAAGGCAAATAAAATAGTTTCGACCGTAGGCACTAAATTAAGAAAAGTTTAAGCACATCTCTCTGTGCAAAGTGCAGTGATAGTGATACTCTCGCATTCATCCCAGTGTTTATTACTCTCTTGATGCATGATCTTAATTTCATGTGCCATTGTGAATTGTTTATCTATCGGCTCCTCTGTATTTGTGGACCTACCTTTTTAAACAGCTTTTCATAATTTATGTTACACCTCCATCACCGACACTATTAAAAATTCTACCTCCACACTTTCAAAGTAGGATAACTTGTACTACGGATCGATATCCTCTAATGTAGCAACCTTTTTTCCCAAACTTCAATAAATCCTCATCCTTATCTTCAAAATACATATTAGTGAACCGATCTAGATTAAATGTATCTCTGGTTGTGAATGTATCCAGTGTGGAAAATAACCATGGACAAGTTCATGATAGTCTAAGACAGGGGAGGAATGTTAATGGTTTAATGTAGATTTGCCCTGACATCCTTCTGTACAAGAATATTAACTGACACAGTGATACACGTTGAAGTTGAGTCATTGGAAAATTTGAAACAAGACACTAAATTCTCATCGTGATGTAACTTTGTATTTTTGTCCGTCGCAATCTTGCCAAAAGTTACAAATGTTCATGCTGAATCCACTAAGTGAACTGGCGATGACTTATTTAAATTAAGAACTCATTTTTCGGTGAATTATATATGATGAGTTAAAAAGCTGTGAACTGGGTTTTCAACAACCAAGTCTGTCTTACGGTTTGATTTTAGTGATGGTACTATTACGCACTGGAATGCATATTATGAGGTTGTATGGTTACATGGAGAGATGAGAACTGAGAAGCATATTACATAATATCTTATTTACAAAGCTACATCAATAA
The DNA here is from genome assembly GCA_020055645.1 of Tomocerus qinae. NCBI lineage: Eukaryota > Metazoa > Arthropoda > Collembola > Entomobryomorpha > Tomoceridae > Tomocerus > Tomocerus qinae. The sequence goes on along the minus strand of CM034547.1, from coordinate 14,387,618 downwards.
AACCTATTTACATTAATTGTTACTTCAAAGTACACACACGCATTACCACGCTAGTGTATAATTACGCTAGAATTAGTTGGCTCTCTATCTGATGTCTGTTCAAGGAAACATAAATTGTACACTGTACAGCTAAGCTAAAGGAACAAGTATCAAGATATTACGTATAAAACAGTACAAAACGCACTGAGGAAATAATGGAGCGAGTTGATGGTGTGATGTTTATTTTCAAGAAACCTGTCTATCGCGGTTTCCAGTATCTTGAAATGTAAGTTGTCCAGCATCATCAGCATAATAATGTAGTTTAACTTATATCATAAAGATACTACAGGAAAATAGTCTACACTTGTACGCAACTTGTAGAGCTCTCTTGATTTCAAATTACTCTGCCTATTACTTCAAAACAGTGTCAAAAGCAATGTTTAATGTTCTAGACAAACATTAAAATGAGATAATGGGCAGGATAATTATCCTTATGAACATTGCGGGTCAAAAGAGCAGAAAAAGAGATGTCCTATGTAATGCATGGTACGCTCAGATATTTAAATACTGATTCTTAGCTCTTACTATATAGCCGCATTAAGGAAATAAATCCCACCCACCGACCATGCCAGACACAATGCAATGCATCAAATGCCATGGTTTAGAAGCATTTAACTTTCAAATAAGCGAGTCGGGGAGAAGAATTTAGCATATAAAATTTATCATCTTGAAATCTTAATGGATATTTGATAACGAAGAGAAAGATACCTGCATAATCGGTGCACACGAATTCTTCGTTAAAAAAATTGATGATCCAGAGATGTATTTGTACAATCTAAAAGGGCATCATGCATGACGACATCAATAATGTTTACATGTAGATATTTGTGTAATATGAAAAATTAATTTCTCGTCTTTCCTTCCTTGTCGTTGCCCTGTTTTTGCTATCTAGTATTTACAATGCTAATAATTGTGTAGATAATCTGGGAGTTGTGAATTTGGCATCGTTGAGCAAGCATTTTAGTATAATGTATTGTGAGATAAACATCCCAACTTTTCTGACATGAAGTTGTACATGCCTAAACCAAACATTATTTAGGTATAACTTTGGAAAGTTGGGTCTAAATTGGAATCGATCGAGTTTGTAATTTGATTGTGTTTAAAGTAATCGTAAGTCTGAGTCTCAGACATTTACAAGAAGAGTTGGCATTGGTAGTTTTGAAAGTAAATTACGTACGCTTCTATTTAATTTCGTATTTTGCTACTTTTGTGCTTGTTAAGTTATATCAGGAATTGATTATCTATATTGACTTAAAGTTAAAAGCTGTAGGTGCTATGTAAAGTTTGCGTAATGGTTTAGCAATAGTAGTTGGTAATTTATTTCTCAATGTTATTTAGTTAGGTTGCCAAAACAGACAAGCCAGTCAATGAGTCGAGTTTAAACGAATAGGTCGTACGTCTACGTCGTTGGCTTATAATTTATAGAAAAGGATGGTAGCATTGCAATAATTGTGTAGAAAACGTACTCAAAAAATCGATAAGGAGTTAGAGAGTCTAAAGAAACTTGAGAAAGTATGATCTAACTTATGCAGTAGGTATTGTGTTGATGAAGAAGGCGAGAAGTTCGTCTATGAAAGGAGTTGTGTAATAATAGAGATAGAAAGTTCCAACAAATGGCTAAATGGTAAAAAATTAAAATGTTTATTACACCAAAACTACAAAAGCATTAATAATTCCTACTCCTTGTTAAGGCACTAACTCCTGAGAGTGCTGTGTCCTGATTTAGCAACTTTATTTGGTATTCTCTGGTTCATCTTCTGAAATGTAAGTAAGTAAGTTAACGTCAGAGCCAGGTCGTTGTTTAATACGATCTCGTCTGTCTAGTGTCTAGATTTGTACTATATCTCTTGTATATTTTGATTTCAAGATGTAGGTATAGTGACATGCAATATGCAATGGACGTAGTTGTTTTCTGTTCTATTAGTGTTGACCTTCTTCATCCTCCACTTCTAGGATTCTAGTAGAAGAGTGTTAGCTTTCACTTTGTTTACCCATTCCTGTGTCCACTTGGCATGGTTTGAGAAAGAGTCGCTCGCCACCGATTGCCATTTGAGAATAGAGGAAAAGGCTGTAAATTTTTCATGAGAACATATTTCATGTAAGAATGAAAGGAACTTTCTCTGGCATTACCTCACGTAATATCTGCAGTGTGAAATATGAGAGACATGCAGTTATTACACTTACTTACTTTTCCTAGGCCCCGTGTGAGTGTGACTGCAATGTAAGTACCACCCGAACGACACAATGATGTAGAGTGAGTCGACCTGATACGACCGACTGACTCTCTCGTTACCATCCCGTAGAGAACCATTCCACCGTTTCTTCTATCTATCATAAAATTTATACAATTTTTTTACTGTTTTTACCATCATCGCTAGAGTGTGGATTGAATGCAATTGTATTAGGTAGAGAAATTCTGAGCCTCATCCACAGGGATTGAGACTCATTTATCATAATGACCAGTTTTAATGCTATGATGTATATATTGCATTATATCAATGTATAATCTGGACCTTTTTTAGAAAATGTTAGTGAAATTGACACCACCGTGGACACTCGGGATATAGTAGTTAATAGAGTTGACGGAATTACTTGCTGGTTTGGTCATAAGCTAGATTTATTAGGACTATTAGCACATTGAATAATTTCACAACAAGTCATGGGAGAGTAGAGAGAAAAAGTCTGGCACTGGGAAAGTAGTCAAAGGTATATTATCGCTCTCAGCAATGCTCGTTGTTCAGCGTGTCGATCAAATAAATGGGTGTTTCCCAGCCATTTCCTCATATCATCTGCTTTGCCATTCGGTGGACGTGGTTTTCACATGATAGCTATACCAAAGGATTAAATAGACTGTTATCCGGGTCCTCCAGTCGCTATTCCTTTACGATTTATATATCTAGTAATAATAAAGTATCATTAATCATTTGCAATGCGAGTATAGTTCGGCTAAACTGGAATGGCCATTGGGTAAGATAAAGATTAATATAGAGAAGTATAAAGTAATGATGATGGGAAAAGTGGGAACGCATTAGCATCACCGTTTGTTTTCATTCGGAAGTCGCCTGTAGCCTCTTCATTTGCGGAATGATTCCTCGTCCATAGTCTATTGCCCTCTCTACCTATTTGCTTTGGCCGTTCTGTTTTCACTGTTTCAATTGCATTTGGTTTTGGGTGTAGCCTGTCGATTGTGTTCCCCCACATCGGCTTTGTTATTGCACGTTACGTACGATTAGGATAGGGAGTCAGTGCTTTTGTGAGTAATTCTAACATATTGCTTTGTATTGCGTAGGGATTGTGTTTCTTTCTATAGATCTGCATTGTGACACCGTAGAATTCATTGCCATAGGTCGGTTGCGTTCGATGGAGCAGGCTAAATTCACTTCTACCCGGATAAAGTGGAGATAAATCTAATTTTCGACTGATGTGAGGCAAGACTCAGCCTAGGACCGTTTCGCGGTGTCTGTGTCACTCCGTGTCAGTCGTCTCCTTCCCATTACCTCCACCGTCCTTCCTCCTCTTCCTCCTCCTCCTCCTCCTAGACTCTGTCATCCCTACATACGAATGCTATACAAATGTCTTCTTCCGTTGTAGTTTGAGCTTCTTCCAGCAATGCAATAATGCAGCCTAGCTCGTGGATCCCATCTAATCTAATTTGTGGAAATCTGTTCCACTTCGGTGCATATGTTAAAGAAAATCCTACAAGAAAACCTAGCCTAACGCTAACGAACAAGTCTCTTTTACATACTTTCTCAGTTTCTTGTCCGTCCTTAGGCTGATTTTAAGTTGATTGTACGCTGACGCTCATCCATGTATGTTTAGCATTCGTTTTTTGTCTAGGATATTTTTAGATATCTATTCAGTAGACCTAGCAAGTTTCCTGTGTGCATTCATTTTATAATAATGCGTATGACTATAAGAATTTCGTATATGCATATATTAATAATATGGTATAGTCAATTCAAGTATTTTTTTATATTCAGTACCATCAGACTCCATGGAGCAGTAGTTGGGCGTATTTTCAAGGATTAAGCTCCTTGTTTGTAGAGCATCTACTATCTCCAAGAATACTACTCACTTGGCCAAAGATATCTATGACATACTATTATTGTACTTAAGTACAAGACAAGTTATCATGACTAAGATTATGTGAGTATATGCATATGAAATACAAGTCATTCATTCAAGACTAAATACTATTATGTTTTCATGACGTTCTGCATAAGCATATCTGTACATACTTGGTGGTTCGGTTCAATGAATGGCTATATTTAAGTGTTTTGAAGCTGTGCTGTTAAACTAAGTAGAGAATGTTCGTATGTTGTACTTAATCTTTTGAGATGACAGCGGAAACGCAGTTCGCCAAATAATTGTTTCCAACTTTCTTATCGCACTGAAGAAAAATGACTTTGTAGGTGGAGCATATCAGCATTCTACTTAAAATAATTGTTGTATGATGTAAATGTAGGAATGAGATGCTGTGTAAGTATAATAGTGCTGTATGTAGGAGTCTATCTAGTAGGACAGGAGGGAGCAGCAGCAAATGAAATACTAGTCATTGCTAGAGTACGTATGGAATGGTGTACGTAATTAGCTGACCTTTAAAATGGCAGTTTAACCTTTTCTAAGCGGCAACTGGCACGGAGTTGTCTATCCACTCACTTCAAACTGTGAAAGCATGTCTTTAATATGCATTACGAACAAAGTTTGCGTACGTTCTTCTTGCTCATTTTCAACGGTTCAGGACTTAAGGTTAACATGAAAGCTAAGAAGGGATCGTTCATTGCCTCCACTCTGTCTAAGTTGCCTTCATCGATTTCTTATTGTTTTAGCGTGTTCTTTCTCCTTATTTCTCCATCTACAGTCCGAAGGCATGCTCGAGAACAAGAACTCTTATCGTTAGCAACTATTCTTCTTGAATCTCTAATGTGGCAGTAATCTATGTAACATTCTTCCCCTACCTAAGTAAGCATACGTGCAAAAGTATCAAGCTTCAACCTCTCTTTCTATTGACATTACAATTGTATACATAATAGCCATCATTTTCTCAACTTGATCATTTCTCTCCTAATCTTCGTTTTCATCCCAAATTATTAGTCTGGATTAGTTTATGTACTATTTATAGCCATGCGTCAGTAATTTTTATGATATTATGCGTATCATTGTTACTTTTATGACTTTCTTCACCCGTTTCATGAAGCCGACGACCTAAACTAATGTCTAATTATAACATACACTCATTACCCTACCATAACGAGTAATTATGACTCTATAGATAGGCTGTATTCATAGCTAGGTCATTAAACGTCGGACTATTGACGAGAGTACATTTTATGTGTAGGAAGAATAGGCAATAAAAAGACAATACCGAAAGAAAAACAAAAGATTTTGTCATCCTCCTTTTAATAGATGTAGGTAACAGGATGAGGACCTTTTCAAGTTTATAGTCCAGTCTACGACATTAATTAGTAAAATGGTTTGCTCCTACTCTGAATTTGTAATCTTGTTAGGAAAATATTATCGTGCTGAAAACGTGGTTGGTAATCATGATTTATAATTGCTAGATACTCTCTTTACTTATGATTTCTGGCTAAACAACTCCCAAAGACCCTCATCTGATCAATTTTACAAATATTCTACCTTGCAAACTGTTTACGCTAAACATAGGAAAGGGCTTCGAGGCAATCCACCATGATCATGATAATCATCAAGCAAACAGTAACGAATATTCAGATAGGTAGTTTGTAATTGCTGCCTTCCAATTTGTTGTGTCTTTTACTATCTGCTTAGCACTGCATTTCACTTTGAGCTTGTACAATGATAGCAGTAAAACTACGGTAAAAATAAACAAGTTTTCATATTTGACCATTCAAAATAAACTTTAATCTATACATTTCCGTCCTTCGTGAGGGCAGAGGATACAATACGCCTTCTTATGCACTTAAGTTATGTGTACCTTTACCTGCTATATAATAAGACATTTCTAGATATACCAAATGCAAACAAATATATCGTTTGTAGTTTTTGTCGTCATCATATTTGGTATATTCGCTGGTCAGAATAATAAACTTCAAAGAAATCTGGAAGTTACAGAGACATTTAACGTTATTCGCTGCCGCATTTTAGACTCGTGTGTGTGGCACATACTAATATACTATTTGTGTTGTACATAATATTGTTATTGTATTCGTTTAAATATTTATCTTATTGCACAACTGCTGTGCAGTACTGGTTTAGAATTTTTAGCAAAGCTTGTGACGCATAGAACGTAGAATACTGTAACAATATAAAATGGGCCAGGCACTTAGGAGATGCTTTGTGGTACATATTGTTGCTGTCTCAATGGACTAAATGTCAAACTGAAGCGGAGTTTAATTCTAAATTATTTCTCCCAAGATTCTCTGTTTCCGTTTGTACTACTCCAGAGATTCTGGATGAAAGCGTGTAGAATAGGGATCCTGGCTAGGCATAAAGCAAATAGTACAGATTCCTGCCCTTTTATGGATGCGTATCACAAAGGCTAAGTTTAACTTGTCTTATTATTCAGAGACGTAAATAATTGCTAGTATGAAAGAACAGTAAGCAAACTACTAGCGGCTATTGTATTCCTTACAGCAGATGAAATAGCTGACAAACTCGGAGGAATCTAATTTTAATATTATTTGTGGCTATATTACTGTATTTCGACGATGTATAGTGATGGATCTCAAGCAAGGGACATTTGATGGGGCATAAAAACGTAATAGTTAGTAATTAAGTTAATACAGATAATACCAGAAGGGACTGAATGTGAGACAGCTCACATGTCGCACCCCTCCTTATTTCTGTAGCATCCTACTGATATGTTATCAAAGTCAAAGTGACTTTTTTGCTGGGGAATGTTTTTGAATGAATGAAAATGAAATAAAAGAGGGAAGGCTGAAGTTAACCGAGTGAAACTGACGTTGACAGTTTCTGAGTTACCTAAATAGCTGAGAGAAAGAAACGCGGACTTTGCTTGTATTGTGAACATCACCGAGTATTTTACGGTCAGAAAGTTATTATAAGAATATCTATAGGGCCAAAAGTTTTATTAGGGTATCCTGAAACATATTGATGTTGTTCTATGCTTGAATACCGTAAACCTAACTCATATCGGTGGGATAACTTTTTGCCCGTGACTGATTTCAAGTTTCATTAAATAAAATGTCACACAGAGTGGTGGCCCTTGCCCTATCTTTCGGTAGTGTTAATAAGATTTTTAGTGTCATTGTCATTATGTATAACACGATGCTCAATTCGCAGAAATTAAACTAAATAGATATCATCAAATATTTTATTTTACGGTAACAGTTTTAAATGAATTCTAAAGTTACATTTAGGGCCAGGAAAGAGCAGTGCTAATAACAATCTACAACCTACATATTATTTTGTAATGATTTATAAATTACTGTGAAATTATGGGCTGAAGTCAATCAAATCGTACAATTAAATACTTCGTGTATTTTTTGGGATTGTAAATTACTTGTGATATTTCCTTCGGGATATTAGTACAAACTATTTTAATATCAGTTTTATTCGGAAGTTTAAATGGGAAGTCAGTATTCTCACCTATTTTATGTAAGTTATATGGGTTATATATGATATGGGTACAACGAATTTGGAAACAGTTTAATAAATGATTTCGCATTAAAAGCCCGTAATAACTTTTCTTTCCTCAAGCCAAACTAGATAAGTTTGTATAGTTACAAATGAAATTATTAATGTGAAATTGAATGAATAGTTCAGACTAAGAAGAAAGTATTTCGCTGAATTTGAGTATGTACAATTAACGAAAGATATGATACAGAATAATATTTATTTATGCAAATGCTTGGGTGAGTGATATCCTAGTGGGCCAGCCAGGATGTATGATATTGTTCTGCAGCTTAGTAGCCTGCAGCCTACTTGAAATTCATCCAGCCTGTCTAGTTCAAGTAAAAGGCATAATCATAATGTATGTTATTTAATACAAGATTATTTCTACGATACAGAAACTGCATGTAAAGGAACTCATGCTGAATTTCTATCAAGCTGATAATGTTATGCACTTTTATAGCCTCCATTTAAAGAGAGTAGAACTAGAAACTAAAACTAAAGTATGTGCATGTGCACACTTGCCTCAATACCTTGCTGGCAATGTCTAGAATATGTAATGGTACATTACTACATTTCCTTCCGTACAGCAGACAATAAAAAATTAAAAGACTGCTGTTCCTACTGACTGACTTTACTTAGACCATATAATTAATATTGTCAGAAACAGAAGCACATGCTTCAGCTTATTCATGCAGTTAAAGTCCTAGGCATTCGTATGTCGGATTTAATTAATGCGGGTAAAATAAAACTTGTACAAAGGTACATGTAAAATCGCCGTTAAGTTATACAGTTGTAAGTGAAATGTTGAAGTTGAATGGAATTCTTCAGAACAACTCCAGCTTCACTGGTTTTTGCTATAATATGAATTAGTTAACAACTTTTTTCGCTTGGGCAGTTTTCTATATCTAATGACATATCAAGTAAATTCAAATGTCCAGTGTGTTAGTACGTTAGTAGTAACCGTGTAGTCGTGTCCATTTGACTTTTGACGATGTATGTGTGTGAATCTTGATAAATAACTACATGTCCAGAACTAGTAGGCTGGAGTAACAAAAACAAAGTATACCTCTCTAATAAAATGATTTTGGCTTAGCATTAACTATTAGATATCTGAAAAATATACGGAAGAGTCTCAACTATCACCTGAGATTCATTTGGTATTTGCTGTGAAGTGACAAGTCTTTTGTTTTTGCTGTTTTTTGATTGAAGTGACTGCTTTACTTTACTTTGCATATATTACAGCTTTGATACTCTGATGTTGTTTATGTTAATCAAAGATTCTGAAGTTGATACTTTTTATGTTTGGAGTGTGTGAGAGATTAGTGTTGGGATTGGATAGGTTTAGTTCTTACATTTAAGTAAGAGAAACATTGATCACTGTGAGTTTTGTTAAAGTTAATGAATAACTTGATCGATTTGGTGTAATAATCAGTTTGGTGACTGCTGTTTTGGCACTATATGTACAACTGAAGATTAATGAACTAATTTCTTTTTAATTGATTATTGTAGGGATGATGAACAAACAAAATCATCTGCAATGAATCACAAAGACAGAATAGCAAGCCCTGCAAGAAAGGGCTCAGCAGGAGTCGTAAGAACTGCCAATCTGGATATAAGTTCTTCACTTCCATCCATTCCTCGGCCCAATAGTGAATTTCGGGCTCCGAACAATTTCGATCTGCTCGATACAAATGGAACAGATGCTGATAACAAGACAACGCTAAAGATTTATTTGGTAGACGGTGGATTCAATGTCGTCAAATGCAGTGATACTACTGATATTAAGGTAACGCTGATTTTCATCTTATTTGCACAATTTTATGACTGAGTTATGAAGGTTTTTAAATTTCAATAATCATTTCGGTTAAGAGTGCCAATAATATTTAATGTAATGTAAAATACAATTGGACAACCTAGTACAGGTATTAGATTTACTTGGAATTTGTACTTCAGTATAATGAAAATAGTCGTCAAAGTTAGGAAAAGTTGAGCTGTATAAATAATTGAAAATTTTTAGGTTTAGTTTCCTTTATGTAGTAATGATCTTGGAACCTGATTGTTGAAATTGTATGACTATATGAAGAGCCTTATCGGTTATCAGCATCAGTAGGGAATTCTTTAGTTATAGTACCAGACAGATATCGTTTCAGTTGAATTGTTAAGTTTCATCATGCGATCTTTCCAAAGCCTGGATTTTGGAGTCCACGATTCGCTGGAAGTTTTCTGAAGCTGAAATGTATTCGGAGGGGAAGGGTTGTAAGTTTTCTTTACTATGAAAGGGATCCCAGATCTGTACTATCTATTTAAAGTTCTTTTATAGCGATAGTCGATAGTATTTTGGTAGTGAGAGTTGAAACTTCAAAAATTGACTCCATAAACTAAAGAAAAGAGCCCAAGATTTCCACAAGGATCTATATACGCAGTCTCTTAAGTTTTATTATAGATGATACTTAAATTACTGCAAGATACGTAAGCCAAAATAAATCGAAGTTTGGCCAAGATAGTTTTTTCTAGTACAGTTGGAGATACTCATTATTTATGGCCTACTACTATCTAAGTACATGCCTTATGTTTGTACTATGCTTGCAAGCTGAAATGCAACACTAACAATAAAGTAAAGCTACGGTAAATAATAATGAAACTTAATACCAATGTTGCTACTGAAAAGTATACTGCAATGATACTTGCTATGGAACTATCATCAATAATGTCATGTAGATTCATCTGTCATCCTCTTAGCTAGAGCATCTATATAAGATGTAATATCTTTTGTGTACCTTAGAGACAGTTCATATTCAGAACACGTCATGCGAGAAAATCAGGATTCAAACGAGGTATCCCCGGATCCTGTAACAATAAGTTGAGAAAGTAAATGCACCTGGTTTCTTGTACTTTTTAACTGATCGTGAATACATGGGAATCTGTTTGATATAAAATAAAAGGGTAACATTTTATGTAGACATGTATTTGTAACAGATAAGAAAAGAAGTCTCTAGCTAGATCTTCGTGGTATGAATGTCAGGATCTTCCCTCCAGTATAATAATTTTCAATCTAGGTTTCAACCCTGCCTTGTGTTGAACAGACTGTTGTCGTTTCTACTCAAAGATACCAACAATTGCTCTTCTGTGCTATTCTCATTTTCAGTGTGTTACACATTTTGTATAGTAAAAAGTAGAGAGATGAAGACGAAACGGAGAAGGAAAGGGTTGAGCTTGTCAGTACTTTATGCTTTGTTTTCTACTTAGGTACTCTACACAAAAAAATCTGTTTCACCATTGCTAAATGGCAAGTCTTATTTAATACTTAGCCAACTTACCATAGTCCAGGAATACTTGTACAGTAGTATATAATATATAGTCGTATATTTTAATATGTAAGGTTGGTTGTGATGCAGAAGATTTAACATGCTGGGTTCCAAACTATTTTTGTGTTTTGATGTTGTAGTATGTAGTTGTGAGAAGGAGTTATCTTACTTATCTCCTTGAGAAAAGAATGAGTTAAAGATGTTGAAATGTCTTCGAAACATGTGTTCAGCTGTATTTCTATTTTGTGCTAATAGGGAATTATCCAGCTTCTGACAACAAGACTGGCTCCTTCAAGTACTCGGGCCTATCAGCACTTGTTCACACTCCGGCTCAACCATCCCACTACTAAAGAACTTTATTGGCTTCATCCGGACATGACCATCTATCAAGTAAAAAAAAGTTGTATATCTCCTCGTGGCTTCTTTCTTTCATTTATTCTCCATATAATAATTTCCTATAATTATAATACATGTACAATATTTGAACTTAATCACTAATACTAATAAGCTATTTGTACTATGTCTATTCTCCGTCCATACTTCACAACAATTTTTCAAGTTGTGATTCTAAAGCCCTTCTGTGTACTTCTTATTATTATAGATAGCAGTGAATAGAAGCTAAAAAATGAGATTATTTCCTAAGAGATGCATCACATGACAAATATAAAATAGTAGTAGTAGTAAAGAATAGTTGATAATACTATTTTCCATCATTTAAGCTTAGTAAGCCTTTTTGTATGTGCTTATGGTATCTTTAGTAAAAGACTTACTGGTGAATAAAGCCAATAAGTGAAAGGGAGAGTTGAAGTAAGCATACGAACTGTGCCCATCATTCAACAAAACGTTTGATTGTCCTTATCTGTTAGAACGAATAAAGAAGGCAAATAGGATCTGATTTGATATGTCAATAATAAGCCATGCATATAACATGCTTTGATACTGAAAATAAAAATCACGACACAACTCAACGGGTACCCCTGAGCTCAAACACAAAAGAGACATAAAAAGGAAGTAGGAAGTGGGCTTTAACAAATTATTGAAGAGGCAAAGGCATTCTATACATTTGTAGGACACTACAAAACTACTACAAAACGCACTCATTCACTGCTCAAGCTTTCCTCAGACCAAACTTGCGTGATATAAAAAACCTATTGAATCCCTGGCAATGCGATGCAATCGCCTGTGTAGGGCACTCGTAGGGTTTTCCCACATTTCCTCAGGATGGTACTCTGTTAAATTTTTTATCCTGTGAAGTTCTAAAGGAAGTTGGGCAGTTGGACTAATAACGGGAATGACGTTCCAGCAATTGAAAAATAAAAGCGAATTAAATATGGGATCATGTTTTAAAAGATTAGACGAATACACTAGAGAGCTACTTTTGTGGATTAAGATGAGGGCATTATGTTCAGGCAATTAAGGAACAATGAAAACCATTATGGAAGCTATATTTTGAGGTTATTTTGGTTAAACTGTTTAACGCTATGCATATAACTGCAGGTGTAACGAATAAATATATATTACTGTAAATGTAGATTCTAATAATCCTTTGTTGTTCTGTGTTAAATGCTTTGGTTTACTTTGCGTTTCTTTTCCGCTAATTTTGGTTGATTTGTACAGGTTCGAGAAAAGTACGAGAAGAAGCACCCAAGTACGGAATGGAGATATGAGCTGCGTATTCGCTACTTGATATCCGACCTTAAGGATCTATACGAAAAAGATATTGTGACCTTCTACTACCTCTACGATCAGGTAAAAATGCAATTTTCTACATAGTGTAATGGACGTTAAATATGTCGATTATCAATTTATGGTATTGAGTAGTGAGTTGGTAGTTATTTATGAGTATTAGAGTATCTAAAATAAAATCTTAAGACCTTAAGACAGGGTCATTTATCGTAAGTAGATTTGTCTGGCTGTATAGTTTCAAGTTCAGAAGTAGCAAAAATAAATAGTAGAGGAGGGAGAGTAAGTTTAGTTGGAGATTATGTTTTTTGCTTGGGGTGTGTTGTGTTACATGTGAAATGATTAAACGAACGCTGACGACTTCATGATGTAGAATAGAGACGAAAAAGGCAACTCGGAGACTGTGTTAGACCAAAGATGAGAAAAGAGACGAGAGGATACTAAATAAGTAAACTAACTATTAAGAGGGAGGTTTTGTTATGTTTTCTTGGTGATTTGTATGCACTTTAAGATGAGTGTGTTTAAGATATGACACAGAATGATGGAAACCGTATGTGTTAAATTATTTTCTTATGTTTTGTCTAGGTGAAAGATGACTATCTCTCCAAAGAAGACTCGGTGCTAAATCAAGAAGTAGCTTTGCATTTGTGTTGTCTAGCCATGCGACATTATTTTAAAGATATGCAACACATAGCGCTGGACAAAAAGAGCAACTTGGAATATATCGAAAAGGACGTTGGACTCCATAAGTTTCTACCCAAATCAATTTTAACGGCTATGAAACAAAAAGCCCTTAGAAAATTAATTCAGCAGAATTTTAAAAAGTGCGTCAATTTGAGTGATAAAGAGTGTATGCTACAATTTCTGGATGTTGTGAAAAGTGTTTGTCGGTACGACCAAGAGAAGTTTCGATGTGCTCTGGGGGTAAGCATAAATTCTTTCTTTTACGTCTTCCTTTATTGTCTTAAGTAGAGCTGTTGAATACAAAGAGAGACCTAAAGCTTAGTTTTCAAAATATGACGGGAATTAGTTCGGGGTGATTATGATGTCATGGTTGGGCATAGGAAACAAGTCAAATCAAAATTCAAAGAAACTTTCCGCTCTTTAACTTTGATAGCTTAATACTTTTGATTTAGAGCTCTTATTGCCCATTAAGTGCTGACAGGTTCACGCCCATTCTACATCTAATCTATACTCTTCTAGTAGTACAATAGAAACTAATTGCAAGGTCGGGGTCGCAGCACTCATTATATTATGCTTTCGTTCTTTTTGAACTTCGCACACCTAGATCTAAATACGTGCATGTAATGAAACGCAAGAAGTTCATTCAAATCTTTAGAATTGTTTTATTGCCTGTTCCTAAATAACTCCCTCTAAATTGAATGTCTATTTTTGTTCAAGTATACTTCGAACCGTTGCTGAAAGTTCATAGTGCTAAGTTTGTATTATTTCTTTAATATATGTACGCAGAGCCAGATAAATCATCCCTTCAACAATGTAACATTTGAAACTATATTATTTCTATCAAATATTATAGCCAATAAAAGTCATAGGTTCATCATTTTATCCTTTTGTTTATACAACAATGGAAAAGACAACTAAGGGCGGTTATGGGTTTTCTATCAGATAAGAGATTATGAGTAGTGTTAATAGTGCACTTACTTGTAGGGATTTAGGAATGGTTTGCAGTCATTTATTATATACATTGTAGTGTAATAACAAGATGACAATTATCATCGTAAAGAATGGGTATTGAATTGTTTGTGGCAAATTCTGTAGGCCGGAAATGTTGACGATAACTTATGCTAATACAGATTTCTTTCTACGATCGTAAAACATATTGCATATAGGTAATGAAATTTTAGTCAATTGGATTCTTACCTTGTTTGACATTGGCATTATTTTACATGTGTTTAATTGACAGATCAAGTTGTAAAAGTCTATCCCTGTTATTAAAATTACATAGAAGGAGATTTGCCGTAAAAACGTTTTACGAAGTGGTTGGTTGACTGAAAGCATATAAGTGCCTAATAGTTGAAAATCTCACATCTCATTTTATTAGTTCACAATTGTGTACTTTGTTTTAGTCTTAACAAATGTTACATTATATAACATCAAAATGATATAGAGACTGTTTTGATAAGAAAAGAAGGACATTTCTTTATATGCAAGTTCATTAGTGTTGGGATTTTGCGATGCGTATCGTCAAACTATTCGTAACCATGTTAAACAATTGTAGGGTTGAATCTGCCTACTCCTCAATCCTCATTCGTAGCCTATTTAGTTGTGTTTATCATTAGAATCATTAGCTAGACAGCGTCAGAGCGGACTGGAGGAGTGTAAGTAATGGGATGTCATATTTTCTGTATTTCAATTTCAAAGCCAGCTATGTGTTAGGTCGTTATTGTTTGTGCGTGGTTGTGTCTGCTGTTCTTGAGCTGAACTGCCAATTTCAGGAGATGACTGCGAGAGTTTCATTATTTCCATTGTATTCCTTGGTTTTATGATCAATGCTTACATTTCATATGGTAGAACATGAGTAATAAATTAGTTGGTTTGCTACTGAATGGGAAAGGAATGAGAAAGGTGGTTGACTAGTAGGTTTATAGACTGACAGGTTTGTTTGCTACTGAAGGTGTAAAGCCCCTAAATAATCACGAATAATAAATAGAGTTGATGTGAATTGGATTCGCCCACTGTTCTGGTGAAACAAAATGATGACAGGAACCTGGAGAGGAATTGGATTCTCATTTAAGGTTAAGCTCATGTACATAGAATCAAAGAATCTAACTTTTGAATTAATTGGAAAGGAAAAGAAAAAAGCTTGCTATGTAGCCAAATGGTTTAAAAATTGACAAAGTAATAGGATAATGAATCGTGGATATGTCAAATGATATAATAGGAGTTCTGACACGAGAAGGCAAGATGTGTCAAACTGGAAACAAGAGTAAATAACATATTTTGGCTGAAGTGATGTTTGGTTTAATTTCGTTGTATGTACAAGTTTTTTATTGTATTCATGCCATAGCATCATCGTCTATTGAGGCGGCTTGAATCGCCAGAAAGTCCTCTGGGAGATAACTAACAATACTTATCTAGCTGAGAAACGGACTAACAATAAGTCAGGTGAAGTAACGAAAAGAATATCAATGGAAAACGACAATGAAATTGGATTTTTTTTCATGTCTTCGTGTGTTTTGTACTTTTGTAGCTTATCCTTGTCTTGTCATAGTCATTCCTTTTTGTATGTATACACTAAAGATATTCGCACGACGGAGCAGAGAACCGTACTGGTATACTCCTGACTGTTCTGGTATTCAGTAATTGCTATTAGGGCTCCTCAGTTATAATGTTATGTTGTTTTGCTATGCTAAGTGTGTGTGTAGATGTCTTGTCTGGTAACGTAAAGTAAAGCGTAAAAAAGAGACGTGAATGGTGGGCGGCTTTTTGGCTGTGTCATCTCTCTTTATTTGCGGTTGCTTCTTTTTTCAAAAGCATGACATTACATTACTTAATATATTTAGGTAGGTAGGTATATTTTAAGCGAGCATTGTAGCATTGTGTGTAGCATTCTTAACTCAGTTGGGAATAACTCTCGTCTGTCTCAACTTTGCGTAGAAGCATCAAGGCAAATGAGACTGACTACCAATTCGTGAAGAATTTGTCTGCTTGTAAATAATGAATGATGATGTGATGAGGATCATTTTATTGTCTTAAAAGCCATGATGGGCACTAATGGTATCCACCAGGGTAACTTTTTGGTCTGACAAGGTACCTACTTCATCTATTTTCTCATCTTGTTCTCTTTCTACGTGCCGCTTATTATTGTCGTGTCTAATCTTTTGACTTGAATCTCATTAATATAAAAAGAACCGTCTTTATTATTTATTTGTAGTGGTTGTGGTCTACGGGAGATATGGCATGGAATACTTAGGAGGCATTTTTGCGCTATGTAAGAGAGCTTAAGTGTTTTGTCCATCAAAATGTTTGCAACATTAGTGCTAGAGATTCTCTTTTGTTTTCGTTTACTGTGGCACATCCAGAAGACATCAAATCAGACCTACTGCGAAAATGTGCTTGGAAGGAAAACTCCGTGACGTATTCAATACTAGAAGTGATTTTCCTTTCTAGTAGGCGATGCTTACGGAGCTTTTGTTTTCCCTTATGGTGTTAAGACTTATGTATTAGCCATCCATCTGCTCTGTTGTTTTTCTACTGCCATTAGGAGACGAGTACGAGGAATAAGAATAAGTGAAATCGTAGAAACTTAGGTATGTGTGTTTCGGTGGGAAAGAAATAAGACCACTCTTCCAAGGTTTGTATTCTTTGCGTGGATGGTTTGTGGGATAAAAGAACTTGGATCCAATGTTGCTTTTTTGCCTTACGATTAGTACCTCCTTGTATCGCAAAACGTCTGTGGAATACAATATAGGTTATCTTCTTTTTCAAATCATACATGTGTCAGTGATCGCCTTGTTTTGTTTTGGAGGAGAATCACTTCGAAGAGATAAAAAATGAATCATTTATGATTCGCCTATTGATGTGCGAGGAAAACTTTTATCTTGCCGTTTATTTATGCGGAGGATTGGCAACTTAGGCTCTCTGTAGCGCATCCACTGAACCATCATCATCATCCTCACACAACTTTTGCTTCATTCACCAGACAATTTATTAGCATTTCTGATTAAGTCTTGTGTTGGTGTAGCATAGCATGGAAAAGAAATGATAGATAACATTTTCAAAGGTAACAACTGTAGTTCTTCCTGTACACCAACACTATATACACTCAACTATGTCGAAAGCCATTTTTTCTGCGTCTGGTAATTTAGTAGTTAAACGAAACTACTAAAACTTGAAATAAATACCTGTGTGACTGATTGAAAAAATGACAATATGTATTTGGCTCTGCTTTTAGAAATTATACAAAATTGAAGTTGGAGAAACGTCCCTATGCTAATATCTTCCATTTTTATTACCTCCGAAATGTTACCATATATTACCCGTAGTACTATTTTGTTCTCTGAATTGGGCCTCCCAGACTACCACCACGTTTCGCCAAACGTCACAAGTGTTTCAATTCTAAATATTCTTAGCCAGCTGAAATGACTAAAAAAATTCATTAAGTTACTGTTTGTATTAAAACTAGATGGTTAAAAGTAGTACAACATTACATGGACCATGTCGATCAGCGATCTATTTAAAATTCATTAGGGAAATAGTATTTTGAAATAAGGATTTTAATTTCTTGACTTTTTAATATAATTAGTTTGAATTACTGATTTAAGAAAAGTGTGTTTGTCATGCTTTCTAGCAATGAAATTCGTGTATGAATTTCTGTGGTGGTAGATGTAAATGTTTTGGTTGAAAACTTGACATGTTGTGAGTGACGTATCGTGTTCTTTAAGGTGTGTGATCATAATAAGAAAAGAGAACCTTATGGCGATAGGATTACAATTTGTAATTGTTTGTCAAAGTAACTTTTGCATTAGTATCCATAAAGCATGTATCACACAATTTGTTCGGAACAGCAAAGGGAATGTATAATAAAATTGGTACGTGTTGTAAAGTTGTAAGTACCCACGTAAACGTAAAAGTGCCTAGTATATGACAGACTGTCTGTAGTTTACGTAGCATGTTAGTGTTAGTATTCATGGTACATAGTACATGTTCCAACTGCATAATGTACGAGTAGGACAGAGCATGTAGTTAAGGTATGAAGGTGGGTAGATATTTGTTCATCCACAACAGATATGTGTTACTTTCTTATTAGTACTTGGTGTATCAGTTTATATTGCATAATTGTCATTATACAAGGTCTGAATTAAGATTAAGAATCTACAGTTCAAAGCAAACAGCTTAATACGTCTTAAGATGCCAGTTCGTCCAACGCTGAGATAATAATTTCTTCTTGAGAAGCCTCCCACTCAGATTGACTTTAACTTTTCCTGTCTTATTTGGTATTTATTACTATTTATGTAGCTTGCGCAATTGAATGAGTTTATTCAAGAAGATTTATCTTAATATATAGTGATAATAGTATAAATTAAAAAAAATGAAAATAGGTGAAAGTGATAAAATGGTCGAGTATGATGTATTTACATATAGGAGGGATGTACACAAAAGAGAATTCTTAATATGAAGCTAAGCATATGAGTGGAATAATCTTGAATGAATTTAAAATGAAGTCAAAGAGATGGCAAAGCCAAGCCTTTTACTGACCAGGTGGGATGGAAGACATAATACGCATAGATTAAATTATTATTCTTCACACCTTTCTCGTTTAGATCGGCAAACAGCTAAACTGGTCTTGGGACTTCCTAGAGCTCTTTGCTTTTACAATTTTACTTTACTGCATTTACATAGATATCTACGAGCATCGTGTCCTTATGCATGTGTATGTATGCATGCATGGGGGAACAATTGTCTGTGTAGTAGACATTTGGCTTTAGATGCAGATTTCATTCATAGATTCGGCACAGACTTGTTTTCTAAAGCGCTAACTAAAGCGGATAACTTTGGACTGTTAGGATCTAGTGGGATCATAAACGTTAGCAGTGATGTGTATGTATAAACGTAGAGACTGCAATGCAGACGTTAAATAATTCCATTCTCACTGATACAGACGGTATATGTAATTTGCATAACGTGACCCTCGTGTCGTATTATTTCGCTCTGTTAACTAGAGCAGCTTTATCCTTTACCATAAACACGAAGTTGGTCAATTTTACTGCAGTTTTATGCAATTGGACATGATCCTACTGGACAGAGAAGCTGTGAAGCTTAGCACTTACAATTATATGGCTCAAGTCTTCTAGCCACGCGTAAATTAAATGTTATATACTTACTGGGCTCATAAATAAATGACTACAGCAATCAGTCTTCATCATCGGCTATAAAATAAATGCAAAGTAATAATACTTACACTCAAACATTTTATGTGTCACTCGGGAAGCATGTATACGACCCACTCGTACCTATTCTACGTTCTGATAAAGAAAAGGATTTTTTTTCTCTGGCCTACACTGCTCTGTAGCGAGTGCTAGTCACTCTGTGATTGATTATGTGGATTGAGTTGGAAACGTTTAGGTTAACTTCGAGACAAACATCAGCAATTCTCATCAGATATGGCTTGCATTTTAATCATCGCGAGATTTATATTATTCAGGGCTTTATTTAATCGAAACAAAGATAATCGTGAGCAAATTTATAGAGAGTGATGATAAAAGATAGCTCATCACATCAAGTGGATTTGGCATAATTGCCTTTTGCCTTATTGTTAGTCTGCGGAGTCTGCCAAATTCGATGTGTACTTGACAAGTGCTACAACACGTACATATAAATTACTTAAATCTCAATCATTGCCTGGCTGTTATTAATAAATAAGCTAGCGTGACGGATCAAACGATTTCGCAATCTAAAAACATGAAAGAAATCGTGCCCTTTCAGGATGAGATCGAAATAATTAATCTGGTCCAACTACAATCCAATCATATGCCTTGTCTAATTGGATATAAATTTTAATGGTTAAATAGCCGAAGAACTCGTTTCTAATAGACTTATTCAAAGGTGATAAATATTTATGTGCAAAAAAACGCAGGTATTATTTTACTTTTGCCATTTATTTTTTGGAATGCGTGTGCGTGTTCTACTGGAAATGCTTTATGGACCTTATTTCTGTAGATGTGAAGAGATTTGATTGAATGATTGAGATTTTTCAGATGCATACGGAATTCCGTCATGAAATTCTTTTCTCTGTCGGCAAATAAAATGAAATGTCGCAGTAAAGATGAAAAAATCTTACGAATTTAATCTAAGTGATATCGCTGCGGAATTGCATACACTGCAATTTGCATATCCAATATCAACTAAGGCCCATGTGTCAGTAAATTTTTATATCGTAGCACATAGCAGTTACAAGAGAAATTGCAATTTATTATTTTTTGTATGTCTACTAGCATTACAACTGAATGCTTGATAGCTGAAACTGTATGACTGAGAGCGGAGTGATTGACCGCTGTGTTTTGATGTTTGTAATCAAAGGGTTAGTGAGTTAAAGTCATCATGAGAACTTCCACTCAATAGCAGTTCATAAAAAATTCTAGGCGAAGTAATAACAAGATCTTTTCTTTATCTTCTCGTACATTGTCATGTTCATGTCCACTTTGTAAAGGTTTCATCTTTAGCTATACGTTTGCCTTGTCTTCCTGCTCCATGACTTATCCCTTCTGTTTTATAGCCTAAGTTTTTTTCTTTTCAATAAAAGCGCAGTCAAATTCAATAGCACACTAAAGAAAGAAACTTGAAAATATTGCATACCTATTAAAATATACCTAGCCCAAGCTACTTGACATGCAGTCTTTAGCTATGTAGATTTTAGCATATGCATATTACATAAACAAACATATTGTGATTTTTCTCCAACATTCAATGCAGCCTGTGCAGTTTATGTTAATAGTGATAGAACGTAAAATATCGTAGATACGGATGCAACCGACCGGGGTCTTCTTTGTAACTGTTTCCGTAGTTTTTTTCTTCTTGGGCGGATATATTCGTCTTGTGATAGCTTCCTCATGTTTGTTGGAATAAATGTGCCGTGTCCAAATTCTGATTTCTTTATCTTGCTAGACATCATCTCGCACTTAAGATTTATACGGTTAATAGTTTGGCAAAACACTTGAGCATGCATCGACTCCAGAGATTTAAGATAAGGATACGATCATCGTCGTTTCGGAGATCTCACTTCGTAGATCACAGTCTCTCCTTCCTCTCTGCTCTTTCAACTTGCGTTTAAATTCCGACTTGTTTTGTCTTCCTCTCGATTAATTTTTTATGTCGGAGCTGCTGAGATGCGATGGTTGCTGTGTAAAAAATTACACCTTCCATTACCTTTTTCAGCAATATTTATTGAAGCCTGTCGTTCTGTTTGAGATATAGGACTCTCCTGTAGACCACAAGCATTGCAAAACTCTAGACTTCAAATTCCTTGATTTATTAACTCTTCCTATAATAGAGCATGGATAAAATCTACTGATATATAGGATCTACTCATGTAGCATAGCTATTTTCAGAAGCGAAATTGCGCAAAGGCGAGATGACAATTTCAGTAGAGTGGGTCACACCCGTGCAGATAAAGCTTCGTTGTTATCTGAAACCAATTTTTATCTGATGTTATAAAAGAAAGAGCATTATTATCTACTATTCATCTATAATAATCGTTATAATATAGTATATAGGTATATATAATAGATGCAATTTATACAGATACCCTATTCTATCTGTAACATTATTGGCTAAGTAAATTAATTCGAATCTAATCAATAGAAGAACAGCCAACGGGGTCATGTAGAATGCAGCACACTATAAATTGGTCAGTAATGTTAATAAATGTTAATCATTAGACCGGTGGGTTGAAAAATTGGGGAAGGAAGGTTATTTTACCGTGATGTATTTTGTACAAACTACAAATTAGCAGTCTTATGTGTTACAGATGCATTAAATTAAAAGACATTGACGTGTCAGTGTCCGCCGATATCATTGTCAGCGAGTTACTCCATAGTGAATAGTCCAGGTGACAGTCAACGTCCTCTCAAACCCTACGACTTCACTAATAAGGTATTCATGCCTACTCGTTGGCAAATTAAGTGAATAAAATGACTTAAATGTAATAAATTATTTTTGCACATAAGAATTCATTAGGCGAAGCAAAGAGCATCACTGCCTTTTTCTCTACTGCGACAACAATCACATTCTTTGGAAGGGGTGTGTTGGTCCTTGGTTATTAACACTTATGATATGGCGTGATGAAAAATTAGTTATTATGGATTGGAGTATTTGGAGATCCTCCTTCCATCGAACTTTTCAAGGTGGTCTTGTCCAGTATTTATGAGCATAGGTAATTAATTGTTATTTACTCGTGAATCCGACTACTCGTGTAAAGAATTTGCATATAATGTTGTTAGTACCTGTGATTGTGATACTGCGACGATAACTCGTAATTAATGCCTGGGAGAGAACAGTCGTAAAGGTGGTCGGAATCGGAACGAATTATCAGTTTTGAAGTTGTGTATATACTCGTTTATTTGTATTTTGCCAATAGTAAATATCAGGAAAATATCTAGAAGTTAAGTTAGTTATACACGATCCCTATAATCATATTTAAATACTTAATTAGCTTCACCACGCATAACAATTAAAACTTATCATTAATGACACACCAAGTATGTATGTGTTTTACTGAATCTCGTGTTGATTGCAGTAACTTAATCTGGTTCCTTGCCATATCCGTATTTCGTAATAATATATTTATTCTTATAGAACTTGGCAGAGGTAGTATATTATTAGCAATGTAATGTAGCAATAATGTAAATATGAAATATATGATTATAGATGCAAAAGTTACTACCTGAGTTACCTTTACTACAGGTGTGTTTTAAAATATAACAAATTACAATTATTACAAAAGGGAATTCGTCGAAATATTTAGTAATTCATAGGTTGTTGTTTTCCTCCATGCGAGGACATGAGGATGATATATTGCGGCCATAATGCTCATTTAAAATGTATATTAGTCAAGAGAGATGACTCATGCTTCTGGTTTTGGCTCTGCTTGTTAGAAATATTTAGTTAGTAATTGTGCATTCATTCAAGAGCAAAGCGTTGATTGCAGTAATAAACGGTGGTTAGAGAGAAGCTATATTAAAAAGGTTGGACGGTCAACCTATATGAATATTACCAGAAGTAAAGTAATTAGTAATTAGGGAGTTAAGTAGACAAGTCAAGAGAACATACATTACAGTAAGTGTATCCAGTATCAACTTATTATCGTAAAAGACGGCACAAGGCCAAAACTTGTCATCCGTGGGCGGACTTTAATGGGCTTGTTTTTATATGTTATGAATGATAAATAAAAGTTTTGCCTATGAATAAAGCAATTAAATCTTGACAGTGTTGTTAGGGACTAGAAATGTAAATGATTTAACGCGATGTCTATGGTATATCTATATCTACTTCTTATGGTATGGTACAATGTTCAAAAATAAATGTGTATACTTTTATGGCCATTGATTTTCTACAAGTCTGTATATTCTACTGATATTTAATTGACTTATTGAAGTCAGCAGTCCTAAAGATAACAGATAAACTAAAACTCGTAAAGTAGCTCACTAAGGCGATGACCTCTTCTTGTTTGTACACTTACCCGTTTTCTATGTAAGATGACACTATGCTAAACAATGATAATGAGACAGTTAGATTACAAATGTATGCTGCCTTAACAGTAATAAAGGTTATGTGTGCGTTACTTGTTTAACTCATTTACCAGTCTGGAGTCCACAAGTAGGCAAACAACATAATAATACGTGATTCAGTCTTTAAGAAGGCATATATTTATATTCTCATTGCACACACATCTCTATTTATAATTGGGATTGTCTTTCAGTACCATTCAGTATAATGGTAATACTAGACTCTACACAACCGGCTATTTACTATAGATTAAAGTGTAAGCTTTAGAATATTCTTTTTGGTCAAGATTTCAATTGAAATATTTTCGGATTTAAAATAGCAGTTTAGTGAAGCTTCTTTCTTCTTTTTATTATCTGCAGTTGTCGACATTTATTTTTAAGGTTGGGTAATAGGTTTCGGAAAGGTTATTTATTTTTTATTTTTCTACATTAATCGACAACCCCTATCGCGATCACTTAAAAGCTAATAGTTGATTATTTGCTAATAATATTTCATTTAGATGTATTCTTAACGGATCTGCGTTACCAACTGTAGTAGATTACTGTCTGATATTTGTAACCTAATTTTTTTTGTATTTTTAGTCGGGCTGGTCTGTTCCTATTGAACTGTTGGTTGGACCTGAAGATGGGATCTCTTACCTTACTGAACGAGCAATTGAGGTGAGTTTTGACTTTGTTTTGTATGAGCATTAATTAGAAATAAGATGTTTGCAGATTTTTTTGTGAATTAGTTTGATATTTGAGAGCATCATAATATCAGTAATAGCAGAATGGTAAGAACTCAATGAGATTTGAAAATAAGAAATGACTCATGGAATACAGTAGGAGACGGATAATGGAATGAGGAAAATCAAAGTCAAAGCGTAATGTGATCTTGTTTGCTATTTAACTTTACTTCTATTTTACAATGTAAAGAGAAGTAGGATGTTTGGCTAGAGTGTGGTTTGCCGAAGTCACGGAGAAAGGTGCGCCAAGGGAGCACTGAAACGGGTTTGGCAAGATTACTGGAGGAATGACATTCGAGAATATCTTTGTCCATGTAATGTCCATGAATTTACAGATATAGTACTGTTGTTCCTTATCCAAGTCTTCTACCTGTCTTACAAGGAGCAGTGGCTGTTTGTTTTCGAGAATGACTTGGCTTGAGCATAGATCAATGCATGCTGGTAGGCACATTATTTAGCTTGTCCAAAGAGTACATTCTTAAGGTTGAAATTGCATTCCCTTTAGCTAGTCGTATAGTAAAGTACATTTTGTTAGTTTATAATGTTATGGTGCTA
Organism: Tomocerus qinae; assembly: GCA_020055645.1. Classification (NCBI taxonomy): domain Eukaryota; kingdom Metazoa; phylum Arthropoda; class Collembola; order Entomobryomorpha; family Tomoceridae; genus Tomocerus; species Tomocerus qinae. Next base: position 14,362,454 of record CM034547.1, on the reverse strand, counting down.
CCTACTGTGTAAATACACAGACATTGGTAAATAGTTGTTGTATATCTAAAGTTATGTGAAGCTGAACGCTTTTCTTTCCCTGAGATCAATTGAATTGTAGACAGTGCCTCCTGTAGATTTTGTTCCATATGGGTAGGGCTACCTTTGGTCATTATACTTGATATATTCTAGGTTAACACAATAGTATAACGTGTAATATTGAATATACATGTATAATTTTAGGCATTCTAAATCTGAATTATATGTGTATCTGAACAAATGAATTGAGATAATCTGATTGTGAGTAGATATTTTATTGCTTGTTCTTGACCAGATGGAGTGTAGTAGCTTCGTATGTTTAGTTTGTCTCTTTATCAAAGTTACGTTGTAACCGAGATGATGATTTTGTGTGAGGGAGTGTATAAAATAAGCGTGCAAAGTGTGAACGGTGACGTAATATAAGCTGTAAGAGTTTGCTAGGCTGGCATAGAAATGTTTTGGTGACAGAGTGGCTATGGCTCTGTGACTCCATAAAACTTATCTTGACTTTCATTTGCCAAAAAGCCCCAGGATACACTACACGCATACACGCATGGAGAGAGCAGACACAGATTGCGTTATATATTGCACAAGCCATTATATTCCCTTGCTTCGTTGGACTTTTTCACCTTCTATCTTACTTGTAGAGTTTCACCAGACTTCCGTTTTAAACTGCTGAGTTTTGTGGGATGCGTTTTGGTATGTGAATGGTGTACCGAGTAATATTCTGAATACGTAAGCATAGGTTCTGTTGGTACCTTGATTTGATAAGATGGAAAACAACTCTAGTATATAACTGCAATATTGTATGAGTTTTCATCTTGTTCGCAGAAAAAATTCAATGACTTTACTGTATCTGTCTTGTACTTCAGTTGAATCCATATCATGAGTACTAGGTACTCATATTTTATATAGTAGTGTATATACAGTCATTATTATCCAGACCAAACAAGTCTATACTATTGAATACGTGATATGCGTAAAGGAGAAGCATTTGTGAGGGAGTAACTTGGCTTTAGATTGGATTTTGCTAGAGAAAACATTATGTAACATAATAACACAGCAGATCCAAAGGGCAAGTGTTTAGAAACATGCTGGTGCTGCTCCGAAGTGTGTGCTTCATTTCAGCAGTGCACACGGAAATCTACTTGTAGAAAACGCAAGGAAGAAGATTCGTAGAGCTGATTACTCTTCCTCTTGCTTCCTCCTTTGTATGTACTATGTACATAGTCAGGGATGAATAACACATAAATGAATGCAGTGTATGCGCATATAATATGAAAGAAAAGAAAATGATATGAGTCTGTGCATAAATGAGATATTTTTATCGAAAGTCGTTCGTACAAAGGTTATCTTTATTATTATCATTAAGAAAAAGAAGCATCTGCGTTTTTATGAGCTAGGAAATGTAAAGAAGCCGTCATGTCTGAAATACGCTAAATTACACTTTCCTTCTTCCAATAACATACGAGTTCAACGTTTACACTGCGTAATGTCAGTGAAAATACTATCTACTGTGCATTATAAGTACGCATGTGGTATAGTACATTCAGTAGTTAAAAGTTATTTCAGCGTTCACGGTTTTATAAATAGGAAATTGAATTGAATGAAATTGACACAGGTTTACTCTATTGCATACTTGAACGCAAAGTAGCACACCACTTTGGTTGCATGCACACTACAAATTACTGGGTAGCTAGGTATGTTTTAAATTGTAATCTACATTCTGATACAAATTATCACTGAAAATAACTCTCTAGTGTCTCGATTTGCTCCTTTTTTCCAGATGATGTGCGATGCATGAAGAAGAAAGTCTTGTAGTTTTATATCCATTAGCTTTTGGCTTTTATATACACAAATGTATTTGTAAGAGTTGGATGGTGGGTGCACATCTTATGCAAAAATAAATGTGTTCCGGATACAGTACCCATTCTTCAGGAGTGAAAAAGTGAACCTTAGTGTGTGTTTCTATTTCTATGCACACATAATGACAATGAATTAGTGCAGTCAGATTTTTCATGCGTAATTAGTTAACTATTTAATCTGTCTGGTATATCTTATCCTGTAGTTTGTTATGTAGATTGGAGGATGAATGTTTACTTCCCGATTCTCAATACCTACCATTAAATATCAAGACAAATATTTAGTCTCCATTTAAGAACATGGTAGGTAGCCCTATCAGTCTTTGTACACATTATAAACCCATTCACTTCAAAGATTGACAAGATCTTTGTCAGATCAAATTGCCAGTGCTTATTTTTAGATGTACATAGCCTCAAAGGTACTTGTACATATTATGTAACTGTAAATACTACCTATTCGTCGTTCTTGACATCATTTAGAGGGAGCCTGCAATTGTTAATTTCATTAAGAATTTGGAGAATTTTTTTGATTACATAGCAGAAAGAAAAGTGGCATTGAGAATGTTATGTACTTCTTTAATGTTATGTAAGAAAATGTTTCAAAGAAAATCTTTATTTCTCTCAAAAGTTGCTCCAAAATATTAAAGGTATGCTGTAGTACCATCTTGTAATATGAAACCCACTCAGTCCCCTGTAAAAGTGAAGAAGGGTCTGAGATAAAATTGAGAATGTCTATTTGCAACATTCTTAAGGTGTTCTAAGGGGTATATTTTCGGTCACAAGATAATAGAACATTCATTTTAATACAGCTATAACTTTGTTGAAATTGGTCATTACATTACGTACCTAAATAGATTCATACTTACCTTGTAAGATTATGTGATGCTATTCTATAGGTACTTAAGCCTATACACAAACATTGCAGTTGCAACTTTGCTTTTACATCCTCGGAATAATAGAGTTCTGGAATATCTAAGCTCAGTATCAGCCATGACCACGAAACAGTAAAATGTGAGGAGACGATGAAATAATGTAATAATACTCAACACAGCAAAGCGAGTGCTAAGTATGGGCTGGATTCTACTTTACAAGCGGTTCGTCAATGTATAGTTACACGAGTCGGAGGCAGTTAGCCACTTTATGATCCAGATAGGAATGTAAATGGAAAAGTAACTGTTCGTTTTGTTGTTGCTACAACGCTGTATTTATCTCTGCAGTCGTCCTTCCATACATTTTACTGCTACAAAATAGTAGCCGTCTTCTCGTTTTCCTCGTCTCAAGTTTCAATAGCCAAAGGATGAGTAGGGAGGAATGAAAGGGTACCGACCGAGACAGGATATCGACGGGTTGACTTTTCGAGCAAGTATAATAGAGTAAAAGTAAAATCACGGACCCGATGGGCATCAAAGTTTCAGCTCATCTTTTCTTAACAATGTAACAATTGTTTTCCATTGGTATTTTTGGCTCCCATCGATTACGGACAGCATAAAGGGGACTTCAGAATCGCATTTCACATTGTTACGCAACTTCTCCATATCTTACTTCAGTGATCACATTGATATCAGAACACTTATATGGCTGCTAAGTATATTTCTATTTTATATTGGGGAATTCAAGGATGGAGAACTTCTTACAGAGGATTTAGGAACTGGATCTTTACTATTTCACTGTAGCGTTTGACATTTTCTTTTACTGAAAATTTTTGAAGGAAGGAAATGCCAGTCTTACACTAATATCCCTCTAACTTCCCTTATGATATCATTTACTTTATAGCCTGCTGGGTTTATATGTGCGTAAGCAAACAGATAACAGTACCTTTGTGGGAAATATTTTTCTGTAAATTCACTAAAATTGCTCCACATTTCCAATTTTAACACAGCTATATTACGTAAATGTAGGAAACATTTTAAGGTTTTCACCGCCCCGTTAAGATGGAAGATACTCTTAAACTATATATACTTGTATAGTTAATAACAATGGTTAAAATGTTAAGTAGTTTTCATCAAAGAGCTAGAAATAACAGACTGCATTTTTATAAACTACGTATGTAGCATCAAAATAGCATATGCCAGACAAGCCTTATTCGCTAGTGAATAGTTTACTGTAGTGTCGAACAGTTTTATTGAAAAATGAATGTGGTAAACAAAATGGCAGTAGGACTTAGGACTATAAATGTAGACAGTATGTAGTACAACATTATTTTGTATAGACATTTTTATAAGCACTCCATGAAACTCCGCTCCGACTGTAGTGACCACGGTCAAATCAGAGTGAATCTTGTATTGTGCATGGTAAACGTCCTTTATTTATGCATTGCACATAGTAAGCGTAGCAATGCACAATAAACTTTCATGTTTAAAAGCCAATAAAACTGATCTTGACTGACTGACAGGAATTAAATGTACTTTACTGCAATTAGTTTCCCTGCTTGAGGTCAATCAAATGTCTGTTTACCAAGTAAATGACACTGGGAATAGTTGGATGTATTAGAAATGTGATTGTGTCTTTTTCTTCGTGTTCCAAAATCTCATTGTCGTATCATGGGTGCTTTACTCAGGTATTTACTATATTTAACCAAGCATTAGAAGGAATTTTTAAAAGAAACAGTGGCTTGTTGAGTTGACATCTTATGACTTCCCTAAGCCATTTTAAAAATGTGACAATTTAAGACGCAGCATAATACAGGGGAATGACTTTAAACAAGTTGTAAATAAAGAGCAGTATAATAAAATCTTTGGTACTACTTTTTGGTACCATTTGTATGCATAGTATAATGTTACCATTAGTACATACTTTATATCTGATCCATATGAAAGTGAAACAATAGTGGATCTTTAATTGCATAATAACACAAAGTCTAATACAACAGATGCAGTATGGAAAATGTGCGTATGTAATGTAATGTTAATTGAGAATGTGGAGCAAGCCAGCTAGGATAAGGATATTCACTGTACTAAGTTTCGTTTATCGAAGTATACGTTCTTACTTATTGTTAGTTATGTTTTGAGCGAATGTGATCTCATTGCGTTGGGTGTTTAGGTTTTCTTTAGCTAACTGGAGTTAGTGAGAGTGAAGAGGGTTATGCATCCAGAAATAGACATCCCGTATAAATGGAATAGATCTACTTTTAGTGCTCTCCATAGGTTGAACGTATGCTGACAAACAGAGTCTGACTAAACCAAACACTAAACTTACGATACTAGAGAAGAAGCTTGTTTTATCTACCTTCTCCTCCTTGTATTACATCTACATTAACAATTTTAGAATTTTATCTCTGCCTTGTGTTGTGCTGAATCTTTTGGCTGTGTTCTTGACTGAGCCCCAAGGCAAGTGATCTTGGGCCTAATCTCAATTCTCAATCCAACAACGTCAACTGAATCAACTATTCTATTTAGATAAAAGCATTTAGTTTGTTGTGGGACTTTCTTATGTGTAAATACTGATTACATAATATTAACTTACATCTATATCTACAACCCACATCTTCTAAGCACGAGTGACTATTGTTATTTCTGTATACAGCTACAGTAATTATCTAATTGTGGTGTGATCCAGTTTTAAACTAGGCTTAACTTATGTAGAGATTAAAGGTGGAGCAATTGTTGAACTGTTTAATCATATCAAAATCTAAAATAATATTTTCTTATGTACGAAAAGGTACTTAAAGGTTATTGTTTTATATGGATAGTGATTAGTATGCCATGGCACACGTTGAGCAGATTTTCTAAGTACATATGGGTGGAAGATATTACGCGAGTATTTTATTATTCGATATTATTATGTGGACATTGGTAAGAGGAGTTTCTGTGATACCCAAGTACTAATTCAGTTCAGATCAGAGAGGTCGTGTTTTTGTGGAGCGTGCACGTTGTTATTAATTGTTGTAAGGGAAATGCACTGTGAATTTGAGTGAGGTGAACTCCAGGAAATAAACACGGAGCTGGCAAATAAGCAATCCTATCAAGCAAGGTAAGGCAGCACGAGGTGAAAATTCAAAGTGCTTTAGTTTGACTGGTCGGCTACTAGAATAAAGCGAGCTGAAAGCAACTCAACTACTCAACTGTTTGGCTGTCCATTTGCCAAGAGTTATAATATGAAGTTTCATGAGTTAGAGTCACGAAAATCATTAGCTTATTGTTTAGTGGAAGGAAGAAGGGAAGGAAAACCGAACTGCCACCAGGAGGATAGACTTTCCTCGTTTACTAATGTATATCATGCAGTATATACTATGTTGGTGTACACTATGAAATTGTTTAGCCTCAGCACTTGTTTTTTGGCTATTGACTTGGAATTTGGAATTAAGGCAGGGTGAAATGGGCAGGGCATATTACAGGTAATCTCCTTATTAGACTCTACCATTCATACATTCATTCCCCTATGTAAAATTATGATTATTATCATTTGTTATTGATATGGTATGTTCGAAGTAGGGTTTTGCATTACGCTATCATCTATTGTATGGGGCTTATATGCATCTTTATCTTTCTTCAATGAATTACACACTAAACCCGAACGTAAAATGCGGCAGGGGAGTTTCATCATAGAAAAGTAATTGGTAGACCTATTTTATTTGTGTATAAGATACACATATTATGCATGCATGCCTTGTATGCAAAATAGAAATCTCGATTACTATAGCTTGAAGGCTTTCTGCAATGTAGTGTAGTAGGTATCTACATAATATTATATGAAAGTGTGTAAGCATTATGATCTTGATACACCTACAACTACAACTTACCTCCAGTATTTTCATTCCGTGTTGGCACTTATTTTCTCCCAATTATTTGTACGAAATGCTAAATGCTTCGAACTAAAAATTGCTACGGGACATGTGAATGTGTAATATCAAAGAATTCAATAATACATACCATAGGACTACCAAACTTGCAAACAACGAAATATCATGCATTTTTGTGTTTTTTAGAGCTAAACTATTTGTACCAGGTATTGTAAACTTCTTGTGAGTTAGTCTCGTGTGTACATAATCATTTTGTTGGACAGAGGAAATAATACTAATCATGTGCATGCAAGATGTGACTAAAGAGACCTTGCGGCTACGATATCGACTAATTCGAAATTCAAATAATGCCAGATTGAAACTAGCTAATTGTGAACACACCTACCTAGTTATTTTTGCGCAGATCTGGAGAAATCGCCGTGAGAAAATCAATTATGATTGAATATGTACACTTGTGAAATAAAAGTAATCGTTTTTAGACTGTCAAACTCGTGAATGTAGGTAGACTCTTTTTTACTTGCGGTTGTTCTCAGGAGAAATAAATTCTGACTGTGTCTACCTGTCAATTTTGAAAGGATGAATTAGAATAAATAGGTAAAGAGTAGGCAAATATTATTGAGAAAATCAGAGTTGTGGTTTTGGTTTAATGACGAAGCGGTGAAGAAGTAGGGACTCCAATTGTTTGAATCGATTCTGAATTGGCAGTTTGGGTTTAAATGCAGTAAAATGGAATAGTAATCATGACATGAGCCAGGGTAACCTCAAAACAAAACATAGTTATTCATCTAGGTTACCATATGTAGATGTTACGATCAGGTCGAACTGGAAGAATTGCAAAGGTACATGGCATCCTACATCTGTGTACTATTTATTAAATGTCTACAGTGAATCATTCTGTTGGAACTAATGTTCAATTTCCACGAGAATAATATGACTGTTAGCAGATATTCATCAGGAAATGGAGATAAATAACAGTGTAGTAGATTATATGGGTTGTGTAAGGTACTGAATAACTTTGCCTAATAAGTTAGTATCTGTTCATTGTTGTGTTGGACTTACTATAATGTAGTAGCATATGATATGTATACCCATGTGTTTGCGAGAAGAAATGTTTTAGTATGTGATTCACCTTCCTGTTGTGAGGTAGTCTGAAAATTAGTTTTCCTTTAATGTACCCATCATAACTAACTGCGTTGGTCCAAGAAGGCGAAGAGAGAGAGAGAGAGACATAGGAGTTTGCAGCTAGAGCACCTGCAACGGCTGCAAAAGTAAAAAAGATAACTGCTGATGCTACGAACTGCAGAGGAGAGATTCATCTGATCTGGATCATAAACATCTGCTGTGCCTTCTCATTGTAAATTGTGGTTGTTTGTTAAATAGAAACGTAAGGTGTGTTCGTTGGTTTCGTGTGTGTGTGAAATCAAGGTGTGTTTTCGATTCTTGAAGAGATACACCAAAATACTATTTAGTGCATAACAGTAGAAGTTGATTCGACTCTAGCTCCAAGCTACTAGTAGTAATCCTTCAGTTGAATCCAAGTGAAAAGGGAAGGGAAGGTAAAGTGGGTAATTTCATTGAAGTTTCTGGTTTGTCAGTTCAATGTTAAATGCTTGATATGTACATAATGTATGTAAAGTTGTGAAATTCCGAAGTGGCAGATCTGGTTGGGATGTTTTAGCTTGTAATTAAGTTATTAGGATACACACAGGATATTCTGATGGTACATAAGTAGCCTGGCAAACTAACAACGAAATCCCCTCGCACAGATACATTGCCTATTAACAAACGTAAAGCTTGTCATGCCCAAACTGAAAACCGAAAATGGATTTGCTTTCAATTAATAGAGAATAGGCGCTAATGGCTAAGCGATTTCCAGCTTGATATACCTAAGCATGATTGTAAAGTAATTTAGAGAGTCAGCTGCACGTTTCACGGTTAGTTTTTAGCTTTGTGTGCATCCTGTAAGTACCTATTTGTATTCTCTTCCAGCCTCTTCTTTCTTTTGTTTCTGCTTGTTGTACTTGACAATTGTGGTTAAATATAGCCCAAGTAGTTTAGGCGTTTAGAACTCAGTCTCATTCCTTTGGCCTGAAGACTCTTCCTCTTCGGAATGGAAATGAGATAGGATTAATTTGTATCTCTTCCCATATGTGTTCTTCATGGATTCTTTAAATTGTAGGTCGTCGGCTTCTTTGTCTTTTCATTTCATTCGAATAAGCCAAGGTATGAAAATGGGAATTAAATCTCCCCGTATTACTAGACTGAGACTTATTGTTACTACTTTGCATTATGTACATATGTTCTTCATCAGGAAATCAAGTGAGCTAGCATAAGTAGATAATGTAATAGCAGTAGTTTTTCTTTTTGCACATACCAAATAAGTAGTACTGCTTGACACTGACACATTCCGTGACTTCCTCTAGCTTGGCTTTAGCTGTTAGAATCATCATCTTGTACACAGTTTTAATTTTTTGGCACTGGCCTCTTCTAGTAGCTGCGCTTGTTTCTTATGAAATCTGTTGGAAACGTCATCGACATGTTTTTTGCGTTGCGTGTTCGGATTTTTAGGCAAAAAGTAAACAAGCTAAGAAGTCAAGAAAAATCGGGATGAGATGACGATACGATGAGTTCAGTTCGCATAAATCCCTTTTGTTGGTGTATGTCCTATGTTTATGAAGTGTTTATTGGCATGTCTAGACTAAGTTGTTTCATTGTATAGATCCTGTAGGATGTATACAGTTATAGAGTTTGTTGTCCTTTCATTCAATAATAATGCAATGATATCGGCCATTTCTCTAGACTTCATGACAGGTTTAAAATGTATATACAAATACTACACTGGAGATAGATTGGCAGGCAGAGCAGGATGTTTAGAATTAGCTGATTGCGACGAGTGGTGCTCGTGCTATTGTTTTTGCGAAAGCAATTTTCATGCATTTGTAGATTATCTCCGTTGTTTTAAGATTATTCTGTCATTGGTGGCCGTAAATCAACCATGCATTATAAATAACAATAACGACACATAAAGCGTAACATTGTACAGCAGGACGAGATAAGCAAGTGTACGTTGTAAGAAAAGCAGAGACGTTGATAGTAAAAGGTATAGATTTAGTGCATTAGTGGTGAGTGGTATATTTATGTTGTGCATAATGTTTGCAGATTCTTAGAGAGTAAGAGTGCGATAGGAAACCCCTGAAGTTTACTGTTAGTGCTTACGTAGCACAACCCAATTTCACAGAGTAAATATTGACCAAAGTCCTTTAGTTCCATTCCAGTCCCACACATTATTCAACTCAAGTACAGAATACATAAAGAAAACTGGAACTATTATTCCTATATATAGCATAGTTTGAATTCTTTAGAGTATTGCAATATGCGTTATGTATAATAAAAGTTAAGTTTGTATTTACTGTACTCTACTCCCTAATGTGCTTGTTCTGACAACAAAACTGAACTGTTTGACTAAGGAAAATGGTTTAGTTTTAGATGGTGTAACGCAATAAAGTAACTAAAGGAAACACATTGTATAGCTCCTGCTTTTCGTTTACTACTGCACTGCACTACTTCACATTTACTTTAACTGTATGCATTAGGATTACATTATGCTAGAATTCGACGAAGAGCAACTTCCTACATAACATTTATAAGAACCAGTAGGCATAATAGACTGTAGGAACTAAATTACACACTTTTGTGTAATTCTTTTTATGGTGCTCTGTCCTTTAGGTCATCCATCATACATTATGATGATGATGGTTCGAAAATGTTAGAATGAAAAAAAGGAAATTGATATCGCGTGCACAGTTCACATACACGTAGAAAGAGAGCCCTCGCCTTGGCATAGCCATAATCATCACGTTGTAAGCAAGTATCTGTGAGAAGCGATATTTTGTCTATTTACATTATGTAGGGTGTTTTAGGGATGAGTTATAGTACAGCCTGCTAGGGCTTTGACTTCACCCTTCCTTTAGAATCCCATTTTTAGGTGGGATAAATATCTTGTTATGTACTGCTTTGCTGCGGATTTATTTAATGTAATTACAGTTCACAGTCAATAAGCCAAAACCAATCTCCTATCAAGGTTATAGATTTTCTGTTTCGAAATTACTATTATTTATATCGCATGTTGGCTAATAAGAATGTGACGGTGGTAAATATAATGGGCATGAAGGTGTCAAGAATTCCCTTTCTCATCCAATTGTGTTAAGATCTTAACAAATGCACCAAAGAAAGAAAGATTGAATAATTTGGTGCATGCAAATAAATTAATAGTGTGTTGCACACTGAGAATAATCTGTAGGGAGTGATCTGCAAAACAGCTAAAATGCATATATTGCATAAGGCGAAATAGCAAAAAATGAGAGAGAAGTTGAAGGTGATGCATTAGCAGTACTTTAGACATTAAGGCGAGCGTGTCGTTTAGATTAGAGAATTGCATTCCTTTTATGGCGAAAAGTTGTCCTATAGCACATGAAATGGATATAATCTGTCTGTGACTCTAATTACGTTGGTAATTAGATGTGTTTAGTGCTAGACTCTCTTTTAGCGTGGCACTTTCTCGACAGTGTCAAGTTAGACTACTAAAATAGTTTAAACGAGTATAGTTGAGAGTTGTCGTTTCCCATTGTTAATACACTCTCCTAATGTCTTGTTGGGTTTGTAGCGAAATAAAATTATGTAAGAATGCTCATGTCCCCATAGGGTTCTTTACTTTAGTGAATGTGAATTTTTTGTTTTATTTCAGGCAACGAAAGCGGCGGATTTCAGCTCAGTGAAAAGTATCCATACTTTGGTGTCGGAGTGCGAAGCACATAAAAAAGCTGTTCTGCAGCTGAGAATATCCGGAGCTTCTGAGTGTCTTACAATAACTTGTCCTTCTTTGACCGAAGCAGAAAGCATGGCAGACCTCATTGATGGCTATTGCAGACTCATCTCACCCTCACACACATCCCTGTGGACGCGCAAAGGTAATTCTTTATTCATTACGCATTACACTACTACATCCTCCATACGTTACATAACTGACTTTCTATGTCTCCTCTTTCTGCTATCTGTGTGCGTAGGAATTCCACATTCTACTAAACTGCTCTATCTGTCTAACTTTAGTTCACTACATTATATTATTGCCCAAGTAAAACAAAAGTACGGAATGAGAGAGGGTGGGTGAGGTATTAGCAGAAAGACTTGACTTCAGTCGACTGAATTGCATTTCCTAACTCATACTCAAACTCTCTTGTCTTTTGCCATGTCTCTTCTCTCGGCATTTCCTCTTGTGAAAGTCACTGGAGGATTTTTCCATTAGTTTAGTCCTGGAATTGCGTGAGAAAAATATCACCCGCAGTTTTTATTGTAGATTTTTACGTGCACGTATTTTTCGGATGTGAAGGCGAGTTATATGTACCAACACACTCACGACTATGTATAACGCAACTTTTCCTTTCTCTCGACTCAATCCTCAATGTCATTTCACTGTATCCCTTAGCTCAAACTCAACTAGTACAGGCATTTGTTCCACCACGACAAATAAAGAAATGAAATAGAAAAAAGGAAATGTGTTCTACAACACCACACGATACACATACACACTTACATAATGGAGTCGTGGAAATATTTATTTTGCTATTTTAGAAACTGCACGTGTTTGCCAGTTGGTCCTACAGAGACTCTCTATGAGAAACAATTTTTGTTTCTTCTAGATTCACTGGAGCTTGCAATGTAACTGTTTGTCAATATGTACTTACGTCTGTCTTCTTTGATTTGTATGTACTCGAGACTTACATCAACTTCGTACCTATATTATTTACGCTCCTAGTAAGTAATACCCTATTTTCAAACCCTCCCTAGTGTCTATGTATTTGTCATTATATTCCATTCTATATATCATTTTCTCGCTTGATTGAAATAATTATTATGGATTTCGAAAAATGAACTTACTGATGAAATGACTTAAAAATGAATGTTCTTACTTTTCTTAGGCGCATATAATATTTGTACTGAGATATTCTCTTGTGATACTAGCAGCGAAGTGTGAATATTCATTCTACGATACAAAAAAATTGTTAAATTTTCTATAGATATGTCCATGTAATAATCCAGTATTATTTAATTTTTGATTTTGCTCTTTTCTTTCTAAACTTATCTACATACTTATCTAAATACTATATATCTACATAAACATATTACTACAAATATATTTTTCTTCAATTAATAACTGTAACAGGTGTATTTCCGATGATATCACAAAATTACAAACAGTTGTTCTACATAGGAAGTAGATATTTATCTTCATGCATATAAATAGAAAGGAAGGAAGATTTCGCTCTTGAAAGTAGGTAGTTAGTAGTATAAGTAGGCAGGCCGGAATACTCAGGACTGACTGACATGAATTTTCTAGACTAGCGAGTAGCGGAAACAATGTGAATGTTAAAAAGAATAACTAAAGATGTGCCCTGCCCTTGCCTTCCTTGTGCCTTTGCGTTGCTCCATTCCAATAGATATTGTGCCATGTCAGTATCTTTCTGTTTGCCTACATGGAATATGCAACAAAGCCTGAGCAGGCATCACGTAAAATATTACCATGGCTTATAGCCTTACCTTGACATTGACTGCCACGCATTACGCACACGTTTTATGTTCGTATCTGTCTTTTAGTGAGCTCGGTTCGACTGTTGCGTCTTGTCGGTCGGGTCGAAGCCCATCCTCAAAGGGCTACTTATTTCTTAGCTATCTCCCTCCAGCATCATATATCAAATATCTGAATTATAGGGATTAAGGGATTTACACTTGCATACAAATGCCTGCACAGCTCCAAAATACTATTAGAGAAAATGAATTTGTGTGATGCACTTTGTTTTCTGCACTACTACTTTTCTATTGCTAATTTAAAGTGTATACACTATTCTGTATATTCTACGTAGCGAAATTCATTTTCTTAATATCGAATTTGTGTAGAACTGTTCTAATGAAAAATGCTGGATTTTAATTTTAATTGCTTACAATTAGTTTAACTTTATTGATTAAGGAACTAATGGGTTAATTGCACCTACGCCTCCATTAAAGTTTCATTCCTGAAAAGTTCTCAGGATCATTTAAAGGACTATGCTTTATGGCTGAAGTACTAAATAGAAGCTAATTAAATTGTTGTCAAACTAGATAGTGTGGGATGGGTTCTTATAAACTGACAGCTGTCAGACAGCAGTGATTCTTGCTAACAAAACTATATTAATCCAAGCGACTATATCATAGTGACTATCAAAAAGGAATAATAACATCTCATTATTGTTAGCATTCAAGTAGTATAGATTCATTAAATGGTCCAATAACCATGCATTTATTTTTTTCTTATTGAAGTGATTACACTTAATCTACTAAAGTCATATTACATCTCTAACAACTAGCATTCTGACTCAGTCAGCGAAACTGCGATGCAAGATGCGGACACTAAACAATTCAGGTGTTTGAGAAAACAAATTAGTTTTTTTCTAATGATCGGATAATGTTTGGCAATTGGAGTCCAATGTACAGAGTGGTAGGTATATATTATAGTCACACACAAGCAAGATACTCTCATGCACAAGATTATAGTACGTAATACCTCATTGTAAATGAAATGCCTGAGAGAATGAGACAACGTGGACCATTAAATTGAATGTGAATGCAATAAGTATGAGGAGATGATGGCGAGTAGATCGTAATGTACAAGTTAATGTTACTTATGTTGTGGTTTGTGTGAATGCTTTTCAAGCTGCTACCTTGAGGAATTGTCCTTGTCTTAAAGGTTTGCTCTTTACTACTATACAAAAATACAACCGTCTATATTCTCAATCTCTACTATTTTCTGCTCTCAAGTTTATTTTACATTTACTTCTGCTGTGGTCTCTGTGTGAATATCTTTTGTATAATTCATTCTTTCATATCATTATGTGCTTGTTTGAATCTCCCTAAAATTACAGTATTGTTTACGGTTCTAGCTGTTTTATTATGCGTAGAATTTATTTTCGAGTTTCGAAATTGAAATCTGCTCAGCAGGTTGATTTTAGTGCTCATTCACGATCTTGTTAGCTATTGTTTCATTTAAGTTGGTTTAACATTTGAGAGAGTTTCTACATTTTTTTATTGTTAATGTAGCTGAGTGAGAGTATTGATTACAATGGTTTGGCATGTTGAAAGTTCAAACTTTAAAGTAATTATTGATTATTGATTGCAGATGCTCACCCTCCACGATACCGTCAAGGGAGTTTAAGCCGTAACCAGAGTGGCTCAAACAGTCCTGTGGAATTTAACAAAGCTCCCCATATGGATGACTACGCTGAAATAGTTGATGAAGACGGTGATTACTCCATTCCTGCTTGTGAGTTCTCTTTGTAATTGATACTTTTAGTGGATATCATGAATTTTCTTGTCTATTGGTGATTTGATTTCCTACTGGATCTCTAGTGCTGGTATTTAAGAATTGATTCTTGGAGAATGTAGTCATTAACATTTCAAATTGAATAGGGAAATGTAAAATGTATGTTATTATTTAAATATGATATCTGTGGTGAGCTAATCGAACTGTAAAGAATCTTCTGTTCTCTCAATAAATTATCGTCAATTAAATGTAATCATACTAAAAGCAAGTTTTTATCTAGGCAGACAAGTCATTCGTGATTGCTAAATATTTGAATTGATTAGTTGACTGACATTGGATTGACTTATTGCAGCTCATGATTACGAATTGAATCGATCTAATGTCGAATTGGGAGAGATCATTGGACAAGGACAGTTTGGAGATGTTCACCAAGGGGTTTACTTCAGTAAAGACAAGGAGAAGGTTCCCGTCGCTGTTAAGACTTGCAAATTGGATGCGGATAACGCTACTTCTGACAGATTCTTGGAGGAAGCATGTGAGTTACAGACACGTTTACGATTTATTAATTATTCTCTTTTGGTGAGAAGAAAAGAACAGAAGCAGTTAAAACTCTAAGATGTGTTTACGTTTGAAAACCAGATATTTATCTTTTGAAGGAAAAAGGCCGATTCGCAGGCTATCATGAAATGGTTCTCTTTGTAGATAAAACGAAATTGAATAGGGAAGATCGTGTGTATGTGGATACTTTGTTTGCCCGTTAAAAGGAGTGACAGGAAATCGGACCAGGGTATTATTTGCATTGTAGTTTTGCTTTGTAAATGTAACATGATACGATAATAGGCAGGGCAGACATTATAGTTTTGATGTGATATTGTGATGAGTGAGCGGTGAGTCATTCATTAGCATAGGAATATGGACAGGATAACAAAGCACATGCTTCTCTCTCGATTTGGCTCAACACACGTATAATTTACTGTCCAGTTTCCCCCTCTCAGTATTTTTTAGATACTTAGGTTGGTACTTTTATATTTATCTGTACTTCTCTTGATGATCAAAGCCTACGCTGGCTATTGTCTACGCTTTACATTCAGTCAATTGGTCAAGTTTGAGGTAATTCTTTTCCTTAACAGTGTACTCTTCCAGCATCTCTTTATTTGTAATCGTAAGTCGTTTTGATTGAAAGTTATCTACGTGCATGTTGAATGTTGTATCTATAATATTATGTACTGTACATGTAATGTCATAGAATTACCATTTCTATCATTACCACAATGTCAAGGTGTACTTCAAGTTGTGCAGATGTTAGGGATGTTCTGTTTACGTTACGGAGTCTTTGCTATCTTCTGGTATTATTATGATGTATGCACTTCATATTAACATGTAATGCACTGGAGAGAACATGTGTGTATCTTTCATGTTAATGTGATGGATGGGTTGTTTCATGCAATGCTAAGGAGGATGGATGAAAAAATCGTTTTTTTCTATTGCAGACATAATGCAGCAGTTTGATCATCCCCACATCGTCAAGTTAATAGGGATTTGCACAGATGCACCCATTTGGATTGTGATGGAGTTGGCCGAATATGGAGAAATGAGAGCTTACCTCCAGACCAACAAACAGATACTTGACCTGGCTATGCTCATACTTTACACTTACCAACTCTCAACTGCACTGTCCTATCTAGAGTCTAAAAAGTTTGTTCATAGGTAAGATAAATATGAAGACAATTAAATACAACCTATTTATTCTATGAACAATTAATAAAAAATTGGCTATTCCTTTTACAGAGATATTGCCGCTCGTAATGTTGTGGTTTCCGCTGCCGATTGTGTAAAATTGAGTGATTTTGGTCTTAGCAGGTCAGTTGCTATTGTCATTATCATTATATGAATTACAGATCACCAACCTTGGTCTATGAAGTGAAGTAATTATGTAATACAAATGTTGATTAATGGCCGTTAAACAGGTGGGTGTCAGAAGATCAATGCTATTATAAAGCGTCAAAAGGAAAGTTGCCTATCAAATGGATGGCCCCGGAATCGATCAATTTTCGACGATTCAGTAATGCTAGTGATGTGTGGATGTTTGGTAAGTTGTTACGAAATGCCGAGGGCTAATCACCTCTCATGCATATACCACCACTACCTTAAATGTTCATTCATTCTCATTCAAGTCAAATACTCAAGCATATCGTTCTTTGTACTTAATACGCTGTCAAATAATATTACTAGAGATATTAGCCTCAATTTATATTACAAACGTTTCCTTTATAAGATGAGATAATGCGCTAAGATGACGTTGATTTTATGTATTACCTTGCAGCAAGGATGCAATCAATAATCAGAGACAATATCGTTCCCCTTTTATCTTGTAAATAAAATTATGGTTAAATTTTGCTATGCTGTTATGTACATATGGCACAGGGCATGCTAGTATATAATAGAATCCTCTGGGCAATGGACTTGAGGTAGAAACTTGTCTGGAAACATTAGAAGTCATGATCGTGAGTATTGAGTATTTGATTGAACAAGCAATAGGTATTTTTAAGACTTTAGAAGAGCCGTTTGGGTGCGTGGAATAAAATTTATTCTCAAGAGGTGATTTTCGTTTGTAGGTGTGTGTATGTGGGAGATACTGATGTTTGGTGTGAAGCCGTTCGCCGGTGTTCAGAATAACGATGTGATAGGAAAGATTGAGAACGGAGAAAGATTACCTTTGCCCTCGAATTGTCCTCCGAGGCTCTACGCTCTCATGAGGTATAAATATAATCTAGCATGCCTATAATCTATGTTATGTATGAAATAATCTAAATCGTTATCATTTATTGTAGTCAATGTTGGTCTTACGAACCTTCGAAGAGACCCGGATTTCAGCAACTCAAAGAAGATCTCTAGTAAGTACAGAGAATTATGATCTTTTCTTCTATTGATTAATGACATATTATAAGGTTTCAATATTTTTTAATCTATATAGCGAAATCTTGATGGAAGAAAGACAACAGCAAAAAGACATGGCTCGGAGAGAAAACAGACGGTTACAAACAATGTCTTGGGGTAATTTATCAACATACACTTACAATGGAAATTGATTGACACTTTCGGCAATATAGCCATTTGGTACAAAATGTAATTCATACTAATATTTTTAGCATCATCAACATCGGATGAACAAGCTCCACCGAAACCGCCTCGAGTGGAGCGACCGCCTATCTTAGGAGAATCACAGCAGACTCAAAATCCTACGACATACATTGTCGCTCAAAATGCAGAAATTCTGTCTCAATTACTGCGAGAAAGTGAATCCAGAGGACTGAATCCAGCAGTATATACGACTCCAGCCTCAGCATTCAACACTTTAGCGGTAGATTTTGCGAGTGGATGTGGCACGATGGGGTCACCCAAGAGAAAAGTCAAAACCAAGCCATTCGTTGAGCAAGAAGGAGGCAGCTGTCTCCTCGTCGATATGGCGCATCAACCTCATAATCAAAATTGTAGTACTTTGTCTAGTCTAGGAACTATGAGTACTAGCTCTAGCTCTGATATTTTCAATATGTCATCCAGTACGCCTGGTGGCTCCAAACCAGCGTCCAACTATGGGACATTAGATAAGGTCCTACCTTAATTCTAAAAAAGTTACCGCTTGGAATTTTGACGGTCGCTAGCATGAGACGTTAAAATCAGCTGGAAATTTCCATTGAATTTTTGTCTAATTTTTGAATTTTTTGATTTTTGACACTGAGGATAAATGAAGAAATCTTCAGTCCCTTCCTGAGTTGTTCCACGTGTACACGGAATTCTTTCGATTTTGTTTTTTGTGTTGGTTTTGGTTGTATTGATTGGTTTTGGTTTTTTGGAGGTGATCGTTTCACATACGTAATGTGTAGTGCATGAATTTTTCTATTTTATTTTGCGTCCCTATATACTATAAATTACACTATCTATACGTACTTGTAGTATTTAGCATATAGTATTTCTGTCGTATCTTATATGTAATAGTTTTAAGTAATAGTACTAGTAGGTAGTATATAAATGGTTGTTTCAATAATTAATGTCACAACTTTGTGGGAATGGGAAATGTAGGACCCTAAAAATGGAATTGACGGTACAGAAGTTGAGCTGCGGTACAAACAGGAATTGGAACATAAATTGCGAGAACAGCAGAAACAGTCAGAGGAAGATAGCCGGTGGCTGGCAGAAGAAGAAAACAATTTGGTAATGTTGCACATCTTCGCTGAAATAATAATGTATTGTCATAATGTGAGGAGTTAGTGTTTGGGTAATGGGAAAGCATTAGAGTTTATACGCCTATTTGCTGAAGAGCATTATTAGAGTGGGGTTGAGTTATTTACGATGAAGGACCATGTAAAATGTCTTGTTCCACTTACAGAGAAAGCGATTATCAATAACAACGAGCACGTCAGATCGCTCGGACAGTGAATGTGGAGATGTTCCCAACGGCTCTTCAGGCTTCTCTCAAATAGGAGACGGTGCTGTGGTTAATGGAGGTGGCGGAGGGAGCAACAGTTTAGGAGCGGAAGAAAAGGCTATTATAGTAAAGGTAAATATTTATTGTAGAAAATTATTGTAGTGCATCAGCGAAATCTCATAATTGTACAGGATCTCGACACGCTCTAATTTGTTGGGCGTTGTAAACAATCTTGAATGCTTTATTTTACGTAAAAACATATTGCTTTAATTTTCTACAGAAAATGGAGCCTACTCCTACAGCGGATTTGGACCGAAATCATGATCGAGTGTATGATAGCACAACAAATGTTGTAAAAGCAATAATGGAGCTAACTCAAGGAGTGCAACAGTCTGGCAGGGTGGAATACTTGGAGTTGGTTCGCAAAGTTGGATTTGAACTTCGGACGTTGTTGGGTAGTGTGGATGAACTTGTGGATATATTTCCGGACACTGCCAAGCATGAAGTGAGAAATGTATACTTTTTGAGAACACTTTATTATGACTTATTATTATTATCGTATTATCCATGTCTAGACACTATTAATCGATTATTACTCTGATTAAGGTGGAAATGGCTCATCAAGTTCTCAGTAAGGATATGAAAGAGTTAGTCAGTGCGATGCGTTTAGCCGAAAAATACAGCTCAACTACATTAGATGTCGAATACAGAAAGTAAACTATAAATAAATTCATAAATATTATTGATTTACATTTACAGAAAGATACTAATGTGTTTGATATTTTAGGGGAATGCTTTCAGCTGCTCATGTTTTAGCTATGGACGCAAAAAACCTTTTAGACGTTGTGGATTCGATCAGAATGCGATGTCCTGAAGTGGAACAGTTTATACAGAGAGCAAGAGCAAATGCAGCTAACCCACTATCCGAAGGAGGAGATTGATTTGAAATCGACGCATATAATATTGATATTTTATTGATATTTATATACTTAGTTAATGAGTTCAGGACGTTTTGGTGCACGTAAATAGCTAAAAAGCCTGCTCGACACTAGAAATTAGGAATTCAATATACAGCTAGCTATTTATACTTGGATTAGAGACACATAAGTGGATTAATTTTCTTTCATCATGAGACCAAGTATAAAATCTGACTATATAAAGGTACCTATCTAGAGTGTAAAAAATCTTTTAGGTATCTATGTACTAATGCTATTTTCTTAAATGTTACCATTAATTTTTGTTGTTATCTTTTCGCAATAGAGTTGTTTTCAGTATCAACAGTACCTTCGCATGAAGAATTTGTATTTTAAAATTTGTTGACTTGCACTTGCACATGCTCATGTAGAAAGTAATTTATTAGCCATTGATACCGAAATGCGATATTGAGGTTCTTTGGGCTCCTTTAGTTTATAAAATATGTTCAAAAGTACATGTTTTTGTGCTTAGAAAAACTAGTCATGTAAGACAACGAGTGAAATCCGAAATACGTTAAAGAAATTAACCAATGAAAAATACAAATATTTCGTAGCAATACTAAACTCAACTTATACAGCAGTCGTTTACTTTCTCCCTGGAGTGAATGAAACCTTAATATACGTTGTTTGATTGGTTTAATGACGAGCGTGAGAATGCAAATCGAAGTAATTGTTAAACACTTTTACAGTAGAAACCTGTATGCATAAAATGGTTGCAAATATTTACTAAGTTACTTTTTTATAGAATTTTAGTTTAAGTGCTACCGATAAACTAAAAATGTTTAACGATTAATTCGTCATTCCATTGTTAAATTAACTATTATGGAAAAAACCATGTGTATTATAAGTGAAGTATATATGGCAAGTCATGTCGCATCCATTAGAGGCTTTGGTTGTATTATTACATTACTTAATTGAATGTCTGATTTAGAAGGACTACATTTCTATTTAGGTAGTTGGACTAACACTGATATAATAGAAATACTCAACAAGTTGTTTGCAACAATCGCAATGCAATTAATTGTAATATACTTAGGATTTTTGCCAACTGCCGAAACTCGAAAGATAAAAATGAGCACATAAAAATTGTCTAATATGCAAACACAAACCAGTCCCTTACACTTACACATTAGAGCTACGCTGAGCGATTAGATGAACACAATAATTAAGACTGATCCTGAATAACATCGTTATTATGTTCACATTGCATTATTTGTGAAACTGTAGACGATTGACCATAAGTAAATACTTGATTAATTACTGATTATCTACTAAATATATATTTAACTCTAACCAAGTCCATTTACAACACAAAAATAACTGTCACAGGAATTACATTTCAATTACAAAGCTAAAGTAAATGATAATGATTTATGAATTTTAATGTACACGTACCTTTGGTCCAAGTTGATTACGATTAATGAGAGACAATTAAAAATAGAAAATTATTATCTATAGTTGAGAAAAGTTCACGTTCTATCATTATAATAAGGTAATTAGTTTATTGATGTGCGATACATAGTAAGTTAGTTCATAGGCAAGTCAGATAAAGTATTAAAATAAACTTTCGGTTCTGTAAAATGTTTACTTACAAATCGATTTCGTAAGTTATAGATTTTTAATACCACGGAGTTATTTTAGAAAGTTAATATGTGTTCGTCAGTTATTAAAGTTTCACTAACCTACATGAAACTTGATCAATGCATAGCTATAATAAGTAGTTAAAGTTAATGTGGATAAATGTGTATACTACTATCAGATAATTATTTGATTTACCTCCTCAGATACTGTATTAAATGTGAAGAATTTTTGCTGAGCATTTGATTGGACTGTTATTTGTCGTTAATTATACTATGTTGAGGACTTTTCTTGTCTTGTGGTTGTGATCTCGCAGTAAATGAGGAGTGGAAAGATTTTCCAGAATTATACATTGAAAAATGAAAAATAAATGCATCATTTTGAAAAGGGGGTCAAGTTTTACTTAATAATATTAATTTATTTACTCACAAAATTTTTACATACGCGATTTTTTTCTTTCGACACTATTAACCGTTCTTGTTAGATAGTTACTTACAACTTTACATTCCAATATGAATCAAAACGGCTCACTAAAGTTTGACTGACAGGAAAAAGTCTTGATGACGATGGACTTGAATTTACTTGAAGGGGTCCTTGGCTTCAACCAACTTGTACCAATGACCGCATTCACATCGCTTGTTGTCCCCCTTGTATAGCCACAAAAAGTTTACATAGAAAGTATCTTCATGGCAGCAGCAGCCTACCAACCTCATTTCGTGGAAAGATGGGACAAGTGTCGGAGAATCTCGAGTTCCAGCTCCTTTTTTCTGTACGCTCATTTGAAAGGGATCCTACAAATACAATAGTTAATTTGAGCTTAGTATTAGCACTTTAGCACATTTTTAGTACTATTTAGAAAAATTGGCAAATTGTCCAGATTTCGTTCCAAATTAGAAAGAAATAAACTAACTTGATTTCCTTTGGCAATGGCTTCAAGTTCCTTACGCTCCAATCCGGTAGCATGTTCCATTGGATCAGCCATCACTAAAAACCAAATCATAGCCATTAAAATGGTGAATCAGTTCAGTATTATTACATCAATATTGAATATCTTAGTTATGTAAGTGTTAACGAAAATAGAATAGACCATTTGTTAACACAACAGAAACGAACCGACAATATATCTACCTTTTGTGTTATCTAAACTTCTGAAGAAGGTTCATTTTTAACAAACGAACTCTTGTAATCAATACAAGATTTGAAGACTATAAAAAAGTTAATGTAAAATCTATTTTCTTTTTTCATTCTTCCCTTTTGTGGAAGATCAGTTTTAACTTTTGACTTTTAATCACATTTAGTATCTGCAACATTTTGGAATTCGAAAAAAACTTTGTAACGAAAATTCGGATGGATTGATAATATAATCGGCAGCCGATAAAGTAATTGAAGTTTTTATACCTATGATTATCAACACAACAACAAGCTAATTGGAACATAATTAATTTTATATTTACAGTAGTTTAACTGATCATTTAATTCATACTACGCGCTCCAACAAAATTAAAATTGCTGAAAAATAAATGAACAATTTCTTACTTTTTTGGGCTCCTCGGACTGAAGAAACCATTAGACTAGGTCGTCTGGCGATATTAAACATAGACCTAGCAAGTACCCCAGCCATTTTTCCAAATTTTATGTCGAAAACCTAAAACTATTTCTGTATCGCTTATACCAAAATATTCAAAGATGAACTTTTCACAGCCACACACCGACTAAAGAGGTTCTCTTCTCTACGAATTCACCTTTAGATAGGTACGTAGAGCTTTCAGCGCACATAGGAAAGTCGGGACTTGTTCAAAACATCTCACGCGCAATATTTCAAAGTGTGCGATATAGCAGAAATAATTTGATTTTGTGTTGTGATTCGGCGGGCGGTGGGCAATTCAATTTTTCTTATTCCCTACCGAGTTGAATTTTGGCCATCGGCATTCGGCATTGTTTTGGTTTTTCCAAGTTCGGTGTTCGTAGTTCCGTTCCGAGACAATTTTGTGAAAATCCATATTAAGCTATCAACACAATCATAATTTAAACGACTCAGCTTTGCAGTAAGATTTGGTTATTGTAATAACTTCTAAAAATAACTAAATGACAACTGCTTTTCTCGTTTCTACTTTTACTTTGCTTTTCCTTTTAGTTAATTTGATTGATATTCCATAACAGCTGTATTCATATTCATGTGTTCTATTTCACAGGTGACAGGTCTTCCGCCACTATCCGGTCTCATAACTGCAATTCTTGAAGTATTTTTGAAGTCTTTCGGTGAGATCAAAAAGTAAGTACAAGCGTTAGTAGTTTGCTTATGATTTAGTTGGAATCTAGTGGATTGGGTTAGGTCAAAAAATGTTGTCAAATGATATTACCTTTAAAACTCAGAATATTGACTAAAATATTCATTACTATGTTAATATTTTTATGAAAACATAATCATTAAATTTTATTAATGGTAGAATGGTTAATTAGTTCAGTTACCAAGTTTAACTGAACTGCTGCACTTAAACCATTAATTAACTATATATTTACTTTTAGACTGCTGGTGGAACATTTATTGTGTGACAAGGGGTGTTTTAGTCATGACATTCGTAGTAGTACTGTAGTTTTTAAGTATGTAGGATGTGTACTATGTTATATACTCATAGACGTTGTGTATTGAATACGAATAATTGAATTTAGAAATATGCAACCACTGCAAGAAACCGAACCGCAGTACCATAAATTCGTCTTGGATGTGCCAGCAAAAACGCGCGTCAGAATATTCACCACAAATAATATTATAGTTGAAGGGGAAGTTGTTGAAAATCCTAAAGCTACCGGAACCACCGACTGGGTTGAAATCGTCAATTGTGTGTACATTCAACCTAATAGTTTCGGAACCCAAAGGAAGTTACAATATCACAAAACAGAAATGAAAAATTTAGAAATTATTTCCGTTCCAAATCCAATTCAACGACCTAAGCCCTTAGTAATGACAACATTTGTCGTATCCTATGAATCTCATTTAACCAGAGTGATGGACAGCTTGCAACTTACTGACGTCGTAGGCATGGCTTTTCATGGTGTGCAAGTATGTAGAACCGGGACAGTTGGATGGATTGCGCTGAATTGTCGCGGTCATCTCATAAATATTGACGTTGAAATAATGGGAGGAAATAAAGACAAAACAAAAGTTTGGCCCATCCTTCAAAAACGCCTATTTGAAAATGAGTCGGTGACGAAAGTAGTCCACGATGTCCGCCCAATTGTGGATTTTCTGTATCATCAACATGCTATCAAATTAAAAAATGTCTTTGATGTCCAAATTGGAGAATTTTATATTTCCTATCATCAAAATCCCGAGAATTTTAATATAAAAAAAGAACCATCAACACAATTTCTAATGGGGTTGACTTCATTAGACGAACTTCTGTCCAAACACCTATCTCACTTGGTAGTAAAAGAAGAAATAGACATCTACAAGGAATTCAGATGTAATCGCAAGGATCATCAAAAATTGTTGATACGGCCGTTTCCAATAGATAGTTCAGCAAAAGCTATTGCTATATCTGTTAAGTACTTGATCCAACTGAAGGATATTTTCACTTCCAAAATATTGGCAAACTACCAAATGTGTGTAAATAAGCAAATGTCTACTATAATAGACTCTAAATCATTGGAGATGATTAATTTAGTGGGGAAACCTGAATTGTTATGTAAAGAAGTTCTTGAGCAAATAGCCCGTTCTTGAAGAGCAATACTGTAATGTGACAAACTTATACTTAAAATCTTTTGCAACATTTGTCTATATCATTCATAACTTATTAATTGAATTTTGGCAGAACTTTCGTTACAATTAAACAGTCATAACAGTTTATTGTGATTTTCAATGATCTGAGTCTGAATAATGAATATCTTCAAATAATGTAATAATTTGTATTTTATAATATAACACTTTATGTGCAACGAACTCGTAATTTTCTAATGTTATTAGTGCTATATGGTTTCGGGTATACTAACAATTGCAAAATACAATAGCAGCAGTCGTATGCTATTATCGTATGCTATTAAAAGACAAAATTGTATAATTCCTGTGAACCTGAAATAGAGACCACATTCACATAATTTTGCTTTAGCAAATAATTATATGTAAATATTTGTAGTACTACTTCTAATACTTTTTTCAGTGAGTTACCTTTAATTATTTTGTTACTCTTAAAATTTTGTCAAAATGTGTAATAATGATATCATAGGTACTTTTAAAGTCAAAGCACAAAATATGATTTTCCACGTAAAGTTATTTCTTGTAACTAATGTCCAGTAGTAGCCTTAAGCTTTTTTTGTACTGAAATTCAATTTAAAATGTTGGTAATAAATACTCTTAGTTAATACATGTTTGTTAATTATAATGTTTCTCTGAAATCGCCACCTTAATTTTCATTCAGTTTTACAATTGAATTGGTTGATAAAATGGCAATATTCTGAGTTTTACATTTACAATATATTAGCACCAAAGATATGTTTGTTATGCATTTTCTTCAATACGGTTTTCCCAATCAATTTAGTTACTTACCGTGTGAAAACAGTTATGTTATTATTATCATGATGGATGCGTATTTGAAGTTGAAACATTTTTTCATGCTTATCACTACATTTTCTACTCTGTAGATGGCTGGAGAAAGGTATAACATTCACAGCCAATTGGAGCATCTTCAGTCGAAGTACATTGGGACAGGACATGCTGACACATCAAAACATGAATGGCTAACTAATCAACACCGGGACACTTATGCATCGATATTGGGACACACTGACTTACTCAACTACATGGCTTTGGTGGAAAATGAGTCGAAGGCCAGAATTAAATTCAATCTCGTGGAGAAAATGTTACAGCCGTGTGGACCTCCTCCAGAGAAGCAGCCTGAAGACTAAATTATACTACGCTACGATGAGTTTTGTTACATTACATCATACATAGATCATACATTATGAACAATTTTTCTATTTATATTGTTAATTTTCATCAAATTAAATTAATTGATCGATTCAAATAAATTAATAGGTACAGTAAAACGTAATTAGTTGGTGTAAGAAAAATGGAATTGCTCCCGAGGCAGGCAAATCCTGGGCACTATGTAAATACCATATTGAAAGGTCGTTTCACTCATGTGTATTATATTATGAAGTCAAGTCTTTCATGCGGGTTTCCTCAATACTCATAATTATCCGAAAAGGAGGGGAACGAGAGTGGCTGACGCAGTAGCTGACGTCAAGTCTTTTCTTCTGACGTCAACGCAAAACTAGCTGGCACAGTTTCATCGGAGTCTATCCAAGCGCATATATTTGCCATATTCCCGTATATGTATAGTCAAGAGATCATATCGTATAAACCCTATATGTATTGATACAAAATTTCAAACTAGCCTACCAGACAGCAGGAGTAGACTAAGGCCAGACAAGCAGACGTAGTAGTAAGAATTTTTCACGTACATTTCTGTAGTAGTACACCAAACCATCGAACCGATTTCTACACTACTGATGGTAGTGTGCCCTGTATCTGCCTCCGGACTACAGTTCCTTATGCCTGCATTTCACCTTCGTTTTTCTCGCCTGTGTTGATACGACCAGAAGATCGTTAACGAATGATTTATTATAAATCACAGGCAATTCATTGGTTTTATAATATTATTTGGTCTGAAAATGCATTATGACCAGCCGTACGAACAAAATGTGAAGCAATATTGTTTAAAAATTGTTAGTTAAAAGTTCCTGGAAAAGTTTCTGCATCTTTTTTAAACTCTACGATTTTCATCATGATTTTGTTACTATTTTTCAAATATTAAATCCAATTCATCGGTGAGAATGTGAATCACAAACTTTCGGATAAGTTCCTATTCGTATATCGTATGCGATGAAATAAGAAATGTCGCTTTCTCCAACTTTCCCCAATTTTTATTGATATTTCATTTTTCTACATGTTATTAAAATTATTCGTGCATGTTATAAGGCAATTTTATTATTTATTGTACAATGCCATGGTATTTATTGCATTGGACGCTATCTTGTTCCGGGTGGAAATAACCCGAAACAAAATCCTGTTGTAACAACGTAACATGTTCCGTTTCGCACATAATACGGGAGGACGAAGGAGTTAAGGAGGATAAAGAGCGAAATGCTGGTCAAGGCAACTAAAAGTATAGTAAAGCGGGTACAATAACTGGAATTGAAGTCTTGGAAAGTTGGTCACAATGCCCGCCTTCTGCTTGCATGCTTACATTGTTACATTCATCCAAAGCGTCACGACATCACATTACTTACCTACTATTGCTACAAAGTGCAATTCAGACGGAAGATACAACAGAATGCACATTAGTGGAAACTACAACTATAATGTCCATAATAGTGATAAGGTAGATCATCCAAAACAAACTATGTCATCTATGTCCAATTTGTATAGTATTCGAATACAGCAGGTGCCAATGTATTTGACTATAGCTATGTACCTACATGTTTTATATATACACTTATAACAAATATTAAAACCGTACATGCATTTCTTACGCTATCCTATCAGTCAACTTCAGAATCTCTTTTCGTTTCCCAAACAGTAGTATATAGTAAGTGCCTACAGGCCATCTGCGTCATTCGTGTAATACTTTCCGTGTTTCTACTTTCTGGTCTGAGAATGCTATCTGTATTATGACGAAAGTATTGCTGACTGCAACATTTTAGTGCTAAGAATGTTATTCTAAAGAATTTGATTTCTTCAGCCGAGTGATTCGTGCATTATGTATCAACTTTTGTGGTATCATGTAATTTGAGCCTCCTATGTATCCTAGTAAAACGATAGAAGGATTGGACGATCTGAGGAAATGTTATATGAGAGTGCTTAGTACGTAAATGATATTTAGGAAATAGAATTCGAAAGCTAAGAAAGGATGCCCCAAATCACTAATGAAATTAACTTCACTTCCTGTGTAAATACCTTCTAATGAAAGGATTCTAATAATAAATGCCATTTTACTTGATATTCCTGTAACTTGCTATGTATATTATGAAGATGTAAACCGAAGAAGCTAGTTTGAAATATGCTGGAATTGAAACTTGAATAAGATGAGATGTTAGGTTTATTTATCTATGCCACTATTTACCCAAAGAAATGATTACATCCGACTTTCACCCAAATGCCTTTACCTGTACATCATTTGTCAGTATGTTTCCATAAATGGTTTACTTTCTCCGGAGCGTAAAATGTATTAAAATGTCGTATACGTCATTTATTGAGGCGAAAAATGAAAAAAAGTAAGGAGTCACTGGAGCATTGAGTCGATGAGTCCCTTTTACTTATGCATGTTGGTTATCCTTTTGGTAGTTGGGAGCCCCTGGTTAACTTCTCGTAGTGAAGGAACTGAGCCGCAGTGTAATGCACGTAGGTCCAGTCATCTTCCACACTTCGGTTCAGTTCAGACATCCAATTGAATCCGCATAGCAGAACTGAAGTTTTCTCCGAGAAGATCATCCAACCCGAACCCAAAGAACTAAGCAGGAAATGCACATGAGAATTTTGCGATGACGCCAGCAAGTGAGGGCAGGGGCTTTCCTCACCTACAAAGTTTCTCTTTCGCTTTATGTTTTCCGGACTTGTACGTTCACACTTAGAAGGACTACACACCTATAAATGCATAATAGCACCACGCCACACTCCACTTGCGATGCAAAGTGTAGTGGAGTCTACTGACGTAATACAAGACACAATTCTCTCTACTTTAATAATACAAGCCACGTGGAGCTTTATCTTTCTACATTCGCTCCTTTGCACGTTCAATCAAAAGTTTACCAACTGACATGACTTAGTGCATTGTAAGCATGATCCCATTTCTTCATAAATTTCAGTAATTTCACGTTTTCTTTCGGACTTACCTTGATATGCCTGACCAACGTGAGTAATGCTACCTGCTCTATATTTATGGCCTTACTACTACACATCTCTAACAATTTTATTGCATTTTGCATTATTTCCTACACACAAAGCCACGCTATACTAACAAAATGCTGATTCAGGTAATACATAAATGATGTGCAAAGTGTGAAAAAGAAAATGAATGTAGGTACGCAGCATGGAAAAACTTTCTCCACTTAAGATAGCACAGCAGAGTGAAAGCAATCTAACGGAGTAAAGACCTCCCTAAGATCTACCTCAATCCACCAAAAAATCTAAGTTCGCCTCAGCACCCGCTTCCTTCTGTTTAATTAAATAGATTGCTTTAATAACAGTTTTATCTTTCATTCTCTCCTAATACAATGGAAATTAGAGCTGCTTTGTTTTATAAGTTCCGTAAGCTAATTTTTTATCGGTTACATCTTGTACAGGATGCTTTATTTCAAGTCCTCACTCGAATGTGTTTGTTCTTTCAGAGAAATCTTTCACAATTCTCAAGACTCGAGACTAGGTACTATAGTATCTTAATAGTATTGTATCCAAAAGAACTATACGCTAGTATTTGGCTTTACTAAATTACTAAGCACTTTTATCTTACATTTCATTAGCAGATCAGTCCATCACTAATTAAGGCTGGGTTGGCCACCACAAAAGCTGTTAGCTTATAATTCGTAAATATATTAACATTTAGTTTTCTGTTTTCAATACAAATAATATACCGAGGACACTGATTTCCATTATTCGAAATGATTAGTGAATGTTTTCCAATTTCCTATAGTAAAAAACACCACCTTATTTTGTAGTATCTTCATTTACTAGGATTTTGGATTAGTGTTATCAGTATAGCTACGTTTTACATCATCGTATATATCGTGATAGAACATCATCGTGCCTGTCTTGGTTACAAATACTATAGAAGGCTTCCCCTCGAAGTTTTTGGCTAAATTACTGTATCACTAACTTCTGTGAACGGAGATAAGTTTTAAATCTACAATCTTTCTTGTCTAAAGAAGGCTTGAACTTGAAATGATACGCCATTGACATTGATACACAGTTCGTGATGAATGTAAATTGTATGAACTACTAAAACATGAATGTGTATGTAGTTCTTTCTACATTATTCCTACGTTCTTATTAGCGAATGAACCAAAGTCTTCAAAGATGAAATGATATTTAGTGCGTGACATAAATGTGCATAGAAAAGTAGTTTTTAATAGCATTGGATTTTTAGGAATGTAGTAGTACGTAGGTAGCGAAGACGTAAGTAAGAGTAAAGTAAATAGAAATTAGCTGGAGACGAGAGACTTCTTAGAATTTCTCTTGCATAGCTAACCTTAGTTACATAAAGGAATAATTTTGCCTCAAGTAGTTGGAATTAGCGGAGCGAAGAGTATCTGGAGTGAAAGTAGCTTTTTTGGTGGTACATAACATAAATGGAGAAAGCATTAGAGGGGCATTTAGTACGTGTATATAGAGTTTATCCTACGTCACTTCTTTCTCCATAGCCCAAGTCCTTCAGAATGAGTTATTTTATGAACTAGGAAGAAGTCGCAATGAAAATGAAATGCAATCGTCTGGTCTGTTGGTTCCTTGGCGTTTGTCTGTGTCCAGTTTGAACTGGAATGGACTAACTGGAGTGTCTTACCCACACTTTGATCCCCTTCGCGAAATGAAAGGGAATTTTCTTTCAATGTAACGATGGGTAGAATTAGAGTCAAAGCCAAACTTACTACTAATAACCTAAACCATATACATACTCTGGAAACAACATGTGAACCTATCGCAAGTAATCCAAGAAATGTATGTACAGTACCGACTATAGTTATTTGACTTCATCGCGACGAAAATCACAATTCTGGAGAAAAGTTTCCATAGGAGGTATTACTACTTACTGGCGTCCAGAGAAATACAGAGCAGCCAAAGCCAACTCAATTTCTTTGGTTTTATTTTTACTTTACTTTCTACTGAGGTTGTAGCTGTAACAAGCAGCTAGAAAGTCAGTCCCTGATGTCGTCTTCTGCCCTGCGCCACTCTTTTGGGACAAGGGCGTAGAAATTCCTAAGGGCTCTATTACACATATACTAGAAAGCATATTAAAAAATATTATAAGTGCCCATCCAATAATTACTAGAAGGATCCTGGTTAAAAAATAAAAATAGTTACGCCCCTGTGCTTTGTATATGTATTTAAGGAGCATATACATTATTTCACATGGTTGATATACATTATTAGGTTTCATACGGGCTTTCACTTCCCGCACCAGTCGTACACTTACTTACGTATGTATTAACACATCGAAGAGGAGTAGACTCATCAACTCGACTTAAAGCAACAAACGAGAGGAAAGTCTGCCTGTCTTGTTTAGCCTGGCTAGGGAATGCCCGTTCATAGGAGAACAACCACTAAAATATACACTACACAAATTGCAACTTTCCCAGCCTTAGAAGCGACAGGGCAGTTTGTGCAAGCATTCAGCTTCAATATAATACGAATAGTTAAAACCACCCGGGTTTTCCTATCTATCGATTCCTCCGTTTCGGTACGGTGCTTTCTTTCCCGGAGCCCGCCTAACTATTTTCCATCCACAACATCATAACTTCGCTTTCAAGCTTTTCATCCGAAATTCCCTTTTGCCATCAGGAGAAATACATCTGTACCCTTTTATAGCATTAGTAACATATTTGAAGGGATGTAAAAAATCCAGGAAAATTAATCTACACCAGGGATTTTAAAAATCGTATGGTTTTCAACTGATGATTCATTTATTTACTTACGTCTTAGGGGAAGAATACTCGTGCTACTTCGTTTTCTCCCGGAGAGCTAGATTGATCCCGTACGAGTGGGTATTTGGATACTAACTCAATTTCTACGGCTAAGTTCTTATATAATCTCCACTTGTGCTATATCGCGTTGTGAGAATATCATGAACTTGGTTAGGATATATTACGTTTACATAGTAATGTCCTTGTCATCGGTTTACTCATAGCCATATACTTTATTCGTTTGTTCTCCTGCTCATCTGGCTTATTGCTCATGGGGAATATAAGGAAGGATATCTTGACAATGCACATTGTATGCATATAAATAATAATGCTTACACACAAAAAGCATATACCCACATTGCATGTCGCCTGTATAATGCCGGGTATTACACTTTTTGACTGAAGAACTTACTGTGCAATAGTCTTCTACCAGCATACTCACTGGACTCAACCCACTATTATCTTGCTACAATGTATTATCATCTCTTTTTACAACTGCCTTGACTCTGGATTCTGGCTATACATATGCATAAGTACTTCAACCCTCCTTTATAGTAAGCGTAGTATTCACTGTAACGGAACAAATTCAACCCGGGTCTTTCTCATATTTGCTACTACCACATCAAAATGTCTACCACAAATTAAAAGACTTGGGTGCATTCTTATCCCATTAAATACTACCCATTTGCACTTCATTCAATGGCGATTGCAGTAGTAAAACTTTATAATAAATGTAATTTTAAATTAACTCCGAATTCTATATATATTGTATGTAAATTTTTGTGCTCACATGTAACATATATGTGGTAGACTGGGAGGGATACCTGCGGTCATAATTACATGATAATTACTAAAGGGCAAATGTTATAAAGATGATTCTAACAGTCGATTAGAAGTAGTCTAGGAACCCTAATTTTGAAATATTTTATAAATCGGACATCATAGTCAAAAGATATTACAAAAATTCACTTTTACGAGTTTTGCTTTTACTGCTGTCTTTAGAATAGAATAGGCTTTTTAGACTACTTCTAATCAACTGGGATGGTATCATCTATCTCAATTTTACCGTTTAGTAATTTCTTGTAATAATTACCATAAATATCCCACACAGTCTAGTCTGAAAGAGCCATTATATCCCTCCCAGGCTTATATCCCTCCCAGGCTTATATTCCTTCCAGGCTTATATCCCTCCCAGGCTTATATCCCTCCCAGGCTTATATCCCTCCCAGGCTTATATCCTTCCCAGGCTTATATCCCTCCCAGGCTTATATCCCTCCCAGGCTACGGAGTAAAGTATATATTAAGTATATATCCCGAGCTACGGATTTCTATATAGTTGTTACTAAAGTCTTTTTAACCAAAAAATTTAAATACATGACTGTTCCTTCCAGCCATTTTCCAAACCTTACTGTAGTAATAGTGTATGTAGAAAAAGTTTAATTTTATTACATTAGTATTTTGTAGTATAGTAAAAATGTCTAAAAATAAATATTGTAATGGTTATTTAGGTGTAAGTAGTATCATGTTGTGTCCTGCAATAGTATGTACTCTAGTAGTAAAGTAGTCATAGCGCTAAGAGGAATGTTAGTACAGTAGGAGATTTAAATTGTTAGTAATATGTAATGGTTATTTAGGTGTAAGTAGTATCATGTTGTGTCCTGCAATAGTATGTACTCTAGTAGTAAAGTAGTCATAGCGCTAAGAGGAATGTTTGAATATTGGCGTAGCCAATAAGAGTGAGTGAGCTCAGCCGAATGAGTCTGTAGCTTAATAAAAGCAATGTAAATGTATGAAAGAGTACTCAGTCACGGATAGAGACTCACAGAGATCGAGTCGGAGGAAGAAGTCTGAAATAAAGATTGGATAGTTGGCCGTTGACATGTAGTCCAAGAGTGGTGAGTCGTCATTATTTCGTCGGTCATGTCATTGTCATCATGTCATCCTGGCGCCTGGGCGACCTACCAATTGCTCATACTATCTGAACTAGCTACATTCATCCCCATAACCCCGTAGTGAGGAGCTTCATTACAGAAGATGCGGGGTATTGTCTGCTTCAGGAGGAAGACTGAGGACGATGGACTTGACGACGACGAGGAAGACATCATGCGGGTAAGGTTAAGGAAGTATTCAATTAGCAATATTTGATTGACTACAGTTTACACTCCACTAGTTATGCCTAGATTACATACAAACAATTACACATTCAACTTTGTAACTGATAAAGACAAATTAACAATGTTTAATTTTCGAAATAAGCTAATGTTCACTCATGTTGGGCTTCCTTGCTTTATGAAATATGCATTGTGTACGTACATGTGAATTGCAACTAGATCAAAGAAAAGATAAAGTAGGAGTTGGACATGCTAGACTGTCGCCACAAATTAACATAAAGTACTAGAAATATCGCTTAGCAATGAGAGATTTAGCATCGCTCCGCAGCTACCACCCTAACACTACTAGACAATATGATACATTTGGAGACATGTACCAAGGTTCACACTTTGGGACAATACTGACTCCCTAATAAATAAAATATAATTTTTTCAAAATTCACCCTAATTTTAATTGTAGATTTTTTGTAATAGACATTCCCATGAAATCCTCACATAAAATAATTTTTCCCGATCTACCACATATCATGTATTAATGCAAAGTAGCTATCCCGAGCTACATCCCCAATGTAATTTAAACAATTTCTAATTATCCCCATAATTTAGAATACGATACTTAACCTTACCCGCATGATGTCTTCCTCGTCGTCGTCAAGTCCATCGTCCTCAGTCTTCCTCCTGAAGCAGACAATACCCCGCATCTTCTGTAATGAAGCTCCTCACTACGGGGTTATGGGGATGAATGTAGCTAGTTCAGATAGTATGAGCAATTGGTAGGTCGCCCAGGCGCCAGGATGACATGATGACAATGACATGACCGACGAAATAATGACGACTCACCACTCTTGGACTACATGTCAACGGCCAACTATCCAATCTTTATTTCAGACTTCTTCCTCCGACTCGATCTCTGTGAGTCTCTATCCGTGACTGAGTACTCTTTCATACATTTACATTGCTTTTATTAAGCTACAGACTCATTCGGCTGAGCTCACTCACTCTTATTGGCTACGCCAATATTCAAACATTCCTCTTAGCGCTATGACTACTTTACTACTAGAGTACATACTATTGCAGGACACAACATGATACTACTTACACCTAAATAACCATTACAATATTAGCTGAGAAAAAAAGTAAATCCAAAATTTAGTGTTCAAATAATTAAAAATATTATTAAATGCACGGCTGTATTGAGATTTTTGGAGGAGGGGAACCATGAGAAAGCAATACGGCAACGGTAGACAGCAGCTAGCGTGTACATTATGCATACATCATATTGTGTGTAGGGTAAAAGCAAAGGAACCGGGTAGTTGGGTTTACAATCGTGGCAACACACTTGTCGGGCATTTACTACAAGGCTCTCCGATCCGAGTCAGTCACTTCCTGAGCAACTCGAGTCCACAGCACTCCATAGTCGGCTCAATTCTCTCGTTGTCTTGTCTTCGTCTCTGTGTTTGTCTATCTCCTTCTGTCCTTCCTCATCCTCACACTTCAGATCAGATCTCTTCAGTCTGCACTCTGAATACCATCACCTCTATACAACTCTCTCTGTTTCAAAAATTAACTCGGCTCCTCTATCCCTTATAAATAGTATATCATTTTCCACTATTAAAAAATAGACACAATCAGGTGACTGTTCTTGGATTGTGAACACTTGGATAGCAGGAACCACAAGTATATAAAGTACACATTTAGGATTGTAATTCACACCTATACCATTCTTATTGTATGTACAATAGTGAAAAACAAAGCAAGTATACAGAGTGTATTTATAAGATTTATTTCCGCAAACGTTGTGTGAAGTTATAAATATACTTAGTATATATAGTTCACACACCGGTCTATGTAAATATAGATAAGTGAAAGTTTAGATAACCAATTAAGGAAACTGAACCACAAAGTTGGAATCTGTTGTTACATAAGTACGAGACATTACAAAGGTCTGATATCCGGGTAGAGTGGAGGGGGGCTGGTGGTTTGGTTTGATTTGGGCTAGCCTTGCCCGGAGTCTGTTTTTTGTGACGGATAAAAAAGGAAGTTTATGTTGAAGAGAGGACAAGACAGTTAGTACCTTGTTGGCTTTGACTTGGTTTGGTATGTTGATCCGGCTGAAAATAGTCTCTATGGACTCTTTCCTGTGTGGTAGCAATTCAGACAGAGCACATTGATAGAGTGGGAGAGGTGATGTGTAAGTCTAACGATTGCATATTATCAGGGAATGTATATGCATTAGCAGTTGAGACGAAAGTCAAGGGAAGCCGTTTGAATGAGTCAGTGAGCTTTGAACATTCAACAGTGATCCTCCAAATAAAATTACATAATCTCTCACACATAAATAAACTCTGCACTTAAGACTCGCTATCTGCATTCCTCTACATCACAACCACTATTCATCATTTATAGTCATCATGATAGTAGAATTTCTCCATAACCTTAACACACCACATGATGTTTTTATTCTCATTAATGTGACGCCTATTCCCATTAAGATACCTACGCCTTCACAATAAGATACGGACGAATAGAAGTCAACTGGGTTACTGTCACTGAGTCAATGTCACATACTTCTCCTACATATAAATACTACATACAAATCTACCTTACGTAATACGTATTTCCACTAGACACATGATAAATATTAAGTCGGTTCGACTACGGTGCAGCGCCAGTCCATCAGTGCACTTCTGCAACTCCACAAGCCCCTACCTACACGGACTAATTCCAAATTCCAACCTCATAATAACTTATCACTAATTAATATCTCTATTGTACGGAGAAAATTATCATTCAATCCTTTATTACAGACTAAACATCTTCTAACTTGTTTAACTAAGAGATTATTTCACAAATAGTTCTGCAATTCTACTATAATAATCGAATACGTACAAAATACAACTTTTAAAAAGGGATTTGAACTGGTAAGCCTATTTTCTCTTATTTTTCTATCTGTATCCATGAATTTAATTTTAGTTTATTGCATACAGCAGTCGTAGTTGTAACCTTGTTCTAATTAAATGTGACTTATTGTTAGTACTTTTATTTGCATTTCATGTCAATGACATTACTGCTTCCAACTATTGATACTGGAGTTAATTTAATAGGAAAAATAGTAATTTGACACGGATGAAACGACATCCATGCACAAAGGTGCATGCATGTAAGTAGTAGTCACACTGTTATTATTAGAATACCTATACATACTCTTTTCAATACATCCAACTATAGTAGTAGCTACTACATAACTAGAAATTTGATTCTCTATCTGCATCCTATCCTTGAACATGTACTAATATCGTGCTTAACGTGTATAATAATGTGCTATATAGTAATAAAATATATTCTATGCACTCTTTCCTCTATTTTATTTCCATTGCAAAAGGACAATGTTCCTCCATGTA
This sequence comes from Tomocerus qinae, assembly GCA_020055645.1. NCBI lineage: Eukaryota > Metazoa > Arthropoda > Collembola > Entomobryomorpha > Tomoceridae > Tomocerus > Tomocerus qinae. Next base: position 14,324,325 of record CM034547.1, on the reverse strand, counting down.
GATTTTTAGAGCAAGTATATCATTTGAAAGAGAGTTTGTGGCACTATAAGTGCAAAATAATAATTTAGTTCAATATAAAAGTTTAACTAAGATTAAATACGTTTACGCAATCTGTTGCACTCCTTATATAACAGACTTTATCTTTTGCGTATTGCAATAAAAGTTCAAATCACTTGCCCTTGTTGTTGTCGTACACATAAAAATTAAGTTCCTATTGCTACTACTGCTTATCGAATACATGTTCTTCAGAGTCAACAAACATAGCAATTTGTTTCTCCAGTCAAAAGTTTTTATTTAGAAATATAGGTTTGAGACGATGCCCCTTACTTGGTAATTCAAACTGATCTAAATATTTTGATATATCTTTTGTAGATCATTGCATTTAAATAATGTCTTGGAAATTAATGGCAGTAGTAGAAAGTAGATGTGTGTGGCATATAATAAATATGATATAAATGTGATTCAGGAATATAGCCGATTCGTCACTCTGCATGCATAGTGTATATTATCATGTTATACTCTTAAATGTCTGACTACTCTTTTAGTGTTAATTTAGACCATAGTTAATGCATTGCTTATCATGCGTTAAAATATGGCGATATATTTATAAATTAAATAAGAAATAAGCAATTGGCATTGCAAGTTAGATGACAAAATGGCAAATTGGGTTGCTCTGATTTGTATATTGTGTACGTCAAAGGTTAGGTTAATCAAGTTAGATGCAATTTGCAAAACTGAATCGTAGCATGCATATTGTGCTAGACTGAACTTCTTTCATTGAAATTCATTTTGTTTGCTTTGTCTGTCTTGTTTGTAAGTTTTTATACTGTATATACAATGCAAGCATAAAATAGTCGAGTGAGTTAAGTTGAGTTAGTCTTAAATTGTTTGGGCTACATGCCAAATGTGTTGGAATTTTTAAGGATTCTCTTTGTACTTCACTTGCAGTTAGCATTTCATATATACAATTATTATGAAACCAACGCATACATTTCTCCTCTAGGAATTTACGTGACTTCTCTTATTTCTAGACCTCCTGCTTTAGCCTAAGAATACAAAACGACATTGTCTACAGATAAAGCAAACAAGATTTGTGACATTAGAAATTAGTCTTAGGGTGCTAAAAGTCAAAATGTCTTTTTTAAGCATCATGTTATGCTTACAATCAACTATGCCAATTAATTTGTCCGTTCATTATAATTGACACAGAGAAAATCATGTCTATTTAAACAAGAACGTCTGACAAGTGATTTTCCATCACAACAACATAAGATTAGCACTTCGTAACTTCGTATTCTGCGTCTTACTACATCGAAGAGTATTTTTTGTACTAATAAATACAAATAATTAGCATTGTGCTCATTTGCTGTTATCAGCGATGTGTAATAAAACGACATTTGTCTGGGCTTGCATTATTATATGCAATGCATTCTCTTAAGTTTTAACATTGTTAATCGCCTTTAGTCCGAAATAGGAAACTACCCAAGATTTGACCTTGGTGACTATGATAACTTATCATTATAACCCTTTAGTAAACTAATATTTCTGTTGCTACATACAGCTGCATTTATATTGTGCACAAGTACATCAAAATTAATATGTAAGATGCGACAATTTCTTTGTACGCATTTAGAAATACTAATTTGTTAAACTTGAGAGTTTGGGGATTAACTTTTTGAATACAGAAACGATGAGAATATTCTCAAGAGAAACCGCTGCCTTTAGAACTTGTACTTAGATCCAGACCTATATTTGTCAAAATGAGTATTTTCTTGTATTTTCAGGCTGAATGTGGTGTTTATTTCCAGTATTAATGCAGAAATGTCTGGTTTTTAGCGCTGAAAATACTCATACTATAATCGTTTTCGGAGTATCAGATCAGAAAATTCCTTTATTTATATGCTATATATATTATTGGTATAAATTCATATGAAAAATAGATGATTTCCGATAACCAATTAGCTTTTTAACCTTTAATTGTTATAATGAACAAATGATATCAGTATAGACTACTGTGTCCATGATCTACTGTATTTTAATCAGAATGATTAGCTAATGCATTTTTAGCATGCAACAATTACATGATATATAATCACGAATGTATAAGTGCAGTGCATGTGGTACATTCAATCCATATTATGAGTAAGTCATTGAATTTTCTTTCTCTCGGTCTAATTGGAAAATAATAAAGTGTAGTGGCATTACTTTTTCGTGGTTGAATAACTTTACTAGTAGATCCTTTACCTAGCATTGCCCAATTTACTATTTTAATTTACATATAAGTACAAAAAGAACAATTAGATCAATTATTTATAACTGTCAGTCCCAAATCTATCTAGTTTTGTAGCTTTTCGCTCCAAAAATTATGGCGATAAATCTTTGTTCCGATACACTGTTTCTAATTGACATAATACAATTTAAATCTATGAATTGTATAGGTAGACTGTAATAGATCTAAAAATAAAGTCAATTCAGGCTACGATATTGATTATATTTATATACCCTTATGAAGCAGGTTTAAAATATATACTAGCTTTCTCCGTATAAATACCCGGGTAGTCGTTATTAAATAAAGATGTAGAAAGATTTTTTGTGCATTCGAGGGTAAGGCATTATGATTGAAGCATATTACTGTGTCACACGTACATTTACTATGTGCCTTCCAGCTAAATAAAAGGGTAAGCATGCCGTGGTACAAGAAGCACATGTATGAAAAACTGTAGACTTATTAGTAAATGTAATCTGCAGAGAGGATGTACAGGCTTAACTAAAATTGAGTTGGAATTCTTTTAAGGTTTCAGATCTCTTGTGACAAGGGCGGAAAAAGAAGATCAATAGCTCATCACAAAGAACCCTCATTACGAGAAAATTGCGAGAGTCAACAAAAACAAGCCGCATGTACACATGTATGTGACCTTTAATGAAAAGCAAAGCAAGTGGAAGTAACACCATTTGAGTTTAAATTCTTGGAAAATTCTCTTAAGCGGTGGAAAATAGAGATGATGGAGAAAAAGGCAACAGCATAAGAAAAAGTTTAGTTTGATGATGACTACAAGTTGGTTTTCAAAGACGAGCAAGATATGACAAGGATTTTTGACAAGGACTATATATTGGAGAAAAGTTGAATGTCTCGAGAGAAATCGAAGGAAGATATACTATAGAAGCTCCTTTATATTGCCTTTTGACCTAGAATAAAATGCAATGTACGTTGCTTTAAACGAAACGGATGGAAAGTGCTGTCTGTTCAGCTCTGATGTCATGACTTCTCTAACCTAATTTAATGCATGACATTGCATAAGGACATTTTCTAAGATGCAAAGCACTACCAAAAATTGTGTGTATTGCTCGGGGAGTTCTTGTGGAGCTTTGTAGACTGGAATCTACTAGAGTCTACTCCCAATCAACTACTTTCTCCGGGGATGTTAAAGAAATTCAATTGGTAGACATGTTCGTAATTTGTTTTGCGTGAGTTCAATACATATTAGTTTAAGAATTGCAGCGAAAGCGGAGAAAAGGAAACTTTGTGGAGGTTTTCAGTAGATCGGAAAATGCTGGAATCTAGTGACAGTATCAACATTTCCCTAATAACTGAAGATAACTCTTAATCAGCAGTGGATTAAAATTCCATTTAGTATCTACGAGTAAGAAACGATGGCATTGCCAAGTGATAGTCAGTGTGGTGTTCGTGGTGTAAAAGAAAAAGATAATAATGCATCAATTAGGTAGAAAACTTTGTACCCTGCTGGTGGGCATTAGTCGAATTTAATTAAAAACTACTCTACAGCCCAAGAACCAAAGAGACTTTGAAGAAGAAAGGAATTAAGGAGAACCTATTACCATGAGTGTACACAGACATTTAGCGAAAACTCGACAAGTTTTCCATTTAGATAGACGTAAATTGAATTCCAATAGAGAGTAAAGTGAAATGGGAGGAATTCACATAATTTCAAGAATGGCAATTGCAGTTATCGAATCCGAACTCGCCCATTTTCTTCCAAGAAACTTTAATCTTACAACTTACACTGGAGTATAGGCACTTTATCAATAAACGTAAATATTACCATATAGGTCTGAATCGAGAGAGGAAGTCAAAGTACATCAAAATAATTGCATTCGGGCTCTATTTTAGAGATCAACGATTATTATCTGACCTCTATCACTATCTGTTGCCTGCTGCTGTGTATCCTACTGCGCCAGAGATTTCTATAGACTTCTAGAGCAGACGAAACTCAATTCACTGGGCTTGACGAGAATTGATTTGATTTGACTTGGTTCTCTACTTTGGAACTCTGGATACTCTTCTCCTGATGGACTGCCGACCTTGACCCAGAACAGACGCTCTTTCTTTTCGTATTGAATTTCACAGTGTTTGCACACTTGCGTACGAAGCGTGTATTTACTACGAGAAAACTACGAAAACGTAGACACGGACAATACATCAAGGATATAATACCAACAGACTCAATCTACCTACCTCTCTACCTAGGCACTTCACTCTCATCTGACCTACATTCATAATAATATCCTCATCTGACTGAATCCAATTCACGTCAACCATAAGCTTTTCCGCATTCTATTTAAATAACACGACTCTCAACTTCTTTTCTTTTCCGTCTACTATATACTCTCCAAAAATTCCATTTTCCACTGGTACACCATATTACTTCGCCCGTAACATAACATAACAACAAAGCAACCACTTGCTTCTTTTCTCTCGTCTCAAGATCACAATTTACATTTACACTGAAAATGGGAAACCTGTGTTCAAAAAGGAAGAATAGCGACAGCCTCTCTGACCATTCAGAAGGGTAAGCTCAAGGTTTACATTCATTTTCTTCCCTTTCTCTTTGACAACTTCGTCTACATACCTATTTCCCATTTACGCATTCCGACTACACATTTATTTAATGTCCGTGCAAACACTCCAATCCTTCTATTAGTTTCCTCTCGAGTATACATATTGACCTGACGAATTTACTTTCTCCTATTTGGTGTTCCTCATTTTATGTATGTTCCCCAATATGTATGATTTCATAAGATGCGCAATCTAATAGAATTATTTACACAACATTGAAAACTTCCATCAATAACAGTAGCAATTTTCAACAAAAATAATTTCGAAAAAAATTATTTATTTGTGTCGTGAGTCTCGTTAAATTAAAATGAAAATCCACATTGTAGACGGAAAGAAACAAATCATTAACCATCATGATAAATAGATACATTTTGTTATAAGGTACTTGTGGAAAAAGTACAGAGCGAAGCAGGCATCAGTGACGTAAAATAATTAGGTGATTTTCATTCAAAGTTTTCTCATAGTAATCGACTTCACCTTGAAAGTGAAAGTCAACTTTCTCTCCACTGGGTCTAATAGGATTTCTCTTTTATTTCCCCGAAGAAAAAAGCCTTTTAATCCCATACACAGCCACATGGAATTTAATCTCGTAATTATATTTAGCACACTAACGATGCAATAAATAGCTGACTGACTGATTGCGAATGATAGTATCAAGAATTGGAGGATCGTCGAGGAAAAGTAATAAGCTCCGAAGTTACTAATGAGTCTTGGTGTGCAACAAGGCAGAGTAGTCTCTTGTCTGTAGAAAGTATTAGTAGGTAACTTTGCGTGAAAGTTATAAAGGAGGGAATAGATAACGGATCCTTCCACCTGAAAACTAATTGCACCGAGAGGGAACTGTTAGACTAAGCCAAACCTCCAAGGAGAGCCAACTTTATACGGATGGTTAGAAAGAAACAAAATTTTTCTGACCTTGTATTTATAGGGCGAGTGTCCTACATTTTCCCCCGTTAAAATTAGACTTCTTTTACAAGTGAGAAAAGGTATACAGCGAAAAGATACGTGGGCACAAGAGAATCGCACTTTGCGTCTGCTTTCTTAGCTTTACTACCTAATAATAATGATACACATAGAGAAACATAGGAGCATTGCTCTTACTACTTCCACCAGACTTTCCCGTTTATTGCTCTTCTCCACCTACTACCTTCCTTTTACTTACCTTCCTTTCTATTGATAGTCACCACAGGGAATAAACAGCCCACACATCAAACATCCTCCTATACAATAGAACCAACTATAGATTTATCAAGATTATAACTTCGTGCTTCACCAACATAGATTAGACTTTATATATTATGCGTCCCGATATTATGGCTACAATTAATCTATTTAAGAGAATGTAATACAAGAACATCTACGAAATACTTAGGATACTACGTGAGCAATAAAGCACGTCATTCATTATTTATTTCTGATAATTTAACACATGCGGATCATTTAATATTATCATTTCAGTTTTCAATAGGTAGACCGTGCCTATTTAATAAATACTATTCGAATGCATTTGCAAAGTAAAATTCCTACCTCAGACAAATTGAGCCCAAGAAAATTTAGAATCGATACCAAACTACTACCGTAGGTAATCAAATATTAATCCCTGGCAAATTATCGCCGAGATAATGTTTTGTGAATTTAATGGAATGAGTAATGAGGAAATTGGGTATTTATTATTAGTAGAAGTATTTTTGATGCTTCCAGGAATCTGCAGCAAATCAATTAGAGTTGATATAGAGAGTAAAGAACATTACACAAATGTCCCAATTTTATGAAGATAAATTATAATCCGTTTTCTTGAGGGAAAGGTATGCAATCTGAGAAGAAAATGCATTGAAAATGAGAGCAAATGAAGTTGTTCTTTGTAAGTTTACCTTTATAGCAGTGAATAGTCGCTAATGTTTATAATGTATAGTAACGTTATACATTTGAGCTGAAGGTAGAAAATGGTATTTTCTTTGTCTGTTTTCTGTGCATAGTTTCTTTGTTAAATATTTAAGATGATTCAAGGCTGGAGGCAACTTTCCTTTTGGTATTTAGTTAACAAGATACAAATAATGTAATGTTATTTTTATGTTGTGTAAGCTAGATGAGGGAGTTACACAAGGCAGTGAGATATGTAAGCACAGCTTTGCAGTACCTTTGTCTTTTCTCCCTTGATGGTACTCGCATGTAACTGCTGAAGAATTCAAGGTCTTTTTCAAAGTACCGACGTCAGAAGAAAACTAGAACTATGCAATAAGTACATAGATAGAGCTCTTCATGAATGTATATACACGTCTATAGTTAAGTAACTACATAGAAAGAAACTTTTCAAAGTCTTTTCCCAAAGTAAGCAGTACACTTTCTCAGGATCAGGCTTTTCTTTTGCTTTGTCTCCTAGAAATATAGACAAGCCGCAAACATCTTGCGAATTTAGTAACTGGAGTAGACTAGACACGCAATTTGAAAAATTAACTTTTGTAATGTGCCGCTAGTAATGTGAATCTAATTTGAATAAGTGGTTCCAGTAGAAAATGGCTACTCTTACTACTTTGTCGGAATGACAAGACAAAGATATACGAATTATTAGATCATAGCATAGTGGTGCTCTAATTCAATAGCTATCATGTCCATGTCTTATGTAGTCTTAATGTGGAACATGAAATGCATACCAAATCCAATCTGATGAAAAAGTCTTGAGTAGAAGTGCGAATACTAGTCCTAATTCCAAATCTAATTTAAACACACTGACACTTCCAATGAATCCACTACAACCTCAGTACATTTTATATTTATTTCTCTGATGTAAAACCAGTGCCAGAATGACAATTGGTTTGGCCTTTCTATTCCCAATTTATTCGTTTCAAGACCAGTATATCTCATGTCACGCACATCACCTTAATTTCCATTTTCTTTGTCTACTTACGTACGTTTGCATTTGATTACATACACTTGACTGGTAGTTTAACATTGCTTCTTGTAATTTACATCGCAATATAGTAGTAAATGGATGCACATATGGTTATACCATGGGCAATGATAAAACAACAATACAATATTAGAAATACAAATCGTTAATTTTTGAACTTCCCTTACAAAGGATTTGCTAGATGCAGATGGTAGCAAAAACTTTTTTCTAGTGATAAACGGCGTATTATATATCTTGAGAGTGTGGAGAGTGAGAGATGCAAAATGACTCTCCATCTCAGAAAACATGATGATAGTGTATGGGAAAAGTGGCCAAGGCCGAACCTGTAATATTAATATGGAATGAAACTTTTCAACAACTATTTGCACTTTCTTGAAAAGCACCTCTTGAATAATAACAGCACATTTCTGGTGACACTGACATTTTTCATGGTCTTTTTATTTACACTCTTTGGAATGTAGATATTTACAAACTAAAGTTTAACGGTTCAATAAAAATATATAAACATTCAGAAAATTAAGGTTGGAAGTATGAAACAATTAATTAAGCCCTGAATCATTAAATGTCATAATAATGTCAATGAATGGTTGAAATTCCAAAACTGAAAGGAAACAAAACCCGTAATAAAGTTGTAAATTTTTATGTTTAGATCTGGAAAGCACCATCATGACTCACAGGAAGGACTCGAGAATCATTCCGCTAGCTCAAAACGACCAAGTCAACAGAACGGAACCAACCAGGGTCAAAGTCAAAGTGGACCTCAAACAAGTGGGGGAGCGTTGGATGTGTCTGCAGACAGTTCTGCTGGTATCAGAGATTCATTCAAGACCAGAGTGATGAGGGACACTGAACCGTCTAGCCTTTCTGGTAAGTTTTTACTTTTCATGGACATACCTATATATAACTTTTCAACATATTCAGGGAGGGGGCATCCCGGCGTTATTTATGGCTTGCAAACTAGTCATCCATCACGCATTCGTCAACTTGTATCTGTGTTGTTAAAGATAAGCTACCATCCCCAAAAGTACGATAAAATAAAATACAAAATTATATCTTGTAAACAGTAGACTACATAGACGAACGTGACCAGATACACAGGTGTACTGTAAGCATAGAAATTCTATCTATATAGTTATTTAACATGTCTATCTACAATCTAAGTGTAAGTGAAAACACATGCATTAGTAAATCTGTCAACTGCATTACCTAATATGGATGATACATTCCTAACCTGTCTTCACCAATTATCTACACTGTAAAACATCCTAGTTTAAGCAACCCATATAATTTTTTAGTAGTGTTGACAAAAATATGCTGACAATTTAGGGCTCCCACAGATACAGTGTATACATAATTGTACAGGGTGTCATTTAAAACAGTATAGGATTCTTACTTCTACTTCAATTTCTTACAAATACCTGTAACCAGTTCCTACTACTCCATTCTGTTTTCAAATTTTAAGTCCAACGGTAAAGAGTTGCATTTTAGGGTAATGCTTGCAACCTCGCGGACAATTCTTGCATTCAGTTCAGCAATATCTTGAGCTCTGGTTTCGTAAATCTCAGCTTAAGACGGCCCAAAGGAAAACATACCAACTGTCAAAATCTGGCATCTTTTACCATCTTCAGGCCTGTCTAAAGACAGAAGGTAAAAAAACTTCGATTAACGACTTCACTCGGTCCAATTTCGTCATTCGTCCTCATTCGTCCTCATTCGTCCTCATTTGTCCTCTTTCGTCCTCATTCGTCCTATTTCGTCCTCTTAGTCCTCTTTCGTCTCCTTTCGTCCTCATTTGTTCCCCGTCCTCATTCATCCTCTTTCGTCCTATTTCGTCCTCATTCGTCCTCATTCGTCCTCTTTCGTCCCCTTTCGTCCTCTTTCGTCTCCTTTCGTCCTCATTTGTTCCCCGTCCTCATTCGTCCTCTTTCGTCCTATTTCGTCCTCTTTCGTCCTCATTCGTCCTCATTCGTCCTCTTTCGTCCTCTTTCGTCCTCTTTCGTCCTCATTCGTCCCCTTTCGTCCTCTTTCGTCCTCTTTCGTCCTCTTTCGTCCTCTTTCGTCAACTTTCGTCCCCTTTCGTCCCCTTTCGTCCCCTTTCGTCCTCTTTCGGTAATTAATGAGGATAATGGTAATTCGAAGCATCGAATTTTTCAAAAATAAATTCACACTAGTCGACAACAAGAAACTCTTTGCAATCAGGGAAAGCCAAAGAAGCGGATAAGACGTGTTTTTAAACTAAACAAAATTCAGCCTTATCGGTTGCACAACCTCCAAACTTTTAAATCTCGGGATTCATAAATAGGACTTCTGTCATTGGGCAAGCCTGCGAATGGACAACGATGACAATTTTTGACAACTGATTTCCTTTGGGGCAATCTTAAGTCAAGCTTCAAGGAAAACAGAGATCAAGACATTGCTAAACTTAAGGCAAATATTTTCGCCGATATGCAAAGTTTACCCTTATGCAACTCTTAGCGTTCGATTTAATATGGGAAAGCCAAAGGAGCAGTAGGAGCAGGAACGGGTCACCTAGAGCTTTATGAAGTACATGTTAGAATCCTTGCTGTCTTAAATGGCTAACCCTGTAGGTAACATAAATTAAGATTGTTAATTATAAATCAGGTGACTCAATGTCGTTATCATCTCCGACGGCCCTAACCGCCCCGGGAGCATTAGACGGTCCTCATTCATTCGCCTTTCCATTAGAAATGAGGAAGCAAACTGAAAACATCCGAAGTCTTCTAGTAGGAAGAGTAAGCAAGACGAAACCTGTACACAAAGGAAGGAAAATTACTCTCTACGTTTGCACATCATCCTCTCAAGGTTTGTCCATCTACTAAATTATTTGTTTTATGCATATAATAAGCATGTTTAATGCATAATCATAGTTGTGTGCATCCTTTGGTTATTGGTGACATATTTTGATAGTGATATAATAATGTCAATCAATAGAGGACAACAAAACTGGTTATAACGATAATTATAACTATACAAAACTCGTTATCTTAATTTACTTTCGTTGTGTCATTCCAATGTAATAGACTTCCGTTTGGAGAAAGGCAATTTACACACGGAAGTGTACCCGGCACTTCGAGAATACTGCTCAACTCGTGGCTATGAGCTGCACATAACGGATCTCCATTGGAAAACTGATTTGGAAACTCGGCAGGACCATCAGTTTCCGGAGCTTTGTCTCGGCGAACTCAAACGTACGCGTAATACGGAATAAAATGCAAATATTTGTTGAGACACGAAAATTACATCAACTGAACCTACCTAGTATTTACCATTGGGACATTGTCGGTGTTGACTTTTCTTATTTTTCGTGGATTTTTAGGTCAGTCGGAGGTTTCTTACGTAATTCCTGTGTTATTTTTGAGTAACTCCTTGGGGGCTCCTCTCTTACCAAAGTCAGTAGAGCAACAGGACTTTGAAATGGCTCTCAAAAATGTGGGTGATGCTGAAAGTAAAGCTATTCTTGAGAAATGGTACTCTTTGGACACACATGCACAGCCTCCTTGTTATCAGCTCAACCCCATTGCAACTCACATCCCAAAAATCGGGGTAAGATTTATCTATTAAGATAGATTTTCTTTTGCATCTTCTATAAATACATTCCTATAGTGCGTAAAAGGTATTCCCACTTACATTATTACATTCTCACAGCTTCCCCTAATTGTCAGAAACTCTAAGCAATCTGTTCAGAAATGATTAGTTATAATTATTAGTTATTTTCATGTAAAATAATCATAAAATATTTAATTACGCTTAAAAGCAAACTGTAACTAAATATACTTCAATGGACCAACATTTGGGTTATTTTCAGCAGAAACATAGAAGCAGTTTTATCCAAATAATGTAACAGTTGTCAACACTTTGTCTCCAATTTCTAATGAAGTTGTACTCTTTTTTCTCGTTTTATGTTGCCCTGCTACCAACTACAGTCGGACAACGAGGAGGACAAAAGTTCAGCAATAACTGAATGGAGAAGCATCGTGGAGCAAATCCTTAGTGTCATATTACGAGTTTTCCCTACGGAGCTTCGCGACACGTATCTTACTACAGTCATCGAACAGGTACAGATAATGCTTACTTAAGAACAAGAATCTTTTTGGTGTAAATAAAATTTGTTCAAAGTGCCTATTACTAAATACGGCAATATGAATGTTTTATTAGGCTCAGGGACATTAAAATAATTAATTTGGTTAGGATATTTTAATTCTATTCAAGATTATGTCAGATAGGTCATTGAAATCGTTTTACTATTTTTAGGCAACAACCAAAAATGCATGTAGATAATTGTTAGATTGAATTTATCTGTTTCGTAAGCATCAATACGTATTGCAAATGCCAAATGGGGCAAATCACAAACCAAAGAGATAGAACTTAATGTAACAAATTGGTATTTGTAATAACGTAAGTGTAGATGTTATTTGTATTAAGACAGTGAAGGGTAGTGCCGGTTATTTAGGTTATTGGGTTCGATTTGACTGCACGTTGATTTAATGGGGCTAGAGTCAATGTGACAGAAAGTTAGTTGTAACTAGATCATTATTACTTTGTGTGTTTGTAACGGTAGATTTCCAATTAGTTGAATTGGTTTTGTAGTGCAGAATGTACAATACTTGTATTGATATTTAGTAAATAGAAGCTAGTAATACAGAGTGAAAATGTGTATATTTAGCCCACATTTCTAATACAATTTTATATTCTTGGAACAGAAAATCAATTTTGGTTGTGGTATATTGTATGAGTGGGTGGGAGTTGGTTGGAGCGCGTGTGGCTCACTAGTTACGACGACTAAGTATACTACTACCCGATTCATCTCTATTTTCATTGCATTCTTCGAGAGAGATAGATACATTATAGCTAGTCTGTTCGATTTTGTCCTAAGTACTGTTGGAAGGAAACAGAGGAGACAGGCTGTCATACATCCACACATAAACATATGTAGTAGTAGATGCCTCACATAGTTTCAGACTATAGTAGTAAAAGCAGAGGTATTTGTGTTCCCTCGCTTCTCGACTTTGTATGTAAAATCTGTCTGGAGATTATATTGTAACCATTAACCCATCTCTAGAAATAAAACGTTGTATATCACACATGCATACATGTTGCTTGCAAAGTCTAAAAATAGGTGTCCACAGCAGGGTGGATGTGTCATGCTACTTATTGAAATTAGATAGAACTCGTACGGCCCTGCAAAAAATTAAACCTATAAACCAGTGCACTGTGCCCACATGTCCGAATACATGCCCTATAAACTACAAACGTACCTACCCACTAGTAAATATTTACTACATTACCTCTTTTCAGTACTAAACTTACAAATTATTCAACCGCATAAACATATTACAAGACAGTTTTTTGCAATTCCTGTTCTCTTCCAACTTTTCTACAGACAGAAATGCATTATCAGGTTATCTTGCTCTATTCTCACATCGGGAAGCAATGAAAATGACAATAATAATGCATGGAGGCACTACCGTGTGACTGTGGATGTATTACTATAGATAATGTTCATGTATGAGTTGATTCCCTTGAAATTAAGACATTTAGTTTAATCAGCTGTATCATTCGAATTAAATTTACTGTACTTCACTAAGCTCACTAACTACAGGAGATTACATGCAATGTCGTTTAATGCTTTCACAGGAAATCCACAATTCAATTTTTATGAGTCGTGAAGTAGGGAAACGAAGCATTTGGGCCCATCGGGTATTTACACATATTCAAAATGATCCTGGGGCTCCTCCAAGTACGCCAATCGAATTAGAAAAAAATCGACGCTTGGAATCTCTTCACAATGAATTGAAGGTTTGTTTTCGTATACCAAATCCGTAATAGACATGTAATTCACGTGCATACAAATTCACAATGTGCATGCAAAGTCACAATGTGCATAATAAAATGAAGATTACATAGCTGGAATTCGTTAACGTATTATTTCCCATGGTTTATTTCAGAGTCAATTGGCGGCTGACCACATTTTGCGTTTGCTGGTCAAATGGCAAGATGGAGGTTTATCTTCTGATCACCCTGAACATTGTCAGTACTTGAAGGAGCTCTGCAATCAACTCACGACTCAATTGAGAGCTATTTTGGATGAAATTATTGATGAAGATAATACTAAGGTACGTGCTCTTTCATTTCTTTGAGTAATCTCTAGCTCATTGTTCAACATTCATCATCCTTAGTCATAAATATATTATTTTACCGCAGTTATATGTCAATAATGAATGTAGGTGTATTCTCCACCCACTCCGCTCGCTTTCCTAGTATTTATTTTAGTGCAGGTTGGTTAAATATTGAGTTTCTACTTTCATCTCTAATTAGCACAAACATAGACCAATGACGAATAGCATATCCTTGTATCATTTACCATAGATCTGAACAACCTTCTATTTATCTTTATAAATATTATAGATTTAGGTTAGCTAATCAAATTCGTGTGGGTGTGTTATTTGTATTTTGACTTTTACTTTGATCCGCTAATGTAGCTTTCTCTTGGCATTAATAAAATAAAAGCATCGAGGCAACATGAAACGGGTTACTTGTTTTTTGCAATTCAAGCATGTTCCTAATTGGAAACCTTAACTATTTCGAACAACGGATCTGCTGATTTTAAGTATGACAAAGAAGTTATTGCGGATTGTAAGTGTAAAAGGGTTTTGTTTTAAAAGTTTTTTGTTTACTACAGTTGTCTCTTTACTTACCTGAAGGCAAACAAGTAGATGTTAAAACAGAATTCTGACAATGGTAGTCAATTTCTAATTAGTGCATATTGTTCAATCTGCTATTAACAATACAAGTAAAGACAAACTAGCTATATAGTAAGTATACTAATTTCCTGTCTTCAAAGTGAATGAGTTTAAATGTCACTGTGCTATAAATAATTGCACATGGAGAAATGACTCTTAACAATGACTAGCTAACAAAGTCGCAATGGTAATATAGATAGTTTGAAAACTGTAAATGTCAGTAATTTATCTGGGTTCTTTGCTGGGGAATGCTGTGAATGTCAACAATTATAAATAATTCTGAAATCCTTTTATGGTTGATAAAAAAGAGATCATGATAAACCATGTATTCGTAACAATCATATGTAATTATGTAAAGTAGTTGAAGGTTGCTAGAAGGTAATTATAAAAGCATTTACGTAATCATTCACAATCCTTGGTTTAGTAATCTGAAATACAGAGATACTAATATAAGGCACAACAGAATTTTAGCTTACTGCTCTACTTTTCGCTCTACTAATTTATGATCAGTAAAGCGCTTTTGACTAATTCATTGATGCGGACATTTATAATTTAGAATTTACGCACGGGTGAGTGGGGGGACCCGTGCATGTTTAAATTATAATGTTACGTGTTCTAATTTGTTACGGTATCTACTTTTTCTGAATCTCTTCTGACTGCTTCCTAAATTATGATCCTTCCTTGTACTGTATTAGGCTGTATGGAGATCGTGTTACGGAGTTGATGGGGCATTGTGTTCAGAAGTAATGCAGCATACTATTTTCTGCCAGCAAGCAGCTAAATGTTCCGTGTCCGTTGAAAATGTGCTCAACAGTATTAAACAGTAAGTATGTTTTTGAAAATTATTCCAAAGTATCAAATTGACAAGCATAGCATTAGTGCAGTATAATATATGAAAACTGGAGAGGTATTTACTTGTAATCTCGTTTTCGTGTGTAAATTCAAATATGTCGTGAGTTAAACGGGGCAAATTGTATAATTTCGCAATTAATTGGCATAGAGGAAAAGAAAAGATAATGGACTAATTTGTTTTCAGGTATATCGGTAGTGACAAAAACCATCCAATTGTAATTCATGGAGGGAAGGGATGTGGGAAACGCTGTTTACTTTCTCGTGTTGTTCAACAATGCGCGAGTTGGTTTCCAGATGCTCTCATCGTCTTTCGCTTTGTTGGGCTTACCCCAGAAAGTCGCTCTCTTGTTCATTTGCTCCGAACCGTTACTTCCCAATTGGCATTTCTACTTACCGGCAGGAACTGCTGGATACCTCATGTAAGACTTGAATTTTAATTTCGTAATTAACCTCAATAAAATGTAGGCAACTCAAAACAACAAATACACTTCCAACTCTGGAAGGGTTTGAGTTAGGCAAAATAATTGAAGTATGGGAAACGGAACTTCAATAAGTAAGCAATTTCCATGTACCAAATTGCTAGTAAAATTAGAAGTAGATTCAATTGACAAAAATAATGATTCGACGATAATTCCTTCATTTTCAACGTAAACAGTTGAATTTGGAAAATCGTTGAATAAATAACTGATGAGTTAGATTAGAGTGAAAGTTAACTATCTAATTTAGCTTACATACGCTTACTAATTTTATCGACCAGAAAAATCTCTTTTACGATTTACAATTTCTAGTATATATAAATGTAGTTACACAAGTCTCATCTCCTTCGTCAACTCAACAAGTACAAGGTTAGAAAGTTTGTTTGGAAAAAGTTAGTAAAAGTAGATAGGGCTTAATTTGTTTTAATTTGACAACTTAACTTATGCATGCAAACTTCCTAACTCACTATTTATATTCCAAACCATTACATAATGTACACAAGTTAATGAGATGAGATGTAAATGCGTTGCTTTAACAAGTGTGTTTATGTATCCTTTCTATCTGCAATTAATTCTTTCACAAACGTATATGCAAACTATTTAACTAATATTTCAACCCTGTTATTTCCATAATTACTCTCCGTATGACCTTTGTATAACTGATTATCTGAGATTCCTTTATGTATATGTATTATAGGAACCATTCATTCTTGATTGTATAATATTATGCATTAGATTAGTTATGTCATCTATTCAAAATTATCAACCAACAGGACATTATTAATAAAACCCGACACATTAGTATTCAATGTGCTACAATATTGGACATTCTATCACTAATCAGTTGTCCCTTCTTCCGTCAATTACCATTAAGTTAACATTCTTGTCTCAAAGTAAATGGTGAATGTGGTTGAGTTGTGTCGAAATTCATCAAGTTATTGTAACTTTTAGAATGTACGATGCTACCAACACGAGTTGTACAAGATGTTGTCCCGCTCAGCTGCACCTCCTCTCATCCTGGTTGTAGCCGACGGACTTGATGAGGTAATTATTAATCTCATTTCATCGTGATAAATTCTTCCATTCACTTGTTATGCAAGATGCATCTTATAAAATAATTAAATTGCCATAAGTCATCTTTAATATTCTTGCCACACGTTTCAATATTAAATTATGTCAGCCATCAAATCCAAAGCCTTGAGGTCTGGTCATGATTTATTAATAATACCATAAAAATTGCAATTTGGGTCTTGAAATCTAACCAAAGTTTGGTTACCACACTACTTTAGACGATTTCATGAAATTTTCGACACCATTCTTAAAGAATTTGGAGCTATTTTATTATTAGTTGATATTATAGTTATAGGTATTTCGGGAATCAGATTGGAATTTCTTCCAAAGTTTAAGCATTTTACCTTAGATAGTTTTGATATGATGATATGAACAATATTGATGTAGTTTTTTCGAATTACATGATTGCATTTAAGCTGCACATACACGAACTACTACAGCTACAGTGCTTATCTTCTAGAATAAAAATCATAACACTATATAGTGACTTTTTCAAAAGTATTTGGTTAAGGACATAAGTTTTGGTTAGTTAGGAACTAGAGACGAATTTAAAAGTAATGTATTTAAAGGTTATAGTAGTTTGTGAATGGAAAGAATGTTTCAACAGATATAGTAATGCAGCATTATCTCACATTCCCCTGCGAGAAAATCATTAACACAATGACTATGACCAAGAAATATTTCGTACTTATTTGTTGAGTTTTTCACTCACTCTGAAGTCTGAACTGAACATTATATGCATTATATTTCTGATATTGAATAGTGCTTTTACCATTTTATCTTTTGACTTCTGGATATAGTAACTTTTATTACTCTAATAATATGAGTTGTTAGCATCGGTGGATCAGAGATATTTTTAGTCTTGGGTCAAGTTGACACGAAGTGAAAAGCGAAAAAAATGAAGGAAGGTTAATTTGGAATGAAGGGGGATATATAGACTTGAGTTTATACCTGAAATGGACGTGCATTACTTTACATCAAATCTGATAAAGTAGGTAAGTGAAAGTTTTGTGGGGCACGAGTGACGGTGGTTCTCGTTCTGTGACGAGGAATTGTAATGTAGCGATCGATCAATTTGTCACGCTCTGGCAACTCTATTCTGTAATTTCACGTCTACATTCTATCTAATACATAACTTTTCTGTCCAACAAAAGAAAGAAATTCTATCTCTTCAGTCAAATTGGAAGGCTTGTTGATTTTCTACCATTTTCCTGTTATTTTTTTCTATCTCTGCACCGTAACCCTCTCGTTATATACTTATGGCTCAATCCCTGTACTTCCCGAAAAAATGATAGCCATTTCAAAGTTCAGTGAACAAAAATATAAAATGTACGAGAAAGGTAACTTTCCCAGACACAAGTTTTCTATTAAGTCGTCAGACTCAGACACTGTATGTATGCATGTAGCAAACAACAATCTCACTAAGGACACTACACGGCATTTCTCGTGAACTGGGGAATGATAAAAATGTTTGGAGAACACAGTGAATAGTACAAAATGTCTTTGAGATTGAGAATATCTTGAATATCTCCAGTTGCACTTTGTGCAGGATAATAATATTATGCTAATGTAATTTTACTTTTATTACGTCAAAATAAATTGATTACTAATTATGACATTAATGCCAAGTATATTATGTTAATCCAATCAATGCTTAGTTAGGTAGAATACTGTTTAATGTGATAGATATTAGAACAAATCAAAGGTCAGCGATATTGGCGTTAGTAAACATTATTCTACAAAATTCCTTACAGAAATAGACATTAATGTAAGATAGTTCAAAATCCTAATTAGGATGAATTATTAATGTTTTTAATAATGTACCCCAAAGCAGTTTACGTTTACCCGAAGTCCACTATTAGCAAAGTGCCTTTGTCGGGTATAATTAAAACAGTTATAATTTACTAATTAAGTCAGTCTTTAATTTGTTTAGCGTGAATTAAAATGAAGTATAGACTTGTGATGATTGATGTTGAATAAAACTGTGAAATATCTTTTTTCAGCTGAGTCCATTTGAAAGTAGCGAGTTGGAATGGTTGTCAGAAGATTTACCTCCTAGGATGAAGCTCATATTGTCCTGTGCTGAGGACTCCCCTGTCTTTCAATCCATTAAGGCCAACGTGAAACATGACGAGGCTTTCATCTCTGTAAGTGCTCTATATCCACATTTACTTATGTCTCTTTGAGTGTCTACTTTTCACATTAGCATCCTACTCAGCTCTGGCATCACCTTTTTTGACTCCATTTTGTCTATTGTCCTACCTATGAAACTTTATTGGGTCTACCTAGTATTTTATTGCTTCTCTAAGTATTAGTCATAACTATCAGAGGGTACGTGAAGTGCGTACTCACAAGTAGTGAACTTGGACGAAGCTAAATGAATAACAAAGTACAGGACAATGCTCTTGTAGGAATTCGTATGACATGTACTATTGTCCCCATGTCATTACGACCTGCCTGCCTCTCCAATTTCACAGTCATTATTTCCCACTCAACTACAGAGATGCCTCAAATTGTCCTTTGCAAGGTTACTTAGCGAGTACCAGTGAAGAATATCGGAGTAGTATACAATTTATCTCTATTTGAAAAGTTCAAAGTTCACATCTTCCTTTGTAGTCATATTAAACTCATCCCTTTTCATACCATCCCATATCAGATGACTATTTATGTCAAATATGTCATCATATTTACTCCTGTTACATCGTTTTATCCATTACTGTTACAGTCTATGTCTATATCATTTTCTTCATAATATTGTGATGGCTTTCACGTTTTTTCAATTCATCTCCATC
Organism: Tomocerus qinae; assembly: GCA_020055645.1. Taxonomy (NCBI): domain Eukaryota; kingdom Metazoa; phylum Arthropoda; class Collembola; order Entomobryomorpha; family Tomoceridae; genus Tomocerus; species Tomocerus qinae. The sequence goes on along the minus strand of CM034547.1, from coordinate 14,304,610 downwards.
TACAAGTGTAACAAAAATTTGTTATATTTGCTAGTTTTTTTATTCTAATTAAAGTTTCGCTGTATTCACAAGCATTTGAATAAACTTTTCTGCTTCTAATTTTCTTGAACATTTTAGATGTCTTCGATGGCTCCACAGCCAGCTGAAAGTCTTTTGACAGCGTCCATTTTACAGTACTCTCATAGTGCCGATGCTGAAGTGCAGAAACAACTCTGTAGTAGACTCAAGAACTGTACTCTTCCTTTGTACATCAAGGTCAGCTTTTATTACCATTTATTCAACTCCTCTCCATGATTTTCTATTGCTAATATACGTAGGTATATGTATTTAATTTGGAGGTAAGTATACAAATAAAGACAAATGACAGCCTGAAGCCTGAAACCAGAGGGAAAAGCTTGTAGGTAAAATAATGTACAGGTGCACAGTTCAAACACTCTGAAAGAAATTCAATTTACTTCTCTTTGGTAGGAGAGCGGAAATTAATATTCTCTTGGACTGAGACTGAACTCTGACATTTTCATCCAGAGTTGACAGCAAGGTGTACATACTAATGATTTCTGTGGAATATATGCATAAAAACAATAAAATCTAGTGCCTGTCCTAAGCTCTTCGGTAACACGAAATTAAGTTTAGTAGATTCTACAGATTCAGGAAACGAGATTTCTGCTGAGCATGGAAATTTTTGTGTTTCACTATGTAGACATTTCCCTATTTTCATTTTTCATTAAAATCTTTCATGCATCTACTAGAAAAGCCCACAAATAGGCTTACAAATGTTTCTAAAGCTCCTTAATAAAACCAACTCATTTTCCAGGTATTTGCATGTAGTAAAAATCCATCCATCTATCACGGATAACTTGTATAAATTATTTCGTATATGAGGGTAGTGACGTCTTGCATATGCAAATGGATATCCCGTATATCGATAGTGACAACTTGTATATGCAAAAGGATACTCCGTATATCCTCTTAGCATGGATTATTATGATCATTAACATGATTATTAATGCATTACTATCCCTTATATGGACAGTCATACGTTCCCATTTGTATTAATCTTTTACTTCATGTCAATAATCCATGCTAAAAGACCATATACGAGATATCCCTTTGCGTATACAAGTTGTCACTACCCTCATATACGAAATGATTTATACAAGTTATCCGGATACCCACTTCTTCACCTACTATTACACTACACGATACATTTATATCTATTCAATGCTTGATATCTACAAAGTAAATAAAAAATATGTAAGTTTAGAGAAGAAAATGATTTCCCCTGCGACTTTATTTTGCACTGCATAAACATTTGTACTCCACAATGTCGAGTTCACAGACATGTCTTATGTATTAAATACCACATTAACCAATTTTATTAGCAATCCCACAATTCGTAATTTACCGTTTCTTTAGGTAATTTTATTCAAGTCAGACGTCAAAGATGTATTTACAAAACTTGTTGTAGATTAAAATAATTCTATTTCTAAGAAAGCAAAAATTGCAACTTTAATGTATTTTCCTTATTGTATTATTCATATTCAAACGTAGTGAGAATTGTAAGAAATGAATTAGAATTTTGTTAGCTATATACTTCTCTGCAAGTTGTGAGACATTCACAATAATGATAGTTGCAAAGTAGTAGTAAGTTTTTATGTAAAGGTTTGGGTTTATGGACATTGATACATTAAAAGTAGTGTAACGAAGCTTGAGATATAGAAGAGTGGAGTAGATACATCTAAGCTTTATAATTAGATCACCCACCTACGTAGAACAAATTGTACACCGTTTAAAACGGCCTGAATAGGGTAGGTGTATGCTTATATATTTGATATATAATTTAATTCTAAAGTAATTGAATTACATTCACAATTACGTAGTGAAGTGGTTTGTAAATGACCTGATTGGGAGTGAATTGATATAGGTAAATGGAAGTATTCTTATGGTTTGAATTCTAACTAAAGGAATACAAAGCGAAGCAAATGAATGTTTAATTACCGATGTAAGCATTCACATAGAATGTGAAATTGGTAACTGCCAAGTGAAGTCACATCACAGAGTGACATTCCCATCTGGAACAGAGCCATTAATACTAAATCTGACTAAACCCGTAGAAAATGAAATCGAAGCAATGTATTCTGTTCTATTTGACCAGTATAGTAAATGTGACAGATAAAACCACGAAGCTAAATGCGTATAGTTGGGAAAACACTAGGGAAGGACAAGGTATAGTTAAATAAAGTTTATGAAATGTGAAATGTTCCCCGTAGCTAGGATTTCGGGATGAACTCTGATCTTTTCAAATTATTCACATATTGCATTAACTCCGTAGGTCTCGGTGGAAGGAAAGTTTTTGTCTATATTAGGTAGACTCCTTTGGCACAATCCGCCATAAACCACAAAATGCTAAATCATCTTGTACTATTCAGAAATCCTATTGGATTTTATGCCAATAGTACTTTTATTTCACTATTATGCAGGAGAATGTCTACCTCGTTTCTTTAAAAATCGTATGTGAATCGTAAGTTGGATTTTCCTTGCTCTAATGCACTGGGTAATAATATCATTGCTACGAAATTATTAATTATTTCGTTGTAGTAATGGTTGAGCAATCCAGGGGCAATGTAGTGGAATGTGTGCATTAGAATGGAAAGATATTTGTTTACCTGAAATGTGTTCCAAGTATATAAACCGTTTTAATGTAATTGTCCGTAGGTGTTGGCTTGGCAGGCATCCATAGACTGTCAGGCAGGAGCGGATGTAGCAGCCGTTAATGATGTGAGTTCTGCAATCAACGGTCTCTTCGACTACCTGGAGAAATCTCTGGGGAAAGAAAAGGTAATTTCACTTTCACATTATAACTTTCAGCTTACGTGCGCATTTATGTCTTTGTCTCACTGGTTTATTCAAAAGAGGCAGCTCTCCTTTTTGCTTATGGCTCCTTCCGTTTCTCTCATTGACATTTTTCTGTACTCCTTTATTTTAAAATGTGTGAACGGGCAACCCTGAATTTAGACTCCTTTAATATACATGACGCATGACGTAATATTCTCTTCACTTTCACCTATTTCACTCCAATTTAATTTTACCGAGACTCTTGTTATATTTTCACTTTTAAAATATTTTACATGGGCATTGAGCATTTAAAAGAGAAAGCTCGAAGGAGAAAGTTAGGCTGAATTTAGGCAGTGGTACCTCGTTGCCGGTGTTTCCGTTGTTGCCGGTGTTGCCGGTATACATTGTTGCCAAATAACTTTTTTACCGGCGACACCGGCAACACCGGCAACACCGGAGACACCGGCAACACATTCCACATACCCATCTGATTGCCTTTATCACTTATATTATGTAGTATAATATATAATAAATTAATATAGATCTAGCCGTCCATATAATGCGGATATAATAAACCTAACCTAAATGAATTAAACAAATAAGGAGGAATCTGGAGAAAATTGACATTCTATCATGGAATATAATGGATATAACATAATAATTTTTTACTCATAATGATAACTGTCGAATTTATTTATAGACGTTTCCCACAATTCCAGGATAACACAGGCAGGTACTGTAACCATTTCGATGTCTATTCATGTTAATTTAGTGACCGGTCACCAATTGTGGGAAACCTCTATTTCATTTATGTTATGTTTCATGTTTGTTATATCCGGAATATATGGACCGCTTGTTCAATTATATATTAAACTATAAGTGATAAAGGCAATCAGATGGGCATGTGGAATGTGTCGCCGTTGTTGCCGGTGTCACCGGTGTCGCCGGTGTTGCCGGTGTCGCCGGTGTTGCCGGTGTCGCCGGTAAGAAAGTTATTTGGCAACAATGTGTACCGGCAACACCGGCAACAACGGCAACATCGGCAACGAGGTACCGCTGCCTAAATTCAGCCGAAAGTTATATGAAGCGCTGCTTTATACGTACACTGTATTTTATACCAAAACTTTTAGTTTTAGTTCATCTTGTACTAAAGACAGTTTTACTTGGTCCTTGCCATGCCATGTTCTATCAACTTGTTTTATTTTGTCTTTATTACCTCTCTGTCCTGTTTTCGATTTCTTGCTAAAATGTCAAAGGTAAACTCTTTTTCCTGAGATGAACTGAAGTGTAGTACCTGGTAGAAGATCTTTTACTATACTTCAGGTATACATAGGATCAAAGGTAATGTTAATTGGCACTCACTTTGTTCTTTTGTTTCAAACAGGTTGAAATGGCACTGGCATTGATTTGTGCTTCTCGCTATGGTATTTGTGACTCGGAATTATTGGATCTGCTTGCTCATTGTTCAACATTCTGTTCCAGTGTCACTTTACGTAAGTTTATCCAATTATCTACTTTTTGGTATTCCACCCGACTGATCCTTTTTCTCTAGTAATGGATATTATACGTATTGTTTATTTCATACAATCACTAAATGTCTACCTGTGATAATAATTGTTTATAGAAAGAAATACAAAACAATCTAAAAAGTATTAATAGATTCCATTGGAAGCTTATAGTATTAATCTAAATCGTATATTAGCGATAACAGTAATGTAGTAAATTGGATTATCATGGAATTCAACCCATTAGTTGCACTTATTGCATTAAAATAGGTGAATTGACACGAAACATGATTTCAGCAATGTGTTTCATATCAGAGTGGCATAATAATAGTAATAATAGGTACAATAGGCATAATAATGTGTAGCAGAAGCATAATGGATGCTCCTTCCTTAAGATAAAATACATTGCGTAGGCAGTTAGCTATAAATGGAATATACCTATAAATATCTACTGGACAATAGTTTGGACTTTGGAGATACGTATGGAGAACGTGGATTACTTTCATTTTGAAAACTATTATCAATGCTATATTATGTCCATTCAGCATGCATCCGATGATAATGAATAGTAAAAGCGCTATCTGCTACATTTGAATAAGCTTCGCTAAAGACTACGTGGAAAATCTATCCCTTTTCACAAATGACGTAGGTTTTATAGGATTGATGTCGACCATATGTTCATTCATACATAGAAAATGATTAACTTTCATTGTATTCATCCACTCTCTTTCAAGAAAATGACAGCAATCTTTCACTTTCATTCTGAATTCTGTTCATACATTGATGAAAGAAATGACATATACGCACAAACATACGCAATTTATTGGAACATGAAAGAGCAGAGCGAGATAAACATGACAAGATGAAACTTTGAAATGTGAAACTTTGTGAAATGAATAGGATTGATTCTAACCAAAAAGCAAAGCAATATACAATTTCACAACTTATGAAAGTTTCAACATGTTTATTGATGTCTACTCAAGCCATACTTAAACCTCCGTATAATATTTGGTCATTATGGAAGTGCTGATCTTACACTACATTGAGACAGTCTCTGTTATTTGATAGAATTGTGTAAAAAAGACCTTGAATGAATCTGAAGCTCCTTTCCTTGTGCTTATGCTTAAGAAAATGGGATAATACAAAAATGCGTGGGAGAGATCATGTACATATTCTCTGGAAAACCTTTCTGTACTCGTAGGGGCTATTGCTTTCGTTAAGAGTTCTCATTCTTTGATTTAGAAACTACAAACATACTTCACAAACTCAAATGAAAACCCCTTTGTGCCTAAAGTTGAACTTTCTTTAGTTACGTCTCATTGCTTTTATCTTCTCCAGTTGTCATATCATACTTTCTAAATCAGGATGATAAATTAATTTCCGTTTTCGAAAACTTAAAAAACTCACATCGCAAACTCTTCTTCTCTTTATAAAACTTCATACCGTTATGGTGAAATTCATAACGACTATGGTGCTTGTAAAAAAGTTTACATATTAATCAACTTCATTAAAATTGAACTTAATACTAAAATCATTTGAAAATCTACGGTTTTTTGCAATACTGATATATATTACAGTAATATGTACAACCTGTACGAAAGATGAAAGGTAAATGTCCCTTCCTAGCATTCATATGTATTACTATATTCATAAGTTTCACATTCAAACAAGTTCATCTTGTACTTTAATGACGTAAGACTGTCTGTTGAGTTTACCTATAATAATTGGAATGGAGAATTTTACTCAAGTACCATTGACATAAGCCTTCAGGATGAGTATCTTTTGTATCTAAAGCTTGATTAAAAAGTATTATAAGTAAATGTGCCCTTGATAATGAATTTGGAAAAGCGAGCGCGGTTGAGGTCTTTTCCATGTCTACAGGAAAGTCAAAGTTCGGGTACAATAACCGTACCAGTTGCTCCATACTAGAAGATTATTTGTACTCTCTGGAGTATCCAAGGTCTAATGTGAACTTATTGGAGGTAGTCAACTGCTACTCCAGTTATGAGTGAAGAGAGGAAAGGAAAACATACGTGGGAGGAAGAGTGGGCTTTTAACTTGGTTTCCTTTGACTGACTTATTCAGCCTTTTGTCGTAACACTGATACTTGTAGTAAAGTAAGTAGGTATTATTTTAATGAATGAAAGTGATTTCCAGAATCTCTTCATTCACTTTGGGCTTACATGCGGACGTACCTAATATGTTATTGCATTATCTAACACAGAAAGACTTTCATCAATGGCGAAGTATATGTATTTATTCGTAATAATATAACTATGCAAGGTAATTGCATAAATGCGAGTAATAGTAACATAGAAGCATATTACATAACCATAACCAGAAACACTATGTACTAGGTAATCGAGTTATGCATAGTTGACATTGACATTTCAGTTGAGATTTGTATTATACAAGAAAAAAAGGAAAAAGTTTAATCTGATAACAATGGTACTACTTTATTACACAAGTATAAATAAATATCAGTGCATCGTGAGAATAAATAAAAATATGTAATGTGTAGTAATGTACAGTAGCAGAGATTGGATTTGATTTACACAATAAATTGTACAAAAGTACTATATACACATGCTATATACTACTATATACACATGAGTAGAGTGTCATTAAATAAATATAATTTGTTTGAGCAGTAGATTGGGCTCCAGCGAGCTTATTTCTGGCTCAACTGTGCCAAAGTCTTGGACCATTTATTGAGTGGGGTGTGGCTGGAGGGGCAGTGGTGACTCGCTGGCGAGACTCAGCACTAGTGGAAATCGTCAAGAAAAGATACATCGGCAATAAAGAGCAAGAAAAGAAGACACGTCAAGTACTTCTTGACTATTTTCAAGTGAGGACATAATTTTGAACTTTCTCTTACTTCATTATCCTTACATGCTCTTCCACCTTTTATTCCACTTACTTTTTGTGCGATGGAGGAGATTCTATGGAGTTTCTATGTAGTAAAAGTTTTTGTGTACTTTCGTATAGTTTTTTTAGTTTCCGTATTTTGAAAGCAATATATTTCTTTGGAACTAAAAGCGTTTATTTGTTTCTGCCCAGGGAAACTTCAAGGACAAGAAGAATGGTCGTAATATTAACGTGACAACTATTTTAGGCAACAGGTGAGTTTTTACGTCACTTTTACGAACTTGAGATGCACCTAGGAGTAAACGAAAGAAAGACATTTAATTATTAATGTTGTGCGATTTCCTATTCTTTATTCTTAGACATCACAGACGGAAATTGGAAGAAATACCTTACCAGCAGTTACATCTCAAGGGATCTATAAAAACGGCTTATTTATGTAACGTGGATTGGCTGTTGGAGAAACTACAAGTATCGGATGTATACAATGTAAGAATTCTGTCCGCTTGTTTTTGCATGGAATTCTTTCTGGGAGCTAATCTGGTAGTTTCCAGATATTTATCCAGTTAAAAGGATACCATGCAGATAATAATACATTGGCAGTGATGGTTCGTGTTACATTATTGTATTTAACGAGTATTCTTTTGTTACACGCAGGTAATTGAAGATATAACTTTAGAAACTCAGGGGGGAGACAAACGCAAAGATTCGGATTTGTCTTTGCTTCTGCAGACCTTAGAGCTTAGTGCAAGTGCTTTGAGTCACGATGGAAAGCAATTTTTCGGTCAAGTGTACGGTCGTCTTTTACCCATATTTCAAAACGGTTGCCAAGAATTCAACAAATGTCCGTTTGTTCGGTCTCTGTTCGATCGCTCTCAGAAACCAACTGTACCCACTTTCCTTCCCATATCGCAAAAGCTTCTGAACAACCCTAGAGACTTCAAATGTGAAGCACTCCCTCCCAGTTTCTATGAATTGGGAAACAGTACAAGTTATTTCGATGAGGTCACACGTCTCAAAACAGGAAACCAATATGTTGTTAGTTTATCTACGGCTAAAGAAGAAGTTATAGTTTGGAATGCTTACACTGAAAGTCCTGTGCGAACGTTGAAAGGCGTCATTAATCCAAACAGTATTCGAATCATAGATGATAAAAGAGTAGTTATATTGTGCGGGAGAGAATTGCAAATATTCAATTTGGACGATGGAACATTTATTAGTAAACTAAAAGGAGTGATGAATCAAAAAATGCCATATTTCGGACTCCATGACGAAAATCACGTAGTGGCTCTTTCCAGAAACCGAATGTATGTCAATCTTATGAATCTTGAGAGCGGAGACTGTGTAACGACATTTAAAGTTGGAGAAGATCGATTTCTCAATTCTTTGATTGTCTCCGATAACGGGAAGATTCTAGTTTGCGGTGATGAAACCCAAAAACCTTTTCCTTTGCTTGTTTGGGATCTCACTTCTCGAAAGCTTTTGTATGATCTTCGCATTCCGCATAATGAGTTTCTGACTCAGTACTCTGCGATTACCAAGGAAGGAAATTTCGTTTGCTGTGTATGTCGGGTAAGACTTGTAGACAATATTTTTCATCATTCTTTCAGCACCTTGCTATGCTATCTTATAAAATGATTGTCTTTTGTTGGATTTTTGTAGGAGGTAGATGATTCTGGGCCAAATTATATTGTAGTATATGATCTTCAAAGCGGTACTTTATTTAAGAAATGGAAGCCTGGATTTAGTACACAAGCCATTGCTATATCTGCTCAGGGGGGATGCGTCATCAATGCAATAGAAGACAATCGAGTTCTTGTCTGGGATCTTGTGACAGGTATTTTCTGTATTGAAATTTTCAAAGATATGTATTTTTATCAGCCCCATTGCAATATTTATGTACATAATTTCACAGGAGCTTGTCAGTGGTCACTAGAAAAACATACTGCTCCTGTTGACAACCTTAAATTAGATTCTAAAGGATCTCGATGTCTTTCTTGCGATTCAACTGGAAGAGATCGCACTGTCTGCCTTTGGGATATTAGCAATGGTAAGAAATATCGACTCAAAATTCAACACTTATAAAAATATTCATATACCGACTGTCATATCACTTCAGTACATTTTATCAAATGCTTTCATAATTTTCACAGGAACTTTATTGGCTTTATTTACACCCGATGTTCCTTTCTCCGCTTGTGAGGTTTCTAACGATGGAAATGGAGTTATATTAGGTAAGTATTATTTTACTCATTTTTACTACCAAGATTCTTCGGTAGATTTCTATAAGAATTCCTTTTTACTTTTGTCAGGTTTACGAGGACGGTCGGAAATAGCTACACTCTTATACCGCAACAACAGTACGGTGACGTGCAACAGGGTAGAAGAAAAGTATGGCGATGAAACCAATCATGGGAAAATAACTGATTTGAAGAAGCCACAAGACGGTGCTTAGTAGAAAATGTCATTATAGATTTTGTCATCAACTAAGTTTACATTTAATTCTATGGTTTGATATCAGTGATACGAAGACGTATCTCAAATTATATTTCGCAACTCTTGCATTTCATAACCAAGGACTGCCACAAATTGTCTTGTCTCTCTGTCACTAGTCACTATATACTTACAAGGTTACCCAAACCCAATCAAATCACTGTCACTATATATATGTAAGTATTACTGTCTTTTGCTCTTAATAATAATATATGTGCACAAACTTTCCCCAGAACTAACGCCTGAGCTACGCACCTTACTCAAATGAAAGAGTATTTAGTATAGCACAACTCAAATCAAAACAAGTTTGAAAGTCATGATCTTTTAAACCTAAAAATCTCCGTGCTAAGAGCTGAACAAATCTACATACCAAATAATCTCATGTTCACAACATTAAAAACTATTACAAACTTATAAAACCAAATATTACTTGTAAGTATATACACGAATCCTATAATATGTAATGAAAGTGTAAAAATCTCATATCCGCATTTAAAAAAAACTACAATTTAATCGTAGATCTGCTTATTGTGGAGCAATGCTTTCGTAGCAAGCAATGAACTTCCGCTAAGAATCTATTGCTCCATAAAACGTACTGCAATTAATGTGTTATACCATGGCATTTAGACGCGAATCGTAAACCGTAATCGATAATCGTGCTAAAGAAACTAATTAAAATGAATTTACTATAGAGTAGTAAATACATTAAGAGTACCCAGCTGGTTTGGGACTATTTCATATACACACAAACATAATGTACCCATAGTCTATACTATCAATGGTTAAGTCCGTAACGTAACCAAATATACCAGTAAATCGTAGTAGTATGTACTTAATGTACGTATTGCATAAATTATGCTATAAGATAATAAGTCTAATAAAAAAAATATCTCAACCAAACCCAGCACAAGATTTCTCATAAAATATAAAACAAATAAATACCAAATACTTCAGCTATTTCAGTATCTATTTTCAGTTTGTAGCCAGTACTTTTTAGCAAATTGTTTAAGTTGTTTTATTTCTATTTCACCTAATATGCTATGTTGTTAATTTTATAATCTCTGTCTCATGATTTAAAGTAGCTTCTTATTTTCACTTGTGTAGCAATTACTGAAATGGTCTGTAAAAGACTCGTTTGGCCCGCAATGCATTGTACTACAATTTAAAATGTATTAAAGCCTAGGCCATAATATTATGTGTTTGTCATTTGTAAAGAGCTGTCCAAAGATTGGCACACTGGCCAATAGAATCATACGCTTACATGCACTACATTTTTCAAGAATTTAAATATAATTAATCAATTATAATAATCCACCCATTTATTGAGCATAAACTAACGAAACAACTGAATAGTAGAACAATTTAGTAGTCTCATCCACAAAATAAGAAATGTGTCTTGTTAATTTTACGAAGGAAAGTATTAAGTTAGCACAGGTTGCTATTAGGAAGTGTGCACAAATTCGTTTGAATATCAATTGAATCGCGCAAGCATGACATTTTAATGTGAATCAATTAGAAATGTGGTTAGACTTAGACTAAAATGATAATAGTGCAATTTGTAAAAAATGTAATATAAATGTGTATACTAATAGATAGTTGCTGGTCAATGTCTATTGCTGTTGATAATTTCATTGTACCTTACATTTCAATAATATTATACGGAATAGAAACAAAATGCAAATATTATAGAGATTAGATACTATATTATGAATTGACTAGAGAATTAGAGACATAGATTTGTCTGTTCTGTAATAGAAATAGTAGTAGGGTTGTAAATTATGTAACGGATACTGTCACACATTGTATGTATTGTAAGTATGTATCAAAGATACCTACATTACATAGAAAGACAACGTCTTTAAGGATTATTTCAATAGACATAAATTCATTAGTTCGTTAAAGCCTATTTACTTACGTGTGGTTAATAGCTTATTAATTGTCGGAAAAGTCAGTCTGTACATTACTGTGACTTGACTTAATATGACTTGAGAAGAGCACAGTACAATCATTGTATTATTTCTGTACTTATACTATACCATACATACGAATACGAATCAAATATCCTAACTATGTGTCAGTATATACAAAAATGTATTATTATGTACAGAACAAATCATAATACTTTATCAAGTCTTGTGTTTCAATTTATTTGTAATTATATAATTAGCTATATGTAAATCTAAACAGACCTATATAAGCAGTGCTGTGAATATCATGAGCTATTTGTAGAGTGGTATATGAATCTAAATACGAACCAGGAAGTTACATTGCTAACTGCTGTAAAGAACAAGATGTGCATAGTTCGGAATAACTTTAAGTGTCAAAAGAGAAACCTTTACATCTTTTAACAATCAAAGTTATGGTTAGTCAAACGACTAAGATATTTATTATCTATGCAATTCTCCAATGTACATCTTGTTCTTTTCGTGCTTATGTAGATATATATGAAACAACCAATAGACAAAAAGATTATACGAATATAGAAGGACAAATAAATTATAATACATTTAATATATATGTATGTATACAAGTAAAAAGATCATATTTAACAATGATAGACATTACCTAGTATACATTTAGTGTAATAAGTAATTGTAACACTAAGGAATTGCAATAACAAATTATGTAAGTCTAAACGAGTCAGTTTTGTTTGTTCTTTTGCTATTTAGCAATAGACAACTAATTGGAATTGTAAATTTTTCACCATTGAAATGGTCAGTTACTTATGATTTTATATAAATTCAATTGAATTGATTCGAAATTGGTATTTTGATTTATAACTAAATTATGTAAAGTAAAAGTGCTGTGTTCCGTGAGTCAATCTAGATCCACCGATACTACAAGTCTATAGTAATGCAATACTACAATACAATACAATGAATGCTGTACCTATCGATTATTCAATAAATTGTAAGTCAAAAAATATTGTTGCTATGAACATTTCCTGATATTCAATTTAGGGACAATTTATTATTAACAATAACATTGCATAAAGGTATCGCTATGTAACCATCATTGCTCTATATCAAACATTCTTGAGATTCCCAATCTGACTCAACCCTCTCTCTATGACTGACCATCATCGTTGCTGTAAACCATAACATTCGATTGAAGTTCAAAGTCGATTTTATGTACACATGATAATATAATTTTACTGCTGACTTTGCGATAATCTAAGTCAGAATGTGGAATATTGCAGCTCAAGCTGGAACAGGAGTAAATTAACTTTTTTAAATTCTAAAACTAAGTTCTTAAGTGTAATTGAGACTTAAAAAGAATGATAAATATTATGATAAAATGTTCACTTTTTTACCACTAATTATTGTAGATGGCCATCGCTGGTTTAAGTGCGACATATTACGCTTTAATCCGAAAAAATGTCGAGGTAAGAACAATATTAGATTAAGTGAATTCTGTATTGTATTTGTCGTGTGATATTTTATTTGTAGATGGAGAACAGAGCGATGGATGATCTTGCAGCAGATTTACCGAAAGAAGACAAAGGAAATGGTAATGAAGGTCGAGAAGATATTAGTGGCAGTCGATCGGAGTACAGAATGCCAACGACAGCATCTCAGAATCTATTGCGGAAGAATTTTCAATTAATAGGGAAAGAAAGCGGTAGGATCTTTGGGATAAATGTAGCTCATTCAAATGCTCTCTTGGTTGAGAAGAATCGCTCTGAATCAGATATAGATCACATAGTTAATCGGACGGAGACATTTGTTTCGAAATCTGCCGTTGCTCTCTGCGGAGCTAAGAGGAGCAAAAGTGATTTTGACGTTCTGAGAACATTCAAATACCAAAACCCAACAAGGAAAGAAAGTGGTTTTGATGTGGACACGTTTTGTTTCGGAGAAAGTTCTGCTGAATCTTTGTCGCAAGAACAGGGAATGAATTCTTCCGTGCCAGTAAAGATTTGTCATTGTAAATATTCAGCTTCAGCTGAAGATATTTATGTTTCCCCATCCAGGAAAGAAATCGAGCCTGTAAAATGCATAAAGGATGAGAAACCTCACATGGATGGTCCAAAAGCTAAGTCTCCGATGACGGTCTGTCTTCCTCATCCAGATTCTGGAAAACTTTCTACCAAGAAACAAATGCAAGGTTCTCTACTCTCTGACGATTATATTCCTCGTCTGGAAAATAGGGAGTTTGGGACGCATAATCTTTCTCTACCTTCAACAAGTTCAAGTAAACGTTCTTACCCTTCTTACGATAAAGGTCACCCAAGCACCCATTTATCTCGCCCTGAGAAGTACAGCACATCTAAAATACCTCGTTTGCTTAAAAATGGGATTAAGAATAGTTCGGCAGTCCAAACTGAAAAGATTAGAGGAAAATCCCCTTCTGAAAATAATGAAAATACTCGTCATAATCCTTGTGAAACTAATTGTGACGATGAGTTTCCCCCGGCTGAAAACTTGTTGCCTTTGGAAATGGAATCAGAACTTGGTGGTCCTCTAAGAGTTTCCGATGACCCTGTTAGGTTTTCCACGTCAGATCTTAGGAGTAATAAAGAACATTATCTTTCTTCAGAACACCCCAGTTCTAGCATGTTTAGTCTGCCAGATGTCAACGCATTTTCATTCACTGTACCACAACAACCTCCTGTGGACATCAAGGAGAACAGCCAAATCAAAGAGAAGGATCTTCAAGTTCTCTATGAGGCTAAACAAAATGACCATTCTCCGTGTATTCTTGAACTCAGCACAGCTAATACATTTCAGATGGTTCGACACAATGTATCAACTCCTATTTATGCAATTTTTCGGATACTCTTCTTGAGCGCGAACTATGTTGCTACAATTCCTTTTGGAGTCGTCATGTTTTTCGCCTTTGTTATCATTGCATTTGCAATTTTTGTGCAAATTGTTATGCAATCAGGACTTTTTCAAGAATTGGACCAAAATCCTGCGGATTCAGCTTTCCCAGAACAATCATTATTGTAAGTATGAAAAGTTTTAACGCCCGCGTCAATGTAAATGTGCTTTAGAATGTATTTTCAATGTCAAACTCGAAATGAACAAAATGTTTTCATGCAAACTAAATTTACTGTTAAGTCATCTGTTTGTAATCAATTTTTAGTGCAATTCTGTGTGATTTACACGTTTATGAATAAATACTAAAAATGCAGTTGCTGCCTTCAACTGATTTTACATGATCAAAAAAAATGAGTCTGGAATATTATTTAGAGTATTTTTAATTTTATTTCTATCACTTTGGAACACAGAAGTACAATGATTAGTAAACTAACACCATCACTTTTTGAGACAATTTGAAATATTAAACAAGTAACAGAATGTAAGATAGATAAATATTATAATTCAATACAGCGTGTAATGCCCATGGTCTGACCTGTAGACCATTTTAGTTCTTAACATTCTAGAAATAAGAGTATTTTGATCTTTCATGGGGAAGCTCTACATTCGGTGGGAAACTAAGAGATATACAGGGCAAAGAAACAATTTCCTATTAACATTCTATTCCAAATTATTTCGAAAGCATGCTTTGAGAATTTGGGTTTCAGATCAGAATAGGGAATACCATTAAGATTTTAATCTAGGTCAGATAGGACTAGCATTTTCTCATGTAGTAATTGATTAGCTATTTTCTTATATAGGTACATCAGACTACATGCAAATTCTAGAACTATACCTATCTAACTTCAATTAGCTTTGATTAAACAATTAATATTCGATTTCGCAAGCACATGCACTTAATAACTGTCTCCCATTAGAATGTGTGCAAGTGCCAGTTACAAGAAATTAGGGGCTACGTTAATTATTATTGGATTCCAATTTAAAGATTGGACCCAAACCAAAATCTAACATTTATATTATACTCTAGTAATATTTTAAGATCCTTAATAAGCTGAACAGAAATTGAACACAAATCACAATCGAATAAAGCTTCTCGATTTCATACAACTTATTCAAAAAATACAGTTGCTGGCAGTTCTATTAACACAATGCTTTACCTACGTGAATATTATATTACACTTTTCTGCTGTTTTATGTTATACTTACAGTTGGCAGCATATAATATATAATACATATTTACTCCTATGCTTTACAATACTATATAATAAGTGTTTATAATACTCGTCACTTCTCTACATCTCTACTGCAAACCTTATCAAGGGTTTATCTATAATTCGCTGCGAGTAAGATTTAAACTAGATACCTAATTCTTCGATTACAGATATAATGGCAATGATTTTCTTAATAACAATATTTACTAGCGAACAACCAAATTCATTCCAGAGTTGACTAACAATACAAATTAACTTGGAAAGACTTCTTTATACATTTCATCAGCAATTTGAGGAAAACTAGTGCATCTATTCAATAAGAAGAAAAAGTACAGAGCAGGACTTTTTGAGATACCATATTTTTTAATTACCATACATATTTAGCCATCTAGCATATTATTCTGTCTGAAAAGATGAAAAGGATACGAATATATTTCTATTGAGATTTTAAGCATTAGCAATTACAGTATACGTACATGAATTTTTTGCCTATTTATTTTCATCGAAAATTCTGGAAAAACTTGACAATTTTTAAAGTTTTAATTTCATTTACTAGATGTGTACAATTTTCGTCACACTTGCTATAAAGCTAATTATTTTTTTCTATTTCTTCCTATGTCTACTATTAGATGACAAATTGTAGCAACATTGTTGTAATAATGTTGGAGTTGGGAGCCTTCAAGATACCTAATGAACAAATTGCAAAGAAAACAACCCTGGGACATAATGCCCAACAAAACTAAGCATACCGAAAACCTATACTCATTTGCGTTTTTTTTTTACTTTTTTGCTATTACACCTAAGAAAATTATATGCGATTACTTTTAGAAATTGCTAAGAAAATTAGTGAAAGAATAATTCCGAGGTGCACACTCTATGCACGGGTGTTTTAAAGATAATCGTAATTATAATATTGTACTTTACGTAGAAGAAATAAGAAGCTCTGTGTCTGTCACCAAAATAATGCTTTGCTTAAGACAATTAAGATAATATAATATAGAACACTCTCGTAACTTAAAATATACAATAAAAATCTTGTGAAATGCATTCTACTTGTAGAGATGGATGAACAAAGACATTCGTATGAATGATTAATGATTGGAAATTCAAATATGAACAAAACACATGTTAATCGTTATTTACAGAGGGCACATACCACATGCTAACTATCCGTGCAATGTCATAGATAACGAACATAATTTTCGTGTTAGGTATAACATCATCCGAATAGCTTTCTTTGCCGTTTCATCTGAATAATTTTGTAGTCCACTCCAGTTCACGTTTTTGCTCATCGTGTCACTGCACGAGTCCACTGATGCTAAGTGGGAAGGATGAGACATGTGAATGGGAGTAGAAAGTTGCAGTATGGCTTTTGAATTCTTTCCGTTGGTTGATTTGAGTGGAGTTGATTTGCTGACTTTACTGGATTTTCTTAGTTCGTTCGCATTCAGAATCTGAATGGATTTGTGTTTCTGACAGAAACCTGATTAGCAGGTCGTGCCCAAGACGCAATCACGAAAGTTTCAATTTCACATTCATTTTCGCCACGAACAATCTTAAAATAGCCATTTTCTCCCCAGCCAGGTCCCCACGTGTTGGCAACCAACTGAAATCATCAACAATTTACGTGTTACCATTACCATTATTATTATTAGTCTGTCGATTAGCACTGCCACTCTATTTACCAAACTCAGTTAAGTCCCTACTCACTCAACTCACATTAGCATTCCATTCAACTTGATCTCATTACTTATCGCTATTATAAACATTCGCACTCTCTTAAAAATGTTATGTACTACTCTAATTCAGTACTCTTCTTAACTATAACACTATCATTACAATATCTTTCTTATAGTACATCATCATCCACATTTTCTGCATAATAACAACATGAGTTTATTATTGAAGAGCATGATGAATAGCAAGTTGACTGAATACGTTCAAGTTTACTCTTTCATTCTATAGCTCTTCCAATAATTACTTGACCCAGAAACCCAATGAAAACTAAAAGAATCTTTATTTTTCGGATTCATAAAGTGTGAAGGTTGTTTCCTGCTCAGCTGACGAACTAACGATAAGTCAAATCACATCTCGCACTTTTGAGTCTATTCATAGATCCCGAATAGCATAGCACAAAAGAAAATCAACTAACACCATAGAAGTAACGTGATCTAACCACCCACACATCCTGCCAATACTAACCTACAGATATCTATAGTACCCATAATAATAATCTGCCTCATAAAAATGATCTTCTACAAGCACTTCTATTTTATCTACTTTTCTATTCCAGTCATACTCTGAATACACTTGAAGGCTTTCTATTCTCAGTCCAGGAGGACCTGTCATAAATATGCATGCTACACTTTTAAAATACTCTATTATATTTTATAGTCTATATATTTTCACCAAGATGAATGTCTAACCTGCTCGAGTAAACCATTTATATTTATCTTAGGTGTATATGACACTTTATCCATATCCTTTATGGTTTTATGTACCTGCTTTTGCTATATTTTTTGTACTAAACAAATATGCTAAGCCATAATTTATAGCATTTCATAAGGAAGAATAATTTACTATATCTAAAGTAGGATATAATAACAAAGAATTGAATATATGATATATAGTTGATATCTGTAATAATATTTAGACATACCCAGTAGTTGACCATCTGTCCTTGATGGAATTCCTCGCCCCAGCCCACAATCCGCACCGAATGATATCCCGTCCGTTGAGATGGTCTCAATCCCGATTTCTTATAGACACCTCCCCGGTACATGAAGAAATCTGCCGATACTGCCATCACAGCTGCAAACACATACACTGTTCTTTTACGATTCATCGCACTATTGTGATATTACTGCTACCGTATGACAAAAATATTAAATTTACTACAATAATAGAAATCGTCGTATATATTACAAATAATTGGACTTGACAGAATCTTAAGAAATTGGAATGCCTGCAATACGTAGGAATACAATATAGGAATTAGTCTTATAGAGCGGAAAAGACGGATTTTGATTTAGTGATAGAGATTACTATTTTAGTAGTTGAGAAACGTAGTAGGAGAGGTATAGCCCATTCATCTTTCGTATTAGCCAGTTGAGATGAGATTGTTTGCGAATATCTCAAACTGACAATAGTCATAGTTAAATACGCTTCCCTGAATTTTACTTGAATATAATCCTTATTTTGATATTTTTTGGACTATAAACCTATTTAACTGCCAATATTTACAGATGTAGTTGAGGAAAATCAAATACGCAAGCAGCTGGAGCTGCCTAATCAAATGATATTCGAATGCACGGTTTTATTCATTCTGCATTAGCGATTAGATAGCAGGAAAGGAATGACAAAACCAAACTCACCATTCACCATTGGGATTTGAAAAGGAAAGGAGAACAAAATCTTTTTGACATTTTCTACGCTTCGTGCACAAGAAGTTATATTTCCAGTAGTACGTTTCAGTTTCGAGTTTTCTCCCAAATCAAATCACCATTATTGATGTCCAGGAGAAACAGTCAAAGCCATGCATTCACGTAAAGAATTATTTTGCAATTTGTAAGAAAATTGATGGCTAAGGAAAGCAGCTTTTTCTTTAATCCTACCAGGCCTGACCTGACTAGACTTGTCGATGATGATGACAAGATATAAATCCCCAGAATAAAATATTTTTTATTTCAAATGTAATTGGAATGAAAAATTTACCCTGTACAGGTCCAAATGTAATGATTTCGTGTTTGATGTCGCTTTCTTTTGAGCTGATTCTATATGCCGGCTGACTTCGGTACAGCTCAGTTCTTCCACTCAATTGGTTAGCACTTCGACATTGGTTTATTTCCAAGAGAGATTTGATTTTCCGAGGAACCATGCAGATCCCACTCGAGCCCGTCGACCCACTTTCGTACGGATAGCAATCCTCATCCACAATTCTAATAAAATATTGTTGAATGCCAATTCAAGTCTACTACATACATATTTTCATCCAATGCTTCATATCATAACATACTGAACTGAAGTATCGCCCAAAATTACAAAGCTATGATGATAATATATTATGAATATTGTCTATTTGAGGACTAGATTACACAAAGGTTACTCGAGGACTGTCTCGTTTCATAATTCTCCATTGCGATGATCTCATACAATAACATAAGGAACAGCTGCAGGTATAAAATTCAACAAGCTACCAAAAGAAATGTATTCTTTGATACATTTCAAATGACAATTTACTGAGAATGCACACGCTACCCGAATCTAAAAAACTAAAGGATTTTACATTATTATTCGTCGATTTCTACGACAAATATTCTACTCGTAGTTAATGAGTTGGATATTTCTAATTAGAATTCAGCTTTGATACTTAAAAAAGAATAAAATACTTTGAAACCAGAAAATAATCCATGCCACCACTTCAGACTTAAGTATCTCAGAGTCTCTACTCTGACTGGGAATAACTACTGCATAAGGCACAGATTGGTGCTTTATAATCGTTATGGATTATAACCGTAAACCGGGCAATAAACTATAAACTGGGTATAAAGGCGAAAAATGTCAGAAAATATTAATCATTCATTCAAATGCTTAGAAAAGCGTCATCAGAAAATGAGAATTCTCCATTCAAATAGAAATAACTTGTAGGGAGAAAATGTTTTGGAAAGAGGCTGAGTGAAAGGAAACAGAAAATTGCTTTTTTCCCTTTTCTTTCTTTCCTTTGTTCAAGGATATCATCTGAAGCACATTACGACGACGTCTGAATTCCTACCCTTTGGTAATAAGAGGACTTTATGCCATATTCTGCAGTGTGGTAGTTGTAATGACTCAGGAAAATCTCGGAGTTGGCAATCTACAGTAGAGATATTTAATATTGTAAGTTTTCCTCGCTCTATACAATTAACGTATGGTTGTTGGTCGCAAATCTGCTTGGTCGAGTTCAGGTAGGTTGTTAGTGCATAGCATAAGAGGAATATATCTGACCAGGAGGAGTTTTAATTTAGCTATCTAAATCCACAGATCTACATTACAACGTAAATCATAAAAGACTCGCGTTTCTAGAGGAGTTCCTCCTACAATCCTGCAGCTTAATCTTTCCATGTATTTAGATAATAAAACCCAATCATGCATATCTAGCCCCGATTTTGCAATTTAAAAATATTTTGTTGTTCGTGAACTAACTTTAAGTTCATGTGCTCTGCAGTGTAATAATATGATATTTTCGTCATTCAAACTGTAACCTTACCCGAATCTGCGCATAAAATTCCAAGCTCTGTCCAAATGCCCACCAGTGCATCCTTGCTGGCCTCGGCTGTTGCATGCAACCAAATGCTGTGGTGAGAGAATGACGTTTTCAAATCCTTTGGACTGTATCGCCAATCTGTCCGCTGTAAAGTAGTTAAAGAGTCGTAAAATGAAATGTGGCTGAGCATAAACTTGTAATTTATGCAATTTCAGTCCGTATTCACCAATAAAATAAAATTTTCCTACAGAAACAACACAATTAGGGTGACGTTTCTGTCCTTGACATTGCTTTACAAAGATCTTGACAACAAATGCTCGGAAATATATAAACTAGTGTCTACTGTCTACTCCAAAGTCAAGCGAACATGGATTACATTTTACGCTTTTGTTTCTCTTTTCCTCCGGATTTAGAACTGGACATGTGAATTGGGACATTACATTGATACACTATACACTTGAATGCTTAAAGCATAGCAATGGCATGTTCTACAATATAATAAACTTCCGTTCCGGGTATTAAGCACAAGTCTTAGCTTATTCTCCGTCCATTTCGTCTTGGAGTATCAACAAAATACATAATACACACTAAAAATCCCACGTCCGTCCGTAAATACATTACATTAGGAAACAAAATACACTACAGAGCACAAGGCTGGAATGCAAGTTTCAGATTAATCCTCCTCTGTTGTGGAAATAAAACTAGATTTGTTCAAATTCAGGAAGTACGTAGAGTCAGTGAAGGAAGGAGTATATTTCTTTCGTCTTAGCTATAGGTATACGTACCGGTTACGGTGGAAGTAGTAAAAGCCCAGTCGGAGCCACACCATCCTTGATCTCTCACTCGTTGAATCAAATTAGGCCACTTTGTCCGAGCATCAAAATTTCTGGGCAGCGCACTTTCATCGTAAATGGATTTGATGGGCTCCATATTTTTCACCTAAAGCGCATAACAAAATGGAAAATCAGGGCCAAGTAAATACTTAGTATACGTAACTCCTCCGTCCAATAACGTTGCTCTAGCAGATTCCTCATGTTGACTTACTTTCCTAATCCCCTTCATCTTCAATGCCGAATCCATTATGCTACTCAATTCATTGCAACTCAATATCAATTTCTATTTGAGACAAGACATGCCAAACCCGTCTGAATCTCAACTCAGTCATAAGCATAAATTCAAGATAAGCTCGTTGGTCATAGGATTTGCAATCCATCATCCAATATTCCTTTCCGTACTCTAATTGGCGTCAATAGGACAAGTAACATAAGATTAAGGTTCTTCCGTCTTGTCCAAGTATCTACCCGATGCAAAGCAAGATCCAATGAAAGAACAAGTTCAAACTCTAGGACAGTGTGCAAAATAATGAAGAAAATCGAATCCTTTGGCAAAATTACGCACAATTATAACTTTATTTCAACAACGAGTCAAACCACAATTACAACGACTCTAGAATAAAAACTGTACGTAAAAACTAGTACCAATAACCAAAAAAGAGTCGATTAAAATATAAGATCGACTTTAGCACACGGCTTTCAGAAGCGGACTGACTGGACTGACGCGTCTCTCTCTTCTCTTAATGCACAAAAATGTAACGGCCAAACAAAATGGCGCACGTTACCAAATACAAAATGAGTCACACAGAACTCTATGCTTACAGCCCAGTTATACTCTATGACAAAACACAACACTCCCACCTTGAGTTACCACCCAAGGGGAACTCAAAAACATAGAAACTTAATTCAATTACATAGAGCAAATACAAACATCAACATAAATCATGTAATGCAAAAAATCAATGAATTCCAAAAATAAGCATTTCATTAATAAAACGTAGAACAAATACAAACATCAAAATATACCATGTAATGTAAAAAATCAATGAATTCCAAAACAAAGCATTTCATTAATATAACATAGAATTCACTGAATTCCAAGTCGCTCTGGCTGCTTCACATTCCGGCCAAAACGAGTCACTAGCTTCTTCTCAACCAACTCAGCTCTCTCATCCCCAGTGACTTCCAAAGGGTACAAGCGCTGTAACGGACGCATCAATTCTCCAGAAGAAGTCTTCACACGAGCCACTCTCACGTGACCATCTTTCCCCGGATACAAGCATAAAATCTTGCCCAGAGGCCAATCCAACCTCTTTTCATTGTCGCTCCCAATGTAGACGACATCTCCAACTTGCAACAACTGTCTCTCCTTCGAAACAGGTCCACGATGCACGAGTTGGCTTAAATATTCTTGACGGAAACGACGCCGTAAATCCTCCCTCACCTTCTGACGAAACCGACATCTTCTGTTCAAACCCGCCGCATCCAATTCATCAAGATCTGGTACTCCGTTTTCTTGAACATCTTGCAAAAACATCAACGGAGTGAGCGGCACCAGATCCTCCGGGTCTTCGGACATATACGTCAAGGGTCGAGAATTCACCACGTTCTCACAATCACAAATCACCGTCAATAGTTCCTCGTAATCTAGAGAGGCTTTTCCTAGAACTTTACGAAGAACAGACTTCAATAAACCGATCAGACGCTCCCACCAGCCTCCGTACCAAGCCCCAGACGGTGGACTGAAACGCCATTCGATTCTTTGAGCGGTAGAAACACATTTAATCTTCTCCCAATCCAAACTCTTGAAAGAATTCTCCGCTCCAACAAAATTAGTACCATTATCCGAGTACATAATGGAAGGTCTTCCTCTTCGAGCCACAAATCTTCGAAGGGACTGCAAAAACGCTTCCGTAGACAATGACGTGATCAACTCAAGATGTACTGCTCTATAAATAGCACAAGTGAACAGTACAATCCACGTCTTCTTACCCCCCTTCCGAAACAGGGGTCCCGCTAAGTCAACTCCAGTGACATAAAAAACACGGGCATCCATAACTCTTGCTTTAGGTAAACCAGCAGGAACAGGAACCACATTCTTAGCTTTGTATCTTCGGCAGACCAAGCAACCTAGAATAACTTCTAACGGTTTTTCTGCACTTAGTAATCCAAAACTTTTCTCTCAGAGCCGACATTACGACTTGCGTTCCTCCATGACACAGTTCCTCATGTTTACTTTGTATCAGCATCTTAACAATTTTATGTTGAGAAGGGAGAACAATAGGAGTCCGAAAGCTAGCGATATCATCTCTCCAGAAAATCTTACTTTTGATACGCCATACTCCATCCTCTCTTCCGGAAAAGCTTGCAATTTTCTAAGAATTGGGTCATTCTTCTTAAATGATTCTTGTTGCACAAGGCCAAGTACCAAAATTTCAGCAGCTTCCAATTCAAATACCGACAAGGACTCAACTTCTTGAGTTTCAAGGAAAACCAAGTTTCCAGTCAATCTTTTCTTAATATTCCTAGTGAAGCGCAGCATCCAAGCAACAATACGAAGAATATATTGATAATTGTTAGACAATCCAGACAGCCAAGTAGTATCCACAGATGCTCCTCTGGTCGCCAACACGCTTATCACCCTTTTCTTTCGTTCTTCGTTCACTACAGCTTCATCGTAGGTATCTTCACTAAGGGGCCAATCCTCCTTAGCACATCTTAGCCATGTGGGACCCTCCCACCATTTCGACTGAATCAACTGTTCAGCACTACAGCCTCTTGAAGGCAAATCAGCGGGGTTTAAAACTCCTGGGACGTGATTCCAACTGTTAACGTCACTTAGGCTTCTAATTTCCGCAACACGATTTCCGACGAAAGTTGCCCAAGTTTCGTCTCTCTTTATCCAATAAAGGGCATTCATGGAGTCTGTCCAATAATAAAACGGTACATCACCGAGACCAAGATCCTTCTTCACAGTACTTGCTAGTCTTGATCCAATCAGACATCCCAATAATTCCAAACGAGGTATAGTAACCTTCTTAATCGGCGCAACTCGGGATTTAGCTTGCAAAAGATGGACAAACACTTTGCCATCTACTTCCATCCGAACGAAAACGCAAGCTGCATAAGCTGCCATACTAGCATCGCAAAATGTATGAACAGACCAACCACTTCTACACTTAGAATATCCCCCGAGCCACCTAGTAATTTTCAAATCTTTAATTTTGCTCAACTGTAGCCACCATGTAGAAAACTTCAGGCCAACAGCTTCCGGGAGCACATCATCCCATCCAGTCTTTGAACCCCATAACTCTTGCAACATCAATTTTGGACTCAACATCAGCGGAGCAGTGAATCCAATTGGGTCAAATACCTGGTGGGCAGCCGACAGGATTTTCCTTTTCGTCAATCTTTCTTCCTGATCAGCACAAAATTTTCTCAAATCACATCTTAGCGTATCATCAGAGAGGTCCCACAACAATCCAAGAACAGAAACCTCCCCTGTCTTCTTAACTGGTATTCCACCAGGCAGCACACTTTGATAGGCTAATTGATCTTCCTCCAATCCGCCGGACTTACATACCCATTCGCGGAGATCAAACTTAGCATCAGCCATCAACTTAACGGATTCAAGCATAAACTTACTAACTTCTCGCTCGTCTTCAAAACTTGCAACGCAATTGTCCACATATAGAGACTCCATCAACTTTTCAGCGGTTGCTCGACGAGACGAATCAGCTTGATCCAAAACAAACTTTAAAGTAGCACCCAACAAAAAAGGACTACATGACAATCCAAAGACAACTCGCCGGTGCCTATAAACTTTGATTGTCTGGCTATCACTTTCAAGCCACAAAAAACGCAAGCAATCTCTATCCTCTGGTCTAACACTGATCATGAGGAATGCTTTCCGTATATCTGAGAGGACACCAAACTTATCCATCCTGAATCTTGACAACACAGCAGGAATGAGTTCCAGTAAATTTGGGCCTTTCTCCAAACAATCGTTGAGCGATGGAGAACCTTTCTCACGAGCGGACGCATCAAAAACAGGCCGCACCTTCGTGGTTTCACTGAAAGGCTTCACTACAGCTCTATGAGGAAGATAATGACCATAATCTTCTATTTCTGCATCACTAACAACTTCGATTATGCCTTCTCCCTCCCAATCTTCAAGAATACTTTGGTATTCTTTCTTACATTCCGGACTGAGCTTCTTGAGCATGGATGCAAGTCTTCGCTCTGCCAACAATTTATTCTCCTTCAACGGCTGATGACCCTCAATCCAAGGTAGGGCAACTTCATAGTGTCCAAAATCATCCACTTTCACCGTCTTGAGAAAATAATCCAACGCACTCTGTTGACATTCAGCTTTACACATTTGCTCAGCAGGATCCCGTATCCCTAACGTATCCAAATTCCATAGCTCACTCAAGTCCGCACATTTCACAAATAAAGAACTCGAAAATAAAACTTTATTCTTCGAGGGCTGAGAATCTGACCGTTTGATCTGTCCAGTGACGGTCCATCCAAGCTTATATTCTACAGCCAATAAACCATTACTAATTCGGTGTTGTTTGCCAGTAACCAACTTTCCAAATAAATCAGCACCGATTAGCAACTGGATCTCTTGCGGACACTCAGCAGCATCCGCCCAAACAATATTATTGTCTCGTAATTCATCCAACCAAGGTCCTTTCTTGACACGCGGGAGATCACCACAAATAGTTGACTCACTTAAGGCTTTGAACCGGCATACATAATTTCTGTCCACACTACTTACACGCAACTCATATTGCTGGTGGACCTTAGTTCCGGATTCTCCACCTCCAAACAATCCATGATTGAGTCGAACTTCTCCTACATCTTGGTATCCGAGACTTTTCGCCAGGTTGTTGACCACGTAGGTTCGTTGAGCTCCAGTATCCACAATAGCTCGCACCAATTGTTCTTTTCCATTTCCAAGAACACGAACAACTAACGTTTGTAAGGCCACATCAGAACAGCACACAAAACTGGCTAAATTTTCATCTTTCTTTTCACTACACACGGTAGTATCACCATTCTTCGACTGGCTACGATGACATGGTAAATCAGGGCACATGACCGCATAATGTTTGAGAAAACACACTGGACAATTGATTTTCTCTTTACAGTGTTTTGAAATGTGATTCTTCTTCAAACAAGAATAACACGCCTTCTTCTCCAAAACACACTTTTTCTTGTCATCCAAGGTCATATTCTTCGCTTGGAAACACTTGTAACTCAAATGTGGCTTATCACAAAAAATACAATTGAGGATTTTCGATTTTCCAGAATTTTGGTTACCCGTGAAAAGGCCAGCAGCAGTGGGGACATCTCTATCATTATCTTCTCTTTGAAGTTTCTTTGACATCTTCCCTTTACCTTCTTGTAATCCAAATCCAGAACGAGCCAAATTAATACGCTCCTCGCCATCTACTTCTCCTCTCAAAAACATCATAATTTGTGTGAGGCGGTTAGGGGTAGAATTCAGTCCATTTCCAACTTGATGAATGGTTCTACTCCTCTCCCAGACTCTCAACAATTCTTCAGGTAGACAGGATTCGACCAACGGAAACAATATAGCAGCAAACTTATCCGAGGTCACTCCAAGTGTCTCTAATGCCCGCAACTGGGCCTCTAACTTGTCATAAAGCGAAGACAAGCTAATTTTACGACCAGGGTTTGTAGCATTCGTTAAAACTAACCTTAGAAGCTCCCTGACGTACACTTCAACTAATGTATCTTCATTTCCGAACCGACTCTTAATATGATCCATAGCCTTCGGATAATTTTCGGCAGAGTGGGGGAAGCTGTCAACGACTTCTCTTGCTTTCGATCCCTCCAACGTAGCCTGCCTCAAGTATTGAAACTTGTCTTCAGGTGCAATATCGGTGTCTTCATCAATTTTTCTAAATTGACTCCAAAAACCAAGCCAGTCCTTAATATCACCACCGAATTGCTTAAACACTATTTCGGGCAGTTTGAATTTCCTTTTCCTATTCTCACCCGTTCTCGATGAAGTGACACTTAGATTATCTTCATCGTCGTCTTGATTACCTTTCTCACTTTCCAGAAAGCGTTCAACTTCGGATTGGAGCTCACACATCTTGTCACTATATTGCTCAACCACTTCCGCTTCTGCATCAAAGGCATCTTGATCAGCGTCCGCTTCTCTCATTTTCTCAGCGATCTGAACATCCATATCGGCCAACTTAGCATACTTCCCTTCAGCTTTTTTCAAAAGACACTTGACACTCACAGGGCAGCTATCATCCTTCTGCACCTCGTCAAGGAGGGTATTTGCCGTCTTGGTAAATTCAGATCGAGTGGATCCACGCTGCTTCCGTAGAGCTTCCATCTTATATCCAAATATAAGGCTCCAGGTCACGTATCACCAATAACAAATTGATTCGTTTCTTCCAAAAACAACAACAAAACTCACACTGGCCTAACCAGGGGCGCCAGATCTTCCGTCTTGTCCAAGTATCTACCCGATGCAAAGCAAGATCCAATGAAAGAACAAGTTCAAACTCTAGGACAGTGTGCAAAATAATGAAGAAAATCGAATCCTTTGGCAAAATTACGCACAATTATAACTTTATTTCAACAACGAGTCAAACCACAATTACAACGACTCTAGAATAAAAACTGTACGTAAAAACTAGTACCAATAACCAAAAAAGAGCCGATTAAAATATACGATCGACTTTAGCACACGGCTTTCAGAAGCGGACTGACTGGACTGACGCGTCTCTCTCTTCTCTTAATGCACAAAAATGTAACGGCCAAACAAAATGGCGCACGTTACCAAATACAAAATGAGTCACACAGAACTCTATGCTTACAGCCCAGTTATACTCTATGACAAAACACAACAAAGGTTACACCCGAGATTGTGTTCAACATTCTTTACTCCTCGTTCTACATTACAAGGGTTCAACTTCACAAGATTAACTACTGTCTGACGATCATAAAACATTCTATGCAAATTGAAATTTCCTCATGCTTTTCATCCAAGAAATTCAATTATTTTTGCAAAAACAGATCTTGCATAAAAATCTTTCATCCCCGATTTATTTTTGTCTAAAAGATCAATGCATTCTTTCGACAAGTTTCTTAAGATCGTATCATGAGACTGCACTTATTTTAGTATCGTAAAAATTGCGGTTTCATTTCCCGTGGTGTAAGACCAAGACTAATAACACTAAAAGGGAGAGGAAATGTGGTTTGCCTATGAAACTAGGTGAAGATTTAGGAATTAAGTCAACATGTCATGGACGTCATGTCAATTTTATCTTTATTAGATTCATTTGAGATGGAAGAGAGACAGGAAGCAGAGAGAGAATGGCGAGAGTGGGATACGTGTGTAGGAGATACTAAAATATTCATTTTGTGGAAACTAACGATGAGTAAGCAATAAATTCTATAATTGCCTAAATAAAGCTAGGAGATTCTTCCCTATTGTGTGTGAAAAGAATTAATAAGATTTCATCTTACTCCCCGTTCTGGTTCGAGGGTTCCGAGTCTGTAGAGAAGACCGTCGGAGAGTTTCCTGCCCCAGTATTCGGAATAATTGGAGGCGGACCAGCCGTAGCTCCCTTGATTAATCGTGTCAATGAGACTAGGCTCGATTACACAGTCGTCTCTTTCGCACAGCAATTCCACTTGAGAGGGATCGCTAGGATTTCGTTCGCATTTGCTACAAAACAATAAAAGGATTTGATTAGTCGACAAATCATTTTCCCAAAATTGAATTGCTTTTCAGAAAAAGCAGCATGGCATATCTATGAAGTGACATCTTTTCAGCTACAGAACAATGAATGGGATTTTAGGAGAAAACACAATGAATAAATAATGATAGTGAATGAATGAAGAGTTAAATGCTATGTCATGCAATTTTATCTCTTTGACAAGTCACAATAGCCAGTGAGCATTACTTACAGTTATGGATTTTCAATCTCTCATCCTGAATATTACCATAAAATACCATACTATATTTTATTACAAAGCAAATAATCAAGGAATTCAAACGCTAAGGACATTCCACATGCTTACTCAATAATCTTAAACATTCCACTACAATACTAATTCCTATAGTACTATGTAGAGAGGTATGGTTAAGAAAATGAGATTGTGACTGGAGTCACTGGACTGCAGGATTGATGAAGTACCTAAGGTTGAGTTGAACAAGAAGGATGTGTCTATGGGCTTTTAATACTCTACAGAAAAGGGATAATGGAGATTGGAAATGATCTGATGGGGAGTGAAAAAATCTCTTGTCGTCATAAATCATAGGAAGTCGTACTCGGGATACCTACTTAGCATAAGATTATAAATGTATACTAAGCATGTTGTCGAGTCAAGTTTATCTAAATCAGCAGAATCTTGTCATGCTCTCTTCGCCACTTGCTTGTTAGTTATCGTAATTCACTTTTACAAATAGGTAGGTGTTTTCTTCATGATTTACTACTACAGGCACATACGGCCAACCATTTATTTTTAACAAACAACTCTCCATGTAGGTATCAACTTTTTTTGCAACGAATTTGCAACATTCTTCTTCTACAATCGTTCTTTTCTACGATTCTCATCTTATACGAAGGCACGAATTTGTTATACTTACAAAGCAGGATAAACAAAGTACTATTATAAACTCCCTAAGGCCATAATATCATAATTAGATTAGAGCATTGCGATTATAATTTTTAGCGGCGTCTTTTTTCAACAAACACAAAAATGCACTTTGGAATATTAAAATAGCATGTGCCAGAGTTTGCAAATCTACTTACCATTGGTTGCAATTGATTTTGGTAGACGAGCCTAGGTCAAACCACTGTCCATTCGAAAAGCATCCTGTGGAAAATAATTAGGTTAGTTTTATTATCATTGTTCCATTTTGGTGTCCGCACCGCATAGATTAACAATATGGTCATTTTGTACCACTAATCACCATTACAATGAAGTATTGTCTACTAAAAGTAAACTATAGCAATAAGAAATGTATAAAGCATCAATCAGCCAAAAGTGTCTTGTCATGTCAATTCATATGAAAAGAAGTGACAAGGGAATCTAATGGAATTAGTGTGTACTTTGAATCATCATGATCATGTGATGCAATAAAAATGAACTCAGGTTATTATTGAAAAAGTAAATTGAGTTTATGGAATTTACTCTTGTCATGCTTTCCACTGAGCTGGGACAGTAATTGAACACTTTTGTTAGTCTTAAGTGCTGCGTACTTGGCGTTTTGTCAGCATGTCTTCTATTTTACTCCCTTGTTGTCAACGGGGAATCAAGAATTATCCGGTTTGCTTTTACAACCATCACATTGTTATTAAGTTACGATACAAATATTCTGAGTCTGATTAGTTGTAATGAGAACGCCAATGGTGACAGCCAAAGCAAATGCCCCAGACTGCTTGCCGCTTTGATGTAACCTAACACTCGCTCTTCATTTATATTTTACTACCGCCGCATCCGTTCCTTTCCCAGAAACTCTTACGCTATGTCATACAACAACCTAAACATAAACAATTTGCACTTACTTAGATACTAACTTCATTGGTGAGCAATCTATCTAATTAATACGTAGGCACATAACTATTTGTTACAAATATCAACATGTACATTCTATCCTTATACCTACACACATTGTAACATAACTATGTATTTACGTATTTACGTTGTGCTAGCATGTAAAACTGTAATGGGCTAATCAAACTGTTTTGACATGAGTGCCATTCTAAACTGAGCAGAATTACACTAACTGAACATATTTGGGTGTAGGGTGGGTCATGAGAATTGTATGCGATTGATTATTATTCATCCCCCGAGTTTCCTTACAGGTTGTCTCTAAATATGCATGTTTTTATATAGACCATCTGCATTCCAATGTTTTCTAATGAAATTGCATTATCTGTACTTGTGGAATTTGTTATGTATACAGCCTTCATTTAAAAATAACACCTGATACGTTCTTAATATCGCTTTTGATATCGGCCGTAAGCAGTTTAAGGTAGTAGAAGCTACGCTTGTGTAAATCATAACAATGTACTGACAGGAATGCAACTAACAAAGATATAAGCCAAGTACCCTAAAAAAATATCCATTACATAATTTTACATTTTTATTGTTCTGCAACTTTTGTATGTCTGAGTATTATTTATTTCATATGGAAATGTGAACACGTTAGCTTACTCATGGCCATATTAAAGTGTTGTTATTGTCATTTGTCCAGTATCAGTTGTATTATTATTCACTATAATCCGTTTAGCATGACCTTAAAATTACATAGCTATTATATCTTCATCCTTCTTAGTTATACGTATTTAAGAACGTTTTGCCACCAACGGTGAAATTAAGACACAAACAAGATCTGAATCTAACCGTTGATGATGAGTAATCATTTTAACCAAATAAAACATATTTTTACGACCTATCCTTAGAAATAATAACTATTTCTCTTACATAGTGTTACAAATCGACATGGGTGGCCAATGAAAAGCTCTATGTACCTAAGTGCATCAAATAACTGTAATTTTTACAAACTACAACGTATGTTTGTATGATGTGGCCTTAGTATGCAAATCATAATTTACAATAATTACCCATCATATCGCAATTGCAATCTACAATAGTAGTAAAAAATAACTTACGAGGCTCTTCAACACTTTCGGGTGGTGGGTTGATGGATTCTTTTGGCATGTTAAGACAAAATTCCCAGTAATCCGGACAACAATCAGGATTCTCCGTTCGGTTGCAGAAATGGTCACAGTAGCATAATGTTCCTAATATCGGTGTGGAGCATTCATCTGTTCTGCCAGGACAGCAACCGCCGATTCTCTTCCGACAATAATCTCCCTATTACAATTCAATGATTAGATTAACATAATTCCCTAGAGATTTTCCTCCGAATGCAATTACCCTTTGAAGAATGGTCAATATTTATTTATTTATGTCCACCATCGTACGTACCTACTCAATGTATTCTTACTAAGTAGTCAGAAAATATTTAGATGCAAAAACTTCAGTTTTTCTAAAAATTTCAAATTATTATCCCACCTGCTAATTTTATATTTCATATGTCATAATTTTTTTATCAATATTGTATAGATCCAACTGGAACATTTTGGACACTAATAATTCGGTCCGTTGCTGTTAACATGCATAATAAATTGATAACATTTATTTCTTGTGTTAGATACACTATAGGTAAAAAGTTCATATTGAAATATATTGTGTACGTTTTAACTGCCTAATTCGAGCTTCTGCAATAACATTCCAAAGAAAATGGGAGCGAGTGAAAGAAGTCAAGTCGACTGTGTAAAATGGAAATGAATGGCAACAATAAAAGTGCAATTAGACAAGGCCATTGAGAGAAGATGAGAGAGTTAACTCGTTTCATTGAAAGAGAAGACACATCTGCTGCTGTATTTCCTGACTAAATAACTACGAACCATTTTTCCTTCTTGCAACAATGTCTACAAAATTAGCCTGCTCTCCTTTTTGCCATCAAAGAGTATGTGGTCTCTTTTGAGCTCCTCTAGCCTCACTTCTTCGTCTGTCCTTCATTTCATCACGAAAGCACAATATCTTAGAATTGACTTGAGTCAAATAAACAGCAACACAAGTTCCACTAGAATTTACTGCATTTACTCTGTGCTTAAACTCGAATTTCGTCAGAATCTCCTTTCATCTCCTTTTCAACCACACGTGAACGATAGGTTAAGAAAACGTATCAAATAGCCGTAAACTACTTTATAGGAAATAGGTAAACAGAGAGGGAACGAAATCTTATTACTTTTGTCTCTGCTGGTGTGGCACTAAAATTTTAATTAAATGTCTTAGTTTACATAGGTCCATATGCACATACTATTTGCATAAACAAAATTGCCTACCTTATGTATTATATTTACTATTTTACTAGTTAAATCGTCTACCATTACTTTTACTAGTTAAATCACCTACTTTATGTGTTAAGCTATATTTACCATTTTATTAGTTGCATAATTTTTATCTTATAATAGCGAATACAAAAGAAACTATAGTAAGTATAGTAAAATGTATACATACCCGGATGTCAGAGAATGGTCCAATATTATACTGTGCGGAAATAATGGTGAGGGTACAACTAATGAAAAGTAGAAGAATGGGCCATGGGGTGAATATAGATTCCGGAATTCTTTTGTCTGATCTCATTCTGTAGGAAGTTCGGGATGATTGACACGAGCATTCGGATTCTGCTGACATTTTGTGATGAAATTTCTGTGTCTGTAGTACAGCTTTCCTGTAATCGTAATCAAATCAATGTAAATGGCATGTAGGGAATGTTCATGTTCGTGTAGCTACATTAAAATGCACCAGAAAAGTACGTGACTAGAAATGCATTGTATAATAACTGCAGAAAATGTATTTACACTTGGGTGCAATCTCATTTTATGCTCTGGAGCATTTTACGATATTGATAAACAGTAAAAATGTAATCTGTATGGAATTGTTACTACTAAATATTAGTTCAATGTTATCAGATGAGTGTAACAAATTGGATGATGTATTACAAGAGTGAAAAGTTGGCTAGAGCATGTAGTAAAAAACATTAAAGGTTGTATCAATGAAAAGATCACACTTTTTACCAACCTTCCCCGACAGGAAACTTAAGATTGAGATATTCGAGATTGTCGAGTCAATCGCTCTTCTTTCACTAAATTGTTTTGTTTGCCTTGTCAAGGTTTCAATCCGTTTCACTCACATGAAACAACAGTGAAGTCACAAAATAGGAAAACTGTATCACTTTTCGATTCGTCTTGTCACAGAGAATGAGATGCAAAAGTCAAAAGTTATTGCAATTTTTTATTAGGAGTGAGTGGAAGAGAAATAAGGAGAGAGTGGTTTCCATCCACTGATTGACGGATGAGACTGTTCTTGGTTCTGCTCTCCTGCTACTACTCTCTGATGTCTGAAGAGTGTTGGCTCTTTGAGACTTTTCTGTACATTACATTTACATAGGTACA
The DNA here is from genome assembly GCA_020055645.1 of Tomocerus qinae. Taxonomy (NCBI): domain Eukaryota; kingdom Metazoa; phylum Arthropoda; class Collembola; order Entomobryomorpha; family Tomoceridae; genus Tomocerus; species Tomocerus qinae. The sequence goes on along the minus strand of CM034547.1, from coordinate 14,269,769 downwards.
CAAACAAATGCTGACTGAGCGAGATGTTTGCGACGCTAGCCGAGCACTACGAACAAACTGTGGATTTCAAGGCAATGGAAACTGTAGCTAGCTACTACGACTCACAACCAACTCAAGTCCACTACTAACTCTACCTTTCCCACTTTAGAACCTCTTTTATTCTCCATCCACTCTCCTATATCTTACACCACGTTTCTTATACCACAATTATCTACCTACTGCACTTCCATATATATATATATCACCAAAAATCCCATACTACTCCACATAATACGCTGGAATCATATTTGCTGGAATGACACATACTAATACAATGACATCAACGACGTGTTTTGATCTCATTATTATTACACGTTGATCCTCATGATAAGCTTTGCTCTACTTACACAAATGTAATTTAGGATGGTGATGACATACTGCATTTTCTCTAACTTATGATGTCATTAATATAATATTCTATTATTGCACAGATAACACTGTACTCAAATATGCACTCTTTGCACAATGCACTTTATTATTATGCTACAAGTATTTTCTTAAAACCTGTGTGTACAGAATAAATTAAACTAAATGTAAATGCTGCTAATTTTTCATAGAGTCACAAGATTATACGCTGACTAGCAACTAAATATTTTATAATTTACGTCATTAACTATTAATTACCCGCATTACGTCCCAGTCTTTTTACATTGCAAAATAACTACAAAAATCATAATGTACCAAGATACAGGACCCATTATATAATCCAGTTTAATTAAACCAAGACTACTCTAACTACCTAAATCATGATACTTACTACAACATAGCTTACTCGATCGCTACTTTGTACATCAGCGATATGGTGTAATTTACGGGAAGAAGTTTTTCCGTTGTATCGTTGACGTTGCAACTGTTATGCAACTTAACAAACTCTATGGTAGATTAGACCGTGTAATACGTTATAGAAGCAGAAGCATGATTATAAAAAGCGTAACAGTACAACTAACGAGAATAGGTCCATTTACTAACCCACAATAAACAACACTGTTTTCTAATAATCTACTGAATTTAGCATTAGAACCTAATTTCATAAGGAACGATAAATAATAACTTGGGAATAGGATACGTAATCTAAGTTAAGTATAATATCATCTATATAAACGTACTATTAATACAGATATCTATCTATATTTTTCGTTGCAAGATAATTCGATCCAATAGAAGGGTTTTGTAATAAGGCTATTGTATTTACTTTTCGTGTGATGCAACTGCTATAGTTTAATGCAAGAAAATTGCTTTGAATCGTCTTTCAAATAGAAATCCAGAAATATTTTAGGATGATTTTATGTTGATGTTTACAAAAGAGTAGGAAATAGTAAAGCAATAAAGTTATGAAAAAGCGAGGGTAAAATATTTTGAAGATGATTGAAAGATGTTCATGACATTTCTCCATAATACTATAAGTTTTATGACATCGTGAAATAGAGAATCCTGCTGGACAAGAATGCAAAGGTCTGGGAGAAAGGGCTGTAACTAACCTACCTATACATAGATCTAATAATACGATGTTTTAGGTTTCTGTTTGCGTAGAAGCTTTGAAGCTGGGCATGAATTTCAATGCCAAATTGTGCAGATTCTTTAGGTATCTGGGAAGATATTCGTAATATGATAGAGGATGAGGGTGAAAAAAATGATGCTCTCGTCTCACATACTCAGGGAGATTACTTTATTTATTTTATCTTAAGGAATTGAGTGAACTGGGAGTTGAGAAGCAAATGGGAAGCCAAAAGTAAGCGAAGTAGTAAAGTGCGTACTCTGAACAGAGTCTGATGTATTTATCCCTCGCAATTGTAACAAGACATTCTCATCGTGTTCAAATACTACATCCAGATGAGACAGACGGATGAATTGAATAAACTGACTTGCACTGTAGCGTATCTTGTGTATACTACGGAATAATACTCAATGGCAAATACTAAAAGTAGGGAAAATGTTTATGACTTATGCATAGCTTTAAAAACACCAAATCCAAGAAGGAAAGGATTGTGTATGGATCTTTTACTATCAATATCCATTTTGCGAATTGTGGAAAAAGCTTTTGCAAGCGAAATATTTTATTGTTCTCCGGAAGCTCTAAAGTTATGACTAACACTGAGTGATGTATATGCAACGAACTGCCATTCCTTATCAAATATTTTGCCACCGTGCCAATTTCTTTATAAAAGTTTATTTTAATATTCCGAAATGTACTAATAGTAGTAGTTTCGTTTGAAAGTATCAATAATTCAATGATTCGGACTTAATCACCTGATAGTATGTAAATTGTAGGTCCTGTGTGTGTACTAAAAATATATTAGGACTTGAGAAGGAGTTGCCCATGCATATTTATCAGTGATCGTAATTGCACATACGTTAAGCAGATAGAAATATATATGTAACAATTTGCAAAGATTCCCTTTTCGTGTTCGCTTGAACTTTAAAAATAAAGTATATAAACGTAGAGAATGGGAAGTAGTATTGAATAACATAGAAAAGGCAGGCGTAAGTATCTTTTCTTTCTCATACAAGAGCTAACAACTAAGCTAACAATAACATTTATCCATAAACTAATGGCAAGGACGCCAAAGTAAGCCAACCAGTATGCATATGTACAGTAGTGGATATAAAGATAGGAGTATTATGTTGTAACTTTTATGCTACACACAATCGTAAAACTGCATAGTACTAAAATATTAACACGAATGTACACACACTCAATAAGGATAAGAATACATTAGAAATAATTAGCAAGGTGGAGGTCTGTCTTGTACTACGTAACGTACATATAAATTCACTAATCATCTTTAAGCGTTTCTCTCTGTGCAAATCCAAAGTACTCGAGCCAATCCTACTATAGAGAGAGAAGACAAGACACGCGCCGCATTCCATTCTTCCCTTATCCTTCCTTTGCTTTTTGGCATAAGATTAGTTATTTTTATAGTTTTTCAACACCTGCAATCTGTCTGTATGGAAAACCGATAGGGATTTAAATATATGCAATGTACTTCAAGGTTTGCGGCTTAAGAACAAGTGGATGTGAGTCTTCTGCCCACAGGCACAATGCTACTAAGGAGTGCACAATTTCTAGAATGGATATATCTAGTCGGCATTTCATTTGCATTTCAGAATTTGTCTAATGAAAAGATATAGCTAGATGAGATGAAGAGTCGGGGATGACATGACACTTGACAGACGAAAGCAAGACAGTGAGTCGAGGAGCGGAGCAAAGAGGCATGCAAAAAATTGGCTTAATTGTCCTTTTTGAACAACAACTGCTACTCACTCAAACGATTATTGCATTGAAGGCCCATCTTCTTGTCCTCCTCCCTTACCCACTTCTAATGGCATTTGCTAAAATCATGAAAGCAATTCAATGAGACGACGACAACTAGGCGCTTACCTACCAGAAATAATACAGTACATCGCGCACGGCTAAATAAATGGTAACTGTTCAAGAAGGTCCACTTTGTAGTGAACCCACTGGAAAGCATTAGTCCCTACACAATGAATTCGCTTACAAATCCTGTTCTCTATGCAGGCTAAATACTTCTTAGCACTTATCGTTAATGCTCTTGACAAAAGAACGCAACTTGCCATTCTCATGCTAATTGTCCACATTTAAACCTGAGAGTCCTCACTAAGACTCAGCTAAAGTAGAGAGATGGCCCATGTAATCAGATGTCATTTAATGCATCATTTGAACCTAATTGTTTCGAAACACATTTTCAACTCACTAATCCCAAATGAAAATCTACTTCTTCTCTGGTGGTAAAATGTACTAGAAGATAATCCGTCCTGAAATTCTATTTAGCAAATACTTAAAAAAAAATAAAGATGCGTACCTGAGAGAATTATTGCTAAAAAATTTGCCGTAATCATTACACACAAAAGTGTTTACAGAAAATGTTATTTACAATTTACAGTAGTACAAAACGAGTGTAATCCTTATCAAAGATGTAAATAGGCTTTAATTGACAGATCGTAAACTTGTACTTGTATTTTAGTGTAGTAGGATGTCTTTGTGACATGTTTGCATTACGTAATGGCTTAGAAATGTGTACGGCATACAATAAGAGAGTTTTGTGTGAAAGTGTAGTGTTTGCAGAATTGTATCATATACGGAGTACTATATATTTGTCTGTGCTCTCTCAGCCGATGGTATATAAGAATGATACAGATTGATATAGTCAAGTAGTACTATATAGAGTATAGCTATATTTTTAAAGAATAGGATTCGCCTCAAGTTTTAATCCATTCCTCCTACGCTATTCCTTGAGATGAGTTTTGTTGCAAAGTCAAGATTGGTTTTGGCTATGCAGAAATAGTATATACAATGTGCAAAAGGTCTCTGTCTGGCTTTGACTTGACTAACTGACTGGCTCCTTCAAACATATTTATCATATTTGTACACCCTAAATTAAAGACTTTAACAAATGAGTCATTCGTACAGAAATGAAGCTGGGGACAGAGTTCGAACTGTAGTACTACTACTCTATACACGTGTCTGCATGTTTTGTTAATGTATTATTTATTATTTCATTCAAAAATCGTGATTCTACGCTCAAAACAAAGGTTCGGCTTTTTCTCATCTTTGACTGAGCACTTCAGACATGTTAATATATAGAAACAGCATTTTCCCTCGGGAAGGAATTATCATTTGCATAAAATATAGAATACTTACAAAGTTGACGTTCTATGTCGATACATGAAGAACAAACAAAACATTTATGGCTACTTGAGCATGGTTTTCGGCTTTATTCCGACATCTAAAGAGGCTTAGGAAGAGTGGATGTTTATCTCGCTTTATTAAATGAATACTCTTGGATTGCAATAATATCTTGCATTATCTTTTAGCACAGTGTTAGGTACTACAAGTCGCAGATTTAAAATTTAACTTAAGTTCAGCAATAAATTCGTATCGTATAATTTGCAAATAATGAGTAAGATTAAATGTTGAATAAAATGTCAGTCGAGTCACAATAAAACACAATAGAGACACGAGTAGGAGAACAAATGGATGATAAAGAGCACAAATGGCAGATAAAATCTCATGAATAAAATAAAATATATGATTTAACTTTGGCTTATGCAGATCCTCTTTGTCCTATTGCATTGTGAATTGAAACGGCCTATACAATTTTCGACTTGCTTTTCTATATTATCCCCATATTATGCATTACAATGCACCAGGATTTATAGCTATATAAATAGTAAATGTTTTCTATATTATAGTCTCGAGGTTGAGGTGAAGTATTTGTAAATTCAAAGGAGGATGCATATAAGAGATACAATTATAAAGATGCGTACTCTCTGCCAGAGATATATATTTATGCTGCTGCAGCCAAAGCGAGTCAATTAACATAGAGCATGAAATGACGCATTAATTCTCTCGGACTAATAGACATTAGGCATAAAACATTACTACACTCCGACAGTTACTTAATGGAAAAATTACGGAGTAAATAAATAATACAAAAGTGATATTAGCAGTAATAGAAAACAACAAGCTACATGTACAGTGTCTGTTGTATTTATCTCGTGTACTTCATATGCAAATACACCAACACTGTTCCTTTTCGCTCATGTTCTTCTTTACCAACACCATCTGCTAACTTTCCTTATGATTTTCCTAACCATTTATTAATAAAATGACACTAAACTATTTGCAAGTGCTCTCAGTGTTTCGTCTTCCAATAAATTCATCCAAAAAACCGTTGAAAACCTTTCCAAGACTGTTTTATCATACCTGTCTATAAAAGTTTGAAATTATGCTATGCCATTTTATTGAGTTTATGGCTTTGACTTTATTTTCAATTCAATACTTGACATTTTTTCTAAAACTAATTTGAACAAGTCCTATTTAAAAACTTCAGATATCACTTATCTTCTTTCTTCAGTATTATTTCCTCAATGTTTTCCTGTCCAGCAGATATAAAACCGCGATCGACCATGTTACATTCTATCATTTCCATAATAATTATTTTTATAACTTTTAGACTAATCGAACATTTCAATTTTATTATCTACAAACTTAGGTTACATATTAATAAATATTATGTGTAAATATTATGTCATACGGCCATTTTATACGACAAAAAATCATGTTTATGCTAAAAATGAGTATTTTGATATTCAGAGTTGTAATTTGTGAAGATTTAAATGAGTAAGAAAAGAAGAAGCCCTGGCTTTAGATGTATTTAGCAATAAGGCAGTTAAAAGTAAGTGAAACAATAATTCCAAAGCAAAGGTGTAGTATAATACAGAGGTAAATCACGTCAAGTTGTTGATAGCCTTTGGCTTAGCTTGTGCTGCAACTTTAGTAGCTGCATCAATGATTGTATACTTATATACAAACTCTATAGAGTATGATCAATATAGCATCTAATAGTTAAAGTCGGTAGGACGATACGTTGTAACAAAACGACTTGTACTCTGTACTCAAATGCAGATCTAACAAGCAGAGTATCTTTGCTATAATGTCATATGCATATAATATATTAACTACTAGCTGGCTACTACCATTACATTTACAACCTAAAGCACCCATACAGTTTGTCTATTACAATCCGGAGAATTAGAATTAATGTCTGCAAGAGGAGGAGATTCTACCTCAGAGAGAGAGACGAGCAAGTAAAAGGATTGTGTGCAGGTTAAAATGTAATAAATCCTGGGTAATATATTTTGTTAAATGAGCGAGTCACCCTGCCAGTTGACACAATCTCTACCATCAAAACAGGGAATTGTCATTGTTTCTTGTAGGCTTGTCACACTCGCTTTATTGACTTTATTTTATTTCACTTATTATTACAGCTATACCTTTCTATGCCTTACTTTTTATTGAGTTCCTAAACGATGGATTAACCTTCATGAACCTTCAATAAAATTAAAGAAACCAATATCTAGTACCTTGCTCGTTTTTTAAGATGCCAATTAAATGAGATTTTTGCAAAATAAGATTGTAATTACATTTCTAGTTACCAACATTTTTCTACTAAGGCATGATCAGCATTATAAAGTGTCTTGTAAATCTAGTAACGTTTTGGTACAATTAGAAAAGGCCGTATTTATGCAGATCATAAATTTAATGAGTGTAATAAGCTGTAATAAAGAGTAGCATTAATAAATTGCGACTTGATTCGCAATGGGAATGATAGTGCAGCAGTTATTATTACATGGCGACTGTAGTCTGAGTAGCAGAGTAAATAATGCAGTGTTCATGTCGATTGTATCAAGCTCTATATGCGCCTCGCCCATACTTGCATTTACATAGATATTAAAGAAATTAAAGATGCCCTTATGGGTATTTATTTCCTGCACGTTTAAGCGTACTCTGCTTAAGTGTAATAGGCAATTATGTCATGTAGGTGCTTTATAGGCTGAACAGAAACTAGATGTGTCAAAGAGAAACGTTCGCCCGCCCGGAACCGACCGACTCATGGATGGAAATTCGTACTAAATGAAAAGAGGAGAGCAGTTAATTAATTTACACAACAATAGATAAGTCTTTAGTTTACAACTCTGATGTCAGTGTCAACTTACTCACCGGTGCCTACTGATACAGCAGAAATAATTGATGAACCATTATAAACACTATTCTCATGTAATTGTCAACTCTAACAACCTGGAACGCTCAACTGCCATTCCATCTCTATAGGCACTTATATAAACATTTGTAAGTGCTATTGACAATTCAGTAGACACAATGCTAAAACGACAGTCTTTTACTTTTATCTTTATTATGTTCGTTATCATCAGCCTCCTCCTCACCTATTACCCATTCCACGTGCACCTTAATCACTCTTCGTTCCTTACACAAGAGAAAATTGTCGAGCTTTAATATTATAGGGAATGCATATAGGATATAGTAATTTCCTGTTTCCATATTTATACACACACACTACATTTATAATGCATATTTCATGAAAATTCTAGTTCCATCGATGCTATGTACGAAGAGTTAATATGCTAATTGCTAAGGTACGTCATTGTAGCAAATGTTAATGCTGAAAAACAAGATACTGATATACTTGTGCCTATTTCTTATAATCAGTCTCAATAAGCAATTCGTACACTTAAATCATATTCTATTGTAATTGGGCAGCAAGGGTTAAGATGTTATTGTCAAAAAAACGTGCAGGAAGGTCAAGAATGTTTTAAATTGCCAAACTTTAAGCATACATAAGAGTACCACGAATTATGGTAGTACCAATAATATTTTGAGATAAATATTTAAAGATTATTTAGATAACCTAATGAAATAAAAATTCCTTGATATGATTTTTATCATTAAAGATGAAATTAGGTCTGTTTGATATAAATTGTAGTACAAATTTAAAAGATAGTATGCCTAAAGATAATTAAAATCATTTGAGAATACATTTTTGTGTACAATATTATTAACCGATCCTATATTGGGTAAGAAATATGTAGATAGTGGTATTATGTAATAGCCGTGGATCTTAGAGATTCATCTTCATTGTACAATTAGGCAACTTTATGAGACATTGCTTGACATTGGCTAACAGCTTTAATGGTCAAAAGTAGGAGTGAAGTCATCATTACTAAACAGCAATAAAATAATGTGGTGAGGTAGTATGTTACGTTTTTTTAATATCATTAGCAAGTGCATGCGTAGAGTAAAATTAAGTATAAAAGTCTGAAATGGCAAAAGTAGGTAAGGTAAATCATTACATGGTTGTTCTGTGATATGTTAATTAAAGTTTCAGTGTCAAGGTGAAAAGTAGATAGTTATCTGCATAGAGTTGCGGTTTTGATGTCTGTCTGTAAAAGCAGAAAAATGGAGTCAACTTCAACTAGAAGCCGCTCCTAGAAATATTCATCAGAATGTATGGAAATGAATAAAAATAATTTAAGTTCCTATAAATCCACAATAACATTAATTTACTTTTGTTTGCATTATTAGCACGTAGAGCGGAGGGGATGAGATAAAGGAATGGATATTTAACCCTGAACAAAACACCTCAGCGTTGTAAATTGAGGAGAGACTTGCTGACGGGACGGAACTAACTATCTAATCAACCATTGCAGAACAATAGAATTGAAAGTTCTGCCTCTTCTCCCTAAATTACCTGGACTATTTTACATAAACAATGACTTTATACATTTTCTTATTACTTTCAACTATTTTCTTTCTCGTCTTTGTGGCAATTTGTATTCTGAAACAAACAATAGTATTATTCTGCAAACTACGCCTAAAATGTCATTTTGGTAGATTCAAGATAAGTGATTGCACACTTGTTCATAAAAGAAATTAATAGGTGACTGACGACCCAAGTGCCAAAACCTTGTACATTACTTACTGTCAGAAAAGAAATTATTTTTTGTGCAAAAAATAGAAAAAATCTTACTACATTTCCCACTAATGAATTGTATAAATTCCTGTGATTATCAAGCCGACATTGTAAGTGATTGTAGAATTTATTTGCGATGTAATGAGTGACGTGAGTTGAAATGAAATTGTTGATTTTAATAGAAAATGACAGACAGGCTGATGAGAACAGAACTAACTTTAGAGATTATATTATTGCTACACGCTAATAGAATTCAGCCTATCTGTCTGTCGAAAGCAATCAATTAGCTTCTACACAGACTTGTCCAGTCGTGACCAAAAGCTGCACAATCAAAATCCTCTTAGGAATACTGGATTCTCTGGATTTCATATCTTTGCTTTGCCTATCGCTACCACTCGCTCTCTAATCGTAGCTATAATCAATATGCCATGACCAGAATGTGGAATTATATTCCATATCCCAAAGGATACAGCCCTTATACATCCATCATCCACTATTTAGTAACTCCATAGAGTTATATAATCCGATGATATAGTACGAAAAACAATAAACAGTTTCTGTAGAATTCTATCGTGGAATTTGTTATACTATATAGACAGGCACATGATATTTGAATCCAGCCTGCATTTGAATTAAGTTATCTAGGAGCATAATTTAATATCAATGGGAAGAATTGAAGGGAGAGAACCGACCGCCCAATGCTAAATGCGAGAGAAATCAAGTTACATGATACCAGATATTAATGCGTAAGATAAAATCAATTTCTGTCTAAACCAAGCATTTTCCAATTTAATAATAACTGTAATTCTCATTGCAAAGTAGAAGGCAAGGCTAAGACAACCTACTCCTCTTATCAATTCACAACGGGTAGGCCCAATCTAACCAACTACAATCTAAATCGTCCTTGCCACAACCTGCAAATAATGTAATGCAAACGATAAGTCGAACCTACATCTATTTATTGCCATTTTTTTGTTGTTACCGATATGTACTAAGAAATTATTAATTCTGCTACAGCCTACACTTATAAGTGAAATATGTAGGATCTATAATTAAGTACATAGGCATTGACAAGCATAGATATTTTTAGTCCTGACTCAAATAGCATAAATAATATATAGGTAGCTTGCATATTTTCAACCCACTTCAAATTATTTAGGGATTTAGGTATTAAGCAGTGTAATAAAATGTGCATAAGAAAAAATGAAGTGCATCAATGCACAATTTGCACATGGTACAATATAAAAATGGTGCATGGATGCGCTGTAAGGGAAATCACTTTGCAGTGCTATTACGGAATATTAACTGTAGCCCAAAAAAGTTGAGCTGGTACATAAATACTAGAGAATAATTCCAGAGTTTAGTTACATATTATTTGACGTTTTGTAGGAAAATGCTTGGAGGGTCGGAAGGCTCAATAGAGAAAGCAAGTTAAGTTAGCTAACTAATGTCATGTTCTGCCAAGGGAGCCAGTTCATCAGCTCAGTCCACTGAACTGTTTAACATGGTTAGACTGTAGGCATATTAGATAGAGGTATTAGTACTGGATTACTATGTATACAGTATAGATTAGTAATATGAGTCGGTTGTACGTAATTCTGTAGAGAAGAATGCAAAAGCTGAATAATAAATAGATGGATTGCTTTGTGATCCGAATTTGACTGGCATGCTCTGTTCAATTCATTGTTTTGATAGAATGTGCAGATGTGACGCTTGGAGCAGAACTCACCTTTAATTAGACACTGTTTTATCATTGACCCGATCTGAACTGAAAATCTCACCTCCTCTTACATCCTTCCTATATACTATTCCACAGAATTATTTATTCTACAATTTACACTATAAAAAAGAATGTTATATAGTAGTTGGTTATGTGTATAGTGTTGTGTGCAGCATCTGTCAAACCTGTCATGTCCAATGATCATAATGATAATCATAGTCATTAGTATTATCTCAGCTGTTCGTAGTAGTATAATGATATATGCATTAAACACACATGGCTGGATGTTACAAATATTATTATGCCACAGTAATGTGAGTAAGGAGCAGGGCAATAAATTCATAAAGTGCCCGAGAGGAAGACAAAACATGACATGGGCTGGCTCTTGACAGTAGCTCAGAATTTCAATGAATATCTTTAGCGTGTTGAGTTGAGTAGTAGGGAGATGAGACTGACATGACGTGACATGACACTGCACCACTAATGCATCTCTCCCATGCACATCTCCAACACATACTAAAGTAGTAAAACAATGGAAGGAGGCAGAATCAGCCAATTAATAAGTTGCACACACATTTATATGCACACAAGACATTAAAATTGTACTTAATATAGATATACTGTTCATAATTACTTGTGTATACATATTACTACAATCAATATCATTCTTATGTAAATTGAGTATTACATGGAGATATATTAATTTATTTTCTACTTGTATTTATGTAAGTAATTTATGTATATGATAAGATAACGACTATTTGACTGAATCATTGAATGTTATTGTGTGTGAATAATAAATTAAGCTGTGGTAACAAAAATCATGTCTCTTGATAACTGGATGGAGATCACAATCACCTTGGCCTTAAACTTAGTACGAATGCATAAAAGGAGAGTCGGAGATTAAACAGAGTCCAGATAGAATTACATTATTGTACAAGGAAGCTCAGGTCGTGTACAATTAGAAAAGAAGTGCCCGGTGGAAGGCGTGATAAATGTCGAAAAAGTAAAAGTGGTAACTCGCAAGACGAGAACATCAAACTGCCTCGTAATAATGCAGAGAACAAAACACGGAGAATGTTTTTTCAGTGATACAGATGCAGATGATGTGATAAAATGTTGTCTTGTGTTTCTCTGATGTGAATGGGCGTGAGACTCACGCTCTCCGATACAAAGTAAACATTAAATAGATTATAATATTATAATATCCTACTATCTCACATCCTTTCCTCCACTCTCACTACACTCTTCACCCTTTCATCTAATAATTAATACATGCAATGCCAAGCCTAGCTTTTACACTCTGCACTACTCCACTAACTCTCACACACGCTTCTCCCTAAATACGTAACTACTATTTATAAGTCCTGTGGTCGTGGTCATTCTAGGCCCGTCACACTCGAAAACTGAATTCCTTCGCAAATGTGCTAAAGCTAAATAAATAAATGTGCTTGGACATACAACCTTCGTGTTAAATCTCAATGGATTCAACAAATACCCATTCCAATACATGCACATCTATTATTAACTCTGTGCGTTTGTCTTATTTTTCTATTTAGCAACTATTTTCTTTAGCAAATAGATATAAATACCATTCTGTCTATACAAAATGCAAACACACATTCCCACTAATATTGTCGGTGAATAGTTAGAATTGGAATACTGTAAAATCAAAAAATAAATACGTACAGTTATTGATATTTAATTAAGGATCTATAGTGATTCTCAATTTTAGGAATAGGAACCCAGTTTCAAATGTTTTAACTTGCTTTTACATGAAGATTTTGAAGCAGTCTTATCTATTATCTATAGGTAAATGTATTATAAGCTAGTGAATTAAATTTACTCTTCGGCGTACATAATAATAAAATGAAGGAAAAGATATCGTGTGCTTATTAATTTATTTTCCAGGTTTTCATGTCCATTTTAGCGTAAAAATAATTAGGGTAAATCGTTTCGGTAGTATATCATAACAAGTACATACCGTAAACTATGAAAGCATTCATCTAGGTCATATTATTACCTGCAAGGGCTTTAAAAGTAATGTTTGCTGACTTGTTCTGAAAGAAAACAAGATTAATGCAAATTTTTACACAAGTATTCATTTAGTTGGTTTATTTAAGTATATGTGTCGATTGTTCTTGTTGTTATTAAGAGTTTTTCATGGGAAAAAATAAGCTCTACATTATTTTCTTGGATAGACAATCAAAGAATTCATGCAAGATTCTGCTAATGATATTCAACGGAGAAGTGGGTTGGTAGAATATGATATCACCATTATAAATATTTGGTTTAGACTTCAGGATACCTAATTTATGTATAAAAATGCAATGATTCATTCAACAATGAGTAAGTATATCATTCGTCACGTAAGTTGCATGTTATGTTAAGTAAGTAGCTAAATAGACAAAAAATATTGAATTTGTAGCAATTATACCAAACATGCCCATTTACCATTCAAGTTGTATAAAGTCTTAATATTTATATTTATAAGGCTGGTATAGAATCACAAAGCAGATTAGCTAATGCCCAAAAAGTCATGAATATGAAATGCTACCAGTTATGCTAAATATCTGAATCGTATGTTGTTCACGCTCAGTGATAGATTGATATTGTTCTAGTTTAGAATGCCAATTTGTGTTGAACAAGAAGGAAAGGAATTGAATAGAAACTCATGCACGGCGTGATACAATTGTTTATATTATAATGCATGAATCTAAGCGTGAATCTCCATTTGTTGACGATACAGCTTAAAATCATCACAAAATGAATGCACATATATTATTCTTGTGTGCCTAAGTACTTGGAGTATGCAAAGATAGAAGTAACAATGCCAAGGTACCTACTACGAGTTTTGTAGCTGGCTGGAACTCCGAAACGCGAAGGTACATTGTATTATTTGCCCTCGAACATAAGAAATTATCACACCTTCAAGAATTCAGTTAGTTGTTATATTTTTATTACGTACTGGTTTCACTCAGACATACTAATTATGTTAATGCAACTAACGTTATATGGGAAGATATAAAACTGGAAATTATGTATAGCTACCATCTACAATTCATAAAAAACTGGACACACTAACTCTAGCATGCTTATAAAGAGCGAATAAAGTTATATAATTATTGATTTTTTGCTGAGAGCATCTTATCTTTATATATTTCCCTTTCAACCTCATTTCTTTATTTATTTTGTTGAAGGGAGCCAGGGAAATTACTATATAGGGCTCTGCTCCAATTTGCAAGGTTGTCATTAGGTATTTCATGTTTGTTCACATATGTACATGATTTTATTATTCATGTTTTCAGTATTAGCGATGTTCTAATGCTCTCGTTATCTATTGGATTTCCTTTCGGCGGTCGGAAGGGAGTTGATGCCATTTTTGTCAGTCGTGATATGAAAGTCTATGTTGATACTCTTTTTCATTGATATCCTAACGCGTAACAAAGATAAGAATATATAAGACACACCGGTGCATTGTTACCTGTCAGGTGAAAAATGCAATTCCCAAATATCTCAGCATTACTCTACTCATTCCAGGTTGTTATTGTTTGTAGCTGTCAGTCAGAAGGAACCAAGAGCCAAGTACGAGCAAATCCCCAATTTGCAATTCAAATAAAAAAATGTTTTACTCTCATGCACCAATTTGTGACAGAGCAACTCTTTCGTGCATATAAGAATCATGTTTTATTTCCCTATAGTCTGGTCATCTGTTCTGTCTGGCCAAGTCAAGCAACTACAGACATCTAACTACTTTGATTATGATCTTAAATTCATTGGCACCTCCTTCGAAGTAAAGACCTAATAATTTCCCTTCCCTGTCAAACAGTTACAGCAAGCCGACATAAAAATCTTCAACCATAAATGTCAGTTTATTCCATTCTTCAATGATGTGCAGGATTTTTCACTCGTCACAATTGAGCCATTACTTTTTAACAGATATATTATTTACGTTTTTATGTATTTCCGATTTTATCATGTCTCTATTATACCCACTCTATCATCAAAGCAACTCTTCTGGGCCTGCATTTTATATGTAACCAATTAATATTGACCTGCTAATAATTGTAATCTTGTATGTTGTTTAAGTGTATCAGGGAAACACAAACGAATTTATTACCTGAATCTAATGTAAGTAGTAGGTACAAGTTCTTTTGGCCCTGCCATTTGTAGCATTGCAATCTTTTGTAATACATAAAATAGTTCGTACGTAGCTCAATAAAAATTTTATTAGTATATTGCACGTGTGTTTGCAAACATCATTATGTTGACAATAAAAATAGACCGAGAACTTTACAAGACTCGTAATAGAATGTTCAGGGTTATACTATTGAATTTCGTGAATAAGAAAACATACAAAAGTTCCAGACACACCTTTCCGTCCTTCTTAATATATTCTGAAGAGCAGAGTCTATATATTTATATGTATTACACATGCTATCGTGAATTTACCCTGAACGTGACCATAATAGACAGAGAACATGGAAAACTTTGAATCCTCCTTTGTTACAGAGTCATAAGTATTTCAACAGCTTTCTACTACAAAAAGAGTTTTCTTTGACATCATCATCCTTAGGACGTCATTTTCTGAATAATTCATACATTTTCCAATCGCTAGAGATAATTCTCTATCTGGAGACACTAATGATATATGACATTACATATTGGTCAACTATAACGATACGGCTCTGCTGACCTCCTACCTTCAAATTCTTGAAATCAATCAAGACTGTTTAATAATCTAACGGTATTTATTTATTCAGGTATTTTGAGTGCTCATGAGGTACCAGTCAGTAGTAGTAGCGACCATTTCTCAAATTCTAGTAGAGATGCCTTAAGTAGTTGGGATTTCTGAATCTGAATAAACACATCAATTCACAATGTCAGTTTATACGTCCATCTTTCATGTCAGTCGCTGAACATAGTACATACAAAGTATCTATGCGAAGGTTAGTGAAACTATAAATTCGTTATTGCACCTAAAATCAAAGTCAAAACATACGTGGGTTTACGTGAGAAAACATCAAGACACCAAATATCCCCGTTCGCCTTTTATCGGGATGTTTTCGTCCTTCAGTCAATAAACTAACAGCACGTAGTACGTAGGCCTTAGTATTTTTTTAAGAGTCAGACGTGTCCTTAACACGTTACGGAATATCAATAAAATCTTTCCCTGGCAAATTTTATTGTGCACCAACAGACATATGGATTAATGTAGTTATGTGGGCAGATGTAAACAATTCAAAAACGAGAATGAAATATCATGACATGACATGACGATGAACAGCCCCATATATCAGCATGTCTCTGTCATCCCATAAGATTTCAAGATTAAATGCAATCAACTTCCTATCTGTTCTGCACTTGATTCTACACGATTTACAAAATTACATTTGCATATTAGTAAGACCACCGACAATAGACACTCCGATGTCCCGTCATGTCTCCCTTCATTCATTTTAACCCATCTGCTCTATTTCTCACACTTTCCCAGCCTAGTTGCTGATATTAAATTAGATTAAAACTATCTTCATTGTCTGACAAATCTAAACTGCAACAAAACTTCATTCAATTTCTATCTACAAAGTAATATGCCCTAACAATAAGGGTTAGCCTTAATTCGTTAACATCATGTTTTCATGTTCTCTTGTTATTTGCAAGTAAACATCGCTATTTTTGGGAAGATGATAGTTTTTCTGGGAAACGTGCCTCCATTCAATTAGGATTTAGACATAATATATTCAGTTTATTTAAGGACAAGGACATACATGTTTGTACAGACAAACACAATCACAAAATTTTGGGATTTGCTACGGACATAAATACCTGAGCACTATGCCCCATTCCTTTTCGTCTCCCTCGCCAAAATCCTTTTACAAGTTTCCTATTACAACTGTAATCCTTTCTCCAAAAGGAGATGGAAAACGTCTAGCTCACTTGATACTTAATAATAGAACATACTTATCTGTACAATTGTTTTAAATATTCATCTTTCGCATAAGTACATCAAAATAGAAAAACGCTTACGATAAGTGGCAAAAGGATTTTCCCAAAAATTGTATGTACAATACTGTTTTGGGAATTGAAATAGTAAATGCTACTTAAGTTGAGTGCATAAATTGTGCCGAAGGTAGGAATAAGATCTGATTAATTAAATACCAACTCAAACTTCTAAACTGACATATGAACTGATTCAGATTTTTATTTTACTTATAAACCTGCAATTAAAGCATCACAAGATAATCCACATCCTATGGACATTCACTTGAAACCTAATCTGCCGGAGATTTAAAATAAAAAAGCCAAATGTATAAAAACGTCATAATAGTAGTAGAATCTACTAAATATTCTCATGTGTGGTCGTTAGGATTTGGTTGCGTGCTGACAATTCCAAGTTATGCAAAATTTTAAGAAAACAAGCAAAACTAACATCTATCTTGTCCCCAAAACCCAAAAGAGGCATCTTTACATGCACTCGTGTAGCACACGACTGATCTAAGAAAACATTGCAGGAAGGGAAATTCTTGTAGTATAATTTGGTGAGTAACAATCAGTAAAGTAGGTAACTCGGTAACAGTAAACGAAGGAACTATACTCAGGAGAACTTCTCCACGGTTCATCCTTCATTTTGAGTTAAATAATTCAAATTTGCGACAGATTATTCATTAATCAAGAACTGCCAAGAGCTCCTTCTAATTCCTCCCCTTTCTCCTAAAGACAATTTAATATTCATTCATTCTCGTCATAAAGTTTTGTTTTCTGATGTGATAAGATGATGATAATCACAAGTTGTCAACAGACATCGTCATTACTTCCATTATTTGTTGGTTTCAAATCCTTTGAGTCATGTCCCGTCCAGGCAAGCCCAGTCTCGGCTTATATTACTTACTACTATCATTACTGACCAGTCAGTTTGCTACATTTTTTAATAATACGTTTTCTATAAGAACAATTATCTATATACCGAATATACTTTTCAATCTCTTCTACGTACTTACAATTTATGCATATAACTTTCACACAGGTCGATATCACATACAGTAAACCTCAGTGCACATTTTTTTTGCAACGCAATACAATGCATACAATTACACAGCTTGATGTCCACATTGATTTTATCCACAACCTGTACATAGTCAAAGGCACAAATAGTATTCCCCAAATCTACTCCAATAAAGAATGCTTTATGGACAGTAAATATATACGAGACTGGTTTTTCATACGTAAACATTGCATTTGCTACATTTTTATATTACTCTATAGAGTAATATGTCTTTTTGAGTAATCTATAACTACATAAGTGTACAATGTTTTTGGATACTTGACGTTTTGCACCAGGATGTGCAAAAACTCATTTAACCAAAGTATTAATTCTCAACGATGTGAATAAGATTACTCTGTGGGCTTGTGGCTAAATGCAAATTAAAGGCCAGGTGTTGACTTGTTTCCATTATCTTTGATGAAAAATGAATGAACATGCGAGAAAAGGCAGAAATGCAAATCCAGTCCAGAACAACTAGAGCTACGGACCTTTTTAATGGACAAGAAATATGAATAACATGGAAATAAATTGATGCATTTCCTTTTTTGTCCAGATGGTCAATTTGTATAACAAATAAAATATTAGAGACCTGCTCAGTGAGTGTGCACACCAATCAGTCAATCTGTCATCGTCATCACTCAAGATAAAATCCTGCACAAACTATTATGGAGCTAGACACACACAGAATCATTTGCAAATATCCTCTACCTGCTGTTTCGATCGGATATACATTGCCTATGCAAATCACTATTGATATTTAATATCCGTTTCTTCACTGCCTTAAACGACTACTGGTCATCATGATTGAATACATTGATGTACAATATCTCGGGAAAATTAATTTGTTACATCAGATAGCACTATAAAAGCACAGTTTACTTATACACTAATTTTAATTCACTTGAAGAACCTGTGTAGCATTATGCATGTATGCCAATATATTCAGAATTTACAGTCATAAATTAGATGGCACTTAATTACTGTTCTTCTATTTCAAAATATTAAAATTACTTGCTTCTGTTTCTCTGCACTAATTAATGCTCCTTATAATTTGGACAGGGTATTGTGTACAAAGGTTTCTAATGTACTGCAAACTGTAATAATTGCAACTAGTTATGATAAATTATTGATGGGGCCAAGTAGGAATAAGTACAGGTTTACAGATGATACCTTTAATTAATTTCAGTTTGTAGTAGTGGTCCAACTCAATGGTATTCTAATTTATTGGGTGTGGTTTAGATTGACTGGTCCATTAATTTCACATAAGTAGCTACATTCAATAAATTTACAATCTTCTAAACTGGAAATTTGAATCTTAGATTAGATCTACAAGAAATGAACATGATCTTGATTACGAAACAACATGAATGCAGTTGCCTACTGTTTCGTCTTCCTCTTTTGACCCCGAAATTCCATTCGTTATTCAATGCAGATTGCTATCCTTTTTCCCTTGACAGTGGGAACTAAAGGTAACTTGATCAATATCGCTACATTGCTACACATATGTAACATTTGCAATTGCTATACTATAGTGTACTGTTATAAACAAAGCCATAAAGGGAATAAAAGACGAATAATAATTACATAAGAGAAATAAAAAAATGAGACTGAAGAAAATTGATTTACGTGCCTAATTAGATAATGCCCAGGCCCAGTCACAATTCACATTTGTTAAAGTAGTACTGGCGAGTTTACTTTCTCTATGTTTTCCAACCTGCCTTCTATGCTGTATGCAAAATATTCTTTGGTGAATTGTTTTAAAGTTTGCAAAATTCCGTATCTATTAATATAAAGCATGTAAGAGTGCAGATATTACTATTACTACTATTGTAAGTGTGACGTCTGCATCTGCTTTTTTCGAATGAAAAGTATAATTTGTGTGCTAAAGTAGAATAGGTATCACTTGAAAGTAAAACTTGTAGAGTTAACAAATTCCAATGTTGGGTAAAAAACCCTAGAATTACACAGTCCGTTGCAAAAGTACGAATTTTGACCAAATGTGACAAATGGGCAGGTGGCCGGTGACAAAGCTTGTTGAAAACTGGCTAAATTGGCCCATTGGTTGTCAATCTACTGCTTGGACCGTTATTTTTTGTTTTAAACAAGGTTCGTCATCATTCCATATGGAATACATTTGCTAAGTTTAGTCAACTTTCGCTAACGCTTTCGGGATTTATTGTGCTATAATGAACGACTGTGTGACTCTGGCTCTATTCCTCCTGTGAAGAGTTAAAAGCCATGCATATTGGCCGTTTTGCCCACTAGCAATTTCAAAGTTGGTTGTTCATGTTTCTTTTTATTTATTCGTCTAAAATGGAACACTGATAAAGTGGCTGTAGTAAGTTACACGTAGGCAAAATAAGTTTCTGAGATTAGGGCAACAGAATGAGATGAGGACTAGTTAGAGAGATGGTAAAGTAGAGAGGCTCATCTCATGTCTCTGAGAGTTTACAATTTAGGTGGTTGTTGAGTCTGTGATGTGCTCGAGGAAGGAGTAGTGATAATCCTCAAGTTATCATACTCCACTACACCAAGTTAACAAGGCAATGTTTAGAGAACTCTAACCTTTGGTTATTAGTAAAGTACAACTTGACTGTTCGTGACACATGTTTCCGAATAAGAAAAGGCAATTAAAATCTGAGAGTCAATTCAAATGTAATGTAATGTAAAGCGAATCCGTCCTTACTGTTGCTGACAGTAGGAATTTCTCTCCGCACTTCTCTCTCAGTCTCTCTCCAAAATTCTTAACATTTATAGAGGATGAAATAGTTGGAGAAAATCATGGGCAAGACAAATATTTAAACATTGTCAATATTATAGAGACTAGAGACTATAGATATATATCACGGTTGAGTATTTCCTTGGTAGAAAATTTGGTTTTAGTGAAGAGGGAGTAGGATAGCTAAAGGCGAAAATGAAATGCATGTCTTACCTGAGTAAATGAGTGTGGAAGATGAGACGAGATAGTAAGATCTGGTTTCAGATTTGATTATAACCAAAGGGAAGAGACCACAAGAATGTCGGCAAGTCGGATGAGTCAAAGTTTATGAAATGACACAGGATCTGTACGATAAAATCCGGATGAATTTAATTCTTGCCAAAAGGTGTTTGAATGAAACTGTGTACTCAACAATATGAAGATTTATTACACGGAGCCAAAGGTAATCCCTCCTTGTCCCAGTTCCAAATATGTAAATACAAGTGTAATAAATGGTTCTATTAGAAAAGTACAATATTATCTGTGTTTGTAGATAAAGAAAAGTTGAGCGGATTCGAGCTTCTGGTGAAGATACACAGAATAGACGAAGATAAATAATGGAGAGACGAAGAAGACAACGGGAGATGAAAGGCGAATCAGAGTCAGACTCAGTCGAGTGACTGCGTTCCTCCTTCAGACTCTTAGGACCCACACACAGTCAGTGTAACACACGAAAATGTGCCTGTATGCATGAATAGGTACTACTTTTAGTATTATACTACAGCAAACAGCGTCTAGATTCTACACTGCAAAGGTGCTATCCTAATATTTATTATGTACTCAGCTATTTAGTAAATATAGGCCACTTCTCGTGCTATACTTTGATTTGGAAATAGGATGAAAGAGAGCTACAGTACATGAAGAGTTGGCTAAGTAGTTAGTATGTGCAGGCTGACGATGACAACTTTTTAGCAAACATAAGACAGGTCTTTTGTAATCATCGTCAGTCAAGTCAAGTCGCCAAAGGAAAACCACCTCTCGAGATTGTCCGTCGTCGAGTCGAGAATCCGTCAGTCGGTCGGGAGAAATTGTCCGTTTCTCTGTGTATGTGTCGTGATGTTATGATTATGTATGTGATGTATGTAGTCTGTCTGTTCTGTCTGATCTTGTCTTCTCCACCCTCCCACTTCAACAAACAAACCAAAACTAAAGAGCTGCAAACGAGCAAAGTTTTTCGCACATTTTCAATTTGCAAACGCACGCACGTTTAGCACAGAGTTTGTGCTTTCTCCTTTTTTCTTGTAATTGCCCTTGAGAGTACAGTTCAGGACAGAACAGAACAGATGAGATTTATTTCTCACTGAGAGAACAAGATGAGATGGAAAAGTTCACAATGTTTGTTTCTCGTTTTATTCTTTTAAGCAAAAATCGAAATACATGCCCTTTCACTCTATCTTGTTGTGTTTTTCCTCCCGACCTATTCCCATATCCAGCTACATAAGATCTTTATATTACATGGACATCTGTGTAGATAGATCCAACTGTACTTAGTTGATGTGATAAGTGACGAGAGTAAGAAAATGTGATGAGAAAAAGAAATGTTTCCTTCACTCTGCCTACGTCTTTCTTTTCAATTGAGAATGATGGAGTACATTTGTAAAAGTGTTATCTATGTTCGCGAGATTTTTTTTCTTGCCGAGACAGATTGCTATTTGATTTGATTAGGTTCGAGTGTTAATGGATTTTTTCTGTAATTCAAAGTCAAGGTGAAAGATTGGAAGGATAGCGGGACTACTTTCTACACTTTGTACATTCCAATCCTTGTCCAAACCTAATGGCCAAGATAATAAAGAGAAAATAGAGCGTCCCCTTTCCTACTCTAGTATATTTTACTTATAGAAGTGATATTTATTTTACTTAGTATCGACAATTTTATTTTCGAGTGTATTACTTAGAATTTCTTACTTTCTTAGGGTGTACATGCATTGATGCTTAGATATTACACGCTAATAAATAGTGCAAAAGTTGTCATTGTCAGTTTCTAGCAGTTGTAGTAATCTTGAAGTATGATAATAATAATTCCGTGTCCGGATATAAAAGAGAAATATTTACTTATGTTATCATAGTCGAAACTTCTGGAGGAATGTATATTAAAACTTTTATGCAATTCTATATAGCGAGTGTTAGGTAACAAGTGAACAAAGTGTAATAATAATGACGCTTTTGATGGATGTAGTTAGAGTATTAGTGTTATTATCGTAGCTCTATTGAATTTTGCTGAAAAGTTGAATGTGTTAGTGAATAGATCGGAAGAGTGTCTGGAAGTGAGAGAACTCAACGTGAGACTGAAGCTGAAACTCGGTTAAGCCTTTCCTTTTCCTCTTCAACTTGAATCAACCTTCCCAATACATACCCTCCAATGTACACACACTCTTCAGCTAGCTCTACTGTGTACGTAATCCATATTCAACTCCAACCAACTCAAACTTTATGTGATGTAGTTCACTGCAGTTCAGCTCTCTAAACAAAAGCTAAAAGCAAAACCGAAACGCTTTCCATTCTCATCTCTTCTCATGAATTTGCTTTACAACTTCCGAACAAGAACGCATTTAACACAAGAGCCCTGCATTAGATTACACGATTCTTGCGTTATCCCCTATTGAACAATAGAAGTGCGTACTACATATAGAATGGATCCATACTCAATATCTCTATGTACACATGTAATCACTAATAAAATATCACAATCAGTTCCATGAACTTCACGTGCAACACAACAACACGTTTCCTCCTAACCCACTACATTTATATCCTCTCTCGTTCAACAAGACGGAACAAATCAAGTTTTAAAACTTTGCTACATAAAATGCATTGTATCCATGCTTATAATAACGCTTAATATATTCATCTAAAGATAATGAAATACACAGGATTTATTACATGTAATTTTGCCCACTTGTGTGTATGCAGTAGCATCTTTCTCATTATAATCGATCATATGGTAAAAGCACAATTGGATATAGTAGCTTTAAACGAGTATTATTATTATGCTTTGTAAAACTCGTTTACATAATTAATTTGCGTGCCTAAGCACAAGATTATTCCTTACACGACTTGCTCTACATACACAAGTCTTACTCAACTCATTATGGATAGATTACATTGTAGGAGGTTCACAAATCCCATGAGATACTACCCTATTTGTAACGTTTTAATAAATAACATTGGCACAATGTAAAAAGATCAAAACTTTTTGTAAAATCTAGTGAAAGCAATTCAAGACTACAATTTCCAATTTCCTCTAGCTTTTAAGTAGATAAAATATCTACCTTGATAAATGATAGGATTAAAAATAAGATTAGTACTTGCAACCCATTCATTAAAAATTGAAATCTGTTTAATGTGAGTTGGATTTCTCAATAGAAGATCGTATAATGGATAAAGTAGAGTGTATTTCTGGTCGCAATGTCTGTCCACATCAGTGGCTAATGGTTCTGCGCTGTAGCAAAGGAAAAAAGTTTGTCATCGTTCTATATTTTGAAGAGAAAAAGTTTTCTATGCATTAAAATGCACTTTCAGGAGTTTTCTGAAAAGTGGGAAAGGGATGTAAGGTAAAGCTGAGCATAAAGACTTTAAGGAAAGCAAAATGCAAGCTGAAAGAAGTTTTGTGTAGCCATCAGTCGTTTTCATCCTCACCGTCGTGTAAAGTTCTATATTATTCCTTGCTTTTGCCTCTGCTTCTATATTGTAAGCTATTCTCTCTACTAAACTTACTTACCTTCCTGTTCATTCTTCCGAAAGTTTATTCTTTATTTTACTTAAGTTGGTGGGGAGTTTTGTGCTTAAGTTTACTTTTAATGACTGTGGTCGTGCTACGGATATTTTAGGCCAGTCCAGTTGATTTCTTTCGAGATGAAAGCCTGTGCTAATAAAAGATCACCACTTTTACTACTACCTTCTCAGCTCACCAGAGTCTCCTATCATTTTTATACTCTGTCCTTAGGTGGCTTAGGACTCTAATGTACACTCCTAAACAATCCCCACTTTAGACTCCAGGTTAACTCCATTCTTTTTCTTCCAAAAAGAAAATACTCCAACTGCCAAAAAATGCCGCAATACTAAGTAAAGAAACACTACTACGTAGTTTATATTAAGCTGGAGAAATGTACTGCATATGATAGTGACTTAAGTGAGGCAAACATCTTACTTATTGTTACTAATAGCTCTTCCTGTGCAACTGGACTAACTTCCACAAAGTAGTCCGAGTGCCCGCCTTACATTTATTCGTACTTATGACTCACTATATCTATTACCAAAAGTCCACCTAAATCCCCATTACCCAAACCTTTTATACCAAAGTCACGAAATACAAACTAAACCCCACAACAACAATATCCAACTTCAGACTCTTACACTTAATCTGATACCATAGATAACATCACAGAATATACCTCTAAAACCTCACTAAATAACTATGCTTTTATCATACACTTATTACACAAGATATATAACATATACCCGATATTTCCCTACCATTGCACTCTTAATAATGTAGATAACACTCTTATGGATGATTACTTGTTTAACATAGACAATATTATACAACTCTGTGTTACGTTTTACTTTTTATGTGTAACAAATTCTTTTCGCCTGTTGTAAGTGCGATGCTACAGCTTCTTGGCTTATATTATGTTAACTCTTCTCATCAATAACTTTCTGGACCTGGACCATTCGAAGTAATTGCTTCCCTGTTGGGTTTCAGTTTCATTTTATACTGTATAGTGATAGGGTGAACAAGTACTATACAAAAAATAGTAAACATTCATTGCGTACTGACTACAACAATTGATGCGAAAAGTATAAACCACTGTTATGCGAAAAGACAGAAATCATGGTTTTGGGGTTTTAAACATTTTATGTATTTTTATCATTGCCATACTAAGTTTAAAAAGTATATTACACTATTACGTAGAATTTCAACTACTACAATTACAAAAGTAGCAATAACCTAGAATAATATTCCTATACGTTTTTTGTATGTTCTTAGCATTTCATTTTGAGGATACTTCAAGTTAACCGTTGAACGGTCAAAAATTTACTTTGACAAAAGTGGTAAAAAAACATGGATTTTTCTTCCCTGAAGAAAAAGCAGGTACTGCGTACTTAGCATTAGAGGCTATGTGCCAGCTACTTATTACAATGAAAGCAGGGGCAGCCAAAGAAGAGCAAGTGAGCCAACAAACTAAGATCGAGAGTGTACGCACTAGGGATAATACATGTGTAAGTTGCCAGTGGGTTTTTGTGTGAGTTGTCTTCCTTGTCTATCTCGGTTGCCGTTGTTAATGCCATCCCATCTCATTCTTTCCCTCTTATGAGATATCTTTATCTTGTTTTACTGGCTCTTGTGCTCTACAGACACGAAGATAGGCGTCTATATCTGTTTTATAGCTCCAGGATGATATTTCAAGGGAAACCAGGGGAATTGGACTGACGCTACATTTTATCCTGATCACTAACCATTATGCAACTCATTTTTGTCTAGTGCCTACACGGTAAATACAATGTACACAATACACAGACTGAATTCAAGCAAGTCTTCACTTAGCTATACATTTATGCAATACTTATAAGCAGGTAAACATTTACTTCCTTAATGTAGGTGTTTGTACTTGCCATTGTTGCTGCATGCTGTATGAAATCGTACTTATCTTTTTCAGATAACGATTTGAGTCAGTTACCTCCACTAGCACTTAACAACTAAGAAAATTCGCTCGTGTACACACAATAAATGTGCAAAGTAATATCGGACATTTTATAGTAGGGAAAACATTTAGCTTGTATAGATATAGTTGAATCACCCTTTGCATTAATCAAAAAAGGATATGCGTATAAGGCAGTTATGCTCTATTTGTGTTTACGTTTGTTACGCAAGTAATGAAAAGTGTTCTTCTTTGAATGAGCAAGTCGATAAGCAAATGGAGTATATAGCAGGTCGGATTCTATTGTTTACATTCTGTAGTAAAATGTGAAACGCACTCACGCAGTGGAGATTTTCTTAGCAGAAGATAAATGTTGAACCCAGGATGAATGAGTAGATAAAAGGGCATTGAATTCTGTAATTTATTAGAAGATGCTACATAAAATAGGCATAAAACTTTGAACGGGGAGAGACGAGACGAGGGATTTCATTGTACAGCAAAGTAAATAAACAAAATGATGATGAGTAGGTGCCTTGTTATTGTGTACCTACACTTTTCAATGGACAAGTCAATTTAGCTACTTAAGGTTAGTACACACAGCAGACACTCGTAGTCATTATTGACAAACATAACAGGATATTATTGGCCTCAGAAATTGCCTAATATAAATTTCAATTCTATATAGATCTTAGATAAATAGTGAGTAATGATGATGAAACGAGAGAAGCCAACATCAAAGTGAAAAGCATTCTGTAGAGGAGGAGGAGGAGAGCAGAATGATACCTGATATAGCGTGAATAATAAAAAGTAGGGTAAATAAAGGGTAATTTAAGCTCAACTGCCAAGGTAAAACTAAATTGAATGTGAAACTATGTAGATGCGTATGCTAATATAAGTACGCACTATACGGAGGATGTAAAAACAAATTATGAACTGCCTCAGTTTGCTTACTCTACAGAAATGTAAATAAGGTGGGATACATATGTCTAAATGTAGCCCAAAGTATTGACGAGTTGCACGTACAACTAGACTAGGTATACTGTACTCATTTATTTTATCAGCCACTTTCTTCCGCAGACCAAATTGCATATAAAAGTAGAATGCTTACGCACACTTCTACTACGGGGCTTTTGTTTAGTTTGCCAGAACAAGATTGCGTTACGTTATGTCAGTCAGAGAAAAAGTGCTAAGCGGTCAATGTCAATTTGAGACGCATGTTCAAGCACTTCAACTCAAATAACGTAATCCGTTGTAAATGGACCAACGATGAGACAAAGGGGCATTCACACTGTTTGGCTCCTTCATCCCAACAGAAAATATGGAACGAGCTTCGTTTTATGATGAAAATGGTCAAATACTCATCTGCTAATTGAGAATAAATTACTATTGCACTACAATCTGCTTAGTACGGACACTTGAAACAAAATTAAGACTTTTTATTGAGTCACAAGTCTCACCCAGGTAGTATCAATCAGCGAGCCAGTTCCATCAGTCAGAGAATACCATACTTATTATGTTATAGATAAAGTTTCCACATAGGATATATTACAGAAAATATTAGATAGATATCATAGATATGAAATAATATAAAATAATATAAAATAATATGAAATAATATAAAATAATATGAAATAATATAAAATAATATGAAATAATATGAAATAATATGAAATAATATGAAATAATATGAAATAATATGAAATAATATGAAATAATATGAAATAATATGAAATAATATGAAATAATATGAAATAATATGAAATAATATGAAATAATATGAAATAATATGAAATAATATGAAATAATATGAAATAATATGAAATAATATGAAATAATATGAAATAATATGAAATAATATGAAATAATATGAAATAATATGAAATAATATAAAATAATATGAAATAATATGAAATAATATGAAATAATATGAAATAATATGAAATAATATGAAATAATATGAAATAATATGAAATAATATGAAATAATATGAAATAATATGAAATAATATGAAATAATATGAAATAATAAAATTATAATATAGTATAGATTCGTATGTTCTAGGACGTCTGTATTTTCAATTTTTGCCCATTTTACCTCACTTAAACATGCTTAAACCCACTTAAACCTTAGAACAATTTAGACCAATTTAGACTAATTTAGACGAACTTACACCAATTTACACGAACAGCTGAACTAAAGCCTGGACTGTACTTCCCGTTTCATCGTCACGTTCTCGTTTTGTGACGTCAAAATGACGTCACTACAGTGGTTTAAAATTTTTTTGAAATATGATATGACTTCATTTTGACGTCAACAAACGTGAACGTGACGATGAAATGGGAAGTATTGTCCAGGCCTAAGCCTAATTCGTGATTATGATGTCGGATTCGTTACATTTTGGTTTCCTGCCTACCAGACATACATATAGGTACATAGGTAGGTAAATTCATTGCTTTATCAAGTCTACCATTATTAATATAGATACAGATTTATTTCCATTTTTGTGTGTACACTTTCAAACTGATTGGGTTATACAGACTCCAAGCTCATTCAATTTTTTTTATCGTGTAATCTTTGGGATAGTGGTACTGCTTTTGATCTTCCATTCATCTGCAATAACTAATCAGCCATTATCCAATGTTACACAAATACCCAACTCTCACAGCTCACAACTTGCTGTCTCGGCTAATTTTCTTCTGTTCTTTTCATTCGCAAATCCACATCGTCTCACGTTCCATTGATCAACGCAAAAAATCTTTCACTGGATTTTTTGTAATTTCTGTGTACATTGTACACAATCACAAGTAGCTAAAGCCTAACTTCATAACAATTCGTCATCGTTCGTCAAATAGGTTCTTAAGTAATTGTGTCAAAGTTTTTTTCTTCATTTCGATTCATACAAGGCAGTCATCGAATTATGCTTGTACGCATTCATATCTAATAAGACTGTTTACATTTCTTTTTTTACATTACGCCAGATGAAAGGGAAATGCTATCAGCGTTAACAGTAAATAGTTCAATGATCTGTGTGCTACCTATGTCTTTATCTGCAAATATTTATCTAAGAAGCTTACTTTACAGTTACATTAAAGACAACACAATTAGATCATAATGGTACTTTTGAATATTGCATATGCGTAATGAAAGCGAAGAATTTTGTCATTCTAAAGAACGAATGCGATCCGTTGTATTATTGTAATTGTAGTTACATTTTCGTATTCTCCAGACTCTGAGTGCACACTCAGCAACCTTTTGTATTACATCGATAGGCAGAGATGTATAAGTTACTTATAAATATCACTTTCCTGTGCATACTACCCAAAAACAAATGGATTGTCTTTTCCATTGTCACATTTTTGATTTTCTCTAAGCAATTTCGGGAATGAAAAAAATAACTCTTTATCCCTGTAACTGTGACGTACTTAGTCAAAGACCACTATACTATACTAGGCCACCAGTAATGTCACTAAAACATATGCTCTTTTACATGGTGTGCATATCATTGTAATACACCTAACCGATTGTCAGTTATTAAAGGTCAAAGTTCATTTCAAAGTAATACATCGTCTTGTACATGTGTAAAAACTTATCCTAAAACAAACATATGGTTGGATATGAAACAAAATCGATGAGAAAAAGAGCCGTAAATGGTTTGCTAAAGGGCTATGCTGTGAAATAGTAGTGTTCATGCATAGCAACTAGTACATGTAAAAATCTGACTCCCTGCAATAGTACCTCTCATACTTAATGCTAGCGTATGAGTAAAATCACTTACATTTCACACCCACGCAAGTAAATAGGATCATCAGATGAGATTTCAAACACGAGTCTACTGAAATCTCAATTCCATTTGCAATTCATCACGTAGGCCACAATATATATACTGGTGTAGTTTTCAGTACAAAAATCTACAGATAAAATTCTCTTTCGCCTGAAGCATTAAAAGTGCTTTGTAGTACTATTAGGTATAAGGTATAACATCGTTTCCCCAAGAGGCAAGTTTACCTTTACCTATATTTTAACCTTTAGCATAGAACTGATATTTATTGTGCAAATGTAGACATTCTATAAAGCAAAAAATATTATTGCAATTTGCAATTGAACCCATTAAATGTTTTAACTCAACATAATCCATTAGAATTAGAAATGATTGTCAGTACATAGGTAATTTACAATTAAAAGACTGAATCTAGGGATCAATGTAACTACTGCAATCTTCTTGAAATCATAGTTATGGGGTGATATGCAGTTCAGTTCAGGTTTGTTGTTTGTTATGTTTAACGCTCTGAGTATGGTTTGTACTGTATTTATTAACTGTATAAGACATTACGCCCAATTTAACGTGCATGTTAACAATGCACGAGTCATGATGACTGTTTCCATTGTAGAAGTCCAAGGTTATCATAGGATAATTTAAATTTAATGCTTTGAAACAATTATTAATCGTTTATGCTAAAAGGGTAAAAATTTAGATGGAATCTGGTACATTCCCTAAGCACATTAATGCATATAGTTTTATTAGTAGCCATAATTCTTTATAGTGATAACTGGTAACTACATAAATGATGGTCTGGGTTAAAGTTGGCAGGCTACAGTTGCATCTAAATAAACCCCAACGAAAGTAGGTAGCTTTAGACAATTACTATCTACGAGAACGTGGACTTGTAAAATTTAATAGGATTTTAGCATTCCTTCCCGACCGAGTGTGCTCTGCTGCCAAGAAGATTCGAATAATTTGAACATATAGGGCTAATATGTTCTACATGCACAAATTCTAATCCAATTCAGCCGATTAAACGTAATCGAAAAATTCTGGAGCCACGTCGTTGATGATGACTAAACGTGTAGGAAGGAAACAATACGGACATTACAGTACATTAGTAGCAAGGCTAGCTCTATATGATCCCCTTTAGAAAAGCATTCTATACTGTAATGCTATTTGGAGCAATATATTTAGTTCAGAGGCAATATGCGGGAAGAGGCGAGGCATCCGACTGGAAGTCATAAGTACCTCGCACAGTAGTAAATCTGAGCAAAGGGAAATAATCTGTAATGCCCAGAGCTAAAACTGAAGCAAGACCGTAAATTGAATTTTTGTCCACTCGAAAGAGTTCTTCCGTTTTCCTTCTTTTCCTCCATTCCCTTCCATTGTGCCACATGGAACGGATATGTAATAACAGAGAGCTTTTACAACGAATCCTTCTCAAATATTCTTCAATGCACTTCATTTCGGCTGAGTGAGTAAGCGGATCCGATAAAGATCTACCTTTAAGCCACATACAACTACTATTCGCCTCAAAAATTGGTACTCCGACTAGTCGTAGGTATGTGAGAAAGAGTATTGAAATGGCACAATAATCTAGAACACCGTGATCCACACTGATATCCAATAGCCCAATAAGCCTACACCACACGGCTACACATACCAACCACACACACTAATGCTAAAATCATTATTGTCTTGTACTCACAGACAGAATGCTATAAAACTCCCGTCTACTCCCCGAAATCCGTTTTCCACAAAATCTCATCGAATGCAGAAAATGATTTAGCACTAACAACCTTTTCATCAAAATGCGAATATAATCGTAAGGTAAATATGAAATTCCCAAGATTTCATTCGATTTCATCCGATTTCATCTGTATCATCTACATGATGTATCTATCAATATCTATCAAAATTGGATACATGCTACTGACTGCTAAACGAAAATCCAAAGATTACTCATTTATAACTAGTGTTTGATGTGGAAAGTGAATACATGATTCTAGGAGCCTTACAAATCATCCTGAACCTTAAAACCATATTCATTGACTTTTTAGGCTTCAAAACTTTTCATTCGAATTCATCCAAATTCATCTGATTTCATCTGATTTCATCTGATTTCATCTGATTTCATCTGATTTCATCTGATTTCATCTGATTTCATCTGTGTCATCTACATGATGTATCTATCAATTTTTTAAAATGGGAAATTGGCTTTTATAACGCGGGAGAAGCCTATATTACCAGTTTTCACTTACCCTACAAATAAAAATCTACCCTTTTCGTTTCTTGTGGCAAATAGCTAAATACTACTATCCGAGGAAGGAATTGCCCAGAAATAAGTTTTATTAGGGTAACAATCGAAAATTGGATACATGCTACTACTGACTGCTAAACGAAAATCGAGAGATTACTTATATTACGAACGCCACATTACTTTTCTGAATAGACCTCGCGAACAATGGGATTAAAAGATAAAAAGACAATGAAAGCCCTCGCTCGACTCGGCTCACCGAGGCATATGCGTACCTATTGAAAGAGTGCACAGTGGGTTTAAGTCATAAGAAAAGTGGACATAACGGCGCAGTGTAATGAGTAAGGAGTAAGGACTAGGAGATGGTTGAAGAGCATGAATTACACATTGTAAAGTGGCACACAAATAAATAAAGCACAAAACACTCAGAAATTAAACAATTAAAATTTATTTTTTAATCAATATTTTTAAAAATTATAAAGCGAATTGTTTTTAAAAACGAAAAGTCACACAAAAAACATTTTCCCATAAAAGCCAAATATTTCGACAAACTCGTACAAAAATTGACGATTTCGTTTAAATGTGAGATGTTTAGACCAGTTCACACATAAAACGAAGTTTTAGTATAAATGCGAATTGTTTGGTCAAACTCGAACTTAAAATGACGATTTTGCAAAAATACGAATTGTTTCGGCAAACTCGTACAAAAAGCGTAAATTTCGTACAATTGCGAATTGTTTAGACCAATTCGCAACAAAAACGAAGTTTTCGTATGAATGCGAATTGTTTACACCAATTCGCACTAAAAACGACATTTTCGCAAAAATACGAATTTTCTCGGCTAACTCATGCAAAAAAATTAAATTCGTATAATTGCGAATTTTCTCGGCTAACTCGTGCAAAAAAATTAAATTCGTATAATTGCGAATTTTCTCGGCTAACTCGTGCAAAAAAATTAAATTCGTATAAATGCGAATT
Source organism: Tomocerus qinae (assembly GCA_020055645.1). Classification (NCBI taxonomy): domain Eukaryota; kingdom Metazoa; phylum Arthropoda; class Collembola; order Entomobryomorpha; family Tomoceridae; genus Tomocerus; species Tomocerus qinae. The sequence goes on along the minus strand of CM034547.1, from coordinate 14,236,283 downwards.
GTTTTGACCAATTCGCAATAAAAACGAAGTCTTCGTATAAATGCGAATTGTTTAGACCAATTTGCACTAAAATCGAAGTCGCACTTATACGAAGACTTCGTTTTTATTGCGAATTGGTCAAAACAATTCGCATTTATACGAATTTAATTTTTTTGCACGAGTTAGCCGAGAAAATTCGCAATTATACGAATTTAATTTTTTTGCACGAGTTAGCCGAGAAAATTCGCAATTATACGAATTTAATTTTTTTGCATGAGTTAGCCGAGAAAATTCGTATTTTTGCGAAAATGTCGTTTTTAGTGCGAATTGGTGTAAACAATTCGCATTCATACGAAAACTTCGTTTTTGTTGCGAATTGGTCTAAACAATTCGCAATTGTACGAAATTTACGCTTTTTGTACGAGTTTGCCGAAACAATTCGTATTTTTGCAAAATCGTCATTTTAAGTTCGAGTTTGACCAAACAATTCGCATTTATACTAAAACTTCGTTTTATGTGTGAACTGGTCTAAACATCTCACATTTAAACGAAATCGTCAATTTTTGTACGAGTTTGTCGAAATATTTGGCTTTTATGGGAAAATGTTTTTTGTGTGACTTTTCGTTTTTAAAAACAATTCGCTTTATAATTTTTAAAAATATTGATTAAAAAATAAATTTTAATTGTTTAATTTCTGAGTGTTTTGTGCTTTATTTATTTGTGTGCCACTTTACCATGTGTAATTCATGCTCTTCAACCATCTCCTAGTCCTTACTCCTTACTCATTACACTGCGCCGTTATGTCCACTTTTCTTATGACTTAAACCCACTGTGCACTCTTTCAATAGGTACGCATATGCCTCGGTGAGCCGAGTCGAGCGAGGGCTTTCATTGTCTTTTTATCTTTTAATCCCATTGTTCGCGAGGTCTATTCAGAAAAGTAATGTGGCGTTCGTTATAACTAGTGTTTGATGATTGATGTGGAAAGTGAATACATGATTCTAGGAGCCTTACAAATCATCCTGAAACCTAAAACCATATTCATTACCTACTTTAGGCTTCAAAACTTTTCATCCGAATTCATCCGATTTTATCCGATTTTATCCGATTTCATCCGAATTCATCCGAATTCATCCGTATTCATCCGAATTTATTTGGTTTCATTAAATTTGTATTGTAGCGTGCATCTATCACTGTGTTAAACTGGGAAATTGACTTTTATAACCGGAGAAGCTACTTATATTTAAAATATTTATAAATAGTTTAATGTGAAAACTGAATAAATATATGATTCTAGGAGCCTTACAAATTATCCTGATTCACTTTATTCGCATAATATATTGCATACGCATACTATAAAAAGCTAAAATCACACATTACATTTACTTACATATGATGAGAGCTAAAGCGTGATAAATCAGTGAATTAAAATACGTCCCTACGAGTCTACGAGGGTATTTTTGTCGTGAAAATAGAAGTGTCGTAATTAGTAATAATAATGGAAGAAGAAGAGGAGAATGCATGTAATTCTAGCTTTTTGAAAGAAGTTCGTGGAAAACTCAAGAAAGGACTGCAGCCGACGCAAATGAAGTCGACGAGCAGTGACGAAACAGTAACTATTATACATTTGGAGACCTGAGGACTGAATCTATTCCATTTTGGTGAGTCATTTACCTGGTATTGCCGTTGCTTTATAAGTTAGTGCTGTAACAGTTCTAACATGATACCCCGTATTTACAATCACAATTCATTGGTAGCATAAAACTTAAAACGCGTGATTGAATTTAGAAATGAAAATTATGCAAATGATCACCTAAAGTGAATTTTCTCACGCCATAACATAAACTCCGAATTTAAATGCGATGTACAATAAGCAGATTCAGTGCTTCAGCATGTAAATATCTATTGAACTGAAATGACGAGAGTGCACTCAAGCAGAAATGATGTAGTACTGTAGCAGTGAGAGCAAAAACATGTTATATTGATGATCTGTACAAATACAAAAATGATGCAATATGCAATCATCTATTCCTACACACACCTATGCTTACATTAATACAATCTGTCAAATTTACCCGTGCACATTGCACTGGAAAATATGTAATAAAAATGCCAACATGTAGGATAGATAGCAATTAATATTTATAGAACACTCAGTTGCAAGGTGCATACTGTTCAGAAATGCATGTGTACAGTTTAGTATTCTGCATGAACATTGCAATTTGCATTTGCAGAGGACAAATAATATCAAATGTAAGTGGGCGGATCTTTTAGTACACGAACAAAATTGCATTTCATCCGGTTAAGCCGTTGTATGGGTTTAATTATACTTTTCTCCATTTAATTACTACTTTGAAACCTTATACAGTTTCAAGTACTACACATAACTGTTCGTATGTAGCAGATGTAATCAGTGGATAGTAATGGATTGGTAAATTGGCATTGATTTTTACTAGTAGACAAGACAAATATCCTACTAAAATGTTCCCAATGCAATGAACATGCCCTTAAGACACAGTTTTATATTTACACTTCCATTTACATTGCATTGCATGAATATTTTTAATTCAATTATCCTTCAGGAGAATGCAGCATCACGTCCGCTAGTCGTCAATTGAATTATTCTCGACTCAAAAATAGGTTTGGATACAGATAAGAGTGACTTTCAAATGGTTGAAGTCACATCAATCAAGTATTCTTTCATCAAATAACAAAAGGTTGAATAGTATAAGCATTTTAGTAAGTATTTTACTATACTGTCAATAACTTTAGTATATACTATTGTAAATACAACTAGACCACGGTTATTACTACATTCGGCTTATCGAGTCTATTTAGATGAATGACTCAATTTTAAGAATGGAAAATGGAAAGTATTAAATGAGTTAAGTTATGACTTGCGATTTAAGAAGTACAACTAAGGTAAAATAACAAAAATGCATCACTGTGTATGTACCACGGATTATTAAGACGAAAAGATCGACTGTCTAAAGTTGACTGTGACTAGACTGTGATTATAGACAATATAGAGTTGCTTAATTTAAAGATAAGATCGCCTACAACTGCTTACTTCTCTTACTTAACTAATAAAAAGTAAAACTGAAATAATTAATTATTGAAATTTTTGGCATCAGGTTATTATTTGTCTCTCAGATATTAAAACGAGTTCGATATACTTCTAACTTCTGTAGGACATTTTTAATCTAGTGGTAACAAGGACCGTTAAAATCACCGTACTTCACTTAATTAAATATTGACCCCTGCGGATAGTTTGGATTGCTTGTATAAATGTTTTAGTTATTTATTTTAAATTGACTACTACCAAGCAATAAATAGAATTTCTAATACAAGATAACAAAGATGCCCGTCATAGTCACAAAAACAGACATTTAAATATACTTTACACATTAAATTATTCAACATACTATTGAATAATTAATTTATATTATGAACATGAAGATCATACAGTTTTTAAAGTAGAGTGATCAAGTAATACACCTATTTCAATTAACCTTTGCAGGGTAACTATTTTAATTATAATTTATGGAATCTGAAATATATAAATCCAATGTGTTTAACTACATATAGGTGTCCATTACCATATAAATCGTTACATTGAATTTCTATTTTCTATTTATATGATCTAATAATTCTAATAATCTTAATCTCCTTTCCAACTCACATACATACTCACAAATAAGAATCTGTATATTAGAGATAAATTAACGTTTTCGATAATGTACCCCAACTCATACCTCTATGTACTAAATTTAGCACATGAAGGTATGCGTTGGGGTACATTATTGAAAACATTAATTGCAATATCAGTAGTGTATGTTTAATTAGTTGCATGGATTTATTACGGCAATGACTATTAAAATAGACAGTGATGAGGAACAATATTAAGAATACACAGATTACCTAGTATAAAGGTATAACGTACAGTTTCCATTCAATAGCCAAAGGCAGCGTGAAAAGATGTTTAAACTTCAAATATACTAATTATTGCTTATTATTATTTCATTAGAAAGTTTTTCATTCAATCGGTACTATTGGATTAACGACTGTTCTTCAAATGAGTATAATAATGTATCAATGTATCTAACATAACAAAAATGTAACATATTTAAATCTGTCTTCTGTCACATAATCGTCAAATTCTACTTTAAAATACAAAATACAATACAATCAGTCATCGTCCCTCATGATACTCCTTATCTTATTGGTATTAAAAACAGGACTACCTCTGTCGTCTCTTTCTCTGGTTCTTGACACATTTCTACCATTAAATCTATTATTATTACTGTACTGAAACCCACGGTTTTGGTTTAGCAGCTGATAATCTTCAAACACCCTAGAATTTCTTTCACGCCTTCTTGGGATAGTAATTTGATCTTGAGTAGCTAATTGGTCATCCCGTCTGAGTTTTCTAGTGGGCACAAACCGGAGGGATTTTGACCAATCTTTGGTGTATCTTAAATCAAGCATAATATTATTCATCTGGTTTAGAGTTAAAGATTTTCCTCCGAGCCCCCAATCAAGGTATTTGTCCAAAGGTAACTTCTTTAGCCTAAGTTTTTCTTTCTTAGCTTTGGCCAAGGATAATGGTCTAGGGTCCGTTTTGTCAACCATAGCTCCGATAATGTACACATCGTCTTCGTCAAATTCTTCCAAATATTCTTGGGCATTTGGGGACAAATACACAATATCTTTTTTTGGGAACAAGTCCAAATAACTTTTTTCAGTAATAATAGTGAAATAGTCATCATCATAAATGGTTGGAATAATTTTTTGCAAATGGTACATCACTTTTAAATCCTTGTGGGCATTACAAAGAGTGACACTAAACGGTTGAGGATGAAGCTTATTTTCTGTCAATGTTAATTCCAATTGTTTCGCACAATTCTTAGCTTCTTTTTCTGTCATATGTTCGTCATAACCGAGATCAAAGACGATTGGCCGTCCAAACTTATAGGCTTGAAATATTTTGTTGTGATAAAACTTAGCCATAGTGCTATCACGAAAACGATGGAACAAAGTATTCATACCTAAACCGTATTTCACACCATATTCATCGACTTCTCTTGGAAGTTTGGGTCCCATCCTCTCTTCTCTTAAAATTTTCTCTTCTTCTTTCCTACGGCGATCACCAGCTTGTTTCATTTCCACCTTAAAAAGAAAAGTGTAAAACCTTTTCCTTTGTGACTTCGACCGCAAGCTCAGAAGCTCCTTCCAACGTCCCAGTTTGACCTTTGATGGCACTAACATTCCTTCTTGGCTGTTAAATGGAAAAATTTGTATGCTAAGTTTAGCTGTGCATTGTTAATAAACAATAAATAGTCCATGAACCAAAAAATAAGAAAAAAACTGCTGCAACAAAGTTGGCAGCATGGCAGTAATCATATTGATATTATTACCGGTATAATTCGAGTTCCAGCTGAATGTATTTTACTTTCTCGATGAGCTCTGGGTCACCGCCGGTAATTGTTTGTAAATCTTCCTCGGTCAGAAATAATGTGAAATCCTCAGGCTTTCTGCTACCATCCTCAGGTATACCGGAAAGCCTTTCACTAGCTGTATTTTCATCTTCCAATTTAGGGTCTAATTCGAGTCTTTCTTTAGAGGTAGTAGTCAAGAATCTACACGAATTTTGACTTAATAATCCTTGACTTCCTAGTGGCAATGTGCAATGGTTAACATTTAGAGACAGTTCAGGATAAGTATGTATCCATTTAACTGAAGATAATGTTCTTCCACTTACACAACCCCGACTCAGCTTAAATCGGTGTCGCACCCGTAAACTTACTCTTGACAGGAACATGCTTACAACTGGAGAATAATAGAGTACAGTTAAATTTGATTTCAAAAAGAGTTCTGTTCTGGTTACTTACTGTTTGGTAATTTTGTATTTTATGAGATTAGAAATCGACATGAAAAATTAAGGGAACAGCAAAAACTGTTTGATTGGAAATGTGCAGTGCTGAAGTTGTATTTTGTGCTACAAACATTCTAGCGCCTTTTACCAATGATATCTACTTCAACTATAATAATCTTTCTTTATTCGCGCCGAAACTGCAACCAACAAAAATGCATATTTCTACTGGAGAAAGGTACTAACTAGCTTTCCCCATCTGTAACTTTCTCCTTATTTAATTTACAGCCAATAAATACCGCAGGGGTTTCTGGAGATAAGTAAATGCAATTAATCAGTTCGTGACAAATTGTCAATTATAAACTTAACAGAGCATTATTTATCTAGCAAAAATGAATTTTATATTAGCTGGCCAATAAAAATTGGTAACAAATCGTATAATAGTAAATCTAGAGAATTGACCTTGTAGGATTATTTTTGTGGATCTTATACAGCTGCAGTATTTGATTGAGAAAAAAACCTGAATTAGATTTTTCGATTAGAGTGACTCAAATAATAATAAATGACAAAGGTACAAACACAGAGTTATAAACTTAAAGCAACAATTTTTATTTCCATTTAATTCAATAATATTATGAGAGACATTCATTAGCTTTATGCGAAGCAACATATAGCAATAAATTACATAATTACATTACATTCACTTCTTATTATCAGTATAATAGTAGTACGCTCGTTACAACTGTATAATATTTTATACTATTTAGCTGAATTGGATGACACTTTCATTCTCTGTGAAGACAATAAATAGAAATCATCATTACAAGTATACACATGCACGAGTCATCATTCCACCATAAATGTTTTATAAATGTGTCTGAGATTTCAATATTAAACTGCTTGCTGTTATGTGATGTCTCCTGCAGAGATACAAGTAATACTTATTTTCTTATCAATCACTGCTTTGTAGCTACCCCTTCAAGTTAAGCTTTGCTATATTGCAAATAGCTGCAGTTAATTAAACCCATATAATTCATGTATCTAAATAATTTAATATATTTTCACCAACATAAACATCTAGACTATTATTATTAGTTGTCAATTAATTAAACAAATAAATTGTAAACAAACTACAGTACTTCTAAAGCTATTCAATAGTATAGAGAACTACCAACTAACTGAAATGCATATATAGACTTTGAACTTTAACTTACAAAAGCTATAATTAAATTAGTAATACGTTGTAAACACCGGATCGGATGCAATTAGTTGATCATTTAAGGCTGTCGTTAAGTTAACTAATATTTTTTGTGAAATATTAATAAGTTACCGTATCAGTATTATCGCGTGGCTCATCTCACACACTAAGTTAATGCCTTTGTCATTGTATACATAAGTGCAAGTGTAAGAGACGGCTAAAAGAGAACTGTGTATATTATAATATGTACGTAGTCTTAAAGTATTATATGATTAAGACGTAGTCTGTAAATAGGTATCTAAAAATATATTTATTGCTGACTCTCAACCGCACATATGCATGTAGTAAATAAAGTTTTGTTTTCCTTATAGCTATACAACAGAATCAGTGCACTATGTATAATGTATTTACGCTATTGTTAAGTATAAAGTATAAACTGATTTTCCTGGACTAATTTAGGTTAAATTATTTTCCTTAAACAGCCCTAAATCAATGAACTCCTTTTTATGCTTTATTTAGACTTTTAAGTTTTAGATATTAGATGATAAATAGGTTAGTCACTAACCACTAGTTAAAACTTATTTTATGTAACACTTTTATCCATTTTACTGGAACACACATCCTGTAACTATAGTATATAAGCCTGTACTTTAATCGAAATAAATATTCTAAGTTTCACTCTTAGTTTCACCCTTCTCTACGAAGTTTTATTTTCATATACATACGTGTAAACTAGCACATTATTACTTGCTCATTTAATGGTCAGAATCTTCGGGACATTTTCATTATTCGTATATTGCAAGATTCTGCATACCTATTTATTTGGCTCACCGTGCTAACCTTTGAACTCCGATTTCGTGAACCTTAAGGCCCACCATTTCCTCAGGCCCTTACAGGACACTCCGTGACATAGCCGTGCATGAACTTCTACGTTCTCCGGATACCGTGAGCGAGACAAGTGTTTTATACTTATTTTCAGCCGGCTTCCATATAAGTATTTCTCTCGTGTGTGTGAATGACTATTCTGCTAAAATAGTCATTTCGTCTCGCATTTTCCCAGCTGAGCCTAGTAGTGCTCACTCGATACACGACTTTTTTCAGACTGTGTTTCATAGTGGTGTGTGGCTCGCATAGCCAACTCTATTACATCGTGTCAGGCTTCTGTTCGGTTTTACAAACCTCACCGTTGCGGTCAGTGCAGTTGTTTATCTGCCACTCGCTCATTTTACTACTCGATTGTGTTTACTACTGCTATTATTGTGTCGCCTGACTCGATCCGTGCTCGATTTACATTCCGTCGATTTTCTTACGTTTTGTGCAGTCCATGTGTTCATTCATCGGACTTTTGTTTCCAACCAGCGACGGTCTCACCTCTACTCACCATCTCTCTCATCGTGGATTTATTCGCACTTGGCTTCCGAATTACTTTCCGATCCAGTGCCAACAAAAGGTCAGATTTTTTTTCTTCTATGCCCCCACTGTCCCTTTATTTTTTCGGTGGCCAGGGCTTGTCATTTTGACAATCATAGCACTTACATCCATATATGTTCTCGTGGCAGTCATAGCACTAGCTATGGTACCTAGCCAATGAGTGACCCTCAGGATGAACAATCCCCCACATCTAGTAGAGCATACACTAGACAGCAAGGGCAGGCCCAACTCCCTGCACACTTTGACCTTACAAAAAGCCCATATACAGAAGCAAGAAATAGAAATCAACAAATTGCAAGTAGTACAGCCAGTACTAAAACAAACCCCGACGAAGAACTTATCTCTGACGACGAATTTCTGGCAAAGCTCAGGCGCATCCAACAATCCATCCCTGATCCAAAAAGGGAACTCAGCAACCAGCTCGCGAATATCTCAAGTCGACGAGGTACTACCTCCCACGCTAGATCCCAAAGCGTTCGTGGTACCACCCCGAAGTATCAACTAGCCAGTCTCATTCGTTATCACCGCGCAGGCGGTAGCCCGCATTACAAGGTCAAGATACACCGACCCTGCCAAAGGATACGCCAATCACTCTTCTCACGTGTTATCCGACCACTTTTTGGCAACAACCAAGAAGACCCAGAAGGTAGACAAACCGGTGACCGAACCCCAAACCGGTCTCCAAACCGAAACCCCGTAGGCAATCGTCAAGGACCTTACACTCCTCCACCAAGAATGGATGGCCAACCACCTCCAAACGGACAACAAAATCTACCCCCAGGGGATCAGAACGGAGGAGGTGACGATGGAGACCAAAATGGAAATAACAGAAGACGTCACAATGATAGATCTAGGGAAAGTACCCCCCAGTCCCGAGACGACGATGAAGGCCAAAGAGCCCGTAGACGGATAATATTCGCTAACATGGAAGATCATCTAGATAATCACGCGGCCATAGCTGCCGCTTTAGACAAAATAGACCAGGCTATTGAAGATCATGAAGAAAACCGAAGACAATTGATCGAAATAGACATAGAAATTTATCTAGAGGAACTAAAACAATTGAAAACAGATCTGGACAAACAACAGAAAAATTGTTTTAAAATATATGATAACGAACTTCACGAAGGAGAAGAAACGACTCCCCAAGAAAGAGCAGTGGCATATTACAATCCATTAGAATCCAATTATCATAGAATATTACGAAAGTTAATGGCATTAGAAAAGGTTATCTGTCCTAGTAAAACCGTTGCCAACTCGAGTTCAGTGAACAAACTGAAAATTCCTAAATTTAGTCTGCCAAGGTTTTCAGGCAAACCAGAGCATTGGTCAGCATTCAAGGATAACTTTGAGACAGTAGTTATCAAAGAACCAGCATATTCCCCAGCCCAAAAACTTAGGCTACTTAACGATGCATTAAAGGACGGTAGTAGAAAACACATTAACAGCGATTTAAAAGTTAATGACCAAAATTGGGAGACTGCATGGAAGAGGCTAACCTCACGCTATGACACACCAAGAGAAATGGCTCATGCAGCCCTGAAACCCATTCTAGATCTACCTACACTCATGATTCAAACTGAAGATGGCATTAATAGACTCGTTGACATTGCACGAGCATCAGAGGCCCATCTTAAGGAGATTAATACTCAAGTTCCATTATATCATGTATTCTACATACATTTTATATTAGGAAGATTGGACAGTAAAACCGCAAAAGCATTCAATGATTCCATTAAAAATGACGATATTCCCACGTTTGAACAATGCTTAGAATTCTTGTCCAAAAAAGCGAAGGCCATAGGCCTCAACACCCAGATACGTAATACCTGTAAACAATCAGGGGATAAACCGAAGGAATTACGTTTTCATCATAAGTCCAGAAAAGGACCACGGATTATGGTAGCGACTCAGGATACTGAAGGAGAAACTACCGATAACTACTCTGATAGCGAAACCTCAGGCACCAGCGCTACTAGCATATGTAGTGTTGCCAGCGGCACTAAGAAAAAGAGACAATCAAGACGGAAGAGTGAAAGAAAAAAATCCGTCAACTTCGCTGGAAAACCTCCGCCACGATTCCATAAGAAGGGTCAGAACAGAAGTCCCTCGCCAGGGCATAGTAAATTTGGACCTTCCAGATTTAAAAATGATAATCAAAGCCAGTTTCCTCCTAAGGACAGTCACGATAACAGCTGTTCCTTATGTCATAAGAAAGACCACAGGGTCACAGCCTGTCCCAAGTATCAAGCCATGTCTGTGAAGGAAAGAATCAATTGGATCAAGACCAATCGCAAATGCTTTAACTGCGTTGGAAATCATCGGGTTAGCAATTGCACTAGCAAGTTTTCATGTATGACTTGTAGAAAACGACATCATACGTCGACACATCTAGAACCCGAGTCACCCAGATCGAGTAGCCCACATAGAAAAGGGCAACAGATGCCAGTCCTTAATCACTCAAGAATCTTTCTCGATGAACAAGAAGAAGAAATTGGATTACTACCCACAGCAATTGTTAATCTCCAAAATAACGGCAAAACTCGCCGAGTTCGCTGTCTCCTCGATTGTGGAGCACAGAATTCCTTTATAACAGAAAAAATGGCAAAACAACTTCAACTAGAAGGATTTGGTGAAACCAAAAGATTTACAGTCGCCGGAGGGAAAACGATTCCCTCACTCGGAAAAACGATGTTCTGGATTCAATCTATAGTCAATCCAACCAATTCATACCGAGTTATCGCTTATATTTTGCCAGATATCACTTCACCCTTGCCCAATCAATCATTCGACAAGAAAGAATTACTACATTTAGAAGGCTTACCACTGGCTGACCCTACTTTCAACGAAACTCGACCAATAGAAGTCTTGCTTGGGTCAGCAATCTATGATAATGTCATGGAAACTAAGAAAATCACTGGATTAAGCGGCACACCTAAAGTGCTTACCGAACTACGCTTGGATACGTAGTTCTAGGAAAAACAAAGAAAACAGTGAAGGAATTTCTAAGATCAATTTCCAAATTAGCAAAACTGCCGGATTCAGACGAAGATGATTTCGATTGTCCAATACTACCACATGAATTGGAAAACAAACCAACAGCCACAGGCTCAAGGATTACACATATAGCCCATGAAAAAGGATACTACGAAATGCCAAAACTATATCTAAATCAATGCCTGAAATCATCAGCATGGCCATGGATTTATACCGCTGTGGTCATGGTCTTAGCAAACATTCAACAAACGTCGGCCACAGAAACTAACCCGAACAAGAAAACCAGATCATGGTGGACTACCACCATGGTATTCTATTGTGTAATTGTATTCGCCATCCTCGGATTTATTGGCAATACGATAACCTTAATAGCAATCAGCCGAACTCCACAACTGAAAAAGAACAAATTCAATTGGCTAATAATGAGTCTATGCTGCTCAGACTTGCTATTTAGCAGTGTGACACTTCCAATGACAGCAGTACGATACTACTACGATGCATGGATGTTAGGACCCTTCATGTGCCAAGTTTATGCATGGTTTCTATACGGAAACTTGTGTTGCTCACTGGCCAATATCCTCACAATATCATTCAATAGATATGTGTGTATAGTTCACCACTGGGACTATCCTAATTTATTCTCCAAATATCGTATGTGGTTCATGATCATCGTTACCTGGGTTTTAAGTTTTTTAATGGTCACGCCTCCAGCAATAGGAATTTGGGGGAAATTAGGCCCCAAGCCAAACAACCCAGCTTCATGCTCTATAATTCCAGATAAATACGGTCAATCCCCTAAGAAGATGATTTGGATAGTAGGAATTTGCTTTCCTACTGCAATCATTATATATTGTTACGCACGAATTTTCTTCTACACACGGAAAATAAGAAGACAAGTCGGCACTTTAACTCAAAGATCCATTACTGGATACGAAGAAAGAAACAAGGAGGAAAAACAACTATTTCGAATGATTTGTTTCGTATTCCTTGGATTTTTATTCAACTTTCAGCCTGTCATCATCCTTAATTTGTACGACCCGAAGAGAGAAAAAGTATCTAAATTAGTACATATCGGAAGTGCACTACTTGCATGGTCCTCCTCATGGACAAATGTACTGATCTATGCGATTTCAAACCCGCAGTACCGCAGTGCATATAAGAAATTACTATTACCAAGACGCCGTCTCACTGCAACCCACTCCTCAACAACAATTATAACTACAACTATAATATTACTACTGATGGGATCAGGAATGGCAACGTTTCATCAAACTCAGCCAAACCTCTCGAAACTAGCCTCTCCATGTGAATATGAGTGGCCACCACATCATGAAATTCAGAATGTACAAGCACTATCTCTTGGCTGCATACAAAAATAAACGGAACTCTTTGCTTTCGAAATATCACATGCGATCCCGGAAAAATGATTGCACCTGAGGGCACTTCATGCTTGAATGTATCCAACGACACACAATGCAAGGAATTTAAGGAGACTACATTAGATGACTTGGAATGCCAGTCACATTTTACACCTCCAGATCCGGCGATATTCTATCAAGACGATGTCAGATCACCACTATGTGCCGTCGGTGACCATGTGCTAAAACATTGTCAACATTTTACCGAGCAGTATGAAAATGTTCCCGTGATCATTCAAGACGGGCAATTACATCCGCTTTTAAAATTAAATCTACAACAAGACGCCCGAAAGGAATCTTTTGAGTCATACACTTGCAAGGGTTCGTGTACGAAAGAAAAATGTACCTCCAAACAATGCAAGGGTGACAGATTATTCTGCGAACAGTTCGGCTGCACTAACGAAATTCGAGCTAATTGCGAATGTCGTTACAATTCTTCAACGCTGCTTCACCGCATGATATCCCCCTTGGGCGATTTTTACCCCCAATGTTGGGGTACAATGAGGCTGTTTACCCGAAAGGAAGATTTAAGTCATTCTCAAACAGTATATCCATGCGCAACGTGTAGCATTGAGTGTACTAAAACCGGTCTTAAAATTTCAACCCCCGGAATAGTAGCCAAATACATAAAAGCTCAGAAAAACCCTAATTTTGTGTCCGTAGTCCCAACCTCATTTGAGACAGCCTTACAGCTAACCAAAAGTATGTCAAGCTCTCCAGGTAAATTACAAATAGAAATTTGGGTACTTGATTACGATTCCCCGACAATTAGATCAATAACATGCCCTCGAATTCCCTTTTGTGAATTAATTGATTGTCATTTTTGCGCAGACCGATGGAGAAATTTCTCCTGCTACACTTACATCCAATACGTGATTATAGCAATAGCCACACTAACTCTTTCCTCAATTATTTTTACGGTAATATATATCTCGAAAATTATTTGCACCCTGTTACGGTGTATTTCGTGGCCTTTACGAATTGTTATACAATTCATGAGGGCGAGGAAAACCCGCCCGAAACCAATTACTAGAGAATCAGATGAAGATATTGGGACCCCCGCTTATAGAAGTAGCCCCACATATATCCACACCTATAGTCGAAGCACGAAACGAAACTCGTAGCGCACGTCGAAACTCAACTCGGGTACGCCGACGAGACTATTTGCCCACAAGACTTTTGACTATATTTTCCCTATGGGTATCCATTTTCTTATGTTATGGGTGCTCAGATTTTGCATCCATTTCCGCCCAATCCAAAGAATGTCACTATGCCTCAGATACTACAACAACATGCACCGTACGCATTAATACTAGATTATCTCTTGCGGCACTTGATCAAAAAACATGCTTTCGTATTCAAGATGCCAAAAATCACGTTTTAGGATCGATCGTAATTGAAACTAAATCTGTTGCATTAACATGCATGAAGGAATTACTCTATTATATACCCAAGGCAGTACCACATTGCACTAGTGCAATTAAATGTTACAATATATTTGGTTCTGCATTATGTCATGGAACCCATTGCGAAAATTTCGGCATTAATGACACAATCAAAGAATTTCGGTCTACTGAAACCAACTTGGGTTGGAATTATTGCCGTAATTTCCGTCACAATTGGTGTTTCCTCCCAATTCCATCAGATTGCAATTTTTATCGTGTGGCATTAGTAAATCCCACCAACCAAGCATATAAGGTTTGGAAATGCAATGAATGGAGGAATTCGGTAAAACTAAGCATTACACACCACTTAGGAAATGAAACAACTACTAATTTAACCACTATTCATGCAGGAATTCCAGTAAAAATAGGAAAAATGGAATTCACCCTTATATCAATCACTGAACCATACACCCCAGTTCTAAATCAATGCCTATTGTCCAGAAATAATCAATACAGCTTGTCTGCTTGTTTAAATCGCGGACAAACTGAAATAGGCAGTATAGGCGAGATTGCATGCCCACAAGAGCAAGACGCTAAAACTGTGAGCCACAACTGCTTTGCTAATCTTGGTCTGGTACGAACCATACCTACCCAGGACGGGGTCCGCTGTGTAGCAGACCTTGTAGACCCCGAAAAGGTTTTAGCTGAAAATCGACTACCATTAAAATTGGAGAATGGTATGTTAATAGCTGACTCAGGCAATATCAGTTTTCTCTCAGCCTCGACTTCAGCTCTAGAAATTCAAATGACTACCAACGATCTCCAAATAACTAAAGAAATCCAAGATATCTCTTGCTCTGTGGAGATAATATCCTTATCAGGTTGCTTTAATTGTTTGGAATCAGCTGAGCTAATTTTTGGTTGGTAAGGTTGACATCGGATCTGAAACCGGTACGCTAGAATGTCCAGACGCTGGATTTTTAGCCCCGTACCATTGACGGATCAATTTACAAAACACCAAATTATAATGAAATTATCTCAACCAAATGTGCATATGAATTGTACGTTCAAATGCGCAAAACATGTTATTCCATTGACCATCACAGGTCATTTACATTATTCAGAAGATGTGGATGTCAGAGATGAAATGACAGACACATCGTTCACATTATTCCAAGATACCAATAAAACAGAGTCAACAACCTCTGGTTTTAGTTGGGATAATTTAGAGATTAAACTGGGCCAATATTAAGTCAGTTCTCCAACTGCCATTTACTATTGGTTCCTTTTTATCCTCGATATTTTCCTCATGGATTTTAAAAATAATAGTATTCATCCTTATTATTGCCTGTTTAGCTGGGATATTGTACCTATGCTCTCAACGGCTCATAAAAAAGATGATATAACGCAATTAAGTATTAATTTAGTTCTTTAAAAATTAACAATAGAGTAAGATTTCCATTTTACACAATTGTCTCAAATAAATGTAAAATCTACGTATCATAGAAATAAGCTATGTTATCTAAATAGTACATAAGAATCTCGACTTTTGTCTTAGAATTAAGTCCGTAATAAATTAATAAGTAGTTCCATCCGGTCTTTGCAGTATGGATACCTCTCAACACTTTTTCAACGGAACTATGGAAGAACTCGAATTTATTTTAAACACTCCCAAAACTCCTGTAACCATGGTACCTTCACCTGATATCGCTCCTTTACCATGGTCCCCATTTTCGTTACCCCCTTTAACAGTAAATAACGAAATTGAAAACACAACTTCTACTCTTGAAGCAGAAAAACCATTGGATTTAAGCCACCATACCCTTACAGTTCCAGAATCAAGTAAAGTGCTAGTTGTGAACACATCCACAAGTGAAAACAGTAAACCCCCAACAACCACGATAGTTCCTACCGGTCCTACAAAAGAAATCATAAATCTTCTTACTACTCCTCCATTGATCGACATAAGCTCGATAATTGACGAATTTATAACCTCCGAGTCCACCCAACAACTAAATTCACAGTCCTTCAACGAAGCGATACTCCAAGATGCAGAACTCAACCAAATAGATGACTACAACATCGTGATTAATTCTAACGTGCAAGAAAATTTGGAATTACGGCGCAAAATCATTAATCTGGAAAATACGATATCTTCTAATTCTCAATTCGCAAGCATGCGAGCTACCCGTATACGATTTCTAGAACGCTATGTATTAGAAATACATAATGAGAAAACCAGAATCCAACAAATACTAAATACATTACTGCACCCTGGACCTTCCGCATCGCATCCATTGACAAACACTAGCTGCCCATTATCTGGCAGAGAACGTATGATTCACGAAGACATGAAATATTGGTTTACTGTAGCTCAAACACTGAAATTAGATGTGGAAAAGGCGATAGAAGAAAAGGAAAAAGCTGAATGGGACTGGAGTAGAGAAAACCAACATCACATAGAAGCATTGGCGACTATACAGTCCTTGCAAAAACAGATAAAGAGCATGCGGTTACGTATTTTCCAGCTCATAGGAAAATAAACTCTAAAACGAGTAAAACTGTTCCTACTAAGCGGACAGGGATCCCTACAAAGGGAACCACAAGAAAACAAACAACATCCTCAACCGCAAACTGATAGTTCCTATATATATAATTACTTCCAGTTAAACACATCCACCGCTAAATGAACTGCTTATATTGCACTAAGGAAATATTCTGTTTAAACAAAAATGTCACAAGGCTGTATTCATACTAATAATTCTTAATTTACCTTTTTATTTTGTAACCAGTGAAGAAATTCCTCAATAGTTCATTCACATCACGTTGGTTATCCAGACTTGTTCTTCTTACCGATTTGCTCTCTCTTCAATCTTAAAATGGATCTAATTCTTTCAAACTACGATAGTGACAGTGATAGCAATAGTTTCCTGTCTGTAGACGATGGAAACTGTATACCTACAAACGCTGACAGTTCCGACAAAAAGTACGCTGAATTGCTTCAAAAATATAACTATGTGAAACAGTGGAATAAACAGTGTCGAGCCAGTTATATTGAAGTAAGTGGAAAATACAATGTTGCATTAAAAATACAAAGTGAAGTGGAACCAATAGTGACACAATTATGTGATTTGGTTGAATCTACCAACCAGCGGTTGGAAAGCACAAATGAAAAATTAGTGTTAACAACCGCCGAACTCATGAAAGTTACTTGTGCCCATGAAAACAATAAGGCGACAATAAAACTGTGGCAAGGCCGATACGGTAACGAGCAACAAAGACTTCAGGAGAAAATAACTGATTATCTCATCCTAGAACAGAACCATGACGTATGGATTAGAGAACATAAGGATCTCCAGGAAAAACATCAAAAACTCGAGGGTGTAAACGAGATTCTCCAAGCAGATGTCGTATACAAGGATGAAAGATATGCCACCTTACAACGTGCCATTACCGATCTTAACAACCGTTATGATGAAGTCAATGATAACCATCATGATCTGAAATTACAATTAGAAGAAGCAGAGGCTCAGAACGCAGTACTCCAAGCTGACATTGACAGGATAAATAAAGAAAAACTCCAAAGTCAAATTGAAACTCAATCATCACGAAACAACCGAAAAAGGTTGTGTGCTGAGTTTAAAAAAGTTAAAAATGACTATTCAAACCTACAGAAACTATCAAAAGGATATGAACAGGCCGGTGCTCTCTTCAGAGCTGAGAATAAACAACTCCAACAACAGCTACGGGACAATAAACCTGAGGGCCAATTTCTTCTTCGGGAACAATTAGACGCCAAAGATGAAGAAATTGCTCATCTCTCCCAATCTCTTAGGAAAAAGCAGACTGAGATTTGGGAACATCAAGATGACTTCGCTCGTCAAGTTTTAGAAAAAAAGAAGATCCTACAAGCGAAGGCTATTGTGCAAGCCAAATTAGATGATACAAAAATGGTCCTGGAACATACACAGGAAGGATTGGAAATACAAAATCAAGCTATCTCTAATCTCCAAACCGAGGTAACACTCACGCGGCAAAGATGTGTGCGACAATACATCCGCCGTGCTAAAGTACTGACCACCATCAGAAGTGACAATCTTCAAACCCGTGCACTTCACGCCGCAAGAATCACATTGCAGAACGCACAACGAGCCCGAAGATATATTGGCATTCATAAGGAATATCGTCACGGTATGTCAGTTTTCATACAAAATTTAAATCAACGTCGTCTTCTACGCTCTCGACGAGACTTTGTTAATTAACATTTATTATCATTGTGGTTTTCCTTTCTTCCATTTCTTCAGTATTTTATCACATATCTACTTATTCTTAGACTCAAACTAATATCGTTCTTTAAGTATCATTGCTTATCATATCTTGTATTTACCAATTTTTTGTCTTCCCTTACGGTAACCCAAAGGCCGGGAGAATATTATAATATGTACGTAGTCTTAAAGTATTATATGATTAAGACGTAGTCTGTAAATAGGTATCTAAAAATATATTTATTGCTGACTCTCAACCGCACATATGCATGTAGTAAATAAAGTTTTGTTTTCCTTATAGCTATACAACAGAATCAGTGCACTATGTATAATGTATTTACGCTATTGTTAAGTATAAAGTATAAACTGATTTTCCTGGACTAATTTAGGTTAAATTATTTTCCTTAAACAGCCCTAAATCAATGAACTCCTTTTTATGCTTTATTTAGACTTTTAAGTTTTAGATATTAGATGATAAATAGGTTAGTCACTAACCACTAGTTAAAACTTATTTTATGTAACACTTTTATCCATTTTACTGGAACACACATCCTGTAACTATAGTATATAAGCCTGTACTTTAATCGAAATAAATATTCTAAGTTTCACTCTTAGTTTCACCCTTCTCTACGAAGTTTTATTTTCATATACATACGTGTAAACTAGCACATTATTACTTGCTCATTTAATGGTCAGAATCTTCGGGACATTTTCATTATTCGTATATTGCAAGATTCTGCATACCTATTTAGTGTAAGTGTACAAGGTGGTAAGTATCTACTTACACTAACTTCTACTTATATAATAATTTCTATTTAATAGGTACCTACTTACTTCACAAATGCATGCAATCGACGTGTTTCACAGAAAACACAACTTGCGATTATATTATAATAATTAACAATAATTATTTGTATTATAAATGTAACAAACTTTCAGTATTAGACATTTTACTAACATGCTAACAGTAACTGTTAAATGTAGTATTGTATACAATCGAAATTTGTGCACAGTGCAAATAGAATTCCCTTCATTTTACAATATATTAATATAAGTATAGCATCATAATGAATTAATAATTATAACAGCAAAAGTATAATGTCAAAGTGCATTTGGCTGTAGAAACTCAATATTTTAGGCAGACGACAGTATGCAACGCTACTATTTACGTTCCATACAGTCAGAGTTCCCTTCCTTAAGTGATTACAAGAAGCAAAAGACCTTATAATAAATGTCATATGGGTTAGTATATCTACTTACGTCAATTACTAAATAGCATAGCAATAGATGAGAGCTTTATTACTTTGTTTTGAATAAACGCGAAACGCGTAATACCTATAGCTATCAGGCATGCAGTGTGTGTCTGCTCCACTTTCCAAAGTCTCATGTCATTAATAATGATTAAGTATTTCTATGAATTCAATGGAAATGCCATGCATTTAACTTGCAATAAGCATTTCTGGGTATCTCTGGTCAACAGACTTCATGTTTAAGCATTAAATTCATTAAAATTGTCATGAAATTAAATAAAGAGAGCAAAAGATTGCAATGGACACAATAAAATACTAGCAAGTTACATTATGGCATCAAAATAAACTACTCAAGGCAAAATTTCCGGTTACATTTCTAACAAAAAGGGAGCGTTTGCTTTCTCGATGGAGGGGAGGGGTAGGGGGTGTCGAGTAGAAGTGGAATGTTACATTAAACTAATGTATCTGAATTTCAGTTTTTCATAATTGGTAGATTTTGTGTAAGGCAATAATCACTGTTTTGCTATTTACACACGTAAGATCTTTTTCAGGGTTATTAGTTCATTGGCTTGAAGTATTTTGTTATTTAATTTTGCTGTACAAGTGATTGTTTGATATCAAGTCAACAACTGGCTTGTACAGTGTGTAGTTTCAGTTGAATTCTTGAGATATTGTACGCAATATGTACATCTCATGATTTCTTAGCACTCGGAAACAGACAGACGTACATCTAATATCTTTACATATCCTTACAAACTAATAGTTTTATGTACTAATGTAAAGCTACACAACCTCATTCTTCGGACGCACGACAGGACTGTTTACACATTCAACCCAAAACTGTAATGTAAATTCAATGTAACAGTTATATTATTTTTTTACATTACAGATGAGCATCAGGTCCCTGCCAATAACCACGGAACAAAAATTACATATAGCTATTACTAGATTGCCAATACATGTTTAGAGTTTACAGATTTAGTTTCAAGAAGCCTATCATAGAATAACTGCCATAAAATTCACACAACAAATAACGTATTCAAATTTCCACACAAATGCAAATATATAAAAACTAATGTATGTATTAAACATCAACAATGTAGTAGTATATAGATAGCATGCTAAGATCAGATGGATACAGTCGATCATTGCACGCGACAATTTGATATTTTCTCAAATAAATCATTTCGAAATCAAAATCTAAACTAAACTACGGCTACACAATACAATACAGACTTCAAACCCTATTTACGTCTCATCAGATCTGTATTGTATCATCATAGTTTAGCATTTCCTATTCAGTTGAGCAAACCTTAGCAATTGCACTCTACCTAATGATTCTTTAGCTTTCGCTTACAATTAGTAGAACGATTCATTGTGTGAATATTTATCAATAAGTTACTTAATCGTAGTATATTTATGTATTTTAGTTTTTCATTTGACTCCGAAAGACAACCAGTATTTTTTAAACTTGTTTTCTCAGTTTATCATAAGCTTTGAGAATTCTGCCTTGTAATTTTTTCTATTCTGTATCCTACCATTTCTAACATCTACTGAAACATCATTGCACATTTTTCTATATACAGACCCACACAAAATTGAAATATTTAACAGGAAGAAATTATCTAACATAATTTGTGGTATGTATAGTCGTCCCTAATTATCAGTTTGATTTCTATAACTTACATTATTCGATAGTTCTGCGAAGGTTCCATTCAGTTGCCTGCTACATATTTTCATGAGACACGCGCTAGGCATTTTGCCTTTTCATTCACCTCTTTTTAATTTTAAATGTACGTACTTATTTAGTTAGATAGTCAATAGGTGGTAATAGTAAATAAGTATTTAAATTGTCAGGTAGCCTGCACAAGTAGAATTCTAAAACTGAATAATATTTTCTTTTCTTTATGTCCGTATTTTGGTAGCTGATGCGATGCGATTTAGAAGAGTTCACGTCAAATTAAATTCCTTCCCAAATTGTAAGGTTATTGAGTGCTTTGCTGTTGGATTTCTATTTTCTCTACCGTCATTTCTGGATTCATTGCAGCTGCTTCTTGGATTGCTTCGGCTAGGGCTTTATCATGGTCTATCGGGTCACCGTCCGATTGGATTGTAATCTTTTGTTCCACACGAGTTTCTACTACGCCGTCTTTCTCCGTCTTGTACTACAACACAAAGAATCAATAAATCAATCCCGAGACGTGATAATAATAAATATGATGGCTAAGTGCAATGTCATAAACTCCTTTCGGAAATTCAATTTCCAGAAATGCGGTTAAAGAGTTAGGAGTATAGTAAAACAATTCCGACCCTATATACATGTGCCACTTGCCAACAAATTCGATTAGCGTAAAGTACACCAGAAAAAAACGAGTTAAGTCAAAATGTCTACGTACTGTAACTGTCTCTACAGTTCGCACTTTAGAACTGACAGTTTGAGAACTGACGATTTCTCCAGAAGCAACATAAGAGCCATCCTCGGACTGCATGGCCACCTGAAAAGCAAATTATTATTTAATAGCAAATTTCATTAGAAATCAATATTAAAATTTTGGATATTACAAATACTCACTTTTCTAGTTTCAGTTTGCACAACAGGTACGTGTGTTGTAGTCTGTGCCTGAGCAGCAGGAATCAATGTAGACGGATCGTATTTCACGCTTTCTGTTTTCACTATTGGAGGTTCAGTGCTGGAGGTCATTCCCTGCTGTTTCAAAAACAACAAAATACAAATTATTATTTCTTATCATTATGTATAAAACCTGACAGACACAACATAATTATAAAAACTGTTGAAATAACTTTTGACTTAAACAACATGAAAACTAACACTGACTGAATCCCCCATTGGTCTTCATTTCTCCACTCGTTATCAACACAAGTAAAAAATTAGGGACAAACTACGAACAGATAAAAGCATGACAGAAAACAAGATTAAGGTAAAGAAGGGAAAACCGTTACCCGGAATGTGTTAGTGCTAGGCACAACGTCGATCAATGTGCCGGAGCCTATACTGTCCGTGCTAGAACGTCTACTCGGAGAATCATTCTGCATGCATTCAAAAGCATATTAGAATACAAATTGCTGCTATAAAAGACATCAAATAACTCACCCAAATTCCACCGCAGCTTTACTCAAGGCTCTACTCGTGATTATATTTTACAACCTCATGTAAGCCAAGAAGCGCTAACCATATAATAAGATTCTTAAAAAAATTTGAGACATTTGGGAATAAAGTGCTAAACTTTCATTACCATTTCGCTTCGTCATCTGCGAAGGAAAATGTATCAAGTAACCAAGTTGTTAGAAAAAATATCAAATCATCATAAAAAGTAAACTAACGCGATTAGCAATTTGTAATAAGATAAAACAATTGTCGCATTGCCAGAGTGTATTGAATCTCACATACTGGTTAACCATGGTCCAACTTGACAGTTAACAAATACTGTACTGTCTATTGACAATTATCCCGAGTAATGCCTTGAGTAATCGATTAGGTTAGCGCAAATAGTTTTTAAACACACATAAAATAAAATTCCACACCAATATATAGTTGACTGAAATAGTCAATACTGACTTTCCCATGCCCAATCCAATAAAACTAAAGACAGGCAATGCAAGTAGATAATAAGGAAATCTTTAGGATGAACTATAGGTAAGTAAATAGATATCCATTATTCCCATAATAATACAAAGAAGTTCTAGTGAATTACGTTTGTGTTGGCAGAGTTAGTAAGTAGACGGAATCCAGGAATGTCTGAACTGGATTAGTGGTGTAAGTGTGAGTAGTAATGTAATTAGGTGAAAGTTGTAAGTTAATAAACGTGACTCACCGCTTGGTCAGTAGTTAGAACTGTGGCAGTTGCTCTCACTTCCTGAGTCACAACAGTTTGTTCTGTTCGATTAGCAGAAGTTGAAGTGGTGTGAGTGAAAGTTTTCTCCTCAATCTGAAAGTTGGGGTACAAGACATATGTAAATAAATATGCACACAGGATTATCAATACATGCCATGCCGCTGCAAAACAGGCAGGCAACTGAAGTCAATCAAAAAATCGATCATTTCATTCGATTAATACAAATCTGACTAGAAATACGGTAGGTAATGTTAAACTACAAGGCAAGGAGCTCAATAGAGTTTCCCAGCAAAATTGTCCCATGTGCCAAGTAGAACATAATAATATCTTTATATACCAAACTATGAAGGCATAGCCATTAAAGAAAAAAGAGAAATATGGAAAGACACAGTCCTGGAAGTACCAAACGGCCTTTCTGCTCGTACCTGACTCGTTGTTGCATTTTTCTCCTTGTCCTCCACTGAAGTTGCCGTTCTCGTTGTCACTTTAGTAGCTTTGATATGAGGAGCAGGATCTGAACTTGAGGAACCTTCCTGAGCTTCCGCCTAAGCATTCGCATAGTTAAAAAAACAACTCATTTTGCATGCATTGCTTTCCCCGCAATACATACAACTACTTATTGTTGTCTACGTAAATTATTGTAATTCAAAATTTTACAAGACAAGACAGTGATATTATTCTACTGACAGCTCACAGCTACAAAAAGCATGCCTATATTATTTTCAAAATACTGGGGTGATAAAAAAAGGCATGCAATTGACAAAAATATCCAGCCGTTTATGAATAAAATAGCTCTCAATTTAAAACATTAATTCAGTTAAAATACCAACCTGATTAGTTGTTGTGGATAATGTGACTAACCCGCTACCACCTGGGGTCAAGTCTTCAATTTTTTCGTGAACATCTTGACGGATTCCGCCAGAATCTTTAATGACGGTTTGTTTCGTTGTCGTTTTAACGATTTTGGGGGTAGTTGACGGCAATGCACTCTTTCCTTTACCTTTTTTCTTACTACTTCCTCGTTTCACCGGATCTACTAACTCTGACGACAAAGGAACTTTGTTTTCAGCGTAATCATCACTGGAAGAGCTGTTTATGCTTTCACCCGAGTCTGACTCTGAGCTGTCCTCCGATTCTTGACGAAGTCGCTTTTGCTGTTTCGTTCCTCTTTCTTCAGGGGTATCTGGCGAGACAACGGCTTGGGAATGTACAGTTCCAGGATGAGTAATCATTGACTCCGAAGGTGCAAATGACTTCATGGGGGTCAGATATGAAAATGTATTTGTCGGAGACCTACTAGTCATTGATTCCTGTCCATATACCGGGCTTCGTGCATTTCCTCTAGTCATCGGAGTAGAAGTGGAGAAAGGTGTTGGAGAAACATCTCGGAATCCTTTATTTTCGATTGGGGACGATGGCTGATTGAGAAAACTGGTTGTATAGCCAGGCTGTGCAAAAATATTTGAAGACACAGGTGTCCTTCTTTCTCTAGAGTCTCCTGACTCACTTCCTCTTGGAGAGTTAAGATGTGCGTTTGTATATGTGGGGCTCTTTGGAGCCCCATTAGCATTTCCAGAGCCTGTGCTGGCAGCACTCCAAGGTCGTTGAACATATAATCCTCCTGGTGATGGTGTCCGTGGCTGTTGTCTTGCCGGTCCAAGAATAACTCTGTTTTCATTACCGAATCGTTCTACATCAAATCCTTTATCTTTTTCTGGAGTGGTCACTGGTGTTCCTGCTGGCGTGCCTGGAATAGCAACTCCATCCCCACCACCACTTTTAGCCAAATCCTCTAAAAGTTTCTTTCTCCGTTCTGCGGATTCAGCAACCTTGTCGGAATCACCTGGTGCATAATTAAACGCAACCCCCTTGGCTTTTATTCTCATTCCTGGACTTTTATCATAAGCTTCTGGGCTAGATAAACCACTCATCGAATCAGATTGATCTTTGCCTTCATAAGTGAAAGCTCCTGAAGTCACACCAGGCTTCCTCATATTCTTAGCATGATCGTCAACAAAACGCTCTTCATACTCATATTCTTTAGTGTACTCGAAACTCTTAGACTGATCTGGAGAAGACAATGGGCTTGACGATCGTTCGGGAGAAGTGGGAGATTGAGGACCATCCGAGGCACTACTAGTATTTCTCTTACCACCAAATAAACTGCTACTGAAGAAGCCACCACTCTATAATGCATAAAGTGGCAAAAATCCGTGCAAAATCAATAATAATGAAATTATAACGTACATTAACGTATGTCAAGTATGGAACATACGAAAAATAAATAGCAAAAAATCTCTAAAATATACTGAAAATAGCGACAATTGTACAAGGGCTAATTACATCGAAATGATTGACAATTATTATTAATGACAAAAAAGTGCACTAACTAAACGATTCATTCATACACATGCAAATTACCTTCTTCTTTGACGGCGTAGGCTCGGCATTACCATTCGTAAGTTCAGGAGTGGGAAGAGCCACGGCCTCCCTTTCAGGCTCCTCTTTCAGCTTATCCTTTTTCTTATCTTTTTTCTCCTTAGTAAAGTTAATAGGAGGAAGAACAGCAACACCTCCGATGGGCTTCTATATGAATCATTCACAAATCTCAATTAATCCTCATTGATTTCCGAACATCGAGATTTAACTAGTAAATTTTGAGTCAGGCCATTAGCTGAAGACAAACAATTCAACATTTTACTTTACATTAAAGTATTTACAGAGATAGTTGTTAACTAGCAGTCATCGTCATCCCAATTTTCCATAATTACCAATTATTATCAAATCAACAAAATGAATGAGGGCATTTACTGACTCCGACTGGTCATCGTGAACAAATACGTACTAAAAGAGAGAGCTGTGTATTTCAGCCGTGTCATCATAAAGTTTCGTGTCACAATTGTGTAACATTCGTACTATCGTACATCAACTTTCTACGAGTAAGTGGTTTGAATTATCTTGTATGATTTCAAGGCTGAAAAACTTACTATCTAGTAACAACAGTAAGACAAGTGCAACATGCCAAATAAAAAAAATGCAATGCATCAGCAACTATTTCAAATATAGGTTTAGGCAGAGGTTAGGGAAAGGCGAAGCGGAAGCGCAAAATACAAGCGATTCAAATCGGAAATATAGGCGTCAAATGACCAATTCCAGCAGGAAAAGAGAAAGAGACTGGCGTGGCCAAATGACGGAGTGAGCAGAGCAGACCAACGGAACGGCGTCACGAGACTGACGAGACGATTTTCTTGGCAATGTCATGTCGAGTGTACCTGGAGAGCCATTTGGAGTAAATATTCCTTAGTCTCGGAGACACAAATGGATTTACGAGCGCGGAAAGCTAGCTGAAGTGCATAGGAGCGAAGGCTGTGCTCAGCGTCAGCGTGACAACTGAGGAAGTAAGCAGGGGAGGAAGCGAGGTCAGGCAAAGAGCGTACCTTCGCCCTCACTTGCTTTCCTGTCCCACCATCACCTCCACCACCAACATCACCATAACCCTTCTCTTCAGCCGAATCTTCGTCTTTCGTCTCGTACTCCCCTTCGTCGGAACTACTGCTTGAGCCTTCCATTGAACCATACCGTCCCAACTAGAGCCCAATATCAACAACATCAGCTCCAACTCTTTTATTACATTACGTTACGAGAGAGAACTCAGAGAACCACCAACCAACCACACTTACGCTCGGTTAGGGAACATCACATTATTTCCATTCACCATAAGAATTAGCCTAAATTAAATTCTATCCTCTAAATACCATTTCTCTATACTACAGCCAACATCTAACACCAAAGAACTTCAGTACCAATACGTAATGTTTAGTTCCTTTCGTCGTTCTCTCTGTCAATTAGTATCTTCACAAATGAAAACGTTAACGTTAGTTCATTTAAAGCGGTTTTAATGTGAAATGTGCCGGTGCAGGAATCATCGATAATATATCAAAGTTATTTTTATCAAAACGAAAAATTCAGAATAGGTACACAAATATTAATAATAATTCAAACTTTATACTATATTTGTCCAATTCCCTCTGCACTCCTTTCCTTTTTCAATTTACATTGATCATACCGTTTTATCAGTAAACGGTATAGTGCAGGGGACGGAACCATAATATTTTCAATCAGATCAATCAATCTCAAAATACTTAATAGGCGGAGTTTCCAAAAAAAGTTTAAAAAATACACAGTGCTACAATAAAAAATTAAATTCTATTCTATAAAATAAAAGTTAACTATATTTTCAAAAGCTAATTTTAAAAGAAAACTGTTAACACAATGTAATGTTAAATAAATAAAGCATACGATAGCAGGGAATACAATATGTTAAATGTAAATACACCTAAATCACACGGACGGGTTGCATAGAACAGGGTAGTAAAGAATTCTACAAGACTACCGCTATAAGTATTCTGAGTCTGACTTCTTCCAAAAATGGGACAAGTTGTCGCAATAAGAAATATTAAAATAAAGTCCTTGTCATATGAGTGTGACACCAATAGCACGTGAATCGCCAAGTGAAATGGCATAACTTCACAAAGGCCAGTAGTATTAATATTAACTGTGTGTTGAATTGTGAACTACATTGAAAAGGAGAGGAAAAAGGGCAAAGAACAATGATGTCGCCTTCTCACGGCTTACCTTATCCTTCTTCTTTTCTTCCTCACGAATAGTTTCTTTGACAGGACTGGCATGTCCCGAAGCAATTTTTTCTAAAGGATGTGACATTGTGTGTCGTTTGTTAGCTTCAATATCCTCCATAGAACTATGACGTCCTAGAGCTAAGAGAAAAAAATGCAGACATACATTTAGGTCCATTATTATGTCACCTTGAGTTAACTTGTCAAAATACTATTAATGCAAAATTCTTCCAAACTGAACTGTATTTAAATAGCAGTTATCTAATCAATTCAGCTCGAGTAAATAAGGTCACACGTAACAAAAACTTATTTTATTATTGGATCAATTTTAAAATTACCATCCATGCTTCTAGAGGTTATATTTCTTCCACTAAGACTTCTTTCGAATTTTGGAGCAGCTCGATCAATAGTAGCATTCTTAGTCTCATAGAAAGTTCGACCAGAATACCGGAATTTAGAACCAAATCTTGGAAAGAAGCCGGTTTTAGTAGGTGGCTCAGGGGCCATGAGTCTAAAATTGTATAAACAGACAGATGCATAAACAAGCTTTGTTTTTATTATGCATCTAGGATCTAACCGAATAAAGAAACTGAAGAAAACTTTCTTGTAATATTCATTGAATTCAGTTGCATTCGTATTGCACCGTACCTGAAAAATGTATGATGCTCAACACACGTCTTCCACAATAACTTAGCAGCTCGGCGGTTGGCCAATTTGAAAACAACTGTCGGCTCGAATTGCTCAAATTCACCAGGTCTTACTTTTATATAGAAATGTTGTCGTTTGTACGAAATCTTAAGGATTTTTGGCCACGCGAATCGATTGATTCGAAGCCTATAATGGATAAAGCAATAAAGAAGTCAAGGATCATTAGTCAAAACATTATGTATTTTTTGTGCATAAACTACCTATACACATCAAGTGGAAAGGGGAGATGGGATGGAGATGGAAAATGTCGAGAAAGAGTAAATCATAAATCACTATAAAATGTTATCCAAAGAGTCTAACCTGTCCCTGTAGACAAGGAGGCCTTGGGAGCACACTCCAAGTTGGATGTCAAGACCTTCAGAATCTTTGGCGGGGTGAAGATCTACTCCGTACATTGCCAACTTTTTGGCATTCTCCAGATAATTCAACTCAGCCTCAGCTGGAGTCTGGCCCCTAAATAGATACAGATGGAGTTTCTTTTATTTAGTATCTCCATTACTTTTCATTCTTTTTCTTATCAAATTAATAAACCAACGAAGAAAGATTACTTTTTCTCTTTAACCTGGCACTTTAATTATTAGCTTATTACAAACAATATTGCCCCTACTCAAATTTCATTTGTATACATATGCTTTGAATAATAGCATATAAAATATATACACTTAACATAAAAACTGGTAGCAAAAGTACCAAAATCAACTCTTGCCCTACAGTTGAAAGTAAACTTTACCCATAACTTAACTGTTAAAGCCAAACTGCACTTTCGTGAAATGTAAACACTAGTTTTAATAAATAAGTATTGTAAACAATTTTATATCGTCATATTCGTGAGAAGTGCATTTCATTCTCCATTTACCCTACAAATTATATGATCCACGTCCACATTAAATTAAATGTCCTAAAGACTTACTTATGAGTTTTGTGCAGTTCGAGTACTTTGGTCTCTAACTCTGGAGTTTGATTAGGGGCGAAACGAAATTCCTTTAGGTAATCTTTCTTATGCTCTTCTGCGTCATAGTCTCCCATTTCTGACTGCACCAGGTACGATCCCAGCAGAGCATGTGTCACAAACGAGCATGGTAATCTACAAATAAGTATACAATCATACATTAATGCATCGTCACACTACTATGATGTAACGGCTAAAGAAACATTGCCGATAAATTCATACACTTATATAATACCAGGGCAGATTTATGGTTAATTGCAGCTATAAAAGACTTACTTTTCAACAAGAATATCATTACGAACTTGTAGGCATAGATTGTAACGTGTAATGTCTTCATGAAGCTGTGCTGGCTCCGGAGGGTAAAATTTAACTTGAAAATACACTTCCCAAGGGTCATCTAAAAATTACATGTCAGCATTAGCTACTAAATCTTTCAAGTTAATAAACAAACAGTATGAATGAATAACATAAGTAGTCAATGCTTCATATGCACTCACTGCATATTGCATGTGACAGTCATGAGATTTCAAGGCTTAGAGAACTACTACGAAGAAAATGTGTAATCCTTCAAAACACTTACTTTTGAGCTGCTTAGAAATCCTCTTATCAGTCTCCACCCAGACCGTGTATCCATGTCGATCTTTAAAGTTCAACCCGAAGTAATCTTTTTCCAGGAGATTGATATACTCGCATACTTTATCCAGAAGTTCTTGGCCCTTTGCCTTCCTCTGAAACAACAACAAAGAAATAAATTCTCTTTTTTAAAGCACCATTCATACTAATACATAGTCCATAGTCGTGCTAACTTTACGCCAACTTTCCCTGCCCTAAGTGATATTTTATTCCAAATTAATCGTATTTTCTTCTCTTTGATTTTGGGCATCAAATTAGAATAAACCACGAAAGAAAAGACTGCACTATATACATTAGTATTAAACGCTACCTAAAATAGCGGCTAATTGATGGCTGGTCGGGATTTAATTTTGCTGAATCCACTACTTTTAAAATAGCTATAACTCAAACAATTTCTACAATAGTATCTTCAGTGAATAGCGAATATACATAGAATAATATGTAGTATATATAGATATAACAAAATTTAATTAGCCAAATCACAGAATCACACTACATAACCATTTACATTATATCATTTATTTTACAGACATGGACCTATGAGTATGAGTATCCTTTATAATATTGCTTAGCAGGTCCTTTAGGTATTATCATTTCAATATTTATGCAAAGCATATCTTTGGTTCAAGCCTCGCCCCTCGTTGGGCGTTACGCTGGATTCCTTAAATGAATGCCAATTGCCACCTTCAGTTTAGGAAACGTGCTTCTTTACAAGCATACATAATATATAAATTCGCAGTACTAGTAGGTATAAAGTAATCTCAATACCCATGTGGTCGTAGTAGTCCTTAATCAAATTGATCCTGCCCAGATGTATTTAATTTTTATTTTTCTTAGCCATCATTTCCAGATATTACATTAGCTTTAATTTCATCTGGACATAATTGGTTTCAGGAGGAGGGCTGAATGCAGTATGCAGTAAGCGTATTATTTATATTTTTGGTACGACATATATGTAAAGAAATTACTAAGGTACTAATATGTGATACAGCAGATTGTGTAGATGAAAAGAGGTTGGTATTATAGCAATTAATAAAAATAAGCCTTTTGTGAACTCAATCTACTATACAGGTACTTAGGTTAAAAGCTTAGGTGAATGAATGTGGTACAATTTAGCGAGTAAGTTGTAGGCACTGCACTAGGGCTAGACAGGTATAGTTATTTTACAAATCAATAAGTTCTCCAAGCCATAAACCATTTGAGGCAAGTAAGAGGAAGATTTAACAGGGTAGTGGTAAAACTATGAGAATGTGCCAAAGCAGGAAGTAACGAACAGTATTAAATGAAGTATGTATCTACCTAGTTCGATTTGTATCAGTATAGTGTCCATGATCTAAAATAAAAGATCATATCCTAAATAGAGTAAGGCAAAGGCATATATATACGTAAGGTTGTTAGCTTTTCTTTTGTCAAGGGAAATAAATGGAGACCGAAACCCAACTTGTTTATCCTCTTGACTGGGACTGCATTGACATTAAGATTAAAATTTTGGAATTCTTGAAATACCATGTAACTTTTGTGCAAGCTTGTTCTACTGTTTTACCGTATAAATGTGAAATGGAATTGCTAAAACTAAACTCAAAGCAGTAGCCGTACTTTGCTCGTTCCCAATTCTGTAAGTCAGTAAGTTGCATTTTTAGTAGCATAGTATCGTATAAGTGTGTACTACATGGTACTACTGACTGCCTGAGTTCATAGACTTATAGACCTAGTAAAAGTGTAAAACCCTGATGCAGAAGTAGGAGTGTTTTGCACAAGTATTTCACGAGGTATTTCACTACATAAATACTGTTCTACAGCCTGTACTTACTGTGTGCAATGCTGTGCTACGTTGAGAAGGGAAAAAGGAAGGGCGCTATAAAAAAGAAGGTTGTGCATCAAACAGTTTTATATCTGTAGATAGTATTATTTCTAGTTACTTCACTTTCACTGATTGTGAACTACCCGGCTACCTAAAGTTAACCCACAGCCATGCCACCTACTTTCTTTACTTTCTCTTCTCGGCACTTTACTAGCACTAGCAGATATGGATCACATCGCAGCAGACGGGTTTAGGAGAAAACTAGGTACTAACTTACTAGTAGTGCTACTACTTACTACAACTTTCTAACTACTACACTACTGACTAGTGGGTCATGGGAAAAACCAGTGCGAGTTGAATTCAGCTCCTACAGCTTTGCTTTCTTCGCAATATAACACATTGCTCTATCTGTACATTATGTACTTTTCTCCAGACCCCTGCTATAGTCTTTCTACTTACTATACCAGCATATACAAATAATACACAATAGCCAGTGATCTCTGGTACATAATACCGCACATTCTCTCTGAATATTGTTCCCATTATATTATTAGATACCTATTAGGTTCTATAAGAATGAAAACTACTGACTACTAGTTATTTTTAGGCATATACATTAGTTATTTCGTAATAGGGATAAATATAGCTGGGCCAAGACCATAGGATATATTATCTCTGTCGGTATGTAAGTATAGTATACGAATATGTGGTGTAGGTACTTTGGTTCTGCATCGTAGTAAGTACCGAGAATTGAATATAGGTATAGATGAGTTGGCTCCAGTCCGGGAATCCACGGATCGATAGCCGTGTCGTGCCACCGAATGCTAAATAAAGCAGTTTTACATTCTCATCTCATCAGTAGAGTTAGACTGTGGACTTTCTACATTTGAGCGATCTATTCCACCTCTCAAGTAGCTATGAGTTCCAAACAAAGTACTCACTTGCTCCGTTGTTTTATGCTACGGTACGTAAGGTAGTCAGTTTTGGTGGAAGCTACTAATACTATATTTACTAACCTAAACCCAAGACTTGTAGTATAGCCAAAAAGTCAGTCTCGTTGCTTACACCAGTATTACACGTAGTAATAATAGGCGTTATCTTTCCTCCACTTTTTGTTTTGTTTACCACAATCCAATTCACCACCCAACTTCAAACAGACTTATTAAGTAGCATACTCTATTACTATTACCCATGTTCTTGTGAAATTAACAAAGTCAAAAGTTTTCATCCAATAAGACTACGAGTGAAAATGAAATTATTCAAGAATATGTGAGGATAATAAAAAACAAAATTTAGCAATACTGAATGAAACTTGGAAAAACACGCTCTAGTGTCTGCATTGCCATATTCATATTTTATACAGAAAGATATTTCGGCACAGTAAACAAAAACTATCCGAAAAGAGGGTTTCGGTTTCAATCTATGAATACTATGCATAAAAAAATACCTAAGTTGCTGATAACTGTTGCAGGCAGAGGGTTCAAATCCTGCTTCACTGATATTATATATAAAAAAGAAAGTTCAATATACCAGATACAGAGATGTTTGTATACAAAACAATAAATGGAAACAGTGACGAACCTTTATTATTACCGCGTTATCATACTAACTATTGTACTCCGGCTTTACTACAAGACCAAAAGAAGATAACTGCAATGCAACGATAAAACGATTCTTCCTATATCGGAACGCGAATGAAGTAATGTAAAAGACTTTCATTTTAGTCGAGAAAGTCGAAAACTCTTTCACTTTTCACCTATACACACTTATACATTGCATCTGCATGTTGTAAGCTCTGTCTCAAGAAACATCTACATCGACCATTGATGTCTATGATGACATTTAAATATATTATAATCAATACAATTCAGCCAGCCACAACCAGGCTAGTAGGCAGTTCGCCCCGCCCTAACCCTAAAGGAACATAACTTATGCTACAGATATTTAAATGGCAGTCTTTCTTAAGCTTCATACGTTACATTAATATATGCATACAGACTTGACCCGGCTCATGCTATGCTACATAGGTAAAATATACTACTAATCTATAAAACAAACACACATGCATTGCAAATTGCATTATATAATGCATATACATTCTATATTGTGCACAAGAATTTAACTTTTTATAGCACCACATTTTTAAGACTTTAAAGAAACCTAATACTATTCGCTCGTCCATTCTCTGCAGTCTTTCTCTGCATTCGCCCGTTTCTAACTCATGTCAAAAGTAACAAAGTAAAGCAGCGTCTTATGCTTCTATGTAGCCTGGAGCCGCTATTTTGTATTAAAAACCGAAACCAGAAACGTTACAAAATATATTGCTAACACCACATTTAATAATTTATGTGCAAATAAGATACGATAGGACCACTATTTTACACCTTAAAAATTTTCCATCCAAATGGTGCAACATTTTTAGAAGTTGTTTTATAACTTTAACTGCAATAAAATACAAAAGTATACGAATATACGAAGTATATGAAATACGTACAAGTCAAGATCAATCAGGATTAGGACTCAGATCCGATCTAGGAGAAAGAACATGATGACACGCCTTTAATGCGACACACATACACATACAAGATTAAGATTGATCATTGGGACTGAGTCTGGGGCAATGGGACATTTTTGTTAACGTCGCTCTATTTCAATGTAAACTTTTTCTTTCCTGTCTAAAAAATGTAAATACCTAAATGATTATTGGTTGTGTTGAGAGAAATAACATGCACAGTGCACTTCGTGTGTTTGTTTATCTGACCTTCTGACCATTCATACAGTAGAGTAGAATATAAAGAATCTATAAGCAAAAAACCTGAATGAAATAAGGATCATCGAAGTGAAGATAAAAGTTTCTCTTAAAACTTAAAATCCCAATACCATCCTTTTAAAGCACGCTAAATGTAGATATCCATATCTTATAATAGATAGTAGTTCACTCGGTGTCAGTCGATATTTATTTTCTGTATTTACTGCCTGCCTTACCTACATTTACTACCTCTATACAAGTAGTATGTATATACCAAGTCGTTCTCTCTTCTACAATTTTATTACTCTAAAAACTAAACATCCTCCTAGATAATAATTCTAAAGCTCATGGCTGTATGTTAGTATATTATTTACAGAAACATAAAACTAGGATTTAGTTTAGTTTTAGCATATAATATTTTAAGATAAAAGGTGAGAGTCTATTTTAGCTTTTGAACAGCAAGCCAAAGCCCTACAGTTCTTTATCTTCAACATTAACAAGCATTAAGCACATTCTATTGACGTTCAAATAATCATGAATCATACATAATCACAAACATTACATGAGTAACAGGAAAGTTCATCTTCCTAGTTAGTGTAGCATTCATTCAACGCAATTCCAAGTAATCAAAATATATCATCATGCTACGTAGATCATACTGTAACAACAAACATTCATGTAGTGAACGAAAGGAACAGGAATGTCTGTGCCAAACTAGAATATTATAAATAAATCATACGTCAGTAAATTATAAGGATGATGAATTTGTTCGAGTCCGCAAAACCGCAAAAAAAGTACTTGAATTCTCACGGGTGAAGAACTCTGATTTCTATTCGGTAATATAAAACCTCTTCTGCAATGATTCCAACCTTGCTTAAAAACACTCTTGCAATAATGTTTCCACTAGAGCAATCATAAATTTAAACAGGCTGGTGCAGAGAGGGGAACATTACCACAAATAATTTAATTAATACCAACCATGCAGACTATCGACAATTAGACAAATTATAGAAAGGATTCTTGGACACTTAACCGTATTACGCTAATCACTTACAGCCATCAATTACTCTTAATTAATCCCTGAAGACAGCCAATGATCGAAAATTAGAATCTGTAACTTAATTACATAATTATGCCTACTTTCCCAAAAAGATAGGAACATTTTTGTTATCTAGCCTAGTTTCAGTCCAAAATATAAAATAAGCTATGAAATAAAAATATGAAACATAAGTTTGTCCTAATTATGCTCCGCATGTTTCACGAGTTTGCATATCACTGACATGAATAACTCACATAACCAACCATTATTACTGTTATAGTCATATTATGTTACATGGATATGACGATGACATCACATAAAAAGTTACACAATATATACATCCAGCGTATGCACAGTTTATTGTACTTTACTAAACTCCATATACGCCATACCAAATACTTACAAAGCAAATACTACACCACAAACGAAACATAACTATAACTATCTATTCCTTGTAAGTGTACTTCATATGAACATCCGAGAAAAACTGTCATCCATATAAATAGGGATGGGATGGGACTGATTGAACAGAATGGCAAATGGTATGGAGTAAAAGCAGGCATACGGCACGCCCATATGTGCACGGAACACGGAAGAGCAATCATCTTAGACTTGCTCCTAACACTTAATGGTAAAACCAATTCATTTAACATGGAATACACCGAAAATAGAACAAAATACTCATGGTTAAGCCAAGCTCTCTGTTTACTATCGACTAAGCCCAAAACCAGTGTAAGTAAGATAGTAAGAAAACATGCAATGTAGTAATCAATCTGCTCAGCCTTCTCTTTTTGTATGTACATATACCTACCTATATATATTGAAATGTCGATTGGACTGGCTGGACTGACGCAAAGCAATCATATTCTGCTTCTACTGTCATAAATTGTATCTACACCATAGCTAATAATAACCCTTTAAACTATAGATATAAAATATGAATCTCTCATCTAAAAGATGATAATGATAAATTGTCAAACCAAGATAAGATGCATGCATTTTCATTGGGAGAGGCGTACAAAAATTCATGATTCGAATAAGAAAAGAATTGATTAAAAATAATTCAATATTTTCATACGTTAAACATAAATAGTATGCTTTCACTATACTTTTAATCAAAACAGCTAATAACTTTTACGACGCTCATAATATTATAATTATTCAAAGAATTGAAAAAGGGAAAACGACGTATAATTGGCATTCGGAATCAGGAGAGAGAGAATAAATATACAGCACGATCCTAACTCCTAACGGTAGTTGGTTACATCACTTTCTTTATAACTACATCTGAAAATTTCTCAACGTCAACTTTCACCAGCACTTAAGGTGAAAGGTAGATTAAGGTTTAAAAGGAATTAGCGTGAGATGAAGTGAAAGTACTATGTAAACATTTTGTTCTTAGGACAAATATAAAAAGAGCTATTCATGTTCATCAGTGTATCAGTGCTTTTATTGAACCTGATTTTTGAATGAATGATCATTCATTTCGGACGAACGCGTATGCAATGTGAGTTGCTGTAATTGGCTTATCATGATCCATTTAAGTAGTAAAAATCTAATAGTTCAGTACCCGGCATTAATTTTTTTGTTAATACATGGTAGATAGTAAATAAAATAATTTACGGATATCCTGAGTTGGTTAGTCATTATGCAAGGTGTATTTAATATTTACTTTTACATAGTTGTGCATACAAACGACAACATTACACACCTTATTGCATTGTAGTTGTTGCATATGTTGTAGTGTACCATAATTATAACAATAAAAGTAGTTCGGTCTGATATAGTGTTATGTAAGTCCATTGTAATCTTATATAAACATGGCCGGCCCCTTCCGTACAAATGATGTAAATGTATCTGTTTTTTCGCTCAGTCAGGTGTTGTAAAATGTATAGGTCATTTAAAGGCAATGGAAATAGTGAATTGGGTGAATGATGCGAAGCTGCGACACATAATACACTTACAAAAAACAAGCTATGAACGATACAAAACTACAAAAGACATTTATGTTTTTATTTATTACATTACAACATTAACACCCACATATTTCAGTTCCAGATGCGGTATGTGTAACTAAATCTGACTAAGTATCTTATCAGGACCTAAATAGGTGACGTCATGACGTAAATTGTTATTGAGCTATATGAGCTGTTTGGGGCTTGGAGTATTATAAAGTACAGCAGCGGAGTGCATACCTTATACATACAATATGTGTAATGTCATATCATAACTAAAATACCCACACTACAAGTTATTAGTATCACTTACGTAATGCAAAAGTAATATGACATATTACACTTCAGTTTGTGTTTCTGGTTGGAATAATAACCATTCCGTTGAATGCCAATGCCGCTAAGCCACGGCTCAAAAGAATAAATACCGACTACCGAGCGAGGACACTCGATGTATATTAAACGTACTTTTTAAGATTAACTACTATTTCATCAAACAATTTGATATGCAACTTTATTTCAGCACTGAGCTCAGGCATCTACATTGTTAAAATTTGTATGAAAGCCTTTGAATGTATGTATATGTATATTATTATGAGTGCATTGTGTCTACTACTTTTGTACTTAATGTTTTTTCAACACCCATGATTTTGAAAAATAATACTACTACATCTACATCCTAAATGGAAAGTCTTACAGGCTAAAGAGGCTAGTTAAGTCAAACTAGAACTGGAGACATTAATATCATTCATCCTACACTATCGCTGTTTTAATAAGTTAGTGAGCTATCCGAATTTTGAAAACGAAACGTCTTTTTTGAGAATAAAGTCAAAAGGTAGAAAATAATAATTTCCCTGATGTACATACCATCTAAAAGGAAAAATTTGACTTACCTCAATAGGACAATCCCAAGCTGAGCCATCAAGCATATGGACACGAGCTAAAATCATTTTCCCCTTGGCTCTTTTGCCTGTCTTAGAGGTGCCATTAGTAGACGGTGAACCAGGATAGACAGGTGTAGCATCTCCGGCATTTCCATTTTCTGGTGCTGTCCCTCTTTTTGGAGAAGAGGGTACTACGTTTTCTTTTCCTTTAGCTTCAGGCATTTTGCATGGGTTTGGTAATAGAGTTAGAAAAGTTTTTAACTGAACTTCTTATGAAATAGTACTTTTAACAGTACGCTTCTTGCTTCTGAGGAGGCCGCTTTCAGTGACGAACGGCGCCCACAACACAGATTAAGAAAGTTTACAGAAAAACAAGATTCTTGTCGTTATTTAGATCAACAAATGAATTTACTCTTCTCTCAAACTTCAGTTGGGCGCATGTCTGCTTGCACAACGAATGCTGCAAAAAAATACAACTTGGTTAATTCATATACGCTTACCTTGTTGCATATTTAATTGAATTTGAAATGAAATTACAGTCCAAGTAATTGCATAAAGTACAAGACAGGACCTAGTTTTCGTATTTCGTTCGTACTAGTACTTAAAAATAAAAACCTTCCATTTGGTATACAAGTGAAATAAAAAGGCATTGTGTAAATTATATAGCTCTATGTATTTGGTGAATATTGCAAACTAGTAAACAAGTAAGTACATATTATATTATATATTAATCCTATACCTTTAGGCTCATTGTGTGTTTCATTTTTACATTTTTGGAGATTAGTTTTCATAGGATAATAATACACTTTTGCATTGTAGTCACAATCTCAATTAGAACGTACAGTATATTTAGGGGTTCCAATTCCAATTCTAATCTACCAAAAATACTAACTACTTGTTTCCAACTGCTTTTGATATACATGCTAAAAAACACAAAGTGTGATAATTTTATTTTTAGTAAAAATGAGTATTTTCTAAGCTAACTTCGAAACGTAAGGTACCCCCACCCTGTATGTTCAAAGTCTAAATCAACCAAAAATGCCAAATATCTAAAGCTAGACGGGCTACATTATTATAGTCATAAGTATTGTATATTTGTCTGTCCTGAATTAGGGTTACACTTTATCCCTATACATAATATTATTATCTGTATCCTTCTAAGAACCATACTAAGTAAAGTAAGCATTAAGTCAGCAAGTATGGCTCGTCTAATTTGGAAAAGTCGTAGAAAGTGATAAAACGGCAGAACACTCATTTTCCAACTATTCTGTATTTGTTTCTGAAGCTTTTCTCCCTTCCTATCCTACATTCCATTTCTAAAACTAAGGGTGTAGGTATTTTCCAATCATATTATCTAGCCTCGCTGTTGTTGCATCTAGTAGACATTTGTCTCGTGGTCTCAAGTTATTTAGGTTGCAAGTTGCAACTGTTACTTATAAGCATTGTCTCTCCTTCACATTCCCTTTCTTTCCTTCTTAAAATGCTCCGTGATCAGTTATATCCTTCAGGAAAAAAGACAACGCAGAGCGAAATGTTTTCAATATCTATTATGTAGCAATGTCGATATTTACAGAGCAACAATTTTAACGAGATTCTGGTTTTGCTCGGGCTTCCTAATAAAGTCTTTGAGCTGAGGAATACTAAGTTACTTACTAAAACCACGGCTAATAATACTAATAAAGCTATTTCCTTTTCATTTAAAATACCGGATTTCACAACCTAAAATAAAGTGGAAGCCAATTTTGACTTGACAATAGCTTTTAAACTACTTATTCTCCAAAATATAGTTTCTACTTTCTAGAGATTTCATCGTATATCTTCAAATCTGAATGTATGGAACAAACTCCCGACTTATGAGAATATATTATGTACTTCTACAAGTTTCCGTTAACTGGAAGGATACTGGTATTTTGTTAGCAAATTGATATAGCATTTTTATGATTACTAATGTACCAATTTTCTATATGAAGATTTCATTTTATCTCGATAAGTAAGACTACTTTTCACTGTAACTTAACAAGTGGTACATAATTTACTAAAAAATATACAAGTAATAATAATTAATTATATACACTAATACTAAAGACTACGATGCAATGCACGAGGAATTAATGAATTAGGCATGTATGTATAATATGCTATGATTCTTCAAGAGTTGGAAGTTGAGATGATGTTGATAAATATGAAAAAGAATGAACTAACCATATATACATACAATACAACTGCTTATTATATAACTCTATTTTTATACTTTATCCATACACTATGCACTATCAAGTTACACATGTTATGCATATTATATCAGTAGCGAGAACTAGCATAGCACATCTTGCCTAGCAAAATAAGCTAATAGATGCTAATACTAATAGTATAATAAATCATGTTAACGTTTCAAGTTAGAGCTAGACCCAGTTTCGCCAAACCCAACTTCAGCCCAAGCGCTCTTATAGTAGCGCAATAGTAAAATTAAAATCCCTTTATTTCTTGATTTTTTGAAGTCCTGTCTGCCAATTGAAATTAGATTGGTTTAATTAAGGTCGCATTCTCAAAGAACTAAATAAAAGTGGCAGTCACATACATTTAACGATGGCTGTCATGTCACATAAACATGTACATACACATAAAAATAGTTTATAATGAAATATAAATGTTACAATTATTACAATATAATTTACTGATCTACTGTTATAGGAAACTTCAAAATACTTTCTCTACATTTAAAAGCTTTTGGAATGCAATGCATACTTCATAACATAATGGACAAAAAAGCATACAAACTTTTTTATTTTACACAGCCATTGGTCATTGACCAGAATGACCAAAACTTTTCTTTACTCACTTACAAGTAAAGCATTTTTTAAATAATCTCATTTTTACGCTGGATATGAAATCATCCGGACCATACTTGGTACCGCCTGACCCTTTTCAATTTTAATTACCCGAATGCCAACAAACTAAACAAATTATCTGCTTTACTGACTAGTATTACAATTACGATATAATGTAAAAATATGCGCACAAGCATTTTTAAGCACAGTATACTGAAAAGAACAGACAGACTGCAGATATATAAACATACTGTGATACTATTAACAACAATGTGATTCGAACCTATG
This sequence comes from Tomocerus qinae, assembly GCA_020055645.1. NCBI lineage: Eukaryota > Metazoa > Arthropoda > Collembola > Entomobryomorpha > Tomoceridae > Tomocerus > Tomocerus qinae. Next base: position 14,194,169 of record CM034547.1, on the reverse strand, counting down.
ACAGTCTCTCCCACGTTCGATCCACATTGATTAACAAACTAATTCAAACTATATATACGACACTTTAATTCTGTACTATCAAAATTCAAAAAATATTGCTACCCACTTCCGTGAGACCGTTCACTAAGCCGAGTTACTTTACATTACAATGACTGTTTTGCATGACAAGATTATTTATTCATTAAACGTCTGATGAGGAATACTAAAAATGGCATAAAAATAGAACCTAAACGAGTCTACCTTTCAACGACGGATAAATGATAAATAGCGACACTCCCATTTGTATGTTCCGTTAAATACTAAATTTAAAGTAAACGGTAAAACGAACATACCTAAAGACCCCTTTATGTCGCAGTCGTCTGCTTTTTCTTCTCGGTTGTTTACGATATTATGTGGGAATCTGCTATTACTTGTGACTTGATTCTTCCTTCAAAAACTGACGTTGGAGATACAGAATACAGATAGATATACAAGACATTAATGCCTTGCCATTCTAGCAGTTTACAATAAGATAAGTTTAAAGGCACCTTTCGGTACATTTACTGCATAAACCTTGAAGTGTTAATGTTGACAGTTGACTGGAATCTCGCCCTTGTCAGTTGAATGTTTTGTTTTTGTGTATGCCTTGAAAATACCGATCAAACAATACACTTGCAATCTTTACACTCTACAGTAAAATCCAAGTTGTTACTGGAAAAGTTCACTACACTTACACTACTGTTATGTTTTTGATTATGAAAACTGAAGAATTAAAACATTTTTATATAGGACTTTTTATTTACTTACACACACACAATACACATACTGATACTCTGCCTTCTGCACTAACTGCACTACTGAACTGACTTCTTTCGACCGACTTTTAGCTGGCTGCTGCTTTTTCATCCTGTAAGAAGAGTAGCTAGCATAGAAGAGTGTTTGTTTTCAGTTGCCTCTCTTTGATTTGCTTTTGAATAGACATACCTTCACATACATTACACAACCAGCGGATGGCCCACACCCTAAAAGCCAAAACATACTCATTTTGCCTCTATATTACAAACGTCCTTCAACAAGTTCTTCACAAACTATTCAGATGGAGCCAAAGCAAAATACAAATCCCATTACATGACATTTTTCTCACTCTCACGGTTTACTTTCACATACAAATACAACACAATACAACAAATTAGTTTTACTTGCATTAAATTAAATCATGTGAAAATTGAGCTTATTTCATAATTAAATTTAAATAGATATATTTAAGAAAACATTTACTTAGTAATGGTGGAACATTTTATAGCCCCTCTTGTTCCTTTCTTATAAAAAAATTTCAGAAGAATATAATGGTATGTTATGTTGATAGATATTCGTTAATTACTTCCTTCATCCCTTTACATAAACTATCTTAAGTATTTGCATAACATATTCATATCAAAGAAAGTAGTTGGCAATTGTGTTATGTAAAATACACATAAGCTTAAATATAAGAAACAGAAACGTGTAGTTGTAACTATATATTGTACGTGTATCGGTAGCAAAACCTGTATCGTAATGATTTCCGAATGAATTAATGCCAAAGCATCAATATGAAAATATGATGAAACAAAGATTGTCAGATTATTATAATTTTAGTTATATTAAAGATAGATAAAAGTTACATGTAATTTATAATCATCATTTTAAAGGGAATTAGAGCGAGAGGTCAGAGAATCCAGTATAAGTTCCTGATGGGTGCTTCGTGTGCGAGATTTAATAGTTAATCACGTCAGTTATTTCAATAATTTGACCTTGCAAATAATAAAGAACTTCTATACCTATAAGAGCCTATATTATTATTAGTGTTTTGCATCTGTTAAAAAATATCAACCAGATAACGATGGCCATGGTCTTCAAAGGATTTCGATAATCATTTTCAGGTATAATGATGTTAATGACATCCAATTCTACGCAGACCTTGCTACCATATCTATTGTAATTCGTCACTACTATACGGAAATAGCAATGCTACTCATTCATTCATGTCTTGTAACTTTTACATCTAAGAAACTTTTCTCTTTGAAGAAAGTTGTACATGGAATTGCTGCCGTGGAAGAGAAAGTTACTTTCTCCTCACTCCACCAGACCTAGCTTTATTGAGACAAACTCCACATACAAACAACTTAATACATTTTGCCATAAAAATGATAGTCTAAAACTTGGGTTTGTACATAGTAAATGTACAATTCCCTACTTTTTTCTATTGTCGTTAATACATACTCTTCCACTCAATAATAAATACAAAGACGTGTGCTACTCTGCATATGAGAGGACACATTTTGAAAGTTTTATTAGTATTTGACGGTAAAAATCAGATATCAAAATTATTAAGACTACGCATGGATGATTTATAGAACTTAAGTCGAATTGTAAAATCACGAACTTTTTTCTACCCTATCCTACCCTAAATGATGCTGGATGGATTTCAGAATCGCAATTAAAATAATTAAAATAATACATTTTCATTTGTATAAATGAACTCATTTCACTTTACTTTCATCTCTGCTTTCTTATTAAGCAATCAAAAAATTCCTGAAATAATTTTATTGTCTTTATAAATACCATAAAGGAAATCAAGTAAATGCTTCACATAACGAATGTCTTGAAAATATAAAATTCTTAATTCTGGACAGTTATTCTTTGTCGAAACTTCGAATGCCTTTGAAATGGAAACTTAAGTAGACCAAAATAAATGCATCTTAGTGAACTGTAACATATTCATTACTACAAAGACGAAGTAACATATGGGAAGCTACTTCTGTTTGACTCAAATATTAGTACATTGTGCATAAGCGTATAAAATTAACAACCTTATAGGTAGGATATGTAGTAAATAGTACACTCTATGCTCAGTAAGCTACATATTACACAAGTTTTAAGTCTAAAAAGAGTATCCATCCACATCGACTAAGTCTAGGCAAGTTCCAAACGAAAAGTCATTCACATACTTAAGCGAAGCAAGATAGCTTTCAGCTTGCTTACTAAAATAAAGCACTAAAGCCGAAGAAGTTATGTGAGTGAGTTGATTGTAGTACGGTGTGTGTGTATGTGTAGTTTTATCCCACGACCCATAGATTTAGTAAAGACCTTTAGACCATGATTACATAGCAAATCATTCAGCGTAAATTCCCAATGTAATATACTTGGGTCAATACGGAAAACTAATAAGCAATTTTAGGCTGCTCATTTGCAAGATAATATCGTTATCTCAACATTTCTTTTCATGGAAAAATATCGAGTTATAAACACAGCTGAAGTATAGAAGGCTAAGGAATTGTGATCTAAGTTCCTCGATTTCCTGCTACAGTGTCCGAATAAACCCGATCTGAAACGACTTGTCACCATTTCACATTTCAGCTATTCATTGCATGGGGTCATTCGAGTGACAAAAGTACAAAGCAACACGAGGATAGTAGAGTAGAAGTACAGTGACTGTTAGGAACAAAAATAGTTAAAGTTGAAGTTGCAAACAACACAGTACCTACTACATTAAATAAATAATTACTTAAAGTTGCTGGACATTTCTTCATGTCTCCTGTCATTACTTTAACTGTCAGTCAATTTACGGCGGATAATAAGTAAATACAAAGCTATTTTTTGTATGAAAATTAAATCCTAAATTACTTCATTATCTTGAGAAATAATTTCATCAAAACGCGATAAACTTATATTTTTACTTTTATCTAATTTTGGTGTTTAACTGATTGTATTTTTTAATTGTTATTTAGACTACATTGTATCGATTTTTTCTGAATTTGTTGCAGGCTGCAGGGACCGGAATATTTATCGGAGTAAAAAGCAGAACAAATCCTTGTGCTGTGACCCTGTGTATTATAAAACTTGTGCTGTTAATTTAAACCACTTATCACAGTTTTATTCGAGAGCCCTGTGTATGTTATGATAATAATTATTATCCCTGACCTATATATCATTATGTACAATCTCTCTTTCATACCGACACCAGAAATATCTTATTAGTATAATAGTAAATCTATTACCGGCACGTACACGGTATTATCTGTATTAACATCGGTAATTTTGGAACCATTATAATTATACTAGAATCAGAGAACAATGTCCCCCTAATCTGCAATCAAACCTGTTATAAAAATATGTATATTTGTGTGGTGATGTGAGTATGTGAGTGCGAAGTTTTATAAATGTGATGTTACTTGTTATTGACGTACGGAACTCGTGGAAAGAGGACGAAGCATTATATAGTTGACCCTTCGCACTGGCTAAAACGGATTTCTTGAAGGCATGTACTAAATGTTATAACGTTATAGGTGAACTTGTATAGGAAAGTTTATGTAGCAGTATATATTAGTATTTCGGTTATTATTACCAAAATATTAAACTAATTCGAGAAAACTTTTACTGTTTTTAGATATTAACGATTTAAAATTAAAGCTGCGGCGAAAGAAGATTCCTTGCTGGCAGTCAATGGATGGATAAATCTCCTATGCGAACAAAGCTAAATCTGTATCGAGCAATGAGCAAGTATTGAATTACGATTACGACTGTAACTAACCCGGTTAACTATCCCAGTGTTTTTAAAGGTATGCACATTATTAGTATACTTATACATTCGTATAAAACTGAATGATAATAATTCAATATTCATTACATGCAGTGCTATTGTGCTCAAGTGTAACATTATATACAATCGTAGGCACATACCTCACTTAGTTTTCAAATGACAAGCAAAAGCGATAAAATTTTTATTATACACAAGTATTGCACATTTACATTGCGAGTTCTCGTTTGAGTTATATTATATTACCGTGCGTGTATTGTATGTATATTGATTAGCACTTAAATCAAAGTACATAATTGCTTTACGATTCGATTGTACTCGTATAATCAATATTGACCTAAATAGGGAATTGGATTAACCTAGTGTAAGTGTATAATATACTCTTCTGCTGCATTAACTGCAACTGTATTTATTGTCAACAACCCTTTTCATGTTTAAAGTATAGGGATTGTCTTTAGCCGAAACAGAATCGATATTCCAAAACATGTATGGTAGTATTATTTTAATCAAAATGGAAAATAGAATTGTTTTATGTGAATTCCTTGAATTAGTATAATATAAATCGAGCTTGAGAAATGTAGGAATAATTTATACCACTGGTTAAACTTCATTAAATCATTAATGAATTGACATGAAATATTCTTCCTTGGTGCAACTGTACATATCTCAGACCAGTCAGAACTGCTGCATCATCCCGAAAATAGTAAAAGAGACTTATTTAGGTTTTATACATGTGATATTAACCTGTTATTTGCTATACTACTTAAGAGTCCAGTTCCTTTAAATTTGGAAATCTCTGATGACTATCAAAATACAGGTAAAAATTGCTTTACAACTCTTGGAATTCTGTCTAAAGCTCTCACCCGATTTTCTCGTGTGGCACATTTTTGGAATCCTGGATATATTGTAGACCCCCTCATTGTACAAAATATACGATATGTTTACTCATTAATATATCTTATTGCGATTATAATTTTGTAAACGACAAAATCTGCTAGAAAATTTAAATATCGTATATTTTGTACAATGGGGTGGTCGACAATATATTCAGGATTCCAAAAATATGCCACACGAGAAAATCGGGTAAGAGCTTTAGACAGAATTCCAAGAGTTGTAAAGCAATTTTTACATGTATTTTGATAGTCATCAGAGATTTCCAAATTTAAAGGAACTGGGCTCTTAAAATAATATTACAAAGGCTAAGAGTTCTGTCAATTGGTAAATACATCCAAGGCAAATAAACTGCTGCCGTAATATTCTTTTCTTCATCCCCGCATCGGGGATGGAGAACAGGAGGCAATACAATTTATTTGCCTATGATAATGTTTCCTTGGTTTTCTTAATTCTAAATCGTGGGCTCAGCACAAGTTTTTTTTAGTCTAGTTCAAAAGTTCGAAAACCTAGACCAATAACCGCGACTCGCGACTGTCAAAATGCGCACTACTTTTACTTACTGAAATATTACCATCTTTAAGTTTACATAAAATACATAAGTAGTGAAAATTGAGTGAAAAGAGTAGAATTTAAATAACTTACAAATACTCGTTATTTCATAACTTATTTGATTATTTGTGTTTGTTAATACAGAGTGACTATCGAAATTCAAGGAAAGGAGAACGTAAACTAAAAGTCAGGACTTATCGAAAAGTCCAAAAGCATATTAAAGAAAGACGAATATTCATTCGTTTTAGACATCGAGGGAAGAAGAGAACTAAAGAAAAATATATCCAAAGATACATAATGGGGCCTAAGAAAAGACCATCATTTAGCAGTCCCAGTTCGAGCACCAGTCAACCCCAAATCACACCAGCTCAAATGAAATATAGACCTTTTATTGAAACAGGACGCTGGGCAGCAAAAGGAACGAAGCCTCTACCCGAGCCTATTACCTTGACAGAAATATTTACCAAAGTCATTCTTCATGGTTGCAAGAAAGTTCTGTTCTTGAATCCTAAAATACGTCTGACGGCGTATGCAATTCTATTGTTCTTCGCTTCTCTAATTGCTGACTACATGCCGTTCCCTAAGACGTACTTTTCAAATAGTGGCAACATACCAAATCAGTACTTTGTGAAATTCAGTTGGGCGTGGACATTTATGTTTACGGGGATGTTTATGTTCTTAACATCTTCGGTTTACTGTTGTGGAGATCGGAAAAGAATAACGCGGCATTTCGGAAGACTTCTTGCTGGAACTATTATTTGGTTCTTGTGGACGAATCTGTTCCGCATCATTGAAGAAACTACTGGCCAATGCTTAATAAAAGATGGTGCAACCCTTTACTCAATGAGAAGTAGAAGAAACTGTGCAGCTAAAGGGGGAAAATGGACCAGTTTTGATATTTCCGGACATGCATTTCTTCTTGTCTGGTGCGTCTTCTTCATCACCGAAGAGGCCAAAGTTATTGTTGGATGGGATGGAATCAAGGATTACATTAGAAACGAGGAGCATAACAGAAGTCGCACTGGAACTGCAGATCTTCTAGCAGAAACGCCACTGAATGCCCTTAACGAAGAGGAGTTCGATAATTTAAGGGTCAATTACGCACAGTACAGTACACTGGCTAAGATCATTCTAATAATTTTGACCATGTTTGCTGTTCTCTGGGACATCATGATATGTGCTACAGCTATCTATTTTCATGTCATGATAGAAAAGGTTATTGGAGGGCTGATTGCAGCTATGATGTGGTTTTGTATGTATCGTGGACTTTATACATTGGATGTAGCCATTTCTCCAGGAATGCCCGGTGTTGGGATTTTTAAATATTCGGAAGTGAAAACTGCGACTGCAACAGTAAAACCTAGCCCGGCAGCTAAAACTAATTTGGGCCACAGTCACAATCATTCAGCAAGACAAAGGGTTCGGGAAGTTGACGATTTGCCAAAATTTATGGGAATGCCACTTTACGCCCTGAAAAAGAAGAAGGAAGACCTCGAGAGTGATATACTTGAGGGAGATGCAACGGGTAGTACATCCGCCCTTTAAAATACAAAACGTGTCAAATGATACCCGAGTCATTTTCTTGTGTTCTATGACTAAGATTTGCCACATCACAAATACTCTTACAAAAAACCTGTTTAATAACCTGTTAAACTTTATAAGCTAATTTAAACTCAACTATCAAAATTTGTACATGCCCTATATTTGTCGAAGTAATAAAACTGTATATGGATTGTTAATGGATAGCACTGCCTACACAAATATTTTAAATAAGTGTTCTTTAAAACATTGATTAAACAACTTGGACAGTATATTTATAATATGCCCATTGTTTGAGTCCATGATTTTACTTTAAGTTACATCAAAAAAAATTTAAGTCAACTTTAGAATTGTTTTATTCTTACTTGCCTTTTGTGAAATAGATAATAGTAAGAAATAATAGCGTTTCTAAAGATGAATGCGAATATGTTGTAGTAAGTGTACATTGTATTGATTTACAAATGAGATTTAAAAATAAGAATTAGATACTTTCGCAGACATTTGGATAGGGTCTGATAAACTATATTCTAAAAATATGTGTAAGTATTACATACCCATTTTAAGGCAATGGTAATTTTAATTGCCCTAACTCTAGTATTATACAATCTGTCTATCTCTGGCAGTCTCAGATCACAGAAATTCCGTTAATGCACCTATTATTGCGTAGAATAATATAATCTAAATAGTTAATACGAAAGTATTTATACCTTTGGAATTTTTGGACTAAGGGTTAAACTGATATACATTCAAGATCTGCCCAAAATTCTCTTTTTCTCATATCGAAGGTGCACTAACTCTTTGCAGAGTAGGGCGAACAGTCGCTGGTTTTGAAATCTTCGTTTCTGCGGCTTTTTCTTCCAGCCCAAGAAGTCCCAAAACACCAAATGTTGGAATCGTGTTGCCCTGCTTGTGCCAAAAGTATAATCCTCCGCCGATGAGTGCAGAGGTTCCGAGAAATCCCAATAAATACGGGTTACACAAGGAATCGAAAAATCCTTTTTCTTCACTCATGGAAATGGCTTTCTGGAAACTATTTACTCGCAGCATTCGTTGGTAATATCGCATGACATTTAAACGACTTCTTTCCCACATCCGACGTTCAAGTCCAAGTTGCCAAATTCGATGCAACGTAAGGGATAAAGTGATATCGGCAACCGTTATGCTCGGAGAACATAGCCACCAAGATGAATCTTCTGTAAAGAATACAATATTAAGTAAACTATAATATTTAGAACTATTTATTGTAAATTAGGACTAGATTACTTCATTTTCTTTAAAACTAACCGTGAGAAGTTAACTCCGCCTCACACTCATCCAAAATTCGTTCAAAATGAATTAGTAGAGACTCATATGTGTCTCGGTTTAGCCAAAACTTGGCTTCCCGATCAACTTCGCTCAATTTTTGCATCAACGCATCGCTGTGCTGGGGATTCTTTTTAGCTTCTCCACGAAGAATGGAACAACGATGAATAACAAGGTCTACAGAATCATGACAGTGACAGTAAATAAGTACATAAGGTGCATCATTCATAATTCGACACAAAACTTTTAGATATATAATGCAAATACATCATTTAAAGCACTTAATTGAAATTGAAAAGCTTGCAATATTCTGAAATTTGAAAAAAACCTTTTATATCTGAACGACATTTCTGGTTATTGTATGGGGGTTTAGGATTCGTTACGACATCTTCAAACAGTACTGCTCCAAATATCAATGCTTCGACATTCAAGGAATTTAGCTGTGCACTCAATTGCTCACACCGTTGTTTCAGCTCCATGCCTTCAGGACTTAGACGAGGCCACCCTAAAAGAGACATCATAATATCAAAAGAAACCCATAAAAATACAAACAAAATTTCTTGGTCTGAGGAACTTCAACAAAATTTTCTATGATAGATTCATATGACGGATTGGTTATGTGTGGCTTGAGTCGACTGTCGACCTTGAAAAGCTCGAAAGTTTCCATAAATGTGATAGGAAAAATTAAATAATACTACATATTATTATTAATCTCAACTTACCATCACGGAAATTATCTTCAATGTAGTCAATAATTTTGTTGGAGTCGGGTATGTGACGTACGTCATCAACTAATACAGGAACTTCTCCACGGGGATTAAGAGCCAAAAATGACTTCGTATACTGTTTTCCTTTGTGAATATCAACCATGCAAGTTCGGAATTTCATATGTTTCTGGGTAAGAGCCATAACCACCTGTAATTTAAATCATCAAACTATACAAAAAACTTTCCATGTTACTTTAACAATAACCATATAAGGATAAAATTTTAATATATAAATAATTGTTAATTAAATGTGTTAAAGAATGTGTACCTTTTGAGAGGCGAATGAATAAGGATAATAGTACAGGAGCAAATCAGGTCCATTAGTTGATGTCATGATGGAAAGAAACCCTACAAATTACAAATTCAATTAGGCCAATATCAACATGATCTATAATTAACGGAATTTTAGCTGTTTTAGCTTTTTTTCAACCACTTTTCATTCTAAAATTACCGCAACAAAGTACCAACTATACTGAATACAAAAAGAAAATACTCACTTGGGTGCAAACACTTTTCGTAATTTTGTACTGTAAAGAAAACTTCCTTCTCCCTTTTTCGATGTAACAATTTAGATAGAGATAAAAAAATCCAGAAATCTATTCATTCAGCCAATCTTCAAGATCAAGATGGGCAGTGACAAACTTTAGAATTTGTTTTGCAGGTCTGTTCCGTGTTTGTGCTGACAGCTGATCAATTTACCACCTGAGAGAAGTAAGAAATAAGTTACGCTGATGTTATGGTAATTAGATAAGAAAAAAATTATTATATTACGACACGATACCTTATAGTTGTTCAAGTGATAATGAATCTCATCAACCACAATCTATTCCCTAATTGCAGCAAAATCACAAATAAATAAACATTCTTCTTCCACCTCTTCTCTTCTCGACACCCGATGTAAGTGTAAGATGTAACGAATGTTACATATAGATTAGATCGGAGAGTCTTGAACTGAGTACGTGTAGTCGTGTATCAACAATTTAATTAGTTCAGAAGATATAAAGATGGAAGGAATAAATTAATGAAAATTATCTTTTTAGGAAAGGTTCTGCACTTTCTTTCGATCAAATTACAAGAAATGAACACATTTGCCATCTGCTGTTATTGTCTTCTGCTTAGCGCTAATGCACAAGGATTGATACAAAACTCCATTGCCTCTTTATGCCCGATGCCAAGAGAAATAGCAAGGCAAGACTGAGGCATTACATTACTGGCTCCAATTTCATGGATGGACCGTTGATTATTTAGTAGGTCAATTTTTGATGCCTAAAGTGTGTCGAAATGTAAAACAAAATCAGAAACATCAGAATTAGTCTAATCATTACAAAACGATACGGAATACGGACGGGCATGCATACATACAATGCATATACAAGAATACTGACAGAATTCCATGCGCATGTCCAACTTTACGTTTATATAGTAGTAAAGATGATTTTCATTTATAAGGACGTGTGGGGACTTTGGTTGCCATGCGGTAGTAAAATTGCAGTTGTTACCATCGTAACTTAGAAGTTCCAGAAAAACCGGAAAAAATGACTGAAATTTTGATAAAACGTAAAAATAAATTCAAAATATATTTCTTACATGTGATTTCCCCTCTCAAAATTGAATTTTCGATGATTTAGAAAATTATTTTCGAAAATTGGGCTTTCATGTTTATCTTAAAAATCTTGGTATAAATTCTAAAACTATGAAATCCGCATTACTGTACGGTGAGCCCATTTCTCTGAGCAATATTCGTTCTAAATCCCCACACCTAACTTCGCATTATTAAACTACCACCAAACCCTTCAGTAAACCCTGCACAAAGCAATTGAATAGAATAAATCAGGAATGAAACATTTATTATTTCCGAAATGATATTCACATTTGTTTTTGTACTACATAATCCAATTTCCATAACAGGTATAGTTGTAATTTAACGATAATAATTGTAACATGTATTGGATTCATTATAAACTGATAACTGTGATAAAAGTTAGAATTCCAAAGAATTCTGTTTCACTGCATGTAATATTATGTAATATACTAGTAAAGATTTATAAGCTTATTAGAGTTCACATAATAATTTCGAGCGAGAAAAACTTGCAGATATTTAAAATCTTATATTATTTAGAGGAATACAATATTTATATATTTACACATTGCACATTGCGTTTTGTTGAAGGGAAGTTAATGTCAATTAGTTAGATGCGTAATAACGTTACACGTACACACTACACACATACATTGAGTGAAAGAATTTTGAAGATGAAACGAGTTTTACATTCTAAATTCTACGACCAAAATAAAACATGTACCACTAAAAATTACATTATCAGACATGTATTACATTTTTAACAAATTGCCTGGTATTCACGATTAGCACAACATACTTTATACCATTTACTGTTATAATACAATACAACGCTTTCGGGCTAACACTTTATTAAATACGTATAAAGTTTAGCCCAATACAATTTAACTAAAACTTAATATAGAAAACCCAAGATAGGAATACGGAGTCGTAGACTGTAGATATGTACCCACAAAACTATCAGTGGTTCCATTTATCCCTTCAAACTACATGATGTGACCAAAACAGACAATATCGACGAATTCTAAAGCAATATATTATACCTTGTGGTATAACGTAGATACAGCAAAGAAACTACTACTACATTATTAATCGTGCGATTAGGATACACTCCCCAAATCACACTCTTTTGACTAACGGCAAAGCAAACGCCCTTCGATTTAAATTGAATATTAAGTCGCTTAATAAATACTGAGCATAATGATTAGAAATCGATGAGTTGTTAGTTATAATAAGGGTTCAGTTAAGGAGGGGTGGGGACTTTCAGCGTATATTACTCAGAGCAATGGACTAAACGTACAGGCATGCGGTTTTCTATTTCAGAATTTACAAAGATTTTTAAGACGAGCATGAAAGCCCAATTTTCAAAAATCATTTTTTAAGTCATCGAAAATTCAATTTGAAAATTTAGATTTTGAGTGGGGAAATACATGTAAGAAATATATTTTGAATTTTTGTTCACATTTGCAGACACAAATTCAAAAAAAGGCGCCTCATGCTCTCCCTCATTTTTTCCCCTCTTTTTTATGGCATTTTTGTTATATTTTTACGTTTTTCCAAAATCTTGAAATCATTTTTTAAAGATTTTACATGCAAAATTTTGCCTAAGAACTGCGACAAAAATTGCGGGAGGACAGCACGGAGTATTCATAAATAATGGTGGAAATACAACCAACAAACACAATTGTACAATTGTTGATTGTGCATTCCTTTAGAATTACGAAATGTTATTTCTGACAGTTTCCTATCAGTTTTAATTTTTTAATCATTTAACCCTAAAATTCTTGACCTCGCCCCTCATCAAACTCTACATCTGAAAAGGATAAGTTGAGGTGGTAAGTATAAGAGAACTAATTCGAGGTGACATATTAATTATATAAATTACTATCAGCATCAAATTTGCAATTATATTTTCATGTTTCAGCAGTAACTATCACCGTGGTCAACCAGATTTAGAAGCCATACTCCAAACCTTCGAAAATATCATTATGTTTGATCTTGAAATCCTCGTCACGTCTTAGCAGCTGATACGGGTAAAAAAATTGCGAATTAAGATTAATTTCTTATTGCAAATTAGTAGTTTCGAAATCATCATTTTTATAAACTACATCTTGGAGTATTATAACTAGTTTTTTGTGTTTCAACAGTAATTGTCACCGACTGTGTTTAGTTGCGTAAATTTCTGAATTGAGTGGGAATCCAATAAGATCACTGTTTGCAATCCTCAAAACGTCGTAGAGCATACATAACAATTCGGGTAAACAGAATAGTTTATTATTGCATATTACTAGATACGATATTCCTATTTTAAAACGTGAAGCATGAGTAGTGTAACTCATTATTCATATTTCAGCAGTGTCACCGTGGTCAATTAGAGTAAGAAGCCAGACTCGACAAGACGTCAACGTATAGATCAAGATATACAATCCTCATTTAATTGTCAACATTATTGAATACAAGACAGTCAGACAAGAAGTATTGTGATACTCGTACAAACGATTGAGTGGGATATCCAAACGGCTACACCCCGGTATTTTTTGCACGATGGGTAAAAAATGCGGACATAGAACAATCAAGACTAGAATTAAAAACTTTAAGTCAAAAAAGCTTATTCCTGTTGTGCTAGAAAATCAAAGCAAGAAAGAGAAAGAAATTCGGGACATTAATGGAAGAAGAATTGTTTCAGTCGAATCATTACAAATACTAATCCAAGAAACCCAAAAGCATGTGAAAGTTTGCCTCAATAGTGATTTAAAATTTTTTAAAGAGACATGGATTGGACTGCGTCGCAGATTTCACATTGCATGTGGCCACTGCGGTCGGCAGTTTACAGTCTTTATGGGCTCTCAAAACAATTCCTTACCATTCAATACTGGCGCAGTTTGGGGAACAATGGAATCTGAAGGGGGCTATGATTCCCTTTTCGATTTACTAAAAAAAATGGATATCCCTCCAATTAATTTTAAATTATACAAATCAAATGAATATGAAATACATGAATACCAAGAACTATCTTTGATTCAAAATTTAAAAGAAAATGGCAAGGAAGAACTACGATTAGCCCTAGAAGATGAAAAAACTGTTTACTATAATGGTATTCCATGTATAGCAATAAGTTGTGACGGTGGTTGGGGAAAGCGATCGTACGGACACTCGTACAAATCTCTTTCTGGTTGTGCGGTTATCATCGGAGTACGAACTGGTAAACTGTTGCACATCGGCATTCGAAATAAATGCTGCTACACTTGTTTAGTTCATCCTGATTCTCCGCATAAGTGTTTTAAAAACTATAACGGAACAAGCACTTCTATGAAAACAGATGCAATTGTCGAAGGATTTCTCAAAAGTGAAGAAATGCATGGGATCTATTACTCAAAAATGATAGCTGAACAAGATTCCCGTGTTTTTTTCAATGCACAAGAATCCACGAAAACTAAATTTGGATTAAATGAATGACTGAATGACAATTTAATCAATGGAAAAATTATGTGGTAAATTGCAATAATGTGTAATGTTATTTGGATGTAAAAATGAATGCAATTACTTGACTATATAATTTTTTGAGTGTAGGATAGAAATTCAAAAAATTTTACAGCTCACGAGTGGGATTTGTAATGGTAATTACCCCGGAGTGACAATTTAATTCATTCAAAATTTATAATTAATACATTTTTACATTATTTCAAAGTGCATGATAATGATATGCAATGTTATTGGGTAGCAATCCTAATATGGTGTAAATAACCAATTCATTTTAATTATAATATAATATTTTATTGTTTAATCATGTGTACTCCAATAGCCAATGTTATGATAAAAATACTTACTCCCACTCGTCATCATTTACATTACTTTGAGTCGCTGATCCCACTTATCATCATCAAAAAGTTTTGAATTTGCATTACCAAAATTACCCAAATGGTATAGCAGATGAGAAAGATATTTTTTCGGCTTTGCATACCCACAGGTACATTTTTCGCATTTTAGATGTTCCTTTTTCTTTTTATCGGCAGATCGCTCTTCGTCAAATTCAGGACAGCGAAAACTTTGTAGACTGGGGTGGATTTTCAAAAATCTTTTCATCAGGTGATAGCACAGCATAGTCAGTCGGGCATCAATAATTGCCGAATGATGACCATATGTTTTGCCAGTCGACCCCAAAGAAATGCTTGCTTAAATACGACATTCCAACTTTCTGTTTTTTCATATCGACGTAAAAATCTTGAATGTCGATTGATTAGCTTCAACGGTGTTAGCATTCAAATCCAATGACTCCAAATATTTTTGTATTTCAGTTGCAACGACCACTTTTCCTTTTTGACACGACTTTATATAAGGCAATGTCTGTTAAAATTAAGTGAGTAGTAGCATAAAATAAGAAATTGTAATCCCAGTAGATTAATAAATAAAAAAAGATAATCACAAACCTCCTCTAATGTTTTTCCATTGGCTACCATTTCCTTGGTTTTAGGTTAGTAAAATATTTGCATATTCGGATAATTTATAATTGCCCACAGTAAAAGTTTGTTTTTTTCATTGACCACGGCAATTGATGACGCTGCTTGCTTATGACTTCCCTGGAGTTCTAATTTCTCTACGTCAAAAGAAACCTCCTTAGCTTCAGCGACCAAATTACCTCTGTAAATAAACGGCACCTATTTCCAATTATAATAGTGTAATTAAAATCTTGCCAACTCATTTAATATTTTTAAATATCCTCAATTAAAACTGACTTACGGTAGGGAAATGAGGTAAGCCACGATTCAAAATTTTGGGGCCAGGAACTGGTGCTGCACCGAGGTCAATCGGGTTGGAGGGCCTACTCACAGACGTCTCCTGACCCTCATTAGGAGGCATAGAAGCTTTTGGCTTCTTGTTAATCTCCACGATAAGATTTTTAGCATAGTTCATTTGGATGCGGCTGCACGGACTACGCTTGATAATTTCAGAAATCCAGGCAGTGGTAAGCATCTGGTGTCAAATGTTTTGACATTTCCAAAATGTCTTCCTGTTAATTTAAAATAATAAGTATACTATTCTTACTGAATTAACTTTAAGTGATGATTGATGCCTAAAAGTAATAAATGACGCGGAGAGAAATGAAGTACTTACCACCTCTTTTGGAATATAATATATTGCCTTTTTTGTAGAGGCAAAGATGCACATGTTTTGTGACTCATTGTTGTACTGCAAATTAAATGGTATATTAGGTACAGTATCGCAATATTTTTAAGATATAAAAAACGTTATCTGATACAAGTCGTTAGTACGGTAGTAATGTACTTACCCAGGTATTTATGATTCAGGTCAGATTATCACCAAACAAAATTGAAGTGAGGACAGTTTTTGGCTTGTTCGAAAAGTAAACTAATAATAAGCAATACCCTCAATGCGTTTGTTTACGATATTGAGCTAATAATATTGTATCGCAATTTATGCACACCTCGCAAAGTGTCACAGTATTTATCCTTCTTGCTCTGAAAGTTACCACCCCTCCTTAAATGGAAGGGTAGATTAAAGTACATAGTAGTTATATTGATACACATTTTACATTTATAATGAGATGCATAGAAAATGTGCACGACTACTGCGAGATTTTACTTGCACAAAGAGGATTAAAACCTTTTAGAAATATATCGAGAAATAGTGAGAATTAGAACAATAACATAATCATAACCTACACATTTCATGTAATTTACGGTAAAATTTAGTAACAATACGATCAGTTAAACAATGTCGTCACTAAATGACTGAAAATTCGTCGGATCAGCCCCCTCTGGCCCTGCTGTCAGCACCTGCGCGAGGAGAAAGATGGCCAATAAACTAACCAAAAAATATTTAAATTGAAAATTGATAAGTATATATTACATATTTACCCCTTCAATGAATTCACAAAGTTGAGCTGAATAATCCTTACAAAGCCAGGTATCATTATGCCCTCCGGGAAATCTTCTCAGTCTTTTCATTGAGGAAGAGCAACGCGTATATAAATCTGACATCATCGCAGGTGGAATCAATTCATCTTTCGTCCCGGAGACAAACAATGTGGGACAAACTATTGATGTGACTTTCTGGAGGCTTTCATACTATCGTGATATAAAAACACAAAATATTATTAAGATATTTTTATTGGTAATTAGACAGATTGTCTGTTAATGCTTATGTTACTTAACAGGCACTTACTCTATTTTTAAAGCAAAACTTTGGAACCCAGCGAATAAACTGAAGGGGAAACAAAACTTTAGCGAGATCAGGAATTGACGAGAACGTATTTTCTACAATTAATGCTGCGATTCTGTCTCGATAATCAGATCTTGCGGCCATGTCAATAGCAACAGCTCCACCTTCGAATTTCAAAACCAATGTCCTTTGAAAATCGTTAAATCGTTCCTCAAAGTCGAAATACGAAATTAAATTGTTTGCATACCCAACGATCGCCCAAATAATATGATTTTACTCGAGTCCAAATCATCCCTTCCATCGACGAACTCGAAAGCAGCTTGAGCATCCAGATAAAAACCATTTTCAGAAGGGGAGCCCTGAAAATATTTAAATGAAGCAGATATTATTATAAGCCTGCCATATCTTATCACTCATTGTCACCGCTTGCGACACATATAGTATTACTGATATGAATTTAGATTATTACCTCAGAATGACCGTAACCTCTATACTCCACCATTAATATGTTGCATTTCAGTTTTTGATAAAACATCTTGACATTGTCCAGTCTGATATCATTGTATTATAAAACAAATAAACACAATAAATGTACTATATAGAGAGATATTTTCACCAATACTATAATAATAGTATTGAAATGATACCTGTGTCCTATGTTTCCTGCATTTCCATGAAAATAAATAATAACTGGAAGGTGTCGACTGTTAGGTCGTTGTTGTTTAATCAAATATGCATGAAGCTTGACTCGGTCTCTAGTGTTGATTGTCACAGCCTCGTGAGGAAGAGAATAATTTTGTGGCGATGGAACAAATAGCCGTGACTCTACGGGAACTTCGGGTTGATACAATAAAGTGTCCGAAATATGATACCCCAAACCTGTTAAGCAGAAATATTAATGTCATTAACGATAACGATATTATCCTAAACATGACTAACAACATAAACATAATAACATAGTATGGTAGGTAATCATTTTCTTATGCATTTTGCCATCGGGGAAGAAATTCCAAAGCTGTTTCGGAACGAAAAATGTTCTGAGAGCAATTGAGGGAGGACAATAAATGGGATACCGTTTTGAACATGAACAACCCATTCCATTTAAATATTTATAGATCTTTAATCGAATTACAACTAGAGTTATCGTTCTATCAAGTTCACAAATAGTAGTAGTTATTGTTCAGGTCAAACAGTTTCTTTGGTTTGTTGACTTTTGGATTTTGACTTTCAATATGAATTTTTTGTAAGAACAAGAAGTTTCGGTTATATTGTTTCTTTATTGGTTAGTGGGCCCCTTGTGCTTCATTTTTATTTGAAAATAATATTTGAATACCTCAAAGATCAAATTACATTACACCATGGTAATTTAGAAAGTTTTGTAGACGCCAATGAGTCAACATTCAACTCCAATAATAAAATAAAAAATATAAGGCTCAGGTCAAAACCCAGTCGCCCAGAGCCCCGCTCCCACTAAAATGTTCCAAGTGTACTAAAAAATACACTTTCCTGATTTTCAATATAATAATGATCTGCCTGATCAGTAATAAATTCATTCAGTGCTTTTGAGATCAAATAAATGAATTTAAAAAGTTATGAAATATTCTCCCAAATAATGTGAAAAAGTTAAGCTAATTACACTTTTGTTAATTTTAATAAGTTAATTTTATAACTTTATATTTAGGATATTTTTTACAAAGTTCACATCTTTCAAGTTAATGATCATTAGCTTTCAACTTTTCTTGAATAAACATAATTTGGTTGATCAAACTTTCACTTAGTTGAAAAAGTCTCATATCTTTTATAATTTATAATTTGTAAAGTTTTGGTATTTATTGATCAGTTACTAAATACTGATCAGTTACTGTAATTAGCGATACTATTCCATTCCTCACGTCAATCTTATTCGAAGACTTCATTTTATTATTTGCAACAATAATAATAATAAAATAGCAATAATAACAATAATAGTTATTGTACTTACTGAATATAGCAATCAATGAAACTAGGTATGGGAGGACACCACCATAAAACCAGGCAGCGAAAAAGATAACTATGACAAAAGACGAAGCCCATCGCCACAGTTTTATAATGAGCTTGAGCAACGTTTTAAGGATGGTTTTCACAAACGTGCGAGACGGACATTGCAACATTGATGAGCTGGTGGAGGATGAAAGTACGGTTGGCTTTTGTTTTTTGTCCCCTTTCACAACCACAACCATATCTTGCACTTCGACTAAGTTCGCCTGCAAAATATACATCAAACATATAAAGTTATAAAATATGACTATGACTATGAATTACTTTTAAAATATATTAGAAATAAATATGCTTATTCGCCTGCATCAAAATTATTTCATTTTGTGAAACACTCATTGTCCATTTACCTTATCCTCCACAGTCGGTGGAAGCATATGCGTAGTGTTAGTAGACCCCAAATGTAAATCTGAAACAAGAATAAAATATGGTTATTTCCAAACCATTGATATGCATTGCACATGCACACAATACATAGCATAAGTAAAAGTCATATTATTCATCAAGTGAAAGCGTAATTACGGCATTTGGACGTAAAAGGAGAAATGTCACTACCACAGAGAAAGCAACAGACTTTCACCGTTTACTGGGCTATACCGTACTTGACCGTACTATTTCCTTTGGTGTCAACTCCACACCGTTTTCACAGATTTTATCGCTTCGGTAGGGATAAATATACACAAAGTCACGTTTCAGACTTCCGACTGATAATAAAACCTTAATTTCAGATGCAAAATTGAAGCTTTCCTATGTTTTCTTCTAAGGAGTCTGAATAATAAAAGACTGTTTATTACGCATAATAACAATTTTGATGTGGTGAAAGTTTAAAATAGAGTCAGCATAAAGAAAGGAAAAAATAAATGAAAAGGATGTAGGCCTAATTTCGTAAATAAACTACGTTAAAAAGAAAGACTTTTTCCTCCCCCACCTCCTTGAAGGCAAACATTATGAAGCGAACATTTCCAAATAACATGTCACACACACATAAAACCAACACTACAGCAATCCATAATTTCATAATATTCCATATTATACAGGGTGTCAGCGAAACGTGAAATTTTTACTTATCTAACACAACTAAAAATTTCACATGTTTTGCGGATACCCTGTATAAGCCTGTAGGCCTAATTCCATAATAGGTCAACAGACCTTCATGGAAAAGTGTAAAGCGGGAAGTTATTTAGTGAGCTGCTAAAATCCTAGAGGAAAGAATACGAAAAAATTCCAACATGCTTATCAGCTATAGATTAAATTTCGAATAGCTTACCACGTCATGTTGTTATTTTAAATAAGTTATTTTAGCTTCCACCCGGCTTGCTTTGTTGAATAATAAGTCAATATATACTAGTTTCCAAATGACTACACAATTTCCACACAATGGCTTCGACTATACTAACTTCTACAATTTGCTAATAGTTATTTCACAAATACTTTTTAATTATTAGGGTGACTGTATCAGTATATTATAGTCACTCACTCACCAAATCTCAATTCATAATAGTACAACAACCATATCCGCCTACGAGCATTTGTAGGTAGGTTTGTAAGCACTATCAACTATAATAACGAGTCACCAGTGAAAATGAATATATACAGGAAAGTAAGTTAGTAATCTGGGTAATAGTTGATAGATTAGTAATCTCTGCAGTTAAGTGGAGAATTGACACGTAAAAATAGTGCAGCTGTACAGCTTACTTCAGTTTCTTTGTATTATAATCTAAGGATAAAAACAAAAAATAATAATGATGAATAGTTACTTCCAAACAAACAACTATGTGTATATTATGAGCAACTATGTGTACAATTTTAAGTTTGAACTGTCTGATTTTAATTAATTTCGGACTGAATTGAATACGAACTACGAACGAACAAGTTGTGTTGTTGATAATGCAATTAGTTCCTTTCAGCTGTCAGCATTTTACTCGTCGCCTTTGATTGTTGGCCTTGTGTTAGTGTTTGATATTTGTGCTAAGTAGGCAAAACGCAATTAATTATATTTCAAACGCATTATTATTATCGCTGACTTTGATAAAGAATAGTATAACATGACATGTAAATACGCATTATTAACGTATCAACAGGAATCAACACAACTAACAGCTGACTGAAAATCAGCATTGACGATTTGAAAAGTTAGTGATGGCTTTCTATTTTCTTTAGACTTGTCATAAATCATAATAATAATAATGATATTTACTATTCACCATTTAATTTTCCTATTGTTTGTAGATTTTTTCACTTACATATGGCAAATGTCCGTAGTGTAGTAGCTCGCAGGTATCATAATAACCTCAAAGATATCGTTAATTATTCCCCATTAGATGTTAAATCACTGATGTTTCTATTCTATTTGTATTCCACAAATTACTAACCAATTCTGCAGTCCCTGTAAACGTTTATATTTGAAACACTTCCACAAAATAAATTATGTAACTAATTTCAAACGGAAATGTTTATCTAACTACCTATTCCTATAACGAAGATTAAGTCTTCCGCCAACTGAGCAAGGAGTCTGTCTTGACGAGGATGACTCCCGTTGGGCCAAACATGCACTCTAAAAAAACTCTCCATTACGCTTTCTCTTTCCCTGTACTAATACTACGACATACTTTCGCGAGAACTTTCACCGCATCGGTAAGTGTGGTTTTGCAGTTACAGTTAAAAAAATACATGATGAAAATTTTTGTCATAAAAGAAAAGTACATTGTGCTACAGTATTCACAGCAGCTTGCTTTTAAGTCAAAAAGTTATTATTTTTATTAGATAGATCAAAATCCATTCATGATCTTTTATAGGAAGTTAGTAAATGATATTTGCATTGCGGGTTTATTATGCCATATACTTTTGTCTTAAATATTTAAGTCCATTCCAATATAGTGTTTTCTTTTGGTTTCAATTGCTTTTTAGGGGTCAATGCGGTACTAATTGATGCCAATTATTTGCATAACAAAAACTGTGGTCTTCAACAATTTTTCTTTAACTTCAATTTTTATTTGGTCTACCTGCATTCAACTAATAACTACGGTAAATTATATTTATACTAGCATTTTCATTTTTGTAGTAACCGGATATGCAAGCAGTAAGCAGTTTGGAGAATATGTCCGCATTGCACATTATAAAGTAATTAATTGTGTTTGTGAATATTTATATGTTAAGTACTTATGTTTTAGGTGTTGATAGATTTACGGGTCCATAGAAATTAATTTATCTCCAAGAAATACACATGTGTCTGGTAGACGCTTTTTAACTTCAAGAAGACATTCGGGAGATAGCTGCAAAAATTAAAAAGGTTTATTTAGTAGTATATTTGACTATCTTGCTATATAAACTATTTACATAACTTATTTGTAGAGAATATATTATTTCCCTTTTAAAAATGAAAGACATTGTCACGACTGTGGTTATATGTATTGGTTACATTTATACAATCAGTCAATGTCAATTTTATTATTGCGTTGGCTGAAAAGTAATACCTAAACACGTTACGTTTAGGCTTACAAACGTCCCCTTGTGAGGGTGAGAGAAATGCACTGTTAGGAACAGAAGGTGAATAATTAAGGACGACGTGGGTGATGCAAGCAATGGGGCAAGGCAAGCGGAAGAAAGTATAATATTTAGATTTAGAATAATGTGAAATATCAATTTGTGAAATCAATTTGTAATAGTATACGTGTCAGTTTCTCCATTTCTCCCATTTCTCACAGGTGGGTGGGAGATAGCTAGGTGCAAAAGGTGGGCAAAATATACATCTCTTTATAATATACGCTCATAAACATCCTTAGTAATAGTAATAAAATAATTAATTAGTATATATGGCATCATTAATATTGATATGGCACGTATGAAATAATGATTACCCCGCTGCAGTCTTTTGGGAGAACTCCTTCGAACCAATGGGTAGAAATAATTTCCAAAGTTTGCAGTTGAGTCAGTTTAGAAAGGGCGTAATATCCAGTGACATCCGTCAGGATGGCAATATGTGCGTCAATATTTTCAACCTGTATCACTAGAGTCAGCTTTTTTAAATCTGAAAACATCAAATGAAATGTATTTAGTCCACTTTATAGCAAAATATTTGTATAGTCTAACATGTTGAAAAAATTATTGACCTGTCATGGTATACTGTAAAAATAAACAATGGTTAAATACCCAATTACCTCTTAAGTTACAAATAGATGTGGAATTTTTTTGGTTATCTACTTGATCTTCTATCTCTCGTGTTAAATTGTAATGGTTCAGCAGTCTTTGGCAAACAACTTGAGATATTCCTGTAAATCCAGCATCTAAATTATCGTCAGGAGCGGTTATTACTTTTAGAGTATTGAGTTTAATCCACGAAGACCATAAGCATTGTAAAAATGAATTGCTGGGACAGGATACTTCCAAATCTGTTACGTTTGGAAACATTCTGGCCAATCCTGCAGGAAACATATCATCTTCTACACCACTGGGAAGGACTAGTTTTCTGAGTGATGTCTGAGGGGTTGGATTTGCCCAGAAAGGAAAATATTCATTTAAGTCCATTAGAGAAGCACAACCATGTATGATTAATACACGAAGATTAGGGAGCTGAGAATAGTAAGAAATTGGGAAAACAGGTGTAGACTGATCTTTATGACGATATGCCAATTGAAGATAAGTTAAAGAATCCATTCTGTCAGGAAATTTCAGTCGAAACTGGTCTACATTATCTTGGCCTCTCTTCCGCTTGTTTACCTTCGCTTGAAATGTTTTGTATATCTTTAGGTTATCCTGTTGCGTTGCAAGGAATCTTTCGAAAGTATCACAGTCACAGTCTTTGGCAACTCCTTTCATTTCAAGGGAATCGAGCTTCATCCCATGCTTAGCCAAATTGATGAGTACATTTACATTGGCTCTGTCCAAGATTTCGCATTTGAGTCGCTTCAATTTGTGAATATTTTTAATCGCAAATATCAACCCAGATAAAGCTGAAACTGTGGCTGGAGAATGTGTGTTCATTATCCCTGTCTGATTTTCCCAATCTCTTCTAGTGTCCGATGAAATTATAATTTCTTCCAGATTAACTGTAGCTTGGAAAAAAACAGCCAAGAAGTTTACTACTTGTGTTCGCACTTCCTGTATAATCACACATTTTATACTCGGAAGTTCGGGGATTGTTTCGTATTCTGAAAACAATTTTTGCGAATACACAGCTCTGTTTGAAAAGCCGGCCATTTCTAAAGTGTGAAGACTAGGTAGATTTTTGACAAGGATCTCCCCGAAATCAAAGATATTCATATCTTCTTTACTCATCCGAAGCTTCAAGTATCTAATGGTCGGGCCAAAAATTTCGAAAAACTCTTCTACAATAGGCTCCTTCACAGGTAGATTGCTCAGAGAAAATTTGTTGAATGGCAAATAATAACTTCTCTTCATTATACTGTTAAAACTCGAGAGTCTTTCCAAATGCTTCTCATGATCTGTTGTATCATCTCCAAAGGAAATCACGTTGACATCTTGCATAATTTGTTTTACAGAAGAGTGAGTACACCACTGCTGACATACCAAACGACAATTTAAAATGTCTTTGAGAGGCAATAAATCAAATATGTAGTCCATCACCTATGCATACAATAATAATAATGGACATCATTAGCAAAAAACACTTCGAAATAATATCAAGTGGTTGTTTTAGATAAAATAATACATATACCAGATCGTTTAAGAGTGGATTTACTGTTGGTGGGTTATTATTCCCAACTTCCTGTGGGTCTGCTACTGCTACTCTGACATTATTTTCTTCACCATCCATCGTGTTCAAAAGTCATGGGCTCCGCAATCTGCAAAGTACGGGTTAGTATGGTTGTTTTTGAGACGCAATAGAAGATTCTATTTACAACGACATCAACAATCCTTAAATTGTCTATAATAGTAGGTAGTCGAAGTACAAATACCCCAATTCGGTGTCCAAAAAATGCCAAAATTCTGTTTCTCCGTGTTAAACTTTCTTAGAAAGTAAAGTGAAAGTAAATACAGGTAAATAAATTCATGCACTATGTACCGTTTGTAATGCCCTTTCTCCTTCCAAGGTGAATCGATAAATGGAGTGCGTGGCATAAAATATAGGGACGACAAATATATATCTATACTCTTTTACGTAGAGTATATATCTAGCATGTACCGGGCATTACTCGTGCCTCAAACCGATGCTGTATAAGGGTATCAGAAGTATTAGCTATATTTTCAGATTTTATAACATACCATTGACTCTCGAATAGTTGAATGATTGTGTCTTGTATATTTTTGGCTTACAATATGATGTTATTAGTATTGATTGATGTGATATACAGGAACAGGATGCTACCTTTCACTTTAAAAACCATTGCTTCTCCAAATGTCAAATTCTTCAAAATACTATTTGTAATACCATACCTTCTGATACTCCAATAGGTTACCATAAATTCTGTACAATTGGAGTCGTACTCAAGAATTCCGTTTCTTACTGTCGTGATTGCACCTTTTAAGGCAACAGAAATGGTTTATATTGTTTTTATCTTTGATTATTTTAATTTTAATGATAGTTAAAGCTGACTAATTGAGAATTGAGGGCTACTGTACAAATACAAATTGTAAATCTAAGAATCTCAAATCAACAAAGATGGATTTCGAAACATTTTTCTTGTTTTTTGGGAGTAGATTTTAATGCACGTGGTACGTACTGTTAAAACCAACATTATTTAAAATGTGTTGCATTTAGTTCAGCGGTTTAAGTTATGCAGATACTAGTGTGATTTGTCAACTTGGATAGCTCCTTTTTTTGCGAGCGTAGTACTTGTAACTAATCGTAAGAATTGTGCTGGCTGGAATGCTTACAAATGCACGTATCTTACTTTACACATGAAGTTCTGCAATTGTAGGGGTGAATTAAAAAATTTCCTAAGCCGGCAAGTTACAATTACTTTTGTACAAGATAAAAAAAATACGAATCCAATTTTTTCAATTCCATCTCATCCGAAAATATATTCATATTCAAAATGAGTGAAATCCAACCAGAGAAAAATGATATTGATTACTGGGCAAAAAGATGGGTTGAGAGCAGAACAGGATGGCACATGGATGCCATAAACCCCATCCTCATAAAATACATAGAGGTGTTAACCGGCTCTCCAGAAAACTCTGGTTCTCTACAGACAAATTCAGAAAAGAAAATATTTGTACCCCTCTGCGGAAAAACCAAAGATTTGGCTTATTTATTGAGCCTAGGATATCAAGTCTTCTGTGTTGAAGGCGTCTTACTAGCCATTCAAGAATTGGACAAAGAAAACAATTTCCAATTGTCATTCGACGAGAACGAGTCTGTTTATAGTACTTCGGATGGAAAACTAAAGATTTTCTTTGGGGACTTCTTTAAGTGTCCTATAGAAAAATGGGGTCCTTTCGATTTCATTTGGGATCGAGGATCTCTGATTGCGATGGATTACTCTGCACGATCAGATTACATCAAAATGATGCAGAGAAGTGTCCAAAATACTAATGGAGAATGTAAATAACTTTTACATTGTACATAATGTCCAACTTTTACTTAGCATACTGAAATATATTAATGTTTGTTACATAAAAATTCTAATGATTTAAAATTAAAAAATTATTATGATTTATAATAATTTTGGGAATACTAGGTATTGTCCCAATTGCAGAGCTGAAATTTTCAAAATGGTTTATTGTTTTTTTACTTAGATGTACCATTTCGTTATCTTTTGGAAATAGTTGATTATGATCGTACAAAATTTCCTGGGCCACCCCGGCCGGTTGATGACAATGAAATGACTGAATTGTACTCAAGTTGGAGTGACTACAAATGGTTAGAACGAATTCCATTGCAAGAAAATCATAGCCTTCGGAAAGTACCAGACATGAGATCGGATATTGGTCAAAGCTGGTTTCTGATAACCATGAAAAAATGAACCAAGCTTTACACGTGCACATATAAAATATATTCTACACCTACTTTGAGGGTGAATGAAAGAGAGGATGTCTATAATTTACAATTGAGAACAATAATTTTAAAACGCAAAGTTTATATATAAATTCCTTTCTGAAGCAAGAAAATATTGGTATTTTTATTTTATTCATAATTCATACACTGTATCTACAAATTCTATTTTCAGAAATACGAAACTCCGTTTCTTATTTTCTTGACGCGTTTGTACATACAAATATTCCGATGAAAATTAGAGGCAAAAGCATGTATTACGATAAGCACTAAGAACCCATAAAATTATAAAAAAAGTGGTATGCATACAAAAAATGACTGTGACAGTGAAAATTTGTATGGACAAAAATGGGTTGGGTTGCTGCAAACGGGACGCAGTAACCGAAAATTTTCTAAGTTTTTTCCCAATGCAAAAATCAGGCAACAAATTTCTAAGTATTTTCAAAACTAGTCACTATTTGCCTCTTTTTTGACCTAACCTAATAAAATTGAAACTACCAAACATTTATTATATTCATTTTTATTAGGTTAGCTTAAAAAAGGCAAAAATAGTGACGGGTGGCTTAAAAAGTGATTATACACTGAAAAACTAAATTCGTCATTCGGGAAAAGAACTTAGGAAAAGGGTATGATTTTCCATTGAGAAAAATCTTAGAAAATTTTTGTTTACTGCGTCCAGTTTGCAGCAAAACATAATAAATATACTAAAAATTATAGTACTTTTAGGTATATTTTGGAAAAAGTACCTTTCGTTATGACTATGATCTATATATTAAAGAAAAATATAATCATTTAATTAAAATTGGGGTAAATCCAAAATATACTAAAATATACTATATAATTTACTAATTACTACTATGCTTATGTAAAGCAAGTACAAATAATAATACACATTACATAATGACAACAACAACAATTTGTTATTTGACAGAAGTGCGTATAAAATACTCTGTAAAATATATTCAATCAGTAATAGCGATAACTGGGTTGTTCAAGGTCATAACTTCTACTTGAAAGTGATCTGAGTTGAATTACCATATTTCTCATTCTGGATGTAAAATTACTCATCATACCAAGAAAATTAGGTCGATTTACGGTCATCTGAAATATACCAGGGTATTTTGGAGGCATACGGAAAGCCATTACGAAAGGACTTCGTCTAGTGCGAAGGGCGAGAGGTTTTGTACCAGCAACCGCTTTTGTATGAAACGAAAATCAATAAATTAGTGGTAAAATATATATTATTACTTGGATATTCTGAAATTTTACTGTCATTTACTTACCTGTAATGTTGGTAGAGGATGAAACGTTTTTTTCAGAGTGGGCACTATAGCCAGCGTATGTAAGAATAATAAAACAGCAGAATGTGATATGGCTGAAGAATTTCATTTCCGAATTTTAGTATCTTTACTTTGCCCACTGTTTTTAAAAAACATAAAATTGTCTGTACTTCTGCCACCGAGTTATCAAATGGAAACTTTTTTTAGTACATGTTCCTAATATCTCTGATCTTATTCTGCTCTCCTTTGCTTTTTGACTTACTGACATGAATCAGATGTATGTATAATGTGCATGTATTTTTCTGCATGGATCTGCTAAATTGCACAGAAAACCTGTAATGTATGCTAAAATGATACTGACTTACTGATGATTATACAAAGTGAAAACTAAATTTTAGATGCAAAGTTTCTGCAAGAGAGAAAGCATATAAGTCCCCAAATTAGTCATCAGCCGTCATTGTCAAAAATTACAAGCACGTAATTCTAAATGAGAGCAAATATTACAATACAATGGCATTTTGTGGTCAAGTTACCAATTAATTGTATGAAGGCATACTCTAATCGTCACTACTCCTCTACGTTACTCCTTTGTAAATGTTTGCATAAAAGAACAGGATCAAGTAACATTTACATACTTTAGTTACGTACAACCCGTACAAGTACAACAAAGACAGAGTAGGTGTACAATGAAACTTTATGCAAGCTTACCATGCAACTTTACGTAGTAGTAAAAGAGAAAATTAGTAATATTACGTTGTATGGTCGATTACAATGTATTAACAATGGACTGAAAATAGACATGCTTTCTGCGATCACGTACTAAAGTTTCTCTCGTCCGTATCAGTCTCTGTATTGTATTATAACAATGTGTGCAACATCATTTCCTGTCTCAGGTATCAATGAATTGAGGATCTAACTTGTTGTGATATTTTGACAAGCACATTTCAAGTGTGAACAAAGTTTGACGTACCTTATACTGAAAGTTAGACTTTGTGAAATAAGAAAGCTAGATGGACTACACTTTTGATGTAATACGTTTCTAAAAATTAGCACAGGATTTAAGTAGTCAACTATGTATCGGTTTTATTAAATGTTGGACGCACTTTCCATAACAGGAGTGACAGAATGAATAGACGAAAAAGAGATAATTCACCGTGGTTTGACAACAACATGGAAAGGTTCAGGAGATAATGTAAACCCACTCATAGCTTTAGAATTCGGTCGAGGATGACTTGTTGGAACTTCGAAGCTATAGCGCTGCAGCAAACCAGCAAAGTATCCAAACATTGTAGCCTTTGCTAAAACTTCCCCTAAGCACATCCGCTTACCTATACACGTCATGAAGATAATTCAAAATATAAATGTCACTTACATCATTAAATTGACAATTAATGTTTTCAATAATGTACCCCAACCCTTACCTTCATGTGCTAAATTTAGTACATGGAGGTATGCGTTGGGGTATATTATTGAAAACATTAATTGAAAGCTAAATGCTTTCATATCTGTTCCATCTTAACTCTAATAATAATTTAGTTACATTTACATCAATGTATATTTCTTAAATTATTGTGTATTTACCTAGACCGAATGGTAATATTTTATTTGCATTGATGATGTTGAGATTTGCATCTAGGAATCTTTCAGGACGGAAAACTTCAGGGTCTCCCCACATGTCTTTGTTATAGTGCATACTGTATACATTCAATGCAGCAACAGTTCCCTTCCAAAACATCCAAAAAATGTTTTCAATAAAAATGGAAACTTATAAACTGCCCAAGCAAGAAAAATCATCACCTCATTAATGTCGTAAGACCCAACTTTGGTATTTTGAGTTGCTGACCTAATGATCATAGGAAGCACACTGGCCATTCGTTGAACTTCCAACAATGTAGCTTCAGTATACGGCATTCTACATTAATTGAACAGACTATCAGTAAAATAAATCTCGATAAATGGACATGGTGAATAATAATTAACATGTCATTAATTGTCAGCTATAGATACTGACTTTGGTATATAATGCACTGAGCATTGAGCATAAATTTTTTCAAAACAGCAGCTATTATATAAATACAAAACTGAGAGTTATTTCAAAAAATCTACGTATATTTCAAGTCTGACCTGAGTTCCGCTATCTACACAGAACCACTTAATATTTTAAATTAAAAATTTAAGCAAATACAAAAATTTAAAAAACAAATACTCAGATCGATCTAAAGTTGATGGTAAACGGCTTCTCCCGACCACTTTGTCAATCTCGGCCTGAACTTTAATTTGGACATGAGGATTAAGGACCATATAAAGCATTGCGAATTCCATTGTGTTGCTGGTCGTTTCGGCTCCAGCAACGAAAAGGTCGAAACAGACGATAATAAACTGCTCATCTGTCAATATTTAATTTGAATAATACTATAATATGAAAGTACAATAGTAACACCATGAAATTTACATATAATATACTATATTATGGCAATCTTAATCTCCAACCTGTATAGAAGTTTGTTAAGGGGTTGTCATTTTTTCGATTATCAATTTCTTTTAAGAAAACATCAATGAAATCCTTTTGTTCTTCTTTATAGCTTCCTTCTGACCGTCTCTCCTTCAAAATATCCTAAAAAGCTATAACATTTAGTATCTGCTTTACTGTGTCTTCTACAATTTTTATTTTCAGTACATACAGTAAAAAAATCTTGCATCTGTTTAATGAAAGTGCTTCTCATACGACCATTTGGTGTATACGACAGAATATGGGTAAGGAAGGGGAATGCCATTACAAGATTACTGCCCACTGCATTCGCTCGTGTCATTTTATCAATGAAAGTCAGTAAACTTGTAAGTCTTTTGTCGTCGGAAGAAAATCTGTAGCCGGCAATCATTGTCCATAAAATATTCAACACTGATATAGTGAAAAAGTGCTTCATGGATATCGACTTCTTTTCTTTAACCGATTCGTCCAGGCTTTCCATCAATTCATTTATTTCTTCGTTTAAATACATCTCCATACTCTTCTGCTTTCCAAACCCAAAATCTCTTAGCGTCCGTATGCTAAATCTTCTCATCTCTCTCCAAACGTCTCCACTAATGAATATTATTCCTGAAAATATTTTTCCGACAAATCAAATCATTTTGCTTACAGTTGAGAAATTGACCTTAATATTTTGTGAGAATATATTAAGGAAAATCGTCTGTTTAATCTACTATTTGTGTTAAATTAAAATTTTTTGGTACCCAATGATTTATGGAAGGATCTTTGAGCCATCCAAGGATCAAAGTAGCGATTGATCCAAATTTCGCTGCCCAAAATCTCTTTCATGGTTTCATAGTCGTGAACAACTACTGCTTATACATAGAAATTGCAATTTTAGTAAAAGATAGAACATGAAATGAAAATTGCAACACATTCTCATTTTGAATTCAATATTGTTCACTTACACTGGTCCAGACAACCAACTTTAATACTCATTACAGGGCCATACTCTTTGGACAAAATTTCATAAGCTTCGTACGGAGGTCTGGGACGCAATTTGCCAATTTGTAATAAGTTCCCAATGTAGGGCAATTTAGTTGGCCCTGAATACACATTAACAAGTCTTAGGAATTTACATAATTAGAAAAAAGTTCAATTTTATAAAGGTTAGACTTAGACTCACCGGGGGGATATTTCTTTGAACTATTAACATTATGTCCTTTTAAATACCAAAAGACCAATAGACTCAACACTAATATAGATATTTCAAAGATCATGATTGACAACTAGGAAAAATCCTTTGTTTGATCTTTACTAAGGTTTTGAAAATAATTTTATTTTAACTGAATAATAAATGTTTTGATTTTGAATTTTAACTAAATAATTAAAGCTTAATATTTGTGAAGGATTCTTTGAAAAATATTTCCGGTGCTTCAAAATTTACAGAACTTAATAATATGTAGTGCAACAGAATGTCATGCATAACCATCTGGAATGAAATAATATTGAGATAATTTGCAAGGACAAAATAGATGTGATAAGAAGACACTGCATGTCAGTATACCTAATGGAAAGGGCATTAACTGATAACAAAGGCGTGATAACAAATACACATAGACAGAACAGCGATAAAAACATCAGCGAAACCCAGCACGAATGGTAAGTTTGGTAAGTATGGAGCATGGATTTTTGATAAATCGTAAGTATTAAATGAAAATAGAAACGAGCGATAGTAGCCTTGTAAAATACAATTTGCTGCCGTGCATGTACATATGTATGACTTGGTATATCTTTCTTATGCTCAATATGAAAAATGAAGTGGGAAATTTTTGATATAACTATATATAGCTTTTTTTCTATGTTCATGAGGAAGGGCTTACTAATTTTTGAACCCATCTATATATGCACAAATAATTGACACGCTTTTAGTTTTGAATTGCAGAGAATTTATTCATTGACTTTAGTAAATGACATTATTCAAGGGCAGCGACGGGGGCTCTCTTTGGCTTAGCAGACTGCAATGATAAAATAAAAAAAAATATCCAGCCATTAGAGACTAATTTTACAATCGTATATGAATATATTTGCAACAGTATAATTACCACAGGGCTCAGAGCGCGAGCAGCGGATCCAGCCCGTCCCTTGGCGCGAACCTTGCTCAATGCTTGTTCAGCAGCTTCTGACCGTTCATCAGCTTCTTCCAGCTCTTGTTGAGCCTTGCGGAATTTAGCCAAGTTCAAGGCAGCAATTTCCTCCTGTGGAATTTCATTTCAATTTCAATTTTTAAAAAATGTTTATTAAGAAGGTATAACTCAAAAGTCATAATAAACATACGGCTTCCTCAATCTGTCTCTTGTAAGTCTTGATCTTTTGCTGCAATTTATCAACCAGGTCTTGCATCTTCTCGTGGTTTTTACGGTCTTCCTCGGCTTGGAAACTGAGTTCCTTGACACGTCTCTCCCCTTTACGAACGTTCTTCTGGGCTTCGGCGTGTCTTCTTTGTTCCCCATCCAGTTCCTGTTCGATTCCTCGGACTTTCTCTTCCAATTTGGCAATGGCCTTCTTACCTCCCTTAAGGATATTTTGTTCGGCTTCTTCGAGGCGACTTTGGAGTTCTTTGATTTGGACTTCCATTCCTTTGCGGGATCTTTCTTGGTTCTGGGCGTGTTCTTGTTCAGCTCGGAGTTCATCGGCAAGGCGAGCGGCATCAACCATAGCTTTCTTGGCTTTTTCTTCGGAATTTTTAGCTTCATTCAAAATCTCTTCAAGATCGGCCTGAAAATTAAAATTGCTTTGGTTAGCTATTTTAAATTTTAGATCTAGTAAATTACTTTTGTTAAAAATTCTTTACGTGGAGGGCTTGAAGTTCGCCTTCGAGCTTCCTCTTGGCCCCAGCAAGGAGTCCGGTTGCGTTGGAGAGTTCGTTAAGGGCATCGCGGGCATCGGTAAGCTCCTGCTCGGCTTGTCGTCGGGCACGGTCGGCTTGTTCGAGGAGGGTTCGGGATTCTTCGAGTTCATTGGAAAGTGCATTGGCTCGTCTTTCAGCAATTCCAACTTGTTCTCGGGTTTCTTCTCGGGCTCTTTGTTCTTCTTCCAGAAGTTGCGTGCTCTCTTTCAATTGCTGGAGATATCTTTTGATGCTCTTCTGGGCTTCGGCGTTAGCCTTATTAGAATGATCCAAAGCAATTTCCAGTTCATTGATATCAGACTCCAACTTCTTCTTCATCCGAAGGGCCTCAGACTTTCCATTGCTCTCGGCTTCCAAACTGGCTTGCATGGAATCAAGGGCACGTTGGTGGTTTTTGCGGGTATTTTCAAACTCTTCTTCCTTTTCTTGGATTCTTGAAGAAAATAAAATACGCAAGATTTAAAATAAATACTTTTTAAATACAATAAATCATGAATTTCCACTGAAACTACGTTTACCTGCGGTCGATCTCTTGTCTGACTTGGGAAAGCTCCAATTGTACTCTAAGGACTTTGTTCTCCTCCTGTTCCAGAGCAGCTTCGGCTTCTTCCAAAGCAGCCTGAAGTTCCTCCTTCTCAATCTGGAGGCGATTGCGGGCCTTTTCGATTTCATGGACATTACGGCCACCCTCACCTATTTGGTCAACGAGATCCTTGATTTCATCAGCAAGGTTCTTGTTCTCCCGACGAGTAGAGTCTAACCGTTCTTGGTTCTCTTCGTAGGTGGCTTTGGTGCGGAATACTTCGGTGGCATAATTACGGGCTTCGCGTTGGGAGGCATCCAACTCAGCGGAGAGGTCGTTCACTTTGTTCTTCCATTCAGCCAGGATTTTATCAAAGTATAGTTGCTTCTTCTCCATTTGTATAACAAGGGCACGAGACCGGTCGACTTCGGCATGTTGGTCTTCTAATTGAGTGGTCAATCGCTGCTTCGTCTTTTCAAGGGCAATGGATTTTTGGTTCAGAGATTCAATTGTTTCTTCAGCTTCTCCCAGCCGAGCCTGCAACTTGCGCCTTAGCAAATTGAAAACATACTATTTTAGATACCAATTCAAGCTTACAATTAGAACTAAATGGAAACAAAATATGTTTCATACTTCGCTTCCTCCAGCTCTTCAGTTCTTGCAACTCCCTCGGATTCGTACTTGGCACGCCACAATTGGGATTCAGCGTTAGCACGGGAAATTTGTCTTTGAATTTCGCTTTTTCCTTCAGCTTCCTCGTCAAGTTGCTCACGGAGAACGTCCAAATCATGCTCAACATTGCGGAATTTGCCCAACAAAGTAGCACGCTCACGAGCCTCTTCATCGGCCATTCTTTTCGTGTCTTCTAACTGGGTGGCTAAGGATACCTTCAATTTATTCAATTGGGACAAATGAGATTCGGCTTCCTCCAATTGGCGGCCCATATCAGAGTTGTCAATTGTCAGCTTCTTCTTGGTCTGATCAACATCTCCGATAGTGCGAGTGACTTCATCGTATTTGGCTTGGAGTTCGGACAGATGGTGTTGCAAATGCTTTCCTAACTTCTCTTGGCCAGCCTTGTCATTGGCCAAATGGTCCAAAGCTGCCCGGACGTCACCCAACTCAGTAGCGATTTGAGCACGATCCTTCTCGGCCCTGAAAAATTCAACGACTTTAGTTAGGAAATGGTGCAATATACTGTAAAACTCATTTGCATTCAGAAATACTCACTTGGCTTTGGTTTTGTTCAAGTTGTCAATTTGCTCAGCCATCTCAGCAACAGCGTCATTGTGTTTCTTGCGGATGTTGGCCATTGCAGCTTCATGCTGAATATTAGCTTCTTCAACTTCTCGCCGGAGCTTGGCCAACTCAGCTTCTCGCTTCTTGTTCAGTTCGATTTGGCCAGATGTAGCTCCTCCAGCTTCCTCCAACCGGGCACCTAATTCTTCCAGTTCACGAGCAAGATCAGCACGTTGCTTCTCGGCCTTGGAACGAGACTGCCGTTCTGATTCAAGTTCTTCATCCAACTCCTCAATACGAGCCTATACCGCCAAGGTAATAGAAAGTTTGAAATTCTATTTCTTAAAATGTTTTTTTTAAATAGTTAATTTAATTCAAAGCCTGCATGCTACATTTTATTTTACCTGGAGCTCCTTGATCTGCTTTGAAAGTTTGGAGATAAGAGATTGCTCTTCCTCGAGCTTAGCACTGAGGGAAGAGATCTCTTTGTCCTTGCGTTGAATGGTCTGTTCTAATTCTTTCTTGTTGCGTTCCAGGTCAGCGACAGCCTCTTGGCTCAACTTGAGGTCGCCCTCCACCTTCCTCTTCGTCTTCTCGATATCGCCGCGGAGCTTCTTCTCACGTTCCAAGGAATCCTCCAATTCGTCAAGAGAGCGTTCCAACTTAGACTTAACTTTGTTTAAGTGGTTCACTTTGTCTTCTTGGGACTAAAATTCATAAAATGCAATAAAATCTTATACATTTTAAAACCATATTTCACCGTTTAATTATTTATGTAACAAAAACCTGTGAGTCCTCAGATGTCTTTTGATTTTGTTCTTGAATTGCTTTCTTTTCTTTATTCAACTTAGAAATGAGCTCTTCTTGTTGAGCGATTTCATCTTGCAAGTTGCGAATAAGTAGTTCTTTCGATCCAGTATCTCCCTGGGTGGCTTGGATTCGTGCAGCTACATCCGCCAATTCCTTCTTAACGGTCGCATGCTCGACCTGCAGCTTCTTTGTCTGTTGAGTAAGTTGATGACGAGCATCTTCCTCTTGAGACAATCGAGTCTCCAAATCCTTGGATTAGAAGAAATATTATAATATAGTAGCATTAAATGTAGATTACCTATACCAAAGAAACAAACCATATTATATTATAATTCTTACGACAAGTTGAACTTGAAGCTCAGACTTTGTGTTGTTCAGTCTAGCCAATTTTTCTGTGATTCCTCCTGCACCGGCTCTCTCGTCGTCGATTTCAGCCTGAAGTTCATTGCGCGCTTTTATCAGTCGCTTATTTTCTTTCTCCAAGTCAGCACGGGCTTTTTCTTCTTTAGCCAAGATTTCGTCGGCCTTAGAAATACGGTCTTCGTATTTCTATCAGTTAAGAAATAACTTTAGTACTCTGAATGACGAAATAGTAGCTGTGTCCAAAGTGCCAATAACAATACCTTGATTTCATCCTCGACTCGAGTCACATTCAGTGTAGGTTTGATAACCTTCCACAATGTCCACCATGGCCAGCATCTCAATCTCATGTAGCTCTTCAATGTGCGTTGAACAACTTCCAAAGCGTGACTATCAAAAAAAATTATGTGCATTTTATCCACACAAAAATTAATTTGATAGAAGATTTGCCAAAATAACAAGAGTATTTACCGCTGATCCTTAAGCCTCTTGTAGTCCTTTCGAGTGTTAAATCCTCGAATAGCAGACTGCATCCATGCAATAATCTTTGATAGTTTGTCGTCACGGATTTCTTCCATCTCTCCGAGGACACCAGCACGGAAGAATACTTTGGTGTGGCCGACACGATATTTGTCAGGACTAAGACCGATGTGATTGAAGCATGCTGTGGCCATTTTCTTGTCTTCCTTTTCTTCAGCCATTTCCTTCGATGCCAATACTTGGTATCTACGTAAAAGAAGAAAGTTTACGATATCTGCCGACATGGTCATTACAAAGTTTAGGAGACAAATATATTTATACCGATGAGCAAAGTCAGGATAGGCCATTCTGTTGGGGAATCCCTTACGGCAAATACGGATACCCTCAAGCACACCATTACAGGTAAGCTGATGCATAACCAAGCCAGAATCAATAAGACCTGAGGAAATGGAGAAATAATGAAGTAAATCCAATGAAAATTGAATTAAGAATACAATTCATAAATGTTGTGAAGTATTTATTCAAACCTGGAGTCTTGACTTCGTTGGGGATGATGCAACGAATGAAATGAGGATGCGTAGCTTTTAACGTGGTCATCAAGCTTCCAAGTTGCTCCTGAAAGATATATATTTCAACAGAAATATTAATTTGTGCCAAAAATTCACATTTCAAAACCAAAAACAACAGCCTGTGAGATTTCAAAGAAGCCAATGGTTATTTCATGGGAAAAGTGCACACATAAAATAGTTTTGATGGTTAGAATTAGTAGGTAATGATCTATTTACAAGTATAGGGCTAAATACAGTTTCTTCTGTTGAGATTTCAATGTGGGTGGTTTTAGGGCTACATTATAAGACATTCTACCAGTTGCGACAGAATTTCAGGTGGTTTTGGTCTATAAACTCGAGGGGAGGGATCACAGTCACAAACACTCTTGGGAGAAATGAATCAGAGATTCCCTTTGAGGGGTTCACAAGGGATAGAAAAGTAGACTTCCTGTTGGTAAAGATTTCAACAAAATTTATACACAGAAAGGTTCAAAGTTCAAATCGGGGTCAAGATTAAAATGAAAACTGGGTAAAGAATAAAGGGGCACTTCAAATATATTTTCATTTTTTATTAACCCTGTAACCGGAAGATACAGTTGCAAAGCCACCACCCTTCTTCTTTCCACCTGTTGGATTTGTAAAATTGTACCTTAAGACAAATATCTACGAACATCTTTGTTTTACATTAAATCAGACTCAGACTGTACATTATGTTCAAAAACCAGACTACAATCTGCATCTGCATTTATGTCAGTTGTAATGTAACAATCATGCAAATGATTATTTTATGTAGCAGTAAGTTGTTTTTCTGTTTAGTTTCGGCATTCCATGTAACTAAAGACATGGACAGTGTTAGAACTTGTGAAGACGAGACAATTTCAGTACATGTTGTACTTCGTGCACATCTACAGCTTTTTACATTACAACTATTATTGCGTTGCCACCAAAAACTTTGCGGTCTTTCTCTCCAAATAAAATCAAAATGTTTATCACTGATCCATAAAATCGTGTAGGGATAATAATTTTTGTTATCATCAACAAAAAGAGTCCCATCATCTTACCCTTGCCGCCGCCACCAGCATCAGCAGGAGCAGATTGACCAGGATGATCAGCATACAGAACAAGAACCAGTTGGTTGGTACCCTTTTTATATTGATCGACAACAGTGTCATTTAAGGGATCCTTATTTTTCTCCAGCCAACCAGTGATATTATAAGTCACCTAAAATACAAGATTCTTTAAGTAAATTACTAACAAAATAGGTATATGTAGGTTTATGAGGAATTCTTACTGTGCCGGCGTAATGGGCGACTGCAAAATGACCTTCTTTAAATCCCGGCTTTGGTGGCTTGGGCTTAAGGAAGCAAGCTGTCTTCCCCAAATGATTGTTCTTCAACTTTTCCGCAAATGTGGCATCAGTTGCTTTGGGGAACATAGACTCTTCCTCAAGGATGGAGAAGATACCCATAGGCTATACATGAATAACAATACACAAATTGTATTTTCCGACCTTCCATATTTAGAGTTTCGAAAAATGCTATTTTTAATTTTTAACAAAAGAAAATATCACCTTTTCGAAAAGCTCAATACAAGCTTGCAAATCCATACCGAAATCCTCAAAGATCCAATCAAGACCTTCTTTCTTGTACTCTTCCTGCTCAAGTACGAACATGTGGTGGTTAAAGAACTGTTGGAGCTTTTCGTTAGTGAAGTTGATGCACAACTGATCGAAGCCATTTTCCTAAACATTTAAAAATGCAAAAACTTTTATTGTATAATATTATACATTATATACTAAAGACAAATAAGATACAATTTATTTACATCAAAGATCTCGAAACCGGCAATATCAAGCACACCAGCGAATGAGGCTCGTTTTTGCTGGGTGTCCAAAGTATCGTTACACTTCTTGACTAAGAACTTGAAGAGCCGATCAAAAATAGACTTGGCCATCGCACCCATCGTATAGTTACACTGTTGAAAATTATAAGTGACCATTTCAGAATAATAGTATTAAACAAAATGGAACGCATCTACAATAATTAAATTTTCACTATGAAATATCTCACCATGTTGACAGACATGCCTTTGGTGACAAACTCAGTTCCGACCT
The DNA here is from genome assembly GCA_020055645.1 of Tomocerus qinae. Lineage (NCBI taxonomy): Eukaryota > Metazoa > Arthropoda > Collembola > Entomobryomorpha > Tomoceridae > Tomocerus > Tomocerus qinae. Next base: position 14,154,085 of record CM034547.1, on the reverse strand, counting down.
TGATTCTTGGTTTGCATACATTTCTGTACATTTCCTCACCGCTTATACCCAAAAGTTTACCGACGGCATCACCCTCATCATTTTCAGCTGGATCAGCTTGTTCATCACGACCCTGTTGTTTGAATTTCATTTCTCCCATGTGCATTACAGTGGCTGTTATTTTGTAGATATCAGATCGCTCTTGTTCTGAGAAGTTCAAGATCTCAAAAGCAGTCTGGAAATACAACAATGTATTACTTATGAATATAAATCCCTACAGAAAATCGATTTAGAAAGAAATGGCCGCTATTCTTCAATAAAGGCAATATCATTTTTGTAACGTACATGAGTAGCATCGAACTCCTCAGCATCATCAATTCCGGGGATCGTAATTTTTCCCTGGGACACATAGTGGTAGAAATATATGTCATCTCCCAAAAGGCACATTTCTGAACATAAAATTTCACTTTATCGATGATACCCCAGCATAAGAATTATTCAATGTGATCGCTAAAAGTAAGAAAACTTACGCTTAACTCCAGCCTTAACAGACGCAGCAGACATCAATTGATAGAAGATATGATAGCAACGTTCCAGAGGCATCTGAGATATGACACGAGCTTTCTCCAGTAGGTCTGGTGTGCATAAAAATATTTACATTTATTTTCTTTTGTACAAGACATGTGACCGGTTTAGATGTATAAAAATCTTACAGTTCTCAATATCAGCACCAGCCAATTTACCAGTGGGACCGAAATGGATACGGATGAATTTACCCTATAAGCCATAATATTCATTGTAAAATTAGAACTTCAGTTCAGACCCTTTACAAATATCTTAAAATCATTTTATTTGCAGAAAAAATCTACTTACGAATCGAGAAGAGTTGTCATTACGCGTTGTTTTAGCGTTACCGAAAGACTCAAGTACAGGATTTGTTTGTACAATTTGATCCTCAAGGGAGATCTATGGATTGGTATTGAAAAATGTTTAAGTGTACGAATATCAAGGTAAAATTATTTGATTTTCCTTTTCTAAGCATAATTTGCTAAATTGTACTTCAGATGACAATTTTGTTAATTTTTTTTACCTTTTTCTCATCTCCAGGTTTTCCAGAAGCACCGACAGAGGCGAAGTAAGCAATAACTTTCTTCGTGTTCTCAGTCTTTCCAGCCCCAGACTCCCCTCTATGTTTGTAATATTATAAATTAATGTTATATAAAGCAATTTTGTATATTAAAAAATTGCAAACAAGTATGAAAAACCAAAACAAGTGACAATTCCTCAAGTCTCGTATATTTTATTTGTGTCTGTAACGTCCGCCGATATTGGACTGGAATTAAATTGTGGATTTAAAAAATGCAAAGACTCTTACGTGATCAAGATAGATTGGTTCTCGTGATCTGAAAATACGACATCATATTATTACAATCATATATTAATGAGTATTGTATATAATTTGGTTATATATAATATTATATTAAAAAATATGATTTATTTTCCAGCCTTTTTCAGCCTTTCAAATCCAGCCTTCCCACAGCCTTTAAGCTAAATAAATAAATAAAGAAAATAATAGTTCCAGCCATAGAAGTTAATAGTTTCTCAGTTAAAAGTAAGTAATTTCTACAGTATTAAAGTTAAATCACTATAAAAATGTAAAAGCGGAAAAGAGAGTTAAATATCATTTCTAAAGTCAGTAAGGATAAGTTCTTATATAAGTAGATACTACATGTGTTAGTAAATCTATTTAAAAATAATGTGTATAAAATGTCATATTTGATAGTCTAGTTATTTTCTCTTAGTAGTTGATAGCACTATAGATTTTCTATATTATCGTGTTTGTTCATTCATAAAATAGTGTTACAGCAGCCGATTATCTTTGTAGTCATTGTAGCATGTAGCATATACGTTTAGTTGGTTTAAAATAGAATTGTAATTGCAATGGCAGCCTTAATTTGTTACGTGCACTACGGTGACTATACCTACATATTTGTTATAGAAAGCATCTCTTAAAGTGCGGGGGCCGAATTCTTGTCTATGATTTAATTGTCTCACTTATATCTGTATATAGTAGAAGTATCAAGGCAAAATGCCAAAGAAGAAGAGAATAGTGTAGTCGCCAATTTCAGGGCGAGGACTTCTTGAGTTATTTTGGGAAGGATTTCATGCGACATACCTAAATAAGGTAAGCTAAGTTTCTTCTGTACCATTTCCTACACTTCTTCTTACTCAGTTCGTTTGCCTACAAGTTTGTAATTGTATGCATGTAATAGGAAAGGTATTTAAAGATACAACTGATCTCGATATTCTCTATATAAGGAACAAAATATATCTGGCCAAGTTGTTCCAGGCTTTTAGACATTTTCAATGTAGGGTCACCTAAAACCAAATCCACGGTCTCGTCCAACACTCACCTTGGATCATACTTTGGTAGGCACCTTCAGCAATAGCAAAAATATGAGGCGGGACTTCATTACGCCTCTTTCCGTTGTAAATTTTCATAGCTCGCTGCGTGTAAATCGGGTACCGCTTGTAGGGATTGATAGCGATACAGAAAAGACCGGAGTACGTCTAGAAATTAAATTCGTAAACATTTTCAGTAATTATTCGTCTAAACTAAATAATAATACACGAGTATCAAAGCATAATCAGTGCAGTATCAGTAGTACATGGAAATACTGCAACAAATGACTTTTTGTTAATATCTATGCTAGGACTATAAAACATTACGATGTCTTTTGCATCTGCACCTCATTTATTATCCCAATAATATCTGTCTCTTGCTGTTGCAGCAAAGATTAGAAAATAAAAATAGAATGAGCTCCAGTCTCCAGCTCCCTCGAGATCGTTTCTACATTCAAGAAGAATAGACTTGTCTTGTCTTAAGTTTTAATATCTCACGGCACATATAATCCTACTCTTTCCTTGTGTCTATATTACCTTCATGCAAAATAAAAGAAGCTCAAGACTAAGATGAGGTAATAGGTAATACAATAGCTATCAAAGTACCAACCCAACTTTAAATGGCAGCTCTAAAAATATATTTCGTATTCATAACCTACTTATGTTGTCATCGAAGGAATTTAGTTTTATCTCTTTATTAACCACGTTATACCCTAACCATATATTTTTTATCAGCCCTCGTAGTTCCACATAGCTATAGGTACTTGGCCCTCAAATTAATTATATTTTAAAAACCTGCCCATTATTTTCTTATCAGTCTCACTTAATTTGCCTCAAATAGTGTAATTATTCTCTATGTCGATTCTGTTGTTTACAAACAATCATCATCGATAAAAAAATTTACCCAAAAAGTAAAAGTAGATTGACAAATAATTCATTTTTGTGTTTAGAAAGCACATTTAGCATTATTCTATAGCTTCTACCTTTGGTACTTCAACATTTTTTAACTTACATAGATCAATTTAGCGTAGTAACGTTGTTTCAAATTGTGGAGTACAGACGCATCATTCAAGAAAGTCAAGTTGGACATGTCTTCAGCTTTTTCGTATTTAGGCGGATTGACTTGGTCCACCAAGTTCTTTTTAAATGGTTTCTCCTACAGAAAAGATAATATTATTCAATTTTTACATTTCATGACGTTCAATTTATTTATTGATGAAAACATGAATTCATACATCTCCGGATGGAACTTGGACTTGAACGATATCTCCTTTGGTGCCTTTGATGATACCAAGCACGAAACCCTCCTCAGCATCAGGGACCCAGCAAGCTGTTTTGGCATCATAAGGCTTGGTGGAGTCTTGTCTTTTCATCTCCATTGAGATGAACAAGTACTCGGTTGGGTCGGGCTCCTCGCCCGCTTTGAATTTTTGTTCAATAACCATGTTGGATTGCTAGTTGTTGGACAAAACTAGCAAAAATTAGGAGTGATTTTTACGGGAACGGACGGAAGACGAAAGCCTGAATGAACAGCCCTTGAACTTTCCTATAGTAAAAACACAAAAAAATTTGACTTAGACAATAATGAATATTTCGTAATGAAATGTAAGGAATCTTGATTTCTACCCTCTTAAACTGTGCAATCTATGTTAATGTGATCCCTTTTTGTAAATAATCAAAACAGCTTAGCTGCATGACAGCATAGAAAATATAAAATCGCTTTTGGAAGTTTAGGAAAATAATTAAACCACAAATTCTTTGACTTTCTGAAGATTTGGTCAGGTTATCGTGCTCATATAATTTTTACTTAGATATGTATAGAAAAAAATTGATGAAACTGCCAAAAATACTCCCACGACTGTGGCCAATTCGTTTCAAAATTCCCCAAAGTGTTATGTAACTGTTATTTAGCCAATGCACATTTTTATTCACAAAAACACATGTAAACTTGAATTGAATTTTTAAAAAACTGCTCTTAACGTAAAAATTGCAAGTTGGACTTACGGTCGAAAGCTGTTCTGCACCGAAGAACGGAAATGACTACACCTTTTAAAGATTCTTATATAAAGATGCTTAGGGGTTGACTCATGGAGTTATAAGCCAGAGAGAAAAACACCTACACAAGTACAACGAATTTACAGTACAATCTTCAAGCTACTGTTCCGAATTCCAATAATAACTACAGAACATAGGTACTCGAAGCACAAACCCCTTTTCCCTTGGCTTAGCACTCTATGTAACTCCCCTAAAGTCTTTTCAGTATATCATGAGGGAGTGAAACAAGAGAAAGAAATGGATCTAAGCCAAAAATCGGGTATACTGGAGTCTGGAGTGTGAAGCATAACTGAGTATACATGATTTGATGATACATGAGACAGATATTAATGTGGATATACATGCAAAGATGCAAACGGTAAAATGATCCCAGATATCATTCATATTTAATCTTAACTTTTGTTACTAATTTTCTTTATTCTCTGAGATAGTTAGATCTGAAGACTCGGATAAGTATTAAATTAACCTTCCTTCATTAATTCTAAACTTCTAAAAGACCTATATATAATCCGTTGATCTCTGAATCAAAGGTCTGTATAGGTACTTAACTATGTATGTCAAGATTCAAGATGAGATGAAGATTTTTCGAGATATATCAAGGAGGAGCATCTATCTTTGTATTCCGGTCTGAGGCTTAAGTTAATAAAGACAATTTTTTTAATTAAGACCCTACTTAAAATGGGGTCTGTTACAATATATGAATGCAATAAATAGTGTCACAAGGTCTGAGTTGTAAATATATTATTATAGTCGCTTAGTTGGAGAGCACCAGATTCAACTGTTTAAATAGATGCAATTTAAGTTTCGATTTCCGTCTAAACCTATATGAAACGTTTAGCAGTTGGATTTGAGGATGTTCCTACATGTAATAACACTACTTAAGAACGATTGTTTCTACAGGGGAAAATCCACTACTTCTGATATATACAATGTCCCCTTACCAATCATGTGTGTGGATAGAGTGGATTTAAGATGGAATAAGTAGTGCATAGCTAATTGTGATTTGCGATAGATTCCTTATGTCAACTATGTGATTCTATCGATAAACTCTTGAAGAAAACCTACTGAACGACTGCAAATCCCAAGCGAGACAGAAGAAAAAAATTGATTGGGCAATAACGATTTATATGATATGTAAACTGCCAATAGTATGGTAAATTCAGTGGATTCACTCAGGCTATCTTAAATTGTCTTGTCTGTACAACTTATTTACAACAACACTTAACTGAAACTGAATTCTAGATGCGGAGATGACTATTTAGGATGCACTAAAATTTTAAGCATGAATTCATTCATCCTTGCTGGCCTTGCTAGTGTCATTACAAATAAAATCACGAAATGTTTATCCGGAAGTGAGTGAAGTAACTCGGCAAATAATCCACCATTTTATTGTCGTTTCAAGCATTTAATTTACACACTTTTTACTTCGTTGTCTTCCAAAAAAGACCAGAAGAAAAAGAAGATGTTTATCAACAAGCGACTATGACTATGATGTAGGTTAACATTATATTCATTTAGTCTAAGAAATTTTGCTGTATTGCTGTTCATGCATTTTTCGTTTATAAGGTCGTCCGTTCCGTAAACGCTTAAGCGGTTCAATTCCAACAAAATATTCCCCAGACAAATAAAACAATCATAAGTCACATGCAAGAAACATCTCACAACATTAGACATCATTTTTAGACTCTGTCATTCAGTTTGCTTTCGGAAGATCGTTGCTCTTCTGTTCTGTACAATATTTTGAACGTGTGATGATAACATTGTTTTCTCATTTTGCTTTACTATTTGTTGATTTCATGAAGAATTACGTTTGCTATATCTAATGATTTATGAATGAACAAAGGTATTTCTAATTCAATTTTCACGTTATTCTATTGATCAAACAGACATTATAATTAATATTGAATGAGATGATTTTAGAACAATAATTAAAAATGAAGAAGTGATGGATCCTCGTAAATAGTATTTGTAAGAGATAAATAATAACAGTATCTTAATAACCATTTCACACGTAACATAACTAATCCCACTTATTCGGATGGTGACTTTTAATTAGCTCTAATTATGGCAAATTATTGCAGAGCGATCAAAATGTGATCCTGAAACCATTAAAAGACATGAAAAAATTTAAATATTGGTTCTGGAAATTAACTTACGAGTTTATTAAAACTTACGTTAATACATGGTGTAATTTATTCAAGCTGGAGTTGCTTCTTTGGCTTGTTCTACAAAAGAAAAAATGTTAAAATAAGTATGAATTGTGTAGCCTACTTACTGTCCACCAAAAGTCTTTTTGCCTACCATTAATGGACTGGCTCCTCGAATTGCAGAACCACCCCGTCCCTTTGCTCGAACTTTGCTCAATGCCTGCTCTGCCATTTCAGATCGTTCATCGGCCTCCTCCAGTTCTTGTTGTGCCTTGCGGAATTTAGCCAAATTAAGTGCAGCAATTTCCTCCTGTAATTAAAATGAAATTAAAATACCATGAATCCCCATTTCATGAAACATAAGTTAATAATTCATCTCAAATATTTATTCTAATTACAGCTTCTTCAATTTGTCTCTTGTAAGTCTTGATCTTCTGCAAAAGTTTATCAACCAGGTCTTGCATTTTTCCGTGGTTTTTGCGGTCTTCCTCGGCTTGGAAGCTCAACTCCTTGACACGTCGGTCTCCTTTACGAAGGTTCTTTTGGGCATCTGCGTGTCGTCTTTGTTCTCCATCTAATTCTTGTTCAAGGGCTCTGAGTTTGTCTTCTAGTTTAGCAATGGCTTTCTTTCCGCCCTTAAGGATATTTTGTTCGGCTTCTTCGAGGCGGCCTTGGAGTTCTTTGATTTGGACTTCCATTCCTTTGCGGGCTCTCTCTTGGTTCTGAGCGTGTTCTTGCTCAGCTCGGAGTTCATCGGCAAGGCGGGCGGCATCAACCATGGCTTTCTTGGCTTTTTCTTCGGAATTCTTAGCTTCATTCAAAATCTCCTCCAAATCAGACTAAACATTTGAAAAAAATTAATATTGTACTCGGAATTTGACAGTCTCACTAATATATAAAATTGAAATCTCACGTGAAGAGCTTGAAGTTCTCCTTCAAGCTTCCTCTTAGCACCGGCAAGAAGTCCTGTTTGATTTGTAAGTTCAGTAAGGGCATCACGGGCATCGAATAATTCTTGTTCTGCTTGACGACGGGCACGGTCAGCTTGTTCAAACAGGGTTCTAGATTCTTCAAGTTCGTTTGAAAGGGCATTGGCTCGTCTTTCGGCAATTCCTACCTGTTCCCTTGTCTCCTCTCGAGCCTGTTGTTCTTCCTCAAGCTGTTGTGTACTTTCTTTTAATTGTTGCAGGTACTTTTTGATGCTCTTTTGTGCTTCTGCATTGGCCTTGTTAGAATGATCCAAGGCAATTTCCAGTTCGTTAATGTCAGCTTCTAACTTCTTTTTCATTCGGAGGGCTTCTGACTTTCCGTTGCTCTCAGCTTCCAAGCTGGCTTGCATGGAATCAAGGGCACGTTGGTGGTTCTTTCGAGTATTTTCAAATTCTTCTTCTTTCTCTTGGATTCTGTCAAAATGGAAAAAATTCTCAGTAATATTTTCACTGGCATCATTGCTTTACAATAGATTACCTTCTGTCGATCTCCTGTCGCACTTGGGATAATTCGAGTTGTACTCTCAAGACCTTGTTCTCCTCTTGTTCAAGAGCACCCTCTGCTTCTTCCAAAGCTGCTTGAAGTTCTTCTTTCTCAATTTGAAGTCTGTTACGGGCCTTCTCAATCTCATGAATATTGCGACCACCTTCACTAATTTGATCAACAAGATCTTTGATCTCATCGGCCAGGTTTTTGTTCTCCCGTTTCGTTTGATCCAATCGCTCTTGATTTTCTTCATACACAGCTTTAGTTCTGAACACTTCAGTTGCGTAGTTTCTGCAATCCCGTTGGGAAGCATCTAATTCCGCGGATAAATCATTCACCTTGTTCTTCCACTCAGCAAGGATTTTATCAAAGTATTGTTGTTTCTTCTCCATCTGTGCAACAAGAGCTCTGGACCGATCTACTTCCGTGTGCATATCCTCCAATTGAGTTGTCAATCTCTGGCGTGTCTTTTCTAATGCAATTGACTTTTGATTGAGAGATTCAATTGTTTCTTCAGCTTCCGTTAGGCGAGCAATCAATTTACGCCTAAAAATAGTAACATTCGATTATTTTATTTTAGCTTAAATAGATTCTTAGATGTAGCTGATTGAAATCGAAAATCTCTAAAGACGTGACCGATAACTTACTTGGCTTCTTCCAGCTCTTCAGTCCTTGCAACACCTTCGGACTCATATTTTGCACGCCACAGTTGAGCTTCCGCATTTGCTCTGGAGATTTGCTTTTGAATTTCACTTTTTCCTTCAGCTTCTTCGTCGAGTTGTTCACGGAGGAGGTCCAGATCATGTTCAACATTTCGGAACTTGCCCAATAAAGTAGCACGCTCACGAGCCTCTTCATCGGCCATTCTCTTTGTATCTTCTAATTGGGTGGCCAAAGAAACCTTCAACTTGTTCAATTGGGACACTTGAGATTCGGCTTCTTCCAACTGCCGTGTCATGTCAGAGTTGTCAATAGCCAGTTTCTTCTTGCTTTGATCCAAATCTCCAATTGTCCGGCTAACTTCGTCATATTTAGCTTGAAGCTCAGACAGGTGGTGTTGCAAATGCTTGCCCAACTTTTCTTGACCAGCCTTGTCATTGGCCATTTGATCCATAGAAGCCCGAACATCATTCAATTCAGTGGAAATTTGAGAACGCTCTTTCTCAGCCCTTTAAAAATGATAAAATATAGTTTCCTCTGACGTTTTTTGTAATGTAAACATTAAGTATAAGGCTTGACTTACTTGGCTTTCATTTTGTTGAGATTGTCGATTTGTTCAGCCATTTCAGCAACTGCGTCGTTGTGTCGTTTACGAATTCCAGCCATCGACGCCTCATGTTGAATGTTTGCTTCTTCGTTCTCACGACGAAGTTTGGCCAACTCTGCTTCACGTTTCTTGTTCAACTCGATTTGACCAGAAGTCATACCTCCAGCTTCTTCCAACCGAGCACCAAGTTCTTCCAATTCACGCGCAAGGTCGGCTCTTTGTTTCTCTGCCTTGGCTCGAGCTTGACGCTCAGCTTCCAATTCTTCATCCAATTCTTCAATGCGAGCCTAGAAATTAATAATAATAATAAAGTGTAAGTAACTGCTATAGACCACCTCGCAAAAGTGAAGCTACTTTATTGTTGTACCTGAAGTTCCTTAATTTGCCTTTGGAGTTTAGCAATAAGAGAGCATTCATCTTCCAATTTAGCACTGAGTGATGAAATTTCCTTGTCTTTTCTCTGGATAGTTTGTTCGAGTTCCTTCTTATTGCGTTCAAGATCAGCTACTGCTTCTTGACTGAGTTTAAGGTCACCCTCGACCTTCCTCTTGGTCTTTTCGAGATCACCACGGAGTTTCTTTTCTCTTTCCAGAGAATCTTCTAGTTCATCAAGAGATCGTTCCAATTTGGCCTTTACTTTGTTCAGATGGTTGACTTTGTCTTCTTGGGACTAAAACATGACATTTATTATAATTTTATACAATTATGATCATACTTTGTTTCTCATTTTAAATTTCGTCGCTAATATTTCGAAACTATTTTTCCCTTTCCAAAATTATGGGATAAAGAATTAAAAAAAACAATACTTGTGAATCTTCCGCTGATTTTTGATTCATTTCTTGGATGGCTTTCTTTTCTTTGGTAAGTTTGTTGATGAGTTCCTCCTGTTGAGCGATTTCATCGTTGAGGTTTCGAATGAGGAGTTCTTTAGATGCAGTGTCACCCTCAGTAGCTAGGATTCGGGCAGCTAAATCTTCTAAGTCTTTTTTCACACCATTCTGCTCGGCTTGTAACTTCTTTGTTTGTTGTGTCAATTGGTGGCGGGCATCCTCTTCTTGAGACAGACGAGTTTCTAGATCCTAAGGAATAGATTTTTCATGTTAATTTCAAAGAGAGTATCAATGAAGATAATTGCGTTTGATCATTCTTACAGAAATTGAATTTTGAAGTTCGGTCTTGGCATTGTTAAGCTTGTTCAGCTTGTCAGTCATAGTCCCTGCTCCATGTTTAGACGACTCCAGTTCATCTCTGAGTTCGTCCACAGCTTTGGTCAGTTTCTTGTTTTCAGCATCAGCCAGCTTTCTTGCAGTTTCTTCTTTTGCCAAGATTTCTTTAGCACTGCCAATACGATCTTCATATTTCTAAGAAAATCGCAATTTGATTACAATTATTACCTATGTTAAAATTCTAATTCTGTGTGAATACTATAGAATAGAACCAACCTTGATCTCATCTTCCACTCTGGTGACATTGAGTGTTGGTTTGATAATTTTCCACAAATGCCACCATGGCCATGTTCTCAATCGCATAAATCGTCTTATAGTACGTTGCACAACTTCTAAAGCCAAACTATTACAAAGAAATCATCAATAATTAATATTTAACTTTGAATGGCTTTTATAATTTTTGAAACAAAGATCATATAATTTACAAAAATAAATTAATATTCAGTTTGTTTCTAAAGAACTATTTCGTTACTTTCTTTCCTTACGTCAACTATATACACATTAACCATGTCAAGCTTTTGCTTCAACTTTAGTGAAAGCACAGGTGAAAGTTTGGTGAAACGTTTATACTGAGTCAGTTAGCGTAAAGGAAGAGAAAGTGGTGTGTGGTGATTTTCTAGAAACACCGCGTGAGAATGGTAGAAAAATACGTCTTAATAAATTACCGTTGATCCGACAAAGTTTTGTAAACTTTTCTGACGAGGAAACTGCGTACAGTGGCTTGGAGCCATGTAATGATTTTCGCAAGCTTGTCATCACGGATTTCTTCCAACTCTCCGAGAACACCAGCACGGAAAAACACCTAGGATTAATTACAGGTAAGTTATCGTATCTGCTAAAGTTAATTTCTTTTCTTTTTCCAAAATTACATCGCAAAATCATTGAAAATTGGGTTATGTTTAGTATTAGTAAGTAATTATTATACCTTTGTATGACCAACTCTCCATTTGTCAGCATGTAGTCCAATGGTATCAAAACAAGCAGTTGCCATTTTCTTATCCTCCTTCTGTGCAGCCATTTCTTTGGATGCCAATATGGAATATCTTTATACCAACAGAAAAACAGGTTACATTTTTAAAGAGTAAGAAAACTTCTGCAACAAACTCATCCAAAGGTACGCATTTTATGAGAACAATATATCCATATAATTTGTTACCTGTGTTTAAAGTCCGGATAGTACATTCGGTTAGGGAAACCCTTTCGGCAAATACGGATACCTTCCAGCACACCATTACATGTGAGCTGATGCATAACCAAACCAGAATCAATCAAACCTGTAAGTATAAACAATTAATTTATCATCACGAACAAAAATTTCGATTCCGCAATATTTTGAACAGTAAATTCTTTTGCAGACCTGGAGTCTTTACTTCATTCGGAATAATGCAACGAATGAAATGAGGATGTGTCGCTTTCAAAGTGGTCATCAAGCTGTTAAGCTGCTCCTGTATTGTTTAATAGAGTATTTTAGATTACATCTTGAAATTGGAAACACTATTTTAATCCCAACATCATACTGCAGACTTTCCATGACTTTCTTGTCCTGGTTGTTTCATGCAATAACAATCTTCTACTCTATAAGATGCACCAACCATCACATGTAAGAAATACTGATGGTTATTGTTGTCACTTGAACATACCATTACTAATCGTTTATAAATAGTAATTGTGTCTACAGATATATTTTATGTGATGCAGCAATTGCAACTGGTGCAATTTATGATGTAATAGACCTTCATTTCAAACTTGCGTAAGGGAACATCGGGAATCTAATGACACAAGCTCAATCAGGTAATAAAATACTATTACCGTCATAGCACACATAAACAGAACACAATGGTCAATAGCAAGTCCAAATTGATGTATATGGGACTGCTCTGTTCATCGGCATCGGATTATTATGTACAATACAAAGTAAGGGGACACACAGGAAATTCATAGCATTTTACAGTTGAGGCGTAAAGGAACACACAAACTAACACATCAGTATCATCCTCCTTTCACTAGGATTCAGAAGTAATTTACAATTGAGTGCTTTCAAGCGACTCAATATTACATTAGCTATTATATGCAGACAAACTGGAAGACTACATTTCTCAACTATAACAACTAATGACAAAGGGACAAATAAACACTCTCAAAAATCAACAACGAGACTAGAATTTAATTAACCCTGTAAGAGGAAGAAACTGTCCTGAAGCCGCCACCCTTCTGCTTTCCTCCTGTAGAGTTAAAAGTTGTACAAAATTGTGTTACTAAAACATTCCGTGCAAGTCCGTACATTTCAAAAGTTACGAGGAAATTCTAACTGCAGGTACATTACTTATAGCTAGGTTCGTAAACTGGATACGTATAATAATTTCTTTGGGGAATTGGTGAGAATGCTATATGGAGTAACAATAACAATGTCGTATCTCAATAAATTCAACAGCAATATGGTAAATTCTTCATCATTGCATATACCAAAAATCAAACAGTGTCTAATTACCTTTTGCTTGATCGGCCGGTGCGGATTGTCCCGGATGGTTTGCATAAATTTCAACCATTAAAGCGTTGGAACCCTTTTTGAACTGATCAACCACAGTGTCATTCAAAGGATCCTTATTTTTCTCCAGCCATGATGTAATGCTGTAAGGTACCTATATTGAATTAATGAATGAACAAAGATAAAGCATTGTTAAAAATTCTATTTGCTGCTAGCCAAATTGAAGAATTGCTTACGATTCCAGCATAATGAACACAAGCAAAGTGAGCCTCTTGACAGCCAGGCTTTGGTGGTTTAGGCTTGATGAAGTTAGCTGATTTTCCCAAGCAGTTAGCCCTCAACTTATCGATGAATGTTTGATCTGTGGCTTTAGGGAACATAGACTCTTCTTCCAGAATGGAGAAAATACCCATAGGCTAAAATATTTTTGTACCTTTAGTTACGCCTCATTATTGCAAAATTTATGAACATTGTAGATAGTAGATTGTTTACCTTTTCCATGAGTTCAATACAAGCTTGCAAATCCATACCGAAATCCTCAAAGATCCAATCAAGACCTTCTTTTTTGTACTCTTCCTGCTCAAGAACGAACATGTGATGATTGAAGAACTGCTGGAGTTTCTCGTTGGTAAAGTTGATGCACAACTGCTCGAAACCATTATACTGCACAAAGTAATAAGACAATTTGTGGATTCAAATATACTAGTAATTGTATATGGAAATTCTTGCAATATTGAATTATATTCTTATTACGTCAAAAATTTCAAAACCGGCGATATCCAATACACCAGCAAAGGAAGAACGCTTTTGTTTTGTGTCCAATGTCTCGTTACACTTCTTTACGATGAAGAGGAAAAGCCTGTCAAAAGTTGCCTTGGCCATAGCACCAATTGAATAAGAGCACTACAATTACCGAAAGTAAAAAATTAGTACTTATCTTCCTTAAAGTACATTAAATGTGTATAACAATATTATTGTATAATAAAACTAACTTGGTTGACATTCTGGCCCTTGGTGACAAACTCAGTTCCGACCTTTATCTTTGGCTTAGCGAAATTGTTGTACAGTTGCTCTCCGTCAACTCCCAACAATTTTCCAACTCTCGTACCTTCCTGAAAAACAACGAACAATATTTATTGTACAATAAAATGGACTTTCATTAACCAATCAATGATGTCTGGCTAAAAGTTTACAATATTCGCAAACTTACGTCTAATCCGTCGGGTTGGGCCTGTTCTTCACGACCTTGTTGCTTGAACTTCATGGATCCTAAGTGCATTACAGCAGCTGTAATCTTGTAAATATCATCTCTCTCCTGGGCTGTAAACTTCAGAATTTCGAAAGCTTCCTGTAGAGTGATCATTAACAAAATTGAATTATAGATAAATCGTTAAATAAATGACAAAACCTGCAGAAGAATTACATTTAATTATGCATTCCGAATTATACAATTATACAATTTTATTAATGATTAAGTACAGATAAGGGCAACAATTAAATCACAACAAGCGCAAACAGGGGGCATGCCTTAATTAAAACATGCGATCAAAATTCAGCGATTTAAAAATTGAAACAAACTACATTGAATTAGCAACCTGAACAAACCTTACTGGATTTTGAAATTTTCACATCGTGATGCAGTTGCAGTAGCAGTTTAGTAGTTTATGGCCTAATTTGTTCTAGCTTATAAGATTATCTCTACAATTTCTATTAATTAAGTAGTACAATATATTTTACTCGGGGGATGCATAAAAATATAAAATTTTGTATATAATAGCTTCAATTCAAAATACATATATATATAACAGACAGCAGACAATATTCGTTCATGTGTATATTCATACCATAAAGCATGACATTCTAAATTAGCAATGAAATGGCTTGCTGGATGCATGAGTTGATTAAACAGAAACAGCAATTTTGCTTTGTAGCTTTCTACATTGATTATTTCAACCATGAACGTTCTTTGAGTAAAAACAATTGACTGGACTCGGATACGATTTGATTGAGAGTCGATCTTACGCACATGAGTCATCACCAACTCCTCAGCATCGTCGATACTTGGTACTGTAAGTTTTCCTTGCGACACGAAGTAATAGTCCATAATGTTGTCACTCAGCAAACACATGTCTAAAGTTGTTCATAGAACCAAAGCACTATGAAAAGTGCCTCAAAAAAATTGGGATGGGACTATCTGTCGAATTACACCAACTACCTGTACCTGCTTCCTCATCTGAAGATTTCTTTGGAAGTAAATTACTAAATCGTAGCCCACGCCTTATTACGCATCTAATTTAGGTAAAAATGGCAAATAAGAAAATATTTCTCAAACTAGCAATATAAAAGGGACATTTTAATCAAATCACATTTCCGTATGTAAAGTACAGGGAAAAATGTAAAGTAAAGGTTTCCAAACAAGGGGTTGAAATATTTTCATGCCAGTATACAGTAGTAGTGGAGTATATTGTTGTAAAGTAAAATCTCATGGGAAAAATGGGTGAAACACCAAGATAAAGATTTTGAAAGCCGTTCTACAACCTAATCAATTGTCTAAAAAGTTATAATACCAAGTAATCATTATTGTCCCCTTAAAAGAAAAATATATTAATTGTACTATGTATTATAGTAATGAATCTAATTTTTTAAGTTGCAGAACGACTTCCTTTTATAAGGGTAAGCTTCATTGGGTAATGTAGGGGTACTCTTTAAGGGCTACTTTTAAATGGTGTAAATTTGGATAAAAGGGATAATTACTAACTTGAAAAGTCAATCGATTTTTGAATTAGAAAAAATAAATAAATATGTACGACGGTACAAACCAAATACCTTTGAGCCCGGGGACCTTTCCAGTATTCATTTGGTAGAAGATATGATAAGAACGTTCCAAAGGTTGTTGAGAGATCACACGGGCTTTTTCCAATAGATCTAAGATATATGAAAATTTGATATACTGATAGTATAATTACTATTAATTAACTTGGAAAGTTCATTAATTATTATAATTCTTTTCTTGAAATTAGTATCATATTTAAGATTAAGTTAAGATTAATAAATCTTTTATGCACTTAAAAGATGTATATTACTTACAAGTTTCGATATCAGCACCAGCCAATTTTCCAGTTGGACCAAAGAAAATACGAATGAATTTACCCTAAATGAAAAAATACCATCATAACTGACAATCATTGGGACTTATAAGTAAGCGATTGAGGATCCTTACAAATCGAGAAGAGTTGTCATTACGAGTGGTCTTGGCATTTCCAAAAGCTTCCAGTACAGGGTTAGTCTGGACAATTTGATCCTCAAGAGAGACCTGATGGCCAAAGGCAAAAAATTGGTAATTAGTTAGTGTTCAGAGTATCTTATTACACATAAACGATTAGGAAGGTAAACGTATGCATGAAATATATAAACGAGATTGTAACAAACCTTTTTCTCATCTCCAGGTTTTCCGGAAGCACCAACAGTGGCAAAGTACGCAATGACTTTCTTTGTGTTTTCAGTTTTTCCGGCACCAGACTCACCACTGCGTAATACAAACGTGGGTTAGATAAATGCTTTGCATACACTAAATAATTTTGTTGATGTCATAACAGCTTAAGAATTTATTGTATCTAAGTTTGACACTTACGTAATGAGAATGGACTGATTTTCATGATCTGAAATTAAACAAAAATAATGGTTCACAACCGGAGTCATTTAAGAACGCCACATAACTCATCAAGTCCATAAATTTTGGTTTTATGACAAATATAGGTACCTAAGTATATTATAACTGCACTCATTGTGAGTGCCAAGAATTCTAGTCGTTATTTTTCATGCATAAATACTGAACATCAAAATTAAACATTGTAAGTAATAAGTTATCAGTATGTCCGCCCAACTACTATACCGAGTAGGCAACACTTAAACAATTTTTACGTGTTCATTTTAACTATGATTTAATTCACAAAGATTAACTTTAATTTACTTTCTCTTCATGGCTTGTACTTTTAAACCTTTTGCTTTTTAAAGAGAAATTACATAAAAATTCATTTTATAATTTTATCCCCTACCTCAGAAGTATCATTAAACAAGCCAAGCAACAAAATTGTAAAAAGTGGTTTTAACTTGTATTGCATTGTAACTGTTAGATGCTTTGTATCATTGTAAAGCATTTAATACTTACTGGTCAACATGTCAGCATAAGCACCCTCTGCAATGGCAAAAATATGAGGTGGGCATTCATTTCGTCTTTTGTTGTTGTAAATTTTCATTGCTCTTTGTGTGTAAATGGGGAAACGCTTGTAAGGATTGATAGCGATACAAAACAATCCTGAGTAGGTCTAAAAAAATATATATTCATATTAAGTACCAACTAATAGTGCGTTAAAACATTCATAATAATGAATTTGCATTTTACATTAGCGTCATAGAAGAAAGCTATCATCAAAGTATCAATATCAATTCAGTATTTTTGGTTACAGCGTTGTTTTATATACATTACTACTACGATACGTACTAAAAAATTGGAACAGGGGAAGAAAGTGGAAGTGGAGAGATGTATCGACAAAATATGTATTATTGAAAGACATTTTAAGTTTGTGATTTGCTGCAGTAAACGCAGACAGTAAGGTGATGTTCTTCTACTGATCCAGCATTTGGTTATTTATACACCGTAGAATTGTATGTCTTTCCTTGATGAGCCAGTTTAAAAATAGCTAAAGAGAGCAAATGGCTGCTGAAGCAGAGAATACATGGAAATGTAAATAAACCAAAAATAGAGACAAGAAAATATAGAAACATTGAACGGTATATGAACACTCTTCAAATCTCATATTACATTTCAGCACCGTGAAGCAAGATTGCTACACCAAAACCATGTATTTCTCTAGCTTCCGAGTTAGCTTTGTCGAAGAGCATTTGTCTATACGGTATATACCACCCTTGCTAAATATACTCTAATTGTAGGGCAAAAAAGGGCATCTTCAAGAAAATTATTGCAATTTACATACCAAAACTATATTGCGAGTGAACAAATGTAATTAAAGTCACAAATTCTGAGTTTTTGTTAACAGCAATAAACATGGAAATGAAGTACTAGGCCCTATTAGTTCCACAAAGTATTATTTCTGACAAAAATGCAAACTACAATGTGGATGGAAGTTAATATAATACTTTGATAAATCTGCCTGAGTGCTAATTATTCGTCGGAGAAAGAGCAGCCTGTAGACATTTTTTAAATTACGCAAAACATGTACTTTTAAAAAGTCACTACATGTATATATCCCTGCTTTAATTACAAGCAGGGTTATGTACATGCACCATTTGCTAATGTACCGTACTGTGAAAACAAACTTTCACATTTTTACATAGCTTTCTTACCGAAAACTCTAAATTGATTATTGATACTCTGCATCCACAATATTATTTATCCACCAATATTCTACTTACATAGATCAACTGATTGTAATAACGTTGCTTGAGATTGTAAAGCACAGAAGCGTCGTTCAGGAAAGTCAAGTTGGACATATCCTCGGTTTTTTCATATTTTGGGGGATTAACTTGACCCACTTGATCCTTTTTGAATGGCTTGTCCTGGAATATTACATTTTCAATGTAAAATTATAATCTTTTAACTAAGCAGAAGTTTTAAACTGTATAGAACTTGAAACAAGATTCTTTTTGGTGATATAAAGATTTTAATTTATTAGTTCAATTTATTACCTCTCCATTAACAGTGACCATAATGATATCTCCCTTTGTGGCGCTAATCATGCCTTGAGCGAACCCTTCTTCCTTGTCGGGAACCCAGCACGTCTTTTTTGCATCGTAGGGTTTCGTTTGATCTTGCCGTTTAGTTTCCATTGACACAAAAAGATATTGAGATGGATCCGGTTCCTCGCCGGCTTTGAACTTTTGTTCAATAACCATTTTGAATTATTTCCGATATGGACAGCTCTGGCTAAGAAAGTCAAAGATATGCGGACACGGACGACCTTTCCGGATGTTGAAACGCTGACAAAATCACTATGTTCGATTTAATTGTACGGAACGAACAACCGCACAAAAAATGAACAATGAACAGCTCTGGAGCTTTCCTAAAACAAAAACCAAATTTTAATGTTAACTGGAGAAATACAGATTTAACTAAAAATCTGGCTTAGGTAAATGATAATAATTCCATTGTGAACCATAAAAGGCAACAAAACAAAAACAGTCCTTATAAAAATACGCAATTTGAAAATGTGTAATTATAATCGGATATTCTTTTAGTTTGTATTTGTAATGAATCATGCACGCCGTGCACTAAGAACAAAGAGAGAACGGTTGAAGGAATGCAAAAATGGCGGCGACGGCGTGCAATCAATTGACGAACAACGAACTTCTCCCAAATCTTTTGGGTTATATTTTTAAAATTAAAAATTCGCCACAAAATTTCAGATAAAATTATTTAGAAATCTTTAAAACTGCTTTTGTTTCTTGAAATTTTGTACCAATGATAAATTGCTCTTCAATAATACACAATTAGAAAGGAAGAAAATGGATGCACTGCAACATACTTACGGTCGAAAGCTGTTCTGAGCCCCGGAAAGAAAATGAATATAGTTTTTACCTTCGAATCGGTAGTTCGGAGGCAATATTTGGCCAGAGTGGAGCACCGGAGGAAAGAACCCGTCATGCGAGTAAGTAATATACATTCCATCTTACAAGAAGACCCCTTTTCATAACGTGTATTTCTTGCATTTCTCCCTGTGGCAGCCCCAATGCCATTTTTGGGTTAAGCGGACTTGTGCCAACTTCCAAGACAAAGTCATAAACATAGTCATTAGTCATTATCCTATATTCATTCCCTATTTCCTATAGTAGATCACATCTTTACTCTACATAAAGATAAAGTGGGGCATGCGCATGGGATTCTTTCACTATTCCTGAATAAATGTTTGTATCTATGTCCGTAATATTTTGTAATTAATGAGCAAGGACTAGGCTATCAGTACTGAGTCCAATCAACGGTCTATGAAATTTGGGCCAATGCGCAGTCGCTAGAAATTTACTGATTTCAACATTTTCTAGCACACTTTATGTGTGCTAGGATTCAACTATAATATCTATAATACTCATAGCAAATACTTATAAGCATAAAGATCTGAATACATGCATTTTTTCCCCGATGACTTTTACAAATAAGTAATTTCTATATACAGTATACGTATATAGTACATACATAGTCAGAGTCAGTCAGAGTCAATACAGCAAACCTTTCTGTTTAGCTCTGAAAAATCTAAAACCAATCCTCGGAAAATAGAACGAAGCAAGTTTATAGGTAAGCAAAATGTATGAATTAAGACTTCGGCAATACATAGCTACTATAAGCTTAGAATATGTATGAGATAAAAGGGTGCATAAAATAGTGCATGCATATTCAATATAACTGATAATTACAAGATAGTGCCGTGCACAGGAAGGAAAGTTTTTTCTAAATTGACACCGATTTTTGGCTTAATTTTGCGTAATTTTCTATGAGATGCACAAGTAGAAGTTTCAAATAATAAATAATACTATGGTTTATGGTTCTAATGATGCTGATTGATGATATCTCTGTAAAAGATATTATTTATCGTGCCCAACCGAGATTATTATCCGAGAAATATGTATGAAATTGGAAAACACTTGACTAGTGCGATGATAACAATTCATGCACAGTGCATTTGGCCTGGCCCCTTACTTTAGAACTTACTTTCGTACCTACAAATTTTAAAAGCAACACCCTACAGTGACATGCATGGAATGGAGAATGGAGACATGTACCCATGTGTAAATTATGGTTTCACAGCAAATTATTATGCATCGCACAGGATAAGTGACATAGTATCTGTACATTTTATTATGTCTGCATTCTCTGTATAAAGTAAATATAGATTTTAATTATAATATCATCATTTAAGTCGAAACAATAATCCACTGTGTACATAGTTGTGTTATGACTGAAGCAGAACTCGAGTAAAACGGGCGTGGATTTATTTAGCTAACTCTTTGCATAAAAAATCATTATGCTCTTTACTATGTAGGTGTGTATGTTACTTATATTTCCTGTGGTAATACCAACACAAGTGTAGCATTTCTGGCACGAGTCCCAACTTTGTGATTTTGTTAGTTATGTTACGTGATTATGAGGCTAAAACGACTGCCATGCATATTAGTGCTTATTATTACACTTTCTATACCATGCAATATGGCCAAGTAGATGCCAACACACAAGATTATTTTAGACGAGGAGTTCAAAAGAGTCCCGTCGAGCATATTATAGTAATAAATGGCAGACTCAATATTAGCAGTTATAACAAAAACTCAGTACTCGAAATATATTTCAGTCCCATGAACTATATACGAATTTCACTCAATCTTTTGTCTCTGGGGCTGCTATTCAGCATCAAAGATATTTGTCCCTGTACTAATTAGTAGTGTAACGGTAACCCAAAAACAATTGAACAATCTTCCAGATAAAATATTCATGCATGCTATACTAACATAATTGAAAAATATAACATTCAAGAGTAAGAGTGTCAAGAAATTAATGTTCTTAACGAACCTAGATGTGCTTTCGAAAATCGGCTGATGAATCCACCAGCAGCGTTGTCATTCTCGAAACCAGTGGCATCTGAGCAGACACAGACACAGACTGTATAGATGTAAATCTTTCTGTTTTCAATGCAAACGCCTACTATCGCATCTACGGAACCCGAAACCCGATGCTAAATTACATCAACATTTTCCTTGTACCTACAAAAAAAATATAATAAGGATTTTTGTCTCCTCTCGCCCACGCCACATTACACATGTACTAGCTATTCATCCGTACTTTGAAGATGGGTGTGTGGAGTGCAAAAACACACTTAACCCACTACATACGACAATCTGTTCGGTTCTGGTTCACTGAAAGAACAAGGCGTAAAATAAATATTTACCTGCCTAATATTCCCTGCTTCAACAGTCTTTCAAATATAGTACATCTTTCGTCTGGCTTGCCACAGAATGCTAATTTGGCAAGAAAACACTAATAAATACAAGTCGATAAAGAATAAAGTAACTTTTACTTGAGTTAAAAATATTATGCCATTGGAATACCGATCGCCAAAATAAATATTATTGTACACCTACAAAAATCAAGATTAACTCTCCAATTAATTAAATATAGTTTTATCCGTAAAAAATCTCATTTTTATTTAAAAACGTATGAAAATATGGTTTATTTACATTTCCTGTATGGTATATGAATAGATTATTTAGAATATATAGCATAACCAGATAAGTACAAAGAATAACATACTACTTTACACCTCTGATGACTTTAAACAGGACATTCCACACTCAATTATCATCTATTCAAAATCAAAAAGGTACATAACAACCTCACATCATAAAGATTTTGACGAGAATTGAACACTCGATGAAACGGTAAAAGTGTCCAATCCACGAAATGATAAATTTTGTGTATTTACATATTTGGACGATATTTTAAAGCAGAAAGGCAAGACTCTGTTCGAATCGAACTAATCACAGACAATGTAAACTACAACACATCTCATATATTCATTCATCCAACAATAGTGATTCTTATTGGTATTGATAAACAGATAACGTAACGGCACTGGAAAAAGAAAATACTTTACACGTATCCATCTTACGAGATAATTAAAATAGGAAAACGGGGAGAGAAGCAATTAAAAGAATTAAAGAATAGCTTCTATAGCTGGAAATTCCTTTGCTCCTCCCACCACTTAAGTCTACAATTTCATTTTCAAACTGATTGACTTTGCTTCTTTCGAGGAATTTCTCCAGCTCCTCTCGATCATTGTTGTGGTTATTGTAATTGGTGTAGTACCAGTCTAAGGGAGCTTCAGCATTCCCAATAACAACAGGCGGAACTAATGGACTAACAGTGGCTAATTCATTGCCTTCAGAGAAACCATTAGGAGTTCCAAGTTGTTGCTGAGACTGGTGCTGATTCAAATTGTCTACATCTGGGGCATTAGTATTTGCATTGTTCCTAAATGGAGGTGCAGTTTCATCCATTGTAATCTTTGTAATTGTAGGTCTTCCTGGCGGTCTTCTAGCATGAGCATCATGAGGGATTTGACTCGATGCTCCAAAGGAATGTTCAGATCCAGTATTCTGGTGAGGATCTTCTGGCCGCGCTCCTGAAGAAGGTCCCGTTGTATAGGACGGAGAACTTGGGGTACTCGTATCAATCGGCAATGAGAAATCAACAGGTACTCCTCTGTCTTTGTCGGTGGCAACTTCGTTTTCATTCTTATTGATTACATTATCCTTGGAGCCATTTCCTGAGAACATACTCCAGAAATCAGACAAAGAAAAGTCTTCTCCAGGCACCTGACCACTGGGTGTCTCATCACTTGTTGATTGAACATCTATGGGAGTGAAGGACACTTCGTCTTCGTACTCTTCACTCTGTGAAGCGGAAGTAGGTGGGGTAACACTAGCTTCTTGGTTATATAATTCAAATCCATGTTTGTTAGTGGGGTAAGGTGTAGGTGTGGTAACTTTCGGTAAATCTGAATTTATGTTATTGTAACTTGGTCTTGCTGTTGTGCCGTAATAATTTATGGACGCTCCAGGAATTTCGTCTCGGACTTTTGTCTCATTTCTTTTATCATTGCCACCAGAAGAGTGGAAAAATGGTTCTATTGGGATAAAACCCGTTTCTGTATTAGGAGTATATGACGGATGCCAGGACGCAGGATTAGATGGACTTGCGCTTGGACCTGTAGCTGGGAATTTGATTCCTGAAGGCCTTCTCTGGGTATTCCCAGCATCTTGGGACGGAGAAACGGTTTTATGGATATCTGCTGTGCCACTTGGAACCACATTTGACTGAGGGCCTGTTTCTGCATATGGATTCAATGGAATGTATGGTTGAGAAGGTTTTCTCGGAATGTATTCTGGAGGTTCGTAAACACTTCCTGATGGTTTTCCATAGTCTGCTTTAGAAGGTCTGTCCATCCAACTGGCAGGTAATGGATCAGGACCTTTGATCCCCGTTTGGAAACCTCTGTCAGTATCGTCACTTTGTTTGTCTTTGTTGGCTATTGTGAAACTTGGAGAAATTCCTAGATTTAAGCCAAAATCTAAAGGTATTCCAAATAGTGAGCCAAGACCTCCAAAAACACTGTTCGAGGAGGATTTCTTCACTTCTTGTTGAGTTGCCTATTGAAATAAGAATTTATCAATTATCTGTTGCGACGATTTTAGAAAATAAGGAACTATTTTGCTTTTAAATATTTACTTTAGTGCCAGTATTGCTACTTCCTGCATATATCGTTGGTGTATCTCCGGGAATGTAGTCATTTGATTCGATAAGTTTCTCGTCTGAAAATTTCAAAAGATTTTTCATATATGCATGCACACATTTTATTTACTGTATAAGAACTAAAGAGCACCTTTGCGACGATTTTTTAAATCATTGTTCATTGCTGAATCTGCAGCGTCGGTAAAGAGCCCATTAGAACTGCTTCCCGTGTTTCCGAAAAGTGGACGCTGCTCAGAAGGTAAAGCATCGGGACTTGGCCGAGGCTTTCTTCGAGAAGCCTTTAAAGCTGGACACTTTTCATCACTGATGTAACTAGAATGACCTCGATTACTCGATGGACAAACCATTCGTCCAGGTCGAACTTGTTTTACTAACGAGCCCTTAAGTTCGTTAGGACTATCACAAATGGATTCCGAGAGTTCTTGAATTGCTTCTCTAGCCATTAAATTTCTCAACCACGTCAGCTCACAATCGCATGCCAGAGGATTTCCTGTTCAAATACATTTAATTTTAGTATTAATATTCTCATTGTAGCAATTCCAGTGAAATAACTTGAAAAAGGGAACCGTTCCAATTAATACCAGAGATATCTAAGAATGCAATATTATTTCTTAATTTGTAGAACACTGTTTCGTATAAATGAGAAATAAAATTGTTCTTCATGACGAGCATCTTCAGTCGACTCATGCCATCGAAAATTCCAACAGGAAGTCGACATATTCCGTTATCATTCATCTATTTAAGCCAATAAACACAATTATAATACACTTCAGCAAACAGGCATTTCCATTAATAAAGTAAAATCGTTAATAAATAGAAAATCTAGGTATTAGACCCTTAGTTCAACAAGCCATTGCAAATGACGAAGTGTTTTTTCATCAACATCCCGCAAACGATTAAAACTTGTATCGAGCACTTCCAAAGACTGCAAAGGTGCAAGACCCATTCTCGACATACTGTCGAAATTGTTGTGACTTAAGTTGAGATATTTCAAAGCTCCCGTTCTGTCGAACGCCGATTCTGAAACAGACTCTAATTCATTTTCTTGTAAATCCAGACCGTCCAGGGAATTTAAATCTGAAAATGCTGTACTGCGAATGTTTCTTATTCTATTCCGACTCATTCGCAAATATATTAATCTTGGTAGTTTCCGGAAACTTTCAGGTAAAACTTCTTCCAAGTCATTTCCATCCATATCCAAAATGGTAAGAGAATTCATACTCTAGTTTAAACAAGATATATACATTCATGAAATTAATTAAAAAGCTTCACAATACCAATAAAATATGAGCTCGTATTCTGCAATAAATAATGAATTTCATGCTTTGAAATGACCCTTATCATTAGTTATAAGTAGGTACCCAATCTATAAATTAATTTCGTGCAATATCAAATTTTATATAGGACCATTCAAAACAAAATCAGACATTACCAATTATGAGTTATCTTCACCTATACATTATTCAATATGGATTATTAAGATTTAGGATTACTTACATCGAATGTTCTTGAAGTGATTCCTTTGATTTTATTGTCATTTAAATATAACTCCATAAGGTTACTGGATTCCTTGAATGTGTCGGATTCTACCTTCTCTATTTGGTTGTGACTCAAATCGATAACCTTAAGAGCAGGATTTGATTTGATTAGATCAGGTATATTGCCCAAGGCATTGTGAGCCAAATCCAATATTTGCAAATTTTCAGAGTTCGCGAAAGCTCCTTGTTCCAAATTGCTTATTCTGTTTTCCCTTGCTTCAAACTTTTCAAGTGTTGGTAAATTTTTGAAAGATCGACTAGGAAGTCTATTGATTCGATTTGAACTCAAATCGATAGATCGTAGTTTCAATAGATTATCGAAGGCAGATTCATCAAAATTATTTATTTGATTCGAAGCTAGTTTTAGAGATTCTAAATTTGTAAGCCCACCTAGCATCATCGAATTTACATGCGACAAAGCATTGTGCTTCAAATTTAAGTCTTTCAGGTTAGCCAGATTCGTAAAAATTCCATGGGGAATTTGTGAAATGGAATTGCTTTTTAGGTTTAACTCTTCCAGCGATTTTAATTCGTTGAGAACATTGGGAGGAAGATTATTCAGTCTGTTATTAGCGAGATTTAATGTCTGAAGATTTTTTAAGTCGCGAAACGTCCCTGGTTGTATGGCTTCCAAATGATTTCTGTTCATATCCAGCTTATTCAATTTAGTGAGTCCTGATAAGGCATCTGAAGCCAAAAAGTTGATGCTGTTTCCATTCATATCCAACATTTCCATGTCTGTATTGAAAGAAAATGTGTTTTGTCCTATATTTTTTATTGAGTTGTGGCTGACGTCCATTCTTGCGAGACGTGGAAGACCTTTTAAAGCATTTTGAGACAATTGCTGCAAATTGTTCGATGAAAGGTCCAATTCTTTTAAGGAAGCAATATCCCAAGCTTCGCCATCGGAAGGAATTTCCTGTATGGAATTATTCCGTAGACTCATTTCCATCAGCGAAGGAACATTTTTGAACGCATTTCGCTGAATTCTAGTGATTTTATTGTCACTAAGGTCAAGTCTCTGAAGATGTGTGTGGTCTCTAATAGCTCCTGTTGGCAACTCAGTGAGACCGTTTTCTCCAAGGTCGAGGAACCGAAGTGATTTCAGAGAGCCTAACATTTCTCCTATTTCATTTGCCGTTCCTAACAAATTTTTTCTCATCCTGTAAAAATAAACAATATTTACTGACTTCAGTTTTATGTATCGCCCCCATTAGTGCAAGTTAACAAGTTAATAATTACCTTAATTCTTCCAGTAAAGGTGCTGAATCAAAAAATAGTGGTGGAAAATTCCTCAGTTCATTGAAACTCAAATCAACTTTTCTTAGTGCTGGCAAATGGGTGAAAGACCTTGGGCTGACACTTTGCACTTGATTAGATGCCAAATTTAGCATCTGAAGACTTCTCAAATTAACAAAGGATCCTTCGGGAAGGGTTTTGAATTTATTGTTGCTTAAGTCCAACGATTTTAAAGATATGAGTTCTTCACATGCTCTCCCAACTGCAATGGCATCTTGTAAATTATTGCTTGCCATTGCCAATACCTGCATTTCATAAATCATCATTTAAATTCGTGTAAATAAGTTCTTATAGATAGCACATATTTAAGATGTACACGAAATTCTTTAAAAAAAGTATTCTAATATTTCGTATCATATCCGCTAAACTTCACCCTTATAGTATTCATAAAAGCGTAAATGTATAATCATCATTCAAATATGCCTGAACGTATGTACATTGAAGCTGTCAAAGCGTTTCTAGTCTCAAGCCTAGCACATAAGGTATTTTATTGACAGAAATAGACAATAAGAAATGAGACATCGTTTTTGTAACCTTTCCATTTCAAATGGGAAGATTCACTTAAGTTGCAGTAAAACCGAAAAGAGAATAACAAAAGCAAAATGTAAGTGAGCTGAGTTCTCCGTAACAGAAGATAAAGGAAATAAGCACAAACAATTTGTAGAGGTACAAATAGAATGGAAAACTTTGTTATCCTATAAAAACTAAAAAAATGTATCAAGGAAAAAATGATGATATACTTAGGTATATAAAATACTTGTAGTTTTACATAGGAATACTGAATATGTCTCGATACTATACATATCAAATACAAGGTAAGCAATAGAATTCAGAGATAACTAGGGATAACAAAAGCAACTAGTAGCTGAAATGAGATCAAAATACAGCAACAAAACTAAAAAAGCGTAAGAACACCTTCATCCGTCTGTGTACGTCAGTAGGTATTTATTTAGGTGATGGTTGATGAATATGTTGGGAAGCTAAGATATAATATAGGAGCTTTAAAAGAGATAACAATGACAAGTCATAAAATATAGTTGAGAGAAGCACCACTTTAGAACTTGAGAAATCAAAGCCATAGGAGTGAAGACTCTCGGGTGTAGAAGAAGAGTAACGAAGGCTGCATACGAGTAATACGATACAGAATGTCTGTACATGTGTAATGGTAGTGCTGAAGCTAGTCGTATCAGTAAATGTGTATAAAGTACAAAGGAGATGAGCTGACCTCTAATTTAGGAAGTAGAGCGAAACTGCGCCTCTGAATGAAATCTATGCGATTTCCGCTAAAGTTGGCCAGAATGAGAGTATCTAACGGTCCAAAGATCCCCTCTGCCAAATTAGCCACATTTGAATTGACCACATGTATTTGTTTAATAGAAGCCATGGCTGAAAATGCTCCGACAGGAAATCCGGTGATGAGAGACCCATCAATCCGAATATGTTTCAGGCGATTCAGACCACTGAATCGGGGAAGTAAACGAATGCGACTTCGCTCAACCGTGAAAGCTTCTAGATTTCTTAGATTTTCTATCGAATCAAACGGAAAATCGACTAGTTTGTCTTCGACAATGTACAGTTCCTCAATCGAATCTTCCAATCCCGCAAATGCATTTCGGGAAACGGATTCTAAACCATTGTTTCTTAGTAAGAGTCGTCCAATCTATAATACAATTAAATTCTTAATTAACATCCATGCTCACACATTTTAAAATAGCACATGAAACACCATATATTTAGTAATTGCTAATTACTGAAACAATTAAGTGTATTAAGTGTTGCATTAGTTTTTTTTGCTATTAAGTATGACGGACAGAAACACGCATTCATTTGTTAATATTTTTGTTTAGGTACTTTTATTTGTATTGTCCGTATCAAAGTGGTAGGTATAAAATCATTAGACCATAAATTTTTGCTTTGTAATTGTTTGTTGATGCTAAGTAGTGTTTTTCTTGTGTGTTCGGATAAGTAAGCCGTTCAGCCAAGAAAGAAGACTTGAAACCGAGTTTATCTCTTTAGGCAGAGCTTCACTTATGATTGTTTACGATATGTAAATGTATATTATTGTTTCAGTAAATTGAAGATCTTACTTGCAAAGCCCCAAAAGCACGAGCTGGCAATGTTGGCATTCGATTGTTCTCCACTATGAGTTCATCAATGGCTGGCATACTACGAAGTCTCATTAAGTTCTCTAGTGCTCCATTTACTCTCTCTAAGTCACTGTGACTACACCTGAACACAATGTAAGAAAATCCGTAAGTAAGTAAGTAAGAAACATCTGAGATTAAATTCATGACTTGTGGAAAAATGTAAAACCGAAGTAATTATCATGTTGGCAGAGCTGAAGAGGTTTACTTACCAGACTTGAATCTGGTCATTGCGACCACGACACCTGCAAGGCATAATGTGTTCGGGTGGTGGACATTTATTAGCATAAATTGGAAATGGGAACCAAGCCAAGAGGAAGGCTCCAATCAGGAAATAATCTCGAGTTCCCATTTTCCTCCGATGAATCATCATCTTCTCCTTGTAATTATCTTCTAATTTTCTAAGTTGCTCTGTAATTAGTTGACAATGTTCAATTCACTTGGTGTTACTTACAAATTGTAGTGTTACAGATAATATTGTTCCTTTTGAATCCAAGTTGAGCTCTCACCAGCCTTTTGTTCATGTTGCAAGGAGAATAGAATTCAGCTTTTGTTTTAAACTTTTCCTTATTCTCACTTGAGACAAAGTGCTTTGCACTGATGGGGAGAGCACGATATTTGTCAGAAATCACGATCCTGAAAAAGAGAAACACAACACTATCACTAGAAGAACATTTACTATAGCATATCTATATAGGTATACACTTATAAGATAGAAATAAAGATGTACTAACAAGTACTTAGCAATAGAGGTAGGTATCTCAGAAAAATGCGTTTATTTATTTTAATCGATATCTCATTCCTTAACGGATATTAGTAGAGCTACAAAGGAAACGATTAAAAATCCTTAAGCGCACGGACAAGGAATTATTATTCCTTTTAATCGAACTGATAATTAGCGAAGCGTGTCTCTACTTAAGTTTGTTGAATCACCAGAGAGTATAACTTATTAACCATGCACCATGTCATCATGCCATTTCATTTACCGTCTTACATCAAAAACTGTGATCAACTTTGGGAAAGTCTAATGTTTCTGTTGAAACATGTGAAATTAATCTCTTCCCTTTACTGATCACTAGCAAGCGATGCAACAGACCGATCTAAAGCTGATTTCTGTTTAACGGGCTAATTTACAGACAATTCCTACTTCAACTTATCATTTGTAAAATGCTTAGTCTTCTTATGCAGAGGTAATTGCTAGTCATTTGTATGCAGTGTAGTGGACACTTTTTTACATTTTCCCTACATGCCTGAACTAAATTTTAAACTAGCATGTTAACTAATTAAATATAGAGATACTCTATGCTCTACACAATATAATTAATTCATGCATTGATATAGGTAGGAACTGTCGATTATTTAGGATTAAATTTTGCAAACCATGTTTTCCGCTTTACAATCACGAAGATGGAAAAACCTTTCAGTGGCATTGTTACTTAAGAACTATCGCCGTTATCACTGATCGTCACCGTCACATGGTACAATTTCCAACACTTCCGATTACTGATGATTAGTTGGTACTACTAATTGCGTAAAGGATTTTATACTGCTATTCAATTTGCAAATTGCAATTTGTTTATGGAAATCTATCTTTCCTGGCACCTGTGTGATCACCACATAAAGTGCATAGTAATTTATTTGTTCAGAAATACACAAGCATATCACCAACAATCAGTTACATCAAAGAATCCTGTTCTTTAATGAATATACGAAATTATATTATTGGGAAACAAATAAATAGTGGGTTGAATTATAGTGATCTCAAGCTTGTGTCTCTCTATAGCAAATAAATATAAATTACATAGGCCAAGCTACAGAGCCTTGTGATTGTGATGCCTACATGACAAAATGCAATGCATGCGACAAATTCAACGAAATGGAAATTCTTTTTCTTCTTTCCAAATAGTACAGATCTACAAGCATGCAGTTTTGTAAAATGGCAATGAAATAATTGCATTGGATGAGCGGTCATAATAATTTGCCTGCTCCCTTTTCACTGTCATTATATAGAGATTTGCAGGGTTATTGGAAAATCAGCGGAAACGAGCATGATGACAAGGCCGGAGAAAACGGATACTCGCTACTTTATTTCTAGCCTTACCCTGAACACCATACATTAAGTAACATTCCAGTTCTGCTTCATTAAAAATTTACAAAAAATTAGTTATGACGCCATAAACCACAGCAGAGATTCTTATCCCTACTTCCATATTCTAATTGTCAACTTGTTCTTGGATTTTATTGTTTCTTTGATCTGTCGATCTGGGGGTATTTTACATCACAACACAAGTGCTTTATCAGTACTAGCAATGTCAGGGTAGGAGCTTAATTATGATGTTACAGCACATATCCTAAATTAATCCAGAAAATTATTTAAGATGACAATGCCAAAAAGAGAAAAATTTGATTTGCCTAACGCCAGGAAGTTAGTTTTTTTAGTAAAGAATTATTCACATATGTGTACAAATATAGATATAATATACTTTGCACAGGATTTTGATGAATAAAAGATTTAGTATGCATAAATATGTGACAGAAAACGGCATATCATTATTCGACAACAATTTCGGCACATGCATTTCTTAGGAAATCGTTCAGTGGGGAATGGATGTCATGGAATGACAATTAATCCACAAGAGATCCTATCTATGAATAGTAGGCTGTTGTATATGGCCTCTGTTGGGAGTCATATCTTTGTGAAACAGTGTTTAACGATAGAACTATTATTATTACAAAATCTACATCCAATGTTGGAGATACCTTGATGAATCAGTACACATTTACATGAGGTTTTTGATTAAAGAGACACATAATATACGGAACACAGGTGTGTAAAAATGTGTCCATGTAATTAAATTAGTGTCATCACTAGCCAGATGAAAATACACATTTGGACTGAGATGACGGTGCTGGGGAGTCATTAGATACATGCAATTAGTTTTATTTCAATATTTTGTGTGGAGATGTAGGTATAGTGGATCAATCGAACTTGTACAGCTTTGTAGATTAAAAGTTTTATTAAAACTAAACGTAGTATATAGAGAGATAGAAGAACAAACTTGGAGAAGTACCTGCGTTGTGCATAGAACAAGAAGTAAATGTGATAGTGATGTGATATGTGATTCGCTTCGTTTGTTTCTTCTGACCCAAATCATTTCTTACGGAGATTTCCAAAGTGATAACTCTGATAATAAGAAGCAAGTCTTTTCTTTCATGCAAACATTCTAATGCAATCGACAGTAGTATAATGCATACACATACTCGCCATTTACATGCATAAATATGACAAAGAACAACCCAGCATGCACCAAGTACTTTTTTATAGCACGCTAAACTAAATGTATTAGGTATGTGTGCATAGAGTACTTGTATAATAATAATGCATATTAAAGTATATTTTAGTATTACTAGGACGTTTAATAACATACAAACATAAATAATGCAATTGATTCTAGAAATAATCCTAAGGCTCACTCACCTATAGTTCACAAATATGTTATTATATAAAACTTATGTAATAACAGCCCAAATTGAATACAATGTCCAACAATACTAATAATAATCACATAATATTATGTCTTGATTGTTGAGTCATTGTAAAAACGCACATAGACATTTACATGAAATGGGAGTATATATCGGCACCATATGTGACTATACCCGTATTATCTGAGTAGTTAAATACAGCGTTAAATTCTAAAAGTGCCCCATGCAGTTTAATACTCTACACATCTGTCAATCAAATTGTAGCATGACACATGAGTTTAACGTACTATTTATATTGAATGTACTAAAGGTTTTACTCACATGTATTTATGTGACTGCTAAACTGCTAACTGTACAAAAATGATTATAAAAATCAAATTTACACTTTACGAATAAAAATCTCGTAACGCAGTGGTGGTTATTGCCCAGTGAAGTCAGTAAATGAACACTATAGAACAACGGTATACGACAGCTCACACATTGCAGTGCAGTACAATCAATTCTAGTACATGACTGCTGAGTAGGATAAAGTACACTTTGGGTGCAATTGCAGGATTATGACATACAAGGCGTAAGTGTAAAATGTAACGCACAGACTGATTGTTTGAATGATACAATGATACATATACTCACTTCATTCTCCATAATTACTCTTTTTTAGTGCAATAAGCCAACTTTAAGTTCATTCTGGGTTTAACTACATTTCTACTACCTATAACTCCTTGGCTATATAAAATATATTTTCTCCTGTGTTGAAATCGGTAGCTACAGTGCGAGAATAATATTTTTGAGGAAATGACGTGACTTTCAGATCTATATAACTTACTAAACTCTCCTCCATGGCTCTAATATTTATTCAAGTGACATATAAATTCTGGGATTTGCATTTTTGCATATATAGTAACCGGAGCTGTGAATGCACGCTTTAAAATATGAATTGGTGCATTCGCTAAATTGATACCATCGTTAATTCACTGAATGAGTCTATGTACTTCCTTGACTAAACTTATAATTTAAAAAATACATTTAAATGTCATAGAAAAACATGTTACAGTGCTACGATTTCTTTTCTATACCTAAAAATAATCTGTGTGAGGTATCTATGTAATAAAATCCATGAATAGGTTACCTTAATGCTCATTCCAGATTGTGAAAGCATTTCCCCAGATATACTATTGAATTACAATTTTAAAAATGTACACATAAATATCTAGCCATGTAGAAAACTAATTCAAGTTAAAGGCAGCGATTAAAGTGCTCTAGACTTTTTTTTAATGTTTAGTTCATTCTACTATGTAGGGAAGAGACTATACTTGTAGACAATAATGTTCAGAGGCATGGTAAAGATCGAAACTAAAAACAAAGTCACTTCCTCCGTCTAATGAAAAATGAGGAGGGAAACTGCCGTTGCAATGTAATTGAATGTAGCGTAGGTAAGTATATTCAAAATGAGTTTATACTTTTACGTCGTAATGAAATAAACAATATCACATTGTCAAGTCAATGTCCTGGAGGTCCACCTGTTTCTATTGTCTCATGCCACTTCTTCCTTAAATCTTTCATGTATACCTTCATTTCGTCATACTCATCCTCATCTTACCTGTCTTCTTATTTACGTACATCGTCCCTACCAGTTTACTGTATTAATCTACATAATAATACACCAACTACGCACATATGTAACTGCAGCGTAACGAAACGAAATCATTACACATTTTTATACAGATTCTAAGAAACTCCCATTTAACTATTTGGACTACAGACACACACTGAGATTTTATTTTGATTCCACAAAAATCATACTCTAATTTCCAATTACAGGCTTGTGTGTCATTGTCATTTAAATACAACCTGGTATCCAGTTAGCAATTTGTGCCATAAAAATTGGCCAAAATTATATGTCATATATTCAAAGAGGTTATCCCTGTATATTATTAGAACCTCTTTGCATATATCATATTATCATTCGTGGATCTTGTAGAACCATTTGTCAAATTCCGCGCACTATTCTTATGATCAGCCTTCTTGTTGTCGTGCAATTAATAAAGATTTGCAATAGCATGTCAGTAACTATCCAATTTTAACGGTTTGACACGCGTACTTTATGATTGCGCAATATTTGCCTTGTACATTCCTAAATGTTCACGCATTTATATTGCAACAGTATTATTGGTACCAAAAACACAAATTCTTCAAACATACTCTCATATGTGACCCAAACTATTACAGATAAGTTAAAGAAAGTATATTATATTTTGCGGTTCTTACGTTTAATCTTGTTTGATTCGAGTAGAGTGAAAATCCAAAGTTTTGCGGCGTGAAGTAAAATGAGGCACGAGAAAAACTGATGTTTGGGTTAACACATGCACTGTTTTTGCAAATTGTTTTATTTCTCACAGGATTTCATGTAAGTAGCACCTTCTACCATTTAATACAGAGAGCAAGTTTAACTACTTAGCTTGTGAGATGAAAGAAAATTGTATTGAGGTAAATGAAATGGCTTAGTACACTGTATTAACAGATTTTCATTTGGAGAATAAATTTCGCTTTAACATGTATCTCCTTTTCTGCTATGATTGGTATGACTCGTATCAGTCGTGTCACTGTACATTCAGCGTGAAGAGACGGATTGGAGAAAAAAAGATGAGACCAATGCTAAATATAAAATGCGCACGTGGAAAGGAAGACGTGAGAGCTTTTATTTCAAGCTTCTCAGTTGTATTTAGCGAAGTGATAGCGATTATGTTGATAGTGACAAGGAACACGTTCTTGATATAGTTGATGAGAGAATCTATTAAAAAGATTGACTTTCTACCGAATTATATATGCACATTTATAGTATTGGAAATTCCGTATAGCTTAGTTTCCTTTTTCTCACTTAGAAGCATAGAAAATCCGTTTAGTAGAACTGGAAAGAAATTGTCAATTACGCTAAACAGATCACTTAAAAGATTCAAAACAATAATATCCTGTAGTTCCTCTTGCCAAATAGAAACAGGAAATGATTGACTTTGTGCCAATCTTTTGGAATTGGTTTAATCCATTAGTAAAACTTGATTTAGTATGTATTTATTTCCTATACAGTAAAAAATAAAGGAAATAAAGTTCACTGATGCACTTCACTTGATGCAGCACAATTTACAATTTGTAAATAAACACTTTAGTGAATTTAAACTCCGGTTAAAGTAAATACAGTAGCACTTAAGTCTGATTATTAAATTAATTTTTGGGATAACGAAATAAACAACAACTTATTTACAGACTCCTGTGACTGCATGTGTGTCGCAAGTAAGTCGGCACTCATCTGATGAGATTTGTTGGCTAGCTGGTATTTAAAAGTGCTTTAAATACAAACAGAGCTATTATTACCATAGAATGCTTATAGCATAACCGTAACTTTTCTTCAGAATATACTTATAGTGAGTTGCGTGTGTTTTCTACTATTTTCTTATATGCGTTACTTTACATACTGTGTTCAAATAACCAAACCATGTGCATGATACGTATATAAGCTACAATGTGTATTCTACAATTTACACGAAAGAAGAAATACTCTAACAAGACAGGAGCAAAAATAAAACTAACTTAATAAAAGCAACAGGTTCAGTCAGACACGCTTGCATTTCCACTCAACATTAAGAAACTTACCTTTAACACACATAAGTTGTATACAATGTAGAGTACTATACGAGGAGTCTGTGCGATATCTTTAATGGGGATGGATTCAGAAAATGTTAGTTTCGTTTAAACTTCAACTCAGCAGTCTACCGTCAACCCTCTCTACCAAATTAATCCGTATACCTACCTGCACTACACAACTCACATACTCTTAACATTGTTATTGCATTACACATTAAGATTTACTAAATTCAAGTAGAAACTCTTGCCTTCAAAAACGTGTGTAATACTTGAATACTAGACATTTCTTATACAGATAGATCTCATTGCAAGTGATATTAAATCCATCTACCTAGCAATTCTAATAATACATATACAGTCTGTGGCATATAGATCACAATATTATAAGGATATAAATACAAGAGAACTGCACGGGACTGTACCGCAATTCGCTCATATTATTTACAACTTATACTTCTTGCATATAGTACATTATATTATATTTAGGTAGAGTTTCTTATTTTTTAATTCGCCTACGCCCTATTCCGCCCCAGTTTCTCAACCGAAAACGTCTACTATAAGGAGCAGAGCTAAATTACATGCCCAAGATGCCCTATCCAATCCACCTGACTTTTTATTACGAGTTAACTTGTACTCTAATACTGATTTTACTTACTATGCTTACTCTAAATTAAACGTTACAGTAGACTATACCTACACTGTTACATATACACTCAATATTTAGTCCCAAAGCATACTGATAATTGCAGTTTATAATCGGTATTTAGTGTAACGCATATATCAAACACCTCTGTGTGATATTACAACTTGTAATAGACAAGATGCCAAAACCTTTGTTTCGGAACTATCTAGTTAGGATAGATCCTTCATTGGATGCTTCTGTACATCCACAAATGTAGATAGCTAATACCTTAAGATGTGCAAACATCATCTTACTAACACGACAGAACAGAAACAAGGAACGAATGAATTCGCCATAAACGTACGGATTGATGTTACAAATACTACTTTAAAAAATACTAAATCATCCTGAGCAGTTGAGCACCTACATGAAGACAACAATAATACTATCTATGTATGCGTGCCTATTATATGTATCAATATAGATCACCGTTTCTTCATTTTCACCACAACCCATTCATTAACAATACAAATAGCGACAGTGATTAATCTCTATTTTTGTGGCTGACCAAATAGTGCCGCATAAGCATTTCTAAAACAGCACTAAAAAATTATTATGACTATTTAGATATTAGTACAGCAACAGAAGTGTAATTAAAAAATTAGGGTAAAATGAAGAGAAATGGAAGCTATTAATTATCTCCTTGCAAAATAACCTTGCAAAATCCATAAAGTCGATTTACTACTTAACGTTTCTCACATTTTCCGTCTCTTCTGAAACCACACATAATTATGACAACAGTTCATGTGTTATTCCCTTAAAGGAAAGGAAATTATTGAAAAGCATTACCACATCATTGTTGACAGATGTTTTATAATATTTGTATAGTAAGTGATATGAAAGAAGTATTCTTAATTATCAATGAAGAAATTGTGGTATGTTTGCATACGTAGGTACATTTAAGTGTGAATTGAGCAACACATACTACTGTTGGATATCCATTTCAGTAAACACATCTTGAAATCTTGGCTATAACAAAAGATGGACATGGCCAATGACCATGCATGCTCATCTTCTACACTAGGAAAAATTCCTTTGGTGAACATATGAAATAAATTACATTGACTACCCACTCTGCTATATTCTATTAGTACTTATAAGGGATATTGGTCATAATTATGTATCATAATAATTTGTGCATTTATATGTACCAGCATGAGCCATAATAATATAATATATATTTTTATACAAGTATATTTACACACTGATGCTTAATGTCCATACCAAGGCAAATAGACTGATTCCCGCCCCCTCCCTCCTCCTCCTCCCCCTCCCTGGAATCAGGTGGGTTCAGTAGAGGGAGGTCCCATAAGAGAGTTTGAACTTTTATATGGGACTTGCAATTTACTCCTGAAGGGTGGGTATCCATGACTACTGGGACCAGAATGGGACTAATTTCAAAAGAAAGTCCCATATAAAAGCTCAAACTCTCTTATGGGACTTTCTCTACTGAAACCACCTGATGCGGGGAAGGGGGAGGGGCGGGGAGGGGAGAGGGGGAGGAGGGGGCAGGAATCAGTCTATTTGCCTTGGTCCATACCTAATTATATGTACTATTTGTAAACATGGAAGAATTTATGGTGATCGATCCTTCTTGTTGGGTAGATAGGTATATTAAGTCCGATAGTAACAAGATCTCTATTATTTACATACAGTTTGACTCACTGACCAACTAAAACTGCAACGTATACCAATACTACTAGAAAAACGTGTTTTAAAATAGAAGAAATGTAATTCTATATAAACATATCAATGGGTATAAGATTTGCGTCGGCTTTTAAGTAAATTATAAATGCAGTGGCAAACGCATGACTAGAAACAAGTATGCAAAGGAAAATAATCAATTATATACGTACCTTAACGAGATATCAGTGAATGTTTATTAGTACTGACTCTAGCATAGTTAAGTTTCTATTTTTGCTATAGCTATTTAAATTATTATTAAAATACCTCCCGTATGATTTGCGCAGTGGAGATTCAGAGATTCTGTAAATGTTAAGGGGTTATTAGTATATTCTAGTTAATACTTTGTTTACGATTAGAAGACACGGTTTTATTATTTTGCTAAGCACAGTGTATGAGTTAGTTGGTACTGACAAGTGAGTAGTGATTGAATGTGTTGTTTACGTAGCAGCACTGAGACTGACTTCGCCCTTTGTTTAGGTCGGTTTACTTTTAGCTGACTTAATTTCCTCCACTTGAAAAAATCATCAATAATAAAATCATAGAACAAGAGCAGTTCTACAAAGATATAACTTTTTAAATTAAAATTTCATGTGCTCATTCCCTCAAACAAATATCTCGTACAAAACGTACATTAATAAAAAATAATAACATAATCGGTAGCAACTACTAAACCTTTGATCTCCAATTCTTGTAGATTCTGATGTTGTTGTGCATCTTCTTTCCTAGAATAAATTGTACCTTTTGCATTACTATTACAAATTCTATCTGTACAATCTGCTTATTTTCTGAAGGTAACTAATATAATCCAGTCAATATTGCTTACGATGTATCAATGATAAAATATAAACATAAAACTATACTTAATTGATTAAACGCACTCTTCTACCTAACTGTAAGTACATTCATGAGTTAATGCTTCAAAAATTTCGAAATCTTGGAATTCAACAGACCTATGTGGCAGATTCATCGGTGTCACTCTATTTATTTCTGCTTTTACAGACCACCATATCCATGTAAGTACTTAAATCGCTTGCAGCAAACTAAAAATCTCAAGGAAAAACACATCATAAAATCCTCATGTTCTTCCTAATCATTCTAGATTACATTCAAGATGACTTTCTTCCTTTTTGTTACCTACATCAGAGTTCCTAATGTTCTTATATATTAATGTACAATTATATACTTACATGATGATATCTTTTAATTAGTTTCACTTTTTAATGCCTCATCCACATCTCGCCAATGTGTATCTTATTTACTTTCTTAAATCAAAGTCAATTTTATAGCTCTTCCGTTTCTTCTTTACAATATGGACCAATCTCTATTTTATAAAAACATTTTTTCATGTACTAATCCACAGATTGACGACATAAACGTAGCACTAAAGCACAACTGTGTTTATAATTACATGATTATTATTGGGCTACAAGAAATGATACCAATTTACTTGTCGTCTGTCTATCTGTAGCTTTGAAGAAAAATCCGAATTTTTGCACCCGAGTCCCTATAAGCTTGTATAACTTAAAAATGTCTCCAATTAGCTATAAAAAGTCAAGTCAAGTTTCTCAAATTCCGAACCCTAAAATAAATACTTTCCGCGAAGCCGTCTATACCAGTAGAAAGTCTAACTAACTAGACAACTAGTCTAGTGAATAGATAAAGGGCTACGTGACCTTCCGTAACTGCAGATAAACCAACAGATCTGTGCATGAGAATGCTTGTATTATTTATTAAAAATAACATTAAACTACTATTCATATTCATCATTATATAGCGGAAGACCCTAGGGAAAAGGTAATAAAATCCCTAAATGTATTTTTATAATTACTTTAATACCATCAAGGGAATTCTTCCTAAAAACAAACAGATAAGTCGAGCAGGTAAATTGTAAAAATGCGTAACTCAAACAAATCTGTAGCAGGGACTGTTTAAGAAACCTGTATTTACTAATGTATCTTTATCAGAGGAAAACGTGTATTAATAGTCATATATTTTACAGCTGTTTAGTCTTCCTCGATGCGCAATGTTAGTCTTGAATATATGCGAATGAATGAGTGAATGATTATTAGGAGCATCGGATGCATGAAATTACGTGCTGTCAACTATGACTTGACTATATTAAACAAATAGAGCTGTACGTTATTGCCTATCTACTTACGCATACTTATGAATCGCCAGTAACAAATGGGAATTAGCATGAGTTGCTACATCTTCTCTGCGTAATAAGTGTGTGTTCAATTAATGGGTCTGTCTGGTTTAAGCTGTACCATTATATACAACTGCTACACCGGGATGATGAATTTCTTCACAAACAGGGAGTGTTTGACATACAGAGTATTATGCTGTAGGATAAAGCATAATGTTTTGTTTGGCATTAGGTCGCTGGGTCATTCAAATTATGTGTCACTACTCAGTGTAATATTGTAACGCCCACGTTCAGCTACTCATTCTCACTCTGTTTACTGATGCTTTCCAACGGATAGAACATTTATCTTGTCATACAGATAAGTTCTTTATTAAAATCAATCATCATGTACATCGTTACCCTCTGTCGCCTCTTTTTATTCCGTATGTGCAAATACTCTTAGGAATTATGCTATAATACCGATGTTTTAATAAAAGGCGAAAAGAACAATAATATCCTCTAATTTCAACATATTATTATGTACATTTGTATTTGTCACTTAAGTAGATCATAGATCTCTCTTGCTAATTGACAGAAATGTTGGCGCAACTTGTAACCTGTCATAATATTTTAATTTAGATGAAGATTAAATGGCATCTACCTTACCTCTGCATAGTTGCACTTTTTTACAATGCAATTTTGTATACCTTAAAAATAAATGCAGTAGCACAACGAAAAATAATGCCTTTTTATTTTGTATACTAAATAGCACTGTCTTTGTTAATGCATCCCAAGAGACACATTATTGTAGCGTACATGACAGGACAATCTGTGCAAATAATTGCATCGTGTTATAATTAAGAATTGGAATAATATGATTAGGATTTCCTTTCATTCAATCTAATAATAATAGAATATTGCAAACTTGCATCTTGCATCACAATTTTAAATGTTTGGCGAATTTGTGAACTGGATTTAATTAGCATATGTGAGGAATTGTATTAATAATTTATTGAGGTTAATTGGAATCCTTTACAATTAGGCTATAAATGAATAGTGTTTAAATATTTCGCAATCGTAGAGATATTCTTAGATAACAATAAGAGAAAAGTAAATGTACTTTATTATTAAGTACAATGTAATATATTCATAACCAAAGTGAATAATGTACATAATGGATTTTTATTCTAAGTGAAAAAAGGGATTTTCGACGAAGACGCTTTCTATTTATTCTCTATTCTATTTGCTGCTCTCTTGTCATTTGCATGCATCTTATT
Source organism: Tomocerus qinae (assembly GCA_020055645.1). Taxonomy (NCBI): domain Eukaryota; kingdom Metazoa; phylum Arthropoda; class Collembola; order Entomobryomorpha; family Tomoceridae; genus Tomocerus; species Tomocerus qinae. The sequence goes on along the minus strand of CM034547.1, from coordinate 14,111,860 downwards.
ATCTTTACGATTCGCACTTTACATTAGAAATCTAAACGGGCGTGTGCTTTTATCACAATCATCCAGTCAACATAGCAAGCAAGACATAATAATGAAAACGTAACTGAGTTGATTTATACAATGGGGCAACAATGTATGTAACATCATTTGCATTCCATTCTCAAGTATTTGAATTTAGGAGAAACTATTTATGTAACTAAATAATAGACTACAGAGAATAACATCAATACCATAACCTATGTATTATGCACCCAGTAAATAAGTACGTTGACTGTTGACTTTTACTTTGAAGATAAACCTTTCTTACTTTTCACACTCTACACTCATTAGTAAGGAGACGACATGAAAAATAGTCGCTTATTTTTTAGTATGCAATAAAAAGAGACGTAAAGTAAATATAGTGAATAGACTAGTTAAAATATGCCCACTCAGTTCTGCACTCTGACTCTAGCATTATTGTCTTATTTACACTTTCAACACATTGAACGTGAGGTTGTTAGTATGTAACGGCAATAAGAACGCACCGCGATTTTATTCGAAATCGTCTTGGTTCAAGTAGGTAATTAGAAGTAGGTACTTCTTTACTGACGATTAATTCCTATGCTTACCTACTACAGAGAGGCAATTATTAAAACAATTAGCCGCGAAAACAGATTTTTAATAATTTTATTTGTTTGAGGTTATTTTGTTGTTAAACATTGTTTACAGTAAGTCATCCCGGGTAGAAAGAGTGCATAAAAGCTTCCGCTCTAAATGGATTTTCTGTGTTTTAACTTCGCTCCAGTATGAAATTCCACTTTAAACTTGATGCAGTTGCAGAACAAATTAAGTGCCTCAGTCAGTAATCACCGTAGAAAAAACAGCTCATTCAACATAGTAGAGTGTGTGTAGCGTGTAGTAACCTTCAAAATTACTCTGTATATAATTGCATCTGTATATAAAATATTATTAATGTGCTTGGGAGAGGCGGCAAGAAGATCATTGCCAGAGATTAGGTCAGGTCAGCTAATTCTCTGTCTGAAATGAATTGCTACGTAGCCAAAGGGAGATACAACTTTAGTGTGCTTTATTTGTACTCATCATTCTGACAATAATTTGATCTGTATCATCGTCAGCCTGTGATGTAAGCGTGTAAGGATGCATAACATTGAGATTAATAGGTGTACCATTCCACGGTGGCTGAGCTTGATGCGTTGCAGTGCAACTGAGAAAAATCCCGTTAAAATAATATTTAAGGTTAAAAAGTTAAAACCAATGCCACTCTCAACTCATTTGCTCATCTACGTAGATTTTACAATATGTATCTTCAATCTGCTATAAAACAACGAATAAAGATAGCACAACAAAAAACAAAAAAGCTTAAGTGGAACATTACCAAACCTCTTTAAGCCGTATTTTACTATAATGAGGAAGGCATTTGTACTCAGATTGATAATCATTTCAGATTTGACAGATTACTTTAAACATTTCTATACCCTCATCGAATGTTTGACTGACTTAGCTTCTTGCTGTATAATATTAATTCATAAATAAAAAATTAGATATGAACTACCTCTGTATTGGCATTGCTATCGGTACTGATAAATCTTGAAGAACGTTTGTAGACAGTTGAGATTTTTAGATTGAAATATTATTGTATAATTTTTGGTTTTAAATATTTTCTAAAATAAATTACCCCATCACGTAGTATATACCTTTTGATAACAACTTGTACCAGTAAATCAAGTGTAGTATTATCAGGATGAAGATTGTAAGCTAAGATTATTCTCGTAATAGTTCTACAATGTAGAACCAAGACAAGTTGCTAAACTGAAATCAATTACAAAAATCTGTATGCACACACGAAGATAACAATCCTTTGAACATCACATTTTAAAACAATAAGGCTCCTGCGGCAATAAAGCAGCTGTAGGTAAAGTAGGAAAGCTAATTAAATGCGATACTCATAATTAGGAAGATTAATTTGAGAGAAAACACCAGTTATAGTAGAAAATATCGTACGAGAACTGAATACTTCTGTCAATACTACCGTAGGAATACTGTTGTTAAACAATTCCTGCAATGTTCAATCAATTTGAAAAAAGTGCGACAGAAGAAACCAAATTATTTATAATTACCTTCCACTTACAATTACTGGCTACACGAGGAAATACATCTAACATTGTGTATATTGAAGTAATGCAATTTATCTGTATTTTTACTTCATCTCCTATCCATGCATCAAGGAATCAAATTCTCATCACATACTATCTCTGCAGTTGTACATTCTAGACGAATTGATTTCTGATAAGAATGTGATTACAGATACAGATTGCATCCTGCCTAACTGCTTTCCTTTTGATTACTGTGATTAAGCGAGGATTGTTAATCACTTCAGTACATCGAGTAGCTACTGATGATTGTGGGGGACGAGATTTTCTTCACAACTTGTATTTAACTTAGCAGGATTCTGAATAGGTGCTGAAACTTGAGATTCCGTAAATGCACTCGACCATAATGCAAAATTAAATGTGCAATACTATCCATTACATTCAATCACCCTAATCCTAATTATCTTTTTCATATCAATACGGTTTACTACGCAACTCTCCCTAGTACCAATTTATTTGTAACGTTTCTTTATTAATTACTCGAATCAATTTAATGTGCAATTAGTAAGTATACTTAACTTCAATTAGCATAAACAAAAGAAACAGCTAAGTTCTCCAAAATATTAAAAGCCATCCACGTCACAGGTACCAGTGCAAAAACTTAAACACTGTTAAATTTGCTAGATTCTACTGTTGGAGTGTAAAAATGTAATGTACACACGAAAATCCTTTTATGGTAATCAAGAAGTATCATTCCTGTTATCGGTACATGCAAATATTTACAACTATCTAAGATAATGCATGTAATTACTAGCTATACACAGAAAACTCCAAATATACTTTTCCAAAGCACTGAATTTTGAAAAATTTAATGAGGAAAACTGTCTATAGGGAATGTGGGAACTCTTCCTTTTCGTGGTAATCACCTTTGAATACAAATTAGAAATTGTTTTTGTAACGCAACGACTTCAAAGCGATGGAGAAATGCAAGTGACGACAAACCGATCCGTGCCCCTTTCAAAACAGTGAAAATAGTATAATTAATAATTGTGATTAATGTAAAAGCACAGTTAGCTGATGAAATTAAAATAATTTGGACACTTGAGCATGTATTTATGGTGAGACTTCTTTGGTATTTAGCATGATAGTCTGTAATAAAGAACAATGCAGCGTGTTGGCATGCATTACTCATTCGAAACTGAAGGTAACCGTAAATCAGTAAGTAATTGTGATCATGTTACGTTAATACAGAAATTGTCATTATTACAAGTCAAATTACAGTCAGAGTGTAGATAATTGAAAAGTAGTGTACAATGGGAAAGGATCGGAGGTAAAGGAAAAGTGTCTTCAAAAGAATGTCATTCTCCAAAGTCAGCAGACTATGTCAAGTCAGGGCAAAGCCATGTCAACAAATTACAACCTACATGAATAGTGAGAAAAAGTCTTAAAGTAAAGGTAATTACGCACTTTAAAACAATTATCTCAGTTAGGATCATCATATCGTATGACTATCAGTGGATATGTACAATCGAAATGCTTGCTTATTGTGCATTTTGCAACTTTGGATTTCTTCTAAATATCAAATGGTAAAAAGTGCTACACATAAAAAGTGTGGATCGAAAGCCATAAAGAGGTTCAACATTCATTTGCCTATCTGTGGCCTATCTTTCTAAAATAGACTTTAATGTAATAGATACAACGTGAATTTCGCACAGCAGTGGGTATGGCCGAAATCAAAACACAAGTTTATATACAAACAAATGCACACGAACATATATAGAAAGTTCTGGTTACAGTTGACCTCAGTGTATTGTGTCATGCTCCTCTGCTCTCATTATCACCACTTGAACCACAACCACAACAATCCGCTAATATTTCGTCCTACAATTTAGCCATACTTCTACTCTCTATATAAGAGTATCAATATCATTGTTTATATACTGCTTATCTACACGTGTGCTTCTCTTTTCCTAAGCTACAATTATTATTTGCTGCTCATGTTCTGTTGACTCTCTACTTTAATCTGACTTAAATACATATTCACACACACTCCGGTAGTATTTTGATGTATCTTATACTCACTTCTACTGTCTTGTTTCGTCAAACACTTTGCAAGATGTGACGCAGCCAAAATATGCTCCTATGTAATAAAATGTCTCACGAAGTAGTGTACCATTACTTACTACAATTGCCTATGCATTAAGTACAATAGGACGTTAATTTCATCCTAATCGTTTGTCGCTCCTACAATCCATGTCAAATCTTTCCATCGTACAATACAAACAAGATGGTATTCTACGCGCTTATTAAAGACTCTCGACTACTCTCGAGAAAGTTACTAAATTAAACGCTATTGCTCATTCGCACTAGTATAAACTTACCATTATATCAACAATGACTTTAAATACTGTTATGTTAGTGTTTTATTATGTTAACTCTAGTTATCTAACCTCATCGCAGAAAACATTACATTGCTTAGAGGAATTTAACTAAAAATAGATTTCAATCCATAAAAGAATTCTGAAAGGGTAACTAATAATATAGAAACTTATTAACGTTTGCAACTTGACAATACACTATGCTAACTTAGCATGCTGACAACTAGTACAACTATGAACGTCTGAAACTCCTTTTATCTACATCTACAGTTCTACAGCTATATATTTATTTAGGAACTCGATTTTTGATATTTGGCTTATATGTTTTGATTTAATTTAATTTCTACCGAATTTGAATAACCTATTCGAATTTCATATGTTTGAACCAGTCATATTATCATATTTGAGCAACTAGTCATATTATCTTTGCAACTGACTTACATCTAGTTCAGTATTCTCAGTAATCTACTGATGAATAGCAGTTTTTGAGTGCATGTGCATGAGAAATGCAATTATCTATAACAGTAGGCAATTAAAATACTATGCGAATACAAACAAAATATCATGACAATGTCCAATTAGGCGTGAAATTAAAAATAACTTGTGATACGTAACTACACCCTAATCATAGTTTCAAACTAACTGCAGGCAAAATTAAGTAGGTTTTATTATATTTCGATTTCCTCAGTCTGATAAAATCTGATTTAAGTGAAAGTATTTTATTGAAACGGGATGATCCTCTCCCTCAAAATAGAATGCGTAAAACTTTTACGGCAACGTCAACCCAACATGAAATACGGCTTCCAATAAGTAAATAATTTGAATTTGGGCCTATGACTCTACTATAATTCTAGTAACTAGTAATTCTTACAGGATTTGGTGGCCAGGAACTAAAATTTGACAACGCCTCGTGACATACTTAATTCTCATTATTTTTTAAACAAAAATGTTCAGAAAGTAAACAAATCTGAAATAGGATCTTTACTCTACATAAACATAAAGTGGGGCATGCGCATGGGATTCTTTCACTATTCTTGAATAAATGTTTGTATCTATGTCCGTAATATTTTGTAATTAATGAGTAAGGGTAATATTTTGTAATTAATGAGTAAGGGTAACATTTTGTAATCAATGAGCAAGGACTAGACTACTGAGTCCAATCAACGGTCTATGAAATTCGGGCCAATGCGCAGTCGCTAGAAATTTACTGATTGCAACATTTTCTAGCACACTTTGTGTGCTAGGATTCAACTAGTATAAAATATAGGACAAAAATGTATATTCTGACACTTATAGTCAAGAGATTCTGTGTAAGTACATCCTTATAGGTAATCATTTTGTATTCGCTTCGGTCTTAATTTATGCACAAATATACACTTACTTTTGCTGCAGTGCAGAGAAGTGAAAGAAAAAACGAGCACAAATATGCATTATTTCCTTAGAAAAGCTATCAACGAAATAACCAATTTAGTGGGTACATTTCCATTTAAAATTACACCTCTTACTGCCTTGTTATTTGAAAAAGTATTTAAATGGTTAATATTGCATAATAGGATGTACATACTATTAACGTATTCAGTGATTTGATATGGTTGAATAGGTACATACATACATTTTTTAAACCTTAAATGATACGGTTTATCAGTATTCAGTATAGACTATTTGCGTACTAAGTGAGACTCGGGAGGGGCGATTGTATTAATAGAAAAACAAAATAAACACCCATGCACAAGCTTCTATGAACATACTACGAATTATTTTGCACTGCAGCGACAAATGTAATTACTGATATTATATATCTTGTAATTATATTTTTGAGTGTGTTTTAATTTGTAAAATAGTGCTACTAAATATAGGCATTTATCTTCTATGTGATTCCAAATATTTCCCAACAAATGGTAGGTACAACAAATTATTGTATTAACCCAACAAAGAAGTCTTACGTTGGCATAAATGAGTCGCAGTACATTATTTGCAATGAGTGAGCACTCGACTCATTCGCTTCTGTTTGACACAATGAAAGTAAAAGCTGAATGATCAACAGACGTGACTTAAGTGTGACAGTACATAAACATAATCATAGATTCGTGTCGTGAGAGATGTAGACTTAGACTAACATTAATGAATGGAGCTAATTATAGATTCATTTTAAGATACTAACAGTCTGTGGCCAGGCACGTATCCAAGAATTTGACCACAGGAGGTACAACCTCAAAAGATATTCGGAAAAGTATTGCAGTTTTCAATTTTTAACCGTTTTGGCAATAAATATTTTTCCTCAGGATTTGGGGGCACATCTTTCCTTGCCCCCATTGTGTATCTAATTGCCTCTAGTATGAATAGTACTATGCTGCCAGTAAATATTTGCTGCCTGCCACTGTTACATTAGCATACACAGGCTTAGATTTTAAGTTAAATGGGTTTTTAGAAATAAATTACAGATTATAATACACATTATATTATATCTCGTAGCATTGTAACAGCAGGAGTACGTAATCTAGTTTATTATAATCCTAGATTATTGAAGCATAAAAGAAAAATCTGCTTTTATATCATCCCCATTGCTAACTAGTCAGCCAAGGTTAAGTCACTGTTGCAACTCACCAATAAGTAGCCCGCAGCAGTGGTGGTCTGATAACGCATTATGGCATTTCGTATGATGTCCCATTCTCTTTCACAATTAGAATCGTGAATTGTGCACATGTTGTAATACATATTTAAATGAATATCATTGTTAGTCCTTTTATATTGCTGCTTCTAATATATATATCTATGTGTTAGGTATACTGTTTTATTTTTAGTCTTATAAATCGCATTAATATATAAATGAATTCAGATGCAAAGAATATATTATTCCAAGATTATATTGACAAAGATAACATTCCAATAGTCCATCATAGCTTTTGAGCTGGTCGAAGACAAAATTTATGCAAAATATCACCTAAACTGTTGTTGTGCAGGTGTTTTCAAATATCAAAATATTGCCAATTGCTTTCGCAATCTAAACTCTCAGTTCTGAACAACACAAATTACATTACAACATACAATTTGTCTTGGCTATGCATAAAAACGTGGCGCTAAGGAAGTTAATTTCATGTATTTTTAAACTATCCATTAATATTGATATTCTTCTATACATGAAACATTCAGATACGAATTCTGTTCATCTATTGTTTTTATGTTTCTGTGGACGAATGCATTATATAGTATGGATGTATCGTATGGATACAAATTGTATGCATAAACCATTTATATTTACAAATAAAGAAGGTAATGAAGCAACGTAAGTTTATAAGAATATCCTATTTGTCTAAACACCAAATACTATTACAAGCTTGGGATGGCCATTACAATTTTATTATACAGTAATGGCAAAGTCGCTACAAGCAAAGCGCAATGAGGATTACAAGTTGCAAGAAAGTAAAATATAAGCAAGCGATCGGAATATAATTTGCATTTCAGTCTATCAAGTAATCTAGTTTATCATACCATGTTAATAAAAGAAGAGAATTACTACGAAGAACTTCCTCCTCGTGTTACAGAATATGTGACAGACCGACTATATTGATTTGCGTTGTATCTCTTGAAAATATGATTATTTGCCAAGGTATAATCAAATCATATCAAATAGCACAGCTATCTATACGCTATTCTTTTCTACTTCAATGTTACAGAGAACATAAATATACTAGTAGTACATGCACTATTGTAGTCGCATTGATTAATACATTTGTGTACAAAACAACTTCTTGGAATTGTTTAGTAATTCCATTGCAGCAACGCATTAGAACATAAAAAATGTTATTATTATACCTATTCGAATCGTATAGCTAAGTGTTGTATTATTTTACTGCGACTTACAAGATAACGTTGTATTTAACTTTTAACTTGCAATTAAAGATATTCCTGAATATCTAAGCAATAATAGACAAATAAGTATGTAATGGGTTGTAATATACCTATTATTATTTGTTTACCAACCAATAATTGTAGTCACAGTCTGTTATACTTTTTTCTTACGTCGTACATGCATCAGAATTGCAATGATGCTATGCAGAATAATTTATTACGTGCTAGCGTGAGTGGCGTGATATGAAAGTAGATACTGAAAACAATAATAATTGTAACGTAATAACTTGTCGACAACTGTATAGACACTCCGTTGGCACCAAGCTTCTTTACCTTTCCCCTTTCTTTATTATTAATTTTTTCTGAACCTCTGACAATTGCATCGTTAATTAAGTAGATAAGTAGCTACATACATAATCATTGATGTTTTAAGATGCAATTATACCAAACCATTACATTATATTCATTATTACCAAAATAAGTAATAAGTCGATGCTTCATTCCATGCTTTGAACTACAATGCTAATTCTAATCCATCCTGAAGATTCTCGTCCAGCATTCATGTTTTGTCTATGTGGATATAAAACTATATTACATATTATAGTTACATACAATTCTGTATTAAAGACACAAATAATTGTTTTTAAATTTTTCTGTATACTTTTCAATCTACTGTAAAACTCTCCGCATCTTTCATCATTGTAGTATGTTTCTATCATTTGTAAGTGTAAGTATACAAATGTAAAGAGTGTATAGATGTACAAGAAAGAGTAGTTTGTGGTATTACGTTTAGTGTATGTAAGTAGATATATTAGCATATGACTTTGTGTAAGTTCATATGTTGTGTGTCCTCTGTGTTGGAGCAATGACGAAAGGACACAAGGAGATCATTGAGCTTAAACATCATAGATACAGAAACTATTTACTTTGTCTTTGGTATATTCAAATGAAAAACATATATAGGCGTTAGTATTAGTACTATTGGTTCTTAAAATAATTTAATGCGCCATCAATCAAGCTGGTAAACACCTAAGATATTTATCTCCTACGATTGACAAGGCATGAGTAACTCCAAGTTGTTTGAAGAGCCTTCGAGAAGTTCGTTCACTAATCTCATATGAATAATTTGGATATTTTCATTTAAGTATATACACTCCTCTGTTGATTATTATTGACATCTACATGTGTATAATATGTACTTACGGTATATAGTGAATGAAGAAGATGATAACTAGCTTTAGGATAAGTTGCAATTTAGTTCATAGCTGTAAGCAATGCTTACTTAGAATTCTAAGTATTATTGTTTTATGGATTATACACTATAATATTGCTATGCTGCATGTTATTTGCGATCAATTTGAGTTGGCTACTTCTTGCAGTGTTTTCTACGAATTATATGGAATCAATAAGAGGAAAGGTCGTTTGATCGAAAATGAGGTGTGTCAGACACACCATCGTCTACACCGAACCTCATTGGCCAGCCAAGTCTGCGTCATCAGAATTGGAATTCGCATTTATTGTCTACAATTCATTTTTTATGGTGAGCTAAATGTCTTTCATGCCTTGTCCTCCTTATAAACAACTATCTGTTGTTGTTTGTGTTCTTTATTGATGAGAATAATATGACAGTATAATAACAACTAGTTCCATATACATGGTGTATATAAGTAGTGTATTTAGTTATCGTCATGTTATCTCTCTCCTTTTACTGAGACAAGTCAATATTATTTTACACATGGTCCATCCTTGATAGAATTTAAAAAAATAACATGCGTTTGATAGTAGAATGTATTTTTTCGATTTAATCCTATATAGAATCCAGTATTATAACATTATACTACTTAGGATACATAGTATGAATGATATAAGACTTATATGCATGATTATATGCACAAGTATAGCCCACAAATTGAGATTTATTTTTTTTGTAGAAATGCAACATGTACTAGTCCTATATAAAAAGAGGTCCATCTGGATTTGGATGTGCAAGAGCCTTGATACCTTAATTTAAAGTTTTTGCACCTTTTGACTTTGGAGCAATTTTAGAGGATGAACGAACGTCTCTTGTTTGTAGCAAGGAAAACAGGTGCGTATTTTGCCTAAGCTAAGCCTAAAACTAAATCTGTACAGACCTATACTCCGACAAGGTCTCTGGTTAAAACTTTTAGGTATACCTATCTATCCTGAGTATTGAAATACCATTCAGTCATTGTATATTCAAATTCTCCATGATATTCTCAATGTTAACCACATCAATAATCCATTCGTAAAAAATAATTTATGGCTCATTTCATCAATGTACCTTCTAAATCCACTATAAAATCAACCATTACAGATTTTATAATGCAAATAGAGATAATTGAATATTACACACAAGAAGTAGTAGGGAGAATAATAAAATTATGTGCACAATCGACTAAATTCCTCCATAGATATAATATTTCATTAATAGTTAATAAGGGACATGTTTTGGGCATTGATAGTTTCAGAAAGTATTAAGCTCATTCAATAGTTCATTGTGATTTTGTGACTCGTCCGACTGTTTATAGGTTAAATGCATTTTAATGTGGCACCAGTTAATATACTAAAACTAAATTCATAGAATAAAATGTAATAAAACTGAAATACAATACGCTATGAACCACAGGTTATTGCTTTGATTACTTTCGACAAAAAACAATGTCATTTATGAATACACTAATAATATTTTTATGATATAACAGTGGATATCCGCGTTTTTACCGCATCAATCACACAACCGTGTATCACAAACAGATTTTTATTAATAGTTTCTTATGTGAAAGTAACAAGCGAAAGTTTAAGCATTTTTAAAAAATTAATTTATTTATTCATATCACTTATTTACCAATTACCCGGATTTATCAGAAAGAACCAGTCACTTTAGTTTTGAGGCAAGTTTATTTCTCACAGTAGTTGTAGTATGCATAAATTCATGTGGAATTATTTTTGCAAATCTTGTAAACGAACATAATTTGTAATTCGCATAACATCTATATAGATTGCGTAATATGGCACAAAGTTTCAATATGATTTTGCATGGTAATTACCATTTCTTTCAGAACTATAATCTACACCAGTTTATAAATATATAGGCAATGTCAATTGAAGAGCAGTTGATTTTTGCTGCTTTGATAGATTATACAGCAAGCTTTTATACTTTGAAATTCATGTAGAAATGTATAGAAACATGGAACAGTAGAAAATAATAAGCATAAGTATGGGCAGATAAAATAGGTATTTTACAATGTATCTGATATGTAAGTAGAAGCAGAATGATTATGCTAGTAGATAGGTACCGATAAATTTAGAATACCTATCTGTGCACTTTATTCGATTGGCGTTCCATGTGAATGTATGATGTGATAGATATTATTGACTCCTCATTGATTTCACCTCACCTCATGTAAACCCACGCTTCTGTTGTTCATTGCAGTTTTCTGTCTTGCTCCTGCTCTGGTCACCGTTTACTTACAGTCACCGTATCAGGTACCTTCATTACCTCTCCCTCCCTATTATTATGTCCTCTCCCATATTATCAACTTTGTTTCTATCTAACCTTTTTCTTAGGACCATTCCGTCCACCTTCCTCACTCTTGCCCCGTCACTCACATAATCACAACCACAATTTCAAACTCCTCCATATTCTACCCATATAATATACATTTAAGAATTTGTAAAGCATACCTTTACTACAAATTGATTTATTTTTAGCTTTAATCTCAACTTTCACCCGCTACAGGGCCAGAATTACGTTTCACAATTTTCAGCTTTAAATCACGAAAAACGCAGCCAAAGAAATAAATCGCTAAGGTGGGTAATAATCCAGTAACAATCTATCTAGAAATATTTACATCTAGAAATATTATCTAATACATAAAATCTGTAACTCTTATCTTAACAATTGAACATGTCCATTCTGTATTCGGATATAGGCTTCCTCTTTCATTGAGGAAGCCTGAGATTTTATCTTGGGGAACATGAAACCTTTTCCTTTTTATTACAATATACTCGGTGTATATTTTTTTAGGATATAATTTTCAGTATTATGATTTTCAAGTATTTTTTTTACATTTTGACCTATATTTTCAGGACAATGACAATGCTGAGAACATCGCTACTTGCGCTTGTCCGGGACAAAGGTTTTTTGCCGTTAACAGGTTTGCAAAGACAATTTCTCGGTTCTACAAACTTGAGAAATCTGCATTCATCTCCTGCTATTCTCCACCGTCATCTTGATGCTGACCAGTATGACGAGGGACATCCCAGAATTCTTATAACAGGTATTTTCATTTTATTCATGTTTTTAAAACTACCTGGCTCTATTTATAGCCTTGTCTTAAACTCTCTAAGGTCATTTAGTAGACAACAGGGCAAAGGAAACCAATGGACTATTAAGGAACTAGTTTTTACCAGATATTTATCCTTGTGCAGATATTTCTACATAGTTAACGTGGTACTCAATACTAGATAGCTATAAATTAAATTCTAAATTCAATAAAAAAATTAGTTACGATGCATTATGCATGATTGTCAAGTGGTAGTTAAAAGGATATAACAATTTTATTCTAACAATGTACATAGTTTGCACATGTTCCGATTTCTGATAGTGATATGCAAACTTATTCGTTTATCATACTAATACATTAAATACCTACTATACATATACCCAGGTTTATAATGCCGAAAGTAACAATACTATCTTGCAAAAATATTGAAAGTGATGATGATAGGAACAGGTTTTGTAGGACAAAAAAGTTGAAATGGTTGAATATTAAATATAAACAGTACTTGTTACTTATTGTTAGGAGAATATGATGTAATCGACAGCATAGTTCATTTGTGTTACAGATCATTGAACATTGTCTGGATATTAGATAGAGCAGAATTGATTTGGCAGGTAGATACATTTTTTTAATTTTGATTTTTATGATGTTCCAATGATTACGCATGGATTTTTCTTGCAAAGGAATGACGTCATGTATTTAAGAGTTTCTGGTTTTTATCTTCATATCTGAATTAGAGATCTACTTGGGCATGCAATTGCAGCGTTTTTTGTGCACAAAATATATTGATTACTCTATAATTATACATGGTTGATTTGTAGGCAGTCTTGGACAACTGGGTTCTGGGCTAGCCCGATTGTTTCGTCAAAAATATGGAAAAGAAAATGTATTCATGTCGGATATACGGAAGCCCAGTGCCGCAGTCGAAGCCAGTGGTCCTTACATTTTTGCCGATGTACTGGATTACAAATGTTTGCAAAAGATCATCGTTAACCATCGTATTGACTGGCTGGTCCATTTCAGCGCTCTGCTCAGTGCTGTGGCTGAACAAAATGTAGCTCTTAGTATGAGAGTCAATATTGAAGGTGAGCAAGGAAACTTTTTTACAATCTGTCTATGCCTACACGCTTATTATCATCCGCAGTCCTTCTCAGTTTTAATAGGTACATATAGAAAAACTTATTCTAATTCCTAGCTTATTCGTAGATTCGTACAAAGTCATTTCTCATCCTCTTTTGCAAAAGGTTATGACGCAAGAGCAAAAACTGAAAAAAAATTAACACAATAATAGCAAATAATAAATCGCGAAAAGTCAATTTATAAAAACTCTCCAGCTATAAATTGCAATATAAGATCAATCTATCAATATTTTCCAGCAACATATAGCGTTCTACATTGCATCGTTTTTGCAAATATACCCTTTGCTACACTATGCTAACCTTATTTCTGTTTCGTTGCGTCGTAGGACAGATGAATACTTTGTTCACACGATATAATTCTGTGCAATCGCTGTGCGTCCGCATCGCGTGCTGTAGGGCTACATGGACTACATATTTGCATGTAAATATCAAACTAAACTGACTAATTGACACAAAATAAGGCAAGCGATTGGTATTCTTGTACGAATTATATTTCTCTTTCAACGAAAATGCATTAAAATTCATTAATTTTCAGGACTCTATGGAAAACTATACCATAAACTTTTACTATCATTAATATTCTAGGATGTTATGGTCGTGGACTTCACTTTATCTAGTGTTCGTATAGTGTCCTATTTTATAGTGGAGGCACGGACCATAAATATTGCCTCTTGTGTATGAGTGAACTGAAATAATATTCATTCCACACATAACAGCAAGAGAACAGGAAAATCCATAAAAGAATCAAAAGGGAATTCCATCTAAATCCGACCAGGCTCAACCCTTGAAGCTAGAAAAGTAGGTGATCGGGGTTAGGAAGTGCTAGGTACCTACTTTACAATGCAATACCTCTATGAAGTGTATTCAACATATCACGAATTTATTACCTATAAGTATAGTAACATAATACATCCTTATCCATTATGAAGGTCCATATTAATATTTGGTAGAAAATAGCTAAAACTACTGGATTTGAATTGGATAGTGGCAGATCCCCATGGAAAAATGAAAAAATGAAAAGTGGGTGGGAAAGCTCGCCAATTGACGTCATTGGCGAGTGTGTATTTAAATTGAGATCCCCAAGTGGGGGAAATTAGGGATCGGCTGTAGTCATGTAAATTTTCCACACATTTTCACTTGTTCCGAACCCCCAATAAATCGAATAATCTGCCATTCCTTTTCTATAATATTATATTCTATATTCCTTGGATAATAGTATATAACACATTAAACGCTCAATTTAAATCGTTGGCTTTGCTTGCAACTTGCAAGTTCTCTTAAAATGAGTAGATACTGGATTAGCTGATTGGAATTAGACATAAATATATCGAGATAAGACACTTTTAGTAAGAACATGCGATGGAATTGATGCAAATGCAATTATATAGGACAGGTAAGGGTATCTTGCTAGTTCTCATTTATTATACGTAGTTTCAAAAATATAAACATTGATTGGAATTTGGAATGACAAACGCAGTCCTTGAATATATTATATTAAAAGCATACCAAATACTTTGAATGCAAATCCCGTAAATACTGCCAAGAATGCAGAGTAGAACTAAACCGAGGGCCATAAAAATCCTCTACACCTTTGACTCTGGGTTTCAAATGTATTTTTATTGATCATTATGTATTGATATTTCCCAGGAACTCACAATGTGATGGAATTGGCTAATCAATATGGACTAAGACTGTTCATTCCAAGTACGATTGCCGCATTTGGACCCGAATCACCTCGAAATCCTACACCGAACCTGACTATTCAACGTCCGAAGACAATCTACGGAGTTGCTAAAGTATAACAAAAAATTGTCAATAAATTCTTAGGGTTATACAAAATTAATGAAGCCTAATTATTTTTAATAATTATGACAAAGGTGCACACGGAACTGTTAGGAGAGTATTATCATCACAAATTTGGCCTAGACTTCCGTTGCTTACGATTTCCCGGTGTATTATCCAGTGATACTCATCCAGGGGGTGGAACTACAGGTAAACATATTATATCAAAAGATTTATTGCAAATATCTATATGAATTATTTAAATATTTAATTGTCTAATTTTATTTACAGACTATGCAATTCAGATATTTCATGACGCTTTAAAAAACAGTCGCTATACCTGCTATCTACGACCCGAAACTCGATTGCCCATGATGTACATTGATGACTGTCTTCGTTCAGTAGCAGAACTCATGGAGAGACCCTCAGAGTCATTACCATTCCGAACCTACAACGTGGCCGGGACATCCTTTACCCCAGAAGAGCTAGGAGATGAAATCAGAAAGACGATTCCTGATTTCGAAATGGATTATCGTCCAGACCACAGACAAGCGATTGCTGAAAGCTGGCCTGAAGTATTTGACGACTCCTGGGCTCAAAGAGACTGGAACTGGAGAGCTGAGTTCGATCTTCAAAGAATGTGCAATGTAATGCTGGATGATCTTCGTCCATTGTACCAACAAGAATCAGAAAGCAATATCAGAGCATCTGCTTCATTGTGAATGACATTATTTTAATGCAAAAGTGGCACAGCAATTATTGTAGTAGATAATTTCTTTGATGGGTTGTACACATAAATATATACTGCCTCCACGGCATTCCTTAGACCTTTAGATTCGCATATTATACAGTCGAAATATTTTAAGGAGTTAATTTAACGTGATACGTAATTGAATTGCTTTTCTTAAGTATTCAAATTCCTACAGCTAACAATGTTTACAATATTCATTTAATAAATAATGCTCTTCTAATTCATTTTGGGGTAACGTCGATGATTTCCCTATAGAGTTCGTGGGTAACATTATAGTCTAGACAGTAGTAAAAATAATGATTATCGAATGTAACCTATTTATAACCTATAACTTTACCTTCATCGACAATGAGGTATAATTTACTTGTAATTAGTAATTTACTGCCCGACACTCTAATGACATAAACTAAGCTTGGCTATTTAGTTAGTAGGAGTATATTTACACGAGTCTGGCTTTAATTTAATATTCAATTAGGTTAAGTTGAATATGAATACATGGATGATGGATCGCAATTTAATAAAGAATATTATGGAAATGAATCTTTATGTGAATATATATGTTTAAAAATAGCCATAGTTGAGTAATGGAAAGTTAGGCAGCCCTTTGGCATTTGACATGATGACCCTCCATAAACTCTTCTTATCTCAATCTTAAAAGTATCATTTTGGTGGAAAATTAATTTGCATATGAGATTCATCATGTACATTATTTGACATCAAGTTATGATGAAAACTACTTTCCGCGATATTCCGCATTCCAAAATAAAATTATTAAAACATTCTGCAGAATATGCACTTTGGAAATTAAAAGTGTATATCCACTACACTAACTATTTTACATGACGTAATGTTTTGGCTCCGTAGCATTTATGACGTAATTGATATAAAATGAACTCTGGAAATAACGCAGAAAAAAACCTCCTCAATTTGAGAAATTAAAATTACAACTTCTATATAGTCGAGCATATAACTTAGAATGAAGGCAGAATGAGGTTATCAAATATATAGTAGAAAAGTTATTTTATATTGGGTGAATTCAGTGAATTGTGATCTTTATCAACTATATAACGTATGCGGCACTAGGGAGTTAAATGATTGTAGTTTTAAAAAAATCAAGAATTTTAATTTCCAGTAGGTTTTTTAACTTTTAACTATGCGAATTTATTTATTCTATGACTTTTCAAGGTCAACACATTGGCTGCATTTACAATCGGTGTAGTATCACGCTTTCATAATCAAAGATTAAATCAATATTACTTATGAAAACTTGTGAATATTTTTTTCGTAACTTTTCACTCACTGTAATATTTAAATTGTAATAATATTCCGTTTCTCGTTTTACATGACATGATAGTTCAATTTGGTGTAATAATAATTAGTAGATGAAATGATTGATTTTACAAGGACGAGTAGATGCTGGTGACGAATTTAGCGAAGAGGATCATCCAAAGAAGATTTAGTTCCACTTTTCCTGCCCCGTTACATAATTTACTTTTGCAGACATATTCTGTGATGTCGGTACCACCAGAGGCTGCCAAAAGATTATTTGTGCTTGTCGGTTTTCTTGCAGCCTCACCGTCAGAAGCCCATCCGCAAGTTCGGGCAACACCATCGTCCGTGCTGAAAACATTACTTCCACCCTTATCTTTGTATGTTACTTTAAATGTGGTCTTCCTGCAAGCATTGTAGCCACTGCTGTTAGTTCCTAAAAGATTCTTGACCTCCAAAGTGTCAGCATAGATTTCAGTGGCGTTAGGTGCGGTGGTATTTACTGCAGCATTGTTTATATATTCTGGGGTGTCGAACCAACCACCTTCACTGGGGTTTTCACAATCTCCTCCACACATCTTTTTCACATTTTCGGTTTCACAATCTGTTGTGTATTTGTCTCTTGCAGTCCCTGATAAGCCATCTTTACAATCCCCTTGATCTTTTACCAGTGAGTTGCAGACTACGCATTTGATAGCCTCACAGAAATCACTAGTGTACAATAGTGTCACCAGTATCAGAATGCTACGGAAATCCATCCTTGAATCCTGGACAAAGAAAATGGCCAGTCGGTTCGCTACTTCTCTACCTTGTGCAGCTTTTCTATTCTATATTCTGCAGCTATTACAGCAGATATAAGCAATATTCCTCAAATGAAAATAAAATTGTGGTACTTATTTCGTGGAGAAACTTCGTTATCATTCCCAACTTTGAAACAAAATCTGTATTTGGTAGTAAAAATGTTTTGCTGGCATATTTTCGTATATTGATGTTACCTTGACATTAACATTGACTAAATTATTGGAAAAGTCGGGTTCAGGGACAGTATTTACAAAAAGTAGTTTGATCTCAACACAATTTGTGATCCCGGACAAAAAAGGCCTACTTCGTGCTGCATAGTAGATCGCACACAGAAGATTGTAAAATGGTAATGCGAAAAGTTAGTGTAATATCGTCCCTCCTTTCTATTACTGTCGTCATCGTCAAGTGTATTTTGATAGCCATTTATATAGTCATCCCCAATCCCCATCGTCATTGTGTTGTGGATTTAACAGTCTTTTCTTAGACTGCATGAAGCACTAAAAATTATTTTACTCTCCTCCAGGTGAGGGAGCGCTAAAGGAGTTCGATTCAATTTTTTGTTTGGCAACTTATGGCTTCAATGCATTTAACACTATTCCCTAAGCCTTAAAAATTGACAAAAATCAAATGTTCCTCAGGTAATGGAGCATCGCTTCAGCGCAGTTCAGATAGCTTCTTACAATGTGTAAAAGAGATGTGTCTCTTTGAAGTCTTAGTTGGTGAAAGTCGTGCAATATGAAGCTTTACATGCGCCCTTTATGCCTGTATCCATTAACAAGGGCATAATAGTTGTCTTCTACTTATACTAATATAATGGAAAAGTCAGCAGTTTATCAACCGTAAGCCTTGACTTGTTGCGGTCGCATTTGACGCCCGGAAACCACGCACAAGGCTTCCCAACAGCATTTAGTCAGGTTAATGTTTATAAAATCTACGAGCCGATGGCTGGCCTAATATCACAAGTCTTGATAAATTAATGTTTTCAATAATGTACCCCAACGCATACCTTCATGTGGTAAAATGAAGAAGATATGCTTTGGGGTACATTATTGAAAACATTAATCTCGTAACCTAAATAAAATATGCAAGAAATATACAGGGTGAATCTGAAATGGGATGGGTACAAAATCTTTCCGATTGTACTTATGTTGCAATTATTCTCCAAAAGCAAAATTACCTTTCATTCGGATAGTAAAATACAGTATAAAGTCAATGATTATAGCAGTGTTATGTTATCACTATGTACACCCCAATCCATAAGTATCCTTACGTGGTCTACGCTCTCTAGCTCCTGAACGAAGGCTGCTACGGAAATAAGGTGGCCACCATTGGAAAGAGGACAAAATTTCCAATCGAACTGAGTATAATAACTATTTTATCTGTTCCGGGTTAGGCCTAATTCGAAGCGTAACAAAATTTTCCAAAATTTGCTTCAATATATCCAATGTAAAATTTAGGCTCTTAGTAACGATTGTGTGATTTACTCTTTTTTTGAACCGCTTGTAATTCAATCAAACGGAACCGATAAAATAGTTGTTATACTCAGTTCGATTGGAAATTTTGTCCTCTTTCCAATGGTGACCACCTTATTTCCGTAGCAGCCTTCGTTCAGGAGCAAGAGAGCGTAGACCACGTAAGGATACATCTGGGTACACCTGTACATAAAAGTGTCTTTTAAATATATTTCATTTTACAACGTGGCCACCACATGTGGTGTTAGTACGAAGAATCTTTTTATTGGATTTTTATTCAATTTGTATCTCTTAACAAAATGTACACAGTACAGTACACGACGGACGACACAGGTAATGATTTGCGTACTCCCTAACTGCTCTATATGCAGGGAAGATTCCTACTTGTACACTATTTATTTGAGGACGAGGAAGAAAGGTATCTACGAACCATAGCCCTACTAATAGTACCTTCCTAATAAGATACCAAATACCTTCTTCCTTCTAAATAAGGGTTTTATACAACTTTTCACAAAGTTAAACATTTTCAATATTTCAAATAAAATTGGTTACAATGTTATAAACGTATATATAGGTATAACAAAACAAAATTTAATTTCAGAATTCCATTCAAAGCAAATGAACTTATTTATGATGCAAACTACTAAGTACACTAAAAATACTATTTGCCTTTTTCTAAACAAAAATTATAAGCTTACTGGTCTAAAAAATGGTCAAACTATAAAATTTAAACATCAACAGTTAAGATAACTAAACTAAACATTGATTTTAGAATATTATTAAGAATGCGTGACAGATTGAGAGGTTTCAATAGAAAATGATAATAATAAATGCTTTCAAACATAGAATACACACGTAGCATGATAATTATATTATGTTACATAATAAGTTACATTCCACTGACATTACCATCCTGCTGAATATTATCCTAAGGCATGTCTTATCCGAATCATACCTAACAAAGTTGTTGCAATTTTTCTATACAAACGTGTCATGTTTACTCAAGGAATATACATCACATATAAATCATCACCTATATATGTTATAAAGTTGAAGATATCACATGACTACATTTTATTAAACCTAACATATCAGAAAAAGCACGAATTTTATAATTGATTGGGCGTACCTTTTTGTATTTGTTGTAAACTGCTACCATACTGTTTATTTTCCATGCATAAACATGGAATAGAGATTTTTTCCTCCCAAATTGTTACATAAAACAACATGTCAGTGAAAGTAAGGTGAAAGTTTAATTTGGTATGAAGGAGGAAAACTTTCATGGCTACTTGAAAATCTATGAACTAAGTTTGCTCAGGATTAAAAAATATCACCCTGTCACAGCCTAAGTAAAATATATTTTGTCATGTAGTAAATGGTCAAGATGACTATCAGTTATCATTTTGCGATACATTCATGGACACATAATCATTCAATGTTTTAATTACTAGGTAGTCCGATACTCCCGATTGTAGTTCATTAAAAATAAATTGCAGATTACAAGTATATTTAACCAACATTTTACGCAGTCGACGATTGTAATAGTTATGCTATACTACAACTATACTAAATGCAAAGTCCCCACCCACCCACTACATACTATTTACTATGCAGTCATAAGAATAATTTAAATAGCTATGAAATCAATTTTTTTCGTATTTGCACTAAGGAGCCAGAGTTCATTCCTACGATTCCAGAATTTAGTTGGTGAATCGTATCCATTAATAAAATAAGTTGCTCTTGGTCCTTGATTCTCCTCGAAGTAGTTAATACTGTTATTCTTCAGAACTGACGACAACTCCTCTAGTTGTATGCGATTAACCTCTTCTGACGCGTAGCCACTAAAACGCCTGCATCAAACCAATTAAATTTAAAGGACACTTAACATTGATTGGTGCCACTGCCAACTGCCCTGCACTTGCAGCGCTAAGTTGTGAGTGACTTCCTATTTTAAAATATACATTATTGTTATTCACTGTATCATGTTGTGTAACATTATCATACGATGGAACAAGAAGCCAAAACGAAGATCTTTTTATGCATATAAAAACTGCTCAGTTGACAAGGCTTCATTTGCATCTTGATTTATAATACTATTATACCAATTAAAAATGTACTGCCGCAAAATTCTAATGCGTAATTGTATTACACGTCTACTTGTGTGACCTGATACGCATTACGATATGTTTCTCATTCAGTTCTCATGCATACTTACCTACATGCAATACGCAGTTCTTGTACATTCATTAAAAGTACACGCCTAATTCATTCGTATAAATTACGGTCATTTCAATAAACTCCATTCACAACATCAAAGAATAGTACTTTATAATGTTTATCGAATGCCTGTAGTTGTGGATAGCACTAATTTAGTTATCCACGTCAGATACATACGTATAATTCGTCTATTGCAATACTTTTTATGCATAACCAGTTTCTTTTGTGTCGCTTCTCATGTGTTATTAAGTTTACTAAAGAGATTTCATTTTTGATTAAGGTAAACTTGACTATGATATAATGCATTGTGAATACCTAATTGAAAATTACAATGTGTGTTACTAGTTCTTCAAAACAAAAACAATAGTTGTGTCAAAATAAACAATCTGAGCGAGACAGTAAAACTTTTCATTTTCCGTGAGAAGTTGCTTGTAAGTAACTATAATGTGAATAATATAAGATAAAACTTACTTTGAATATACATGAAGTTCTGGGAACTTAATTATTTTGACTTTGGGGTTTGTTGGTAATGGAGGATTGCTTTGATATTCTTGAGGAATGAAGAAGCACATTTCATAGGAATTCAAATCTCCGTTGCGGTGGTCTACTTTTGTACTTACAGGAATTGTCATCTCTATCTTCTTGGCTGCAAAAATTGCACAACATCTTTAAATACAGAAAGTATACATTTTGACATAACCTTTGTTATAATTCCTTTTCCTCAATTTATTTGGTCAAGGAAAATATTCCTAATGCGTTTCATTCTTAAATACCTCTGCAATGCTTCCGATGATATGGACTAAAAAGTAGCAATATGAAATAAATGTGCCTTGCTGTCGTAAAATCAATGCCAAAAGACGATTTACAAGAAAATCTTATCAAAATTTTTTGCAAGGTCAGCAGATGTCAAAATCTTTTAAACGTTGCAAGCATTTCGTATAGGAAAATCTAATAATGATCATGCTTATAATCACATTACATACTCAAACTATCTATTAAAATCCTTACTTTGTCGCTACAACTGAAGGAATGTAATTAGTTTCATACAGTTTCATCCATCAGAAGCGTGCACTATCGTTATCCACTTTAGAGTTTTATTTTATGAGTTATGCTGCTGCAGCAAAAAATTGTAAGACTAATCAGAAAACTTTGGCAAAATTATTTGCACAATGTCCTCAAATGAGATAATATTGCTAATTTTTAAATTACATGAAATTATAGACACAAATCGGTTAAAAAATTGTAATCTACTAGTACATTTGCTAGTACATTTGCACTACTAGCACAACTAATACATTTGCAAATTCTAGACTGTCGCTATTTGTCATCACATTTTTTTATCTCGCTAAGTGAAATCTATTTCCTTCTTCATGTTTACTAAACTAAACATGTCAGCTACATTAACATATGAATTATCAAATGTGAAGATACAAGGTTGTGTTAATAGTATAAAGTATACAAAATTAACCATTGAGTAAAAATGGTTCCGATCACTTTTCCGGTTCAGATCAAGTTATTTATAAGTTAATTGTGCATGAATTAAGGTATATTTAGCAATCTGGTAATGGTATGGTAGTGTAAGGATATACTATGATTATGATTACCGACAATTATAAATACACTCTTCACAGTTAACTCAAATCATACAATAGTACAAACAAATGTAGTAATAAAGATGAGCTAACCAATCTCATTTTTCCCCTGAATGTAGCTGAAGAGCATCATGAAATTTTCAGAACTTTTGCTGTCTTTCTTTTCAGCTGTCGAAAAGTATTCTACACAAGCCCAGTTTTGTGAAGGATAGACTCGTTCTTCCACATCCTATTTCCAAAAAAATTATTCATCATTTGATATGAACTCTCAATCTACAATAATTCTTACAGGAGACAAAAAGCTCAGCTCGTTTTATAATTGAAATGACTTTCAAGAATCTCTAAACATGCATTTCACAACGCTAAAAGTGACAAAAGAAAGCAGAGAGTAGTGACCCAATATAAATATTTTGTGTGAATAAGACATTATTTATGGGTCATAACTGTCATAAGTGGATGAAAATAAATTGCAAGAATGGTCAGTTGTGTAGCACACTCGATGAATTGCATCAGAAAACATTACCTAAATGGGTTAAGCTGTATTATTTAAGATGAGAAATTAGGACTTACATCAGTGATATTTCGAATGCTAGTGTATGTTGGTTCTTCATAATATCCAAAGAAGGAGCGTACCCAGTCAAAAATCGGGACAAACTGCCCTTGAGTCACGCTCACAAGCGTACACAAAACAAGAACTGTGACACATTTGTTATACAGCATCGTTCTTCCGTTGACACAACTTGGAGCACTTTAAAGAAATTACAGCAAGGTAAATTATGCGATATTAAGCTATGTATATTAGTTAATTGCTTTGTCGATATCCTGCATGACCAAACTAGGTATAATGAAACTAGATATATGAAAAGAATCCTAAAGCTAATCAGTAAAATGGCTAATGTGTGGATCAATATGATTTAACCTTCACTTGATGAGCACTTGAATACACCTACACAAAAACCTTTAGCAAACAACAGTATGACATTTAAAGTATTGAGCTATGTAGCAATTGGATATAACGAAGAACGTTTTACTTCCTCTGAGAAAGGCTATTACGTACAAACTTTGGACTGAGCAACAAGGCAAATAAGTCAATGAGTTTATCTATATAGTTAAAAGATTGTAATTAGGTACCAATAATAAAGAGATTTTCTTGGCAAAAGTAATACTTACATTGGTTAACTGTATAGGTACTATTAACTGTTAAGAAGTTGCGCTTTTAAGGGTTATTTCACGGATCACTAATTTATCATGTAATTTCAGTTCTGCTCGAGAAAAGGATGGAAGTGCTGATCGCAGTTTAAACAAATATTTCTGTAATGTTAAATATACAATTGCGGTCACAAAACAGTTTAAACAGTACACGGGTGTATTTGTAGTAGGAGTAGACCTTACTTCATTACGCGACCTTTACTGCATTAATAGACAACTATATTATTATGCTATCTCAAGATACTTATCACTTGCGGTAACACTGTGAGAATTTCTGAGTAGTGTGTCAATATATACGTAGATGCTATAATAAAGGAGTACCAAGTTTGATTGCATGTAATTATGTATGCCCTATGCTACTAATAACCAGTAAATCAAAAAGAGCTATACATACGTGATATTATACTCTGTAGTGCAGTGTGATTACTTACAAGTTAAGAAAAGACTCGAGTTAACGATGTAGTTAAGTTGTAATGGTTTAAGATTGTGTGTGGTATAAATTAAATGTCCTTCTGAATTCTACTCAAGTCAACTGTGGTGAACTGAATGATTTGAGTGTGAGAAAACAGAGGATTTATATTACATTTCTATCTCACTCAGCTTCTGTGCTCTTTTACAAATGGGATAGCAAAGTTGGTTTGGTCGTAGTTGTATTATTGGTAGAGTGTATATTTAAGTGTATGATTGTGAGCATTTAGTAGTAGGAGTAGTTAGTATATGATAGCAGAGGGAAGGCAAAGACAAATGTTTAGTGGGGGCTGCATGCGACACAAACAGCGTTTTATAGTCCTCTTCTGCTTCTATTTCCACGTTGAGTCGACTTGCGATAGAATATTATTATTACACACTACTTGTTTACCACAGTCCCCACTTCTCCTAGATATTCCACCATTTACACAACTCAAACTGACTGATAGAGATCTCTTTACTACTTTAAGTCAAGGGCAGAGTGCACGCAGACATGTACTCAATCATTCTCCTGCACTACATACCTAGAATCAGCTCCTATTTCTAATAAATTGCTATGCTATGTGTTAATAGTCACTCAATTCCTCTGTCTTGTACAATAATAGTCACAGCAAAGAGTAGGACACACCTACACAATCATTGGGCAAAGTCTTGACGCTATTTTTGATGCCATGAATAATTAGGCCT
This sequence comes from Tomocerus qinae, assembly GCA_020055645.1. Taxonomy (NCBI): domain Eukaryota; kingdom Metazoa; phylum Arthropoda; class Collembola; order Entomobryomorpha; family Tomoceridae; genus Tomocerus; species Tomocerus qinae. The sequence goes on along the minus strand of CM034547.1, from coordinate 14,085,852 downwards.
AATACTGATATGAACTACTAAAAATAGATAAAATACACTCCATACAAATGACGATTTCATTCTTAAGCCTTTTTCCTACTATAATATAATGTATAATAATGGTGAATAATGTTGTAATCAAATAAGAGAAATCACGACACTGCAATACAAAGGATTATGATTAAAAAAATACTTGGAACCCTCATCTCAGAATATTTTCCATAGGAAAATTCCTTCGACGCTGTTGACATAACTTGGACACAAACAAGTTGAGACACGGCATCAGAAATATGATTCATTATTGTCAATCGCCTAAAATTGGTAGTATCCCAAAACACTACATAACTGTACTTAGAACATTACTGTAAAATAAAGTTAATATGCAATAATACTGAAGTGGAAAAGTTAATTTTATAACACAGTTACTTACAATGTATGAAGACGCTTGAGATTCGCAACGGCATTTTTTCTCGGAAGTATTCATAAATCGCAATTTCTTAAAAACATTATTTAGGCATGGCATAATTATTTATTAAAACATGCATTTTATCTTTTTTTAGTAAATAATTACAAGTTTCAACCTTGACATAACTCCTACTTTTAAAACATAACATTGTGAAAATGCCAAGTTACGTTTGTGAAAATAATATAAGAAAACAATAAAATCTTAAGTATCCATCATATTCATTATCTTTTCAATTTCGATGTCATCGTCATCATCCATTTCACAATTATTTTCACTACATGCTACTGCTTCGGAGGAATCTATTTCATCAATTAGATCCGAAACGGCCTTAGTACTTCCATCTTCGTATACCATTCTCCTCTTTGTTGGAATGGCTACTGCTATTTAAGAACAAAAGATAAACCAAAAGGTGCTTATAGTTGATTGACAGATAGTAAGTAATAGTGTAGTGCACAAAATAAAATAATAATAATAATGTTCTAATTAAGTAAACAATAAAATAAAATTCTTAAATCATATTCACCAGCTTTAGCAGTCTGTTTTCCCTGTAGAACCCTCTGGCTTTCTTCAAAGTACTGATTCGGATGCATAACACCTCCTTCAACTGTAGCTTGGTTGTGAGTCCATTCGAAGTACTTTTGACAAGCTATTTGATAATGATGTTTTTCAATCAAGTCCATAATTTCCTTAATTCCTGTTTGAAATACATGTCAAATTAATTGAATAGCTGTTACAAATTAAACTCCTTGTCATTGCATAGATTAACAGCTTTTTGAGTTATACTTATGAGAATAAATTAATAAAAATATGTAGATAAGGAACAAAAATTTTCATACTTTCCCACTGGGTACACTGCCAAGGGGGGTCTAATGGGCGAATCTTGTACTTTTTCTGGGGGGTGTAGGTGGGGGCGCGCCCCGTAAGGGGCGCGAAATTTTTTTGAAAAGGGGGCGCAGCGGTATAGGAAAACGACCATGAAATTTTTTATCAGTGATAAACAAACGCTGCCTTAAATGTCAATATTTTGTTTGAAGTATTTGCACCTTTACTAAAAATTAGGTATAAATGAGCATCACAGAGATTTTTGGACACATTTCATCATATATGCACAAAATCCAGCCAAGCACGTATACAGAATTGAGTTTTGGAGGTGGCTAAGATTTCCAATAGATATTTTCATGATATATATTCGCGCGTAGCGCGAAAAATTTTTGGCATTTTTTGACTGAAATGAGTCTAAAATGGCCTAAAAATGGTAAATAATCGCGCGGAGCGCGAAATTTTTTGCCATTTTAAGAAAAAATTCTCTTTTTCATGGATTTCGAAAGCCCATCTCTCTATACGTCCTTGAATCCAGCACGTCCCGCTGATATTAAAACAGTAATAATAAAATGTTTCAAAACATTAAAAATTAATAATGCATTTTCAGCGTATCATTTAAATTTTGTTATTCATATTTAATTTGAAGTCGGCCAGGAGGGGTAGGCTTCTCTTTTTTGTGAGTTTAAGGTCTCCTGGCCGACGAAGTCGGCCAGGGGGGGGTCTCGATACTTCTTAGGCCAAAGGGGGTACCTGGCCGACTTCGTCGGCCAGGGGGGGTCTCCGTACATTACAGCATACCTAGGTGGGAAAGTATGAAAATTTTGATTACAAAATTTGTTTTTAAACACATACCGACAGCAGGAATTTCTGCAGCTACTAATTTGCTCCTTAAAGGGGTCTCATCTGAATGCCGGAAAGGGCATCCATGACTCTCTCCAGGTCCAACACTTTGCATAATTACTTTCATACAATTATAGGGTGTATAGTCAGCTCTTTTTCCTTCTTGGCCATACATGTGTCGAATATTATACAAATACTGTTTGTCAAACTATGGAAGAATGTACACACAATAACTTGAGAACCTAATTTTTGAACTTGAAAAAAAATAATTTGTAGAAGTAAATATAATTTAAGCTTAAATGTCTTACTCTGTTGCCATCAATGTCAGTCTTCTTTGTGAAATTAGTTCGCCAAAATTTCACAGACTCGTCTAATTTTAGACCCAAGCCTTTAAAAAACAAACCCAATTGAAGTCTTCCCCAATGCTTCAAATGGTGATCAGTTGTAACAACGTCATACAAAGATTTCATGCACAGAGGGAATGATTTCTTAGATAGTTCAGGAAGCTTTTCAGCAGTCAAACAATTTTCGTTCCCTTTTGAAACATAATTATTCCCTGTATATTTTTTGTCAAAATCATGCAATAAGGTTTTTAGACGTTCGTCTTCCTCAATCAGTGGAGTTAGTTTACTTGTTGCCTGGAATAAATGAAGACAACGACAGTTTAGCCTGGCTTAACCGATTCAACTCTCCATAAATGCATTAGTACTTTCTTGTAGATTAAACGTAGTAATCTTGACCGAGATACTTACATTAAGTGCTTCCGAGAACCGACTTCGAAATTCAGACACAATGATGGAGCTGACATTGGTTTGAGGTACATATGCGAATCCCCCTTTAAGGAACACCTTTCTACTTCTAACAAGATCCATGGCGTAGACAAAGCCAACTTTGTAAAATTGTGCTGTGCTGATATTTGAACTCTCCATGTGAAAAGTTCCGTTTTGCAATTCCTTGTGCAAAGATGACTTTTCATCCGGAGACACCTACAAGAAATAGTTAAGGAGATTAATGTAAACGTGACACTGGCGTGATGCTAACTCTACTCATTCATATAATATTTACTACACACAAACTCCAGTGTAAATTGTTGCACTCATTAATAGCTTCTATCAATAAACTTACGGTAGCAACGGGCAGATTGTACTTTTGGATGACTGAGTCAAAAGCTGCAGTTGACCCTTTATTGAGTCTTAAACTAAAGTAGGTCATTTCCATTGAGATTAACCACTTCCGTAAATCTTCGGTTCTAAAAAAAGAAAAAAATGGTAATCCAAGTAACATTTAATTGTAAATATCTTTATTAGGATGCCATTTAACTGGACCCTAAAATAATTTAATAAGTCCTTGAAAAAATTAAATAAATTTTTGCTTAAACTTATTATGTGAGAACTAGCTGAATCCTAGCACACAAAGTGTGCTAGAAAATGTTGAAATCAGTAAATTTCTAGCGACTGCGCATTGGCCCGAAATTCATAGACCGTTGATTGGACTCAGTACTGATAGTCTAAGGTTAGTCCTTGCTCATTAATTGCAAAATATTACCCTTACTCATTAATTACAAAATATTACGGACAAATATACAAACCTTAATACATTCAAAAAAAAATTCCATGCGCATGTCCCACTTTATGTTTAAAAGATTATGTTTATGTAGAGTAAAGATGAAAAGCATAAATAAAAATGGAGTTAATGTCATCACAACTTGGCAGTAAGTATAATCATATAAGTACTCGCTTACATTACTCTACTCTGTCGGTCTGTGTATCAGTCTTTTGGAAAATAGTTTTGCAGGCGACAGAACGAAGAATTTGGAGATATTTTCTTTGGCAACATGCATGAAGGTATACATTGGAGGACTTTAGGACAGGCCTATTCAATTATTTTCAAGGACTTTCTAAATTTTAAGGGACCCGTAAAATATAAACCATATCTTTACACTTTACCGACAAAATGCAAGCCGAAGAATGTAATGTGAAATATGATCATATTTTCTGGCCAAAAGTAACTCTTCTGACAAGACAGTTGAGCCAATTAACTGAAATAGTATTACATATTATCATTATATATATTTACAATTTAGAACCAAAGTAAACTTTTATATTTTTAATTATATTTACTTACTAATTTCTGGAAATGACTAAGACCTTGTTTCGAAAATTCCCCTTTAATCCAAGTATCGTACTCCAAGCTTCCTTTAGAAAGCGAAGTCATGTTTAATCTCTCGAGCGTTCTCAATACTGAAATTGTGAATCTTCGGTTAGGTAATAATGTATAAATACAGCAATATTAGTATATTAGTAAAGTTCTTAAAATCCATCTTACGTTTCAAGCGATCCAGAGCATATGTTTCGAATTCGTACAAAGAAATGGAAAAATCTGGAGGCTCGTCATAAAACCATATAGGATCTGAGTATAATCTTTCCAGTTGCTTGTCGTAGACAATAGAGGTTTTCTGCCTATACATTCGCTTAAGTTTGGTTGATTCGGAAGCTATAGGAGACTTACCATCTGCCGCATCTGAATATTTGAAATCCATCTTTGAAATACCTGTCACCTGTAGAGAAAATAAGAATATTTTTAATGACAAATGACGATGATATGCAAACAACAAATGGCAATACGAATGTTATACGAATGAAACAAGCAAATACCACCTTAGAACATTGTTCAACAACAATGGAATTGACGCAAAAATATCTAACTTTGACAAACCAAAACCTTACCTTAATATGTCAAAATTTTGCAATTTCCAACTTTCCAAAAATTGACTCCCTCAGCCAAAACAACAAAGACGAATAATGAATAATTCCTACAGGATTTAGCGGTATTTGTTGGCGGTGTATTTGGCCCAAGTCAGGTGATTTGCTTAATCCTCCAAATTCGCCCGAGAACGAATATTCAAATCTGCACAATTTCAGGCAACCAAAATAAAGGAAATGAAGGACATTCTTTTTAGTTGGTTGTATTTGTGGTCCTCAGTCCTCATTGTGGTGGTGTAGGAATTAGTGTTTAGGAGGATTGCACTGGAACTGGAGCTGGGAGTTTTGGTATGCTATCTTTCATTTGTCATCATTTCTTTTTTGGATCTTTTGTCGTCAGTCGCCATTAAAACTTGCATAGGCATAATAATGCACTAACTTTTTGGAGCTGTTTTTAAGTATTAACTATAGCTCAGCCACAGCTATTTTCAAAATGTATTTTAGCAAAGTTTGTTGCTTGTATTTTGAAGATAGTATTAGTACAAACCTGTCAGCTGTTGGCATGTTGGCCGAACTGAAGGCTGTAACAAATGACAAAATATAATTGATAATAATTAGCTAAGAGATAACAAGATAATAATAACTGATACGATTATCAGTTATCACATCAATTATCTTGCCACACAGAGCAAACAGCAAAAGTGTGATTAATCTTATCTGTCTGACTCTGACCTCATCTGTCAATCGTATGTAGAATGGTGGTCATGATTGATGATAATGAAAATAAGACTGGTCATCATTAATAATGCTATCGCGTATTCTGCAATGCGTCAATATATTTTTTAATTTTATTTAAGATTTTGTGATTTCATTAGTGGGGCATAACAAATAATGAAATAGTTCCTTCCTGAAGAATGATTAGGGGTTAGCCACATTTGCTTGTTCTGCCATTTCAAGTCAAAAGTTACTCATTCTTATTTCTTTTGTGACTCTACGCCTACAGCCTACAGCCTAACTGGCAATTTATTTATCTTCCAAAAAAACTGAAATGTCAAATGAGCGTTCTAGAAACTAAAATTGTTTTGTGCTTTATTTTTGTGTTTTTTCAGCCAAATATCCTCTTAATCCAGCCAGTTTCCAGTAACAACAAAAACCAAGTTATATTGGGCGTACGTTTAACTTATGTAGTGTTTTAGTTTCATACTGGATTCAAATTCCACTGGAAAAAATTGACTGAAAATTACTGGTGATGATCAAGAAACTGAAAGCAGCATATAGCTACTAAGTTGCTGAACTAAAAATTTACCTGCCGTCTTGTCATCCTAATGGCGAATAAATAGCCACCAATTGAGATATTTAGTAGGACTCTGGGAAAGATTAGGTTGGTTGAATTTTTGAACACTGTTGAGACTATTGACTATTAATATGTAAAATACATAACTAAATACTGAACTAATAACGTAACCTAACGTAGAACTAATTTGAATCCTATTAATGGTTTTGATTGATTTTGACTTTTGACATTAATTCCATTTTTTCACTAGATGCTAAGTAAAGACTGAAATTGTGGATGTGGAATTTTTCTTCGTATGAGACTGGTCGATTTTAGCATTTGGAGAGGAGTTTCGAGATTAAAATCCTTTAGATTTTCCTTCTGTTGTCGTTTACCTTGTCGGTGTGGTTGGACCCGAAAGTCTAGCCGCAGGACATTTTCAAGGTCTTAAAGCTCTTACATAACTCCATTTTTACAATTTGTAGATATACTTTCCATGTATGCAGCTAATAAGCTCTCTTTCTATAAGTCATAGAGATATACGTAAATTAAATAAATATCTATACTATACACATTAACACATCTGTATTATAACGTCTTGAAGTTCCTAGGTAAAATCTGATCTGCGAATCAAGGATTTTAGTTATTTCTGATAACTGTGTATACTAGTCTACTCAATGACTTCATCAATCCTATATAAGCCTAGAGTTGTAAATAAATTGACAAACATTTGTTTGTGGTAGAATAGAAACATATTATTATACTTGTTTATTTAAGACTTGTCTTCAATTCTCAATCAATGCTTTAAAAAAAACTAACGATGTAATAAAACAACTAGTACCAACTTGTATAGTATTCAGAGATAAAACTGAAATTGTACTGAGCTGCAAATGTAAATTTATAATGTTTTGTTTTTGAAGAATGGGGCCACACGATGAAACGAGGGATATTGGCGGAGTTTCAGAAGGAAGCTGTCGCACCTGTATAAACATTACCAAATGGATGCCGGTTTTATTCATCGTAATTGTGATCTCTTGGTCCTACTATGCGTTTGTCATTCAGCTTTGTCTGCTTACTATGAAAGAGCTATGGCTTAAGATCTTCTCCCTTGTTGTTTACCATATTGCACTGACTCTTTTCTTATGGTCCTACTGGCAAACCATATTCACTAGCTCTAATCGAGTCCCAAGAAAATTTAAAATACCTCAAGGTTAGTGTATTTTGTATCTACAATACTATGTGATGTATTATTTACCATTAGAGTTACAATTATTAACGTAAATATTCTCCTACTTTCTGTAAGTTTCCTTTACGAAGTGTCAGGTCAGAGCCTAATGATTGTTGTAACTTTTGACCCATTATTCACTAGCGCAACGTCAGTTAATCTTTTGAGTTCAGCTTGAAATACAAATACCACTATTTACGACATAAAATAAAGCAATTAAATGCTGCTGGTTGCAGCAATATATAAGTACCACATGAATGTACGAATGGCTTTCCATTGTCTTTGCCCTGAGAAGTATTGTAATCCTAACTCGTTAGTAGTACAGTACTACAAGTATCAAGAACGCGTAGAAAGTTAGTTAGAAAGAAAATAGATATATCAATATATCCGCATGTCCCACACATTCCCGTAGTCCCGTCCCACATATCTCATTTATTTGTCATGAAAATTGAAAATAAAATAATATTGTAGTTTGTTTTACATCCATGAGTTACATACTGTCCTCACCCCGATTTAATTATATAATACATAACATTATCCCACCTGGTATTTCTTATTTCGTAATGTTCAAACTTAGAAAATACTAATAATAATATTTGATCTGTCAGGTGATATGGACCGCTTGGACTCAGCGACAAGTGAAAACGAAGTAACACAAATCCTGGAAAACATTGTGAGAACTCAACAACTTCCCGTACAAACTCGGACAAACGTCAGTCAAATTCGATATTGCGAGAAGTGTCAGATCGTGAAACCAGATAGAACCCATCATTGTAGTGTATGCGGCTACTGTATTCTAAAAATGGATCATCATTGCCGTAAGTTTTCTACAATTTTGAGCAAACTGATGAGGTATGATACGAGCTAAAGTCCAAAGGATAGCATTTTCACTTTCTATATGATGTTTAATAACTCCATATAAAAACTTTCATTACACCAAAATGAATTGAATAAAATAATGGCGAAAGTTCCAGTGAAAGGCGATTAAATTTTTAAACAGAGTTAGCTTAAAGTGAAACTGCTTGCCAACTTCCCTTTTGGTCGTATTGTGTATCTAACAGGTAAAGAAAGTTTTTGAACTCTAATAAAATGTCTTTTAAAATTTCAGCATGGGTAAACAACTGCGTGTGCTTCGACAATTACAAATTCTTTATATTGTTTCTGGGTTATGCATTCTTGTACTGCGTCGTGATTTTCACATTTTCGTTCCGCTATTTCATTGAATTCTGGCGTGGGGGCTGGGATGCTCCATTGGAAGGAAAATTTCATGTACTATTTGTGTTTTTCGTCGCGGCAATGTTTGCCATAAGTTTGTGCTCTTTATTGGGCTATCACTGTTTTCTTGTCACTAAAAATCGATCAACTTTGGAATCCTTCCGCTCCCCAATCTTTCGTCACGGCCCCGACAAGAAAGGATTCAACCTTGGAATTTTTAACAACTTCGTCGAAGTGTTTGGAGAAGACAAAAAGAAGTGGTTTCTGCCAGTTTTTACCAGTTTAGGGGATGGCATTTCTTTTCCAACACGGCATAGCTGGAATACCATAAATGGAAATTATAACTCACTCGATACGACTGACTCCACTCCTGTGTCTGGGTCGGTTTAAAATCTCAAAACTATCGATCTAAACTATCGATGTATCGATTACAATTTTTATATTTTTAATGTTGGTTAACTTATACCACTTTTATATTTATGTAGGAGCTCGCCTGATCACTGCGTAGAAGTAAAAGTGGAAGCTCGGGCGGAAACTAACGTTGATAGAAATTCTAATGCAAACGGCCTAAATCACGGCAATCAATATCAACAAGACCCTACTCAACCTACAGCAACAGACACACCATTGGTTTACTTCTAATTGCAAGGAACAACTTTCACTCAGCATAACATAATATTATGTATGTCTACGCTCGTACGTTCGGTTCCCTCCAAGTGAGTACTTCGTCATCAATAATAAATAAATAATGAATTACATTATAATTAATACCACATTTAATTATAAGATCCTCACAATGAAAAGATAAAAGGTTCTCTTGAATGTTACAAAAATGTGCAATGTTGTATTGTCATGTATAATTTGTCAATCTTTATGATCCGTTTTCTTTAAGTACCTAAATGAAACATAAAGTGGTATTATGTATTTATAATCATAGACTGTAAATGTAGCATAGAGACGTTCCACTTTAATGAACACATAGCCTTAGGTTTGCAGAGACTTAATAATTATTAAGTTAACGTTTGTTTTTATCTCAGTCACTGGGAGATAATTGGGAACCTCTATCTAAAGTTAAGTACGTAATCATTAATATTATTAGTTAACTATTATTAAGCTTTAAAACTAGGTGTAATGCAATTTTATGTGGTGACCACTATGTCAAGGAGTTTGTTGCTGAAAGCAAAGGTTGGCTACTTCAGGATTTAGATAAAATCTGTTGTATCAAGTGGGTTTTTCAACATTAGTTTTCCAGACCGCTTACTGCAATAACATTGCAACGCTATCTCTAGATCGCTATGTTATAGACGCACAAATAATACGTGAAGTTGTGTTTGGAGTTTTGATTAGTTCCTTTTTCGAAATTTTTATAATTCCAGAAGTTATTAATTTTAAATATAATATTTCTATTGGTCTTCATTTTTTATAATTTAGAACTATTTATTTATGATGATATTAGATGGGTTGTTTTTTTCATATAATTTTGAGAGTTATAAATTGGAAATAAAATTCACACTACCCCAATTATTCAAGTACGTTATGTCAAAACGGTTGTGAATTTTTACTATTCCAAAAGATAGTCCACTATCAACGAAGTAGCCAATCTTTGATGTATATGATAAAATTGAGGAATATTTTTATTAGTTACTATTATGCTCGTTAGACCGAAATTGTCGTTCGTATTCTTAAAATTCTAAGTCTAAATGTTATAATAGTTAGCGTGTTTGGTACAGTATAACACCAGCTCTCGTCCAAATCACAAGAATCCATCTAATTAATGTTAGGAAGGTGGCAAAAGGGTACCGAACAAATCAATTACAAATGATTACTACTATTACACTAAATATTTATACATATTTCTATGTATATTTGTGTTGTATTACTGTCTACTAAGTCTACTACCTCGTCAACAAATGTAACTAAAGACGGACTCGGGGTTAGGTTCGTGATCAAATTAATCTATCTATAACAATAATGTCATTTGTCAGCAACGTCAAGAATCTGCTTCATTCAATCATTTTCAATGTTTTTTGACACTTTCAGTGATTTTTTCCAATCTAACTAATAATATTAAGGCTAAGTTACTATTAAAGGTTACACTATATTTTATACGATTGATTCAAATGTCATTTTAGTTTCATTTAGCAATTCCACTCTATTTTGTCAAAGATATTGCAAGTTAGTTGTAGAACGCTTACGTTTTGTTTAGTAGTTCCGCAAGTATCTGTTATTTATGTCCATGTAATAACTGAGAAACAAGTGCTTTGCTTTGTTTGTGAATATAGATGAATCTTAAAATATTTAATAAGTCAAATTTGTCAAATATCGATGTCACTTTCTCACAACGTACAATAAAGATATGAACAACTTCACATTATATATCAAATTTTTTATTTAAGATTTAACTGTGTTTGGGTAGTGATTATAAACTTACATAATGCCAAATTTCTTGTGAACATTTTAAATATTGAATCAATTCGTTATTAACTGATACGCTTGTTGCGCATATACACAAAGTACAAAGACTAGTGTGGGTTTCACCTCATTAAATGCCTACACTTGTCACTTGTAGATTTTAGATCTTGCAGAATTAAATTATCAACCTCCTGTCACATCAACTGAACAGAAATATAAACACTGTACGGGTATTAAGACATAACTACTTCTCTTTTGCAGCGCTCTTTTCCTCAGTAGCCTTTTCCTCTTTGACCCCATTAGATTTATCGTCTTTACTGTCTTTCTTTTCAACTTTTTCATCTTTCTTGCTCAGTTCCTTCTTTTCTGCGTCTCGGTTTGCAAGTTTGTTATTGATCAGATTATGCAGAGCAATTATGGACCTACTAAGGGCCGTTGCATACACTACAAGCATTTGATCATTTGTTTTCACAAACATGGACTTCACAAACTCGGGATTGGTTACATCAGGTAATAAATTGAAAATATCTTGAAGTTGGTAGACAATCGGGTGATTAACAGGTAATTGGCCTTTTGCAACCTTTATAAATGTCAATTTTGTTACATAATTTCAAAATAAGTTTTTCGTTCGAATATTCTAATTCAGGTAATCAGAATTGCAATGGAAATTACCTGGTCTAAATAATTGCGAATGTCTCGCAATTGAGAGGAAAGACCACGGAGTCCTTGTAATTGGTTGGTAACCCGCTGTGACAGTGTACCAATCGTAGTGTCTTTGATATCTCTTAATAAATGCTCTACACCAACTTCTTCCGCTTCTTCAGCTCCTATTTCACTGGCAACATGCTCAAATGATTTTGTCGTGGGTGTACCATCCTGTTGAAATAAAATTATAATTTAGTGGTGAATAGAATAATAATTGAGCAATTGTTATGAGTTTTGAATTAGTTGACATGTGTTATTGACATACTTCATGAACCTCCTCAACTGCTCGGTAAGCTTCAGTAGGTAATCCTAGTTCTCGAGGCTTAGCATCGATAATTACCAAAACCGAAGAAGGACAGTACCGACGAATTAACTCATTAATTTCGACATCATTTTGATGAAGTTTTGGACCAGTGTGATACCATCCCACTATTTTCTCGCGAGCTAGAATTAAATCAGTATTTAAATAGTTTCTTACATATTCCATACGCCTTATTTCGACTTCGACTATATACAGAAATCTTTGGCTTATAAGCAATAAAACCGATACAATAATGATTTGGATTACATACCATTTACTTTTTTGAACATGCCGTACATGTTCTCCAAATAATCGTGGTCCAAAAACCAAACTGTTTTATCTCTATCATCTTCGTCGAATGGAACTGGAAAAAATCAAACCTTATAATATGATTCTTGGTTGGAAATTAATTTTAGAATGTGAAATAAATTGCATTAACTCTTACCAGCAAAACTGTTGGAGACATCGATGATCCCTTTGTTATTCCACGACCCAAGTAAAACTCCAACGACTCTCTTATGGCTTCCAATTTTGCCCATTCGATTAAAATGGTCAACCACACTCAAAAGTACAAGCGGGTGAACAACAACTCTTTCAATTTCTCTGTCTTGAGTGATGACATTTATTGGCGACGCCATTTTTTGACGACTGAAAAAGAAAAAAATATTACAATTTAATGAACATAGACATATTGAATAATGACATGACATTGACATTGAGGGCTGGTGGCAGCCCCGTACAACATAGTCAGTATAGTAGCGGCCCAAACGATACTAAAAATTTCTTACAGATAACTTCAGTATGACCACTGAAATAATATAGTGACGAACGATTTGATATAACAACTTGACAAATGACAACTATAAACTTTCGAAAGAAGCCCGAAACAGTTGACAGTCTACACTACAGTGACGTGACGACTGAAGAATGAACTGGACAGGCAAGACTCAGTGCAGCAACAAAAGTGACAATATTACAATATTACAATGACGGCAAGAAACTCAGCAAAACTTCACAATTTGCTCAATGGAGCCATTAGGGAGACGCAGCCGCAAGAAAGGCAAGCTTGATCACGTGGTCGGTTTGTTCCTTTCCCCTTTGAGTTTGCAGCAAGTTTGTGTAATAAAGTGCATAATTGAATCGCGAATTGAGGGTTGTTTGTTTAGAATTTGCTTGTCTCTGCATTTATTGCAAATTGGGATTTATTACACAAACAAAAAGGAAATTGCAACAAAACGGTTCGTAATCGCAATTCAATTTTGTATTTAAATTATAGCAAACAAGAGGTTATTATTAGATTACGGCGAACATTAGGGTTGGGATGTTCAGCATTTTTGTATTTTGATTTTAAGAGTTGATCGGCAAAATAGCAAATGCGGAAAATAATGCAAAAAATGCTATCAACTAGCATTGCCTTGCAAGTATGGCAAATTAAATAAAAAGTTGTAGCTTTTTTATTATTTCTGAAACTAAATTGTCATTTGTATTGTAAATGTAAGCGTGGAAATTGCATCGGTTGATGCGTCATGTCATTGTCAGTAATCAGTAAAGTGAATTGACAAATTGATTTTGATGTTTAAAATAGTTTTAGGTACCCAAAGCTTTCACAAAAAACTGCCTGCATACCTTTTCTCTGTCCCGAAGAATAATATTTAGTTTGCCAAATTGTTGTTGTGAAATATGGATTATTCTGTAATAATGTGATGTTTAATTTTTTTGATTTATGTTGACTCAGACCTTCTCAAAGTTCCATCATAACAGGCAGACAAATTCTAAAGTCTTCAGAATAACTTGTAATATTCGAATTGAATCAACTGTTTTGCGGTAGGTAAAACTATAGCAATTTCCACAATTAATAATAATTTATTTTATTTTTGTATTGGACCACTATTCATGGTTTTATAGTATAGTACGCTGGCATAAAATAATGTCTTCATTTCAGTCCACTGGGCTTGACTCCACTCTGTGTTGATGCTGGTCAACTGTTTAGAAATAGTCTTTTTAACTCTTTGGCGTCAATATTTCTGTCAACTTAATATTATTATATGATTTTATAACAGACAAAACTAAATGAACGAGAAACTTTTGATTTGTAGTAATCGATTTCTTTTGCCATGCATTTTACATTGCGGTGTCATGTCATGCTTAAATCTTTAAAGGAAAAGTTGAACTAATAGGTCTATATGTTATTAGTAAACAACACAGCCAATGGTTATTAGTGTGCATTTATTTTGATTTAGTGCATTTTTTATTTTACTGTTGCTTTTTTTCTTAATGGTTTTTGTTTTACTCTGCAGGTTGATTGTATTCAGCATATATTCCAGATCTGTTGAAACGTAGTGTGCATCAATCAATTGGAATTCACTGCCCGAAATTTTTACTTTACTGTATATTTTGAAGAAGGGGATAGCACTGGCCATGGCAGCCCAAGCTACAGAACGTCGTGGTGTTGGGCGTCACAACCGTTCGAATGTAGATGTAGAAGTGATCGAAGAAGAAATGTAAGTATAATAACTGAAACTAATATCTTTTATCAGTATCACTGACAAAATCAAATATTTTGGGTTATACATTTTTGTATTCATTTTATGTGTTCCTAATTTAGTCGCTTTAATGCGGACGAAGGAAGAGATGGATTTTTAGTAAGGGACTCGACAACGTTAATTAAAGTTCACCCAACAAGCGACAATTTGCTCCATCATAGAACCGGTGTCACCGATTCAAAGTTCAAATTCCGAAGTTTTGTTGACTACACATGGGAAGCTCAACAAGGCACAGGGAGAATGATTTCTACCCACATCAGTGGAAAATTTATAGCATACGTAGTGAAAGGTAAAATAGGCTACTTACATGGCATTATTGGCATTTGAAAAATTAAAATTAAGTGTTGTTATTAACGACTGAATTTTGCACAGTTAATCATCAAGGAGCAGTTAGAGTAGTGGACTTGGACACTAACGAAAGAGCCTTGATGAAAGGCGCTAAAGGTCTTATCAGAGATGTAGAATTTATTCACAAGACTGATCCTCTAGTTGTTGGATTCATAGATGAATTTGGAACCTTCTTCGTCATGAGAGTCACTAAAGATATAAATACGAATAAATTGCTGTAAGGATGTATAAATGTTCTCGGCATTCATAAGTTGGTAAATTTTGTTATTTATGTTAAGTGGGTCTGATATGGTTTATTACTGATATTTTAGACACTCTAAAATACTTCAAGTTAGTCTGGAAGGATCTATGCAGAAAAACGATATGAGGAGGTTTATTTGGTGTAAATACGTTCCTGACGACAATTATGACATCGCATCTCCTAGAGATTGCGCTTATCATTTTGCTGTTTTACAAAATGACGTAGTAAGTGTGTCCTCTGTAAACCTCCTGTAAACTATTTTTGGAACACTAAGTATTAATTGAAGTTATCTACAAAAGAACTGTTGTTTATATTTAGGTCTATGTCATGAACTTGGTTCAAGTAGTTCACAAATATGGAGAAAATGATCTAACATTGAACCAAATTAGGGGTAACTTCATGACCATTGATGCACATTCGGATTCTGTGGTAGATGCATCATTTGCCCCTGACGGAACGGCCCTGGCCACCGCGTCTAAGGACGGAACTGTTAAATTTTTTCAAGTTTATTTGATAGGCGAAGAAACACCTCGGTGTCTTTATTCCTGGGCTCCTCACAAAGGCCGCCCTGTGGCAAAAATATTTTTTCTTGACGATCATAGCATTGGATCTGCTCCAGAGTAAGTACTAAATACTAACAAAATTTGCTACCACTGTTTATATTATGGTAATTTAATTGCAATCATAATTTTTGTTACCGTCAGATCTCAGTACTGGAAATACATGATTACAGCCACTGAACATATGACTGAACTCAAACTATGGACTTGCAAAACTTGGGAATGTTTGCAAACACTTCAGTTTTCAAATACTGGGCCAGTGGGTACTCAACTCAAAATGGAAATTGACATTTCAGCTCATCTATTAGTGATGACCGAATCGAATCGAAAGGTAGGTTATTGTATTTGGACCTGATAAAACTGAACTTAAAAATGGTTATATAACTTCGGTTACTTTTGATTTCTTTGTAGTTATTGTACACAGTGCATCTAAAACACGACGATGAAAACGCCCGTGTGGATTGGATTAAGGAATTTATATTGCCTTTCAATATGCTCAGCTTCAATGTCCACGTTGGAAGTTTAGTTAGTCATCCGCAATTAGTTGAAAAAGGATATGAAGAATACTGTACGATATTTTAGTTTTAATACTTATTTAAATCTTTTAATTCAAATATTTTGTTTCCAGCTCTGTTTACAAAACCATAAATTGAAATGTAAATACTTTTTAACTATATATTTAGTTCCTGATGGGACTATGGACATCAGTCAATCTGAAGACTATGCAGTTTTAGAGATGTATTTTGTTCAACCCAAATCTTTGCAGCAAGGAACAATTGCCTTTAGACCTCCAAATGCAATATCCCGAGCCAATGGGCATAGTCGCACATCTTTCAATTCCACCACCGATGATGAATGTATGATTGCTATAATTATCTCAAAAACTTTTGCTCAAAAATATTAAAAGATTAATTCCGTTTCGACTTTGAAGCAAAATGGCAGTTTTCTACTTTTTATTTTTATTACAGTAATGAAAACAGTTTTTAAATAATTTTCAGTGGCAGATATAACGCGCAATTCAAGAGAATCTTCCGTAGACGGAGAACTAACTGATGGCGCTCGACTGGCCAGTCTATTGACAACTAAGAGTACAGTTGCTCTCGCAATTTCGGCCAGTAGATCAAGTTCTCGTGACAAAGAAAGACACAGTCCATTGTCTGGGGCCGATAATATGATTTCTCCCAATTCTGTCTCATCCGGCCGGGCACCGCAAACGGTGACTCAAATGACTGAACAATTAAGCAATATGATGGGTTTACTTTCGGGGGGTGGTATAAACAATATTCCAGCACTTAATCAACGAACGCGGTCCAGAAGTCGCAGTCCACGTCTCTTAGGAACGGATCCTACTGATGAAGATGGTCAAGTGAATGGACACGTCGCCCCTCCTCTCATTCGGGCTGCAAGTAGAAACGGAGATGCTAGTAAGACGTCTTCGTCTTCAAGTCCCAGTCGAGAAGTGGAAGAAATTCTAAGCCCCAAAAACACGGATATGAGTAAGATTCGTTAATGTCGTTTACTATTTGTATAAGGTGTTTGCTGGTGTACACTGGACTCCAAATATGCTTAAGAACCCCGGGTGAGCGAAATTTTCAATTTTGAAGAAAATTGTGGGTTAAAATGGTAGAGGTGGTTTTTTCTACCCACAAAGGTGAATTGTTCCAATTTAAAGTACTATTATATATTCGTAAGAAGTGCTGTTAGAAAATTAGAACAGGCCACTTTCCGCTGATTATGGGCATTATCGGCATTGAAAAATAGTATTGACTCCTTTTTTTATGCGCTAATTTCTCTGATTGGTTCACCGTGAGTTCACCGTACACCGAGGCAAAGTAGCATTAGCAGTGCCAAGAAGCATAAACTGTAGTCATAGCGTAGTTTATGCTTCTTGAGCAGTGCTAAGCATATTCTAGCTTTCCATATTTCTTGTTGAAATGCCATAGTAATTACCAATAATTTTTTGACAGTTGGTCACTCTAGTTTGGAGAATATGATTTTGGTAAACGCAGCTGTGGATATTGAGGGGAATGTTCCTGATCTTACAAATGCTCCTACATCACTTAAGATTGTGGCTAAAAATAAATGTACAACTGGAATAGACACCATGCCTCAATTACCTCAAGTCTTAGAGCAAGTAAATAGCATTATGGACATGATGAAAGCTCAATCGCTTGAAATAAAAGTAAGTTTCTTACAAAATAAAGTTTTTTAAGCTTTATTGAGTGACTATTTTTGATTTGCCAATTGATTCTAAAATCAGGAGCTGAGAAACGAAGTTAGTCGATTACACATGGCGCAGTCCGCAGGTACAAAAGGATTGGATGAAACTCAGCTTTCGCGTTTCATGGAAAAGCAAAGTCAAGGATACAATAGTCGTGTCGAAGAACTACTTCGTGAAGTATTGGTACTAAAATAAGGATATTTTATGCATCTATTTGTATTTTATTATATTTAAGGAGTAACTGTTTAACTTAGACTTAATCTAATTGTTACTTAATGTTTACACAGCACAAGCAAAACCAAGCTAATACTTCTTCATCCAATATTCCTGCTAATCTAGCTGATGTTTTAGCAGCAAGTATAGGCAAAATTGTAAAATCTGAAATCGAACTTAACGTCCTACCAGGTTAGTGTGCTAGCTGTTAGTGAAGTTGAGATTTTACCGGTAAATATTTTTGGCGAATTACAAGGACGTAATAAATTACCTTGTTTTTAAATAGCTATTATAAATGAATTCGAGCCTACGCGAAGCAATATTCACGGAGAAGTTAAAAAATTAGTTACTGTGGCTGAAGCAAAACTCAAGCAAGAAATGACCCAAATAATTCAGAGCCAAGTGAGTAATCATGTCGTTCTTCGACTGTGTTAATTTATACAGCGTTTGCGGTTTTTAAGTGTGATTTTATTTCTTTGATACTTAGGAGTTTCGTCGAATACTAATTCCAGACGTAGGCAGCGCCATAAAAGGGATTTGCGAGGGAGTTGTTAGTGAAATGTTCATTTCCCAAATGCTTCCACGATTTGAGAAGTCTTTGCAAGGAATATATGGCCAGATAAATGATACTTTCAACAAGGGCACAAAAGAATGTATGCAATGTTATAACTTTTCAGTTTTTTAAATATCGGGATTGAGATTATGAAATATAAATGTTTTGCAGATATAATTGGACTGGAATCTGTTTTGGAGCACGAGAGAAAGCACGACAATATACAAGAATATATCAAAATGCAAATAAATAATTTGCATGACAGCTTAGTGTCGAGTTTACAGTCGCAAACGGAAAATCTCGTGTCTCGTACTACCGGAGGATTACAAGAAAGTATTGTAAAGCAAATGCAAGATACTCTGTCCGGTGAACTGACAAAAGCATTTAAAGAGCAACAGCGTTATTTCGACGTCTCTGTTATGACAAGAGCTCTGACTCCAGCGGTTTCTGTCTCTGACCATATGATGGGGGCTCCTGGGGGAAGCGATCCTGCTATGATGCAAAAGCAGTTGGTCCAAATGGTTAAAAATGGAGAAATTGCTGGTGCATTCGCTCAGGTATGTAATTAATCAATGATTTTTGATTTGATAGACAATTTAAGGAGGCTCTCCCACCCACGCCTGCATAGCAACCACAACCACACTGGCCTATCTAAATGCATGTTAAAAATTGTTTTACATCCGGCTTTATTCTTCCCGTAGGATAAGCCCGATTTTTATGGGACTTACATTTTTGGAATCCAGGAATATCCAGTAACAGATTCTACAATTCTGATGTTTGATATTGATTCTTTAAATGGTTTTAAAAAATCTAATTCCTAAAAATGGGACAATTTAAAAATTTCTTTAGGAATTAGATTTTTTAAAAACTATTTAAAGGAACAATGACAAACATCAGAATTATAGAATCTGCTTATGGATATTCCTGAATTCCAAATCTGTAAGTACCATCAAAATCAACTGCTTGGTTCGGGAGGAATTTCGCCAAATGTAACGGCAGTTTTAACATGCATTTTGATACTCCCTTGTGGTTGCTATGTAGGTGTGTAGTCCATACTTAAACCTCATAGCATTTTAAAACTGGATAATCATTAACCATTAATTTCAAGCAATGTGGAAATTTATATTGAAGCAATTCGCAGTGCAAATGAAAGCAATTTTTCACATTGCAACATTCTTTATTGGTCACTAAATGGCATCCTAATGTACTTACTGAACTGATGTCATTGTCTTTGTTTTACATAGGCAATTCATTTTGGAGACAACAATATATTGATGTATTTATGTAAAAATGTAAGTCCTGGTAAAGTTTTTACTTCTAAACTTCCAACTGCCACCCATTTGGCTTTACTGCAACATATGGCAAGTGACATTCTTCAAGACACAGAAACTAAATTAAGGTGAGTATATAGAAACAACAAAAATAGACCATAAATAGACAATTCTCATTTTAATATTATGTGTAATAATTTTTGTGTTGAATTTAAATAGTTACCTACAATGCGCCATGGGTTCATTGGATCTTAATGACCGCAATACCTTACAATGTGTTTCTCGAGTGGTGCCAGTGTTCCAGGTTGCAGTATCGAGATATCAAGCTCTAAATCCAGACAGTAAGCTAATTGGCAGCATGAAACTTTTGGAAATGGCTTTTGTAGGTGTGGGTGGCCAAATGCAACTTCAATCTCCCCATTCTGCAGCGGATTTCAGTCGCCATCAATCATTAGGGGGTAAAATGTGAGCCATACCCTTGCTTGAGATGTATTATAAAAACGACAAAAACAATACGGCAACTGAACCGTAGAGTTTAATGCTTCTTGTAAGTATACACTACTGTAAATTGTAAAATGTAAACAACCCACTACTATTACGTAATTCCCTAAATCCATCAAAACTGACATCTTGCAAATGCTAAAATTAAAAGTGATTAACGAATGGAACTTTTCTGTCTACTTATTAAATGTACACTTATGAAAAACTTTAAGCTGCCTTTTGTGAATAGTAAGCAAGATGTTTTTTTTAATTTTTAAGTTATTGAGCATGCATATTGGAGGGAAATGAATTCTTCAATAGTTTGCCAATATTCTTGTTGTCTTATTCACGCTGTTTTAACTGAAGATAAGTGTTTGGTTAATTTTATCTGTTGTATTGTACCATTGCTAGTTAATTTTCCAAGGAGTGTGGTTGGTTAAAGGGAGCTAATGTAATCAGTGAAGGCAGAAAAAAGAGTGAGAGTGTAAATACATTAGGAAAGGGTAATAGATAGAATGTGTGAATTATTTTTAGTACCTTTGCTATGTATTTATTTATTTTTTGAGTATTATCTATAGGCATATTTTGCATGAATTGAATATTGATTTAGTGTAATATGTAATTTTACAGTGCCTATATTCTTTGATTAGATACATTATATAGTTACTTATATGCTTGTGATTTTGAAATACATCTCGCCAGTTCAGTATCGAAGTTGATGTTGTTTGCCTTATCAAACTAGATTTCATGAGACAAGACGCAGAAATGTTGACTGTGCTGACTGATTACGATGATTACATTTTATGTATTAAGGAAATTAAACCTCTATGGTTGTTACGATGAATTTGTGGTTCTGTGGATTCATTGCATTCTGTTGTACATTATGGTAATGTTCTACAAGCAAGAAACCATTCTGCACGGTTTTTATACAAAAACATACTACCATTATAATTATTATAGTAATATGTAGAGTACCATAGTATATTTACTATGTACCATTTATTTATACACTAATTACATCTGATTATTATAACTGACAGTAACTTTAATACATAAATAAAACCATGCTGTCTATCCAAAAACAACTTGGTCCGATCGTAAATATATCTTAGCATTAACCGAAGCGAATATTAATTCTAAGATGTTCACATTAAATCATCACTTTTGTCGAAAGTATGATTTGATGGATTATAAGTAATAACTTCAGTTCGTATTGCTTCAATTTTGCTGCTTTCACCAGCCACAATTTGGTAGACAGCAGTGGTGGGAGGAGTGAAATTAGCAATGGAAACTGGGATCGTTGGAAAAGTCGGTGTACCTTTTGCACTGCCTGATTCAACAATTGCTGGCACTTTATCAGAAGGGAACACAGGGATTGGTGGGTGCAAAGTAGGATCTGAATGTTGTCTCATGTGACACCGGAGAGAATCTTCCCTCACAAAAGCCACTGGACAAATTGAACATTCAAATATTTGGGCACTATGTGCTTGTACTGGTTTTCTTTTCTTCGCTGGAACTTTCGGTTGGCTTAAACCCATCCCTTCACTACTCCCGTCTTCACTATGCACTTTTCTCATGTGAAAAGCAAATGATTCTGTAAAGTATTAATAATTATTGAAATTTTATTAAAGTTTAAAATTTTGGTTTCCATTTCATTTTTAATATTTAATAATAAAAACCCACTCATAGTGTCTCCTTTGAAAGAGCATAACTTGCAGGCGAAGTGGAATGGGAGATTCACTTTTCCTTTTCCTGACGACCGAGTGGTCCTTTTAGGCTTGTTATTTACCGTGCATTCGCCTTCGAAATTATTTTGGGCAGTTATTTCATCTGAAGGAACATCGTCCGCGAAAACAAATGACTCTTTGACTGATTGCGGGTATTGTGACAGATCTTCAGTTTTCTCAACAGAAGCTTTATGGTACTTTTTCATATGAGTTTTAAGGTTACATTTAACAGCGGCTTTGTAGTCACAGAGTTCACAAGCGTACGGCTTCTCTCCAGTATGTAGCCTTAAATGTCGCTGTAGGTCTGAAGGAGTCTTAAAGGCCGCATCACACCCTTCGTGCATGCACACATAAGGGGTGTCCCCTGCACAGAAACAAATAATAGCTTAATTTCTGAATAATTTTTTTACATCTTTGCTTTGCATATGAATTTTTCCATACCTGTGTGATATCGCAAATGTACAACTAATTGAGATGAGTCTTTAGCGCTGTAAGGACAAACTTGGCACCTAAAGTCAGATTAAATAGATGTACAATCTTTACAAACCAGTAATTAGCTTTTGACTATTAGTGCTGTGTGCACCCACAAACTCGGTTTCTACAAAGGAAATCTGCTTTCTCCTCTAACAGAACGAAATTGATCACAATCCTTTGAAGGGAAAGTATTTTTCCGAATACAGAGATTAAGAAATTGTGAAATAAAATACGTACTTGTAAGGCCGTTCGTCAGTATGGGTCCTTATATGCTTTTTAAGACTGCCTGAATCAACGGCTGCATATTCGCACATAGTGCACTTATAGGGTCGATCTCCATCATGTATCCGAATGTGCATACGAAGTTTGTCATAACGGCTGAAGGATTTGGCACATCTATCGCAAGCGTAAGGTTTTTCTCCTATAAAAATACAGCAAAGCAACATTACACATTACCAAATATACTTTAAGTAATAAAAGTAATCATCTTTAAAAACGTTATGATAATCACCCGTGTGTTTCCTATTATGCCTTGTGAGATCTTTCGCATAGGGAGTCGAGTACGGACAGTTTATTACTGCACAAAAAAACTTTTTCTTAGGGGCCGCTTGCTCTCTTTGTGAAGGTGCGGGCCTAACAGGTCCTATTATGAATTCATGTGCAAATTAAATCCAAATACAATGCAATGGGCTCTTTAACTATGACCACATTAAATTAAAACAAGATTTTTGTTACAATCACGCTAACCATTGGAGCCTGAAGGGTAGAGTGACTGTCTAGCATCCTTAACTGATAGAGAATTTCGCTTCTTAGGATGAGCTTTCGGTGCTTTCTGAATGACTGCAATGTTAGTACAATTTACTGTAGCTTTAGGTGTTGCTACTTCGCTTTCGTCCATGGATATTCCTAAAACTTCTTCCTCTCCGTTTTCTAATTCTTGTGAATCGCTTAATTCGTTCATATTTCACGCTTGACACTAATGGGAGAGACTCTTTTAATGGGTCGTGACAGTGACATAGAATATGGACAAGTGAACTTTCCTTCTGATATGCTTGTAAACAGCTGTTGTCTCTGCCGCACCGCATACAAGGCTGGCCATATTTTTAAAATTCATAATAATTAGTTCATAGTTATTAGGTTTCGTAAACAGATTATTTGCAGTCCTGCAGCAGTTATTGCGACACAATGTGGGTATGTTTTATAATATTATAAATGTTTCTTATGTACTCATTACTCATACTCATGATTATTTGAAATATTAACTACAGTTGTGAAACTTTCTCTAGTAAATGGAAGAGGGAAAGTGTTAAGGGAAAATGTTCCTTTTCCGTATGGTTAATTAGACTGTTAATTTGTATTCCCTGTGTTGTCTTAGCTAAATTAAGTGACAACCTATTTGGCGAACAGAAGTGAGACGAGAACTACTTAAGTTTCCCTCAAATTCATAGCGGTAATTCACTTCAAATGTGTTGCTGAGCTGCTTGAAGAACTTTGTCCAGAATTCTAGGATTTATTTATTTCGTTTAAAATACAGCAGACTTGGACTTGACCGGATATTATTGTCACTACCACACAAGCTCAACAACCAAAACATGTTTTCAGTTTTCAAGATTTCCATAATTAGCCCCGAAGTGAACACAATTTGCCACCAACTCAGCTGAGTCTACAGTCTACTAACAACTATTCAAATACCCTAGTAGTCTGACTTCACCGGTGGTGAATAGTTGACATTCAGTGAATGGTGAATTTCGCCAAATCCAATTATTATTAACATGGCATTTAATATTTCTAGCTTGTTTCGGCTACGACAAAGCTATTCTAAGGTTTCATCACAATTTGATGTTATTTCTGGTAATCTGCATTGTTTAACAGGGACCAATAGTGGGTGTACCAGTTATATATTTCAGAGGTTGGCATTCAATAATTTTAAAAAAATTATTGCCCTTTTAAAATACATATGTGACCTAATATTTAATATTGAATATAGCTTCTATTTGGATCATGATCATTGACTAAAGAATGCTTCATTTTTTAGTGCTTATTTACAGCATACCAGGGAAATGTCTCGTGTGAAAACCCGGCATACTCATCCGAGACACACTTGGCCAGTTAAAAGGCGAGAGGTAAAATAACAAGAACTATCTGTTTTTGCCGAATTTTATTATATGTATCAATATTTGATTCGAAGGTAATACTTACAAAATTTAAATTGTGTTGCAGAGAAATGATCAAGAATTAATAAAAGATAATGAAGAATTCGTCAAGCAAGTCATTTTAGATAGATTTGGACCAGCTACCACTTCTTATGAAACTGGAATGCCATTTGTTAGTCCTCTTAAGCAAATTGTCCACGAACGGGGAGAATGGACACCGAGAACGATACGAGTGGGTGTAGTTGCTAGAAAATTGGGATCTCATCCGATATGGGACAAGACGGGAAGGAAATGGAGGACTACACTTTTACAGGTTAGTTTGTTAGTTTGAATCTCATATTTCTAATTTTATTCAATTTTACTCAATTTTATGTAATAAAAATGTGGAGCTGAGCTAAGGTGATCTGCTGGTTTACACAGGTGACAGACAACCATGTCATTAGATATATTCCACCCGATGTAACTCAGAAAAATTACGGAAACAGATTTAATGAAGGGCTGGGGCTTATGATTGTTGGTGCTGATAGCACTGATCCAACAATATTTACGAAGGAATATTGTGGCCTGTTCAATGAAAGTGGAACGTTACCCAAAAAGAAGCTCAAACGATTTCCAATTACACCGAATGCATACTTACCACCCGGAACCCCTCTTTATGCCTCTCATTATTTGCCTGGACAGCTGGTGGATATTTATGGATTCACGTAATTGCTTGCTAATATTAGTCTAGTTGCCTGTTTTTAAAATTGTTTATTTTCACTTCCTAATGAAAAAGGTAAACAAAATATTAACAATATTCCTTACTATTCATAGAATAAGACGAGGTTTTCAAGGGGTGATGAAAAGGTGGGGATTTCACGGTATGCCAGCCACTCATGGAGTTACTAAATCTCACCGGAGAGGAGGAAATATTGGAGGTGGTGGCGAAAAAGGTCGAGTATGGCCTGGAACTAAAATGCCTGGTCATATGGGCGGAGATTTAAGATTTTTACGGGCTGTTCCGGTATGATAATATTATAATGTAATTTAGCCTTGTTTCATAAAGATTGAAGATAAGATGTCGGTGTGATCGAGGCTAGCGTCACATAGAAAAGAATGTCTAAGCCACTAATGCAAAATATTATTGACTTAATGAAGTATGTCAAAAGCAGAAGATACTATTTATGATATTGCGTAGGAGAACATTCTTCGACTTCATTGCACAGCGCAGATGAGGTGCTCACTGACCATTCAATTTTAATTATCCCATTTCGGTTGGTTGCCGTAAAAATTAGGCTTACGAGAAAAATACATTTTACATTTAGTAGCCAGAAGCACCGACGCCGGCGCAGTTTACAAAAAATGTTCCTAGACCATGCCTAATATACATGGGTTTACATGATTTATGATAAATAATAGTAATATTTTTTTTGCATTCAGATCTTGAGGATCAACACTAAGTATAACGTCATCTATGTGAAAGGCGATTCTATTCCAGGAGAGGTCGGTGCTTACGTAACTATTCGGGACAGTTTTTATCGCCCGAAGTAAGAATGACATTTATAAATAACAATTGATATATGAAAAGACTAGGTTTTAATTTAATGTGTTGTTTGAATGTTAGGGGAGAGTTGATTGTTCCCCCATTTCCAACTTTTTATCCAGAAGAGGTTCCAGAATCTTTAACCGAGGATCAGTGGGCTCCGGATTGGCACAATTATGGTGACCCTTCAATAAACTTTGAGGAGAAGCGATAACGACCTGTTGTATGATGGATCTTTTAAAAAATAATTGATCATATTTGTTAGCCCTAATGTTAACTTTTCATCTGTACTGTTGCCAGTTACAGTTTAGAATTTGAACTGAAATTATAGTCAATAAAAGAAATTTTCTTTCACTGAATTGTGATAATGGCATTTTAATTTTATCTCTTGGATCTTTATTCAACTATACTTATCTCAATTCAATTAAGTGGTACAAATATATAAATAATTTTAATTCTAACACACATTGTTTACATTTTTGATGCTTAGAATACAATCTTGAAAGACATAGGTAGAATATCTAATTCAAAATTAAGAAGAGCAATTGTGCCAGTTTTCTCAAAATCAGGAACCGAAATGATTTTTACACCATTCCAATTTTCTACTCCAAAGGAGTTTTGATTTCCTATGGCAAATATATGAGGCAAAACTCCTTTCAGAGAGAAGAAATCCTCGCTGCTGCCTGAGCACAGTGGAATGATTTGTTGACTTGTAGGATTCAAATGAGACCATTCTAATAATTTTTTTCCCATTTTCAGTGGACATCTAATATTACATGCCTTCATTGCGTCTTTCACATTTCTTCCACTAGTAAGTACTAATTGAATACTTTCCCCTTCAGGAACAGATTTTGGTGGCTCATAGTTTTCCAACGCGGGATTTGTTACTGAAACTTTGAGATTTGCGGGGTTGCTTAATTTGCGGAAATTAGTCTTTTGATTTGACATCGGTAGGATCATGGAATGTACTGGCGGCTGTGGAAGAGTTGGCGTACATGTTGGTTCGTTGTCTCCAGGAACGAAAAAAACCTCCATGGTATCCTATAAATCAAAACACATGAAAATTTTTCGACAACACCAGCCCGAATACAGCGTTACCATTTTTTGGTTCTGTGAATTTTAGATACCATATCTGGCATATTTTTATAAGTACGTATGCAATATGTAATGCATACATAAAAGGTAAGCTATTTTTGTGCTAGCTACTTATAATTTAATTATTAGTTATTTGTGCTATTGCACAAATAACGTCACATAAACTTACAGAAAGCTGAGCAATAAAACAATCCACCAATTTAGCAGTTTCAACCATCATATCCATAGATTCAGCACTATTTCTCTTCCTATTTGAACAAAAGACGTTTCCCAAAATAAATGCCCGCGTTTTGCGCTTGACTATATGTTCTTGTTCTGCTGGACATCCTGCCAGTCCTTGCAGATATTCTAATAGTAAGTTTCTGTGAATAAAATCTTCAGCAATCCTGCCAATATGGAGACCGGATAGAAACACCTACATAAGAACAGACCATCTAGGTTATAACTAATATCAAAAATTGATAATATAGTAATAAAAGTGACAATTAAAAGCATACCATTTCTATATTATGAAATTTCGAAACAAGAGGCCAGACAGCAGGGGCCGAAGTTGGGAACACGATATCTTCTACAATAAAATGTTTTTGCAAAATAGACCCTTTAATAGCGCAGGCAATCCCTGATACCATTTCGCGCGGTGAGAGATGACTTGGTAACTTTAGCTGAATTCGTGATGTATGGTCAATTAAAAATATACTATCTTCGTTATCAGCTCCAAAGGATTCTTTATGGTGCATTGTTAAAGGCAGAACACCGATTTTCTTGCACATGTGTTGCATTTCAGAATAGTTAACACGTTGATATTTGACTATTGCCCCTATTAATACTGGTAAATTCACATAATACTTTATTTAATATTAATTTCCAGAAAGTTTTTTAATTCCCCTGTTACAATAAACTACTTGATAAAATTAATTTTACCTATTGACTCGCGTGGTTTCGCTAATTCAACGTCAGTGACAACTTGACGCTCACATGAGAATGCAGGATCATTAGTTTCTGGAGAAGATGCTAATAATGCAGATAATATTTTAATGTGCTCCTGTAGAGCACTGCGGATTTCGCTTTTGAAATTAATTGTTGGCCATGCTAAGCACGCCTTTTCTTCAAGAAACTCACGAAAACTATCGATTCTCGACTGATAAGTGTGATTAACATCTGGACAATTTCTAAAATCTCGTGGAATTGCTGTGTTTTGCTCACTGTGTCTCAAAATTTCATACAATCCTACACGTCTATTAGCTTTAGTTAGCAAATGCTCCCATAAAGGAAACAAATTATCGTGTATTACTATGTTGTTTTGGGGCCCGCTGTCATTTGCGACACTAGGAAAATCCATTGTTCTTCAATAAACCCCAAATTTTTCTGCAGTACGTATTAAAGCCTCTTCCAGAAATAAGCCCTAAAACTGACAATTCGGAAGAAATAAACTTATTTTATGCCGTAGCCGGACGAAAGTCTAAAGTGAGATAAGAAACTCCGTCCCTGCCCTTTCGCTCGCTGTTGTAATATCGACATGGCTTAGTTTAGCTAGATTGAACAAAATCACACACACACACAAGCAAAAGTTAGAGAAAGTACTTTCTCCTTTCCAATTTCTTATTATAAAGATGCAATTAATTCATAAGTGTCTTGTCAAGATCAATAAAGTATGTTTTCTTTATTTTGTGTACAATTATCTCGGATACAGTATAGATTTACTAATTTTTGAAATATAATGGCACACAGGCCCATATTATTCTATTGCAAAATGTGAAAGCGAAAATGTGAAGAAAATTACATTTTTCTGTGTCCAGGTATTTAATTGTAGCTAGCACCATTTAATTAATACTCACGGTGTCCTTTAAAGGTACAGATAAATATTATGTGCTCTTGAAGACAATCATTATGTCAATTAGTCAAGTCGCAAGAACAATTAATAATTAGTCAACTCAACAGGCTAATTAAAAACATCTACGCTTTAAGATTCACAAGTTTAAAGCTCATACAGTTAAAGTTTTCAATATAATTTTCATAGATAGAAAGAGACACGAGATTTGTATCGCTTGGACCAAACAATAGTAAATTTCTTGACTAACAATCAGACGTATTTATAACCATTGGGCATTTTAGCAAGCAGCTTCATATAGATGACAACCTTTTACTTAGTTACTTGATGCATGGCATGAGCAAGATATTCAACATTTTTTGTTGTGATTCCTACAATGGCAATACGACCGTCCTTCGTCAGATACACGCTATGCTCACTGATCAACTTTCCAACTTGTTCTGGAGTCATTCCAGTGAAGCAGAACATGCCGATCTGGTCGGTGATATGAGACCAATCCTTCGTTGATCCTTCTTTCACCAAATTAGCTTTCAGTTGATTTCTCATATTGATAACACGATCCGCCATACCCTTTACTTCAGTCAACCTTAATTCCGAAAAAATAGTTACATTACTGATATTAATCTCTTACTTGGTACATTTATTTATTTATTAGTACTTTATTTACCATTGCGCTCTTAAAGCAGAATCGTGTAAAACTTCGGCAGCAATACGTGCTCCATGAATGGGTGGATTGGAATACATTGGTCGAATTAGAATTTTTAATTGAGACATCACTGTATCAGCTTCAGCCTTAGAGCCGGTGACGAAAGAAAATGCCCCAACACGCTCACCTGTTTCAAATGCAATAGAGATTCAATTCACAGTCCATTACTGACATGCAATTCGGCATACTTATTTGGGAACAATAATTTTAATATTCCTCTCATTCAACAAATCCCTCTTTCTAGGTTTAAATGTACACTTACCGTACAGTCCCATGTTTTTAGCAAAAGACTGAGCCAGCGCAATTTGATGACCGTCTTTCAAAAATAATCTCACAGCAGCAGCATCCTTATTAATGTCACCTGGTTATTGTAAATAAGAGATTTTAATTATTTGATTTTGATTGAATTGAAATGAGAAAGTGTAAATAATTGACATAGTAAGATCAATCTTAAAGCTAAGGTAATTGATTATAATATAATTACCAGAAGCAAAGCCTTGATAAGCCATATCAAAGAAAGGGAACAATTTCTTATCCTTGATAAGTTTAGAAAGTTCTGCCCACTGTTCAGGGCGCGGGTCAACACCAGTAGGATTGTGGGCGCAAGCATGAAGTAAAATGATAGATTTTTCTGGAATCTTCTTGATGTCATCTAATGCTCCAGCAAAATCAAAACCACAGGTTTTCGGATCGTAATACTTGTATGTTTTTACTTGAAGCCCGGCATGTTTGAACAAAGGTATATGATTTCCCCAAGTAGGAGCAGGTAAATAAATATCTTTATTTCCTGGGAACCATTTTTCCAAGAAAGCGCCTCCAATTCTCAAGGATCCAGTACCACTGATAGCTTGTACAGTAGCGTTCTAAAGTGGATGATAAAATAAAAATCACAATTTTAGTAATCACAGTTAAGGAACACTACGTTAAATTAAAACGCGTACCAGTCCATTAGCTACGTATTCATTGTTGTCTCCTAAAGCGAGATTTATTGCCCCTTTAGTAAAATCAGCTAAGCCACTAATAGGAGCGTATTCTTTGTCCAGTCCCTTCTTGGCAACATTCATTTCAGCCTAGAATTAAACATATTATTTATTATAATCCAACCCAATCTACTTTAGTTACACAAAACTTAAACTTAAATTTAAAACTCATATAATTGACCTGTTTCACACTGGGTAGAACATAGGGCTTTCCTTGATCATCTCGATATGCTCCAACACCTAAATTAATTTTCTTGGGGTTTGTATCTTTCTTGAAAGCTTCCGTAACTCCCAAAATTGGATCTGGAGGACCCATTTCTACACCGGACCACCATGATCTGTATGTAATAATACATTATTCACTATCATAACAACAATAACAAGACTTATAATTCTGTTTTTGCGCTTAACAGTTATTTCTTTGTATAATAATAATTATTGCATAAAAATGAAATTAAAAAATTACCCTGCCCGTACTCCAACAAGATTCTTGGCCTGACTCTTGTACAGAACATTGCAAATATTCCTGGAGTGCATATTGCTAATCGTTTCTACCGTATCCTACCGGCAACAATGATAATGACTATGAAGTTTCTTAAATGCCAAAAGTGTAACAATAAAACTTCACAATTCACACAATTGCTATTGAACCGACTGGAAATGGGAAGGACAAGAGTCAGAAAGAACAGTTTAACACTTGACTCTACTGAACTAGTCACATAAAGGACAAGGACAAGATACAGAAATTAACATACTATATATACATAATCCGAGAACTGTTATAAATGTAAAATAGCTTTAATACACGCTCGAGAGTGGCACTATACGTATATCGAGATAAGATAACCATGCAAAACTACCCAGATATATTTTTAAGCAGCATGTGAGTTTGTGAGATGTGTGCACTTGTAGCTTGTATAGCATCAGCATCACACTATTATGTGCAAAAGAGTATATCGGCAAGAGACTAAAGTCATATGCAGTGCAGAAGTTGTGGGGTCAGGGTAGGTACACGAAACCCGAAAGGTATATACCCGAACCCGAGAGCGTGTATACCCGAAACCCGAAAGGGTATATACCCGAACCCGAAAGCGTATATACCCGAACCCGAAAGGGCATATACCCGAACCCGAAAGCGTATATACCCGAACCAGAAAGGGTATATACCCGAACCCGAATAACTTATTTTCGGAATTTTTTCCCCCCAAAACACCCGAAACCTGAAAGTTTCGCAGGCAACAATAGTATGTTGTCGAAGTGTGTTGTTATTAAAATCGACAACCCCATTTAGTGGTACTTTGTCCTAATTAATCAATATTACACTTAATTAAACCAACATTGTTACAACTTGTCCAAATAAGAAGTATATAGTCAAAACAAGCCGTAATTGATAGAAATCTGTATTGTTTAGTCAATACAAGTATTAATCAATCAAAATAATCCATTTGTGTGAAACAAGTGTTGATTAGGGTTAACATACTGCAATTATTAAAAGTACAAAAAGACTAAACAATGCAGATTTCTATAAAATACGGCTTGTTTTGACTATATACTTCTTATTTGGACAAGTTGTAACAATTTTGGTTTAATTAAGTGTAATATTGATTAATTAGGACAAAGTACCACTAAATGGGGTAGTGGATTTTAATAACACACTTCGACTACATACTAGTGTTGCCTGCGAAATTTTCAGGTTTCGGGTGTTTTGGGGGAAAAAAATTCCGAAAATAAGTCATTCGGGTTAGGGTATATACGCTTTCGGGTTCGGGTATATACGCTTTCGGGTTCGGGTATATGCCCTTTCGGGTTCGGGTATATACGCTTTCGGGTTCGGGTATATACGCTTTCGGGTTCGGGTATATACCTTTCGGGTTTCGTGTACCTACCCTGACCCGAAGTTGTGGATGTAAGCTGTTGTAATCAAGATTTTCAGTCAGAGAGGCAAGTCCAGGACAAGGTCAATTTGGAGCACGAGACTCGGAGATGCTAGCGAATCATGAGGTTCGGCTGCATGATAGTGTAGTAAGAAAACTACATTGCTCAATCAAACCGTGTTACATAATAAATAAAATAATAACATTTAACATGAATCGAATCAGTTCATTTCATTCCAATACTGGAGAATTGGAGATGTTACGAATACGAATATATACTACATACTTACATATAAGTAAATAGATGGAATTGTTATTCTCTGTGAGAATGAAAAAGTAAGGATGAACCATTTATTACAGGTTGCATACAGTTATGGATATGGATTAATGTATTTCTCATTTTTCCCTTTCCACAGATCAAAATGAATAATCAAACAAAAGTGTGTAGTGTTATACTAGTAAGGCTGTAGTAGCATATACTTGGTAGTATACTATTAGATATAAGTTCCATTCTCTCCATTCTGTGTTATAATACATTATCGTCTAAATGACAGTAGTTAATGACTCATTTAAATCAAAGTTATTATCT
Organism: Tomocerus qinae; assembly: GCA_020055645.1. Classification (NCBI taxonomy): domain Eukaryota; kingdom Metazoa; phylum Arthropoda; class Collembola; order Entomobryomorpha; family Tomoceridae; genus Tomocerus; species Tomocerus qinae. The sequence continues at coordinate 14,052,534 of CM034547.1, read as the reverse complement.
TTAATTATTGACACCCCTATCCAGACAGACCAACCAGTAGCTTATAACCACACACACTGACTGACACTAAAACTGCGAAACTACATTATCATTGCATATGAGACAGGTTATCGAACTTGACGCATTGAATTGACTGAAATGTTAGATTAAAGCTATTTCTTCATAGCTACAGTTACAGTGCATACATATACCTTTCAAAATACATTTATATGATCGTGCATAACGTAAAACATTTTCACACCCCGAACTCATTTAAATTAAATAGAAATTGGGCATGGGATGCATGGGCTGGACGATATTCGCTATTATTTCTCCCTTTATGACATTTAGGGTTGCAATTGAAATGGCAATGTAAGTTGGTTCTATAAGGTTCTATATAATATGCACATTTTGCAGAAACCGGATTGTTACAGCAATAAAAATAGGATGATAGATAAAAGGAATTGCAACTTCATGTAATTTTTACACATTGATGATATTTATGTATTATAAATGCAAATATATACACGACACATAATATGATTTATATTGAACTTATATCACAACATTCACAACACTCCACTATTCATTCATCATTAAAGTAAAGGCTAAAAGAGATAAATAATCAACCACTGCATACTTCAAAATTCAAAAACTTTCACTCGACAGATATTAGCAACGTGAACAGAAGGGAATTAATTTTCAATGAATATTTAACAAATAATATACGTCTCAATAATTTAAATAAGTTAACAAAATTTTATACTACTTAATGACAAATATCACAATTCTGTATGCTTATCAGTGTGAATGTCCTCCTTTTTATCCTGACGAACTCTTTTAGTAAAATCCCTTATTTCCGTGTCGTAGCCTTTCCATTCAGGAACTATTCTTTGCGCAGCATCCAATTTTGGTTCTTTGGTTAAAGGATTATTGCACTAAGATAATAATAGCAGCATATGATTATATACCTCAGCAATATTTAGCATTAAGTTGGTAGTTGCCGGTCATACACTTACCAGATCAATAGTTTTAGCATATTTTTTGGATCCGGCATCGCACCAAGTTTCACACCATAACCATTCTTGTGGCAAACTTTTTATTCCTACTTGATGGATCATATTATTCGGTAAATCCTGAAAAACAAATACATTTTTGTGAATTTCAAAAATGCAGTAATTCAATTCTTACAAACAAGTGCAATAATTGACAATTACCTGGTCTAAATTGGAAAGGGAATTGGGATCTTGACTAAGAGCTTGATATTGACCACGTAATCTGTCTCCCGCCGCAATTCTTCGAAACCTAACCAAATCCACGACGTACCTACACGACGGAATGCGAAATACAATCACGTTAAAATCTTAAGATATGTTTAAATATTAAATTTTTTATAAAACTTGAAATACATGTAAGTATAATCATCGATTCTTACAAAGCTGAAATATGATATTTTCTTTTTCCTAAATGGGATTTCCAATAACCCTTTTTCCAAAATCTAAAACCTTCCATTTCTTCTCGAGAATCGCAGAAAGGAGTGTACCCATAAGGATTTCCTACAAAGTCAAAGCCACATTATTACCGTCTTAAAATATGAAATTGGATAACATCAAAAAAAACAAACAAAACAAACCTTCAAGATCCAAATCGAAAAGTTCTTTTAAATCCGTCCTTACTACTTGATCAGCATCGACAAACACAATTTTCTTCAAAGAAAGAGGGAAAAGTACATCCAAGAACAAAATTTTGTAGCCCCAGATAATTCGCTGTTTTTCTCGCTGAGGATTTAGCCAACGAGGCCAATGATACTGCACAAGTTCATATTCAAATCCATACTCCTTGGCCATTTCAGGTAAAATATCTTTCACAGTTGGGCTAAGATAATTCTTCAGGAACCAAAATTTGACTTTCGATCTGTAAATTAAACAATAATTAACTTATTCCGTGCAATAGTTTAGCCAAAATTTACAAATAGTTTCAACTTTTAAAAAACATACTGCGTATTTTTCAAAACGCTAAGCATCATAATCTTCAAAAGTCGCTCATACAAATGACCAGACGCTAATGAAAATATGTTGATAACATCATCCTCACTGTCTGACTTCTTCGCTCCAAAGTTAAACCATCCTATATTAATTGAAGAATTTACATTAAAAATAAAGAACTCTCGAAACCCCACTGAATCATAACTAATAATGTACTATGTACCTCCAGATTCTTGTTCGCTGTCTAATAGAGATGTCGTTTCTTGGCCAGGATTTCGCTTCACTTTGACCTTAACAACTATTGACTGGAAAGATTGAACAACAACAGGCTTCATATTGTGGGATTCTAACGAGAAGATCTCCTTTGATGGTCCTTCACGAAGTCCTAAATTCCATACTCCTGGTTCTGCCTTCAATTGGAAGTAGCCCTGAAATTCATTCAAAATTAAATTAATTAATCAGTAACTAAATATAAAATAGTATGCAAATATTGAAAATTTTCGAATTTATTAGATGAAACTCACTAAATTAGCCATAACAATAGTAGACTTTTCTCCACGGTCGAGATTTTCAACTAAAAAATAATTCATATTATTATATTAATGAGAACACTGAGACGGAATCAATGAGCAATGAATACCAGGACGATATACATCGTAAATATTTCAAAATACCATGGGTAGTTGATGACAAAGTGAATTGTAATCCTCTTGGGGGTGAACCTGTTTTGGATTCAAGGCAGTGCCCTTCGACAAGTAAATGTTCCAGCTCGTACACACTATCAACTGTAGAAGATAAATCCCTCAAACGAATATTATCTAAGTCATCAACACCTTTAACAGCTTCTACCATCCAATTGTCAGGGGCGTGGAAATTCTGAGTGAACAAGGGATCCCTTGGAATATCTTCGAACACAATCTTTTCTGACGGTTTTTGACCAGCTGAATATCGGAAATAGGATTTTAAAGGCAGTTCCGAATGCTTAGCAGGTGGATTAAAAACAATTTGCATTTTCAACCACTGTCCAACAGTTTCACGAGCTGCAGAGAGTATTGCAGCTATTTTCTGAGCTGTACGAGATGCAGGATCAATGACGATGGTAAGGTCAACATAAAAATCGTCATTTTCTTTACTACTGTCAATTTTGAACGAATTTTCGAATGATGGCATTGCAAAGCGCTTCGCATTTCGATTTTTGATAACAGGATTTCCCAGGGCAGCACAAACTCTCATAATGGTATCCGCATCCACATCGTTGTCTTCACCAACTGTAAATATTAGAATTTAACATTCAATCTATTTAACAGAAATCCATTTCCACAACATTTGGAGACAAAACATTAACTAACCAAAGTGTTTAGCACAGCTGTCGTAACTGAATTTTTCCACAAGAGCCCAATCTCCCAATTCAAAAAGGTCCTCATTACTCAGTGGCCCAATTAATCTTCCGTTGACCACCAAACCCTTTCCACCCACAGGGATTCCAATTAATTTCATAAATGTATCTGCATTGTCGAAAATTTCTTGTTCTGAACCACCTTCTCCAGGAAGCTCATTGTTGTATTCTTGGAGTATTTCTACCACTTTCTTCAGATCGTCAGCAGCAAAAGCGTCAAGAATCATCGTCTTGAATGCAGAGTCTTCCCGATCCGTTGGAATGAAGGCAATTCGAGAATGAGTAGAAGAATCTAGCAAAAACTCTGTAGCCTTCAGCAAGAAATTTTGACCCTCTTTGGAACTGATATCAGAGAATACCCAAATAGTGACCGTAACAGGAGTTCGCTTTTTCCCAGATGGTGTGAGATACTTTAAGGAGGAAGATACTCGGGCAAACGGATTTTTTGGAACTTTTTCAGGTTCCCAAACTTCAGTACCGAAGGTAATGTACTTTGCATTAGAAATATCCAAGATTTTATCGTTCAATCTACGAATAAAACAGAAAATATATTACAAAATAGTAACACCATGAATGGGCGATAGGCATTTTATTAATTTTGATGAAAATAGATCTCACCGTTGTTGAACGTTGGGTTTGTTCATTATGTATTCAAAAATGTCCGTATCGTCCCGAATTCGTCCGTTGTACGCATCAATTTGAACAGACTGAGCTTCTCTTAGAAGTTGACTCAATACAACTTCTTCAAAATCGTCTACAGAGTCCCATTTTAACGGAACTCCGTTTAAAAATGCACCAGGAGTTGGTCGACCACTCTTTTTAATAAATTCACATGACATCTGAGCTCCGAAATCAAACTCTTCACCTGGATCTCCAAATATTTTTTTCAATTTTGAAAAATCGTTTGAATTGAGGGCCTAAATAAGGATGATTAGAAAAATGAACAAGACATTTATATACTAATTACCAAATAAATACAAAAAATGTACTTGAAATGGAACAATTAATAAAATTACTTCAATTATTTCGTTAAAGGCCTTTTTGACTTTCTCTTCGGAAACAGCGTAGTTGAGAACTCGTCTTATCAAGCCCGATTTCGATGAAGATGATTCGGGATCGGATGATGGGCAGAATACGACACCAATACGCACTGGCGCTTTGTGGGCCATAAAAGACTGTGCCATCTTTAACATATCTGTGTAAAAAAAACAAATATAATGTTTAAAATGTGTCATAAATTTTACTTGCATTTTATTTTCAAAAATTTCCTACTTCCAGATGTAGACACATCATCAGGGTCTAAGGTCAGGAGAAGATTGAAAACGTTTCGACGCACAGGACGTAACATGACACCTCCCATCCTGAAGAAAAGCTGAGTAAGATCGTCAGGCCAATCTTCATATTCTTCATCCTTTTCCAAATCGTTTATCCAGTACACTGAAGAATCACGTAAATCCAAAGCTAAATCCGGTTCTGAATTTGTTTTCGAACCCAAAGATAAAATATTTTCAAGTTTTGCTCGATTAACTGTCTTGTCATGATATACGCTCCTTAACAATTCCATTAAGTTCAACTCGGATCCTAAAGTATCCATGAAGGTGAAAAGATCCAAGGAGTCAGGATCAAGATAATTTCCTTGGAGGAAAAAGGCTCCATCTCCTTCGTCAATATTGAAACTGGATTGTAATATTCTTTGGTTGTATGCTACTGATCTCTTAAAATCTCCTGGAACACGGATAGAGCTTAATGATGCTGCTTTAGATGGGAAGTTCCCTGACACGTCAAGTAGAGCTTCCATAAAATTTTCTTGAATTGTTGTATAGTGAGAAGCTTGTAGTCCTAGTTCTTGCACTTGCCAAGCTTTCAGAGCTTCGAATTCAGATTTTTTACCTCTAAGAGAGGCTAAATGATTTTGAAATGCATCCAGATGCTGACTCTCCTCGGGATACAATTCGTGCAATTTATCAAAAATGAATCCGCTTACTTCTTGGCTGTCATCTACAGTTAACATAGAACATTGTTACGTTTTGACTATGGCTTGGGTCATAGTGTATCAAAAATAAAAGCTTTTGCTAAGTAGACTTGCCTTTGGATTTTCCTGCATCATCTTGGGCAACGTATTCCGTAGACTTAAACTGTAATTCGACACCATATCCGGCCAAAATTAATTTTTCATCGGACTTCTTTTGATACGGACGAAGGATGTAACCAATTTTATCAGCTTTTGTACTATTGGGATCAATAAATTTTGACGGCATTGATTAAAAAGGTGACATTTAAACTTTCTAAACAAAATTTCTAAACGTTTTAATTGATAATTTTGATGAATAATGATCTTACAGCAGATATTCATGAAGTTTTCTAGTTAAAGAAGAAGTAAGTTGCCCATAAAGAACAGCAACTGGGGGATTTGGCTTGTTCCAGACAGAAGACGGGTATTTGTGGTCTACGTCTGTGAAAACCTCAGAAGAGTCTTCATCTTTTAGCTCTTCAGATTCAATAATCCTCTTTACTTGGTCAACATTACATGCAACTTTATTGTTATTCAAAACGACAAAAGAAGTACAGTCAGAATCAACAGTAGGAGCCATCTGGAATATTGGAAATAAACATGAAGAATTCATATTTAATGTTGACTGTAGTTATTGTAGATGTAATTTTTTTGCTATAAAATGAAAAACCGGTAGTTATACCTGTGTGAACATGATAACTCTTGGAGAATAAGCTCTGGATGTCATTGCCCACTCCATCATCCGAAGTTTCGCTGATGATATGACGTTGAATGCGGATACCGATGCCAAGTCCGCCTCTGCGTCATCTTTCAAAATGGTAAAATGTCAATGAATGTCAATACTTCAATGCGGTCTAGTTGATAGTAACAATGTTAGTTAACAATGCCACAATCTGCATCAATTTTCGTCACTATTTTACTTTATATTGATATACTAAACTTGAACGGTAATGTCTGAAATATCAGTGGCCATATGAATTAATATTTATACCAAGATCAAAGTCAAGTCAAAATTTACCTGATGCAGGAGCCGGATAGCTATCTTGGTTCTCAAAGACATTTCCAACAAACTGCCAATAAAGAAAGGAGTCAACATCGGCGATATATTCCGCCGCTTCTGACAGCAAGGAAGTCGGACTCCATCGGGCAACTAGAACCGTTTGGATCTTTTGTTCATGTCCAACGGTGACCACCGAATAAAAAATTAAAAGTGACAACGATGACCACGTCAACATTTCAGTCTTGGAAAAATGTACTGATACTAAAACAAATGATGTTCATTCAAGTCTTCGCCCCTTTCTGGAATTTTTTTTCTCGTGCTCGCTGTATTCATCCAATTGGTGCTGAGTGGATTTGTACGAGTTTCAAATACCTATTTTTAGAGAAACCAGAAGAGTATTGAAAATATTAAAAGCAACATCCTCGATTTCTTTATACTGGACTTTGATTGTCCACTTTCAACTTTCCAACATTAGTTTGAGTTTTTATTTGGTAAAAAAATGGCATCGGCACTAATACGACGTATGGCTACAGTAGCTGTTAACAAAGGTAAAAGGAATATTTCAATTTTATTTCCAAAAGTATTAAAAAATATATCATGATCGTAGAATCTATCTTTAAAGAAATGAGATGTAATTTTACATTTTATGATCCAGTAATTAATTTATTTTACATCCACTTAGGAATGAAAACTCAATTACCTTCAGCAACTGCTGTATATTCAAGATTTATGTCTCAAACAACCGGAGCTTCTGGAACATCTGGACAAACACCCCCTCCGGCCCCAGAAACTAGACGTGAGATTTTACCATTTGGCGAATTTGTTTGCTGGGTCAATATTATGATAACATGTTAATGTTTACAGCTGCTGTAAAAAAAGTTGACTTAGCGGCTAAACAGCACTTGTCGGAATTTGGTCAGTACGTAGCAGAATGTCTACCGAAGTTTGTGCAGAAGGTTCAGATTACCTGTGGTGACGAGTTAGAACTTTTGATTGCTCCTGAAGGCATTATTCCCGTTCTAACATTTTTGAAGGATCATCATACTGCACAGTTTGCAAGTTTAGTAGATATAGCTGGAATGGACGTTCCTGCTAGAGGAAATCGATTTGAGGTTTGTATTTATATTACGATAAAAGAAAAATAGCCTTTTCGCTGAATTTCAATACTGGGTACAATTTACAGATCATATACAATCTGCTGTCGCTGAGATATAATTCCCGTATTCGGGTTCGAACCTACACTGACGAGCTAACTCCACTTGATTCGGCTTGTGAAGTTTTCAAAGCTGCCAATTGGTACGAAAGAGAGATATGGGATATGTATGGTGTTTTCTTCTCAGATCATCCTGATCTGCGACGAATCCTCACTGATTATGGTTTCGAAGGACATCCCTTCAGAAAAGACTTCCCTCTTAGTGGTTATGTTGAGGTAATTGTTCTGAAACAAATCAAATTAACTTCGATTTTAGTTATTCCTTTTGTATAATAATATGTAATCTTGTCTTCCAGTTACGCTACGATGATGAAGTCAAGAGGGTCGTTGTTGAGCCATTAGAACTTGCCCAAGAATTTCGTAAATTTGATTTATCAAGCCCTTGGGAGCAATTTCCAAACTACCGTGAAGCACTCCCTGCATCTGAAAGTGTACCCATTACACCTCCACCAACCCCACCGAAATAAAAATCGAATAGATCATGAAGTTTAGAGTAGTGTGTCAGTGTCGTGTTACTGAAAGTTAAGTAAGATGTAAATACAAATCATAGCTGTTTATGTAAATTTGATCCATATGTTTGCGCAATCCAATACAAATTAGGTAGACAAACCTTTTTTCCTCTATGTTAACGTTCTGCAAAAAGATGGTTTGTAAGCTATTTAGACAAATAAAATAGGTGGTTATTTGTGTAGCTCAATTTCAATAACTACTATTGCCGAATGCCGAAATGAAATGAAGATATGCGAATTGCGATTGTTGTAACCTAAAAATCACTTGTATTTATTTGAAACTTGTCTAATCACTGTAATATGATGTAATGATAATAAATCTTAATTACTTAAGAGTTTGAAAATATAATGCATTATAACCATCATTTCTAATCTTGATTATATATTCAGCTCTCGGTTTATACCTCTCAACTTCAACACACATTCGTTAATTCTGTAATTCCCACTATTCATAGTATTCTTATTAGAATGTAAATAGATTTCCCAATTATATTCAAACGAAAAACACCTATATGAATATCTGAATTCTGATTGTGGCAGAATTGATTATAATCGGACGACAACGAAGAATTTAGACGTTCATGATTAATCGTTATAGAACAATGATTGTAGTTCCAATGCAAACATTGGAATTTCTGTTGCGATTGCCATATCAATTCCATCATCAAGATAGCAATTGATCACGCAACTTGAACCCGCCGAAGGCTCTGCCGTATTGGCGTCTTATACCCACGCAGTCCATCCTTCGTACATTTGAGCAAGACTATCCACTCGAGTAGCTTCAGATATAAGACCTTCAACCTATAACAAATATTGTGCTTAATTTAGTTTTCAATCTATAAGTAATACTGGTTATATTTATTATCACTATGTATTTCCATCATCCCATTTCATAAAAAATGTTTGCATGCTTTGAAACAAATTCAAGTTCATCTAAACTTCCACCAAGAGAAACTCAGAGAAACAGATCTTAAACACAAATTCTTTGAAAGTTTTCATTGAACCATTACTTCAATGTTAGTTAGCCTCAACCGGTTTTATTTGGCCCCAATTATTGGAAAGAATCAAGTTTAGCCGTAGAAATGAAACACAACGCCATTATATTTGTAGCATGGTGAAAGTACAGCTTTCACTATGCTACAGTTTCTACCTGCATACCCGGTATGTAAAAGTAATGGTTCATTTGACTTCAACAAGTAAGCTTTCTTTATACCAGTTTTACAAGCAGAAATCATGACTTTCAACATGTCGTGCTTCGACATTAATCACATCACATACGAAATTTTATCATCGGGTTTGGGCTTGGCTTCAAAAGAGACTCATACATAAGCTATATGAAGATGAAGAGGTACTTTTTATTTGCACAGTATAATTTCTTTAAATACTGGAGCAAAGAAAGGAAAGTAAACTTTCACTTGCCACTGTCAGATAAAATGAAAAGTACATTTGGCACACAAATATGTAACTTCCGCCTTGTCAATCTGCTTCTACATTATTTAACTCATAGCAAACAGTGAACCTTATAGTAGGATTTTGTCTCTACTTTAGTTTAAAAAATAAAATAATGTCTTACGGAAGTTGTAGAGTTAAAACCAGTTATTCTTTCCCTCACAGTTTTTATCGTTCCTTCTACTTTCCCATAGTCAATGATTTCTATTGACGGATCTCGGAAAGCATTTGGATCAACATTTAAATTCGTGATTTTTGTCTCTTCTGCCAACAACTGAAGAAATTCAGTCAAATCGTTCAATGCCCGTTCAGCATAATCTTTAAACAGAAAAGAGCGAAGTTACATTTAAACATTAAAATTAATTAATTAAAACATTAACATATTTTATGAAGCTTATAATTTAACAAATTTTACTGAAATTTTCTTCAAATTTCTCCCATTGTAGCACAAGATATTCAACTTTAGAATGGCACCAGAAATGAACAGCTGTCAGCCAATCAATTTGGACAACAGACTTAAATCTGGAGATATCATCGTCCTCAGTTGAAGCTGCATTTGTAACAATAAATTGGACAAGAGGAACCACGTTGACTAAAATTCTCCTCCAGCGATTGATTTTCTTAATTAGTTTGCCCATAGTGCCAGTATGAGCTCTTCCCAACTTCCCAATCTCGTCGGAAAGAGTCAGTTTTTGATGAACTTGCTTTTGAAGTTGACTGGATATTATTTTTTCCATAGAATTCGCCCATGTCACGTCATCTTCTGTGATCTGACTTCTTTTACTCCCCGAATTCTCTGCACACAGAGACAAAATCTTTTCTGCCTCTGTTTCGTCAGCTTCAACGTTTCCATCGTTGAGAAAAGGATTTTTATCTAGGAGCTACCGTTCAAATAACATTAGAAAAACATTGACTACTTATTATACATACAAGTTATATTTCAACTCACATCTTGAAAATCTAGACGAACAGCAGGATTAAACCGGAGATTTTCAAAAACATAAAGTCCTTGGGAGACTTTCAACAGTGTTTTTGAAAAATTTCTGAAATTCTCGAAAGCAGAGCCAGCCAATGAGTCAAAGTAAACATTCCACTCTCCAGCTTTCCCCAATCGAGCGATAAGATTTCTTATCCCAGACTTGATGTGCTTCAGTACAGATGTTCTCTCTGAAAACATAATAAACATGTAATAATTAGCAATGATTTTTTTCTTTTAAAAATTTTAAAAGCACAATTTTTAAACTGATAATTACTTTTCATAATAATCTCGTTGTTAGGAAGTAAAGTCATGTGGGCCCATTCAAATCGGTCTTTCTCTCCTTTCAGCCAATTATGAGTAGCTTCGCATCCTTTCAAACCATCTTTTAAGTCCTTCAGAAATCTTAATCTTTCATGTGCCTTTTGAAAATCGGATAGAAGTCGGTACAACGGATCAGCAGTGTATGGAGTCGCTGCTAAAAGTCGGGCATTCGCAACCAGGATTGTTCTTGCTGTAGATACAATGGCAGCTTGACAAGAATTTGTTAATGGTAACGTAAAATTGGTAACAGGGCTTAAAATAAATGTTATCAGGTCTGTAGTGGAAACCTCCCATGTGGCATTCTCCCCTTGAAGGTATTTGTCGTAGAGTTCTACATTGACCCGTAAATCTTCTACAGCTTTATTCCACAAAATCATCAGTTCTGGTCCACTAAAACATTCAAAGACTATTTGCTGGTCCACATTTAGACTATTTAAAACTTCAGCGACAGTCGCCACCACACGGTAACCGGCTCTCAGAAAATTGTTATAGTCTCCAGTCACAATTTCCGACAGCAACTCTCGTCCTTTAATATGGAGTCCAAGAAGGATTTCTAAAATGTCCGCGATACTCGATGGCACTTGAAATGTCACAGAGTTGCGGGCAAGAAGCAACAAACGGGCAACAAAATCGTAGTTAATTTTCGGAGCATCTAATGATTGTTCAAGGATAGGCAAGGAAAACTGGAGTAAAAGTTGAAAGTCGCTTTCGGAGTAATTGCTCGTGAAACGATTCAGAGTTTCCTCTATATTTGCACTTCGAGATTCCCACAGTCGAATCTCCTGTGTCAAGTCAGTAATTCTGAATAGAAAACAAAAATATGATTTAAAAAGTCTATACAGAATACAAACGCTGAGAACTTTAATAAAATATTAGAAAATAACTTCAGCGAAATCTGAAAATCTTTACCCTTGACTAATAATAAGCGTACGGAGGCTGTTAACTTCCCCTGCAGATTTATCTAATTCTTTCATAAGGACTGTCCACGTGGCCAAAACTGTAGCACTAGTATGACCTTCGGAAATATTTTCCAGTTTAAAGTTCAGTTCATTTTGATTGGCAGCGTCCAGGGCCATACTTGAGCTATTTAATATCCTGGAAAATAAATGCGTAGAAAATGGATAGCGTTTTGATAGCCAGCCAAGCTGGGTTACAAACTTTGCATTCTCCTTTGCTTCTAACACACCAGCAATAAAGTCTTCTAAATATATCTTTGCTTTCTCCTTCCCATCGTCTTCACGAACAATTAAATTTTCTTGATGTGCTAAACTCATTACAGATGTAACATCTTCAAAATCAAAAATTTCAATTTTGTGGAGCAAAGGAAGACATTCCTAAAGAAAAGAACTATAAGTCAAATCCATTCCGGTACACATCTAAATCAGATTGACCATTTCTTACCTCATAATCAAATTTTACTCGCTCGAGTTTTTCTTTAAGTCGACCAGCTCCCTTCATTAGTTCTTCCTTTGCTTTAATTAATTCACAACGAGCTCTCAGAGCTCGAAGTCCTACCAGGTCTGGTTGCTTGTCTTTAAGAATACTCAGAGCGATTGTTAACCCTTCCAATTTATTAGCACAGACAACTAAATCTAACTTATTTTTTTCGATGTCCTTAGATGATTGTTGATGATCAATCGATAGTTCCATCACTTCGTGCCTAAAGGTAGTAGAAAAAAATATTATAAACACATCTAAGTCTAACTGAACTAGGAATGAATATCGACAAATACAATGAGAAATGAGAAAAGTCGGATAAAAATTAATTAAATCTATTGCTCAATCGTAATTATATTATTGGAACTTGAATATTCTTAAGAATAATTGTACATACTTGATGTGGGGGACTGCTTTAACGGCAGATTCCAAACGAGATTTGAGAAGAATTACACAAGATTTTAACTCAGAACTTAGTATCTTGTGGCCATCCACTGTTGCATCTTCTAGCAAATGATAAGCAACTGCAATGCTGTTCAGGCAGAAAACAGTAATTTCTTGGTGCTTTTGAAAAGACAATAAAAAGTCTTCCAAATAAGTTGAAAATGGTCCCTGTGATTTCAAAAAAACTAGTATAGTATTAATACGAAAAACCTGAGAGATCAAATTGCAATATTGAGTACCGAAATGCCAGGATATTGCAGAGCTCCAGTAATATTTTGAGTCAGACGGAAAGGAACTTTTTCAGGAATTCTCAGTGTAGTACCCTTTCCGAATATAATGCTGAAATCTACGTGCACTAAGTGTCCTTGTTGCAGATTTATTAAAATATTGTCCAAATGCCGATCCCCAAGTCCTAGCAAATAACCAAAGGCGGACCCCAAAGCACAATCTTTTGTAAAGGACCGGACACATTTGTACCAACTTTCTGAAGATTTTGCACATAACAACAGCTCACTGCAATCCAGTCAATAATTCATATTAAACGGATACTTGAACAAAGATTTAATAATTGATATATTTTCCTCCAATCGCAAAAACTATGCTAAGATGTTTACGATAGAAAACATCAATATATACTAACACAGGCCTTTTAAGACCCACAATTTTCCATTGACGGTGATTATTACCTAGAGATCAAATCAGACGGAGTTTCTTTTACAAGGGTTTCAAATACAAGTTTAAGCAAAGCTGGATTGGAGCGATCAGTGCATCCCATGGCATTTAGTCTTCTCCAAAACATTTCCGATGTTCTTTCCACACAGTTCTTTCTTTGTAAATATTTCTTGTACAAAACAAACAAAGGCATGGCTCCTTCTACAATTTGGATCAGTCCACCACGCTTTCCTAAAAAATGGAAAAACTTTCTTGCAGTTCAGATACAACGGTTAATAAAATATCAATGTACCAAAAAAAACCACTCACCTAGAGGAGTTATTGAATAAGTTCTTGTAGGACATTTTAAAAATTCGCCAGTTAATTTGAGAAGCTGCATTACTCCAGCATCAACATTTAAATTTTCGTTTCCTTTGACCAAATACTCTCTGGCCTTTCCGTCTGACGTACGAAACATTAACTTTTTCGGTTTTGTTTTTGTAGCCAAAGCTGTGACGACGGGTGCGACTGAAGTCACATAAACGCCAGGAGGCATTCCGGGTAGGGAAATGGCAGATTCACCATAGTTGCAGGAATATAACTTTGGTGAAAGTGAGCTTAGAGCCAATTTAGAAATGTAAAAGGAGTCAAAAGATTCTACATGTGTCAACAACTTGTTCATTGCAGAAGCAACGGAGTCCACAGTCTCACAACAACTTAGCTCATTCAAGACTCGTGTAATGACATCACCTAAAATGTAAAAATAATCAAAACCAATAATTTTAGGAACAATATAACATAAATAGAAATCGTGTGAATGAAAGGAAAACATACAATTTCTGTTGTAAAAGGCGAGCTCGGCAGGAGTTTCACATATTTTTGTTTCTTCCCAAATGCATTTGATATAAATGAGCATGGGGTCGAGATAAGCTGTCAATTTCTCTTTGGTAAACTCTTTGGATAAATCTTTCTTCAAGGAACTTAGCCTTTTTGTCCAGTCAAAAACAACTTTTTGTAGAGACCAGGACCATAATTCATCTCGACATGTACCAATTCTGTTTAACTCGTGCAAAACGAGTTTGATTCCATTAGAGATGTTTAAATTCTCTCTGCTAGAGTAAACAGTTCCTTCTTTAGCACTTTTATCTGCATCTTCCTCTTCTGAAGATTTGCAACAAGGGAATCTGGTGGGCAATGTGCTACTCACTGGCTCTTCATTCTGTTCGCTGAATAAGTAACTTAAAGGATCAAAAACTCCTCTTCGTCGACAAGTTTTCCTGCTCACTTCTGTCTTTATGTCATACGGAGCTAAGTGGAGAGAACATTGATTGGGGAATCTCTTGGCTAAATGAGGACGTAGGTTTTCATATAGAATTAATTCGGGGAGTAAATCTAGCCACTCTTCTGACGTAATCACTTCTTGGGGTATGAATTCGTAGCCTTGAGCATACAGTCTTAACAGTCGGGTAATTGACTTGTATATTTTGCACTTGAAAGGTCTCTTATCACCTTCGGCCACTATACTCGGCCCTTCTCTCAGTCTCAAAACGTTCGTATAGCACTCAACAGTGGTCATCTTTATTCTATTGGCAGAGTCCGCCTCTCCGCACTCAATTTCCTCGTCCAGTGCCAGTTGATACATATAATTCGCGAAATCAAACCATATGCTTTTGTTTGCCGGCGCGTACTCCACGGCTTTTTCGAAAAGAGGCTCTACAAGAGACGCGTGGCTATGGCTGCTGAAAAGCATTGGCGGTCTTCCCATCACACCTTCGCAAAACTCTTCCGACTCGTCAATTTTCATGGCAAACTTCCTATAAAAATTCGCGATTTTATCTAGGTCATTATGACAGTCTGTTGGTGGGATGATATCTGAAATCATCGAGTACATCAGTGCAGAAACGTAGAAACTACTCTCCGCATAAAAGACATCCGCAACAAACTCCAAGTAGTCTCTCGACAAATGTGCAAATGTCAAAATCGGATGTAATTCGTCCACAAGACTCAAGTCAATGTTTCTCTTCAAAAGCCATTGCTTGGCACAGTTCAAATTTCCATTTTCTAACAAGCTTCGTACTTTAAGGATCTCAAACTTATCTTTTTCTGTTGACGAATGCGCAACCGCAACTTTCATCCATTCACCGATTTTAAGAAGTGTCAGTAGACCCAGACTTGACTCATTTGCATTCAGAACACAAATTGAGCTTTTTTCTACTGCTTCTAACTGTAAATCTAATATTGAGGATGGGAATCGGTACGACGGGCTTAGTAAATACTCGATGCAATTCTCTGGCTTCCCTGGCTCGGTATCCGACCAATACTCCAATGACTCACATGCTGCATTCAAAATTGCTTCTGATCTTTTCTCTATCGTATCCTTGAAAGGGTCTTTGGATCCGCTTTCAGACTCCGTCATTAATCTAAGGGCTTCCTCAAAGTTCCCCTCCAAATAGTTATAAGCAGCTAAATCCTTCATTCCTTTCAGCGTATCAGCATCTAAAACATTATCCATTTAAAATTAACTCATTCTCTTTTCACATTTCCATCAGGCAAGAGGTAAAATTCTGAGGGCCACCACAAACATCTCATACTTTTAGCTCGGTACATCGAAAAGACCGTCGCCGAACGTTGACTTTCACAACGAAGTTCAATGCAGCGAGAGCGATTGAAAATTGGTAAGCCAGTTGTAATGCTCTGTAACTAAACAGTTGCTACAACTACCGTATATTTATTGATCAAAATATAATTGAAATATTATAACCCAGTGCAGATCCCTATGGAAAAATGAAAAAATGAAAAGTGGGTGGGGAAAGCTCGCCAATGACGTCATTGGTGAGTGTGTATTTACATAGAGATCCCCAAGTGGGGGAAATTAGGGATCGGCTGTAGTCATGTAATTTTTCCACACATTTTCTCTTGTTCCGAATCCCCAATAAATCGAATAATATACCATTCCTTTCTCAGTATATTATATTCTATTTTCCTTGCTAAAAACAATTTGGATATTATCTGAAAAACCTACAGCAAGCCGTAACAGAAGCTCGCCTGAGTAAAGTTTACCGTGTACACATTTTGGTAGCGAAAAGTACTAGCACGTTACACAAAATCGAGCTTACGGAATTTGATCAAACTTTCAGAATTGAGTCTTTATATATGTATCTACGACATATGAAAAATTCAGACATTGATATTATAAGGAAACGAAGCTATATCATTTGATAAAATCAAAATTGATGATTGTTGACCACGAAAATCAGTCGAAAATCAAAATTGATTAATGTTGACTATGAAAATCAACAGAAAATCAAAGCACATTAATGTTGACTATGAAAATCAACAGAAAATCAAAGCACATTAATGTTGACTATGAAAAGCAACAGAAAATCAAAGCACATTAATGTTGTCTATGAAAATCAACAGATATTCAACTTTGATTGATTATGAGTATTAAAATCAACAGAAAATTAAATTCGGTTAATAATGACTATCAAAATTGAAAGGAAATCGAAAAATGGAAATTTGACTATCAATTTGAATATAAATGCGAAATTGATTTATTTTCGTCCTATTTTGGTTATTATAAAATCTTAAATTTGGTAGAAGCGGAGTTAAATATTTTATACTATCCCGCTAACAATTAATAGGAAACACAATTGAAATTTATATGGCCCATTTTCTGCTTTGACTATCAAATAAAGACAAAGTGAGCGCGCGGTATCTCAGCAACTTATGGACCGATTTGAACCAAAATCAATAGGGTTCGTCACCAGTGCATAGGCATTGTTTAAGCGTAATTTGGTCAACTTCGGTCAATGCGTTCGAAAGTTATCGTGGGTCCGGACGGACGGACGGACGGACGGACGGACGGACGGACAGACAGTACGGTTCTATAAGCTGCCTTATTCAGGCGAGCTAAAACTGCACTGGAACCTTATTTGGATCCGCGCAATTCTGGTTGCAGTATTAAAGTTACAACCAAAAGTTATACCAACCTTGCAACCAAATTTTGACCCATTTAACTTTAAATGTGTATATTCTGAGCATTTTTGTCAATTTGGTTGTAAATTAGGCAGAAAATTCTATCATGAATACCTTATTAGTTGCCGCTTGCAACGTTGCAACTACAAGTTACACTCATTTTTGACCATAGGTTTTAGAACTATTGAAGTTACAACAAAAATTACAATCAGCTCAGAATATGGTCCCTGTACATGCATAAGGTTTGGAATTCCGGGAGCAATCTGAAATGTTTTGTTGCTTAGCTACGTATGACGTCACTCGGCGACAATTTCCGTATCTCCATGGAGCGGACTTTGCAATTGGAAAGTTTTTTCTCCCCAAGGAAATGGATAGGGAAATTTTCTCCGTGTGACGTCATAAAAGATAAGCAACACAAAAAATCCAAAGTGCCTGGGAAAGCATATCAGAAAGTAGATATTTTTTGAAAATTGAATTTGAATTGATGAAAATAGGGAGAAATTCGCTAATGACGTCTTGTCAATGTCTGTCACGAATACTTAATGGTATTTTGATATTTACTGATGAATAGATTGTTGCGACGACATTATCTATTATCTACCATTTACTCGTTCATTAAATGCATTGACTTTTTAAAACTGGAATTAAAAGTTTGCTAATTTACCTCGCATTTTCAGTAAAGTCATCTTCACTTTTGTAAGGTCGCCGGAAAGTGAGGAATATAAATAAGCAGTGTAGTGATCATTAACAGCCAAACTTGCTTCGATAACATCCGGTCGCATTCGTTTTAGCCATTCTGTACAGGGTGTTTTATTTGTCAAGAAAAACGAGCGTATTTGCTGGAAACACAAGTGCATCGTATGTAACTAACCCTTTACAATATTTTATGAAGTTAAGGTTAGCTTCGGTAACTCATTTTAAAATATCAATACCTCCGGAACTTTGACTTCCAACATAGAGCTCCCATTAATCCAAAGATTGAGTTTTCGTTCCAACTCGTAGACGAATTTTAATTTCCACAATGGTAACGGATGATCCTGACTTAATTTTAATACCTTGTGCTTTTTCAACATCACTTGTAGCTGACCAAAAAATTCTTGTGGCTTTCCTAAAGGAGTTTTCAATTTGGCCCTAAGAAGGTATTCTACAGCAGATTCAACATTTTCTGCCGGATCAATCAGGCATTGATCTGATTGTTTAATGTTTTGCGTCACAGTAAAAAGATGAGTCAGAAAGCTATTGAACTGGTTGGCAGTCAGACCCGAGGAACTTTGGTCAGATGGCTTTACATTGCTTACATTCAGACTTTCACAAAATTCGTCGTCCAAACAAGGCTCATACACTACTAAACTAGGAAGACAGTTAAGAAGCTTTTTGTAAGTCCATTTTATTTGATCACTCACATTTGGACTAGTTAAAACATTCACGCAGTTATCTTGAACAGAATCCAGAATCACATTCTGAAATAAAAATTGTGAAATATTCAACTCACTAAAAGACAAGAGTCATAAAATATTAGTACATGTTAACTAAATACAAACCGATTGGCCATAATGCTGATCTTCACAGATCCATTCAAGAACACTTGGTGCTCTACTCATTAAACTTGCTTTGGAACATATTACAGAGATCAAATTTTTATAAAATTCAGGTTGCCTATGAGTAAGTACGGACGCATAGGAAGCGCTCCCTTTTATAAATTCAATGACCCAATCAAAAAGCCATTGATCTTTCGGAAAAGGCTGATCACATAATTGCTGTATCCAAAACGTCATCAGGGCAGGCAGGAACCTAAAACATAGAATACAAAGTTAATATTCGTGGAATGTAATAAATAATCATTTAGCTTTTGAGCGAAATCGAACTATATAATGTTCCACGGCTAGTATTAGGTTACTTTTACTTGCTACACAAATAACGCAAGCAGGAAAGTAAATAATTATAATTAAGGCTAAACTTTCACCAGAGAAAGTTTACAACAAACCTAAAAGCACTAATTAATACTAACCAGAGTCAGAGTAAAATAATAAATTCAAATGTGTAGCAAAATTGTAAAAACTAACCTAGTTCCAGGGGAATCTGACGAGTAACTGTTTACGGATACAATACTTGAGACAAAATGAGAATGGGAGACACAATGAGCCTTGAGCACGTTTTGGATGCATTCATTCAGCCGACTGCTGTTCGGTTTTGTTAACAGTGTCATTAGAAAGTCAAAAATTGGGGGATTTAAGGTCCACAAAACGAGGATGGCATTTCCTTTGTTAATCGCTAAAAATGAATTTATTTTGATTAGTAGCTGTTATTATAGTCATTATATCTTGTCAAAAGTAACGGTATGTGTAAATTAATGCGTTTTACTCACCAATATCACTTAAACAGGCCAGGACATAATAAACTGTCTCTTCATCCTGTGAGTCAGACACGTCTATATTTTTCTGAAGACGAATTTTCCCTACAAGCCAACTATAAACCTTTTGTAACATACTGACATTTCTGGTCCGTAAAAGAGAGTGGATTATTCTCACGAAAATAAATTGGTCTTCTGGACTGCCAAATGAATACATTTCATCAATAAAATTTAACACTGCACTGCACAACTCAACTGTATCATCAGTAGTTTGATTTTGAGCTGCTGGTATTGTCACAACAGAGTCAATCCACGTGGTAAATCCATATAAAAAGTCGAATATGAGTGACTTTGGCCATGATTTCCATTCGCTGTCTTTTAAGTAAGCGTCTAATTGTTTCTAGTAAAAACATAAGGATACGAAACAATTATATCATAGAATTTAAATAATTAAGACAACTTTCAGACCTTTAAGTTGAAGTACCTTTAAAAATTGCCTCGTGTTAGGGCCGTCCACTCCATGACAGTATGAAATACAATCATTTGTATGACTAATTAGTGATATGAAAGTATTTCTATTTGCACAACTAGGTAATTTCAATGAAGCCAATACATTCGACACTAGAGCTTCACAGGACTCTTGTAGAAAATTCTTGTCTTCTATACTATCAATGCTTACTATTGACTTGAATATTCTACAAAATCAAAATAAAACAATTAACTCAGACGAGAGAAATATTACCATATAGCACAGCTTTTGTAATTCATTGTGCAGACCTAGAGAATGTTGCGATTCGAGAAAGTTGACTTTGATAATCGGCAGGTACAACTCCATTTCCAAATTCTTTAACAACAATGTCCATATCTTCTAAAAGTTGAGTAATTAGAGTTGCTGGAAAATTCGGATCTTTGCAAAAATAAGGCTTCAATTTTTGAAGAATTTCGGTACAGAATCCGTACAGTCCATCGTCGTCGTCGTCCATAAGCCACCCAATTACAACGTCCACAAAATCCTGGAGTGTCGGTCGGTCAAATTTAGCTAAGCAACTTGCAAGTTCGTTTTGATTGAAAATATAATTGAGCAATACATGCATACCGTAAAATGACCCATTTTGATTGATGTATGGTGCAGAACACCGGCGACAAAAAGACCACAAAGTATTTTAAAAATATCGGTATGATTTGATTGATCCAAGACTTCTAATATTTGAGACACCAAATTTGCCAAGGCTCTTTGATTGAGATGGGGTATCAACTGAATTAGTAAATATTTACGATATGTTAGGTACATAAGTCTAAATAGTAATTAGGACTAATTATGATATTTTATTATAAAGAGGTACTTATACTTAAAGCCTAACCTCAAGCGTGACTTCTTGGACAGCAAACGAAGTTTCCGATACCCTAGAGCCATGGCTTTTTCGTTCAATGAACTCGATGAGCCATTGAAACAGCCGGTTACTTTGCGAGTGGCTCTGGCTGTCCATTACTTCAGCAATTTTACCAAAGAATTTAGCATACCTTGTAGTGCCTGCTTTTATCCATGACAAACCTTCAAAACAAACACCATAAAAATGTTTAATTTGCATATGACAAACATTACCAAAAATTGATATAACCAAATGAAATACCTGGAAATCCTTTAAAGATTTCTCCAAAGGGAACAATGAGGCAGCTAAAAGATTTCAAGACATATCTACGGTGTTCCGAAATTTTTAACAGTTCCTCAATCTGATCACAGGCTTTAGAGAAAACTTCTTCAGACTCTAGCCGAGCCATTGTCCGAGCAAGTTTAGAAATACGAACATCTGGATCTTTCCCCTTCGCATCTTCAGTATTACTGTACGAAGAACCATGAGATGACTTGTCATTTTCATGATCTCCAGCTGCTAAAGATTTAGAAGAATTTCCAAATCTTCGAGACGTGTGAATTCGAGGCCTCTCGTGTCGTGACATGGTGGACATCAATGAAGTGACCAAAAATCACCTCTGAGGATACTTACCACACTATTTAAGTGTGATTAATATTCGAATTCAACTGCAAATTTTTAAAGAGCAGCTTTTGCCCTTCAGCTTCCCTACATTTTTCTATATACTACCCCTTTAAGGTTCTCCTTAACAATTGATTTTTGTCACTAGTTATCAGTAAGATAAACGAGGATCCGTATATCGACATCCCCTGGCAGCCAAAGCTGAAATTTCTCAAAATTTCTTAAAAGATTATGATATTTTATTTTGCGTCAGCAACACTATTTTGCCCGACTGCTCATAAGAAGTTCGTTTGCACTTGCATTTAATTTTCGCGCTGCCCTTAGCATTGATTCTGCCTGTGCATAACTTCGTGCTGGCTGGTGGCTGGATTGAGTTAGCAAATTACAAACTCGGAGGCAGTTTGCTTTCAAAAGTCAATTTTTTAACATCAAACTATCTATTTCGTTACCCGTCTGTCTGATAAATTTTTTGAATTTTGTTGAACAAAAAATTCCAAAAAATTATATCTAACTCATTGTGGTTTTTTTTGGTAATAAGGCTGAGGCAAGAATCAATAATACGTCTCAGTAGTTAATTATACGTGGGATAGTCGGTTCGGGTTTGTTTTTGTTTTGATCGGTGATATAGATAAGTATAGCGAAAGATGAAATAATAGTTGAAAGTAAAATACCGATTGGAGCTGCCCTATTTTTTACCCGAAGTGTCAAGTCAGGTCAAGTGTTTGACAGATTTTTTCAAAAAATTTGCTTGTATTGTCATAATCGAAAAGGAACCACTTTGTCGAAGTGTAGACCATTTAATGTAACATTATATTAATCGTAAACTCCGACATCAGAACTAGGTCCTTTAATAAATAATAGGTAAATAAAGTTTTGGGTTGGGCTTGGGGTTAACTGAAAATTTAAAGACTTTAGTTATTATTTAAACTAATATTATTTTGACCGTTTTCAGAAAAATGAAATCTCGAGGAAGTGGTGATTTTAAATCCCCTGGAAGTGCAGGTACTCCTGACAGCCCTGGAAATGCCAAGAAGAAAAGACGGACATCGACAGCAGGCTCAGGGAGTAGTGCTACGCCTCCTGCTGTACAATCTTCCCCCATGCCAGAACTTGTGCCACCTCCGCCTATGTCAAGTAGCAGTTTTTACTTCAGCTATAATTGGGTTTAAAATTGTGTTAACATTTTGTAGAAAGGCTATTAACCGATTTGTGTTTGTACATGTTTAGTTGGCTTTGGTGATACGATAATAGCATCAAATCCCTTCGATGACACACCTCCACCACCAAGACAGATTAATCAGATGGGTGGCGGGCCTCCTCCCCAGCAAATGCCACCACAACAGATGATGAATATGGGAATGCCACCTGGAGGAAACGGCCCCCCTCCTATGATGCATCATATGGGGATGGGTCCAGGTCACGGTCCAAATATGGGTCCAGGTCCAATGCCCATGGGACCAGGCCACGGTCCAGGTGGTCCAGGACCCGATCCTAGAGGCATGGGACACGGTCCTCCAGGACCCGGGAATCATGGAGGACCTCCTGGAGGAGGTCCCCCTGGTATGAACATGAATAATGGAATGGCACCAATGGGTATGGGACAGCAACAGTGGAACGGCCCCCCTAAGCCAATGCCTATGCAAAGTGGAAAGGTATGATTTGCGTATACTTGAATTTGACAACGACTGGACAATGTAGGAATCGTTTGAACAGTGATTTTCTTTACTTTAGATCTACCCTCATGACCAACCCATGGTATTCAATCCGCAGAACCCTAACGCTCCCCCTATTTACCCCTGTGGTGTTTGTCACAAAGAAGTTCATGACAATGACCAAGCGATTCCTTGTGAATCTGGTTGCAATTTTTGGTTTCACAGGTATTATTTCTTTTAATGAAAAACGGCATTAATTTGTGTAAAGGTGTATTTTGATTATATTTAGATATTTTGCTCGATTAATTTTAGAATATGTACTGGACTAACTGAAGCGGCCTATCATTTTTTAACTCAAGAAGTATATGCCGAATGGGTTTGTGACAAGTGCTTGTCGACGAAGAATATTCCACTCGTCAAATTTAAACCATAGCAGGCTAATTGTAAGTTTTAAGAATATTGTAGAACTCTTATTATGTGGAAATGGTAGCTATTTATGTAAAATATAGAAAGATGTATAAGTGCTCGTAGATGAAAATTGGAAAATATTTATATTCTAAAATGCAAAGTAAACTATGATATTAAGGGATATGTATTTAAGCACCTTACTAAGTATATCTATAATAATAAGTTTAGTTCAGCAGAACTTACAAGTTACTTGAAACTTGTAGGGGATGTATTCTCAATTCTTTAAGCGATAATGAAGTATTTGGATTGTATTACATTTCAAACTAAGGCCAATTATGTTAGTCAGTCATCCGCATAAACTAGAGCTTGTTTAAAGTTTAACGTAAAGCCTTTAAAGGTTTGCAAATAGGGCGCGGAATGAAATCTGTAAAATGTAATTAGGAAGAACCCCAAGATTCGTCTATATGGTAACAGGTTAGTCGGTCCGGTAGTTGACAAATTAAAAATTCACTTTTGTCACTTCTGGAGGACAAATCCTATAATTTGTCCTCCACTGCTTGGATAGGATAAATGACTGCCATTGCTAACTACCATGGTGATTACAGGCAGGTGAATATAGAGGTGAAAAAAGTGAACTTTTAATTTGCAAACTCCCGCTTCGCCTAACCTGTTTAGACAAATCTTGGAAGAACCCGTTCGTCGTGTGCGTGAATGTCAAATGTAAAGTGTCGCATGGTACCTTATACCTTCTATTAGATATAAAAATATTTAGAGATTTTTTTTCGTTTTGCCCGGAACACTCAATCTTTAGTTAAGCATCACTACTTAAATATTGTTATGTATTTATGTGTGTATTATTTTTTGTACAAAACGAATGAGAAATCTACAGGCTTATAAATGATACTTTACACGACCCAGCCAAATACTTAGCATAGTTATAGACTAGCTTAATGAATGACATATGTAGATTACCGTCAATGTAAATGAATACACTAAGTAGGCCTTTTTATATTTATATTGTTATATTTGTAAATGAAAATGCATGATTTTATAGGAAGGAAAGGGCAAATTTTTATATAGTATTGTTTACCCCTTTCTAAACTGTTATTCTTATGTAGTTGTAGATGTAGTTCCATCCAGCGATAATAGTGCTAAAAGGAAAAATCCAATTGTAAAAAATGTCTTGTTGTTTACAGTACAAGATCTGTATGTAATTGTTTTTACATGAATACTCACGCGATTGTTAATGTTCAAGTAAAAGTTGTTAAGTACTTTTATGAAAATAGATACAATGGTATCGATTTAATTCATGCATATATTTATCATTGTAATATTACTCCTGATTTGTCTAATTTTATTTGAAAAAATTTTTGGATTTAACCACGGCTACAGTCATGAATCATTTATTTGAAAGGAAGGCTAAAATGGTTTGATTTTATAATTTTTATGCTTCCAATTTCTGACATTTTTGTATATTTTTCGTTGACTTTGGGGGAAGATGTTGCCTGTCGAATGTCGAACACTGTCGCTTATTCCTTTGAAATAGCGGGAGTGTTCTTGGGTTTTGGGATATTATTCTGCAATTTATTATTAGTTTTAAAAAACGTCATTTCTTATCGCGCTCAGATTATTTGAGAACTGGAACTAATTATTTGCGGTAGTATCAGATCGAAAAGAAATGCATTAGTTGTATTATAAAATTCTAGAAGCAAAATGATTAGTAGTTACCTCAAGATTTCTAGTCTAGGATTTTATAAAAATATTTTTACATTTTAGCTTGTAGGTCTCAACTCAATAAGCGTTTGCGTGGCAGAGGAAGGATTATAGCAAAGGAATGAAGCAGTCTTCTTCGCGCTAGATTTCAAGCTTCGTTTTATATAATAATTAATATTATTATGTAATGTATATAGTTGCTCTCTTTTCTTAATTTTTTCCTTGCAGTTAGTTATACTCACTTAGGTCACCAAACGAATTATTTGAATCAGATTTATTTTAGCGTGATTATTTGTTTAATAAGGTTATGGCTCATTCCAACGTTAGTCACGTAGCAGGGAAGTTAGGGAGCAATGTACAAATCACGGTTAAATCAAAGACTTGATTGTTTGACTTTCTTCACCCGCTTTATTTTCCATTGCGTTATTAGTGGATTGCCAATTAAACCAATTTATTAGTTAACTACAATATAAGTTCACAAGATAATTATTCCTTTAATGGATTATTACTGTCAATCAATATAGTTTAATAGAAGCTGGAAAACGCTTAAATTCCTTTAGTTCAAGTAGCCAAAAAATATATTTACATGAAAGATATATACAAAATAACGAGAGCTTTATATTAATAGTAAAAATGTACAGAGTCATATTAACTTCAACCATATTGCTGACTGTAATTAAATTTTATAAGGTACAAAATATGCCAGATTATCACATACCATATGTATAGAGGACAAGAGAGGTTTATCTCAGTTAAGAGTACACTTTATATGGAATATATCAATATCCTACATACTGTATACAATTATGACACGTATTGACATTGACACATCGCTACCTACTCAACAAGAAAATTAATGCACTTTTGACTATGACATCCCTTGTAAGTATTCCGATTTTAAATCACCATTAATCAAATCTTGAGCTTATGTG
Source organism: Tomocerus qinae (assembly GCA_020055645.1). Classification (NCBI taxonomy): domain Eukaryota; kingdom Metazoa; phylum Arthropoda; class Collembola; order Entomobryomorpha; family Tomoceridae; genus Tomocerus; species Tomocerus qinae. The sequence goes on along the minus strand of CM034547.1, from coordinate 14,026,136 downwards.
CTAAAATGTATATTTTGATAATAAACTGATGTATTTTTGTGCCTTACTTGCAGCCTCCAGGGTTTTTACCAATTCCTCTGTATCAATTACCGGGAGCAAGCCAATTACCATTGCTACCAACATCTGTAGTGCCGCCCCCAATGATGGGATTCCCACCTATTCCGCTGGTAACTTTCTCACCTATTCCGTCGCCGATGCCATTGCAGATGCCATTAGCCCTTCCCGAGTTAAGAAATGTGGAACAAGAACTGGAGCGAAATGACATTTTGCAGCTACTGAAAGAATTGTCGGATCCTTATGTTCGGGATTTTTATGTTATTGAATTGCTGTGAGATTACTTTATCATTATTTTCTTTTCAACTAAAAGCAAAGCAATTGAAGGGAATTTATTTTCATGCAGAGAAAAGCGTGGGAATTCTTCTGAATTGGCTCCTTTGCTCTGGCACTCTATAGGATCTATGTCATGCTTAATTGATGACATTATTTCAGGGTATTTCTACATTGACCCACCCAAATTGAACTCACAACAATCTCGAAAGGTATAAAACAATTGAAAAACTGATCTTGTTTAGTTTAATGATCCAAATATTAACACGTTTATATTTTGTGGATCTGATTTATTGTTTTGCACCGTCTTTGTTTTGTGTTAATACTTACTTGTTATTTTGTAGCTTTGTAACACGCTAAAATTGCTTCAGTGTGTGGCTCAGCATCCAGAAACTCGTCCACTATTTCTAGATGCCCAAATACACATGCTGCTGTATCCTTACTTGAATACGTTGGCTAAAGAAGAACCTATAGAGTCCTTGCGACAGAGTACTTTGAGCGTTATTCTAGCACTTGTCAAAGTACACTTTTAAAGCTTGCATCTATGACATGTCGTTAAAGGCTTTTAGTTAATTAGAGTCTGTCCCTTATTTAGAATAGTGACAATAACGTGGTGGGCTACCTGTTTACGACCACGGCGGAGATTTTACCACTTTGCTTCCGCATCGTCAAGACTGACCTGTACTCAGATCTCGCCACCAAGCTACTTGCCACCGCTATTTTGCGAAAGGTTTTGCTTACGGACTTTGGACTTTTCCACATCTGTCACAATACCTACTTTCTCAGTGATATTACTGTTGGTCTTTGCAAAATCATTAAATATCTAAGTGCCACCAAGCAAATAAGCACCCACACTCGATTGCTGAAGTATATTATTCATTGCTTTTTGAGATTATCCGAAGACATTACGTAAATATATAACAATCTGTTGATTTATCATTCCTAACAAAGCAATCTCTTGTTATTTCCCAAAAATGAGAGTTTTTAAAAAAGTGGTTTTTATTTTGTCTGTTTACAGGAGTCGGGATTTGTTGCGACGAAGCATTCCACATCAACTCAGAGATTCCACTTGTTACAATTGTTTCAAAGATGATTTGCTGACCAAACAGTGGCTCACTTTGTTGTGGAATAATTTAAGTACGACGGGTAACAGACCAGTAAAGGCTCTTGCCAAACAGAACGACCCCAAGAAAAAAGAAACTGGGAAAAAGAAGGAAAATTACAAAGCGTCAAAATAACTTCAAATATTATGAGCTATTTCCATGCTATACACTAATGCATGATAATTTTATTAATGTTACTATATACTCGCCATGTCCACGTGTCATTTTTCGTATCTATATTTTTAATATGCAATAGTCGACTGTTTTCTTAATTTTGTTTTGTGATAAGGTATGCTTTGGCTTTATATTGTTTATTTTGCATCGCTGTACAATTAGTCGTTTTTTTCAATGCTTTCTTGATGCATCTTATCTGAGTGAAATAAATGTCAATTCTTATACATACTCTAAATCAATGTGGATCGAACTTCACCTGAAGTGGGAGAGACTATCATTGGTTCGAATCCCATTGCTCTAAATGTTATCGCTAAATACCCATGCCCAGCTGTTATTTAAAACTTAAAACATTATTAGTTTATTGCTGAGTATAATGTCTCATAATCACGCGTAATTAGCTTTGGTATAATAAGAATATATATCTTAACTTTATGAGCTGAAATCTCATACCAAATGTACCAACTACTAATGTTAATATTATATGCGCTATATTATCTTTATACAAGCTGCACTCCACTCTTATAGTGTGAAAATAGGATAAAACTATACCGTAGTAATCCATCCCTTCCCACAAACTTTGTCATTGGGCCAAATACTTTCAACTTAAATTGTTTGATTCAATTTTTTAGAAGTTAGAAGAACGGTTAGCTATTTTCATGCTAATACATAGGGCTTGAAATATTAATTTCCAAAATAAATTCCCTGGGAATTTAAATCGAGTAGTACGAAAGGAATTTATGTCGTCTTATATAGCGAGTGGTGCAGTGATGAAATTGTGATGTGATGTACTGTACATGTAGTCGTGAGTGAATGTGATGAATATGTGTCTGTAGAGTGCACATAAAATATAATCACCCTGAAACAATCCTTTAGACTGGGAGTCTCATCCCGAAGAAGTATTGATGTTGTTATAATGTTACTGGTATCTTTAATAAATATCTGAACGTTCTGTGACTGAAGTGGCTTATTGGTCATTTACATTTTAACCATTTATTCAAATGTTTCATGTTTACATTTACAACGCCCTTATTGCACCCCTTCATTAGTTTTCCCGACGTATCGGGCTTATAAAATGGCACGGTCCTTCCGTGAAAACGAACATATTGACGGATTTTAACATGGTGAAATATTGCTTGTGACTTGACTATGGTACCAGGCTTATTGGAAAGCATCTGCAACGTCATCAGTATATGGCTCATGAATATACTTTTTAGTATTTATTTACGTTCTGTTGTGTACTAGGAAATTTTTGTATTATTTTCAACCACTTTAAAGGAAGGACTTGTGCATGAGTCACACCCAGACTATGACCAAGATGTATACATTTAAAAATAAGTTATAGTTTCTCGTAATGGTTTAGTAGTGCAATGCCAAAATAAACCGAAACGACAATCTCTTAATAATTGTACTATATTCTTAGAAACATATTTTCTTTATTTGGATCCATAAGTTCTACCCTTATCGTAATCGTTCTGCAGTACTGTATTTAGAAGTCGATTTCGATTGAGAAAAAATTTTCCCCCCTCAATACAGCGTGCCATTAAGAGTCCAGTTCCTTTATATTTGGAAATCTCTGATGACTATCAAAATACATGTAAAAATTGCTTTACAACTCTTGGAATTCTGTCTAAAGTTCTTACCCGATTTTCTTGTGTGGCACATTTTTGGAATCCTGAATATATTGTCGACCGCCCCATTGTACAAAATATACGATATTTAAATTTTCTAGCAGATTTTGTCGTCTACAAAATTGTAATCGCAATAAGATATATTAATGAGTAAAAATATCGTATATTTTGTACAATGGGGTGGTCGACAATATATTCAGGATTACAAAAATGTGCCACACAAGAAAATCGGGTAAGAACTTTAGACAGAATTCCAAGAGTTGTAAAACAATTTTTACATGTATTTTGATAGTCATCAGAGATTTTGAAATGTAAAGGAACTGGACTCTTAAGGAAAAATTATTTGCCCGGTCATGTACGTATCAAGACGAATTTTTTGATCCAAGGGAAAATTAAATGAAAGATTGGAATTATAATCCGAGTATTGTAGCCAACTGCGAATTTCATAAAATTAGCATGCTTTGTGGTAATAAATAAGTATTCAATGAGCTAAATAGTTACTTTTCATTTTCTTTACTCACATTTCAGAACAAGTAATTATAATAATATAAGGGTATAAGCCAATATATGTTAATATACAGAGCAAGTACTTTGTTTGATGGAAGAAGAATAACAGTAATAGTTAAATAAGAATACCAGGAGATTACTAATGTATATTAATAGATACATCACATCACACTAATTAATAGGTAAACTTGCGACTTGACCAATTCACATTGGTCTCATTTTGTTTGCGCAAAACATTTAGGACGAGTGTAAGAATATCATTATAATAACGTTTTGTCTAAATACTCTAACACGTAGTCAGGGAAGGTATTTAATAGGTAGTTTAATTACTAATTTGATAATTATCACAAATTTTCAGTACGTTTTATCAACTAGCTTATTATCATCGTTATATTTAAACCAAAGTAATTATAGGCAAGCCGGTTGCATACATATAATTTTCTTGAGTTTAAATACTTCCGTAGTTTTTCATGTTACAATAGAACATACTTTAAATTGATTTCTTTGTAATTAGTAAGTTACGTAAGGTTAAGTTAAGAGCACAATTTTTAACACTAAAACTTCACGTTACATTTCAATTTTAATTAAGCAATTATTGAGCCGCTATGTAATTCCTTTCTTCACTAATAGATATTCTTCATGTCATGACCGAAGATTTAAGTATAAGATGCTAAGAGTTGTAATAACGGATTTAGCGCTAACCGATATATATAGTGTACTTGCGCAAGATACACAGAGTAAAATTTTAGGCCTTTTTAGAATAATATGGCACAGTTGACATTATTTTAGCAATGTTGTTCAGTTGCATGCGTGCGTAGACTTCAATTTGTAATTCTTACATTAACTATTTTCTAAACAATCTACAATTTTAGTGGTTTTTCATCTGACTTTTCTGCCTCTCGGCTTTCCTCTTCTACTTCTTCTGATTGTACTTCGGCACTGAAAAACCGCACATCTCGATCTGAATCACTGTGAAGCTTCCCCATTGTACACATTAAAATTTCATTGTGCGGATTGTTGGAATCAGCAAAATATTCTGTTCACAAAAACCCATACCATTATTAATACTATATTACTATTTTTAATTAGAAAGATTTTTTAAAAACTATTTTAAAAACACTCACCGTTTTTTAAAACATATTTTGTTAGCGTTTTAGCTACTATGAGGCGAACATTGGGAACCTTATCGGAGCTGAGATCAATTAAGTGTGGTAAAATATCTTGAGCAAATTGGTTGGGTGATAGAGCACCAAATTCCACAAATTGACCCGAAAGGCTGGCGAAAGTCTGTCTTCTTACCCATCTGTCACTGTGTCCTAGGATGTTAACCAGCTCCAGGAGAAATTCCCGAACCAAATTCGTTTCTCCTCCTTCTGAGTTTATCTTAGTACATGCGTTCAACTGTTTAACTAAATGAGTAACCTGCATATGCCAAAACAATAAAAAGGGGCATTAATACCAATGAGCTATTTCATGGACCAGTAGAATAGCAAAGGATTTCTTACAACTTCAAGGGCTTTCCGCCGCACTTCTGCTACACCATCTAAAATTAAATCCACTGAAATGGGACAAATGTACTTTAGGACGTCTTCAGGTTCAAACATTTCACTTAATTGTTCTAGCTGATTTGTCAAATCCAACCGGAACCGCCAATTACGTTTATTTTCGGTTTCTAAAAAGCTTCTCAAAGTTTCTAGACATTTTCGACGCTCTTCCTTTCCCAGAATCTGTAATGTATTAAACCAATTAATTCACCGCATATTTTCTCCCAATCCAATCCTCTTAATACACAATCATAGTATTTTTTACCTCGACAAAGTTAGATAGGTTTCGTAAAATTCCCACTCTGACTTCATCCAAATCCTTTGTAAGTGCGTTAAAAAAAGGAACCAAATCTCTCTCTGCCAACTCAGGGCCTAAAACTCGAGCTATTTCGTGTAAGCTGGCAGCCAAAGTGTATCTCACCTTCCACTGAAACAAAAATATCAAATCATATTTTATACTATTAGCAACATTCAACTGTTAAAATAATATGATCTTATTCACGTTACCTGCATACTACAAGCTAAGGCTTCATAACAATCCCTAAGCATGGACCAATTTTGTGGACCCATAGTGTGAACAACAGCCGGAAGATTGTAAACACAGTAGCCAGTTAACTCCGAATCGCATGCCTGTTCTTTATTTAAATTAGCCATAGAATTAAAATGTTCTAGAAGAGCATCAGGTACAATATCTTGATGTCCAGAAGTAACCATCTTGGGGATATCCTGAAGAAGACGACTCCTGGTTGGTTTTGCTACAAATAAACAACAATGTATAGCAAAGAGAAATCCAACGCAGATATCATTTCTATCACTCCTTACATGCACGAAAGAGTAACAAACAGCTTACCACTCCATAAACTTGAGCAATCTTCTCCATATGGAAAAGGACTACTGAATTGATCATCTGAGTCATCATCATAAGGATCCATAAGTCTAATTGTATCCAGACCCATGTCATCCATTCCATTTTGATCTCTGGACGCATTGTACAAATTTAAGTAGCTTCTATGCACATCTGTAAAATCACAACGAAATGATGTATAACTGGAATCAGAGCCAAATCTCTGGTACACTCTAATAACAGTTTATATCCTCTTAAAGAGGCATATTATAGACATACCAGACACACGCTGCAAGATATCACAACTAACTGTTTTAGTGGATCTAGTGTGAGAAGAGAGAGTGGTCGACTCCGTCGAACCGGAAGCGTTATTGTCAAGCTCCACATTCCCGTTTAAGGCATCTTCGCATTTCTTTTCATTCGCATTCTATTAGCACAGGAAAAAATAAAATCTGCTTTAGATGTCATAATTCACAAGTAAAACAAATAAGACATAAATTAACTAGCTAGATCCTGGAACAGTGTTTATAGTGTTTTGAAAAATAGGATCGGCAACAAATAGAACCCGCCTTCTACCTAAATATTTCCCCCTTTTCATTTACTACTTAGTTATTTTTGAATTTATATACAGCTTTGCATTGTTCTCCTTTATATACTAAATATTACGTAATCCCTCCGCTCGCTCCCACACAAGAAATTATGTTACACTCTACTTGGTGTTGACAAACGACACAGGAAATAAAACAGACTAACCATGTGTTGCTTTGTTATACATCATCCTGTTACTACATAAATGCTCAAGATATAAAATTACGCAGGCACAGGCACCTCATTCCTTATACGAAAGAAAACGCACAAGAACAGCAGCAGTACAAATGAATAAAGTAGATAGCACTAATTAAACCCGTGTTTACGTCTTACGACAGGATTAGTAGATACTAAGCCTTAAATGGAAAATAATGTTCAAATGTTGGTTTATAGTGAAAATACTCACCGAATGCCAAAGAAACCTTTCTTCCCACTGTTCCTATACTATAGTTTCAATCTTACTCAGCTATGCTACTGTAGTATGGCTCACAATCCACAATCTACCTACTAAGTAGTTATAAGTTATAGGTATACAAGTGTAATATAAATGTGTACACTTTCTTGAGCCCATGTCTCATGATACCCATAAAATGGGAGACCATTTGGAATTACAAGAACTACGGAAAGATATTTAAATTCTAGTTTTCATGGAGTGTAGCAGAAAATGGTGCATTGCATAATCTCTTTCCAAGAACTGGATGACCACACAAAAAATCAGTCTTTATCAATATAACATAATTCATTTGGTTTCGTTTAATTGTGGAATTTGTGGGAGAGCATTTTCAAGTACAAGCTGTACAGTAGTAGTTTCCTCTAACTCTAACCCAATCATTGGTTTGACAAAAGTGTATGACTATTCACAAGCCTAAAAAAAGATACAGTGCTTACTACTATAGTAAATTGGCCATTTTTACATGAATAACTAGAAATGATGAATTAAGACTTCATTATGCATAGTGTTTACTTTAAAATTGAAATACTCTTAAAAATCTTCGATATGCTGAGAAATAAATCGACAGTAGTGAATAGTGAACAGAGGTTTGGTCGTTCCCATTAGTGAATGGTGGTGATATTTTATCTTGGAACATTATTGTGGTGTGGAGTGAGTGAGATATAAATTTTTAAATGTGAATCAAAATCAAAGTAGGTTTTGGGATTTTTGGATGGTAATTTGAGTTGACAGTGGAAGGACTAATCCTTGTGTAAGCCTTCACATACTCAGGCAACCACACTTAACTTCATCGAATGTAACTGAACCTACCTCATCGGATCTGAAACGGGCGATTTATCTACACCATCCTTCCTCACATTACATCCACAGATAATATATACATGAAAGTCCTCCCTGGGACAACTGGCTTCTGTCCAGAAAAGATGGCAGGACAGGATTGTCAATATTTGCACTAGCACTCCACGTCATGTTCTATCTGTATCGTAACTCTTTAAATCCCCGCCTACTCTACACAAACCGTTTAATTTCTTTAATGTTCCTTTACGTTACGTCAAGTCTGAAAATCTCGTCTGAAAACCTATTCCTATAATGCTCTTGATGATGAGTCAACACACTCCAGTTCCAGTCTGCCATTTTGTTCTCCAAAACACTTTTCTCGAAAAATCAAACTATCCTTTTAAATAAAAGGTACCTGTGTATCATTATTTTCTTGTGCATCATTCTCCAAAGAGTTCATTGGGAGATCTGCGTCGAATTCAATGAGTATTTCTGGAACAGGGAGACGCCAATACTGAAATGTATTGTAGGGGTTTTGACCTGAAGGAAGCGTACTTGTATTTGTATTAGTGTTTGCATTCGGTCCCTCCATGATGCTATCTTCCCGAATTAGCCCGGGCTTTTTAGACGCTACAATTATAGTGCATGAAACTTCTTGATCTGTATTAGGATTGTTGGAAGACACATTGGAAGACGATAAGTTACTAATGGACCAAGCAGTATTGTTCAAATCGATTTGCTTGCTGTCAGCCTCACCATCATCACAACTCTTATCTGGACTTGTGGCCATTTCATAGACGATGAAGGAAGCATCCGCATCTCCACGATCCGAAGGATCATTAGACTCCTGTAACTTTTCTTTCTCATAATGTCGATTTACTTTTTTTACGAACTTACGATTCCTATGTTCGTTATATAATTTCGGTTGACATTCCTGCTCCTGATCCCCGCTCTGGCTCTTATCTTCCCAATCATCAATATCCATATCGTCCGAGTCGAAACAAGCTCTTTTCTCGTCATCGTCACGCTCGTCGCTTGCTGTCCCAGTCTCATCAATAGCCGTAAATATCACAGATGACTGACTTGAATTTTGGGAACTTTCTGTCTTTAATACTAAATTTGTTTGTGCTCCTTGCTCCTTTTGCATTGCCTTCTCGCCTTCTTCTCCCGGGTTCACTGCTCCTCCAACTGCCAACGCTATGTCCTCTTCGATAGTCAATACCGTATCACAACTCCTCCTGTAAAAAACAGACCAGAAAACCAAAAAATTCGTCATCTCATTCATCTAGCACTGAAAACGACAGGAAAGACGCTACTCAACGCACCTAAATTACAAAGTGTTGAATGCTATATGACTCTCCCCGTTTCCCTACGATTTATAATTCTCCCTCTTTCACTCACTTGACTTCGGTCCAGGAAAAGGACAGACAATAATCAACTCTGTCGTGTTGACTTCATTTTCTCTACTCCTGAAACATACTATATTTTACACTCGCCTAACTGTAAAGACTACATACATACAGACTACAGGGAATCAACTCCATTTAACTCAACTTAACAGTACAGAATTAGTAAGAGCGAGAGAGAGAGAAAAAAACATTTCTGTCTTGCCCTATCCGTATGGTCGTAGGACATGACTCTCATCCATTGATTAGAAACATACAAATGCAAACCCAAAAGCTAGCAACATCTGCTCCTCTAAGCCACAGCCACACTCACATACAATTACAATTTACTACTTGCAGCAACACAACTGTCTTTTCCATTTTTCAGTCCATTTTCATGTTACTCTCAAAAATTGAAAACCAAGATGCATCACATAAATGAGAATGACGCTTCTCCTCGCCTCTCCTTTCTATACTTGTTTATTTATAACCACTACAGCTCACTACGACGCATATATATGTGTTTTCCTGTAACTTAACTAATATTCTCACCCTTTCCTCCATACAAGCCCGAATTACATAGCTGCACTAGTCTGTCCTCAGTTATGCTTCTACTTACAACCAACGCTATAAATACATACATACTTATACATAGACTTAGGATATAATAATATATCTGTCCTTTCTGAACGTTGCACGGAAAGGAACCACCCTATCTTCGTCCTACCCTACCCTCCGTCATTTATTTCCATACTGTCTAACTTCAACTCAGTCAGAGCACAGCGTTACAAAGTTTCCTAGCTTTGGCTACATTTACAAAAGCTGCAACTGCAACCATGTCAAAGAAGAGCCACCCTACATCCGTACTAACTACAAACTCCTCTCCAGCTAGCTTATATACACAGTCTCACCAAACTAGCAGCAGCCATAGCCACACGACAAATGTGTAAGCGTCTACTGACTAACAGCGCTTTTAAAAGTGTGCCTGTCTAACTTCCCAAACCTTCAGCTTCATTTCATCATGTTTTTCGGAATGGAAACCCTTTCTGCCGTCCCTAACACAATCATACCACAATAACTTGCGATGCATTTTGTACAATATCCCTCCACACACCTCCAGGCTATCTATATAGATATATAATGTTTACTGACAAAGAGTTCCCTTTTCTGACCGTCAAGCTGCACCTATTTTCTAAGGGTATATGAAGCTCCTAATGAAATTACGTCGCCGTCTGTCGTACTAGCTAACTTTTACACTTTTGGAATATACCTGGCTTCTGCGTCATATCACACATGCTTTTCCACTCTTTTCCCTATTTACTTCTCCTACATGGATAAGGCTTCTTTTCGAAAAATAAAAACAATTATTTTTATTGCAGGGTAATATATGCAGTTGGTTGCTTATAATTATCATGTAAGGGGAAAAGAGTTTTCCTTCTGTCATAGGATTATTATACGATGCAATGCAATGGTTTTCCTATTTGCTCAAGATAAATGAAACTCTGGAGACAAGACAAGACAGCAGAACTACAGCAGATGTATTTTTTCATTACGAGTTTGATATGTCGTTTGCTCGGCCTGCCGCGGAGATTACATATGAGAACAAGATGTTTTACAATTACCCAATTTAGTCACTCGATCTTTCATAGTCAACAGAGTCTTACTTAACTTCTACTACAGACATCCTACACAAGAGATATAGTAGATTCTTTATGCTACACCCAACCTAAATGAACACATAGTATTGAATCTTCTTCCGAATGCTACCATGTGCACCTACAGTATAGTAAACTACCATAGACTAATAATATTAACGGTAGGTATAGTGGCAAATAAATATACTGAACATTATACACATGGTTATTATTACATAGAATATAAATATATGCATATAATATGTAGTTGTTTATTCGGCAGGGGCCAAGTCGTAGACACATGGTGCCAAAACAAAATCTACTTAATGACAATACTATATTACACAAAGCACACGTCTAGTCTATCTTTCCGTCTTGTCCTACTTGCTTATTGCTTATCACTATACTGCACTAACGAACTAAGACTAGCACATGTCCAAATATATCTCATTACTGTCTCTTAAAGGAAGTAAAAACAATAACTTGAGGAGTAACTTTATGATGTTACCACTAAAGAGTCTATAATATGGCTATCCTTCCTTAAGGTCTCTAACTAAAACTCTGTGTCAACGTTCTCGACAGAAACTTTTGAAATTAAAACAGTGAATCTCGTTTCCCAATGTTATTTTTATGTGTTATTACCGATGGAGAAAATTTCTTTCAGCTTCAGAAGAGTCAGGGTCAGGGGATACTGTATGACCATCATCAGTTGCAAATGTTGTGATGAGAGGACCGAGTGTTTGATAAGCAGCTACACGGACCCATCTGGAAGGATCTGTGAGTAGATGAACAAAACGGGGTGATAACGTGTCCTTACGAGTTGACAAACTGCAAACATTTGCGACTATTGTGAAAACTTCTGCGGCGCCTTTTCGGACACCCCAAACTTCATCCCCACTTAATGCCAAGAATTTCGGCAACTGGACAAAACAAAAAAGATCATGCAAGAAACTTGAAGAATTACTACTTTTTGCATCAATTTCCTAAAGTATGTATTAGTAATAGGTATAGGCCAAAAGTGCGTGTGTTATCACTTGTGAATTAATACTTTTTTTGGCAATTAAATATTTTTTGTTAGCCAAACTTTAAAATATGAAAGAAAAAGAGATTGCTTACAAGAACAAGTTCTGTGAGTTTGGTACCGATGACTGTGGCAATATCGCCCATACTCGTGGCACAGACGCGTCTCACTTGAAACATGGGGTCCTCACACAAGGTGCAATAGCGATCCAGGTACGTTTTCACCGTAATCTCTTTCCCAACGAGTGGAGCCAACATGCTCATGAACTGTAACCAATACAGACATTTTTTCTTATTATTTACTTATCTTTAAATCGACGGTAGTTTCTCATAATGCTTAAATCCTTAGTCACTACTATAAATATTATTATGAATTACAAGTGTATCATGTTTAAGTGTTCTTTTCATCAGTCTCACAGATGCAATCAAAATACTGAGCATGGCATACTCTGTCTGCATATACAACCAGTCCACTGTCGACATGAAACATATCGACTAAACATTATATCACATTACTGCTGATAAATGGAGAAAATACTAGCACCGTGGCCTAGCCTGGGTCTTTAAACTATAACTCTTTGCCTTTCGATTGTTTTTATTTTCTTTCTATTATTTATCTTGTTTTTCTTTATCGACATGAGCAAAGCTGTGTGAGCCAAAGGTAAATGCATAAAAAATTGTCATAATCTTGATTCACATTAAAGCTCTACTCATGCTACGCTATACAATACGTCTTGAAACTCAACTGTTTCCTGACCTGGCCTTCTTACTTATATACTTTGGCAAATCAAACAATATATATCTCAGACGAGACTCCGACCAGACTCCTCATGAAACCTTGACACTATCGATTTAACTCTTCTAAATTCAAACTACAGCCACACTGCTACCAGTACTAATACATTGAACTCACAACCTCCACACACTCCCATTTCCATGCTTCTGTTCACCACAATTTACTCTTTTCCTCTCCAATTCCAACTTCCACCTAAAATGATTTCTCTGTCCTACACAGCCATATACTAATAATGCGTATAAACTTTTATTCGTCTATTTCAATTCAATTTACATTTACCATAAGAGTGACAATTGACAATTTCACATGCACTTAAAAGATCCTAATTGGGTTGGAACAAATTTTACTAATTAAACTGATTACTTTACTTACTTCGCACAGAGTAGTTGTAAGTAAAGTAAAGTAACTTTAGTAAATGCATTTTACATTATAGGTACATTGTGTTATAGAATCAGGATCAATCATTTCCTGGATTATTTCCTTTTAGCAGAGGAAATTAGATTATCAAGAGACATAAATTTAGAGTAGAAATGATAAATTCAAGCGAAGGATTCTGTACAAACAGGTTACATTACAATCACAAACTATAGTATATTAATGCTGGAGAGAAAGGCAAATAAATATTATACAAATATTAAGTTACATATAAAAGATTCAGCTTAAATGTATAGGCGTATAGATAGAGGTTTACAAAACAGTTTGTGGTAGCACACAAGTAAATAGTCGATGGAGTAGTTATTTAGCTGCCGGCTGGTGCTACCGTACTATCAACGATTTTTGCACAGAATTGTTGATAGTTTAATCGTCTTGTTCCATGGATAGACGAGATGAATTGGTGCGCGGCCAAGCTCATCAAAGCTGGCTGTGATATGAAACAATTTCCACACACCACATCCACTCTGATAAGCTTCACCAGACAAATTGCAGACATTTCCCTAGCCATTCTCAGCCCTCCAAAGAGTCCTCGTCGTCGTCATAAGTCGTGTAACAAGCACTTCACACACCACGCTAATACCAACTAACAAAATACTATAAGTGTAAATATTTTTAAGGAAATAAAGTGCCAACTAAATCTACAATCATGAATACAGGTGTCCTTTCCCGTTGTTTTTTTCTCCTTCATTATATTTTCTAGTAGGTAGTAGATAATTGTTTTTTAAAGGATTTATGCAAACATCAACTGAATATACATACCTTGTGAACAATGATGTAAGAAATGTGTTGTCAATTGTATGAGAATGAGTTAATTTAGTATTACGTGTTATCCAAAAACTGTACAAAAACAATATTATAACTGCAAAGAAACTTGTGCGGTTAAAGATTAAAATTGTAACTGAAGTAATCCTCAACACAAGGCTAGGTAAGGAACAAGTAATATGGTATACTAGTACATGCCTCTGATTAGTTGTTATTTCCTGCTTAAAAAAGTCTTTGATGAAGTACTTCAAAGGTAGACTCAAATACAGCCACATCAAACAAAACGGGTGTTACAAATTACAAAGCACATCTACAGGCAGGGTGATGAATATATTTTCGAAATCTTTCATTTTGATGTGCACCGGTATAAAATTAACATTAAGTTAGAAATAAAATGTCCGGATTTTAGGCATTTAAATAGTTCAGTGAGTGTTATAAAATGTGAAAGTACCTCAAACAAGGAGCGATGCCAAAACTAGCTAATATAAAAGCTGTACAAGACATCGATAGTATCATTACTCGGCGGAGAGAGTATATGAGGAATAAAATAATGATTTTGGCTCTAAGTACTTAAGTTGACTTTCCGGAGTATAGAAACGGGAGGGATGGAGGGCAAGGCAGGAGCATACGCATTTAAGTACATACAATACAGATTTTGATGAGAAAATGAGATTATATATGAGAAGGAATAAATTTTCTGTGAAATAGAAGGGAAGTGAAAGAAGGAAAACAAGGAGAGAGAGAGCGGAAGAGTGCTGGATGGGTGAACAGTTGAGTTAGAGCACATTTGTTATAATATAGAAAGAGCAATAATGGAGTGGGAAGATGCATTTACATTAATAGAAGTTGGAGTGTACATGACATCACGTAAAAGTTGAATAGATCCTGAGGTAACAAGAATTGAAGGGAAAGAAGAAAGCAAAAAGGAAGGGAGACTGGAAGACTCACTCCCGAGATCCCGCTCCCGTCTGTCCGCCGACTTGAGCCCGGCACTTCTATCCACTCATCCTCCGCCACAGACTCCTATCCCAACACAACCAAGCTCAACTTTATTCTTTTGAATACAGCCGGACGAAGAACCAAAAGTCGAAGAGTCACACTCACTTCTTCGTCTTGCGGGAGAAGCCAAATATGACGAAGACGGATTTTTAAGGGGGAAGATTCCCCATGAAAACCTTTCGACTCTGCACATTCATGCCTGATAATTTGATCAAGGGAAGGGGGAGATGATTTTAGTGACCTTCCTTTCTCCCTACTTAGTTCTCGCCATGTCTGAACGGTCCCTAAGACTATGTGGAAGAAAATGGGATAAAATTCTATGTACAAGATCCCAATAATAATGCGCCGCATATTTGAGTTCAAAATCGACATTAGTATTCGACTCTCGTCCGCCGTCTGCGGCGATAGACTAGGACATCAACGCTGATCCTAAATAATGCATCTTTCAGACCATTATACTCTGCTTTCCCTCTTTCCCTCTCTTCTGCATTGCATCCAGAATGGACAAAGAGCTCTTAGGATGGATGATGAAACTTCTCTGATGAATCCTCGCACTCTCTCCAACAACCTTCGCTCCTAACCAACACACTAAACACTAAAACCAACTCCTCTCTCCGATCACCGTAAAACTTTAAGCAACACCCAGGACAGTTAATAAAATAGACACTTTCACTTGACCCACACATTTTATGCACTTTCAAGAGTCAACTACCAGAGAGATTCAAGCTAGACAAATTATATCTCTTGCCCTCGACTACTATAAACGAATCTTTACGGTGGATGTGCTTTCTAACAAAAATAAAGATGATAAGTTAGTGGAAAGTAGAAGGACACAGTGAGGAAAAAGACAATGTATATTTTCCACAGATATCTATGCACATTATATCCAAATGCTAGGTCAAACCAAAATCATCCTCAGACTAGTCAGACAACACTCTCATAATATTTTCTAGTCAATTTACTACTACACTCTGTACTACTGAATCCAACTTTATTACTTAGCTGACAATAAAGACAAAACTATTTCCTTTCTCCTATTCTTTCCTCTATTAAATGTATACACTTGCACAGAATTGCTTTTTCTGGTAACCCAGACCTAGCATATTTTTTCATGTTTGTTCAACAAAAATGTCACTAACTCATGTCCATCAAAAGCGAGCTATAGGATCTGCCACACTGCTCAATTAGACTACACAGTCTAGTACCATAAAACATGGCTACTATTACATTGGTTAGAAGACCCTTCAACGTCATTTCCTATTCATTAACACAATGCTTTCTAATATGTATTACCATAAAGGTAGGTTCTGTAATATTCCTTAAATTATTCCTTAAAGAACAGGACTTATAAAGTCAATACCAAAATGCTTTCTACTCAGGTACCATTAAATGCTATAACAGGGAAATTACAGCTGTAAGAGTAAACTCTAAATTTCTTAGGAAACTTAGATCAATTTCACCATCCCACATGTCACAAAAATGGTTAATAGTTAACGGGCACAAAAAAATATCCGAATTTTGCATTTGTAAAATGTAGAGATGTGGCCAAAGAGAAACCAAGTTAGCGGAACTAGTGCTTTAAAATTATTACAAAGAAAGAAGCGGCTCTCTTGGCGGGGCTATAAATGTCATTCAAGCAAGCAGAAAAACAACGTCGGATCTTGGATGGGATGACTATATATGTACAAATGAACATTTCATACTCCCTTTTCCTAACTAAATGGGAGACTGGAAAAAATCCTCTGGCAATGGCTGTCACCCATGTCCACATTTGCTCATCCCCATCATCCTTCCTGAACATGCATCTTGCCAAAAGAACAGAAAAATATTGTTGTTCAACATGGAGCTGTAAAATGAACATCTGTAATTTGACTATGTCCAATAATACTGCAACAAATAAGTCAATGTAAACTGCTATGAAAACAGTAAAAAATCTGTAACTCCCCGACAGAAATATAAAATTTTATCTGGGATGTCTCTGTAAATGCGTCGTACTAATAATTAGTCAGACTTTCACAGTGTCTAATGCTCTTTCATTGGCATAAAACTTCGGCATGGTAGTTGGTAACATACTGTTTAAAAGCATTTCAACAGCATAATGTCTAATGTAAAATGGAGGAACCCAAAAAGGTTGAGTAGATATGATCTGGTCACCGTAATGGAAAGCGTCAATTGACAAAAAACTCTGAAAAATGGGTACAGCCATTTGAACTAAGTTGGAGCTAGAAGAAGCTTGGGGAAGAGTGTTAATCAGTAAAGAAGATATGCTAAGTGAAATAGATGTTAAATGTTTTCTTCAGTGAATCTCCTAATCTCGTCTCGCAATCAGTTCCACTAATAACGTCAAAAATGAAAGTGGATTGATGTTGTTACTGTATACATTAGTGAAGGAACATATATAGTAGAAGAGGCAGTATAAAATAACAACAGAAAATGTTAGTCTGTATGCACTTTAGGAAAAGCAGGAGCCAATAGGAGGCTAAGTAGGTAAGTCATTTATGAGTTTTGTCTTAGCCATTTGCCATTCCGAAGTAGTGGTGTCGAGTGTAGATGACACAAATAGTAGTGTGTAGGAAAGAGCCTTTCTCTAAAGCAAAGGTTCGTTAGGTGAAGAAGGAAGAGAGATGAGCTGTAGTTTTACATAGTACATTAATGTAGGTATGCAACTACAATTTACTATTACTTTTACTAGTATAAATGTAGTAGAAATGTTGCACACGTAAAAACGTGGTGCTAAAGTTCATT
Organism: Tomocerus qinae; assembly: GCA_020055645.1. Lineage (NCBI taxonomy): Eukaryota > Metazoa > Arthropoda > Collembola > Entomobryomorpha > Tomoceridae > Tomocerus > Tomocerus qinae. Next base: position 14,008,417 of record CM034547.1, on the reverse strand, counting down.
CTCTTATAATGTGACTGTGAGAGAGAACAGGATACTCAAATAACTGACAATGAGTAGAGAGACAGATGAAGAGAGAGAGAGAGAGAGAGAGAGAGTTTTTATAGAGAATCATCTTATTTCCATGTCTTCTCGCTCGCTACAGTTCACTTGTAGTAGTAGTCTGTACCAAGAAAGGTACTTATTACATTACTCCGTATATTTAAGTCTAGATTATAGTTGAGTGTGAATGTGACTGTGTATCGAGAGGACTAAGCACATGAAGGAAAAGAATTTTTAAAAGAGCAATGCTAATGATGTTTATCTTTCGGTTCGGACCGGGTAATTGAGAACGCTACGCGCCAGAATGAGCTCTTGCCAGAAATACCAACCAACCAACTTGAAAGGATCCAACGGAGAGTGATCCACCTCCTTGTACAAAACATAACTTAACCCGTGCCGGGCCCGACCGAATACTTCCCTCCACTCCATGATTGCCATATCGTACTTATGTCATGCTAAGCTATGCCATCACACGGGACATGTTACTCAACTAACTAGTTCAAAGTCTATATCCGTACCCTGTACTATTTACACTCACAGAATATTATTTCTACTATCAACTAAATATATACTCCTTATTATGTAACGCTACATAACTATTGCCACAACGTCAATACGAAACATACTGAATACCGAACCGACAGATATAGTCACTCTTCTTTACTACCACTACTATTTCTAGTATGCAGTTTTTTAACACTACTAAAAGCTTACTACACCATTACGTTACATACCTACATAAACTATAGCGTAGTAAGTGCACGAGTTCAATGATAATCAACTAAGTAGTACTATATAGAGATGCACAAAATGTAATGCACAATAGTAGTAGAGTAACTAGTCTACTAACGTGGTCTAGCTATCACTAGTAAATAGTACCAGTCATACTACTACTATTAATGTAGTATAAGTATAATATGTAGTTGATAGACGCTGAGCTGACTTCAGTTCAGTGAGCTAGTCTTTCTACGATGTGAACTGAACTGAACTCTCTTAACTACTATAAGGATGTCATCCCATCGCCAAGTCCCTCCCATTTTACAATGCTTTTTAGCAACTTCACTTATCTTCTATCACATTCTTAGTCACAAGAATAGCATTACATATTGCTAATAACCATTTTCCTGACTATTTCTAAGTCTGATGAAGCTTCGTTTACCCCATACTCTATCCCAACTACACATAAGTCCAACCGCTCTATTTAACTACTATTTAACTCTTTAACCAATTCAAAATACTATCTTAACATTTTCCTCTAAATTACATCGAACTCGTTGCAAGTGATCCAAATACTTTACACTAACTAACAATTGTGCACTTATATCCAAGAATAATATTCTATTTATACAAATAACATTAGTTAGGTAGTCTAAATACACTTGTTGGTTGCTATCCATCTATATTATACTTTAACTTCCATTATTCTACAAAATTGGCTACCCGATACACTATATTCAAACTAAAACAACATGTATCAATATGTAGTAGAACGTAAATGACTTATAACACACTCACCACACATGGACAGAGAATAAAATGACTGTATCGGCGAGTTCTTTAACTTGAGTCATCGCTCATCAAAGCTGGCTGTGATATGATACTATTCACATACACACATCCACTTTGAGAGGGACGCCAACAAGCACACTTTACAATTTTACCCCTTCAATATTACGTGTTATTGATAATTACCTCATAATTACAGGTATACACACTTACAATTACAAACAGCAACCACATTGAATTTTACAATGCACTTACACAATTAGTAAATGATAACATAAATTAAGTTAATTTGCTTAAACACAGTATCACTTATTAATACTTCCGCTAGACCTTTTCTGTTATCCTTAAAATGATCGTGGATGAAATGAATTATCCCTCTTTTCTGTGTGTAAGTACACAAAAATGGCATTATTATGCTTCTGATACAGGAAGACGTAAGAGATGAAACTATATAATAATTATTAGTAAATAATAAGTAACTAATAAACTAATAGTAATTACTAGAATCTAGTCACAGACAATACAAATGCTTTTAAAACTTCATTGATGGTATTATCTCACTTATAAGCTAGAACCAACAACAATTTCTGCCATTACTCCATTACTAGTACATTACTGAAACGCCAAAACAACATGGCTGCCCATCGTAGAAACATTGTTTCTTAGATTTTGTTAAATTTCATCTAATAACCAGTGAATTGAGCATAAGTAATATAATATAGACTGATGCTAGAGGAATTGTTATGACTTCCGCCAAATATTGAAATACTTACTTTGTGTTTAACCCTAAGAACCTTTCTCCTTTACTTTCCCTTTTGACAGGCACTTGCATTATGGATACAAATTACCAATCATAAAGAGAACCCTATAAAGTACATTTAGGTACATCTTATTTCCTCACTTTACTGTTTCCAATACTGAGTGCAGCTGCCAGAGTATTGAAATTGAATTATTCTACACTTCCTGCTTTTGTAACCGACGTTTGTATTTAAAAACTGCTGAGTATCAAAATCAAATAGAGTATCTACCTATACTTCCTACAAACATCCCACTCCTCAACTTTCATTTTCATTAATTTCAAATTAGAATATACACCATTCAAAGCTGTAGTATAGTAAATTCCACTAATAACACGTTTCACTTCAACAGACACTTGCAAGCACTAAAATCATTCTGGGCCGATGTTTTAGATAGGAGATGATATAATTTAATTTCCGGGAGGAACAAGAAGGGAGAAATGAGTCAAAGACTACCTATTTGTCCTGTAGTAAACAAAATTGCTCACATCTTCGATGAAAGCTGCTAACAACCGATAGTAAAACAGGGAATAGCAACAAACCAAGAATGATGCATCGCTTTGTCAGCAGAAGAAAATCCAATACCCAAGTTCTGAAAAGGATGTAGGAAAGTGCTCAACTTGCCATATACTCACCACCTGCATTACAATTTCTGAGTCTTTGGTTCATTACTATCATTACTCATTACAGTAATGATCGAAAGGGGACCGTTACTATTTTTACTAACGGATAAATACAATAGACATCACAATACCTAACTATCGATTGCATAAAAACAAAACTATGAAACTACAAACCAATCTTCTCAGAATGCTCTACTACTAGAAAATTACAATGTAATTTCAGTACCAAATGGTAACATACAGATAAAAAGCTGAGTACAACAAAATAAAATATCGTATTGTTTGGATTACGTAATTTCTACCTATTAACCCCTACACCAAGATGTCCAGCACAGCAGCATTCCAGATAATTAACTACAATCAAGTGTCTTCACAGGTATTAATGCTTCTAGTGGGGAGCTTCTAAAAATATATTCATGCAATTTAGTTCTACGATTACAATTCCTTCACGGCTGCAAATATCATTAGATGGTAAAATGATATTATTTTCGCAGAAGACTGTAACAGTATACTTGAGATATATATAGAAAAGAGATGCTATAATGGTAGTAGTAGTGAATGGTCGTGTCGGTTGTACATCTGTATACAGATAAAGTTCAGAAGCAAGATATAGGGATTTATGCATAAAACTATGTCCTTATTCTATTACTACTTTTGTACAACTATTCATTCCTTATTATACACAATACATACATACATTACTATGTACAAAAAGGGTATAAATAAATACATTTATTTTCTCCTCTCTGCACTACTACTATTCACTTACTATGTACTTGTACTGACTTTACTACGACGAGTACTACAGCAGACCTCGCGAATACATCTTATACTTTCTTGCTTGGCATTTATTTATTGATTCCTTTCTGGCTCCTCGCCTTTTTATCGTCGTCAACTCAGACGTCTGCTAAAGCTCCTCCTATATGTATGTTTCGCATTCCCTCAATTGAACTGAAACTGGAGATTGTGAGTGAATTCAACTGCTCTATATAACCCTCCTGTGTATGTGCATCGGCTCAGTCATATAATCATAGCAAAGAATGCATGTGCGATGGCTAGAAGTCCATTGTACATACTCCTGCGCTAGTAGTCTTGGTCCATCTCCATCTCATCTTCAAACTTACTACTTTTCATTACATCACTAACCTCACATCACACACTACAGAACACTCACTCGCGTCGGTCGTCTCTACCCCGGTAGCAGGAGCACTGTCCGCGACCCACACACACCCAAACCAAGCCAAACCCAAATGGCACCAAACAGCTTACCAAGGCTAAAGCTCGCTTATCCATTTTTATTTTACTATCAGCCAAGCCACCATGAACACATCTTCCTCGCTCTCTTTTACTTACAGGCTAAATGACTGGGCTGGACTTACATTACACTTACAACTTATACACCGCGTACTACACACATAATTAACATTACTATTATACATTCAACAAGACACATTAACACAACACTAATTAATGTTTAATTGCGCTATCCTCATCTTCACAATTTACTACCAATTGTAGTCTGAACAAAATTTAAACTCGTAAAACCTTGTTTTATGTACTAAAGTCACATAACAAGCACTTAGATTACTTCCTCGTTTATAATACTAATCGCGTACAGAATAACTTCTAAAATAGGTTATGTATAGAGTCTTCACCTTGTTGACATCCAGAAGGAAGTAGTCGTTGTTGTCTTGTCGAAATTAAGGGGGAATCGGAACTCGTCAAATATGGCTGTGATATGAAATAAAAAAACGACACACCACAGTCAATTTGACGTGACACGCTCCACCCATTCTTCATCAGACAATGATTGCAGCAACACATGGCTCAACTTCAGATCCATCGTCCTTCAGCTTGTAGTTTGCATGTCTTGATAATTACATCTTCATGTTATATTAGAAGTCCCGACTTAGCTTAAAGCTCATCAAAGGTGGCTGTGATATGCAGAGTTTAAAACATTTCCCAGCCAATTTGACGACCTTAAGGAAAGTTCTTCTCCGTTTCATCAACCTATAGTGTCTAGCTATACTTAGGTCTACAATTTTTTCAACGTAATAATGGTCACCTACCAGAACGACTTTTTAATTGACAAAAATTATTGATGGAAGAGTTAAAAGTTACACAACACACGTACAGTATTAAAATATGGTATCACTATCATCCATACCGCTACAGGATCAAGCAATTGAAATTTAATCTAAAAAGCTCTTCTGTTGATGCCGATTGTCGACATGTCGAATGGTGAAAAATTGAAATTTCGTCCAACGTCCAACAAGTCTGTATAGTAATGATTTAAATGATAGGCTGCTACTCTCACGGTTGTATACTACATCTGAATTCTATTGGAAGAGAAGTTAGGCGTAAAGCGTGAAAGACAAGGTAGTGAGATGATCAAGCCATTCAGCATCTCACTACCCATGTCTTTCAGCCTTCTACCATCATTCATTGAAGAAACTTGAAGTTTGAGGATCATTTTGTATGTCTTCGGATTTAATGCTTGCTTTTTCATATTTGTAGTAGTAGAAATTGTAACTCTCAAGACCAAAATCAGTATCCCAATATATAACTATAATTATTTATCTAAAACTATGAAAAAAGCCCTACAACTGATCATGTTTTCAAGATATTCCACGATTTATAATACAATATCATTTCCCCTAATAGATGTGGTATGTAATCAACCAAAAAATTCGGCTAACATTGTTCTGGTGAGTTTTTAACTCATCACAACTTCTCTGCCATCAATCAAATACTTAGGACTGTAATTCATAAGTGTGTAGTCACTCTAAAGATCTCTAGACAACCGGAAGTCAATTGCAATCAGTGCAGATGTTACCATGAAAAATTAAGAGGGGCATTTTTGGAAGAACTTATGAATCCATCCGGTTTTGTCGTTTCCGGTGGTGGTGGCTGATGCCTTTTCATGCATATAATGGCCGAAGGGCAACAACAGAGCACATGGAGAATGTATATAAGCATTATAAAAATGACCTGGTATGTTAAGAAATCAAATAGCATTACCATATTTGTAAAAGCTGTCGTCTATAACGTCAAAATCCAATTGTCACTTTTGAATAGAAATGACTGGCTCGTGCCATTCCTTCTAGCTATCTCTGAGTATACCCAACAATCCTAACGTTTGCATTTTGCATTGCAAAGCTCATTCTTTGGCTTCTTTCCAAATACTACACATTCAAATCCAACTTCCCTTTTTCTGTAGACTCGTAGTGGTAACTAAACATTTTTATCTATGTGCTGTTGCTACGAACATTGCATTTTGGTATTGTACCGGGGTAGACTTGACATTACATAGGATAATAAGGTAATAGAACAGCTCATACAATGGGATCCTTGTATAATTTTATTTTGTATTATATAGGTGGGCCTACAATACAATTTGTCATCTAGCACTAACACATAGCAAAGCAAGCTAAACATTACACTACACAAATGCCATAAGTATCTACTTTCACGAGAGAGCGGAAGTATGAAATACTTCCCGTGACATCCCATAACTTCATATATCAAGACAGAAGACACTAGTATTATGTAATAGGAGAGAAGGACAAATGAACTGAAAAAAGCAATAAATGCATAAACGATCTATTATTATTCTCCATACCCATCAATATCTCAAATATCATTATTTCCACCCTTTGAATTGTCTCATCTCATCAACTATTTTATTGAAGCATCTGTCTAGCCCCTAAAGTTTTCTTCTTTCTTTCTGCATTAAATTACATACTACCAATTGCATTATTGCACTACGTCTACTTGCATAACAGGCTGATGTTTAACAATAGATACATATTTGTCTACCAACAAGTCCAGCTACAAGCCAGTAAGCACTGATACTTCAACTATTGCTATGTAAAATGCAAATACCTGTCTCGTCGGTCCATATTTACCTATTCCCGTCCCTGCTTACAAAATATTCCATCTGAGATGACAAGCAAACCAGAATGAGACTACAAAATAATCTTTAACAGAAGTTGACCATATGTAAATGAAATGAAACAAACAGAAACACAAATACCAGGACTCGTAGGTAGAAATGCTTGTCTACATACCAACTTACATAGAGATAAGAGTTTGGTTAGCAAGTTATAAGTTTAAAATAGTCATTCATTTCTATACACTTAGGTATTCCAAATAGTTGTAGTAGGTAGACATTTTAACGACTAGGACGTTACGACAAATTCATGAACATATGTATTTATTTATTGTACTACATGAGTTATGATGCGAGGGTACTTGCTGAGAACTGCACTGTACTGACGAAGCGGAGTATTAACGTCCAATGTCTACACAAAGTACAATATCTTCTAAAACTTCTTCCTTCTCAGTGTTACATTTACATCGTATCGTATTGCCACAACACTCACACTAGTACTCCCGTCTTTTTCATAAGCCACTATTCCACCAAACAACTCACGTAGTTGACTAAATCCCACGACTCCCATTTCTATTGTGTACTTTAATATATCATATGCTTTACACACTCCAGCCAGGATGCTGCGTCTGTGATGCAACATTATGTAAATATGTTTCTCATTCAGCAACAGCACGTTCTAGTCAAGATATCTGATCCAATTCAAACCCCAAATGGTAACTTCACGGCAAGGATTCACATCATTGCACTGCACTCATGATACAGTGAATGAGTGAAGTGAGTTGTCTGTGTAGCTGAATAGTGTGTAACCGATACTACCGTAAGTACTATTGTCACTACAGCTCTAAATGAGAAGAAAAAGATATACGTCGATGCTATCATCACTATATAAAACTACTTATACTCTCTTCTGTTATAACTCTAATCCAACAGTATGTTCACCATATTACAACATAGAATGCCATAATACCTCAATACTTCTTATCTTGTAATGATTATACAATTCATGAACAGATAGATCGGATGAAACATTTGAATGAAAGAGAAATACTAAAATATATGAATGTCGTAACTGTTGTTATTTAATTAGTCGATAAGAATTATAAGTAATTAACGACTGCAAACTGCTGAAACGTAGCAAATCCTACCTAACGGATGAAAAGACCACAAAATATGCGAACAGAAACTCTAAACAGTTAGCACAATAAATAAAATAAATGTCACTTACACTGACGATTTCTGTTCGATAGTCATCACTTGATTCTGTGAATTCTAGGATCACCGGGCAGATGTGTTCTTCCACTTGACTCGGAGCTACTATTCCTTTTTCCAACAGCATCAATAAACAAGCCTGACTTGTCTTTCGTACCTAAAAAAACAATCCAGTTAAGTTACCATTACCAATCGTCAATGACTAAGTGGGATAAACAACATACATGTACACACGGTGGGTGTGGGTGACTGCCCCGACATTTTAAGTAATGTAGGCAATAGGTCATGTATAAATGTAACCTCTTATATTGATTACAATGTGCATTACCCATCATGGAACTAAGTAATCGTACCAAAGCATGTTTTAGCACTACCATGTAACATGTTGGCTTACAGCAGCATAGTAAGGTGAAAATTAACTTAAATTGCAATGTATAACAAGGCAATGTGGATTTCTGAAAATTGTCATCAACATAAACATTTCGTGGTAAGTAGTGGGCTACCAGGTTCATTTTAAAACTCATTAAATAGGTGACAAAAAATACTACTGGCAGCTAGAAAAAATGCGTACTTGGTTTTCACGAAGTTGTAAGTTAAGTTGATGTAAAGTAAATGATATTATTCTGTCTCATGTATGACCTATGCCTATTTTAAGCAAAAATAGTAAAAATCGAATAAACTTAAATGCAATATGCAATTGAAGTTCCTTTTAAAATTGTATACAATTGACTTTGTTTACAATGCACTACTATTGTACGGTACTGTCACAATGTGAGGCTATTTACCAATCCAGTTGTAGAACTAAGATTGCATTACAGAACAAGGACCAGGCTACACTTGCACTATGTATAATATTATGAGCTAATCCACCACTGACTGTCAGTTTGCTTTCTCCTGCATTTTTCTCGGAAACTAAGCTCAATCAATTTTAGTCATGCAATCATGCATATTGTATTACAACAATTCTTCACATGCTGCACTATAAACCAAACCTGCTTAGATATTCCACAACTCACTATTTTGAGAATTGAAAGGAATATTTCTGACTTTCCTATTACAGTATAAAATGATGGTGGCTTCTTATTGTTAGATTCAGCTGGAACCTCATGCTTTAAGAATGATGAGTCATATTCATGAGTTCCTGTTTGAGTGACTAGCACGAACCTAATTCTAACTTGATTGTGGGTTGACTACAACAACTGCCTCACTTGCTCCTTCCGTTCCCTCTGAATACCAGCCAGCCACTCACTTCGTCAGGTTATATCGATCCGCAGCTTGATGAATGAATGCAATGAAACTATACACAACTGAATTGACTAGAGACTAGAGTACTAGAGATTTATTAAAACACACTAACTTCCAATTAATTCTCTAGCTTAATTTGAATTACATAGCCACAAATTATACATGATGACTTTCACCGCAATTAATGTAGGAGTATCTACCTACTTCTATACCTACGTCCACTTCCTACACATATATCCACTTACGAATCCATTGTGATATTTTCTTTTAAACTTTCACTCTCACGTATGGTAATTTCATTGACTGTCATCGAATCCTGAACGGAATGAAAGTAGAAAGCCACTCGCCAAACTACAAACACTCCGTACTCCGTAGTAGTAAATACGTCGGAAAACAATACGATGGAATCAGAAATGAGAACTGCCCACTTTCTAATCGCAACTCTTTTTACATGCATAGTTTGTTCGTGCCTTACCCAACAACTTACCACACAACCCACCCATTCATTTATAATGTATTTCAACCAAACCTAGTGTGTATAAGAATACCATTATGCGTATGTCAATCATGTATCAAAGATAGGTAATTACCAATTTACAATTCTTTCCAACCCAGTTGAGTACATAGTATATGCCTATCACACTGCAATGCAGGTGAGTAAATAGAAATAAATGAAATCATAGTGCTTTCCAATGAACTATAGCTACTATAGTATGTACATACTTATATGAAATCATACTACTTTCCAATGAACCGTATACAACTAAAATACGGTTAAATACATGAAATCATATCGTTTTCCAATGAACTATATAGTTAGTCACTATTCGGAGAATGAAACATAACGAAGTAGTATACTAATCTACTAAAAAGTACCCTATTAATCCACTTGAGTACGAGAGAAAATTGTAATACCTACGTATTAACTTTTACTTTCTTAACTCTGCCGACCATGTTTGATTATTGCAAAAACAACTTTCACCACAGAAAATCTTCAAAAAAATTTAATTAATTACGAATTATATATAGACTCACTTTACCTGTGTGAATTTATCATTAAGAGATTGTACAATGTGGGGAAGAACATGCTGAGGCACAACAAAATCCAGTCGAGGACCCGCTTCATGGCAGAATAGAGCAATCTGTGGTAGCTGATGCATTATTTCGTTTCTGACAGACTGTTCTGTAACAAAAAAAAATAATGTTGATTAAACACTTGTCTCATCCTCATTCCTTCTTCCAATTAATAGTATAGATGCTTATGAAAATACACAATATCAAGCTTATTCTCCCTCATATTTTCCCTTATTCTTTGCCCAATAGTGAAAACGTGCGTTTTGTAACACCCTCTACCTAGGGTAAATTACTTTCTCAGAACTTTTTCTCCCCTTGTCCAATAAAATCGATTCAAAAGATATATCGAGCGAGAAAAGAAAGAGAAACTCTAGAAATCTCCTGAAAATGACAACATCAGCACTTTTGACAAACGAAACCAAGCGATGTTCAACTGAAAAACATTTCTCCATAAAAAATTCCAAATTTTCTAACCATCATTAATTATGTAATATAATATTATGAATCAATGAATCGGTTGATATTGTATGAATGTTAAATTACATTATTCCCAGATGGTGGCTTAAAAAGCTGGTAATCTGGAAGATGAAGATGCTGCGCCAATTTAAATAATCAAAAACTGCGAAACAAACATTTTGCAGCTTTGCCCAGGCTGTCTTACATAAAGAGATTCTAGGCTTTTTATTGTTATCTTCTATTGTCCTATCTCATCAGCCAAAACTAAATAGCTCAGCCTGTTACCAGTAAAAGCTATCATATAGTATAATCCTCTTTATTTTGAAAGATCATGTTCGTTTATCGCTGTGTTCTGTACTTAACGGTATCCTCTCTGTTAATTCCAATTCCAACCAATCATAAAATAAAAGTAGAAAACCTCACAACAGCCTAAATGTAGTAGTCTATTTTACGAGCAGTCGAAAAAGTATTTACCACCAATAAACGTAAATTCTACTTTACTATCCAATCACAAGACACCTCCTGCGAGAAAAATCCCACTGTTTAATTGAGATAGTGAGAAAAATATTGTGTAATGATTACGCAACTAGGTACTTATTCTAGTATAGGCATTGTTAAACGAACAAGTACTAAACAAAAGGACTTAATAGTTCATTGCGAAAATAACTACCAAAAATATCCTACTAAACATAGCTTTGTGGAAATACTAGCAGTAAGTCCAGAAGAATGGCATTATTATATGTACAAGTATACGCCAAAGTTTGAGAAAAACGACTGAGAAATAAGCATTGTCTCCAACATTCTATATAGGTATATATTGTTTTTTTCTGTAGTAACTGGACTCGTTTCTCAGCATCTCTATGAGTGGGGATCAGCGGAATGGGAGATAAACGAAATGCCATAGTTGTCGGATCATGGAGAAAGCTTTTCTTTCTTTCCTTCACTTGACTTGAGTGATGCACCTGATCTGATACGAATCCAAGTCAAGTTGAGTAGAGTGAGTAGAGTTCTTTTCGTTGGCTGCTGCTATGATGATGGTAGTAAACTCGTAGTAAAAGTAGTAAAGTATTGACTAAAGTAGAATGGAGGGACGGAGGAGCTGAGCCGAAGAGGAGACCAAGTCAGTCGGAACGGAAGCCTAGGGCCACGCCATGCTAACTTGAGCTACGCGCAGTTCACTTTCCCACAACAGCATAGCGTAAGCGTAACAAGCATAACGAACAAAATGATATCCTTAACAGGGATGAGCTTCCACCACACTCCTCTATCTAACCTTCCACACACCAAAAACCTACAGATTCAAAATATTTTAGGTAACTGGGAGCTGCCTTCACAGAAGAAGAAACAGATACTCGGAAACTCGACTTAGTATTTCCCTACAAGTTACATTACACAAACCCTCACTCACATCAATTACATTTTCTAGCTCCATGTTAGTGTACTACACTCTAACTAAATCAAATTACCTAAGTGTAGCTGCTTACTTTTAAAATATATTCCATATTTTAACTTTCTTAGCTTCCTATCATACAATAACGCTGGCAATAATGAATATATATATAATATTTACAATGCCTACAAGAATCTACATAAGGAAACATCTACTTCAATCTATATTTTTATTATCACGAATCTACAACGATTTTATATAAAGATTTGGATCTTAGCTATTCACCAAAAAAGGTTAAGTCAACGTACACGGACATGATGAGTAAGGATAAGGCCAAGGCAAACTTGAATTCAAGTCTCCGTGAAACATCTACATAGTACACAGTGCTGAAACATTTCTCATGAATTCCCGACATCCCGACGGACTGTCTCCTTATAAATATAAAATATATCTACTCCTTGTTCTCGCAGTGAGTGAGTGAGAGTGCATATGGAGGAATATCGTAAAGTCCATCCACATATAAGACTAGAGAAAGAAGGACCCATGTAAGCACACAAGTACATCTATATCTATATACACGTTACACAGACAGAGGATCGAATCGCAGTGAAGCGACTGCGGAATGGATGCATTGGGGGAATCTATTCCTTCTTCCTTCCTGTCCTGCCCTATTCATCGTTTGTACTCTTCTTGTTCACTTTTGGCTTCTCTGTCTACTACGTTTTCCAACAACCACAACCAAGCAAAGCAAAAGCAACCGAAGGAAGAGAGAAGAACGAAGGTTCTGTCGTCGAGAGACTGAGTCAGTGAGCTCCTCTCTCTCTCTCTCTCTACTATAAAATTCATGCACTTACTCAACTCTACTCAACTCCAACTTGAACTCTCCATGAGCAAGACAACCATGTACTACACTACATAATACAAACTACAACATGTACAGAAGAGATACATAGTATGCAGTGTATGTTGCAGGAGCAAGTAGCATTTGGTTTCTGTAATGTTTAGTTGACTCAAGGCAAAATGCAAGCAATGCAAAGGCAAACTGGATTGGATCCATCCGTTCCACCGTCATGTCAGTAGAAATAGAAAGAGGAGAGGAGAGTAGAAAAGGGATCATCATCATATATACCAGAAAACCCAAAGAGACTCAACAGAAACTGAACTGAATGACTAGGGTAGATTTTAGAGTTGGTGCGCAACTGCAGCGCAGCGCCGCATATCCGAATCCGGATCGATACTTGCAATGCCTCGACCCTGTGATCCACGCCAAGCCACCCTAAATTCGTCTAAATTCACAACCAAACCAAACCAGGTTCACTACACTCAACTCAACTGACTGAACTGACTCTTTTGGCTACCATCATGACGGTGACGAGGAAATCGAGAGAGACGAACCTTCCCCACTAGACCTTCAACCACTCTTCTCAATGGTATCGTAGCGGAATGGAATGGACTCCGAGAGTGGATTCTATATCTACTCTCCACTACTACTTATGTATCTATCTATATATACACAGTAGTAAGCATTGTAGTTATTTGTAATCTATACACACACAGCTAGTAGACTAGTCAACGTACTACGACTATTTATATATCCCTTTGCTCTTCACAATCTTCTATTCTGTCTCTCTCTAGTAGGCCGCTCTTTTCTTTCTCCTCCATAATTATAACCTACACTACTATAATTGCATGTAATTTATAATATTAGTTCTACCATTGTATATACATTATATATTGATAACCATTTGTATGCACCACATCAAGTACCTATCAAGTAGTTGCAGTTCTTGCAGGAAACCAACTCCAATTCCAATCTCTTACAAAATGAGACTGCTTTTACACTCTTCTTCTGTTTGGATGCACTGCACTAAATACCTAAAACAAACTACCTACACATATACACAGCACAACAGATCAGAACTCAGCATCAAACTAAAAACTTAGCTACTTATGCTTACTGTAACAGACCTGTCTGCCTTCATCTAGGAGCTGGAGCCGGCTTGCGTTCTCTTCTTTATAAATTATCTTTCTCTTCCTCATAAATATTCTTCTTATGTGTATACTATTATTTGTGCACAGTAAGTACGTCTCACGCTCTAACGTAGCAATGGGATATCGAATGAACTCTACACTTACACAATATTTTAGTGGTATCTGTCTCGTCGTCTCGTATGTAAATAGTACGTAAGTACATACTGCTGCTTTTTCTTACTTTCATATTTAAATTTTCTCTCCACTTAAAGTAATTGTAAAAAGACTATCGAATTATGAAGTCAAGTAAGCTATATGAAGAAGGTTAAGCAACCCCACGTTAATTCACTATTTTCTTCAAATTCTGAGGAAACAACCTACAACAGGCTACAAAACATCGCACTGTATACCAAGTAGAGCAATACAAACCTATCCAATTAGATTAATTAAAAAAACAAGCCACCTTTTCAAAGCATTCCTTAATCCCTTCAGTCTTCTGGTCAAAGCTTCATCCATCAAACAGTTCCGTTAAATCCATTTCTCTAGGATAATCCACTTATCCGGTCTAATGCAATTAAATATTTAGTACCATCTTGGGAGCTAGTATAATATCTGAGTATGTTCGACTCTTACAAGAAAAGAAAAAGTACTTGCTGTTGTGTATATTAAAACTACACACAAATAATGAATTTCCACCGGAATGTACAATTGGAACGTAACTTGTTTTGCGATAGTTTTGTGTCCGTAACATTTTCAGTCTGTAAAGATGTGGATGTAGAAAATGGAAAGTATTCAATATGTAATTATACTCATAACTACTACAAAAAATACACCAAGAATGTGTAAGTACAGAACTACAGAATAGGGTGAGGTAGATGGTATAAAATATGTCTTAGTAGCTACCTAAGTAGCACTGCACTACAAAACAGTCTCAAGTTGACTGGAATGTTAGGTGAAGGCAAAACAATAATTATTTGAACGCACATGGTGTATGTGTAGCAAATACTCGGTACTACATGTTGTACCAGATGACTACATTTATACTTGACAGACAGTTCGTTGGCAGTTTAGCAATAGCAGTAATGAACTTGCACAAAACACAATCTGATCGAATGGAGCCGCAATACCGCGAACAGAGTAAACAGTTCAGGTTGGATAAAGTTCAAGTGTCTGTGTGTAAGTGTAACAAGTAAGTATAAGTCCAATTCGGTTACGAGAGAAAATGATTTTACGGAATGAAATTTCACAGAACAGGGTGAATCAGAAATATTCGCAGAAAGAAAATGATTGCACCTTCGTGGGCCCACATTAACTCATTCGGTTTGAAAATTCTCAGTACACCGTACATATTCCTAGTACTTATACCTTTTAGGTATATAGAAAAGGGTCGATAAACTGTTGTGAGAAACTGGTCAAGTTTTAGTCTTTGTAACTCCTGAATTTATGCATAGTGCATGGTATAGTAGAAATGTCCGTGTAAAGTAGTAAAAGTACCTTGAATGGAGCACACAAGCATTAACAGATTCAACTCAAGTCTCACTTAGCTTGCCTTGGCTTCAGTTTGACTCCAAAAAGGGGAAAATTATATTAACACAACACAGAATACACTAAACAAGAAAGGCAGATGGAAAAGAACCAGTCTGTTAGTTAGTGTACAAGTATAGAAATGCACAGAAGTACAGAGGTATGTGTACGAAATGTTCTTTTATATATTACGTAATGTAAATGATCCTGGTGTGCTTATGGCCATAGGAGGATTGTGTACAGATAGGGGATGTCGTAATAGGAGACAAAACACGACACGATATAAACTGAAGTCTACTACGAGTGCATATTGTGTATTTTTATATATACTCATATATCTGACGAGTCAGTATGAGTATGGGTCCAGATCGCGCTCTTAACTATGCACCACTACTACACCATTTAGAGTAGAAAGGAGAAAGACGGACTGCCACACCGAGGCGAAGATGTCCACACTACCATTCAAGCCAACAACCAAGGAAAGAGTCAGTCTCCGTTGACTCTCCGGAGTCAATGTGCAGTCGAGAGACGGGGAATAGTAGGAATAGGGAAGAAAGAAGGATGCTAGTAAAGTACTGTTATGTTACGTCAAATTCCTCTGTATGAACTAGTTGCCGTGTACGACGTAACGTAGTAGTAAGTAAGGGTATATATAGTTGTAAGTAAATAGTGTAAGTGCCTAAGTGAAACAGCAGAGTACAGAAGAGAAGAGTAGTAAGAGAGAGAGAGAGAGCCTCAGGAAATCACATCACAGAGCCACGAAGGACATGGAGCAACTCCGGCAACTGAATTTCGGAGCGGTGCAGATCCCGGCTTGCAGCAACCCCCATTCTATTCTTTTACTACGATTCGGTCTGGCTCTAGATCGGTTGTAGCTTTGACTCCGCCCATTTTCGCAAATACTACGCTACGTTCGCTCTCTCTTCCTTTGACTTATTCTGTTGGTTCGCCTCTACCTACTTCACTTTACTTCCCTCTCTTCTCCTCTTTACTACTTGGATTGAACACTGAACTTGTTCTACTTTACTCCGCTTTACTTTACTTTCATTTATTTTACTACCACACAGAGATGAGATGCGATAGGACCTTGTATGTTAGTTGCATCGCATAAGCGCGCCTCTATCTAACCCGCTATCTCCTCCGCTTCACCTAATGCATTCAGTGTTTCCAACATTTTCTCCTACCTTCAATTGGCAGGTCAATAGGCATACCCCCACACAAACTTCTACAAACATTACCCACTCCAGATTTTGAAAAAAAAACTTTTTTGACTTCGTACACAAACTGATCAATCCCAATCTGACCCACACGCTTTTGCTGGAAAGCTTTTATACGCATTAATTATGTAAATTAAAACTCATCAAAGCTTAAAAGCAAGTAAAACCAATTTATAAACTGGAGTAAAGAGACATCCATTAATAAGATTTACATGCAGCTTAACACGTTACTTATGCTAAAAATTACAAAATTAATCCTCATATCCACAATAATGCCACATTGACGTCAGTAAGGGTGACATAGCCCTCATAGCCTCAATAGACTTAATAAAGAAAATAAAAGCTCATTTTGGACATTTTGATTCTCCAAAAAATCCAGCGTTTACAAAGGTTCATTTCATCAAAACAACATAAGAATGTTCAAATATTAAAAAACTGAATCCAAAATTCTTAAATTTTTTCTACGGTATGATTCTCAATCCGTCTGTCTGTATTTAATCTTAGTTCAACTCAACTGCGCCAAACCTTGTTGGTCCGGATTCTTATATTATGGAATCCTCTTTTCGTTTCTGGGCTTAGGCAGGGGCCTGACTCCGTAAGTGATCTCTGTGCATTCTTTCGTTTATATGTAGCATTAATTCTTAGTTCCTACATCATGTTCTAAGAAGGACGAGGGATGAAGGTCTACTCTCAAATTATGCACCTTCTACTCACCTACAACTACTACAACCTAAAATACTCAGAATAGAGAACATCACATAAGCTTACGCAATTCTCCATTCTAATTGTCTATAACTGTAACCCTACGTAATTTACTTGACCAAAACTTTAAATCCCGCTTATTTGTTCGTATTATTTGTGCATATATTGGTGCAACAAACTGCTACACATAAGAGCCACTAAGTCAACACCCGACAATGCAAAACCTTATTTGAAAATGATTACACTAGCACTTGTCTGAAATACTAATGTAGTAGTATTGAATAAGTATTTTATATAAAATCAACAGCCAAAATATATTTACTATATATTTATATAAATCTACAATACATAAGCCAACTGACTACCCCTTTTGAGCCGTCTGACATAGAACTTGGCAAGACGATAAAAATTAGTGACTTAGTGACACTATCCTCATGAAGAGTTCATAACATTCATTAATTTTCCCTCAATTGCAAACCACATATATGAACATTAACCTTACTATTTCTCCATACTGGACACTGGACTTCGCATACACAATACACTACTTATATCTTTACAGACTCTAAATGTGCCATAATGTGTATTCCTATTGTACTATATCAATACCATAATCCAGGAAGATAAGTATGTATAAACTACGCTGCCCACGCCTACACCCTTAGTTTCACCGGTGTAAGCTTTAATCCAAAGTACAAGAGAGCACACGCCTTCTTTTACATTCATGTATCTCCACTACTCATAATAAGTGCATTGTCTCCTTGCAGCAACTTGTAGTTGTAATGCACTTCTCATTGTCTTCGTCTTTTTTACTCGATCTCCCAAACTCCCAACTAATTCCCTCCCTCCTATCGTACAAATACAGTCAGACAAAAACAACGAAACATATTGTATGAAGTTACGTAACACAAGTACTACTATGAATCGTGAAGAGAGGAGTTGTACATGGGTATGAATAGTATGTGAGTTAGGTAAGTCACCCTATTCACGTTTGTTTGTGCTGTAGTTGTAGATTGTAGAGTATTTCCAGTCCTCGGCATTACATTACATGCACTGCTAGAGCTTACATTGTATACTTGTATTTTGTATACTCCCGACACATACTATACTTGATACCCTCACATTACACTCCTCGCCATATTCTCTTCTCCAATCTCTATTCCTGTGGATTCAGTTAGTTCGTGCCAGATCCAACATTCCTCCCGCTCTCCTCCCGACATTTCTACCCTGTTTCATCGATTCATCTAGCTTTTTCCTTTAACTTCCTCTTCGTCACTGCACTATAGTGCAAGCAATCTTTGCATGCCGAGAAAACTACAAACACTTTATAGTACTACCATTACCGTCCAATTATATTACTATGTCTAAAGCATCCATAGAGCTTAAAATACACTTATGCACTTATTGCACAAAGGAGCTGGTGGGTGAGTAGTAAATATATAGTAAATGCACAGGTAACCATTCTGATTCCAGTTTGCAGGAATATGTAAAATCTCCATAGCCAGCTTACCAAATAAGATAATTAATTTAAAAAGAAATGGGAAACTCCAGCTTCCACATGTATTATTTTGTGTACTACACCTAAAGGTGGTGAGATACGAACAAGCTATACTTCAGTACTCAACTATTAACTTTATAAATTTAGACATCATCACAATAACTGCAATTGTATTAGTAATGTGATGTGTGGATGTGACTGACATTCAAAGAACGATATCATGCCTACCGACGCTACTGAAATATGATCAGACACGCGTTCACAATGAAAATTCGTGATAATTGAAACATTCTCTATGGACTTCATTGATTAGGTAACTGTATTTATTAGGTGTGTCATCTTTTCTCTAAATACACAGAAAAAGATAACACTATTATAAAAATAGGTTTTTAAGTTGGCAAAGAACTCTCAATTACTTGGGTATTTACTTGCAACTATCATGATTTACTGATTTCCCCATTATTTATTTAAAAAACCTAGACGCTAAAACACCAACCTCAACTAATGAGCTGCTAACAGTTTTTCGAAGAGAGAAAAGGCTCATTTAGTTTAATGACGGAGGAAAAAGTCTTGTCATGATAATCAGTGTAAGGCTTGACTAAAACTAAAAATACAACTTGTAGTAAATAGTTAAATGTACAGAACATGGAGCAGACAAAAAATATATTATCTTAAAACAGGAAGTTACATTTTTTTCTTTCTACATTCTATAAAATTTATTGGTAAAATTTATGTAGATGAATTCAGAATATGTATAGGTAAGGTAAGATTTACATGTAGATTAAGTGGTAATTGTTACCAAAAAATCACAAGTGAAGTAAAGGGTTTAATATTCATAATGGTTCCATGACTTATGGTTAGGATTTTATGCGATCATGGCCATTGGCATATGTATATCCGGGACGATAGTGTACGATACTTTGATAAGACTATCAAGAATTTTTTAATCAGATGCATATACTGCAACTTTGCAATCTAAGCCTTGCCCTGGCATTACTGATAAAAGTACCCAACTCTTTTAAATAAGTGAGCAAAAATAACATAATGTTAATCGATCTCAATTGCTCGATTTTTCCAAATATTATTACATCGTATCTACTTGTCATATAGATGACACGAGTAGAGATAACATTTGTGAGTATCTAATTCACAATATATGAGTATGAATGGACGTCAGACATAGCAGTGCAGCATTGTAATACAGAATGAATCAACAAAAAACATTCCTTTGATTGTCAGACAGTGAGCTAAAAGTTAAAACTCCATTCTCTCTCTCCTGCTATTGCTACTCTAATTGACTTGACTCACTTGATTGGAACTACGGTGAAAAACAGTCACAACATCCGCCCACGAGAAAGGCAAAAGTTTATTTTCTCATTCCACGGCATTTCTCAGTAATGGGGAAGGGAGTTTTTATCTTATCATCTGATATGAATGAACGAGAGAGCTAAACTAGCAACTACGCGTACGTATCGACGTAGACGTAAAAGTTACACTCACATTCACTCCAATTTCAACAAAAAACAGGACATGGGCTCAACTATGTAAATGTTTCAACGTAACCAAACGTCATTTATTAATTAGATGCTCACTCTGATCAGTTCTCAATTCAACAATAAATAGCTTTTCTTTTCTGTACCATTCTTTATGGACGATAAGGTTAAAGCTATAAATGAACATTATATTTGTAACTTACAAAGACATACACATATTATACACAGTAACTGAACTTCTAATAAAAATTAGACGCCTGATTACGTTGCCTTTACCGTCCTTATCCCCAACCCTACCATAGAACATTCACTTTTACAAGAAGTCAATATGTTACGTAGAACCATGATTCTTTGATATGACAGCAGAACATAACAGTAAGAAGAAGGTATGGCCACCACATGAAATCTACAAAAGGAAGACACCACATCTGCTCATGAGCCCATAACGTCGTATGTAAGGGCATATATAAGTAAAGCCATAATAATACGTACTTATGAACCTTTCATACCCTTTTCCAGTATTCTAAGCTCAAACTTTACTGCATATACTTCCAACACATTAGAATGAAAAGTAGTACGACATAGTGTTATTAGTACCTATATTCATTTCGTATTATGATAATAGAGTTGGGAACGGGTCCAACAGTCCAATACAAGTATGAAGGAAAATATCATAGTTTTTTACTTATTACCTAAGTCGTATTTGATACGATTTTAGTGCTGCACATTCTCAGGAGTCAATGTATAAAGTATTACAATATTAAACCTTACCTTTTAAAGTAATTATTATTATTAGGCAGAACAGTGAGGAAACTTTTTACTCATAATATCCGTAAAACGTTATGTTAACAAAAGAGGTGTTTGGCATTGATCAGAAAATAACTTTCCTATAAATTATTTTACAACGACTAGGAGGAATCATTATTATTAGTAAACCGAATTACGGAACTAACCGAAAATCATGTAAAATCCAAGCTTTAGATATTCAATTAATTTATGGCTAGACGCTAAACTCGTTCTTAACTTGCTGAGCTTGTGGCTCGTTCTTACCTCTACGCGGAGGGAAAAGCACAAGACATGTGTACAACTACACAAGACACTGACAACGATAGATAACAAGTTTAAGTTGGGTAAAATCTTTCGGGTCTCTGTACTCTTCTATCCCTTACAAAGTCTGTACCTCAACTTTCGGTACAAATATAGAGCTATATATACGCCTACACTCGCTTCAATTTCAATTCTGACTCTCTAATATACATTCATAAACTATGAAGCTTCATTTGCTCCAGTATAGGATCGTTTTCCATTTCCGGTCAGGTTGCAAACACTTCCTGTCGTGTGGCACGACAAACTCCTCTACTATTCCTTACCATTACACCCGTTAGTATTTGCTACCATCAAAACACGATGAAAATAATATTATGTTCATACAGAGAAAACAAAACAACGTCAACACTCACAATAGAGATAGATACAATGATACACCGAAAGTTTACCTGCTTGGGCAAAAATTTTGTATACAACACAAGAGACTGAGACGGCCAAATCGGGTTGAAAAATATTGTTCTGTAAAGTAAACCCTCTAAAAAGGGGAATTGTGAATTATGATTTAAAGGCACCTAAAGCAAATACTGTCAGCCTGCAAATTATTTTAAAACAGAAAAACATTGTTTCAAAAGCAGAACTTGCAAAGCATCATTTAAACAGTGTGAAAATGCAGAGAATGAAAGAAAACATATATTAACAGTCCGCTTGACAATGCCAATATACGCATGGGACACATAAGTCAGACTATGTGCACCAAAGTTCGAAAGGATAGGAAGATGATAGAAAGATTTCAACAAGGAGAGCAAACTAAAACATTACTATTGTCAATCTGATCAAAAAGTTGCCGCCTATACAGTCATTAAAATTTGGCACTAGTTTAGCCGTAGAAAACAAGGAACTAGATAATGTACTGAGTCTTAGTAGTCAGTAGGTTACATAAGTACTCGCTTGATTAGAGTTGCGAGTTGTCTGACACAGAAGACAGAAGGGCATAAGAAAAACAAACCTGCAGAGGAAATGGACATATGGATGTCAATCATCGTTCAGACTTCAAACAGAAGCTTCGTTCCGTTCTGCTGAGGAGTTGTGTCAAAGAAGATGATGATAATGATGATGATGGTAGTGAGTGCGTGTCAAGCGCTCTGTGCCCATCCCTAATATAATTCTTCATTCATACATAATAAATACATAAGTAAAAGATAATGCTTATTGCATCACATTGTATTCCAACCAAATTATAGTTCCGAATGCTTTGTTCGCGTCTCAAAATATCGGATCAGTCTGATCTACTGTCTACTATTTTTGTCGGTCGTAGTTCCATAGTATTTAATGACTCTTACTAACTATTAACATATCTATTTACTACTAATTTAACACGTCACAATCAGTAAAATTCAATCACATCATTAATATTAGGGCGACTGGATCAACTAATATTTTAGTATCGTTCTATCTCAACATTTGTATTTTGTATACTTTTTGTCAACCCACTGATTTAATCAATACAGCATGAAAATGCACTATTCAGCCATGGGCCGATGGCTCCCAAGTCCCATTCATGTTTTATTTTCTATTGCACAGTAAACACTTCAATATTCGAAATTTTTAAGCATAATTTAACTCTCGTAGACATGGTAAAGTAGATATCGGCTTCAGCATTGAATTCATTTTGTTAAATTAACCATTAATACATCTCACATCACACATCACACACTGCACAATTAACTCTACCTAGTAAATGACGTCTTATAACGATTCTCAGCAGCTTCCTCGAATGCGTGGACGAAACAAAGAAAACAAAGTTATAGTTAGTGCAGTATGCATCATTGATACAAGTCCAGCTGTACAGTAGTAGTACATGCTGTCTCAAACGAACAGACTTTCACTTTACCAATACTAATACCACCTACAACTTGCTTCAACCTACGCGTAGAATATAGAAATCCCCCTCTTCCTTCCGTTCAATTCGAAGAAGCAAAAAAACGATGGCTCGTGCCTTTAAACCCAATGTTAAATCCAGAGATTACTTTACAATAGCTTATCGCCCAGAACAGAGCATGTAGGTAGTGGAAGTAAGTAGCTTGGTAGTCTGGTGTCTCCGTCTCAAGAAGTGCCTGCTATGCCATATGAATGCTTGCTCCAATGTTATCGTTTGTCCTGCCTTCACACTGATACTGTTACGTTATGCTTTGTAGGTGATGTGATGTAATGCAACATTCAGAGAATGACATGGCACGTGTCTCGACATATCATCTGTCTACAAAGATTTTCCAAGTATCACTTACACAGCAACCAAATTCTAATATATGGCCTCAAACCTCAAACGCAGCTGTGACACACTCCGACTTTTCAGTCATGTCGCTGTCCCCCTGGTCAAATTTCAATACTCACATGCTGACAACGCACACAGGCAGGGTGTAAACTGCCATTGCCATCTTGTTCGAACTCGAAAGATGTATTAAATTAATAGGCATTTACAATACATCGGTATACATCAGTATGCATACATTAGAACATAATATATTTCAGTCTTAACAAATCTAACTTAGGATTCTAAAATTGCACGAATTTCTCCATCAAAACAAAAATAAGGTAGTCAACAGGTTCAATAGCATCAGCATCAGTACCTAACCTTTTCCCTTTTTAAATGATCAAAGTAAAATTAAGAGACATAACACAAGAAAAGTTCTCACTGTGGTCACACAATGTATGTGTATGTAAGTAAACCCATAGCATCTGCAATCTGCCATGTAATAATAATATTATAATGTAAAGCTAAAGGCTTTAGTAATGTTTTGCTTTTCCTGGTCCTAATTATTAATACAGTTCCAAGCTAAAAATCTTTTTAAAAAACTACTTTTGCTTACCCTCGTCGTTGACAAGTTTCTCAATGATATCCATCACTCCGGCTGTGTCATCCCCGGCGAAAACTGTTGACCGGAAGGCTTCCAGCGCTCCACATGCTGCGGCTTTTCTGAAATTGAAAACAAAGCATAAGTTTATGAAAATGTGCATATACTATAAATCAAAATACTACTTTAAATAACCAACGTAAGTATAGCCTTCCTAGAAAGGCATAACAATGAATTACCGATAAAACTTTCTCTATCTTCAGTGGATGTGGTAGTCATTTTCTCAAAAATGCACTTAATTGTATCCCTGACCAGTGTAATGTTCGTATTCATACAAATTACTACAAATATAATGTGATTTATAAATATTCTCATCAACTTAAGTATAGCAAGATTAATACAAAATTACTGAAGACTTTTTGCAATGGGTGAGTCTGGAATAACTAAGAAAAGAATACTCGTCAAGAGTAGAGTAATTGGCATTTCTCTCTATTCGTAGCACTATAGTGTAACTCTACTTAGTATGGAACATGTCAAGTAAACTAAAGAATACGTTGAAAAAGCAGATAGTACATATTATAATAAATAATATTACATGCTAGTAGGATTGGTACACGAGAGAGAATAGAGAGATGTATGAACGTATAAATGCATAAGTACACATAAAAATGTTTAGAAAAAGACAAGACACAAGACATACAAATCTCTTAAGTACATTCAAAGGAAAAGTAGGGACATACTACATAACATTAAAGTGTCATGCACTTATAGAACTGTATACTAATAGCCTGGGCAAATAAATAACCAATGCGACGACTATTAGTACAACGTAAGTCCTACTCACAACTTACTGCATATCTTTGCAACTATTTGCATTCTTCACACTGTTCACATCTTTACAACATTCTACACAGCCTGTAGTCAATTCCAAAAAAGTTACACAATGATACAAAACGGTGACGAATATCCTTCCAGTGCAGTGTTTGCATGTCTACATGTACCTAACTAAGCTATCTATTTTTCTTCGGTATTGTTAGAATTGCGTTCCACTACAGGTCTCTCATCTGCAGAATGTGTGATTTGCTCAACTAAAGAGATCGAACGACTTTCTACAACAGTAAAGTGATTCTACTTAGATCTGAAATTGTGATACTTTTCTAGTCTATAAGCAGACAGTCTGAATATTAAGCCTACTTGTGCCACTGCTATAATGCATGTGTCTTACATATAATTTAATATAATATGTTGGTACTTCAGTCAGTTGAGTCTTCTCTGATTGAAAGCAGTGAGATACAGACATGAGATTTCGAAGCAACAGAATGAATCCATAGATTTTCCAAAATAGACGAGGGCTCAAAACTAAAGCTCAGACTTTAGCTTTTTCCAACAGTTTGAGCTCCTAAGTAAATTAGAATGAGTTTTAAAAAATGCGAAAACACTTAACAGGAGCTGCCTCACTAACACAACAAAGTTATGTGCTACTACTAGATTGGTTAGAGCCTTACTGTTGTTAGCCCTCAGTAAAAGAATTTATTTTGAGTGAACAAGACAAGAAGATAAGGAAAGAGACAGATTTACTAGAACAGGCCTAATATCTTTGTCGATTCTTTACTTTCTTTCAAGGTGACTTAAATTAAGATGAGATCATTTTTTCCGAAAAGATGATAATCCTCGAAATGGAGGGAAAGAGGAGTGATGCTACTTTTACATTAGATCTTAGGAGGAAATGGCATTGCACCAATGACTCTAAATAACTGAGAGTCGAATTTGGTTAGAAGTAAGTGGATACATTTTATAGCGTATTTCACTCAAACACTTTTTAACTAAACTCTGTTTTTCTTGTTAGCAATCAGTTTACTCACAAGCTGTTTTCCAATGAACTACGAATGCATAGCGTCGCAGCTCTGATTAAGAATGACACGATTAAGTGATCACTATCAAAGAGAATGCACTGTTTATGGACCGAAGAGTAAACAGTTATTGTAAGCATGAATTACTAATGGCAAGAAAGGAAAGTGCAATCAATCCTTTCTGTTTTTTCAACATTCCACAAAAGCTAAAAACATCCAGGCGCACATCATACCATTCCTATTTCGAAAGAACTGAAAAGTCTATGATGTTAGTATCACTGTTAGTACTCATCATACAATAAATATTATTATGAATGGACATTTGGGCATAGATCACCACCACGGTATCATTTCACATTTCCATTCGTTTAGAATCGCAACCAATTTTATAACAATGAAGGATGGATAACAATGACAATAAGAAGCAATAGCACTCAAGTCTGACTTTGAGAGTTCTATAACATTTTCTACTGTTAAATACTGTTGCACCATGCACCACGTGGAGTAAACTAAAAGGGTAAAGTTGAAGTAAGTTATAGGTAAAGATAAAAACTCTAAACGATGTAATCGAGAACTCGTTGATATTTCATAGCATGGGTTTTGTCATTGTAAATAAAAAAAAATTGCATTGACAGCGATGAGGAAGAATTTTGGTGAAAGCAAAAGTAAACTAACTAGTGATACTAAAAATTACTATTTTGAGCATTCACCTTGATTTTGAGCATGAATATTAGTATAGACAAATACAACACCAGCATTACCAAACAGAATGATTTATAAATTAAAGATTCATTCATATTATTCAAGGTAAATAAATAATGAATGACTCAGCTACCAAAAACCTGAAATTAAAAATGCATTTGTTAAGTCGTAATACAGTTGAGTTGAGTCTGACCCATAGATATAGACTGTATAGGCCTGATCTTACCCTAGATACTCACTAAAGACTTAATTACGAAATTATGTTGCTAAAAAAAGACACAAGAGTATATTATTATATGCAGCATATTTTAGAAAAATTTAAAATCAGTTTGAGTACTAAAGTAGTGTGGTAGCGAAGTAATGTACTCTTTTGTCCGAAATGTAAAGAGATAAAATTGAGTTGACGTGCGACTCGATGGTTACTATGAACGAGAGTTCTACTGAAGAATGCAAGAAAACCACCAAAATTAAGTCAGACATTCTATCAGCATGTCATTGGCTAGCTAATTTAAGGAATTCTAAAGTTAGCTCTGTGCTCTCATTCGTCTGGGTCTCACTTGTAGGACAATAAACCTTACAGTTAGTAATGCAACGAATTGGCGCTTGTTGGTGCTTATGTTTAACAACATTATCCTACACTAAACTCTACGATGCTTCGTTGAGTCGTTTGGCTATGCTTTACGCTTATGTATATTGAGGAGAGACTCAAACCAGCTTCGCTTTGAACGAAAGACGAAAGGCACCCCCTTCCTGTAGCTATGCTCCTACTCTATCTGGATGTTTTAAATCCTGTGAGCCCTAAGTCTAGATACTCGAATACATTGGAGCAAATTAGTGACAGTATGTAACTGTACCATATACAATTACCTACTATTGAGAATAGTAGTGCCATTACTACTCCTGTCTGCCACTACTGTCGATTCTCTGCTAAACTCTTTTTACATATACTGTCTCCGGTCTCCACCAATACCGATGCCCGACCGACCCATTCTGTGTGTCATGCAACTTGTATGGACCTAAAATTAGCGTATGGCATCTTCAACGTAAAGACACATCCCTATACTACTGCGCTACACTTGTCAATATCATTGCCATTACATTTGCTATAATTCTTTTTAAAAAATTCACTGCCTAAACTTATCCTTACTTACTAATTTATTGCTACTAGAAGACTAGTAATCGACAGACGTTATCAACATAAATCAGTAGTGCTGAGTTATACTACTCAAACTGAGGACGGATGCTCTAAAGAATTTCCTTTGTCCAATGTCGTTGTTGTTTGTGTTGATCAATTAACAATTCTAAACCGAAGTAGAAATTAAATCTTGATCATATGAGTACATAGATATGGATATAGATCAAGTAGTAAGAACATATAATATGTACCTATTAAAGGCGTACAATTTCTCTAGTTTCTTGAGAGCGTTAAGTCTTGTACAAGCATTATTGTAATTACATTATATTATAGACAGTATCTTTAACCTTTCATTCAGATAAAATGTGTGCAATTGCGTGAGCGTGCATCCTTTGAGTCTTGTGCTTAGGAACATAATGGACTAAAGAAACCTTAAACTGTCACTGCCTAAACAAAAGCGAAAAATGTGTGAAGAGGAGAGTGTATACAAGTATACACATACAATTACAATACATTCATTGTCATTGTATATACTATATACAATTGATGGCTTGAAAGAATCTTAAACAATCATTCACTTCTACTATGATTAGTATTTACTGTTCACAAATTACATGGGCAATTTAAAACCTTTCTCCACAAAATAAACTAAAACGAAAGGAGCTCCGCGGATTGGCAGAAAAGAAAAGCCAAAATACCAACAAGACAAAGAATTCTGTAAGATAATAAAAGTTAAAATATACTCAGCTCTTTTTAGACATGACAAGCGTATTATAATATGTACACGTACAGTACACTAGTTTACAATGTGCTGTACGTGTTACGTGATAGGCCTAGGCCGTAATGGAAAATGCATTATGGAATACTGATAGATCGAATAACCGACGTTTTCAATTATTGTCCACTACTAACTATGGCGATTCTGAGTAAGGAAAGCTGCGTCACTTAGAAATCCACGTTCCATATACATGTATTATATAAATGATTGAATTCCCACTTTCTCATGAGTATAAACTATATGCTGTTTTTCACTCTTCGATGACAAAACTTGTTTCTTAATTCGACATTATGCCTTGTCGAAGACCCATGTATAAAGGGTGTAATTGCTACGCTACTGTGTAGCTCTGTTATTGCAATTTGTATTATTGCACTTTATTTCCTTGCCACTTACTACGATTCATTCTCCTAGGTCTGTAAATATTGGGCTCCCTGCCTGTTGTGATGAGTGAATACTTAAGTATTTACAAGAAAAAAATTGGCAGTTCCTCAGACTTCAGAATCAACTTTCATTCTGAGCTCAATCTTT
The DNA here is from genome assembly GCA_020055645.1 of Tomocerus qinae. NCBI lineage: Eukaryota > Metazoa > Arthropoda > Collembola > Entomobryomorpha > Tomoceridae > Tomocerus > Tomocerus qinae. The sequence continues at coordinate 13,978,886 of CM034547.1, read as the reverse complement.
TATTTTCTTTTATACATTGTGTGCCCAGTGTAATGCATTGCATGTCATATCCTTCCTAATAAATTAGTAACTACGAACTGCAGCAGCAAAACCAAAAGCCATTTCATTCTCATTCATAACCATCATAGAACAGCAGATAGGTAGGCATTAGGTATACAAACAAGAGAAGACTACTACAGCTTTACACAGACAGAAACGAAGCATAACATATTTACATAGTGCACAGTAAAGCCTATTAGGTGCACCATATTATATGTCATGTAATATAATATATTCATTTACTGCACAGACAGACATTAGACATAACATAATATCTCTCTGACTACTACTGCCTGCACTAGACGAAGGCATTCAGTTGGGTACTGACTGATTGACTTACTTAGCATTAGCTGAACCAACAATTTGTGCAAAACAAGAGACGAGTACAGAAAAGTATGCTACTATACAGCTTCATTCAACTAGACACGACGCCCTCATAACCTACTAAAACTGATAATCAGCTATGGAATTTCATCCTTCTTTCTGCTACACTGCAAAATGACTCGAATGAATTCAATTGAATACGAGTCTGTTTCACTTTTCGCCTTATCTTTAGCTATTTATCCACATTATGGTATGTGCACCATACTCCTTTTCTCTTCATGGGGAAATAGGGAAAACCAATAATTAATGCAAACAATAAAGCTATTCGAAAACAAAATGAAATGACTGTCACTGTCACTTGCCTTGTTTTAAAATGTATAACTACCCAGACATCAGGGCAAAGTATACTACTGTGGTACCTGAAGTTCAAGTTGAACAGATTCAGGTGCAAGATGGAATGTACAATTTTTGCTACTAATGCTAAAGCTCGTAATATAATTTTGTTAACAGGTGGGGCTGTAGAAAATGCAACCTGTTTTCGTAACTACATTGTTTTGACACATTTTATGACTGCAAGTGCAAACAGACAAACACAATGAACATCACTATCAAATGATCCAATCATTACATTTTACATTACAGCTTTTAAACATTTTAAAAGTAATAGAAGGAAATTAAGAAAGGCTACAAACAGTTATCCGTCGAGTTAGCATTCTTTCTTGTTAAACACTTGAAAGGCATAACCTCCCCACACGGATATTTTACTACAAACGCTATAAGTACCTAACTAAACAAATTCTGAAAGCAACCACGAAATTTTTTCCAATTCCCAAACATGAAGGCTACACATTTTTATGCCAGCCGGCTGCCTGAAAAATATTGACCCTCTATCATTGCCCTACACCATAGAATTGCAACAGCTAAAAATTCTGATGGTACCCTGCTTAGTACAAAAATTATAGCCAAATGCAGTTGTAAAATCGATTAAGTATACATACTTAAGTGTTCCATTCCATATATATATATTATGGAATGTGAAACTGAATCGCAGTGTCGTCGACAAATTGACAACGAGCTGTCTTGAGTGGTGTTTAGAATCATTAATGACAAAAAACATTTTATATATTAGAATACAATATTAAAATCGTAGTTTGTAGTAGTTAATTTCTTTAACAAAATAGCTGCTACTCCTATTTGACTAAATTCCAAGTATATTTTTTACATAATATTGCAGATTATCAATATTAATATGAGTATGATAATATTCATATTATGAGCCCTATCATAAAACCATCCAGAATAAAGTGTAGCTTAGATTTTATTTAAATAGAGGCAATATTTAGATTGCTTTTTTCAATTTTTTGGTGTGTATTGGACTACTAGACAGTCCAACCGAGTCCAACGCAGCATATGAACATTGAACCTAAAACCGAATAGAAGATTTCCTTATTGTAAGCGTTTTGAAAAGATTAATGTTAAAAGCTCCAACAGTAGTTAATAAGTTAATATGAGATGGATACAATAAATATAGACTACTGATAGTATCACCAATAAATTATAGGTAGATGAGGATTAGACTATCAATATTATGCAGAGTGTAGTACAACGAAGGGAAAAGATAGAGTAATAGAGCAAGAAGAGCAAGACAGCCCTTGAAGCCAGCCGAACTGCATTCCACGACTGGACGTGGGCGGCAACCCTCATAGCTTTATCTCTTCGTCTCAGAAGACTCACCATCTTCTTCTGAACTGTAGTGTATGACTAGCGTTGAGTTGGCTCTGAGTCTTTAGTTGACTCAACTTCTATGAATGTTGGGCTGCAAGATTGGGTTTAGGTTTAGAATAGGAAGAAAAGTACAGACAACAGTAAAACGTACTTACAAATGAAAGAACGAAAACGAAGTAAAGCTTGTATCACATTCTTGGCTTCCTCCAACTCTCTAACAAACGTACCAACACCAACTACCAACCAAACCATCCTTAGACAGAATAGAACTCATCGTCAGAAAACACCACCACCACATTCCTTTCATTTCATTAACTGCACTAATGAAAAAAATATGAGGGCAAAAAATCTCCCAATATACATTTACTTACAGTAGTAATGCAATGCTTTCTTATAGGTACATGTTGCTCCCATGCCCCTAAACTGTATATGTATAGCATATAATATTGTCGCTTAACGGACAGAAGTCTTTTATAATCACTTGAGAACTTTCAATCTTCCTGTACTATTCTTAATCTCATCTCATCATCTCCAATTCAAGAAACATTTCGATTTCTGACACTCCTTACCTCACCCTCAACTACTACAGATATTTCATTCATGGCAATTATATTTTACGATCTTTGTCATTTCCAGTTTAACAAAACAACTATATAACTCCAACACTCGAATAGTTGTAATTAGTTACATAGGTAAATATAAACGGTCGTCTTATTGTCAGTACCTATTGCGCATAGTAAATTTCACTGTTCTAAATTAAATGTCGTATGCAGCAAAAGTAGATTTAGGTATAGTATAAAGTAAAATATAGTGTATGGGAAATACCAAAACACTAAAGAGAGAGTAATAAAGTATCTACACAAGTACAAGGCATCCCAGCACAGGTGGCAAACATCATTAACATTAAATAGTTTTAGCATTCATTACGCCTAAATTTTAATTACAATAAATAAACTAGCTCACGACAGGAAGAATAAGAACTTCGTTAACCAAACTGTTTCCGAAACTTAAGAGATTAAACCAAAAATGCTACAATTTTATTTGCAGCCTGCAAATGCATTTTAACAAAACCTTGCAATGTTTGCAATGCAGACCCTAAATGCAAGTTCATGGGCGTAAAAATGTGCAACTTTCATTTCAGGAGGGGGTCAGACTTAGGACAGCAGAGTTTGTTTTGTCCTCCTACTGTTATAATTATCAACTGTTGTAACTCATTTCATTATTATAGAGTAAATCTTCAGCAATAAAATTACAACTGCATGAAGATTGGTTGAAAACCACACCCATGTGTAGAACTAAATTCACCGTTGGCCAAAGAAGTATAAATAAATGTCAGTCTCACATAATTCAACAAAAACTCACCTTCTTATTTTGAACATTATTTTTGAGATTTCGTTTTGAAAATTTCAGTGAACTAATCACCCAGGCTTAGGTTCAAATGAACTTTTCACAACCATCCAATCCCACTTGAACACCAATAACAGCCAAAACAATCTCCAGGTCACAACAAAAACAGTAATAATAATAATTACGGGACACAGCACAACACAAGAGAGAATAGAAAATTCCACATAATGCACTCGAAATAAATCTGTCTTAAAGTTAGTATCAGTATGGGTGCTACAGGTTATCCTGGGTTGCATTTGCACAGCACAGAAAATAGCACAGAACTGCGGCATGATATTAAGAGAAGAATATCTAATATACAATATATTAAAGTGGCTACGACTACAACAATGCACTCAACTCAGAAACATTGCACCACAAAATACAATACTATATACAATATTCGAATAATTCTTCAATTACCTACGATTGCTCTCTCATCTCTTAGCTTCTATCTATTCTATTTCAATGAATTTACAAAGGCAAGTAAAGTAAGTTAACGAGTGGCAAATAAATAGCAGAGAATACAAAGATAGAATTGAATTGCGAACTTGACTCTTGCACTATCGCCTTATTATGCCCGTTCAGCAGTTCATTCACAAACTAATTTTTTCTCTACTCTACTGATCATGCACGCATACTCAAGTTTTACTACTCCACTCTTTTACAACATCAGAAACAATAGTACATAACCGAGTTGTGTAGCGTACATGCATATACATTATACGTAGTCCGCCGTCAGTCTATGTATGTAATGTACGGCATATGTACATCGACCAAATTCGTTACATACTTAGGTTATGTACATCTCGTCTCGTCCGTCCTGTCCATACACATACGGATGAAGAATACACATAATTCAGCTTAGCTTCGCCTTGTTCTTCTGCTTCTGGCTTGAGGCAAAACGCTACAAAAGAATGTAGCGTTCTATAGCAATAGCAGTGCACTCCCTATATATCACATCAGCCTTAGCCATAACATATTCGAACAGTTAAGAGTCAACAGGACTGACTGTTCACTGCAGATGAAAACATTCTATCTCCATGTATGTCTTTTTCTGTATAGCATTGCTAAGTGTATTTTATAAAACGAGATTTTTAAAATATAGCTACAGTAGATACCAACAGCACCAGTAACACCAACTACATTTATTATACGCATCACCAAATAACCACACTTCAACTTCCATACCACAGACAGCACAACATCAACAGCTACGGGTACTCATTCTGACACTGGTACCTAAATACTAATACTGTCTGTCTATACATATTATTATAATACTTTCATTGTAGCTATAACATATCTTAAACTATAAGCTGCAATTAATACACAGCATACCATATATACGAATTATACCAACAATAATGATATTGTTAAAACATACACTTATTATATACATTATGCGTGGTGTAGGTTAAATACCTGAAATGTAAATGTGTTAAAGTATAGATACAAATATTAAAAAGGTATAGATGATAAATAAAGAGTGGATTATTTGACAGAGATGGAAGCTAAATTGTTTTCAAATTCTCAAATTGTAAATGACAAATTATTTGCATAAAAATAAAATAAAATCAGCATTGTTAACCTTTAGTTTTAGTAAGCAAATCACAATGTAAAAGACCATAGAAATGCATGTCATAAAGTCATAACATAGCATGTACACATAAATAAGTACATCATAATTAGACTTCATATTTGTTTCGTTCTTATTTCCTACATAATAGGAACAGCAGCAAAAACTGTTTCCCTAAGTAAAAGATTATTTTATGAATCGATATGCATATTTGCATATTATTGTACACAAATTATACAATTTTATATTTGAGGCTGAAATAGATGTAATCTTTAATAACAAGCTTTGGTTTGTTACTCCCCCCAATTGTTAAACACATTACAACTTATGGCTGATGATGTGAAAATGCAGTATAGGGATAAAAATAAGTTGGCAACATTTTAGAAAGATTTAAATCTTAGTAAAATGCTACTGTTGCGTTGTGCTAATGAACTGTGTTGTACAACTGCAAAAATATAGGAAAGATATAGTTATAGTCAATAGTATAGTGACATAACTGTCCATTTAATTTACCTAGCTTAATATGTTGATAATTACAGATAATATACAGAAAAAGATTAAAGTAATCTTTTCATTACAATTTACAATATACTGTTATGGCTTAAGTTATAAGTATCTATGTTTGTGTACATTTATTACCCCTTTCCAATTCAATAACAATAAACACAGCATAGCATACCTAAACCTATTATTGCATCCCAATCTTCACTAATGACTATAAGAGATCTGTCGCAGGTAATAATGGACTAACTTCGGACTTTGAATAACAATAATACAGAACACAGACGTTAAAGCTGGGAATATTGACCTAAGTATAAACAATTATATTATTTATACATGTGAATGTGTATCTATCTCCAGTTTACACTCCTATCCTTATAATGCTATTATGTTAATTTTACTGTACCTACACAACATTTTACTATAATAAAACATGTGCCCAAGCTACAGCAATAGCAATATTAGTGAGGCTGTGAGTCTATGTCAACTTCCCACTTTCCCACCACTACTATTGCATGCTTCGTCAGTACAACCCACAAGAACTAGAAACTGGAGTTGGGAACGATATGATATTAAAGTCGATTAAATACGAAAAAATTGACCTAATTTTGTTTGCATCCAAATCGAACTCATTTTTATCAGCCCTTTACAACCGATATACTACTAAGCAATGTAATCTCCATTATTTCTGATTGAAGATTAAAAAGAATTTTTAATTAAGAAAATATAACCCTAAAAACACTATTGATGGATAATGAAATGAAACTTTCACCTTCCTATAATTCCAAGTCAGATTTGATTAAAGTGAAAAGACGTATCACTATAATAAGTAGTAAGTGAAAGTTTAATGTGGTGATTGATTAGGTCTGAAATTTATTAATGCCTAGTTCCTGTGCGTGAAAGAAAAATGATGAAAGTTGCAGAAAAAATTTCTCCTAGTTTGCAGTTCTCCCTTTCTTATTTCACTAGTTTTTGCCTTTGGTATTTTATATGGAATTGAGTCATTTGACCCTTACGTTATAAGTAATCAATCACTTGCATAGCTTGAGACTTTCACTTTTTTGTGTTAAAGGAAGATATTTTCACATAATTTTACATAAACAGTACATGGGCGGGAAACGCCGTTTTCTTTTTCATATTTGTACGTTATGTAATACATAAGGAATTAATTTCCCAAATCTATTGTTTCAATTTTATCTATTCTAAGTCTGTTTCTTTAGTTCTGAAAGCTGAATACATGAAAAATGCCATAAATTTTAATTTATAGTCATAGTTCATACGTGGTGCAAGCTAACGTTCAAAAGCAATTATTTTCTATTTAGTTATAAGCGCGTTCCCACCTCTAACAGCATCACTCTTTACAAATATTCCATTAACATTGACAATAAACTACAAATCTCACTAGTATACACAATAATATTGCATACAAACAAATACAATGAAGGTATCCGTATTCTTTACTTCACGTTTCTCATGCTTGTAATAGTACGTAACTTGTAAGTAGTACTCTACTAGGTATGCACATCGAGGAGATGAATAGTAGTTAGTAGTAGTTACGACTACGTATAAAAATAAGAGAGCAGTCACTTGCATACTTCTACATGGACTAGCTGAGCCAGACTAGATTACCTTACCTTACCACCCACCTGGTCTAGTCTCCAATCTACGACGTAATCTCATATCATAATAGAAAAGGTTAGCCGTAGAAAACTCAGAGTTTCACATTCAAGTAACAGAATAACAAGAAGGTGAAGATCCCCACTTCCTTCCCAGCACCACAACTCACAACGGCGGGAATTGATGCGAATCCAACTAACTCCTTAAAAATATTTCTTGCTCTCACATCTTCCACAACTAACAAAAGTTGCTACAGGTTGAAGTTGAACTCGTACAGAAATTCCTCAAGATTATTTTACTACGTGTTTATTAAAGAATGTTACTTCTTCATTATAGCTAAGGGATTTACATTCAGATGCATACCTACCTCTCTAATATACAATACTGAAGATCCCTAAATGTACCGACCCGAGCGGCAACTAAAGCCTAAACGTATTCACATTCAATTTCACTCTATTCCTACCCTCCTAGATTTCTTATTACTCTAGTTCTTCTATACGAAAATACAGTCGACACGACACTAACATTTAGAATAGAATATTTATTTACCAACATCACAACAATATCATCGCATGTACAACAATATGTACCGTCACTGTCTTACAGTCCCCTACTACAAACTAATTCATACTAGTACATGTATATCAAATATTTTTTAATAGTACTATGATACTTACTTAAACTCTACTTATAAGTAAGGCTACTAGCCGCTGGTAATATTTTGCAGTGTAGTAGTTTACACTGTTTCTTTACACATACATTTCTGCAAAACAATACAAATAAATACAAACAAGTCAACAAACCCACCTGCACCTTCTTGTTCTTGTCGCAATATTATAACTACATATAAATGCATACCTCTTAACCGCAGTGCATTTGCACTTTAAATAATATTTTGAACCAAGAAAATAATACGTAATTTGACAATATTAAACATAATTTTAAAATCATATTTAAATATGGAGATAAAACGTATCGTTATCCAGGTACTGGCCGTTTAAGCCCCGGCCGAATCTCCCACAATCTCATGGTTTCTGATTGGACGTAAGACATACAATAACGAAGTTTTTAATGTTAATAATTACTGGCAATATTATTTGCAAATCTACTGTTTTCTACGCAAAAAAACAAAAAGCAAGATAATGGATAATGACCACCAAATGAGCTACACAATTACAATATAAATTGTATTTGGCAAAATTAAACTGAGTAGTCTAAGCTAAAAGATGACACTGACAACATAATTTAGATATATGGTTACCCAATTCAAAGTACAAACCTAAACCAAATTCTTGATCTTGGTTTAGTGGTGGATACAAAAATATAAAGGTGAAAATATGTAGCATGGTATTTGGAAACTTATTAAAATTTTTTGCTAAACGGGAAGAGTCACAAGTTGCCTTGCAATACTTATGCTGATTACTGATAGAGTGATACCTCCATTCAAACACGATATATGGTGATTTGTACTTTGTACAGTACAATTTATAAAAATAATTACACTATCTATATCAAAATATGGACATTGTGAGCTTAAAAAGAAATGCATTACCAATTTAAAATGGAAAGCTAAAAAAATCGAAATCACAGGGTTAGATTGATGCAAGCATTTGGAATGATGTCAGTGTCAGAAGGCTTGGTAGGCAACGTCCTTGCAATACTTGCAAATTTTATTGCATTTAAACAATATTACTCAGTCAGAGGGGAAACAAAATGCAGTAGAAATATGATTTCGATCCTACCACTCACTGTTCTTTGCTTATAAGACTAAGACTGCAAACGATGAATGAACGTGGAAGATGTTCCAGTATAAGAAAGGAAGACTTACAACTACAACTTAAGTCACAAATGTTGCCATACAACAATGGTCCACAAAAACCCTAAAGGAATTCGTAGGCTCTAGGAGAACAAGAAACGACTGAAGTATAAGAGTAAAGGATAACATCTGGATCCTGCCTGTGTCGTGTCATGCTGCCAAACTGCCAACCTTTTCTGTTTTTAGTCTCCATTTCCTCTCTCCCCTCCATTCTCTTCACTAAACGGGCCTTGCCCGACCAAGTCACAGACCAAGAAACAACGAATTATGCACCACAGACCAATTTATTTAATATCTAAACCATCGAAACCTTAAAAGATGATTTAAAATTATTGGTATAAAACAAATAATTTGGGAATGCTCAAATTAGCAATATGCTAATGATTTACGAAAAAAATAATATTTTAGCTCCTACGTAATTTTTAAACCAAATATTATGAGCTAAACTTTGCAGGCACGATTACATCAACAACTATTCGTCATAAATTGCAGGTGCAAGTTAAAGTGTAAAAATTGTATATAAATACTTTTCCCAATCCCAAGATCTACTCCACTTTTCACTTGCAAGTTCATATGCATATTTTGAAAAACGCAGGTACCTTACTTCGCATCTCCCTTCAGTTATGTTTAAAGAGTTTTATTTCGTAAACGTTTCCATCCCTTGTTAAGCATAAATAGTGGGATAACGAAAAGCGGAAAGAATAATAATTAACTGCTTCTGACTTATGTGAACCTTGGATGACGCTTTTCTGGTGCATGTGTTTGCAAGTTCGATTTCCCAGACTTATCCAGTGTTTACTTAAACCACACCTAAACAATAATTTGTAAAAGAAAACTAGAAAAAATAGCAGCACAACAATTGACCCAACTTGTAAACAGCCCTCTTCCAAATATAGTGTGCCAGTTTATATAAATAGACGTTTGTATTAAAATAATAATGATAAAATTACGTCTTTTATACGACTACAATACATAGTACTATCATGCTGCTTTGAGGAGGGCTTATCGCGTGAAAGTCTTACTACTCTACGCTGTGTTATACTTTCATTCATTCATAAAACGTAAAATGTGCTCCATTCCATACTACATTAGAATCTACAAAGCTACGAGTTGCACTGACTGATAAACTGAAGATGAATACAAATGCCACAAACACACTGTTCATACATATACGCTCCTTCCACTTTTACTAACATCATTGCGAAGCAAAAGCAAGCTTACTCACAATCTACTATACTATAGTGTGCATTATGTAACATGTACACAGCAGTCACAGAGTTGACTATTTACAATTCCTTTTTTCTGTCCATATATATCTATCTATATATATATCACGTTGAAATGCTAACAGTTCGGTTTACGAGTTAAAAGATAAGTTTTATCACGTAGCATTTTATAATTTACTCTTTGTAGGTATGCATTTTAGAAGCATTATATCTCGAATCTCAGTAATCAAAATTGATAAGGTTAGCCAACCTTAAATTTCGATAAGCTAGAGCTAGGCCAAGTTTCATATACACATTGTTGATGAAAAGTATGGAAATGTAGGATTAAAAATACAATTAATCAGTAATTATTACTTGTCCAGAGTTGTAGTCGTTTTAAAGGTAGGCAATTCCTTAAAGGTAGGACCTTTCAAACTTTCGATTGCAGTTTTCTAAATCGCTATTCTTTTCATTACTAAGCTATCACCCTAAAACAGATAAAGATGGGAACATCTTTTACAGTTTTTTGCCTGCCCATTTTTTATGAGAACATTAGAACAAAAACAACCGAACAGTTCATCAGTTTCTATTGCCAAATAATTTTGATTAAGACACTAGCCACTAGAACAATCACGTTCTTCCATCCAATAAATATGAAAATAACCCAATCTACGGTATCTTTTTTGAAATTCGTAGGATGTGCACTGAGTACTTTTAATATGATATAATAAAAAACTTTATCTCCAGTGAACTTGTGGAGGACAGAGCAGAGTTTAGAAGAAGCAGCAATTTGGATATAATACCACAGAATTTAGAATGGACTTTAAGATTCAGAGAATACTTATACTTGCATGCATAATTTTTTACCATTGTTTTTGACACAATTTACAATTTTGATTTTTGTTATTACAACCGTCAACTACTACTTGCCCCCTTTTCAGGATACGATAATGGCCAATATACCCCTAACAAACCAACTTTTAACGTTTTAATGATTTTTTTACATTATATTATAAACACATGGTCTTAATGACCAAACGGTGTTTTAGACATCACAGAGAAACAAGAAAATAATTCTGAACAGTTCTACAAAGATTGGTATAACAGGAAAGAATTCGATTTGACTCCACTGTTTCGAACAACGTGACGTCATTATCCTTGATATCAAACGGTTAGCTAGCCTCTACATAACTATTTGGCTAATCTATAGTTAAAGATTTAAAGAAGAATATTGGTTTCCAGTTTAAAATATTTTTAATCAAGAGTTAATGCTAAAAAATTGATTTTAAAAAATTCTAAAAAATTATCTCGTTAAAAGTGGAAACTGCAACCATTGCCTGCAGAGAAAAAACTGAGTGAGTCACTTTACAAACTTTGAGGGCTCCCTACTCCTCGCCTCGAGTTGAAGAAATAATACACACGTTGATTATAGTTTCATTCCAGAGATGCTACTTAGGCTATTAGTGTCTCTGATAAAATTTTAAGTACGGTTCAAGCCTTTTTAAACCTGTAGGACAGTTTACAGATTCTTCTTGGGACTGTGGTAACCTTTGTACCCAGTAACCAGACCAATGATCTAGTAGCAGAGAGGAGAGGATCCCTCACTCTCCCTCATATTGTATACTATTTATATTTATGTACTACATAAATGAAGTAAGTTTCACGTTCACGGTTCATTCATTCATGAAATGTATCGTTATTGTAATTATTATTAATGGTATTTATTTTTACCTTTCAAACATGGCTCCGGAATTTGCACTTTCAGCCCAACTTTCAGGGAGCCTAACAAGACAGCCTCCGTCCATGTCAAAGCCGCTAATGCCTCCCAGGCCTCTATCATTGTCTGTAAAGAATTTAAAAAGTCACAAAATGAACGAAAATGGAAACACGTATTTAAGAGTTTTAAATGAAAACGTAGCCTTTTAACATATATATTACTTTGTTATTTTGGATGGATAAATTTTAGACAAAAATAATAATAAAAGCTAAATTCAACAAATAATATTGAAACGATTTGATGTACAATGTAGCTCAGTTGCCAAAATTATTTAGCGATTTAAAGGCTATAAATTCTTAAATCCATCAAAAATCTAAGAGATTTTATTTATTTTTTAACTACATATATATTTAATAAGAATGTAATATTTTACTATTTGTAAGGTATTTATCAAAAAATGAACATTTTTTCCTTAAATCCCTTATAAAGTGACAATAATTGTAATTGGTCAATTACATTCGACGGCTGATGTAAACATCACAATCACAAGTAGGAGTGTTGTAACTAAACAGAAGAATTCTCTTTCTTAAATTATTGTTATTGTAAGTAACTTTTGCTTCGTTCATTAGCCTCGTGGAAGAACTCTCGTTATTTAGGATAATATTAGGCAAATAAAAGAAAATTCAATGCATCAACTTCGCGCTTCGTCAACATCATTCTATTTCTGTTATTCAACGAAATAAACCTAAACCTTCATAAAAATTGGCAAACAAAGCAAACAAATAAAATCGTTAGTGATTCGATCTACTGCAAAGGTGACGACATAAAATTTCTCATATTACTACGTGATAAAAACAAGATAATTTAATTTTGTTTTTATTTATTTACAATGCAAAAACTACAATAAAATATTATTCAATAGTTTAAAATTAATCTCAGATTGGAATTTCATAGTTGGTTTACAAACTGCACTTCTAATTTCAAAAGTTCGTTTATAATTTTTGCAGAATTTGCAACTTAATGACATAAATCATTTGCTGTCATTTCCTTTCCACTATTGCGAATTGTGTAAATAGCATAGTTGAATTACATTGTGTTTACAAAAGTGTTTACAAGAGTTTACAACACTGAATTGACATTTTTTACATTTCTGTTTTATAGTACTACAATTTATTTACTTGCCTTCATACATCATACAATTATTATGTATTTAACTTCGATAATAATTGCTACTCATTAAGTAACTAAAACACAAAATAATTACATTAAAATTGAAAATACAAATACTAGAAAAGTGTAAACATAGCATCATCAACATCCAATATAATTCCAAAGTGAATAATAATATTTTGGAAGAAGTTTTGTAAATAGATTTTATGTAAACATACATCATATGACATTTGGTTTTGGTGGCAAAATTGTAAATTGTGACTAAAATTGACTTGAAAAGCTCATAATGGGTTGTGATAAGAAAAAGGCAGAACAGGATGTTATAAACAAGTGTTAAAACACTAAAAGGCGGCAAGGAGGCAACGCTGGAGTTCCCCAATAGCGTGGGTTACAACTCCAAATTACAAATTAAGGCGCATAAAACAGTTTTCCAAATAAATTGTTAAATGACAGTGAGGAATTACCTGATCCAGAGTCCTCCGGGTCCTCTCCAAAAAAGTAAGGGTCCAACTCTGAAAAAGAAAAAAGGAAGATACCCGGGTTATGAAATGTCAGAAGTACACGAAAAACAAAACAAGGGGAAGAAACTGAAGTAAAACTACTCACCAGCCATATTCACAACTCACAGCACAATCACACACACTACTTTATTACCTACTATACACAACTAACTAAAAGAGAAGGAACAGACTACACACACAACTACAGCGTTCAGTTGAGGAGCGTACAAAATCATTTAGAAAATTCTGTTGTTGGTTTTATTCGCTCGCTTTACTCAATATGCATTGCAATCCAATGCAGACTTCACATACTACTGTCTGTACTATTATACACACACACACGTAAAACGACAGTCAATAGGCACGGATAGCCACAAAAGGTTTCACGTTGAGATCCTTGGAAGTACAAGTAGTAGAGTAGTGCAAGCAAGAGTGCTAGTCGTAGTAGTAGTAAAGTAAGTAGTAGTAGTAGTACGTAGGTATTCTATTTTGTATAATGATGTGCAATATTACTATGTAGTAGTGTATGGGTGTTAAACTTAAGATATTATGCTAGCACAGAGATGTAGACCTTATGTGAATGTATTGTATGTGTGTAGTTTTGTATTTGTAAATGAAGTTTTCTATACAGCTTGAGAGTAGCAGGCAGGGAGAGAATGCGTGTGTATGTATCGAGACTTTAGCCTGTGTATGTATTGTATAATATTATTTTGTACTCTATGCATGTACAAGTAAATGCCATACACTTATACCTACGTTCTAGTGTCTATGATATTATAGAAATAAAAAGCCAAATGCTTTGGCAGTATTTTGTGTACGTAATATGTAACGTAGTTTATTTGTACAGGGCACTTGAACACCTTTACTTAGCTTCTATCCTATATTTTTCATAATAAAAACGGTTAGGCTTCATTAATAGAATGTGGAGAAAGCAAATAGCATGTGGCTGGCGCTGACAGGACGATCTAGTCAACTACATCTATATTTATAGCAATAATAATGTCTGCACCATCATGAAAATATTTGGGTGAAAGTTTCTTATTTGGGTAGCATGCAAAAAGAGAAAGCGTTACATTAGCTATGTATGTGTCTCACTGTATAATTTAATAACAGCTTGAAGTGAAACGGGGAAATAAACTTTGCTGACCCAGCAGTGCAACTTTTATTGATTGAACTGTTTCTTATATGTTGTGGTTAGATTTTGATTTCTGAAGAAATTGGTAAAGTTTTCCTATAAGACTTTCTCCCTCTGTACTTGCTTGGATGCCTTAATGATTTTGATGATACAGATACAGAAAATGAAGTAAAATTGTTCCATATAAGTTATTAAGAGGGATAGAGTGTACAATCATTTGTGTGTAGATCCATACCCATGTATATCAGTATCAGCAGGTGACAACTTATTAAGAAAGAGTTTACTTACACTTTTTAAGATATAAAATACTCTAGATAATAGAGCTATACTTCAAACGCAGGCATAAAATGGAGATAGTGGAATAATGCAAGTTATTCCTGCATACCCTGTAATATCTTATGATATTATATTTCTGTATAAAGTTGCGCTCAGTGTGAATGTACAGTACACTACGGACTAAGGACTGAGGGTAGAGTGTACAATTGTATAATATTGTGACGCTTAAACGTATTTTACGCACCTCCTTTTCGCTGTTTATACACTTCCCATTGGTTTTGTCGGTGCTACTTGCACTTAAATGTTTGCGAGAACTATCAGCTCCGTTGCTGCATTTTCTTTTAATCTATTTTCCATTTCGTCTTAAGTAAAGGGTGGAAGTGGACGTCTGAGTAGATGCTATTTTGTGATGTGATGTCGTCATCGTCAACGTCTAGTTATCTGTGTGAATTTCTGCTGGTTGTTCATGCACATAGTGTAGTTCCCTGTATTATTCATGTTCTAATCTAAGTAAATCTATATAAGGCATTTTACACATTGCACATAAATACTGTATGTACTCTGTATACCATACCTAACACATCTGAGATTTGGCGATCAAGATATTTATTATTTATTTTAACAACTTCTCTCCCTTCTAACATGCAACCTGATGCAATTAATTCAACTTGATTTTTTTCGCATTTATCAATTTGTGTTCGCAATTACCATTTAATTTTCAAAATTTCTAATCAATGTGCTATACCGGAGCAAGGAATCGTGCATGTTATCATCAATGATTAATGATTCATTGCAAACAATTTGGAAATGGTCAGATTATGTTAGAATAAGCATACTGTCAGAATGATGTGTATGCTGGTACACGTCACTCAGAATGGTGTCCAAAGGAGAAATGAAGACACTATGGTTAATATACTGGAATATCCTTTATTTTATTTTTAATGGAACGACTGTACAATTAGCGTCCGTAGTAAACTGGATTCTTTTAGTCAAAATGTTGATTTCCGCTAAAGGGACAAAAATAAAGCCACTGGGGCAGAAAAGCTGTGTCCACGTTGACAGCAGAAGAGAGAGTCCCGACAAGATGGAAGAACCTTATCGGAGAAGCATAAGAAAATCTCCCAATTTTCTTATGATAATTGGTATAGGTATATCATACATGCATGCATTAGGGACACACACAGCAGTACCTGGCCAGTGGAGGGAATGAACTTTGTCCAGCAAGGAACAGAGATAAGCAAATTAGCTGTGTTGCTTGCTGGATTCTGGGAAGAAGCAGAGAAATAGGGAATGCAATGAAATTGCATTCTCTCATGTCAGGAAATAAATATATTTACTGGGTTTGTTGAGTAGAGTGGAGAGAATAATGGTATAGTGTAAATTGGGACATGGGTATATTTTTAATTTAGGATAGCGACTGAATTTTGCGTCAGATTGAAATGGTAGGACAATTTTGAGTTAGAATTAAATGTAATTTTTAATAAAGAAATAATGTATTTTAGCTAAGTAAAATAATAAGTTAGGGAAAAGGGGCGTTTTTCTAGAAATCTCTCGGTGCGGACGGCACCGTCGAGATGTAAGTAGGGACAGAGTCAAGAGGTAAGTGAGTGTAGAAAGGTAAGTTCAGGAGTTCATTAGAAGGAATTGAATGATGATTAGCATATTTAGATAAGTTAGGATAGGATAGGTAGGTATGTGATAGCAATAGGGACAATTGGAGACAACTCCAAGAAAGACAAGTAGGAGTAGTGGCGACATTCAGATTTAGGCAGATTTAGTCAAATCTGACTGATGGGGTATTGGCCACTGAGAATGCAAAGTTAGTTTGCATTCTCTCATTCCCTTACGTCCCTCGGGTTCCTCATCAGGGGTATCGTCGTTTGATTCCGTTAGTCCCTCCGAGCTGAATATGGGTGCTGATAATTTTCAAGTATGTTGAAAATCATTGGTCAGAGTCGGGCACATCATACAAAACGCTAAGGAGACTTACAGCGTGGGACAGTAATGGCTGCTGACTGAGAGGCTTACGCTCATTATACTGCACGAGGCTCATACATAGCTAGGGATACGATGTGAAGTCAAAGATTGGTACCTCATGCAATTTCCGTTCACTATAGAGGCTTACAACGTAAAACAGTACGTACGGGCTGCTGACTGAGAGGATTACGCTCCTAATACTGCACGATGCTCAGGTATAGCTAGGCAAAGCATGGAAAGAAAAATTGGGCACGGAGCACAATTTTTAAGTCGTTCAATGAATGATTGGCTATAAACAGGAACGTCTTTCCGCCAATTTAAAAAGAATCAAACTCGGAGTTAGATATTCGTCAAAATGGAATAATTGTTTCGACATTTTGTTCACGGAAATCAGCATAACCTTGCAGGATTTGAGACTATGGGAATAATGAAATTAAACAGATGAAAGTGAAAAATAGAAATGGTAAAAGGATATTTGGAGGGATAGAGATGAAAAAGCTATTTGACTTTACTCTTGATTTGCTAGATTGAAATGAGGTTTGTGTTGATAGCATAAGAAAGTGGAATCGTGAAAATAGAAGTTTTCAAAAATATGGGATGGTATGGGGCAGATGATAATTTGATGTAGCTCAAATAGTTGCACTATACTTGGCCAGTTACATAGTACGCAAGTAAACCGAGTTAAGGTAGCAGAATGTATGTTTTGTAAGGTAAAAGCGAAAATAGTAGAAAATTATTTTATTTTATTTGTTGAATAATAAAGCTGAAAATGATGCAAAACTTTAAACAATGATGTTAGATTGAATCGTGCGTCTTTAAATAATGCAGTAGTAGCGTATGCGTAGTTTGTAATAATGAGTGAGGGGTGATGGTGAAGAATGGTGGCCCATCTATGTTCCGGCTGAAATACAACGTACGACATTGACATTCGTGACATTAACGGCAGTAATTTAGCGTGATTAGTGAGAAAGGACTTTTAATGAATTTTGTTTAGCTAAATCACAAATATTAGGAAGTTAAAAGCGTGATTTTGCCAGATGGAATGGCAGAAAACAAAAATTTACGCATTAAAATTCATTGGAGCAAAACTAGAAAATTGGATTTCGGCGCAAATAATTATTTAAATAACGGTGGGTATATATTTGGACTGTAATTCGTTACAAATAAATGGAAATTGGAATGGAAAATAATGTGGTGGAATATTAGGGCCCATCTATGTCACGTCTAAAACTGCAAAAACAACCACTTGAATTGAATCAATTATTTTTGTAGAAAATATCAAAAATAGCGACAAAATAAATACTGGAGGTGGTGTGAATTTTAAAGGAGAACACAATAAAAATATTAGTTCGTCTTTATCTTTTTAAATTTCGACGGAATAATTGAAAGGACATTTTACAAAAATAATTTTAGTGAATTTTTAGTGAATTTTGATTTTAATTTATGGGAAAATGGCAGGTAGTAATTTTTGACGGCTAAAGAAATGATTAGTAAAAATTTAGGGGATATAATTTCAAAACAAAGACTAAAGTTCACTGAATTTCACGTTATCGTCACACTTGGGGCGAAAAGATACATTCATATTTTGACCAAAAATGTAAATTTTATTACACCAAATAAAATATATAATGTATAATATTTGTATTTAATTTTACCTTTACCTTACTTCGGTTTACTCGGTGTGCGGGGTCTTCCTAGCTCTTGTCAGGAAATAATATATTAGCTGGGTTTGTTGAGTGTATAGATGGGGGAATAAATATTATATTAATTATGTAGGGAATTGGGACTTATTTTTATTTTAGGATAGAGCGACTGAATTTTGCGTCAGATTGAAATGGTAGGACAATTTTGAGTTAGAATTAAATGTAATTTTTAATAAAGAAATAATGTATTTTAGCTAAGTAAAATAATAAGTTAGGGAAAAGGGGCGTTTTTCTAGAAATCTCTCGGTGCGGACGGCACCGTCGAGATGTAAGTAGGGACAGAGTCAAGAGGTAAGTGAGTGTAGAAAGGTAAGTTCAGGAGTTCATTAGAAGGAATTGAATGATGATTAGCATATTTAGATAAGTTAGGATAGGATAGGTAGGTATGTGATAGCAATAGGGACAATTGGAGACAACTCCAAGAAAGACAAGTAGGAGTAGTGGCGACATTCAGATTTAGGCAGATTTAGTCAAATCTGACTGATGGGGTATTGGCCACTGAGAATGCAAAGTTAGTTTGCATTCTCTCAATACCAATAAGAGATTCAATTATTTATTAGTAAGTACATACAATCTAAATCACACTCCAAGATGAAAAATTGTTTCTCCTAAAATTTTGTACATCTTTTGTCGTCCATTAGATTATATGTTGCATAAACTTCTACATTTATCATCTCAATGGAACGATAAAAATTAACTGGAACTGAGAAAAAATTCTAGCTGCAAAGTTGAAAGTACATCTTAAGATTTTGCCAATAATCTGCTTACATTTGTGGGTCAAATAAGTGTAATAAATCTTATACTTCCTTCAAACGTTTTGATTTCTAATTTTTCGGTTTGTTCTCTTACAGTTAATACGAAGAATTGTTTTTAGAGCTATGAATTAATTGGGTGACAAATAAGGATTGAGAGTAGAGGTTCTTATTTTGCAACTTTTACGGATATCAATATTTATTGAGGCTTTCATTTTGCTTCAGTTCTAATTTTATTACTTTCTCCAATATTTACATATGATGATTATAGTAATATTAAGTTGATAGATGTGTAATGTAATGTGTAGATACAAGATATGGATAAAGAAAGGGGCAAACACTAGATAAACTTTCTCCTTTCAAATTTTTTAAAACAAAAAAAGATGATTTCTTTTTTCCGTCCCAAAATACTAAGACTTTTACTTGCTCTGTGATTGTCGTTAATTAATTAGTATGGCTTTGAGACAGTATCAAAAGTCTACTACATTAATAATACAATATACTTAATGTAGATATAAGTAACACAGTCGTTACACAGTAAAGCCAAATACCTTCAAGCCTACTATTTCCCTTTGCTGTATGTGTATATACGAATTCATGCTCAATAAATCGTTTGATATTTCGTAGCAAAAATTTTATAATTGTAAATTTTGGTTACATAAAAAGAGATAGAACCATGTTCGAATAAAATCTCTTTACCCTCCTTCGTACAATTTAAGAACTTAGCATTAAGAACCCTCTCAATGACTATTGACGCAACACCTTTGCACCTTTCTCAATGAATCGACAGTTCAAATGCAATACCTTTCTCACCGTACGATTGACTAGTCTCATTCTCATCTCAACTTTTCATAGCTTATGAAATGTCCGTATTATGCATTTTTGCCTTAGATACTCTTTAGTCCCACGTCTGTGAGATAAACACTTGAGTAAGTTTGGATGGTAATATTAATTAGGCCGATATAATGTAGAAGTTGAAGTTTCGGGTATACTCGCTGAATTCTTATCTATCTTACTTATAATATCATGTTCAGATTTTGTCTTATCCTCAGCCTTATACTAACAAAAATTACAGAAGTGTTTTGATTTTGGGTAATTTGTGCCCAGAATGTCATGTCATTCATTTATTATTTAGTTCATCATTTATTTGCTCTGACAGCGGTACCGCATGCTCAAGTTATCCTTAAGATTCTTAAATCATTCTATCTTTACTGCAGATATTTTTCAGCTAAATGAAAGTACGAGATATTAGGTTGTTATTAGCTTTTAGTGAAAGATTTTAATAGAAACAATATTGCGATTAGAAATGTCTAGTAAACTACAGAGCAACATAGAACAATGAGGTTCAGTGAACCTCATTTGACCCTCAGGTTTTTAATATAGTGTAACAGTAGTTATACTTTGGATTGGCCTACCTCCATTGAACAGTTGCAACCTTTATTTAAATTTGAGCAGTTTAACTAAACTGAATGATTTTTAAGCAATCGCTTGTTGTGATCTATTGAATTGTTGCATTATTTTTGCTTCATCTTTTTATTTGTGCTACTATACATGCTAAATATAATTTTCCCCCAACTTTCACTGTACTTTCACTTTCCCTGTGAAAACTCAATACAAAACTTTTACCAATATTTCACCGAGACTATGTATCACCAGAATTTCAGTCAATTGAAACTCTGTGCGGTAAAAAGGAAAAGTCATGGAAAAGAAGAAAGAAAGAAAATAGGTTTCGTTCATACAGTGCTATATTTTTATATTCGTATATAAATATGACATTACCTTTAGTTTTACTTTGATT
The DNA here is from genome assembly GCA_020055645.1 of Tomocerus qinae. NCBI lineage: Eukaryota > Metazoa > Arthropoda > Collembola > Entomobryomorpha > Tomoceridae > Tomocerus > Tomocerus qinae. The sequence goes on along the minus strand of CM034547.1, from coordinate 13,957,666 downwards.
AGTTCACCCATAATAACTGAGTCGCCGTGCAATTGTACTACTGCCCGGTGTCAGTTAGAGCTATAAATTAGTTTATTGATAGGATTGATAATAGAGGTTTTTAATATTAAGTTGTGAATGTTCTTTAAGTAATAATTGTCACTACTACTCAAGGAAGTATTGAAGGGGGCTTCTCATTTTTCTTGTATTTTAGGGCCCTAAATTTTTAACATGGCCTTACAAAAAATGAGATGTATTATCATGTTGAATGATATATAGCCTTAACCAAAACCGGTCAAATCTTACCTGAAAATTATTTTCGAACAAAATTCATGGGCATGAATCCAGGAATCCATATTGCCATAAAGTATTCGGAAAGGATTTTATTTTAGGAAAGTAAACGCATATACATGCAGAAATTAGTTATTATTAGTTTTATCTTGACAGGAGTAAAAGTGAGATCAGAAAACAAAATACAGTTATGAAATGTTGCGTTTCTGGAGAGAGCAAACCAGCCCTGGGGACATTTTCTGTGAATTTTCCCTGATTCATATCATTTCCTGGTGGACTATATTGTGCAACAACATAAACTTTGTTTTCATTTGAATTGCGTTTGAGACCAATTCCAAGAAATTTTGATGTTTTCCACACTAGCTGACTAAAATGTCCAGTGGCACTTGAGAATCCTGGATGATCGTAATTGTATATCAAGCTTTCATCGTACCATGCCTTAATAGCAGCATTTACAATTATTGAGTCATTCGGTAACGATTTCTCTTGGTCAGTGTAATAATAGTAAATGTTCTCCCCGTATATACCATTTTCTTGGTGCCTTAATCGGCCTATACGTGCCAAATTCTCCGCATGTTTTTGTGCTGACGTAGATATCTGTATTTAAATTAATTAATTATTTATTAGTATCCTTGTATAATTATTTTAACCAATAAAATTACTTTCTGTTTCGTATATTGTAACTACTTCGTCATGTAAGACTAATGGTGGACAACCGTGTTTAGCTCTGTAATCATTATGAGCTTGAAGAGCACCCTCTTGAATTGAATCTGCTTGCCCAACATTTAAGAATGCAAAAACCAAGAGCAGAAAATGACCAAGACCGTTCCCATCATTCATTTGGTCCGAGTTTGCCATTTCCTCTTGGAATCCGTGGTAGTTGTATATAAAGGACTTATTATACTTACAAAAAAGAAGATGATGAAGTACCCTAGAGCTTCCTAGGACCACATAAAGGGGAAACCAAGGTAACTTTAGGTAACAATTGGGTAACACTTTGGTGACATCATCCATGCCCTTTCTTGCTGCCCACGTTCGTAAGAAGAGGATTTACAACTACGTGTTCATTTGAAACAGCTGGTAAACCTTTGACGATTGAATAACATTAATTTATATTCACAGACATAGAGGATACAGAATTTATATTTTGGTGGAATAGTGGATGGCTACTGAAGGGGATATTCTCAAAATCGCATTGCGTTGGTATTAAATCGAAATTAGTTAAATTATAGCAGGAATCAGATAATGTTACATGGAACGACTCCTATGATGGAATCACCCCTAAAAGACTTTACTCCTATAGGACGCCAGCAGTATTACCCTGTACAGTGCAGCTTCTTCATACAGCCTAAGTTTGTTATTACATAGTTATCTGTTAGTAATAATATTAAAGGCTAGAAGTCCCCAGTACTGTAAATTCCCAGTACTGATATTGAATTTAAAAATTAGGCCCCTTTCGTTGGAATTATTTGATGTGATGCATATTGGAAACCTTTGTCGCTATTAGGTCACAATATAATACATTTTGAGTTATTACACAAGTATGCTACGTCATATTATTACATTGGAAAGTAGAAAATGTTTTTGCAATTTATAATATGGTATTATAAAAATATGGAATTTTTCGATTCATCTTGACGTTGAGAGGAAAGTGGACTTGCGCATTTCATTAACCACTTTCACATATCTTCGAATTTGTTCGAGGGGACGCCTTAAAAGCTTGACAGGTATTCAAAATGAAAGTATGCGATTTAAAACAAAGTTTTCTCATCTCTTAGGGGAGACACAAAGTTTTCTCATCTCTTAGGGGAGACACTGCACTGTACCTCTCTGTCCCCTTCTGAATACGTGCCTGATTAGGCGATACGTTAAAGCAAACATACATGGATGCATAGATAAATGCATACAAGTAACAAAAGTCTACGATTATATATAGTGATGAAAATTAAACAGATTTTAGAAACCCAATCGAAGAGTCTCGAATACATGGTGTTTAAACGGAGGCTAAAATAATTAAAAACATTCAGTTAATACCTGACATTGGAGAAAGAATAGGAGAAAGTCTTTTAGGAGTAATTCCCTCTTAGGAGTCCGTCCCGGACAGCCAGAAAATGTTATACAGGGTGTCAAACTAGGATTCAGGCCCTATGTATCTAAAGAACCGTAAGTAGCACGACAAAACCGTTGATACCAATCGAAAGCCCGTGCAAAGTTAAATTGAAACACCGGTTTTCATCAACTTATTCCTACGCATTCGCTTACACCAGCAGTTCTCCCAAAATAAGTTGAAAATAAAAATAAATCACTCGCTAATTCGTGACCAAATCTCTCACGGGGGCTGAATTTAGGCAGCGGTACTGCGTTTCCGCTGTTGCCGCCGTTGCCGCTGGGAGGTATGGGGGTGAGCGGCAACAGCATAATAGCGGAGACAGTGGCAACAACGGCAACAGTGGCGACACGCTAGGACCCCTGGCGGCAACAGTGGCGACACGCTACAGCGACTGGCGGCAACAGCGGCGACACGCTACAACCACTTGCAGCAACAGCGGTGACACGCTGCAACCACTAGCGGCAACACTGACCAACGGCAACAGAGACACATTAATCTGGTTTCCTCTGTGTTGCTCTTGTCTTAGAGCATTGAGCTCAGAGCAACAGTGCACTGGCTTATTAGGTTTAGCGGCAACAGAGGAAATCAGATTAATGTACTCTGTTGCCGCTAGTGGTTGCAGCGTGTCGTCGCTGTTGCCGCTAGTGGTTGTAGCATGTCGCCACTGTTGCCGCCAGTGGTTGTAGCGTGTCGCCACTGTCTCCGCTATTATGCTGTTGCCGCTCACCCCCATACCTCCCAGCGGCAACGGCGGCAACAGCGGAAACAGTGGCAACGCAGTACCGCTGCCTAAATTCAGCCCCGCGAGAGATTTGGTCACGAATTAGCTAGTGATTTATTTATATTTTCAACTTTTTTTGGTAGAACTGCTGGTGTAAGCGAATGCGTAGGAATAAGTTGATGAAAACCGGTGTTTCAATGTAACTTTGCACGGGCTTTCGATTGGTATCAACGGTTTTGTCGTGCTGCTTACGGTTCTTTAGATACATAGGGCCTGAATCCTAGTTTGACACCCTGTAGTTTAGTGGTTTGAGTTGTCATGAATTTTTATGTAGTAAAAAGGTATGAACTTGCTTGAATAATTTGCTAAGGATTCCAGGGAAGGACTACAGATATGATATTGTATGATAACTTTTTTTGCTCCTTCAATTGTTGTAAGTACTGAAAACTTTCTAGATTTCCATGATATTTATATGGTTGAAATCATAAGCCAGGTTCAGTAATGGCATTAGTGAAATAGCAATGATCAATATTTTAGGTTTTTTGTAGTTAGAGTTACGTACAGGGTCATATTATGAATTCTTAAGAAAGCTAAGGTATTATCTTCGCTTTCTTTTACGAAACCGTGTTAACTGAGATAATTATTTGTTCCCTACTTTTACTGTCTTCATTCATGAAAATTTTGCATGAATTGATGCAACAATATTATCGTTGGGACGTACATAGGTCATGATATATATATCTCCTTGAGACGAGCATTGTGACTCGTCTTATGCTCATAATCAGTAAGCAGTGGACATTTCGAACTCGGATTTCCACCTATTTTTGGGACATTGAGTATCTCTCAGTCGTGCCTCAAACCCACCCCACTGCCCACTGCATAAACACATATAAATTAACATCTACGTATTTAAGACCTTTACAACAATAGCACCTACCCACGATTAGAGTTAGACCTCAAGATTTCCTTCATTGATAATTTCAAACGGAGACTTACTGTCTCGACTGTCTGTAAGGCCTAATTACTATTACTATTACACCTACTGCTATTTTATTATGTTATTGTTAGGGTAGGAATTTTCATTCATCATATCTAAGACCACTAATTTATATATTCCAGGAAAATATACCAGTCAGACACTACTAATGCAGATTTTTCCTGTACATTAAAATACTGAAAATTATCCAGAACAAAATTGTGTGAAATATATGTATTTATGAAACAGGAACAATTAACAAATATTACACAATTATTGTACCTTTCTAAAGCAGAAAAAAATTACTATTTTGTATTTTGCTTAATTCCTTCTTGTACTAATCATCTATGTTTAGAAGTTGAACCATGAGATTCATTCTTTTCTTGTTACTGGAATGTCTGCATATATAAAGCCTACGTTCTAATATAATATGAACCTTATAGTGAATAATCATTATCGTAATTTTCGAAAGAACTACTACACAAGCAGAGTTTCTATCTCACACTACTTCAGCAGACTTCTGATGGTTCTATATTCTATAAATGAAAAAGCTAATGTTAGCCAAAAACTAGAAAAGCAGGCCCTATGCAGGAAAGTCATCAGATATGTTTATTCCGTATTCAAATTGTGATAATCATTGTTCATAATGAAAATAGCTTCTGTTTCGGATATATTAACACTGCAGTCTGAATTATACAGATCTTAAATCTTATTGTATTATCTGCATTATAAGTAGGTCTGACAAGCCGAATTATTACAGCTTCATATTTTCTACCCATAATAAGGTCCATAATTTTCGCACATTTTTCATCATTTTCAATTATTATACCTAATAAAAAGACTTTTTACAGCGTTTTATAAAGTACTTCAAAACGTGAGGTATAAATTACCTAAGTTTTCAAAATATATTGAAATATAATATAAACAACCACAGTTTTAGGTAGCTATATAGAAGTGTAATTTGTAGAGCGATTGTTGGGAAAAGCCTTTAAAAACTGAACTGGAGCAAAGCAAAGGGTGATTGTTGAGATGCATGGTAGGAGAGGAGGAGGTGCGGTATGAAGCTGATCCGAGCTTGTTGAGAATTGAGAACCATATTTAATTTGTCTGAATTCGTTAGCCATTCTCTTTCCAACAGAAAAGTTGCAAAACTTCACTTCGCCCCAATCTGAGAGCAGAAAGAATAGTGAGCAATGAGGATAGATGATCATAGGTAGTCAGAGTCAGAGGGTTAGAGGATGGATAGAAAATACACCATGTTTTGCAATTTTGCAAATATGAAATGGATAGTTGTCTCTCTTCCGACAAACTAATCACCCTAATCTAAGGTATCATCCATTTGCTTTTTCAGCCATTCCTTTCTGCTCTTTCTACTTCTCCTGTCCTACTGGTTGCACTTTACTTCTGCCTTCCCCTCTCCCGGCGCCCTCCACCACACCACCATGTTACATAATACACAGCTTATACACACTCACACTACCTCCTTTTGCAATAACATGGCAAGTCTGCACATTGCATCCCATACTATGACTCTATCGCAGCCTTATCTATTCTAGGTGCAGCAATCTGTAACTTAGTGTGGAATGTGCAACATAAATGTTGTACGAAGCAAAGGAATGAAACAGCAACTTATCTAAACTCTAAGTAGCATCTGTAACTTAGCTATTTCTATTTTGACTCATTTTTTCATCGATTTTGTCCACAATAACATCTAGTAAAAGCTAACAGGATAATCCTTGATTACCACTGAACTACTCAAAATTAAAAAAGGAACAATGGAGATATTCTGAATCACAGTAATAGGGTAGCTATGCCTAAGGGAAAATACATTTTCAAACATGTTTTCAACACTTGCCACTCCCAAATTCATATAAGCTCGCTTCTAGTAGATGAGTAAAATATACTGAGCGGTACAAAAACATTTATTAGGTTGTATTTTTATCTAATATGAAGAGTACAAAATTCTATTATGAAGCTAGCCATTTACCCTTCCGTAATCTAATGCAATGGAGGAAAATGACGTTGAAATTGTAAACATATATCTGATTACAAGTTTACAATTACGTTATATTCAGGATGCCATGAAACCAAGAAAGTAGTGTTGCATAAATAGTAATTTCTGTTCCAGTATGATAGTAAGTATACTTGTACATTTAATACAATAGTTTTGATGAACTGAATTTTACTGATGAAATTATTCTGTGGGAATGAGGAATCAAGCAAAAAGCTAACATATTTTGATTTTAATGGAGGATGTATTGATAGTTTGGTAGGATGCGTTTATTTCTATTTCTATAAATTCTTATCAATCAAAAGTATATCATCCAAATAGAATAATTTAACAAGATTCTTATTATGTTTTTGTATAGCTCTATATTTATGTAAGATGTTGAAGATGAAGGTACATTTAGCACAGAGATATTATAACTATAATTATTATGTTTATGGGCAGGGATTATCACTAGAGTCACACATTAAAAATATCAATATCAATTTATGATTATGTCAATGTCCGTGAACAGTAAACTATAACAATATGACAGATATAATACGTCGTTAATAGTTGATGGTAGTTAGCAATATACATCAATCCTTCAGGTATTTTACAATTCATGTAATTATACTAACTGTAAACATATACTACTATATTATCACTATTGTGATACTGTCAATCTGTCAGTATTTTAAGTTTTGCACCGCTTCAATATTAGGTAACATGGATTTGCATTTAATTTTACAAATCAAGGCTGCAAATGGCATCATCATTCTAAGGATCATCTCGTTAGGCATCGAAGAGTGTTATTTTGTTTTCAATTGTATGTCGGCACAGTGGGCAATTGTCTATTTGATCAGCACAAAAAGAGCAAAATCCACTGAAAAAATACATAATAGTCACACATTATATAAATAGTCAGGTTAAACATATCGGTAAAATGTAATTCTAAAGTTACTACATAATATTGTAAAAATATAAATTGTGGCTCTAACATACCTGTGCTCACAAGGCAGTAGTCTCACATTAGCAATGTGATCGAAACAAAGGTTGCAAGAGTTTTCTTTGACACTGACTTTCCGTAAGTACTCCATCTTTAAATGTCTGGAAGTAAATGTAAATTAAATACAACGTTGCATACATTATCTATCCAAAAAAATCGAAGAGAATAAACCTACCTTGGTAATACAACTCTGCATTCGTCACCTAATTTGGCATACTGATTGAAATTGTTAAAGAGTTTTCCATTTGGAGGGAATTTAAAGGGACGATTACCAAAATTGAACTGACACTGTTGGAATGACATAAAACTGCCTGCAGCGAAAAAACCAGAGCTGCAAATTCAAAACAAGTCAGCATTTTAAAAATACTCTTGTTTAGGACTTTTATACTGCCATTTTAGACAAAAAATTGAACTAACCTAGTATGTTTGAACACGTCTGTATGAGATTTTATCATGCATCCATTCAAGTAGAAGATTATCTCTGGTTTTTCCAAGTCTAGATATGTCCCGAGGATGTCTCCAGGCCGCCAACATGGCATGGTTTGTGGCTCACTTTGAGCATTGTGCCACAAAACTTGTCGACATCCGTCATAAGCCACAGAAAATTCATCATCGCCAATACCATAACCCTCCTATACAATATTCGTGTAATTTTACAATTCTGCTCTCGCCCTCAAATATAAATAAATAATTAAACTTATTTTCACTTTGCACCAACAAGTATACTTACATGGTTGAGAAATTTACTGGCCTTGGTAGCCCATCCTATTTGCATAACTCCTTCGGTAACTATTAAAACTTCATAATACCACGCTCCAGACTCTATTTGGAAAGTGCTACGTACACTTTCGAATGATGAAGCGTCACAGCGTGCCTAAACAATACAATTATAAGGATCAGTATGTGTGCAGGTCAATTACTTTACAAAGAAAAGGGATTTTAATAATTGTACATTGTGTAAATGAAAATTCTCACCTCCAGTCCGTTAGGAGCAATCTTTAAATATTCGCTTACATCGTAGCTATTTAATATAACGTTTATACCAGAGTTGTCAACTAATTCATATCCGAATCGACGATTCTCTAGTATAACTATAAACATATTAAACAATTAAATTCAGTTCATTCATTCATTCAATGTAAGCAGTTACTTTCTTTATAGCGTCAATAAAACTTACACATATTGTCAAGTGACCACTGAGCACAAAATCCCACTTGTCTTTTTTGGTAATCGTCACTATTTGTCCACTCCTCCAATTTTACTAAAGCATTTTGTGGGGGTGCAGTTAAAATTTTCAGAATTGCAGTCTTGTTCTCACCTAATTCATATGAGGAAAGCATAGTTAAATATAGAGATAAAAACGTAACAAATTATACACTTTTAAAGAATCTTACTAGTTTGAGCAAATTTCTCAAGGGCTATAATCGAATAAAGGATAACAGAAGGATCGATATCTGAACTCTGGAAAAGACATAAAGTAAAATTGTTAACGTTTAATGCTACTTCCGGAAATGTGAAATATAAAATTAAAAATATAATGTCCTACCAAGTGAAACATCAGATAGCTCATAACTTCAGAATTCAAAAGAATAGTACTATTTTGTCCAGCCAGTTTTTCAGCCAAACAACCTAAGACGATGCATATATTTCGCTTCCGTTTTCCATCGTACTTTTCGTAATCGGCTAGTTGTAAGTGCTTGCTTAATTGTATGGCATTGTCCTGTGAATGAAATACACCATTTTACGCGATTACTTCTTACATTCACAGATTACCAATCTGCTACAGACGATAAAACTACATTTTTACTTCATAAGTTCATACTCATGTACATGGGTCGCAAATATTTTTAGTTTTTATTATGTACGCATTCATTTAGCTTTAGAAACCTTTGTGGGCAACGGGCAGTCGTCAAGTAATAAAGATATAACAGCTGGGCCAAGAGGATCTTCTATTGGAATTGAATTGACCAACGAGGTTACCACCATCATCCACCCTTCTTCGTGTTCAGCTATATTGTGCAACTTTACCATAGAAGATGGTGGCTCTGCGTCACTAAAACAGTTAGCGTACAATAAATACATATTTCAACCCTTAAGAACTGTAATAACAAAATAAATAGTTGTCTAATAGGTAGACTTACTTTGGAAAGCAAAAATGAAAAAAGGTTCTTACTTTCCAACTAAAGTTCTTAACACAAGCAGAGTTTGGAGCACTAAATCATCAATAACCTCGGGGGTAACAGACAATAATAAATTGGGGTCTGACACTGTGCTGGCTCGATCATATGGCGATCCGGGGGTATCCCGGCCACCGCCAGCACTTATGCGTCCATTCTCAATCAGTCCACTTCTCTTTCCCCACTGGAAGCAACAGGAACATCTTGCAGACTTACAATCACAAAACTTATAATCCGAATTTGTGTCTTCATCTTTGCACAAACACTGCCCCATCATCACTTTTCCAGATGCCACTTTTTTCGGTAACAGATAATTCCCAAACTGGTTTTTCCCAATCCAAGAAGTTCATTTTACACTTAACGGAGCACAAAACATAAATTCCACTGAAATCACGTATTATATAAATTCCACTTCTGCAATATAAAGTTTAGCGTTACTAAACATAAACATTTGAAATTTTATAATAGGTAAACTTAACACTACATATTTTGCTATGAAGATTTTTATTAGCTTGGCTTACACACAATCCACTTCCACACACTTACTAACCAATAGTTGCAGATTGGCTTTGACTATAATTTACGAAAAATAACACTCCTTTGACAGGAGCCGACAATAACATTCTAAGCCTTAGTTTGTTAGACTCAGTAAGACTATCATTATAGACACACTGAAATAATTTCCCAAAAACGTAGTTTTATTATGTATCCTAATTTATTTAGATTTTAGATACATAATAAATTATGTGTATTAAATACAGACACTCTCTGTCATATACACTTAGTGATATACGTTTGCGAAGAATGTGTTCACGTAATTATTAAGTCATTGTCATTAGATAGCGGTCTCATCTGTATTTTGTTGAGACGAGATGCAATAAATCAAACCTTACTACCATTAGGAAAACAGAAAAGAGCAAAATGTCTTTGTTCTCAGAAAATCGAAATTAATTTAATAATTAAGCAAGCTATTAAACATGGTGGGTAAATGTTAACTTTCATACATTTCTTTCAAACTGTAGACGATAAAAACGCTTGACGCCAACATCTAAACGTTCAAACGTCATTAAAGGCAAATAATTTTACGCATTACTATTACTATCTAACTAAAACCTTGATAATAGTATGAATTAGCTCATCAATTAAACATTAATTTTAGTATGAATGATTGAATGATTTTCATTGTTTATAGATTTTAGATCAGACTTACACTCCAAGCCACACAGAAATGAAAAAGGAGACTATAAGGAGATGCCTGACATACTTCCAAATTCACTCATTTAATGTTGTCCGGTTGAGTCACAGTCACAAAATTAACAAACTTGCAATAACCTGCAACATAGAAAAGTGTTAATAGGTATAAAACAATGTATCGAGAACATAAAACAACAAAGTATTGTGCTGACTGCACACAGTAAAAAGTACCTGTACCACTTTCGAAATATCAAATACAGGTATTGTTAAGTAATTTTTTTTTACAAAATCAAAACAGTTTAGTATAGTCATAAGCATTAAAGTGATCAAAACAAAAATTCCATACTCTGGCAAATTTGGATACTGGCGTATTTGCTGTAAGTCTCCAGTTAAGTCCTACAATATAATGTCGGCAAAACTGCATATACTAGTAATCTTGACCTTGATCTCTTACGAATTTATAATCAGAATAATCACTGATAGGATCACCAGGCCAGTCTGCTCGTTCTTCGGACTGAGGATAGAATAAACACAAATACATGACAAATTGTTTTCATATATATTATACACTTACTTAAGTAGTTAAGCACATGCACTTTATAGAATAACATCTATAATATACATCTATATCCCTAATTAGAATAATGACTAATGCGACAGCTCTTATAGATTTGGTAGCGTTTCCTACAGAAGTAAAATTGTGAGAAATACAAAGGGTTTAAGAGACATTTATATACTATCTGTTTCTGTCCTTTTAAAATCCAGTTCCTTTATTGAAACTGCTTGCTAATCTTACACTTATTAACTTAGATTTAGATTCAATCAACTTGATTAAGAACAATGGCGAGGATGAAACAAAGAATTCGGCAGTACTAAATTGATTAACGTAGGTATCTAAAAAGAATAGCATCCGTTCTGTTATTGATAGGTAATAAAACTTGAAGGAAATTATCAAAACACAAAATGAATAACGATGTCTGTATTCTGTGTGTAAACGTAACTAATTACATACCTTTCTATTTGTGAGAAATGAAATTTTGATAAATTGACGAAATCTGCAGTGATGTTTGTGTTTATCGATGTTACAATTATTAATTCCACAAAGTCACTACTATGTTCTTTAACATCCAAAACTGGAGCTGCATAAAGTATGCAGTTGTGCAGTATAGAGTCGCGCAGTGCAGTACACAAGAGATAGAGTACACGAAGTGATGAACATCTCATGGTATAGATACCTACGTTAAGTTACTGTTGTTGGTATACATAAAAGCAAATCTACCTATGCTTAAACAAGCATAACTGTACACTGAGTACGGACAGAGACAGATAACAGTACGGAACGAGGAAATACCGCAGCTTCAACTTGATAAAAAGTTAATCATGCATGATGAAACTATAAAACTTTACACAGATCAACACAACACAAATAACCTTTCGGAAATCAAGTTTTTTGAAGCTGTTTGCCTAAAGTCTTCCCCAATCCCAAACAAATTAAATCTAAAGTAGTATAGCCAAGCTATACTATAGCTATATATTATGTGTGATGCCACATCATTCTTAGATTATACTTATGCATATAGACTTTATCCAATTGGCTACACGCAGTACAAATATCCACTCTAAAACACAAATTTTCAGAAAAATATGACAAAAAGGATCGAAAAATGTTTATTAGCATACAATATCAGAGATGACACCATCAGATTCACATCCTCTTTCAACTTACATAAATTACAACCCATAAATCTAGCTACAGAATATTATTACTACAAATACTATCAATCAATATTTTGAAATGAAAAGTAAAGGGACGGAATATTTTTTAGAATGAAAGAGAGTTTTTACCTGTTCCGGTTGAATTAATTTGTTGATTCGATTTAGAAAACGTTAATCAACGATGTAAAATATATTTGACTGTAGAGGTACAACTTGATACTACGATCGCCGATCGTTCTGATTTGATGACTACGTCTCGTGGAAATACAAAATACGACTCTGTTGCTTATTCCTGGAATCCATCCAACACAGCTCAACAAAATGTGACACCGACGCTATCACCACAAAGACCACAAATAAGATATTTGGAAAATATTGTTCATTCTATCATTATTACAAATTATAACTCATTACTTGTTGTCCTGCATTCATGTTATGTATGTAGAAATGTATACCTGTGACCTATAGGTACTAACAACTTATAATAATATGACGTAGCTAGTAGTAAATGTAGGTGTATATAAAGTGTACATAGTAGTTACTACTATTTACATGTAATTTCTATTCAACTCAAAACAAGTATTGAAATGTGTTTAGAATTCTATGTATTTATATAGTATGCTATTTAGGTAGCTAATAATAATTATAATATTTCATCTGATAATCGGAAAACGATTTGTGAATGTCTCATCAAGCTATCACCAACATGTCATGCATAATGACGTATTTCCAATTGACATGAGTCACATGAGAACATGAAGATATATCCTGTAATTTCCAGTGAATTCAGATATTGTTTGTTAAACAGCGCAGTAAACAGTACACAAAGTAATTACACCTTCTGATGTTCAGTTTAAAAAGCCGGTATACTAGCCTGTCATCAATTTGCAATGAAGAGCACGTATAGCGTAGGATTTGAACAGCAATACTTTATTTTGTCCTGTATCTCTGTCTAGGAGTCAGATGAATGTACATAATTACATGTCTGTGAATATATATATACAAATGTATCAGATAAACAGCTGAAAGGAAAATGTTTTATTCAATGCAACGCAACATTAAGTTTTGAAGGTAAACTACTTTATTGGCAAACAATATTAGCACAGCAAAGATGACTAAAAAAACGCATAGCTAGACTTGTAAAAACTTGTCGTTACGCTCTATGAAAAATGATCGCGACTCATCTCATATTCAAGTTATCTTTAATGCACATCCTGCATGTAGTAAACTAGGATGTATAATTGCCTTATGTAAAGCTATTAAATTTGTCTGTATCTAGCACTAATGAATATATTTCCCTATCGTTAATATTTTTCTGTGTGTTATTGCATGTTCATGTCAACTTTGCTCTCCTGGTATTTTAGGTTATGTTAGTTACACGGAGATCCAGAGTGGAGGCAATAAAATTTGACGCAAGTAAATTACATCGCCCCATAGACCTAGTTTTCCCTGCGGTGTCATCCTCAATGTGTCCAGCAAACCAATAATTCTACCAAATTAAAGTAAGTTAATTGTAAAGCTGTACCGTTGAACTAGTTTAAAGAAATACGTAGACATTCGCGAGTTTTTAATGTTTTTATTTACGGTAAAAATTTAATGAATTGTTCTTTGAAATGAAACATTCTTCTCTAAACTTAATATGAAATGTGAAAATTACAGTTTGTGTATTCCCTGGACAAGAATGTACAAATTCAACCAGCAAAACTCAATGAGATCATTCATATATTTATTCGTTCAATTTCATACGCATGTAGATAGGTAACCTTAATGAATTTATGATGAGCATCTACTGGTTTGCATTCAAGTCTCTTCCAAAGACATATTTTTTGTAGAGATCTTCACCTAGAACTTGATTTGAACTCATTGTCAGTCGATGAATCTTTTTTGCGTTCAAAACAAAAGCATAGCTATGTAGAATGACTCTACGGTTTGTTTACTCCTTTATATTTAACATCACAAGTGCTACAAAAATAAACATATTGAGAATTGATGTACATTTCAAATGAAGCGTGTATGAAATATTTGTGTAGGCATTTTATTGTCATGCTAAAGTTTTTATGAAGACTTAACTACTTGTAAAATAATACCAACGCTGTTTGCAATGAGTAGTAGATTGCTAGTGCCTGTCTGAGTGTAAGTAGGCATTTGTGTTACATTAAGTGTGTATCAAATGAAGTTGTGAGAATGAGCGACCTTGGACTCGGTATACATTACTTACTTCCCATTTCCTACTCTTATCGACAACACACGACATCCTGAATGTCTATGTAAACCTGCCCATTCTCATCATGATCTAGAAGGCTAAATATCTAAAGTCTAATGATCGAATGTACTGCAATTTTATATCCAATTTACACTAACTAAACTCCATTATAATTACAGCCTTTTGTATAATAAACACCAACCCAACTCTGTACAAAGCATTTTTAAACTCACTATAACCCTAAGTATATTATGTATATAGTTCCAATAATTTTCTGCTCTACTTACTATAGGTACTAAATAGTTATTGCAATTATTATGGGAGCGGGGACCAACATAACACTTGCAATACATTAAATAGACAGCTTAACCTTTACAATTGTTTACTGAGATGATAATAATCTAAAAGGTGACTTTTTAGGACTAGGTGAGGAAAACGAAGGTAGTTAAAAATTCAGACAGGTTGGTTGGTTTTCTGGTATTTTGGTTAGAAATGGGGATTTCTAATATATACAATCTTAATTAATAGGTTATTAATAATTAATTGTTCTTTGAACCTAATGTGTTTTCTAATAGAAAGGATAAAGCATACATAGGGACAGAAAAAACTTTAATAGAATGAATTCAATACAAAGGATCTTAGTACGCCTGTCAAGGTTTTCGTCTCATTATTGTTTGGGTCGCATATGTAGCTCATTAATTGTTATGGCTTATTATAACGGGTCGTTCATTTTTATGTACGCACTACTTACAATGTACTAATGTATAAAAGGTATAAAATATTTCTACTTTAATTTCAACTGCAGAACTCCCCTAATAGTGTAACACAGACATTAAAATTTTTAGTTTCAGTTCCTTGATCCTTTCAAGAATCCTGTGCAAACTGTTCCGTTTGAGATTCCGCAATGCATTTAATTATTTACCACCAAAATGTTCGTTGGTTCTTATTGTTCATTCAGGAGAATGAAGCTTCCATGCGATTTCTTTTGTGAATGGAATTTACACCTTGACCTTGATAAAAGATACAGTTTGTTTGCTTTAATTTACTTTAAGTAAGCATTTCTATGCTATAGTCCACCAATTCATGGACATTGCATGTAAATAGAATTGGATAAAATGAGTAAAATATATTCCAAAGTAAGGAAATGGGTGAATATGATTTTCTGAGCTACAAGAGGACGTGCTTAGAAAAGAAATTTTGTTCGTGGACTCATTTACATCTGGCCAAGACAGAACATTGATTATTCTCAGAGATATATTTTCCCCGTTATAGTGAGATGGTTATTCACACTCCCCATTTCCTTTTCGCTTTCTAGGGTGAATCTTTGGTTGTTCCAAATCTTATCCAGAGAAACTTGCTCGTGTTATTGTTTACTATATTGTTAGTGGTCACTGCTTATACTGAAGGCAAAGTATATAAGTCTGTAGTGTATATTATTATAGTACTCAAAACAGTACATATGGCACATACATTTGTAAAAGAAATTCACTATAAACGAATATAATTTACTATAATGGTATATACTTTATTATGGATAAAAGATATGTGAAAAAGGGCAAAAGGGCAAGTCAGAGAATGCCTATTGCAAATATCTGTGTTGTAATTATATGATTATTCTGTGAAAGCATATATCTGGTGATGTTGTTCGCTTTTACGTATGTAGTAGCATTGCTTAGGGTATGTGATGGAGGAGGGTAGTAGTAGGGAACGATATAGAAACAGTTTCTTCAATTGCAGATTCCAGATGGAAACGGATCGATTCTCTCACAGCTTTCGTGTGCTCTCGGATCAGAGAAACTAGAGACAGAGAAAGGGAAGGCTTTTCCAGCGTTGCTATTTACCATGTTATGTTATAAAATTATATCTGATCTCACATCCGTGAATGAAAGGAAATAGGTACGCAGGAGTCAGGAGTCACAGCTCCAGTCCACCCTGATCTACTTGAAATTCTTCCTCGCAAATTAGAAGCTAACAGTCAACGAGGATAGCAACTAGAAAACCCCCTTTGACAACATTTATTAACAATGGACAAATACTTCTTTGTGATATTCTTATACAATCGAACAATACTAAAGTAACCATTCTATTTCAAAATAACTCGGCCAAATGCAGCTACTGATATCTCAAGATTTCAATCCAACGTCCACTACTACAAACCACACTCACAATGGACAATCCTAATTTAGCTGCAAGCAATCTTTTAGAACTGACGAAGAAGGTAAGAAGGGTACGTACACAAAATCATTTACTTATTATTCAAATTCAAGGGTGCGGGTTTATAAATACAATTTACAAATTTGTGGGATAATAATATTAAATGCTGAGATAATACTAATCCTCTACATAATCCATGAAATCTGCATCACTTTCGCCCTGTATGTATAAAACTGTTTTTCTGTGCATTTCTGATAGCGTTAAATTAATGTCCAGTATAAATCTATTGTTTCTTGGCAATTCTTGAAGCATTTCATTTTTCAGTATACAATAGGCAGTAGACATTATTAAAGCAGAGAAGCAATACAATTTCCTATTTTGGCAGGCTTTGTTTGAGTTCATTGGCATTTCGCCAATAATTCTATTATTTACAGTTAACCCGAGTTCTTAAGACACTCTAGGGAATTTCTTTTAAAAAGATTTTGTAAGGTTGACACTAAAACTCAACCTTGCATGTAAGATCATCACGGATGCTTCACAAATGATCAGGATGCTTTATAAAATTTGGAATTGCACAATTATGTTAAGTACTATATACGTAATCATTATTGCATGTTGTCATTAAAGATAATAGCTTATGAGGTTCAAAATCCAGGAGTGAACTTATGAAAACTGAAATATATTCAAGATTGCAATTTGCTGCTCTTTACTATGTATAATATGTGCGTGGCAGAATTCTCCTATACATATAAAGGAGCTACTACCATAATATGCACGTAGTCCAGTATATTGCACATTCTAAATCTGTTCAGTTCAATTTTGCAAACAGTTCAGAATGAAATTTTAATATTGTCTATTTAATGACTGTATAAAGGATCGAAAGGGATTGTGGATCTTCGGAGAATCTGAATCCAAACGAAGGGTTATTCTCATTGAGAAGAAAAACGGATCTTACGGTTTCACACTTCAAGTAAGTATTTAAATGAAGCTGTAGTAAAAGTCAAACCATATCATTATACACTCGATACATCCAAATAATACCACCTTATACCAAGAAACGCGAAATGGTAATATCCGAAACGTGCTGCTATCATTAGTGGTTTGGGGGAAGGGATAATAGCGGCATATAGCGTATATGATATAATTATTTTACGATTATAATAGTGTGAGGTTCATGTCTAATATTTTTGGGTTGCTACACAAATACAGATAACTTAGTAAGTCATGCTTACCCATATCATATGCCATTTCTAGACATGATATAAGGTAGTTTTATTACATAACGCATTAAATGATTTTAAAATTTACGTGTATGTGTATGCATTGAAATTTAAATTTGTCCTTTTCGAAATGCGGTGACAATTCATTGAGAAATTTGTTAACTAGAGAATAGGCACCATTGCTAAATGGAGAAGTCTATTTGATAAAGTATTTCGTAACTTCGTTCGGGGGTGAAAATGAGTCACTTTTTGGTGAAAATTATTATTACATTACCCTTGTTTCTTTAGTCACTAAACTGTCGTTTTATCTCACCTCAACCTCCCATTCAACCAGTAAATTCGAAACCAATGTGACCTATGGACTTAGTAGTTTTTATTACTATAAATCTCCATATCCTTTATCCATCACTTCATTATTATTCAAAATTATTATCAAATTCATTTCAATAGTCATTCTATTGCCAAATTATATATCCGTAAGCAGTAATCTGGCATTACGTACGTGTATTTTTGGAAATACAAAGACAACGTATATAAATTATTGTCTCTATCTCATGATTCTCAAATGGACAGACCTCATTTCTTGATCACGAAGTTTTCATCTTCTCTAAGGTTATGTTACATATTATCACATCTCTTAATTAATACGGGAGATTAAACTTTGTTTGAACTTTAAATTGTATCTTGGCGGAACAAATGGTGTGCATTCTTTAATTAATTGCAATTAGAATTCCAGTACCTATAGATAGTACTTGGGTAAGAGTGAAGTAAATCATCCGAGAAAATAAATGTAATTGTGTCTTTTAGATGATATTACAAGATAATTTATATTATGAGTATCTCTTACTAATCTGTAAAGGCAAATGAGCCGTCTATAGTGTATCTGTCACCTTGCAGAACGTCGGCTTCTTCTACAATTAGTTTTGATTTTGGATTCGGAGGTCTAGCTCCATTCGTCGTACCTTAAGTTGTCTATTTTTGGATTTTCATTGCCAATGCTTTTCCCATGCTAATTATCGTGTTTTTACTCACTGTAAAAAATAAAATGTGCCCGGATGCAGATATCATGTGCCAACATGAAGGCAGTTCCCAAAGCCAACCTTCTACAATAAGTAAGACTCCAAAACAAAAAAACCAGGTGCACCGTATATAACTCGATAAACCCAGATAAATCTGACAAAAATACACTTATATTATACTTACATACATATATACTTATATAGTATTAATGCATACATTCATTATGTACATTATTTCGTACCCATTATACTTATCAAACATTAATATTATCACATACGTGATACAATACTAATAATATTCTCTCTTTTTCAGTTTAAGCCATTTAGATTAATGGTTAGTAAATTATTATAACCGTAAGCCGAAGAAGGCAAGAAAGTTTTTGCCTTTTTGTAAAAAAAATAATATTAACTGAATATATTGTTGTCATATCCAATAATTCGGTTTTGTGGAATGAAGTCCAAAGACCAAAAATAGAAAAGCAATGAAAAAGTATTGTGGAACAATTCTAGTCAATAGAGGTTTGGCATAAATAAACTTATTAATATGTCCTCTATGCTACGGAAAACGCCTATGCAATGCTTAAATTAAAGGGTAGGGTAGGAAAAAGGGTTGTTGTGCAAAAAGTTGTTTTCACAGGCATAGTCATGAATACGTACATATTACATTAGCAATGCTCTTAATAATATATCTTTAGAATAGATAATGATCACGAGTATAAAATAATAAATAGTAATACAGCTGAATGTAGCAGTCATGCAATTCAGACTCCTATAATGCTATTAAACATTAATGAGACAGTAGCAAATACTACGCATAAATAGCACATTGAAAACTAATTGTCTTGCAAAAGTAGTAGACAACAGGATTTAAATAATTTTCACATAATACAAAAGCACCCAATGAAGCACAATCCAGTATAGGGTTTCATTAGATAACATACGGTGAAAGATGTTTGAGAAGATACTCTTCTGTATAGTTGTGTGCCAATAGAGACACACTGCACCTTTATATCTTGACACGCACATGTAACATGTAAGACTACATGTAGGAATATACGCTGTAATATTATTTCGTACTTACTATAAATAAACGTGTTCTGCAAACCTCATTATAACCATTTAACTAGAGTAGCCACATAATATAGGTCTGTAATTGTGCAAAGAGCTACCCATTTAAGTGTGAAACGTATTTATGTACACAGTGTACTGATGCGAACCAAATAAACATGTATACATCCGAAAATGTTCATAATTTAACAGAGTTATGGTGTTCGCTACAAACATGGGAATCGGGAAACTGACTTCATTACTTACGTCAACGCTGTCGAGAAGGAAGGAGCGGCATATGCAGCAGGACTCCGAGAAGGTATGCAGATATATAAATTATTCACACTTTTCAAGATACTATCGATTTAATCCATGAGCAGCCTGCAAATATTCCGACAGCAGTCTTATGACAATGTTCACAGTCAAATTGGAAAATTAAATCTAACGATGCGATTCAAAGATTTGACACAAACATTTAATGTAATCCTAGCACAATAAGTACAAGAGCATAGTATACCCTCCATTTGTCGGAGTATAGACAAATAAACCATAAACGTTACCAATTACAACTACAGCCATAATCAAATTACAGATAAATATATTTAAAATTAGTAACGAGTGCTATAATACAATCATTTGTTCTACTGTCAAGGCTAGGTAGGATTATAGACGATGTAATAATCTCATTTTGTTTGCAAATATGCAAATACTAAAGGATTTGCAATTCTATATACTTTTGGAGCTTAAAAACTAAAATTGTAGTGATTAAGCTATAGCTACGAGAATTAGGCAGCAAGCAGCGAATCTTTATATATAAGTGAACAAATAGAATTTATTTTTTAGTACAGACAGATTAATGTTTAAATTAATTATGAAGTATGGAGCTTCTTTGATACTGTACTACTAATAGCTAATACTAATAGTCACCCAATAGCAAAGGTATGTGTCCATAAGACCTGATAGGTTTATCTCATATACATACTATTTAAGATAATAATATTATGACAAAAGATAACAAGATAAGTAGTAATCTGTAGCAGATGTACCTAAATATATGAACATACGATAAGGTGTAAATGTTGAATGTGTTGTGTGGGGCACCTCCTGATTGTCATCAAATTCGAACAATGTTCTATGATGCCATAGGAGATGTCATACTTTCAATCAATGGGCAGTCAATGGCTCATGTGGAGCACAAATCTCTTGTCAGCTTCATCCGAAAGTGTCCTACCCACTTAAAAATGGTCGTCGTCTCTGACGAAAGGGCCAGAAAGGTTCGTAAACCCACTACGCTCACTTTTGTCTTTAATGAACTCCAAGCCAAAGTAATGATCCTATCTTTTCATGCCACCAGTATTCTTTCATACGCACTCCTTTTTTATTGCTTCGCCAAAACTGTTTCGCTGGCTATTGTTAAAATGTGTAATTACGTACTGTACACAGTATTCTGTAATCTGTACTGATAGATTGTTCTCGTATATAAAATTATTACCCTTGTATTGTTTCCATTGCGTTGTTTCTTTGCTGGGCATTCTATTCAGATGAACGCTGACCTTAAGATTTATTTGAGAGCTAAAATCTATTAAGAAGTTGTTATATAGCTACAAGTAATACTATGCTAATAAATAAAGACATTGCAAACCAAAGATATTACATATAGAAGAGTAAAAAAGATTTTGTTTTCTGTTCTCTTTTGCTTGCCATTCTATTTAGGTGGAGCTCCACATGCGCTATGTTCACCTCCAGAAGAAACTACATGACAAAATGAAAGAATTGGAGCAACTGAACTGGAAAGAGTCTGAAATACTTTCTGGGGCTTATCGAAATCCTTGCGGAAGCCCCATGGGTGGACCCTGTCTTGCTGCAGCGTCCAGTGTTTGTTGTTTTTGTCCCAGTGGGAAAAGTAGTGCAAAACACAGTTCCGCAATATTAGAAGACAAAGAGAAATCCAAAAGTATGGGGGCAACTGACAAACACAAAAAAGATAGAGATGCAGCTTATTATTATGACTGCTATAGAAAGAGCCAAAGTAGTCGGGAATTACATCACCATAAAGACCAATCCTCAAATTCTCAAGGACCTTCTGCAGCCAATTCGGCCACCAAACTCAAATCCCATCACAGTAGCGGAAGTATGGAAGGATCTTCAACTGGACCCTTGAGTCACACTCACGGAGGGGGAACTAGTTTGAGTAATAGTAAAGCCGGCATTTCGACCCACCATAGTCATTCTCACACCCACTCCCATCCCACTTCAACAGAATCTCAAAAACCAAAATCCTGGGATAATCTAATTACTACTAAGTCTTTTGGTGGTTATGGATTCGGCTTTGGGTAAACTAAAATTCGGCTAAAGTGGCAAAAAAATTATTAGTATCAACTATTTTATAGACGTTGCTTTATAAATTATTTTCAGATATGGATACTTTCCAGCCAAACAGACAGGACAAGGAACTTATGGGCATCATGGACATGTCACCCATCCCCACCATCATAACCATTGTCACAGCCATTGCTCCCATTCACACTCTTCTTCAAATTACTATTACAATAAAAATTCTCATAGCCAACAACCATCAACAAGCCGACAAGTTGCTGTGGCAGAACCTGCAGTTCCGCAAACATCAACCCATTTCATGGAACATCGAATTTGTGGAGCATACAATTCCTACCAAGTATCTGCATCGTCAGGAGGCAGAGGGAATCGATCTACAGTAATTATTGACAGTACAACTACAAGTAAGACACTTCCGTCAATGAAAGTGAAAAATGTAGCTGGTACAAGTCGAGTTGCTGCTGATACTTTCACAACAGTTTGCAAGTTAGAAAAGACTTTGTCTGATTCCAGTTTAAATAGTGAGCACCACAAAGACTTCCCCAAAACTATGAGTTACTTTAATAAACATAGCAATGAAAATGTAAGATATTCTAGTGACGATGAATACGATCAGTATGGAAATGATCCGTCAACATCAGGAAAACATGACATTTTTGTTTGAAATATTATTTACTTAAAGTCCTTAGCCACAACAGCTGTTAAAATTAATACAATATTTACCTGAATTCTTAATTACAGTAAGTGCCGATGTTTGTAATGTACAATTTTTAGAAGGATGTCAATGATTCTGTAAAATATAGAAATTTTATGATTGTTATTACCATGTTTTTACTACGAATAATTACAGATAAATAAAACAAAAATGACTTATAGCATAATATAATACCTTCGGTCTTGATCTTATTTTTCTTTGCTTGCATTTCCAGTCCTTTCACAAACGTTTCAAAGATTGTCATGTTAGGTGCCAAGCTGGTTTTCTTGTGATCCTTTCTACCTAGCTCATTTTCGTGCAACTTGTCATACTCTCCTATTTCGTGTATTAAATGACTACAGAAAACATTAGCAAATTAGCGTTTCATAAGGGTTCCTTCCTATAAAGTCCAGGATAATGAATCTATTCATTTGATTCATACTTACGTCACGTTAGGTACTTCCGAGATTTTGAATTGAAACACTTTTTTAGGATCAAATGGAACACAAACTTGTCCCGTTTTCGGATGAACACAGAAAGGAGCCTTTAGTAAATGGTTGAATCCTTTTGACACATTTATATCAAGACGAGGATAACAAAACTGTAGTTTTAACTCTTTAATAAGGTGTCTCATCCTAGTCATTTTTTTGTTAGCTTTCTGTTAGAGAAAAATACCAGACGCGCAATAAGTATACTACAGACAGCTCCAAACAGTTCAACGAAGGAATATAGAATGTTTAGGGCAGATATATAATACAACTAACTGCGTAATTTTCAATGTTGCTCCAACGATCCCCTGAAGCAAGGGCAGCTTTCTTGCACTCTGGTGGCAACATATCCAAATTCTTGTCGTCATCAAAAATTTCTTGATCTTCCAGACATATTTCTTCAAAATGCTTATCGATTTTACTAACCGCGTTGCTGTTTTAGAAATAGTTAAAGATGATTATTTGGTTACAACTTAATATCATGAATAATAACACGATCCAAAAGACAGTTGACAATACTTTCACTTTTACTATGCTGACTCCATATGAAACTTTCACCGAAACTTTCACTGTAATTTTAATCCAAATTTTGAGGCGGCCATGTTCAAGAGAAAGGCTGTGTCAAGTGTCTTTTAGATCGTACTGTATACTAGACTAGACAAATATAAAATCAGAATATTTAAATTGGCAAACTAAATATCTTATTGCGCAGAACATATTATTCACGTAATTGGCAATTACCTGATAAATGGGTGTACACGATCTCCTGCTTTATCAACAGGAATGTCCACCTTCTTAGCCTTTTGGTCACCTCCTTTCACCAGCTTTAGAAAATATATATATGCATATTGATTGTTGGGTACAAACAAGTCTAATAACTTTCTCCTGAGATTTCCAAATTACCTGTAAGTATTCTATCACACATGATCGACCAGCAGTGTCCAGTGATCTGGCACTTTCATCGCAAACCCAACAATGCACTCCTCTTCTTCCACTGAACACCCATAGTAATTGTTGAAAGCCAAAATCCTCTGAAAAGTAAAAAAAATTTTATTACCTCAAAGAACTATTGTTATTGAATACCATACTGAAAAATGAGAAATATAAGTATTACTGTAGGAATAGGGAGGAAGTAAGTAAGAAATAAGCAAGTAAGTAACAATGTAAAGCAATAATAGCGACCTCTTAGAGCCGAGTCCAAAATATCAACAGCTACCCCGAGAAATTTCCAACATTTGGAACATACAGTAGCTCCACTGCAACAAGTCCGGATATCATCGTAATCAGTCAAATCTATATCTATAACAAACCTAAAAAAAAGTAACCGTAAGATGTTTCGGTATCACTTTTTTAGGTAAAATTATTCTATTCATCCTCATAAGAATATATCAAATGATTGCTACTATCATAATATAATGATTTTGGGGGACTTACTCTTTCTGACGTGGTTGAAATTCTCCAGTTGTGCTACGATCTTTCGGCTTTTGGTTATAAACAGCTCCAATGTCGATCTTTTCGGGATTCCGCTTCTTCAGCTCTTTTTCAAATTCTGTTTGATTGTCAAACGACAAGTAACGAATATAGACGTCGCCGACAAGCGTAAACGAGAATTCTCGACGAGCAAACACATCATCTGTAAGTTGGTGATTGTAGGAACAAAGAAAATATTAACATAATAAATATATCAGGGGAAATACGTAGACTCGATTTTGAAATATAACAAAGTTTACGTTAATATTTGTATGACTTACCATTACCGTAGCTTAGCCAGCGATGAAATAAGTTAATTGGGAAAATTCTTTTGTAATAAAGAGGTAATAAGTCTTGAAGACTGTTCGGGTCGTAAACCAGCATTTTGGCGTCCAAGCGTTTTATGTTTTAAAATCACTCACAAAAATTGAAGAATCACGTTTGAAATATTGGAATGTTGGAAATTGCAAGATTGAATGACGAAAACGAAAGCAATAAAGCAAGCACACCTCAGAATATTAAACACACAGTACTCAGAACATTTAGCAGTGTGTGCTCCCGCTTGGTTTTGAACATCGCAAACAACAAGTAATCCTTGAGCAAGTGTGTGATTTACATGGATTTACTCAACACTCACAGAAGTTCACAATTCACACAGACGAATATTAAAATAATAAATATTATTTTCCTGTAAATTATTATTTTATTATTTGTTTATTACGGCACTTTACATTTTACATTAGTAAAGAAGACTACGTTATTGAAACCACATCATTTAGATTAGAGAATGGTCACCGGTTACTTAATAGGTGAATATGCGTTTTCATTAATTTTCACGAATCAGTTTATTCTCTGAATTTTTCCCAGATGGGCGAAATGGGAAAAATGCCATTTCCCATTCTGCATCAGATCTATATTATGTTATTCCTGACTTCCTACTTATGGAATATTGGATTAAATTTTGATGACATTAGTATTGTAGAAGCAAAGGTTAGTGGCCTAATTTTAGTATAAAATTAATGAATTTTGTAAATAAAACCAGAATTTTCAGTATCAATTTGAAATTTGAAATGCTATAAATAATGCTCGTTAAATGTTACGGTAGTTAAGAAGTTAAGATATGATAATGTAATTTGGTAACCCGATATGCACATGTGGTGAACATTTAAACGAACAAAGTACGCTTTGTAAAGCATGTTTTTAAATAATAACCATTGTTATTCATCTACTTTCAACAGACTTTATTAGTATTTGTAGAGCAATGCCATTATATTCTTTTTACATAAAATGTACGTAGTAATAATATACCTACTTAAATAATATCAAAGACTAAATTCATATAATATTATAGACATAAGCACAACGATGGTCTTTAACTAAGCAATTACTTGTAGTAACATTAAATTAATGTAAAACGAATAATTACAGTAGATGATTCATTTTAAATGTTTCATTTTTCTACATTAGAATCGGAGAATCTCGTCCCCTCTTCATTATTAACCTAAACTTTGGCACTTGTAAGCTGTCACGAAAATACAAGCCCACAAGAAACAAAACATTATAAAAAGCAAAAATATATTTTTAATTCAATTAAAATATTTTATTCTCTTTAATAAATTACGCAAATGGTATAGTTAATGCAATAAAATTATACAATTCTGACTAACAATTCTTCTAGGTATGTATTAAATAACTCTTCGAGTAGAAGCAGACGACATGCACAGCGATATATTAATGATGCTGATAAAATAAGTTATGTAATTATATCAGCCCAGTTATATGATCAGTCGAGCTGAAATTTCTTCCAAAAACATAAATTATCGGGGGAATGGTCATCGCAAGGTTAGATATTTTAATCGACTTCTTCGACGGTTGGGCCCTTTGCACCAGCACCTGCAGTACCCCCACGTCCAGCACCATTTGCAGCTCCACCATGAAGTTTCATCATGATGGGTTGACAGTCTTTCTGGACCTCTTTCAGTTTAAATTCGTATTCCTCCTTTTCTGCAAGTAAATTGTTGTCCAGCCACTTAAGGACTTCAGAGCATTTCTCCAGGACAGGCTTCTTCTCGGTCTCAGGTATTTTCTCAGCAGGAGCTTCCTCAACTGCTTGTTTAACTCCGAAGAGGTATCCTTCAAGTTGATTCCTGGCAGCAACCCGCTCCTTCTGCTTATCGTCTTCGGCCTTGTATTTCTCAGCATCTGCCAACATCCTTTCGATTTCTTCTTTGCTCAATCTTCCCTTGTCGTTTTTAATGGTGATTTTCTCTTGTTTTCCAGTACTAGTATCTTTTGCAGACACATTGAGGATGCCATTAGCGTCCATGTCAAATGTAACTTCAATTTGAGGAACACCTCTGGGAGCAGGTGGTATTCCAGTGAGATTGAAGGTTCCCAACAAATTGTTGTCCTTGGTCATGGCTCTCTCGCCTTCGTAAACCTGAATAGATACAGCTGGCTGATTATCTGAGTAAGTGGTAAAAGTTTGAGACTGCTTGCAAGGAATACGACTATTCCTCTCGATGATTTTCGTCATGACGCCTCCTGCAGTTTCAATGCCCAAAGACAAAGGAGCGACGTCAACAAGCAAAACATCTTGGATTTCGGTGCTTGTATCTCCACTGAGGATTGCAGCCTGGACAGCTGCTCCATAAGCAACAGCCTCGTCTGGATTTATTGACTTGTTCAATTCTTTTCCATTGAAGAAATCCTGAAGTAGCTTTTGAATTTTGGGAATGCGGGTTGATCCTCCAACCAGAACCACATCATGGACCATGGATTTGTCCATTTTTGCATCCTTTAGAGCTTTTTCTACAGGTTCCATCGTGGAACGGAACAAATCCATACATAACTCTTCAAACCGGGCACGAGATATTTTCGTGTAGAAGTCAACTCCATCCAAAAGAGCATCGATTTCAATACTAGCTTCAGAACTGGAAGAAAGAGTTCTTTTCGCACGTTCGCAAGCTGTGCGAAGACGACGAAGAGCCCTGATGTTGCTCTTTAAGTCCTTCTTATACTTCCTTTGGAATTCTTCGGCAAAATGATTCACCATTCGATTGTCAAAATCTTCACCACCGAGATGGGTATCTCCTGCCGTGGACTTCACTTCAAAAAGCGATCCTTCGTCAATTGACAAAATAGACACATCAAAAGTTCCTCCTCCCAAATCGAAGATCAAAACGTTTCTTTCCCCTTTCAGATTTTTCTCAAGTCCGTAAGCAAGAGCGGCTGCTGTTGGTTCGTTGATAATACGAAGTACATTTAATCCAGCAATAGCTCCGGCATCTTTTGTGGCTTGGCGTTGAGAATCATTGAAATATGCAGGGACTGTAATCACCGCATCTTTTACCGCAGTTCCTAAGAAAGCTTCTGCTGTCTCTCTCATTTTAGTCAGAACCATTGAACTTATTTCCTCAGGGTTAAATCGTTTTGTCTCTCCCTTGTACTCCACTTCGATTACTGGCTTAGAATCTTGGTTGATTACTTTAAAAGGCCAATGCTTCATATCGGCTTGAATTTTCTGATCGTCAAATTTTCTTCCAATCAGCCTGAAAATGAAATAAAGTTATTTTACTACCACCATTACATTACAACCCGAGGATGAGGAATTTACATCTAACTTAATTTCTCAGCATTTTCCTATTTTCCCAACTTTGAGGAATTTAGATATCTAACTTAATTTCTCAGCATTTTTTTACTTTCCCAATCACGGGAAACCTACATATCCAACTTAATTTCTCTGAATTTATCTATTTTCACAATTTCACACCAAACGAGGTAGATCTTTATCATTGTATTTGTAAAATATGATTCTTAAATTCTCAATAAAGTTTGATTGAATGCAGCCTGTACTGTATTTGAAAACAGTGAAAAGTGAATGTAATCAATTTTTCAAATGTTCACTACTACCATAAAGTCATATGCATATCAAACTGCCCTAAGTGATCTAGAAGAGTCCTACTATTCATATAATCAGTCTTTAGAATTACCTTTTTGCGTCAAAAACAGTGTTCCTTGGATTCATGGCTACTTGGTTTTTAGCAGCATCTCCAATGAGCCTTTCTGTATCTGAGAAAGAGACATAGCTGGGTGTTGTCCGATTGCCTTGGTCATTGGCAATTATTTCGACCTTTCCATGTTGCCACACACCTACGCAAGAGTAGGTTGTTCCCAAATCAATCCCGATAGCTGCTGCGGGTTTCACCATTTTTTCAGATATCTGAAAGTTTTGGAAATAGAAAGAAAGATATTGAATAAAATGAGCCTTAAAATTAAAAACACAACGAGGATATTATTAAAAGTATTTTCAACAACTGGGATAATGAGACAAGAAACTACAAGATACAAAATACAAAGGAATTTGATGAGTTTTATTTTCCTTTAAATATAGACAACCGAAGATTCTCAGATATCCCACAGCCAATATGAATAATATCGATTTTAATGAATCTGTATACACCTGTTATGTAATATAGGAAAATTACTTACAGGAATTTGGTATCAGAGAAAAAGCTTCTGTAGTTGTTCCAATCAATGAAAATGTAATACTGGAAGTTGGAAGTAAAGAACTATTTTGTTTTAATCTTGTGTTCACTAATTTACCCAGGTATAGGGGCAATCCAATATAATTGTAATTAAAATGACACTTTTTCAACTGAATTGGCCTACTCTATATTTTAGCTAAGAGGTCGTAGCTGCAATGCCACCGTGGTTATCCTTGATTACAAATGAGACAATAGGTAGTTTGATTTAATTAAACTGATCCGATAATCTGTAAGACGTGTGTCTTCTTCAAATGATGAGTTTCGTTTTCTTTCCGAAGATCGAATGATGAAGAAACGTTGAGCGCACTAACTAATATAGGGAAGTTGGCCTCTCTTCAGCTCGAAGGAACCAGAATTAGGAGCATTTGGCAAATAACTTGAGCGTTCTGTCATGTCGTTCTCTGGATCTTTCTTTAACTTATCGCGTAGGTTGCAATCGCACAGCCGACACACTCATACACTCTTATACCTGATGACAATGATCCTAAGCAGCAACAGGCAATGTGTACGTTATTACTATTGACGAATAATACGCATCTCTATATACTATAATATTATTTATGTGGATATATCCTCATTTCCAATACCTCAGCATGCATTAGTGCAAAAATGTCTTTAGAAATTATGTACAAACTCTTACAAGCCAAATGGAAAGATATAGCTACCCTATAGCATCAGCTACTTACTAGCTAGCAGTTTCGGTAGACATAAATTTATGTGTGGGCGGATGATGATGGTCTGCTATTATATTTCTATGCATATAAGATTATGAACTATATGCTACTTGTATAGCAGTATAATTATATAAATAACATACACGTAATAGAATGGCTCAATGCATAGTGATGCGTTGGTTGACTGTCCAACTGGGGTTCGTTCGCCGTTATAGTGGTAGATGAAGTGACGGTTGATCACCCTATCCAAACTGACGACTAATAATTGACCTTAGGGGCGTAAATCCTAGATCCTGACTATCAGTCTAATTAATTAGCTTTAAAGTTAAAATTATGACCTAATGACTAACACCTCGTAATCAAAAGGCTCTGACACAAAAATAACTAAAGCCAAAAACGGAACTCGTACTAACTATAAAATGAATAATTTTATTCACACAAAAAAACTGAGGAGTGCTCTCGACAGACGCTAGACACGAATTTTTTGATTGATTGAGAAACACGCCTCAGTACTTACATTAGAAAACGAATTTGTTCTAGTGGCAAATTCAAAATTACGTTCTATGCATTAAGTTGAATTAATCGTGAAATATAAGCATAAAACGTTCATACATATTATTAATTGCTAGATATACTTGCTAACTTAAATAGTAAATGAGACTGAGAACATCCTGAGACACAGTCTTACAAAAAATTGAATTAGATTTATATTATTACTACATACTAAAGACGCAAGTCTTAACATATTCCCCACCTTGAAATGCCCCATTTCAAAACCCAAAACAAAACACAAACATAAAGAATAAAAATTGTATTCGCTTATGCTTCAATCCAATTATTATCC
The DNA here is from genome assembly GCA_020055645.1 of Tomocerus qinae. Lineage (NCBI taxonomy): Eukaryota > Metazoa > Arthropoda > Collembola > Entomobryomorpha > Tomoceridae > Tomocerus > Tomocerus qinae. The sequence goes on along the minus strand of CM034547.1, from coordinate 13,926,812 downwards.
AAAGGGTTTATTCAGGACATCAAGGCTCGTACGAATGACATCACACAAAAACTCGTTCGAATGACATCGCAATGCTCATCCATCATTATCCAAAGGTAGTGGGCACAGCTTGGCGACTGGTCTTTGATAAACTCCATCCATTGCTCTCACTGTGGCTGCACGTACCAATCCATCTGATCCGGGAAAAACTTCCTCAATTCTCCCTAACTTCCATTTGAGGGAAGGGAGTCGTTCATCTTTGATGAGTACAAGATCTCCAGTCTTCAGATTTTCTTTCTTGTACCACCATTTGGGTCGCTGTTGGAGTCGTGACAAATATTCAGAGCTCCAACGTTTCCAAAATACTTGAAATATTTGCTGAGCGCGTTGCCAGCGGTCAGTCATGCTTACTGGAATTTCCGAGACATCTCCTTCGGGCACAGTTTTCAACGGCCGTCCGATTATGAAGTGTCCAGGTGTCAATGCTGTCAAGTCATGAGGGTCTGATGACAAGGCAGTCAATGGTCTTGAATTCAGACATGATTCTATTTGAGCCAACACCGTCTGCATCTCTTCAGTGGTCAGGGTGTGGTCTCCTATGATTCTTCTAAAATGGTATTTGAAGGACTTGACTCCCGCCTCCCAGAGCCCGCCAAAATGAGGGGATGAAGGGGGATTGAAATGCCAAGTGACTCCTTCCTTGGCCAGTTCGTCCTTCAATTGATCTCCAAGTGTAGATGATTGGAGATTCTTCATATAAATTTTTAATTCTTTGCAGGCTCCCACGAAGTTTGTGCCGCAGTCACTATAGACGTCAGTCGGCAATCCTCTTCGGGCCACAAATCTCTTGAATGTTGCAAGAAAAGCTTCACTAGTCAATTCACTGACAAGCTCCAAGTGAATTGCTCGCACGACGAAGCACACAAAAATTGCCACGTAGTACTTGCTCTGTTTCTGTCCTCGACCTTTTCTTAAACTTAAATTGAAAGGGCCGGCAAAATCCACTCCAACATTCTGAAAGGGGTGGGTCTGGTTGACACGAGGAGTAGGTAAGTTTCCCATCATCTGCTGGGCCGACTCCGCCTTAGCTTTAAAACAAACTGTGCACTGTCTCACAATTTGTTGAATTGCATGTCTCGCTCCCAAAATCCAATATTTTCCTTGGAGTTGAGACAGCAAAAGTTGAGTTCCTCCATGAAGAAGCACTTGATGATAATGCCGAATGATTAAAATAGTCAAATGGTTCTTCTTGGGCAATAATATAGGATGCTTCCGATCAAATGAGAGGTTGGAATTTTGTAGCCTTCCTCCAACCCTCAGTATACCATCCTTATCCACATAAGGTGAGAGTGATCGAAGTTGTTTGTCAATCTTCGAAATATCTTGATTGTTTTTGAATATCTTGAATACATCTGCATACGCTTCGTTTTGCACTAACTTAATCCAAAATTCCAAAGCCTTATTTAACTCTGGCACTGTGAGTGGTGCTCCAAGTCCAGGTGACTTGAAAGATTTATTCAAACAAAGACGAAGAAGTCTTGCAGTAATTCTTTGTAGTTGTAATAATTTGGAACATCTCTGAAGCAAGGCAGTCATCTTGAATTCAGGCTCGGTTCCAACCAGATGTGATTTCACTATTTTTATTTCTTCTTCTAAGCTTGCATCAACATCTGAATTTTCTGCAATTTCAGTAGGAGAGCTACTTAGCTTGAGCCACTCCGGTCCAGTCCACCACAAGGGGTGGTTTTCCAATAATGAAGGATTGATTCCTCTGGAGGCACAATCCGCAGGATTTTCGGTGCCTCTGACATGACTCCATTGATTAATTTCTGATAATTTCTTGATTTTCTCTACACGGTTGGCCACAAAAATCTTCCACCGATTGGAAGGGGCCCGAATCCATGCAAGAACTGTTGTTGAGTCTGTCCAATAATGAATACTGCTGATGGGGAGATTCAAGGATTTCTTGATAACATCCATCAGTCTTACTAGCAGTCCAGCACCACAAAGCTCCTTGCGAGCAATAGACATCGGAGTTCTTTTCTTCACTTTCTCCGAGTCATCCTCAACAGGGCACACCTTGGTTTTCGCTGCAACTAATGACACTTTATTTTCATTATTTTTATTTGAACGAAGATATACACATGCTGCATAAGCTTCGTTCGATGCATCGCAGAACCCGTGTAACTCGTAATCACTGTCTGCTAACACAATGCATCTGTCAATTTGCACATTCTTGAAAGCTGGGAATTCTTCCAAGTATCTTGACCATTCTCCTTTCTGAAATTCTGGTAGAGGGTCATCCCAGTCAATTTTCAATTTCCACAATGATTGGAATATTAATTTCGCTTTTATTGTTGATGGTGAGAGTAGTCCGAGGGGGTCAAACGTCTTCGCCAAATCGGACAAAACACTCCGTTTTGTAATTTCACTTCTCACAGGGGGCGGCACCACACTAATTGAGAAGAGATCCGTTGCAGGATTCCATGTGAGTCCCAACGTCTTGATTGTGTCGTCCTCATCTATTTGAAGAGGGAATTTAGTTTCCCGATGCTCAGGAGGGATGCTTTCCAAAAACTTGTTAGAGTTCGATGACCACTTCCGCAGTTGCATCTTGCCCTTTTCCAACAATTCAATGACTTCATTCTTTAATTGAATTGCTTCTTGCTCTGTCTTGGCTCCAGACATCATATCGTCGACGTAGAAATCTCGGCGAATGATGGAGGAGGCTGTATGTGGGGTGATTTCAAAATCAAATGCTGTAGAAATTGGCTCATTTTCGATTTTGCTTAATTCCTGCAAGCATTTCACAGCTAGATATGGCGCTGCCGTTGTCCCAAACGTTGCAGTCGTCAATCTGTATTCTTGATAATTTTGAAGCGACAGTGAAGGTCTTTTCCACAACATTCTCTGAAAGTCACGATCTTCCATTTTGATCTTGACTTGTCTGTACATCTTCATAACATCAGCTACAAAGGCAACAATATAAGATCGGAATCTAATTAAAATCACTATTAGATCCGGTTGTAATCTCGGTCCAGTCAACAAATTTTCATTCAATGAAACACCATTTGATGCCTTCGCAGAAGCATCAAAAACAACTCTGCATTTTGTTGTTGAACTGGATGGCTTGTATACTGCATGGTGCGGTATATAATATGTTTTCCCTGGAGTAACATCTGACGGAGAGACTTCTTCCATGTGTCCCAGGCTTAGGTACTCTTCCAATACGTCGTCGTATTCCTTTTGTTTCTCAGGGTCATTACTTCGGCGGCGATCTCCCTGCTTGAGTCGTCGTAATGCCTGTGATTTGCTTTCACCAATAATTTTTGCATTTTTCTTGAATGGTAAGTTTACCCAAAATCTTCCTTCGGAATCCCTTTCATGAGTCTCATAGAAGTGATTTTCACATTCTTGCTCTTCTTGAGTCAACTGTCTGGTCGTCGGTACGTCTTCGAGTTCCCAGAATTTCTGCAATGTACTATCTAAATCACAAATCACATGATTAGATTGCAATTCTCTTTTTACTGGTGATTTTTCTGACACTGGGCCTCTGAGAATCCATCCAAACACTGTCTGTCTAGCTGTTGGGGTTCCAGTAGGTCCATCTGTTTTCTTCATAAGCATGAGCTTATCATAAATATCCAACCCAAGCAATATATCAATTTTGCTGGGTTTATAAAATTGAGGATCTGCTAATTTGAGATTCTTCGTGTGTGTCCATGCCTTTGTCTTCATCAAATGATTTGGTAAGTCACCTGTAATCTTCATCTTGATGTGAGCTTCAACCTTGAAGGTTTTCTCTTGACTATAGCAGGACGTAAATTCAAGGTTGACAGACTGAGTCGATTTTTCAACTTCAATACCACCAACTCCAAAAATATTTAATACTTGATTTTTCTTCTTCAATCCCAGCCTATTTGCACAATTGGCTGTGATGAAGCTTCCTTGGGATCCGTCGTCCAACAAGGCTCTGCACTTTTGATAACTGTTCTGTGAATCTTTCACTAAAATGACAGCTGTGGAGAGAAGGACTTGAGATGTTCTTCCTCCGGTATGAGACAAACTTGCTGTGTAAGTCTTCGATTGGTCTTCTGAATTTTCAGCCGATTCAGATTTCTTCTCTTCAGATTTCTTCTGATATTTTGGTTTGGGTAGTTGTTTTCTGCACAACATATAATGATGCTTGTGGTCACAATCATTTTTACAAAGAAAAGGAGGGAAACACTCATCAAACGTATGTCCTCCTTTCAGGCACCTTCCACATAGGCGTTTATCCCTGATGAAATTGCACCGTTCATTTACACTCATTTGAATAAAATTTGCACATTTAAATAATCCATGATTCTTTTCACATAATGAACACGGAGAATTAAACCTTTCTGATGTGCTATGATGAGACTTCTTATCCGTAGATTCAATCTTCGGATTATTTTGCACTCTTGATTTGGCTCCTCCAGCTGCAGTTGCTCTGGCTTGAGAAAGCACAAACTCTGTGAATTTCTTGATTGTGGGAATTTCGTCACCTGCTAGTTTCTTTTCCCAATCAATTCTGGAATCTTGATCCAATTTTCTGACTAAAATATGGATAATGACAGAATCCCATTTCTGCTCAGGGGTCAATTTTAGGACTTCTAATGCCCTATCGCACTCACTGGCAGCATCTCCAATTTTTCTGATCGATGCAGGATTTCCTGGTTGTGAGTTCTGCAACGATATCAGTTTGTCGAAATGAGATTTAATAATATCTCTTTTGATTTCATATCTGGTCTTCAGTATGTCCCACACAGTATCGTAGTTGACATCTGTGACAGGTATATCCTTTATTAAAGAGGCTGGTTCACCATGGAGCAGTCCCTTTAAATATTGTAACTTCTGTGATCCTGACAAGCTTCCATTGTTATGGATGGAAGATAAAAATAGGTCTTGAAAGGACAGCCATTCCTGAGTTTCTCCTTTAAACGGGGGAATCTCAATCTTCGGTAACTTTATATCTGCTCCCTTGGTGGGAGTTCCTCCAGCTCCACCGGCCGGGGGGTAGGTTGCTTTCAGTATCGCTAAGCGAATACCAGCCTTGCTTATTTTGTCTTCAAGTATGACCATGTGTGCACCTTCGGCGAGGAATTCAGCATCATCTTTGGCAACTGCACTGGCCTTCTCGGTAAGCTTAGTACATTTACATTGCACTTTATTCAGTTCTCCTTCTTGATGGAGTATTTCTGGTAATGGGGGTGGTGCACTGACATCATACGCGTTGATGACCATTTCCAGTCTTGAGAGAGTGAGTGACAAAGCACGACGATCATTTCTGACGAGATCCATCTTGAATGCACACTTTCACTTCTTAATCAAATGTTTATTAATGTAACACTTACAAATACCCAAGGAGCTCCGATGACGTGACCGTATCCTTCTGGGCGATGAATTAATGACCTTTTGACCTTCCTGGTTTCTTCTCCAGTAGCCTCAGTCAATTAATGATGAATGATGGGGGCACGCGGCTTCCGTCCCAATTCCACTGCAATACTTTTTGATTGGTGAACGATGGGGGCACGCGGCTTCCGTCCCAATTTTCTTAACAGGATGGACGATAACTCACTTCAAACTCCAACGACGTTACAACGAGGAAAACACGACAAATTCACTGATTCTTCAGATATCAGTACTATCCGTGGCTCGAATGGACCAAATGATGCGTTGGTTGACTGTCCAACTGGGGTTCGTTCGCCGTTATAGTGGTAGATGAAGTGACGGTTGATCACCCTATCCAAACTGACGACTAATAATTGACCTTAGGGGCGTAAATCCTAGATCCTGACTATCAGTCTAATTAATTAGCTTTAAAGTTAAAATTATGACCTAATGACTAACACCTCGTAATCAAAAGGCTCTGACACAAAAATAACTAAAGCCAAAAACGGAACTCGTACTAACTATAAAATGAATAATTTTATTCACACAAAAAAACTGAGGAGTGCTCTCGACAGACGCTAGACACGAATTTTTTGATTGATTGAGAAACACGCCTCAGTACTTACATTAGAAAACGAATTTGTTCTAGTGGCAAATTCAAAATTACGTTCTATGCATTAAGTTGAATTAATCGTGAAATATAAGCATAAAACGTTCATACATATTATTAATTGCTAGATATACTTGCTAACTTAAATAGTAAATGAGACTGAGAACATCCTGAGACACAGTCTTACAAAAAATTGAATTAGATTTATATTATTACTACATACTAAAGACGCAAGTCTTAACACATAGTGTAGTACGCAACGGATGAAAAAGGCTTAATTCAAGATGAAAAAATGCATGCCCAAAAAAACTAATCAAATGCATGGTCAGTAATTATTTTTATTTAATAATAGAAGTGTGGACTATTTATTGCATCTTTTCTTTTATGTATGGGATATCATTACTATCTATCAATGTTTATTGCAGCAATTGTTTATTAGATCGCATTAGGAGTGTCAATTGTAGGACAACTTCCTTTACAGAATCATTCACTCCTACATAATTCAAGCAACATAACAATACAGTAATGCTTCAAAAGCAAAAATAGGTAATGGGTACAATGTAAATTGAAAATAGAATCTTTATGGAGATCAAATGCTAATGTTTGTGTGTTTTGATATTTATCTTAATTGTTAGTATTTCCAATTTGAAAATTGCTTCATTGGACAAACATTTTTAAGAAATGGATGGAAAGGTAGCAGTCCCTTTTAGGTCATGTCATAATCAGACAGTCATTCATCCACATTAACTTGTAGTCAAACGAAGCGCAATACTAAGTCCTATAATAATCTCCATATTAAGAAAACAACAGATCTTGGCCTGTTTTCAATCCTCGAAACAATGTAATACTAGTAGCAGGTACATCAAACAAAACTTTTGGAAATCTAACACAAATCACAACTTTTACAACGTTTTGGTACCATTTTATACTGTGCAAAAAGGCTTTACATGATTAAATGACAAATAGATGTTTTTTCAACCATTTAATAGCAATGAAAATGAGATTTACTTTGTAAATATCCCAAAACATTGTTTTTATTTTAAAACGCACAAAAATAAATTTGATTAATTCTGATTAAATACACGTTTTGCTAATTGTTACTAATACATCCGAAATTGAATAAATAACTCTGTTTAGAACCTTCGCTATAATTCTACGAATGTCTGTATAATAAAATTAAGCCTTTGTCCTTATAGGTACATTTTGTATTTCATTTATCAATTTATGTAGGGATAAATAACAAGCAATGTTGGAGAGCAAGCAAAGTTAAAAGGAAATGTAAATGCAGTTTAAGTTGTCAGGTTGGGAGTAAAGTGGAAGCTTGGGAAGGATAAGATAACCCTGACTCTACTTCCATATGTGTGAATATTTTCACTTGATGATCCCATCCTAGGCTGTTACAAGGCAGTATCCAAAATGGCTTATGGCCATTTTTGTGGGATTCAATGCCTTCTCTTCTGTTGCTGTCACATCTTATTGTACTACGGACAAACAATAGTTATTATGTGATTGTGCATACTAAAAAGGAGAGCCGAAACAATTTGGATCTGTAGTCACTACTTACATATGCGTAACCGGAAAGAATGATGTTTCATATAATTGTTAACAAATGAATATTGCTACAATAATTTTTAATGTGAATTTATTACATTAATAGCATATACTTATAAATACGTGTTACATATTACTTATAGTGTCCATATACCTAACCATAGAGGTATGTTACTGTCAGTCTACTGTCTGTAGGTAAGCACGTTATGATATTCTACATCCTTAGCAAGTTACAGCAACAATGTTGTACTTCATGTTGCAGGTGCATGCGGTATGTACCAACAAGTAGGTTGACATTGATTGGTTATTCAGCACTTATTAGTTTGTTAAGTATATCACTCACTCTTTGAGATATTTTCCATATCCTTAAAGTTTCTAAAAAGCTCATGTAAATTAATCCCACAATAAGGAAAGACTTTGTCCCAAGAAATATTGTAAAGCAAAGAACATTGGTAATTTTTTCCTTTTTGAGTCCCAATTGACCTCAAGTTAAAGAATTACAGTTTATTTATATTTATGAGTTTGAGACAGATATATAGCATCTGCAAAAAGTGGTGTACATAATTGGTAAAGACCATTGTCACATCAAGTCTCAATCAATTATTACTACAATTTTGAGGAAACGAAGAAAGTGTACATCTACTTATGAGAGTTACTTAAATAAGCTTGATTGGAGGAATAAATTTTTCATGCTGATGAAATCGACTATTATGGTATATCCCTAATTACAAATGTTGGTTCTGCGTCTATATACAAAACACAAAATATTCGGACACAGGTTTTAGTAGTTAGTAAAAAACGAAAAACAATGCTTTAACATTTTATTCCAATTTGTGACCTTATTGTTAGGTTTCATTTAGAACCATGGTACTATATGGTATGTGGAGTCTAATACATATTACTTTACTACCCATACTACCCAAGAAGATTTATGCCGGGTTTTATCTTTTATATTTTCACTACTACTACAACAATATATTTATGTGAAATACAGATTTAGAAAAGCTGCATAATAATATTACATCAGGGACCATTTTTTGCTATTTATTGACCATCAAGTTTGTATGTTTATGTGACAAATCAAGAATCTAGACCATTGACTTCATAATATTCTCACCAATGAATCCTTTGGTGTAGCTCAATAATTTCCGAATAGATACACATACATAACTTTTAACAGACATAACTGTATCTAGAACACAACAAAAATAGACAACCATGCAAGAGATTAAGTCATATAGAATCAGGCAGGATAAATGTTAAAAACACAGAATTTAGACATCAAACCAAATTCCACATATTACAAGATAGGCCACTGCACTTGCATTGGTTCATTACAGCCTAATCTTAAGAATACCACACCGATGAAAGAAAGGTTGGTGTAGTGTAAATAACATAAATATTACGAAGATCTGGCGACTTTGATGACAAATCTAGGAAATTAGACCAATGTAGTATTGACATCCATTAACCCATAAAACAACCACTCTATGACATCCCTATCCCAACCTTACGGCATACTTTGAACTATTTAACCTCATCTTAGCACCATTGGCTTTTGGGTTTAGGATATTCAACGCAATATTTGTGCTTTTTATAATTCGAGGAACTGAATTTCAATTTGATAGACATCCACAGACTACAGTCGCCACAACTAAAATTTTACTGCAGAAGATCTAAATTAATACCTATGTAGCACACAGTCATAATAAGAACTAGGATTGTTACTTGCATAAGGGAATTTTTTTAAACAAAGATTGTTTAACGTAGTAGTGCATTTCTCATTACTGAGACAGTGAATTAAGATGACATGCTGAAATTGATACCTGCTGGTACAAGCGAAATGCTACTTTAATAGCAATAAGTGGCAAAGTATTCTAGAGAAGCATCTCTTTGTGGAAGATGTGACTGCTACATAGGTAATAGTGTATTACATATATCAATATCATTTCGTATTTGAGTTTATGTATATCGCGTCCTGTTTTCTATTTCATACGCCCTTGTTCGCTTTTTAAATTAGGCTAGCCTTGCTTTCCAACTTCCCGTTATTTGACTGTCCCTCACTTATGACTCCCGAATTGCATGTGGGAGGTTACTCAAATAGAAATATACCCACCGAAGAATAAAAATGTGTAAAAATAGTTGAAACACTTATTCAGCATACATTCATAAAGCATACCATTTCTTTCTGTTCCATTTAGCTTTCCGTTTTGTATTCTATATACTTTTAAGACGACGGCGTTTATTAAACATTATTATAGTCCGTTAGTTCCTCATTTACAATTTATCACCATGCACCGCACATAAATGTAACAAATCTGTTAAACAAACAAATTCTAAACACAGAAAATACAACGTCTTTAGTGCATTACACTTTAATGAGTATGATTAGTATAAAGCGCTAACATAGATAGAAAACATGAAATTGCTAACTGTATGCATAATGCATGTAGCGAATTCGTTCACTTTACAGATGCATTGCATCTCACATAATGCATATATTCTTATATACTATATTGGAATTAGAATTTTAAGATAAAGTCTGTCATTATGAGGTTATGACATAAGTATAAGTATTGTAGAGTAGTATTATTTTGGACGTAGTAGAATATTTAGATTTATCAATTTAGTATTCATATTATTTTTAAGTACATTCGCTTAGGTATGGTTTATGAATCTGTGTCAAGATGCCCCCTAACCAGCAGTTGAATGATTTTAAACAACTCAATGCATTTACTATTTACTCACCTCTACAATCTCAATCTCCATACCTTGATCTATCCACGGTTTATGTTAATTGTACTAAATTGCGGATTTCGATTCAGCCTTTCAGCCTAGTATGATAAACAATGATTTATAATTAATTCAGTCCATAAGATATTCCTTGACTTGCTGTTGATGATGAGTTGAGGTTAGGGGAATGCAAACAAATTGAATACTAAATGTAAAGAAAAGATCAGAAATAATTCGATTATGCAAATGAAATGAGACACCTATTGATTAAGCAATTTTTTCAAAAAAATTCTAGTCTTAACATAATATGATTCATATAAAAAGTAAATACAATTTTAAATTCAAAGTTAAACTGCTAAGACAAGACGCGGTGACACGGTACGAGTAGCATACCAAAGCAAAGTTGGTAACCAAACCATAATCTACGTGATGAGATGAGATTGAGAATGACTAAATTCGGAAGAGTTTCAGCCACGAAATATCAAACGGTCTTTTAGTATTTTTGCGTTCTCGTTGGCACTCACCACTTCCTCTTCCTGGATTAAAATTGGATTTTATTTGCTTTTTGATTTTAAGCTTGCATTGTGCAAATGAAGTGTATATTGAAACCTGTAAACGACAGCGATCAAATTCTACCAATCACTCTCAAGGATGGGGTAGCTTGTATAATTGGTCGAGGACCTTCAACACGAATTAAGGAAGCCCGCTGTTCTCGTAGCCAGAGTAAATATTTTTCCTGTTTTTGAAAATTATAAGTTTCATGTATTGTGTAAAATAAAAAATTTAATTGTGTAATTTCAGTTGAGATTGTTCCAGATTTTTGCAAGAGGACAGTGAAAATAAAGCAGTTAGGATTAAATGATTCCGCATTGAATGACTTGTCCATTGGAGTGGGACTAGAAGTTGATGGAAAAGCTAACGACGTTATAGAAGTATTGGAGGGGGAGTATATGTACAAAATTCACTTTGAAGGAGAATCGGGAAACCTTATAGAAAGTCAAAAACCTGCAAAAATTCCTAAGATGTTTTTACCAAAAAATGAGTTTAAAAAAGATTCACTTTTGACCAAAGGAACCTGGGAGAACATCGACGGTGATAAACTTCTTGTTTACTCTAATGGGGAAAGCATTTTAGAATCGAAACCAAAAGTAAATTTATTAAATATTTACATGGAATATCAAAATGTGAGGGGGTACAAAGTACAAAATGAGTAGGAAAAGTATATAATGAAATAATATTCTGTAATTAATAAAAAGGTTGCAGCCTTCGACATGGACGGAACTATTATTACTACAAAATCTGGGCGAGTTTTCCCCACATCTGAAGTTGATTGGAAATTTTTATATCCCACGAGCGTAGTTAAGCTTCAAAGTTACTTTTCCGATAATGTTGACTCAAAATTTGTGATAATAACTAACCAAGCTGGAATTGGAAAAGGAAACACAAATGCTAATGGGATTAAAAAGAAAATAGAAGCAGTGACCCGGCAAATAGGCATACCTGTAGTTGTTTTTGTAGCAACGGGGAAAGGTGAATATCGAAAGCCGATGACCGGCATTTGGACGGTTTTTGTAGAAAAGTACAACGCTGGTGTTGTTCCTGAATTATCGTCCTCAGTATTTTGTGGAGATGCCGCGGGGAGAAAAAAAGACCATGCAAAATCAGATAGACTCTTCGCCTTAAATTTAGGACTTCCATTTCGAACACCGGAAGAATTCTTTTTAGGCCAAAAACCTCAGGAATATCAAATGCCAATTTTCAATCCACAGACATTTGTAAAGAATTGTCAAAGTGAGAACGCTCCTTCCAATTCGCATATTAAATTTCCTCACCATCAGGAGGTAAAATAATCATATTCACGACTAATAAATTCAAAATTTTTTGTAAAAGTGATTAATATATAATACAAATAGCGGTAGCTAGAAAGAAAACCTTCGGCATATCATGATGTCAAGGCACATTTAGCTTATTCTTACCACATATATTTTGTTACATTTACGAAAGTTGTACAGTAAATATTTATACTATTAATTTACAGCTTTAGATTAGATTATAACAATGTATTCGTTTGGTTAATAGCATAATTCAGTAAGAGTAAATTGTATGTATTCTGATTACAGATGATAATATTGGTTGGGTATCCAGCGTCAGGAAAATCTACTTTCGTAAAAGATGTACTCCTTCCTAAATCGTACATTCACGTTAACCAAGATACTTTGAAAACTGCATCAAAGTGCATGTCTACTGCAAATGAATCTTTGCAAAATGGACAGAGTGTAAATCCCAATTTCATTAGTTAAAAAATATATGTAATATCTTCTTTATATGATGATTGGCTATTTTTAGTTGTCGCTGAATCAATTTTAAAAGCTAACAAATGACCTTTTATTTTAGGTGGTGGTAGACAACACTAACCCTGATAAAAAGAATAGAGCGGACTATATCAAGGTGGCAAAAAAACACAGAGTGCCTGTAAGATGCTTGAAAATGAATGTTGATCATACACAAGCCCTACACAATAACAAGGTATATTAAGTTTGATAAAATGCAATAATTTATTATATATTATACTTATTTCAGTACTAAATAGAGCGCAAATGAAGATATATGAATACGCAAGTAAGCAACACAAAATAGAGAAATTTACTTCACTTAAACTTTCTCTTTTCTCCTTCAAATTCCATTTTAAATGTCCCTTCACCCATACTCAAACTATATTTAGCGGCTGAATGTATGTCAATTTACATTTCACTTACTAATTTCACATAATACATACATACCAATGCATCACAAACAACTTTCACAAATACTTGCAATGTTTAGTTAAAAGTATTAGGTCCTATTCAGTGACTCAATGACACAGAGTGATAATAAATATAATAATAATTGTGTTTGGAGATTTAACTTTTAAACCTTTTTCTAGTTTCGTGAAATAGCTAAAATGGCCCATGCTGCTATACCACCGGTCGCTTTTAACTCATTTAAGTAATTACCAAGTACCAAATTTGTCAAATTATCAAATAATATGTCGGCGACTAATTAAGAAACATACTCATATTTAATTTCTCTGTGATAGATCAAAATTTCAAGAACCTACTTTAGATGAAGGGTTCACCGAAATATTGGACGTAAACTTCGTGCCCAAGTTCAACACAAAAACAGATGAACAATTGTACCTCAAATTTCTTCTGGAAAAATAAGTAGGATGTCAAACTTGCTTAACTGTGAACAAAAACTAATCATAATAAACATACTTCATACACTATGACCAATGTATTTTTATAATTACTCTTTTAATCATGATCATGACTTTATTGATGATTTATTTATTCTTACGATTAAAGTAAAACGTGAAAATAAAAATGATACAGTATGACACAAAAATTGTTTTCGTACTATTTATTGCATTACAATTACAAAATTCATTGTAGTATTCATATAGTTTGCTTTCTCCTTTATAACGCTTATTCCGTATGAAAATTTTCCCTACTTTCTCCACTTATAGTTACTTTGGTGAAAGTACCGGTGAAAGTTTAGCATGTAGACGCTAGCATCATAATAATAATGTGCTCACAATAGACGTCTTTCAACTTTGGAGTAGTTGTAGTTTAATCGGCTAAAATACTTATGCAAGTTTATTTGTATCCATATTACATTGTCAAATATGGTTGTAACAGTGCATTTTCTTCAATTTAGAATACAAAATATCAGCGTATTATTACATAAATCCTTGCTTTAGCTCATTAACTGGTATCTTTACCAAGTCAAAAGCTCGTAAGGCGATTGATACGCTAATGCAATAAAATATTTTTAAAGAGTTTATGACAGTGTCTAAGCTGTGATGAATGCCATTAAAATCTATCACTCAGTCGTTCCATGAGTGGTGAGAGATGTAAAAGGCAATTAATTTAATGCAACGATAACGATGTAGCCGCCTCGGTGCATAGTATTACGCAAATATTTTACTTAAATAGAACAAAACCACCATATAGTATACAAAGTCAGTGCATATTATTGCATACAAGTGCAGACAGACGGAGATAGGTACTTTTACTTATGTTGATGTTGATACCTACAGCTACGGCTACAGCTACGGTCTTTGAAAACGAGTCGGCTTGCGTTTGCTTTAGCATTGCAGTCCGACCGAAATGTAAGTACATCTATGACAAGTAAGACATGTGATCAACCGGAGCTCTAGCTATGGCGTCAGAAGATTTGGGTGGTAGAAGTGGGAGATATGGACAGGTTTCTCAACTTCTCATAGTTTGGAAACATTACAAATCCATTACATACGAGCTATTCATTTCCAAATATTCCAAAGCTAAGCCGTGGTGTGCCCCGTTCCATTTCTGCGTTCCCCATATGACAGCCAGATCAGAAGAGCACTACAAGACCACCGACTTTGATACTTGACTATGGTCCTTGTTCAGGAATTTAAGTTCTCTCGTCATTCGTCATCATTGTCGTCATCTATAAGGATTGCGAAGATTCCTAGGGATGTGTTGAAGACGTTTGATGTTTGGAGAACTTCTCGTGTACTTTGAACGAAAATTTTCCACAGACGAGGTATAAAGACTATTTATATCATTAATTTTTCGCATTTCTTGGATTGTATTAGATTTTATATCTAAAGTGTGCTTGAAATATTCCAATTCCCATTGATTTCAAAGTTCATATGTTATTGTATTTCATTGGGAGCAGCGTGTTTACTAGAATAATTAGCGGATTTTTTTTTGAATTTCGAATATAGGATTATTGACCGTATTTGAAGACTTTTTATCAACTCCAGGACCATGGTGTAACAATGAAAAAATGACTTCACAGGATAAAAATACGTTTTTTAATGCTTATATGGAATATTGAGGAACAGTAACCTGGAATGGCAGGAATATTGATATTCAATATATAATATATAGACGGAAATGTCATTTCATAAAAATGAGATGATTCTAATAACTGAGTAAATGGTCGTTAGTTCTAAACTCAAGATTAACTGTTATTTGTTAATGTACATCGCAAGAGTGTGGAAAGTGCTTTACACTTTATTACTTCCTGGAGAGATGCTCACGTTTCTGACGATTGCGACTTTTCTGACATATACGAATATTATCATTTTAACGTATTGTGCTCAGTACGAACGAAAGCCTTGCAAGCTAGCATTATAAACCAAATTCAGCCTCATGGTGAATTAGAAGAGAAATCAATCAAGTCCAGAAACATATTATGTAATTTTGCACTATCTTAGTTGTTATCGTGGTTGTTGAAGAATGTTCGCTATTCTACAATTTTAAAGGAAAAGTGCTCGTTTGCAACTCGAAGAACAATTAATATGGACTACTAGTGACAGTGACTACAAGGAGTGGGTATTTCCCTTGCCCTTCAAATCTTCAGAAGTGAAATGTTGAAATGAACGCTTATAATTATGCAGATGAGGCAAATAACATTTAGTTACACAAGCACGAATTAAAAAATATGGTTAAAGTTTGAATACTATGATTCACATTCAATGAAATCGAAATTAATCGTTCTGTAAAATTTCAGTTTCTAATTAACGTGGTATCCACATTGTGCTCGGATCCTTGCACGTTGCACAAGGAACCTCATCTTTAAGTGTTATCAAATTAGTTTCATTCAGGCAACTTACTCAATTTTTAGACAACAATGGCAAATTCTAATTCCCAATCAACTTCGAGGGAGTACTGTCTTCGCTGGAATAACCATCAACCTAATTTAGTTAACTTTTTCGGTGATTTATTAACTAAGGAATCCCTAGTTGATGTTACATTAGTTTCGGCAGAAGGAAAGAAACTACACGCCCACAAATTGGTCTTATCTTCGTGTTCAAATTATTTTCAAGTAGGTTCTACATTTTAACATTTCAAAACATATTAAGTGTTGGCAACTCAGTCAGAATTTTTAAAGATTGTACATACTACTTCCACAATTATTGTAATTTTTTGGATGTCCCAAAATTTTATTTTAATTATCAGCTACTTGGTATGCTATTCTTGATGGGCCTAGCAAAATTGTACTCCACCAGACAGCTATGCACTTCCAAAAGTTGCAAATAGTTGTGGAAAGTACCCTCAATGTATTAAAGTGTCAAGTACTATATAACTTAAGTTTTTTATTCTTTTAGCACGTGTTTGAAAATAATCCATGTAAACATCCAGTGGTCATCCTTAAAGATGTTCAGTTCTCCGATCTTCGCACCATAATAAACTTTATCTACAATGGAGAAGTTAACATTTCTCAGGATAGAATCAATACTATTCTCGCTGTAAGTTATTTAACTCCAAGATATCATTTGGCCGGCCATATAATACATGAATTTTGTTTTAAATGTAATTTTGCAGACAGCTTCGACGCTTCAAGTGAAAGGATTAGCAGAAGTACCAGCAGACGAATTAAAACGGGTAAGCCTGCCTCGAAGCTCAGTTTCAGATAATTTCCCAGCGTCTTCATCAGTCAGAACACAACAGCCTCCGCCTCTACAGTCGTCTTCCTCGTGGGCAGCTGGAGACGATTGTATTTCGCAAGGTGAAACTCCAAGAAAAAAACTAAAGAAATCCGCAAGTGCTACCGTGTCCAGTGGACATGCCTCCATAAGTACAAATGGTAATTAATGACAAATCTAATTTATGTATTACAATTCATAATATAAAAAATTAAAGACACATTTGTGTGTAGTATGTACCTTTATACCGTTTTTGTGGAATTTTAGGTGAGCATACAGGATCTTTCGATTCTGGTGCTGGAGCTTCCATGAGTCGCTCTGTCGATGACAGTGGTGATGGCAATGCAAGGTCTCCCCCTCCCCGGACCTCTACTACAGGACCCCCTCCTCTAACTGCTGCTAATCCTTTACTTCCTAAATCACGAAGTTTGGATCACAATATCGAGCCCATCAACATCGACTCAGAGCTGGTAACTGTTCAACAACATTATGTTCGAAGCAAAATACGTAATATTAAATACTATTGTGCTTATATTTTATGTATAATATTTATAGAGCTCGAGCGCTTTTTCCGAAAACCAAACCTTTGACGACTCTTCATTGGGTGCTGACCGAGGTAAGATTATTATGTTATTGCTTAAAAAAGTGCTTCTATTTTTCTGTTTTCCTGCTCGTATCAGTTTAACTTTATTGGACAAAGACAAAAATATCGTTAATATTAATGTACTTCTTTCAAGTGCCAATGACAATGTATTTATTTATAGGTCAAGCTTTATTATTAGAATCTTTACGATGCAAAGTTTGCTTTAAATATAATTCGTTGGGCATTGGAGATGGCGAGATATTACTAAAATTAATATTATATCGAAACGGGAAGTCAGAAGTAGACGATAGTAATTTATGTAATATTGTGTATATATTATTACTACACAAAGGAAATGCAAAGACGACTTTACATAGATCGGTTACCATTTCCTACTTGCTATATAAGTACTGCGTAAATTAGAAACTTTGAAATCATGGCCTAATTTCGAAAACTTGAAAGACAGGCGGAATGAGTCGAATCAATTCGAATAGGATTTTAGCATGTAAAATGTTGTATTATGACCTTGTATTTACTATTGTAAACATTTCTTTCGTATGCGTAGTTTTCTTGTGTATGAATCTGCAAAGTACTTTAGATTGTCTATCAACTTTTACCTTCTTATTGCTCTCCGCACTTTTGCTGACGAAGTGCGTAAATTAAAATTCAATCAATGATAGAATGACAATTTATATGTGCTTTTGTTGTTGGTCAGGCTATGACATAGAGCTATCAGATGTGAAGATAGAGGCAGTATCTGATGGTGATATTGAGTATGAGGAGGAGTCCTATGGTCATCCTGACAACTCTGAGTTCTTGGAACTCAAACTCAGTCACTCGATTCCGTTTCCGAACGCCCCATCATCATCGTCTATATATCACCAACCTCTACGGCCCTTCGCCTCAAGTAATTTTATTTTTCAAAACATTCATTCCGTCTTGTCTTCATCAAATTCAAATCAATCAGTCAGTCATCAGTTAGGCCTTATAAAATTTTAACTAACGCTGAAACGTTAATCATTCCTTGCTAAGCGTTGCTGAATAACGAAATAAGCAAAAATTAATTTGAAAGATTTTTCAATTCGACTGTTACAGTTGTCAATATTTTGTGTATAACTCGGAATTCAGCTTAAACCAAAAGTGCTGGGTGCTGAAGCATAAAGTATAGGTTATGATATTATTGTCATATGTAGGTGGCTAAACAAACCCGAGAAAGTTTCCATATTTTAGCAAACATTCTAATAGCCATTATATAGCCATAAATTAGTAGTATATATTTTATTATGATTTTGCCCGCATGTTAAATGCTCGCTTTTACTCTTTACGTACATTAAGAAAAATAGATTCTGCAGCAAATAATTGGCAACTGGCTCAATCAATAAACTACGTCTGGTGAGGCAGTGTATTTGGAATGTTAGAATTTAATTACTATTAATGTATTACTACACTATTTTATTTTAATTATCATTGTATGTATGTACCCCTGTTATTTGAATTTGTGCAGTTTTTGTTAATTTTAATTTACATGCATATTTAAAATTTAATGTGTATTTGTAAATACTAAATACAAATGAATTAGATAATATAGATAGGACAATCTGAGTAAGTAGTAACTCAATTTCTGTTTGGTAAGACTAAAAATAGTTTATCATTTCATTGCTTTTTTGATAAGAATTTTGTGGTTGTGCGATGAGTTTATTATAAAGCGTTTGCCTTTATTATGTAATGTGTCATTGACTAGGGAAAAGGCAATTATCTGATCTGTTGCAGATGTTAGTGCATAGTTTTGGGGTACTTATCTGCTAACCAATAAGTTAGACTATTAGTGAAACCTGTTGTACCAGAATTGATTGTAATATGCCACTTTTGTACATGATTGAATTCACTGATGAGGACAAGACTTGGAAAATATTAGTATACTATAATTTACCTGTTTTCAAGATATTATTATTAATTATAAAAATGTTTTAACTCAGCAATCTGAGAGCTGATGGATAAAATTGTATTTTTATTCAGATATAGTGGAATATATGTGTTGATGTTGTATGTAACGCATGCTAAGTGTAATTTTTGTTATTGTGTGATATTTGTGTGTAACTCAGGAGGGGTTATTGGATTGGCGAAACCAAAAATTTTTCCTCGTATAGTCTCATCCTGTTCGCCTTCGCAGTCGCAACAATCTCAAATAGTATCCATGTCGCCGTCCACGGTAAAGAAGAAACGCTGCAGAAATTACAATGAGCCTCTCCTAGACCTAAAATACAAAGAAGCCGTTCAGTTAGTGTTATCAGGAAAAGCTACGATTCTGGGGGCAGCCAAACTTTGTAACATCCCTAAAAGTACTCTTTATCTTCGCCTGAAAGAATTGGGCATTTCATCTAATGTCATCTCCAGCCCCAACAAGACAATATGGTTCATATCATTTTTACATGTTCACTATTTATATTATAATCTTATACGCTTTCTCTTAAATCGGTATAATAAGTGGAACAGAGCTATATCTGACACATTTCTAGCATTATCCAAAACTGTACGCATGTGTATTGGCACTTGTAAGAATTGATAGTAATGATATATCCGACTTTGACTGTGACAGTACAAGCGACAGCTTGTGACGATGACATTTTTGAGACATGTGTTTTGCTTTCATTCCACTTAATTGTAGAAATTGTTTTTTTGGAGGCACTAACTAATGAATTTGACATTAGGCCCCTCAGGGGGGAGGGGACGCCGCGGCCGTCCATTACTCCGCCAACCCAGAATCAAGCGAGTCGACAATGAGAGTGGTAAAGAGACGATCGACATCTATAGCGGCGAGGTCTACGACAGTGTCGGAAACAACAGTAACGAACCATCAGAACCATTCCCTTATCGAGCTAAATCTCTAGACGAGACTTCTACGCGTTTCACGCCCACAATAACCAGTAGTATCAACGTGGTGGTTGTAGGAGGTGGGAGTTTCTCGTCTACTGAGCGTAGTGTTTCCCCTTCTCCAAGTCAGACCTCCGTTCCAATAGTAAGAGTAAGCCAGTGTTCTCCAACACCACCCTCAAGTCCAGTGGAGTCTAAAGATGAAGTTGTAAGCGTGTCCGTTCCCACCATTTCCTTTTCTTCTTCTGCAGTATCTTCTTCCGTAACTGTCAATGCATCATCACCCACCTCCTCCAGTTCCGCTACCCTATTAACCGTACCTACCGAAACTGTTAGTATTCCGTCCTTCACTTCCAGTTCCAGTGGCAGTCATCTGGTCAAGCAAATCTCGCAGCCCTTACTGCCAAGTCACACAACTTCGGCTCCGATGGGAAGTTCAAATCCGGTGATTCGACGGCAACATTCTCAACCTTCCCCATCACAGCACACAGCACAGCAGGCTCGTCTTGTCCCTTTCAGTCCGTTGAAACGAGGCACATTTTTTACGTTGATGCCCGCAGAGAATTACCGTTCGTCTAGCACAGGCAGCATTAACACTAGTAATTTAATCAAAGAAGAAGACTCTTCTCAATCTCCTTCGACGTCACCTGCCACCCAAAGCACTTTTATTTTAGAACCATCATCCTCTTCCTATATTCAATTAGTGTCTCCTTCAGAAGGAGGGCGTCTCACTGTGTCTTCGGGGTTGTCCTTAACGAAATCCGACTCAACGGAAAGTATTGGGAGAAAACCGAAGAAAGAAATGAGTGCTGAGTTCTCATCAACATCAACCGCCGGAGGTAGCTTTTCTAGTGAGGAGTCAATCACCAACGATCCATTGGGAGATGATGGTAATCCGGTTCAAAGATCAGGGCATTGTCCAGTGCTGAGACAAGGACCAGCACTAGGGTGTAATTTCTGCTGGAATTCTGTTGACAGTTGTGGGAGGATATTCAGACGGAAAACAAAATATCATTGTCCCGAATGCCATATTAACCTGTGCATAGTCCCATGTTTTCAGGAGTACCATGAGAAGGCGGATAAGCAGAAGAAGAAAAACAAAACCAAGTTGGGGCTGATGAAACCTAGCTCAATGTAAAATATATTGCAAAGATATTACCATTTAAATGTACCGATGTTAATTTTATAGGCTGTGCGCTCATGTTTTATTTTGTTGACGACATACTAGGTCCATTTTCTAATACCTGTCTAATTTATTATTTACTTTTAACTAACATAATATCAGTTTAGGTTTTAGTTTTAACTTATGAGACAACTCTATTTATGATAAATATGCATGATATGCAAAATTGTATAATACTCACATGTTAACGTGACCGTGGTAAAGATATTCTCTATAATATAGCAAATCAAGAATACTAAGACGGGGATGCTGACTACAAATAGATCGTACCTGTTAAAAATGTTTTACGGATAAAATTTAAATTGCTCTTTTATAAGACGCAAAACACGCTTTTATGCGACCGTTTTTAGAATTAGAAATATTGTAGTATGTAGTGTTTCTTGGGAAAAATTACGAATTGATACGTGAAAAACGTATTCCATTTGATTGATAACAATGAATATATAAGTAATATAAGTACCCTTAAGTAAAGTACCAATTAAATCAGCTTATACTTATACTAAATGTGGAAGTAATTATTAGTTAAATGTCATGACCAAATCGAAGTGTAAAGTAACATGTGAAATCCCTATATAGCCGACGTATTATCAGACTCCTGCGTGCCTTTTATAGTAGTAAATATAGTCTTTATGTAAATACCATAAATACCAAATTTGTAATACCAACCAAAACCATTGTACAATGTTTATGCAAATGAAAAATTGCCGTTTTCCCTTTGTAAAATTTCCTCACGCTGGATAAAATTACTAACCATAGGTAGAAGAGGAGGGAAGAGAAAACCTGATGTATTTTTCTCCTTAATTGTGTAGAAAAATAAAAAATATTGGTTAACCAAACGCGAATTTACGAAATTTAGTGACCTAACACAGAAGTGTAGATGGACTTAGGCGCTATAGAGATTTTAGATGCTGTACAAGGAGTAAATAATTGTATACCATACCAATGAATCAATCACTAAGTATAGCAACCAATAAAGTAATGTATTTGTTCTACAACCAACGAATGTACGTCCTCTTGTCTTTAGAAATGTTCTCAAATGAAAATTGTATAAGTTCGTAATTCGTAATGTACTCTGTTGAATTGAACTATGAATTGATTGAGTAAACATATTTTTTCAATCAAAGAAATGAAACTTGACGTTTTTCAATTTATTATCTCGGAAAATGTTACGTTGATTTTTGACCTGCATTTTATATGAGTAGTACCATACATTTCATTTTACTTTAGTATTGCTATCTTTTAGTAAGAGGCTGAAGAAAGATTTATATTTATTAGGTTATTAGCACACTACTGGGATTTTTTAGTTGTGTTTTGTTCTGTTTTGCATGACTTTGTCTTTACTTCACTAAAAATGACAGTTACTATTTTGAGGCTATATTTTACAGTTCATATATTTTGAAACTACTGTTAGAGACAAAATAAACGGGTAAACACTGAAAATACAGTATACTTCAATATTGAAAAAGTAAATAAAACAACACAGTAAACTTTTTCATTAACAGAGTAGATAGTAGATGTTATATTTCTAAGAATATTTAGCTTATGGCAAAGGTACTTATTCGGCGGATTGAAAAGACGAAATGTAAACAAAACTATTGACACAGGGAAAAGCAAATCAAATAATATAATAATATAGAGTTATATTGTGATATGGGGTTGTTAGATAAAACGCACTAATGACTAAAGCTATAATAACAGGCAAGTAAACAGTTCTAATGCAAAAAATTGATTATCATTCACAAACTCAATATTCTGGTGGTAGCGCACAATTTACAGATGTTATTTACATCAAGTAAGGCTGTTAAACAGATATATAAGTACTATGATGGCTGTTTGTGATCTGCGAAACTGGAGCACAGTGAGCAGTCAAATTACAATGGTAATACTTTTCTTTACAAGGTTTTGTTTGGACGAATATCATGAATTATAGGTGCTTAATCTATAGATACTAGTATTTAATACACCGACTTGTTACTGTACCACTTGTATACACAATCACATAAGTAACGGCCAAAATACTAACACATTTAGATTTAGACGTGATTTTAAATTAGCCAAAGAAATGCTCTGAATCTTCAACAGTTAAAAGATCGAGACTTTCTTCCGAAAAAATATGAAAATAAAAATGGTGAGTTAAACAGTATTTCATACAAAGACTGATAACAAAATGGAAACATATACAGTGGTTGACATTATTGAAACGTAAATACCAAGAATGTTACATACACATATTATACTTTTTACGTAATCTATCGTAAATAGTGACTTATTTAAATGATGAGCACATTTTATGTAATTTGACGATTCGAGAGATGCAGACTAGAATCTAGAAGTCTAGATTTAACCTAGCAGCTCACTCACTTTAACAGCACTAGAAAGCATTTTTATCTATTTTAATTTTTCGTTTCAACTAGTCAACGCTTTCACTGCTTCTACCTATGAAGTTCTACTATCTTATCAGATAATGTCACATAGAGTAGAGCACAACTTACGACTGATTTTAACTAGACATTCAGAATAATGGATTCTGATCTGAAAGATCTAGTTCTTTTTGTCATTAATGTAAGTAATTTAGTAGGGTAAGCGATGAGACTTTCGATTCTAGGTGAATGGTTAACAAGTTGGAATTTAACAGAGTTCGTCGTCGTCCCCATCGTCTGCATTACCAGATTGAAAATCACCAGTTCCAGTCGTTCCACCTGTGGAAACATCATCACTTCCTTTTTGAGACACTGACTTGTAGCTAGGTGCTGCATTTTCTAATACTTGGGCTCTTGGTGGATCCATCAAACCAGCTGGCAATCTCAAATCTCTAGCTAATCTAAATGTGAAGTAAATAAAAAAAAATCCCGTTAACGTCGGCCGAAAAGGAAAACAGAATGGTTCTGACCGAGTAATTACTTTGCATATTCAATATCCATGTGACGTATGAAAGGACTGTTAAGGGCTCTACGGGCGACCTCCGGATCCTCTTCATCGTACCCCCTTAACAACAGTTCCAATGTCTGAACCTCTTCAACCTCACAACAATTTCCCCATTCTTTGAAAGCCTTTTCAGCAGCCACGTAGTCTTCTCTAGCTAACTGAACCAAGACAAGGGCAACGGCTAATCTACCAATCGCTGGGATGTTCTCCCCCTGTTGATTCAGACTGATTTCTCTTCGTATAGCATCCGCAGCTTCATCGTACCTATAACCCACATTGAAAAAATATTATTACACTATTCGACAACACTTTTAAATAAGGAAGACGATAGATAATCTTTCAAATTAACGTACAATCCAAGTCGAACAAGTAACCTGGACATTTTTTGACAAAATTCTGCTGCTTGCCGAGGTCTATCTTCAATCTATATAATAAAACAGTAAAATGATTTCAAAAAATCCGTAAAACTGGGTAAGAGAGTAACAAGTACAAGTCCTTTTTTACCATCACAACATCGATTCCCCTTCGGTACAAATCGATTGCTTTGTCTGGATGTTGAGTTTCAATCATTTTTGCAGCTTTGTCTAAACAAAGAGCCCCGGTGTCTGGAGTACCGTGCTCCTGATACATAAGACATGCACTTTCGGCCAATCTAGCAATTTCTGGTAGTTCCCCCAACTCTTTGCACATCAGGCAAGCTTGCTCATAACATTTTGCGGCAGAGAAAAGACTATAAAGATATTCAACCGTATTTTGATAACATATCGTTTAAAGTGTTTCCAAAATTGTGTCATTGACTTGTTGTACCTTCTATTTTGCTTGTGGCAATTAGCTGCTTTAAGAAGACAGTCCTTGCATTGTTGATATGACTTTATACCTTTGTAACATGTTGCTGAAATCAAGAGATTCAAAACATTATTTTACTGCTTATTTTAAGAAGGTTCTTACATGGCTTCAGAATCTTTGGATAAAACTAACGGAAAATAAACACTGAGTGTATGATCACCCATAGCGTGCTGAAAATTAAATTGTAAGATTAACACTACTTGGAACAAAAGAAGTATACGTATAAGTTTTAAGTATAATTTTATATTACCAGCTTTATTATATTCGTCAGCTGCGATGTCTAAGTCCGGTCTCCATTTTAAGAAAGACGTTTTCAGGCTATTAAAAGATGAGGTCATAAATATCATTAATAACTAGTATCACTAATTATTATTGCTTTACTTTGAATTGATTCAGAACGTCCATACTTTATTAACATTAGCTATTATCTATGATTTTCGAGAAAATAATTAACTACCTTTTCTCAGCTGCTTTTATATGTTCTAAAGCTTCCTCTGCCTTTTTTGAACCCGCCATTATGTTATATCGTTTTTAAAGGGCAAGTTGACAGAAATTCGTCAAACTTTTGTATACCTTTGGAACTTCTTCGGATCG
The DNA here is from genome assembly GCA_020055645.1 of Tomocerus qinae. Taxonomy (NCBI): domain Eukaryota; kingdom Metazoa; phylum Arthropoda; class Collembola; order Entomobryomorpha; family Tomoceridae; genus Tomocerus; species Tomocerus qinae. The sequence continues at coordinate 13,901,068 of CM034547.1, read as the reverse complement.
GAATGTATTATACAACATATATATAGCAAGAGATTCAAGTCCTGGAATTTCTGATTATTGTGATTATCTGTTAGCTGGAACAAAATTCAAAATTATTAATGATTATTCATGCTAATAGAAATAAAATAATCTTATTTAGAAGAACTAAGATTTTAAAAGCATAGCAAAATAAGAATATGACAATGACATAAATAAATATGACTCATGTCATGATGAATTACGTTTCTACAAAACAACACACCCACCTTAAATACTACTGCTTTAATAATTTTAACAGAATTACAGTACTTGATAATTTATTCTTCTAAATCTAATCTCACTAGACTACTGACTACAATAATCAAATGATCCTGGTCAACTCGGTGGTTATCAGCACTGGAAATCCTTCGACTACTAAGGCAAAATGAGCAATGAAAAGATGGAAATTGGTATTTTTTAAAATGACTTTAGTTGGACCTATTCATAATAATGTGCCAACCCATAAAACAATTACAAACAAATGCACACAGACTGTAGTTATACTGCATAAGTAGCAGTAGAAGTAGTATTCCTAATGACTGAAGTCTAATAATTGTCTTAAAACTCTTTACTATTATAATCTAAGCTACCTATAGAACCTGTAGAAATAATACATGATCAACAATTTTGTAATTAGCTGAAAAATATCTATTTAACCTGTATTGGTATTCTTTCTCCGCTTTCACTATTTTCACCCAGGTAGTTATTGCTTTTAGAAATATCACAAATACAAATAACTTGTAAACCAAATTATAACAATAGAGTCTAAACGGTTTATGGGGAGGTAAATATTCGATAAAACAGGATTAGGCAAATGGTTAAAGTACTACAAGTTGTCGTCAAAGGACATAGCCGTGGAATAATACGGCACCAAACCCAGTCTCTCTATATAGCCCTTGCCCTCCAAATATGATCAAATTGTGGACAATGAATGAATGACATGAATGAAAGAGTTTTTAAGTTGAAGATTCCAGGCGGGGTATGCTTTCTATACTATCCTCCCATTCATTAGGTAGCCCAAGGTGAAAGAACACAGTGAAAGGATATATTTTCGGAGTAACTGATATCTTTTTAGTATACACCTACAGTGGTCTAGGTCTTGGTCCGATATATAAATTTAATATCCTCTATATTTAAACATATATACATTACCCGTCTACACAGTGCACGAAGACTCACATAGACATTATACAATACGGGTCGTAACAAAAACAGGTTTTCGGAAGGGGCTTAAAAATACATTGCCTTTGGTCTTCTGTGTATCTCCTCGAACCACATTAAAACTATGTTTAATTAGGGATTTATTTGAAATTTTACTACTGAAAGGAAAGGGGCTTGTGGATTCGTTGCCCATTTCAACTCCCCCGAATATCTGAATGAGCTACGAACTGAAAGGAAAAAGAAAGCAAACTAGAGTACTAGTATATTGTACCTCGTTCTATATTATATTCTATACCTATATACATGGGTAGTCAAGGTCCTACTTTTCTTATGTGGGCTGTTCTGAGTTGCTCCAGCAGAGATCGACTTCATCGTTTTCGCAATCGCAGAAAATCTTTAGGTGCTACCTTATAATAGTGCCATATTAGAGAAAGTTCGGAGAAAGTATATCGATACAGTTGAGTGAGCCAAAAGAAAGTCAGCACACGACGTAATAAGCAAATATAATCATAACATAACAAGGTAAAAGGATTTTTTAAACTCACAATGACCGATTTCAAAGAAATCGGACATATAATAAAACATATTTCTCTGTAATCACTCCTACATACGAGTCCTACAATCTTTGTGCACGAAGAATGGGGAAAAATAATTCCCAGAAACTTTATATAATTGCGCATGAACATTTTCCTTCACTCATCTCCAGAGATAAGAAAGTCTCTTCCAAAAAAATTTCTATAACCAGTTTCAACTGTAATTGAATGATTTCAAAGGTACAACAGAGCAGAAATTTGAATATAGTCGTGCCTTATTAAATCAATCATCCAACCTAAAGAACATTTTTTTCTTAGAGAAATGCTAGATATTCTTATTTGCTACAAAAGGTCAAAAAATATATCAGCAGAATATTACATCCTATTGTCCTTTCTTTTTATTTGCTTTCACTTATGTTGCATTGTTAAATCAATCATTCGACCTAAAAGAAATTTTTCTTAGAGGAACGCAATATCTTTAAAATTCAAAAAATGGTTATTAGTATACTGGGAATATCCTATTGTCATTTATCCTTTCTGATTTCCCCCTACGCAAGACTTATTCTCGTCTACGTGAAACTGATGAAAATATTTTTGTTTCGTTCATTATTGACAGCACTTTCTCTTTTCTCTTTGTATTTTATGGAAGTTTTGTTAATTATGGGACATTGATGTCAAAATTGTATTCCATTTTATTGCACGTAAAAAGGGGATATCTATTAACACAATATTCTCCATTCCATCAAAATAGTAGGGCAGATTACATTATGGCATGATACAAAGCCATTTAAGGGTGTCGCCCAATTTTCAGGCTTCGAGGAATACTATTCATGGTCTATTGTAAACTAGAGGGATAAAAGGGAGATCATACATACAGAAAGAAGGTTATAGATATAGTAGGAAGTATGACGACATAAAATTACCAAGTTTAGTCCCTGTTTGGTACCTGAGATGCATAATAGCATGTAGTTCCGTGTATTATCAAGTAATGACGCACGACAATGTTATCACGCTTGTACGATTTATTATCATCCTGTAACTCACTACACTACACTAAATATGTACACAAAAGATAATTTTGTATCTTCCTGCAATCTCCGTCTTTGCTCTCTGCCGAGAGCTCCATAATGCTAGATTCCTCGTTACTTGATTATGTAGGATGTGATACAATTTGGTGCACAGGAAAGAGGAACTTTTCATTCTACAGAAATTCCTAACCAAACAAAACCTTTATATATGCATAGATCTATATAACATAGATAAAACGTACTTAGGCCCGTACAAATTGGATTACCGTCAACCGTACTGTGTGTTTAGGAATTCTTAGTATGATAATGTAATTTACGAGCAGCTAAATTGATTATCAAGTTGAAATGTCAAATGTTATTTCAATTTAATCCAAATGTTTATAGAGAAAACTCGAGTTGGGAAATACTTTCACTCGGAATTAAAAACTTCGAATCCCATCAATCCTACTTTCTCATCGCTAAGTTTTCTCTCTGGATCCCAATACCTTCCTTTGTACTCACAAAATGTATTTTTCTGACTGAGCATTATTAATGAACAATGTTATACAATTCTTTCTACATTTTAGAACAAAAGCAAGTTTTAACCAGTTTGGAATTCTGCTGTTGTAATTTAACGCAATTATACATATGATAGCTTCAAGTAAATGTTGCTTTCAAATAATAATGTACATAAGCACGCATCCGATGTTAAAAGTACAGCTATGTACGTATTATATTCTCAGAATATACTGAAAAGTTTATCTTACTGAAAAGAACCATTGTACATTCTAGAGAATAATCTAATTGTTTGTTTTGTGAGCCTCACTCAACCTTTAAAAGAGAACTCTTGAACTTGAAACTTTCAAGAGAGATGACGTACTTTCAGAGATGGTTTTACAGTTTGCGAGACAATTGGATCAGAGCTAGAGTATATGGTATCGTATATTATGAAATCGTATGAAATAGGTAGACGTGATACATATAGGTACATCTAAATGTCATTTCCAATTTATAAAGGTAATGCAATGTACTGAGATCATGGTAGATAATATTCTCTCAAAGAAATATTTTCTAGCAGCAAAGATTTCTTTAAATTGCTAGTATTTTCCTTCGGAAATAAAATGGTCTTGTAAGATTGAAATACAATTCCTTCTACTTCTAGTTTAACTTATTGGGATTGTGGCACCAAATAATCTGTTGTTTGCATTTCACAGTTTGCTCCAAATCATTCATTTATCAGTTTTTAAATTTTGGGAGCTACATTATGTCTACATTCTTCTTCACAAGGGAAATCCTTTCCCCTTTTTTCTAAGTTTTAATCAGCTTTATCATTCTTTTATAGTTCTACTTATGCATAATATACCTATTGAATGTAACAAATATCTATGATGAAAGTGTTCACAATTTATCCAATTAAAACTGGATTTTCTTCTAATTAGCTATTTTCAGGATACACAGTCTCACAGTATTTTAAAAATAATAATGCTCGTTTGAACAGTTGGATTATAGCAATAATGACTATAAAGTATTAGAGCTAGTGCAATAGGAAATGGAGAAAAGTTCAAAGGTTATAGAAACGATTACGCTAGCAGTATCCAACTAAACTGAGTCGAGGCAAGAAGAGAAGACAGTTATTTTATTGCATGAGACGCTACAAGTGCTATGCTTGTGCTGGTTCTGTTCAGGGATAAGCTAGCTGGAGCTGAAAGGCAAAGTGCAATGCAAAATAGTCAAAGAAATTGTGTAAATGTGTATTTGCTTAAAACGGAATACACCGATGTGCAAATAGTACACTAGTGTGATGTACAGTAGATTGCAGATATCTTGATACTTAGGATCAAAGTGAAGAGAAAGCAGACACGTAGAGTATATTTTTAATATCAGGATATAGCTAAGCTTATCCATATAAACGTACTATGATATAATGTTCATATCTGTGTATGTTAAGTACCTCTTTCACATCCTAAGTATAGGAATAAAATGGCTGGATATAATATATACATTATGTCACATAATGCGAAGGTATAATGCATAGTACCCGATCCAGACCCACCACCAGATAGACGTCCGCCGAATTTCCCGCAGTAGTAATTTCGGCCGTGAAAGTTACAAATTGTCAAATGCAAAAGGTGTTTGTACAGCTCTGGCTTCAGCTTTCACGTGAAAAGCTTTACACTTCTGTTACCGAATCAAATCCGAAAAGCCCGATTCCTATTCGGGAGGTATATAGAGCTTCGACTCATCCAATCTCATCTGCTCAGTGCACCAGAGAGAATCTACCTCATAGTTCCGTCCGACATTGTACAATAATATTACTGCAATATTTGTAAGGCGTACCTGTCTCTCTGCAGCTAGACAAAGAGAAAGCAGCTTTCTTTACTACCCGAACTTTCTTCGATACGCATTTATTTCGTTGAGCTAAGCTTATCTACTCCGATTATCTAATCCTCTCTTTTTATAAACATTAACCCTAGCTAAGATTTGGTCCGCAATGCTGTGACCAAATGAATGAAACGATATGAAAGAATAGGATTTTTTTGTTAAAAATTAAATAGATATAACTACATGTCAAAATTCTAAGATATCTGGGGAAAGTGATAGACAAGAATGAAGTGGTAACTCATGCACAGCCACGCTATTTGTCTTGGGGAATCGATATGATTTTCTCTTTCGATATTGTGGTTACTTTTCTGGGCAACTTACTAAAGAAAGTTTAAAAGCTGATATGATCTAAATAAAGTACAGTGCTGAAAAGATTAACTGCGAATTTTGGGGGAATATGAAATCGATTCCCCAACATAAATAGCCCGACTGTAGTATATTATAATCATTGTACAAAAATGGAAATTATATGAAGTCCAAAACGACGCTCAAACTTAGAAATTTGGTACCTGTTATAGTGACAATATTAATCAAATATTTTAGTTTTCCTCCCTTTGGTTGATTTGCTAGGGTTAAACAAAAATATATACAACTTGGCTCGGAAAGAAACCCACAATACATATTATATGTACAATGTCACAATGTCGTCATATAGTCATATCATATCATACTTACGAGACTTACGACGGAGGGCATATTATTTTGTCTATATTTCATGTAATGCTTATATGCCTATAATACATAGAATTTCATTGACGTACCTTATTATAAATGACCTTATATCATTACGTTCTTTAAGAAAACTTTCTCCGGATGAGAAAGCAGATGATAACAAGAGGTAAGCAGGTATAACTTAGGACATCTAATTATGTCTTCTAGGTTCAGTAACGATGACCCCGACGAATTATCTTACCTTTTCCCCAATTTCTAGGAAAGCTGAACAAAAAGTTTTTACGTAAATGGAGATTTCTTCTCGTCTTCATCCTTTATTATATTTCTGCTTGCATGAGTCGAGGACCGAGGACATATAATATTCTAGCCTTGAAAACTCAGAATCAGTGTATGGTGAAAGTTCAGAGGTTCATGTTAGTAAGTATAGACATAATCGTTAGAGCATTCGCGATTACATTTGTAATTTTTTACATTGCAACCTATCTAATTGACAAAAATATATGCAATTAGAATAAGTTCAGAAAATGTACATAAAGACGACAGGAATATATGTTTCGACAATTGACATACTTTATCTTGCCTATTTATGTGCTCTATTATTTGCCACAATCTACGCAATACACCAAAAATCAAGGTAATTAGGTTAGGAGGATACGTGTAGTTGATTTTATGGGTGTGTAAAATATACCCGTGTGTAGTAGAAACGTAGGAAACACTGCATCTAAAATATTTACTCTATCTTCTATCATCCGCCGCTGCATGACTTCATAAGGAATGCATGATTCATGATATGCAGTGAAAGCCAACACGTACATTTCTTAACTCAATGCAGTATGGTTATGGATAGATATGGCTCTAAAGAAATTGCGAATATTATAGAAAACCTCTAGAAGCGTATGGAGTCGGAGAATAAACCTTCCAAATCCATACGCCATAATACTGTGTACTCTACGGACTAAAAGGTATATAGAATTGACATTTAATGAAGGTCGGATGTCGAACCGAATCAAATCCCAATCCTTAGTATAATTTAAAAAATGCACAATAAATAGTGACTCTAGTTATACCTTTAAAGAAGCTTATTGGAGCAACAGATATTATAATAAACTAAGCGGTAACTAATTACAAAGTGTTAAAAATGGTCCATAAAATCAATGGGAATATTCTACGTGTTAATAGTGTGACTCAATATTCTTAAAAGGACATAGAAATAGAAAGACACCCATATCTATTTAAATGGGGAAGTTTGAAGTTAATTGACAATGGGAGAAATAAAAGTTGGTGAGAAAAGAAACAAACATCCAGTTTAAAAGTTGGGACGGGGATGGGCAATACCGGTCCCTATTGTTAGCACAATAAACACAATTACTTTTGTTGGGCATCCTTGTTTGAAAGCACTTGGTAATTGCAAGACAAACAATCTGTTAAATAACGTTGATTAAAGTAGCAGATAATGGAAATACTGCAAGTGCAAGATATAATACATCATGCCTGAAGGAGACTCCAGAGGTAGCGTATATAGAATAGAATACATGGAAAACCCAAGGTCATTCTAATCCTAATCATGCTTTTACGTATAGTACGTTTGTTTTGTTTTGTCGTTTGCTGGAGAATATAGTAGTACCTATTTCAGTTTTACTCGATGCATGCACTCAGTACCTGTACCTTATTTATTTTGTACTAAGTTTTCTCCAGCGTTAGTGAACTTGAAGGCCAACGCTACGGACTTTTACTGGAGAAATCGTTTAGTGTTGTAGGCCTATATAATTCCAGCAAGGACACACAACACAGGGAAGTGAGGGAAGCAAAGCAAAACATTTCTCTCGTCTCGTGAGGTGAGAGTGAGTGAAGTTGATGATTTCCAGTTGTACTATTTTGTATGGGTTGCTTCACCACGACACTATTCCAGTTCAGAGAGAACACATCCCACAATCAGTCGTAGCACGGACTTGATCTTCGCAAGAACTACTCCTACTCCTTCTACTGTACAAATATCTTCTAGACCTTTTTGGGTACAACTTTTCACTACTTCCTGTCTTTCCCTTCAATTCTCCGTTTTCATTTCACACATCTATATTATGCGAGTCAAAATGGAAAGTTAGCTCATACAACAAAATACTTCGTTAGAAACTGACATGTTCACATTTTTTCACTAAATTTTTCTAATTGTGATTAGGATTCTTTTCTTCTAACTTGTTCAATTCATCAATATTCTTTATTACATTTTCCAATTTAGTGCATTAAATTTTGCTAACACTTGTCATCTTTAGTTTAAAACACAATGTCTTATACCAATTAGCCCAGTCACCAGTGAACTTTAGGTAAAATATGTAATACTGAATACATATTTATACCCTATTTTGCAAATCAGCAATTTAATTTGTCTTTACTAATTAATAAGTATATGTAGCTGTGGGTCAGTACGTAGTCACTGGTGTTGGGCAAGTGTCCTAATAATTTTCGCACCCAAGATACTATGAAGTCGACGTTGACATTGCTTTGTAACACAAATCGTGACATTCAAAAATATTATGATTATTGTGATGACTGCATCAGTCATCTAATAAAATTTTACTTGGACGAAAAAAGAAACCTGAGACACTACGATTAGCCAGTATGTTCTTTTTTAATTACTATATTGTAATAAAACCTTTATTTTATTTTATTGTTCATTAATTTTCTTTTATTCGGGAAATTATGTCACTGCTACATACTTACTTTACTTTGTACTTGTTTTGATGTTCAACAGAATTTGGATCACCTTGCACTGTTTCACCAGTAAACTACAAAAAGAATTTTCATTCATTAAGAAACGACAAGTACGAAGTTTAGTATACGAAAAAAATATTAGCTGTAGATGGAAGGCTAATAGTTTAATATTTTAGCTATGCCACTTTTTACCGACTGAATACCAAGGGAGTGAGTGCTACGAAAAATCAAGGTCAAGGTAAGCAAATTGTCTAATCGTTTGGCTGGGCTAATTTGTAATAATAAATATAATAATGAATATCAATCTAAAGTTATTGAAATGTTAATTCTTCCTTGTTTAAGGTGGACACAAAAGAAATTTTGAATGAGCAAGGAGATGTAAAAAGAATTTTTGCACTTCCTACATACTACCTTCTGAGGAAAGCATTCTTTTACCAATTTGTTCGAGGTTCAAGAGAAATGCACCCTTTCATGAAAAAACTGACATTTATAAGAGATTTATAAATATTGTGCTGATAGTTTCAATTAGTAGGGTGCTAGAAGAAAGGCAATTTGACAATTTATTATTCTTCGTATACAGGGACCATTATTGATTGTCTACATTCAATTTTATAAATTTGAAATTTAGCTTCAACCTTTACATTTTTACAATGGCTTTGCAAAATTTGCACGAAATGATCCGAAATCTTTCTTCATACATCAAAGTAAGAACCCTAAAATTAATTAATCTTATTGATAAGAGGGCATGAGTATTGAAAATTGGCTGTGTTGATATTATAGAGTTTAGAAGTACTGTGTGAGAGTGGCTTAAGGTTGTCAAAAAACTTTGAACGTTTACTGTCACCCGGTCCAGGAATTTTGGGAGGCTGCTCGTCTTCATCATCATCTAATTTGGATAGTGATCTGCTCACACAGTCGGTTGCAACTTGGGAGCTGGCTCAAAAAGTTGCATCGGCTGATACTAACACACTCATTTCTGAACTATTACCCCTCCTCCAGGAAACCGTCCAGAATGTGATGAAAGACCCAGCCACCTTCCATTCTTCAACCACTTATGAAGTAAATGGATTTTAAATCTCTTTACAAAGTTTCATTGCGATAATATGTGCAGAGAATATGATACTAATGTTAAATGGGTTCATTTCAGGTCTTTCGCTCTTGTTTCTCTGCCTTCTTTCAAATTCAATGGCGATTTTGTTCACTATATATTCAATGCACATCTTCTCAAGGAGGAAGTTTGTTTCCTCCCCCTCATGGAATCTTTCCGCGAAGTCCAGATTCTCATTTGGCACGTTCTCCAACTTCAGCCTCTTTCAGCTCATCTTCAGATCGTCGAGAGAGTACAGAAAGTTGTATGAGTAGCTTTAGTTTGCCTAGGAGTAGCATATCCGGTTTATCTGCTTTATCTTCTCGAAGTTCTTCTCCATCCCCTCAAGTTCACCATACACATCACTATGGTCATCACAGTAGATCTAGAAACTCCAGGTATGTTGCAAGTCTGAATGTTATTTGTCCTTGTAAAGCAATCTCGAATTTCATTTTTTTCTTGTACAGTCCTTCTGTCAAATTTACCCCATCTCAGCCACCATCCCCGCTGCTACCATATGGAGACGGATCGTATCCTTACCTATTTAGGCGATGGTCAGCTTGTACTCAGAATTACAACAATACAAGTAGCATTAGTAGTGGTCCTAGCACAAGCAGCAACCTCACAGGTCTCGGGAGCTTCGGTTCCATTTCCAGTGCAAGCGGTGGAAATGGTGGAAACCCTGGATTCACTCCGCTGTGCTTTAGTAGTCGAAGATGGTCCGTACCAGCTTCTTCCAGCCATAATCAGCAAGGAAGCAGCACAGGTAATTAATTTTTTATTGATGTAAATATTGTACACAGTAATCCATTGTCTTGTTTTAATTTTAATTGTGTATGTTATCTGCGATGTTTCATATTCATGTATGCGCATTTTAGATGGGACTCGGAAATCGGATACAAGTGACCCTTTTGACTTTGGATTGCTGGATGCTATAAACTTATTGTCAACAAAACCGCAGACACCTCCTACCCTCAAAGATTTGCCACTGGATGAGGATGGGAACGAATATGGCGAAACAGAACAAACTACTTCATTGTGGCCTCCGTCGGAAAATATGCCAGGTTTCGAAATAAACATCAAATTTGACTCAGTCTATTTAACTTTCTTAAAAGATATTTAAAATGTTTGCTCGTTTCCAGGCGTTGTACTAACAACCTGCGGTTCCGATACGGAGTCACTTTTAACACTGGAAGGTCTACAGAGATCTAGTCATCAATCTCTTCGAGTCCCTTTTGCGACGGCAATAGAAACTCCTACTACAAGTCAAACAGCAACTGCAAGTATTATGACGTCTCCATCTCAAGGTCCAATAAATTCTGGGGAATACTCTTTGTTTGGAAATCTCCCGAATCCCAGTCAAAGTTCTCCACCAATTCAAAAGAAACCACCGACGCAGCAACTGGAACCTCCTCAGTCTTTTTAAGTAACACACGATGAACATTTGCAATAATTTAGTGTATAAAAATGCTCGTAGCCAATGTAAATGCAATTTTGCAGCTACATAATGAACACCGTAGTGTGACATGGTTTTCGTTATGAAAGGAAGGAAAAGATGAAGTTAAAAGTGATGATAATCATTTCTGGTCAGTAACAATTATGAGCGGGTACACCAACTGTTTACCTGCGTGGTTGGAGATTTTCAGTTATTTCGTATCAATTTTAGAAATATAATATAGACAAAAAACAAAGAATAAGCTTAGTTGTTTTAGAATAGAGAGCTGTTGTAAGATGTTTCCTTTTCATCCTGAAAAGTCAAAGTCAAAAGATTTTTACCATGCGTTGTAACTTTGTAAATTACATTTGTATTGTAAGTGGTACTGTGCTGTGCAAACATGTTAGGTAATAAGTACCTAGGTAGAAATTCGAAATAGAAAAATTGTAGTGTAGAAATGTGGCTAGTTTAGTAGGATTAGGTGACAAAACCTAATTCAAGCAAGCAATGAAATGTGTCAGTGACACAAAAGATACTTATAAGTGTTATGTCTTTATTTGATTTATTATTATACAATCAGTAGAGAGTACCATAAAGCATACGAAAAAGGAACGGGTTTCCCAAGTTGATCTTGAATAAACGAATATTTTTCATATATCACTAGTAATTATGAAAAATCGCATTCGAAAATAGATCCGTTTGATTGGTATTGATTATCAATCGAACAAACTTACATACACATACGTACAATTAAATGCATACTGAACCATTACTAATTTACTATATGAAACGTAGTGATTATAAGTAAATTGTTACGCAATTTCTATTTAAGTCTTTTAAATTTAAAATCTACATACCTCTGCTCAAAGTTGTTTTTTGTATGTGTTCACTTGCATCGGAGAATATTACACGCATTTACAGAAGAGTGAGCAAGGTATTATATAATACATATAATGTTATTTTTGGGTCAAAAAAAGTTTCAAATACCCTTTCATACGATTAAACTAAACGCTTAAATCAGTTACCTTCTATATAGTTACCAAACGAAAATACGGTAGTAATAACTATATTCTTCTTTGGATGTAAATGTAAGAAATAACTTTATTTAACATCAATCATTGTGTTGCAATTAACAAGTAGAATCACAAAGTATAGATATATAAGTTTGAACTTTGTTTTAATTTATTTTTGATTCAATGTAATTAATAATGGTGCCAAAATTAGTTTTAATGGATTAAAACAATTATTACAGAAAGTAAAAATACTTGTTAATAAATTAGTTAGTAGTATAGATAATTCAGAAGCTGGCGGAAAGAAGGGCGTGACACAATTTCTAAAATTTGTAAACAACTTTTCAAAAAATTTTTAACCCACAAAAGACCCGAAACCCGACTCGTGTATATCTGACAAGCCATGGATTTTAAGTTTCAGACCGAAATAAGTTGTATAACGTAAACAGGGCCGCAGCAAAGGGGGGCATGTGCCCCCCCCCCCGAAATCGAGAAAAATGTTTTAAATACCCCATGTAGAGAACAGCCATGCGACCATTTTGGCACTGGTTTCGTCAAAATCGGTTCAGTAGTTTCGAAATTACTCCTACGTAAAGTTTTTGGGTAAAAACCGCCATTACCTCAAAAACAGCGGATTTTTAAAAACATTCGAGAAATTAGTTTTCTCATATTCTAAAGTAGAGTAGATGCTGAAATTATCAACTTCGTCTGTTACAACCGGTTCCCAGCCTGCGTGATCTCCTATATTTTCACTCATTTTGTAAAATCATGACATATTGGCGAAATGGATTTTAGCTTTTATTGACAAAAAAATTCTCTTTTCTAAGAATTTGGCGCCGTGCCTTTGGTTAGTTTAATACAATGTGTTACACATCTTGGCTTTCTTTTTAACAAAACTAAAATTTTGACAGAAACAGAAAGTTGTGTCTAGACGTAAATACTCGATTTGCAATCTATAACGTGAATTTTAAACCTTTTGGCATACAACTACAAATGTGAAATATTTCTGAAAAAATCCAGGTATTGCGGCTAAAGAAGTTCTAGTATTTTCATTAAATCTGCACATTTTTTGACATCAAACAGCAGATCAGCCTCATTTCTGACTCAGAGCACAACATTTTCTAAGGCACACATCTTTTTTTTCAACCATCTGTCCATAAGGCTCGTCAGCCAGGGAACAGAAAACTATGTGAAAATTCAGACTCGATTAAAGGCTAGTACATAACTTTTTGAAAAATTTCCACTAAAAGACTAACACTATTGTACATATTAAGCACGTATCCATGAATTTGACCTAGGGGGGCCCACCAAAATATATTGATAAAATGAAGGCATACTCGCGGCATATTCGAAAATTTCTTGACTTTTTAACCTTTTTTGACAAAAAATGCCTTTTTCTAGATACTTAGGTGCTTGGTGCATATATCTTTTGTTTCATACAATTTGCAGGTATCAAAAAATATTAAATTTCCTTTAACAGTAAACTCAACTCCCAAAGCTTTAGTACCCTATGCTGGGTTTGGAGTCGATTTGGGGGTCATATGTTTTCTTGGGTAGAGAGACCCCCAACAATGGTCCACGTTATAAGGCAGGGGCAAATCAACGTCAAAATGTCACTAACTTTTAAGTCACAAATAATTTTATCGATATCAAGTAAATTGACCTTAAGCCCAGGTGCATGGAAACGAAAATGATTTCTCGACTATCATATTTGCCCGTAACTTTTTTTTGAAATTCCCTAAGGATCTGACACCACACGTCCTACGGCCATTAGATAAATTTTAAAAAATTCTTCAAACCCTATTTTTCAGTATACACATATTGAATATTCCACATTTTGGGCTTTGACTTGAAGATACAAATTCGCAATATATAATGCACAAAAAACAAACATTTTTCGGTTTCAAACGGTGATATCTTCAAGTCGAAGACCAAGATGTGGAATTTTCAATATAACTACTATAGAATAAGTTTCGAAGAATTTTTAGTTTAGTTTCGAAACTTCACCCACTTTACTGCTGCATGGGCATAGGGGATGGCTAAGTTGACTGCCGTCGAGTAGGATTTCGGGTCCAATGTTTCTTTCCAAAAGATCTTTTGACATGTTGTCAAGGAAATTGAAAACCCCACGCCCTTCTTTCCCCCAACTTCTCAATTATTGGGATCGTCATCATATTTATCATCTCCAAATGTCATTTGTTACATGTTTAAATTAAAAAGCTAATGAATATGTTCAAAAGCATTTTCGTGAAATCGCGATGTATGTTTTCTAAAACAACGTACAATTGTTATTTTTATGAGTGCCGAAACGACTATAAGATTATTTTATATGGACTTTAATTTTACCATGTGTTTAAGTTTCTGTTGAATTGGATTTTAAAATTAGAGCGTAATGATTAATGACGGACGAAATGAAAGAGTATTCGCCTGAATAATTATTTTTAACTACCTGTTATGTTTATTGTTCTTTAAAAGCAGCCCACCTTTATGATCGCAAATTCAAATAATATTAACGCACATTGGATGTACAGATATTTTAGTTAAAAGCTAAAAATAGATCGTGCATTATAGCGTTTCAAATAAATATATGTCGTGTACGATGTCCTTCTTCGTGAAAAACTTAATTGTCGAATAGTTGAAAGGTGTTGACTATAGAATTTTGTTCAACACGACAATTGAAAACATTCAGGTGTTTTTATTATTGGCTAGGGGTATATATTTATACCTACTAGTATGACTAACGTATTAGGAAGTCAAATGCTACAACTAGTATACATAATGAAAAGAATCCGACTTTACACTGTACTTTCTCTTTTACTACACAATCTTCATATAAAACTTTCATCGACCTTTCACAGGGACTTTCACAAGAATTTTGATGGGGGGAAATTTGAGTTGGGATTTGAAATCTTTTGATTGAGTAAAAAAAGAGAAAATACTCTAGTCTGTTTCTTTTCATAATGTATACAACTACTGCTGCGAAGTAATCTAGTAAGTATTGCTAACTGTACAAACAAAAGAAATTTTGAATGTGATGTTGAATGGCCATAGTTTCTGTCTTGTGGATTAATTTGAGGTTGTGACGAAGTTGGTGAATTTCCTCACATTTGTCTGTGACAATAACTCGATTAAAACTAAAAGGAAATGAAAAATCAACTTCATTTCCTTTTAGTTTTAGTCGAGTTATAGAGGGGAAATTCACCAACTTATCATAAACTTAATATCCTGTCTAGTATTTGGTAGTCAATAATTACGTTCAAGATATATCCTTTAGAGCTATTGAGTACTATTTACAAAACATAATGTACTATTTACCTCGTGTATCTAATGTTAAATCGTTTAGTGACTACCTACATAAGAACACTGTAATGTTGATGTTGGCAATATATATAGTTTGTAGGTTTTGTCTTTCATGTCTAAAATGATTACTTTCTTTATAGCGATGTCTTAAAATATGAACCCACAATACCCAGTCATCCTATACGTAGGGAAGTATTACTTTCCTCTCAAAAATGTCAATACTATTTAGAAGGTATGTTTTAAAATTCAAAATTGTTGAATTGGAGTCTCTGGTATCTGATGAACCAGATCAGTCGAACTAAAGCTATATTAAAAATTCCTGATCTTATTATTAGCTGGTTGTCAATACATGATGTGTGTGAAATGAATAAATCACCTTATCCAACCAAACGAGCTGTTGTTGTTTTTTTAATCCGATTTTTATAAAAAATTTTGCAAGTAGCTTTCGCGAAAAATTTCTATTATGCTGCTAGTTGTAGCTAATCTGCTACCTACTTTATATAACGCATCTTTATATTATATAGTTTTATTTTATCACCATAACATGAATCGTTACATTTACTTATTTAAAATAAAGCTAAAGCTGCCAGTGCACTTAAAACTATTGCCATTTCATCACTTTCACTCATAAGAAGTGTTCTTTCTCCACATTGGAATTCCAAATGAACGACACTACAGCCTGAGAGAATGAAGTGGGAGCGAAAAGCGGCAGTATTGCTTTCAACGTGGATCGTGGGTAACTGCTGAAACTGTACCAGACCAGAATCCAACCAGAATCTTCGTCTTATGCTGTTTTGCAGTATTCTAGCACAATCACGTAAATAAGTTTTCATAATTCTCATAAATCGTAAGTAAGATAGGATATATTTTTCTCATAAATAAACGTGATTATTAATATTCACATAAATTATTGTATTTTAAGGTTGCCACAAAGGTGTTTCTTTTTCTCGTTGGGTTTTGAATCGTTCAACTTGGGACAAGTTAAGTGGTTAAGTAACAAGAAAAATGCAAGATACAAAAGATGAAATGTCCATATCCTGTACGGAATGTAGCAAGCCAATAATGTCCACCGACAATTTTGTTAAGAAACTACGGAAAACATTTTGTTCGTAAGTTTGTTTAAAGAGACAGATTCTTGCTTCATATTGCCTTTAATTTCTGTTATAGACTTTGTTCCATTTCTGTGGAAAGAATATATATGAATTTCCCCTGAATTAATAAGGAAAAGCTTTGAGAATAGTTGCTAATTTAATTGTGAGTATATGATCGAAGTTTTATTTGTTTCAAGGGAATGTTGGATTCATCATTGCAATTTTCGATTTCGCAAGAGAATTTTTGAACTGGGAAAGCCAAATAAAGGGTCCACCACCAATTTGCTGTTGGCACCGACCGAGACCGTCTTGATTTACTATGATGGCTCACCTTCTTCTGTAGCCCTTATCAATTTGCTTCGCGATGCAGTTCATTCGTCGGCAGCTAAAGACAATATTCCTCAAAGGAATCTCCCGTTTCCTTTCAATTTTATAATTTTTCTTATATTGGGTAAGAATTTTACCTTAAATCAATTCGTAATATCGTATAGGTATTTTTGGCCTTTATATGTAATGATGGTATTTTTTAAATAGAAAGTGATGATATTGGTGGTTCCGGGACAGAAAAGCGGCAGAAAAAGCATCTATCAGATCTTCTGAAATGGCTGCAAATCTGTGAACAAACGCACAGTGTTTTTGTTCCCTTATATGCATCTAGTATTGAATTGTGTTTTAGAAATCTGAACGATGTAAAAAACAGTGGAATTAAACAAATAGTAGTTGATGGTCTTTCTCAAAATTCTTCTGCTGAGGAAACTCAAATTAGGGTTGACAAAGTCAGTTTAAGTGATCTATCTTTACCATTTCACCAAAACTTAAATGTACAACTTAATTCTGTTCTTGGCAGTATGAAAACTAAGACCTCACAAAAGGATCTTGTTAACATTATGAAGTAAGCTGACATGTGATCATTATGATCTGTACCATATCAATATCAAATTACATAATACATGTCAGAGTTCTTTTTGTAAATGTTTTTGTCCTAAATTTTTACAGACACAACTTAGTTGCATCCGTAGCGCGAAGTCTTCAGATATCTAAAGTTGTTTTACCTGAAGACCAAACTAATTTAGCCATCAAAATGTTTACGATTATGTCATTGGGCAGAGGAGCACAATTGTCGGAACAGATGGTAAGATAACATTCTGACAATATTATTTCTTTTAGTAATAGATCTATGAATCATTTTATTTACAATAGGCAACCTTCTCTGCCCTTTACAACTTTTCCCCAACAAAAACCTGAAAGTTCAACTGGGAATGTAATTAAAATGTTTATTAATTCAGATCTGCATACTTAACGATTTATTTGTGCATGAGTTTCCGAGAACTTTATGATTATATTAAATCTATTGAAGTATTAGTTATTAGAAAGTTATTAAATGTTATTCGCCAGGATGAGCTTTGACATATGATACGATGTAGAAGTACATCCGAATAGAATTTTCAGTACAAAAATAAGTTTATTAATTTAGTTCAGAATTAGGAGTGGGCTCAAAAATAATACAGAATACAGATATAAAACAATCGCCTTTCTTCATTTGTTTGTTAATAAAATTAATTAATTCCTCAAACCATCCAAAGAAAATTTTTATTAACAAACAAAATGAAGAAAGGCGATTGTTTTATATCTGTATTATTCTTGAGCCCACTCCTAATGCTTAAATTAATAAACTTGTTCTTGTACTAAAAAATAAAATTTGGATGCACTTATACTAAATTCGTATGCCGAAGTTGGTGACACACCATCCTGGCGAATATTCCAATGAAACAGTAATACAGTTTATCATTATTTGCAGCGTAGTTTATGTGAGCACACGTACTTTCACTAGTGAAAGTTTATGTACAAGCTTACATGTCTTGGGTCATAGTGTTGCTGAAAATAGAAATACTTACACATTGGCATATGATTTTTATTAGCATTCTTTGTTAATTGGTTTACTGTAGTAAAAATTAATTTAGAAACCAATAAGCATTGGTATTTGTTATAGCAGTATTAGTAATAGTATAGACCCTTTTCCATTTTCTGTTTGTAGTACAATATACTACGATACTTCTCGGGTACGAGCCAACTATTGCCGATTAAAGCTTGAAATAGTGTGAGTCCATATACAAAGCATGATTATCCCAAAAGAATAAATTAAATCATTTCAAGGACTCTGTAATTCTAATATTTTGCGTGCGTTGACTAGGTGGGAAGAATACATTAATAAGGAAAAGTGAAATGAAAATGAATAAATTTCAGGGTTTCACGACGACAGTGGTATCCATAGAAGGAGGAGCAGTAACATTTGCCCGCCCATTGATGGACTTCGTAAGCGATGATTTACGGGGATATCTTCAATGTCTTCCTCAGGAATATAGCGAAGGCCTCTTCAACAGCAGCAGTCCCACGAAGGTAATCCTCTTTGATGATTTATGAAGAGAACTTAGCTGTTTGAGAATGGATAAGATAAATCCTTCTCTTTACGACGACTAATGTTTATCAATGAATCCATCCCGGCCGTCGGTTATCGGGACGTTCCTACCTATCCCTATGCCTCAAGCAACGCACTACTTTTTACATGCACACATGCAGTAGTACACTCTACTATCTAGTCTATTGATGAATTGCACCAAAATATTCTTTCATAACACACTCTCCTGAGATGTAGGAGTCTCGGCTCGGTCTGGGGTCATAAGACACTATGAAATATTATGACACAGTCGACTGTAGCACATAGGTAGACATTTTATGCACTCCTTCTTCCTACATTATTACTACTACTAATAATAATCTTACGTTTCCCATTCTTGTGTGTTGCAACGATGTTATACATCTGTATAGGGCTGTTAAGTATTACTAAATAGGTATGTAAGTACTATGTTTTCAAAATTAATGTACTTAAGAGTGTTCTATTACTATCATAATACTAACATTAGGCTACCACTGCGCGGCAGTTTCTCTTTACATCTTGAGCAATGCATTAGAATTTAAGATGCTTGGTTTCCTCGTAATGTGCAATATGCATCATTATTAATCTTAAATACTTACAGGTTGTACATTTCCATCCGTTTCTAATCGTCAACCATAAACCTTATCGCTGTTATAGTACACAAATAATACGCTCTGTTTCGATTAACTCTTTTTTCCTGCGGGCCTAATATGTAATGTATCCACTTAAATGTAGACTATGTTTTTATTTCTGGCCAAAGCCAAATTGCTGCCTTTGAAAATTGACTTTTCATAGTTCTGAACGATTTTTTATGTTGAGATGTCATATCTTTATGACTTATGTATGTATAAAAGAAAGAAAAGTATTTTTAACCATCTTTTTATAACAGGCTTTTTTGCAATTCCTACTTCTTTGTGGTCTATTATGTTATTGTACTGCATACTGCATTCGCGCCTACATGTAAGTACATGTAAGTGCGATTTGTTTTGTATTGAACCACCGTTTGCATTAATGCACACGGTACCTAAATGGTTGACACATTATGGCTGAAGAAACCGTATGAGTAATTTCGTAAACATTTTCACACGACAAGCATTTTAACTGTGGAGGCAAATATCGTCAATTTTATGAGTTTAATTAAGGATTCCATGTTGTCCATTGATCAATACTACATCGATGTTATATTAAATCACATTGAAAAATGTCCACAGCTTGATATGTGAGCTATAAAAAATTGAGTTTATTTTGGTACGGGAGTGTTTTAATCTGCGTTCGAGATTAATCGAGTTGTAATGCAGACACAACGGTAGCTGTATGGAAATGAAAAGGAACTGAGAGAGAGAAAGTCAATGGTAATACTGTATAGATAGACTAATGATAAGAAATATTGGTTGGTAACTAGAAACGAGGATCAAAAGTGTATAAATGTTTGTATAAGAAGTAGTATAAAAAGTGTAAAGTAAAAGGTGCTTAGTTAAAGGGCAAGTGGAGTAAGAAAGGAGTGAAAAGATGGTTGAAGAGATGTACAATTTGTCAAAGAAGTTTTTTGTATAGTAGCTGAACCACAGCAGCCCATTAGTTCCAAGAGCTTAACCTGAAAACCTTGGAAAGTTTACTTCTTCTAAGTGAAAGTTTCATCTGTAAGTAATATCGGGTAGGAGAGGAGGACACGTTGCTTTGAAGGTTGTGGAAGGAAGGGGGAAGGTGAGTGACGGAATGTGAACTGTAATAGAACTGCGGATTTTCATTTCATTTCTGACTTGACAGAGTCGAAAAATGAAGATAGACAGTCTGGAGCGGCAGTGTGACAACTTTATTGTGGAACTCCAAAGTGGGTTTCCTTCCACGGTGCCCACTTTAGCGAAAATCGGAGAAAAGATCTGTCCGTCTGTTTCTAGTGGCAGGAGCAGTAGCTGCAGCGGGAGTTTGTCGGCGAGAAGACAATGTAAATTGTGTAAGGTGAGGAAACTAGCCTTCTTCATTTCCGTCTTTGCCACTTGTAATGGATGGAATTCGATCCCGTTTATTTACAAGCCAATAGCCGAAACTGGGAACAGGGAAAGAGAGAGAGAGTCAGTAATTGACTCTCTCTCCCGTATCTGTGCAAACCAATATGCAAGGGCTATCAATGTGATTAAGTTCATTCTCTGTTTCTGTTCCACTCTGTTTACCATGCAACAAACAGCTCCTTATTCCATGGTGTTTGAAAGGAGGAGAAAGTGGCTATTCTCCATCTCTGCTGGAATGTAAACTATGAATAATTCAGAAAATCGATTGAAATGTAATGTTACTCTTTATGTATACTCAGAGAGTTGAGGAGGAATCGGATCAAGATGACCTCTGCTACGGCTGTTCAAATATTTCCAAAGAGATGGTAAGCATATAATCTATACTAGTGTACTATATATGGATATATATATTTCATTTGTCGTATGTATAGAGAGCGAGTGTGGAGAGACAGGGAAAGTTGTTATATTATGTATGTCTGTCTGGGAGTGTATGGATGTAATGTGTATCTTCCTGTGCTATTTTCTGTCTCAATGCTATCGTATCGTAAGTATAAGACGACAGAGACAGACTCATTGCTCTCGATCACTTGGATCCCATTTACCTCATGCAACATTCCTTCCTCTCTTCAACTAAACTAAAATAAACTAGACGATTCCTTTCAGCAACTTCAGTTTTCAAAGTGGACAGACTGACAAGACAAGGAGTACGGAATAGCAAAGCAATTCAAAGAAACTTGTTCTCTTCAGCTTCAATAACCATCCTTATCTACACTGCAATGTCTTATCTATTTACTATCTACCCTCCTTGTCTCACTCTCCATGCTCAAATATAATATAATGGCAGGAGGACTCAAGGAGTCTTACCTCGTACCTGTAACTGTCGTGAACATTTTCTGTCTCAGTCTTGACTTTTTCCTTACCTTACGACCTCCTTGACTCCCATTCTTGCCAATAATACATACAAAATGCAGTCAGACAGACTACACACAATAAATGCAGTGAGATTGGAATTTCATGCATAGTACCTACAGAGTTTTTTGTACTTTCTTTGTGGCACTCTTGATTTCAGTGTCTCTATTTTCCTTTATTGCGAGACTGAACTTTCCCTAGTGATAATGACTATCTGTCTGTAGCATCGGGAAAGTATAAACTGGAATGTATGTAACGTTACTTTGAACTGTGAGTATATATATGTACAATTATTTTGTTCCCTTTGCAGAAAGAGCCTGAACTGTTGAGAAAACTTATTGAAGACAAACAGGAAGATTGGGCGTAAAAGGGGAAAGGACAAGGTTTGAAGTGGAACTTTTCTTGTTTATGGTGCTAGAATGAAATGAGTTTGTGAAAAGAAATTCACGGTGCATCAACAAGAACAAAACAGGATTTTATTGTCTTTTCAGCTTGAAAAGAGATGTCTTTACAATAAAATGTCTTTTCGAGTACGTAACTATTTGCTATATATAATATAATATAATATGATACACCTATTTTATCAATCTATCGTATGGATAGGTAGATAGCTTAGAACTTACAATACATTTACGTAACATTACACAAGAGAACGTTTTGTATCTGTAATTATATTTCTTTGTAGGCATGTTTTTAGCTTCTACAGATATAGTTTATTTACATAGATTTCAGCTTTATGCAGTTTGTCTTAAGATTTAATACTATTATCTGTAAACTAAATCCAACCGACTCTGGCTGGTGGACTCAAAGTAAACATCTAAATTACAATTAGCTTGCTCTGAGAAGTGAAGTGAACTGAACATGAATCCCAGTTGTGTTGTTGAATAAACAAAATGTCTATATTGAAAACATCGGCTCTTTGTATTCTTATTTACATATACAGATACTTACTTACTAGTACACTACAGCTTCACTCACCTCCACACACACGGCACAATACAAACCCCATCAAATTTACAACGCAGTGCAAATGTAACTCACACACGAGAACAAGTAGTAGATATTCAGAAATGTTACAGTATAAGTAACGAAAGCATTCAAAGTCAGATTTACACAAACTATATAGATACCTAACTAACCAATTTACATAAACAACACTAAGACTTTCGCTACGCTACACTAACGAAATACACTGGAGAGTAGAATAGTTTCCGACTCGTATTGTTTAGGTCCTAACACTATAAATGTCTTCTCTTTTTGTCTATTGTATTCTGGTCTGGTCTCAGTATCA
Source organism: Tomocerus qinae (assembly GCA_020055645.1). Classification (NCBI taxonomy): domain Eukaryota; kingdom Metazoa; phylum Arthropoda; class Collembola; order Entomobryomorpha; family Tomoceridae; genus Tomocerus; species Tomocerus qinae. The sequence continues at coordinate 13,878,020 of CM034547.1, read as the reverse complement.
ACATTTCAATCAAGTATACTCACGCTAAAGTTATTATACGTCTATTATTTCCCCTTTTCACAATTACAATAATATAGAGCGACTCTACCCATTCTTTCTTTGTCTATAAATCCTAAGAGCCCTTTTAAATTACATTTAGATTCATATCTCTACATACTCACACAGTACAATGCATCTTCTTCGCTATCAGTAGACTTTATCTAATGATAAAGTACTTCACATAATATTTGTTCAATTAGGTAGCTAGTCTTCTTCATGTCTATCAACGTGAGCTTAAAATTACACGATCTGAATACCAAATGTCTCATCATATGTTAAAATGTGAACTGAATATGCTAGCTTAATTGACAAATAGACAACCAGCTCTCTATCGTATTAGATTCACACTTCTGTCTCGTGTCAAAAATTGAATCAAAGAATACCCATTCATATCAAAGTCTAAATATACCTATACAGTGTAAAGTGTACTTAATCTATACAATTGCAATTCCTGCATATGCTATTTGTATTCTTAGAAAATGGGAGCTTTCAAATTCCATGCACGTTTATGTACCTATGTTCTCACCCTCTCCCTTCCCTCTTTCAATCTTCTCTGCAGCCGAATACACAAACACGTTGCAATAAATGTTTTTTTGTGCAATTATTCTCTATTCTTAGTTAGTGTACCTGCTTGACATACTGAAAGGAACATAATAAAGCTCCCTAGTCACTCAATTATTATGACAGACAGACATGCATTCAATTTTCACTAGGCTTATCCTATCACTCACTTTACCTACAATGTAAATCCCTATACTAATACCGATAACTACATTTAAGCACCACATCCTAGTGGAGTCCATTACATAGAATACTTTCTTTGTAATCAATGCAATAGAGTTACTGCAATCCTTGAGAAAAATCTTGACCAGCAAGAGATGCAATCTGCTTCCTTGTGTACTAAATCAACATTTGATCCGAATCAAGCAAGGCATGTCTTTCACAGATAAGTAAATCAGTAGAAAACTCCTCGTTACTCGCTCTCCCGTTTTCAAGCACACACCAAATACGTCTCTATATAATATAAATAGAATAATGATCATGGGATACATAAAAATCTGTTTACATAACATTAGACTAGCAGCTCAATTTGAATTACAGACTCTCTCTGCATCTCTTCTCCCCTCGTTTCTTTTTCACGTATACAGTACTACTTTGTAATTTCCTGCAACATACAGTGAACATAAAAACACAGCTACCTAATCACTTCTCAGTTAATAATAATTGTCTTTGATTCTGTAAGTTTAGTACTATCTGTAGGTAATACTATGATATTTTATACATACCTTAAAAAACAATATATTTACAATGAACTGATCCTTATTAGCCTGTAGCTACTAATTAAAACTAATTAATAACATTGAAGCAGAGCAACAGAAAGAGATAATCTTCAACAGAGTATAAGTGCTTATTTACTAATAGACAGATAGCAGTTGCACAAGGTTCTGTTCTTAGTCACGTCGAAAATTGGACGAACTAATTAATTCACTGTAATACATAACTTATTAATTAGCCCATTCTATCCAGACCCTTATTTATCTATATTGCTATGTTTAGCTCCATTAATTACCCCTTCAAATCTACTTACTTCAGAGCCAAAGAATATTCTAGTAACCTTTACGAGTAAGAGTAGATTCACCAACAAATTAATTCCCCTACAACAACATAGAGTTCTAATTATATAAAACAGTGTAACTTAAAAATATCTAATTACTATTTTAATTACTTCGAATAACTAGCTTACTGAAAAAAGAGGCACAGTGTAATAAACTCCCAAACTAATACTGCAGTAATAGCTTCACAGGTTTGCTGCATCTGTATTGTTGAAGAGGATAAGGGACATTGCATCTTGGCAAATTCAGCGTTGGCTGAATCCTTAGCAGTAAATATAATTCGACTTTTATAGGATGAGTTGCTACCTGTTCAGTTTTAGGTAGACATGAAGAGTGTACTTGAATAAAAGTTAAAATGTGTAGAGTATCTAGAAGTGTCTAACAGTTAAATCTGTTTCCTTCCCTATTTTCTTTACAAAATACAGGGAGTACAATAATATGTAGACTGGATATGAGACAGAGACAGGTATGGTTAAATAGTTTCCTTTTTCATAAGGAACAACAACAAAGTTATCTTACACGTACATTTTTTACCATATCACACAATTAACTAAAAACTTAACGTTATTTACAGGCTAAAATTACTAATGGGTTTAAATACTTTTAGTTATACATTCTATGTACAGTAGTTTACTTACAGATAGACTTAGATACGTCATAACAATATTTACTAATTAATTATACACATTATACTATTTATATGTAGTAAAGAGTCATATTGATATTCCTTTCCGCTCCGTACCACTGAAAACAAAAAGATTCTGCGATTTTAAAGTTTCGTTTACGTTAACGTTACGTTGTACAATAAAATACATAGTTACGATTACGATGACATAATTAGTTATTGATTGATTGATTGTTTTGCTAAAAGCCTTTTCGCTACTTCTTTACAGTTCGTCCTGTTTTTGCGGTGCGGCGATATGTACAGTGTACAGTTTACGTATATCTACGGATCTTAGACAGCTTAATTAGACTTTAGAATCCAGGAGTAACATGTAGACACGGATAGTGTTTCCGACAGTAATAATTAGAATATATTAATAGACTATGGTAGTAGTAGTATATAGGTATTTATAATTAGATTGATAACAGTATAATTATGTAGAGTAGTCTGATCTGGTCCTGCTGTTGTGGTGAGGCGGAGGGCGCTTAGGGCATGGAAATCATCACACCGCACAGCTGCAGACACTTAATTATCCTTCTTCTTTCTTTCTCTCCCACACTCATTTACTTTAAACGAGGTTCGTCTAGCTAATTTTAATTATTTTGATGGTGACTACTCGCAGTTCTCCGTCTCTATTATACTGCACGAAAGAATAACAACTAAATAACTATACAGGACAAGGACTAACAAGTTAACTAACTAACAATAAGTGCACTATTATGTACGTAGGTATAGCTGCATTGTATTCCATTTCATTACACATTCATTTCTTGTCTCAAGCTCCGAATTCTGTCTGTCTGCTGTAGAAAAAGGTCAAGATGGGCACAATTAAAAAGGAGACCGAATATTCTAGGCATTTCTTGTTGTGTTATTCTTGTCAGTTAACAAGATTCGTCAGTTTCTACCCAATCCTCTGAAGCCCATGCAGGCATTTTCGTCTCAAATCCCCAATCTGGGCCCTAGGGATCACAAAATAAAAACAAACATAATGGTTATGAGCAACGTTACACTCGGGTTCATTACACATTTAAGACGTTCATTACAGTTAATGGTTATTAGAATTAATATTGCTCTTCCTACGGTTTTCAACGCTTTTCTCAACTAACTCCACATCCCCACTTATGTTTGTAATGTCAATGTCTCTACATATCTACCACATTACATGATCCTTAAACATTCAGTTACTAAATCTGCTTCAACCTCCTAACCTCCAACTCTCTCTGTAAATAGATCTCATCCCGAGTTACACAATCATTATATCCGCAGATTTTCCCAGCATAAACATTCCAATTTAATTTAGCGTACTACTACAAATGACTTACGTAGTATTTCAAAGCGTGCAAATACATGACGAGATCTTTAGGCTTCGGGTCCCTGTAACGAACTTTGCACTCATAACAGTGCGGATCGTACGTCATTGCATCACTGCGGAAATTCAACGGGTCCGCGTTGTTGTTGTCAAGAGCTGAAGAGGAGATTGTTGGGGTCGAAGAAAGAACAGAGGCCGACTGAGATTGAGTAGATCCGCTAGAAGTGCTTTGAGGACTTCCACTTGTACTTCGACAAGACGAGGAGCTCAGACTCTCTTCGTCGCACGTTTGCGTCCCGACTGTCACTTTCCCTGGGGTGACTTGAACAGACTCTTCTACATTTGTCCCGGTCCCCATTTCTACCGTGTCTTTGCTTCCGTTCACGACATTGTTACCATCAGTGAGACTTTTAGGCTCCACTTTCACAGAAATTGTCGTTGTTTCCAACGAAGTGGTCGGTACAACTCCTGCAGCTCCGTTTTCAACTGGGCTTGTGCTATCACGTTGTAAATCACTGGCATTCACGTCTGACTCTCCTGCAGATGACATTGCAGGTGAAGAAGCGTGATTGTCACCCTGTGGAGGGCAAGGTGGTCCGAATATGTCCCCTGCCGGTCCTCCGGCGTCTTCCCCTTCTATTCCCAACCAATTCTCAGCGTTGTGAATTGAAATTAATTCTTTTATCAACTCCTCATCAGTTTTTCCCGTCAGACCTCCTTTTCCTTTCTCTGGTCCGAATACTGCATGATTGTACAGAGGATCGTTCACTATCGGGTATCCTAAAAACAAGAATTGTCTCACTTAGTCCTCAGTTTACAACATTTTACCCTCTTCCATATATATCCACACTATTTCACACCACTCCTAATTCTCACAATTCTGTCTTTTCACTTTTTCATTACTCATTATTCTTTCCTCCAATCCTTAACACGACAAAACCATATGTGACTCCTACTACCCTAATAGCCCCTTCTTCAATAACATTTTATCTTCACCAGTGAAACAAATGTTGTTTTCCCAAACATAAATACTTAAGTACTCTTATAAACTAGGGACACCTGCCTTAGCTATGAAATTGAAATACGAACATTACATATACTTAATGAATTTTGTACACTGTAACGAAATGATTTTAGTTACATGAAAACAATACTCTAACTATAAAGTACAAAGCAGCAAAGACTGCTTTATAATAGTCCCATAATAGCAAAGACTGCCTTATAATAGTCTTTATAATAGTCGGGGTCGGGGATAGTGTCTAGCCAAACTGACATCAATAAAGAAAATATTAAAGCCGAAATTAACCCTTACCGAAGCACTTTCTATTTGCACCAATTAAATTAGTTCAATCGTAGCGCACAAGATTTTGCTATCGTAGGCTAATTAGGGAATATTATTAAGACATTCATGTTGATCTCTGGGCTTAATTGAAAATGCAGGCAAAGGATAATCACAATGGAGTAAATACCACCTAATTTAATTACATACCAAGATATTGAAGATGAACACGAATCTGATGCATTCTTCCGGTGTGAGGTTTGGCAACGACGACACTGGTTTTTCCATTGGAACTCAATTTCTTGAATGTTGTTCTGCAATCTTTTCCTTCCTTGGAGACCTTGCAAACTCCGATTTTGTAGCTGACCACTTCAATAGGCTCCGCACATTCAATTACCTCGCTAGAGTTAAAAGTCAAAATTTATGTATGAAAACCCAGTAAAGAAGAAGGGAAGGAAAAGCTGTGGTAATAATAACAGTTAGATAGTGGCGGAGAAAGGAAAGCAGAGAAAGTAGAACGCAAAACAATCTGTGTAAGCACTTTTACTTTCTCTTTCACATAAAAGATTACCACTAAGATAAATATATACAACTGCCAACATCTTTAGGAAAACCATAATCACAAGGCACAAGGAGGGAAAAACAGTTATAGCTTTTAAATTACATGTAGGAGAGAAAGGGAGAGTGAAAGTAAAATCATAAATAATGTTTACTACACCGGAGAAAGTGGGGAAAAAGAGAAAGTTGAAAAAGCGTTTAGGAAGTTAGGATTCTATGGCCAGATCTCAGTGTGAGAAGAATAAGAATGAGTTCCTGGTCCGTGACCAGCGGCTTCCGGAAAGGAAAGTAACAATATAGAAAAGCAAGAGACTCATCAATCAATTAGCAATGGAGTCTCAATCCCAAACTAGTCCTTTCATTATACTCATGCAGTGTTGATTTGACTTTGACTGAAACAGGAAAAGGAAAGACAAAACCCCAAACTTTCTTCCAAAAGATATACTATGGATTATTTCTCACTCTATTATAAGACAAGACTAAAACCTATTTATAAAATGTCGACCACTCTACAGGGTCCGAGGAAAGTAACGCTTACTATTTTCTCCAATTAAACAAAAAAATACAAATTTATTTAAAACCATTTGAAAAATTTTCCTAATTTCAAAAGTGAAATATTTCCTTTCTTCCCATTTGTAAAGCATTTATAATAGAGTGAAAAGTTCTATTTTAAATAATAATTATATTTATATGGTGAAAGTAGTATAAGACCCCTCTTTTTCGTTTAGCAATAAGAACACGTAAATACACTCGGAGAAAACAACAATAGACTTAGAACATAAAGCCAACGTTTTCTTATACAAACACTGTAAGATACATACTTTCTCCACTTTCACAAGCATCATTGTGCATTGGCAAATATTCTTGGATCTGTATTGAAGAAAGTTTTTTATGGTGTTAGTATGCGAAAAGAAAAAGTTCCATATGTCATTGTATTTCTGACGGGCTGTATAGACGTTTAAGAAAATCTATAGAGAAAGTCGTCTTATATTAAAGTGCGTTATTTTTTCCGGTTTCGTTCAGTTGCAATGTGATTGGATGTCAGTCAGTGAAGCAATGAGGAAAGTGGAGTTAAAAAGAAAGCATGGACAAAGAAAGAAATTCCAAGAGTAGAAGTGAAGTGTGAAGCGTTGACTTACTCCGGGAACTCTCCTTCGACTCTGCACACATATTCTTTGGACACGAGACGATTACGGATTTGTTGTTCCATTTCCCTAGCTTTTTTTGGACTGCGACCAAAAAGAAGAAGTCCTGAAGTAAGTCGATCCAAGCGATGAATTGTTCGTAGGTTCTTCAACTGGTGCTCCTTCGCCAGAATGAAAACGACTGTGTTGTGCCGGTAGCGACCACATGGGTGAACCTAAACGACATATCAATACACAAATCATCTCCTTGTAATCCCAATTTTTCTCCATTCCACAACAAACAAACACACATAGAGAAAGAAATTGGCCTCCAAACCGTCATGGTCATTGCAGACAAAAACCAAAAATTCAAACCAGATCCTTTTCCATCCTTTTATTTTACAGATAAGCCTGACTTGACTTGGGATGAGATGACGAGACTTGGAATTGGAAATATTCCATTAGATTTTACATAGTCGACGTCGTCGTTTGCATTTAGTTATTAACTTTACGACTTGGATACGACATCGACGAGGACATCGACATAGGTAATAATATCATTAATATACCTTCCAAACAAATAGAAAGCTTCTAAAGCTATATATACGCAGATTATTTCAAAGGATTTTGATTCCTATATACAAGTATACCAACTCACTCTCCAGAAATGACCATGTACTTAGTTCGAATAGGAAAATAGCCAAAAAAACTAAAGAATCTTCAATGGGTAGCAACAAGAGAGCATCTACCGTTTTTTCTTCTTGTGTAAGCAATGCATATGAAATATTAGCCATAAAAGCCACTTTCCTTCCTTCCAAAGGATCTACTTACGTAGCATTACACATTACGGATGCTTTGCTTTACCTTTCACTCATACTTTCTATATACATATCCACAATACTCGAGCAACGGCAAAACTACAAGTACACTTCAATCCAATCGTAATCGTAGCTCTTTTTCTAGTCCCCACGGAAAGTTTTTAAAACTACTCAGCAGTTTATATGCAAATAAAATGGGCGACCTTATTCTGTCTACTGGCACTCCACTTCACATCATTTTATACGAATTTTACTTTTCTACAGACTTTACTTCTTTGCATACAAGACACGATGATTCAATTAGACGTATATCAGCCGCATGCACTCTCCAAGGAACTAGTACGTGTATATGCAGCTAGAATTAAACAGCCAACTCTCTTCAAATTTTATATCGCTCATTAATGGATATAATATTATAACTATTATACTTGACTGCTTATGATTTAAACTGAGTATAAGAAGCTTGCATACAGATTTTCTTACAAAATGGTAGCAATAGTACTTAATACTTTGTTATAATTATTTATATCATAGAAAATAATAGATATTGCTACAATCTATGTACATTATGAAAACTAAGCTTCTTTTATAACAATGCCAATTTCCACAGAAAAGATAGAAACATATTTATACTATTATTTCCTGTTATTTCGAATACTCTTGATTATACAATCGTCATATGGCATAACTATCTTCTTTAATCCTATAGAAGACTGCTAAGTATGATTTCCTTCCTGCCTCTGTTCTGCATTATACACACAGAGAGAACGAGACCACAGTATAAATATTATCATTCTTAATGGTTTCGTTCATTAATCAAAAGGTAATGCTAGTAAATTCTTTAGAAAAGCAGGAATGAAAAACTACTTTCTTTGTACATTCCCAGGAGTTGAATACAAACATACTAACGAACAAAGTTTTCACTGCCATTAACCATAGTGCTCTGCTATAGACAACTATCAATCTAGGGGCAAGTAATCCATTCGTAGTTATATGCGTAATTAGCATGCTTCGAAGATTTACCACTACTTATAGCTTCTATTAATGGATATGTATTTATACAGCAGACACTCGTATTATATTACACAAGTGTACTTCACTACTTCACGTATGTAGAAAGTCACCGTCGCAAACTTCCCCTAACCATTGTAAATGATTTACAAATCGTGTTCAAGCAGCAAGACTTTCAGCAGGATCAAAAATAATTCAATTACTTAATATAATGAGCCTTAATATATTGCTATTGATCAGTTAAAGTGCATTTTGACTAATGATATCGGGAAAGAATTGGCCAATTTATTTTGGATTGGGTTAGATGATTTTTTAAATACCTACATTATTTCAATTTCGTCGATTGGCTTCCTTTTTTAGACAAAGGCTATAGAAATCAGATTTTCGGAAAATGAGTTTGCAGTAAAGTGACAAAAGATAAAAAGCGCAGGTGCTTTTTTCCTGCCACTGATTTTCGAGGAATAAGGTCGTCAGATATTGCGAGACAGAAGAGAAGATTCGGAGAATGAAGTCTTACTTCACAACTTGCTAAAAATAATCATTCTCTACAGTTTCATAATGTTGAACCGAAGGTAACTCAGTAACTCCATCCTCGTCTAGCTTTCTTCGAACTATGTACATACATACATAGCTGAAGAATGACTATGTTTAATAACACTCCATCAGGTATATTAGTCACCTTGTAAAATATTGCCTAGTTGTGTGTAAGATGTAGACTGAAAGATCTAAATGAGAAACACGATAAATTCAGCGTAAATATAATATTCAGGGTGAAAGGGCAATGTATAAGATTTTTGAGAATTGTGTCTGAAGGAAGAAAGGACTAATCATATTTCCTGAGACACGTAGGAAACGAGAGTAACCAGGCAGACATGTAAGTTTTCATTTCTATTCTACAAGGTCATAGTAGCTACATGTCCACTGGCGAGATGACTTTATTTCAAGTGTTCAAAGAGTACGGAGCTAGGTACTAGATAGGTAGAGAGGGAAGGAGAGAAAGCTGTCAAAAGCGGATGTAGATGAAAGTACACAATTTACGTAAGAAGGACCGCCTTGTCTATTTTTGCTTCAAGAGACAGATTTCCTTTCTTGTTCCTCCTCTGTTGGTCTGACAATGAGAAAGAGATTCGAATTGAAGTAAGACAGCTTTTTAAAAGGAAATGGGAGATGCGAAACTAGCCGAGGAAAGCTTCTCTCCAGTCACTAAGTATACCCAAGGTTTACTTCTAATCCTAAGTACCGTACTCTATCATAGCATACAATGCTTCCAGCACGCCTCCCTCCTCCTTTTCTTTTGGGATACTGATCCATAGCAAGCTATTACACTTCTATATATCTAAATCTAACGGCACACTTGAATTGATACATTTCTCCGGATATTTCTCAGTCCAGTCATTCCATCATAAAAGACTAATCGGAAAGCAGCTGGAAATGAAAACGACTACCCCACTTTCTCTCACTACATCACTCTAAATAACATAACAATTCACTTTTATATCTATAAATGGTAGCTGTTCAACTTTCAAACAACATTCATGGCTACCTAATCATGTTATCGATCACATAGCCAACCTAATCTCAGCCGAAAGATATTTTTACCGACAGATCCACTCTTCTCTTTTGTTTCAATAATAACAACACTAAAAAAGAAAGATTTTCCTTTGCCAAGTTTTTCAAGAGTTTCAACTACAAAGAAAAAAATATCCGCGATACATCACTGAATTCAAAATACACAACTCCGAGATACAGTTATTTAGCTACAGAAATAAAAAAAGAGTTTCCTCCAGCAGATACTCGACATTCTTATTCAAAGTTAAGAGAATGTCTGTACGAATGTCGTCAGTGTATCTGTATGTCTAGTCGGGTATACGACAGATGGAATGCAAGATGTAACTGTCAGAGAATTCTTTTTTCAACATGTAACTATGTGAAGTATGAAAGCAATAAAACTCAAAGAGCGACCCAACACAAATATGTGTCAGATTCAGAGTATTAACAGAATATCTAGGTCTCTGAAGTTACTTATGATATAAAGAGACAAAACACAATTGGTTTGGAACGTGAGATCTTCCAGAATCCTTATATCTTCTTAACCAAAAAATAACGCTACTATTTGTCAACATTCAATAAAGACAAGTCTCTGTAAAATCCTCGTAAATAAATATCCTACAAAATGTGCACTTAAAGAAATACAAATAATATTATACGAGGAAATCTACTGCGACAAGGAGTAATACGATATAGTAAAATATGATTTAAAGAGCACTACTATTTATAGCTTTTGAGGTTCGTGATGTAATTCTGCTTCTCCTTACCTACTAAAGATTAAAATAGTTGTAAGTAATGGAAAACAAACACCCACTCGAATAGAGTCATGTACTTCATCTAGCCTATAGCTAAATTAAATTATATATACTAACTGGATTGTTTATAAGACATCTCCCTGAACAAGTCTCTACCGATAATAATAATATTTTGTAGAGTAGCACTAAGTAACGATAACTATAATGACGAACGGTAACAAAAGAAGGAAAGAAGTACACTTGACTCATGTCATAAGTAACCCCTTGGGTAAAAAAAACTCTTTTCCAGAAGCCATAGAAAATCGCTCATGCATTCCATTGAATTTTTTCTAATAAGACTGTAGAGGAAAAACACCCGGGGTTTATTTCTTATAGCTAAATGTCTTATGAGTCTCCAATCTAACAAACAATAACAAACAGTAGAATTTTCAATGCGAATACTAAATATCGAAAGAAAAGTCAATATGATGCTAGGGGAAGCTCATTCCTGAAAAATGATAAAGTCTCGTCTCTTTCAAGGACTTGAAATGCAGCAAGTGTTATGAGAAATGTTTGTTCGCCCAGCGACTCTGAACAGAATACTAATGCTGATTTCCCACAACGCTACACATACTTACAAAACAGAAAAAGCGTCGTAAAACGCAATATTCTACTGATAAAGTAACACAACTTGACATGATGATAGTGTATAAACCAATTTATATACAATATCATCATTCCAACTCAACTGAAAAAGTAGTATCAAAATACTAGTACACATTTACGTTATAAAAAAACATAAGGGGAATTGAACATATTTTACAACCCCGTAATAGCAAATAAAAATGATATCTAGAACACATTGCGTGTCCATCAATTCCATTCTCCAATATGTTGTGATTTTCCTTGCATTTGCCAGTGAAAATATTCAATAACTTTCTTCTTTTCCAAAATCCATTTCTTCAGGATACGAACACACCAAAAAACAACACACCTATTCTGTTTGTTACTGACTGACAATCAGCAAACATACATAAGACAAAGACAAACCTGACTTCGGACAGAAATCTGACTATTTATTTCATGATAATCGGAGGAATACAAATGTACGTCCTACCGCGAGGAGTAAATCTAATCAACTGACTTATTTCTAACATTTTCCCTTACTTGTTTGCTAATCACAGATAAAACATATAAAATAACACAACACAAATAATATAACAATAATCTCCTTGGAGCCAATTCCTGTTACTCAGCCACATCACTTTTCCCCGTGAAAGAACTGTCCGTTCTTTCCACTAATCTTGTTGGCTCCACGTCCAAGATGCATATTTTTACCACAGGTCTCCGGAAGATCCCAAATGATGTCTTTACATCTACAACGCGTACAACTCCGTCTTCCCCTGGGTGAACAGCGGACACGATACCCCTTGGCCAACTATTTCGGAATAGGTCTCCGTCAGCAATCAACACTAGATCTCCAATTTCGACATTCTTTTTCTGCTGATGCCATTTTGTCTTTCTAGTTAATGTTGGGAGATATTCTCGCATCCATCTCTTCCAGAAATGGTCTGCCAAACGCTGTGCTATCTTCCACTGTTTCCTTAACACCAAATCGTCATCAGAAAATCTTCCAAAAGTTCCTCGAAAAGTAGCTACATTAGATGTTCCCATCAAAAAATGATTGGGGGTAAGACTTTCCGATCATTCGGATCCACAGATACATGTGTTAATGGTCTTCCATTGACAGTTGCTTCGGCTTCAGCAAACAACGTCCGTAGAACTTCGTCCTTAGTATTTCTTTCCTTTAGAATTGATCCTAGAGCAATCTTGACAGATCTGATCAACCTCTCATAGCTTCCTCCAAAATGCGGACCTGCCGGTGGATTGAAATGCCACTCTATCCCTTTTACAGCTAAGTTAGTCATAATCCTGTTTTCATCCAAATCCTTAAGAGACTTCTTTATTTCATTACTTGCTCCACGCAAGTTAGTTCCATTATCAGAATATATTTTATTTGGATAGCCACGTCTACTAATCATACGTTGAATAGCTATGATCGTGGAATCGGTGGAAAGTGAATGTGCAACTTCCAAGTGAATTGCTCTTGTAGTAAGGCACATGAAAATCACCCCGTACCGTTTTTCGCTTCGTCTCCCGACTGTTACTTGCATTGGTCCAAAATAGTCCATCCCGCACGTAGAGAATGGGTGTAAACAAGAGTTTACTCGAAAATCCGGTAACATACCCATTTCTGGCATGACAGGTCTTGCTCTCTTAATTTTACAAAACTGACAGTGATTCCACACACTTCGAATAGCTGACCTCATGTTTAAAATCCAATACTTTTGTCTCATTTCATTAAATACGAATTCTTGTCCATTGTCACCAGCAAATTCATGATAACACTGAATCAACAATCTTGTCATAGGATTTTTCGGATCCAATATAATTGGGTACTTTGTGTCACCAACGATTTCCTTTGCTCTGGAGATTCGTCCTTTAATTCTTAAAATCCCGAATTCATCCAAAAACGGTGACAAAGTGTAAATCTTGCTTGACTTTGGAATTTCTTTTCCTTTCCTCAGTAATTCAATCTCGTCATGAAAATTCTCCTTCTGAGATTTTAAAATCTGATATCGCTCTGCTTTTCCATATTCCTCTACAGTCAATGGAGACAAAGTCAGTGGTTTCTTCTTTATTTTACATATGCAATTAAAAACAAATCGCAAAATCCATGCAGTCACACGTAACAATTTTTTCCAAGATGAAAATTGTATTGCATCTGGAATTACTTGCTGTTGATGATGAATTAGATTTAAAAATTCCTTCTTGAGTTCTAATTCTTCGAGTTTACATTCTTCACCATTACATTTTGCAGATAATTTCCATTTCTCTTCAGACTCCAAGAGAAAGCTTGGACCTGTATACCAACGATAATCGCTCGTAAACTCACATGGTTTATTGTCCCTAGTAGACTCATCAGCCACATTTTCATTTGTTGAGATCCAATGCCAATTTTCTACGTTGGTCAATTCGAGAATTTCTCCAATTCTATGCGAAACGAAAGGTTTATAAGTTCGGGCATCGGAATTCAACCAGCACAGAACCGTCTTCGAATCTGACCAGAAATATACATAACTAAATGTTATTTCATGATTCTCCTTTACAGATCTTGATAATCGACTGGCCATGACAGCTGCCTGTAGCTCCAGTCTAGGAATAGACATTGGACGCAAGGGAGCTACTCGATTTTTAGCACAAACAAAAGACACATTTATTTCTCGTCCATTGCAAATCCTTATGTAGGAAACTGCAGAGAAAGCCTTCTCACTGGCATCACAGAACGTATGTAATTGTATTGAAATAGCCTTCTTCATGTTCACCGAATAGCATCTTGGTATTCTCATTTTTGAAATGCTTTTCAATTCCATTAGCCAAGATTTCCATTTTACATTCAACGAATCTGTCAGCTCATCGTCCCATCCAATGCCCGCTCTCCAGATTTCTTGCAGTAAAATCTTAGCTTTTACTGTAAAATGAGATAAGAATCCCAGCGGGTCAAAAATACTCATTACTGTTTTTAGTACTTGTCTTTTAGTAAGTCTTTGTGCTCCAGTAATAATATCCGACTCTACTTTGTTGAATTTACATAAAAATGTAAATACATCTGAGTTTGGGTCCCAGTGCATTCCCAAGATTCGTTCAACGGCCAAATCAGACTCCAAATTCATATCTTTCATCGAATCAGCTTTCAGATCTTCAGGAATTAATTTCAAAACTTCCTTTGAACTGCATAACCATTTTCTTATGGTAAATCCTCCTCTTTTGTATACCTCGATCACATCATTTATTAGATTAATAGCTTCCTCCTCTGTGTGAGTGCTATCAAGATAATCGTCCATATAATGGCGTTCCACAATTGCTTTAGCTGCCTCCGGAAATTCTTTCGCATGCTCCTTTGCATTGCGATTCTTGATTTCGGGCTTGATACGGAGATGATACTCCGCCAAAAATCATGACATCCATGACGTAAACGTCTGGTTTTCTCACTCTGTCCATGCCCCTCCAGAGAAAACGCTGAGCGAACAAATCTTCCTTTCGAATTAAAATCTGATGAAACATGTCTTGAATATCTCCGCTGAATGCAACAGATTTTTGACGAAATTTGTACAAAACGGCGGGTAAAGGGTTAAGTAAGTCTGGTCCCTTTAGCAATGAATCATTAAAACTTGTTCCATGATTCTTAGCAGCAGCATCGAACACCAACCTCATTTTCCCAGGTTTGTTTGGGTGAAATACTCCAAAATGAGGAAGATACCAGGTGGTGGAGGTTTCTTGTTTAGCTTCTTCTGCTGTCAATTTCCTCGCAAAACCCTTTCTTACATATTCTTCAATTTTCTCGCAATATTCTTTTGCTACATTTGCATCTCTATCCATTTTTCTCTCTTGTCCCTGTAACCTTTTAAAAGCTTGACATTTACTTTCTGGAAGAATTGGATTCTCTTCTTTCCAGAGTAGACCTGTCTCGAACTTATTCCCTATTCGACGAGTAGTTTCATTCATAATTGAAATTGCACGGGAATCCTCCTTGGAACACACAGAATGATTACTACTGATGTTCACTCCAAATGCTTCGGTTTTCCAACTCTCCTTGACTAATTCATGGAGAATTTCATCCTGGGGTTGTTGTTTATAAGTAAAAAATGTTATTTCTGGATCCACGCGAATTTTCAGCGGATTAACATTCCCGATCAAAGCCCATCCTAGTTTGGTTCGTGCAGCCACTGGACCATTCTTAGGACCTTCTACCACCTCTCTTGGAATAGTTAAATGAATGTTATCTAACCCAATAAGAATGGTTGGCTTGACATTTTTCATTGAGACAATAGGTATCTGCCGCAAATACTTCCAATGTTCACAGAGTTTTTTCGTATCAACGGTATGAAGAGGTAAATCCAATTCCTTAGTCGTTGCTACATTTTGCATAAGATATTCCTTATCATCATCCAAACCTTTAATGTGGATGCTAGTCCTAAAAGAATCTTCTTCCATTTTCGTACATGAATTGGCCCATTTCAAATGTAAAGGGTCCCTGAATCCTAAAGCTCCTATTTGCTTTGCAATTCTTGTATCAATCATCGTGACCGTAGAAGCATTGTCAAATAAAGCATATGTACTAACTTCTCCTTTAGGACCTCTTACAACAACAGGAACGACCATAAGCAATACTGTCTTTTCTACTAGTAAATGTAGTACATACTTCTTCCGGTTTCTTCTTTCTCTCCGATGAAGTAATTTATGGTGTGGAAATTCACATTGATTTACACCACAGCAAGATTTATTCCTGCATTGGGAAGTGTGGTGCCCAGGCTTCAGGCAGGAAAAGCATAGCTTCTTCTCTAAAACGAAGTTCCATCGACCATCTTCATCTTCTTTGGCAAACAACTGACAGTCATCAATTAAATGTTCTTTGCTACAAAATAAACATACTTGCTTGCCTCTCTTACTTGTCACCATCATGAATGGATTAGGTCGTTCAAATTTCTTATTTTTATTGAAATTTCCATGCTCAACTTTCTTTTCTGGTGGATGGAGATAAGGCATACTGACACAGCTCGCTCCATTTGAAACTTTTTCAATCCACTCGAGAAATCCTTCAGATTTACAGCCTCTGTCGAATCAAAAACTTTTTCCCCCCATCTCAAACGCAAGTGATCAGGGAGTTTTCCAACAAGCTCTTCCATGAGCTGAGGATTATATAAATGACCGATAGCTTTTTAGATTCTCCATCGTTGTTACCAGATTTCGCACAATGTTTGAGAATTCGATCAATTTTTCAAAATTCCCGTACTTTGGTGGTTGTAATTTTCTTTTGCTTTCTCGACTAGCACTTTTATGATGTACTCAGGCCGACCAAAACTGATTTCCAGAGTTTTTATAACTTTTTCAAGATTCTCCGGGACAATCATCATGCTAAGAACTGCTTCTTTAGCTTTTCCTTTCAGACATTTCTGCAATCGGTACATATTCTCTTCCTTTGAGAATCCACACAGTTCAGTTGATCTTCTGAATTGCGCGATGAAGTTTGGCCATTCCTCTGGATCACCAGAAAAATGTGGCAACTCCTTCCCAGTAGTCTGTCTGGCTAAAATCTTTTCCATTCCGGATTTTTCCGTTGAAACATTTAAATTCTGGACAATCTTTGCGAATTGATCCATAGACAATACTGGCATAGCATCTTTTAGGAGTATTTTCCTTTTCTACAAACGAATTTCTTGGAGGTTCATTGAATTCAGCCACAGATTTCCCAGAGACATCAGCAGGAGTCGATTTTTGCCAAGCATCGACTTTCTCCATAACAGACATGGGACGTTCCCGGCATAATGTTTCTCCCCATCCAGAAACATCATTCTCTTCCTCTGACTCCTCATCTATTCGTAATTTCTCCTGTTGTAGACGCCTGGCTACATCCTTTTTCGCCTGAGAAATTTTTCGGAGTTTTGCCTCCAGTTTGAGAGCATCCTCCTCCTGTTGCAATTTTGAAAGCTCTTCAGCAGCTTTCAAGTCTGCTTCAAATCGCCGCCTGCTTCTCTCCGTGGTTGTGGTGTGACAACTTCGGCCGCTCTTGCTTCCCACTGCAGCAATCCTGAAATTTTCATCCATTGGTGCTGGCGGCGGCGATGAAACTTCTAAAAGATTGACCATCTCTCCAGGTAAGGATCCACTTTCCCGTGCCAGGGAATAGTGCCACTCTCCGTAGCGCTTCGGCATCCTTCCTTCCGGAAAATCCGGTAACATACCCATTTCTGGCATGACAGGTCTTGCTCTCTTAATTTTACAAAACTGACAGTGATTCCACACACTACGGATAGCAGTCCTCATGTTTAAAATCCAAAACTTTTGTCTCATTTCGTTAAATACAAATTCTTGTCCATTGTGACCAGCAAGTTCATGATAATACTGAATCAACAATCTTGTCATAGGATTTTTTGGATCCAATATAATTGGGTACTTTGTGTCACCAACAATTTCCTTCGCTCTGGAGATTCGACCTTTAATTCTTAAAATCCCGAATTCATCCAAAAAAGGTGACAAAGTGTAAATCTTGCTTGACTTTGGAATTTCTTTTCCTTTGCTCAGCAATTCAATCTCGTCATGAAAATTCTCCTTCTGAGATTTTAAAATCTGACATCGCTCTGCTTTTCCATATTCCTCTACAGTCAATGGAGACAAAGTCAGTGGTTTCTTCCTTATCTTGCAAATGCAATTATAAACAAATCGCAAAATCCATGCTGTTATACGTAACAATTTTTTCCAAGTTGAAAAGTGCATTGCATCTGGAACAACTTGCTTTTCATGATGAATTACATTTACAAATTCCTTCTTGAGTTCTAATTCTTCGAGCTTACATTCTTCACCATTACATTTTCCATATAATTTCCATTTCTCTTCAGATTCCAAAAGAAAGCTTGGCAATCCTCCTCCTGTTGCAATTTTGAAAGCTCTTCAGCAGCTTTCAAGTCTGCTTCAAATCGCCGCCTGCTTCTCTCCGTGGTTGTGGTGTGACAACTTCGGCCGCTCTTGCTTCCCACTGCAGCAATCCTGAAATTTTCATCCATTGGTGCTGGCGGCGGCGATGAAACTTCTAAAAGATTGACCATCTCTCCAGGTAAGGATCCACTTTCCCGTGCCAGGGAATAGTGCCACTCTCCGTAGCGCTTCGGCATCCTTCCTTTATTTCTCCGGTCGCTGCATCTCCCGAGTCCCTCCGCACCAGGCTCACCGACGGATTTCGACATTTTGACAGTTTTTTCCACAGGACTGTTCTAAACAATAGCTCGAAGGACCAATGTTACTGACTGACAATCAGCAAACATACATAAGACAAAGACAAACCTGACTTCGGACAGAAATCTGACTATTTATTTCATGATAATCGGAGGAATACAAATGTACGTCCTACCGCGAGGAGTAAATCTAATCAACTGACTTATTTCTAACATTTTCCCTTACTTGTTTGCTAATCACAGATAAAACATATAAAATAACACAACACAAATAATATAACAATAATCTCCTTGGAGCCAATTCCTGTTACTCAGCCACACTGTTGTCTTCATCTTCTACAGAGCCGAAGCATCATATTTCGTTCTATAACCAATACCAGTAATAGTACAAAGTACAACAACAATAGATATGTAGAAACCTCAAAACTGCCACGAGCACAATCCGAATTCAAATGAAATACATTCATACGTCTCCTTCTCTCTCAATTCAACTAAATTCAACAGAGTACATGATGATTTTGATTTCACAGTCAAATAACCAAGTTTCATGTCTTCACTCACGTCAGACTTGAACTAAACTTAACTAAAATGGAGCCCATTGAAGATATGAACTCTTATACGATAGACCCTACAGCAACAATAAGACTTCCCTTGTCTTCACATTCTCATGTTATGTTGTCAGACTCTTTTGTATTTATGCATTCGACAGGATTTAATATGCTATTGCTATATATACAAAGTAACATCTCTCAAACAACTAGTATCTTTCTACAAAGGGAAATTACGAATAATATTTGCATTTTACATACAAAGCAAAGGTACACTAATCAGCTTCCAGCTTCCATCTTCATCCCAACAACTTATTTTCAACATGCAAAAAAGCACTTTCCAAGTATAAGCTCCTTTATTGTAATACCCTGCTCCTTCTCAAGATTATTTACAATAAAAAACAATTTCATCAGACTTGGTATTTAGGACTAGGGGTGCTGATGGTAAATACTTCATTCTACTAGGAATTCATAAGATGTAGAGATCAACTCATTCCAGTGTGTTATTTGAATTATGTTTCTACATTCTCCTTATCAGTTCCGCCATTGTTGCAACTTCAATGACTCGCAGCGCCTTCACTGAATAAATTGAATAGCACATGGAAAGTATGTAATGGAATTATGCTGTCCTATATTGCTTTTTGCAGTGTCGCGAACAGAAGAGGACGGTCTGCTAGATACAATCTTTTGCAAGAAAGTAATAAAAGGGGAGTACTATGCCCCAGTGACAGGACAACTGAACTGGACTGAACGCCTTGACAAGACAAGAAAAGACAGGGGCTCATTTCATTGCCCATTTACAGATTATCCATTGCAATTCCCTGCATTCCCTTGCCTCACTACAATTCTCCACTATACTATTTCATAGTTACACTAATAAAATATCATATACAATATAAGAGATAGTCTGTAGTAAATTCCCACGCGTTTTACCCAATTGTTTTTGAAAGTGTATCGTGCATGTGTATATCCATGAAGATAGTTTAGCGATTATAATAGCATTGTGGTACATAGACAAACGTCCTAGATTCAATTCAATAGACAATCATTGACTGACATGAGACATGTGCTTGCCTCCAGCTATGTAAGCCAATAGTAATTTGATTCAATACATTACATTGTACAAATGAATTCGTATGTTTACAGATGTAGTACATTTATAGTAAATAGTTTTTAAAAGGACCATGTGTAGAAGAAACTAGTCGACGGATTGTGAATGTAGTACACAAATAGGATTCGCAATACAAACAGGAAATAAGTATATTTACTAAATAAATGTTGCAGAAGTAGAGAAGACTGAGTAGTATTTCCATAAGTTTAAGACAATATTTATACTGTGGAAACAAAGGGTTGTATAGTAAAATCTAGAAAATCCAAAAAATTCACAGCACAAAAGTAGAGAGGGATAAGAAAAGGTGTACTATACCGATACGACAGAAAACTTGCCAACTTTGTAAGTATATTTGGGGGAAAATGACGAAATCATTAGAGGGAGCAAAAACTACAATATTTCTAAGAATGTCGTTGTTGAAATGTACCGGAATGGAACAAGGCTTGTCCAAGACGATCAAGTCATCGTCAATGTGAATGATTTGAATGGCTCTCGCCAAAACAGGAGTTTCGTGTCTGTGAGGTAAAAGAAGAAAAGAAACGATACTCTAAATAATACATACTTTATATTATATAAATGATAAATGCCAAACATTCAGCTTAGTACTATGTATGTACTATATTAATCTTAGTATATCATTTTGTGCGCAATTCTAGACTTAAGTAACCATTTCAAAACTGCACTTTGTACTTTTAGGGGCTTAGATATCCCTTGTGTGATGATTTGATTAGATATAAGTAGCTGTGGCTATACCTAATAACCTAATAATAAAGGAAAAGGGAGGATAAAAGTTACTAATGCATTTAACTCGTTTCTCTCTTAGTACCTGGCTATTAAAAGTAGATTCAGGCAGAATGATAGAACCCACCTAGCTGGATAATATACTTATTTATTTATTATGGGAGGCATTAGTCATTTCTTTCAGTTTACTCTTTGTCAGAACAGAAGTGAAGGGAGAGAGATAATTTTCCATTTAGCAACTTGGCACTTTCTCACTCCATTTGTGGGTTGGCGAAGAGATGTGAAAGGCCGGTGGCAAGGCGGACGGAGAAAAGGAGCAGTAAGTAGAATTAAATCCATCCGAACCAACAACCGACTCAACTCAACTCGACTTTTACTTCTTATATCTACGAATTACTTACTATAAGTAAGAGTTAGCGAAGTAGAGCTTAAAGTGTGTTCGTCAAATGAATCCTAATTCCAACAACTTCGATTTTCTCTCTCAAATTCACAATTCACATTTACTCCGCATGCAGTCACAGTCAGTCACCATTGCATTAAGTACACATACAGAGAACCTTCTTGTTCACGACTATAAATACCATACGTCTACTTCTACGTGGATTGAATAGGATTCTGGAAACGTAAGACAAGAACCAAAATCCTTTTATTATATATTACTACAGCCTTTAGCTTATGCTACTCATTCTATTGTCAATTGGGGCGTGAACAAAGTGTGCAACTATCAATAGAATTGAAAATACATACATACAACACTACATTTCCTACACTTAACAAATCTTGAACAGGGGGAGTCTCCTAAGTACTATCATAATACACCACATTGTATTCTATTATACTAAGAGTAAGTGTTCAAGTTACGTATCAATACTCTTGCCTTCTTAAAAATAAAATAACCCAAAGAAACGAGTTTCACTACAGAAAATCAATTTCGACAAAGCTCTTGAGTGTTGAGTTGAGTTCAGTTGCATTCTGTCCGGATGTTAATGTAAATTCTGCACTCTACAAAACTACTCCATATATACTCCCTACTTTATTGCACCAAAAAAACTTTAATCTGTATACATTTCATTTTCTAGTCACTCACTACAATATTTTATTATATTACACTTCCCACAGCTTTCAATTCACATCACTGCTTTTCACATCTTTAATTTAACTATCCAAGCGCTTTAGATCTCTATGAATCCCACTTTTCTACATTCTACTGCCTTATTCAATTGCAATTCATCACGCTATTGTTCTCCCCTCGAATCTTTCTTTACTTTCTATATAATACCTTTGTGTATCGCTTATTGTACAAGCTGTAGGCGTGCATTGTACCCATTCTTCAAACTATTCGTTCTATTTTGCGAAGAAACTATAAAATACCTTGCTAATTCTACTCTAGTAAAATTATTAAACTTTTAAAGCTCCTACGTTTTATAAAACTTGGTATTTTCACCTCATGTCTACCTTTACAGGTTACACCGTTACACTAACCAGTCAAAGTCTAGACAAAACACAGCCGTTGTTTATTGCATTGAGGTTGAACCACTTTGAAACCATTTTAACAAGTCATAGGTACTAGTGTAGAGGTACTAATTACATAAATACTACATGTTAGTAATTTATCGAAGAAACTCAGCGCAATATTTCTTTGATTTGCGTATAAATGCATGTAAATGAAATGATTATTAAAATAATTATGGTAAGACGTAGTGATAACGTGATCTAACTGATCTACAACTTGTAAATACCCTTTAATGTTGTGTGGAGTACATAAATTCAACATTTATTAACCACAAGTAAATGGTTGAAAAGTTATTATTCATAAAGGCAAAGTATTATATCTGTCAAGATAATCTGCTTACAAGAATCACACCGGAAGTAAACATTCATGAAAAAGGTTGTCAACATCAGCCGAATGTCAAAACGCAAGCCTAAAATATATCAAAACAGCCACAATAATGCATAGTAGTGTAGTAGTAGCTGGAGAGAATTATTCATCGTATCCTCGTTGCTTATGCAAACAACAAGTCAAAGTCAACTTCGCTTCAATTCAAGTCATATCAGGAGAAAAGTAAACAAACCAGGAATCAACGAAACGATATTAAGTAGACTCACATCACATCACTTATTATTATACTAACACACTTTGCACACTAATGCTATTCATGATTTATCTTAACCAACACAAACAACATGCAATATGCAGTAGCTCTACCCTCATTCAAAATTGCAACTGAAACGTCACACCAAGTCATCGTTATATCAAGAAAGTCATATCTTTCTACACTAGTACATAGCTATGGAGTAGTCTAGAGTGTATTTACTTACAAATACTCATGCATAGAGTATGGCTCGTTATTAAAACAATATTTAAAGTTCAACATGGCTTGACTTTTGCCTCACTTCACTCATATCTGTACATTTTCCACATTATTTCATCACTATATACGACAGACGAGACTCTGACGGTTCACAAAAGCTAACTAGCAAATAGTAATATTGGATCGTAACTTTCATTCGCGCAAAAGTACATTTTCATTAAATGTATAGTAAATATCCTACTCGCTGCTGTTTGAATTCTCAATGGGAAAGTAGGCGGATTTTGAATTGACAAAGTCCTCCGTGACATTCTTACTTTTCCCATGAGAGATCATAAACTGCTAGAGTCATACTCGTAAGGTTAATCCCAAGAAATGCAATAATACTACATAGACTACAAATGAAGCTAGAAGGATACACGAAAACTTCAGAAAGTGAAGTTAGTAGTTGGTACTTGGGAGCAGGTAGTATTATTATTCACTCCGTAGTTCATAACCATAGACTGTCACCATGCAGAACATTTATGCTTCTACGCACACAAGTAGAAAATAGAATTTCGTATGCAAAGAGTGTCTTGATATAGTTTGCATGTTGACATTCACTACGTGTTTATTTATTAGGGATTACAAAGAAGCAGAAAGTATGATCATAGATCTACGTAAGTGTGTACATTATTGTAAGAAAATCTATCTTCGTTTTATGTGTCTTTAGCTTAATGTTTTGTGGGGATGTTATGTTTGTACTCGCATAAGGTTCCAAACTCCAAAGTAAAATTAAGCCTTATGAGCATTTATTTTTGTCTGCACATACACATATTACCCAGAGTGTATAAGAAAGATGAGTATCATTCTGCATTTCATCAATTCAATAATAGTAGTATAATAAGTGGAGGTGTGTGGGAAGAAATAAAAATATGCTAGTCATACTTAAACAAGTCAAACGCATAAATAGACAGAGATAAGTACATTTCTTATGACTATACTATGTATATACTTACTACACGCATACTATATAGTAGTAGCGAATGTAAATTACCAGGGTAGGATCTATGATGATGAGGATCACATAACATCACACACAACCAACACGACTTATTCTTAGTTTTAAAGCTCCTACAACACAAGAAACATAGTAAAGAGCAAAGAGATCAGTAATAACATTTTAAGTCTAGTGTAGTGTGGACTAGACGATGAGTCGTTCACTATCCTTGTAGTAACGTAAACGTAGCTATAAAGATGCAATGTACAAGTAAATATACTACACTACTACAGCTAGTAGTATTATATTAGGCATAGTAAGTATATAAGTTTCAGCGTGGGTAGACTATGAGTAAATAGTAGTAGAAACTATATAGACCATTATTAGAGACAGACATTATATAGTGCAGTATAGAGGAGCACTACTATACTGTAGTAAATGAAGTAGTAGTAAGTAATCTTAGTGCATTGCGTTACTCTACTTTAGTATAGATGTTTCTTATAAACTTATCGTCAGTATGTATCACTAGCACATCAGCAACACTATAATCATCATCATCATCATATCAAGATGATGTGCTCAACGAACCAACAGCACCCAATATATAATGTGAGCAGTCATCTCAACTCAAGTCAGACAGTAATAATAAGGATCCACTTTGATGTTTGGCTTTGGCTTTACTATCACAACATTATATATTAAATCCAATAGTAAACCAACACGGGGGATGACAGAAACGAAAAAAATTATAGGGCAGAGAGTTTTTCATCTCTTTCTTATTATCTAATTCACACAGCTCGACACCTCGTTCTTGTTATCAGTAAAGTACAGTAACTGACGCACTGACAACTCACAACTTCAAAGCAAATCATTAATTGCCAAAGAATGAATCTAAAATTATACATCTCATCACTCAGAAATCCCTCAAGGTGTAGCTTTGAACACACAAGTACTAGAACTCTCTTCAGTACAAATTAACTCTCATTCAACTCATACTAAGAAAATACCTACACTTCTTGCATTGTGGTGGATTTAACAAAATTATAATTGCATTGACGTCACTAATTAATTTCAGAATGTATATTTTATACGGTTTCAGATTTAGATCTATTTATAGTTGGAATATACTAATTCCTTCGTAACTATTTCTGCAAACTAAAATGACAAAATCCACTGTAACAAACTAATAAGCAAACTATTATCATTATGTTCATTAGCGTAAAATAAAAATGGTAAATTAACTAATAAGCAAGAATGTTAATAATTATGTAGGTAAGAGACTTACAGGTATTGATGCGGGTTTATTGACCACAACGAGGTCCTCGTCCATGTGAACGACCTCAATAGGGTCAGAGGTCACGGGTACTTCGTGCCTATAATAATTTAGGTAATTCACGTCAACTCAATTCAATAATTTATCGATGCGTTGTGTATTATTCTATTTATATTATACTAAGTAAGTAATACGTGATTTCTCAGTCTAAGTGTACAGACAGAATACATTACTGTGTGCAATGCAATATGTAATGGGGGTGTGAACTCATTTAGAAATACATTACCTTACTTTTAAATACAGACAACCCAACACTAGACATATAAATACAAACAGCCATACACACAATTCATTCTAAATTCCCTTCATACCTAACTAAACTACTTTCCTTGTAGATGAAAAGGCATCTTCACACCTTGCTCATAAAAACTGTCGCTGATGGGTTAAACTTGAGAAATTGCAATTATGCATGAATGAATGAGGATTTCGGCGAAAATAATTATAGCTTAGTAAAATTTGCATTTTAAAAACGTAGTATAGAACTAACTAGCGTGATATAGAGTTTACTATCTATCATGTCATTTGTATATTTGCAGTCGGTCTCTGTTTTATGTAGTGCAACTGCAACATTAAACATTCCCATCTCGGTTTTCATTTCCTCATTTATTCGTGAACATACCCCCTGCCAGACAGAACAACAAATGCCTGCTGATGATTAGCATTTATTTCTGGGTTTAAAACTCTCTTTTACGTCAACTAATGAATAGGTACTAATAAATAACCTGTTTCTCTAATTTACTAATATGTTAAAGTCAACTCAACCAAAATACATCGTAAGTTAAGAAAAGGCAAGCAATCAACGAATTAGTGCAAAGTTTTACAATTTCTTGATTCCGTGTGTAGGTCTTTGGCTCTTGCTAATGCTTTTTCTACTGCACTAATGCATCAATTCATTTTAGGTTCACCTCTGCCGCGACTACAGTCGAACTCCTTCTAGTACATCCAGCCATTCTATTCAAAGACTCATACTACTACTAGTAGAAAGGCTGTACAAATAAATACATCGTGGTTTGCTTTGGCTAAATGTGTTTATAGTAGTATGGGTAGCAATAGAATGGGGAATAATACATACACGTAATAAACTCTCACGCTCACACCCAACTCATTACACATAAACTACTTTAGAACATGCAAACTTGGAGAGAATAGAAAAAGAAAATAAAGAAAGAAAACCCAATAAAGTTGTAGCTGTTACCTATATCATGCTCTCAACTTACTCTCTACCATTCTCCTGTACTACTACATGTACGATTACAGTCTATAATCATTTTCTAATTCTTTTCTTAACAGTTACTTTTAAACACAACTTATGATTACCTTCTACTACATTGTAGCATGAGGAAGAACGAATTTATGGTTTATGCTGTGATACGTGGATAAATGTACTATGAATTCAAATCGCACTATTAAGCAAGCTAAGATTTTCAATTCTTGCTTTTAAATCGTAACACAAAACTCCCCTTTATCACGTTAAGTCATACTGTACGTTACCCTCTGAGACTGGACAATCTTCTACCAAATCCATAACTATAAAATTAAACTACTTATTTTTAAAGTCGAAAGTGTTCTAACTCCTTTATACAGTACTAATGGTTTCAGTCGCTGAGCTGCATAATGTACGTCATTTAAATGCTAGCTATTTTTAACTCAGGATATATCCCGGAAACAATGCAAGATAAATATTAAGACTTATTGTTAGCTACATACAAAAACACTTATTTATGTGTTTATTTCTTTTGAACGTTACTTTATAAACAAATAAATTCGAGTGTGGTCTAGTGACAAGAATAAATGAATATCCAGGTAGTAGTAGTGCAGCAAGAAGTGATCTCTTATCGTCAATGCACATGAGTTTAGTTTGCTCCAGGACATTTCTATTGCAGGTCGAGTTGAATAATTGATAAGTGCTCTACAATAATTACGTCAGTTGGGACTAATGAACAAAATCAGGAGAAATGACGTAAGAGGATTTGTAAAATCTCTGAACTTACAAACAATCTAAGTATAAGTACTAAATATACGACAGTGCTAATTTAGGTAGCTATCTAGTGAGCTGGAACTGTGTATACATGCTGTTTACATAGCTAGAGAACTCGATGTGTATCGCAACACACTCAGAAAACAAATTAGTAAATTGGGGAATAAACATGATCTTATGAATGTCACGAGTAGCTTTGGATGAGTAAGCTTGCCTGAGGAGGAAAGCAATTTCCCGATTGGTTCCCCAACATTCTATTTAGCACAAGTCTAATAAGACTAATACCATCTTCAAGTCAAAGGTGAGTCAAAGTTAACATTAAGTCCTTGTTATATAAGGAAGGAAGTAATGGAGATGCATCCTTACTCAATGCACTTTCATATCACTCGGTTTACAAAGTCTTTTCTCTCGCCTCATCCCCATCCGCTTCCTTCCCTCTAAAACCCACACCTCTGCACTTTCTTCATCCTTTCTTTGCGCCTATCTTACAGATACAAAGTGTAATCAAATTAAAACTCTGTGACTCTGCAAACAGCATACGTGAACATGAAATAAAGTACTGAGATGTTTAAATGGAGATGCATTTCTTTGACTACTTTCTCAAGGACTTCTCCATGTAGAAACAAAATGATTCCAGCCATTAGTCAGTCCTAAAACGAGTACTAAAAACAACTTCCAAATGCGAGCTCTACACTTTCACACTTTAATATGAATGAATTTACAATTTACTCTAATTTTGTATATGACATGGAGAATCTATCTATACTATCTACATTGTCTTTCCTTACAAAAACAAATTATATTCATTTGTAACTATTTAGTATTTGGATGCAGATTTAGCTATTACAAAAATGAATAACATAAGAAAAAATCTAAGAATGATTTCCTTCTACATAAAATTGAACAAAGGTTAGTCGTTAGTCCCTCCTGCTGTAAATTGTTTAACACACTTCAATTATTCAAAGGTAAGAATGGGCAATAATAAGTCTCATCACAAACCAAGTAAACAGCCCACTCCTTCTCTTGGCTCTTTAATTTTCATCAAATCCCCACTTACACAGAAAACGTTTCAACTTGAAAATTGTGTATGTAAGTTTCATCGTTAGCAACTAAATGGTATTTTCACCCCTTTGTTAATTTGAACTCAATAAAAAGCTAAACAAAAATATTACTCGTATTCATTTACGAAATATAGCTAGGTAGGAGTAGAAGGAGTTTGTCCCTGGGTACTTTTATGGATTTGGGGATCAAAGGCAAATAAGTAAGTATAATGCACTTGAAGGATAACAATTGTTTGAACTTTAATAATCCTACATAAGAACTACAAATGCGGAACAATATACGAGTGGTATTTCTTATTTCTATATTGACAAAGCATAAGGCTTTAAACGAGCAAATATAGGAGTTAGCGATAGCTAATTACTTAAAAAGACTTAAAATAATAGATTCTCACGGCCTGGTCTCATAAAACGTACAGTATGATAAGGCTTATAATATAAAGAAAAGCTATAAACTTGAAAGTTTGTTTGTGGAGTGGTGGGTTCTTAGAGAGCGAGAGCGACATAGCAAACAAAAGGTTCACCCACCTATAGAGGCTAACTACTGCTACTTATGTATACACTAAATATAAAACGCAATAATTAATATTAAATATAGTAAATACAACTATATAGTGGTGAAATGCTTCGAACATTCATCATAAGAGTTCCTACTGTAAATAAGTAGAGACTACAAATAGCATAACAAAATATATTACAAAAATACATGAAGTAGTAAGTAGAGCAATATTTGTATATATAGGTCTGTAAGTTTAGTGGTGTGTGTATATAATACGGGTAGCATTAGGAGTAGAGATACTACAGATAGGACAAACAGACAGACAGACAGAGTAAAGACAAGACAGAGAGAAAGATAGAAAAAGAGATAAATGAATAGACGGATTACCTATGAACAATGTTAGCTAGCAAGTCATTATGCTTGAGTCGATAGTCCGTATCGACTTTGGTGTAGTTGACCGTCAGTGTACCGCTCTTGATACACCGTTCCTGCATCAAAGCAGTTTCCGCATCAGATCACAACCAAATCATCATTTTGTGTTTTCAGTTTTAGTTTAGTTCATCAAATCATCCAAGAAGAACATGACATTTCAAGTACAATTTCACATCATCAGTTTACAGTACATAACATTTACGTCACTGCACGTACGTATAGAGTACTTACTACAATTACATACATTCCTTTCCTCTACTTTCTAACGTAATTATTAGAGTAGTACTTTCATCTCATCTCATTATCACTTTCTTTCCCCTAAAAGCACGTCTTCTTTTATTCTCACATCTTTATGCATAGAATACACTCAATATTATAAATAACTAAATATACTAAATCCTTATAAGATATGGATAGAGTTATTTTATAGTCTGTGTGTAGGTGTTTCCTTATAATTATTTATGATTTAATAATCCTAGCTCGAACTACTCTACTACTGCCCCTACCAGTCACTCTGCTTGTTTCTCTGTTCTTCTTCACGACATAAATATATATCAAATCCCTTTCCAGTGCCTAAGTACCTAACCTTACAATTAGGAAAGATTACAGACCCTGTTCTCTCTAGAGATCCTTTCATCAGTTTCATCTTCATTTTGCTAGGAGCACAACTATTTAATTATATCCACTAATTATTACCACAATGCATCGCAAAACAGAGAGCAATCTAATCTCACCTAATCTCATATTCCCCACTGAAAGACAATCAGCCAGTTTCAGCTTCTCTTTATACTACTAATCTAATTACCATCCAACCCATAATCACATTAGAATACATTTTGTCTCTGGCAACCAACATTAATGTTCTACACCATGAAACTGCCTTTTCTTCTTTTCACTCCAACAGCTAATTGAAAAAGTTCAAATTAAAAGCAGAACAATATCAACTTACATATAACAAAACTCCCACTAAAACTATTTCAATACTCACATAACACTAAACACGTGTAATTACAAATCTCTCTCTTGTTTAACTACATATGAATTCAAACCTTATATTTCTCATTGTTTGTTTGAACGAAAGCTATTCATTAGTTTCATTACGTCCTCATTTCCAACAAAATCATTTTCCTACAACCTATCAATTTCTTTCGAATACTCTAAATGTCATTTCCTCGACTATATTTTGGTGCAATAATACTTCTATATATTCAACAATCATTTCTAACGTTAATTTTCTTGCAAACTGTAAATTAAGCTATATTTAGAAAGCAATTTCTGGTACATCACAAAATGCTAAGGCAAATCACCTTTTTCACACTACACTTTAACGTATTATTTTTAAGAACTTTGCCACTTAAGTATGTTACTACGTGTCTCAACTTCATATTTTAGTATTCAGTCGGACGGTTAATGTCATTTTAAAGGTAGACATAACAAATGTGCATGTAGATGTGATATTATTCTACTATATGGTATACTATTATATATTAAATGCCGGAAGCCATCTAAAGAGCCGGAGTGTCCTGTCTTTAAAAGTCTTAAATGCATTACACTTGTGTTCTAAGAAGTATAATGAATCTGCAAGAAATATTAATTCAAGAGAGTTTCAAAAGAACTTTTGCTTCCCTTCATAAACTGTAGGCATAGTTAGTTAGCGATATAATGTTACTACATCATGTGAATGCATATGTGTAAAAAAGTAATTTTCTCAAAAGCATCTCCAAAACATATGTGTAGTATACCTAAATGAATATTGCCGTTTCTTCCCTTTATTTTCTTTGTAAATACCTAGGCAGACTCATAATAATGAAGGTATTACTTACATCTAACAATTCTGGGTTGAGGGTAATAAAAGACTAGAACTAAAGAACTCGAGTAATTATTCGTTAAAAATACCGCAAGGCCCCCAGAAGCCATAAATGATTTAATGATTGCGGTACTACGACTCTCTTCCTAGTAATAAGCAGGTAAGCCTAGTGCAAATAAATATTCGGTACCGTCTACTCGTTTCTATAAAAAATCTTAATTATTATGATGTATTACTTTCTATAGTGGTATAAAGTAGTCATAAAGACTCCGGTCCTAACTAGCAGAAGACGTGCATAAAATTTTTAATGTGTCGCGTACTCATTTGACGGTAAAGATGATAATGAGATGAATGAAGAAAGCAAAAAAATAAAGTAAGTCAATAGGAGCACAGCACAGCAACAGCAAAAAAGCAACGAGGACAGTCCAAATAAATTCAATTCAATAAATTCAAATTATTAAATAGGACCTTATGTATGTAGTTGGCCGTATCAGAGTCAGTACATTTTAAGTCCTTATTGTTTATGGGTTAAAAATAGGCAGTTGGAGGCGGAGAACACTATTATGTCGAGTGCTGTACTCCCGTCCTCTTTCATATTACATTACATTAGAGAACAGTAAAATTATAGTCTACTTAAAGGTACAATACATAGAAATTAAAATCCAAATACAGCTTCCATACATAACATTAACATAAACCACAGAATGAAAGTAGTTCTTGATAATTGCTACGCAGCTGCATGTATATAGATAGTATATAAATCCCAAGGAACTTTACCCAAAGGGCTCATATATCATAAACATTTCACTCTGTATACAAATGTATAGCAGGTACACGAAAACTTGTAGTAGAGGAATATTATTACGCCTAATTAATACTACTGCTCGTTCATATTATAGCACTTCTATAGTAGTACATACGTTAGTCAACGTAATTATCTGTAATAAAATTCATCTTACGTATTCTTCTACGGGATGTGCACGGAATTCGCGAGCGAAAACATCCAGGATCTTCTCTCCCACCCATCGTCCTTTTGTAAACGTTGTGAATGTAAAGTAATACGGGTACACTTTCCTCAGACCTGTAATATCAATATACAAGAATTTAATAATACCCTGTTTACCATACAAACATACATGTATTCAATTTTACGTTCATTCTACAACACAATATTAATACACTACTACTACCGTTAAAACATTTTGCATATTATTAAATTCCATTAGTCAGAACATGATTATAGTACTAAGTTTGACAAAGATTTTTTACATAAAGCTACGTATACACCTTTTATTGTTAAAGGTCTATTCAAAGCGTATTAATCTAAAGGAGCAGTCGTAATAAAGAAGTGGATTGTAATTTATTACTACAATTCTGATACTAATTGTGATAATTCATAACAGAGTATCTTCGGTCGTGATCCAAAGGTTTTCAATTAATGGCCATAATATTTTATATCTTTGCTAATAGTGAAGTCAATTAGGAGAATAGATTATACAAGTCACCTTCTTCATAACTAAATTACAGTACTCTGTTCTAAATAAAGAGGGAAGACAACACTTGGTTAAATTCTTTGCTTCATTAAATTACAAGACATCATTCAGTTGCACGTTTGTTCAGAAAGATTGTGCTTCATCTCATCTCCCATTATTTTATGCAGGGGCATGGCAAAGAGAGCAGGTTATCTTAATATCGCAAATAAATACAAGTGTTGACTTTGTGTGTGCAGAGACGGAAGATCATTGAGACACCATTCCACAGTCGGTTGACGTCACTTTAGCCCAATAAAATTACGTATAACATGGTAATAGTTGTAAAGTCGTAGCCCCCTTTAATTTTCATGGTGTCAATTAAGACTTTGTCTTCTCTCTAACTAATTCTCTAGTGCAGCAGTAGAGAATAAAGGCTTAACGACATTCTGTATACATTGTAGACATTCTTTCACAGTATCCTACTTGGTTTGGCACACGACATGACATGCTCTCGCTCGGTGTAAAACCTCCTTTTCAACTATATCGTAATGTACTACTGCGGAAACAATTTAAATTGTCCCAACATTTTCCGACTCACTTCAAAACACAGATTTGTGTTTTCCTCCATTATTCAACCTCCTCTTTGACAATCTCTCTAACATTTTACAATTGGACATTCATCTTCTCATCAGAGCACGACGAAAGACGTTTTTATAATGTTTCTAGCAGAATTTACCGTTGTTGCACAGTTAAGTTCTGGAACTTTTTCAATAGTCAAGTACTACTGACTGAAGACTACAATAAAACTACTAAACACGACGGAATTTTATCAGAGACAAGTTTTCCCACTAAATCGAGAAGTGGTAGGACGTGAGTGACGTGCCTAGGCCACGGAAGAGTAAACTAAACTAATGCAAATAGTAAAAAAAACTCAAATTTAATCTTCAGTTTCCCTTCTTTTAATGTAAATGAGCCTGAGGTCTAAACGAAGTTCCGTAGATTCTAATATAATGGACTTCAGCCAAAAAAGTTAAGTAAAGCACGAAGTTACGTCCCCTTTTCGACACATTTAACTCGGGATAAACCACGAATTAATGTCTTGTACAAGAATTGTAGCAACCACTACAAATCTACTCCTCACGGAGTGACCTTTCATTTGACTTGCATGACTTTTTGTTTTCATTCCTTCACACTACTTCGTGAATAAACTATTATTATGCCCTACTGTAAGCTGTTCATGCTCAAAATACTCCATTTTAAAACAGAATTCATACATATGTACATTGTACACTCATAGATGAACGTAACAATAAGATAAATAAAGAATAGAAATCTTCATGGTCACGTCCATCACGAACAAATGTACACAATGAATTAACCACAAAGTTCTCTTGCCTTGTTAGCTAAAGGAAATAAGCAATGAATAAAAATTAAAGAATTGGATTGCTTTTCCTTTATGCAGAACATATTTTAATGTCAGGAAACCAATTTACTGTCGTTTTCGACATGTTACAATCGATTGCACTTGATTTGTATCGGTCAGACTACGTACTCATGCACTTCTCCTTTATTTATTGCCAAAACCATATTGTAAAAGCATGCTTGGAAATTCACAGGATAAACGACATTACCATTCTCATGAATTTTGAATGCAATAAATGTATATAGTTTCTACTTTTGAAAAGGAGTTGCCTTTGCCTCTTCATGAATTCCATAATGACGGTGAGATACCAATAGTCCTACCACCAACAGATAGATGAAATCAATACATTACTTGCTATCAATTAGACTTGAATGCTAAAACGAACTCTTCAGTACTGTACAATCAGTCTCAGTCAGAGGAAGTGGATTTGGTTGCGTAAACGGCGCCAAGTGCCACACGATGAAATATACAGCTCATTTATCTTAAAGATAATTCAAATTGCATTTCCTATTTCAAGAAGTTAAGTCAAGTCGAAAACTATTCTTCTTTCCTCTCTAATCTGTGCCAAGAAGTCTCCGTCAACTCTAAACCTTGTTCACATGTCTTCCCCTCTGTTGTTTCAACTTAATTTCGTTGTACTGCCAAAAATCCCTTATCGTTACAAACGATAGAAACCAACTATCATCAACAAACGATAGAATACATATACCTAGACCTAAATACTTTAATAATTTAGCTACGTACACTATTCGTATAGAAAAGTGTACCGGGTTGAAAATGCAAATTGGAACTGTTTGATGTATTAGGAATGTACACCTAATGTACAGAAGCAACTTTGATGATGATTTTATAATAATACCATTAGTTACGTGTGACTAAAAGAAACCACATATTTCTTCCGATTATAAGATAAGTTCACTTACTGTACCTACCAACTATAATGCAAGCCACTTTATTTTCCACTTTCGACAGATTAGATAAGATAAGCAAAAAATATAATTTATGGACTAAGGAAGTCTTTCATTTCTCCTTCTAGTATACTTTATATACACGCATAGGAACATTATATTAATAATTTGACACGCTTTTAACGATGAAGCATTCGCTTGAATGCGAATCTAAATAGTTAAATCCAAGTAAAGCCAACTTATAAGTCAAGAGCCACGAAGCACAACAAGAAGAAATGTAGGTAATAATAACAATCATCCAATTGACAAGTTGGAAACTTTTGCTAATCCAAGCCCGAGTTGTTAATACTAGCGAGGCGTCTGCATTTATTGACTACAGCGCCAGAAGAGACAGCAAAGTACCTAAATACGTCGTCATCTCTGTCTAACATTATACATTAGCTTTATAAAACTCATTCGTTATTGTTATTACTCCTCTTCCCATTCTCATTTCATTGTGTATTTTTAGCGTGGATGATGTGACAAGGAGATACATTGTATTTATACTTTCATGTCGACATCAAGACAAAGGACATAAGCAGTGACACAAGAAATGGCTAATGTAAGGAGGACATTAAATCAAGGAAAAAGAACGTGTCATCGACACCAAACAGCCTATGTGAACCGAAACAAGGCAACACACACATTATCCGAGACAATGAAGCAAATTGAAAGCAACAGACAAAAGCCAAGGAATTGTTCATCTTCTCAAACTCACAGAGGCATATTCTTTCTTCTAAATGAGAACATCTTTGTTTCTAGTCCACAGCCCTTGCTCACTCAAATCTCTCTACAAGGATCACTAACTCCATTATTAAAATCCTTACCTTACGTCTCAAATCTCTTACGTCTTAAATTGGGTTTTCAAAACGCCCTTTTTCATCACTACTTAATATAATTTTACTTATTGCAATGATATTCAAGGATTAATACTACTAGATGAAATTGTAGACTTACACTTTATTACTCTAATGAAAATGTGAGTCTACTGTCTACTTATTTATAAATGGTCCAATTTTCAACTAATAAAAGAATATGTAAAATGACGAAAAGTGATAATAAAAGTAGCATTTTAATGAGCATTTTTCAATTTGCTGGACAATTGAAACGGTAAACAAAAAGATATCAGTGTAAGATGTATGATTGTGCGTCGTACATTTTTCTTGCTACACGTAGTACTTACTATTGCTTTTGTCTTTAGTCATTATATTTATTCCGTGAGCTGTAGTAAGATGCATGCATAAACAAAAATCAGCCATTCATTACTCATTTCGAAGAAGAAAATAATGATAGCTACATAGAAATGTAGATTAAAATAAAAGGCAGTGTGTGTGGGATGCTTTCAATGGTAAAATGAAAACATAGCTGTCATTTAACGAGGAACTGGAAGCGTTTAGTCCATTCAACTTTAGTGAAAATAAATAGGCACTGTTTGTGCTTATTTATGTTAGAAAATGTAAAATTCAGAGTAACAGAAGTTAACCCTTTTCTAATTTACTCAATCCATTATAATAGCATTACAATGGAGCCTTTCATGCAAAAATCTGTTTTCCAAAGCTGACAAATGGGGTCTTAGAGTTAATTCACATGCAGAAAACATCCATAAATCTATGAGCACTAAAATGTGCACTTATCATAAATCCTAAGAATGGAGAATGTTAATAGTTGTAAAAATAAATAAATAAAGTTAATTTTCTCATTCTGTCATTTCGCAACTTATATAAATCTGGTTGAGTAAATAAGTAACGTATGCATCATTAATTTGCATTGTCGCTGTGAGAGTGCTAATAATTGAGGGAGTGAAATAGATTGATTGACATGTGTGAGTGGAGTTAACTGCATGTCAGT
Source organism: Tomocerus qinae (assembly GCA_020055645.1). NCBI lineage: Eukaryota > Metazoa > Arthropoda > Collembola > Entomobryomorpha > Tomoceridae > Tomocerus > Tomocerus qinae. The sequence goes on along the minus strand of CM034547.1, from coordinate 13,841,048 downwards.
TGCCAAAATCCCTAGTTGTAGAACCCAGAGGGAAGCCAGTGCCACTCATGCAGTTTTGAATACAGTTAACAGAAATACATCTGTATTTGTTCTTCTGACAGTTAGAATCTCTTATAACACATTATGTGACAAATACTCAAGACAACTGCAATTTAGAAGAATTACTATTCTGCTGATGCATTGAGAATGTATCAATAGTATTATCAGTCAGAGGGAGGCAAGATATTTTCATGGTTCAGTCATAGCATGTTTAATATTTAGCTTGAACAAGCGTAGGTATGTTGAAATTCACGAATGGTGGATATGATGGAAAAGAATGGAGCTGAGTGAATGGGAGCATTGAGCACACGAGTCCCACAGGACATATCTTCTTATTCCCTTCAAGACATGACCAATAAATCACCTGCGAGAGAGAGACACACACTACTTGGATGAACTCTGGGCTTAAACTTATAATTTTATATAAAGGATTATACAGCACAAAAAACTCCGTCCCTTGCCACTACTAGTAGTAGAAGGAAGAAAAGCATTTCCCAACTCTGTTGACTATGACTGATGTGGTAGAAAAGGTAAAGTGGACGTGGTCAGGATGAAAATAGAAAATATAAATCTGCTCATTGTTATTGTCAACAGAGTTTGTCACTCACAACAGTCTATAATGACGTCCAGTCGTCATACACAATGCCTTTCCTACCGGAATAGAAATGCACAATTGTGTACCATCATTTACTCTGTCCCTCCATTATTATCCATCTAAAAGGAATGAAAACCTCCAAAACGGCTACCTGTCAGGTAGTAAAAGAGAATTCTCAATGAAAAATGTTCTTCTATCCAAGTAACTAGAAATGTCACAAAATTATTTGATTCTCTCTCTTGACTCTGTGCAAATTCATGTAAATAAATGTAATTATTTCGGCACGCTCGGCAATAAATTCTCCAGATAAAGATCATTTCCAAAGAACTTTTCTAGACTTCCTTCCAAAATACATGTACTTATACCTAATCACAAAATTAACTTCCAGTCTTGAGTTACCTAATGCTTCCAAAACTTGCATTACCAATAAATAAGTAGTACATTTGGACCTCACCAAGTTGTCATTCATTAACTTGTTATCAACGAAAACTTCTCTCTGTTTATTTGCTAAGCTGAAGTTTCATAGTGTACGTACTTCTATGCAGACGAATATACGACTCACATTATCGACTATACAATAAAAAGCTATTATGTACTTACACACATAACTTACGTATTATTATCTATCTTTTATTATAATTGTGCTGCCACAGCAGGGGAAATAGAGAAATCTTACAATAGTAGGTATCTTGATGGGAATCAAGCCATGTGAAATATCAAAGGGAAGAATAGATCTCTACATTTATTCAAGCCTTTCTCCTGTTACATACTACTACTGTCTATTCTTCCTGCAACATTCTATGTAGCGCTGTGCCTATTATATTTAGTATTCTCTAACTATGTTCGTACAACTTCGTCCTTGTCCTACCTACGTCAACCTATAGTTAGCTATAGTAGTAGAGTGATAGTGTCTTCAGCTTTGCTTTACCAATTTAACACTAAACTACATTAAAATGTCCCATTCTACATGTGCCATTATAACTACACACACAAACTCGACAAAATCTTCGGGGCAAGGTACATTACAAGAACTTCCAATCTCAAAACCAAAACTTTCCTTGGCATCCTTGGGAAAAACAAGACATATATTACGTATCCAATTTCTTTTAACTGATCTCGACACTCGACTCCGCTTCTTTCTCCATACATATAATTCTAAGTAACTACATAGTAAATGACACTTGAGCCATTTCCCTCCATGCTCTTCACTATTCCGCAGACCTCTTTCTCGGCTATATCATATGGACACATACATTCTTAAGTATTGAATGACCCCACTATTACCCAGTAATAATCCAACATGGCACAAAGTGTAGAATGTAGAGGAATACTTAAGAGGAGAAAATCTGGAAAACCAATATGTACGTTCTCTACAACTCACGATTTAGATCAGATTTATTTTATATCTTCCGGCTTCAGAAATCTAATTCCCAAAAATCAATTTTCTACCCATTTACATTTTCTTTTTAAATTACAATGGTCCTATTACCAAATTTTACAGAATAACATAATAAAGGAAAGCCATTGGAAAAGGACCATATTATACGGAACACTGCATTTGCATGCAATCTCCTAGGGCTGTCTATAAGTACCTAAGGTGTTGTCATAAACGAGACAAAGGCATATGCTAACGTGAAACGAGCTAAAAATAAATCTAGGCAATCACATTGCCAATTGAGACATCCCGTTTGGATTGGAAGCGATAAAGGCGGTTAAATGACTCACAGGAGAGGTCTCAGAAGCTACCTCCTGAATTGTATCGCCTATTTGGAGATATTCTATTTCACAAACTTAAAAGTATATTATTATATACGAAGCTCAAAGATAAATCCGAGACGAGCACATTTGTAACATCATCTTTGCTCTCTTACTCCGTTCCTCGAACATAAAAAGTACTGATTAACTTTAGAAACAGTATCTCTTATCCCAGCCCTGCATTAAGTAATATCTAATATATAACTTAGATGTATACCTCTCTCTGTGCCTTCATGCTACATGAGATTATCTTATTTCCTAAGTCGTCTTCTAGATCTTATAAATATTATATACGGCCTTCCATCATCGTCTAAGCACATCAGTACAAGTATTAGAGGAGACTAATAATATTGTATAACTCTTCCAAGTCACTATCTATTAGTTTTATCGTAGAGTACACAGAAGATGCAAAGAGTAAGTCAATAACTTTTACAGGAACCATCACGACTAACCTTATGGTTTATTCCTCATCTTCCTCTAACCCTCTAATCGATAAGTTTACATTAGTAATAAGGAGCACTAGCATAAAAACACGTCATGTATCATCCATGTAACTGCCTAATAACATGTACGTTCCTTAGCAAACCTGAAATCCTCATCTGTAACTAATGCTCAAAAATTCATGTTGGTTCGCCTTAGAATAAAGTGCAAGTTTTATCCTATCAAAATCCTAATATAAACCCATAAAATATCACCAGCACACAAAACACCGCAGTATATGCTACCGTGTCTAAATTATACCGCCAGTTACACCCATGCTATAATAAACGATACATCTATGTTAAAATAATCATCGGCCATCACAGTTTTTACTGACACGGCATAGCTTAAATTAAACCGACTCTATCCTTAACTGAATTACAAATTAAACTCCCACAGCTACAAATCACATGTGTTTAACTAAACAGTACATGTTAAGCTATGTTTATAAGTGCCACGATTAATGAACATTGTTGACCTTCGTAACATGTTCATTTACATTCCAAAATAATGCATGCATAAATAATACGGATTTTAATCTTGCATTCCAACTTAAAAACAATTAATAAAGTTTGCAGTTTGCACTTCCTCAGTCTAATATTTATCCCAAAAACAATGGATCCAATATGTTTGGGTCTTTGTCTTGTCTGGCATCTCGCTGCTAAAAACAAAGCTAGCCACACAGCATGCGGAATATAAATCATATAACCACTAGAATACTAGTTTGATTAATTTCACACACAGGTTTCAAAGTTTCAACTGAAATGTACACACATATCGCTACATAGCATGACATATAGTAGAAAATGATTAAAATTCATATCACACACTCTGCCTAGCTTCATCGCGTGAAATCAATCAGTCGTGCAATGCAAATGCAACGCAAAACAATTCTCAAGGCTTAAGTATATAGCTAATGCAAAGTAAGTAAGAAAAAACAATGTAAAAACCGAAGAATAATAGCAGTAATAATACAAAAGGACTAACGAGTGAGTGTATACCTTTGTGAAACTTGCAAGAGTCTTGCTTACATTTGTAAATAAGGCAAACTCTAATGGAAGATATGAAACAATGGCCATATTTTATAGGTAGGTAAGCTTAGGCACTTCTTTTTGTCCTGCTTAGAATGCAATATGCAAATCCCAGCACGTCTTGTCTGGTTTAGCGTGGCCTGGCAAAGAAACTAATGCAATGGTGAAACTCCGAACCGCGGAATGTTACGTTTCTCCATCATACCATACAGTTTGCATTGCACTGCTTAAGACTGGTCTTCCATTCCACTTGTGTTCTCATACTTGCAACTAATAAAGATTCTTTTGAAGAATTATTATTACCAGCAATAAATTTTGAGTCTTAGCATACGTAAAGTAACATAACGCAACGCAACCAAAGCGTGCATAAGTGTCTCACTAGTGCTACGCTTCTACTTGACTTTCGCGTTATTCTCCTATTATTTCAGCTCTGCTGTTTTGTTCCAAGGTAGACGAGTAAAATGACTAGGCCACACTCCGCACCACAGCTACACAAAACCTAGAACTGTAGCCGCATAAGTATTCTCTCAAGCCCTAACACTAACAAGACGACCATTTGTACATTTCTATTTATTTGCTCTACTCTGTCTGTCTGATGCATGGCAGCATACCATAATAACCAACTATACACAATCATAACATACTAAAAGGGAATGAAACAAAAGCTATATAATTATTTAACTAAATGGTACAAAAACGGACGAGAAATCAAAACCACAAAGAAACCCTTAACTTACTAACTACTTGTACTTACTGCTTCCATAATCATTATCATCATTCATCTATTCCCCTTCTATACGTTATTTCCATTACAAATTAAATTACACAACGCCCCACTACACTCTTCTAATACAATTCCCATACATGTAAACTTGAATAGCAGTAAAAAAACTTATACCCGCCTTTAGTACTATGGCTTCTTACCTTCATAAATTACTATTTCTACTGATATTTACTTACAGTTAACAGTACAATCCTAAATATACACGCATCGCGAACTAATTCTAGAAAACTATATAAAGAACTAGAAGAAAGTACGTATACGAAACCAATTATCTAAAAGTTTGCTTAAAGATCAAGTTGTACGTGTACCGGAAGCAAGCATTTAGTGGTATAGCAAATAGGATATACCTACTAGTTTGGAAACACTAAAGACAACTAACTTTTAAAAGTAGACAGCCTGTGGCTGGGAGGAGAAAGAAGGAGGGAAGAGCCAGTCGTCAAGATGCTTATTGATTGCATTACATTAACTCGTCATACTTGAGAAATTAGCGTTCTGCTTTGCTTGACTAGAAAAATTGTGGCAACTAAGAATACATTACGGGTGGTTTGGCTACAGCCAACTTTTCTCCAATTTTAGCTTCCGTAGTTTACATGAGCCATTTCGTCATCTAAATGTGCCTATTATGTAATAATACGTAGATAATGAACCACGATAAAGTTATACGATACCGACAATACGATACCCGGAAAATCTGGATCACTACTTATAGGCAGTATAAATATTAAACGTGATTAGCGTAGTACGGTAGGTAAAGGAATAATAAAGCCAAAAACTACATAAAACAGGATATCTGACAAAAAACAACAAAGAACAGCCGAATGTTGGCACATGGCATTTTAAGAACAAGAGCAACAAGCAATATTCTAAACTTTAGCACATAAAAAGCATAAATGTGCCATAATATGATACTCTGTTTACATATATTTTATAGTTAGTCACATACAGTTTTAGGTACCACAGCCAGCCTCACTTTATGAACTCATTCAATAAGCTTTAGATTCATTGCAATATGCACGAACATGTCATATAATCTTCATTACACATACATTCATACTCTACAAAGTATATATGGAGCTGCTGGGAGGATGAAAAGAGAACGAACGCATGGAATAGACTAGATAGTGGAGAAAATGAAGAGTTCTCTTCTTTTCGCATTTTCATCAGGAAAATTACAAGGAATATGCTGTTGGCAAACTTTATGGTTACGGAATGGAATGTAATTCAATAGAGCGTCCTAGACAGCGTTACTATACAGGGTTTGCTACATTCCAAATCAACTTAACCAGTAAATCTACCCAAAACCAATTCAGAAAAGCAAATACTAATCTGTCTTGTGTATTCTCAACTTGGGAAAACATATTATGAAATACCCTGGAAGCCACTTGGTTAAGTAATACGCTGCTCCATCCGTCCCTATTTCCCTACGTGCGTCCGTAGGAAGATTTCAACTAAAGATGTTTCAAGTGTTCGAGTTTCATCGCCCTTAAAGTAGGTACACACATTTCTGTAATAACCTCATGATGCCCGTCATTGCTCAACAGCAGTGAGCTGTCTGTTTGTCTGCCAGTCTGCTTTCTGTTTATGTCTTCTTGTGCACGGATGTGGTAAGATCTGCCCGTAAGTCTTTCCTTAAAATCCTTCTCGGAATTGGTAATCCGGAAAAAGGTGAGGGAAGGGACGGCGAAGGTTCAGGTAGCGGTTCAGGTAACAAACGAAAGGCCCAGGGTAGTGAAACTTTTCCAGCACACCCAAAAATTGTAAGCACAGGTAAAGGACTGGGACTGGGAGTACTTATAATTAAGTGTTCACGTTTACCTAATGCTATACTGTTGCTAGCCGATGCTGCACGCTGGCTGGCTTGATTCATGGTTCTACTCTACAGTACATCTTCTGTGCATTGCTTGCTTTACATTACTGCCTTTACATTTACACTATTACACTAGTAACTATAATAAACTTCTACAATTGCCCCATAATCACTGATATCCATAAATATGTATTATATGTAAATCTAAAACTAAACTTGCACAAAAAACAATGCTGTTTTGTTTTTTAATTATGGCTTATTTCTGATTGCCATTAATATTGCTTGAATTTTCACTCATTATATTTATGAAAGACAATAATATACTCTAATAATGTCCATGTCATTTTAGGCAGTATACAAAAAAAATTCGATGCTGAAAGTAAACTTACGTTTGCAACTTCTAACAACGCTGAACTACAATAAGTTTTTTCTACTTTATCTTAAAGTAGTATAAAAAAATAATAAAATATACAATACTTGTTAATTTTCAATGTAACTAAATATAATAATACCCAAACTATCAAATACTGGAATTGACAAGCTGGTGATATATTCGTCCAAATAATACTAAAATTTAAGCTATAAGTACTTACCATCATTCTTGGTTGTCATTAGACTAATCATTTTTAATTATTTAATTTTTTTCATGTTTACAACATTATGCATTAGTTAAACCGTGTAATTGTATTGTAGTATTCGTTGGGCGTTGCTACAAGTTGCAACCAGTAAGCTTATCACTTCCCGTATCAAAAAAGCTTTAACATTAATAAATTACTATATTATTGTCTTTCATAAATATAATAAGTAAAAATTTAAGCAATATTAATGGCAATCACAATTAAGTCATAATTAAAAAACTAAACAGCATTGCTTTGTGCGAGTTTAGTTTTAGATTTACATATAATACATATTTATGGATATCATTGATTATGGGGCAATGGTAGAAATTTATTATTACTAGTAGTGTAATAGTGTAAATACAAAGCAAACAATGCACAGAAGATATACTGTAGAATAGAACCATGAATCAAGCCAGCGTGCAGCATCGGCTAGAAACAGTAGCATTAGGTAAACCTGAACACTTAATTGTAAGTACTCCAATGCTTACAATTTTTGGGTATGCTGGAAAAGTCTTACTACCCTGGGACTTTCGTTTGCTACCTGAGCCGCTACCTGAACCTTCGCCGTCCCTACCCTCACCTTTTTCCGGATTACCAATCTCGAGTAAGAGATTAAGAAAATATTAGGCGGCAGTAGAGCCCAAACCCTTGTGCACGACTACACTGCACTACTTTACTTACACTACAATGCAAGTACACCAAATGAACAGAAAAGAAAACATACATACGAAGGAAAGATTCGGGTAATGCATATGCACACACTCCATGTACATCCACACTATAATGTAGCCTTACCCACTCTCCTCCTTCAGATATAGAGACGCAGACAGACGCTTTATGAATTATTTATTAAAACTACCAAGTTCCATACTCCACCTTACTTAGCATACTGTCCTGTCTTCTCTCTACACTCCTAACTTTCCCGACATGACTTTACTTTACCCAAATGCAAAATTTTATATCATCGCATCTTCCAAAAGAAGCTCCAACTTTAACCCACAGCGATTTTGTCAACATTAAAATAAACAAATGCAGCAATCGATTTCTGCACTACTCAGGAGGATGTGCTACTAAGTAAATAAAAGCTCACTGTATTTCTGTAAAAACCTACAAGGTAGGTATTTTCAAATCATAATAAAACAGGTGAGTGAAGGAGCCAAGTGGAGTATAGTGTAAAATGTACTAAAAAAGTATATTTGCATAAAGTGTGTATGTTTTTTTTGCGCAAGACAGTGGCAGTGGCACTTTTATGTATTTTGTGCAATGTGGCAAGACTTATTAGATTTAGATTCATATTGACTTTCCACATGTCGCCACGAGTGTTTTCAACAAGATATCTCTTATTACAACAGTAAATCAATGTGTTTATGTAGTACGTGGTTAGTTAACTTAACTACTAGACACAAGTAGATAACTTGTACACCGCTACTCAACTAATTCACTTCATTTTCAGCCCAAGTCCTCAGGAAGAAGTAAAACTCTATTCGAGACGAGAGACTTTGCCAAAATCTGCCATGCTACTTCCTTTCCCCAGAAAAAAATGACTAAGTGAAGTGAAGGTAAAACGGATGAGATTAACTGAACTTTAAGAAAAGCACAACCGTTGTCAGTAAGTACTAGATCGTAATGTGCCACCGTTCTAACGCAACTTGCATGCAACCGAGTACTACATGCTGTTGATGCTAGCTTTAGTTTCAATATGCAACATCCATATGCGTGGTTCTAGTTCCTTAGAGCGTAATGTAGTTGTAAGTAGCTAGATCTGACTATCAGCGTATCAGGATACGTCACTTCTATCTTTTCACAATACATATGTTATAAATTTTCATGTCCAGAGAGTGACAGCGTAGAGTGACAATGCTATTTTTGTCCACGTGCTGTGGGGAGTAAGGAACGGGAGCGGAGGATTACACCGGCTCATCCTCTTCCATCTAAACGACCGAGCGACACAGAAGAGTGACATGACAGCAGTCACCTATTTAAACGGAATGGCAATATACAATTCCAAGACCAGACCAACCGAAACTCACTCACTCACTCAGATAACGCTCCAACAGATACTGATATTTATACTTTTTACTACATACATATACTTACCACATACTTTACCGTACTTAGTAATATTCACAGCTTTAGCTCATCCTTGCTCTATTATCTGTGGACTAGAATAGTATGGCAGCTTCCAAAATTTCGGCTACACCGGCAAACGTCCCCCACCCAATGCGCACACAAATTGTAACTGCTGCATTTTGGTTATCGGAACATGTCGACGAAATGCGAAGGTCTACCGCAGACAACTAACAATGAGGACAAGAATCTGACTCCGAAAATTTTTCATTCCAACCACACATTTCCTTCATACCTATAGCATGTACATAAACCATGCATAATTCCATTTTACTGTAATCCATTCAATTTGTTCACTTCATACAACATTCCATTTCAATATTTTACCACCAAATGTGCACTGCATATTGCACTACATTTTGCATTGCAATGTTTCTTGAACAATGATAATAAAGTATGTTTACTTTCTCCTTGGGAAGATACAATGAGCCAGGATCCACAGAAAAACGGCATAAAAACTAAGTTAATCCACCACAACCATGACAAATATACTGTCATTTAAGAAAAGCTATTATAATAATATGCATTTGTGCAAATGATGCAATGAATTAGTTCAAATTCATGAGTCCAGCCTTATGGAACGGATTACTATGCTCTACATGAAAAGTCGAAAACATAAAAGGAAATGAAAAATGAGGAATGCTTTTCCATGTACCCAACAATGCCCATTATGAATTCTGTACACATAGACATACCTAAGCTTTATCAACTACAGAGAAGACGGAGATTTTAAACGTTCCTATGATGATCTATCTTGACACTATCTCTTACTCTAGTGCATCCCCAAGGATGCTTTTAAAAGCCATCTGTTCTCAACCCTTTATCTTCTCCGACGAATTTCTTCCGAAGAGAAGACTACGTCTAATACTCCCATTTCCATCTCTTTCGAGTTGAAATTAATCAATAACATAGTAAGATCCGTCTCCCTTGCATATGAAATTGCCTTAAAACGTGCATGAGATATGTTTCCAACCTTTTCTTAAAAATATTTTTAGAATGAATATTTTCCGGCATTCTAGTGAGGGAAAAGTCACAAACTTTTCAATGTGGACAGGATTTTGTGAAAGCAGAGAAAGTGTTAGCTTAGTTGTACAGTAGATTGGTATACTGTAAGTATTTTATAGGTACTTAACATTTTATGTACTACACTAATCGACCTGAATTTAGTAATACATAAATGAACAGTCCGTTTTTATTTATTTTTTATGACACAATTCCATACGAAGATAAACGTCAGATGAAATCGAATCAGGCTCCCTGAGTACAGATTACAAGTAGAAAGCCTACCTATTGTATAGAAGTACTGCATTAAGAAAGTTTCGGGGGCATAGAGCAGCTTAGTGATTTGGAGGAAGAAGAGAGGAGAGCACAGTGCCTTTTTATGTCACCCGTATTGCTGTCTTAGTAAATGTAATTCAGTAAACTAGAAAAAGAAAGGATTCCAATAATAGAGGTTTGTATGAATAGGTAGTAAGGCAGTAAAAGACAGGCCGAGTGACGGGGAAAACAATAAGTTTAATTCCCGAGTGACTTTCTCTGCCATTACCAATCACATTAGGATGACCGTTGCTCTATGAAATCTGTAAGGTTGACCTTTCTGGCCTTTTGTCTTAAGACTACGTTCTAGTAACTGACTATTGCTCACTCTTAACTGTTCTGCTCTGCGCCTATTAAACAAAAACAGACGTCTCGCTGTTGCACAGCAAAGAAAATATCACGGGTAGAAATCAGAGCACAGAGGTCCCACTCTCGTCTACTAACTTAGATGATAGATATACCTAGCCAAGGTACGTACGTGCACTACACATCTGCCTGAGAATGGGAAGAAGGATGGGAAAATGTAGTGGAGGAAGGAAGCCATATCAGATTGAAGCCAAAATCTCAATTGTCTGCAGTAGTTAGTGTTGGGCCTAGCACTAGTCATGGCCATAATAGCTTCCAAGTTGAAAGTTGAATGGGAATGGTACTGCGAATGCGATGTGACGGGAGTGAGTGGAAAGCTCAATCATCTTTAGCAAGCAGGATTCCATACTCACTTCAACAACAAAACAGATAGACAATCTAGATCTTCTCGGTACACTTCCTATACATAATAAATGGTAGATCCACAGAGTAAAGGCAGATGGGGAAGAAAGTGTGCCACCACGGAGGAGGTATTTCCACTTATCTGTAGATCCTAACCCTAGCGTTACGTCGTCTTTTGAATGAAAGAGTCCAAGCTATGTATAAATAAATACATACAACCTCAAAGTCAAAGTCAACTCAAACAAAACGGGAAGAACAAAAGTAAAAGAGGGAAGTGTACCGTGCTGTAAGTAAGTATAGAAAGGAAAGAAAATCAAGTCAAGTGAAAAGATGCAGTCACTGCTAGAAATCTATTCTATCCACATATATTTCTATCCATAGATATATTCATGCTATAGGTAGATAGTCGCTATTGGTAAAGAGAATAAAGCTTCTCGAACAAATAAGAGGAAAAGATGTAAAAAGACTACGGAGAAGCATCATTAGAGTTGGACAAGGGACTAGAACTACTCCCCTGAGGGACACCAAACCAAACCTGCTACTCTCACATCTCTCTTACTCTGATGACGAGATCGGCTTTGGTATCGTGCTAAGATTTTCTCTTTTCTTCACTATAACTCTCCGTGAATTAATATATAGTTAGATGCTACTAGTTGAGAGTATAGGGAATACTTAGTTTCGATTCGAGTGGAGCATTCGACTGTGTCTAAGTAAGTACCACTTCCAATTCTATAAAAGAATGTATGTAACTAGTATCCCCGATATTTAAACTCTAGTCCTAGTCATTCTCCACGTTTACTTATCGTTATGTAGTTTAGCTATGTCTGTCTATTCAAGTTTTACCGAAAGATTCCCGGAGATTCCCACTTAATTTCCTTGAAGAGATCGCTTTTGGATCCCGAATTTAGATCACTCACCTGTGTCACGACATCAAGACATAGAAAGAAGGAAACTCTTGTAGAAGTCATTCTAAATTATCTGGCAGGTCGGAATTTCTACTTACTCGATTCACTACTGCTAATCTCCATTCCACTTCTGCGTGATTACATTACTCCATCCCTCAGTTCCTTCATTTTAACTAGCACACAAAATCTAAGCTTTATCCTCCATTTATTCATTCTAACGCTCCACGGACTCGTAATCAAAATCTCATCAATTTATCATTTATCCCATGTCACTCATTCATTCATGCTTCTTCTTCCCCTATAATTTGGAGTCAATATGCGTACTCAAGTACTGCTTAGCATGCCATCACAACTATGAATACAACAATTCCACCACCTACCTCTGCAAATTGATAAATAATTTATTTTACTTTCACTTACTCTATGCATGAAGTGAAACAAGGAAATAACTTACCATTTTCCACATAGTAGGATGTCTCATTATACCGTTCATCTGTAAATCCGGGTCTTTTCGCTTTCAAGGCTTTCGTCTCCAGCTTCGCCTATAAACAATCAAAATCCATTCACGTTTATTTAGCATTCTTTAGTTATTCATAACATAGTTTCTTTCGATACAATACTGTTGCTCCAGTCAAATTATTATTTAAGTGCCACGATATGCATTAAGTATCTCTTATTATTACAGAACATACGTCATCTCCCTAGCATGCATATAAAATTCTCAACTCGACTGCACTGCACATCTTTAAACATAATTACTGCTGTATATAGATCCAATATGTAATAGATGAGCTATATCTTTCAACTGGTAATCTCATAATGTTGCACAAGTGTCTATACAATATCCACAGAGGGGAATTAAATAGATAAAAGAGAAAACAGAATCTGCATATCGCCCGCAGGTGATCCTTGTTTACTAAGTGTAGTCAACCAGCGAGGAAAAGCTCCAGAATATCTCCCACTAAAGCGAAACCTTCCAAACTTTCTCTCTAGTTGCAGATGTAATACTTTAGAGATATACCTTACTTATACTCCCAATAGCTTTTATAATTACCCAGAAACTTTAGACTAGTATGTATTTACCTAGCAGTTCGTAATTACTTACTTAGGCTTACAGAATTATTACTGCCAAACTAGATACTAAAGTTACTAGGATGGATATAGTTATATTAAATAGCGAAGCATGCATGGCGGGGCTAATGTTATAAGTCGTCATTCATAATGAATAATCCTTTAGCCTTAGCCTTCCTTCGATATTCAAATCAACACTGAATGTTGGAGTTGGAACTGCCTGTAGCATTGAATGCTTTCTCTGATCCCACACGCATGATAAAATGATAGAAAGAGATCCTATTTAACAGGAAATACATAAAAATGCATGAAACGTATGTAATAGAATCTCTCACGCTCGAGACTCGTATTACAAAATAAAAATGTCGTATACTACATCTCTCGTGTATATTATAACTCCATTTTCAGGTTGACGACAGATTCGAAATTCTAACACGATCCTCTTTCTCGCTTAGATTTGCATTCGTAAATAGATTTCATCTTCTAAATATTACAAAGCTTAACTACTAAAGCCGTTATTGAATCATAAATGAAGAATTACATAAGAATACACATAGGTACATCATTTTCTCTGAACAAACGCTTTCTCAATTCTCAACTGTGCTTTTTTTCAATATAAAAATTTCACCAAAAAATTGCTGTTTGGGACTATTACAGAAAAAATTACCATTGAAAAACAAAACATCAGTAAACACGCAAACCGTTTATAATATTAAAATTATTTATTGCAGTTTACTTTACTATAATACTTTTAACATAAAAACATTTATGGATAGGGGAAAATTTATTTTACTGCATGGAGAAAGAGCAGTTACTATAAGTTGTAAAATGTAAAACAAAGTATTACACATGTATAAAAAGCCCAAACTTTACAGAAAATTATCCACACAACATTTAAAAAATTTGATATTATCGTAATAAGTTTGAGCAGGGTGATATGTATCATTAGTAAGCACTAGATACAGAGTTGTGCTTTCACCACACATATATAGCATGTGAAAAGCTCTGTGTTGAGAAGTGATGTGGATAGTATAGTACTATACAGTAGAAAAGCGTTCTCCAGATGGAATTTAGGACAAGTTAAGTATTTGAAGAGCATTGTGCTCTAGAAAAGCTATTACATACAATTATGCACAGTCGATTTATCACACGAGTTAAAATGTAGAGAGAGAGCAAGGGAGAGACAGGAGAAAATCCCAACAAAATAAATGTAGAATAATATTATAAGGTAGTTAGCATAGTTCGCGAATATTCCAAGGCATTTGTAAGCAGTAAGCGATGATAAGGGTAAAAGCAGTGTTAACAACAAGTTAAGCTTTCGATTCCATTCTCCTTTCTATACGAAAGGCTTTCGCTTTACTAGAAATGTTAGAAAATAAGTAAAGATGAGCATTTCTCTTTGGTCGTTCCCTTTCGTTTGTCTGTTTTGTGGGCTTTGCGGTAAGTGTCTGTCTCATTGGCAAAGTAACCTAAACTAAACCCAGACTGGTCTAACCTTGCCAATCTCATTATACAAAACTCGATTGTGTTGCTCCACGTTAGCGTCACAATTCAGTCAGATAGCATTTTACTTTCTCTTGCTTTCCCATCTTTTCTCTCTCCTCCTCATCCCATTTCATGCTGCTTCTGTAATACTCTATTATTTTATTATACAGACGAAATGCAACTGTTACTAAAATACTTTACACTAAAGTTTTACGCTCCGTTTACTTCGTCAGTTCAGTGAGAGCAAAGGCCCAAAAGCTATAACTCAACTACAATAAGACAAGAGGCAAACTATTAGCAAACCGCGCAAAACTTTCTACATTTGTTCAAAACTTATTTCTATTCGCATTTACATATATTTGTTAAAGTGTAACAGTGTAGCTGTACTCCTACTCGGTCCTCTACTGTTTTATTGACTCAAAAATATTTAGCTACAACTTATTTTCAACACACCAAATTAAATTTTAATCAATGCATTTCATTAATTTTCATAAGAAACTACACAATTTCCGCTCTACACGCTACTACATTTAGAATACTGCCTTATTCTGGTCCTGATAAGTGATAAGGTAAAACAAAGAAAACAAAAACACGTCAACGCATACAGATATTTACCATTTACGTATATTGATTTACTATTCTAGCAAAGCATGCTAACCATAGGTATTATTCTCTTTAACCCGCTTTCTAATTTAAACAGTACGCAAAGTAATAAATCAGCAAAACTTTACTTATCGACCACACTTTTGACTTAAACTTTATTGCACAGTCCACACATAGTTAGTTCTTTGATCCTTTGTGCTACCTAATACCTACATGCATTGAAAACTGGATATGGAAGATGCTCAGTCAAAAAAGTAAGGCTTTTACATACACGTGCCATTACTGCCACATGTAGAGTGAAGAAATAAGAAAAACGGTAAATACGTCTCCTGCATGAAAATATCATGAGGGAATTCGATCTCCAGATGAATAATGTGTGTCCAAAATTCAATATCCGGCATCATTCGTCTAACATAAGTGTAGTTGTCTTCTGTTCTGTTGGTGTTGATTCAGAGCATATTGGAAGGGAAATATAATTCCTATACTCTGGATTATATAAGTTAACAAACCTACTATTAGAAATTCTCTAAAATACTATGGTCACTCATGGCTTCCCTACATAGTGCACATGCACAAACCGACTAAGAATACAAAAGCATTGGCCACTACTATATTACCATCAGTTTGCACTACTTAGAACAGTAGAACGTGGTAGAACTAAAGTTGAACACTCCGTTCTGCTTTGGCTGTCCAAGCCTTGTATACTTGAAAAGTTGCTTTTATGTCTGCTCCCTTCACTCTCTTTTCATCTCATCCATCATACAACACCCTGCAAATTCTTCTTTCAGATATAACTTACTATATACTATGAATACAAACCAATAACTTTATCCACGACTCCTTCTGTTGTGTTATTCCTAGTCGTACATAGGAGTGCATTGCATAACAGCGTGCCACCATTCACCATCATTTACCACTGCATTTTACATTAGATGTATTGCATTACAAACGGGACGGGAAGAAAGTGCTTCTGTAATCCAAACGTATAGTGCAAGCCAACCAAACCACAAATCAAATTCACACAGTACAAAAGATCTGTTTCCAAATGAAAGGGAAACAGTTGCTGAATTCGGAGAGAACCACACACAAACTTATAGAAGCTAGAATTACCTCCTAAATGTCTCTATCTTCCTTCGCCCACCCTTTCTACACTTAGTTGATAACTATTTTCTACCCAACAGCGACAGTCGGAGAATTGTTTTCTCCGACAACAACGATGCAAACTGCGATACAAGCTATACTATACCTAAACATATCAATATACAATACAATGTACACATGAATGTCCACACTTTTGACATTAGAGACAATCCAAATGTAATTGTATGCACATTGGATATACTCACAAAATAATACTAATTAATAAAACAGGTGTAGGATTGGTGTAGGTATTGATATAAATTACAGCTATGCGAAACTGAGATCATTACAAATAACAACATATGCATAAGTAGCAAATAGATGCATAAACAACGTGTAGGCATTCTCAACAGCTATTGACGTCATATTTTAATAATCTCGCACGAAAGAATGATAACAGCACCAAATGGTATTTGGGTTCTGCTCCTGGTGTAAGTTACAATTGCGAAAACGGAAATAGAGATGAGATAACGGAGTGGATTCGTGTTAGGCCAATTTAAAAAGTCTAGTCGTATCTACATGACAGTAAATAAGAGTAGCTGAAGGCAGCCAAGTCAAGCCGTCAGGCAATGAGGATAAATAGAAGATGGTATGAGGAATGTAGGGACGCCTCTGGAAAACGATGCTGTCATATCTTTATTATTATATTACACCCACTCAGGGATGAAATGAAAGGATCACACGATATTTAGGCATTGCAGCAAAGGAAATGGAATTCTTCTCGTTCTTCTCTTGCTCCAGATGAGAACAAAAGCTCTCGGCATTGCTATTTCCTTGTATATATTATTATGACTCTCTAGTATATATATGCATATCACAGTTAATGCATACTAGCACAACTCTCTTTACCCAATCTAACTTTATCGCTCTTGAACTAGAGTAACATAGTAGCACAACCAAGAGTCCACAAAGAGAATTTCCGCTTTCTCCGTATGCAGTTATTGTAGTATCGGATTGTGGATTTCTCTAGTATTTGTTGTATATATATCTCAATTGGACTGCTGAATCGTTTTCGTATTTGATTCTCCTTTGCTCTCATTACTACTTTTCTCAATCAATAAATATAGTGAGAGAGAAAGTTACATGCTCTAGTATAATAATATTATTAGGTTAATATAGTGTGAAACAAGCGACAAAAAAGAAAGACTACTGTGGCTAACTTTTGGACAACTTAACTGGAGTAGTATTAGTCGTAGTAATTGAACGAGTCCGACTTGAGTCAACTAGCCACGTCAATGTAAATGCAATTTTAGCAATAAGGATCTACTTGATGTAGACTCATGTTACTTACCTATGCCTGCTTTTTATACAACTCCAAGTGAAAAACAAGTAGCTAGTCCATTCTAATGTCAGTCTAATGATTACCATGAAATGTGTAACGCTATTAGTTACTGTATTAGCGGTTAACTCGGCGGCGGGGTCCGCTCGCTCTGGACTGGTATGCAATATATGTTTGTAAATAGGTATGCACAACAAGTCGTGTCCTGCTGTCTTTCTCCTGTCCCGTCTCCCCTTTACATCACAAGTGCAAATTGACAAGTGAAGCACGCGAGTATGAAAGCCTCACAAAAGACTATTTACAATAGTACCAGTCAGTCAGTCACTCGACTCAGAGCACAATTTCTGTCCTGGTAAGTGTCCACTGTCCACTCTCTCTCCTCCATGCCACTCACAATCACATACACAAAACTCTGGTTTGCTTAGTAGTCGGCTATTGTCCGATGCTCAGCAGCAGGTTAAACGCCACAGTAGACAACTATCTACTATGTCCATGCAACAACAACAAACCATTCCATTTACATTACATTACCTTATTTAGTTTCAAATAAATGTCGAATTCAGCAAAACCAGACTTTGCCTACTCTGGACACACACGTAGCTATTGACTATATAAACTCTCAAAACATATCTACTGCCTAGTTTAGTGGAAACCAAATATTCTGCTCGATATCATGTGTACTTTTCCAGATGGTTGACCATCTCTACACAACGCCTAAAAACCTTACTTTAATAAGTCCTTGCAACCACATCACTTTCCTGAGTTTTCTCTATATGACACAAAAGAGACCATGTTTTCCCTGGACTCGACTATTCCTTACGCTACGATAGATTTACACGTGTTTAAGCAACGAGATCATGGGACTATGCCTATATACATTCTTTACACACACACTGCATTCTGCACAACGAGTAGTAGGAGTCAACTTTTACGTTTCTCCTTCAAATTCACTTTTCACTATTAAAATCCTCAACTACGGATATACCATTCAAGTCTGCACACACTCGTGTGAGTGTGTGTTGAGTGCATGTAGTATAGTATAGCCATTTTTATCTATGTGATCACAATGCGGGTAGTTAGAAGCAAAGTTAACCGCTTGTACTAGGTACATTACATGCATTACTACGTACTTGAATAGTCGTTCGAGCTTAGCACCCTGCTCACTTTTTACAACGCAACTAACGTACTGCAAAAAACGCTATGAAAATAAAGTAGCAGAATTGCTCGATATAAAACCAACCTATTCCTGTTTTACATACATATGTAACAGTACATTGTACATAGTCCAAGTTAAAGTTTGCTTACACAGACATTTTCAGTTGTGGACATTGTACTTATATAAAACTGCAGCCTTTTCTACGTTTAAACTTTTAATCAAATTCAATGCAGAAAACAAAATACATTTTCTAATGTGCACGCTGGACTTACTGCTCAAACGAATACCATTTCCTGCAATTCAGCACAGCAACCACACAGTTCATAACTCGAGGCAAGAAATTTATCAAATTGGCAAACAAAGGGCAATGAATTATATAGATCGCAATGCAAATGGGCAGCATTACACCCGTCTTCACATGTTTCGTCTTTGTCGCTACTCTGTTAAGCAATCCACAACCAGAGGAATACATTCATGAATATCTGAGCTCTTTAAATCAATAACATTGCAGAAATCCTTGATCAATAAATCCACATTAAAAAGTTTAAAACTTTGAATAATGCAATAATAAGTATTCACACTTTAGATATTTCTTTAGATATTTAGATATTAATAGTACATTTCAAAAGGTCATTAAGCACAGATACCTATGCAACCCTGCAAGATGCCTAATATAATATTAGAGAGGTACTGAGACTGAGACGAGATTGTTCACCCCAAGTAACATTGCATGAGTCTCAATTAGTCAAGCCAACTCCCTTTGCAGTTGCATGTTCTATGACAAATGACTTTCTTTACAGTATAACTTTGGCTAAAGTAAAATGATCATTGACACGGGGAAAGTTTTTCTGGAAAAGTCACACTGCTGTCATTTATCTCTTCCTACAGTCATGAGTTTTGTTGCGTCCTGTCAGCTAATTTATTTAATACACCATGAACATTACACACCTTCAGGAGCAGGAGAATTCCTGAAAGTAGTAATCTCAGCTCATTACTAGAACATAATGTGGAAAATCATATCAAAAAGCAATAAACCATGCTATATAAAACTCCCTAAGTAACAACGATAAGAAAACCCCCTTCGAAACATCCAACGAGGCAATAATTTCCTTCGGCTGTCGTTCAAAGAGGCGGAATTCGTGTCAAAAACTTAGAAAACTTCATCAGAAGGAGATTCCAATCAATGAAGTGCGAGAGAGGGAGAAACTGTAAGTAAAAAAGACAAAGCTGGATTTTCATGAGAGACCATTCGGCTACAAAGGAAAAGTTTCCCTTACTTTTGTCTCGTCTCACTTTATTGCATCTGTAGTCCGTAGTACTTGTAGTGAAACCGAAGCCAAAGCCCAGTTTCACTTGAGAGTGTTCAGTCAGGCTGAGATGGGATCCAAATAATGTAAGTATACATTACATAATGCTATACATACATTTCCACAAAAGATAGTAGCCGTGTTTTACGTAAACTAGCAGTATAGGATGTGTTGGTTGAGAGATGAAGAAAAGTAATCCAGTCGAACAAGTGAAGTCTAGTAGACTTTACTTTGTTTGGCTTCCTTTTCCTTTAAGACGGGAGAAAAAGGAGGAGGAAGGGTGCAAGTGCATGAAAGGGAACGAGAGAGAGAGAGAGGGGAAAGCATTGAAGAAGACAAGTCACAGGTGTAGCCGCATTGTATTTCTCCAGTCAAGTCAATTCTGTATTAGTTATGTAGCTGAGCTATAAAACCCACAGGGTATTGTTGGTATGTAAAGTCGTAAGCATTTTATAGCTCCATCATCCCACCCATCCCACTCTGTACTTACATTCTATCTATTCTACTAGTATAACACGCTAAGTATATGCTGACTGTGCCATTCAATAGTAGAATAACTCCGGACTTTGTAAGTAACTGACAACAAACACGGGTTTAATATCGGAGTTTGTAGTGTGTCTGGGATCTCTCTTTTCTTCCATATCATTCCTTCTACAAATATCATATTATATGGAAGAAGGTATGGCTGAGAGGTAAAGGTAACTATTTATCTATTTTATTTTATACTTATATTCCGTGCCTCAAGCAAGGTGAGACTTTTCACTCCTTTGCTTTCACTGACACGAAGCGACAGGCCAACACACCAAGCTTTCTCAGCTACTTTTACTTTCGGTGGCTTCCCTCTTCCTTACCTAACTACGTCTTAGCAGGACCTAGCCACATTTTCATTTATTTCTGCCTTTATTTTCTGTATCCATCTGCTATGTGAATTACAATGACTGTCTCAGAAACATTATAATATCCATCCTACAAAGTTCACTCTCAATAGTACCATTACATAAACGGAGGCATGATAATTTCCTAAAAGAGGAAGCTCACTCAATGACCGTAAGAAAACTTAAGAAATGATATGTATTTCTATATGCAAAAAGCTATCTATACACCGTACCGGCCAAAAACTCAAAACACCAGTTAATAATGTAGGACGGTGTACATAGCATTTTCAATTCGCCAGTTTAACCAAGCATATGAAACAAGTGCATGGAGAAATACAGATAGTAATGCTTTATAATGGAAGGGAGACTTTTACGAAAATATGTAAGAAAGGGGAAATGGAAGGAGGACAAAGTCAACTTGAACCAGACTACGACAACTACTGCATATATACTATAGGTATTAAAGGAACCATACATTATACATATACCTTATATATATGTATACTAGTACGAAGTTGCAAAAGGTAGCTTAGCCACAATCAGTAAAAGTGAGCACTAACTTTGTTTGCTTAAGGAAGGATGACTTGACAGTCAGCGCACAAGAGTTCTTTCCCCACCATTATACAGGTATACTATGTATATAGACCATTCGTATTGTGGAGAAAGTCGACTTGATGCTCGCACCGTCAGACCGTAAAGGGATAAGGATAGAGAATTCTACTGTGGACAATCGCTTCGTTTTCAATTCCATTCTATTTCCACTATTTTGATTGTATATTATATTTGTGGTGGGGTTTAGAAGAGAGTGGGAGCTACGCCACGCCACAGGTCGCTTACGTCAGGTTGTTTAACCTTTCGATTAGTCAACACAACCCTCTGCCAAAACCAACCTCATGTTCATGCGGAGACAACGTAAACCAATAAGTCAAGTTTACCTTACTACTTTTTATATCAAATACCAATACCTATCTTATGTACATAGTACAACATACACAAGGATGTTAACTTTGTACACATTGCTCCGACTTCTTTTACACAGAGTTCCATTTAATAGGATTTTCATCTTATGGAATATTTTCTCCATCTTTGCGACAATATCATTATTTGATTTCCTAGAACTTTCGCAATAGTTGCAATCGCTACTTTTCGGAATTAGTTAGTTGGACAAAGTAATAATAGAGACTGGTTGGGTTTCTTCTCCCTTTTCAAAATTATTAGTTACATACTGCAAGGAATAATATTATCTGCAGCCAGCTAGGAAAGGTGTAAAGTTTCTTGACTACTAAAATATAACATTTACAAAATAGACACCTTATTATCTAGCTTAACAATTGCCTGAACTTCTCCCTTTAGAAAATCCTTACTGAAGTTCTCTGCTCATTGAATCACAAACATTTGCATATAACTTGCAAGTTTGCAGATAAAGTTATGATTTCCTCCTTTCAGTATCAACTTTCAACTAATTTACCAGATTCGACTTCAAATAAACGGCACTCTTTGGTTTGTATCTAAAAATACACGGCCTACAAATACTTCTTACACACCAACAAGCACACATCTTTTATCTACCATGGCGAAAGTGAAAATAACTAGTAGTATAGTTTCTCCATTCATTCAAATAGACAGGATGTCTAGTCGCGTCTTTGCATTGAAATTGCTGTTGAATGCAAAGCAAAGGCTTTATAAGGGAGTCTATTTTCCGAGTCAAAGTGCCTTCAAGAAAACGAGATACATTATATTAGCTTTTGTGTGTACGCAACAAAAATATTGGTAGTTGGAGAAGGAAATGAGCTAGTGAGCAAACAAAGGGTTACATTTACATCCTTACTCACTCACTCACCCGCTCCTAGCAGAACAGAAATGGTAGCCAAACAATGTGAGACGGCCTCACACAAATAATATCTATGCTAAGTAACATAAATATACACTTCTTCGGTTCCGTAGATAGTAAAATGGAGCATTGCGAAGCCTCAGTGGGTATACAGGGCTTGAAGGATAAACTGTAGTTAACTTGTACGCTCAACCTATGCATAACTACTATACATTATGTATAAACAACATAGTAGTAGTTTTAGCCATTTTACGTTTCTGCTTTCTTGGTTTTAAGACTGCAAAATATAGAGGCACGAGGAACAATATTATCAAGGTGATATACTTCTGTCCCAACCTCAAAGTTGTCTACACACAGAATTAGGAAATTCAAGGACTTTCTCCCCTATGTAAATTCACTTACCCGCATTTCACTATCTGTACTGATAATATTTGTCTATCCTCTCCGTTAATACATAAACCAATGGTAATAAAATACTAGTCTACCTACCAGACTAGCAATCTTATTATTCAGTAATTTTCTCGGAAGTAGTATAGTTAGGCTTGCATAGTGCCCAATTTTAACCCTAATCCAGATAAAATATAATCTACTACATTAGTGTAACAAAATCGTTTTTCTCCTACTATTAAATTGTATTGATTTGCAGCGAGAAGTGAGAAGCCAATTCATCAACTTTATGGTTTTTATATTTTTCATTTGTTGGATGGACGGAATCAATTTATATCGCCTTAAAGTAAGTTACTTTTTGCGACTCGTCTACTCGACTCGTCTACTTATAATATCAACCGTGCATGGTGTAGGCATTTTCCTTTTCTTATGGCTTGATCGATATCCTTTATACTAACAATAAACATGATTGCTCCGTTAACTTGACTTTCCAGCAGGGGATTCCTACCATTTAAGTCAAAATAACTTTCTGGCCAACCCTGCAACGAAAAATTGGATTTAAATTTCTATCCACATGGGTTCGGACCAATCTCAAATAACGACCAATATTTAAAAAATTTAACTATCGCAAGTATACTTCAAGCAAATATACTGTATAATAATGTCCACTAATAATACATTTCAGCCCAGGAGCTATTAATAATGTGGAGCATGTGAATCATGTTAAATAGGTTATAGAAAGAAAGTTGCTAATGAAAGTGCACCATTTTAGGCACTTGATGCACATACAAGATACTTTCATCCACACACTTTTTCCTTAAGTTCAGATATTAGTGATAACATTATAAAGATAAGAAACACAATACTACTAGCAATACTACTAGCAATACTAGCTAAGACTGTTAGACTTTGCTCAATTTGAGTTCACTTTGCCCTATGCACTTTTATATTTTCACACATTATCCTAAATGTTTCAAAAAAGCATACTGCAAGAAGTTCCGTTGCCCTCTGAGAAGCTAAATTAAACTATGAATTTTTGCGTATGCAGCCCGCACAGGTCTTATTGTTCAGAAACGAACATTGTGAACAAATTAGCTTGGAAATGGGGAAACTTAACTTTTCACTTATTGTTATGCCATCGTTTAAAAGGGCAACAGCTATTTGCCCACTTTTAATGGCCCTGTTCCCTAGTATATCTTCTGTCATCTTTCATTACGGTTTTTCAGAGTGAGCTAAAGCATGAATTCAAAATATGTTCAGAAGACGAATAATCATTTGTTACACGGATCGCATTAATTATAGTACTATAACCCATAAGTAGAGTTAGTAAACCCTTTCTATAATCCTTTACATAATCTATTATAACACAACTACACATGATATCTTAACTAATTATACAACTACATGTACTTCTAAATAATATTTTCCTTTGAATGTGGTTAGCATCACCGCAATATTAATTATGTCCTACGTGTACTCTGTACCACTGAGTAAATATCTATTAATTATTATGACCTTACTCCACATAAATCTTGTCATAATACCTAATACATGTGAAGGCGACGAGAATGCTAAAATTACCATAATACTAGCTATGAATCATTAAACACAGCAAACTACTACAGAATATACAGCAGTATACAATAATACATTTCAACAAATATTATATTTAGATCGATGTAATTCTTTATGATCTGAATTGATAGCATGCACAAATGCACATTACCATTGCACTACGGACTCGTATATTCAATATACACACATTTCGTAAGTAATACATTATCAAAGATGGCAATCGGTCGATTCACTATGATCGTTAACAAAGGGTGGTCGTTGAATCGCTGTAGGATTTTATTGGCTTTTGAGATATGCAAGGGCAATAAACACGCTTTGTCAGCATGTTTTTCTTGTTAAGTATCTGTTCTGATATCAGCATCATCAGATCCTGATGTAGTGATGTAGAAAGATGTGAATTGTGAACATAATATTTATTTCACTATAATTGGCAATAATTTGGACAATAACTTTCATGTCATAACCCTTTGAAGACCCATATTAAAAATGCCTTTTACAACATTTTCTAGATCACAGCAGGATGCAACACAGAAGCTTTAAGATTGAGAGACTTAGTTTTGTCAACGCGTGTTGCGTTTCACTTAAAATCTTGTTAACGATTATTTCCACATCAAAATCATTTGGATTTTATGAATTTTCTGGATGACAAGCATTCCTGTTTCAAGTATGCACTGGAAATCGGGATGGAATGGTTACACGGAATTCCTGGCAGAATCGATTTCTTCTGTTATCTATTAGGTAGTAGTATTTTAAGCTATAACCGAAAGCGTCTCTGGTGGGCAGTTTTGGTTGATATGCTACTGACTTTTTGATACTGCTACTTGGTATAGGAATTATTTTCATCTAGTTGAGTAGTGCAGCGGAGAGAGCACTCAATCATTTCCGTAGTAGGTAGGTGGCTGCCTATATTACAATTCTTGAAGAGTGGAGCAACGTAATATATCAGCTGAAGTAATTGCAAAGCCCAAGTTTATCCATATATTTTATTCAGGACACGATACAAAGCAAACAGGACGTCGTCACGTAGATCGTCTGCGTATGCACATTATTTGTAATCGATTGAGGAAAAGTGCAGTCAGGATTCCAGATCCCAGTCGTACAGTGTGACTACAACTTATTAGCCAGTCAGGTCTTTAATAACAACATTCACATTATCTCAGCAAGCGGGTAAATGCATAAGCTTTGAGAAATTTAATTTGCTTGCATTCCTGCTGTCTACCTAAGTTGGAACACAATGTGCAGGAACAGAACGTAATAGTGAATAAATGAGCGGATATTATCATTATCCTCTCCTCTGAGATGACTCTTCAACAATAGAATTGATCATTAGGACTCTTATTGTTTATAGCCGATCACCATAATAGCATATGAATGAGCAATGCTGTGAGAGAAATCATTAATGTGAATCTCATGATAAAGAGATTACAATAGCTTCTTTCAATCAACACTTGAGCATATGCAGTGCTGATTTCTACCAGCAGCAGTCTCCAGTCTTACAACATTTTTCTTACCACTCACAAACCACTTTTAGATAACTTAAGGAGTTATACACAAGACTTCAAATTGCAGTTGATATTTATTTACACAGCTCAGACATCAGCAATAAGCTGTTTAGTTGGGCATTATACCTCGCGTCGAAAAATGTCGACCCGAATTCAAAGAGCTACATTACAGCAACCGCAGGAGCTCTTTTTATTATCTACTTTAGAAGTATTCATCTGTACCAGTGAGCAATAGACATTCTATTAGATACTACTATTATGGTATTGAAACCAATTTGATACGTTTCAAAGTTTCATTTAATTCAAAGCCGACAATGCCAATATGAAAGCCGCAGACGAAGAGGACTACTTCAACCTCTTCAAAACTAAGTACCATCTCTTATTTCATATTTGCATACTTATTATTATTGAACCCTACCAGAAATACTTTCTTATCTCTCCTTCCTTTCTCGAGTAATGGTATACGCATTACTAAGTATTCCTTGAATGTCTCTTGCACTTTATAGAGAGAGAGAGGGAGACATGTAATAGGATACTAGACAGTCGGTCATACAATTCAGAGACGATAAGGAGATAGTGACTCAGAGAAGGCTGTGACAGACAGACAGACAGCCACGATAGAAATAACGCGGAGAAAATGATAAGACAGAGATAACCGAACAGACTATAGAGATACTTATTATGTGCATATAAACTGAACTAAACTGAACTGACTCTCTAATCGTAAGACAAAAGAATAAAATCCCACGAGAGAATCCAATTGCAAATATTCAGCATGAAAGCCAGAGACGAGAGGCTCTTTCTCTACTTCTAGTATCTATTGGAAATAGGTAAGGAGTAGAGCAAACCGTTCAATTTGCATTCAATATGAAAAAGTCTCCAAGTTGAGCTGAGATGACTTAAGTTTTGTCTCCTGCTGCACAAGACAAAAGAGTCTTGTTTGTTTCGAACGCTAAGTCAATAGCTCTCAGTTGGCGGTCTGTGTATAGAATACTCCTGTCTCTTCTCCACCAATCAGTTACACAATGCACTCTCTGCATTTCCATACCTCAGGACTGAACACAAATGCAATCCCTACCCACCAACCCTCAAAAATACTAAGCGACACTTCATATGTATTACTAAATGATATTGGCTTTTAGCAGAGTGAGTGGAATCTACACAGAAATTCAATCCGCGACACAGGTATTACATGTGCCTAATATTATTGTACATATCTACTCCTACTTCTACACTCATACACAACACACACACATTGTGTTTTTATATACATACAAACAGATTTCTTTTGTATGTAACACATTTTTCATTCTTTCTCTGCAACCGTTAAAATACTCCCCCTGAATTCATCATTTTCCCAACTGCTCAATACTCAACACAACACTCAAGAAAATTAATCCGCGGGGACATGATACTCTCTGTTTGATTGCACATGTTATTCATTTTAAACATTTTCAAACCCACAGAGACTATGTATAAAGTATAATTCTCCCTTTAGTGCTACATACAATCTTTTACAACTAGCATACCAATCTTTGTCACTACTACAATGGTAATACGAGATACTAACCTCAAATTAATGTACATGTGTTGTGAATACCATTTTATTTACACAAGTGAACTGAGCACATTTACAGAAAATTTACTCTAAATACAAATAAAAGATACTGATTATAATGGAGAAATGTACTACAGTGTATGTGAAATGTGGATAGGGTGGGATTATATAGCCTGATGTGGATGGAAATGGGATGTGTCTACAGTTGCTCATTGCCCCATATCATTTTCATTGTCATATTATTTATTTTCGTATAATATTCGCAATTCACCATCCACCGAATGAATGTTAAAACTGGAAATAGCATTAAGGTATTTCATTAAATATGGAAAACTGAATGTAGAAATAATTTATTTGAATTCGAATTCCAAGTAATAAGTACTGTATTTCCAAAAGCCTTCTTTATAATATTATACAACAAAAAACACGTATCGATAATAACAAGCTTGATATGGTGACTATATGTCTGTCTGGGATGATATAGAAATGCATTGCAACAACTGCTAACGTGTGGAAACTATCAAGTAACTGATATAATGGATGTGATTCTTGTTATTTTGATACTTTGCAAACCGAAGAAGGACTACTAGGATTACAATGTCCAGGCCACATACATCTACGCAATAAACAAAACGTCTGCACATTTCACTCCGACTCTCCAGCACATTACTAAACCGAATTGTAATTTGATATGTTGATACATTATGATACATTATGAAGCTTTTGGAGCGAGTTGGATTCATTTGCGATAATGAGTCAGTGAATATGATATTATAGGATGGACCAGAGCAAGTGCATTTTTGTAAATCTACTCAGTTTCATAAAAAATACTGAGCCAATTAGAATCAGCCTAAGACTAGACTACAGACATCTCGTGCACTTTTAATAATTGTGTGTTGTCTATTTAAAATATAGCACAGCTGGTAATGAACCTATGTACAACTTTCAGCATAGAATAAAACAAAGGCTGCATAAAATATCTTGCATCGCATATCATCGCATCTAAAACAATATTATTACATTTCGAAATCTCATTCCATATTCCAAGGGGTCTTAAAGTATACAAGATTTCACTGCAATGTGGTTTCTGGTATGGCTGAAATAAAAAGCCTACAATATGATGAAATGTGTTTTAGTCGCATAGCCATGAATCTTGACTCCAGGCAGACCTCAAACAAAACGAAGCCGTGGCCACCTGTGTCTCTGACGAATGAGTGTTCTACAGCAGTTTCACTCGTATTACATCCATATGTGTAAATATGAAATATGACACGAATGAGAATAATCGAATAAAATGATAGGTGATACGACGACAGGAAAGGATATCCAGCAAATAAACATCACATGTTTGTCTAGAATTTATTTCATACTACAGCAAATGAACTATTTATTATTTCAATGCATGCGCTCCTTGCATGGTTAATATGATAAAATCCGACTTAAACCATGACAGCTCACAAATGCCAACAATAAAGACTTCTTCCATCCATAACGCAGCCATCAATTCATTAATATATACTTATTTAGCAATATAATAGTAATTATTTCATAGTATTATTATGCCATATTATTGTCTGCATAGGCAGACATTAACCATTATTACCGTGCACGGTACACACGTAGTTGACGTTATAATAGGTAGGATATCATGCATGCGAATGTAAAGTTTATATGCAAATATTTTATAATCGAAAAAAGGAATACATGCACACAGACATCTTTTATTCATGCTACCCAACATGCAACAAAGTAAAAAATAGCGATTTACTACTCAAAACTTATCATAAAGCTAAACTCCCTTCAACCTTACTCCATAGTCAACACCGTTTTGTCATGGTACTGCTAAATCCATTGTTCTTATGTTGCGATTGTCAGCGTGAGAAGGGAACACAGTACACGTACATTAAACTAATGTTGTAAACTTGAAGCTAAGCTCAAGATAAAAGTCAAATGGTATACCTATACCCAAAATATCCATATTAACATTGTCAAAACAAACAAATTTTAGATACAAAGTATATTATTGTATATACCTGAGTAGCGTAATTAACATTTTGTGTTTTTTTATATAATACGCAATTACAAGGATGAAATCATTAGTAACATCCAGTAAAGTGTATTTAATGCTGGTATTTGTACTAGACACCATAAATAATTATAATGCTTCAGCATTTCACAAAATCTACCAGCAGAAGCCGCAAGCGCATCCTTGAGAGTGGTTTCTCTGGTACACTTGTACAGGCTTTAATTCAAACTCTAGGAATATTATATCATTGAAAATGGTAGAAAAATGTAGAGCGATGAATGCAAGTAACACTTAGCACAGCTCAGAGCTCTAAATTCAATAAATGTGCGCAATGGTAATAGGCTTTTGCAAATAACGGAATAGAGCCATTGTTTGATATAATCCAAATACATAAATTAATCTGCTTAGTATTGGTAACGAGTGGAGGGATATGAAAAAAACATGACGTTCTTTCTTTCACTGTTTCTGCACGCTGTTATAGGCATTCTATCTATGACCTTCTCTTAATAATTCCATTAAAGTCAAGCCTTTTGGCCATATTCAAAAATAACTCACGAAACTCAAGCTCATTTTATCGCTGATATTATAGCCTATTTACCACTGCTGCCGAGTCTTCCTTTACTGTGCTACTTAATACCGTATGTGTAGGCAAAAATTACATTAACTACGTATAAATAAATAATATCAGCAATGTCATAAATAGATTGCTCAAATCTTTTAATCCAATCCAATTTGACGAGTTAAAGTAAATAAAAAGATTGCACTGATTCCATTTGTTAGACAGTCACAAGTAGTTAGGATCATTTGGATTAGGATTAGGTGAGCTAGCATTAGCATTAGGATGTTAATGAAACCATATGTAAGGCCAGTTACATGTTGAAAAACATATCAACTGTCAGAACAGTTATTATAGGTCACGAAGTCACGGATTCTCTATTATATCAATTCTCGGAGAATCCAAATAGCAGCATCAGCATGACTATCTTTATTATCCTACATTTCATACTCTTATTGTTAAAATGGTAGAAAGTATAATGTAACATTGCACCACTTCCTTTATTTATTTACTATAATAATATACACAACACGTCCTTTCCATACTCAATCATAAGCTGTAAGTATTCATTATTTCGAGTAATAATATTGATATTATGATTCCACAGTGACTCTTACTTATTTCTATTCTACGTACATAGAGTATGTACTAGAACTTTAATATTTATCTGTGAGTAAGCAATACACTAGACTAGGATGGCAGATTACAATGGAGTACACATTAAGTATGTATTCATGTTCAAAATAATCCAACAATCCAGTGTCAATTTGAGATCTAAATAAGAAGGTCACAGATATTTACTTTATGATTCTGTCGAAATGGATTTTATTGTCATAATTTACACATTAATCTCATTTCAATTCAAGCTTTGCATTTTGCACATTTGTTGACTTTGCAAAGCGATACTTCAATTGAAATAGTCCATAAAATAGGTACAAGATCATTTTGAATGCATAACACAATAACCTACACAAGTTTTATTATCTTCACTAGCATAAACACAGCATATTACTTTGCTACCGCCTAATTTCGAAAGCCAATAATCTATTGCCACCTCACTCGCATCCTTCTATTGACAATGTAACAGCTAAATAAATCGGAACTACAAAACAAACTGAACATCAAATAAAATAGTACTTAACCTACTTTGTACTATTGTATACCTACTTTTTTATGTCGGCTTTAGTTAATTACTGGGAGAATATTTATCAGTACATAAGCGCACTTAAATGTAGAGGTAAATTTTGATTGTATACACGAGTTGAAAAATAACACACTAGTTGTAACATTTAGCTATTTTGTATCATTATCTAAATGTAAGTACCTAATTGTGAACTACTAATCAAATCCAAATCCTAGAAAATAGTGTGTAAACACTGTAAACGATGCGTAATTACTAGACAAAGACAAATCTATGTCCTAGAAAGTATTATGTAAGCAAGGTGAATGGTATCAACTCTCTCACCTCTGGTACCATGTACTAATCTGAAACAGTAGGACAGCTAAAAGGCACTCCAGCTGGAGATAAGAAAAGTAAGGGGAGAAGAGTTTGGGAAAACACAATTATGAAGGATAATGGTCTAGATATCTGAGATAGATAGACAAACACCCGTCACGAACTAAAAACTTAAACAAAGGGGGCAAGTCCAAAGAAAGGCATATCTACAACTATATCGCAAATCGCTACATAGCATCATAAGTCTTTATCCCCTTTATACTTTCATCGTGGGCTATAGGACGATCTTTCCGTGTGAACTAGTCCAATCTACACTTGAGAAAGGTAAATAAGATGAACTGATCGATATCATTAATATTAGAACGAAGCAAATTTAATGCCTATATTGTTCTAAGGTCCATGTGTGATTACTTATGCGAGCTTCGCTGATCCATGCATATTGCATGCGGATATAATAGAGAAGAGTAAAACTAGTAAAAGTACCTGGGAACAGGAACGTGACTTTTGTTCCAGAAGATTTCTACTAGGCTAAGGTAGCAATGTTAGTAGAACGTAGCATCTTTCTACAATTTGTTTTTGTGATGTCCAGGAGAGAAAGACCACATCATTCACAGCAGCAGGGGATACCTTATACACATGCTCTACAGTTGAACATATTTAGTAGCATGGCAGGCAAGTATTGAAATCCTAGGTTCACGTAGCTGAAACTCATATGCAAATGGCAGCCAACTCTATAGTATTACTTTACAATGCAATAGCAAAGTTTCATTGCAATGTATTCGCCTGAGATTGCATTGGCATACAAATCAAGCGAACTAGAGCTCTAGAAATACAAGAGGAAGATTTAGAGAATCTACCTTTTGAAATATCCTATCTATCTGCAGAAAAAGGTACATGGTACAAATATAGAAGTGGAAAGCAGGATGGGCATTCGGCCATTTGTATTCTTTGGAATATGTCTCCTATTTTTGTTATAAACTTCTAGCCTCTTCTGTACTGTTCAAAAGTGTACTGAATAAATAATAGGGACAGAGAACTGCACGGCACGGTCACATTAAATTCAAATTGTACCTATTTCCTCTGTCATGCAGATATTTGGGACCATTAGCCCATTCCTACCCTTCTTTTTCTCGACACACACAGAAGAATTACCTGCATATTCCATGTGCACAGAACTTTAAATAAACAAAACTGACTGACAAATAATCTTTATACAGCTACCCATGAGCACCTAGATACATATACAAGCTAAGCATGTAAATTACAGATCTGTGAAGCAGGGCGAGATATGCTGAGGTTGAGTTGATGCTATATTTGGATTTGGTGGATTTGGATAAATCGGATGGAGAGAAAAGAAGAGGCCAAGTGAAGCCTAAGTATGCCAACGGATTCCACCGGCACTAATACAATACATTTCTTACATTTACCAGTGCAATAATGCTGGGTGATGTAACGCAAATATATCACAGTTTGCAATGCACAGATATTTCCACATGATCCATCCGCAAGCAACGGAAACAATAATGTCATGGAATGTGTCTAATGGCATTAAGTGTGACTTGACTTAAAACTCTTCCACGGTGCAGTGCGGTCGTCTCTTGGTCTCTGTAGTCACTTTCCTATTATTCTGGTCGGCAATCTGCATTTGGTTCGGTGAACTGGGAATAATCAAAGGGAAACCTAGGTATGCTATGCCAAACAAAAACTACGATGCAAAAGTAGGAACCTATACCCATAGGTATAATAATAATGCTTACTTAATAAAGTTCTTCTACAAGCCACAGAGGAGGAGAGCGACATGACACTACTACAGTTAAACACAGAGATATACAGATGAATGCATGATCTCTCTCCACTAAAATAAATACGACTCTTACAAAGACAGGCAGAAACAATGTTATGCACTAACTAGTAGGTAACACAGTAACTAACTAGCATATAAGAATGCTCATTTGATTTGGAATTGCTGCCAAGAAAAAAAACTATGTGCAACTGAGCGTTATAGTAGTACTATAGAATATAAATATAATAGAAGTAAGTATATAGTAGGTAGTAGGTACTGTTATTTAATTCAGTATAGAACTCAGAGGACAGAGAGAGAGGAAGGAAGGACAACAGTTGCTCTTTGAGTAGTAAATACTAAATCAGCCGTTTACCTCCATGAAGAACAAGAACAATACGCAGAGTTATGTATGTTATTGTACACCATTTAGCTACCTACAGGACTAAAGGTATAAAATATGTGCAGAAATATCTACCATCTCATTACTGTACTCGTAGAACATAGATACATTCTCATTACGAACAACATAGAAGCAATAGTAATAGCAACAGAATAGAAAAGATTCTCTTCATGAGCATTTCATTTATCAGATAATGGCACTCGAGTTCACTGTGACGATCCATCTTCTTTTCCCAGATACTTTTTCTCTTCCCCTGCCCATGTTATGCCCTTCTCTCTAAGTTATTTTAATTGTTTCCAAACGCTAAGTTTTCTTTTGATTTTCTTCGGCTTCTTTTCTTTTCTTCTCCACCAATGAAATATGAATGCTCTCAGCAGAACCAAAACGAACACAGACGTAGTTCATAATCTAACGGAGCATAACAGTCAAGTCAAACCAAACTTAGCCAAACCGAGCCAGACTGATTTAATTATAGTTGAGAAGAGGAGCTCACTCCACTAACTCATAGAGATAACAATCTCTTCCACTATGTACTTCAATCTTGATAATAATACCATCTCTTTCTTACCTTTTTCTTTGTAATCTGTTGCGAAACCAACAACACTCTTACCACTATGGCTAAAGATAATAATAACTCTATTACACACTCTGCACACTCAAATGCATCCTTCCTTCTTCCGATTCTCACACGCTTATATACCACCTTCCTAAATACTAAAATACTACCTTTGCTTTCTTTTCTCATCTTCGATCTTACTGTCTATTTTTAAAGTTTCTAGCCCCGCTTTGTATAGATACACTGTTACATCAACTTTTTCTACAAAGGAGAACATCTCTTATCTTTTACCTCCTACTCCAGAGGTTCGTCCGAACATTTACAGTTGGATCCGACACTCTACTCTTACTACGTATATAAGTACACTTATATTCATTTCCTCCCAAAAAATGTAAGACAGTAGTCCTCTGCATATACTATATGTAATGATGATACTATAAGTACTATACGTTGAATCCAACCAACCTAGTTGTAAGTATGTCAGACAAAAGGATATAAAATAGTGCATATTCTCCACTATCCTATCACCATCATGAAAGTACCCAAAAGAGACTACGTAGAATGAGCTTTTTACTTACTTGATCCACTCACACTGACTCTACATGCATTTTGTCTTTCCCAAAAACTTTCTTTTCCGTAGTCCGCATTACGTAAGGCTCTGTAAATGCAGTGTGCCCAAGTAAGTACTCAACTCAGCTGTCATGTAAGACAGAAACAGCAGGCCCATTATACAATTTTCTCTTTTTCTTACACTACTGTGATCCAACTTCAATGTACTTACACTCTCTTTACTTACATAGAAACTAAACTGAATTGAACCAACCAAAACTATACTACACAACTACCTCCCCTCATCTTTAGACTTGGATGTTCTCTATCTTATTTCCTATATACAGAATGTTCTACAGCATTCACTCCTTTTATAACAACTCAATCTGAAATTAGACTATATTTTGTCATGCACATTCTATTCACCTCAATTTTGCAAAAAACACACAAAATACATTAAATAACCCTGTAAGCTTTCTACAAAAAATGGAAGTTTGCTTGCATTAAGTCCAAGATTGCAATTCTACTCTCTTTAAGACAATGCCGTCGTGTCACTTTTTTATGTTCTAGATTACACAAAGTACAACTTACATGGGTTGTAATAGTCATCTACTACTGTAGTACACACAACACTTTTGAACAATGAGGAAATGAAACATCTATTGAAGATGCGAATTTTTTTAAACTCTATACACATGTTTATATATATGATGCATGGTAGCCAAGATTGAGGATACATATTGTAGATCATACATTAAAGCAGATAACAAGAGGACAGATTTACTTGGTTTTTTCTATACTAAGAGCACACTATGTTTCTTTCATTTTCTTATGGTTAAGGGACTCTCATCGTTTTAGCATTCAACAAGCTCGCACAAAAATGGGAACATGCCCGGTTGAAACGATGGAACTTTGTGCAATACGAAAACATTTTAGTTTCTTCTGTCTCAGCCATCAACTGATTGCAATTGTCTTCCACTCTACAATCCCCCAAACAAAAAACCAAGCCAAGCCAACCATAAAGAACAATTATTGTTCTATTTCTTATCACTACTATTTGTACACGTCATACACGCTCCATTCTACTTTTTTATGTAACGACACAGACACACTATAACACTAAATCCTAAAGAATTTCCCTTGAAAACTTTAAGCCAGCTGTCTTCCATACATCATCATAATTATTATTATTAGTCTCAGCATTACTCTTGTCAAATTGACACATATAATATAGTTCAGTCACTCAGTCAATTTACAGATATACTCACTTTTTAATGCATCTTAAAACTGTAAAAATTCCAAGCAAAACTAGGGCAAACTTATCCAAATTACTTTTGTTTCGAAATTGAATCGCTAATGATACTTTAAGTAAAAATGCCTACAAACACAAACATTGCATTGTCATTCTATTTAAGAGCACTCAAATATAGATTCCAATCTCTCCAAAACAAAAAGTCGTAAAATGAAAAATTGGGCACACATAGTATTTTCCTACTTGCGAACTGGCACACGCACATAAAAATGGGAATAAAAGACGCCAACGACAATAAGTGATAAAGAACGCAATTGAATTCTCCCACGTAACAAGCCCTCATTAAATGTCACCAAGTTCATCATAATAAATAGAGAAAATTAAGTACATAAGTCTACTTTCATCTAAATAACTCCATTTCCATTCACTTCACACCAGCCACCCCTCAACTCAACTCTTATTTCATTATAATATAGTAAATATATAAGCACCAGTCTGCGTAAGTATGACAATATTAAATGGCTTAACATATAAATGCGCAATTTTATATCCATCTTATGCTGACTTCCTTTACTCACTGTCTACATCATAAGCATCTTTTTATTATAAAAATCCTCACGCGCTACTCGTTTGCATGGACGTTGTCTCTATTCATTTCATTTTCCCTCAATCATTCTTTAAGCCTCTCGCTGCATAGCAAAGAGGAATTTCCTTTGGCTCACGAAAAAGCACTTTTATACTTTCTCATCCAACATATAGCTATGTACATTAGGATTACCCTTAACATAGTTAATCCTTATAACTGAATTATCAATCGTGCTCTATGTCACTTTATAACACTAAAACGGTTATACTTACGTAGATTATTACATCTTTAATGCCTAAAATCCGAAAGTAAGCTTCGTATATGTATCTAAATCTCCATTATAGAGATATATAGTACGTCTACACTTGCATCTAATATTATAAGAGTAGTATTTCAATTTAATTATAGATGGGAACATAAAACCCGTTATCATATAAAGCTTGCAAAGAAATGCGAGTGCATCTATCATGTCATTCCTGCAACACAAATCATTATAATACTCTTCATGTTTTAATTTGATGAAAATTATGATAATCTTTCCGGGAATCGGTTCGCTCCTTCCGTCGTACTCACGCACACACTCATACTGGAACAACGGGACTGTAAAATTGACGTAGTACATTCTATAAAATAATGACCTACCTATACGTTTTAAGATGGTACATAGAATGATGTGGCTTCAACAGTTTTTTGATTCAAGAAACTATATTCATATACCTATAAAAGTTTGTATGAAGTATGCACTAAAGTAAAAGAATTCCTGCCGCATTATCAGATCACAAAATTCGGAGTTAGCACAGTAGTCTAAATATTCATGAACTCTAGTCTGATAGTTTTGGTTGTTGGTATGTTCGACACATTCACTAGTCTTTCTATCTATTTGTGCTATTGCATATCACAAAAAAAGGTCTGCTGCAGAAACAAACCAAGTAAGCAAAGCCGGTGAAATAACTTGAAAAGTCTGCAAAGAAGTTAGCTCATCTAATCCAGCCAGACACGAAATGCAAGGCAATGTCAGAGTCTAATACACTCTCACGTATGCATGCAGTAAATAAATAGTAAATGTATTCGTATAAGTATACTTACAGGTGAAGAGGAACAACTACAGGAGAGCTACGATGGTATTTGTAATATTAAAGGAGGAATGTTCTCTCTCCGTTTCATAAGGCCCCAAACATACCAAATCGCAGCCTAAACAGAATCCAATAGTCAGAACAGAAAGTATAGACGAAAGCATAACATGTAATCACGTTCGGAGCCTACTACATAGTCAAACTCTGAATAATTAAAAAGGGCCAAGTAGAAATCGTTAAAATTCATTATAAGTATAAACCTTTCTCCGATGCTCGCTCACTCGATTCCTCTACACTTAGTACTGCTCAAATTATCATATTGTTTATAGTTTATACCAAACATACTCACCGAATTAAAGTCTGCCTCAACTTAACTCACAATATCAATTTCATATCTTGAGTAAGCACTACTTGCCCTTAACTGCGTCAGAAAATAACATTCCACTCCAGCCAATACAATTTATCTAAAATCTACTGTGTCTGTAACAGACAAAATAACATAACGTTAAAGCTTCTTTATATAAGCTTCAGGGAATACAACCAGAAAATATTGCAATAGTGTAGATATTTATTGTCTATATTTTAGAGTATCAGGTACTTCCAATTGCAAAACAGCTTAAAATACAGTATTAACCAAACACTCCCACATTGTATTATGTATTATTAAATCAATTCAACTGCAGTCAACCACTTGAACAACTATACCAAAAACCTGGATATAACAAATTATAGGTAAAGTGTGTCATGCTCATGCATTGAAAGAAAATAACATTAAAAATTTCGTTTAAAATGAATTTTACCCTGCTTCAAAGACATAATAAGGGATTTTCCTAGCTGAAGTCTCCCCCGAAATGAAATGCAAGATTTTCTCTAAATTGCAAAAATTGTCGTCGTCCTTGTTTATGAATGTTATATGCTTAGTATTCCATTTTCTACAAAAAGGGCCTTTTTTCCGCCTATAAATACATTAAATATCAGATCTCCCCAAACATCAACTCGCTATACTCGCTGCTCTCGTTCCCAATATCAAAAAGATACTATCATTGAAAATAATCCCATTATAGTAGAAAGTAAGTAAAAATATTTTTTATCAATGTACGTTTATTGTATAAAGGTCGGAGGTAGGTAGTAGTGACTGAAAATCCCTTTAGCTACTTTTGTAGGGGGTTCTTTATCTTGTGTATACATCCTTCGTAATCTATATTTTATAAGAAGCTTGTGTACTAAGTTTTCTTTTGTTACCTACTTTCTAAGTACATTATGTATACAAAATGAGTAAGTATCACCATTGCAATCGACTTAGTTTTTGTAAGGAAGGTAGGGAGTGGAAATGGGAAGTATACAGTAAAGATGAAGATGAAAGTAAAGAAAATGGGCAAAGGAAACATTAAGGGAGTAAACCTATTTGAATCACAAGTCACGTCATTCCACTCCAATTCTCTATTTCTCCCAGCGTAGACAGACTTAAGAACTTAAGACCTTCAGAAAAACGAACTAACGATAAGTATAAATTGCAACAATATGGAACACAAGACAACTGAGACCGCAAAATACGTCAAAGGACCTTTATATGCAATTTTAAAGTCTTATTTCTCCTCGCAGCAGAGCTCCTCCAAAAGTACCTATCATTCCGTAACTGTTATAGTATCCTGATCGGCAACAGTAAGCCTACTCCCCTTAATCGGTAAGTGGAATCAGGTAATAAAGAAGTTTATTTTCCCTAGTGGTTCTCATATAGTAAGTATAAAGCATCTTTGTGGCTATCAGATTTTCCAGTAATTCAATTATACAGTACAACTGCTGTGGAAAAAGTCCAAGATTATGTGGAAAGCACTAACAATGAACAAATAAAGACGGAATCTGAGAACCAGAAGCAACCCTTGGTTTTAGCTCGCCTGAATAAGGCAGCTTATAAAACCGCACAGTCTGTCCGTACGTCCGTACGTCCGTCCGTACGTCCGTCCGTACGTCCGTCCGTCCCCACGATAACTTTCGAAAGCAATGACGGATATTGACCAAACTTGGCAAAAACAATGCCTATAGACCACTGACGATCCCTATTGAATTGGGGGTTAATCGGTCCATTGGTTACTGAGATAACGCGCGCTCA
This sequence comes from Tomocerus qinae, assembly GCA_020055645.1. NCBI lineage: Eukaryota > Metazoa > Arthropoda > Collembola > Entomobryomorpha > Tomoceridae > Tomocerus > Tomocerus qinae. The sequence continues at coordinate 13,800,764 of CM034547.1, read as the reverse complement.
CTTTGTCTTCATTTTGATAGTCAAATTGAAAATTTGGCATTAAATGGACATTAAAAAGTTCTACAGCGTTTCCTATAAATTGTTAGCGGGATAGTATAAAATATTTCAATCCGCTTCTACCAAATTTGATATTTTATAATAAAGCCAATTAAACCGGAAAATAACTATTAGACGATGGAAAAAATCTATTTTGGATTTTTATTCAATTTTATAGTAGAATTTCCATTTTTTGTTTTCCTTTAGATTTAAATAATCATTATTAACCGATTTTAATTTTCTGTAGATCTTAATACTCATAATCAATCAAGATTAAATATCTGTTGATTTTCATAGTCATAACATTAATCAATTTTGATTTACTGTTAATTTTCATAGTCAACATTAATCAATTTTGATTTTCTGTTAATTTTCATAGTCAACATTAATCAATTTTGATTTTCTGTTGATTTTCATAGTCAACATTAATCAATTTTGATTTTCTGTTGATTTTCATAGTCAACATTAATCAATTTTGATTTTCTGTTGATTTTCATAGTCAACATTAATCAATTTTGATTTTCTGTTGATTTTCATAGTCAACATTAATCAATTTTGATTTTCTGTTGATTTTCATAGTCAACATTAATCAATTTTGATTTTCTGTTGATTTTCATAGTCAACATTAATCAATTTTGATTTTCTGTTGATTTTCATAGTCAACATTAATCAATTTTGATTTTCTGTTGATTTTCATAGTCAACATTAATCAATTTTGATTTTCTGTTGATTTTCATAGTCAACATTAATCAATTTTGATTTTCTGTTGATTTTCATAGTCAACATTATACAATTTTGATTTTCTGTTGATTTTTATAGTCAACATTAATCAATTTTGATTTACTGTCGATTTTGATACTCGATATTAATTAATTTTGATTTTTTGTTGATTTTGATAGTCAAAATTAATCAATTTTGATTTTCTGTTGATTTTCATAGTCAACATTATACAATTTTGATTTTCTGTTGATTTTTATAGTCAACATTAATCAATTTTGATTTACTGTCGATTTTGATACTCGATATTAATTAATTTTGATTTTTTGTTGATTTTGATAGTCAAAATTAATCAATTTTGATTTTCTGTTGATTTGATAGTTAATACACTACCACACTTTAAATTTTTGTTTATTTAGACAACTTAATATTCCCTATTTTACACTTTTCATTTTAACAATCAAAATAGATCTATTTCTTCTATTTTCTACCAAAAATGTACACAGGATCCCCTTTACTCAGGCGAGCTTCTGTTACGGCTTGCTGTAGGTTTTTATTTGTACAAACACTAGAGACACCACAGAGTAAACTTTACTCTCTTCTATAAGTACCACGACCACAGAACGTTGAAAAACGCATAAAGCAACTAGTAAACATCATCCATATACCATAGATAGAATCACCTAAACAATATTATATCGTCTGACTCATTATCTTTCAGATTTATATAATACAAAGATGAATGGGGCCTCCCTCCCATCACATACATTATGTATAAGGTAAACAAATGTCAGAATGGGTTATAATGTACACCGCTTATAATAAATGCAATACACTTTTAAAAGTAACTTAGTTAAAAAGGGTGGTCTTGTAAGCAAGTATACGGCACACTTTTACGTTTTGCCAAATTACTTCATTCAAATATGATAGAGATCTTAGAAATGTTCAGAAATTCGGAAACCCAATAAAATACTAAACGTGAAAGATGACCTTTCACACTCACCAAGCTATCAGCACTAAACCATCACTTGGTACTCAGGAAAACATGTGTCTTTCACAACCTATGCATTTTTAGTGCCCAATAAGAAAAACATTAAAAACTGTATGCCTACATAACAAGATGAAGAGTTATGCTTGCATTTCCTTCCCGTTCTGAATACTTAGTATACCTACAATAGAGGACATAGGGATATGTCTACGCATTACACTTCTCATAACTTAAGTAAGCATAGGTATTCATCTAACAAAAAACAGAACGTTTGCATAGCGTGTGTGTAACTTAAGTTCGACTCAATTGAAGAGTACCATATAACCATAACCGCAAAGTGAAGTGGGCTATTATACTTTCCTCAATAAAATCTTGTGGGAGCTTTCTTTCCTCTCAGAGTGCCACAAAAACCCCATTAGCAATACAAAAGCAGTTTTCCAATTAAAAGTTATGAATAGGAATTTAGAGCTGACAACCAGCCGAGATTTCTTCAGACAACGAAGTGGGAAAGAATGCAAGTGACATATGACAGGGCCAAATTCAAGTCTATATCCTCAAGTGTTTGCAATCAGTAGAAACCTTTTTTATTGTCACACGCAGTGCAAAAGTCAAAGAATCTCTCATAAATTAATAACTCATCCAAAAGTCCATTCTTACAAAGGATGTCAAGAGTTTTGCGCTTCGTTTTCCCAGTTATAACAATGATTAAAAACGATATATATTTTTTTTCCATTTTTACGCACGAGAGGAATGTATAGTGCTGAAATAACATTTGTATCACATATGCTTCTCTATTACATATAACAAAACTCGTGCTAACTGTATGTAATAGATTGCAGTTTCCCTGACTTGAGGTATCCACGTAAGCAATTTGAACCTGCGTCACCCTCCAATGATGCTGTCCAGCCTCAGCCAATTTATGATCCAATAACGAAAAAGTTCACTTCACTTCACTTTCTTTCCTATCCATAACTGAGATAAATGATACAGAAGACTATGATTTCAAAAACATTATCTATAAACTACCTTAACTGATCTTCCTAACTGGATAGATCCACTGTGTATGAGTAGTAATATGCTATAAAATATAATATATAGATACTTTTATCCACAACAATCTACTTTACCTACTTTAAATGTCTCTGTCCTTAAAGTATTGTCATAAAAGATGATAAACACTCACCTTTTTGATTTCTCTGCTGACAACATTCTCCGGGTCATCTGATGCAGATTTGCGTTTAGCTGGTGGCCCCACTATAGCAGAATCGTCCACCTATAAACAAACAAAACAAGCAACACCATCAGATAAATGAATAAAGGACCAATTTCCTCCTGTCACATCACATCTCCCAAAAATTACATTGTAGCAGCAGTCCCCTGAATTTCGTTGTCTCTCTCCTCGCATTCATTAATCCTGTCTTTACTCTCAAAACTCATGCACACAACACAATGCCACGTAAGCCTCTTTCAACTCAGCCTCAATCCTATTTACAATTCCAACACACCAAATTCATTACATTACATGGGAATTTCAAGAAGATACTTCTGTGGTGAGTGTTTCACTCTTATCTGTATACGTTCACTAAGTGCACTACACATATTACATCCAATTGGTTCAATGTACAAAAGTACAATAGTGTGTGATCCTATGTGCATTGTTCTACAGATACTGTCTACATTACATTACTTGTCTGCAGAAAATACCACGAGCCGGATTAAAATTGATGATGACCAAAACTCATGGAACATAGCTAAACATTGTTCACTTTCGCACATCTCTATACCACTATAATAGTAACTACTACACTCCTACCCAAACAGACATAGTAACGATAACGGACAAGATTATTTAGATGTTGCAGCATTCTTAGTTCATATCCTGTTAGTGCAGTGCATACAGTTAGATTCTCAGTACATATTCCAATCTGAATACTAATATACCAGACCAAGTAGTATCTAAACCGCAGTGCAATGCTGATGCATTTACTATTGTCATTCTTTTAACATGTAGTTAATGCCCAGAGTAGCTACAATTACAATTATTACAAAGCACAAATCTGTACAGCTAGTTTTATAGCATAATACCTGCATCAACTTTTTTAAAATTGTGAACTTGGAAACTACAAACAATAAAAGATGTGATTAGCCATCTAATAATTTACTTTGGGATATGAACAAATTGTAGTATGAATCAGTTTAAATTCATTAGTGTAAATGTAAACAATGTTCATAATGCAGATGATATTTTCCTTTATGATGATCCATGTTCCATGGACCAATTACCAAGGGCAGATTATTACAGAGTTCGTTAATAATATAGATGAATAGATAAGATATGTTTTATTGCAAGATTAATGTAACCAGTGACCTTTACAATTATGTTTTATCCATTGAGGGAATAGCAAAAAGGTAAACAGCTTAAAACTCCAACTTTTCCACATCTACTACAACAATGTAGGTGATGTATCTCATGATCTATAACAATGATCATAAATGTAAGATAAAATAAACTACGTTCACAAGTGATGGTAGAAATAAGGTTAAGTATCAGCATGGCAGATTAGAGCCTATTCACAAAAATGTTTGGCAATTAATGCATGTTTCTATATTTCATTTGCATGTGTACCAGGCAGTTAACTTTACGGATGAATTACAATTTACTCTGTCACATGTCACAAACGGACGACTCACACACATGAGTGTATTTGATAGAAGTTAGGCAATTACGTCCTTTGTACTATATTTCTTTTGTCAGTACAAAAAAAATGTTTATGCGCAATATTCTGATTCTATAATACTACAATCTTATCTTGTATAGCATGTGCACTAAAGTCATCGTAGTGGAGTAGAGCAGAGAGAAAAAGAATTATTCAAATTCTGACTTAACTGCATTGAATACAGATAGAACAGACAAACCAATGCAAACCAATAGATAGATACAATAGATAAGTATAGGTAGGTCGACTGTATACGCAGACAGTGTATATAGATAAAGTATATGAATACAAGGGTAGCTCGTTTGAGAAAGCCGAGAGGAAGATAAAGGGTTAGTGGAAGTGCAGAGTATATAGAAGAGAGTAGGAATGAGCGGAGTAGACATAGAATAGAAGCGTTGCTAACTTGATCCCAGTTAACTACTATTTTTAGCTCACTCTTTCATCTCATCTCATCTCACAATTCTTTCCACTTGGATCACTTCTCTTATCTTTTCCTGTTGTAATACAAGTAGATCTCTGGAACTCTATAATGCACACTTTTCCACATTACGATTGTGCTATGTATTCCTCAGTCCGTAAATATAAGAAGCTACTAGTAACATATATAACAACACACTATAAATGCAAATCCTAATGCACATTACTATCCTGTGATATAACACATACAGGGCTATAATGATTGCACCCATAGAATGATATTAGTTCTACTATTGGCTATTACTGCATATTTGATCTGCTTACAACTGTATAAAACAGTCTATATTTTCCAAAACATTTTACGCTCTCCACAGACCATTATATCATACACACCAGGAAACAAATAGCTCAGTCTCCGCCGCTGATTTAAATGAAAAATACCGTAGCATTTCATTGAGACCATCTTTTCATGTTGCTTTGCGTTACAAACAGAGCGCCCATAATAACATCAACTTGAGATGGCAGTGCTTCGTTTGCAGAAAATACGGTAGTTTCATAAATTGCGTCCCAAGGTTAAAGTTTTCTACTAATAAATGTAAAACGAAATGACCTTATTGTTAGTGAAACACAACATTAAAATGTATTGAATAGTTATTGTCACAAAAGTAGCACCGTAACATAACAGTACCTAATGGTATTGGTAATCCTATTTAGTCATAGAGACATATTTCTATATATACACTATACACTTCCTTATATATGACAGATCTCAGTAGAAGAAAACGCATGATGAGAATGAGACTGCACTATACTGTCCTGGTCCCATTGTGAGACTAGCAACTCCATACACACAAGCACTTAAGGCTGGCATGGCTCCTAGTCATCGTCACTAATACTCATCTCATCATCATCACCCTTTGTTCACGGACGCAACAAAAACTTTCACCTTTTGTTAGTATACCACACACAATATACTGCTTTATATACTTAAGGTACCTTTCTACAGATTGTTTAGTTCAGCATGGTAGTTTTGAGATTTGAGAAAATGATAACCATAGCTGTAGGCGTCCCTACTGTTAAACCATCTAAAATGCATTTCATCTATCACACTAATATCTAACGCATGTAGTACATACACAGACATCCTCCTAGCATCCCGTAGTAATGCATTGTTATTAATGACACTAACGGGTTAGCACATTTCATCTTGTGTATAAGGAAACTGTACATGAGAAATCTTTTCCTATCATCATCCTACAAAGCAAGATATCTGTATTGTATATGGGATATAAGGAAAATATACTTTCTGCTTTGTCCAAATATTAACCGAAACCCGATTGTCTGGAACCAGTCCAGTAAAATTCCATATAAGTGTTTATACACTGCTGCATGGGATTTAAAGAGTGGTGAGCTTGCAAAATATTGCCTACATTTATCTTATCTATACATAGCATGAAGCACGTTGGAGATTTTCACACTTTTGTATTATGAAGGGAGACATTGTACTGCGGATGAGCTAAAATTAATTAATTACCTTCACGTCGAAATACCTACCGTTTCGTCATATGTAAAGGTTATTACCATCCTGTTTTCAATCCTCAAAAACTATAGAAAATCCTGCATAGCAGCTGAATAGGAATTAATCAGTAAGGGAGCCTCATTGTCAATGGGGGATTACTTTAACCTTCCAACCTATTGTCATTCAATAATACTTGTAAACATCATGTATGATCTACCATTTAGCGAGTTCAACAGTATACAATTATTTATAAACAAACCAATTTAATGTAGATATACTATCTTTAAATGAAATACTTGTATTTGTATCACTAATACAAATGCTTAACATCTGTATATCTACGCTGAAACAACGTCATTCCATTATCCTATATCAACGTACCATAAAATGTGATCTCATTTTATAATAGCACCAAGGCCAGAAATATTCTGTTGGGAAAAACAAGTCAAAGTAATTTTACGAGGTATTAACTGTTTAGCTGAAGCTGATAAACAATGATGATGTGCACATACTTATTGAAGAGAGAACTTTGAACTTGGTTACAAATACAATACAAGTATATAGGCAATTATGTTTAAATGGTGATTGCATACATGTAATCAGAACAAGATATAACACGTGGAAGATGACACTTGCAAATAGCAACAATTTTTACTGGTCTAGTCTAGTATGTATGAAATGTTTAGGCACAGTGGAAGAGAACGTTTCAATGTACCTAATGCATTCACTGCAACGGCGAGTTGGGCCCATCTGTATCAATTACCTCCCAGTTAGGAATATTTGCATTGTAGTTTGTAAGACGCACTTTTGTTAGCATTGCATAGGAAGGAAAACGGAACTTGTCCTTGTTTCGAGACGTAGTATAAAAGCAGGTCAGTTGAGATGAGTAAACAAGAAACATAATGGCACTGCTGTTAAATTCTGATAGCTTATAAATAGATAACAGTACTAATCGTAAGCCTACTTTAGGACTGCTAGGTTAGGTGTCATTTATCTTCTTGAGTAGTCAGTCACTGTATCTTTGCACCATGCGTGCAATAAGAGATCAATGGATACAAAAACATTTAAGTACGTAGGTATAAATATATATGTATCTTCCTTAAGTAGAAAAGAATAGCACACCATGGCGTATTTAGCTATAGTACAACTAATGCTATCTATGTAGTTATATCAAATGGAATTCATAATGAGGAAACCACGCCTTAGTTTGTTGAGATTTGCACGGTAAAAAATTTGTGTCTGCATGGTTTCCTCTCCATAGTTGATACAATGCTAATATAAAGTTAAGGATTATGCGACATGCAAGAGAACCTCACATCTGCAACACAAATCATGTATTTAAGCTTGTGATAACACTGATAAGGAGTAGTCTGCCATATGTATATTTACTTGTATCATAATCGTCACAAACATTAGTTAGAGGTAGGTTTTGGTCTTGACTATGGAACAAAGACAAAATGCTTGATTCGAACTTGACTCTGGTATTTAAATTATTTGGTTATGACAAACACAATGTCAAACTCACCTACTTAGCAGTACATACCTTTTTGTCGTAGTGTGTAATTCCCATGAACTAAGTATACAGGATATGCATTGAGCATGATTTTTCTTTCACACTAATTAATATAAACTACATATATGGGCAATACAATTACAGACACTGTGACATTAGGAAGTTGTACATGACTGAGATCCGCTAATAAACACCGATAACTCCTTTTAGTCCACACACACACCGTATCGTGCAAAAGTAGTTGCTAAATCTTAAATGTGAATAAAAACAAAAATGACTCACTAATGTGCTACATCACTACCTACATACGTATTGCGAAGTTGTAATTTAAGTACTGAGCGTTTAGCAAATTAAAAATGCCTACTTTAAATTGCCCAGACAGGTTTTCATGAAGTTAATGACAACAACTTATATACTTAACAAGCAAAAGGCTTGTGATCTTAAGCCACGCTCATCAGATCTTGACAATCAAAAGAACAAAAACGATTTACTTATAGCTCAGACATTTGTGATGTCATGTCACTCTTGTCTCTTGATATGTTTAGCTCGAGTTTTAATTAATATCAACTTATAATATGAGCTATGAGCTATGTGTGAGCTATGAGTTATAATTTAGTAATTTTTATTCCTATGAAGTGTATAGCGTAATGATTTTAACCTACAAACGACCCTTTTCTGATTGGTTTAAAATTCGTTATGAAGTTAAAATAGTCCAGTAAACTGCTAATGGTATGTGAACACAAACTAACGTTACTAAGAAAATAAACAGCATACATCGAGTAACATTATTGTGTAGATGTAGGTACTTAGTACATGTAGGTATTCTTTCCAGTAAACGCATTGTCTGCATTTGAGTGGGTTGTAGGGTGGGAAGTCTTTATTTAACAGGTATAATGTTAGTATAACAATATGAATGAAAACCTCCAGTTAAAAATAAGATTTTCTGAGTATATGCCCACGAATGGTTGAGTATCTGAGATAAGAGGCTGATATTTAATAATATTACTTTATGTTGCAAACACTAGTACTAAAGACTTACAAGTTGCAAACTTTAATAAAGCTTATACCCATGTGAACGTGATGCTAATGCACTTACTACTTTAAATACTGTGCTAATACCTCTCTTGGTAGTTTTACACATTTGATGCGACTTGCCTATGATGCTCATTGTGCACTGTGTACATTACGGTGCGATTTCCAATGCAAAACTCAAAGAGATTTCTTGAAGTCTCTAAGTACAGCAAAGGGAATCCATCCGTTGCACATTCAGTCTTCTATCTCCATTATCAAACAAAGTTCAAAGGAATGAAACAGAATAGAAGATAATGGGCCATGCCATTCTATGTCTTTGCCACGCCTCGGATACTTTCATTCTTCTCCTATTCCTTGTACGACAGCCAAAAACTAGGTAGTTAGGTTCACATCGGTTGACATATGTCTTATTAGACTCTGCGACACAGATAACATTTTTCACTACTATATACTCGCTACGGATTAAAATGCTTTTTGTGGGACGACAAAAATAAATATATCTTGTCCTCTGCAATTATACATACGCTGAATTTAATGGTTAGCACTCAAAACGAGAACAAATTAATCTACTACGCAAGAAATACAAACTAAAGAAAATTTTAAAGAGTAAAGATTGATAACATTAGAATTACTGTGAGAGTTTGGGTGTCTGAAACACTAATTCTATTAGTGGCAACATTTGCGTCAAAAAAGACAACTTCAAACGATATAAATATCCTTGTAAACTGGATTCTTATTCGAGTCACTCACAATATACAGCTCATAAAGGGTCCATGGTCCATGTACTTTAACTGCATGCATATCTTATTAACTGCAGAATCCAAACCGCAAGGGCTGAATTCTATCTAAATCTCCCTAAAACCACTAACTATTCAAATTTTTCAAAAATATTCAACTCGAAATTACAGATAAATATAAAAGAATGTGCAAAGTGTGCACTTTTTGACATTTAAACCGCTGTCTCATCTCATCTTGCCTGCAATTCACATTCATTCGAATGATGTTGGTGATTCTTCTTGATTTAGTGATTATCCCATTATATACAGAACCATTTTGGTTTACTCTGACCACACGCTTGATGCATAGCTAAGAATAATTTCCTCTTGGCCAACACATAACAACAGTAGCAATGTTGAACACTTAATAATAGTAGAGAGCTCTTATATTTGTTATAAACCAGAAACATCATTCAACACATTCTGTCTCAGATGACGAATAAACGAGTGATATGAGACAAGTTGGTTTGTTTCTTTTTCATTCGCAGTCTCCCTGCTACCCTGTACCTGTCATGATGTCTGTTGAATTGGTTAAATGCTCACTCACAAACCATCCACCATCAAATAAACAGAACAGACAGACAATAATACAATATTATGAGCTGTCTATTGTGTTTACTTGTCCTGAGCCATGAGACTCTTTCCTATTTACACCAAACAGGAGACTTTATCAACCAGAAAGTACTAACTAGTATTACTTTCCAAGCTTAACTCCTCATGTGAATCTAACCCAAAGAAATCACTATTTACCATTGGGGCTATACATTCGTGAAGTATATACTGTTATAAGAGGAGCATTATGACAATTGCACCCACGTTTGATACATACTTATGTTGACAAGGAAAACAATGAAACAAATTATTTGTATTACAGTGCATTAACTGCATTCTCAGATACAATGAGACTGCCATCCTACTTGTTTAGAAAAAGAAAGTATCCGACTCAACAAGTGTAAAATTGTGCATATTAGCGAAATCACATCAACCTCTTTTAGTAGCAGTCAACATTGCAAAGCCCCGTCCAAGGTCTAAATAAATTAATGCTACTATGATTGAACATTATTATTTACACAAGCGCATAAATACTTACTCGTCGGCATTGGTCGTTACTAAATCGAATCATTGAATAAACCATGAAGCATCTCTGTGGTTTATGTCACTTCCTATGAAGTTGATATGAATTTAATAACTTTGATTTATGACTCAAATTCAAAGTAAACGCTACTTCATACATTAAACAAATATGCTGACAAATGTAAAACAAATATTGACCGAAACAGCAATCCTTATACCTTTGTTTATGTTTACTAAAATCTCAACTAAGCAATTACAAATATATTATAGAGTCTGCTTGTGATTACATTATTATGTGCAATTAGCAATTGATAGGGAGTGCAATGCAAAATATATAAGTAGTAATAATATAGCCAAATTATATTCTGAACACTAATATGCCTAAATATATCACGAAAATCACGAATTCCCGGAGGAGTTTCATCCAATAGTGATTAGCATGGCCACTGGGTGCACAGTTAACATTTTTCTATTGGTTATATTATCGTGTGATCGGACAGTTTAGGCTTTGAGGCATTTTTAATGGTTATATATAGCATCTCAGAAATAAACTAAAATGCTTATAGCGAAATCTCGTCCGAGTTACTACAAGTATAATATGTAGTATAAGTATACTAAGTTGTTAAAGGATTACACCTCTTTAAACTGTCATATTTTACAATGTGTAAAATTACATCTTTCAGCTCTGGTTGAGATGAAGAATGATGATGGGACGAAGATAGCCAAAAGAATAAAGTCAGTAATCGTCAGAGAAGTTAATTGGACATGCATGATGCACAAAAGATAGATCGGATAGCTAATATTGTATTCAGCAGTCAGTCTCGTCGCAGTCACCCAATGATAGCCTATTCTTCTCGGAAGGAATACTAATAAATACGCGGCAGTAGTAAAGCCATGAAACCTCGGATGTGCAAACACAATAGCAAACTAGAAGTACCTATGAAGGTTTGTTAGTATGTACCACACACTCTGCATCCTAAGTTTCAATACAACCAACAATAGTTATTACCACACCAGGCAAATCAAGCAGATTCTTTGCTACAATGAAACAGACACCATATTCAGACAAATAATCAACATGTACAGATAAAATAAGTGACAGACTGTAAAAGGATGTTGTATAATGTTCAGAATTAATAAGTTCATGCTCATAATAATTCACTGCTCAAGTGCTCAGCATATTTACTACCTACTTCTATAATATCCTACATATTTCACTTACTAACTCAAGGTGCACTAAAACGAAATGGCATATAATATGGAGTTTCTAACAAGTGCAGTGTGCTTCGAGTACACAAAATAAATGCCTTTTGGTACGTGGATACCCCTTTTCCTCTACTTTATATAATAAACAAACTCTAATAGGGCTCCTGAAAGTTTGCCTACTATTCTCCTAATCTAACACACTTTATAGCCTACAGCAGCTGTAATGTCGGTATCCCACAGTACTAGACCCTGTCTCAAAGTCTCAATCTCATCCCCGTACAAAAGTTCCTGCACATGAGACCATGATATTGGTAGGCCTACTTAATTTAGCCACTCCATGTTGAATACAGAACAGAAAGAAGGCATTTCATTTCACATGCAGAGATTCCTCAATTAATCCTCCTTTCGTTTACAAATGGACGGAAAAGAGAAAATCCTCCATTCAATTTCCCTTGATACCAGTATTACTTAATAGGAAAATCTAAAGTGACATGCCCTACCTAGGGAGGAAGCACACTGGATAAAAAAATTTATCCGCACATCATCATTCCCATTTCTTGCTGGAGTACCGTTAATAGACAGAACTAAGTGCACTACTTCCCAATTACACAGGATTGGAAATTAAGGGAAACTCACAATGCACAGTGCACTCTATACTCGCAATATGTAATAGAAGCTTCCCTCCGGATAAAAAATATTTGGAAAAAGCGTTACACAATTTATATTATAACATTCATAGTTAACGACACTTAATGTTCATAGTAATAAACAATAGGTTGGTGAGTAGTAGTTAAGCATTTCCATCATAATGTTTCAAAAATACACGCACATGGAAGTACATGCTTTAAATAAATGCAAGAATGTGTAAACCGAAAATTTGGAGGAGAAAATCTCATCTTAATAAGTCAATCAGTACAGAATACAGAAAATGTAATTTAAAAAAACTCCTCTGAAAAAGGGATATACTTTTATGTCTATTAGCAAAGAAAGATATATGTATGCAATAATCCTTGTTTGTATAAGCAACCCGGACTGAAAGGGTTCTGATTTTAGTGTTTTTCGGTTTTTAGTGAAACGGGTGCAAGAGAGGAAGGTGATAGATTTAGGGAAGTTTAAGTTTGGTTTGTAAGGTTTTGTAGGTTAGTATTTAATAGCGAGTTAAAAAGTTGAATGTCTTGAGATTGTTATTTTATCTTCTTTCCTATTTTCTTCTTTATCTCCCTCATGCAAAATAATCGAAGACTGTTTTTAATGGCCAATAAATTATCATTAGAACATGCTCCAAAAAATCGTCAAATTATTGAGTAAATTTTATTTCGTGATAAAACATGGATGGGTCAACTAAAGCCGGGAGTGGTGGATCGAGATTTAATAACAAAACCGTGGACTACGTAAGCCCGGATCAGTGGCGGTTACCCTGCTGAAGCTTAAAAGAAAATAGAAAATAGGATCTGATGTAAAACCGCATTGTGCTTAGTATGAGCCAGCGAGGCAGGTATGCTTAATGGCTGAAAAGTGTTCTGTTTTGGGTCGGATTTGTTCACAGACATGAAATAGCACTAGTAGGAGACGAAGGGATTCATGTCTTTGGTGTCTTAAAGCTTCTGCTTCTATTCTAGCCAGTGAACTGTATTGAACTACATATCTGTGTATCAGGAACTCAATAAGTAGATACAGGGTGTAGAAAAACTAGGACAATTTTTACGAAACGCCGTTAGCGTTTCACAATGCATCATGTAGACTTAAACTCTTGGAAGTCGTTGTATCTACAGGAGAAATTTAGTTTATAAAAGAGAATAAAAATCGATGTTATGATGTGATAAAGTATGGTTGTAAGAGGATGAAATGAAACTCACTCAGTGAGCGGCAAGGAAAAGCAATATAATATAATGGCATTTCACCGAATAATATTGAACAAGTGACGTGTGGAGCGACTCTATCTATAGGACGAGGATAGAGAAAAGACATCATCCAAAAAATAAGTAAACACACACATCTAACTTGAGCATCGTATGGAGAGAGATAACAGTAGGTAGTTGTGAATTGACGGATAAGAGTCGAAGAAGAAACAATGTCTGCCAGAACATATTTTTATACCTACATATTTTTTCAATTTTCAATTTCAACGGAGCATTCCTTTAGAGCATTCAATATCTCTCGCATGACTCCTTCCTTCTAAGTTCTAAATCTACAAACCTCTTCGTCTTGGCAGCTTCTTTTCTTATTTTACAATGAGAATGAGGACAGAGGACACAGATCAGGCAAGATGAGAGAGGATTCCCAATAAAAAAAACTCAACCACACTGTAACTAAAGGAAAAAGAAAACGACTCAGATTTCACTACTCAACTAAACTACATCTCGTCGTAAGTATATTCGATTTACTAGAAAAAGCACATTCTACCGTACATTTCTCTGTATTGCTCCTTTACGAATGTCGTTGTCGTCACATGCATTTATTGTCCGTGTTTCTTGTTTCAGTGATCAGAGAGTAGTGACACGACAACTCATCTTCAGTAGAAGAGAATAGATGGAGGAGGGAAACTACCCGAGAGTAAAACAGGCTCAGAGCAACGGTAGACAATGGGAAGAGTGAGAGAGTCACTTGAGCACAGGTCACCAGAGATTTATCTCCACATGCTCTTTTCTTTTCCTATTTATTCTTCCCCGGCTTTTACTCTCTCCCGATTCAGTCCTCCACCATCTTCACTTACAATACAAAAAAAGTCTCAACAAGCTCGACTACATTTACGATCCGACTAAGCCTCCTCACTCACGAGTTTTCCTTCACTCCAAATACGCTTATTCTTAGAATAGGCCACTATAGAATTTTTGTTTTAAAACTCCGGTCCAGGTCTCTGTCAAGAACAAGAGGATGCAGTCTACCCGAGTTTTCTACTCTTATTATTATCCCTAAATAAGTATAGACGCTAACTTATTGTGAATAGCTAATACACTACTGCAGAGATGCACACAAGTATTTGTATGTGCTTGACAATCTCTTAGAACTTACATGCATTACTGGATATTATGATATACATAATAGGGAAGGAAGAGGATGAATGCTTTCGCAAAAACTTTCAGTTTGTTTGTCTCCATTCAAGGAAAAGAAACATAAGTAGCTACATTATGGCCTTGCCTCTCCCTCTCTCTACATCACCATCACATTGCATTAGTGACAGTCTCCTTTCCACTCCACGTTACTTTACTTACCTACAAATACGAGTACATCGCACACGAGATTCTACTCGAGCATTTATTAGGGAATGCAAATGGGACAAAAGTGAAAAGTCAACTACAGTCAAGTCAACTCGTTTGGTTTACTACCTTCAACTTTAACTCTGTACGGAGCAGTTTCACTCTGATATCTCCTTCTGCAATAGCGTCCTATTACTTAAATCTCCTACCTCCATAATATTATATATACATACCTATACCAACTAACTTAAGTGTATTAGTATATACCCATATAAATTCAACTCGAGTTATCCTCATCTAGTAACTGCTTTGCTTACGTTGCTAAAACATCATACTTCCTTTGGCTTCACTTTCCTTGGCTCCTTCAACTTGGAATAATACGCTTTACTTATGCTACCAACTCAACGTGTATCTTTAAAGTTTCAGAAACAGGGCCAAATTCCGTATCTTCCTCTCCACATAAAGTACACATAGGTGGATAAATGCAGAAAACTCAAGTTCCTCCACTACTATCAGGATATCCACGCTAAATACTTTCCCCTTTCAGCTCACGTACACACATAAATCCTGACACACTATCCCTTTATCAAGATCAACTTTCAAATCAACCCTTACGATGTATTATCCTTTATTCCGCACCGAATTCAATACACTCAAGACCAAAACCAAATCCATATGTCCCTACCACTAGTATACTTTACAAATGTGCCCGTACTATAAAGCAGTACACTTTTAACTAAATAGTATCCGCAAAGTGTGCACCAAAAACTGATATCTATAATCTACAGTTGACATCTATCCACTCTCTCCTCCATGTAAAACTTTTCTACAGATATACATCAAATCTTAGCATGCCTCATCTTTACTTTGCTTTTCTTAACTTTAATTTTAACTGTAAGCAGCTTTTCTTATTACAACTCAAAATCTTCTTGTCAAACTGCTTTTAGTCAAACTTTAGAGCATAATAAGTACGATGAGATCCAAGATGTGAATTCATTGCTGCCAAACTAAGTTGCAACTTTATCTCTATACACATTGCAATTCTTCACTGAATTCTATACCTACAGATGGGACACACGCACTGCTAAACATCTTATTCTCCCCAGAATCCATTTATCCTACATATTGCGTGGAGTAAAAATTCCTGCAACCTAAATTACGTATAGCACCTTTCAGAAGCACAATATTAAAAAATGATCAATGGTCGTCTTTCACGAAGCAGGGTAGGAAAACGCAACTTTAGAAAGCTTCATAGACATTCTATGATTTTGGTATGTCAATTGATACACATGCATAATATTTTCCTACATTTAGGGTAAAGATTGACGTATTTTTGATTTAGCGTGACAGTTGCGTTTAGGCGTAGGGTTTAGTCTATAAAAATTCAATGTACATGCTAACTTATATATAACTATATGAAAATATTGCAAAAGTATGCAATTCATTTTCTATGGGTATAGCATGGAAATATTCACCCACTATATATTGGCACACATGGCATGTATTCAACTTTTCAAGTTATATGGTATAAATAGCATATTTTGATTTTAGATATGTTATTATGCATACATGCAATGGCTGTCGTGCGAATAGAATATGAACCAGTATGAACTATGAACCATTTGATTTGATATTCTGGCTTTACTTTACTTATGCAGAGTTTATATTAAAGGAGAATGAAGCAGATGGATGGGAGGAACGCATAGCATCGTCTAAATTGCAACCATGACTTTGCTTCTGCATAGCAGTACATGAAAGTACGCTACACAACTTTCTACTCCCATCTTCCCGACTAGAGACTCCAGACTTGTCTATTTTCATACCTTTTGCGTATAGAGACTACCAAAGTATGCATAAATATTATAGATAATACGCAGAGTAAATAAAGAAAAAAATTGCTTTGCATCAAAGGTGTTCGTAAAGGAAAGGAAATACGGAAAGACATGTCACATATGTGGAGAAGACTGGCTTTACGCTTCATGCAATCATCATAAGACGATGATCGTCTTCCTATTGGTTTTTATAGCTTCCATGGAGAACTAAGTAACTATATATTTATGCATGATTTCTCTAATAGCATTTACTTGACTTTGACTAGACTAAACTCGACATTAGTTATACATTGACTTCTAATGTTGGTCATGCTAGGCCACATTCTACGCGAATTAGAACTCAGGACGCTAATGGAAGTCAAGTCAATGCATATCAAATCAATGTACGGCTCCGTATTATTGGCGATGGCGAACGAAGCCGATGAAATGAGTTTACCTTACTTAACTCATACCTAGAGTGTAAAACAGCCACCGATTCATAATAAATAATATCCATAGGTTGACTCTGCACAGTATACACAGTATACACTACACAAGCCGACATAACAAACTACTTACGATATGTATGCAATGTACAGGCAGTAATAAAGAGTACTAAGGATATTATATTCTGTCGAATTGAAACTAGTGCTGGGTATTGACTGGCTAATAGTAGTAAGCATGGTGAATATACATTTTAGTGCACTTTGTCACAATACAATAGAAAATTGACTGCAGCAGGAGAAATTCACCTTCCAAGGTAAGTAATAATATCTAATATACCATTCGATTCATATAAATGGTAACGACAGAGAGAAAATGACAGGACAGAAGAGTCACTATGTAAAAGAAGGCCTTCTACGTACTATTAGCTTGCATTTAAGCCTTTCCTTCCCCCGTCATGCCGTGGTTTCGTTTCACAGTATTGTGTATATGTCGGTCGCTTCGCTTCTGCCGATCTATTAGGCTTTTGATCGCGTGAGGAAAAAGACTTTATTTTCTATCAATATTTCATCAGCTTCGAGCCCATTTCTTGTCGCTGCCAATGAGGAAATCCTACTCTCATCAAAACCATATACTGAACTACACACAACGTACATATACAAATCCCCATTTACATTACCCATCCATACAATACAATAAATACCCATCACAATTTGAATTAACGGCTTTAACTTCATTTCACTCGTCTGATTTCAACTTGCTATAATGAATGCAATGCTTTGGAGGCATAAAAACAAACAGCTTTATTCTCCTGCTTGCTCCTCTGTTCTTTTAACACAAATATAATAATGTCCTTTAATTTTGTTTTCTTAACCTGCTTTTGTTTTTCTGAGATTATTTTCACGTTAGGAACAAACATGCTTTACTGTTAAACTTTAATGAAGTGGAAACAGGGAGTGCACACCATGAAATTCTATTATAATGGGCACTGTACACAAGACGAAAACCAATAGAGATGAGACAACAACAGTCTACGCTAGAATACAGGTTAAAGGTTACACAACCAATCACAATCTCATACTTTCACTGACAGGAAGTGGAAAGAGAAAATGGATGGTGGTGCTGAGAAGAAGAATCGCATCAACAATCCTCTTTCTTTTAGATTATAACTGAATTTCGAACCTTCTCTATTCAGGAAGACGGATGTACTTCCTCTACTTATTCGGAGTGAACCATAGTACTATAGTCTTCCTAAATTGTACGTATAACTATAACAGAAGCGTAGCAGTTTAGCTCAGATTGGGTTTTAAATGCAAACATAGTTTCTCAGAGTATTTCTATTATATACTATGTAATACCCTAAGAAAATCCATATCTTAACTAAACAATACATCTCTATTCATTGTAAAATTTACAGCTTCAAAAGACTGAAACAGGAAGCAGGAAATTAGTTTCATTTCCTTTGCGAAAAACACTTTAATAATTAAAAGGTCTTGATGACTTTTCGGAAAAAAAGACTCGGTATGATTTTTGCCAATTTTTTAACTTTTTTGACGTTTCAGGCTTTCAGCTGGCTTCATATACTATTGCAGAATTATTTTGGATGTGAAATGGAATGTGAGCTTCATCAACGCTAATGAACACGACGAAGTTTGCAATACCAAGTCAAAATGATGCAACGGCTTACTAAGTAGCTAACTGTAAAAAACTTTGGCATGAGACTTCCATTCAATTGCAAACTTATTAATCATGAATAAATTATCTAGCTGCACACTTTAGTATGTTGTGGAAGTTTCTTTATTCAACTTGGTATAGTAGGACTGTGTTCCTTCTAGTCTTCTTTTATTTCGGCAGTAAATTTGCTGCAGTCAATACCCGCCAATGGGAATTGGACCAGTATAGAAGAGAGAACCAATCTATTGGAAACAACTCTCTTATTGCTATCCCTATCTGGATCAGCAAAATGGTCTTTTTACACTTTGTATCTACTATATATAGATTCTCAATACTCAATAAAAGCGTATTAAAAGGGACTTTGAGAGGAGACCGAAACCCCAGAAATTATTGTAAAATCAAAAATTGAGTATATCTTATTTCGCATTGGACTGTGTATATGGGAGTGAATAAACCGAGTCTCAAGCCCCTCCGAAAGTCTTTTCTGATTTGTGCTTACGCCCATGATCTCCATAATGCATTTTAGAGACACGTACTGAGACAGCAGTAATAGAAGTAGTATACGAACAACAGTCCGCACTTGTATTTTCTGCATGCATAGGTATCTTGCATGCAGCAGGATTTCGTACCTAAGGTAATGATATTACAGAGCTACTCATACCACAGCGTCTAAGTTTCCCGGGTATTGCAACTATTCTTCCACTTCTTCTGTTCCTTACAATCAGACTTTTACAACCACTATATTGATAGCAGTACCTGTATTCTTTAGTAGTATAAAGTCATCTTACAGCTGTACAGTAATGCTCGGTCCGTTTTCATAGGTATTATATTAGTAATCTTTCTTGTGATTCTATATGTATTCTAACTTTTCTAGCCCAATGCCTCAACGGAATGGTACAAACAAGGAGCCGGCTACCTTCTATTCAAAGAGTACTTCGTATGTACTTTACGACATACAGATGCGAACGTTTTAAAATGACTAAGCTTTCTTTCTCCTTCCTTTTTTCGTATTCATGGCATAGAATTCTTATAGGAAAACCCCATTTCGACATTCACAATATATTCCTAAACTGACAGGATATAAATCCTTTTTCTAACAGATTTTTTGGTTTCTTCTGACTGAGCAAAAACTAGACCTCAAAAGAATCACATCACCACAAGGTTATCAAAAACCTTTGAGATCCAAACTTACAATGCAAATATATATACGCACCATTTTCAATCTACCTTTCCAATCTTCTCTACATATGTCCGGCTAACTTTACACTACAGGGACAAACGGAAATAATTTTATTGGCGAAATAAAAAATAATAAACTAATTTTAACCACTGTACTTGGCATCTTATTTCTGTTTAATTTTTAACCAATACAGATCCATAAAGTAATATTAGTTATGCAGATGGGTAATCAAGTAAGTCCTTTATATCTTAAACTGTGGAATACAATAATTATAATAATAAATGATAATTTCTTATGCGAATTATTAATTGCGCCTTTCCAGAAGAACCAGCTACGGTAGCGCAAGTTGTGTCATGTACTAGAGAAACTTTCTATAGAACATTGAGTGTATTAAGTTGGAGAAGAGCATCTTGGATGTAGCGGTTCTTTCTTTGTGCAAATCTCTGACTCTGACCTATCTGAGTACCTAAATACAATCACGGAGAAAGCATCAAGCCAACAAAGTTTTGCAGTCGTGCTTAGTCCTTGCTTAGAAATATTGACCTGTCTCTACTTTCCCATTATATACTGGTACAGATGGTACATGTATGTACTACTGCTACTCTCCAAACATGTTTTTAACTTAAAGTATCTCGAAAAGTCTATAGCGAAAAGCATTAGAAAATATTAAACATATTATACCTAAATGCATTACGTTACAATTACTTAAGTTACTTATCCTCGTTTATACAGCCTTCTGCTCTGCTTAAATACATGTTGCCAATATATATTCAACAACAGTCATGGAAAGTAGAGCCTATCGCACAAAAAATCCTTACAGGTTACCACATTGCTAAGTTTCCTGTAGTTTCCTTAATTTAGTATAATGGAGAAAGGAGAAAAACAACAACAGTGAGAAAAGCAAATACATATAATGTAGTATATAAGACACGAGTATATCTTGGAGCAAACAAGTCAGAAAAGTATATATGTAAATTGTATAGCGATGTAAATTGCATGGTTTGCGGAATAGTAGTAACCTTTAAGAGAATGTTGCCGAGTTCTACCTAACTCTAGCTTACGACTTCTGAATATACTTTGGTAAATATGAATTTATACATGTGGAGTTGTAAATAATAGATGATGTGGATGATGACAGTCTACACAGAATATAATATCAAACTGGCATGATAATAACAAGCAGTAAAGTTTAAATTGCTCCACTTTTCCATAAATCGAAAAGGATAGACTGTTGTGAGAGGTGAGTCGGCAAGAGTCCGGGACAAGACATACAAATATTCTCGAATGTTTATAGGTAATAATAGTTAATAGTGTCCTCCCTCTGTCCTCTTTCTCAAATTGTGGACTTTGCCATCTAATAAAACTTGCATAAATTTTCATATAGCCGTTGGATGAAATGGAGCCAGTCGCTTGCTGCCACGAATGATAGCTCTAAAGCAATTGGAAAAGCCTCTTTATTGTTAAACAGAGTCATCCCCTGAATAAATGTTTTATGTATCTTATATTTACTGCTCAAAGTCGATATAAATTCACCCATCCAACTGTAACTACCACATATATAGCACCACATCAGGACATCACCACTCATTTTGTCGATACATTACACAACAACACGTTATATTTATTTAGACTTTTACCGCAGACACTATAACTATATACATTAAAAGTCATGATTACACATGTATTGCTATGCTTTACTTCAACATATACCACATCAAAAGAAACTGATATGGCAGCTGAGTCTTTGTGAGTTAACGCTTATGTGTTAGTATGGCAAGTACTACTACAGACTGGTTTTAATAATAAACTATATCAATAAGTATATATCCAAGACATCACAATTAGAAAACCTTCCTTCCATCACCTTTAGCCTTAATCTAAATTGCTAACAGTAATTGTAAGAGAACCACAACTGTAATAGTAGTAAAAAAGAACATGAATACATACATGAGCCATTAGACACAGCACAACAGCAATAGAAAACTATAGAGAAAGACTTAAACTCTGCTGTTGAATACCAATTTGATCACGTCCTAGTCCAACAACCCTATAAAATCTGAAGAAAACATTTTTGCATGCACGTGGCTTCCTCCAAGCCACATATAGCTCAGGCTAAATGCTTTTACTCCCTGTCTATTTCTATTGAATTATGCATCTTCATATGTACGATGTGAGTACCACGATCGTCATTGCCGCTTAAAAGAGTTAGAAATACACAACAGAACAACAGAAGACGATCTTAAGAGCCTCAAGAAACAGGCTAGTATAGTACACATCGCTCTAAAAAAATACACCCTACAGACAGAAAAAGCATTAGAGGAGTATGTAGGTAAGTGAGGTTTGATAAGTACCACATTATTACTTTATGATGAAAATTGCAAAGGGAGTTATCTTTGTTGTTACCATTAGGCTAGATATAGAAGAATAGAACAGACAGGTGCCAAATACAATCTCTTACAGCTAACAGCATCGATCCCTCACTCTTCACATCTACTAGGGCACAATACTGAGAGCAGAATAACTTCCCGTAGGTAGGTACACAATAAAAATACCAGTTACTAGAATAAAATCATAGAAGAAAGACTAGGTACTTGGTCTGTCTGTCTGTAGCTCACCCGAAGACAAAATAACACTTAGCTGCTGAAAGAAAAGAGGAAAACATAAAAAGAGACCTTAAGATGGAAACTGCCATTGGGCAGTTGATGCTGGTGCTGGTGTTGATGGGAGTGCTGATGAGGATGTTGGTGCTGTAAAAGTGAGGCAGCAGCACATTGTTGTCCATAGGCAGCCGCAGCAGCCGCGAGCAAAAGTTGTGAAGGATGATGATGATGAGCTGGAGCACTAAAAGCACCGAAAGGTGTTGCAGGGGCAGAAAGTAAGGATGGCGCGGCTGCCGGTGGACAACTCAGCGGTATTAATCCCGCACCGGGTTTTGTAGGGGCGTGATGATTCGGCAGAGCCGAGGTGAAGAAAACCCAAGGTGATTGCATCTTGGAAATTACACTTGAGTTCAATCCAGTAGTAGTAGTTTCCAGTGAGACAAGGTCAGGCCTGGTGACTTGAGGGAGCAAAGAGCTTTATGATTTATTCGAGTAAGTTTCCGACGGTGATGACGGGAAATGTTTACAAAAAACTTGGTATGTATTTGTATTTATTCTGCTCAGGTTGGGATGTCGGATAAATCCAGAAATCAACAGCAGTATGTATGCAGGAGATTAAGTTTGGTGTAGTACATGGATATTGTAAGGTAGTAGTAAGTACATACACTTTTTGAGCATAAGATCAACTTGGCTCGCTCACTCACTCACCCAGTCAGCAACTATGTAGTATTTGAAGTTAAATACATGTATTAAAGAGTGCACATCATATGCATGTGTTATGGCTAATACCAGATCTATCCTCTTAGTGGAGAGGAGAGTAGGCAGTTTAAAGTTTAAACACAAGTCTTTGGGCTTAGAATAGAATGTGATGTGATTGTGAATTGAGTTAGGTGGAGTTGGGTCGCTGTTGGCTATGTATTAATGTGAGAGTGCGATTCTCTCGTCATGGCAGATTGACTGTAGTTAATGCAATGCAGTGCAAGTTGAAGAACAAAGTCGAGCTGTTAGGTTAGCTATAGATTTTGTGTGTAGTAGTGGTAGAAATATTTTTTCTATCTCGTCTCGTCTGCCCGATATTATGTAGTTAGTTAAGTAGAGTGAGTTGTAGTAGTATAGTACACAGTATACCTACCTACATACGTTTAGAGTTAGTCAAGTCAGTCAAGTGTAATGGTGATAGTTAAGTTAGTGTTAGAAGAACGGATGTTAGAAGAGACAAGCAAGACAGTCTCCTCGACAGTATCAGCACAACACTGTCTTGTCGACTAACTTAGCTCTGCACAACACTATGTGCACACCGAGTCAAGTGAAGATACAAATCCAGCTGCTTTTCACGTGCAACTCAATGCACATTATACAAATACATCAACTTAACCGAACTGAACACTCACTGCCAGTGTATAAAATATATTTATGGAGAGGCTAATAGATAGTTATACTATTATACGAGTCCTTTAATGTGTGTTCGTTGCCTCCGCCGGGGATAGCACAGAACAGCACAGCTTCTACACTCGGGAACATACAGAGACCAACGGAACACCGAATTGTCTGCTTCGGGTTTTGGAAGCGAGTCAAAACAACAAGAGTAGTAATACTAATACATACAACATCACATCACGATCAAAATCACCATGCAATCCAACAGCAGGAGTCTTCTGTACTGACTGCTCTGCCTTTGAAATTAATACTCTTCTTCACTTGTATATTATAGGTAGTCTCAGAATTGTCTTCCCGATATAGACGATAGAAACAAAGTCTCTTCTTCTTCCGTAGTCAGTCCTGAGGGAAATCCGTAAGGAAAGACAGGACCAAAGAGGTATAGCTCTATAGGTAGATTTTCCAGCTCAAAAAGAAAAATACGCCGAGCAATCACTTAAGTACCTTCCTTCCAAGCTCAACCAATATTATTCTTTTTGCGATACTGTCACTCACTCCTCTGCTTGATTCCGTTCCGTTCGCTAATCGCGAGCAAGCCACAATAGTTTGGCAACTTGTGTCAGCTCAAAACAGTCTGACGTCAAGGCTATATGCCTATGTCATGTCATTTATTAAAACACAAGAAGAGTGAACAGGAACGCCAGTGAAATGGAACTGATGCCCAAGCCTGCGATCCCGATATCCTGTCAACCGATTTTGGCTAATAACCCTTTTCCTTCCAAAACGGAACTTTCTAAATCTGGTTTTCCCAACTTAGAACTGGAGGAAGATGTGGAGCAATAGACGCCGCGGCACAAAACAACGCAGGAAGTCACCAGAGGTAAAGTAATTATAATCCTGGCTTTTAGTTTTCACGTTATGTAACTAATTAACAGTCTGAACAACTAAGGCGATTTGTGCATACATTCGGTTTTGTAAATAACCTGCAAAAGGTCTCAGTTTGTTACACTTGCCCTTTATAATTCACAGAACCGGGTGGGATGTTTTATTGCATTACGTACGTTTACTCGTCCGAGTCTCAGTTTAGAATTAAGGATGAAATAAATAAACTACAATGGTGCATAGTTTGCAAAGAAACACTTTTTTCTTCTTTCGAGTAGTATACTACGGAGACTTTCGTTACGCAAGGAAATCTTGTGATCAGTTCTCAAGGGTTCTTCTTTGCCTCGTACGCTTCTTTCAGTTTAATTAGCCAAGTCTGTGAGAAAGGAGGATAATTCCGGACAAAGCCTTTTTCCGAGCTCACTTTCTAGGTGATTCCAGCTTTTATACCAGTTGCCCACACCTCGTGTATACATAAATAGGAAGAGAGAGAGAGTCAAGACAAGGTATCTACTCAAGTCGGAAAAGTTAAAATTACTCTCCTTTGTACCCCTTGTGGAGAACTAACTTTAGTTTTCACCAAACACTTTCCGACGATAAGCAACCTAGGTAAACAATTCTAATATCTATAGCTTGAACTTTACTGACAGAATTAAGTTTTACAGAGAATGCTCAGAGTTATTTCCGCAATTATACACTCACTGTAATTTAACTCATTCAGAATAATACGGGACAGTCAAGTCAATTTAGCCTCGACAATTCATGTGAAGGCACAACAGTAGAACAGTTCAGCGGAATCAAGTCAAGTGCACACCAACCCGAACAACTAAGTTGTTGCTCTTGCAAAATTCCAAATACAACTGAACAGACTCTCTTTCACGCTCATATTTTTACCCCGTTCGACTTCGCCAACCGTCTCGAGCTCCCTTTATCTCTCTATGGAGTGTGCTATTCCTATGTTCAGACTATTCTCTTCTCTTGCCGTCTACTCTCCTACCCAACCCAACCATTCAGCCGTCCTCCAACCTTACGTTTCTGCATGTGTACATATACCTACTGAAACTAACCAAATGTTCTTCTTCATCCCGTACAATATAAATGTCTGCAGATATATACATTGTAAACCACTAGGCAAGCATTGCTCTCCTATAATATCCAGTTTATGTACACATTTTTGCAACAATCTACCTTCTTACTATCATCCGCATTGTAATACACAACATACAATAAAATTCTGCCTCATTTATTTATTTAATATCTGCATAACTTCCATCACACAATTATTGTACCACTGTCTACAACTTCAGTGGCACACTTCACATTTCTCATTCCTTCGTCTCAACCTCAACATCAATCGCTGAGACTATGACATATCTTTTTAGTGTCAGTATTACATAAAATTAATTGTAGCATTTTATCTGCCAAAATAACACGAAATTTAATTTTCATCAAACCTATAAATCTACAAGTTCAAAATATTTTTGAACATTTCCGGAAAATAGATGTGATTCTTGATGTAATTTATTCGTGCCATTACATATATTCACAGAGAGCTGTTATATGGCCCGAGTTTGTTAGTTTCAATACTCCTAAATTTTTACTGATTACCAAAACCAGTATTTCTTGGATGATATACCCTTTATGCAATTTTGATTCAGTGCCCATATGCCACCTTTGAATCTGTATACTTGTGAGCCAAACTGATCCTGAAAAATTCTTCCTTTTAACCGGAATTTCCCCTTTTTTGTAGTTATAAAATATATCATGGGTTAGTGCTTTATCATGTTTTTCTAATTTCCTTGTGGCGGACAGTATTTATTCACGAGACTTGTCAGGGAAGATAGTAAGAAATGCTCTTATTAAATACTATTGGCAATACATCGTGTTTCTACCTTTTTTCTATCACCTCATAACAATTGCACTTTTTTAGGTTGTCACTTTCTGTTCTGGCAACAACTAAATACAACACGTACAACAGTAATACTAATCCTCTTTTTAGAGTAATAGGTTGAGCTGAGGATGAAACTTGTGCGAAAGCAGTTTATTTAGGTCATAGTAATGATAACTATAATACACAATATGCTGACAGAGCTAGTCGACTGGCAACCAACATGCTTAGGGACGTGGCAATGGCAAGTAACTGTTTTTAATTTATTTTAATTGAACACTTCCACCACTCACGCTGATTTCCAGTCTTCTACCAAAATGACCTTACTACACTTCGTTACCAAAGACCGTACTCATCTCCTTTTCTGTGCTACACACATTGATCCAATTTTAATGTGTTTTTAATACGGATGACTAGCAGAAATTGCACTTCCGTTTCATTGGAGATAGGAAATTACAGGGTTTGAATCTCCATCTTCTGCTTTGTGCAGAAGGGGACGGATAGAAGAGAAACGCTGTCAAAATAATTACAAGTCCTAGACCCAAATACAAATAAGATTCGAAAATCTCAACAACATATTTATTTTTCATTTCAAGAAGACTGTCCGCGAGGCTTTCTACTCGATAGCGTTGCTTGTCAGAGAAGAGATAGATTTGACAATTATTTAATAATCTCACGCAACGATCCGTCTTTGTATGCAACAAAATAAAATGTTCAATGAGTTGCTTACATTTGCATTTTTAAAAGGCTATTAAGCACTATTGAACAAAACTTTCACATACGCAGTTACAAAACGTTCTATCTATTCCATGTCTACATTATGTACTTGTTGGTCTAGAAAAGAAATACTTATACACGGTTCTGTATAGTAAGCATATTGCTACATGTTTGAATAACAATTCTTCCATATTCATTTCTTCGTCAATTGTTTCATGTAGGAGTTTACAAACGTGGATTTACAGATATGTATTGACTAGATTAACGTAGGTTCAGCAGAACGGACGGAACAAACACATACTGTATATTTACATTGATACATGTAAGCATAAAAATAAACGTCTGCAGCTATCTCATGCAATATTTTCACGGAAACTTCCAGTTTTTACTAACACTGTACATAGGCATATATATGTGTTTTACTTTTTGTCGTCAAAAACACTTCTCTACGCTCCGATGACAATCAGGACCAGAAAAATCCTAAAAATCAGCATATATAGCTCTCTTCTTCTCTGGCTTTTTGTCTATATATGCATGATGTGCGTGTCATAGTTGTATGTGTGCCATGCAAGATAACTCTGTTTGGACTAGACCATCCGCCAGTATTAAGACCAACCTAAACCACAACACATCACCAATGTCAAATGTTATACTAAGTCATACATTTTATCGCCTTTTGCACACTAAATCTGAGCTTATGGGGACTCTACTAGGATCTTTATACACTGTATTGTCATCTCTGAAGCTTGACGTGACTTGACGTCCAAGCGGATTATAACAATGTCCTTGCTTCCTTCCATTTTACGATCATGATTTCAATCTCATTGAATTTTGACTTTTAAATTGAGTAGGTAAGTTGATGTTGATAAAAACAAAGTTTTCTTGCGGTTCTACGCACCCAATGTTCGTTCTGATGCAACGTTTTGTTTGTTATCACCATTTTCCTTCTTTGTCTTTCCCACATGACAAACTTTTAAGGTCTTGGTCCTTGTCTAAAGAATAATTTAATTTGACCAACTATACTTATCTCTCTCCTGTTAGCACATATCTTGAAAAGAATCCGCCGCATTTAAATATTAAAGGCATCTTCTCAACTATCTAAACTTTATTCAGTTTCCTATCGTTCTGGTTGAAGTTGTAGTTGCGAAATGGAAAGATGCCCTCTTAAATAAATACTAACTTGTTCTCATTGCATGGGAAAACTACTGCTAGGGGTCATATACTTTTATGTCCATTAATAATTACTTCTTTGCTGACGTAATTTCATAAATACCTCACTTTACACACAAAAGGTCCATTCTAATTATCATACCTCTATTCTTCAATACACTGGGGTCAGGGTATCATGCCACTAATACAGATAATTATCATTAAAATTACATAGTTATATCATAATAATATCGTTAACACTAATATTGTGATACAAATTCAGAACTGCTACTCAAAATACAATAGTGTATTGTGTTTATAAACGAGAAAAGTAACATGAAACCTAAAATTCATTAATGCATCTATGATAACTTGATTACTTTACTACTTAAGATACTACTGTGTATACAAATAGTAGTATATTATCATTAAGGAGACACTAGGATCCTTAATATGAACATAAAACAACGTATCTACTATATGCTCAGCTTTTGAACAGAAGTTATACATAGAACTAGGGATAATTGAACGAGCATATCATTCTACAGTAAATAAAGGAGCTTTACCCAGAACAATAATGTGGTGGCTATGAAGGGGGAGTTGCTTCGTCAAAGCCGTCACGTCACAGTTCATGGATACCATACCATCATGAACTGGAACAGAAACCTTCCATTTCGTGTGACAAAGACAATGACAACTAAAAAGCATTACGCTTTTTATCAATTTACTGTGCAGGATGAGTTGTTGCTGAGGAATATATGAAACATTTTAGTAGAGCTCATGCATGCACAATACACAACACAACGCTTCGTGATTGCCATTATTTCCAGCTTGCTTCACATTAGACTCAACTAAGATATAATTGCACAATCCAAAATTCCGCACACTTGTCCTCGTTGCTTCTGTACACTACTTTGCTTAGTCCAAACAAACACTTGTTTACTTACAATTAAACCCAAATACAGGAATAAGTATAGTGTAGGATGTTGCAGCTCATTACACTCTATTAGCATAGCACTCATAATATAAAAGCGAAGGAAGCATGACTTCATGATGTAATATCTCAAGTGATTGTCAGATGAGGCAATCTCCTCGTCTCTGTGTAAATGAATAAATATCTTCCAATTAGATACATAGGAGATGCTTAATTGACACCGATGTGTAACCAGTTTAACCACTTGCACATTCAGTTCCTTAAACCAAAAAAAATTTTACAAACATTACCTCCTGCACTCTTAACCTATACGCATCCTTATCTATCTAATAGTTTTCATTTTCTCAAGATTCTTATAATTTGAATGTTTCATCCTTATCACTACAAATATTTATGTTTATAAGTTGTATAACATTAATGTCATTACATACAGGTAAGTAGGTAGATAGTGTATCCTGTAGTCTACCTATAGCATCAGGTCTAATTACATTTAATCGAATTTCATACTAATCTTAATTTTCAAGCATTCAATGTACTAATGCCATAGAGTTGATTTTGTAAATAAGATTATACTATTACAGAACCTATGAATGAAATCAGAGTATCAATCTCCCGAAGTGTTGGCTGAAGCCATTTCGGTGAGTGATTGTTTAAAATTCAGAGAATCTTTCAGTATAATTTAGGATGACATTTGTAATGATTTAATCTGAGGAAATTAAATGGCAATCCAGAAAACCTTTTTAAAATCGAGGTCAAATAACGATAGGAAGAATCGAAGGTTTTACTAATGCGAAGTAATGTTCCTCCTCCGTAATATATTAACTTCCCGTTGATAGAGAAAATACACATATTACAGTAGAGTTACTACAAAGACTGAAGAAGCAACAAGCATTGCCAATTAAATTGTCGAGAAAGTTGAGAATAAACCCATATATCTAAATCCGAGTCGAATAATTTTATGGAGTCAGAGACAAGTGAAGTTGCTTAGCTCATTCTCATTCTGTTAAGTCGGAGGAAACACAACGGTTGAGAGTCAGTCACAGGAGCCCAGTCAGAAAATAATGAGCTTGGAAGCTAATCCATATAGCAAGAGGCAAAAGCGAAGACCAAGACAAGTCACTTAAGACGGAGTACACGTTTCGTTTCTCATACATGTTAGACAATTAAGGCAAGTTGGTACATTTAACAATATAAGGGGATCATTGCGCACTTGCACACTAATATATACTGACACAAAAGCTAAAGTATACACTGCATAATATTCACATGCTCTTACTTCCCCCTCGACACAGCTCTTCTTCACTTTCACATAAGAATAATGACTTTAATTCATCTTTAGGAGCATTCATGAATTGCTCTGCTTTACGTCTCACATTTACTTGAGCTAGAGCTCTCTATACCAAACACGGAAGAGCATTTTCTGCACTGCCCCGTCTGAAACTGAATTTGACTTGAGATTAGCCCAGAGACAAGCGACAAGCTTCACTAACAACAAAGATCTAACAATAAGAAACAAAAGCCTATTCTCTTTTGAATTCAGGTCAGGTCATTCATGAACGAAGCAAGCTAATAGTTAACTAAGCTCACTAATGTGCGTAGACGTAGCCAGTAAGTCGTTATTTGTACTTACATAGAATATTAGGTGGCTACACTTGCAAACATGTAGATGCATTTTCATCACATCCAAAGGATTCATAATACGTAAATAATAATATAATGGAGAGTGAACATAGATAATTATTTAATGTACTTCCCCCTCACAGCAAAGTAACTCACTATCTTGTATCGGCAGTTTTCAATTCAGTTCAGCATTAGTGAGCTCACTCATTGTCACTAAAGTGACTAAAGTTGAGATGAGGCAGTATGCTAATGCTGACTAATCTTAATTACCTTCACGTTCATAGTTCGAAGTTTCCAAGTTTGTCGCTACTCAATTCAAACCTCTTCTATTCATCTCATGTGTACTGTGTACATCATCGTAGTAACCCACAGAGAATCTTCTTTTATGATAAACATCCTCTAATGCAAGTTCCCAACTCTCTTTTGTATTCATCAGTCTATCTTCAATTTAAATACATACATATTCTCCTAGAACTTAATGCATAACGCAACATTGCGTTCTTAGTATCACATATCAACCGACATTCTCTTCAGATTCACAGACGTACGTAACAGTAGGTACGACTATTATATCACAAAAGGCACACAGAGAGAACAAAATCATTGTCGTGTCATGCTGTCATGCAATATTTCCACCAGCCAAACAAAACACCCTAAAATCCCAAGGAGAGGAAATCATTTCAGCGTAAAAAATCCGCCTACTTAAACTTTCATACATTAGTCTAACTACCAAATAACTATTCCGAAATTTCAAGTGATGAACTCCATATCTCCTATCCAAAAATTCTATCTTTATTGTCAGCCCCAGGTCAACCGGCCTACGATCTCATGCAACAACTCACGACCTGGCAGAATATGGACACAACATGGATTAAAAATACAGATTTCCTGTTTACATGCAATGAGTACTTGATTTATTACAGTTTTCATTTTAATTGGAAGCTTATTTATTATAATCCTTATTCTTATAGGCCAAATGTAATTGCTATTTACTACAGACACAGTCTTACAACGGAACTCTCTATTATTGGAGATGTTGGACAAAAGTTGAAATAGATCCGTAGTATTTAGACTAGTACTACGTGCAAGTACTTATAAGGACAAAGATGGGACAATAGTGTCACACTGATCGTTTAAGCCCCATTTCTATTCACTAGAGACGAATTTAGATGACAAGTCATAACAGTATATAATTACTAATTGCCCTCTCTTCTACCTTTAATGCAATAATAGAGCTTAAATGTATATCTTACAGTTTCTAAGTAAGTGTTCAACTCTCACCTACAGCCTTTCATTTTCCTCATAGTGGGATGGGAATCAAAGCCTTCAGAGTCAGACTCGTCGAATTGGTCACGCTTCAGGTGTTTTCAATTACTTATTTAATACATAGGTACTTATACATAGTAGTATGTAAGCCATCCTTCCTTCTTTCTACTTTGTAATTGTAAACTTAGCTAGGCGCAATGCAACTAAAGCCGAAGAAGTTCAAACTCTTAGTAGAAAGCAAATTCAATGCAAAGAAACTCGCTCACCACTCAACTTACAATCAGTTACAGATACTTCTGGTAATCAGTATGAGTGTGCAAAACGGAAAGCGAATCTAAATGTAAAAGACTCCTACAGAGTAAGTTAAATAGTGGTGTGGTTTCATCTGGTTTCTTCACAGTAATCAAGTCACCAGTCGACGTTCCACTACTATTTACTAGGAATTCTACACAAACTTGCTAAATTCGCATACTATTCTCTAACTCTTCCTGTGGCTGCCTACACTCTATATAAAATGACTAATGCAACAGAATAATATACAGTAGGGTGAACTGAGAATTGAGAAAAAGCCTTATTCTATTATCATATAAATCAGCACATTTTAGCTTCAACTTTATAATGAAACGGATGTGCGTTGCATGTGAAGGAGAGGACGGCCACAGAGACACGATACTTTTTATCTCATTCAAACCAGATAAATTGACAAAGTTGCAAGGAGTTGCTACACACAGTGAATGTAACACTCTGATGAACTGAATTTAGTATCATTCCTAATAATTTTAAACACTAGCTACAAGATACATTTTAGGCTGTAATTTAATATCCTGTGGTTGGGGCATGAACTTTTTCAAACCAGATATTGAAATTATAACCGCAGATTTACATTCATTAAGGTTACTTGGTGCCAGCTTATTAAAACTAATATCGTATAATATTTCTGGGGCAAAAAACCCTACAGCCATCTTGTACCATTTGAGATTTTAATAAGCATTGTAATAATTTTTATCTATCAAGAAATCAAGTATATCACTACTTCTCATTTGTTAACATAAATATGAATACCACAATAGCACGCTACTTATAGGTACACCTACATACAATAAACTAATTTCTAGCAAGCTCTCAGACAATTACTATCATGTCACATTTAATAGTATGTTGCTTTACGCAATTGTTACATACATCCTTTCTTCGGAAAATGTGAATGTGTAGATTCACAATACACAATGCGAGAATACTGTGTTTTTTAAGGGTGTGAGGAAATAAGAGTTTATTGTGATGTAAATAGGTAGCCTTCAATTATGTAGTTTGTATTGTCCTGTGAAAACTTTCTTTAAGCAACATAACTTATACTTGGTCGATTCCCTTGCCAAAACAATAAAGGAAAAATTGAGGTAAAGAGTGGAAGGTGGACATTACCTTTATGCCTTTATTTACAGAATCATTAGCGAAAGTGTTGGTTCACTTCTTTTAAGTACGTCTTACAGATACTTTAAATACATGCAATAAAAGTGTAAAGTTGACCTCTGCCTTCTGACATGTGCCAAGTTCTCTGTTAAGCCGGTCAGATTATCATGGTGAGTGACAGAAGTAAAATAAGTATATTACAATCCGGTACTCACCTTGATTTTTGTCACAGAGAATAAATAACTTTATTTTCTCTTGATGCTCCCACCAGTGCACTCTCTCTAACGAGTTTATGATAATGTATTCACTTTTGTGAGCTCTCACGTGAAATATCTTTTGCAGTATACGAATCTCATTATTTACGATTTGTTTGCACCATTTGATATTTTAATGCCCAAGCAATCTCCATTCATCTTAATTTTTGTCATTGTACTAATGCATATTATAACAATAATAAATTGCAATTTGCAAATCGTTTTAAATACCAAGACATAACATATGCTTAACTTTGAAAAACTAATTAATTTTTTGTCATAAAATATGGCAAAAGCTATTTGCAATCACCATATGACTTGCACTAAAATGCAAGTAATCTGGCATTCCCATGTCCTAAATACTTATTACGGGGATAAGGTAATAATAATATGTATAGCATAGTAGAGCATTGGAACATATCAAGATTTCATGACAAAATATAAATAGTGAATGCTTGCAATTTTGAAAGTTATGGAATGGTAACCATATGCATTGTAACCATATTATTCTCAATCGTTATTTCATTGGGAAATGTGCATCGCATCTTTGTATCGTCTGCGTCGGTAGTTTTGCTCAATTTTCTGTTCATTTGAGTTTAACTACACTACAAGCTGGCAAAAAATATTTAATGAACAGATGTGTTGAGTTTTTGATTTTATGAACCAACAAATTAGACAGGCGGACTACTCTGCGAAAGTGCAAACTGACGAGACGGAGGTGGTATCGTGACTCAGTAGTTAAAGAGGTATGCGTATATAAAATTGCAATATCTGCATTCAGCAGTGTAATAATATATTTCTATATAGTAGGTACCTGTTTGCTAAGATGTTTGTAAATTCGTATAATATTGTATTTCCCTTTATACATTAAGTAAATTGGCTACTGCTCGCGCATTCAAACAAACACTCAGAATAAAACACTTCACAGAAAAAAGGTAATGAAAAGGCAGCAGCGTGGCTCAGATTGAATTGAACCTGTCGTATGCTGAAAGAATATCCACTTAGCAAGTTTTCATGAACTATTGTATTTTCACAAATAGTCAAATTCAGACAGATTGCTTCAGCCCGTTAAACAATCTACTTCCATTCGTTTTATAGTATTATAACTAATGCACGAATATCTACTACACTATAATTTTTGTTGGAAACCTGTGAATCAAATTCAATAGAAGCATAGTTGGTGGTTGGTATATACTTTAAAATTTTACAGTTTCTCTTCTCCAAATGAAAATACGTAGTAAGTGGAGAAACATGAGACGGTGCTATTACGACATTCCTCGGAAATAAAATACTCCTGTGGGTATAACAAAAAGAGGAAGTAGCTGAATACACAACTTTCATAGAAAAGATAATATAAATTAGATTCATAACAATTTCAATTGTTAGTCAAAGCCATGTCAAAACTTATAACTCTCGTTTTCGACACAAGTACCTAGTAATAATAATAATTGTATGACTGTATAGTTTAGTCATGTATAGTCATAAATAAATATAGTATCATTTAATTAAATTGCCAGGAAAGACAAAGTTATCTACTTTAACTTTCCTCCTCTCTATTTATCATAATATATAAATAGGGACGTCTTCTATAGGACAAGGAATTTATCAATCATTAGCATTGTGAAATACTTACAGAGAAGTAATAGTGAACAAGTCAGAAAATATCTATTCTTACTTACATATAAGAGTTATTGTACGTCCCCCCATAAATGAAATACAATCTGTACTAGCAAAGCATCTCGTTATACCTAAGTACATTCCATTGATTCAGCGAGAGAACTAAATACCACCCTGCCTGCCTCCAAAAAACATCATTGGAACTTATAAATACCTTTATAAATACCGAGGAAGGAAGAACAACCTACTTGCTAATGCAATAACAGATTTCTGCGTAGGAACGGCGGAAGGAACATTAATCTCCGTACGAAGTATATTCTCTTAGCATACAGTAAATAATCACAAATGCTTAGAAAACAAATACTCGACTCATTCCATTTTGCAATAGCAAGCAATGTCCTAATTCCTATGGCCATTCCTTCATAGCTTTCTTGATTGCATTCAAGCATATTCAAGTAAATATATGTATGCTCTTACATACTGCCTTACTCACCCATTCATAAACCTAAATAAACCAACCCGCATCTTTTCTTCAACAAAAACTCTCTCCTTCTTATTTTGTTGCTCCTTATATTCCCTTCTTTCGACACACAAACACACATTATGAAATGCTATTTTTATGGCTAAGGATGCTAATTGACCAATATAGTATACAAGTTGGCGATATTTTTGCATTATTTACACAACTGCATATTATTACACTAATTGTAGGCTTTTGTGCTACGCACCGAACGAACTTACGTTTCGTTTATTGAATAGGTTCAATTACTAATTTATTTATTTAGTGCAGTACACGGAAAGCATAATAAGATCCACATTGAGCTACCTCGACTTGAAACAACTATTTTTATTCGTTGACATACACAAACTTGATATTATTACCTATGCCTATAACTATACATAAGTACTATGTGACAAAATTGTTATCTATATATAAGAACTAATGTATGCATGAAGGAAACAGACAAGAGATGGATGCGTCACATAATACATTCAAATTAAATACTTAACAGTTTATGTTTTATTTAACACAGTTATCTGCATGCTCATAAACATAATGGCACTGTCAGCATTGCCTCATTGCTTATATGCTAATATATGCATATTACTTTGACGAGATAAACTTTCTCAAATATACATTACCAATTTCAATTACACTATCAATATACTAACTACTTATTGTATACCAACCAACACAGCACCTAATGCTGTCTATAGTTCATGACAGAATAATCAGTTTGCTGCAGGCAATGCTGGCAAGGTGCTTGTGCTAGTAGGTTAACATCGATGTACAGTTTTTTCACTATATGCCTCTGTATGTTTTTTACCCGTTATACTATCCAGTAACAAAAAATAGAAGTAATAGGTATACAAGCATAAGTATAGATACAACATGATTTGTGAATACCTATATAATGTGTACGCTTGGGACTTATACAGTGGTATTACGTATCATTATTCAATTTTCTTTAATGTTAGGCAATTTTAATGAAATGCAAAGAAACTCAAAGGGTAATTCCTCTTTCTTACTTTTGCATATCAATTTAGGAACTTCTCGCACTAATGAAATATATTTATTTTTTATTACATATACATATAACATTTATACTGACCTCAATCCATACAATACCATTTGGCAAATACTTTTTACAGTGAATTTACCAAGTATTAAAAACATTCAGTGTAATAGTAAGCTAGTAAGGTGCAAGTTATGAAGATTACTACAGGTGGGTAGTCAGTACGTACTACTACGTACAAAAGTATAATACAGGTATCAGACATGTGAATATGCGTTTAGTTGCTTCAGTATGCTTTTATGAAATCTCCAAAACTTGGCTTAAGGCGTCTTAATATAGTTGCCAACTAATTCTAAGTATGATAGTAACTATAGAATGTATAGTATAATAATACACAACAAAAATGTTTCAAAAATAATATCCGTATGGGCCATGGATAGAGTAAAAGAAAGTTTTGTGATTTGAGACATCTACATCGGTATGTCCGATCGATGTGGATTTTGGCTTGCAACGTGAGCTATGATTCAACAATGCAATTAAGGGCGTAATTTCTACTTCATGTGATGGAATAGAATTACATAAACTGCTAAATTACAATATCGCGGCAGAGTGAAGAGTTTGAGTATTTAAAAGAAAGATTAAGCTGCAATGATGAGGGTAGTATCAGGTGGCATTAAGAGTCATTTTAGGAAGCTCCCTTGGGAATGATGTCCGTGTAAAAGTCAATCAGACCAAAATGGAATTAAATAGTACTATAAGTGAGGCAAAAATAAAAAATATCTGTAGTTAGTAAAGTATTGGTTTTTGTATTTTCGAAATATACAACTCTACAACAAAATTGAGAGAAGAGAGTCAATTTTTGTGATTCAAGCCTATAGCCAGAATTAAGGCAGGATTGTCTTTATGACCTCCTTGAGTACTATAAGCGCTTAATAATTATATGGATACATGATACATTAAAGGAATATTTTTATTGATGGCACATTGTACACTATTTGTTTATGGGTCTTAGTTTCTTATTTGCCACTTGGTCTAGTTATGTATGCTAAGGTACATGCATTTATTCAGCAAATAACGGGAAGTATTTTTACCTTTCTAAGCTTTTCCAATCTTAAGCAGTCATTTCTGAAATCAGTCTGAGTTCCTTGGCAGGTAGCAGTAGACGTTTTATCTTCATGAAGAGGTTTCACGTCGCCATCAGAGGAAGACACCGACATGGAATCTCCCGATTTCACAGAAGTCATCCTAGTGTAGTGATTACTGGAAGTGGAAATGTAAAAGGCAGCGAAGGCACTAAAATGTAATGGATAAATAAAAATTATCATTTTTAAGCATACATTTCACGCACATCACATGTACATAAACTATGGATGAAATGATGTACAAAAATATAGAAGACAGCAATCTGAACACAATAATTTAGGGGCAATTATTTTTCGTTCTAATGTTTATATCCGGTAACTTGTTCACCAAGTCCAAATTTACATCTCATCATGAGTACCTTAATACCTACATATTTACAAAAATTCAATAACAATAAAATAATAGTACAGGTAACATGAGCATGAAATGCATTTCAACGCTGTATATAAACAGAGTAATATTAACATTTACCGCTAACTATATTATGTATAGCCTGTTAAGAATAGAAAAGTGGAGATGTGGCATATGGCATAGTGACTTTTTGTTAACAAACTAGAATGAAAACGTTACATGGCCAGTCTCACCTTTTTCACTTTAGCCATTGAGTGTGAAAATGGCGGGAGTGACGTACGTTTGGACACACATTTAAATATGGAAGCATTGCATTGAATCTCATACAAGCATTGTTTTGGATAGAAAGCAAAGTAGTCGGGTCAAAATTTTATTTATGGAAGTGAAATTCGAAAGTACTTCAAAAGTTTCAAAATGGGGGTGTGTGCTGTTGCCCTTTGTAATAATAGTCATCGAACCCAAGTTGATAACAAAAACTTGGTATTTCACGTGTTTCCAAAAGGCAAATACCGAAATGAGTGGATAGCAAAATGCAAACGTGACGATCCAATAAATGCCGATGTTGCAAGAATTTGTTCGGAACACTTTTTGGAATCTGATTATGAAAGGGATTTGGAGCATGAACTTCTAAATTTGCCAGCCAGGAAGAAGAAAAAATTGAAGCCTGACTCTGTACCTTCAATCAACATGCCTTTGCAAAATTCTGATGCAGTCAAAATCACAACTAGAGCTAAACGAATGGAGAAACGAGAAAATAAAAGATTGGTCTTGAAAATTACTTGTAAGACATTTATCACTAAAATCAAAAGGAAAATTATTAGTGTTATGCTGTATTTGTAAAATAAATCTACCTTTCTTAAAATCAAACATCACAAATACAAACATAATATACACCAAACTATATTTCATTTCAGCAACAGCAGAATCCCATGAAGGAGAAACACCAATGGAGGTCAATGAAGGAACTGAGTCAGAGCTGCCTCAGGGATCTGAAAACTGTGGTAACATAATGGGTAACTACTCGTTTAGATTAGCAATAATAGTTAGAAAAGAATGATAAAAAATTTATACCTTATTCTATGCAATCTTTATTATTGAATATTCACATATTAATATGAAGGCCTTTATTTTCGATCATAGGTAACCAGTTTAATTCAACCTACATACAAGATCGGGCAATAGAGAATCTCCAAAACAAGTGCAAAGAACTAACGAACCTGTTGAGAAAAGAAAAACTTTTGACAAAATGCCTTTTAAAACGATTAGAAGCATCGTCAAAACGAATTTCAAAGGCTAATCAAAAAAATAGGAAGTACGTGAAGGCTGTGAACAAGTTATTTTCGAAGGCTCAACTGCAAAGGTTGTACAATAACAAGAACACAAATTGGTCCGTCCATGACATAGTGAAATCTTTGTCCTTGATGTCAGTTTCCAAAAAGGCTTACGAAACTCTTCGTGAAGTTTGGAAAATCCCCCTCCCAGGGCCTAGAACAATTAGAAGATGGGCTGCCTGTTTTACATGCGAGCCTGGTATAATCGAAGATGTCCTTCTTATCATGGAGCAACAGAGCAAGACCATGGATATGTTTTCTAGAAAATGTGTTATAAGTTTCGACGAAATGTCATTATGCGCTAAAATGGAATGGGACAAATCAAGAGATTTACTTATAGGACCACATAGCAAAGCTCAAGTTCTCCTGGCCTCCGGTTTGCATAAAAAATGGCGACAGCCTGTGTTTTACGATTATGACACCAAGATGACCGTGTCCCTATTAAAAGAAAACATTTCAAAATTGGAGTCTATTGGATTTCCAGTAGCTGCAATGGTTAGTGATTTGGGAGGAACCAACCAAGAATTATGGAAAGACTTGAACATAACACCTAGCAATTCTTCATTCCAAAATCCAACAGATAAAACTCGAAATATTTGGGTATTTCCAGACGGACCACACATGATAAAACTGATGCGTAATCATGTCGTAGATGGAGGATTTGTTTTGGAATCAGGGGTTGTTGTTAACAAGAGAACTCTGGAAGTGATGATAGAACATAACTGTGGGGAATTAAAAGTCCATAAGCTAACGTACGACATAATTAATGTTAAAGGAGCAGAGAGGATGAAAGTGAGCCATGCTGCTAAAGTATTTTCTCATCATACAGCTACTTTAGCTTCTGTTTGTTTCCCCACTCAACCGGAAATTTCTGAATTTTTTCAACTAATGGATGATTATTTTGACATTTTCAATTCAAAAGTTCCTGTCGATGAAGACAAACCAATAAGAAGTGGCTTCGGAATGAGACTTGACGCTCAAATTAAACGACTGACTGAAATACAGAAAATGGTGTCTTCCATACGAGCTCTATTTTTCTCAAAGAAAAAACAAAAGTTGGTACCACGAAAGGGACTGCTGCCCTGTCAAAAAGGAATCTTAGTTTCTATTAACTCCCTCCTTGGCCTTTACAAAGAAACTAATGTTACATACATTATTACTAGAAGATTAAATCAAGATCCACTTGAAAGTCTCTTTTCCGTGATACGATCTCTTGGTCGAACCTACGACAATCCTCTTCCTTCAGCATTTAGGAGTAGAATTAAAATGATTCTTCTAGGAGGAAAGGTTAGAGCACCAGTTTCAGGCAACGTAGAATTTGATGAAGATCATATTTATTATGTAAGTGTGCAACTTATGAATTTAGTAAAACTTACTAAGAAGGAAATATCATCGGAAGAAATATTACCCACGTATGAAGAAACCAATGCAATTATGGAAGGTCCAAGCTTAGACGAAGAATGTTTGGACGAAAAGGGTAAACAATTTTCTGAAGCTGCTTTATATTATTTGGCTGGATACATAGCGTTTGTTTGCAAAAAGAAGTATGGAAAGTCTTTCGGAGATATATCCCGAAAATGTCATCTCAGTACAAATATTTTTGCCGAAGAATGGATACGAAAATTGTCCCGGGGTGGTCTCATGGTTCCTAATAATGAAATCTTGGATGTTGTGTCAAAATGTGAAACCTTCTTCTGTAAGCATTTTGAAGTCGTAAAGAGGTTAAAACATATAACTCAAGAATTGGAAACGAGAATGCTTTCCTTTTATCCCGGCGTTGATTCCGACATTATTAAAGAGTTTGTGAAAGTCCGTATTAAAATCAGGGTGAAGCATATAAACACCGTAAGTTGCCGACAAGAAAAAACATCCAAACATGCAAAGAAATGTAAACAGTTTGTGAAAAGTGCATGCAAAAATAAATAAATGTAAGTATATGTGTGTCCGTAGTGACGTCATCCCATCATTGAGCATATAATACATAGGAGAAGCCTTTGTGGCCGTACCCTTAACAAATTACTTAAAACACGATATGGTGTGATCCATTTCTAGAATTTCATACGCCGATGTTTTAATGGTGAACAGGTGAAAGAATAATAGTATTTGAAGAAGTAAAGCAGGGGATGTTAAATCGGAATCTTTTACTTAGTATAATAAATTTTAAGTTTACTAAAACTCTAGAAGACCCTTGTATTAACTTATTGTTCCCTGTAAATCGGCTTATCCAGTGACCTGGAAATAGTAAATATCTAATATTAATGAAACTGTACACTTACCAAGATTTTCAATTTTTAAAGAAATCAGGGGACACAAAAGTTTGCAAGATGTTATTTCTGTATTAATTCAGTTTAAGATTAAGATCAAGATTATCTTCGTGTTTACACTCTTATACGCACAGAAATGAAAAGTAAAACTCACATGAATCAAGTTGATATTGGCGGGCTGGCCAGCGTTGACTTGCAGGGTTTCAGTACGAAATGTTTCACATAGGAATGCAAGTAGTCGCTTTCGCTTCTCTTCTTGTCAGTTTTTTATGTGTACGTGTGTACCTTTTGTAAAGAAGTAAAGACTACAGAATACAACTTTACAGTAGTGAAGTGATAAAAATGATATCTTGTATTATCCTATGCTTATGCTTAATTTATGCTACTACGAACGATTACCAAGATATATATGATTCTTTTGTTGACGGTTATAGGTCAGTTGATATGTACTTGTAATTTTACTTTTACACTAAACCGCAATGTGCTTAAAATCCATTTCATTACTAATTATTAGGATACAATATGTAAAAATGTAACACATTCCCCAGCAGTTGCATTGCGGTTTAGATTAAGTTACATTTACATCGTGGTACTGGTACTTGAGGAGATGGAACATTGTGGTTGAGTATACTTTCAATCAGAAACCAATATTCTGTATGATATGACATTTCCATATTAAGTTTCAAATTTTTGATACATCATTGAATAATTTCTTGCTCTAGAGATTTTTAAGAATAAATTGTTTGTATCCATTGTTAGTCCCTTCAATTTCTAAACGCACTTCCTTAAGTTCCTTATATAGCCTGCTTTGTTTCTCACAAACTTCTTGCTTACTTCACAAATCTTAGTCGGAGAATTGGTCACACCAGACCCACTTAATTTGAAGGGAATAGCTACATTATATTATAT
The DNA here is from genome assembly GCA_020055645.1 of Tomocerus qinae. Classification (NCBI taxonomy): domain Eukaryota; kingdom Metazoa; phylum Arthropoda; class Collembola; order Entomobryomorpha; family Tomoceridae; genus Tomocerus; species Tomocerus qinae. Next base: position 13,757,237 of record CM034547.1, on the reverse strand, counting down.
CAATTATATGGTTTTATTTGGGCATCTTTTTCCAGTTTGCAGCGGATTTGTCATTCGTCACCAAGTTAAATTCCATTATTGAAAAGTTGAATTGGCATAATTCATAAGTGCTTATTCTGCGTTACGGAAGTTATAAGCATAATAATCATCATGTAAATATGTATTGTGATAAATACTAATAATAGCTGTTCATGGACTCATCTTATCTATCAGTGATTCAACATGTCTATAAAGATTGTGATTTTTATTGCTTCTTGCATGTTGAATTTAAGTATTTGCATCAAAAATACCATTCTGCAATCATGAATTTGCCATTACGTACGTGTATACATGTGCAATGTGATGTGGACATTTTAAATTGAAGAAATATGATAATGATTTGGATTTATATGTAATATATTTTCATGTTATTTAATATAAGGAGGCTCACAAAAGCACATCATATATAACATCGCATCGGATCGCTTTAATTTTCTTTTGTTCATTTTCGTTTGATAAGCAACCCTTGTGCTAATATTAGCAGTATAAAGTAGATCGCAGAATCAGGTCAAAAGATTTGTATTGTCAATACCGGAGATACGGCAATTTAATGTAATAAAACTTACGTTAGATCTGTGTTATCAAATGTATTAGTAATCAGTAATCGGACATAGTCAAAAGTAGTCGATGTACGCGTGGTTTTAATACTATTTTATGGATTTTTCTTTTTCAAATTATTATAATATATCTTTAGGTGCTGTAAGCAAATGGTGATTGTGTAACGTGAACTACTACAATGATCATCCTTATTATTTTTGGGCTGGTTCTGATTGTTTTTCTGACTGGCTATCGAAATCCGAAACTTCCTCCAGGTAACTTAGAAAAAAATGATAAAAGAATGGCCAAAAAGTACACGTGTAATATTTGTGTAATTCCATAATATATACTTTGTTGTGCGGTTATCATTTAGGTCCTTTTAAATGGCCGATTTTTGGAAACCTTCCCCAAATAGCCCTGATCAACTGGAAGAGAGTTTGGTTTCCAATAAATTACTATGTAAGAATATATGGCGATATTATGGGCCTCTACTTTGGGCCACGATTCACTGGTAAAGTTACTTTATTTTCCACATGGGGAAGATTATTTTGATATGCTGAAAATAATACTATTATCACGTATATGAATACATATATATCGAGTATATCAAAACATTTACACAATCGTTGTTTATTATTTTGCATAGTTGTTTTAAGTCACCCCGATGTAGTGCATGAAGTAATGAAGCGAGAAGAATGGAATGGGAGAGCCCGAGATCACACCGCAAAAATTAAGGCTGAAGGGAACATTTTAGGTGAAAAAAGCACAAAATTATTTAGTTTCTCTTTGCTCAGGTTGAAATATTTGTGGCAATGTCAGATAGAAATACTCAGGAAGAGAAATGGGACGATACAACAACAGAGTGTTCTTAAAACTTTTATGAAATTGACTCAGGTGTAATTTTGACGGATGGGGAGTTGTGGAAAGAAACAAGAAGGTTTGCGTTGAGACATCTTCGGGATTTTGGATTCGGTAAAACGAACATGGAAACTTCTATAATGGAGGAAGTGAAACTTATAATTGATCACCTAACCGAGAGCACCAAGGTTAACAATGGAATCATATCCTTCGAAAACACATTTGGGCCTTCTGTACTAAGTACTCTGTGGAATATGGTTGCTGGCATTCGTTGCAGTTTAAAAGATACAAAAATCATCGAATTGCAGAATACAGTAACGCAAACCTTGCGCCGTAGGGCAATTGGTAATTGGGAAAAGAATTTTTTCGTTAATGATGATATTCTATAGCTTAGAATTGTTAAATCTCTAGCTTATAGTTGCAGTATAGTATTTAGTACTTTAAACAAAATTCATCTTCAAAAATGTTTTATTATATAGTTCGTATTAATCTCGTACCTTATCATTACGTATTTCCTTTAGGGGCTGGAATGTTTTGGTCTTTCCAGTCGCTTCGTCACATATTTCCTGAATGGAGCGGGTTTGCAGCTCAAATAAGGGGGTTCGACAAATTAAAACAGCATATGAGGGTATTCTTAATTTATTAGCTTTTTTACAAGCTTCATTAGAAAAATTGGTTCAACTTATTTCGCTAAAATTATTTGCAAAGGAAACAATAAATCAGCACAAGGAAAGTTACAATCCCGCAGAAACTCGAGACTTCATTGATGCTTATTTGCAAGAAAAAGAAAAACGTCCAGATAATCCTCACTTTTTTGGTAAGACTTATTCTTCATTTTCAAGGAAATTAATCGCTGTAAACAAATTTTAAATTCGTTGCTGCTTCTTATACGGAAACGATTTAGTTGACTTTTGAGTTGTGCTATGATTGAGTTGAGATTTTTTCATCTTTCCGCAGATGAACAACTTGTAGTGACATGCATGGATTTCTTCGTTGCGGGAAGCGACACAACAACAACTACACTCAAGTTTTGCATTCTCTATTTAATGTTGCACCCTGAGATCCAATTTAAAGTGCAAAATGAAATCGACACCGTTATTGGACAGGACCGACTGATTACATTGCAAGACAGAGAAAAGTAAGATTGACTTAAACGCGGTCTTGAAGTTTGGACTCTTTTGCATTGTTTCTGTCTCTGAATTCTCTCACAAATAGGCTATAATATGTATCTATTAAGGAGTTTAAAATTACCTTTCAGTTTGATATTCATGGAAGCAGTGCTACTAGAAACGCATCGGTATGCAAGTGTTGCCCCAATAGTTACCCCTCATGCATTAACACAAACTGTTGAGTACAAAGGGTATAGTATCCCAAAGGTATGAAATTCTAATTTTTTATTTTTCTGGCCGATACGAGTGATTGAGATATTTGCTAATAATTGTTTTATCAGGGGTCTCTGGTCTTTATTAACACTTGGGGAATACATCGTAACAAGGAGCATTGGGGCGACCCGGAAATTTTTCGCCCAGAGAGATTTATCGACACTGAAGGGAAACTGATAGCTAACGATGAGTGGTTACTACCATTCGGATCAGGTTGAAGATCAATCCATCCTAAGTCCTGCCATCATGCTACTTTGTGTTACACTCTACTAATAAAAGTCTTCTTACTTAGGGAAAAGGCGATGTCCAGGAGAGGTAATGGCAAAATCCTCCATTTTCCTCATAATAGCTAATTTAATGCAACGCTTTAACTTCCAAGAGGTTCCTGGACAAGAAAAGCCTTCAACTATTCCTATTGTTGGCCTTAATTTAGCTCCGCAACCCTATTCATGCTTGATAACTCCACGCAACAACAATCAGCTCTGATAAACCAGACAACATGACTATGAATGACGTTCAGGAAACCTAGTACTTTCACGAACTTTCAATACGCAGCGAATATTGTTATCATGGGCAAATGATAATTATGACGTAATACAAGACGTCGGGTTTAATTTGAAGAGGATTTTTTATTATAAATACATACTAATATACAGCCTTCTTAAATAAACATGTTATAGATTTCAAAAATGTGAGGTAATATTACAATAGTTATAATTACGTACTCACTCAGTCACTGTTGTGTAATGTAATATAATATAGATTAAGGAAAAATCATTATTATGCATTTTATAACTAGAATATACTAACAAAACTAATAAATAAAATATCATCACTCTTTGTGTATTAGGACAAATCTTTAATTTGGCGAGTTATAGGTGTTACTAACTGAATATAACGTCACCCCCAACCCCCCTCGACGTCACTACGTGTATTCAAATCAATATCAATAAAAATGGCGCTTTTGAGTATTTTGTCATCTATTGCTAAATGTATCGATTACGTCATCTTGTAAATGAAAGATAGACAAAAATGCAGATAAGGGTTTTGTTGAGGGGTAACTACGTAGTTGGAAGAATACGTATGAGGGTAATATTTAGTGCATTGGAAATAATGGTCAGTTGATAATGGAAAATATCACACAATATATTTGGTACTATCAACATATTTTAGGCAGAATGTTTTTTGCAAATTAAAACACCTAACATACCAAGTAATATGTAAATTGTTTGACCCGTGTAAGAATAGTGTGACACACAGAAGAAATATAAGTCATAATAGTAATGCTAATTAACCAGAATTTAAATTTTCACAACAGTACTAGAACATGATTTTCTGACTATTACATGATATTGCTATAATTATACCTATATAAATTATCCAAAGAACAATAAAATTATCCCAAAAACATCTAGAAATGGTGTTGATTAACCATTAACTAAAATTCACATTCATTAACAAATTAACTAACGAGGAAAGTTTCTCTTATCTTTCCATCTTTGTGAGGATTCCATTGGGCCCCCTCCTCCACCAGATCGAGGTCCGGGAGGAACTTCACGATAACTATTTCGATTGTATGGCTGCTGTCTATTTCCATTGGCTGTCATATTAGAATTTCTGATTGCTCCACCACTGGTACCTGACCGGAATTTATCATCATAGTTATTTGTATTTTGATTTCGAGAGTGGTCTTGTCTATAGTTCCCCATCATAGTCCCTCCTCGCTGGTTGTTATCATTTGACCATCTTTCATTTCCTCCAGAATTGTATCCTCGCCCGCGTCCCATTCTTTAAAACACAAAATTATTTGTCATATTTTAAATTATATTTTCACAATTTCAGCACACATCAAGCTTTTCTGACAAATATTATTATCACTTTCAAAATAATATTTTTAAGCAAACCGCAAACCAATAGAAACTTTCTTTATAAAAAGTACAAGGATATCGTTAAAGTTATGAAATGCATAATCACAAAAGCGTATCACCTTCCACGATTAAGTCCTCCATCGTGTCGTTGCTGTTGGTGTTGATAATAAGGATTGCCTGATTGAGGTTGCCTAAAAGGTCGGCTTCTACCATCATTGTAAGGACGGCCCATATTTCCCCCTCTGGAATTTCCCCGAGCTCGGTTGGAAAAATTATCCTGGCCTGATCGCATTCCTGCCTTATTATAGTTTTGATTACTAGGTCCGTGTCCAGACTCCATTGCTACGAAATCGTCCACATGGAGCGAAGGAGGTCGAGAAGTGTTAGGAGGTCTTGATCGGAACGGATCAAAATGAGGTCCTCCACGACCTGGTCCTGGAAGCAGGCCTCGACTGAACCCACCTCTCATTGAACCTCCTCTTATAGAACTGTTAAATGCAGGCTTTCTTGGGGGAAGACCAAGAAGTCCACTGCCACTGTTCATTCCTCCCCGTCTATGATAGTCGTCATATGGCTTCGATTTCAATTCCACTCGCTTTTCTGGCTCCTGAAGTTTTTGAAGGTCGGAGAACTTTGCTAGGCCTTCTACCTCTTTTACCACATCATATTCTGGGAAATATGTTCGATTTAATTCGTTCAGGTCGTAAGAAATCTAGAATCAGAAGATACACATATGATGATGGCAAGGATAATTAAATTAATTAAATGGTATATAAATAAGACGGTTGCTGTAAATATACTTAGTAAAAATGCATATGAAATAAGAAAATTCTCTGTAATCACCATCTCTGGTTCGTCAGAATCCATTTCATACGCTGGAGGAATTGAAGACAATATTATAGAAGCGAAAGCTTCTGATTCTGGAATAGGTCTATCACTGACGACATACACAGGTCGAATAGCAAACAACTCAGACAACAGTTCCGGTGGCGGAATATTGGATTCCAATAGGGAGGGCTTTGTATCTATATCTTTTGACGATTTACTTGTAAATGCCATCACAGCTTGTATTGTTTCCAATGCACCATAAATGTATTCCAATAATGGCGTCCGAATTTCTTTAGAAAGTAAGTCAAAAATAATGACAACAATAATTGTAATAAATTAAAGCTCATTTGTTACTTACGATTTGACTTGGAATCTTCGCATTCTGACGTACGATCTTGATATCTCTTCAGCGTCTCCAGCAGCACTAGTAGTGGATGAGTATCCTTAGCTGACACTACCTCTGGATTAAATTTTATAGCAACGGTAATGTTACCATTTACTTCCATTTGTACATCTTTTTCAACGTCAGGAAACTTTGAAGTTGTAAGGTCTTCAGTTTTAGAAATATCCATAGTTTCAGACTTTATGGCTATATTTGTATTTGAGTCAGACTTAGTCCCTTCCAACGAATCCGACCATGCCAGACACTTGCACATTTCGTTTGAAGACAAAATAGCCCCTCTCAATGGCAAATGAACATTGTTGTCTCCCTAAGCAAACAAAATCAATTCTCAAATTCTGTACAAACTTGTTCACTAATAGGAAAATCCTGATTTCGAAATCTACCTGAGATGGTTGTATTGACAATTTCATTAGGTCTAATAAAGACGATATACATGGCCACACAGTTTCCAAAGTTTGGAATTTATCTAAATTTCCTGCAGAAAGAATTCGGATAGCGTGTTTGAAAACCCCAGGAAACTTTTCCAATTGCCTATTGTAATATTAATAACAACCACTCAATTAAATTAATTGTACATTAGCATCAATCATGTTATCTAGTAAAATATATTGATACACATAATCATTACATTTTAAATTGGTGAAATCCATAATCTGTGTCCAGAATTATGGTCAAAACTCTCAAACAGCCTTCAAGAATCGGAGCATTTGACGAAGTTACCCCTTGCATTGTGTTAATGTGTTCTAGAAGAGAACTTATTATAGTACTCAAGTATTCCTTCTGTGGCAGAGAATTCGAAATCACAAAAGTCGGTTCGTTTGCATTTGTAACTGTAACAGTTCCGATTGCTGGCAGCAGCAAACCAATTTCCACATCACAAAATGAATTGAAAATTGTGATGACATGATCTTGGGCCTGAATAAATTACATTCGCTAAATTACATTAATTAATTCGCATTATTTGTTTTCATCAGAGCTTATGATGACTCATTCACAAAATATCAACAAAGCATTTTAACAGCACTAAATATAAGAAAAAAATTTCTCAATGTACTTTCAAGAGAAAAATATTATTATTTCTAACCTGTAAATGCGTTAGAGACGATTTGGGACGGTGTGGAATGATTATTGAAGCAAACTGGGATATTAAATCGGAATACTTTTCATCTACTTTAGATAACCCTCGAATAGCTTGCAGGATGCCGCATTTTATTACTGCAGAACGACTAACAACCGAAACCAAAAACCCTAATCTTCGACTTGTTTGCGCAGAACACTATGTAGGAAAGTGAAAATATTAATTAGTTACATTTTCTGGAACATTTTCTGGAATAGAATACTAATAGGCATTAAATATACATGAAATAATCCGCAGCCGTGGGATGTCTCTACCCAGGCATTTACAGATGAATTTGCAGGTACTAAATTAGAATTTTCTGTATTATGATCCATGTCCCCTTCCAAAGACTCAAGAATGGGGTCAAGAATAGCTCGACAAACGACTAGACAGGTTGACGATGATAAATCAGCTAATTGTATGCAAACTCTTCGAAGCAACTTTAGGAGATCGGAGTTGGTGGTGTCACATAGCGTGCCAATCACCTGTAAGGCAGCATATGTCAGTTTAAAGTGTCTTGTTTAATATTATTATAAGTTATTAGTAACAATTTAAATGTCATAAATAACAAGCATGTTTTCAACAACTGTTTTCGTACATTTTGAATCCCAGATGACGCACCATGAAGATATGCACTCCAGAGACGTCTTAATTTTACGGCGGTAGCATTGAGTTCTTCGTTTAAAGGTACTTTGGTAAGAATAGGTAACGGCAATGGCAAAATTTCGGTGAAAATGCTTAAACCGGGAATAAAAGTGTAGGGCCCTGTCATCACGAAACTGAAAAATAGGGTTCATCATATGTGATACAGTGGTACACAATACAGTTTACATCTTGAAGTGCTTAAGTTACTATTTATGAATTGGTTACTACTTATTTATGGCTATTTTTATCATTACTTACTTTAATATATCATTAATAAGTGCAGTCCATGTGCTTTTGTTAAGTTCTTCTTCTGTCTCCTCTCCAACTTTTAAAGTAGGTACAGTGTATGACAATAGTGTTTGTATAATGTTGACTGCAACTTCTTGAGCGCGGTCGTAGCTATTAGCACTTCTTGGGAATACGCTCATTAATGAATGTGTGTGAAGCAAGACTGGGATTAACGAAGTATCTCTGAACTCTAAACAAAAGAATTATTTGGTTCTGGTAATCCACTTCATGACAGAAAGAAATGAAAGAAAACGTTGAAAGGGAAAAATATAAAATCATACCTGATTTTCTAACTTTTATAACTTCCGAAATCATCCGTCGCAGTAATTTCACTAAAGGCGAAACTAGAGAGACTAGAGCATCTCCTGTAGCCCCGCAGATTAAATATGCATGAACAGAAGGCTGAGAAAATTCCTCTGTAATTCTATTTAATATACTTGAAAAAAGAGAAACACAGTCCAAAGAATGCATTTTGACCAATGCCAATTTGTGTTTCAGTTCTTTACTGATGTTTTCATTTTCTTCCAATTGCACATTCTTGGTGACATCTTCGTCTATTTTAGGAACGCCTGCAAATTAACCAGAACTTTTTTCAATGTTTTATCCAAACAAAAGGATCAGTTAGTTAGAATATTAAGATTTGAGTATACTCGGGTGTTATTTAAATTTTCGATAAGTGCAAGTGTAATGAATTCAAGTTTACAAATTTAACATTTCAGTCGATATAGAGCGCACACAATACAATTACAATGGTAAGTTACCTAAACAATAAAGGATTCTCAATATAGTAATTAATTCAGCAGGGAAGCCAAAATTTTCGTAAGTTATTTTGGTTTTGTTGAACAAATCGTCCTTTTTGCTTCGTAATATTTCACACAATTGTTCGATTCCGTCGTAATTCATCAGAGCTGGGGTAAGTGTTGTGGTCAAATATGGCAGAACGATCTTTAGTTTAGCCAGTCCTTCTCCTTTCTCTTCGAAATTAGAAACGAGTTCATGAAGTTTTTCACCGTGCTAAAACAAATATGAAAATTATTTATATTTAACAAATAAAACAAAGCGAAAAGGATTCAACATGTAATGAATAATGTACTCACAGCTTGTAAAAATGGCAATGATTCTGACATTTGCACGACATGAATAATTAGCGGCGTAGCAAATCCCATTTTGGTCATTCTATGGTACTGTGCAGACTTTTCCGATATTTTTCGTTTCTCGGAAACTTTTAGACTAAATATTTCCAAAATGGGGATAATAAGATTGCCTTTTGTAAGTACGTTAACAATAGCCCTTTTCCCTACAGGAGAATTAAGAAAGGAATGCATTGTTTGTAGAGCCTGCAACTGTTCTGAAGAGTCTTCATCTGTAATTGACGAAATACTATTCCCGGTCCCAGTCAATTTATCAATACATTTCATTACCTAAATCAAAAAATAGCATATTGGTACTTTACTGAAACGTGGCATGTAACTTCTAATTGGAAAATGTAACCCACCTCTAGGCAATGTGCCATGTACATTCCTACAGCATCCAAACTATCATCTTCCAATTGAAAAAGTAATTTAAGAACATCTGTCATTGTCTCGCCTTGATTGCACATGTAGATTAATCCAATTTCCCACTCAACAAGACAATTAAATAAATCACGGATGGGTTTTATAAATTTCGAGGAAATTTCTTTCACGCTAAGCACAACGCTACTTAGTTTCATGAAGTTTCCTGTTTCCAGAACTCTAATGAACGATACTTTTGGATCATGACCTAAAGACATTAACATTAAATTAATACAGACACCAATGTAAGGTCATAGTGTAAGGTATATATTGCTTATATGGTGCATATAGGTATATATGTATGCATCAGAAATGTTGATGCAGGATGCAGTCCGCATTAAATAAATAACTTACCCGGTGAAATTAAATGAGGAAACTCAACCAAAACTGAGGAAGGTAGAATACGAAGTGGATGTGATAGCATCTGATCCGCATGTTGCGCCAAATATTGTATACCTTCATAGATACGAAGTAATTCTGTAATCTCTTCTTCAGCCATTCCGGAGTTAATCGAGTCAATATTGTCCTCCATGTGTTCTAACCCGATGAGAACATTTAATTTTGTAACTAACGACCGCACAGCAAAACTAATTCTTGTTGAAATTGAATCACATGAAAAGAACTTCACCAAACGCTGGTAGCAGCTTTCGCCCCGATTTTTTGCCATGAATTGCCTATACCCTTTAAAATTAAAAAAGCTTTTTTTAAGTCGCTATAATCAAACAATAGTAAAGACAATGTATGGTTACTCACCTTCACGAGTGGTAACAGTAGCATCAAGTGTTCTTAAAATAAAGAGCTTTGTGTAAATGTTCATGTGCTGTTCCACCAATAAATCAAGTAAAATATGCTGAACGGTACTGTTTGGATGGTCATTAAAATTATGGTGAAGCATAGATTTGGTAATGTCTCCTCCATAATTCACTAAGCACTGAACAAGACGTACGCCAGCTTTGATATGGCGGACTTTGTATGGTAGGAGATTTTCTTCTTTGGCCAATTCATAGTTTAGTCCTCTCTCTACCCAGAACCATAGTGTGTTTTCTACAACTGAAAGATGTAAAACATTTTGTTAGTCATCCGTGCCCCTGTCAAAATCATGGTCCAATTATTATCTAACAAGGTTTAGTAAATAGTTACGTTTTCTGTCAGCTGAAGCTTTTTTATGACGAATTGAAAGAGCAGCAGGCAAGTGTTGGGTGACAGTTTCCAACATCTCAACCCAGTTCTCCATGGTGCTACTTTCAAGACTGATTGGTGAATATTTTTCTACAGCTGAAAACAGCTGATCCCAAGAATCTTCTGGGCTTTTTTTCCAAATTATTAATGATTCTGATGTGGTCCGATTCTGCGAATTATAGTACAGCAAATGTTAAAGATGTAATTTAATCACTTAAGTGCTAGAGAATTTATTTTTCAAATTAACTCGTTACTTACGCTGAGTGAATTGACTTGAAAAGCATCAGACAAATGATTAAAAGGTTTGGACAGCAATGATGGAGTAAAATCCTGCCATTGAAAATAATCATTCTCATTAAATTCTGGTACTTCTTCATCACTAATGATTTCTTCAAACCCAGGTTCATGAAATTCGCCTAGAAGGGAGTCCTCTTGGTCACTAAGATCATGTGGAGGGGAAACTAAATCAACACCAGGAATAATTTTACCAACATTCTCCCTCATTTCGGAATGTTCTGACACTCTTGTTGGAGAGGCGGAGATGGGTAAGCCTTGCCTATCCCCAACAACTGGAGATAACGATTTACGTACTATGGCAGCTGAAATTGAATGTCAGTTAAAATATTAAAACCCGACCGAATTAAAACCGATTCTTAAATCTAAATCAAACAATGACTTACGAAAACCGGGACAACTGTCATCATTTTCCAATGATGACGGAACTTCGCCATCAGATATATCTTCTACTTCCATAAGTTCTTCATCTGGAGCAGCTGGAGATATTGGCTGACGTGTATAATCAATTTCAGAGGAAGTCCGAGTGTGTTTATAATGCGTTGAGTCTACTACAGGAGAACTAGTAGTTTCAAAATGTTCGTCCGAACTAAGGTCGGCATCCGATGCAACCACTGGTATTTCTAGCATACCCTCTTCATATGGTTCTTCCTCTTCTGGAGGAAGATTTCGCATTATTGGATCAAAACTTACTCGAGTGTTAATAGTTGGAATAGCCTGTGGAATTTCATTTACGTCAACAGGGGGGATAAATGATGACATCCTTGTTTCTGTCTTCACATCTAAACAAATCAATGTGAAAGTAATTATATATTTTCAAAGTGACTTGATTATTGAAAATGCCGGCATTTGTTTGGCTTTCGTACGTACCAAGGGTAATAGCATTTTGGCTCTCGTCAATCCTTCTTTCAAATTCGAAAGAGTCTTGCTCAATTTGATTTGTTTCCGCATTGATCGGCACCTTTTCAGTTACGCTTTCCTCATCTGGAACGACAATATCTTCTTTCACCGGCTCTTTAATAACCACTTTTGCCTCGTGGCCGTACATAGCCAGGGTAACTGTTGAATAAAGTCCTCTTACCAAAATTCCATCAGTAATAATCTATAAGATTTACATGAAAATGGTTAAATATTTTAATTAAATACTTTTAGATAGTTTCGCAATTATGAACGCACCTCAACTTCAGGATCACAAAGGAGTTGAATACGACTTTTGTCATTGAAATTAAAGTAGCTCAAAAGCTCGAATGTTGATTTTGTTGGACATTGTAAATCGTTGTAGTACACCTCTAGTTCAAAGTCTGACGGATTAGTAGCCCTATTAAGAGAATATAATTTATCTGTGTCATGACCTCAATGCATTTTTCAAAAACAATGATAATTTGGCCTTTTTCTTTTGTCGTACACATACATACCCTAATTGAAACGATCCATTTGGTAAAGTTACAGTCGCTCCTAAAGGTATTACTCTTATTTCTGTTACTCGAGTAGTCTCTCTGAACTGCACCAGATCTGCATTGTATTCCTACAACATAACATGTCAAAATCATTGGGTCAAAATGGGTCTATTCATTTAAATGTAAAAAAAATTTAAATCATCAGCAATCATTTAAGACTTACGGTACTGCTGTCGTGGTAAAAAGTGCCGAAAAACAATAGCTTGACTTCATTGGGCTCTTCTTCTGTTTTATCAGTCACATTTTCGTCAGTGCTGCTTAAAACTTCTTCCCCGATTCCGGTCATCCTTACTTAAGACCATAAGACAACAAATTAATTTTCCAAAATGTTGAATAATGTTTACTTTACACATTCTTTGCGCAAGTTTAAATGATATTGTTAAAAGTTCTCAGCTGGTCAAACCTGCTGGAGGATAAAAATAGGTTTAGTCTTTCTTACCTAATCAACCCTTATATATGAATATTTCGTAGCTTTTGTAGCAGAGCAGACAGAAAGTTTAAATCTGATTTCGTCTTATGGTGTCAAAGATTGCTGATTTGAGTCACCGTGAAAAGGTTCATTTCCAAACCAGTATACCCGATCGCATGCAGTGTACAAATAATCAATAGAAATAATATTGAACAATACAATTCTGCGTTTTATTTTATCGCAGTAAAGATAATGTCAGTATTTAATCTAGTTAATTAGTATGAAACAATAAGTATAATAAGTAATCAAGTAATAACATTAATAAATCATTGTCCACTATCCTACATTAAAGTAATAAGTATATCGCTTTTGGACTATTTGGGCTAATTTTATTAATAAAAATAGAGCATTAGAAATTAAATGTGCACAAGCGAACTTGTGTTATCTCTAAACAACTCCAGCAGTAAATTTATTTTAAATTCTGCGAACGCCAGCTTTGCTCATTCGTTCCTCGGCAGATGTCAGAAACCCGTCCTACCGAAGTTCTTGCGTAAGCCGTAATCGTAATTGTAACCCGAGAGAATCCAAAACCAAATCCAAGGGAGGACTCACTAACACCAAAGAAGGATATAACTCAAACTCAGCTCAACAAATCACATTAATAAATAGAACAACTTAAAATCTCATCTCAATGATTTCGCAGAGTAAAGAACATTAGAATTTGGCGAAGAACACAACACATGAGTTTTATTGGATTGGATAGAGGAGCTAAACATCACCTGAATCTCTAGTAGAAGAGTTACAGAAGGTTGAACCTATACGGGTTTTAGAGTATGGGGAATAAGCTGTAGAGAACTAATAACGTAATAGACTCAGACTGTAAATCTTTTACTGTCCCTATCTATAGGTGTGTGTTCGTATTTCATTTCTAATTCATAAAACATAAAGTACTCTGTCTGAGTATGGTTGTGAATTTGTTAAATTATGTAAAAACTGATACAATGTTGGGGATTGTGGAAATAATGGACGTACCTTAATGTAACCATTCATTTGATTATACCCCCTATACAGTTTTGAAATTAACAATTATCTGAAGGGGATTTAGTGGCATTTACTAACGTTAACATTTATGTATCATCTATCTATGCTGCTATTAAAATAAATACCAACTTTTAGCTACAGTTATTGATATCATTTTTGAGCTTCATTTCCAAAATTATTTCTTTTCCGTTTTGGCACGTTGGTATACACAAACGGTCTGATCTCTAGCTAAGTAAACATCATCGTGGAAGAGGACCCGTTATTGGTAGCAAAGATAAGATTTGTCGATGCAAGATTACATTGATTGTTGTATGGGATTTTAAGGTGTGATGAACACTTTGGATGTAATTTCAGGAGAATGGAAGTGATAAAAGGATGTTTGGATGGGAAAAAGCAAAAGTCAAATAAATTGATAAGAGTGAAAAGCAGGGCAAACGAGTAAAGAAGAGAAAGCCAAATTTAGAAAGTTTTAGGTTGATTGTTTGGTTCCATATCGGATTGGAGTTGATATAGAAGAGAAAGATCATTTCCCTGATTCCTTCACGGGGTTTGACTATACTAATTCCATGGAAAGATTGCCTCTTTGTGACATAAATATAATGCATGCAATGACATTATATGTTTCTACATGTAGCTGAAGATCCAGCACGTTTTGCGCTATGTGTTTACTGTATGTATGTACTCAACATGATGTTCAAATTCATGTGAATATAAGAGATAGTGAGTAGGCGGGTAGGCGTAGTAGAGAGACGCCGGCGTGCTTGAGAAGAATTTGGAACAAAATCGATGATCCTTCTTCTTTGGTAGAACACGAGCAAACGGGCGGGTAGTTGCGATAGGCATAACTACCAACAATGTTCCTTCTTTATAGAAACCAGCCAGGGTCTTCAATCCTCTATGGGTTTTCTGACAAAAACCTAATCATGAAACACTAGAGACAACTTGCAACCTTAATACCTTAAAGAACTGTATTTGAAAGTAAATATTGCAAAATCATTTTGAGCTACCCACATATCTAAAGACAACTGAAAATTTTCATTTTCCAAAGAGATAAGCTCAAGATAAAAAGTTTGATTGAAGTTTTTCATTCCATAAATACGCAATTACTTCACATTGGGTCTGAAAAATAAGATTTTCAGAGACATCTTATTCCCTGGACGGTAGAATTGTATTACAACATCTATGTACCTACTCTATGTAGACGTAATCTATGTATAATAATATAGTTCAGTAGTGTCTTACAACCCGTTTATATAGTTCAGTAGTATTATGTCCGATGAATTATATCTATACCGGGTTCTTTAACACATATCAAAGCGTATCATCATTCGTTCCGATACGAGACCACATAACAGACTGACAAGAATAGCACTATTAATATATCTTGAATGAAAGTAGCTATATTAAAAGATACCTATAGAAATGCATGTAATACGTATGTAATATAGGTAGCTAGACACATTCGCTTAGCTGGAGAGACTGGAGAAGACTTGCCCATTGCATTTTGTGTACATTGTAGTGGGTGAGAGAGAGAGTAGTGCAGTGGAGAGAAAGCAACGTTGGTTGATGGACAAACTTTACATGGTCTGACTTGGTTGGGTTGGCTCGTGGAAAGTGCACATACAGATAGATCGCTAGAACTCCTGCGATTTTCTTTGCCGTTTCCAGAAGAGGAGGAGAGATCCCAGCTAGCGTTATATTCCTACCCACCGGTCCTTAACATCCAAATTAGTGAAGACACAACCTTTCAATAAAACCCATTTTCTCACCCCTTAGCTTTTATCTCGTCTCCCTAATTCCCTATCTATCTCTTCTATATAAGTAAACAACGATACTTCTGACAATATTAATTATTCATACGGTATTATTAGCCTTACAGGTATAACCGTTACCTAACGATTGCATTATACGTAGAGTGCCATTAGAAAGCAAGTTGTGACTGACAGAAGGTATAATTTGTTGGGTTTTCTTCCCTCCTTTGAAATTCATTATATACCAACAATTATAGTCTATCTTTGTTCCAAATCACTAGTTAAACTTCCTTCTATAGAAATCTGCTATTGATAAAAGTTTAATGAGAGCTATTCTGGGTTTATTCTCAAGATAAATTATACATTATACCCGTAGATATTGTTTTATCCTTCGAAAGCCGAAGTTTATAATCGTGGTAGGTAATTTAATTAGGTACTGCGAATTTGTTTATGAATTTAATTGTGAGCCTTTATCTGTGACGATAATTACAAAACGGAAACAATAATTAGCCAAACTAATAGAACTAAAACTATATTACTTATATCAAGAAAATAGGAAATTAGGTATAAAATCATATTTGTTGACGAGCCAGCTAGGTTATACAACAGTAATATCTCATGTGAACTGAAGCCAGGCGTGTGCTTACGAAATACGAAAACACCAGTGCAATAACAGAAGCTATAAAATAGTGGTAATATTATTCTGCACGATATCTATCAGCTGTAGCCTTATTTTCTAAGTACCCATATTTAAGAAAAGGAAAGCCTTTATATTGACTGTATAGTGAAAGCTGTTTACAATAATTCAATTTCTCTGTGATGCCAACGCGTACAATAAATTCGCCTACAGATAACTATACCATAGCCAACGATATTAATAAAACAATAAGAATAAGTGAAAGTGCTTCAGTCTGAAGTTCTTTAGTTGTTAATTAGACAGATAGAGATTAAATGCTAGTGGAAACTACTTTATTGTTATAAGAATACCTGGAGAAAGCCATAGATAACTTGAGTCAAGCCACGTTGGACCTAACTCAATTATTCGATACACTCATCTGAATCATAGCAGCAGCCAATCCATTATTTATGGGCAAAGAGAGCCAGCAACAAGCTACTGAGTGAGTACAATGCATCAAATCAACTTTCAAACCGTTCCGAGGGAAGCATACATTGGGTTAATCCTATCCTGTGGGATTCTATTCAATACAATTTTCACCTAATTCCCATCTCTCAACTCAGATTCAATTTCAGTAGAGAATACAGAAAAACCAAAGGATTCAATCAGCTCCAGCCAGCACATTCACTTAGTCTCACCTACTTGCTCTCCAGCAAGCAAACACACACCTAAGTACTACTTATGTTTCCAATTCATCATCCCCTCTGAGAGGATTGCAAAAAAAGGTATTATTTTCTCTCCTTTCTCCTCATTGGACTTACTTGCCAACTTTCATTGTAGTGTGAACTTTCTTTATTGAGGGACTAAGGAGGATATTTTCCATCTGTAAATAGATGATTCGAAATTGGGATTGAAGATGACAAAATTAAATTGAAAACGAGTAAAGTTTGAACTGTTATCTGTGATAATCTACTGAATTTAAAGTTTGCTGAAAGTACAATAATGCATACTAAGTTGTTGAGACACCTAGGGAAAAGTGGGAGTTGGAATCGCTGGTAGAGTGCAGGTGCTAAGTCGCGTGGAGTGGAATTGAAAATAATTCGATCCTCTTCTGACTGACGTAAACACTGAAATAAAAGCGTGAAATACTGCAGTCGAATCAAGATCTAGGACTCTGGTGACATCAGGACAGATACTATACTTATATTCGTGGGATATAATTTGTCTGCTGGAGGCAGACAGAAAACCAAGGCTTGAAAATGGCAAACATGGCTCAGTTGACTCGTCGTCAAAGCTCACGGGAACTCGGACGGCAAAGATCTTACGACCGGATGGAACTCAAAGAACTAAAAGGCCGTCTTCTCAGCAGTGACGCTATGGCTGCAAATTCACTCAATTACGGATCCAACAACCCGGCATTTACTGAAGACACGACTAACCTGGTAAACCTCCAACTTTATCTTTCTCCTTATATTTGAACGAAAATTGCAGGAATTACATAGAACCAAAGCTGCAGACGTCATACGCTACTGACGAGTTATGAAACGTGAATTGAATGTAATTTAATACACACAAAACGATGACTTGCAAACAAAGGAGAAAATGTTAAAAGAGTCACGAAAAGAAACAGATACCCCATGAAACTTGAGAATCGACATAGTATTAAATACGCTTGTACAGTACCACAGACAGTTATTAAAAATAATGATTCTGTGAAGATTGTCTCTAGATTTCAGTTTCAACGTTGGAATCTGTGTAGAACCAGATTTAGATTTTTTCTCATTGCTCCCAGGCAGTCACGCACGGTTTTATCGAGCTTTTTCTACTACAACAAAAAACACTGGCACCATAATTAATGAGGTCGTACTGGGTAACAATCATTTTTTCTCGTAGACTGGAATCGATGAATTTGGTATAACAGAGGGATGTTGCACTTTTTACTAGACAAGTAGAAACCTTAGAAGTGACAGAAGCCAATTCTACTTTTGCGCTCTACCATTGCGTGTCAACAAGCAGGGGAAGGTCTAGCAGAGAGCATTTCCTTTATTTGTAATTCATTGTCTCCCAACACCAATGACCATTGGAAATGAGTGAGCACATACCACATGATTCAAACGGTAGTTGACAGTTCTTTCACTTTTCATATTCCAACTCTATGCGACACTTTCAGAGACCAGTGCTTTCACTAGGATTTTTGTAAACTTAAAAGAATATGGCATGGTGAAAGTTGGAGATATGGGGTTATCATAGAGAAAGGAAGGGCGGTGTCAACTACCTTTTGGATAGTATAGTAGATAGTAATTACTGATTTCATATAATAAAATGCATTTTATGTGAAGTTGTAAAGGAAACCCGGTACTACAAAGTTGTAT
This sequence comes from Tomocerus qinae, assembly GCA_020055645.1. NCBI lineage: Eukaryota > Metazoa > Arthropoda > Collembola > Entomobryomorpha > Tomoceridae > Tomocerus > Tomocerus qinae. Next base: position 13,738,600 of record CM034547.1, on the reverse strand, counting down.
TGAATTTATACAGTAACAATAAAGTGACAATTACGAATGTCACAGTGTATGGTGCCAATTTTATAACGTAAGCGGGTGACTGAAAAATTTAATTAACTGACATAAAAGGGTCTACCATTATACAACAATACAAGTCATACTAAAAATTTACATTGAATTATCTTTCGGAATAAAACCATGGAAAGAATAACTTTAATGTCCTTTGACGCGATAGCAAACTAATAATTACAAAAGAGGAAAGTTTCATTGTTTTTAATTAATATAATACAGAATAGACTCCATTGAATAGGGAGTTTGTGTTCAAAATGACTTGAACGTAAGGCTTAAGTGTAACGAGATGAAATTTCGAGTGAACTGTCAAAAACACAGATATATCATATGTGGTTTAACTGTGTCAAAAGTCACGAAGGAAGTTTTAATTTGGGAAAATGTGAAAAAACGATTTATTTCCGATTTGACAGTCGATAACAAAGGCCACTTTAATAACCTAAACGAGGTGCACAGCATTCAATAGGGGATTAATTATCAAGGAACTAGCATGACCTAGGAAGTTTTGAATTGGGAAGAATTAAAATACATTAAATTATCATAATCTAATCTATGAACATAAATTTTACCATTATCAATATTTCTACTTTGTTTTTTACTTTCAAACGATTTACTTGTAAAACAAAAAATTGAAGCATTTTAAATTGGTAAAAAGGAAGTTCACGAATATAGTAAGCTTTTGCTTTATGACCATTTTAACCTATATTGATGTGCCAAAACATTTATTATCAGATCATGTGTTATTCCATTCACGAAACAGTGTGAAGAGTGAAAACTACTCTCCTTTGCTGACTTAGCGTTAGTCAAAAATTGGATTCACATGTCACTCAATGTTTATCCTTCTACTTTTAAGCACATAAATACGTGACTTTGCTACGTATTCTGTTGTGTCTATTTCCCAATATAAAAAAATTTGGTTTTCAAATGTTTCCTCTGATGTGTTATCCAGGGTAAACAGAAAGCAAATAAGAGTTTTCTCTGAACAAATGGTACATTTACATAGGTAAATATACAAGTAACTGCTACTGTTCATAACCTCGAATATCCCCAGAACTTCAGTTTTGCATAAAACCGTTTTTCTTTATGTATTGCTGCACTACGATTTAGACCTTTGGCTCCATTTGTACTACTTCATGGGACATTAGCTCCAATTGCATAAGTGAGTAGAATGGCTTGATATAAAGTAAAGTTGTGTGCGTGCATTAGATCTATTTAGGAGAAAGTCAGATAATAAAATGTCCTTTTAGAGGTACAAAACAGACTAAAAATCTATAGCAGTGGATTTCCATTGTATTTAGCCAACCAGTCGGTAAATATCTTTATGTCTATCCAGGACTTACTACACGTGTAATCTGGAGATATAAAATAAGCACTTTGACTGATAAGAAGATTGGCATTCGCTTTGTGTGTTTTGTTTGGGACATGCAAATATCATTATCGTCCACTGCACTGTAACATTACTTTGCATTTACCCGATGTTCCATTAATATAATATGAGTGTCTAGAAGGACAGCTATAAACAGCAAACAGGTAGTAAGGCTTACTTCAACGATTCTTGAGAGACAGAGTCAAGTAGGCTTAACTCTCTCTGAAGTTTACTAACTCACTAACTACTATGCACGGACTACAACATCTAGTTAGCACGGATGGGTGTGCTAGGTTCCGTGTAAGTAGCTAAATGTAGACGACTGCATAATATATAGATCCCTAGTTGTAAATGGTACTCAACATGATACATGCCTGTATTTAATGTATAATTTAGTTCCTTGTTATTTACTAGAGTACTTCAGTTTATGCTCCTCTGCCACTTTCTGAGTGCACACAGCATTAAATTTTACTTAAACCTTACCTATTTATTATTCAGGGCACGAAGCGGACAATGTCGGAGGTACAAATAACTCTAATGTTGTCTAATACAATACAGCTTGTCCTATGCGTAGACAATTGTCCTTGAGTCAAGCATAATTATTGTTCTAACCAACCACTAATGTTGCAATATGGGCAATACAGATTTGAGATTTGAAATTTATTGTCACACGTAAATGGTGAACATTTCTGTGGACTTTAAAAAATACGGTCATTCTAAATATCCAACATTGGTTGCCAAAAACCGAGCTTAGTAGGCAAATGTTATAGTTAAAACTAAAATTCCTCTTTGGTTGCACAAAATCTACATGTTTTCAATGTAAAAGTATTCCATTAGTAAAACCTTTTATCGACAATGTTAAAGATATATACTATGTTATATGGGAGTTGTACATCATGGATAAGTACAAACTTGTTTGCCACTACCCACAGACATTTATTGATTTTTCCGTTTTACGAAAAGTGTGTTAGTACATCAGACTGTAATAAAAAAGTTAGGGCTTTCACTCATACATTTTAAGGGTAAACAAATGTACAAGTGCATTAGGAAGTTGTAGGGTTTTACTTACAGAAAGTAGGTAATCTTTAGTGATTCGTTCATAGTAATAAATATGGGAATAGCTTCAGCAGACATGCCATGCACCTTTTATCATGTTATTGGGATGGTAGTAAAGAAGATAACTCTACGAAGAGATAATATCTAAGTAGAAGATTTAGAAAAGGAAACAGTTAAGTAGCTAATATGTTGTTAATGTTGATCCACAGTCCAAGGATGAAGAGAAAGCAGCCCTACTGAAAGGTAAAAGAGATGTAAAAGCGTCAAGTGGCTCAGTCGGTAGTGGAGGAGGCGGTGGAGGCGGAGGCGGAGGTGGAGGGAAAGGGCCGGAGACGGAGCCATTAGCAAAAAAAACTTTCGTAGATCATCATCATGACGATGGAGTATTTACTGAAGAAGGAGAGGAAAGGGAGTCTTGGGACAGCAAAGTTACATTTTTGTTGGCCACAATTGGCTACGCTGTTGGTCTAGGAAATGTCTGGAGGTTTCCGTATCTTGCTCAAAAGAATGGTGGAGGCAAGTTATCTTGTCTCGTCTAACCTAGTTTCTACTGAATTCTAAATGTTACACTACAATGCTTACATTTACTTTTACCTACATACCTTAATGCACCATTTCTTTTAACTCGGGAGGACAATATAAAATAGTTAATGTTCTTTTTTCCATTTCATTTGCTTTCACTCACTGCATTTTCTGTTTTCCTTTTACATGCATGCAATGCATACAAGTTGTTCTTGTTTTTGTCACATGTCACTTTCTCACGACAAAATGTACATACAAACTGACCTTTTATGTCAGCTTTGCAATGTTTAATAACGCTAGTGCTAAGCCAGACACACTTCTGTTGTATGATTTTTACAGGAGCATTTCTCATTCCTTACTTCATCATGCTGGCCATAGAAGGAATGCCCATCTTTTTCCTGGAGTTGGCAATCGGACAACGATTACGGAAAGGAGCTGTTGGAGTTTGGACACAAGTGTCTCCATATCTGGCAGGTGTTGGCATCGCCTCTGCCATCGTTTCTTTCAATGTTGCTCTTTACTACAATACTATCATTTCATGGGTCCTACTCTATTTTGTTAAAGTAAGTTACGCCAATACTCTCCAACAAATGACATACTTAAACCAAACATTATACCCTATTACTAAAAAAGACTTCGTCAACTATTTTCCATCCATTACTCTATTTTCAGTTTTGGTAGGTAAAGTTGTTAATTATTTACATCCAACAAGTAATGTGTTATGTATTGTTACAATGGATAATTTGATGATAATTGTATGCGTATTTTTGTATCCGTCCTAAGAACATTTGCATAATTTGTCATTTAATTTGATTCTGTTTATAGTTTAGTGGACAAAATACTGCTATAAAGCAGTGTTCCCATTTACTGTAATTTCATTTGTTCAGAATTATTCCATTGGTGACTTTTATTGTGTCAGAGTTTCCAAGACCCCTTGCCATGGTCAAGCTGTCCTCCATCCAAAACCGGAAATGGAACGAATCACGAATGCCATGTAAGTTTCCCTCTAGTTATTGTATACAATAAGGTTCAAGCTGCTATATGTAAATATTTGCTTGGTTAACCCACAGTGCTTTTATGGCTTGTATTAATGCTTTCCCCACTATTAATGCTCCTTAAAGACATATGTACTTAAAATTGTAAGTGCTCGCTCACGGGATGAATTGTACCCCCTGTTGTTTCAGGGTCTTGGGGAATCGAAATAATTCCTATATACTTACCAATGAAGGTAATCAGAACTAGGAAATTACTTTGCAGAAATGAGTTAACTGATAGACATCATAACATTGTGGAAACACGGGTATTATGAGATTGCGATTATTTGATTGTGTTTGACGGGTGGAATTTTATAGCTCTCAGTCTTATTGGATTCTTGACCAATAGTATATTCTTCATTGAAGCAAATAGTTATACAAAATTATTTTAGCTATACGAAACTATCCTATGTATTAATAATACCAACAGAAGGTAGTTCTCTGTTTGGAACTAGATTTAATTTGAAAATACCGACAACGCACCTGTAAATAATTGGTAGATATTCGACTCAATTCCTTTTACAATACATGGCAATACAGTACGATCCATCGCTAGTTGATATAAAACTTTCACTTTCCATGTGCTAAATCTATATAAAACTTTCACCCACTTTCACAGCTCGTTCACCTAAATTTTAGTCAACTCACTCAACTCTAACGAAATTTTGTTATGGTAAGAATTGGGAAAATTCTCATACGAAGTTATAGAGAGAATTAAAGTGCTATTGCACTGTATCTATTTTTCCTTGTGGAGCATTTTTATTTGTAAGTAGTGAGAATATTTGAAAATGTGAAATGTATTAGTAGAGGCTTATTCTTTACATATTTATCATCTGCATTAGAATTACAAGTACATAATCTTGTAGATAACAGTTGCGAAGCACGTTACAAATGCTAGTTTCATTCGTTATGTATGTGAAATAATTGTAGTAAAATCCCATGAAAAGCAGCTGATATATTTGATATGTTTATTACATGACATGTATCGGATGCGGAGGATTTTCTTTTCACTCTCCACCTTCTTATGAATGTATGCATGTTTTATCGTATGTATGCACAGTTGGAACAAAAGCCTCACATAAGCTTCGGATTGAATTTCGGCCGAATTGAGAACACGGTGAAAGCTAAATTGTGTACTTTCTATACTTTACAGTTGAGCAGCCCTACTCAATATTTTTGGTACAGAGAAACGCTAGATATTTCTCCAAATATTAACACTCCTCAGAACTTCAACCTACAAATTGCTGGCTCATTAGTTGCCGCATGGATTTTGGTCTATCTGTGTTTAGCCAAAGGACTGGCTTCCTCGCCAAAAGTAAGTGGCTCTTTCAAAACGAATTTTTGTCTTTCCTTTTCATTTAGTAATATCATATAGCCAAGTAACTGCGGTGGATTTCAGTCTATAGAAATTAGGTTGTGTATTGCACAGTCCCGAAACTGATGTAGGAGCTGTGGTTTCATTTTTATTAGTGATTAGGTACATATGGTAGTTACAGGATGCCGTAAAGTGCTCACTAATAAGAAAAGGAATTATCTACACTACGAGGAAAGTTAGCACATAAAGGGTGGCCATACAAGTAAGGAACCGGAATTGTCCATTGTGTATGAAATATGAGCAAAAAATGTCTCGTAATCTTTTATGGTGCATGATGGGAGATGAAGAGGTGGCAAGTAAAAGAACCCGTATATTTGGGCAGAGAAAGTAGCAAAAAATGAAAAATAACTTGTTGATGTTGAAAGCATGTGAGTTTGCTTTCTCCAAATTTACACAGGCTTCCCCTATTGTGTCCTAATGAAAATGTAGGTTGAATTGGTAGATATTCTTTGTGTTCATAAGGCAAATAATATGTAGAAAGCTTTTGTATGTTTATGCTCCATACAAATTCCAATATATGTCCACATAACATATAATTAGCATTCTTTTCACTTTTCTCTTTCAGAAATTGATAAACATGCATACTATGACTATATAAAATATAGTTTTTTCTATTCATCTTCAATTCCTTCATATTTTATAATTTCGTTTGACTAATTTACCTTTGTGCTTTAGACATCTCAATTACCAGTACATAAATATTAACTCCATGGAAAGTAAGAGAAAGTCATAATGCCCTGTGCGTGTTCATATTAAATTTAGTACACACTTAATTAGAGACAGCATTCAGTTCTCTAACTTCTACCAAATTGTAGTAAAGTAAAAGTAGTTATAGTATGCGAAAAGTTTTTAACTTATGAAAGTTATATAGAATGGTACCATATTCCTTACAACTTTGTCTAGTCAGCTTTAATTAGGTGTCTTAATCTCATTTAGTGTCAGTAATCATCACCTTCGGCGTTAGTTAGACTACATGTTCTGTCTGCTAAAGTTTCTGGTATTTGCAAAAGTTTTAGAGAAAGACGCATCATTTCATTATTAGAGAAATTCAAGAAACTAAACCATTTTAGACTGCTGCAAGAAATACTTTGTTGTTGTCAACAATACTGTAGAGTTTAAAAATGGATTGGGCAAAGAGATATAAAAACAAAGACAAGAAAATTCATCTAGCTCAAGAAATAAGGTTATTAATATGCGCACTGATGCATCAAGGCAGAGAAATAATGCCTTTTTAGATTAAACTGTTATAGGAAATAGAGCATCTCAGGATATAATTTATGTAATTGTTAAGACAGTTTTTGACTCTACATAATAGGATTTTTATGGAAGATAAATGAGAACTATTTTTTCTAGCTGGTGTATGTCACAGCTCTTTTTCCGTACTGCGTCTTGATTCTGTTTTTCTGCCGTGGAATTACACTGGAAGGAATGAGCGATGGGATTTTACATCTTTTCAGTCCAAAGGTTTGTGGTTTACTTTCTCCGTAACGAGTGAAAGTCTAATTCTATTAAACAATCTAAGTTTTAATATGAATTTAGTGGGAGAAACTGCAAGATCCCGTCGTGTGGCTTGAGGCAGGGACGCAAATATTTTTCTCTCTGGGTTTGGGGTTTGGTGGACTGATTGCTTTCGCCTCGTACAATCCTGTTAACAATAACTGTAGTCGTGATGCGATCATAGTGTCACTGACTAACTGTACAACAAGTTTATTTGCTGGAGTGGTTATCTTCTCTGTTATCGGTATGTCTTTGTTGCTCTGTCAATTGAATGAGCATGTATTCTATACATACATACAAATAAAACGAAATGAGATGAAAGGTAGAGTGGGCTGACGATGACATTCCAGTGTCAGTATCTCACCTTTCCCGTTTCGTTTTATTACCCGGTTCTGCTCGGTAGTGCTGTCCCATTTACGTAATGAATGTTTTTGAAGGATTCAAAGCGCACATGATCCACAAAGAGTGTCTCCAGGAGCAAGACAACAAAACTCTGATGATGTTATTTGGTACAACGAATGTCGATCCAGTTCCACCCGTAGGTTCCCCTATCACCTACACGGCACCTAATGGGTCCAAGGTTACCGTTCCTATGCCTGATATCCGCGTGTGTAACCTCCAGGATGAATTGGACAAGGTATCTCTTCCCTATTTATTTAATATCTGCCCTTTGCATGTCCTATTAGTGGCATTATGAAACAATTTGCTAAAAGGCAAGCTTCTCCTGAAATAGTTAGTGGTTATGATTATTATATAAGCCCTATTAGTCACAAAGCCAGCTCTATATTATTATATAAATCAGACTTCATAACAGCTGATACCTATCTCACTTTTGGAATTAAATGTCTGTTCTCTGTCATATATAAATGACATGATTCATCCTACATGTACCACTAATATAATTTGTAGTCATAAACAACCCACATTTATACGTAACCACTGCGCAATTAGGATTTTTATACATTCGTGCTATGTAATAACATACCATAAAGCAAATAGTATGGGCTTTTTCGTAAGAAGGAAGCTGAATGGTATAGATTGAAAATAATATTTTCTTCGATCGGTCACATATCGTTTTAATAAAAATGTTTGCTTTTTAATGCTATAAATTCTTTATTTTTTTACTTTTCAGTCAGCATCGGGTCCAGGGTTGGCTTTTATAATCTTCACGGACGCCATCAATCAATTCAGCTTTGCTCCATTCTGGTCTATCCTGTTTTTCTCAATGCTATTCACTTTGGGCATTGACTCTCAGTTTGGAACGTTGGAAGGAGTCGTAACTTCCTTAACTGACATGAAACTCTTCCCGAACATGAGGAAAGAAGTTTTGACGGGTACGTGAGCTGAGTTTCATTTTTACATTCCTGATACTTAAGGCAATACGTATAGGGTAGCCAAATGCATTATAGTACTTCCTTTCAATTTGAAGCCAATTTTCTTTAAACTCCCCTGGCACTGCTCTAGTTTATTCTGCTCACTTCTTTCAGACTTCTTCTATCACCAAATTGTTTAGAATGGATGATCACATTGATCGAGTCTATGAAATATCAAAATGTAGGTACCCATGTTTATCAAACCATACTATAGTACTAGGACTATATTACACTTAAGCATTATACAAAAGTTTGACAGAATTATTAGTACGACAAAAAATCAATGTGCATTTATCTCATCTTTTTGGTAAGTGTTTGTTTAAAGAATTCAAGGAATGCAATAATAGATGAAACAGCTAGCACTTTGCAATGTTGAGTACTAAATGTACAAAGAGATGATTTTTCATGATATTTAACTGGAAAATAGTTTACTCCGATTCTATCATGTAAAATGAACTCAAAGGTTATCTCTTTTGGGTTTTCCAACGACTCTATTGTATTATTTTGTCTAAGGAAGTTAAAGTTTGAAAACTCGTTTCAAAATAAGAGTGGAACAAACTGGGTTATGTTTCAAAGCAAGCTTGCTGTGCTTTCCTAGTTTTCTCCATAGTAAAACTTTCTCCATGAAGTCTTTTCCCGTACTATTGTAAACAGCATTAGGAGTTAAATAAATACATTCCATAAAAGTATTAGGATGCTACTATTCACTGTATTCCAGACTCCAGACATCTTTGCAAAGCTAAGAAGCAGATCGATTCTATTTTTACACTAGTACAAACAACCTATAGTTGCTTTTGTTCATTTATATAGCACTCGTTTAAAGTAATGCTTATCTTTTTTGTGGACATATACGTTTTACATCAATTGAGCCGTTTTCATCGTTTCTCTCCTGGGGAAAGCAGAAAAGACTTTCCCATAATTGAAGTTTTGCATTATTCTCCTCTCACTTTTTCTATTATTCATTCTCACATGACATGCTTAATCCTACAGACGTGCTTAAGAGTATACCGACGTGGTATAATAATTCGGTATCTGGGACTAGTAAACATAATCAAGAGTTATTCATGTGAATTGTGCACATAGTGCACAATATCAACTATTTAATTAAACTACATTCTCTCGCCAAGTACCAATAGGTATTAAGGGAATGGAATTCAGCATACTGTATTGTTGATGTAACATAATTTGTTTCGAAGGTATTCTCTGTGGAGCGTGTTGTGCATTGTCCATGATGTTTGCTCATGGAGCGGGTAACTACATTTTCGTCCTCTTCGACAGTTTCAGCGGAAATGTGCCACTCCTTATCATCGCTTTTTTTGAAACTGTTGGCGTTGCATATATTTACGGCTTAAGCAGGTATATCCGTATTTTTGTTGAATAAGTATCATTTTCCGTGACTTTCTCTATTTCATTTCGTATTTGACAAGTTAACATAAAATATTGCTGAAGCAGATTCAATCAAGAGTTTTTTATTTTAGGTTCGCTGAAGATATCCAACTGATGACTGGTAAACGACCTCACATGTATTGGATGATTTGTTGGAAGTACATTTCTCCTTGTGCCATGATTATCATATTGGTCGCAAGTTGGATAAAAATATTTACTGAGGGAAGTACATATCCTCGTTGGGATTCTGATCACGCTGAGTCCTATGACACAGATTGGCCAAATTGGGCTCTGGTTGTAGCCGTCTGTCTTGTACTTGTGTCTACACTATGGATACCCGGTGTAGCCATTGCCAGGTTAGACAAATCCACTTCTTTCTGACTGAGAGTGCAAAGAATTAATTAAAAGGGTACTCGATACTACTCTAAGAGTTGTTAGAAGTTTAATTACGGCCCGGGCAAGTATTATATTAATTCTATGTAGTCAAGCACAATATAGTCAGACTCTTGCAATACCTCTTTGACCCTTTATACAATTCAGTTTTAAATTACAGCAGCAGGCGAATGGTAATAATGGAAACAATAAAAGAGATTAGCTAGGAAGGTTTTAAGTCTCAGTGTAAAGCTGGGTTGGGGAGTTGGAATTGCAGAAATTGAATGCAAAGGCATAAATGGTACAAATCCAATATGACGTATAGATGTATGGTAGATATACTTTACATAGTTTACAGTTGTGTTTATGTAAATTCATTGTGGAAAAGCTATTGTAACGATAACAAGGGCTTTTAATGAAGTGCTTCAAAAGATGAATTTACATACAGTTCCCCATTCCATAATTAGCAGGTATTATTAGAGGCAATTACTTGCTACCTGTGACCTGTGGGACTTGGTGGTAGTTAAAATGGTAAGCCCATATATGGTAAGTGCATGTAATTGGGATAGAACAGAAATAATTACAATTTTGCCCACAAAGCGTACATAAATATTGCATTATCGTATTATTTCCACTGTGTGCAGTATGCCTAATAGGGCTAACTTGAGAAAGACAATGCAATCCGAAAAATGATACCCTTTTATTATCCAATCTTCATGGTTTGTCGTTTTGTTTAGGATTGTTTTATTTGTTCTCTAGAATAGTAGCTACATAATATTCTGTAAGTTTATTGTTTCGGAGAACAAAAAGTTACGTAAATACAATAGAACAACTCACCACTATCCGTTGGCTGCGGAAAGTAGTGTCATTATGATACAATCTGAGGAATGGCTTCTCATCCGTCACAAACACAATCCACTCGGCCAGAAATTAATATCTCCAGATTCTTGAGAGAATAGTGTAGCTAAATATAATGGTGAGATTTGTGGTTGACGACCACTGCTCTCGGAAGTTTGCGAGGTTTTCCTTCCAGAAAACATTCCATTGCAATTCAAATAGCCAATTCTATCAGATGTAAATACATTGTCTCAAAGTCTCTATACTCATGTTAGAACAAATAACAACATTGTGTCAGAATTTTATTCACAATACGACAAAATGTTCTTATTATGCGCAGAGAAAGACAAACTTGAGCATTAAATATGTATTTATTTGAGTGTTTATCATTACAAGTGACTCAGAATACAATTATGGGCTGAAAAGGCGAAGGTGCCTTCTTGAGTGCTAAGTGAGTATTCGAGAGATGGGATTTAGTTACTAGATGTGTCTATTTTCATTGTTCTTAAATGTCAAGTCACAGTCAAGTGTGCATTATTGTGACTATATGAGAGGACTTTTACATGTTGTAGGAAACTGGGATACGTTATCTTCCCTAGAGAAGAGCCTGCATGGTTCCCCGCTAATGATCTCCGAGATTTTCATGGGATTGTAGCCCATGAGCCGACCCCTACAGAGCGACTTATTCTTGGATTCAGAGATGATGGAACGGAGGGGATTTGTTGTCCAACTCGAGTGCGACCCGAAGATGAAGATGATGATGACGATATCACATAAAAATCAATACTGTGTTAAGAGAAATTCATTACAATCACCAATGTGGAGTTCAGCAAAGTCAACTCGTTCGTAAGCCACAATGTATAACTAAGTATTAGTCCTCTAAAGGCCATTGAGTAATCTACGAAGAAAGATTTCATCTCCAGATTAAAGAACTGAAGAAATGTGAATATATAAAGCCACTACTAGTCCGGATAATAATGAGATGTGCAACATGCAATACAAATCAGTAGAAAGAAGTTTAGAGTGTAATTGTATCTGTAGTCGATGGAAGTAGACAAGGAATTATAGAAAAGGATGTACAATAATCGTATATTCCCTATATAGTCCATGCAATCAACTAATCCACAGTCAGGGTCAACTTGATTATAAATATAGAGCGTTCCCCTGATCTGTTATTAAAGAAACTATATAGTCAAATAAATTGATATGTATATGGTGATGAGGGATGGTGTGCATAGTACTTATATTAGTAAGTAGTGTACACAGATAGATTCAGTAAATGACGAAGGAACTTTAGAGACAAATCAAATTCTATATTATCAAAAGATAGTAACTGTATTCAAATAAAGTTTTAGCATTACTATATAAAGTAGGCTATTACGTCTTGGCAAAAAATACTGTGTTAACTGCAATATTCCTCTTCATTATAACAAAATTTTATCCACCGTAGCCTTTGAGATTTTTAATGCGTTTTATTTGAGACTCACAAAGCCCTAGTTATATCTACGTTATCAATGGCAGTGCATTTTTTCTGATTGGGCTCCGTGCAAATAAATAGCATGCTTAATAGTACTCAACAATTTCACTTAACCGAACTATTAATTTCCTTGAGTTGATAATGATGAGACATTATGATGTGCCGAAATAAAGAAAACAAAGGGCCAAAGTCTATTTACCTAGCAATGTTAATAAATCGGCGAAAAATGATACTTATCCAAAGGGGCATCAATTATTTCACAATTATTTGAGGAATCATATTTTTAGATGACAATGGCAAGTTTGTACCTTAAGTACCATTTAAACTACTACAATGGAAATATACAACGTAGAAATTACTGGTGTTCATAAAATTATACATAGATTAACTTTCTCCATAGTATTTACAATACCGTACAATGCAGACTTAACATATTCGGAACCCACTTTGCTTTTATAAAACTCCGTTATGCTCTGTTATCAACTGAATCGAACGCCATTTAACTTTGAAAATATCCAGGTGACTTAATAATGTAAATATTTATAATTTCCTATTTTATTCATTCCAATCACCAAATAAGACTTTAGATACACAGTCTATTGAAAATGTATATAATAGATATAGTATTTCAGAACAAAGCACATTGATGGTTACTTATGTGTCAATACATCGTCATACTCTATGTGATAGACTAAATTACTTTAACGTGGTGCAAAAATGAGTGTATGGTATAAGCTAGAAGAGTATTATATTATTCTAGACTTATACACAATTGCACACTCGTACATTACCAGATTAAATCTATTATCGGAACAAACAGTTGAGAAATCTCTAAATAACCTATAAATTATTGTGCTGTGACATTATATATACTACCTAGTCTGTGCCGTATTAAGTATAGGTAAGATAAATTACCTATGTTTACGATAAACTAATATTATGATATTTATTATGATAGTTAAGTGTGTTTAATATTTATATGTTGTGCCTTTTTATTTTATTTATGGTAGGTAGCTACTTTCGAATTTCAGATGGTAACGTCCTATGTCCTATAGAAATATGTTCCCTCCTGAATTCAGATATGATAACATGGAGGAGAAAATAAGTAAATAGATAAGATAATAAATAACGAATCTGTGTTTAGAGTAGTATAATGTAGAAAGTACAAGTATGTACTAATAGCACATATTACTGAGAAGAAATTCCTGGTTTAGGTTACTACTAAAACGAATATACTACTTTGGTTGTGTAAATATTATTATAAATATTAAATAATATTATATAAATGTTATGATGAGTAACATTATACAATTTTAGACTGTTAAGACTTGATCGAATTACCAAACATTTGATTCCAATTATTTCAGGGTCATGACTTTTCTTTACCGGTGACTGAATGTTAAAACTGAAAATAATATAGAGAAAAATGTAGTTCAATGTGGAAATAGTAATTGAAACTTTATAAGTTAGTATGTTTAGGATTAAATGTCGATTTTCTCAGGTAATATATAATAGACATAATCACGGTGAAAGTGGAGAAAGCATACTTACTTAGAAAATCCTTTTTTGCAACATTTTAGAAACTATGGTTGATTTAGGGGACGATAGGTTTTAGGATTTTGGTCAATATGTGATCAAAATGTAGTTTTTGTGTTAAAAATGAGTGTACAGAACTTTAAAAGAAGCATTAATACCAATAAAATGGAAATGTAATAAAGACTCCAGGCAATATAAAGTACTTTCTCCGGAAAGCAAGACAACAGCAGACTACATAATATAATATGTGTAATATGTGTTGCCTAATTTTGGCAGTATGATAAATGATAGGAGGAAAATATGACATAAGAACAATGGATGTGCATTATTAAATGTTAGAAAAATAAGAATGAAGTGTCAATAGTAAGTGTATCTGCTTGATGTTGACCTTGACAGCTTAAGTGTCTCTTGTGCTTACAATAAACATATTCAACTTTTGTGTAATTAAAAAGTAAATCCTGCATATGAAATGGAAACCGGAAAAACACAAAAGATAGAGCCAAGTATTTAGCTTCAGTAAAATTTCAGCTATATAAATTAAATTGCATTTTAAGGTGATGTGATAGGCCGACAATAATAAAAAAGCTCTATCAAATGAAAAATATTCTGAATATTATAATCTAAGTACGAAGCTGGTTAATGACTATATGTAAAAAGCTATGGAAAATACTTATTAGCAAATACAGATAATAGATCTTCAGACAAATCTGATATGATCTAATAAGAACAACTTGTGCAAGCATAAGATAAATCCATTTGCCTTTGATTTGTCTTTATGAATCGTTTTAGAAACTATTCGATTATAATCTATAATGCAATACACGAAATATAACACATCGTAATCGTAATCCCACTCACAACGTAACATCACGTAAAGCAGGACAGAGAGAAACCAACCGTCCATGCAATTAATGTTTTCAATGTACAGTGTTTCAATAATGTACCCCAACGCACACCTTCATCTGCTAAATTTAGTACATAGAGGTATGCGTTGGGGTACATTTATGAAAACATTAATCGAAGTAGTGTGTTGTTCATTGTATACAGTCGTTGTTAGTTGTACCTATAAATTCCTATTTTTATTTGCTAAACGGTAAAATCTAGCTTCGTACCTAAGCACAGCAGTTTATTGAATACTGTTGTATTCAATACCTCCCTTTAGTTGCGATTATCATTGTCATCAATACATAGTTACAATTCGTATTTTTTGCAATATTGGTTGATTTACGAAAACATTTGAGAGTAAACTTGCTATTCACGATTCGAACAATAATTATGTGCTAACAGGAAACTAATTATGAGTCTTAGTCTCAATATTTAAGTAAATATACTTCAAAAATAAATAACTCCAGTTAAGTAAAATATTACTACTCTTCAAATGATTTCCTGCTAAAATGACGTATTTTTTAGTCTAAAATTCTTTACGTATGACGGAACTTTTTTGCTAGTGCAAGAAGGAATTCCCAGCTGCCTTCTGTCTAATAAAATATAAGGTATTACAAAAATAAGCATTCCACAAAATTGTATGAATTACTACCGTAAAAACACTCTGGAATTTAAGACAGTGGAATTGTAACATGCTGGGTTAGGCAAATGAGTGGGGTATTGTGAGTTGAATGAGGTGTGTGTGTAATTCTCTAGTGTTTAGAAGGAATTGTCAAAGTATAGAACAATACACACAGATATAGTGCTTGTGGTGCGTGTGCGTGCATACAGTAGTTATCACGTAGGTTCTTTTAGAAAGTTTTAATTAATAATTATTTTCCCAGGGTAGGTACTGCACATTAAGTCTGTATCTACCTTATTACCATGTGTAGTCAAACCAATGTATACAAGGATCTAAATATAGCTGTTGAAATCTGAATGCATTCAGTGTAATATAAATAGTTCCTTGCATTACTTAGATAAAACCATAGCGTATTTATTCGATTAAATTAAATTTGCAAAGTGCTAAGTATAGCCGGTAACTGTTGTAATGATAATTGTGTGTATGTCATAACTCCAGTTAGTAAATTGTGTAGGAGGTTGTGACAGGTGAAGATCTGAAAGATTTCAAAAAATGAGATCATTATTTCATTTAGTTTTGCTTAGAGAAATGTTTTTGCATGTATTTAAAGTTGTAATGCTAGTCGTACGATGCGTCTGATGCGTGGTGAGGTGACGTAAATAAATGAGCATACTTCTTGAATAGCAATACAAGTAAGTGACTAAAAGAAGCATTTGTTTTTGATCTGAACTGTATTGAATGCCATTATATTATGTGTAAGAAAGTGAAGTATATTATATCAGTGTATGTGAATTCCATATATCCATGAAACACTCTACTTACAGAGTTACAGAGTAACAATAGAATTTTATATTTATGGATTGTATTTATTAAATGTACATGTACGTTAATTTAAGGTGTACAATTTGTTTAATACTTAAAATATAATTATTAAAATATCTAAGATATAAATATGGTTGTTTAAAGTTAGAACTTTGTCTTCATTTTTGATCTCATTGTCAATCAACGGAGTTTATAAGCTGATATTCATGTACTATATAATACCAATAAAATAATTATTGCAAAATTACGAACATCTTGGGAGTTATTTTGGATTTTCTAGGTTTAAAATTGTCATTTCGGACAATGTTATGAAAGTGTAAGGTGTAATGCTTTGTAGATGCTACTTATATTGATGCGCTACACGATGCCAATAGGAATGCGTATCGTGTGAGTGTGGCGAGTTCTCATAAAAGGTTGACTTCACTTCGTTACGACCCTAACAGAGATGACAAGATTTTCTCTGCGAACCTAACAGTAAGTAGTATCCGTAATCCGTATCGTCTAACGGTTACGGATATGTACAAAAGTGATTTCGATAAGAGCACAAAAATACACTTTACTTTAAGCGTGGTACACAGATAGTGAGCGAAATGCAGTTTCTAAGGCAAATTTTCTCAGAGGGGGGAAAATTAAAATTTCGCCGTCATTTCATTTTGTCGGTACACACTTCATCAATTTTCGCCTGTGAAATCAAAATATTCATTTCGCCAAAGTGAAAATCATGAATTTCGCCAGCTCGGTAGCGTGAAAAGAGATCCATATTTTCGCCGTGAAATATCATAGAATAGTATTGTTACATGGTTACGGTAACCAAATACTTGATGGGTGGGTGTTTCATTCTTTTCAAGTTCAAACTTTTCAAATGTATCACATACATATTGCCGTCGATTGTGAAGTATGATAATCTATCCCAAGAAGTGTGATAAAAATGCACTTCATTTTGGTAAATGATTATCGGAGTCGACACATGTAAAAGTGCTTAGATTATGACGTCATAGTTCAGGTACTTTTACACGTGTCTACCCCGGCATTGTGGTTGTCTAGTAACTATCCCTTGGCCTGGCTGGGAGCCGCACTATACGGTTTAGTCGTGCTAGGCTCTAGACAAGCATTGTGGTACTAATAAGGTGACTTGAAAGCTGTGAATTTCTAAACCCAAAATCTGTTCGTTCTAATTAGCTGCCATGATCTGTGTACTAGGTGATGGAAAACTGATATCCGGTTTGATATTTCGAGTCGGCGAAAATTTTTTGTCACCATGACGCAGTTAAAATTTCGACTCGGAATTGATGGTAGCGAAATTTCGATCTGTGTACTAGGCTTTAGTCTGGAGTCGGAATTTAGCACCTTGCACCAGCACCTTGCACCATTATCCCCTCAACAACCTCTTAGCATAAATTGGCACATCAAAGTATGATTATACACCGAATTGATACCTGTGGTATACACAGTTTACAGTTTTATGCTAAGGGGAAGGGGAGGGATTTTAAATTAAAATTAGCTAGTAGCTAAGGTGATTTTCAAAAATTTGACTCCGACTCTTGATTCTCTTATTATGAAATAATAAGAATAGAATACAGGAAGTCTTGATTAACTTTACTTTACTATTGTCGTGAAGGGACAACACTGTGGAGTCAGTGTTGAAGACAGTCTTTCTGATTACGACGACAGGTTTGGATTTCTAGGTGATCATTTATGTTGTAAGTTGTAACCATAGGAGAATGCTTACAATTGGTTAAATTCTTAGAAGGAGTGCAAACGTGCATGAGTTGTGGGTGGAGTCGAGACAACACTACTGCGATGCGAACCGTCCCGGTGCGAAGGAAGACTTCATGACTAGAGTGCGGAGTGACCGGAGAGACTGAACACAAGCTGAGAAAATGTTGATTTGCGTCTGACGATTAGATTGACGGATAACAATTTCAATTTCTCTGAAGTTAACAGCTATGAGTGAAACTGAAGAAAGTCGAGTAGGGCAAATTTCCCATGAGAGTACGGACAAATCACATCTGGTAAAAAATGGTCATGCCTTTCCAGGTATGAGTCTCAATTTATGTTTTTGCTTAAATGTTTCATCTTAGGTGGGAATAACTTAACGAATGATCTTCTTTTGTGTCTTATTTTCTAGAAACTTTTACCTCTTCCGTCCAAAAGGATAACCCAAATTTTTATAATTGGGCACCAACAGTCATTTACAAGCCTTGCTCGGAGGCGTATTCTCCCGAAACCTTGAAGCATATGAAAAACAGTGGACAAAATCGGCAGGATAGTTATGTCATGAACTTATGGAGAAACAATCGAAATGCTCCTTCAAGACCCAGCAACGGAATATGTCCATTTGGAAAATTTTTGTCTGTTTTTGCAGTTGTAATTCATATTTCTTAATTCTATTTCTACTGATCATATTTCAGTTTCTAAATGTCTATGCTTTGCAATGATTTAAGCTTAAATTGTCTACATTATATAGTGCGAGATTAGATTAATTTTGGATGTAAAAAGAATTTTGTATTGCTTTTTGTACTGCTTTTTGCACACAAACTAAAGGCCAACCAATCTTACCCTAAGGTGCAGCCCCCACCCCAACCTAATTTAAAGCCTTTATTTTAATTGCTAAATGCTTACTTGCTAAGTTTACTAACATTATTAATTTTTACTAATTTCAAAATCTAACCAACAGGTTTCATCACTTTGCTCTTTCATCGTAATGTTTTATCTGGTGATGGCACAATGTTGGAAGAAAGTTTCTTTACCGCACCATGAATTTCTTTCGGAAGGATTTTTACTTTTGGTTCAGAGCGCTGTCGTTGTTACATTTACGTCTTTTGTAGCCATGATAATACTATGCCACGGCCCGGTGTCTAAAAGACTTTACATTGGAGTAATAATAATAATTTTATTATGAAGTATATTCTACACCAATATTATGTTTGACGAGGTATTTTTGTTAATTTTTGTAGATTTTGATCGGGTTGATTTTCATGTGTATTACTGACCAAATATGGTTTTGGCATGAGATGTTACATGCCCATGATTATAATAGCTCGGGGAAAGAAGATGCTACATTTCGTAAAGAGCTTTCCAGCTATTTTGAACCGAATTTTAACGGAACTCAAACTATTGTCACTGTGCCATTATGGATGCATCAAATTCAAATTGCGGTAAGGATACTAACAATATTATAATATCTTCAAATGCTAATCCTGAGAATTAAATTAGTGGCTAACTTCGATACATTTATACGAATCTGGTATATTTATGTAATTGTTTGGCCCTTTCCTGATTATCTTCTTTTCCCTAGCACAAATGTTGCGGATCAAATGGACCTCAAGACTGGCTTTTCTTTTTAAATGGATATGATATTCCTGATTCTTGTTGCGTTACTCCAATAAAAGGATGTGGAATTGACTATTTTCTATCTGAAGAAATTAAACTGATGCCTAGCATTGATATTTTTATGAATGTAATGAGCAATAATATTTTTTAGAATTGACAGAATGGAAAAGGGTGTCCAGTGGTACAATATATTGAAACTGAATTATTTTTAGGGATGCGCGTCTTCCAAGTCCCGATTGCAGTTTTTGACCTATGGTGCTGTGACAGTGATTCAGTTCGCTAAATTTGCAGAGTCAATCATAATGCTATTTCTTTTTATTGTGTTAAATGCTTGTTGCAAGCAGGGCTTTGTCCAGAACGAAGAAAACGTGCCAACCCGTCTTTTTCAAGGACAGCGGAGGAAATTTAGCGATCCACTACATGTGAATGTGCACACAGGTGGCATTCAAGATATTTGATTACGACACTATGGAACTATTATTACAACTACTCATCTACATGACATGAAGATCCCGATGAACATCTTGGATTAATTTATTAATCTTTGAGAAGATTAATAAACTCTAGTGCTAATCCAATAGTAATAATTAACTAACAAAGATTCCCACATTCTCAGTGCCGCACTCTGGTTTTATCCGTGCCAAATGCCTAAATTTCATTAGCAATAGTATATTTCACTTTAAATGTACATGTATGTGAAATTATTGTCTACATAATATATTCCATAAATTGAAGGAGTTTTTCAATACTAAAATTATAAACCACAGAAGTATAAATATGATAATTTTAATATGTCTATTTACTACCTGCACTGAAGTTTATACTTCTGTGCAGTTAGTAGATAGACATATCAAAATTGCATGCGAGTTTACTCACTGCTAGAGTTCACTTTTATTTCTTCCTAAATATGTTGGATTCAATGTCATAATTTACAGTACAAATACAAAAACTTAACACTTTAAATTCGGGAGTCTTTTGGTATCGTTGATTTAAAGTAACCATATTTATTACTATATAGCTGACATTGCAGATTGATTGAATTAGATTAGGGAAATGTGGTTTGGGCTTTTAAAACAAACTAAACTAACTTGACGGTTGACAACTTGGAAAGCAATAAACTTCTTGAAACAAATAACACAAATAAATGAAAGTATCGCTTTAACTTATACACTATGAATAGTAAATTTTTGTTGGAAACACATTTTCCAACGATCACATTTTTGGGATATAGGAACCCCATTTTATTTATTTAATTTTCTCTTGGGTTGTATTGTAATTATGGAATTATTCGATAATAATTATTATCTTTAATACACCTAACTTGAATGTATAAACAACAATTGAAATCGTTTTAATCCTTTTTTGCATAAATTAATATAGACAAATTATAGGGGTATTATTGAAACTGGTACCTTGGGATCTACATCAGTTTTTAACTTAAATATAGTTGTCATTGGCGTAAGTATTTTATCGGTTGTCCGTTCATACATGGGTACGTCCCAACAGTTTGAGCTCTTACATTCCTGATAAAAAAAATACAAATTATAAGTCAAGCTATTTAATTTTCTTTCGTTCATTATGTTACATTAAAAATTAAAAATCTAAGTGAATTACCATCTTAGTTTCATGTGTCTGTTATGACCAGGTAGTTTCTGTTTGTCCCAGAAAGATTTGTAATAATGGTAAAGTGCAACTGGGTCTCTTTTGATATTATCCGGTGGTCCTATCGGCCGTTTTCGAACACCGTCTCCTAATAAAATAAGATGATTATGTTGTTGAAGATATTATATGTATAAATTATAAATGTTTGAATTGAACATATGTATACAACGATGTAAAATCAATAGTTTGTTTGCATATCTTACCTGAATCGGGATCAGTATCGTCAGACTCTGGCAGTATGTTTTCAAGAAGAGCTAAAAGTTCATCAGTATTAGGAGTGGAACCACTACTGGACTTCGGCAGAGAATGAAATGACGTTGAAGATATATTTTCCTTCTCTGTAACTGAACTCGGTTTGTTCTGAGCCCCCGGACTAATGTCCACTTTTCTGCGCACAATATTGGATGTACTGGTTAATGGAGAAATAGATTTTTTCTTTCTCTCCTTCGACTTGTCTGGAACATCTATAATGTCAATCATTAAGGTGAATTAGGTAAAGAAGTGTAGATGTCGAAGTAGAGGTGAAGTGTATGTAGGTCAGATATACAGATTGAGATATGGCCGATTTTAAACTATTTAAAAAGCTTGGACAAAACGATATTACAATAATGATGCGTACTTATTTTTTAAACGTCAACTAACCAATAGGAATAGGAACTTTAGAATCTACCACAACAGGTTCATTGTTCTCATTCCGCGTCATGGTGCGCCTATTCATCACAACATAGCTAGTTTTAGAAGGCACTTTCTCAATCTTTTCACGTTTGCCCTCGGAAAAAGAATGCCTCTGAGGTGACGTTTCAATGTGTGAATTTTTTCCATGAATATTCTCCTTTGATGTCACTTTAATTTGATTGCTCTTTTTAGGAGAATTTTCAATCCGATAGCACTCTTTAGGAGGCTTTTCAACACGACAACTTTCTTTAGACGACTTTAGTGAACGAGTATTTTCCTCAGTCTCACATAACTTTACAACCCGACTACTCTCTTTTGGTGATGAATACGATTTTGTTTTAGAAGCCTTAGGTACGAATTTAATAGACTGGCTGACGAGCTCTTCTGAATCTTCAATAGAGTTTTCCTCGTGTTCTAAGGGACTTTCAGCTGATGAATGAACTCCTTCATCCTCCTCTTCAAAATCTTCAAAAAGGTAATATTCCCCTTCGTCCGGAGAAGAAGTAGCAGAAGTAGTTGTTGTATCCAATCGGGTATCATCCGGTTCATGACCTAGTCTTTTGCGCCTACGCTTGCGATCTTCATGCTTAACTACACGTTTTAAATCTAAAAAAAATTTGTTCAGCATTCAGTATTCCGATAATTGTATATATTCAACCATTCCTAATTAAAATAATTCTAATAATGCCATTAAAAATAAAAGCATAATAATATAGATCTCTATATCTCTATGAAAAAATTGATTACCGTGAATAAAGGCATCAAGCTCACTCTCATTAACAGCATATCCTTGGTCATGAAGATAAGCCCTTATTTGGTCACGGGTAAATATTAACGGCATTTATAAAACCTAGAAGTTAAGTAAAAAAAACTGTTCTTAGGATTGCAATGACCCTGGATTGTGGATAGATAGAAACTTAAATAAATGGCTAGATTTAGACAGCGGGTTATCGTTGCCTCAATTGCCCCCGTTGCCCCTAATTTAGCCACTTAACCTATTATATTTGTCATTTGCTTCCCGTTACTATTTCTGCCTCTTTATTGACCTAACCTAATCTTTACTCTACATAAACATAAAGTGGGGCATGCGCATGGGATTCTTTCACTATTCTTGAATAAATGTTTGTATCTATGTCCGTAATATTTTGTAATTAATGAGTAAGGGTAATATTTTGTAATAGTGGATATCTGTATTTCGATGGACATCTAGTGTGTCTGAAGATTTTAAGTGAATTTGATGGCGGGATCCTTCGTACCATGAAGATATTCATCACTAAACACAGTACATCACTAAATACAGTGATGAATATCTACATGCTACCAAGGATCCCGCCATCAAATTCACTTAAAATCTTCAGACACACTAGATGTCCTTCGAAATACAGATATCCACTATTAATGAGCAAGGACTAGACTATCAGTACTGAGTCTAATCAACGGTTGATGAAATTCGGGCCAATGCGCAGTAGCTAGAAATTTACTGATTTCAACATTTTCAAGCACACTTTGTGTGCTAGGATTCAACTAGTTAAAAATAAGGATATTACTTGCTTGTTAGGCTTTAACAATAGAACAGTTTATTTTTTATTAGGTTAGGTCAAAAAAGAGGCAAAAATAGTGACTGGAGGCAATGGGGACAATATATTAAAGTAATAGGTTAAGTGGCAAAACGTGGGGCAACGGGGGAGGGGGCAACGGAGGCAATGGGGGCAACGGGGGCAATTGAGGCAACGATAACCCGCTGTCTAAATCCAGCCAAATAAATAATAAAAACTTCAAATAAGGACTAAAAATACCTTACCTTGACTATGTACTAATATCCTCTTTTCAGAAAGTTTTTCTTCGCAAACCATTCACAGCTAGTTATCCACTGACCACAAGTGAAATGAAACCGGAAGGAGGAACTGATAACAATAATAATATTATTGTTATGATTGTCAGAGTAAACTAAAGTAACCGTTGACCGATCAGCAGGCAAGGCAGGACACCGCCGCTCAACCAGCTTCAGTTATCATATCCACTAAAAATCTCAAAAACAAAAACAATAATAAACCGCAAAAACAAAAGTATAAAAAGCCGCGTCTTTTGAATATGGAATCCACTGTGGCGGAGTGGAGTGTAATTTTGTGATCATGCGGTGTGGTTCAAATTAGCGTGTCTCTTTTACGTCAACTTTTGGGTTCACTGTTTTTCCATCAAGGGGGATCAGGTGACAGAAAAACAATTTTTATCGATATTTTGTCGGTGTAGTTTTACTACCCTTTTTATTCATTACAAGGTGTGGTAGTCATCATCATTAGTCAGTGATTTTATTCACTCCGAAAACTAGCGACAAAACGTTCAGCTTCAAACAAGCATTCTTTCTTGAGTGTAATATTTTTCTGATTTAGTAAGACATTATTATAATATTATTTTTAATCATAATAATCATTATAATTTATGATATACATAATTAAGACTACGACTATAATTTCCTTATCTTTGATCTTAAACCTATGAATTCTCATGAATATTTCTTTGTAGTACAAAATTTTTAGTAGTATTTTATTGAATATTATATGAAGCAATTGCTGCCACATGTGATAAAGATAAATAACACTCGGTTTTTACGATTTAATGTTGTTTGTGTTCATAGGACCATGTTTCGCTCAGTGAATGCTGTGCTAAAGGCCCGGTTTCTTATTCGGAATACTGCCAGTTTGCACAATGCAAGCCGGATTAGTCAACGCTTATGTAATGTTTTCGTACAAAATGCCCAGGAGCAACGTACTGTGCATACGTCTTCTTCAAAGTAAGTGCTGAGATTATAAATATCAGTCAGATAATTCATTACTGCCTTAAATTAAAGGGCAGGTTATTCTACAGTTATGTTATTAAATGTTTCAGTATGAATAGTCAAGCTGACATTGATCGATCATTACATCGACTGGATAATGAAATAAGAAAATCTGGTCGTATAAACCGACATGAAATAGAGGAGATTCTTCAGGACATGAGGGATATGAGTAAGTTAATAGAAATATTAACCTATAACATTTCTTAATAATTTTAAGCAAATAAATTATTAAAGGTAATTAAGTAAAGTTGTTACATAAAAAATTGTATTTCGTTTTAAATACATCGTTATGTAATATTATTTCAGAAAAGGCTACTAGTAATCAAAGTTTAATGGTAATACGCTGTTGTGGGGAACTAGTTCCGGGTGAAACCCCTGCTAATCGTACAAAATTAGTGGAAGAAGTCTGGAAAACGTTTGAAAGTCTGAGTAAGAGTTCAGAAAAAATGCTTATTAGTTTAATACGTTAATAATCCCTTCACGATGATAAAGGTATGGTAATTTTAATTGATGGTTTTAGATGTACCCATGGACATTTCTCACTATAATGCTCTACTGAGAGTGTATTTAGAAAACGAGCATAAGTTTAACCCAACAGACTTTTTACAAATGTTGAGTAGCAAAGACATTGAGCCAAATCGAGTCACATATCAAAGACTAATTGGTCGGTATTGCCAAGATGGTGACATTGATGGAGCGTCCACAATTTTGCAACACATGAAAGAAAAACAATTACCAATAAATGAACATGTCTTCAATGCCTTAGTTCTTGGCCATGCTCAAGCAAAGTATGAAATAATAATTTCTTAATATTTTAAATATTTTTGAAATGATGTCTGCTAAATTAATTGTGATGTATATTTTTGTATATATTTTGTAAGCAAACAAGGTGTATTTAAAACAAAAGTAAATTAAATAAGAAAATATTTCAAACTTTTATTTACAGTGACATGGAAAGTGCAGAAGGTATTATATCTGTAATGAGACAAGCTGGACTGGAGCCCAATGACGACACTTACAGTACTCTTATGTGTGGTTACGCAAAGAAAGGAGACATAGAAAACATAGAAAGGATTGTCAAAGTATAAAAATTCTTTATTTTTTTGTTTATCTGTTGTTATGTTTGTGAATATTTTTTTGACATATGAATGTAAATATTGTTGTGTCATTTAGGATTGCACGGAGAAGGAAGTATTTTTGATCGATAAGGATTTTTTAAATGTGATATATGCCCTTGCCTCTTCTGGAAATGATCATTTAGTGGATCAAATTCTACCACATATGAAAAGACACTCGGGATATAATCAAGATGCTACTAATTTAATATTTCGTTTAGTTAATATTGGCAAAGAAGACCTTGCATACAAGTAAATAATAACGTCTTTGGCAATGTATTTAATAAGTGAATATTAATTTTGGCAATTTTGTACTTCATAATTTTTCACTTTCATTTCCTAGAATCCTAAAGACTATGGTCAGAGGTATGAGACAAGACGAATTTACTCCTTCTGGTACATTTTTCATTAAGCAAATGGTGCAGTCAGCAACGGTATGTTTGTTACTACAATTAACAAAAGCATATTAACGTCTTAGAACTGTTCTCTCCTAGAGAATAATGTTTTGAAATTGATTAAAATTTAACTCCCAGCCCACAGAGAAGCTTATTTACTTCTGCAAGGAAATGGAAAAAGAAGGACTAAACAGAAATGCTCTGTCACGAGCAACAGAATTTTCGTATTCTACTAAAAATTTTGATAAAACGGTTGACTTGCTTGAGGGTCTTCAACAATCTGGAATACCTATTCGCCAACATTTCTTTTGGCCTTTTTTTGCGTCCAGCAGCTCTGAAAATGGTATTTATCAAATACTCTAAAAATAAGAAACTGACCAAATTCCGATTAAGAAAGAATTAATATAATGCTATGTATGATCTTTTATTTTTTACTTTTTAATATTTCAGATATATCTGAAGGATTGAAATACATGACATATTTTGGGGTCACTCCAAGTGCAGAAACATTTAGAGATTATATCATTCCTGCTCGATTAGCAAAAAAATCGAAGAATGAATCAATTGAAACTGTTCTTCAACAATTGAGCGCTCAATCCATGGTTTCATTGAACAACGTTGGATTGTTTGCTATGCAGTATTTGGTACTTTCACATCAGTTAGATGCTGCTGCTAGTTTAGGTAGGAGCTAATTGTTTTAATTTAGTTAGTCAATCACCGTAATTATTGATAATTGCTTACATGGCCACATTACAGAAATTTTATGACATAATTAAAAGCGAATATAATAACAATAACAATAGTAAACTATAACGAAGATATCTAAGAATGTAAAATGTGCCACTTAAAATTATTTGTTAACTGATGATCATAATGTTATTTTATGGGCAATTTTAAAGCTAATATGTGCCATGGTTATTTTCAGCTCCGAAATATCGTCTGCGGCTTACTACTCCGTTTATAAGAAAAGGATTAGTGGAAGCCTATCTAAAGACGAGGAATACTAAAAGCTTTGTTCAAATCGTTGGACATTCTGGGTCAGTTTTATTATTTCATTGTGATTGAAATCGGTCATCAAAAATTCAATAACGTAGCCGTGAATATATTTCTATCAATATTCCAGAACCGAAGAAGATGCTAATGCTAGAGAATCTGTTGGATTGGTCGTTCTTGATTTACTGGACATAACTCGCTCAACTAAAGACAAAAACAAATATTTGTTACCGATGCTGAAAGAATTTTTGGCAGCTGGGTTAGGGTTGTCGAATAGTGGAGCCGAATTAATCCAAAATAGTTTAGGCGAAGAAATCAATGATGAGATCAGTAGTATTATTATTCAACTCACATCTCCGGATTTAAAAGTCAAGGTCGGAGCACCGCAGACACAGAGAAGGCAAGGAGAAACTCTTGCTTTGGATGAAATATCTACAGCAGAATTAGAACAATTATTAGAGCGATCTGTTAAAGCTGGCAACCCAAATAAATCTATTAAGAAAACTTTACTTTTTAATTATTGTCGGGAAAAACAAGTTGAAAAAGCAGAAACACTCAGAAAGGTTTGTACTATATTTAGTCTTTTTTAATGAGTCTGTCTGCAGATGTATTCTACAAATATGATTATCTGATTGAATACAGGAGTTGACGGCGGAAGGATTTGTTCTTCAAGTTGGCTTGAAAGCCCTCTTTCTTGACTTGTACTCTCAACAAGGCATGCTGGCTGAAGCTAAGGCAATGTATGCTGACATTGTGGAGTCTCTTGAAACTTCAATTGACTCTGGGAAAACGCTAAAATATGCACTTCTTCTCGCCACTCATGGGGAATATGAAGGCAATTTTCTACTTTTACTACATTAAAATATTATTTAAAAGTCAAGTAATTCTTAAGTAAGGATATATCCATTTCTGATGTTTTCATTTTAAATATTAGAGCATTTTAATTTATGCTTTACTGGTATCTAGTATTTGATGTAATTTTATTGTGATAACAATTATTGATAATGTAGAGTGTGCCAACGTACTTAAAAGTCAAAATGCATCCCGAGATGAACTAAGAAAATCGGCAGCCAACTCCCCATCCTCTGCCTTGAGTTGGAAGATACTAAATACTTTAGCGGACACAAAAGATGTGGACAAAGTTCAGGAAATGTTCAAGATACTGGTTGACAATGGATATGTTAACATTAGTAATGCTCTCTTGGGTCCTCTCATTAAAGTTCATTTAGTTAGGTAAGTGAAAAGCGTATATTCTTAGGAAACTTAATTTTCTTTTCATCTCCTGAGGCCCATGTCATGTTGTGGTCACTAACCACTAAATTCTTGAGGTCTTGTAGCCCTGGGTTCTGACTCCTGAGACTGGCAAATTATTTCATTCATTGGTTATATTTAACAGATGTAGTACCTCTATTTTATATTTAGAGATGACATGGAAGCAGCTCTTAGTGAATTTGAGAGGTGTGTCCAAGAGCATCACTGTGCGCCATGGAAGCAGGAACTATTTTGTCGGTTGATTAAAAGTGATGACGCCGATCGACTGCAGAAAGTTATGGATTTAAGCACGACTCTTCATGGAGAAGTTAACAGCTTGTACGATCTAGTGTTTGCATTCATCCAATGTGGCAAAGTTCGCCAGGCTAGAAAAATATTAGAGGTAAGGTATTAAAGTATTTATATACATTAATCAGTTAGTATTTATAAGCAATTTTTTTTTGTAGACACCTGGAATTCGAGCAAGAAACGATAAATTAGAAAATTCATGCAGAAAATTAATGGAAGAAGGCCGAATTGATGAATTAGAAAATTTGATCGATGTAACGCAAGACTTAATTGAAGTTGACAGAAATTCTATGTACTACTTTCTATTGCAAGCATATTGTAAGATTTCATATTTATATTTTGTTCATTAGTATCTGGAAATTGTAAAGTGTCAACTAGAAAAGTACAAATATTAATATATGATTCTGGATGTAGGTAATGCAAACAATGTCGAGAAGGCTGAAGGTATATGGACTCGACTCCAAGAGGAGAATATTCACCCGTCGTCGGAATTATTAAGTCACTTGGCAAATTTTTTACAAAAGAATAATAGACCCGTGCCGTTCATAGTGGATCCAGATAGTCCATCTGGCCCTACAGTAGAACACAGAGATGAAAATGTGAAAAAGTATCGTCAATTTCTTGAACGAAATGATATTGACAAAGCTCTTCAAATCAAGCAAAGGTTAGGGTGAAATCAGTTGTGGCTATTAATTTTATATTGGTTAAAAGTTGGTACTTATATTCTTTAGTTACAGATATTATACGCAATTATGATTAATAGAAAAACTGGTAACATGAGTTTTGTTCCCAAAATTGCATATTATGATTATTATGATTATGAATAATCTCATTGTTCGCAAATGTGGTTGTTGTGTCTTAATTACAGGTTAAAAAATTAATTTTCTTTCTTTATAACGTATAGAATGGATTCTAGTGGCAAGCAGTTAAATTACACTGATATAAGCTCCTTGATTGACAAAATGGCTCGGGCAGAAAGATTGGGAGAAGCTGCACGATTATCAGAAGAGTTATTAGACAGAGATATTCATCCACTCCCAAAAACATTGCGTCTGATTGTTGGAAAATTAGCTACTTCAGGAAACGTAGATGTGTTGACCCGTTTAGAGGATAAATTATCCCCTGTTAGTTATTATGTTTAGTATTTATGTTTTAAAGAAAGTAACTGAAAATGTAATTTGTAATTAATTGTGTATCTTTCCCTAATGCCTAGGATTTGAAGCGTAAGACATTATTCAGCAGTAGACTTTGTGCTGCTTATGCAATTGCAGGGAAGGGTCAAGAATATGTAGAAAAATATTTAAGAAAGCAAGTTGAAGCCCTTACAGGTGATGCAGAAAAAGATCGTGACATTATTATTCCAGTAGCATCAGCAATCCTTGATAAGTGCGAAGATCTATTACCAGAATGTAAGTTAATACTTTGACATTCAAAGTGATTAAAGTTGGCATTTGGTCTCAATTTCTCTTTAACGCATAAAATAAAACATTTATTGATTATGTTTATAGTTGAGCAACTAGCTACTATAAGTGCTGAAAGGGGCAACCTTAAAATGCACAATACTTTATGGATCCATGCTTTGATAAATAAAAACGTAGAAAAATCCAGAGAGCTGTTTGAATCGGTGAGTTACCTAATTTTTTAGACTATTCTTTGAATATGTAATAATAATTATAGTAAATCATAATATTTTGAATTTTTGGTAATTTCAGCAATTGAAGAATTCTTCAAACTTACTGTTCCGTGCGGTGATGAAGCATTGTTGGTTGTCGAAAGAGGTTGAAGTTGCTAAAGAACTAGATAGTCAAATACAATCATCTAAGGGTTTAAGCGACGCTACAAAAGGAGCTGTTACTTGCCTCGTAGTCGATACATTATGTATGCTGAGAGATAAAGCAAAGTTAAATTATCAAATTTAAATAGTGTAGAATTCTTCGAAGAATAATATTACTATTCATATTTTCATATAGGCTTAAACGATAAGCAGGAAGAAGCTTTAGAACATTTGAAAAAGTCTTTGGAGAAACTTTCTTTAGAAGTTATGAATCCGTCGAGTTTGACACGACTGAAAGAAAAGCTGCAAGCTGTTAATAAGCAATTTCCTTACCAAATACCACCGGTAAAACATATAGTTACTTTAATACTATAATATTAATATACCAAATAATTATTAGCCTTGTATTAAAATTGATTTGTTTTATGTTTCAGCGTCAGAGAAGACGACGTGATAATAATTCATCTAGTAGCAGTGACAGTGATAGTGATTAATGAATACCCAATTACTTACTTTTCCTGTTAATCATTATCAAAGTATGTCTAGTGAATTAAATATTCGAAACTGGCGTTTAAAAATGTACACTACCATTTGATTGCGGTTTATTATGTTAAATCTTAGATTTAAAATTCACCATAAAATATTTTATATGTTAACTTGAACCTGTCTTAATTTAGGTTAATATTTTTTAGAATTATAGTTAGCAGTTTAATAGTTCGTATTGCATTGCAAGCAGAAGTACAAGTGTAAACGCCTTAAACGCCAGTTTTCTCTAGTAGTCGTTGGCATGAATTTTAAGTGAGTTGAACTTTTGTAGTTTTTGTTAAGGACTAAGGTAACGATACGTTTACAATAAAAATATTGAAAACCCAGGATTATTTTGGTAACAAACGTAGTACTTTATTCCGCTTAAACATGCATATTATAAAAGAAACAACATTCATTGGCAAAATCACAAGAGAATCAACTTATAGGTAGTAAACTTGGCTTAGTTGGCAAATACAGAGCAAATTAAGAGGCGACTAACAATAATAGAGGAGTAAGGAAATAAATTCAAAAGAACCATTTCAGTCGTTGTAACATTTTGAGACAACAGCAGCCGCTAACTGTTCATCGAATGTTAGTTTCTTGATTGCACGGCTAGAGCAGTGGGCTGGGCCTTAACAAATGGGTTTGTAAATGTTTCAGACTCTAATCTAAAACGGAGACAGGACATGACTGGATTGCTAAATGCTACCCACTTTATTTTCACTTATTCTTGGAAGCTGCTTTTCTTTTGGTAGCCCTTCCACAGAATAGTCCGAAAATAAAAATTACTCCTACCAAAGTCATCGCAACGATAAGGAAGTAATTTCTGTGGGGGGATTCATTTACATGAGAATATAAATCTTGGATGGAATCTAATTTTAGGGCAGAGCCTGCAAGGTGAAACATCTCTTCCCGTTTCGACAAAAGGCTTTTGCATTTTTGAGTCAGTTTAGGGATCTTCCCTTCCTTCTCCACGTCCAGCTCGTTGAGAAGACAAGCTATCACTGCAAAACCAATTCCAAAGCAATTTTATGATTATTATCAATGTCGTTCTATGGGTCTATAACATCCCAAGAATGTACCTAGCATACAAGTAATTTCTCAAATTATCACAAACTTTTACATCTACTTTCTCCAGAATTTTCATTATGGCGCTAAAGGACTGAGAAAGTAAGATACATACTTATAATTAGCCCATATTAGCTATGGACTCTGGTATTGTATGTATTCCCCCGTATTTTATATACTTTTTACGTTGTTGCAAACAATTTTGAAAAACTTACGCCTTCCTTCTCCAGGAGGAATCCCGTCGCAAATTTTCATTAGATCAATGGCGCAAGCTCTGTTTAACAAAGGATCGACATGTATGTCTACTAAGGTAGACTGAATTAACTGAGCAACTTCTGCTTTGCAGATCACCGATTTTAGCTCTCCTCTCTGGAATAAACCTTTAAGACACTCTTCCACAGTACCTCCGTCACCTTCGTTGTCGCTTGATGGCTTGCAAGAATGGTCAATCTAAACACCAAAAGGAGGTATTTATTTGGCATGTGAGATTCCAAATGAAAACTGGAATTTTGTTGTGAAAGACGTACATCTTGTCTACAAGCAGCAAATAATGTAGTATCCAATCTGATATCTGTTTTGGCAGCATCTTCTATGATTCCTCCTATGTGCTCTTTACAAGAGAGTGACAACTGACTTTTAGAATTGACGAAATGCTTTTTTAGGCAAGAGATGATTCTTCCCTCTCCGGCTTGAATTCTGTTACAAAACTTAGGAATATCTAAGCGACAGGATTTTAAAAGATTCGGGTTGAGTCTTGAATCGGAATTTTGTTCGATTAAACGTCCCCTCACCACCTTACTGCATCTTTCGTCAAAGCCCTAAAAATTCATTTTGTCTTTACTTCTCCATAGATTTGGTTTATATAAATGACGTAACAAAGCTAACCTCTTCATTAATACTCTTCTTCAGACATAAAAGTAAATTTTCGGATTTGGACTCGCAAAACAACTTAATTTCATTTCCACATTCTCTTGTCAAGACAAAATCTAAACGAGAATCAATGCTGATTTCTTCTTCCACCTTGAAAATCGTTTTATGACATAATGGATTTGAAATTGCATTTTTATGTTGCCGAAGACATTCCAGGATTTTTCCTCCGCCTTTTGGGACATCCGAGCAGTATTGTTGTACATACTCACTGTGTAAAAATAGTTTGGCATTAATGACATGGACAATAATTTGTCAATGCGAAAAAATAATTTAAGCAACTAACCTACAAACCGAATATACAGAATTCGGGTCGCCTTTGTCACTTTCAATCTGCAGCTTTGACATAACTAAATATCTAACTTGCTTCCGACATCCTTTTGTTACTCTAGGAGTGCTTTCAGTTACAATGTCCGTTCGAATTATCTCACTCAAGCAGGAGACGAGCTACATTAGAAAATACAAATAAAAATCTTAAATCTATCTGATCCAAATTTTCTTTCCTTCTGTAAAGTACCTTTCCTGCAGTTATTGGTCGTTCGTTATTACAATATCTAATAACATGCTCATGACACTGCGCTTTAAACTTTGGACTGAAACGGATATCCTTCAATCTAAGGAGTTGCATGTGCTCTACACTCGCCCGACATTTTTTATTCTTCATTTCCGGCTTATTGTCAATGAGACATTCCAAAATATCTTCTTCTGCGGACTTATCATCAGCACATTTTCGTTCCACAAGATCTCGACAATACTTCCAAATGTAAGGGTCTATTGTAGGATTTTTCATTTCATCCTAAAAACAAAACAATAATAAAATCTATATATTTTAGCACGCTGGTTAAGAAATGTATAGCAGGCTCATAAATGGTGCAAATACCTGTGTAAAATTAGCAACCACACTTCGGCAAGCAGGGCCGAGATCATTGAGATTTTCTTGAAGACATCTTAACTCTTCTCCATCTTTAGTTTTGTCAGAACAAGTATCGGATAGTTCTATGAGGCATGCATCCTCTATCTCTGGCATAAGTCGTACAGATATAGCTCTTTGTCTCATCGACTCTTTCACTCTTCGTGCACATTCATTGCTAATCTAATTTTTTAAAGTATTTTTCTGAATTAAAAAGACGGTACTTAAAATTACAACTAACATCTATCAAATAAGTGAATCTTACAATTTAAAAGTATTGTTATAAAATAACCAAACTATAGGGTTTAATGGGTTTAATAGAATACCTTTCTGGGCTGATCTGCATTACCATCGATATTTCGAAAGAGACATGAAAATACCAGAGGACCCCTATTTGGTTCCATATTAACAGGCGAATCTGCCCAATCAGCTCTAGCTCCACATAAATCTTTAGCATCCTTACTGCATGCTTCGTATAAAAGTGAATCCATGGGAAAATTCCTTGCTACGAAATATTGAATTTGCAACAACGTAGTTTCACATTCGTCGGTCATGACACTAGAATCTGTCCCTGTACTGGGATCACTGGCTAAAATGTTCATAAGGCAATCGAGAATTCGGCTGGGGCTAAGTTTCGCACAAGCGGAACGATCAACAACTTGCTGACAATTTTGCTGAAGGACTGGATCAACTCGCCAATCTCCAGAAATATCCGTAACTTTCAGTAAAGTTTCCAACTAATGTAATGCAAAAACAACAAACATTATCTTCCAATAAAAACTATCACACTATTTCTCTTTAAAGCTAATTTACTAAGAAAATTATTACATTGGCTCGGCAATTATCAGTAACTCTTTCGTTTTCATCTCGACTTTGAGCATGTTCCATGAGACAATGTATAGTTTTTCCATTAAGACCTCTATTAGGACAGAATTTTGCACGATCAGTAGAGCAGGCTGTTAATAATTCTGGGGTAACTTTAAAATCCTGCATCAAGGCTTTACGGTGCTGTCTCATTTCTTCTACGCAATCCCCATTAATTTCATTCCCAGTATGGGCAGCATTTTCAAGACATAAAAGAATCTGTGATAGTCGAACATGTTTGTCCGCCGTGCCACTAGCTTCCCTTCGACATCTAAGATACAGAAAGCCATGTACATGTACACTGTTTTAATATTTAGTCCACTACATATCTCTCACTTTCATAAATCATTGTACCTGAATTTTTTTATTTCATTTTTGCAAGAGTAAACAATTCCACTAGCCCTAAAATATTAGATTAAAAAATTAACTTGTGAGATGTCATATACACTTTTATTTATTTATATTTCATGCTTAGTTTGTAATAAAAAGTCTTACCTATAGTCTTGCCATCCAAGACGTTGCCTTCTATAAATTTGTTCTCGGCAATCAGTACTCATCTCAACTTCTTGTTTATGCTTCAACAAACATTTGTAAACCCTACCGTTACCGGCAGTCACTCTGGAACAAAACCTATGAAACATAGTTGCTTGAAAATCATATGTCAACGGAGTTTGAAGATACATTTATTACGTTTTTTAACATTAAACATGTATAATAATATTGTTGATCAGAAATAGCATTACTTCTCCCTATCGTTCCGACAAGCAAAAAACAAAGCCCTATCGAGATGGAAGTCGTCCACTTGCAGCTCAGCTATCCGAAGGATTTCGACAGCACATTCATCTTTCAGTTCTTGAATTTTGTTAGAGAGACATTCAATTGTTTTTCCTTGAGAATGTGGAAGCTACAAAAAAGTAAACCATTTCTTAATCGAGCATTTTCAAACTCAATAATTAACTTAATTTATTACATAGTTATAATTTTTTTCTGATATATGGGACTTGTAAGAAAGATAAGAACGAAATCTGACGGTTGCAAAAATTGCATTTGTATAGGTCACAAACAGTAAAATAAAAAATCAATCAAATGCGTGAATTGTAAATTGTATTTGTACCTTTTGCACATCTTTTGTGACATCGTTTCTGCCACACTTAAATTTATCAATATCATATGTGCATTTTGTAGCAAATCTTTCTATCATTTCGTAATCAGCGAAAATAACTCCTTCTAATCGGGTAATCCAACTGAGACATTTTTCTCTGAAAATCGACAGAAGAAAAAGCATACCAATAATGTATAGTGATCGTATGCCAATAATTATCTCGTTAGCATTAAACATGATTTTAGAAGCGAAGATATCTCTTCCTTATCTATACCCTTTGATATAAAACATAATATCTTACTTCACAACTTTGTCCTTGTTTTCAATTAAGCAATTAACAAGATTAGAACCTTCCTGCTGTCTCGTATCCCAACAAGTAGTTTGCTTAAACTCTTCTTCGCAGTCAGAGCTTGATAACTTAAGAAATCCTGCATTTTCAGTTATTTCTTTTCTGTATAGCCAAAGGACCTTTAAAAAAGAGTAAACTTTTTATTAGCTATTTTTAATAATTTATTTACTTCACCTATGCACATTTATATTTCACTATATGCTATGAATTAGTTGCAACTTCACAAACTAATAAAATAGATATTTACTTACATGATTGCAGGCATCGGATACTTCGTCAACACCGTTTCTCTGTGGCATTATGTAAAAATTAATTTTAAAGCAAAGTGATAGAAATGTACTATTATTTATTATTTTACAGTAATATACGCATTTGTGATACGATTTCTTACTTTTTGGTTCAAAATACACTCAAGAGCGTCCAAATCGGCAAGATTTTCGGGGTTTTTACCACATATTCTTGTAAGATCCCCTTGACAAGCAGAATTAGAAGATACCTTAGTATGTTTAGTATTTTGCCCGTCATACTTGGCAATGGCATTTATTTCTTTAGGAGAATCAACTTCATTACTCCCACCGGTGTTTAAAGAAAGGGTCAGTTGAGGTGACAGGAAGTTTATAGCAAAGAAGATGTAGATGTTCCTCCCACAAAACATTTTCACAACTTAACCGACTAGACTAGTAGAATCTTATAAATATGAACAGTACATCCAAGAATTCACTAATTAGTAGACATAAATCTAACAAAAATTGATAATGAATGAATAAAACTTAATGCTTTTTAAAGCATTAACAAAGTTTACATACACAAAAACTAATAGATAGGTATATTAACCATCTGGCTCTATTAAATTGACAGGTACAATCTTTCCTCCTGTTTAAAAAGTAAAATATTTATATCGTAAAGATTTCTATTGTCCTATGTTGGGTAACTAACTGTCAGCTACTCACAGGGGATGCTAAAGAAAGTACTGAAAGGAATATATTTAACTGCAGTTCGTTTAACTAAATGCTATATTATACGCACAATATTATATTTAGAATACTTCCTTAAAGAGTATCAAGTAGTCCCAGTTATC
The DNA here is from genome assembly GCA_020055645.1 of Tomocerus qinae. Lineage (NCBI taxonomy): Eukaryota > Metazoa > Arthropoda > Collembola > Entomobryomorpha > Tomoceridae > Tomocerus > Tomocerus qinae. The sequence continues at coordinate 13,701,223 of CM034547.1, read as the reverse complement.
TCCTGTGGTTGAAAACTCATGTTATGTTCTTTAACTAAGTGTTTCTTTGAGGACAACCCAATGTGGAACTGACAAATCTAGCTAATTACAATTACGTAACTGCTGCTAATGGTAAATGATAAAAATGATGAGAAAATTTAAAACATCTTTTTGTCTCTATTGTATTTTCTCATTTGACTTTTCCCGTCTCCATAAAGGATATCTCCACGCAGAACACGTCACTGAGATCTCTTCTATTACTTCCAGATCAATTTCTACTCATCCGCCTCCGCCGCCGATCCGAATCCGATAGAATCTGAATCGAACAAAAAGAATTTTATATAGCTGACTGAATACACTTCACATTTTTAAGACATGATGCATTGCCAAATGATACTGAGGCAAGAATCTGAGGATTTGGTTGATATTTTTATGATTCAATTTTGTATTTGTAACATAAAGATACATAACCTTGCATCATCATAAGTTGCATCGTACAGTCCGGTCATCCGTACCTAACCTATATGCTTGCTAATTGCTAAGACATCTTTGCATTCATTGCATATTGCATTGGTACATCGTACCCTGACTTATTTAGCGAGTTATATTCTATAGATAAACTACGATATTTTGTTCAGATTCAGTTAGCTCATCAGCTAAGATCAGGGGTAAGAGGATATGCCAGATATGCCACAGGTAGATATGAAGAAAGGTGAATGGAAGATGTGAATTATTGGTAATCATAATCATGAGTAGAAAGATACGTCTTTTAAAAATCTTTCAAGTCTTGGGAAAGTGTAAATTGTAAATACGTTTAATTCAAAGTTTGTAATAACTATTACATACAGAATAGCAACATTGGATAGCACCATATTTATTTAGGATATTATAAAGGGAAATACTTTGAACTCTGGTCAGTTGTATACAAATTAATTACTTCTTAGATTTTTTCTGAAAATTATATGAACATATTAAAAGTAGCTTCAGCAAGGACCTCATGGTGAGGGTACACCACAAAGGCAGTTGCACTCCTTCCAAATTGCCTTAAAGTTGCTCCCTGGATTTGAAAATCTTGATGAAACATTGTGGGCCGCATTTCCAAATCTAATATATCTACAAGATCTTCTCCGGTCTGAAATGCTTTAACAAAGGGGGCGCACCCTATGGTGATATGTGCTCTAGAATCAGTTGGGTGGAAGTCTTCCTTCTGACGAACTAAAGTTATTCCTGCGTAAGATTTGTGTATATCGGATTTGCATTTCGGATCTTTTCCCCAATCTTCTGTCATTTCCAATGCGTTCAATTTTGCTACTTCGTCCCACCTAAAATCATATTTGTGAGATATGGATTCCTTTACAGATTGTCTCGCACATGTATCCGAAATCTTCCGTTCATCAAAAAGGGCTTTCTGGGCTGTTGTGAGTTTTACCCTGAATCCAAAAGTCTTTTCGGTAATAAATAACCCAACAATATGTAACTTAAATGTATTTCCAACGAAGTGTTGGACGTTTTCTTGGTATGGTGAACATTGTTGGCGATCACAAAACTTTGCTGTTACATGATATTCCAGTTTATCATCGGGTTTTCGTTTGCCGGGTTTTTTGTATAGCTGCAATGGATCTAGCAATTACATACAATAATGTAGGTCAAATTAAGACGGAAAGCTAAAATACTCCAGTAAAGTGGTTGGGATTTTGGAACCTTGGATTTTGTGGGCAGATAACAGCGATTGAATAAATCGTTCGAACTGGTTAACAAGAAGACACTCTGTTAAGAAATTGTGTGCGATTGTCTTCAATAATAGCGAAACTTCAGGATTGAAAAACCATGCATAATACAAAACATGCCTAGGTACCTCTGTGTCCTGGATATCCTGTAAAAATTAAAATAAAATGCAATATCCTTCGAATAATAAAGGTATATAATAAAATATTGCCCCAACAATTTTAGATCATGTAATATATATATATTTATATATATATAACTTTAAGAGTAGCACACGGGAGACGAAAACTTACGTTAGAACCGATTTTTAGGTTTTGAAACACATCTGAGAGGCTTTCGTCCTGCAATGGGTTTTCTTTGCTTTTTGACTTTCTCCCCTTTTTACTAATTTGGCGAGATTTTCTATGACCCTGCCTTTGGTCTTCAACTTTACAAGTACATATCTTACTGGACGAAGTTTTGTTTCCCATGGTGTAAGTCGTCTCAGTATGGGGAAAGCATACCAGACACCTAATTTCTTCTGGAGGCGAGATCAAATAAGTTTGGTGATCTTGTTTAACTCTGCCATACCCTAGAGTTTCAGATGCTCGTTCTTTAGAAATCTTTACAATATCTGAGGAATCTCCTGATTGATTAATTTCTATTCTTTGATGCAGTTCGTTATTGTTCTCCTTGATTTCCGGTAAACCTGTGAAGGTAAACATATTGGTTATGGTTATAACGATTTAAAATTAGGATAAGAACCTATATTATCTTTAATTCTCGGCTACTTTATCCACAATAACAGAAAATCTTCGTTTCTGGTTCTAAGTAATCTTTTCTAATGCAATCTTATTCAGTATCGATAGCAGAGCAGCAGCATACTACATTAACTACGTCATACATACGTTTTCTTAACCATCTTAATTTTTTATTTCTGATACGTTGTAATGTCGTCATTTTCATGATGCAATGTGCAACAAAGATTGAATATTATGCATATGGGATAAGGTAAGAGGTACTTACAAGAGATTGAGATAACTCAGATATTTAAGTACAATGTAGAATACAAATTGTAAACATCACCTGGAAAAGTAGAGTATAATTTTGTTTTGATTCCGTTAGTCTCAAATCCAAACGATGAGGAAGTGGCATGACCTTGCTTTTGCGTTGCATGCAAATTATGACTGTGATAATATTTTTCTGCAACTCTGCTGCTTCCTCCTGAATCTCCAGCTCCAGCTGATCGTTGGGGAAAATGGAGATTATATCTCCCGCTAGTTCCTGAATCCATAAGGTCTCTGGGGTCCGCCAAAGGAATCATAAGTTTCAAAACCTTCTTGAATTTGATCCAGATATATAGAGGTGGCTTGGGACTCCAACTTTCTTAGGCACCGTTTGCTGCACTCTGACTCTGACCCAAGGAAGATAGATATAGGTAATAGGTTAACCAGATAGTCCAGAATCAAAATCTGTGATATCCATTTGTTTCGATTTTTCGATAGAGGTAAGCTGTTTTTAACTTTAATTATTTGTCTATAGCTGATAGCTAAGACTAAGATATTTGGATTTTATCGGGCAAGTATCTTCATTCTAATAGAGGTTTCCCACAATTGGTGACCGGTCACTAAATTAACATGAATAGGTATTGAAATGACTACAGTACCTGCCTGTATTATCCTGGAATTGTGGGAAACGTCTATTTAATGTTGTTCTTGAAATCTTGGTTTTGCATTTAAATTAGGAAAATATTTTTTTAAACAACAACAGAAGTAAAACAAATTAAAAACGCAGTTCAAAAATAGTGTGAAAAATGTTTGATATAATATGTTAATTTTGAATAATGTGTACAACACTGTTTACAATAAAAATACAAAATAACCCATCTTGACCGTTGTCAATCCTAAGCTGAAATTTTCTCTTTGGTGAAAGTATTATACGGCATTATCGAGTTACAAGGGACGTAACTTTCACTTTCTGTGAGGAAACCTAAAGTAATAATAGAGGATATATTTATATTCATATAAAGAGGTTTAAGTTTTAAGACACTTTCTCTGTCCTTTAAAAGTGAACTTTTATGTTTAATCCATTGAGTTGTGAACGAATAGTGAAAGTTTCATTTACATGTTACATGGCGAAAGGAAAGGAAAGCTAATTCTAAGGTTCTAGTTGAACAAGTTTTCTGTTATGATTGGCATCAAAGCCTAGGAAAATGCTGGAACTGGACGAAACTGCAGTAAACGATAGTTATCAATCTGAACAATGGTGGGATCCTATTTTATCGGGAAATGGCCAAAATACTGACTTGTCGACACACTTATGTCATGTATCTGCAGACCTTACCTACTCAGATTGGTTTCAGAATTTCTTGTTGAAGAACAGGCCTTGTTTATTCACTGAAGAAACTACCAAGGATTGGCCATCCAGAACTGATTTCGTTAATAGCAAAATAGAACATTCAAACTCTTCTAAGCATGAAGATCCACAAATTAATTTTGAATTCTTAAAAGATATCTTTGGTAAGTCATAGCTGCTAAATACATTGCAACTTATATAAGTTTATACTTCTACTAGTTGAGTCCTAGCACATAAAGTGTGCTAGAAAATGTTGAAATCAGTTAATTTCTAGCGACTGCGCATTGGCCCGAATTTCATAGACCGTTGATTGGACTCAGTACTGATAGTCTAGTCCTTGCTCATTAATTACAAAATATTACGGACATAATCATTTATTCAAGAATAGTGAAAGAATTCCATGCGCATGTCTCACTTTACGTTTATGTAGAGTAAAGATCGATCTTGAAATGTAAACAAAACGAATGGTCTTTTGATAATCTCATAAGATTCTATTAAGTCTCACAAAACTCTTGTTATAGGTCTCCACACAGTTAAATGTATTTTTAGCTAATAATGCAATGGGGGAGAGGAATTTTCATGTATAGAAACTTTTAATATGGGCATATGAGTTATGAGTTTTGAATTGTGTATAAAATATAGTATTGGCAAACTGAAACTGCTTTGCCAATTACGGTATTTTTGTTTGTTTGTGCTTATCTATAATATACCCACTTTCACTGCATACGTGCGTGCGTGCAATAACGTATTGCTGTTTATCAAGGAGATGTATACGTCCCTGTCACCAATTGTAAAGATGAATCGGTTGTCGAATATGGAGGTGGAAAAACAGAAATGATGACTGTAAGAAAGTTTGTGGACTATTGGGAACGTTATGTAAATGAGGGCTATCCTTCACATATGCCTTGCTTATACTTAAAGGTAAGCTTTTATTTAAAGTATGTAAAACCCATGCATGTGGCTATAATGTACTATCACTTATCACATCACTAATACCCTAAACCCTAACCCGTAGCTGTTTCAAATATTGGTGAAAAATTAAAGTGTAACTTTATTTATGTTTTGATGTATAAAATATGGTACTTACAGAGTGTCTATATTAAGTATATATTGTATACTCAGGGTGAGGATAACATTGACCACCTAGTCTCTAATTTGGTATTTTTAATTATATTATTGTAAAATACAGTGAATAGAATAGGCAGATTTCGGAAAATGCTTTATAAAACTATGAAAGTGGGGATTTTTTCCAGCTTAGCTTTGGAAATGAAAACCGGGTCGGGGGTAGATAATGGTGTTACTGGTATATATACCCTGTACAAATACAATATTATACATTTTGGTTTTTAATTGAAACAATGTAACACAAGCACGTATCCAGGAATTTGGCCTAGGGGGGCACACCAAAATATATTTGCAAAATGATGGCATATTCGCGCGAAGCGCGAAAATTTTTTGGATTTTTAACCTTTTTTGACAAAAAAATCGCCTTTTTTTGGAAGCTTAGGGGGGCCCGGACCCCCCGGCCCCCCCTCTGGATACGTGCATGATGTAACAAACAAGCATTAAATAATCTTATCTTTAAGTTGAGGTTGTCCTCGCTCCTCGTTTAATTACACAGTGATTATGCCGTAATCTCTAACCTGGAAAGGATGCTTGTCAATAAGTCAAAAGTTAATTTATAGTTATATCTATCATTAAAGAGATTACCTACAAGGAATTGAAATAGAAATAAGCTTTATATAGATAGAATATGTAATGCTGTTATTCACAAATTGTTATTAATATTTCCAATATTACTTGCAAAGCAATTCATTTCCTTCTTCATATAAAAGCATTCTAAATTGTGCTGAAATAGCTCTATTTTGCAATGTAGCAATGTGCAAATTATTTGCGCTTAGTCATTAGTTGTGCAATTTGGTTGAGGTCTATCTCTATTATTTGCATAATATAATTAAATTACGTGTTCCTTGGCCTTACAGAAAGAAATGTTATTTATCGATAAAATTGTTTGGTATGTGTAAAAAATGGATTATAATAAATTGTTCATTTGGACCAAATCAGCATAATTTTATTTTGTACATTTTTCTTTCAACAGGATTGGCATATTGTGAAAGATTCAGCAAAATACATAGCTTACAACACTCCTAAGTATTTCCTGTCTGATTGGTTAAATGAAGCTTGGGATGACAAGAAAGAAGACGATTTCCGGTTTGCCTACCTTGGCCCTAAAGATACATGGTATGTGCTTATGCAAATTTTCAATAAACGTACTAATACTAGTTTATAGTTGCTTTTCTATGTGCATATTACTTTATAGACAAACTATTGTGCATCATTTCATAGGACACCATTCCATTGTGATGTTTACGGGTCTTTCAGCTGGTCTGCTAATGTAGTCGGAACAAAAAAATGGTATATTTACCCTCCAGGAAAAGAAAACCTTTTTAAAGGAACAAACGGTGATGTTAAATTTGATTATGAGCAACCAGGGAAGAAAGATGTTGATTATTTTGAAGTAATTCAAGAAAGTGGACAGATTATATTTGTCCCTTCTGGATGGCATCATATAGTGTGGAATTTGGTAATCATAAATATTTTTTTTGAAATGATGATACCCTGTTTGTATACTTATTTTGACATTTTTTCTTTCAGACGGATGTAATTTCAATAAATCACAACTGGATGAACGGTGCAAATATTGTGTACCTTTGGATTATGCTAACTAAAGCTCTTACCGATGTCAAAAATGAAATTAAGGATCTAAGCGATATACCGGAATTTAATGAGCAATGTCAATTGATTTTAAAGGCAAATCATGGAATGGACTACGAGATGTTCTTTGATATTATTTCTTTGATAAAGGCCAAACGCCAAAAAGTGGCTTCAGATGATCTGTTAGGTCCCAATCATGTACAATTTGATCTCGCAGCTATAGAAAATGTTGTCAAAAATTATATCTTAAAAGATGGTGATGCTCTTTCTATTCTTTATGAAAAGAGGAAGTGGCCTTCGCTTCTAGAATAATCGAAGGTGGTGAGCTAAAGACAAAGAAGCTGAAATGGACAAGAAAAGTAGTATCGAAGTTACTATATTAATTTCTATTTGCCTTGTCATGGTAACAATGAATCAAATAGTTATGCAAATATCGAGGACCAATGAGAAACTCGGAAACGAAAACCGAGTTTTCTTGGTAAGTGGATTGAGAAAATTTAGTCAGTTCAGTCTCAACTTTCGTCACAATAACACCTATAACATCAGTCACCTCTCGCTCAAAAATCCAAACCATATTTTCCCATTTTCAAAATTTACAAGTTTTAATTTACTATCCCGAAGATGCCTTGCGGAGGATCTAGCGCGGTAAGCACTTTTTAATCATTATTTTAGTTTAATTGCATTAAAATCTATCGAAAATCAAAAATTTCAACGGTTTTCATTGAGATGCGATTGCTGGCGTTATTATTTCGGAGCGGTCATTGTTGTCATGTTTCATTATTTTTATTTTGTCTAATGTATCCATGGATTTATATATTTTTAGAACAATGACTGCATGTGTCAACTGATGCAGGACTGCTGCTACAAAAAGCTCTGCTGTAACACCCGAAAACCTGTCTGCTACAAACCATTCGTTCCATCCTATGAAAGAGTAAGTTATCGTTATCATTAAATTGTGATCGGAAAGTTCTATATAAGTTTATTCTAGATAGATTGTAATGTACATAATTTCATTTAAAGTGTGAGGAGGAGACTAAAATGGGAAAACTTCTTGGATTTGACTATCAGCGCCGTTGGTTTTGCGAGCGTAATGTCTGGATGTGTCAAGTCTATGGTCAATGCGGAGGTGGACGTTGCTGTTGATTCTGGACCAGTCTCCTCTCTACTCACATCTAATAATTTCAAATTCCATCTTAGCAACTGGAATGTAGTGGTAAGTATTTTTGGTATGATTCAGATTAGATTCAAATCAAATTTCTGATCATTTAGATCATTTATTATGATTTCGGCCAAACAATTTTGGTAGCCATTTTCTGTTGTAATATTGAGAGATGTGATTATTAATTTAGTAATTTTCTTTACAGGTATGATTAGACTGATTGACCTACCTGCAACATCATGAAAATCAGTAGTCAACAAATTCTATCATTATGGACATCATGGCTCCGAGGGATAACTATAAAATACACATTAAATCTATTTTAAAAAATTGCACTATCCTACTACTATTCCCAAACAATACTCTATGTAAATTTACATCTTAAATCGGAATTTTATTGTAATTGAGAACTTCTGTCGTCAATAAAATCAATCTTATTCCGAAAGTATCGTTTTTCAGTTGTCATTTATTTTTATCTTTCGTTTAGCTGTCTTTATTTATTAGTACCCAGTTTTGAAATAACACTATACTTTATAAACACATTTATCATCATAATAATATCGCAGTTTTCTATATTTTTTATAGCGGCCACTGGCAAGGATTAAAAGTACTCTTGCACTTGCTTTATTCATTATACGAAATATTTCATGTACAAATATAATTAAAACTCTTTTAAGTCCTGTAGATTGGTAAATCATCTATACTTTACAACAAATAAATCGAAAACGATCAAACCAAGCCGTAATGGATTTGTCATCGTTTGATGCTCCGTTAACTTGTTTTTCCTGAATGAAATTTAGGAACAGGTTCTCATATTTCGCAAAAATGGGTTTCATTTCACTCTCGGGAATGTTCGGATTCATGATGGAATATATATTAGCCTTGGACACTTGTCTGAACAGTTTGTTGAAATCTGACAAGGAAAATGTCCACTTCCTAATGTCAGTTTCCGAGCATAGAATTTTCATGCCGCTCTCGAGGAATAAATCTGTGAAAAGTTTCAGTTGGTGGTCCCTCGGGATCCATTTGACATGATCCTCTCTCTCCTTAAACTTCTCAGTTTCTGATTCTTTGAAGAATAAAATGGCCGGAATATTGACGCAAGAAAAACCACCTGTATGAAGCAGTCGACTAATATTCATCAGTGCATTTTTCTTTCCGCGGACCAAGTGAAGAGTGTAACTGGAGAAAACGAGATCAACTGTCCCTTCCAGTTTCCTAATCCGCTCATCCAATTCATGCCAAGGAACACCGAAATCTTGTAAGAGATAATTGATAGTCTTATCATCCCTATACTTTTGTGAAGCGAAGTCAATCATTTCCTCACTAATATCGCAAGCGACAATTTTCTGGGGGGTGAAATTGTTAGAAAGCAAATTAGTAATTTTCCCGCTGCCACAGCCAATTTCAAAAATTACATCCGTCCTAAAATTAAAATAGATACCATTATTCCTTTCATTATATCAATTTCATTTGCGTGTAATGCGGTTATGTATCTGTATCATAATAATAATTTTAAGAATTTATAAAGTAATGGATTCGTCCCAATAAACTGAATATAGAGATACATGTATGTATATATTATGTAAGTGAAATAAGGCTTTGTTTGACAACCTTTTCAGAAATCTATAGCTCATCTTATGCAAGAGTCTTCTACGCAGAAAAATGAAGGTTTTTACCTTTTCTCCTATCGAAACAACAACAGTTTACAACTATTAATTTACAAGGGCAGGGGAATATGTCCCCTGCACCTGTAAAAACTAAGATCCCTATATAGTCACCACGTACCAACGTTTATTGTTGTGTTTTGTATTCTAAGTCTTATCTTTTTTTCTCTGTAACTTACTTTAAAATACCGACAATTGGTACAATAATTAAAAATAAAGATAAACATATACAAGACGTGATAAACATATTATATTCGTTCCATTTCCATCCAGTAGTAAAGTAGTCCGAATGACAGAAAGAAACTGAAACAGTATTGTTTTTCAAAACTTAGAGAGTAAAAACATTTTTTTATTAGTCGCATTCAGTTTCAGTATTTCCGAGGGGGTATTACTTGATTTCCCTCCTTGATATTTCCGTAATGAGCTCATTGGCATCTTCGAAGGAAATGAAATTGGTCGAGTCGTAGTCGGCAGGGTTCCAAATACCCTTGATAGTATTCTGTAAATGATTAAAATTGTGTAACAAAAATGTATTAATTAAAACCAAATTTCTGAAAGCGTAAATATATATATTCTCTCACAGTGTCTCTTGCGTGTGCAATTGTCACAATCTCCTTATTTGACGTTATATTCATTTTCGAAATTGGTTTGTTGTATTGTATAGTAAAAATCTAAATATTCATAAACTAGAGGAATAATTTAATGAAATGTGATGATGAATATTAGACTAAAGTTTATCCAAATCAGTAGCTAGAGTCATGCAATTTACAAACTTTGCTTTTTTAATGCTTCTTATTAGTTCTTATGCCAGGTGTGAGGCCCCATTTCTTTAGTGTACAAATTGGTCCCAGTAAATCGGTCTTTCGAGTTTCGAGTCAAACGTAAACTGATCTTGCTAAAAACCAACTGGTCTTAAAAGTAAAGTGGTCTTAGTTAATTACCTATCTTCCTACGATAGTAAACTATAATAATATATATGTTCTTGCTCTCCGGTGAAAGTAAACCGGTCTTCGTCAATTACCAACTGGCCTTTCCGTGAGAAAGTAAACTAGAGGGAGGACCAGTTGGTATTTGTTTAAGACCAGTTTACTTTCTACCCAAAAGACCAGTTTACTAGAACCAATTTACGTAGAACCATTCATATCATAATTCATAATGAACTATTCGTATGAACCCTCGTATATGAACCGTATGAACTCGTTTCGTAATCTGTCTTCTGACAGATTACCCAAAGGAAGGTACGTCATACGCCAGAAGGTACGTCATACGCCGGAAGGTAGGTTTTTGGACTTTTAGCGGCTAATAATGCCGTATTTTATAATGCAATATTGCAGAGTGTGTGATACAGGAAAGCGAATGCTAAACTCAAAATTCCCATTCCCACATGCACATGCACCTCATCACGTCATCACAGATTTAATGACTATGCGTTTATCAAAAAGTGTAAATGTGAATTGCATTGTGAGAGAATTGGGTTCTTCTCAATTGAAATAAATAAAATAAAAACAAAAAACTAAATCACTTTTCGCCAATGGCTATCAAGCTTCAAAAATCGAGGGTTATTTAGCCTCTTCTACTCAAGTTACTTAAACTTGACTTTTTGCGGAAGTTTGGCGAAATCTGGTTGAAAATTATGTATTTGGCTGTCATGTCATGTAAAAAAAGTTATTACGGAATTGTCATTGAGTGAAATCATCAACTGTAATGTCATTGAGTTTTGCCTTGAGATGTAATTTTCAATGAAGTGTAACAAAGGACTGCTCTTTGTTCAGAACGGTGTAATTAACATGGCAACTAAAGTGCACGGATGCGTCAATGTTTCTTATTGGTCATTGTTGAAAACAAGGAACCGTTCTTTCGATGGTTCCCTCACACCGTCAGTTCGTCTTCAAGTCACTCAGACACTACACTGAATCTTTCTTCTCCGATTAGATACCCGTTTTTCTTGTCAAAATTTTTAATTCCATAATATTTTTAAAATGTCTTGCTGTGGAGGGGGTTCCGGTGCAAAGGTAAGCATACTTTCCAATTCTAATCTCTATATATAATAAAATTTGCATATAATGATATACTTATGAACAGAATGACACCGTAAATGTAAAATTCAAGTTTAGTCAGTCTGGGTCAGTTTAGTCGGTCAGGGCAAACGAAAAACGGTTTTGACATTTCTTAGTCTTAATTTTCAAAAAGCTTGAATTTAGGGATTATTGAATTGAAATTGAAATGGTTTTGGGAAGGATTGCTGGCGGCAGAGGATAAGGACGGGCGAAAACGTCCATTATTTTATGAATTTTCTCTGATGTTTAGTGTAACTATAACTACATGTACTTAAAATTGGGGTAAGGGAAAATGACCGTGTCGTGTGGTTTCCTATTAGGTCCCTATCAACTATGTCAACCTCATAACGGACCCTTGCTACCAAAAGTTGACACGGCAAAGCATGCGTGCTGTATGTTCAGTATTTTTGAGAGACTCTTCAAGATGTGTCATATCATAATACACCTTTGATAGTTCAATGAATTAAATAAATGAAGTTGGAAGGTAATTTTGAATTATTTAAATTTGTAGGTCTATGGACAATCTGGTCCCTGCGGTAGATGTCCTGCTCCAATTCCTACAAGATGTGGTGGTTCTTGCTGTCCTCCACCTTGTTGTAAGAAATAGTTGTAATTTTTACTGAACAAAAACATTGTCGTCGTTTTTATTCATTTCTATAGTGTAAAATTCCAATTTTGGATATTTATTAGGTCCTTCTCCCAGACTGAGCTTGTGTGTTCCGGATCCATGCTCACCATGCTGCAAGCCAATGTGTCCACCCCAGCGAATCTGTCCGCCGATGCCTTGCTTTCCTAAAGTTTGCTGTCCTCCACCATGCTGTGGGTTACATATTTATGAAATATTTTGTTACTGATATTTTTTTATTTAGTGTATTTAACATAAATTCTTTGATGATTTTTCAGGTCCTGACCCCTGTATCAAACCAAGTCGGAAGTGTTTTATTCCCCCTCCTTGCTGTATGTTTATTTTTTCCTATTAAAAATTCGCCTAACGAATACTTTCCAAATATCGCCATTGAATTTTCTGTAGGTCCTCCACCTTGTTGCAGGAAAATGTGCTTGGTCGTTTCACCGCCTATTTGTCCGCCAAAATGCTGCCCGTAATTTTCATGATTTAAATAAATTGATTGTCAGCATGGGAATTATTGTATACAATATTTAATGGTATGATTTTTCAGACCGATTCCATGTTGCCCACCGTGTTCTGGTGGACCATGCAACAACCCATGTCAGCCTGCCAGCAGCCCACCATCTTGCTGTCCTAATCCATGTGGTGGAGGGCGACCATCTTGCTGTAAGTAAACGGGATGGAACAATATTAATTACATCATTTTATACATAATTTATATTTTATGAATTTTTGCATAGGTCCTGATCCATGCTGTCCATCTCCAGCAATGGTTGTGAGACCGATTCGAAGCTCTTGCTGTCCACCACCACCCAAGAACCCGACTAACAATTGTTGTGTGAGTGTCATTAGTCATTACTCTTACTGTCATGATAAAATCTAAAATTATTCCTTTAACTTTTAATGTTTTATATATTTTAGCCGGTTCCTTGTTGTAATCCTCTTCCACCGTGTTGCGTTATTGTGAAGCCTTGCAAACCAAGATGCTGTCCTGGTAAATATTATGGCAATTGAATTACACGTATTACTGAAAATGAAACGGAGCGTTTAATTTTACTGATCCTGTTAGATCCCTTGCTATTTGTAGATCCGTGCTGTCCTCCACCTCCATTGTGTTGCCCCGACCCTTGCTGCCCTCAGCCTGACCCTCGTTGTTGTCCGAAACCTGTCGTGGTAAGTTTCAAATGTCCATCTTCAATGTCTCCGATGCAACGTTCTTCCGGAGGAGGCTGTCCAGATCAGGTAACTTGGCCGCAACCACCAAAGATTAACACTTGTTGCCCATCTTGTTGTCCACCTTTGGATAAAACTCAATGTTTTGTGACTGTGAAGCCCTGCCCACCAAAATGCTGTCCATCTGGAGGTAATTCTATTAATTGTCGCCCGCCTTGGATAACTGCTCCTCCTAAACCTGCTCCATTCGTCGACTTTAGCAAATCTCCTTTGGCCTGTAGATCGAATGCGTTAGACCATTTATTTTTGTTTTAATTTTGTCAGGTCAGGCGATTTACACAGTTGGATGTAGATGAGCAAAATTTTTTCTTTGTGTACTTATTACCGTTCATCTGCTGGTGACAAATGAGGTTTTGCTATTGTTCTGTGTCGACGAATGAAAGGCGCATTTGATTTCAATGTCGATTTCATCTTAAAAACTCAATTCGCATTTAACTGGCATAATTCGTCTGACCTAAAGTTTGAGCAATTAAGATTTTCCTAAAGATTAATTAAATTCTTTAATATTTAGTTATAACTGCTGGTTATCAAACTTTAAGTCAAAAACAGACAGCAATTTATGCAACTCACTATATTCCTCAAGAGTTGAAAATAGTGGATATAATATGGTCGCTGTTGAACCATCTTCTGAATTTGGATCTATTCCACCATGTCCATGTTGCCATAAAGAGACTCCATACATCAGTGCCTGTGAATTGAGTTTTATGGATTTATTATTACATGTTTATCAAATGCTATTTGAAACCAAAATGAATGTTTCGATTTTTATTGTTTAGGTGGATCCTGCTGTTAGAATAGATCAAATGCTGTATAGGATACCCACTGGTTAAAATAACACAATACAAAAGGAACAATCGTACTGAATGGAAAAGAAACCCACAGCAAGCATGTTACGGTTTCATAGCATAAATTTTTTAGTAATCTATTTCAATTCACTAATCTATGTCAAATTTCCAAATTAATCGCTTCGTATATATGGGTATCTAATCAATGTCAAAGTTCCAAATTAATAGCTCCGTATATATGGATATCTAATCAAAATTTTCAATCTAATAAATTCTAAATTTCTAGTCACTAAAACCAGTTTTATTTTTGAAAGCTAATCCATAAATGGCCCTTTATAAAGCAATGAAATTCATATTGTAATATAGAAAGAAGCATGTATTCATCAAAAATATATAGCAATCCTTATCTATAGATTCGTTCATTAGCATGTTTTTTCTTGCTCTTACTTCTTTACATACCTATATTATCAGAATGTATTTTGTTACTAATGAGGAATGAAGAAGTTTGATAATACTAGTAGTTTATAACTATGCTAAAACCCGAGTTTTTGAAATTAAATTTCACACCCAGTCTCTATTTAGCACTTTTCCTTTATCATTGGTATTGGGGTATGTATAAATAGCTATAAAACTGCTGGTGCGAAGACTGAATATATGAGATTTTTAATATGCTTGGTAGGTTGCATCGTAGTGTGGAAGTATGTATAGGAGAAACATCTGTTCTCCCCTATTTGTCTGCAAATTATTTTAGCGATTCGTCTTGCTTTTGCTCCCTTTCATTCTATTGCATTGTATTTCTCACTACCTATGAATTCTTCATATCGAATTTAAACACCCAATAAATAACAAAAACTATCTGTAGACAAAGTTTATTCGTTTCACTATTGCACTTTTTGTTCCCATGTTATACGATCTTGATGTACAAAGAATACTGACGCATTCTTCTGTAAATTAATTTTGATTACATACTTGGGATTTTGGGACATTATTTGAAACCGAGGCACAAATGATACTATATCGCTTCTATCGATGCCAATATTTAAAACAAGATATGCCATTCTATGTAATGCACTTTTGTCATATTTAATATGTAGAATCTATACAGTACAAGTGAAATAGTAACTAAATTACATTCAAGCATATTAACGAGTCTCTTTTATATTATTATATACATGCTAAATAACATTCTGTTGTACTTACCATGCATGCTCATAATAATAACCATCAAAGCATATACCTTGTATAGGATGTATCAAGTTAGATTCAGTACTCCCTCCAGGACCCTGTTCTATTATTAGTTCTAAATTGCCCATGAAAATACCGATAACTAAACTGCGTTTCAATAATTGATTCTGATACGGTTCGACAGAGATTTACTACAGGTACCTCTAAGTATTGGTGTGTGATAAATATATAACAATAATGATTAGTCATATATACCTATCCTCTACATAATATGATATATTTTAGAATCATCCCATTTTTTCTAAATCTCTATTCTGTAAAAAATCAGAACCTCACTTGTAGGGGAGACTGGGTATAGTGTACGAATGGGTATAGTGTACGAAGTTAAGAGTTTTTATAGAATCTGTGTTTTTTTGTGGTCGGCAAAATTTTCAAAATTTGAAGTATGGTTTGGAGGACTTGTTAACAAAAAGTTGTTAACTTCAGGCTCCAACTACGTTTTCTAAAAATAAAATTAACTTTTCTGATGCCAAAAATGCCCAAAAGTAAACTTTTGCCACTTTACAACATTTTGCACACAGATTCTTTTCAAAACAATCTAGGGATACAAATTTTTTGACTAAGTGAAAAAGCTCTCATAAATGATATCCGATGCTCATTTAGGCTATCATTTTGAAAGTTTTTTATAGAAACATATTTAGGTCGAAAAAGCCATGATGGGGATAGTGTACGAGAAATCAAATGGGTATAGTGTACGAACATTGGAATGACCCCTTTTGGCTAATGACATTTATTTTTCAACCATACGTGATGCGTTAAACATTACTGAATGCCCCCCATTAATTGCACAAGTTACATCTGCAAATATTTCCCAAAATACTGGGTGGTTGTTTTTTAACCATAGAAAATGCCTAATAAAATACCTCATTTGATACATCAGGGAAAAATAATTTTAGAAAACTAACAACTATTACGATGGTCATGAAACAGTAGAGATATCACTATCAGCATCCGTGGCAGCATACTAAGAAATGGAACCGCCAGATTTGGGAAGAGAACATCGAAATAATAGTATTCGTACACTATCCCCAGGGTATTCGTACACTATACCCAGTCCTGGGTATAGTGTACGAAAAAAGTGACATCCATAAAATATTTTCTGTTGGTTTTGATAGTAATTAAAATTATGTGTAAAAATAGGGTAACTGAGCCTATGTATGTAGACATTATATGCAAATAATGAAATGAATTTATATCCCTCAACGGGATTTTATAGGACCGTCTAAACGAAAAGTTCGTACACTATCCCCAGTCTCCCCTACAACATACTACGATAAAATATTCTATCTTTAAATTATGTTTCATAAATGACACAATTTCTTTATATGCAATGTTTGTATTAAAACAAGCTGATTTGCACCCAAATAATGTCATTGAAATTGATCGATCCTGTTAAATCTTATATTATAACCAGTCGATGCAATGTAAGTTATAAGCAAGCGAAGTTATAATAAACCATGTACAAATGGGTGTAATAAAGTGGTGTGTTATAACATTACGACATGTCATAGTGACCTTTCGAACGAGTTGTAGCACGACTTTTTGCAATGAATCGAACCGTAGTTACATGAATATTTAGTCAGTTTTAGTTTTCACCCACCTCCCCAATCAGGGGGTTATTGAGATTTACCTTTTAATGTCGCTGAACATTTTTGCTGTCAATCGAGCCATTACACGACTTTGTAGGACAAATTGGACATGAAGTTACATTCATTTTTAGTTATTTTTATGTTCTTCACCCACTTCACCTGCCAGGGGATGACTATAACCTATTTAGTAGTGTATATTAACCTGTGTCCTTTCAATCGAGCTATTTCGCGACTTTGCACGATGAAAATAGCCGAAATTACAACGATTTTTAGTTATCTTTTAATTTCAAACCCCTTCCCCGGACAGGGAGTGTGACCGATTTTGCCCATTTACGAGCTTGATGTTAATTTTGACCTCTAGTTAACGTACAAAAAATTTGAACTGATTATCCCATTCCGTTCGAAAGTTATCGTGCTTACGTACGGACAGACAGACAGATTGGGCATTCATATAAAGTGGTGTACACACCACTTAATACACCACACCAGATTTTTGATGATCCAACGATAAAAAATTCAAGCCTACAAGACTCAGTGGAAAGAGAAGAAAAGAGCCTAAAAGAGGACGTGTAGGCAAAGAAGCAGAATAATTTGAATTGATGAACCGACTTCAGTCAGAGGCTTATGGGATGAAATGTATCACAAATCACAAATGCAGTGACCGTCAATGTAAATCCCCGATATTGCAATCATTTCACGATTAACGAATTCCGGCTCAAGCGAAGAAAACTTTTATAAGTAGCATGGATAGGACTATGTATCCTAGAATAATGCACTCATTCATTATACCCCAATTCTGACTTTATGAAATGATTTCTAAAATTCAATATTCATCATTAGCGTAAAATATCATTTGATTGCTCTTCGGCCAATGCAATGTTGTGAGTATTATAACACTAGTTCATTAGGCACATTTGTAATTCGTGGACAATGTAATTTATGCAAATATTTGTATTCGTGATAATTGCTAATAAGCGAGAAAAGATGCGAATATGTGATAGTTATTAAAGGCAACCTTTTTTAATCTCACATCACAACAATATGCCCTATAAAATTTCAATTTTAACCTAATCCACGAAAAATTGTCTTTCGATTGGTGCATTGTGAAAAATTGTTTTTTGCCAAAGTTGAAATCATCTTAAATACTATTCAATGATTTATGGTTTGTATTTTGTCATCAAAAGTACAGCAACATAACTGTTTCTTATCTTGCTGACAATAATCATTATAATAATAGCAATTCATATACCTCTTAACATCAACATACAAGCTTCAAATTTTTACTGGATGTTCATCTCATAGCCAGAACCTTAAATGATCATTTTCATAACGATCGGTTTCATAGAAATTGTTTTCTGAATTTTTGAAAATCAAATTTTAACATGGGAGGAATAGGGAAAAATTCAAATTGCCAAACCTATCTTCTCCTACAGTTTTCAACCAATCACAATCAAATTTTTTTTGAAGCTTCTAAGGACCAATATTGGGGTCCTCAAGTAGCGGATTTTTGATATTTTGATTCTACGATTTTTAAATGAATTTAGAAAATTCAATTATCCATTCGTGCTTCTCCGTGTATAAGGGGCTACAGTGACTACGCACTGTAAATGCGACCTTGGCCATGCATGGCTCACATATAGGTGACGCATGATCTCTTTCCCTTCAGCTTTAGCTACACTTAAACCTGCTCCGTTGTTGGGGCTGCGAGAAACGAACAGTTTAATAGTTTCAATAAACATGAGGTGAAACAGAAATAGATTTTTTGGTTCTTCAGTTTTCATCTTTGAATATCTGTCAAATCATTCATGATTTAAAATAAAATAATTGGGCCAATTAACATATAAGTGGTAATTAAAATAACACGCTTAATTAAAGTGAGGGGATAGATTAAAACTAAATAACGAGAAAGATTAAAATGGTTTAATTAAAATAACGGGGTTGATTAAAATAAAGAGGTTAATTAAAATAACGAGGTTAATTAAAACAAAGAGGTTAATTAAAATATTGAAAATGTTTGAAATGACGGGGTTATTTAAAATGACGGGGTTATTTAAAATGACGGGGTTATTAAAAATGACGGGGTTATTGAAAATAACGGGGTTATAGACAATGGCGGGGTTATTTAAAATGACGTTGTTATTTAAAATGACGTTGTTATTTAAAATGACGTTGTTATTTAAAATGACGTTGTTATTTAAAATGACGTTGTTATTTAAAATGACGGGGTTATTGAAAATGACGGGGTTATTGAAAATAACGGGGTTATTGAAAATAACGGGGTTATTGAAAATAACGGGGTTATTGAAAATAACGGGTGTCAGATGTAGAATAGCATAGAGTACATCATATTATTATTTGTCATTGATTCTAGATTTGTGCTCATGCGTAGTGTGTTTAGGTTACTCGAAGAGCCAAAGGAAAATCTTTTGGAAAATCAGTTCTGCTTGAATTTGTCTGTGTGTCGTGTGTCAAAACTGTCTTCTCCATAATATAAATATTTTATAGTGATTTTCTCAGTTGTAATTGTCAGTATTTGTACGTCAATTTATTACTGCATGATCAGCTGTATAGGACAATTAAAACAAATAATTAAAAGATAAAATTAGGTACACAATTCCTAGTTTTCACACACACACACATTAGCAGAGGCTCAACCATTTTCCCTATCTTGGACACTCCAATTTCAGGGAAACAAACCCGCAATCCTCAACCCACACATTCTACATGGTCCTCATCGAGCCAGATATTATCTGAACTTTTTTATTGTGTTTATTGTGTTGAGGATTATTCAAAAATTGTGAAACTTGACTGTCTGTGCCTGTGCATCTGGTGTCATCCGTCTGTCAAGCCTTTCTGGTCTCTCGTCTGTCAAGCTTTTCTGGTCTCTCGTCTGTCAAGCTTTTCTGGTCATCCGTCTGTCAAGCCTTTCTGGTCTCTCGTCTGTCAAGCTTTTCTGGTCTCTCGTCTGTCAAGCATTTCTGGTCTCTCGTCTGTCAAGATTTTCTGGACCTGGAGGAAGGAGCCGAAGTGAAAATATCAAGTCGTTTGTCCTGTCCTCCATTTTGCTGTTTCTCTCAAGTCACCGGTTAGCTGTCAAATTTGGTCAAGATATTCCTTGGCAACAAAAATTTGGAGTAGCTGTTTCTTTGGATTGGCTGTTTCTTTGGATTATCTGTTTCTTTGGATTAGCTGTTTCTTGGATTAGCTGTTTCTTTGGATTGGCTGTTTCTTTGGATTATCTGTTTCTTTGGATTAGCTGTTTCTTTGGATTAGCTGTTTCTTTGGATTAGCTGTTTCTTGAAAAATACGTCGTGGGTTCTTGTTCCGGTAGGGTAAGTTGACTAATCAAAAAAATAATCAAAAAAAGCATTCTGTTTTTGATCTGGTCGACCCCATACTAATCGAAAAATCAAGTTACTTTTCCTGTGACATTGCAAGCAAGAAAAGTCAAGAGAAGCAATCAAAAGAATTGAAAATAAAAGTACAAAATGGACGTCGTTTTGAGAAATTTACGTGCCCTCAAGTCGGATGTTCGTCGCATTGAAAATGCTGTAGCTGCCCATGACGTCACCAAGCCCATTCCAAAATTGAAAATTGAGTCTTTGGAAAAAGAAATCCAGCAGCTGAAGCAAGAAGCAAAGAATCTTTTGCGAAAATACAGTGCCGAAGCTACCACTGATGCCGAATTTGATGCAAAAGAACCTGAATTTGTTGCAGTACATGAAAAGCTTCAAGATTTTTCTGAAAAATTATCGGAAATGAAAGCTACATATTCTACTTCTCCAATTGCAGAGAAAACCGTAGGAAGTGATGAAATCAAACTTCCGAAACTTGAAATGCCGAAGTTCAGCGGGGAATCGCAAGACTGGTTGAGTTTTCAAGATTTGTTTGTGGCTTCCGTCCACAATAATAAGAAACTTTCTGGAGCTCAAAAACTCCAGTACTTAAAAGGATTATTGAAGGATGAACCTGCAAAATTACTGCACCACATCCCTATCACCGATCTCAATTACGATCAAGCCTGGACTTTGCTAAAATCCAGATACGAAAATAGAAGAGAAATAATAAAGTCTCATTTGGATAGTCTTTTATCTCTGCCTAACCTTCAACAGGAGAATCCTGCAAATTTAAGAAAAATTGGCGATGCCACAAATGAATGTGTTCAAGCATTGAACATTCTGAAAATCAACCCTGAGCAAGCTAGGGATTCAATTATCATCCATGTGATAACCAAGAAACTAGACGGAGAATCCAGACTTGAGTGGGAAAAATCCCTGAAGCCTGACTCTCTGCCAACAATAAAAGAATTCACGGAATTCATTGTGCAACAAGCAAGAGTTACTGCTGCAGCTAGTGTCAAGACAAAGAACACTACAGTTAGCAAACCAAAAGAAAATAGTGATAGCAAATTCACTACCACTGTGCATTACGGCACGAAAAGTGAAATTTCGCAGAATTGCAGACTTTGCGAAAAATCAAAACATTATTTGAATCATTGTGATGATTACAAAAGGATGTCTCGACAAGAAAAAGCAGACTATTTGAAGAAAAATAACAGATGTTTTAATTGTCTTGAGTTCGGCCACAGAAGTTCGGAATGCAAATCAAAATATTCATGCAGAAAGTGTGATGACCGTCATCACACAAGCATTCATATCAACAAAGATAATTCAACAAATAAAAATTCTGAAGAAGTTACACAGAAACCCCCTGAAAGAAAATCTGAAGAGAAGTCTTCATCTAGCCACCTTAGTAGCCTCGTTGGAAGTCGTGGAGCTTCCCACACTCTACTTGCTACCGCTTTGATCAAAGTAGAAAATAGCAAAAAGGAATCCGTCGTCTGTAGAGCCCTATTGGATAACGGGTCACAGACTAGTTTTATCTCAAAGAAGTTAGCAACAAAATTGGGATTAAAACTAAAGCCATCGTCTCTCCCTATTTCTGGATTAGGAGGAACATCTATCAACACTGAAAAGTATCAAGTCAATTTGGATTTTGGATCTATTTACAATTCTGAAAAGATATTTCGTGTCCAAGCTCAAGTTATGTCAAATGTCACGGGAACTCATCCATCATTCAAGATTGACTATGATAATTGGAGCCACATCAAGGGACTCCAATTAGCAGATCCGAAATTCAATGAGCCAGGAAATATAGATATTCTTCTTGGGGGAGATATCTATGAAGATCTGGTCAAGATTAAGAAAAGAAAAGGCCCGGAGGGTACTCCCTATGCTCGTGATACTGTTTTAGGCTGGATTTTGGTCGGAGCACATGATCAAGCATATCCCCCTCTGCAAACAACAGTATATCATTCAGCCTGTTCTTTGAACGAAAATTTGAATCGGTTTTGGGAATTAGAAAGTATTCCTGAAAATAAACTACTAACAAAAGAAGAGAAAATGTGTGAAGATCATTTCGCTGCTACGCATTCCCGCAATCAAGATGGAAGATATATTGTAAGACTTCCATTCAAGAAAAAAAGAAAAATTATAGGAGAATCAAGACATTTGGCATTGAAACGCCTTCAGTCAATGGAACGTCGGTTTCAAAATCAACCTGAAAAACTGAAAGAATATAACGATATCATTCAAGAATATCTCGACATGGGACATATGGAGAAAGTACCAGCTGCCGAACTTTCACCCAACAAAGAAGTATATTACTTACCACACCATGCCGTCTACAAACCGTCAAGTACTACTACTAAGGTTCGCGTAGTATTCGACGCATCAGCCAAGTCAGCATCTGGAGTTTCTCTCAATGAAACTCTGCTCACCGGCCCAAGATTGCAAGATGATCTCGTCGCAATATTGTTCAGATTCAGACAACACAGAATTGTACTTGTCGGTGATATAGCGAAAATGTACCGACAAATAAAAATGAACACAGAAGATGCTGATTTTCAGCGAATTGTCTGGAGGAAAGGTACAAAGGATTCTGTCGAAGATTACAGATTGACTACTGTCACATTCGGCACGGCCTCTGCACCTTACCAAGCCATCAAAGTTGTTCAACAGTTAGCAGAAGATGAAAAAACAAATTACCCTGAAGCATCAGAAATAATCAAACGGGATTTGTATGTCGATGATCTTATGTCTGGATCATCCACCGTGGAAAATGCATTGCAACTTCAAAATAATCTTATTAAACTGTTAAATCTCGGAGGATTTCAACTAAGGAAGTGGTCCTCAAATTCTACTAAAATTCTGGAAGCTGTTTCTCCAGAAATGAGGGAAACGAAATTACCCATGAAAATTGATGTGGATAATTCCATCAAGACATTAGGTTTACTTTGGAGCCCTACCACAGATCAATTCTCATTCACGGTAAATGTGTCTCAGGATGAAAATTTAACGAAAAGAAAAGTGCTTTCCGAAATGGCAAAAATATTTGATCCGTTAGGATTGCTCTCTCCTGTCACTGTAAAAGCAAAAATGTTAATTCAAAATCTTTGGAAATCGAATTTAGATTGGGTTGATCAACTGAACGAGGAAGATAAGGAATATTGGAAATGTTACGTTGAAGATCTCCCTCAAATTGAAAATATCAAGATCCCAAGATTTTATGGCACGGAGCCAGAAACCTATTTTGAACTAATAGGATTCTGCGACGCTTCTGAAAAAGCTTATGCTGCATGTGTCTACTTGAAATCGACGGACAGAAATGAAAATGTTATTACAAGTCTCGTGGCAGCTAAAACTAAAGTAGCACCAGTGAAAAAAGTCACTTTGGCAAGATTGGAATTGTGCGGTGCTGTTTTACTGTCAAGATTGATAAAATCTATTCATTCAGCACTCACAATTAATATTGAAAAAATTTCCGCCTGGACTGATTCAACAATAGTTTTAGGATGGATTGGATCTCCTTCACAAAGATGGAAGACTTTCGTTTCTCATCGTGTGGCGGAAATACAGGAAACTCTACCAATAGAAAAATGGTGTCACATCGCCGGCCAAGATAACCCCGCCGATTGCGCTTCAAGAGGAATCCGCCCATCAGAACTGGAAGGTCATGCTCTGTGGTGGCATGGACCTCAACATTTACAAAATAAAGATATGGATTTTCCTGATAGCCAAGATTTACTCTCTGAAGAGAAAACTGTTACAAAAAATGTATTCTTGGTTCAGGAAGTTGCTTATGAAGATAGACCGAGAATATTACTGTTCAAGATTTCTTCCTGGGAGAAACTACAGCGGATATTTGCATTCATGTTGAGATTTCTGCACAATGCAAGATATCCGAATGAAAAACGAAGTGGAGTCTTTTCTGTATTTGAACTGAATGAAGCTGTCAAGTATATTGTTAAAAAAGCTCAGTCTGAAGAATTCAAGACAGAACTGGAGAATATGAAGCAGAAAAAACCCTTACCAAAGAACAAAGAAAAAATTCGAAGTTTGAATCCATTCATTGACCAAGATGATATTATGCGAGTTGGAGGAAGATTGTTGAAAGCCAATATCTCCTTTGACAAAAAACATCCAATGCTGCTGCCGAAGAACCATCCAGTCACCGAAATGATAATTCGATATTATCATACAAAACTTTTGCATAGCGGATGTCAACTGTTACTTTCAGATCTACAAGAAAAGTTCTGGATACCATCAGGACGAGATGTAGTCCGAAAAATAATACGAAGATGTGTAACTTGCGTCCGATTGAGAGCTGAGACAGCTCAACAAATGATGGGGAATCTACCTGAAGCAAGAGTAAACCCGTCAAGACCTTTCTTACATTGTG
The DNA here is from genome assembly GCA_020055645.1 of Tomocerus qinae. Taxonomy (NCBI): domain Eukaryota; kingdom Metazoa; phylum Arthropoda; class Collembola; order Entomobryomorpha; family Tomoceridae; genus Tomocerus; species Tomocerus qinae. Next base: position 13,676,367 of record CM034547.1, on the reverse strand, counting down.
GAGTAGATTTTGCTGGCCCCTTCACACTGAAAAACGCAAGAGGACGAAATCCAATCAAGTACAAAGCTTATGTGGCTCTGTTCATCTGTATGTCAACCCGTGCCATACATCTGGAGCCAGTTAGCGATTTGACGACTGAAACTTTCCTCCAAACATTGAAAAGATTTGTGTCTACCCGTGGAAAACCTACGGAAATGTATTCGGACTGTGGTACAAACTTTGTTGGAGCTGACCGTGAGTTGAAAGCTTCGCTGAAGTTGTTCAATGAAGAAAACAGTCAAAATTATTTGAAAATTCATGCTGCCAAGGAGGGAATAACCTGGAAGTTCAATGCACCTACCGGAGCTCATTTTGGAGGATTATGGGAAGCTGGGGTGAAATCCATGAAATTTCACCTGAAAAGAGTCATTGGATTACAGTTGCTGAACTTTGAAGAGTTGCTGACCATTCTCAAACAAATTGAGGCTTGTTTAAATTACCGTCCTCTATGTCCTTTGTCTACAGATCCTAATGATGATGCTGCATTGACCCCTGGACATTTTCTAATCGGATCAGCTTTAACAGCCATACCAGAACCTAATTTAACCAGTCTGCAACAAAACCGTTTGTCACGCTGGCAGCTGGTTCAGAAGATGTTCCAGCAGTTTTGGAAACGTTGGAGCGGTGAGCATCTTTCCAGACTCCAACAAAGACCGAAGTGGCTTGCTGAGAAACCGAATCTTGGAATTGGAAATTTAGTGCTTATCAAGGATGATCAGCTACCGCCCTTGCATTGGAAAATGGGTCGAATCATGGAAGTCTTTCCAGGAAATGACGGGTGCGTTCGTGTGGTGAATGTCAAGACATCAGATGGAATTTTGAAGCGTCCTATCGTTAAATTGTGCCATTTACCAGTTGATTAATGTCATATATTGTGATTTGAATTCAGTGTATTATACTGATTGTAATGTTTAGCTAAAATTTAATTTAAATGTTAAGAATTTGAAATATGGGTATTTCAAAGGCCCGGAGAATGTCAGATGTAGAATAGCATAGAGTACATCATATTATTATTTGTCATTGATTCTAGATTTGTGCTCATGCGTAGTGTGTTTAGGTTACTCGAAGAGCCAAAGGAAAATCTTTTGGAAAATCAGTTCTGCTTGAATTTGTCTGTGTGTCGTGTGTCAAAACTGTCTTCTCCATAATATAAATATTTTATAGTGATTTTCTCAGTTGTAATTGTCAGTATTTGTACGTCAATTTATTACTGCATGATCAGCTGTATAGGACAATTAAAACAAATAATTAAAAGATAAAATTAGGTACACAATTCCTAGTTTTCACACACACACACATTAGCAGAGGCTCAACCATTTTCCCTATCTTGGACACTCCAATTTCAGAATGTCAGATGTAGAATAGCATAGAGTACATCATATTATTATTTGTCATTGATTCTAGATTTGTGCTCATGCGTAGTGTGTTTAGGTTACTCGAAGAGCCAAAGGAAAATCTTTTGGAAAATCAGTTCTGCTTGAATTTGTCTGTGTGTCGTGTGTCAAAACTGTCTTCTCCATAATATAAATATTTTATAGTGATTTTCTCAGTTGTAATTGTCAGTATTTGTACGTCAATTTATTACTGCATGATCAGCTGTATAGGACAATTAAAACAAATAATTAAAAGATAAAATTAGGTACACAATTCCTAGTTTTCACACACACACACATTAGCAGAGGCTCAACCATTTTCCCTATCTTGGACACTCCAATTTCAGGGAAACAAACCCGCAATCCTCAACCCACACATTCTACAACGGGGTTATTGAAAATAACGGGGTTATTGAAAATAACGGGGTTATTGAAAACAACGGGGTTATTGAAAACAACGGGGTTATTGAAAATAACGGGGTTATTGAAAACAACGGGGTTATTCAAAATGACGTTGGAATTTAAAACGACGGGATTATTTAAAATGACGTCTATTTACAATGATGGGGTAATATGTAAAATGACAGAGTGATTTAAGATTATATATAATATTAATGATATAATGAAAATCAGGATGCTGATAAAAGGACTACAAACATTTACTTTGTTTGGTTAAATGATGCTGAATTTGGTACACTATTATTATGTTGATTCGGTAAGTATTTTATTTTTTTCCCCATGCATAGAATGTTGTAGAAATGTAGCAAGCAATTAAAAAAATTATCTGTTAATTTTAATCCTTTTTTAATGCATAATGCACACTCATGATCTACCATCCCCATTAAGGGGTTACACCCATATCCCGCTCGGAGAACGGGCCTATTACTAGTAGTAAGTAATTGTATTTACTCTGTGAGTTTTGTCTGCAAAGAGTGGAGATCATGAATAAAAGTTCACAAATATTGGGACTGCCCTAATGTGAGTGAAGGGAGATTAGTAAAGTGTAAAATTGTTGTGATGAGACTTGGAGTCAAACAAGAAGATCATCAATCATTCAGGGGTAAGGCTACTTTGATTTACAAGTACATACAAAACTGAAAGGCAAGTGCTAGCTATGTCTGTATTGTTGTCATCTCCCTGATGTCACTATGACTCAGGCAAGATCTCTCTTCCGAAGTGAGAATGAGAAACATGCTTCTATTATGCATAATTGTATCGAATGGATGCTATTATAGTCATTGTGTAGTTCCATAGTATTTAGGTAATGGACTGGCATAAAGTTCGCTGGACTCAACTTAGCGTATATAATGCTATGCTCTCATTAGATTGCAAGAATTCCCAAAATCATGTATTGATGTCGTCGCACATTCACATCTCAAGTAATTCAGGCACAAAAATTTCACTTATATACATTGAGTATTATATAAATGAGTGAATCCAACCAACACCAACCAGTTTAAAGATAATGAGAAACACAATAAGGCATGAGTCTAATAGATTTAGATTAGATACATTAATATGTTCCTTCTAAGTGAATTCTAAGTAAATAAGCAGTTATTTATTACTGGTCCATGTGTGTATACAGACAGAATACAGATAGTACAAAAATAAATGGATAAAAAATTGTTCTACAATCAAAGACGAGTCGTACCCAAATTAGATTCGATAGCCTGTGCAAAGTTTTATAGTAAATGTCACATTAAATTCGAAACGTCTCATCTTTATAGGACATACCTGGGTGGCATGTGCTATATGCTGTACATTACACACTTATCGTACATTGCGTGCAATAATGAGTTAATTTATCTACGCATTTGCTATAATTTTAGTGCAGCGAAGGAGGTACTTCATTACCGCATGGGAGCTTTATTGAAATAAATGAACGAAACAGGTAGAGAAACATTATTAGTAGATAATACTCTTCAAATAAGTAAGCCAAGAAGGGCGAAGGGTGGTTTACAACATTTAGCTCTATAAAGCCGCATGCCACTAATGAGTAAATATTTGCTGTGTCAACATATTTCAAACTGTTAGCATATCAGTCAATATTATCCGGCCTTTGAACTATAGCGTTTACAACCAAGACTGATGTTCTATGGCTATAACTATTAGGTACTGAATGATGGGAACATAAGCAAATGAATGTTAGTAAATATGTTCCTGCAGGAAAAGTGTATAGGGTGAAAATTAATTGCTCCATACAACTGCGTCACACATACGCATTTACCGAGGTTTAGCTGGCTGAAGAATACAATTGTGCGTGTAGCCGATAAAGTCGCAAGTTTTACAGATATCAAGCTTGGGCTTGATTAAAAGTTTGATGACTACATAAGGATGAATCCCTTGTATTCTAACCGTTGTCTACTATTAGCAGAAAATGTCTAACCTGCCAATTTACTGTTTTGGAAAAACGATCTCAGAAGCTTTGAAAGACAATTTCAAGTATAAAGCTTGGGGACTGTGAGAAAGTAAATGTTGTAAAATGCATGATGTAATATCTCGTTTAAGACTTTATGCAAGCAAATAAATGTAAACAATTATATCTATGTACCTACTAAGTGTACTTGATGTCATTTGGCTTCCTATGACACAATTGATATGAATAAACGAGGGGGAGGGTGGCTAATTATTTACATTCAAGCAACAGAGAACCAGCCAAAGTCACTTATTCAGAGGTGCTTCAACAAACAATGAAATGGAGATTGGTAGATCTACATTATTTTATAATACAGAAAAATAGATTGATTTATATAGTTTCTAAATATATATCGTGCAAGCATTTATTTCTTACTATTTGCATACTTCATTGTTTTGTGGTTTCGGTTGCATGCTTTAATCCTGATTTAGATAGAGTATGAATGAGTAACTGCTTAAAGACAATTCACAAACACTCACTCAAATTATTTGAAAAGCTTCCCTTTTGTCAATAAGAACTGAAGTTGTGTATTAGTCAGGTCGCGTGTCGAGTCCCTTACAACCAATTTCATTTTCAATGATTTGAGCAAACATCGAGAAACAAAGTAGACATTTATCTCGTTTCGGGTCCTTTGCGGTCTTCTATCTTTATTTGCTCATTGGACAAAACTTTTTTCTTAACCACCGTTTTATGCCTTCCTATAATATACCAAGTTTTTACATTACCTTAATACTTAGAATACTTTGATATCTTGCTGTTGATCTTTACAGTGACTGTGGCCAATGAGCTAAAGTAAAAATGTTTTTGATTAATATCTTTTGCTCAAACTTTCTTTAAATTGCACTGATAAAATTTTGGACAACTGCTGCATGGGATTCCGAGAGTTAGCTTATAGTTGTGGAAAACTAAGGTGATAAATCGTCTTCACATGTTAAATAAGTGTCAGTTAATGTAAATGAGTTACATGATGAACCAAATGAAAAGAATGTGGAGTTCTATGTGTAATGCAGGAATTAATAACAAGTCTCTGTGCAATTAAACTGTAAGGAAATAGTTTTTATAGTTGGTACAACTCAAATGGATTTCCACATTTAATCTGCATTCGTTTCCTTTTGATCTCATAAATCAAATTCTCAGACAGAATACAGATTGAGATTATAAAATAATGACATTTCTAAAGATTAAAAATGGTTATTGCTATTTTTTATTCCACAACTAACGTAAACACTGTCAGTATTCATAAAGCAGGTCTAAATAGATGCATAGTTATGCATTTATTAGTCAAGGTCTACAATTCAATGCATTACATATAACTCATCATTTTATCATATTATCATTTGGCCTTTACCTAGAATGTATCCCAGAAAAGTGTGTAATAGCAAATGAAACGCACATTTTTAATACATAAAATTATATCAGAATAAATAAATCTACGAAGACAGTTAATTGAAAATTGTGGATATTGCTTGATTCCCTTTGATGGTGAAGGAACACCTGAAACTTTGTCAAAGTCAAAGAAATGGGAGGAGAGGGTCAAATAAAAGTAATTTCGATGGGCAAATGTTGGAGAGACTAATGTAAAGCAAGTTGTAGGCATTTAGGAAGTTAAATCAAATTGGTAGAGCCATGCCAAGCGTCTGTGTGTAATGTTAGTGGGGAGATCGTTCTATTTAATTCACTTTTTCCATCTACGGGAATATTCTCGTCTGCTCCCAAAAAAGACCCTCATCTCATCATTACTGTGGCATCGGGTTAATTGCTGAGCTTTGGGTGCTTCCTCTATCAGCACCTCAGCAGGGGATCTATTTTTCTCACTGTTAGACAGATACCGATTTGTACTTGTAACAAGACAACAACTCATCTCCTATATAATCTAAGGTATCTATGCTAATAGACTTACACTACAAGACAGATCATTAATCTGGTCATCTCAGGAGATGTATCAAAAAATTTCAATTAAATGTTATTAGTAAATACTGCACATACTTTAGAGTTGCAACAAAAAGAAATTAATAAAGAAACAGGATGTTCTCTAGTTCTCATTTATTATCATGCTTATTGCATTAACTAAATTGTAAGCACGTTTTGACAACTGCATCCTTATTTGATACGCATTCATACTTAGAAAATTGTAATTCTCCTGTATTTATCTTGGTCCAGGAATCTCTTGCAATGGTGATTTTCCCATAAAGATTTTTTAAAGTTAATCAGAAAAAAATGGACAAATGATTTTTTGCAGTCAAGAAGATTGAACCTAATTCAAAAACTAAATAGTTGAAGGTACATGAAAGGGCTATTGACATTTGAGACGGCGGCGGCGGATTGGTGATTGTAATCTCATTACAAAGTAGCCGAAATCTATTGAAGAGTAGGAGGAGGAGGATAAAGAACCTAAATGGATAGCAAGTAACAGCACCCAAACAGAAACTACCTCGTCCGACAATTTGAAGGTGATCTTTATGTCTCCCTGGATCTCCATTCATAACTCTGTAAAGGAAACTGAAAAAATATTATTGTGTAGTATAATATGTATTTATTGTCACTTTGGATAGAGCCTGATGACTATTCTAGTGTATATATTGGTTGATATTATGTACTGATCTGATCTTCATTGAGATTAGTACCGTGTGTTTGACAGTAGGGAACAAAACATATCCGCTCTTTAGAATCTACATGCAAATTACTATTGCTAAGGGTAAATGTAAACTATTAGCATTAGCACTGACAGTTTTCAGAGTTGACTACTCAATCCTTTTCACCCACGCAATGCACACACACTCATCATCTACACACAACTAACGTGACATGACAGCGTTACATATTTAGCTACAATTATACGCATAAATAACACTCACTCCCCGGACTTTGTCCCGACAATACGAATGACAAGATTTTTCGGCTGACGAGTCTATAGACTAACAATTTTCGGCATCGGCTCCTTGATTACAGAGCTCCATTCTTTTCTATAGCATGTAGTATACCCTGTATGACTGCAATTACCAAATTACTCACACAACACTCTCAACCCGTTACTTTCAGCTAGTCAACTGCTTTCCTATGCTTAAAGGTACTTCTTCTATGTGGATATAATACACCACGGAGTAGTAGTTGACACGACATTTCGTACACATAAAGCATTCCGCATGTAAAGAACAATAATTGCCGTTGTCTCTGTTTAGTTGCAACTATTTTACTCTTTCTATTTGTCCTTCCGTCCTTCACTCTCAAAGAAAGAGCCTATACAAAAGAATCCTGAGTATTCGGCATACTGTATTAGTGGGGTAGGCAGAAGAGCATACTAAAAGTATTATATACCTATATTTACTTGTATTGTATTATACATTAGGAAATACTGTGCCCTATTGATCACACTGTCCGCCTTTGTCCATTTCCATTGTTGTGAATAGCAGGTCAAACTTGTTCCGACTACCTACTACAGAATAATATACTTTTAGTTTGTTACATTGCATGTAGGAAAGAGAAGCACAAATGAATCGTGTAATTATTATGTTATGATGATTTCAGAGTGCCCATGTTAGTGACGTTTGTGTGAAGGGAAATTGTGCGAATTAGATTGCTGTCTAATAGGTCGCTTCAAGATTTTACCCTCTGGCACTTTAAGTCACTCCGTCCATTAAAATCCAATGGAAATATAATTGTTCTAGTTTATATACTCGCATCTGAATAGTTTAACCCTTTTCAATGCTTATTGCAAGAACACACTCAGAATTTGACAAATCTTATTAAAAATGTTACAATACTGATCAGAGATGTTATATACTGATGATTTTATGTGATGCTACATTTGCAGGTACCTGGAATCATCGAGTTGTTCCTTTTAGTACTTGTATCTTTCCATAATGGAATATAGAGCACTAAAAATGTCATTCGCGTGCCTCTGAGCGATATTTTATTGTTTATGAACAAAAGGCACAATGCTACAATTAAATAACTCAAGTATTTCCATTCGTCGGGGAATACAGAGATTTTCAATTTTGTCTTGTGTGTTATGCCCATTTGTCATCATCACATTCAGTCCACATAAGTACACACTCTATTTATACGGTCAATCCGTCGTGTCTGCAATGCGTACGCTCCTCGCACTCACTTCACTCACAAACAGTGTACAAAATACCATTTACCACTTACCAGTGGTAAGTGGTTTTTAATGGTATTTAACGTTAAATACCACTACCTACAAAGTAGTGGTAAGTGGTATAAATGGTAAAAATGGTAAAAAATAGTTTCATTTAAATTTCGTGTTTGAATTTTGAATAAAATTCGGTGCCAAAGTATGAAATAGCTTAGCAGATGATCATTGTTGCCACAAATTGATAAGTGTTCATCAATCAGAGTAGGATTCAACCAATGGGGGCGCTAACAACTCTTGCTGATTGAGAAATTAATTGCAATTAAATTAGCACTAATTTTAAATGGGCGATACCAAATACAATCTTTCTTTCTTCATTTTTTTAATAACTTTTGGTGTACAATCAAATAAATATGATTAGTTTGAATGATTAAAGGGCTAATTGGAAATATTTCATAGAAAGTAAAATTTTAAAACTTGTATTTTAGGAAGTCTAGTATATCTGTACTCAGCTGTCTACTCAATGGCTAAAATTTACCATTTTTACCATTAAATGCATTTTTACCATTAAGTGCATTTTTACCACTGTGATGGTAAAAAAGGCTAAAAAGTGGTAAATTTTGTACACTGCTCACAAATGCCCCTAATGTTTTTATTCACAGAGAGTACTTGAACTTGAGTTTAGGTCTTAAAGTGGCTGGATGTAGCAATCCAATTGTAACAATTACTCTACAAATACTAAATACACATCATTTCAAATATACCACAGGCAATGCAGCTGGAAGTCTACTAAATGTATTTACATCTTTAAAGCACATTCCTACTTCATTGATATTTTGTGCGTTGACATGAAAAATGTCAATTCTCACTCGCACTAGTCATGAAAAGGTATATCGAAGGGGTTAATTGTGCATCATATTATGTAACGACATTAAATCCAATGAAGTAGAAACAGCTTTATAAATAAGTGGAGAAATCGGTTGAATTATTGTGGTGAAACTTTGTAAATTGTAAATCTTAAAGGTATCTGTTATTAAATCGGGGACTAATAATAGTAAACATCATAAGGGATACAAATAATGGAAAGTCAGATATGCCCGAAATTATTTTCTTGATTAAGAGTAGAAGGAATAGTTCAGTCACAAACGATGCCAAAATGATTGGTTTAAATCATCAGGCTGAGGAAAATCAAATTTAAAATTCTCCAAAAATATGACCTTCAGTTGGATAAATCCATGACCAGAATTATATCCCAGAAAACAGAGATTAAAAACGCAATGCTCATCATAGGAGATAGAGTTATTGATACCATTGCATTTCAACCGATGTACAGAAAAGAGGAAACCAATTTTGTAGAAAATTGGATGATTTAATGCAAGAATAGCTCAGTTTTCCATTTGATATGCCGTATTTACTTCTACTCACCCCCTTTGAATATTGTATGACATGTCATCATCATTAATATTGTATCACTTGAGGATGTCTGGGACAGAATTGTTCACTATTGGTAGACTCTGCTCCTGAATGAGAATGCAATTGTACGGAGAGAGGGCAAGTTGTGTATTTATTTACCTGACGGAACATGAAATCATGTACATGTTGGTTAGTCAGCTATTTTCGAGGTTTGTATACTATACCCGCATCATCATCGAGACAAATTATATATATAGTCAGATCAGACAATCGCCTATGCTAATACTACACATTATATAGTATACTATGTAGCAACCTCTATTTTCTATAGCATTGGGGTCTCCTTACAACGAAAGGTAAGATTTAAGGCAGTAGCACTATTTATTCAGCTTTAGATTTCATACTTCGTCGCACCTGATTTCGTTGTTCACTGTTCCGAGTGTTAATTTGACTTGACATGATGTAAAAGAATATGATTTGAATCTAGATCATCCATTACTATCATTGTAATCCATAACAATATGTCAACAATCAATATTCTTTAATGTCTTTACGTTAAAATGCTTTTCTGTGTCAATATTATCAACAAAGAACTGCATATGCATAATCGTTAACATTCAATCATGTTGTTACACAATGATATGGTAATCTCTGATTGTGAAACTGAAGTAACACAATAGATGAATATCTACAATCACAGAAAATGTTCTATATGGCTAAGTACTATTATTGTAGGTACATAAGTAGGCTGTGGTGAAAATCAGAAGCTATTCTCCTAAGAATGCAATATAGAATCCTTATGCTTTACGTTTACAGTATATTATGTATGTATGGGCAATTTTTATTTGAGTTTTGTATCAGAATAATGACCCTTAATTGCCACTAGCATCTGTTTGCTATTCACCATTACCGCTTATTTTGTGAAAGCTGAGTATTTATCGCCACTACACAACACTATAGGCAGAAAAAGCAAAATATATTTTATTCAATTACATTCTAACATGTGTAAGGTCTATTATAGTAAAGAGGGCAAAAGTCTTAATGTTTGTGGTGCAGCTGAGCATGAAAAATATTCATAGAATCACGAAACTCTGTATTTATGGATTTTCCAATAAAAATGCATTTTTATTTTTGAGAATTTATTAGGATACGAAATGTGAAGGCAATTGCATTGTTTCGTTGACTAATGAATTTGTAGTGCTAAGTCCATGGGGAAAGGAAAGTCAGGACAATAATATAATAACCTGGCTAATGAAACTTAATTGGATCCTGTGGGAGCATTTTGTGAATATTTGATTAAGTGACACTGGTTGCAAGTTTTGAGGGTACTTTCCGATACGCTGCTATAATATTAATATAACTAGCATGTAACGTAGCATGCATTTCATCCAATTCAGATCTCCATATTTGTATTGCATTTTTATTACAACTCCTGTGTACAACGCGTGTATGCCTGAGTATAGTGATAACATGATGAGATCGGTGCGGTGTTGGTGCACAGTTAGGGAACTTTTGTGTAGTATGTGGAAAGGACCTTTTTCCCCTTATAATATTCTTTCTATGTATTCTCATAGTCTTTAGGTGGAGGGTGGAGGAAAAATTAATCTCCGTCCGACCGCACACTCGCTTCCCTGTCTCATTTCTGTAAAAATTAACTGAATTACTAATTTATGTTTATGGAATATAATAGGTAGATGAAAGGAAGCCCTTTTTGTTGACTTAGTGCTCTTTGATTTGGCTTTTGCCTACCTTTTATTAAAAGAGGGTCAAAGTACCTTATAGTAAATGCTTGCAAGCACTGTTATGTAGTACTTTCATATGCTGGGTCATTTCATTTGACTATCTTAATTTATTTTTGGTCAAACGACAATTGGTCACGTATGGGAAGATAGAGTAATAATGCCATTTCCATTCTGTGATGATGTGATTAAGCTAAATGGGTAAAATACTAAAAATATATTTATAGTTTATACCAATATAAATGACCTAACATCATGAGAACTAATATTTACTGCATAACTGTGTAGGTAGATGATTGAAGTGGGTGAAATTAAAAAGAATGAGCCTTATGCCAATAATTATGTAATTTATGCGGCAAAATTAAGCTAATTATAATCGTATGCAGTCGTAAGCTGAAGAAGTTAAAGTAAGATGAATTCAAATTGTGTTTATTGCTAGTGACTAAATGTTTACCATTTTTGGTTAAAGTTAAGGCATTTCCGTATACATTTCGTTTTAGCGTACAATCTGCATAAATATAGATTATTTAGTAGCATGAGTTAATTTATTTTTACATTATATAAGTTGTAGTTGTAAGCAATTGAGCTGAAGTGGAGCCAGTTGTCGACAATTTTGAATAACCGGGTAATATCGAGCTTTTCAACAGGGCTGAATAATATTATAACTATACTTATAATATACACTTTAAACACATACACACATTCACACTATTATTAATACCCCACCAAAAATAAAGGAGAGAATCAGCATGAATAATGTGCTTACTACGTTGTATTAAGTTTTTGGTATTTTCCTTAAGAATGCTTGTGAGAGTCTTAGATATCATAATATCGTTAATAATACATATACCTATATTTAGCTAGATGAGTAAATAACAAGCCCAGTAAAGTAAATATGCATGGTACATTCAGGTCTGGTGAACAAAGATGTGGTTGAGAAAGCATGTATATGTGATTAACGAAATTAGCAACTTATTTAAACAGAATTTGTGGATTCCTCGTGATGAGATTCACGAAGGCAATTGTCAAACCCAGCACTACCACTAACACTATTAAAACTCTCCTTTTGTGAGCCATTGCAATCGTATTCCATTTTAATTCCAGAGCGACTATGACAATCTTCCGTTTCTATGTCACTGTTGGTTCTTGTAGAATCGTTGGCGGCCCTCCTGGAGCAGATTTCAAATTGCCCCGAAGAACCCTCACCGGATGTATTTTTTCCATATGATTTATCTTTGACTCGTCTCTTGGACGAAGAACAAGTTCTCAAGCACTTGCACCTACCACACGAAGAGGTCTGTTGATGAATGGGGCTAGAATCTAGGGAATAACCCAGCTGACTGTGACTGTTGGGCGACGGAGAAGAAGTTGTGACATCCGGCGCATCCTCTTTCTTGTATTTGACTCTTCTGTTCTGGAACCAGATCTTGACTTGTTTCTCACTGAGAGAAAGGTAAGTTGCAATTTCGATGCGTCGAAGCCGTGACAGATACATATTTGAAAGGAATTCTCTCTCCAACTCCAGAAGCTGAGAACTAGTGAAAGCCGTTCGCATTCTCTTAGAGGATGATGAGTGACTTGAGTCATTTTTGCCATCTTCCACACTGTTGTTATTATCTGAATGTTTATTCCCCGACGTTTTACCTCCACAGCTTCCATCGTTGTCACTGAGAGGACTGTCCGAGTCATAATCATCACTAACGACGCTGAGATTGGTTTCTTGACGTATCTCTTTTCTGCTGTTTGATATTGGCGGGTGTTGATGTTCTCTTTTCAGTTGTTTTGATTTGAGTAGTGAAGTGGCAGCAGCCGCAGGAAAAGATGGAACTGACTTAGCTAGTGCTGAAGCGGGCAAATTAGATTGAGAAGATGCAGCAGGCAAGTTTCTTGTTTGCTCATGGTGAATAAACGGAGGAGTCATAAATGGATACCCGGGCATTTGCATACGAAGGTAAGGAGACGACGCAAATAGAGACATCGGGTAAGGAGTTGCATGTGGAGGCTGTGCAGCGGCAGCTGCTAAATACCAACAATGTGCCGAAGGTGGAATGAGTGATGCTGGAGAAGTCGGACACAATCCAGTTGTTCCAGATCCATTATTTCCCAAAGAATCCGCCGAGTGTGGTGAAAATGGAATGGGCATATGGGCAATGTAATTAGGGAATGGATTGTTATTGTTTGTCAACAGAGAATGATGATGATTAGTTGAGTGCGGAAAGTGATTTCTTGAGGAAGAAGACACTACAGTTTTAAAGCCACTACGATGTTCGTCATCAGGACGTGAAGGTGCACACGAAGAAACTTTGTTTGTCTTGTTAGACTTGATTATCGAATCGACAAAAAATGAACCTGACATTTCTTTACAATTTCAATAAGTTCTCACTTTTAGCGCTGCATTTCAAAAGAAATGGGATGAAAAGGATTTTCCACTAGTGTTTTGAATGTTCTATAGGCTTTTGCATAGCAAGTAGATGATAATTTGTAGTGATTGGAGCAGTGAGTCAAGAGTGAGTCGTGAGTCTATAGAAGAAAGTTGATGTTTGTCAGACCCTACTAGTAAACTGGTGAACTTCACTCTCCACGCTCCGCTTCCCTTTTCCCATATGATAGCTCAGGACGGATTTTTCCTATTCTACTCTATTTATTACCATGTATTTGATTTACTATTAAGCCAAGGCTCGGGTATTTAGTCACTGAATGAACCCTAGTCCACTGTTCACTTAGGTTTATATTCCTCATGTAGGTATCGCAGCCTCGACATACATACATACATATCAGACATGGAGAGGAGTGCAGAGCCAGTACAAGCAGACCAGATGAGACGAAAAACACATCCCCTATTATGTAAATGGATTGGTTCGAAACGAGTTAGGAGCTATCCCGGGAGAGAGAAACGACCATCCTTCTTTTCTACCCCCTACCATTATCATCTAGATAATCGGCGAATTAAATAATTCATTAATGAACGACTCAAGTCCTCAAGCACCACCAACACTCTGCGGCACTTCCAATCCCAAATACAAGCATTATTACTCTCCGTTTGCATGTCTACATACATTCTCTACATTTTACACAAACTGTCACACCATTTACATCCACCTATCTTTTCTATATGTACACTTGGCTTTCTAACTTGTCCCCTTCTTCTCATCCATGTAAATTCACCAATGCTAAACAAATAAAAAAGAAACTCTTTAAAATACACTTTCCTTCCATCTTACTTGTGTAATACAAAAATTGTTAACCGTATATACTTTTGTATAGCATTATCGGCCACACTGCTATCTACAATTGTTCAGCAATTACAGACGCGTAAGATATCTATTATTAGTTTATCAAACAGAAAGGACGCACATTTAGATAACATCTTACAAATTATCACTGTTCGATAGCTTTGTCTCCTACACAGGAGGAACAGGTGAGTTCTCAGCCTTTCGTGTTCTACCACCAATCAATTTTCGATTGAATTATCATACTAGAGTACCTTATTAACTATTCAGCCTAACTTTAACTTTCTTTCTTTACTTTGGTAATTATATAGACAGAACTCATGCATTTGACTATTTCTCCTGAAGCAAGAAGAGGAACAATGCACACGTGTTGTGTGTAAATTAAAAGATTTCTTCGATGTGGAGGGCATTGCATGACATGATACTCATAAATAACCAAACTATTTTGTGATATCTTGCATGTTAATACTTGATAAAGAATTAGTACAATGTGTGTTTTCAGAGGATTGTGTACATAATGCTTTATAAACTATTTAATTTGATTAGTACTTAGCAAACCAAAGAAAAACTTTTGTCTCCAATTACATGTATCATTCCTCATGTCTTATACAACATATACAAATACGATTCACCCCCGAATTGTCAACCCTTTTTTGTCAACACACGAAAAATTTTTTGTCAACACCAAGTTTCTTTATTGTCAACATAACCAAGGCCATGTTGTCCTGTTTTGTCAACAGCGATTATTATTCAATGCAATATATTAAAATAAACAGCCACGGTAAATAATCAGTCAATGAATGTACAAGTAAAAATCAGTGAGATTGATGTCGCCCATTTTTCGTCCACCCTTTGATTCCTTCCCTAAATCTTCCTTTTTCTTCGATAACTACAGCACTGCAAATATCTCTTTCTGTACAGCTCCAATAGTTTTTATCTGGTCGTTTTTTGCGTAGTGTATAAACGTATCCGTTTCTAGCAAGTTGATGGGTTAATTTATTTTTCGTTTTTGAATTAAATAAAGTATTATAGGAAGCCATTTTCTACAATTACTGCACTTAGGATGTGGACTGTGTGAACGAGCAAGGACAAGTAAAATTGTGGAGTCATCGACTTCTTCTTCCTTCTCTGCCGTCTTGCATTCATTATCAGATATTTAAATAACTGATAACGCAAAGAATGTTAATACACACCGCCGTAAGTTACACCGTGTGCAACCACACTCATATTTGTTATTCCTACTTCTCAAATAAAGACTTGTACCTACGAAAAAACTTGTGTTGACAAAAAGTCTAAATGGGTTGATTTGTGTTGACAAAAAGGTGTTGACGACCAAAGGGGTCAAAATTGTGTTGACAATTCGGTGTTGACAAAAAGGTGTTGACAATTTGGGGTGGTCCCACAAATACACGGCAGTAGTTCAAAGCACTTTTAGCACAGAAATACTCGTTTTTACATTCTTTTAATCCACAGTCAAGCAATATATGAGACCTACTATTACATCCAATAATTTTCCTAAGATTTGTCATGCAATTTTACTATGCAAATTACTGAAGTGATACAATTATTAGTATCTTTTCTTAGAATATTTCAACATTTTTCTTATTTTCCTCGACAATTTTAAGTAGACTACTTACAAAGATCGAGCCATTGCTTACGATTTTGTATAGAAAATATATTATGAAGGTACGCAAAGCATATTGCAGCTTATAATTATGTAAAACTGAGAAAAATTATAAAATTTTACATTCACAACGTTATTAAACCTCACGAGCTTTAGTTTGGCCTTGCTAGAATCTGAAGTATTGTCTAACTAACACACTAAAAATATTATCGAAGGTCAATTTCGTTATGGCTCAATATTATTTGCAATAAACCAGTGCCTTTATGAAAACCGCCGAAGTATATATATACCTTTTTTGTATGTAAAATCCAGCTTGACCCCCTAACATAATAGCTTGAAGATAGCGAGCAATTTTCCACACTTTAAGAAGCAGTTTTTTTCAACTTTTGGCCAAGAATTGCTCCAAAAGTATATCTAATATAATATGGTAAGCTTCAACACCTTCAACACTCAGGGCTGTGATAGATTTTGTCCTAGGGGTAAATAAATGCATAGATCTGTATTATAAAACTCCATTAGAATCTTAACAGGTAAAATACTGAAAATATCTTGTCAAAGAAGCACCAACATGTGATTATTGCGATGTTGACGATGAGTGACAAAGAAAGATCGGTTTAGGTTGGCTATCTTTATATTTAAAGGAATAAAGATGACAACTAAGGCTAAAAAGTACATAATATTTTCCTATTTATTGAAATTGGAGAATTACGAGACTTGGACATAATATTTATTACCGTCATCATGAAGCATCCCTTTCCCTACTCATATAATATGCATGTATGTTGATGTCATATCACAAGGAGAGCATTAGGTAAAATAAAATTTGATTTCTCAGGTCCTTTTTAATTCAAAAGGTCCCATTCCTTATAGTATTGTCTTTCAACGAATACCCGTCACTTTGCACTATGACAGGCAGACACACTTTAGATGGGATTTTACAATTAGATTCAGGTCGCATTATATCTCTTGTTAAATAGGTACAAAGTACCCGTGGATATACTATTTCTCGGGTAAAGCTCTGCCTTTAGTGGATACTTGACGTTAGTTTTAGCTAAAAAGTGAAAAGGTGATGATGGGTATAATGGATGGATACTATTAAAGCGTAGCATTGTAACTTAATACCCATACACCTTCTCATCTCCCAGCAGGAGATGCAACTGAATTGAATCCGTTGAGAATAGAGAATGAGTTCATCCAAGTGGGTTCATTTGTTCACCTATCTACCTACTTTTACTATTACAGTAATTTCATGATGATATACGTATAGATGTATTATCTATGTCTCAATGTATAGTGTGTCTAATAAGGGTAGATGTGTATTACTAGTGGTAAAGATGTAGAGGTGGGTACTATAAAACCCCGGCTATTATCTGTGCATTACTTTAATTTAGAGGCGAATGTTCATTTGCAGCATTAATCAGAAGTTGTGCACCTTTGGCCGAGTTGTTTTGTTGCTCTTACTACAGTTCCTCTGTTTTCATTCATTCAAACTTATTCATCCGAATGTAGGTCTTAAAGACAGATAAATAGAAAACAGGGAGAGAAAGGCAGATGCTAGGAACAGACATAATGACGATGACGACTAAATAACGCATCAATGGTAGCAGCAAGCCATTCAATGGAGCTTAATTGTAATCGAGAACGTATTGTCCATCACCAACAGCTAGAATGGATATCATAGTCAAATCAAAACAAAAACTGAAAAAGATATCCCATTATACGGAGATTATTACGATCATGTAATTGGATACTATCAGTCTTTTGCTTCTCCTAATGGTCTTCATCACAACACTATCATTTAATTTTAATACCTGATATAGTAGTAATGGAAATAAAGCCCAAAATTACAGTTTGTTGTGTATATAAGTATACTGTTTTATAACTGGACTCCTCTCCAGTACTATTATGACATGACGTGTGTCCTGCTGTGTCGTGTCAAATAATGCGAACATAACCTTATCTTATTTCAATACACATTTCAATATCAGATTTCAGTAAATAGCTTAATTCATACTTCCATGTTTATCTGTTATGCTGTGCTAACTGTTGTACAGTTAATAGTATAAAATATCTACTATAAAGTTGTTCATTTCTAACAAAGAGGCTTGGTTGTATTTAACTAGTGACACTAGTCACTAGTGCAAGACAATTTGACCTCATATCTGACACCACTTTGAGTGAAATAGTACTACGATATTTATTTTGTTTATAATCAGAGCACATTTGAGTATGCATTACCAAAATATACTACCGTACGCTGTACAGATATCAATTAGTATGAATTATTGGTATGAAACATCAATGTCAAGGAAGGATATTGCCAACTTATAAGGCGATATTATATTAAATTTTTGTACTTAATTTGGGTGTTTTTAAAATAAGTGAGGCTACACTTAGAGAACAACTAGGAAGTTGAAGTAAAAGTACACGGACCAGTAAGTATGCATTTCTGCCTGTATTATGTATGTGTATACACATGCATGTATAACATCACAAGTACAATACTTATAAAATATTGGAAAAGGTCTAATAAGGGATGTATGAATGAAGGGCAGAAATGCAATAAAAATGTTGATTCGATACGGAAGTGAATACGATGAAACAATTGTATTGCCGTATTGGTACAAAAAATGGGTTCTTTTTTCGGTTGCGATCTGTTAAGTAAGGCTAACCAGGCCAAGTAACAAAGCATCATTGAATCTTACAAAATAAATTGAAATCAAGTTAATGTGTGGCAGAAGTGACAACAATTTCACACATTATTGGACACGTTTGCTATTTGGTCGATTTTGATTTGTAGTTATTTCATGTACACAGCCAGCCATGTACAAGCCTTAATATATGCATAATGGGGTTATGAAAGACTTGAGAAATTCATTGACGATACTTAATTAGTATCACAAAATGCTCTTTACCGTTATTGCTACATTAAGTCATTAGAGTTAGTAATTCTGGTACGAGTACGTGTAGCTCAGTGTTCCGGTTCATCTGTTTTAGTTTGTATAGGTTGAAAACTAATCCCTCTATGTACTAGTGGTCGATGCCGGTAGCAGAATAAGGTGGGTAAACAGAAGTTACAAGGAGTAGTTTATTCATGTACAACTTCATGTAGCTTTTCCCTTTGCGTGTGAGGCTGAATCTTTGCTACAGGCCACATATGGAGCAGGTATGTATTCAGAAATAGTTAAATAGAAGGGGAAAGAAAAGGTGTTGAATAATTTAGAGAGAAAACGAGAATAAATTGTAGTGGGCAGATATTGTTGGCAAACAAAATAATGGCTAATGATATAATCACAACACAATCTACAGGCTCATTACGTATTCCCAGGAACTTGTGTCATAAATTACATGGAGAGTACATTGTAGAAAGCACTTAAGTGATAAACACAGATCCGACAGAATAGGACTCATCTACGGACATGAAATGACAGTCTCAATAAAGAATCATTTATAAGCATTATTTATGATGTATCTATAGTTAGAGTAATAGAGTAGTTATATTATAGGAACCACCATTAGCAATAAAGAATGGAACGTGGTCAACTCTAATGCAATCACATTAGAAAATGATAAGCACAAGTTCTAATGGGATATTTATGCTTCTATTATGTAGTTATTCCATTCTCTTAGTCCATCTATTAAGTGACGCATTCCAGGTTTCAAATTGCAATAAATGATTAATTATATCAGAAAAGTTGTTTGCAACTACTCAATCGCACCAGCCAACTTAACAACTCATTTCCTCTCTCGAAAAAGAAACTGCTGCGTAATCTTCGTGATGTGAGTACTCAAGAGTCAGCCCTATTGAAACTCACATAGGTGGCTATAATGAGATTTAAGACAGATAAAAGAATAGATTAAATGCATGAACATAAACACACTCTTATAAATGATTCCTTTTACCCTTACTGTAGAATCATGTGATATCATTTCCATTTTATTACTATAGCTTGTAAAATGGTCCTGCAGTAATGTAATCTGAAAGACAGTGGCATATCATAATAATACAAGTCGAAATTAGTCAAGCCGGGATATTCAGTGTAAGGGAGAGCTATTATCACACTCGAGACATCTTTTCATGCTCATCGTCATATTAATCATGATCATCAACTGATAGTATGATCTTTTCAGCAGAGTTAATATACCGTAGCAGGACAGACGTAGAAAGTCCTGCTTATGTCAACCCAAAGCACGGCCCTTTAGAATTAGGAAAACTGAAGGCACTCGAAAAGTCCCTTACACATCTACCCTTATATATGTGTGCATGCAGCTCTCGTCGCGCTCCTCCTATTCACCTCTCCATTATTAAATCCTCTTTTTGTCAGATCATCGGACGAGCTGTGAGGCTGTCAGCACAAACCACCGATGGAAAGACTAGTACCAGAAAGTCGAGCCAAAAGCTAAACTCTCTCTCATCTTCAAATGCAACAGACTCAATGAATTCTATTATTCTTCTATGGATGGGTACTTACTATCATGTACTTTGTTATTATATTCAATTCATTTGACCTGACCCTCTTCTCGATTCACACAAATTCGAGAGGATCCCAAATCCCATGCACCCATAATGTGACAATGTCATGTCTCTTACATGTGCTCATCCTTTTCATTCCAATAAATTCACCAGTTCAATAGACACTCCAATTAGAGATGCACTTACAAATATAATGCACACTGATTCATACGTGACAACAAATTTCCCGTCTCATTTCAGTTTTCTCTTGACTTTTACCAATACAAACCAAAACTTGAAAATCTAGCGATGATAATGCTACACTTATGATAACTTTTATTGATTGTATAATTTTCCTTCATTTTCATAATGCTTAGGGCACAAATGTATAAAATAAATTATTTCATGCGTGAACAAGTAGAACGGGATTTTTTTTTCATAACAATAATTTTTACTAATTTTTATGTGACAGAAGTATTTATTACCAATGCGGATTTTAGATTTCAAGTTGTCCTGTTTATGTGAATGCGAATGTTAGTAGTGGACATATAAATACCCTCGCTATCTTAATCATGTTTACAGCAAATAAAAATAGCCATCAGTGCACTGGTTAATTCTATAGAGCAGTTTTCAAGCTTAGTATGTATTGTTTTGTGTAGTGACATAAATTATCATGACACAAGATGTTTAATTTGTTTCATATTTCTTGTCCGCATTTGGTTATTTATGGCCAACAAAGTAAACTTCTATTGTGTTCAATTACAAATAAATGTAATATTGGTTACTGTTCACAATAATGTGTATTCATGAGATCATAGTTAGGTCGAAGATTAAATAGACCCGTAGGTAATATTTAGCGGACATGTATTTACCAAACGCATTATAACTACCTGTACTTTATGTTACGAACGAAACAAAATGCGATTACTTAGAGATGCTTTAGTAGACATATAATATGAGTAATAGAAGGGGCAATGTATAATATTGCATACAAGAGCATAAAATGAGATAGAATTTAGTTTAGGTCATATATGTACATAAATTACAACAGAATGTGCTATCTTTCATTGGATAGGGTAGCTTTGGAATATAAATAAATGCGGATCGAATTAACGAAGGGACAAGTCAAAGACAACTAGAGAAAAGGGAACGGGAGCATTATTGTTGTCGACCCGTTGTTTGCAAATGTGTAATTTTCAGATTACAGTCTCCTCCAGGAGTCTCTACTAAGGTATCAATTTCAGTTAATCTCCACAGGTAAAACTAAAAGGTAAGACTATACCTGTGGGAAAGTAATCCTAACCCATTTCTGCTCCACATATTTATCAACGTATAATTTGTGCTAGATAATATTGATAGCATTTAAGCCAAAAAATCAACAGATTTCATGAAAATGGAGCTGCTACAAGATCTTCAATAGATTTAGGTGCTTTGTAATTGGTGCTAGCAATGCATACATATAAAGGCAGTACAATAATAGAGTGGGGAGTTATGCTACATCCATAAGGCAAAACATTATAATTGACTACATTTATCTATATGACCTTTACATATCCCTACTACTTATTCAAATAGCTTATTCTGAATCAGGTTATACATATTCAATTAAGTTAACTGGTCAGTTCATACTTTTGCGTGTATGCCCTTCATACCACTTTCCCTTACTAAAGTAATATTTTTTGGAGTAAGGTTTCCAGTTATATTAATGCCAGTACCTGGTAACCTTTGGCCAAATTGAACTGTTAAATTACTTAAATTCTAAATACCTGACTATGCATACAGAAAAGTTAACTCAGGTAAGATTCAAACGTTCCTATACCATTGATGATTCCAATTTCAGATAACTATAACCTACTATACATATTCAGTATTGACTCGGTTTAAAATGAAGTACTAAGAATCTTAGTCAACTCACAACTCAAAGTGATAACAAAACTTCGAAACTAGGTTACATAAATTGTATTCACTAACTGCATCAGCACGTAAAGAATAATTCTAAGCAGTATGGCACTAATAGTACCATATTATTATTATGCAAGTCCATGGGTTGATAAAAAATATAGGCTTATGTGGCATGGGACAAACAAAATGGACCAATTATTTATGATGACCAAGAAAACAATTAGCTATTGAATAGTTTCATAAAGAAGTTATTGCATACGATTTCGTGGCATTTAAATGGTTTATGCAAATTGTTTTCGAGCGCGTGGCAAATCTTTAGAATGCATTGCTTTAGGGTGTCTCATTGTCCAATTCATGATTATTATTGCTGCGGTATTTGTTGCTCAACTAATTATTCAATGAGGTAGCCATTAGTGTGAACAAATTGTTCAAGGAAATCCTGGATATAATACTCGTGTCTTTTATTAACATATGATAATTACACTGATAAATGGTTACATAAAAGGTAAAATTAGGACCTAACTGACAGAAATAATGTTGGCGCATGTTGTTAGGCATTTAAATCTAGTTGCACACGAGTATAAATAGGTATCGGTAAAGGGCAGTGCACACATCCTGCAATATAATAAGTTATGCAAGTAAACACATGATACTACTAATGACCACCTAGTCCTGTCCTCCAAGATCCATTGTCCCGTATGACAATAATGTTATTACAATTTATTATTGAGGTTTTATAGTTAGATCAAATGAGAATGGAAAAGAATAGAAAATAAAATATTCCTGCATTTAGGTACGGGATTGGTATATCATGTAAATGCATAGCTAATATGTACAGCTCTCTTCTCCTCATCATTTTAATGCTTATAGGGTTGTCCCTATAAATAGTCTACTACAATAAAGAATCAATGTGAGGTTTTGCTCACTATTTTCCCAAATTATTGGTTATAGATAGAATCTAGAATGAAATGGAATAGTGTGGAAAATATCGTTTTGATTGCTTTCCCGTAAAAAGGGCAAAATAGGCGACAATTCCTGAACAAAAGGTGCAGGCAGAACAAATATTACAGCTTCCCATTAAAACGGAAATCCGTTCTCATGAGCTTACGCATCGGCTATTGTATATGAGGTGATTATTACTCTCAATAAACATGGCATTCACAGATCAATAGGATTGTTTCTCTTTTCTGGAAAATCGAAAAGCTATAATGCGATTGAGTTGCTATTTCTATTTATCTCATAAAGTGTTTTGGCTAAAAATCATATTCTTTCCGTTCTCACTTTTCTAAAGCCAAGTCACACGCAAGGCTTATGCTTCTATAGTGTACTGACTTTGCTGAGTGCGGTGGAGGCCAGGAGATTCCATCTACTACATAGAAGCTACTAAATATAGTATAGCTGGTAAGTAGATTTATAAAATGGATGCTTAAACGTATAAAATACAAAGAAATATATACCTACATTGGATTACAGATAATTATACTGTCTTTGGGACGCTGTTAACTTCCCTATAGATTATTCTATCCAGAATCCTAAAAAGCTTTTTAATACAATTGGATTATATTACGTTAATATGCACACAATGCACAGCGCAGTAAACAGAATCCTATTTTATTACTTCTATAGTTATAGCCATTCTGGTTTCGAAAAGACGGAATCTTTACTCTCTAGAGTACATTAAAACAATTGATTTCGAAGAAACTTTCAAAGAAATCGAGATTGGCAAATTGTGTAGATGGCTTATCATAGTAGCATTTATGACTTCCTCTATATCGTATGTTGTTGGTGGATCTTTAAGTGCAAGTTTCACTTGTCTCTTAATGCCCATGTTAAGTAAACATTAAATTAAACGATCACTACCAATGTAGTGTCTATATAAACTATGCAGTTAGATTGTATAACATATTTTATATAGTTCATAATAAAATGTAAGGTATATTGCTTTTACTAGGCTTATGAAGTAATTCAGCAGATGAAAGATGAGTAGTCACGTAATATACATTTGTAAGTTGCAAGGAAAAGTCGTATGACTACTCCTTAGATAAACTTTAGATATACTTATAATCTACTGTCTGCAATCGTACACTTTTCATGACCAATTTGTTGTTATGATATTATGAATAAAGCTGTATTAAAATGTAAATAGTTCCTAGACTTAGACTATAATGACATCACCTAATTTTAATTCAATTAAAAACGTAACTAAAATCCACCTTTTCAAATGTACATTTGTATACATACGTGTTACTAAACACATGTACAGCGGATGGTTTATGAAGTAGCATAGTAGCAACTTTTACACGATTTATTTTAAGAAAATTGTAAATAATATGCCTTTACATACATAAATAAATAAATCTAGGTAAACCACAAATCTAGATTGTATTTATTGTCCATGAATTTCATCTCAGTTCCAATTCCAAAGCTAAACGTGGCTTAATTTAAGAGGAAGGTTTGTAAGCAACTTGCTTAGCAAGCAAGATAGCTTAGCATGTTGCTACAAATAGGTGTGCTCTGCAGCGAACCAAGCAAAAAGCCAAAAAATACAAATAGCGGGTGAGTTGATGGATATTTGAAAACTCCGATAATCAAAAATCTGTCAAAATAAAAATGAGTTCTCAAATTTGGGAAAGGATTAAAGAATTAGATGTTTATTCCAAACCATTAGAAGATTTTAGAATCAAAACCCTCGTAGGAGGGACAGGTAAATATAGTATATTTCTATTGCTCCATATACATAGTGTACATATACTTACATATGTGGATATTTGACAAATTTCTAAATTGATTTTTTCCATGTTTCTATTTCAGTGACCATCATTAGCAGTATTATAATGTTTCTTCTTCTTATTACCGAGTTGCGAGACTATTTGACTCCTCATATAACGGAAGAAATATTTGTGGACACTTCACGTAATTTAAAGTTAAGAATTAATTTGGACATAGAATTCCCACGGGTTGCCTGTTCATGTAAGTCTTGCATAAAAATTGAGCACAAAAATGCATACAAGTATATATTACTTAACTATTTGATTCAAGACCTCAAAATGAAGGAACTATAATAAATTTTAATGATAGGACTTGTCGGGTTGATGTTATTAAGATAGTTTTGGCTATAAATAGCTTAAATTCATCTTGTTTTTAATGAATTTATCAGAAATATAGCCTGATCTTATTTTCGTGTAATTAGACTTAGTAAGAAGACAGTGTAGAGGAATGTTGTAGATAATAAGTGAAATGATACTGATTTTATTTTATTTTCAGACTTAAGCATAGATGCAATGGATTCTTCAGGAGAACAACAGTCGTCTATAGAGCACAGTATATTTAAAAAGCGACTAGACGCAAATGGTGCCCCTATTAATGAAGAGCCAAAGAAAACTGTTGGTATGATCTTAAAACTGTTGTCTAAATGGATAACCTTAATGAATAGGTTTTAATTATTAACTAATGATATTTACACCTTTAGTTATGGGTGACAGTACTATTGGTAAACAGCCCCAACCAAAGTCAAATGACACAGCATCACCATCGTCAGATGATGCCAATGCTAATTCAACGTCGCTGGTTGATCCTCAGAAAGATAAATGCGGAAGCTGCTACGGAGCCGAATCGGCCAGAACTAAATGCTGTAAGTTAAAATTGCATTAATAGTCTCTGAAGATTATACCAAAAGCATCTTTAAGTACAAAGGTAAGCACAGTGGTTACAAACTGCATGAATTATTTTTGTGTGCACAAATAGGCAATACGTGCGAAGAAGTTCGGGAAGCGTACCGACTCAAAGGATGGGCTATTAGTGACCCAGCAAAAATAGAGCAATGTGCAGGAATGGCGGAGGAAATGAAAGCAATATTTAATGAAGGCTGTCAGATATACGGATACATGGAAGTCAATAGAGTTGCGGGCAGTTTTCACATAGCTCCTGGAAAAAGTTTTAGCTTAAATCATGTACATGGTGAGACAGTAAATAATATTTTCTAGAAATATTTATTTCGTAATAATGTCCTATTGATAATAATTTTGAGCATTGCTATTGCTTGTAGTACATGATGTACAACCCTTTTCTTCAAGTCAGTTTAACATGACGCACAACATTCGGAGCCTTACATTTGGAGAAAACATTCCTGGTAAACCTAAACTGAATAAATTGTTAAAATACTATTATGGGATGTATATACCAAAATCAAAGAAAACGACGTTATATTTATAGTCTTGCCACTATTCATTATTAAAAGAATCTTAAAGATAAATTCTGTTCTTAGGAAAAACTAATCCCATTGACGGAATGAAGGGAGTGGCCACTGCAGGTATGTCTCATTCATTTTAATGAGTATCCAGATTCAGATCCAAGTATCTACATTTATGGCTATTATTTTCAGAATCGACCATGTTTCAATATTACCTTAAAATAATCCCCCTCACGTATGACAAAGCAAGTAATGGAGGAGATGGTCCAATTTTTACTAATCAATTTTCGACAACAAGACATGAAAAAGTTGTCAGCTCAATGTCTGGAGAATCCGGGATGCCTGGTGTGTTTTTCTCGTATGAAATCTCACCAATAATGATCAAATACAGTGAGAAATCCAAGTAAGTACACTTATCAGATCACTTTCATGATAAGTGTTTATTAAAATTACAATGCAAAATTGATTCATTTTAAAGATTGGGCACAGATTAATTGAATATTATTTCAGATCTTTTGGACATTTCGCTACAGGGATTTGTGCTATCATAGGAGGTAATCAATTTATCGGATAAAAAAAACGATATTAACATGTGTAGTTGTTAACTTAAGTAATTAGTAAAACTGTATTTGCATGAATTCCAGGCATATTTACTGTTGCTGGTCTGATTGACTCAACGATATACAAATCTGCCAAAGTACTGAAAAAACTGGAAATTGGAAAGCTTGGTTGAGATGAATAGTCGACATTATTTCTGAAATTGTGATGCTTCTTTCATAACCTGTATATATTATGTATATGTAAGGAGCTCTAGAGGCAATATTATTATATCTAAAATTTTAATTAAACTGACGAAATCATATCTTAAATACATAAAATTATAGTTACTGTACATGAATGTACATACTCTTTCAAATTCAACGATTTGTAATTTGCTATTTAAAATGTTAATCATATAACTGTAAGGATTGGCCGCATGGATTTCAGATCTCAAAAAGTCAAAATATAAAATGCTATCGGCCGTTTGTTCGCATGTGAAAGGTGCAGTATAGCTAATTTCCTGATTCCACATTTGTGTGTTGTGCATGTGAAATAAAATATTACTTTCACTTTAACCCTTGCGCACTGTCCAATTCATTGTATTATTATGCTAATTTTAACATTGTGCGAAGACATTTAAAGGCACGCAAAAATATGTCAATATTTAATTACAAATGTGTTTCTGATGTTGTTTTCCAATTAGATGGTAAACAAGTAACAAGCTAATTTGCATAATTTGCAATATTAGAGACACACCCAACGTTTAATGAGGAATTTGCATGTCGACATTTTATGGCTTATATGTTATAAAGACTAGCTAATTTTTAAGAAAAGGTTAGGGTTAGTTAGTTAGAGACCGAAATACATGATTCGTAACTATGTACTATGTTCATCCATAGAAAGAAATCTAATTACAAGAGTGGTGAATAAGTATGATGAGGACATAATGACCGACCAAAAACATGGAATGGGAATGCGACCCAAAGGCAAGAACAGTAGAAAAAGATGTAAATTTTATTTACGGATAAAAGCCAACACAATAAACATGGCATGTCAAAAACCGAAAAAATAAAAGGTAGAAATACATTCATTTGTCCATTCTTATCTCATCTTCATTCAGTATCATCATCTCACTAGCTTCTTTTTCTGTCTGTACGGAGTACGGATACGATACATATAGTCCCATATTATATTATACAGTTGTTAGTCTTATGATGACTTAACAGTAATCTCTACGAGCAATTTGACACAGGAGATAGAAAACTAGTTGAAAGGTCAAAGGGTAGTAGTTACCATAAATTTATGCATTGTACATATATTTATACCTTATTTTAATAACTATTAGTAGTAAAACTGTAATGGCAAAATGGCTTATACGAACGAAAGTTGATCACTCACGTCCACACATCGTGTACTCCATGTTTTCAAATAATAATAAACTAGACATCCTTTCTTAAAACTGTTTGCGATATAACCGACCTATTTAGATCGGACGCGGCTTTTTTTGATTTCTCACTTGTCGTCATGTCAGGTTAAGAGGACAGGACAATTGGATGAGATAGGAAGGTACCTTAATAATTTATATAAAGATTGTTAATGAGAGGGAAGGAGGATAATATTATTAACTTTAGTATTTCATAGTTGTTAGGTTTTAATTAGTTTGGCCAGCGTGTCGAGTACTCGTGTTCATCAGCTCAGACTAGAAGATGCTTTTTTTGTTTCTACTATCCCATCACATTATTAATTCATAATATTTCCAAAATTAGTATTTAAATCACTTGACTCATCTACCCACACCTCCTTCCATTATTAAATACCTTTTTTCACGGGCTCGCGGCACAACGACTTTTTTCTTGTCCATTAACTAACAATCAGATAAAGATAGCCATAATAATTTTCCCATTTAGACTACATATCTACATTTAGTACGGACAAAGTTAAGTATATTCCAAAATTAAAACACCTTAAAGTTAACGTTCATTGTCTAATGGAACCGAACACTACATATACATTTAATAAGAACTTCTAAAACTGATCAACAATTGTATTGATACATTTTACAGGTCGAGCATGTCTTTACAAGATTACTAATCATGTTACTAACCGACAAAAGATAAATATGGAACATTGAATTAATGGCATACTTTAATTATATAATGACTACATTGACTTTCTCTTACTTCGAGTGAAATACGACGACACAAGGTAAAATACTGAAGTAATTGAATGTGTCACATAAAAAATTCTTACGTAAGGTTTGGTAGTACACGACAGCAAATAAAAATAACCCTTAATTATTTTCGGATAACATTAAAACTAACAGTTACAAGGAATATGATAGCATTAAACTCTTAACGTATTTTTTTTCAATTGCAGCAGGCTAGCTGTGGTCCAGCCAACACACAGTACAGTACATTTACGAAAGAATGGCAGCGGTAGGTCGAGGACCAGCACTTAGAGCTTCAAGGCTACTCCATCGTCTGATCCCATGCGGAAATCCATTGGAAGCTCCGGAAGCATCAGGAGTTGAGGCTGCAGCTGATTTATCACGACCCATTACTAAATTTGACATTGCTTCTAGCCTCATCGCCCTTTCTTTGCTCAGGGGCTCTGGAGGAAGGGTCAAGTCATTTGCTTCTGCCAAAGTTCGTAGGTCAAAATAGTATTTGGCATACACACTTGAAGGGACGTTTATATTAAACTGAAGCAGCTCCAAACACTGACGCTCCAGCTCGTTCCTATATAATGCCAAAATTTCAAATGAAATGACACACTAATATATACTTGCATAAAACACAAACGTCAAAAGTACTTTGGAACGGGACAAGTTCATTCGAGTAACGGCACATTCGTTTCCTATGCTTACAAACACTACATTCGATACTTTTAAGACTTTCACCCATCCGATATTTCACCGTGCTTTCACTAGTGTGAACATTTACATTAGATATACGAAGATCATTTACACAAGGAAAGAAATTGTATATCTATGAGGAGAAAAGAATTTATGAATACTTACATGTCTTCGACGCTTATGTCTTTTAAAATGTGACAGTAGTCAACATTCCAAACAGCTTGATCATCCCACACTTTTGACGCTAAAAGAACAGATCCTAAAACCATCCTCCTCCAGTTTGACGGCATGATGTCCATTTCTGCATATGTCAGCAGCCTTTCAAGATAGACTAGAGCTATTATAGCACATTCAGCAGTTAACTGAGCTGCGTTGAAAAGTGTGCGCACAAATCTGTATGTATTAACGAAAAATTATTAATTTCATTATACAGTAACTAATTACTTAATTACACACCATAACTGCCGTTTTATGATGAATTTATTTGTGGTCAATTAATTGAACAGACCGAACCTATAAATTTGTCTGTGCTCTGGGTTATGTATTTCTGGCGGTGGTCCATCGTTCGATAAAGGATGTAGTCTCTCATCGAAAATATCCAAGGCCCTTTGTGACGAGCGATTTCGGATATGATAGTATATTGCAAGTGATAAGCATTTCAATGTATTTTTCAAATTTGGCTGAGATACTGTAGAATCGTCCAAAAAAATTGTAGAACATGAAGAGCTTTTCTTTAACGGGCTCGGCTCATGAATCTGTAAATTATATTATAAACTTAAAACGTCGACTAAAATGTAAAGTTGAAAAACGCGTCGCTTCGTGCATAATAAAAAAACCTTCCCTGAGAGTACTGTCATTTAATTATCATTTTGGTTAATCAATTATTTGTCTACATTATGTTTATTGATATCCTCCACCATATCAAACAATTAAAAATCAGCAACTCACCTGATTCATGCTTTTTTTGCGAATCATACCATCTAGAAGAAAATAAATACATCAATGATAATAAAGCTTAATAACATAACGGTCCAGGTCCTATATTTAGGTAAAGAAAACTCACTTTGAATAGCTCTTTTGGATTTCTCTATAAACAATGTCGTCGCAGATGGATGGACTGAAGGATCCCTGTCCAGATCATCAGGCTCTCTCTCACTAATGTGTTGTAGATTGGGTCCACTTTCTTCTCTTCCTAAAGTGTCTGATCCTCCCCCAGGATCTTGTCCAGCATAATCTTCGCCTTCTCCGTTTCTCCAATGCTTGGATGTTTTTGTATCAGCCGAAGAGCGGCGGCTTCCCCGCCAGGCACAACAACTATTCTTGTTACCCATATATTCTTTCCGTTACAACTTTCAGAAAGATTTATAACCGTTCTCTTGACTTATTTTAGAAGCTGCTGAAGATTGTTGCTTTCACAGCTTAAGTAAGATGTTAATGTACAATTACAATTATGTTGAAAATTGTACATCTGTGGTGTACATAAATATGTATTAAAATCAGTCTTCAGAAGAAAAAATGGCTACCGAAAGCCAGTCTGTCATTTTATAACCAGTCGAAAGATTGAGACAGATAAAAACGTCCGTTTAATAAGTGGTGCTGCGAAATAAAATGTTTTCCTAGATTAAATTCCACCCGGTGCAGAAAGTGGGATATTCAGTCAACGTCTCTTCCAGAACAATATTTTCCTTTGATTGAGTATCTATGAAAGCACCAAAAATCAGACATTACATTTCTAGAAAAACTAGAAAGCTAATTAATCATAGAGCCTATATAATATTATTAATTATGATTAGAGATTGATGCTAGGACATCTTTTACTGCTATTTTTTTATGGCGTTCTTGTGTTAACTGCAATGCAATTTAACTGTTCTAAATGCAATTTAACTGTTCTAAATGCAATTTAATGTTCTAAGTAAGAAATCTATTAGTTCAATAATTTTTTAACGATACTAAAACTAGCATTTTCCATTTTCATGATTGTCACTTACTTTTAGATTTTCTATTCCGAGTTTTCCCCTTCTGGTTTACTTAAAGCCTCTAAGTACAAAGTTCAATGCATATACTGACATTACCAATGTATCTCTTACTTATCAGTCAGATGATGTCCCGCTGCACAAGAATGACGAACATAGCATTGAATATTTTCTTTTCACCTCTTTAGTCACTATTCAGTTCATCAGCATAGCTAAATTCAATCACTTATCACGAGTGACAAGTTTAACTTTATCCAGGAGCGGTCAACTGTGAAAATAAATAATATTTTTATGTATGCAGTAAATAATTTTTTATAATTTAGCATAAGATAAACTGCAAGCACTAACAACTAAATCATGAATCAAGAATCTGTATTTTTACATATTAAACAATTCATTTGACACTAACTGTATTCTGTAAATCTGTATAACACCATCATTCATTGTTCATAAACCACTCTTTTTTTAGCTTTCTTTACAAGAATTAATACTCATAGTCAATACAGCACTTCTGGAAACGGACCGGTGACCGGCAAGATACCTACCAACCACCAGGAGTGAACTTGCACTGCTTTATTTTCATGTACAATTTATACGAATAATTTTAGTAAACGGGCAAATTACCTTTTCAACTTTATAATACTGCAATTGCAATGCAGTTAAATTATTTTCATTGTCTTCATAATTAATTATATTATCAGCAGCTTAGGCCTAATTGGCCTGACCTAAGTCGTCTGTAGCCCAAGTATGCTTTTGGTAATAAACAGACTGCAATTTATGAAAACTAACAAATTGACGTTCTAAAAGTAACTACAAATTAACAAAGTTAATGGTACAACTTCATTTGTTTATTATTGTTATTCAAAATTTCAACTTCTTCGGCCTTATGTACTCAGTAGTACTCTATTGTTGACAATGAAGGACCACTGTAAATCCAAAGTTCAAATTTTCACACCTGTACTGTAGGGCAAATGCAGCAACCACACATGTGACCGTCTGGGCATCTTTATGTGAATCAATATTCCAAATATTTCGGAGCATCCATCCATAGAGGGCCACACTCACCCTCCCCTTATGGACCAACTTACGGACAGAACGGTTTCCCTGCTTAGATGAGCGAGCCCTACCGGTAATGTCCACAATTTCATTCTAAAATCCTCTAACTCATTTCGAAATCTCAGTAGGTTTGGGCGAGGGCTTTGAAATAGGGGGTATATTATATTGTTTGGATTCAGGAAAATAATATTTTTACCATTTGACCCAATTTTCGCCATTATACTTCCAATCATACCTCACTTAATTCGCAATATGGATGGGCACCAATTCCATGCGAATAGTATAGTTTAAAAATGATTCCGAGTGTCGCCTTTCTATTAGAAATATCGACTTTCTTCCAGAGATCGGCACCGGCCGGCCAGTAAATGGCTATAATTGTGGCCGGGTCGCGTCGGCCACTGTTAGTTTTGGTTAGTGGCCGGACGCCTTCCGGTCGACAGACGAAGACTACTATTTGTATATTTTCATATGTTACAAAGTTTTAAGCATTTTCATTGATGGCCGCCCGGCGGTTTCTAATATGCCATACTGGCCGGCCGGAAACCCACATGTATTTTACTGGCCGGCCGACGAAGCTAAATATAGTTACTGGCCGCTGCAAGCAGGTCGGCACATTGTTTTGTTTGTTCATCGTTACTGCTTGATTGTTCACTAAAGTGAGTGACAATCTTAGTTTTTAAGACCAACGATATTTCTAAACTTTGTCCAATTTTATGATTCTACAGGGAAAATTAAATGTAAAAAATAATTTATTTTAAATTAACCCACAATATATAAAATATATTTTAATTTAATAAAATTCAGCCGGCCTATTACATTTCGTGATATATAATCAATTTTAGGAATTGTTTATGGATGGAATAACTCTAGTCAAAACATAATTTCAATAAGTACATTGTAGCAGCTTACACTTGGCAGTGGAAGTTGTCCTTATTACATTATAATTTCTTAAAGTATGTGAAATTTTGTTCCAACTTAAATGGCCGGCCGGCCAACATTTTACCAAAATAATTCCTTCAAAAGGCCGGACCAGTACGATCGATGCCAATCTCTACTTTCTTCTAGAAATTTCGACTTACTGGTAGTTTTGACTTTCTGGTATGTCTTTTAATTTCTATTAGTGTTTTTGACAGTTTTGACTACTAACAGTTTTGACTTTCTACTAGAATTTTCGACTTTCTAATGGTATTTTTAGTTTCTGCATGGGTGTTTTCCTTTCTATTAAGTTTTTCGACTTTCTACTATTCGAAACCGTTTAAGATGGCTTATTCATTATTTCCATGAAGAGAAAAAAATGTACTTTAAGTAAACCCTTGTTTGCTTGCGATATCTTTATACGTGTTGACGTACATACTTTACCCATGTATACGTTATGTGTTACGTTTACGTTACGTATGTAAAAATGTAAATACGTTTTCTTCCCCACATGTACATGCTCCGTGCCTATAGAATCGAATTTTCTAGTAGCTTCCGGAATATCCACAAGCTGTAATGTAGTGTTATTGTGCACATAAAGATGGATCTTTTTTGTTGAAGGCGGGCATTCGTTAATACGTCAGTAGGTAGTAAGTAGTACTCAGTCAGTACATGTAGGATTATCCCCAAAAAATTTTCACTTATATTCTTTGAGCCTTGAGCTCAGTCTTCTTTTTCTTCCAGAAACAGAACAGTAGCGGACCCATAATACCTGTCTTTGAGTTTGCCTTTTTGGGGTTTTGATTGGTATTATTTGGTGCCTGCTGGTCATTCTGGTAGAATATTTTTATAGCAGACAGTCAGCAGTTATTGGTTTTGCAGAAACTGGCTGAAGAAACAACTCATTGTCTGTACATACACTGTACATTTTAATCACGTATGACTATCTTAAATTATATTTTGAAATATTTGATATATTATTTATGAAGTGAACTTTGAACATTTTTTTCATATAGCTTATCTATCTTAAAAATCGTTTGCTGGGCATTTAATTTAATGTTTAATAGAGAACTAAAATGAGTCTTAAATCTTATCATAGGTCATAGGTTTCCACTCTACAGCCAACTGCTGACATAATTAAATACAAAATAATATCACAACCAGTTCCAGGCTAGTCTTGTGCACACAACACACTACGTGAAAATTGAAGCCAAAAGCCGTTCACATTCACATCCAATTATTTAATCAACATCTGAGTCTTGAATCTAGAAGTCAGTGCTAGTCACTAGTACAATCAGTTGGTGTTGGTATCATAGTTTTGGTATCATTGATCATTCTAGTAAGACATATGATATAAAATTAATTTCAAATTTATACACTGGCCATTTGTAAAATTCTTTGCATGGAAAGTTTAGTTGATTTAGTGCTGATTTGTTATCTTTTGACTCTTGTAGGTGGTAGGACAAATTACAGCGGTCAGCAGTAGAAAGAGTGCCAACGAGACATTGAAACCAACTGAAAACCTTAAGTGAAGTGCTATATTACAGCTGGATAGTCTTCCAGCCTTCCATCAACAGTAAATTGAAACTGGACAGATAGCCTTTTAAAATATTAGCGTTACCCAACCCTGATGATGGACAAATAAGCAGCCCCAGGTTATTATTTTTTTGTGAAAATTGAGAACATAATAGAAGAACTAGGTAATTTACCCAGAATTGGCCAACTGGGTGAAGGTACCGAATCGTCAGCAAATTCCGAAGAGAACGTTTTGGAATATTTAAAAGAGGAGGCCTCAGCGAGTAATTTTGAAATAAAAACTACAGATCATTTCATAGTAGAAAACGAGAACATTAAATCAGAGTTCAGTTCGACAGAAGAACCTGAAGTGGTTATTGAGTTTGAAATCCCTAATTCTCAACAACGGAAAACACATTTTAATCATATTCTTCAGCAAAATTTTGTGATAGGATATCAAAGACCCGACGGTGTTGTTGACTTAAGTGATTCTTCTGTTGAGGAACTGTCTGTAGGAGACTCGGACTGTGAAATAGTTGATTTTGATTTTAACTGTATGGGGAGGAAAACAAAGAACAGAAGGAGCATGGACAAAGTCGAGAAAATGGAAGTTGACGAACCTTTCCTCTGGGATGGTGATGCTAGTGAAGCCCCGGAATTAATTTCACAAACTACAGATAGCAATAAGAAAAAGAACAAAAGTCGTAAGAACCGAAAGGCCGCCAAAGCAGCTGCTGATGTCGATGTAATCGACTTGACAAATGATGAAGAAATTAATTTAGAAGAAGAAGCAGCTACACCTGAAGATGATGTCGTAAAACCTGCCCAAGTGGAAATTGAGATAGACGAAGATAATGATGGAATGCCGGAACTAATTGAAGTGGAACCAATTTCTCCAGAAGCGTAAGCCAATTTAAATGTTTCCTGGAGAGAGGGCTGACTCAAGTAAATGTAACGATAGTATTTTATACCTTTTGCCTTCTCATATCTGTCATCTGATGCCAGAGCGAGATCGGGGAAAGTTGAAGGAAAGTATGAAAGGTTTTTATATGAATTATTTAATGTAAAAAATCTTGTTTTAATTACGTTAATTTTAAATTAAATTTGGAAACGCAGATTGGCTGAAACTTGGAGACAGAAGGGAAATGCTCGTTTCGGAAGTGGGGAATACCACCACGCCCTGGAAATGTATACTAAAGCCATTGGTAATGTAGTTTTAATTTAAGTTTGATTTTAATGTTTTCAAACCTTAAGATTCATCATTAACCGTTTTTCAAAAATTTATTTAGCTATACATCCAGTTGAAGCGGCGTATTACGGCAACCGTTCTGCATGCTACTTAATGATGAAGAAGTACAAAGAAGCTCTAGCTGATGCTCGCATCGCTATACAAATTGATGCAAATTTTGAAAAGGTGCATTTTTACATTTAAAATTTAAACGGAGATAAAGATTAATAGTATAGTAACTCTGAACCTGAACTGAAATATAACTATTATTATTAGTATTTTTACAGTGAAAATATGAATAATAATCTTGATAATGATAACCGAAACTTGAAGTTAGGGGGTAAAAATTTGTAACCTGTATTATTCCTCCGCAACCGCGGCATCTATCGGTATATCGGTATACAATTTTTTAT
The DNA here is from genome assembly GCA_020055645.1 of Tomocerus qinae. Taxonomy (NCBI): domain Eukaryota; kingdom Metazoa; phylum Arthropoda; class Collembola; order Entomobryomorpha; family Tomoceridae; genus Tomocerus; species Tomocerus qinae. The sequence goes on along the minus strand of CM034547.1, from coordinate 13,639,405 downwards.
TCTGACCCTTGTCTTGTATTTTTACATATGAAATTTTATGCAAATTATGACATCCGAGTTGGATTGTGACTTAAGATTTACATTCATGCTATAAAATCTGGTATTTAGAAAGGACGTTACTCCTATATTGTATCTTTGATTTGGTTATTTTGGCTGACCGCTTTGTTTGGTGAGTCTAGTGACTGGACTTAACTCGTTTTTAAATGTTTGTGTTGCTGCAGTTGATTGTAAATATATTCTTCTGCAACTACAGTTGCCAATCAAAAAGGATTTTTAGTTCAACGCAGTTTTGGCCTTACATGGATTAATTCATTGATTCTCAAATCAAACTCGTTGAATTAACTAGTTTTTTTTCATTTTTCCAGTTTATAATTCAATAGCGTTCTTTTCTATTTTCACTTTGGCCCTGAATAAGAAACCAATTTAAAGGCTAATGGACGGATATAATTAATATGACCTTGTTCTTATATTATATAAAGTATGTGTATAATTAATCTAAATTAATACTTGTGTTTTTTTATATTTTAAAGGGTTATTTGCGATTAGTCCGAGCTGCCCTTGCTCTTGGTGACGTGAAAGCCTGTGAAGGAGCCGTTGAAGCAGTGTCCCATAATTTGTCGTTTACTATGGACATTGGCTCAGAGAAATTAAAATTACTGCATTTAAAACAATTTTTCAATGAAATTGCTGTTGGAAAGGCGAAAAAAGATCATCGTAAAGTAAGTAAAGCTACTCAAATAAATAAAGAAGAGTAATAAATTGTTTAGTAAAACAAATTACTGACAAAAATAATAAAAGTCATAATATTAAGTAAAACAATAATCGTTTTCTAACGAAATCTTTGGCCTTTGGGACTAGTTTTTCATTCTGATTTGGCAACTGCTTTTTCCAGGTAGTTTATCTTTGCGAACGGGCGTCTGAGATTGCTAGCGGAAATATACAATTAAAGATGTGGAAAGCTAGTGCTCTTAGTAATTTGGGACGACATTCTGAAGCACAGGAGTTATGCACGTAAGATTTTTTATAATTTTTAGTGCCAGCTAGATAACTTTTTTTTTGTAACCAAAACTATTATAATCTATAATCCACAAAATGTTTGAGAATTAAAGTAAGTTGTATAATTTAGATTTACCCTTACTTTATTTATCTGATATCAGACTGTGTTAGCATTGAATTACAAGTACCTGGGCGATGGCGATGGAACTTTTGTCACCTCCTGTTGTCCAACAGAAAATACATAATTACTGACATTCAAATCCCCTGTTTAATTATGATTTGTGGATTTTGGGTTATTTTATTGTTTGTATGAAGTACTTACCATATGTGAGTGTGAAGGATATGCATAATTAATTATTCATGCAGAATGTTGTAGAAAGTTCTTTTTTTATTTAAACAGCGAAGCCCTGCAAAGTGATAGTAAATCTGTTGAAGCTATTTACATGTACGCTGTTTGCTTGTACCAAGCAGATAACTTGGATAGAGCAGTTCAATTTTTGCGTCAAAGCCTTCAGCTGGCTCCAGATAACTCTGACTGTCTTTCTTTTTATCGGGTATGTGTTATGTTCGTATAGATTTTGGTATATTTATTTAGTATGTTTAGGTGATAATAACATGGTAATAAACTAATCAAGTATTAGTTTTTGACCTCTTTCCAAATTAAGGATGATTATAAAGTCTGATCTGTAATGTAATGTCATTTTCATTTTTCAGAAAGCAAAACAACTTAATGAGTTACGACAGGAAGCCGGTGTAATGTTTACGTCCGGAAAATATACTGAAGCTAAAGCTAACTATTTAAGTTGCTTAGACATTGTTTCCGCTCCCGATCTGATAAATGTAAGACTAAAACATTTTTGTTGCTAAAATTGTATTGCATTTCGACGAAAATATAAATTTTTTTTAAAAAAAATTTCAGATTGGCATCCAGTCAAAATTGCATTTTAATTTGGCGCTGATTGCTCAAAGAAATGGGGATGTAGACGAATCTTTAAGATCATGTAAATTAGCTATTGAGTTAAAATCTGACTATTTAAAAGCCATTCTGCACCAGGCCAAACTTCATACTTCAAAGGAGATGTTTGAAGAAGCTGTTCGAGATTACGAGGTATACAAAATATTACTTAGTAAACATTTGAATTTTCGAAATGTAGATTTTCCATGCTTGTATTTCGTTATTTGCCAATCATATTCTTCGACACAATGTTTTAAGATGTGTTAATATGCAATTTTTTACCAATGCTTTCAGGCTGCCCTAAAAATTGATCCCAAATTAAAAGATGTACGACGATCATTACAAGAGGCTAAATTGTCCGCTAAAAAGGCGAAGAGAAAGGATTATTATAAGATTCTTAACATCGGAAAACAAGCCACAGAAGATGAAATCAGAAAAGCGTACAAAAAGCGAGCACTTGTTCATCATCCAGGTTAACATTATTGTCATTATTAGGTCATTTGATACCCATTAAATACGAATAAGTCTTAATATTTTTTATAAACTATTTACAGATCGACATGCTGGAGCAACAGAAACAGTACGCCAAGAAAATGAAAGGCAATTTAAAGAAGTAGGAGAAGCATATGAAGTTTTATCAGATCCAAAAAAGCGTACACGCTACGATCAAGGACATGACCTAATTGATTCTCCATCTGCGGACTCCTATGACTCCTTTGACCCTAACACATTATTCAACGTATTCTTTAGTCAAGGGGGAATGGGAATGGGAGGAGGAGTTCCGCCACGTGGAGGAGGATTTCATCATTTCCGCACTGGACCCAGTTACAGTGGGTTTCAACGTTAATCCTTTTCTTATAATAAAAAATCAATTCCTATTAACCTTCGCAAACCATAATCGCTACATTAATACACGTGGAAATCATTGTATGTATTGAATTAAATCGTTTAATTGACATTAGTTTTTGATTTTTGAACAAATGAACGAACTATATTGTAGTAGTACTAAAATACGCAACTACCTAACGTATGTATACTTACATTAAACATTTCACTTTCCACTGCATGCTTGCCGATCATCGCATCTTAGTAAAAGCGCTGTGGTATATTCTAGTTTTTTAGGTACTATGTGTTCTTGCTATAAAACCGCAGGTAACTATTTCCTACACGTACATTACAATAACGTAAAAATTATTACTAACAGACAGTTATATGAATTTTTGTAATTTAATTTCGTATCAGTGAATAGTTAGAGCTTCCTAATGCTCTAACTAATATTAATGTAATATCCAACCAAATATTAATTCACGTAGATATATAGTTACGTAAAAATAAAAAATACTGATCTAACCGATGATAATGACATAATATGTATTTAATTTTGGAGTTCAGTTCAGTTGTAATATGTAATTTATTACAAACATTTAAACTTTAACAGTTAATCTACGATGTAATGTAGTTTTTTACCCATTGTTAATAAATGTAGTAGGATGGAAACATTATACCTTTAAAAAGTATTGAAATATTGTAGATTATTGCAACAATGAAATGTACACGAAAGAAAATCAGAGATGAAAACAATGGCGTGTGTAAATACCTAAGCGGTTTTAAAAGTTTAGATCTTATTATTACCATTTTAAGGTCCAAGAAGCCAAATCAAATCATGTCTAATTTAATTAAACCCTATTATTGTGACATTTGTGCAATCTGAAAAAATTGAACAAAAGGAGGGCTCTTTTGTACCTCATTAGTTAAGCAGTAACAAATTACCACCAATGTAATTAGGTAAATAGCAATATAAACAAATAGCGTTTAGCATTTTCTTCGTTAAAATCAATTTTTACATATTTCTTTCTCTATAGGTGTAGATGATTGGAAATCTTAGTATTAAATGTTTCGAATGCAGAATGATTTTGCTGTGCTCAATATTTTTTAATTGGTATTGGGTACAATTAGTGGTACCACACACAACTGCTTGCAAAATAATGTAAATGGACAGTACTTACTATTAGATAAAACGCGAATGAATCCTTTAGTAGAATTTTGTTATCCAGCAAATAAAAATCGAAATTAGTAGCTTAATGTGTAGGTTATAATTTACTAATTAGTAGTGATTACAACTTGATTATCATTGACGATGCGTGTAGTTGCATTACTGTCATAATTTATTAATTATAATAAGACTGCTGTAACTCTAAGCTAGTTGTAGACCCCGATTTCGTTCACTGACACTGAGAACACCATCTGTGAAAATTGAAACGGATTTTTCATGGTCAATATTGATTAATTTTGTAGAAATTGAAAAAAATGTTTTGTGATGTTGTGAATCAATTTTTTTGTTTAGGTAATTAAATGTAAAAGAAATTTTCGTAGAGAACTAAAAATTAAAATAATTTTACAAACCGTTGTGTTTAAAGGACGCTATAAAATAAACAATAACATCCGCATCCCAAGAATTGGTGATCGTTATTTACACGTTTATCTCTTAATTCCATTTAAAAATCATCTGCAATAAACATGTCCTATAGCTTCTTTAGTTTCATTTACCAAAATGTATTCTGTAAGCTAATAATCACTGCAAAGTGCAAATCGCAAGCTATTAAAGGAAGCCAAAAACAAAGTTTATTCATGTAAAAAATTTCAATTTATGATCATATTATTACACAAAGTACTGCTTGCTAGCTGCATAATGTCACTTGTGCATGAAGTAAACGTTATAAACAATTATTTTCTACGATTCTGTACATAATATGGGTGAGTAAATCATGTAGCCATTTCCTTGTAAATATTTCCACTCTATTTAATCGACTTGAGTAGCGCAACTATATCTGAATCCGGTTGGTTATACAAATCATCAAACTGCGTTCCTACAGTCCAAAGTGTTTCCAAGTCTATCTCCTCTCTCATGTTCCTGGTAAAAACATGAAGAGCAATGTTGCCTAAATCTAATGCTAGCCAATCGAGACTCCGGCGAGTTCCTTCAATCCGCGGAAGTACATCTGTTGGTTTTAAGTCTTTCATTTTGAACCTTCTTCGGATAAATCCTGCAAGCGCGTGCATATGTTTTGCGTTTCTGTTCGGAAATAACAAATTGACAAATATTAACTAAAATATTGCTCCCTTATACATGGGTCAATTAAGCGATGATAGAAAAATGATGCGTACAAATAAAATAATTTTGGATATTTTGCACCTTGCTGTAACAATAACCATGAAATCTACATAGTCGAGCTCTTTGGGAATCCTTATGGCACAAATATCTCTTGCGTTTTCCTCTGTAAGAATTTCTATAAGTTCGTCCAAATCAAAAACGCCAGTCTTTCCACCTACAATGCAAAACAGTAAAGTTTAAAGTAATACAAATCTGGAATTTGAAGACGACATATCAAACAACTACTTATTGAGCAATGCCATATGCTAAGGAAAATAAAAAAAAGTTTTACGCTTTCGTAAATACTCGGGAATCTCGGAAATTTCTTCTTCTACTTCAGGCAATGGATTCCACATTTCCTCATTCACATCTTGAACAATACGCTGTTTGTTTTCAAAAGCGACATAGTCCGTTTCCAGAGACTTCGGAATTTGGTTTCGGTCGGTTTCATTGGTGTCATTTTTTTTATCTTGACCAGATTTTATGTTATTTTTGCAATACATTTTCGCTGAATAGATTGATAATCTATGAGTAGAATTTGATGCCGTTTTGTATGAACATGGGCAGCGTAAATTGGATATGAAACGATTTGTAGTAGCGGGATTCGCAGCGATATGCTTAGAAAACCAATTCAAAGTGACAAGCATCTGCCGTTGAAACATATTGGATGGAACTTCGTTTAAACTTGACTCTTGGTTAACGGGTACCTATGACCATTTTATAAATAATACGGTAACTTTTATTGGTACTTGTGCCGTAAATAATAGGCATTATTTATCATGTACAATTTAAAGTTCAATTTTTATAAATATTTTACAGTGACCAATGATTTCGGGTTTTGGTTACAAACCCCCAATATTACAGTACATTATATTTCAAGTACACTGCTCTCTGAATCCTTGTCATATTATTATTATCTATTATTATGTCTCAATAAATGTTTCTCACATCTTTTTAAGTAAATTATGTAGGTCACTTCTTAATTACAGTAAGTCTTAATGGATATTACAGTTACAAATACACGTACAACGCTATTTATAAACCTTTTGTAAAGTATGACACAGTTGTATTAAATCCTAAGTCAAAACAACTTTTTCTTACTGTTAAATCCACTTAATTAAAAAGCCAAATAATCTCGAACGACCAAACAGTATACGAAAATGCATAAAGGTTCATTTTTACCTCAATTTAATACGCTTTTCCTGAAAAAATATGGTACATGAATCAAGGTATAAACCTAGGTACGTATGACTAAGAGTCATTAGGACTCTGGTCATCAGGACTGAATTTGCGTTCCAAAATTATATTTACTTCAATTGCCTTGTGTAACCTAAAACTAGAACTTAAAAATACTGTTAAAAAGTATTTACAACATTACCTTTAAATCTTTCTTTAATTAATTACAACTAGAATATGTTTTGATTATATTTTTATTATTAATATTACTTGTAATGATACTTGTTATATAGTTAAATGGCATGACATATGTAATTATAGCAGTTGAGCAAATTGTATTAATATGCATTTTCGTCGACTTTTTGGTGAACGAGATAGAGAGTTCTAGTATTTAGAATTTAGGATAAAGTAGGAAGTACATTTTTTCATTTAAATAGTAAATGGAGGATACGCTTATAAATGATTTTAGGTGGACGATGTGCTGTAGAAACAGCCTTTTACAATATGTATCTTAATTAAATCTATATATTGTATTGTATCGACATTAGGTTTGAAATAATATGTTTTGTGCTTTGAACAGCGTAATTAAGTAAGGTATAAAATCGGAAAGTACTTTAAAATTCTCGAAGCACAATCTGCAAAACTGCAGTGTATGAATTTTTACGAACATTGCGAATCATTTGTTTGCTGCACAATCATTTGGGCAGGCTAGGGATATAGGAAGTTTTTCGTTAACAATGTTTAGGACAGCCTATAAGATTGAAGGTACGACAAAAGTAATTAGGATAATAAAAGTATTTTGCATCTTGTAGTATTTAGAAGTACTTTATAGGCATTACAGGTAGTTAACTAAAAAATTAAATAGGAAAGTTACAATTACAATAATGCTCATTCATCAACGACCTCTACAACGACCGTTGTACCGTAAAAACTTTCAGCAGCTGTCACTACATCTGCAGTTAGATTAAAAATTGGATGAATTTTTTTCACAATATTATTTTCATTGCCTAATACTATTTTTGAGTCTGGGTTAAGGTGCTGAGAAGCTGCTAGGCCACTGAGCGCATAACAAGTATGGTAATAATCCCTGGGTTTCCCAGGTTTATCAATGAGACCACCATGACTATGTTGACAACATATAAGAATATATTCTTGAAGACCTATTTGATTAAATAACCATTTACAATCTTCCGAAGAAATGTCACCTAATAAACAATCTTCAAATTTCCGTCCCATGAGACAAAAACAAGCACCCTGCCAAAAAGCGTAACAGCCATCTACAAGTTTGTTGGTTCGACCTTGAAATCCACCTTCTAGGGACATTTGTCTAAAACTCAGCCACCGAAGCAGAGCGTTTTCGTTGATGAGATGAACACTGTCGAGGAGAATCAGTGTAGCCACAGCGCAAAAAGTGTAACCACCATGAGCTTCCATTCCAGGATTACCTCCGAATCCGCCTTCATAAGTTTGGCATTTGACAACCCATTGAGCCGTTCCTCGAAACAGATTTCTATCACTTGCAAACAAGTTCGTAAGTTTGGCCACCACAACAGCACAGTAGACAGCCCTCACATCTATTTCACCTCCGTGGTGCATCCGAAAAGAACCGTCCTTCATTTTCATACTTCGGATGAATTGTAATAAAAGTTCCCGATTGACAACACTCAGAGCTTCCGTTGTACACAGTGAAACGAGCGCGTTAAGAGCAGCATATGTAGCCGCTAAATGAGCAAGTTGACCAGGACCTCCACCAAAACCGCCTGTACGGCAATCTTGACATTTTGACAAGAATTTACTTATTTGACTGCTTTCTTCTTTGCTTATTTTTTCGTCTAGTAGGTTTAGGGAGTGCAGAATCCAGTAACATAGCCATGGACGACTTGCATCCAACGCTTGATAATGATCTGACAGTCTACACAAACCTCTTCTTAAAAACGTTATATGCCTCTCTCTGTGCAGTACTATTTCCTCTCCTTCTTTTCTTTGATAAATATCTAAGATCTGTTCTTCTACTTCCTCCTGCTCCACATATGTCTGAGTTATGTGTCCGTCGTGATTTGTCAATGACGACTCAATACTCGAAATACTCCTTCGCTTTTCTTCACAGGCCATTTTGTGCGAATCAGATTTCACTTCTGTAATTTTTAACAATCATACACACTTACTTCTTGCAGTTCTATTGTAATGTAAGTCAGGTTTGCAAACATTGCAAATATAAATAATTCAACTGCAATTGCAGCTTTCAATTAAATTGTGTCCATTGCTTTCTATCTATCTGATGAAGATAAAAAGACTTCAAATTTTCGTTTTAGCAAAACTACTGAAATAAATTATTTACGCGTTTATACTCGTACCCAGAAAACAGATCTATAATTAATTATAATAATATTATAATAATAATTTTATTATTATTATAAACACGTCCGTAATTGAGACTGTTACAGAGCAGAGCTTATCGCAAACAAATGATTGACGCAACGTAATTAAAATCATACTTACGATAAGAGGATTAGTAACGCTTATTTATAATGTATATGATCAAGAATAATAGAAGTATATATAGGGTATATGATAAGTGTTGTCGACAAAAACGAAGGACAATTTTACAACCTGTACAACGAGAAAATAATAAGTTGCATTAAACAGCAACGACCATTGACCATATATTATCTAATATTTTGTTCTGCAGCTGTATTTAATACATAAATAGACCCTAACTTCACAGAAAATGCGAGTTATGAGAACGATGCAAATTGTTTTCCCCAAGAAAAACAAGTCTCAGATTTGCTTGTTTGAGTCTACTTTTGCTTTGTCTTCTAATTAAGGTACTGCTTTGCAACGTGAAGCGAAAAGTTCGTAAGAGTATAAAAACTTTAACCAAGGTTGTTTACACGTTATGTTATGTACGTTATGTTATGTTAAGGTTTCCGCTTAAAGCTCATCTTCTGGTTGACTTATTAATGTATTATAATTTGAAATGTCAAAATAAAAGTTGGTTTGGATCTTGTAACTTTGATGTATAAAAATATATAGTTTACTGTCCGGGACGGATCAACTCCTTAAGGAATTACTCCTAAAAGACTACTACTAAAGAACTGCTGAAGGTATTTCTTCCTTATAAACTTTAACGTTTGGTTTGACGTTTGCAATTGCAACAACAGACGCAACAAAAATATTTCAAGAGATTCATCATATTTTCAACCAAAAACATATTTTCTCAGATTTAAATCATTAAAAAGCTTGCAACACTGACACTTTCAGAGCATAACAAAACAAACTGTTTGTATCGAAATATTAACCCTGGAATGTACATAGAAAACGATGTCCCTTTAAAATTTGTTAGCAGTCCTGAGTCCATATACAAATAAAATACAATGTTACAGAATTTATTTGTTACACAGTGCGTAAAAATATAGTCCTACGCAGAATACGCACAGAATACAATACACTATCAATTACCACACATTTATCACAAGTGAAATCTCAACGGTTTACCAAAATTTAAATATTAAAGGAAATAAATGATGCGTACCTGGCTTAAATTTTGATTCTAAGTCTGGAATTCCTATTCAAATGTGGACAATTATCGTCATTGTTAATCGCTAGTTACATTGTTAGTCGACCTCCAACCTCGATGTAGAATATTGAAACGCAAGGAGAACTGATTTGGTTCTGAGAACAATACGTACATAGAGAACACCTTTATCCAACAATGATTTGAAGTTTGTGGCGGTTTAGCACTTTCTCTTACACACGTACACCTGCTGAATGAATGAATTATAAGTTACGCTAGCAGTTCCAAAACTTTTAAATCACTGATAATAAACTAATGACTGCCTGACCTACTGTGTCTCCTAATGACCCTCCTTTGTGGCTTGGATAGCAATCTGGCAGATCTGGGATTCTTCAAACATCAAAACGAAAGCAGTTCACAGCAGTCTATCCAATCCTTACTCCTTACTATACAATGGGCGAACTCCAGTGAATCAACGACTCAAGTGGTCAGCGAATATCTTGCTTGCTAACCTCTTTCCTTTTTCCAGAGGAAGGGTGTTTAGTGTTAGTGTAGCAAATACTGGAACAAACAAATATATTTAAGATTCCCTTTCCATTTGACGACAAAAATGCTTAAGAAAAATTATTGTGACCTGAATATACCCATTGGCCCGCAAACGCGACAAGTCTGTGAAATGGCAATCGAACGTAAGTAAGAAGTATATAGTTTTATCGGAATAATATTAACAAATAATAATTAAAAATTGATTATGTCAGGATGAGAATAATTTGCAATACAATTGTCTTTCGATTTCTGGAGATCTTCGGTATCACATTACGAATCACAGAGGATTAGCGGTAGCATTAGACCACCTCATTGCTGCTAGATGGCAGACTCGTCTTTCCCCTCTTGGTGAAAGCTACTTTTACATGCAGTTTTCACTTACTTTCCATTTACTAAACAACTACATCGAAATCGAACAGTTCAATTCAAACGACCCATTGCAATTGAGCCCATTGACCCAATCCAATAAAAGTCTAACTAATTATAATCGGACAATTTTAATGAAATTAACCGAGTCAGTTTCAAATTATTTAATACTTTTTAAATTGCAGTTGGTTACCGTACGCTTGCAATCAATACTCCAGTGGTAGCTAAAGATTTCATGTCTCAACAAAATGGTGCAAAGAAAGGAGGCAAAAAGAGAAGGCTGGAAGAACGAACTGGAGGAACCTTGGCTGTTGCTGCTGCATCTACATCTACTGCTATGACAAATCAAAAAATTGGTATCCCTACTCCACCCACACATGACTGGATAAAATCTTTAGCATCCAAGCACCCTGATGTTAAAATTTTACAACGTTTGACTGTTATCTTCAATGATATCAACGAATTTCAGGCTGTTGTAAGCTTATACAGTGGGGATATGTATAATATTTAATATTTTCAAGAAGTGCACTGCAAAGTTATGTTTGAGTGCTTTCTCTCAGTATATAATATATTCATTTGTGTTTATAGTTAAATCATAGCAATTCTTCAAAGTACGACATATTTGCCGGAATCCCAACAAATCATGAAGCCCTTCATGTAAGATATTTTATCAAAGAAACTGATACCATTGACTTGAACTAGTTACTGCAACACAGAGAGTGGCTTGTTTGTTTTCGATTTAGTCATTTACCAATAGATATTTAGTAACATGATATGTCCCTTTATTTGTATATAGAACTGTATCATCTCTACAACCCTTGTGTTCGACATTATCTCTTTCGACTTTGAAGGTCCCTACTGGATAAACAAAATAATGATGAAAAGACAAAAGGGAGTCCTCGCTGGAGATAAAGAGCTTTTCTTTGAAGTGTCTTACTCTGCCTCATTCCACGGTGATATGCCATTAGAAAATATGATCTACACTGCCCATCGATTAACAGAAGATATCTGCACTAGAAGGATAAAGGCATGTCCTTGTTGAATTCTCAACAAAAACTTGTTGCTCTACCTCTTTTCTAATGAATTTGAATGATACCATCATGAAAGCACTACACAGTTCTAAGTATAGGTACAAAAGTACATAACTGCTTTGGTATTTAGTAGCTGTTAGCTGAGTTTGAAATAAACGAACGAATATAACTTTACCACATCCGGGCAAGTTTGAAAGTTTTAAAAGTTTATTTTTTTAATTTCTGAGTTTCGTCAATTCATTAGGGCAACAATGTATACTGTGACTCTATTCTATAGGGTAAATTCCCAGTTGTACCGCTTAAAATATCAAGAGCATACTTGTTTTGGTGAAAAAAAATAATGTACTTAAAAGGATGAAAATAAACTTTTGTAATGATTTTGCAGAATATTATTATTACGAGTGGAGCAGCAAAACCTGGAGAATTGAGGTCACCTAAAGATGTTCTTGGAATGTGAGTTATTTTTATCTTTTCACCATTCTTTCTAAAAGTTTTTTGTTGACATGTATTTTTACGGCACAGACTTCAAACTGTTTACTTCCACTATTAATTTTATACAAAGCAAATGGAAGACTACAATATAAATGATGACCTAGTAAACCTTTCAAAGACGAGATGGCTAATATTAAACGAATTACTAGGCATTCAGTTCTCAGTCCATTATTCTCTGTCTACGTATATGTAATGAATTGCCAAATCGGAAAGTAGGGTAAGAAGGTACATTGTACCCTACTACTTTTCGATTTGTTTTTGTTTTCTTGCATTGGCAAATTGTCCACGTTTCGAAGATCTACTAAGATATTTAAAATATATAGAATACATTAATTATGATGTACATATATATATCAGACTATCAGCAAATTTCAAAATATTATCGAGTGTGAAAGCTGCTTTCCCGTAGTCTATCTTTTTGCCATGAATACACTTATTATATTTCCTTATGTTTGTATATAGCGGCTACCTTCTTGACTTGGATGAGACAACTACCAGAATTTGTATAAGAGAACATGGGAACCGCATTTCTGGCAAATCAGGTACAGAAACTTTCATCATGCCTATGCATTGCAAAATATTAAAGGGTAGAATAGTGTTGCAACATTGAACATGTTTTTTCTTACCCATTTTCGACTCTGTTGTGGGATAAACAATTATGTTAGAGGAATTGGTTGGTGTTTGACACACTTGAAGAATTTCATTTTGTTCGATATACTTATTATTTCAGATTCCCGGAAGTATGGAAAAACATGGGTTGCTTTCATTCCCACTCCAACTCCAGATAAAGGTCTCCTTCCTGACTCCAAATGTGCTAAACTTTGATGGAAATCCTTATTTTATTAATCAATTCTTTGAGAAAGTTAACCTGCGTTTTCAGTTTACTTATCGACTTTGTTAAAGATGTTAAACAACATGGTAATAAATGTATTATTTATAAACCTATACTGATACTGTCATCACCACTCAACGTGTCACTTACCTAGGAATCCATCACTATTAGTACTGCTATAGTATAATTGTCTTGTTCGAGTTGCACAGTGAAAAATTCCGGTAGGTATGAATGTTTATATCTTCGTGTGTTCATCTGCCGCATGCCGCTCTGATTACGCAGCTAAGCAGAACACAATCTTAAACTTTAACTAAATGTGGCAAATCTCAACAAGTCCAGTATTTCATAACATAGCAGTTCATGCATTCTGCATTGCAAACATTTCCAGCTTTTCAGTGCACTTAAGGTTGCTCATCACGCCTGCATAGCAACCGCATGGGCCTATCTAAATGCGTGTTAAAAAATGCTTTATATCAAGCTTTATTCCTCCCGAAGATTACGGCCGATTTTTATGGGACTTACATTTTTGGAATCTTGGACAATCGAGGAATACAGGAGGGCTTTTAAAAGAATGCTTTTAAAAAAATCGAATTCCAAAAAAAGTGAATCAGTTTTAGTTTTTATACAATGTTGATTTTTTTGCACCATTTAAAGCAATAATATTAAAAGTCCATCCGCCCTCCTGTGTTCCTCGATAGTCCAGGATTCCAAAAATGTAAGTCTCATAAAAATCGGCCGTAATCTTCGGGAGAAATAAAGCTTGATGTAAAGCATTTTTTAACACGCATTTAGATAGTTCCATGCGGTTGCTATGCAGGCGTGATGAGCAACCTTAAGGTTACTATTTTTCATGTGTGGGAAAATTCAAATTTTTGTCATTTACACTGAAATATTGAAATAATATTTTTTAATTTGTTAGGGCTGAATAGCTTAATTGAAAAAACCAAAGATACAAAAAATGTTGTACATTTTGTCATCTAAAAAGTGAAGTATTTTTGACGAAGCATATAAACTGAAAAATCGTCTTATCGTACAATATTGCCCCAGAATACACACTAGCTTTATTATAACAGTACCTATAGGTCCTGCGATCGGCTAGTATAAATACTATAAAACTTCTGTATTTGCATGAAATGTGCTACTACTGTTTGGTAGTGATATTCTTTGGTTTGTGATAATTCTATTCCGTAAGTGCTGTCACGCCGGTGTAACTGCATGGAACTGAAATTGATACTATTACCATTGCATTTATCAGTTGTCAGTATGATACTTAGTTGTGTATTGTGTACTTGCTATATTAATCTTTTTAATTATAAGCACAGGCAGATATCGTTTACTTAATTTTTGGCGTAGTAGGTCGGTTGGAACTTTATTTCCAGCACAAAGTCGTCATTTTATTTATACTACAATTTTCACTTCATCATTCATCGAATACTATAAAGAGTTCGGGTTTTCTCTGGAATTTATTGAAAAAGAAAGGGGGAATTTAAGCTAGATGAGAATTTTTGTCATTGTTTATTTATTAAAGAAAATCTGAGGATTCAGTCAGAAAGATTTCGGACTTTTTATGCCCTTCTCATGCGTCCTTTTTACCTACACAAAAATCTATTTTCTTTCCTGTTAATCACTTTGACTTCGGCTCACTTGGAGTAGAACTATAAAAGAAGGGTAATTGTATGCGTTAAAGACAGCGAGAGAGAATTAATTATTGATATTTTATTGCAATGACCTTTCAAAACATTTTCAATGTCTGTAAGCTGAAGTACTAATTGCCATTTTCGGTTCGATGAGAATATTAATGATCCTTTGAATCTGGAATAATCTAGATATCCGATTCTGATTCGTAACAGTAATAGTATAGATGTAATTAGAATGGTTCATTTACTGAAGAAGCCTTTCATAGCCTTTTAAATTCTATTATGCATTTCATTTTGACGCTGACTGGAGAGAACCCTCTACCGCAACTTAACGATCAATCCGCATTATGGAATTGTCATATATATAGAAACTATAATACTATATTAAACATTGAGAAAACTACAATAAAAATCCTATGACATGGCTAGTCCCAAACCGCAAAAAAATTAAATGCTTCCATATGAAGATGGGGTTTTAGTCACCGGTTTTAGTCACTGTATGTAAATAAATTGCACTTCATTTTAAAAGATTGCGGAGGAGACCTCGCTCAATGACTCCCTCCAATCACAAGAATGAAAATTTTTTAACATTGAAGGTATAGACAATGCGTCATATAGAAATATCCTTATAGTATTATAGTTTCTATATATATGGGAATTGTTTGTTTTTAATTAATAGCAAGCGGATAGGTTACATCTATTTGATAGTAACTATTCAATCTTTTTGATTTGATGAAGTCAAAAGAGCACACAAAGAGCCATTTACACTTGAATTGGCCTCGGTTGTATTAGCACATAGTACTTACTTATTTACTTATGCTTCAATTCAGTGAAGATCATCCATCCCATCATATCATAATTTGAAAATTTGAACTACTACACAGAATGAAAATTGAAGTACCAAGCGTTTTCAAAGGACAATGGTATACAAGGAACTCTCATGATTCAGCAAAGTGCTGGTGATTTGGCAATCTCAAAATGTTGAAACTGAAACCTCAGCTCATGTTAGAGCCATATTTCCTGTAATATGTAGTCAGCATATCCACAACGTATTTTGTCCAATACAATTGTGTGTAGCATTCTACTGCTCTTTACCGAGCACGTGCTCAGTAAATTACTGAGCACGTGGTTGTTGGTCAGTAAGTAGTTGAGTTGAAATGTTTCACATCTATTTCTGTTCTAGTGTGTAGGCCTACGAATGTCTACAGTACATTGTAAGCCATCTATCATCCTTTTGTCAAAATATGTCAGTATTTAGTTGTATCTAACTGTAGGCATTGCAATAGGCTAGAATATTATACTTATAACCAATAGGAAATAAGTTCTAGCCGTTAATCTATTATTGGAAGCGTTCTTTTCTTCTCAGTACCAATTTGTTCGCGGTTCACCAGTATTGTGCCGTTCCTGCTCCAGCAAGCAACTACTCTTTTGTGCTCCTCTATCCTTTTCGTTTTGAACGGCATTTTCAGTCAATTTGGACCATTTTCTTGAAATTAAATTGTGTGATTGTGACATTAGTTGTAATAAATATTGTGTAAGGAAGTTCTAGCCACTGTTACACATTTTATTGCATTTCACAACACGCATTTTGACACTACACAATAGCTAGACTCCAGTCAGTCATCTTATAGCAACGCATCATCATCTCCTCAACAAAATCCACTGCCCAGGGTGCAAGATTACCAGCTTTTAACGGTCACTCGTCATCATTTGGTCCTTCGTCCGCCGAATTACTGTCAATCGGTAATTGATTTGAACAATCTTGTGCTTGTGAGGATCTTTGGATACTATCGACGTGTCAACTTTTGGCCAGCAAACCATCAGTTATCCTGTGCAATAGTCGAATCTATCGTCTATCATCTACCTACCTGTAAGTATTCGAACTGTCGAATATTAATCTATTCATCTTGTGTCACCAGTCGGACATTCAACCGTCTGGAAACTGTGCAAAACTGTCAGCCCTACAACCTGCCAGTTATTCTACCGTGTGAAACTGTCAGCCTAAAAACCTGTCAGTTAATCTAGTGCAAAACTGTCAGCCTTACAACCTGCCAGTTAATCAACCGTGCAAAACTGTTAGCCTCAGCCTATCAGTTAATCAACCATGCAAAACTGTTAGCCTCAGCCTATCAGTTAATCAACCGTGCAAAACTGTTAGCCTCAGCCTATCAGTTAATCAACCGTGCAAAACTGTTAGCCTCAGCCTATCAGTTAATCAACCCGTGCAAACTGTCAGCTTCAAAACCTGCCAGTTAATCTTTGTGTCAACAGACGGATGTGCAAATCGTCTGTTAATCTATCAAGTGAAAAACTGACGGACTTATAATCCTCAGTAATCTATCAACCGAGCTAAGCTGTCGGACAATCAACCGTCAGTAAAGTGTCAAATATTTGAACTGTGTCAAATATTAATCTATTTACCGTGCTATACCCTGCAAATATTCGAACGTGTCGAATATTCATCTTTGTGTCACCAGTCGGACTGTCAACCGTCTGGTATCCTGCTATTGTGTGTTTTTGTTCATTTCAACAAACTCAGTGCTACTAATCATTCGCAATGAATGCATTAGTGAACAAGCGAAGTCTGCTCATCCTTAAGATCAATGCCCTGCAGAAGATCGTGGATGATCATACAACTACACCTCTCGACCTGCTGAATGTGCAGCATAATCTGGACCACGTCAAGAAGCTCATAGAAGGCAATGAAAAGATTTGTGACGATATCATCGGTAAGTGTAATTCAGATGCGGAAATAACTGCCAACCATGCTATTTTTGATGTCGAGGAGAAGAAGCTCACCGCCATCAAAAAATCTTTGATGTTAATTTTGGCAACTTTCCCAACTGCAACTACATCAACTGCTACCACCTCTGGAACCGGAAGTGCTGACATCCGGTTGCCAAAGTTGGAAATCCCCAAGTTCGATGGAGATTTTCTGAAGTGGATTTCGTTTCAAGATTTGTTCGTGGCATCAGTCCAAAACAACGCAACAATGTCAGATTCTCAGAAACTGCAGTACCTCAAGGGTCTGGTCTCTGGGGATCCCTCAACCCTCATCGATGGATTGCGAATAACGGATCCAAACTACAGTGAAGCCATGAAGATCTTACGGGAGCGCTACGATGACAAGCGTGAAATCATTAAGGCCACCTTTGATCGACTCATCTCACAACCTGCAATTCAGCAAGAGAATCCTGCTACACTGCAACGGTTAGCAGACACAACCTCGGAATGCTTCAGATCATTCCAAACGCAAAAACTTCCAATGGAGCAAGTTTGCGAATTATTTATCATCCATATCATTCAGAAGAAATTGGACACGGAGTCCAAACTGCAGTGGGAACGAAGAATTACTCCAGGAGTGCTTCCGACTTTCAAGGATTTCTTAGAATTCCTCAATCAGCAAGCCAAGGTCACCGCAGCAGCCGGTGTCAACAAACTGAAAGCGTAACGTCATTGGAGCAAAAATAATTTGTTATTTGTGTGCTAATGTATTTTTGTTCATTTTCTAGATCTATGTTCTGCTGTATCAATTTTTCTATTCTTTTTAGAATTCTATTCATGTTTGTTCATTTATTCTTGAAATGTTTATGAACTTCTATTTGTCATACAATATTGCTTTATGTTGAAACCCGTCGTTTTCAAGGTGGGCGGAAATGTTGGAGCCATATTTCCTGTAATATGTAGTCAGCATATCCACAACGTATTTTGTCCAATACAATTGTGTGTAGCATTCTACTGCTCTTTACCGAGCACGTGCTCAGTAAATTACTGAGCACGTGGTTGTTGGTCAGTAAGTAGTTGAGTTGAAATGTTTCACATCTATTTCTGTTCTAGTGTGTAGGCCTACGAATGTCTACAGTACATTGTAAGCCATCTATCATCCTTTTGTCAAAATATGTCAGTATTTAGTTGTATCTAACTGTAGGCATTGCAATAGGCTAGAATATTATACTTATAACCAATAGGAAATAAGTTCTAGCCGTTAATCTATTATTGGAAGCGTTCTTTTCTTCTCAGTACCAATTTGTTCGCGGTTCACCAGTATTGTGCCGTTCCTGCTCCAGCAAGCAACTACTCTTTTGTGCTCCTCTATCCTTTTCGTTTTGAACGGCATTTTCAGTCAATTTGGACCATTTTCTTGAAATTAAATTGTGTGATTGTGACATTAGTTGTAATAAATATTGTGTAAGGAAGTTCTAGCCACTGTTACACATTTTATTGCATTTCACAACACGCATTTTGACACTACACAATAGCTAGACTCCAGTCAGTCATCTTATAGCAACGCATCATCATCTCCTCAACAAAATCCACTGCCCAGGGTGCAAGATTACCAGCTTTTAACGGTCACTCGTCATCAGCTCATATACTGAGTTAACATGTGCATATTTATATTTACTTATGTAAGGAGCAGGCAAATAAAATTATATAAGTACTACATTACTCTGAGTTTGGTTTCATATTTACTTAGCATTGAAGCTAGATAAGGTTTTTGTTTATTCTATTTAAGTACCTCTGTACATTTGTTTTAATTAAGTAACAGCAGTATTTACAGAATTTACACTGGTAATGTAAATTGCCAAGGTAGGCCACAATTTCCAATTACTGTCGTAATTACTTCACCAAGGCTGTATTGAGGGGGGGGCATTGGGGGCAAATGCCCCCCCCGAAATCCAAGAAAAGAGGAAATTTTTTCTCAAAACACCAAAAAATTTCGCGCTTCGCGCGATTTTATGTGATTTTTAGGCTATTTTTGACTCATTTTAGCTAAAATAAGCCAAAATTTTTCGCGCTTCGCGCGATAATGCCTAATACATATAATTGTATGACATCGTTGCCCCCTCCGAAATCGACTTCTAAATACGGTACTGTACTTCACCACAACTGAGCTATCTTTGAATATGTAAAAAATGCGATAGCTCACAAATAAAGATTATGTACATGTACATTGAGCTATTTGTAACTTTGAATATGAGATGGTGACTGTAAAAAATGCGATACTTTAATGGGGCTAGCTGACAAATGAGGAGAAAGTATGCCAGAACTAAGAAGCGTTTATTACGCGTAATTACCACAAAAGGTTTTTTTTGTCATTAAAATTCCAATCTTCGTTGGAGTTGAATAAGGTGCTGATGAAAGATCCTTATAAGATGTATCATATAGAGACAATACACCGATTACCGTCGTGTATCAAACGAAGTTTTTAATGAAGTCTCAATGCCAAAAAATTCCGGGACTAAATCTTGGTGTAATTTGTCTTACCTGCAGAGTCTGACAGATAACAGAATTCTTCGATTGTGGACAAATTCGACAACATTTTGCCGTCGCTTTTTACATTGCGCACAAAAAAATTATGTGATGTTTCGGAATGGGTAAATATTATTCTTCATGTAGAGGTCTAAGTCCTATGGTCTCGGGAAAACAATATGCAGATTTCTGGAAAGCTGTAATGCACAAACACGAACTGTAAAAGCTCTTTGTACTTCCTTGGGACAACGTTCTGTACTTCCCATGAACTGCGTCGTGATTCTCACTTTCTCCTTGTGCCAGCAGCCTAGAAAAAGGAATTGAATCTCGTTTTCATGATTTTGTTACATATATCTGTATTTACTATATGTATAGTGAATACATGTAACATGCAGGGCCGGGGAATTGGGGGGGCAACCGGGGCGACGGCACCGGGCATCAAGCTGAGGGGGGCAGCAAAATAAAAGAAAAATAATTTATTTTTGTTATGTGACCGACCTGTTAGCATTCCAAACAAACTATAATCTCAAAAGACCTCTTCTACAAATCCTAAAATTGATTTACTAGTAATAATCACATCAGAATATTTCTTCAAAATTAGTTTGAAACATTAGATATTTTTGCGCACTAGTAATCTGCCTATCTTTTCGCCTTTTAGTTAAATTCAAAATTTTCTTTTTTAGGTTTCTTGTTAAGTTTTTTTGAATCAATTATTGTTTTTTTCAAAATTTTCTTAAGCTCTGAGCAATTATATATTTTAAAATTCCATTAATTAAAAAATGAAACAAAAACAAAGTAATTAGAATTGTACGATTCTTAGTTCGAAAATAATAATCCTCAAAAGTGAGCACTGAGCACTTGGCTTGTAGTCCTCCCATTCATAACAAAATTAGTGATTTCATCTTCCTTCCAAGCCGTCTCCACCCAAATAGAGTCAATTCAAACTATCATCATCCACACTGTTCCAACCCCAGCTTTCCCAACACTAATCGTGTCAATCCAAATCGTCTCAAACTAAACCGTCTTGAACCAAACCGTCTTGACCCAAACCGTCTCATCCTAAACCGTCTCAACCCAAACCATTTCAACCCAAACCGTCTCAACCCAAACTGTTTTAAGCCAAACCTTCTCAATCCGAACTGTTTCAAAGCAAACCGTCTCAATTCAACCAGCATCTATTCCAGGGACGCATTGAGGTGTGCAAGTAACAATAAATTCGAAATCCGCGCGATTGTTTTCAATTTTTAGGCTATTTTAGATTCATTTTCGTCAAACAAATGCCAAAAATTTTCGCGCTGCGCGCGAATATATACATTTAAGGTATCTATATCAAATGTTAGCCCCCCTCCGAAACCCAATCCTATCCTGTAAACATTCTTGACGTACCCAGACCGTGTCAACACGAAAAGCCTCACCTAAATCTTTTCAGTCTTAAGTCTTATAGTATGAGCTTTAAATTTGGCTTTCTTTTACTTACCCTATAGCCTATTTTAGCATAATTATGTGGCACAATAAAAATATTTCCCCGTAATAAAATTCTGGAATGACTTTAAAGTTAGTATAAAGGGGGCATCAAAATAGCTTTTGCCCGGGCAGCATGAAAACTTCACCGGCCCTGGTAACATGTAATAATACTTGTTTTTGTGCGCATTTGTTATTCAGAGCTGACTGAAAACCCTTTACGATTATTTCCATCGTATATTTATAGATAAAATAAATTCACATCTGCTAAGATTTACAGGTCCTCAAACTTTACTCAAAGAAGTCTCGTCCATTATATTTATCTAACGGGTCGTGTGTTTCTAGATGTAGACGCGTTTCCTTTTGTTTTGTCTCTTTGTTTTCATTTTTATGCATGAATTTCTGTATATATTCATTATTGATGCGTATAAAATATCTTAGATGACATTATATTTCCTGGCATTGTGCAAATAAGCCGTATATACACATTTTCTCGCACAATAAATATTTTTTTTCCTTTTGCCAAAGATTTTATAAAGCAGAAACAAACGAATCCCATATAGAGAGTAACTGATAAAGGTGGGTGGTGATTGTTGATGGAAGAGAAACTATATTATGCATTTATTCAGCCGACTAGCCGATTTATTGACATATAAATATACATTATTTTTGGGAAACTACTGAAAAACTTAACACTTCGTCTCACCCACACCTATCTCATTATGATAATATTTTCTTTCTTTACATTATGATATTCACAGCCGTAAATAAAAATAAAGGCTACAACAAGGAACAAGAGGAAGACCAGCTTAGGCTTCTATACGTCTCCCAAGTATATCTCTCATCAGAGATCCCAGAGCTCCTTGCTGTTTGCTACAAGTTCGCAGGCGTTTTGCTATTGGTCGGTCGCAGCCGCTCTCTCATTGGCTCTCGTATGTACCTACGTGTATTCTAAGTGTGGACCATTTCTCTTATGGAAGCTGGCCTTCTATAGTGAAGCGCCAGCTTCACAGCCACCATCGGTATTCTATGGGCTACAATAAATACATAATCATAAAAAACGTCAATATTCATGTAGTGTATTCATATATTTTAGGTAAATTACTAAATATTTAAAATGTTTATTTCTAACAGGTTAGGTTATATGTTAGGTCTAAATATGCAATTACGCAGTGCTTACAGTAAACCGGTTTTAGTAATATATTTTATGAAGATAACTTCATTAATACATCTTTGGTATCTAAAGGTAAACAATTAATTATGTAATACATTTTATTGTTAAAAATTAACTGAATTATGTACTAAATAAATACAATTGTACAAAATTGTAATTTAAACAATTAAATCCAAATGACTTTCTAAATCTACAGTAATACACAGATTACAGCCAAGACCTTATAATATACATACTCAGTAAGTTTGAATGGTTTTTAGTTTTACACGTAGTTGCCAATTCTAAAACAACACTTTGTGTATTGGTCCTTTGTGGGAATATTTAACTTTGTTAACCTGATACTATTTCCACAATAGTTAATTGTAATTTTGTAAGAATTCATCATCAGTGCACTTAAATCTGAAGAGGTGCTAATCAAAAATTTATTTCACGGGTGTAATACTATATTTAATACTCATCAGTCATCAGCGGGCACCAACCAATGTCCCTTCTGCACTAGATATAGTACCTACCATAATATTGGCATGGTCATCTACAGATGTAGTGTAAATTATATATTTGTATTATATATGTGGATAAGAAGGTATATTATTATTCAATCTAGTTAAGTCTATCAACTTCATCAGGAATTAATTAATGGCAATAATGGAAATAATGTTTACGGTAAAATGTAATTTATTAAGCGAGAAATGTGATGATTTTAAGTAATGTGTTATTAAAATACACACCCCAGTTGAACTACTTTCATTGGGTGAAATTCTCTTATTTTAAAATTGAACATTTTGCTGTTGAATTCGGATCTGTCTTAGTTGACAGTAATTATACTGTACAAAATATATACAAGTAGAATGTAGAACTGATATAAATATTATATGTTGAGATGGAGTGATAGAGACAGAGAGAGAATATTGGGTTTCTTTTTGGAGAACAGCTCAAAACCTTTGAGTCAAGATTGAATTACAGTAAAGCAATTACTAACTTTTTACTAAACTGTAAGTCAATCTGTGAGGACTTGGGCAACAGTAGCTAATACTGTCGTCGATTACTAGTTAAATTATGCTTTGTTATGGAGTTAGTATTTATATTACATCAATAGGACTAGGTCTACGTATGGAATTTACGTATAGTTTAGATCTAAGAGACAGAATATCGCAGTATCCAACAATCAATACCTCTACTCAGCCGAGGCCTATATTATTATAAATTATTGTAAACTTTCCACTATTAATTACTATTACTGTTGCATGCTGCAACACAACTCACAATTTCTTTTTCACATCCTGCAGTAAGGATTACAGAGAAAGCATACATTAAAGTAGTGCTTTTGAATTTTAATTTACAAACGAATATCTTTATAATGTACTGTTAATACGAATTCTTTAGATTTTATAAAGAAGAACTTTCACCACATAAATGAAAGTTCCTTTCACGCTTATGCACAAAATGAAGTGTGTACTTTCTCATGAAAGCATAGAAAGTGGATCAAAGTGATACTATCATGGTCGGTACTCAAGAACTGTATATATCCAAGAGTGGTTTAGTCTTCAGTAGAGTAGTAGGTGTAGTGAAAGAAGTGAGAAAGATAATCAGCGTAGACAGTGTACACTTAAAAATGTGTAATCGTCTAAAAGTTTGCTTTCGCGACACTTTCTCCGTAAATGAATTTAAAAGGATTCCTGTTTTGCAAATTCGTAAAACATTTTCAGTCACTTCGTTAGACTGTTCAGACACTACTTTTGGATCTAAAATTCTGGTACTACCTATATTGGTATTTATATCGGTCCATGATTATTAGTCATTGATTGTAATTTAATGATACCCTCAACAAAGATTTTCGGCGAACTTATTATGGTGCCCATAACATGTAAAAGCTATTAATTATTGCTGACGCAGTCCTTGAAAAGAAAAAAGCAATGGCTCATATTATACAGCATAGAAGAGCCATTTAGCTGTCAACGAGAATGACGTGTGCTAGTCACTCATAGTAAATACATTAGAGGGATTCCAAGTAAAACTAAATATAATAACAAGATACCAAAAAGACAGCATCCCATTTACTAACTTTCAAAACATAAGCACTACACCAATGTAGGTTCATCTAAGTCATTCGATACGCTATATTTCATAATAATGTTATAACAAAAGAACGATGACATGCAACATATTTCAGCTTAATTCAATAATGGCACAAAAAGACTAGAAAATAGTCTCACTCTTCTCGGTATAATTAGAGCTATTATCTTCCTCTACCTACTTTTGTTATGGCATTACATTACCTACCGAACTACGTATACAATATTTAGAAACTGATCCCATACAATGACATTACATTATTAAATATGATACCTAAATACATCAAACATAATGGCTCTTTGTTTTACGACTATTTACTTACATTTCTCCAAACTCTAAAAATACTCTTTACCTGACTTGCCTGACTATATAAGCTATATACTATGGTCAGTTACATAATACTCTAAATAAATTCAATATACTGAAATGTCGGGGGGTAATGTCCGACATAAATTTAGATAGACACAGTTGAAGGTAAACGGTTCTTTATACTACTAAATGTAGCATACTAAGCGATTATTGTAATGTGTCGTGCTTAATATTTTTAATATTCTGTAATTTACAAGTATGAGTATAGAGTTTTAAAGCTTACATGAACATTGGATGCTTAATCTTATTTATAATGTATTTTCTATAATGAAGTGATTTATATTATATTAGCAAAATCAACCTAAAATATTCTTATAGTCGAGCATATTTGTAATCGGATTAATTTACGTCTCGCTCTAGTAAATATCAAGTTCCCCTCTAAAACTCAAGATACCTATGTGGTTTGGGTAATAAAAATCTCATCTCGACTAGTACCTAATACCTAAATTAATTATACCACCGCATCACCATCCTCACATTGTACATTTTTTAAAATATCTTTATGGCAATATTTACATAGCCCCAATACTAGAGATATAATGGTAAACAACTAGAAAATTGGCAAACCACCTTTCGCATTTGCCATTAATTATGTTGAAGCACACCAAACAAAATGGATTCTACAGTACGGCTGACTGAACTTTAAAGAGTACCAAAAAGGAAAGCAAACTGAAATTGGAAATATTCTTCATAAAGAGTTATGTAATTGTAAGTTAACTGCGTCATATTTTGTACGAAGTCACCTTTGGGATTTCTCATGGAGTAGTACCTTACACTTACTATATAAATACTGATTCAAATGGGTATTCTCCTCTTCTTGTGCATTATTTGTGAAGTGAGGAGAGGAACCCATTGCTTTGTGTGCAGTTAGAAGTTTCACCAGTTGGCAATTATCCAGTCGAATAGTTTGCAATCAGACTTGGGGTTCCATCAAATAATTGTAGGAAGGGAAAACCTCAACGGAAAAATCTACACAACTTCCATGTACTCAACATTTTCCTTTGCTTTAGGTATTTCGTATTGTGATTCCTCTGCTTCTGTGTCCTCCTTGGTACCATTCATCTCCTTCAAGAATAATAACAAATGACCTTGTAGCAAGAACACGCCATAACAAATATAACAAAAGCCAACTTCCTTTGAAAAATAATTTCAAAATCACCTTAAAGGTCTTGGTAAATTTTGTATGAATAGTCGAAAACTTCAGCCGATCTTTAGGATCAGTTTTCCAGCATCCAGCCATAATTTCGCAAATTAATTTGGGGCAGTCGCTCAATGGTGAAAGCAAAACTCCATCCAGTATCAGCTGCACCACCTGCAATAAGTCGTAATTTGAAGAAATCAATTCTTAGATAACCATTCCTTTTATGCCCATTATTCTAGTCGAAGATGGCTCGTTATGGTGACACGCGCACGGAAGCTATATACGTGATACTTTTCTACACTACAAGTAGTTGAAAATAGAATAGACACAAGTAACTCGACGGGTCGATCGACTCCTACGAGGGAATTACTCCTAAAAGGCGTTTCTCCTAAAGTAATCATAAAAACGTCTTTTTTGGCCAGATAATAGCTGAATGTCTTTAATAAAATTATTTTAGAGTTTCTCCTTAAACTACTTTAATTCATAACTCTTTGATTGGGTTCACAAATTATTTTAATTTTAGATATCTTCAATATGAGTTTACTCTAAAGCAAACTTAAGCTGATTATTGTATGATAAACCTGCACAGGACATAATACTACTAGTTGACATTAGGAGTCCTTTAGGAATAAATATTCGTAGTAGGAGGTAGGAGTTATTCCAGGTAACCCCAATCACAAGAAGTAGCGTCGGATGAAGACGAATGAAGACGGATAAAAACCTACCCTTATATATCCTTTAGTACTTCATTCCGATCACTTTTTCACCCCCTGCCCTTATACTACTGAATAACAAACAGAAAGCAAAACTGTCTAAAGTAGGGAGTATTTTTAAGGAGAAAGAGTAATAGAAGAATCTTCCTATAATATAGAGACAGGGGACATTTTACTAAAGGTAGGTACCAAATGTCTGATTCATAAAGGAAAGGAAACTATACTTTTAGAGACATGCTTACAATGATACAACTCCACGATTAGAATTTATTCTACATTTTATGTTGCACCAACCAGGATGTAAAGTAGAAATTCCTTTGGGAGACTATTAAATCGTCAAATATGCCAGATTTATTTATCTACCTCTTGTTCATCTGCGTTTAGTCTTTAGAGAATGATTAGCTTAGCCTTAATCATTCTCAGGGTTATTTTTTACTTAGGCCCATATTTTTAATAAACACTCCCACTCTAATCTCCACTCTTTGAGAGTGTAAGGTACGTACTGAGGTACCTTTCACTCTCGAAAAAGTGCGTAAAAAGTGCGTGAGAGTGGGAGTCGAGTCATTAAAAATATGGGCCTTACTACTGCTATACTGGGTTTCAATACTCTATTAATATACTATAACAGTTCCATCACAGAAATCCTATTTTGGTACAAGGCAAACTATCTGTAGCAGAAAGAAACCAAGTAGACGTACCCAAGAAGCTTAAACTGCTTCTTGGATGTATCTAAATGTTTGGATCTTTTCTCCGATTGAGGAGAAAAGAGCCAAAAACCGTAAAAAGTCAATTGCAATTTTGATGCCCCAGAAAATGATGCCCTTCAATTTTAAGAACAAGAGAACATGCATAATCATACTGAAGCGGACAATTTAATATTTGTATACCTAACCAGTATTAGACAAAACACTCATTTCGAAATTTTTTGGTTGGCTTCTTTTCTACTGCACATTCATTCGCTATGCGTTATCCAAAATTAGTACTTATAAAACTGTATGTGCGATGCAATGTACCGAATGAAATGAAAAATACAGTAAACTGTAAGTATATAACATGGAATCCAGTAGGGATGCCGCGAATAGTGGTATTCGACAAATGTCGAATAACGAATATTCGACCAAAAATAATGTCAAATATTCGAATATTCGACACGAATATTCGAATATTCGACACGAATATTTGTTGTAGTTCATCTACCAACATAAACCAATTCATTTCAGGCTCATTTTAAACATTGAGTGACTCCGTCGAATACTAATATTCGATTCAATATTCGTCGAATATTTGGTCGAATTTAGTCGAATTTTGGTCGAATAGTTCGAATTCGACGACGAAGCTTCGATTTGTCGAACGTTCGCGGCAACCCTAGAATCCAGTGCAAATGTGAAAGCACACTAGAGCAAATGGGCACGGAGGACTGCACAAAGAAAAAGACTGTACAGAGGAAGGTCACCACAAACTCAATGAATTTTCAAAGAAGCAGAAAAACAAAGACGATAGTTTAAAAACGCACAGCACGTAAAATATAGCCGTATGGGGAATTGCAATAAGAAGTACCGCTTTAACTTTGTCACCCAAACTGCTAAACATTGACTAGTATTAGAAATAATTTTACTGATTTGTTGACACTATAGTATTCTTCTAAACAACCCTGACCCAAATGAAACGATATTAACTTTTCCTATGTTTATGAAAGCGTGGAGGAACAGTTTTGTAAAATGAAGTTTTCTAAGCTTGATGCTGTGCTCTAGTAATCATTAAAGGGCGTTTGTTGTGGGTTGTGGAAAGAGAAACGCGTGTCTCTGAAACTGCGTTATTTGGCCTACATGTTTGATATCTAGCTAGATACCACACAATATCATACAGCTAATATTTAGGTATCTACAAGTACAAAACGACTCTAACTGTATTCTCGGAATCCTAACTATGTGTGCAATCTGCAATGTGCTTTTTAGTGGCAGTTTCTGGAATTTGGAAAAGTATGAATGTCGTTCTCCCATTCAGAACCACAGCAACATGGTTCAATTCAAAGTTAATCAATATAGCTGATATTTTTAATAAGTTGGGTTGGAGGCTTGGAGCCTGGAGGCATATGACACCAACGTCAGCAAAGTCGCTTTGGTTTTTTAACTAGATGTGTCAAAGTGTCAATGTCTAGAATAGATAAGGCAAAGAAGTATACAGCGGTAAGGTTTATGCTGGCATACATGGACATGGGCATTTATCATTTGGGTAATCTTCACGGTCGATACTGCGAAGGCAGTATTCAACCAACCCTATTAATCAATTGCTAGATAGAAACTTATATACACATTCTAGATTCACAACCTGCACTCTTCCTGAGCAATCAACTTATGATTTCACTTCACCTTCTATAGTCATTGATAGTCGTAGGCAAAGACATTAGTAGGCAAGTTTAAAGTAACGATGTAAAATAATGAAAAATTGAATAATTTAAGTTAATGTGTTCATTTACGGAGAATTAGAGAATCTATTTTGATTTATTGCGCCTCACCCCCGCTCCAACATATTTTGAGGTCTATTGATGTTATCTACACTGTAATAATTACAAAAGACAAGAAATGGAGAGTTAAATGATAAACGATGTTTCCAACTTATTTATGGAGTCTGTGTCTACTCCACAATACAAAACGAGACCATTGAAACATGGATTCCAAGTTCTAAGTATAGATTCTCGAGTCTGGACCAAGCTTTTGAATTGCTTTCGAAACCACATTAATGCACAATACGATTGTATTCTAATTTCCGATATTTGTTTTTCAGCAAAGCAAAGGTTAATTTGACCTTTAATTAGAAAAAGAAAGCCTTTATGCAACAGAAAACTCAATCTAATTAACTCCATGAGAAATTGCATTGAGAGATATGCGATTGGCAGCGTGCAACTTTCTAAGTAAGCCACAAAAAGACAATAACAGAATCCCTATGAGGTTTTACATCATAGAAGAAATCTGAAGAACTCAACTAAGCCAACGAAGTCGTTCTCAGCTCTTACATGCAAGTTCACTATTAGAAGTATTTGCTTCACATCAACAATGACAATCAACCGTGGAGTCAATAGTCAAATATCTACAATGCAGTCGTTATATATTGTATCCTTGTACCATATGTCGCAGACAATCCCTATAAAAGACATATTTTGCGCGTGGGAAACCAGCATTTTTTCGGGTGGGTGAGCACATGATTTGCACCAAAATTTAGCAATGCAGTGGAAAGTATTGAGAGATAGAAAGGAATCACATAGTGGTGTTACCTCCTCATTAGAATGTCCGTAGTATGGCTGCTTTCCCCAGCTATATATTTCCCATAAGAGAATTCCATACGCCCAGACATCTGATTCCAATGTAAATCTTCCATATAAAATACTCTCCGGTGCCATCCACCGAATTGGAAGCAATCTCGAGCCTCCTATCTGTGAATAATTGGATTTTCAAAAGAACTTGAGTCAATTGATTACTCACTACTATACATATACTGAATTTTTCCAGCAGTACATCCTTAATTTTCGCCACCAATACAATGAATACATTATATACTTTATATAAAGAATAACTATATATAACAGAATCACTATATATAAAGTTCTTTTTATGTTACGTGTTTGCTTGAACGTATCGCCTAATTTGAATATTGCAAAAAAAAGAAATTCACTCTGCTCTGGGTTAACATTAAAATCTTTCGAAATTAACGGAAGTGATTAGGGCCTAGTAATAATATATTTATGTTGTAATGTTAGTTTAGCTGCAAGCCATGCCTTTAATTCTGACAAATGTTTCCCTTTTTGCATCTACAAAACATTAAACTTTCTCCATACTTTGTAGCTTGCAGGCGAAAAGGAGACATTTCATTTTACATGGTGAAAGCATTAAAGTTTTTGTAATATTATTCTGGGCAATTCTCTCTCTCTGTACGAAGCAATTGTACTTCAAGTTACCTTGTAATAATCACAAGTGTAGACATCTCGAGATAATCCAAAATCTGAAATTTTCACCATTCCCCAACTTGAAACAAGACAATTTCGAGCAGCTAGGTCACGATGAACGAAGTGTTGAGAAGAGAGATACTTCATTCCTTCTCCAATTTGATATGAAATATCCATCAGAGATTCCTATAGAATACGGGATATAAATTACAAAGAATACAAAGGAAACTAAACACAATAGATTAGGCCATTTGGTGTCAGAATACATTTAAGCATGTATATTTAGAAATTAACCTAATGGCTACTACGTTAATAAGACAAGGGGATAGTAATAATAAAATAATGTCATACTTTGTTTACTCAGCTTTTATCTATTTGTCATATCCACATTGATATTGACACGACATACACTGCAGAAACTACTGCATAAAAAATGTAACACTAAATCAATCGTTCCTTGTGGTCTTACGAATTGCCTCCGTGTGAGGAAGCAGTATGATTCCAAATAAATATACATATTATGGATGCATTTTAGGCTAATGCCTATGACTATTAATGATTATGTGTATGGAGTGTGGAAAGTTTTACTTATTGAGGTGAAGTTCCTTACCACTTTAGTTACTTACTTTCATCTTCTATGGGCCGTTTACGAACTAAGTTAATCTCTAAAACT
This sequence comes from Tomocerus qinae, assembly GCA_020055645.1. NCBI lineage: Eukaryota > Metazoa > Arthropoda > Collembola > Entomobryomorpha > Tomoceridae > Tomocerus > Tomocerus qinae. Next base: position 13,607,915 of record CM034547.1, on the reverse strand, counting down.
CTTCAAGACCTTGTGGTGACATTCGACATTTTATATCTGCCCCTGATGCCCGCTAGTTGGCCTTCTGGTGTCAAAGCCTGGTATTTATTGGTCACTATTCTCTGATTTCTATTGGTAACAGGGGCCTATTTCATCGTTATTTTGCACTTTTGTCGTTTTTCCATGGCACTTTTGTACAGGAACGGGCTCAATGGTCAAAGTTCTAGAAGCGCAACTAGCCGCGAAAATTCAACTGGAATACTAATTTGTACTTTGCATTGGTTTGCATGCATGACCTCGAAAGATTTTGCAGTCGAGTTATAGAAATTGCATGGCGCGTAAAAAGGATGAGTGCAGATTGCAAAGTTAACGATGAAAGTCTCTATTATCAGGGGTGTTCATGAAAGTTAATTGCGCCAAGCTGTCAGGGACCGATTCCTACGAGGGAATTACTCCCAAAAGGCTTTACTTAACTCTACGTTCTCCTACTTTCTACTTTATCACTATAATTATGAAATTTTGCATGTGCATCACCCTACTTACCTACATAAAGGTACGTTGGGCTATTTGGGTACTTTTAAAGCAATTTGAGTAATCAGAACACTATAATATATATCTTCTAGTGACGTGTCACATTCCCAATTACAGATTAAATAAACTTTTGACAGCAAGCAGACGGAATTTCCTCAGCATCACCTTATAAAATCTTGCCAAATCCTGCAAACCTGGTTTGCTTCGATTGAAGTTGCCTTACATCGTTCGAAAGCAATGATTATCCTTTGAATCTAGATTCGTATTTTCTGATTGGTTTACCAAGTGTATAATCAAATAACTCCGAAATGCAGGAGTTCATCATGCTTAAGTTATTTAGCTCTTGTCGTAGCTCACGTAACTGTGCGACATATAACATGATCACACGAAATGCAAAACTAACATATAACAGAATGAAAAATGAAATGTTCAAAGCCTTTTCGAAGGACAACATTACACTAGAAATCTCATATGTCTGAGCAAAGTTTACGATTATACTACGTAATATAGTGCTGATGATTCAATAATCTCAATATGTATGTTGAAGCGACAGAAACAGGATACCTATAACGTAGCATTTGCATAAACACACTTTGCATGTAAATAAAACATTTTGTACCTACTTAGTTGGTTTCGTTGCAAATTCTGGTATTTCACATTTACTTTGGAAAGGCTTATTGCTACACTTATTACTAATCTAGGCCGCGCACCAGTATACCTGAATTTAAAACTGTTTTGGTCATTAACTTTTGGTTTAATTTCGAAACATAAGCATTAATATGGATCTACTCCTACGAGGGAATCACTCCTAAAAGACTTTATTCTTAAAAGACTTCTATACCAGCTAGTGCAATGTAGCTTCTTCATATAATTCAGCTTAGGATTGCTTCACAATACAATTAACTAATACTAAAGATATTGAAAAATAAACTGATTTGTAAACCAATCGAAGAGTTAAGAAACAGTAATTCATAAATTTTGTTTAAAGGGAAACTCTAAAATAATTAAAAACACTCAGTTAATATCTGGTATTAGTATTAGAGTAAGAAGTGCTTTTAGGGAGTTTTTAGAGTTAAGTCTTTTAGGAGTAATTCCCTTGTAGGAGTCAGTCCCGGACAGCATCTGATATTACGGATATTACTAATGCATTATTAGTATAGTAAATAGTAGCTTTACTTTTTACCTACATCTAATATACATTGTATACAAGCGTAATAATTACTGTTTGCTGATTTAATAATTTTCTTAGTTGAGCTTGTCTGAGTGAAAATTTCCGGGAATGAAAACTATGAACGAACGAAGCATGATTAATTAATAACATTATTACCGTAACTTTTGTTAATTATTAACTAAACACCTTATAAGTATTTCAGAACTTTTATGCAGAATGTAGATCATGTTTCAATAGGCAGTTGGTACTATATATTTCAATTTAAGTTTTAATAATAATCAATTTATAGTATCTACAATACTCAGTACATATAATATACCTTCTTGTCACCCTAACTTCACATACAATAGTGATTATCGATGGATGGGGAGGGAATATGGTCAATAAACACAAGTTTCTTATAATTTTATTGGAAGTTATAGAAAATTTGTAATGAATGAAAGAAAATATCAAAATTACAAAACCATGTCTTACGAGAGTTAAAGACAACTTTTTGTTGTTCCCAGCTTCGATATCAAGATCTCTTACAGTAGCAACAGCAGAATTTGACGAGCTTCTCAGCACACCAGCTAAATCTCCGTATTCCATGAATTCAAAGAGTAGCCACGGACATTCCATTTCTGATAAAAACCACAAACACATGATAAACATAAATTAGATATTTCTTTTTGACTAGCCTTGGGAAGAAAGCATGTAACATATTCTTATGCTGAACATATTATGCATATGCGCTATTACATCACAACAAGTCATTTCTAGTACTCAATGGCAATTCCTTGACATTTGCACAAAAATTCTATCATGTCATGTTTTCTCAAATCTCTCTGAAAGGTTTTTACTCCGCAGTTCAAAAATTTGAATCCATAACAAGATTTAAAGGCCATAATAAGAAAACGGAAAAACAAGATATATCGACTGACGTATGCCATCATATCAATTTTTCCTTTCCCTTGGTGTTAGTCTTGGCACCGACCGACATGGACACACCTGGATGATTTTACAGATACTAGCTTTCAATTTCTACATTTCCGAACTACAGGCTTTATATAAATATGAAGCCCTTGGCACATGAGGAAAGTATGCAAGCGTGAAAAGTTGTTTACCTGGCCTGGGAAATCTTCCAAGAACAAAGAAAACAAAGGTAGACATAAATCAGTCCAACAGAGTATGACGTCTATATTACTATACATTATGTAAGTTACATGAATATTTCCCTACTCCCCATTATCACGCATGTATGGCCAACGTGAGTTATAGTTATAGGAAATGATCTTAACAAATAAGGATACGAATGAATGAACAGTGCCAATTTGTACACCTACGCAAGAAATTGCAAAACAAGAGAGCTATTCTATTGAGATTGACATAAAATGGTTTCAGTAAGTAAAACAGTTTTTCATTAAGATCCAAGATTCTCTACTACCTGGGTAGTGTGTCTATTAATAACACGAACAGGTAACTTCGCGCAAGCAAACAAAGAGCATGTGCCCTCAAGTACAAATACTTCTGCTTTGGACAAAACTAATGAGGTTTTAAGGTGTACTTCCCACCTTGATCTTATACTTTTTAACTTTATACTTCCCATTTTTTAAAGCCAATTTATGCTTTTGGATATAAACCATATCAGTACCTGACTGTAATAAGTACCTGGTGAAACTACAGCTATTGTTGATACAAAACTTCAGATGTGAACATTCGTATACTAGTATTTTCACCTTTCGTGGGGCTTTCACAAAGACAATCTCTGAACGAAATAGCAATTGCTATGTGGTTTCCCGATTTTTCCATTTGCCATGCTACTAACTACAACAGGAACTATCGGTAAAAATTTAAAGGGGTGTACATACCTGAGCTCCTGGCGATTCCAATTAGATGTAGAATATTAGGATGACTGAAAGCCGCCATTGTTTGCACTTCTTTTGTAGCCTCCTCCGAGTGTTCATTTTTTACCATTTTCACGGCAATCTTGTCTCCATTCAATTCTCCTGTGAAGTATTTTTTTCAATGTGTAAATAACTTTCACCCTTTACACAACATTTGGGTCAACAAGGGAGAACCCGATATTATACCGTTGATAAATACATGTGTATTATCTTCTCTTCCAACCCTTGAATGAATACCTACCAATAGTAAACTAAGGAGGTAGCCATTTTATCTCTGAAAGTCATGAAGTTGCAGATTCAAACGTCTGTAACTAAGACTAGCAAGAAACTGATAATGACTTAACAATCAGATATTCAATTGTATGATGCTACATAGTATTATAGTACTAGTACAAGCACCCAGAGCCCAGAACTACAACCCCACGATGTCAACATAGCCGTTTTAGTTTCAATTTAAAAATTGAGATTTTTGAGTTAGCATTTTTGTGATCTCGTCTCTGTCAAAATAGTACAACATGGAGCCGGAGCAAATTGTTTTTTTTACACAAGTGTATATTATTACCCAAGATAAGTACCTAGGTGATATTGGGACTGACATCAGGTAGGCTGATAGTCGGAGCTAAACAATTAAAATTCGTTTTTTTTCATTTCGGTACAAAATTGTAGAATTTTGTGCCAAAATAAATGCTTACATCGAGATGGTGGCACAACTGTATAACACCACTGATTTACTAGCTATTAGATATGTATGCAAGAAACCAACATTTAAATGCAACGACAAAAAGTAACACTTAAGCTGTAATAATTATTGTTTGCATTATCAGAGTTAACTTTACAAGTGCAAATAAACAGTGAATAAGTAATAATTATTAAACATGCAAGTTAGTTTAACTAATAATAGAAAAGGAACATTAGAATTTTAACCAACAAACATCAACGATGAACAATTAAGCAAAATTTCACGAAATTCATATTAAATCAATTTCGTCTTCTGATTCGTCCTCTGAAGATTCTTCATCGGAGAAGACGTTTCTTTCTTCGGAATTATTATTTGAAATATTACATATTACAGTAGAACTACAATTTTCATCACTGCATGCCAATTGCTTGGCTGTAGAGGATCGCAACCAGTGTCTTTGGGCCTTTTTCTTGGACGCGTTTTTCTTATCCTTAAGTTGCCGATTGCAAAAGGCAATTCTTAAGTGAATTCTTGTGGAAGTATATTTTTCAATAAGTAGGTCAGGAGCTTGCGGAAATCGTTCCTTAATTGCAACCTTTAAAATTGATTTGATGTTTTTGTTTCGATTTATTCCAATCTTGTCACCTTTGACATCAAACAAATGAAGGAAAATGCTTTCGAAATCGGAAAAAATATTCAGCAATGCATAAGAAGGAACAGTTAAGTTACCATTGCTTATGCATTGCACCCAGCTCTGTGGTAATCGATTCAAATCTGCTAAAACTAGATCAGGACACGTTTTCTTCAGTTTAGAAGCAATAAATCCACAAACGTACTCCTTGCCGGCAAAAGCACATTTTTCCGTGGGGATCATGTCACTGTTGACACTTTCCCAATTTGTCGGAGTAATTTTCTCATTTTCAGTAGGGAAAAAGTTGTTCATCAAATCTGATAAGTTTTCTTCAGTAGGGCTTCTAAGATCGCTTTTAGATATCAGTGGGGAGAGCAATTTCGTAGATAAAAACGGAGTATTATCTTCAAACTCTACTGGACTAGTAGGCACAGTTCCGAAACTCCATCCTAACATTAACTGTTTTATTCTTTGCTGAACTTCTACTGCTGTTGGTTGATCATAGGTACCGCCAATGGACCTCAGCATGCTGAATGCATTCTCTGCGATGTCTTGATTCAATCTGTGAGTCAGCAGACCATCTGTAAGTATATTTGAGTCTTGTAAATCTGAATATAAGGACTTCAAAGATTCAATTGATATAAGGAAGCCTCTTTGAAATGGCATCAATCGTTTCTTGTTGCCAAATCTAGCATCTTGAATTGCACTATAAAATTTGTCCAATAGTTCGTTTTGTTTAATTAGATGCTTTCCATAAGCAGATTTATACACTTCCGTTTCTTTATAGTCCCGTGAATTGAAAATGTCAAAAACATCATTTGCTAGTTGTATAAAGTCTGATTGAGCTTTCTTATCAGGGAAAATTATGACCAATGCTTTAGCTGTTCTACCAGAAAGAGTTTCGCATGCGGCTCTTACCCGTTGCCTTTCCCGGTTTTTAACCTCTAAATGGTAATTTGTCAGTTTATGTTGGATTTTAAATTCGTTTTGATCACTCTTGACTAAATATTCAAAGTCCTTCTTTGTTAACTTAGTCTTGTCGTTTAGTTTCATGCCGTGATCAAAAATGTTGTTCCGTAACAATTTCAACATGTGGGGTATATCAGCAAAACAATAGATTTTATGTTTCGTTATTGGATGCTGAATATAAGTCTTTCCAATTCTCACGCCCAGTGAATTCCATAGTCCTCTGTTTTTGCCTCCTAGGTCGTTGCAGATGCCCCTTATAATTATTCCGGATTCGTGACATTTTTCGAGTATTTCTAATAAAAACGTTTTTATCCAAACCATCATAACCATAAAAAATCGGCTGTTTCCATTTAGGATTTGAATCCAAGCTCCTCACAAATACGATGCAAACGTTTGACTTAGGACCTAATATTTGATCTTCAACAGGATCATAACATAACCGGGAATCAATTGACATCTCGTCGAAAACAAGAGCACCTTGTCTTACTGAGTCTTCAGCACCAGCAAATTCTTGTTTAAGTAAATCCAGCACATTTGTCAAAATCCCTGGTTGAAACTCTATGTTTCTTGTGTAACCTTGAAGAGTTTTGACCGCTGGCAATGGATATTTCCATACTTTTCGCAAAAAATTATACGCTCGGGTTGATTTTGATCTAAGAGCAATAGCTCTAGTTATATCTTCCTCTCCCCAGTGTGTTTTAAATTTTTTGCTAAGAATTAATTTGACTTGAGATTCGGAAAAGCGACGCAAGAGTTTGTTACGACAATCTAGGCGTACTTCTCTGATTTGTGCTCTTAATTTTTTTCCAGCCAAGATTTTCTGATTAGTAAGTTTTTTATTTAGTAGACGATTGCTATCACGTAACATTTTGTGCTTTTGACTTAGTTTTTTAACCTTATCTGCCTGGGATTTTTTAAACTTTCTGCATTTTTGAACAGTTTGCTGCAAAGCTGAGATTTTTGATTTATAGTTTTTATGAATCTGCGCTCTTGTAATTGTTGGGGCTTCGAACCGGGGTAATTCATCCTCTGTAATTTTCTTACAATTGATAATCTCAGAGAATGGAAAGGTTTCTTGTTCGCCTTCATGTCTAAAGGAATCAATTTCATTAATTTTCGAATCTTCCGAACTTTTATGCAAACACAGTATTGCAAAAATGATTCATACTTTATTTTAAGAATAATGTTCTCCACTCTGACAATAAAATGAGTCTTCGCACTAAGCGGAGGGAGAAACACTTCATGTGTAGGGTTTGGAAGTGATCCTGCAATTAAAACACATTTAAACAGTTGTCTCCTGTCATAATAAATAACTTTATTATATGTTTCGTAGATATTTAGATACCTGGAACATTGACGCTTGGAATAGCTGATGAGAGTAATCTTTTTTTATTTAGATCATTTGGTTTGTAATCTTCCTTTTTAAAATGGAGGCTACACAATCTTTTTGATTTCCAGTTGTCTGACTCACTTATGCCGCATTGCATGAACCATTCTTGTCGTATAAGGGCATTTGCTGGAAATCTATGTAGATTTTGAATGGGTTTTTCATCGTGTCTTCCCCTTGCTTTATGAACAGAACATCCTTTCACGCAACAATATGGCATTGCAAAATTTTAATTGCAACACAATTTTTGACTTTGTGAAAGAAGTCTTTAGAAATCATTGGCTATTACCAAATTATCTTATCCTGGGTACGGTACAGTGGTACTGGTAGTGCTACTATCTTGACATTAGCATTTATTTTGGCACAAAATTCTACAATTTTGTACCAAAATGAAAAAAAACGAATTTTAATTGTTTTGCTCTGACTATCAGCCTACCTGATGTCAGTCCCAATATCACCTAGGTACTTATCTTGATTATTACCTAATCTTGCAACCTTGTATTGGAAATGGAATGAAATCCAGAAATCATAGAACTCATAGAACTAGTAGTAAGAAACGAAATGAAGGCAAATATAACATACTAGTTGAATCCTAGCACATAAAGTGTGCTAGAAAATGTTGAAATCAGTAAATTTCTAGCGACTGCGCATTGGCCCGAATTTCATAGACCGTTGATTGGACTCATTACTGATAGCCTAGTCCTTGCTCATTAATTTACAAAATATTACCCTTACTCATTAATTTACAAAATATTACCCTTACTCATTAATTACAAAATATTACGGACATAGATACAAACATTTATTCAAGAATAGTGAAAGAATCCCATGCGCATGCCCCACTTTATGTTTATGTAGAGTAAAGATATATATTTGCCTGTGCTGCGTATAGTAGTGACTGATATCATTTTTTCTAAAAGATGTTGTTTTGACTAGATGCTGGCTGGGTATGTAAACAAAGACTTATTATTTAAATCAACATCCATGACTCTCGAGGTTAAATAATGCTTTATTCGAACAGAATAAACGTGCCAAGATTTTGACAATCTATATTTGTCTTCTTCGGGGCAAATTGAACTTGGAAATACAAGTGTTACTTATGATTTACACTAAAAATCACGTTTTACAAATAGGATGTTGATTTAAATAACAATTTCAGAGGTTGGAAGAGTCTATCTACCTGAAATACTTGTTGTGTGTGACAAAAATAAAATAACCACTGTAATAATATTAGTAATATATTGTAAATGTAAAACGTCCATATTTTTTTCGTACATTTACATATTTCAGTTTACATGTATACAAGAGAAAACAGGATTGAAACATGAGAATGAAAATGTCTGGAGTCTGTATTATTCGCGTTTGTACGGGAAGTAATCTAAACTCTGTATTGTAGTATTGATCACATCAAACAGAAGGTGAAAAGAAAATATCGACAAAGTACATCTTCGTAAAGAAAGCTAGACAAACGAAGAGACTGTAGACTACATTTGCTCAAAATATTCTTGGTGTATATATATAGACTACAAAGATACTCCCGTTTATCTCACCAACTTGTCCAACTTTGATCACACCAAAATCATGTGAGTGGTGGTAAAAGTTCAGATGAAAGCTCGGAGAAAGTTTGCACATAATATTACATGTATATGAAGGAAGGTAGAAAGAGAATTTCTGTCGATAATCTTGTTTTAACTACAAACTTGTGGATTGGTATAGAGTAATGTTACGTAATACAGATATATAAGAATAAATAAATATTTAACATATATTTATTATATCCTTATTGTACATAATAATAAGAAAATTTTGCGGCGGGAATGAAAGATCCAAGAAATAAACGGCAATAAGAATTATTATACTTAGTTTAAAAGAAAAGTAGTCTGAAAATCTTTTGAAGTTGTATTAGGTCTAGGTCAATACTTAGGGATTAGATTAGAATACTTTCTCCGTGTTATTGAATAGAACAGAAATACTTTCATTTTGACTAACTTTCCATAAAAATACAACCTTTTAATAAAAGTATTGGCGGTACCACATTGAATGGCTAATTAATGTGGTGCTTTCCTGAGGTGTCCTGAAAATTGCTGGTTCCCATTTGCCATATTCCCCATGCACAAAAATGCTGAATGAAATAACATTGGAAGTTAGAAGTCTCCTAATAATCTGCCAATCAAGAATAGAACAAAGAAAAGGACTAAAATATTTCCAACCTTTGAAAACTTTTCCGTAGCATCCTTGTCCAATTTGTGTCAAAATCTTGATGTCATCAGGAGCGTAAATAGGAATGGAGAGTTCAGTTAGCACATTAGACTGTTCGTATGTAGGGTTGTTGATAAATCTGTCAGGTAGCAGCCTCCCCGGAGTATATGTCTTCAAATCCATCTGATGTGAAATTCCAAACCACTAATTAAAACTAACAAAGACATGTTTGTTTTTGTTCACTAAAATACAGTAGGACCGCAAAAACCACAAGACACAAGGTTTACATTTACAATGACTTTCCCCGGCCGAATTCGGAACATTGAAAGGAATTTAAAAACTTAACGTCGGTTTACGTACGTGGCTTTTGTTTCGTAATACCATGCAATACCCACTATATTCTACTATATTATCATCTATGTCGTACTAATAATTCTACAATGTTTTATAACATAATAGGTAATAAGTTAAAAACACCTTTGTGTTATATAGTAGTGAAGTTATTCACTACGTACTTAGTAAGCAGTATTGGGATATGTATTATGTCCTAGTTATATTCTACCAAACTGTTGTTGTACTTGTAATTAAATATTCGCCCAATTATTTTACTGTTTTTGTATGTCAAAATCCGCTGATTTGTTTTCCTTTGTATCATTTAGATCCCATATTACAATGGCAAGTGCGTACCTTATTAGCGTGTTAGGAGAAGACGCAGACGGTTTCAATGGGTAACATGTTATGACGTGGAAACTCTAATAAGACGTATCCAATTTATTTTATTGAATGACAAAGTTCTAAAAATACGGTGTAACTATAAGCCAATGAGGCTATATAAAGTGTTCATACCAATTACCCAAGCATCCCATATGAGAACAAAATTGTTTAATAATATATTCGAAGATCAAAGCTAATTATAATTGTAATCTTAATTGCATGCAACAACCTACTTATGTAGATCATAATAAGTATAGTCTATAGTGAGAATAGCAATACAATAACAAATCGTCTTTGATGAAATAATTGAATCACTCAATCTGTTTCGGAAAGAGATAGATATTCGACGCAAATCGTAAATAATGAGCATACCTAATGGGTAATTAGCCACTGATCATAACATCTACTAATTTTTTATCAGCACGCATTCAGCATGCAAGGAAAACGTCGCTTAATGTTTAACTGATTTACTTTAATTAAATCTGCCTGTTGATAACGATGAATGATGATGAAAGCTAGTGCTGCTACAAACTACAAATTGTAATTTGATAACTCGTGCATGATTAGTTCATTGTACTTAAAATTGGGTATGTAAATAATGTAACTAATTGGATGGCAGACACACTCCTATCAGCAAAATCTATAAGGCTTTTTATTTTGTGCTAATTATGCTTGCATAGCCAAGGTAGTCCACACAATTCACAGTCACACTAAGTCCACTTCAGGTTATCTACTTATACACTCTGAACTGGAATTTCCATTGCTTTTACAGTTACATTTATACATGGTCTGCTCTTGGGTACAATTAATACAAATTATAGTTTATCTAACTTTGAATAGAATTCAGTATCACACATTGAAAAGACAAAAACTTGATTTTACTTATACTGTCAAAATTTAGATTGGATTTATAAGCGACTCCATTTTCTGTTAAACATTTGAAAACAAACAATAAATTATAAGTCATTGCGTTTGTTTTAAAACGTTGAGTTTCAATCAAGGAAGACAATAAAGAAAACATACATATTATAGTATCCACATCATATATTTACTAACAGTGATCTATAGGCAAGTATGAAATGTGGAAATGACCGATTGCCAAAAATAATAACATGAGTTTTTGATTGTCTGTCAATAAGCTGAGTAATTAAACAGAGATAGTAAGAGACCCGGCGGTTGCAACGGTTGCAACGCCCTCAGTATCGTGATTGAATTTCAAAATGGTTATGTGCAATAATATGCATTGCATTTGGCGATACGTTTAACGGTTTAACCATACATACTTTCAAGTATGTATGTAGTATATGTATGTAAGGTCAAGTATGTATACAAGCAAGCATATTATATACAAACAAACATAGAACAAAAGACTACGATTATGCATAGAATTTTCATTTTTATGGACCAAAAAGGCAAACATCAATAGAATCTGAAAGTAAAACTCTGAAATCTCTTTGAATAGAATGATCAAATAAGTTATAAAAATTTTCAGAAATCAGAATATTAGTGAAATCGGTGAAGTAAGTCTAGTTATTGTAGTCCATAAAAAATTCAGAAATTCTGAAAATGCCAATGTTTTAGCATTGGCATTAATCTTACTTCCTAAAATGACTTCTAACCTCTAATAAATGGACTAACAAAATTAATTACACTAGCTGGTATACTATTCGCTTAGTGAGAGTGTGATTGTGAAGTGAAGTACCTGCCTGTCTAAGCACTTAGGTATATTTACTAATTAAAGTAGACGATTCATCCCACTTCACTCGGCTCTAGCTGCGTCAAATTTCAGATTCTCTTCATCCGCTTTACTCAAGGATGGATATAGAAGCATTATAAAAGCTGAAGCATTTGTTATGCTTCTGATCTGAACTCCAAAATGAAAATGAATTTTGTGGTACAAAAGGAAAACTCAGTACATGAATGTTAGCATTTCCATGAAAACTGTCGAACATAAGAGCAGCAGAACATTTATATAAGATTGAGCAGAAATGGTTGAGACATTCATTCAGCAGAACCCATTGAGTCGAAGTACTTGGACAAATTACATAGGTAGATAGCAATTTACTGGTATTTGTGACAATCTTTATCAGCATGTCTCTCCTCGGTGTTAATAACATAATGGTGGGTAATTCGTAAAGGAGCCATAGTCTGATCCATGCTCAAATTAATATCTTCATTTAGTAAGTAATATGGCAAATATCAACTCATACAACCATTTAACGCAGTAATATCAATTCAGTATGCTGACATAGATTATTACTCTGGGCTACTTTCATCAAACGTATGTTCGTTCGTAGAATTACTACTGATTAGATCTTAAACTAAATCGATCCATACAGATTAAATAAAATATAAATAAATACATAGTTGAATAAACTGTTTTACAAAAACTAGCAAGTAGGATTAGTCAAAATCTCTCTCTAGATCTAGATTAAACTGAAAAAGTCTATTATGTAGATTAGAGTCAACGGGGCAAACAGACATTTAATTGTCGTAATATCTGTTCGGACAGTATCAATATTTACTAATGGCAAACTTTAGTGAAGTTCAGATGCGTATTTCATCCGCATTCACTACAAGTTAAGAATGAATGAATGAAGACGAAATTTTCATTTCACTTACTGAAGAGCCATGGTTTTTCTGCTGCACGAGTCGCTTTAGAGACTTTCTTTTCAGATAACAAATAGCTCCGAGGAGAATTGAGACCAGGGAGAAAACAACCAAAACGGACACTACTAGAGTCACAGGATGAGACAGCTCTTGATATGAAACTTGAGACACTGGCTTTTTCTCATTTGTATAATTCTTGCTTGTTGTCTGTAAAAATTTCAAGGCATTTATTTACAAGTCACAGCCTTCGTTTAAATTGTTGTGTAAAATAATAATTAATTATATTTTTGAAAAATAATGAGTAAACATGGCACTAGTCCACAGTGCCAGAATCAGAAAAATTGAAGTAATAAATAAGTTTAAATGGCTATTGAACACACAATCATATAAAGTCTCAATAATAAAGCCCTTACAAAGCTGCTTTCTCTTAGTAAAATTATTATGATAACATGACTGTTAATCCGCCAAGAACAGAAAGCAAAGTTTTCAAGGATAAAGTTTTAGGCATTGCATTTATAATTATATATTTAGATAATAGATACATATTTATTATAATATTTTTACTTACAGTTCCTATATTTACGTTTATATTAGATTGAGGAATAGATGAGGTTTTGTTAGCTCCATTGCCCACTGTAAATAAAACAATTACATTAATATAGGTCTCAATCTCTCAACTAAAATAATGAATGCACCAAAGGTGGACATTAGATTGTCAGAAATTCTTTATCATCACCGCTTATTAGAGGCTTTGTCTGTCTGTATACGTGAATTACTTACCAACCTTACGTTGACATTGTACTACCCTGTGCATGAGTGTGGTACCATCGTGAGTACAGAAACAGGCTTTTGTCTTTCGGCCATTGATGGTAGCATCCTTGCATCCAGAGTCAGGGGGGCACCACGTATTGCAATCAGTTTCTCCCTCTTCAAGGATCCAGTAGTCACTTTCTGAAAACACGAACAATATTATTGCAACACAACCTAATGTTACATATACTAGGGATTTTTCCAATTAAAATCTTCTCGTATAAAGTTTTAATAAATAGTTAATAAAATAAACCTCAAGATATAGACTTAATTATTCTAAAACGAACCTTTTTACTATTATTTAAGCGAAATAACTACTAACTAACATTTAAAAATCATATCATAATCAATCATCAAAAATCGAATCATAAAATCGTTGACGTATTATCGGTATAGGTATACCTTAGTATGTCTTAGTTGCCGATTGTCAATTATTAGGACAGCTAAAAAGATACTACCGAACTATTTTTTAAAGCTAGTACATCTATAGTGTACTATGTATTAAAATACATATTTCCAAACATGTTATAGTTTCATAAAGCGACCAATTTTAACTAAAAATATAAACTGAAGAGAGAAAGAGCAGGAGATTTTCAGAGAAACCATAGGAAAATATTTATCAAAGGGACTTCAAACATTATCCAAAGAAAGTTGAAAGAAAAGAACCAGATTTTTGTGCTGTAACATATATTTAGTTCCTACCTATACATTCTATAGAATAGATATGCAAAAATTCTAACGAATAAGTAACTTCTTTGGTTGAAAGAAACCTAATAAGTATAAACAAACATTATCTAAGCCAAACTTATTCTGTGTTGAGCTCTATGCTTATTCTCATACCCAACCAACCGCTGAGCTGTTGCTTATTATCATTGACGCATCGAGTACACTATTATAGAGTACATATTTATCTTTACTCTACATAAACGTAAAGTGGGACATGCGCATGGAATTCTGTTAGTACTATTGTATACTAAAGGTTTGTATGGATGTCCGTATTATTTTGTAATTAATGAGTAAGGACTTTGACTATTAGTACTGACTTTTTAAAATTTCAACACGTTTAGGCATCAAAAATTGGTCTACTAAATAATCAACGGTGTCTATGATATTGGGTCAACGCTCAGTCGCTAGAAATTTACTGATTTCAACATTTTTCTAGCACATTTTATGTGCTAGGTTTCAACTAGTATCTTAACTTCAGAAAATTTTGTGTGCAGTGAGTCGTGAGTAGTACAGTATAGCTAGTTCGTTTCTTTTGTGATCAAATCAGTAATATAATGCTAGGATTTTTACCTAAGTTTTGTGTGTCTTCGTTTGGTCTCGCGATTAGGGCAATGTGAAACAACAATTACGATTCACACAGTAAAATTTATTGTTCCAAAAATGTGAGTAGTACTTTTATAAATAAAAGTTTGTGCAACAACTCTCTATCATAACAATGATAACTATTTCTGCGAATTGGAACTGTTTTCAGAGATCACGTAGCAGAAATCTTATTGTAACAAATTCGGGGAAAGGAGAAATCTTTATGAAATACTTTTCTTATTGTAAAGTATAATTCAAACAAATAATTATGCGTATCTTTTCTGTACTACAGATTACACATATGCCAATACGAAATGTAATACGAAATTAATTACTAAACGCGGCCTAGAAAAACATAATAATATAGGTAGTCCACTTTTCTCTATAAAACTGTCGTTACTTATTATTTAAGTGTATAGGGTCTGTAAGATTTTAAGATGCTGACGAGGTGTTTAACTGCTACTAGGGTGTAAGTAATCAAGTATAACTAGAGTAGGTGTTTATTATAATCAGTGAACTACCCTTAACAAAATTGGGTTTGGCTTGGGTTGTCAATGTCGTTTCTTTTGATAGTATTAAGCCTACATTTACTCTCCTTTGCTTAACGTTTTCAGTTTGTGACACTCTGGGAATAATTAATTGAAGACTTCTCAAAGCTAAGAAGACCTAAATAGCATGACAGTATGAACATACATGGAATCACATAGGATACCGTCTACCGTATGGATAACGTTCTTAATTTCCTGCAGCTGCTGGAACTTTTCTACTGAATTCGCTTAAAGAAATGATTCGATGCAAGCGAGTTATACAATAATACACTATACGGTTATAAGTTATAGTGTTACATAACTAGTTATATAGTATTATTTCTATAGGAAGTATAAGAATAACTCTAAGTGTACCATAAAACGTTAAGATTATATAACGATATACCTAATATGAATGGTACGTATATTTAACTTCTATGTATTACTTTGAATTTTCCAAGTAATAAAGTATTTCTTTCGTCTTTGTAGAGTATCAAGAGTAAACAATTTTGTAGCCATAATATGTGATGGCAAAAAAACACAACTAACGATACAATTCTTATGCACCGAAAAACGAAAACCAAATTAGGAGACAATTACTTAAGTTAAGTGAAGTCTGTCTATAACTTCGTCGTAGATATAAACCCCAGTTAAAAAGGATGGTCCGATGTATTGCGACAATAGTCTAAAGAAGTGTATAATATAGATAGGAGAATGTGTCAAAAATAAATGATTGAACAAGAAAAACAGGAAACTGAAGTTTGTGTCACAACAAAATGTCAAATGACTTCCTTAAATGTAATGTAACACGAACTGCGTAAGGCTTGGATGATTTTGAAGGTAAATGGAATAATAACACATACAGGGCAAACTGGGTAACTGGAATCAAGGTAGACTGGTCGGCTAAAATTGGGGTTATTTATCTAAAATCAAACTAAAAGCTTTCCAATGTTTTCAGTTCACAAATAATTTGATTTAGGCATCTCTTATTCAACATTCTGGAGTAGACAGAGTAGGTATGGCATATAAAATATTGGAAGAAGTATAAAGACCAAAATTTGACATAGGCAAGTAATTGAGTGATTGAAGTGTGAATAATATTTTAATTTTAAAGTGGATAAGTATTGGGATATTGAAGTAGGGAAAAGAACAATTTAATTAAATATACTGCCAACCAAAATACTAAATAACCATAGATTTAATAACTAATAGTATAAATCTATATAAATCTATGAAAATGACATAGATATAATTATTCCGTAAAGATCATCTAAAAGTTCCGTTTTGGAGTAATTTAGTAACAAATCTGTTGTAACCTTCGTCTAGAACAATTTAATCAATATGGTCCCTAAAAGCCTCTTTACCAACAGTGTCTTTGAAAACAAATTAAGTTAGGACATGCATTAGCTTAAGGCACTGTTAGTTTCTCCTTAATGTTGCGTTATCATCATCGCATCGTCGAGACTTCTAGGAAAAGCAATAAACGCTGCAACAAATGTAAAAGAACTTGTTACGGATCAAAACGAATTCATAAGTAGGCAAGCACGTATGCAGAACTGAGTTTCGGAGGGGGCTAGATTTCCAATAGATATTTTAAGAAAATTTTTGGCATTTTTTGAAGGAAATGGGTCTGCTTTTGAGAAAAAAAAATCCCTTTTTCTTGGATTTCGGGATGGGGGGGGGGCTTCAGCCCTTAAAGCCCATCCCTAAATACGTCCTTGTAAGTAGGCATATAAAGTGTATGCAATGAAATGTAACACCAAGCAAGACTTTTAGAAAGCTAACACCTAATATGGAATTTACAAACTTAATAGCGACAGTTGTGCAATATTTCAAAGCTGGAGTAGAAAAGTTAACTTAAGTATACTTGGAGACATTGCTCAACACAAGTCTTTGATACTTTAAACTCATACCTTTCGAAGGCTAAATACAGGCATTAAATGAGGTAGGTGGCCCAATTAAGGGCAAATGTTTAATATTTCCTATGTCATTGAACTATAGAGTTTAACCTGAACCTTCCTAGTCGTTTTGCCACGTAAAATGAACTATGAATTACCATTTATAATTATAATCTTGTTAAAAGAAAAGTCATTGCACTAGTCCATAATGTTTTGTATCTAAAATCTGATTTTAATGGTTTTCGTCTCTTTGGGCAGTTATTTCAATGGTGCATTCAACTCTGCCCCCAATTTAATTAAAGTCAATTATTGCTATAAATGCTCGAAGAAAGTAAAAGGAGAAGTGTACACAATTTTACACAATGTACTGTGTTATTACTTAGGTCGGCAATTTGCTTAAGATATTTTTCAATCTCAACCAAGACGAAGCAAAGTACATGCAGCACAATGAAGCAAATCCCATGACGAGTTAGGGGAGTACAAAAGTAAATTAATTGCATGCCAAATAGTTTGCTTCTTTACCCATTGCCTCAATGCTAAGCTTATCTTTGCTAGCTGTCGAGTCTGAGAATCTTATTTCAATATAAAGGTTAAGCTGGCTTCCCTTCATCTTTCCTCAACTCGCATGGATTATAATATAGGCATATTCTACATGTTTTTACAATTTTCTAGATACCAGACTAGGAAAAGAAAACAAAGTGATAATTGGTTTTGGAGACATTGCCGTCCCTCGTGTGGCTGAACTCTTGCTTTAACATTCATAACAATATAATTACATTGGTCATTACAATGATCATTAAATTGGCAAAGACCAACCATCATCATCATCATAGACAATTCTAACTATGCAATGTAGTAACCATAATGGCTTAACTTACATTCAATGAATGGTATTTTTATGACAAACGACGTAAGGAAGACATAATCTTTGTTTACAATGTTACTCAGCCATAAACTTGGAAAAAACTTTGGAGTTTAAAAACTTTAATCCTTTCTCTTTGAGTGTTTACTGAAACAACATTCGGAGAGTCTGCAACGCAACTGATCATCTACAACATGCAATTTTATTATTTACTTGATTTACTACAAGGCTAAACTTTGTACCGAGGTTGTTGTTTACTTTCTTAAACAGACTACTGACTTTTTTAAGATCTCTTGTCATTTACTTAATCATTAATAATGCATGAATTATCGTAAATCGAAACTAAATCGGATCAAAGCAGGCATAAAGAGCGTATTGCTATTAAACAGAGCGAATGTATGAGTACTTCTGTCCTTGTATCTAACGTACCATGCGCAAGCTAAGGAAAAGGAAGACCCTTATAGGTACTTACTAAAGAAAAGAAAACAAACAAGCTAAAGTTACGATAGGGAATTGATTTCGACTTGCCTTGCCTGGTCCAATTCTGGAGGCAGAAATCTTACTTAGAAAAACTATTACTTCCCAAAAATAACTTGTACAAGCAAAGAGTAAGAGTCACCCGCTGGGAGCCATTTACAATCACAATAGCAATTTTACTACATGTGCTCCTTCAACAGCAGATCAAACACTCACTCTCTAGTGTCTCTAGTCTTCACAATATCAACACCAAACAATTATGACAAGACATGAGAGAGTAACAGATAATATGTTCCATACGATCATTGTTATGATATGACATGACACTTTCCAGTTCGGAGTAGATCACATTTTCTTACATTCCCCAGATTAAACATGTTACGTAAATACATCTATGTAATCCTTCAATGGCTATGACGGAGGATTTCTTTTACGTAGGCTATCTTAACAAGGTCATTAACTCCTCCTTCTACGAATGCCCCATTAACATGAACTTTGGATTTCAAGGTGGCCAATTAAATGGATTATCATAAGTTAAATCACATGCAAATTATGTAGATAATTATTACTCTCAGTAGGACTCAGATTAGAGACCCGTCTGTACAGATTTCAATAGAAATATCTGAGTATTCTGGAAGAAATGAATAATACCATATGTAGGTATTTGTCTTAAGGCTATATATATACATCCAAAATAAGTAATTACAAACTTCAACCAATGAGCTTATAGATACAAAACTCATTAGTCATGAAATGCATGCAATAAGCTTTGCCAATGTTAATTAAACTCTTGAGGTTTCAGTCACAGACCTTAGATAATATGATTCATAGGAAGTGGATGCGGCTATTTTGGCATTTGTTTAAGTGTTACTGATTCTGACTACGCAGTTAACTGTGAAAGGTCACATTTGGTTCTAGTGGTTAGAAACTGTTTCACTAAATGGTAAAATATTTTTTGGAATAAGTACACTGACACCTCAAAAGGAATTGAGAAAGTAAGGCTTGGAGAATTTTGGAGAATCTTGTAATAATTCTCATCTATATCCCTTATTATCATAAGCAAGAAAAAATGCACTCGTTTCAAATGTTGCAATGAAATCATTCCGCCTTATGGAATATTGTACAGGCTAACAAGGTTAAAGGCTACTCACATGATGGCTTGTTTCAATTTTATTATGATGATTGATGATTTGGACAAAACTATATATATTGTGTTCTATCATTACTATAGTATAATATATTATAATGTATATTATCGTATATTATAATATATTCTTGTTGGTCAGTTTGTATCCATCTATACTTATATTCCCGTCCGCCTCGCGCTGTGCTGTCTTTAGAGCATAATATTGCATACCTACTAACATGGAAGGGCTATTGATATGTAGTCCAAAACTTGATAAAACACTTTCCCATGTGAAAGCACTGCTTGACAATTCAAATGGCATTTGAATGTAGATTTACATGGGGAAAGTCATATGAATTGTTTAATATATAGTACATAAATAATATACGCACTTGAAAGTAGAAGTCTGATGTGATCTGATTTGACTTAAGGCTATCTCGGCTACAACCTTTCAAGATTTCAAGTTTAAGCTCTTCATCTTTATATGTACACTTTCATTTTTCTAATTTAATGATAATGAAGGTAAAATTGAAAGTTTGATAATCTCACGGTCAATCAGGTTTTATTAAGTACATTCACATCACTCATATTATCAGACTATTAACCGTCAAGTCAATACAGCCTTAAAATACAATATGATTCTACCATTGGGTCAATTTATCCGTAGTTCAAACAGAATTTCTGAGTCTCAGTAGGTAGGCAGGCAAATAAATGACATGATATTAGACATGATATTAGCTCTACACTACACGTATACTACGATCCTACATTGGTAATACATTACAGTCAGGCTTCTCTATAATCGCTGGTGGAAAAACATTCTCCTTAGCGAAAGCATGTTAAAATTTCCTGCTGTACCCAAAAACATTCTCTTATTCTTTTCATGTTCCAATTTCCATTTACTCCCTAGTTTAATAGTAAATATCCGGTTTCTAGCGTCTCTAATAGTATCATACGGCTAGGAATGGCCACGGCCTTTGATGAATATTTACTCACACATCTGCATTAGTGAGTATATGATGTCACACTCTGTACTCACATCCCTTTCAACGTAACATTTTATCTTGTATTTTCACAACGACAACTTTAAATGGTTGAATGCGACTAAAATTACCGTGAAAGCCATGGCTTATGTAAGTATTAAAAATCGTCATAGATTGTTCATTTGGTCGTACCAAATATTTACATGCATCATAGCCCTTTAGACGACAGATTTAATAATATTTCTGGGATGAAAGGTGAAGTCTACAGAATGAACAGAATACTACAAAGCTATGAGTACACGCTTACACTTCAGGTTTAGAAAGAGCAATTTTAGTAATTACGTAGAATTGCATAAAGCCAGGGCAAACGCATTCAGCTTCCACACTTATTATCTGATTATACGTGAATAATAATTAACATGCAACTGCGTCGTTAATGTACATACAAAGAACTTTGGTATTCACATGAAGTTGAAAGTTTGAATTTGAAAGATAGGATATTAGGTATTTCACAGGTAACAAATTATTGTAGGTGGTTTTGTTATTACTTAGTATGACTACGTTTTGATGTCAGCAATCATAGAAAGTACCTTTACTACTGCAAATACGCACTAGTGAGCGCATCAAATGTGGCCACTGTAGAAGTACCTAAATACTATTTGAACAGCTTAGAAAGCAGGTGCAGGTGGTTACTTTAAATGCTAGTGCAACTTTACGTCAAATGCAATGACGAGGGTGGAGGAATATAGTTGCTAAAGTCTTTATAGTGAAACTTTATTGCACGTAATGACAATCGCCAACTTGTACATGAAAAGACGTAACAAGTAGCCCATTACTTGCATTACATTAGTTGATTAAAGTAGTGAGAAGTGAGTCGATTTGTCAACAAAAGGCTTCTATATAATATTACACGACAAAATATAAATCCCACTTAGATAACCAATACAATACCTATATATGATAAAGTTACATGCTTCTTCGATTGTATAGCCATTGTTTACAGCCAAACTTTATCGTGGGAGATTAAATTGCCATACCGAGACCAAGTTGTATAGATAACCGTAATTCACCGTTTCTCTTTTCATCTTTGGCTTTATCTCGTTTTGTCACTGTCAGTAAAAGCCACTCAAATTGCCATTAGGCTATAAATCTTGTGTTCCGTATGCCTATTGTATCTACATGATTGTGATCAGTATGTTTTACGCTTAAGTAAATATTACTCAGTGTAGTCAGCTATCAAGATTATTAAAAATGTGTGTCTCGCCTAGCCAAATACCGTTCTCATGTTACATAATAAAGTGCTAACAAAAAATGCGATAAAGATAGATTATGCTCCGAGAATATACACAGGCATTATACATCGGGAGTGGTGAGTAACACTGAAAAAGAAAGTGCATTATATTTTTCACGTATGTACCTATAAAAGAGAATTAGCCGCATAATACACTTTTACGGCCTTCCATTGTGATCTATGTAATTTTGTCTAAAGCTCTCTGCCATATAATCGTAAGTATAATGTGGTCTGTGCAATCTGGGATTGCCTTCGGCCTTCATAAGCCGGTCCTCAACTTACACGAAATTATAACGGTCCATATGGACACATAAAATCACTACAAATCGCCAAAACGTGGGTGTCATGACCTTAGTAGTGCTGGAAATCTTTCAAATCGGTTTAATGCATATCTATTGGAAAAATTAATCCTTTTGGGATAAAATCGCCTTTCCGTGCACGTGCGGTTAGGCGATAAGCTTTACTTTTTACAGAAATAATAGATTGATATGAAGCGACTAGCCATCGTTAAAACTGGAATGGAGGCAACTAGAACAATATAAAATGGCGTGAAAAGTAAAGTATTTGCATTATATACTAAGTACACTCTCAATCAGACTCCACACCATTTACCCATGTTATAAATTAAATCAGGTAATGCTGTGGGAAGCGTGGCGCGCCCAATCTCAAAGCCCTTTTCTCTGTAGCAAAATAAGAATTAAGGCTATGTTCACAAAACAAAATTGAAACATAATATAACTTACCATGATAATAACATTTTATACACGGTGGTCGGAAATGAACTAGAACTTTTGACTAGTCAAAAGATACATCAATATCTAATTTTCCAAGATTTATATAAAATCTGTAATAATTACTAAGTCGCAACTGATGATGGGACTAAAGCTAGATGAGATGTATAATTCATTGAAAGAGGGTTTAAAATTGCAGACTCTTAATGACTTAAATATTATGACTTATTTTGGTATTAGTACTTACATTACCAATATACTGTATAACAAGTACAAACTATAGATTGTTAAGACTCTACTGTTACCTGTGATATTGTACGGTGGAGTTGGAGGTCCCATGGTTTGCTTTGAAGTGCAAGTCAGAGATCAAAGATGAGACTCGGGAACTATGGTCGGGGGATTTAACGTTTTCAACCTTTTACAAGTAGTGTAAAAGTGTAACTGATTCCATAAAATTGTACAATTGCTAACAAGACAGGAAGAAGGAAGAACACAAATAGGAATCAAGTCGAAAAGTATTATAAGAGTAGGAAAAAGAATAGAAATTCCACCCGAAAGGTTTGGTAGTCTCTGATTTACAATGGAAATGTATATATGTAGTTAGGGAAGATTGGAGTTGGAGTGTTAAAAAGATGTCAAGGAATGCAGTGTCAACTGTGCTAATGCCTAAGTTGAGTAAGAACTCACGAACTGGAAAGTATATGTGGAAGTGCAATCCACATCGGTAATAACTGCACCTAGGAAGATTCTTTCTGTGTCAAATAAGAGTTACTCAAGTGACTGCAGAAGCATTTCCTTTCAATTCAGCATTCTTCGTTGTCACTCACCCGCTCTCACTTACACCATATCTAGCCAAGTTAAGTGAAATACACAAGAGAAAAAACGATGTGGAATTCGGATCTTTTTATAAGTACTTCAAACCTATCTCTTCTTGTATTATTACCGTTGGACTTATTTTTTGTGTCCCTTTAAGGTAGAAGGTATGTATTGTTTGTTTGCATGTACTTTTCCGCTACAATAGTTTTTTCTTACAACGTTTCCCCTGTTAGGAGCAGAAAGAGATGTGAATATAGACGAGCAGTGACACGAAAATCCACAACACAACAAAACACACCACACAGTCAAGTCTCTAGTTTTTTTCACAATGTTATTACACGAAGAGAACCAGAAGAAAGATAAATCTGTAAGGAAGAAGGTCTTGCTGTCCTCAATCTCTGCAGAATGGGAAACTATTATCATACGCTGTATGCAGACTCGTGGAGTGGGATTGCATTGATTTTCACAAGTTTTTAAATACCTTACTCAGAAAGCTTTTATCTCTACACAAGTGTACTAATGTAAGCATATGTCTCTTTGACATTGAAAAAACTCTTCTTATACGAAAAGAAAAGATTCTTCTAAAAGTATTACTACGTTCTCAACTTGCCAAATGTGTAATGGTAGGAATAAAATCCTACTTTAGGTGTTTATAATGTGCTTTTTTCTCTTTTTGTTTTCCTGTCTTTGGGACTTTTTATTCCAACTTAACACAATTCCAAGAAAGTGTTCCTTCTTTATTGACACTCACTCCAATATAATATTATAGCCACAGAGCTACTTACACGATTTCTCTTTCATGTAGCTTTAGACTATGAAGTATAAGCAAATTGTATTTTGCAGACGGGCGTTCTCAACTACAGGAGACTGTCTGGAGTTCAGATCAACGGTTGTGGAACGGAAGAGCGACAGTCAAAGACTAAAGTTTTCTATTTGCTGTGGGAGGTCTCAGCTCCGAATCTTCGGAGAGCTGTTGAATGTTCCTGCCTGCTCTCTGCCTTCTCCAACGGCGTTGTTTATCAAGCACAAGCACTGCAGGAAGCTTTACCACTTACGAACGCATTGTTACCATTTGTTCAATATAGAGAACATTGGTTACCTTTCATCTATCAACCATCTACAACATTCATAAGACGTCCATAAGATTCCGTTCCTAATATTGAATAATCTTAAACTTTTTCCAAGACTAGCACATAAAATCATTAGAAAAGGTCTATAGACATCGTATAATGTAATCTGTAATAATAATGTAAGTATACAGTACTGATATCACACTTAATCTGACTTAGTGGATAAATTTCAAGCAAATTTAATTTATCTAATAGATTGCTGGAGGAGATATTGATGATTTCTCGGACTTCTTCAAGTGACAATCGGAGCAGTCTCAGTATCAGTTTAATCCCATTATAATATGAAGCAAGATCCACTTTGCTACTAAAAGTGTGACAATTGAATTAGTATTTGTACTTCAATTATTGACAATTCATTTAGGTACTCCGTCAATGTACCAACTATCAGGAGTTGCTATGCATGGCGTAGGCGGGATGTATGTGCACAATATCTAGTGGAATTAATATATTATAGAGGTATTTGAGAAAAAATCTTATTGCCATAAGTAGATAGATATTTTCTTCAAGTATGCCATAGATCTGCAAAATTAATCCAACAGTTGTACTCCAATAAGCAGATTATGCTACGCTACAGTGCATTTCATCGGCGAATCAGGGATAATGGGACACTCCAGAGGATATATTATTTACAGTATAATGTAGTTTAAACTGGAAGACCAATACGAAACAAGGAAAGTTTTCATCTCTTTCCAAACAACATTAATGGAATCTTTATCCAATCGTAGAAATAGACAGTACAGTCTGTACGTATTTTCAGTTTTTATTTGCAGAATGTATTTTGAGATCTTCTTTGGCAAATCTATTATTGATTGCATAGTACTTTAAATGGCACGTATTATTTTGAGACACCCAGATGTTCTGTTAGTTTACGTGCGCGACAATACTTTGGGTAGTTAATAGTGTGATGCGTAATACTCTGTCTGTACATTTTTCAGTGCTTCAGGATAAATAAAATTGGAATCTACGACCTAGGACACAGCATAGAAATCTTGTCGCCGATAGGTAAGCCGGAGAATAAACAAGACAAACACACTACAGAATTGATATTGACATTTTACCAAACCAAGTCACCAAAATCAATCCTCTTATCACAAGTTACTGAAATCAAATCGGTCAACTGGATATCTATTAATGAAGGTAAGTTGCAGCGCAGGCAGATTAAAACAAATGTGCAAATTCAGATTTGTAAAGGAAGACATAGGAATGCCTACCCATGTGTAAATTCTGTTAATACTGGATACATAGGATAGGATATTGTTTACATTGCGGTGTTTGCAATTTCCAAACTCAAATCTGCCTCATCTTCGTCCTATTTACATTCTGCATGCCTGCATTTTCTTTGCATTTCAATAATCCTGATGATTGATTGAAAAGACATGCATATGCAATATGCATACTGACTATAAGGTTGCTTATTTAGGTGATACAATTTAAGTTCTTGTCTGGCTCTGGCTAAATTATATTGAGATACTAAATCCCTACTTATATAAAAGTACCAGTCACACATTGAATACTAACGTAATCGTATATCCCTTCCAGCTTTGAGAAATCTTGCTAAATGTCATTCAAGAACTTTGTTTTTGTCGAGCTTTAGATTCCCCTTCAAAGAAAAAAGGAAAACTAACCAGGTGTGTACGAATGGCTGAGGCACTTTCTTTGTACCAGGCTGGGATTAAGACTTCTCCATGAGCAGCATTTTATGTATACCCGGTTGGTGTTCCTTCCATATCTCTGCAGTGACATACGAATTTTCTCTCTCCCTTTTCCGCTGAAAATTTGATAGCTCATTTTCCTATTTTTGTACATGCAAGGACCTTGTTTTTATATAGCTTTGGGACCTACCTTCTCACTTGACTGCTCAAACGTGGGGGTATGTATAAAGGACTGTGACTCAAGTTAAGTGGGGGGACATTACAAAACGTACGACTGAACTCCTTTTATTAAGCAGTAGTTAATAAATAAAAACATGATATCATGACATTAAGGAACATTTAATGCATATAAACATCAAACATTGATCACAATTCGGAAGTGTACACACCCATACCGTATAATACGGTGTACTAAAACCTCTGAAGTAACAAATCGAATCCTGATTTTAAACACAATCCTTACAGTCTACTGATTGTTATGCTGTTTTCATTCAATTCATTCAGAAAATGCTTCAAAAAATAATTCAAAGTAATGTAGTTTGTAAAAGATAGTCAAATAGTCTAATAAAATTCTACGACTACGTTAATAGCTATTAACGTTGTATACCATTTAAGTACATAATGGAACTCTAGATATGTCAGTATTAAATGAATAATGGCATGTGCTTGAATTGGGGAAGAACTATTTGGTAAGACACTGTAGGATATTAATTAACCCTGGCTTTGTAAGAAAGGTTTGAGTTGAGAGGATGCAACTCAGAACGCAACAAGTCAAAGAGATACCCGAGATGGACGCGGCTAATGAAATTGAAAGGATACTAAACAAACATCCGGAAGACTTCTTTGGTTAGTCTTAAGTGGAAAAAATGAAGTACACTTATCATAACACAAAGAGAAAACAAGGAATATTATTACGGCACGTTCTGAAGTTCCCTTTCTGAAGCATGTGTATGCACCTTTGGCTCGTCTCAAGTTTTGAAATAATTTGCTTGAAGTATTCTTACATGCACTATGCACCATCACGTATCAGCAGCCGGAGCGGAGTAGAAACCATCTGATTTTCACTAGAATCATGTCATTATAAGTCCCACAAATCCTTATCCAGAGAATAATATTTATAGCAGTTAACAGCCCTTTTAAAATAGATTAGCTTCGCGGACGAGGCCTCCAGATGTGACTAGATCATGAAACTAATCCGTCACTTTTGCTTTTTCTAAAATACTGATAATGCATTTCTATTATCTTTTATAATGCAGATGACAAAGTAAAGCTACCATGTCATCCGTATCTATAATTCTATCGGTCATATGTGAAAATTTATGCATAAAATTTATTTAACCATCTACCGCTGCATATGTAATACTTATGTTTTATAATTTAAGTCAAGAGTGTTAGATTTATAAATGAAATAAAAATGAACTAATCTAAAATAAGTGGGGCAGTGACTAGTATGACTACTAATGGCTATGCTATAATGGTGGCTGCAATCTTTGTTGACTATATAGTGGCTAAAAAAACTTTAATGTCAATTTTTGATACACTGAACCGTTTGAAATGCAAATATAATTAGGGACTATTCATTAGGAGAGTATATACCATATTTCATTTTAGATCACTTAACACCAGGTGGTCAGGTCAGAGTTGCCAATTATCCTATCTCTATGGGTCAGGTGGCTAGACGTTATTGTGCACAAAATAGATATAAGCAAATTTAGCTTTAAGGTTTACATTTACAAAATTACAAACATAAACTTTCTGCATAGGAATAAAAGTGCTTTTATTCGCTATTTATGTAAATCATTATTTACAATGCATTCATTACTCGATGACTGCCAAAATCTGGTTTAGTTAGTATTTCAGCAGCATTAGCATTTGTTTATTTCTTTGAGCTCTAGTAGTAATGGTAAATGTTATTACTGTATAATTTATTAGCTATGCTGTAGGAGTTAATCGTCAGACTTATGAATGTGACCATATACTAATCATGAAACCACCAAAACTAAAAAAATTGATCTTGACATTGGCAAAGTTTTATTCTAAAAACGTTTTCAAAAAACACTAAAAACAGTGACACAATTATGACAATAAGTCGTCTTAAAATACTCGTCGAATAGAGAGACACTACTGGGCGTTAAGATTTTGACAATAAGATACAAACAAATACAAATTGAACGGAAATACTCCGATAATTAGTAAAATATTGAAAGTGTCGTTACAAAGTTAACCTAATAAAGTAAACTTAGTACATAATATTTTGCATAAAGGTACAATATCTTTAATGATAGGAACACATGTAAAGTAATTAGATGACCAACTCAAAACAAAACTCATTAAGATTCCATGCATGTCCCCAGATATGACGCATTCAGGAATTAACTTATGCCGCGTGTGTCCAATGCATTTATCTACTTGTACTACTCATATCAAGAATAGATATTATTCGCATTTCCTCAAGTTTCTATTTTGTTAGTATTTGTCTTTTTCATTATCACACACGGATTTAGATTAGTAATTAAATATTAATGATGACAAAGTTGCGAAATTATGACATAAACATGCAATGGAAGATTTCAGGCTTCCTATAAAAGTAGCACTTGCTCATGGGACTTTCATATCCAAGTTCAGCTTTGGTAGTCAAAATGAATAAATTACTGGTAAGCCACAAGTAGATATCAATGTATACAATTTTCAAAGTTCAATCATGTTTCAAAATAAATGTTTTTTGAATTTTCAGGTACTTTCCATGCTCTTAGTGGTGGTGGTCTGCGTTAATGCAGCTCAGCCCATTCCAGAGGGAGAAGATGGTCCGAAGGAACGAGAAGGCCGGCGTTGGGGTGGTTGGGGAGGTATTTTTTGTCACAAATAATTATGTATCCATACAACTACCAGCAATTTCTTACCATTTGAAAAACTTTTCTTTTAGGCTGGGGAGGAGGCTGGGGAGGAAATCGTTGGGGAGGCGGATGGGGAGGCTGGGGAGGAAATCGTTGGGGAGGCGGATGGGGAGGCTGGGGTGGAAACCGTTGGGGAGGCTGGGGTGGTATGTTTGAGTTTCTATTTATTATTAACCTTTATTTCAGATGCCAGAGAAAAACAATTTCATTTTCTTGCAAATCGAAATAGATTGCAATCGCTTTTTTTCTATTTACAGGTTGGGGTGGTGGTAAGATTCGTTGAATCTTTAACTATATTATTACAATTTACCTCTCTATGAAAAACAATATAATTCATAGGCTATAGTTTGCTATAAGTTGTAGTATAATATTTATGAAATTTAATTTGTAATTGTTTACTTTGCATAGGATGGGGCCGTGGTCACGGTGGATGGGGTACGTTATTATTAAAATTTTAAGTTTTCCAGAAGTATTCTTCCTAAGTTACTTTTCATCATTTTCTTCACAGCAGATTATAAATTAAAATCTGTTTTAGGTTGGGGACGATAGACTGGCTAGCCATATCCAACATCCTACTTGATGCAAAAACTCCAGGATTGAAAATATACAAAATATATATCTCTATTGTCACATTTTTGTTTTCAAAATTAAAGCATTTCACATTGTTGTGTTATATTTTAGTGTTATTTCGCATTTAATTAATTCCGCCCTGTACAAAAACACCTGACACCTGTCTTACCTATCTCATGATTTTCAGACTCATATCAAGATGTCATTTGATAAGTTTGATGGCTTAATAACACCATTTCCCAATTTTAATGGCAAGTGAGATTGATGAGCTAACACGATGTTTAGATCCTATATCTGTAGTCTAGCATTTGCAACTAGTTAAAATTTATGCGCGGAGTCATACAATTGAGTATATTTACATACAATCAGTTGAAGATAACGTTCTATATAATAGTCTATAGTCTATACTAATTTCACTTTCACCACCGTATATCATATTCAATACAGGAGGTACAAGAAAAGGGTTTTAAACCGTTTCCAAATAAATGACCACTTTAATGCCCTAATATTTTGCATCCCACGAAAGTAGAGTTGAATGAAACACGATGATTGTTATATTATTTTATGAAATATTATTTTCGTTACAGTTTTGACTTATCTGTGGTAAAATAAGCTGCAGATTAATATGAATTATTCAAATTCAAAAGTTAAAAAAACCGTTTTTAACAGGAGAATATATCTCATTACATAGTAATTTTACATTATGGTTTTATTTCGCATTTTTGTTTTAGCCGAAGTAAGGGAAGTAGAAAGTACAAAAGCCTGGAAAAACATCCAGTGCAAAGAAAGCTATTTTAGGGACTTGTTGTTTGTTGTTTCCGAAATGAAACAAACAGCGCAAAATGTGTTGGTGTCAACAAATCCATCAGAAAAATGCCTCAATGTAATACCTCTAAAAAGCGGAATAAAAAGTCAAAATAGTCAAAGAGTTCGACATTTACTCCCACACACATTGCAATGAAATAAGATAAGGCGACACAATTTACTACGACGTATTCAATCAATATATCTCTTATGGGAGTGAAATTGTCCTCGACTCGTATATAGCAGTACGTCGTAAACTAGCAAAGACTCATAAAAGCGAAACAATAAAACGTAATCTTCTTTTTCTCGCCTCTATCATCGATATCTAACCACGAAATTGTACCACCATAATATTTTACTGAAATGAGATTGGACTTAGATTGTATTTACTCTGACTCTAATGTAATTAACTCCACCTCATGCATTCTACATATCAATATAGGGTACTGTTTTCAATCATGATTTTAGTGATATGAAATAGTGTAAATAGTGCAAATGTCGCATTCGGAAGATATTTTTATAAGGTTATGAGATCTTAGAACGATAGAAAGAGTCGTAAAGCAATAAGGCAATAGTCATTTACAATCTTATAAATGGTACCTTAGAGTTTTGATGAAAATTGCAAGGAGAAAGCAACTCACAGGAGAAAGTTGCTGTCTTTCACTTCCCTATTTGTTCCTGATATACATTTTTTTAAAGAAATTAATATCCTGAATTGAATACAATAATAATAGCTTTACTTTCAAATGTAGTTTCACTCTAGATGCCATGTAAGCATATATGTATAATGTTAGGATAATTTTTTTAAAAAAATGAGTAATTATTATTTGATTATACTTAAGTTTCAACATTTTTTGTGAACTTATATGTTATATGTATATGTTATGTAATATGATAAAAAATTCCATGAAAAATAATTTATTACGTGATACTAGTATTTCGCAAACTTTTGACACTAATGTAAACAAATCATAAGAACTCTCTCCTTTAAGAAGACCACGGAGACTTGTCTTCTGTTGACTCCACCAGTTCTCTGATAATACTGGTTTCAGATGTTATTCAAAGTAAAAGGAGCTTGGCAATTTCATGGCAGATAGATAAATGGTAATTAGCAAACAAAAAAGCAATGAAATTCCGTTTTGAAAAGCAAAGTTTACTATTATTAATTACACTACACAGTTACAATGTATACTGAAAATCAGTATTACAAAACAAGCTGGTGTACTAAAACAAAACGTATGTATTATAATAGAAATCTATCAACAGTAAATATAGGCTGTGATGTGTACATATACTTTTTGAATTTTACCGTCTAAATAGTCGTTATATTTATATATAAACCATTCAAACTAGTATTTGATTATACTATTTAAAAAATAGTTCAAGTCAAAACACTTACCAACCACCATAAAATATGGTATTGATTTTTTTATTGTTTAAAATGGTCAATGATTTTTAATACACATTGTAACATAAAATATATGTAAGTTTAACTGTAAACAGATTACGCAATTGTGTGGATAATTTGTGGATAGAGATATTCTTATACTTTTGCTTGGAGTTATCAAACGTTCAGAGGAATTACTCATAATGTCATAATCTATGAAATTAGTCAAATTAGCAACAACTAACTACTTAAATACATTCTACAGAGAGGTTGATAACATACCAAAAATGTGTCATCTTACAGTTAAGTTATAAGGATACTGACTTTAGGTTACTTATCTCTTTTTTGCAGTACCGTATTTAAAACTCGGTTTCGAGGGGTCAGGGACGTCAAATAGAAAATAGACTAAGATGTTTTAGGAATATTCACGCGAAGCCCAAAAATTTAGGTTGTTGTTGGAAAAAATAATATAGTCTAAAATTTCCAAAAGCAGCTGATCAAAGCGAAACATGTTTAGAAATTTCGAGAAACAAATTTCTTATTTTTGAATGGGGGATTGGCCTTCTACGCCCCCCCCCCCACTTCCTACTTGCGTCTTCTACTTAATGGAAACTTTTGAAACATTTAACTATGTCAAACAAGGATAAAGAAGGATATTATATCAATTTCAGAAAAGTATTTAAGCAAAAGAAAGGATGAATTTAAGTTGTAAAATTTTTCAGTATAGTAAAGCTCTTTAGACAACTTACATAAAAAGTACAGACACGTGCTATCTGTGTAAAGTGAACGTGAACGGACGGAATATTGTATTTCTTTGCTGGTTAAGTATAAACTTCCATTTTTCAGCTCTACACGAAATGGCAAAGGTTCACAAAAATCAAATTACTGCTAGCTATTTAATTTTCATTGCAACATTGCTTACACGTACATAATGAAATCATATGAAAGGAGTTGTTTGTGTTTATTTAAATTCCCTATTTTCACAGATTTATATCTCAATTTTGATATTCACTGTCCTCCTGTTGGGATTAGTTATAAGCGTTCCAATTGCATCCATAAGTGATAGCATTGATATCGGAGTTGGAGGGAAGTTGGTCGGAGAGGAAAACGGAGAGGGAAAAACATCATGGAATGGTTGTGGGCATCACGGTTATTGCTAAAATAAAAATATCATAGCTGGGTAGTTGAGTACCAAACCTGTATGATATTGATGTTTATTATTAATATTAAAAGACCGAACTATATTATGCAATCATTAGACTTATTGCCCATTTTTTCTCTATGTTAATATTCACATTCTTGAATAAACTTTTCCAATCTATGTATGTATATGTATTATCTTCCTATACGTGGTAAGAAGAGCAAAAATGCAAATTCTCTAAATAAAAGCCGTTATTGAAATTCTGGATACATGTAAGTTTTCGTATCTTAATATATTAAGGCAAAAAATTTTGACTCGGAAATCTTTTGAAATTTAATAGCAGTACTGGTGGCCTCTATAGTAGTACTGTAGTACCTATTATAGTTAGACTCAGACTAAATACTTTTCAGTCCGACTGATATTTTTGAAGCATTTTGTCTAACTTGTTAATTGCGTCGAAGCGTAGGTGTATAGTAAATAGTATGTAAAGGTGTTCTCTGCCTCTTAGCATTCGGTTCGTTCGATTGGAAAGTTGGAGAACAACTGTTTATTATAAGTAAATTTCATTTTAATATTACACACATAACCACAACATATTCCGTCCGATTCGACAGAAAGGTCATCATGTTTTGTAATTAATTAAACGGAGGAAGGAGTTCATCCATTGTTCATGTGGGTATTGAGAAATGAGAGAGTGATCTATCAAATCAAATACTAGCATAAGCATAGGATTTACAGAAAATTCTTCTATACGTATATAGACAATAAAAATTTTTCCCAATTGCTAGTGAACTTTTAGTGAACTGCCTCCAAAACTAGGACTGAAGCCCAAGAATGATCTTTTGAGTTGAAACGCAAAAAAATCCAAGTTGTCCACAAATGGACGAAAAACGAGAAATTAATGGTAGATGCCCAACACAAATACAACTAGTTATGTAAGTTACACTTAACGAGACGTTGTTACAAATTAAATAGTTGATAGTCATGTACCCTGTGTACGTAATTCGTGTTGCATTGCATGCTCAATTCTTCACTAATGATTACTGCCAACACAAATGAGATTTTTATCATACCTTGTCCACAATTAAGGTTGTACTTCACACAATCACATCAACAACAACACACGGCAAGATGAAAACCAAAGAACGCAAAAAGTACCTATTACATTTTCGGCTGTAATAGTCAAAGGGGGTAATTATTGCCCTTAGTATTAAATTCTTAATTACCACGTTAATAATTATTTTGCTCATTAGTTCGTCATAGTCATAATGCATATCGGATGCTATAAATACCAATGGTTGTGAAACAGTTCTCCCTGGTACTCATGTGTAAATAATACCCATCGTGACCTCAAAGTGGTTGTTGCTGATTTTGAACAGGGATATATTCTCACACACCGTAATAACTTTATTTGATCCCAGGATTTTCATAAAGGTACAAATGTCCCGTAATAAACATTCATATTAACAAATCTTTATTCTATTTTACTCTTTTGATACAATGACCATACATTAGGGTTTATTACACTGAAATCTATGTGTATTGAAAATATCCATCTCCAAGTAAGCCTAAAGTCACTATAAAACTTTCACTTATGATATGTTTTCAGAAGTGAAAGTTTTATATGGAGTTTAGGTTTCACAAGAGAAAGTTTATTAACAAAGAGAAAGCGGTAGCGGTACTTGTCATAAAACGCTGAATGAAATCTTAACGTGCAGATTTAATTTGCAATCTACGACGTTTTTATTCTATAGATGGGGCAGAACTTGCAAGGCGCAGTTCCAGTTTTTCTTATAATTCTTCTTCTTGTGATCTATTCTGTCTCTGGATACCGTTTGGATCTTCAGGCTTTATCTGATACTCCCGTTATTGAAGATGCGGTGGTTGCAGTGGATTTGTCCTCTTTCGAAAATTCATGGGGTGGAGGCGGATGGAAAGGATAAACCTACAATGCCTTTGAATCGAGTCATTACTGCATTACAATTTTAATGTTCATTCCCGTCATAATCACATACCAGGGTGAAACAATGAGACAATTCATGCATTGATAATAAAAAAATTATTTCATTATATATTGACTGTCTTTTTAAGTCGCTAAAATGAAACGCACTACGTCAAAGATTATTCATAATCATCATGATATATGCCCAGCTTATTAACACCATCATCATATACTATATTATAATTTACAGTTGTTTGTTTTTTTGTCCATCCCTATTAGAGCATGTTGAATCCCTATTAGAGCATGTTGAATCCCTATTAGAACATGTTGAATCCCTATTAGAGCATGTTGAATCCCTATTAGAACATGTTGAATCCCTATTAGAGCATGTTGAATCCCTATTAGAGCATGTTGAATCCCTATTAGAGCATGTTGAATCCCTATTAGAGCATGTTGAATCCCTATTAGAGCATGTTGAATCCCTATTAGAGCATGTTGAATCCCTATTAGAGCATGTTGAATCCCTATTAGAGCATGTTGAATCCCTATTAGAGCATGTTGAATCCCTATTAGAGCATGTTGAATCCCTATTAGAGCATGTTGAATCCCTATTAGAGCATGTTGAATCCCTATTAGAGCATGTTGAATCCCTATTAGAGCATGTTGAATCCCTATTAGAGCATGTTGAATTACTATTAGAGCATGTTGAATCCCTATTAGAGCATGTTGAATTACTATTAGAGCATGTTGAATTACTATTAGAGCATGTTGAATCCCTATTAGAGCATGTTGAATCCCTATTAGAGCATGTTGAATTACTATTAGAGCATGTTGAATCCCTATTAGAGCATGTTGAATCCCTATTAGAGCATGTTGAATCCCTATTAGAGCATGTTGAATCCCTATTAGAGCATGTTGAATCCCTATTAGAGCATGTTGAATCCCTATTAGAGCATGTTGAATCCCTATTAGAGCA
The DNA here is from genome assembly GCA_020055645.1 of Tomocerus qinae. Lineage (NCBI taxonomy): Eukaryota > Metazoa > Arthropoda > Collembola > Entomobryomorpha > Tomoceridae > Tomocerus > Tomocerus qinae. The sequence goes on along the minus strand of CM034547.1, from coordinate 13,571,837 downwards.
TGTTGAATCCCTATTAGAGCATGTTGAATCCCTATTAGAGCATGTTGAATCCCTATTAGAGCATGTTGAATCCCTATTAGAGCATGTTGAATCCCTATTAGAGCATGTTGAATCCCTATTAGAGCATGTTGAATCCCTATTAGAGCATGTTGAATCCCTATTAGAGCATATTGAATCCCTATTAGAGCATGTTGAATCCCTATTAGAACATGTTGAATCCCTATTAGAGCATGTTGAATCCCTATTAGAACATGTTGAATCCCTATTAGAGCATGTTGAATCCCTATTAGAGCATGTTGAATCCCTAATATCTACATGTATGCTATATGTACATGTATGCATACATGTCTACTACAAGGAACATGTTGGCGAAAACATTGTTTTATCTGGGGTAGCGGTGGGGAGATGGAGGCTGCATGTCAATGAATAGTTTTATTTAATTGAAGACAGGGGAAGGATACAAGAAATGGAGACTACATGTCAATGAAAAGGTAGTTTTATTTAGGAAAAGGGAAGGAGCGAGGGTTTAAATCGTTTATGTCGATGGAAAGTTTATATTTTGTTTGAGAAAAGGAAGGTGCGAGGATGTTGAGACTCCGTGTTGAGGAAAAAGATATTTTTTATTTGGGACAGTGAAGGATCGGGAAAGTGGAGTACATTCCGTTTTGTTAGGGAAAGGGGAGGAGGCTCGGAAGTGAAGCCTACATGACGACGAAAGCAGTATATTATTTGATTTAGGGAAGGAGTGGGAAGGTGGTTACTACATGTCAATAAAAAACATTATGTTTTATTTGCGAAAAGTTGTTGAGTTGGACAGATAGGTATCCAGAAATAAGGTTGAGGGGGGGGGGGGCAACCAAAGTAATCTAAAAAAAAAATTTTACAATTTTTGGAAAAAATCTCTTTCTCAATTTTAAAGGGAGCGCTGGGCTCCCCTACTGGATACGTGCTTGGAGTTGGAGACCACATGTCGGTGAATTAATTATGTTATTTGGGAAGGTTTCGGGGAGAAGGAGACTACAAGGCAATGAAATAATTATGTTACTTAGGAAAGAGGCGGAGAAGTGTAGACTACATATCGATGAAAACATTGTGTTATTTGTGAAGGATAGAGGAAGTGGAGACTGCATGTAGATGGAAACGTTATATTTATTTAAAAACGAGGCGGGGGAAGTGAAGACTAAATGTCGATTACTGTCAATGGCTTATTTGAGGTAGTGTCAGACTACAAGTCGATGAAAGAATTAGGATTTATTTGAGGAAGGATCGGGAAGGTGGAGGCTATAAGTCAATAAATAGATTTATTTTATATGGGATGGGGATGTATCTGAGAGGTTGAGACATGTCGAAAAAAGGTTATATTTTTTTGGGACATGGAAGGATCGGAGAAGTGGGTACTAAATGCTATTTGGTTTGGGAAAGGGGAAAAGTTGAGGAAGTGGCACGGAAGTGGAGACTACATGTCGATGAAAACATTACATATTTTATTTAGGGAAGTGGCGGGAAGGTTGATAAAAATGTCGATGAAAAAATTATTTTTTTGGCTCAGGCGGAAGCGGGTAGGGAAGTCGGCCTTAGATGGAGATGAATCTGTTAAATAAATTAATAAGAAAGGAACTTGAACAATCGTTGCCGTGACCACGTCACGGTTGCTGGCGTTGTATAGTAAACTGTAATCTGTTATGTAAAAAATTAGGGCACTTGAAATTTGTGACATTGGAATCTTTTACTTGCATGAGAAACAAGGCCCTGTCGTAGGACGGGCTAACCAGCTAGTTATCAAATAATTTCCACTTCGTATATGTGAAAGTTGAAATATTCAAATTGCTAAATATTTTATCTATTCAGCCTGAAGGGACAGAGATTTAACCCTCAAATAAAATTGATCGACCGTACGATCCCAAAGGTAGTTTAAGTTGAGATAATACCTTAATGAAACCAACAAAATGAAACTTGTTAAGCTAAAAAATGTACCAAACAAAACAGGGAATTTAAGGTGAACAGATTTTACTTTGTTATACCTCTTTGCTTTCACCAAGGTACAAAAATACATTTTGATCATTTAGACAGTCAAAAGTTAAAATATGATGAAATTAGTTTTAAAAAATTTATTTTTGAGCATTTTAACACGTACATTAATTCAGGAGTACATCTCAAATAAAAGACAACTTAAGAACCCATTCCACGATTTCAAACACTTTCACTTACAAAATACATGCAATAATTTTAATTTGCCTATAATGAATCGATTGTTTATTTTTAGAATTTAAACAAAATTTGAAGTTCTTTATTTCCACAATTTTCAATATTGGGATGACGGGTCTTAGTCTTAACCTCCAGTTTACAAATTGACTAAGTACTGTCACTGTATGTTTTTATTTACAATTTTTTGCTAAGTGTGCTATAAACAATTAGAAATCTAACATAAAAATGGTAACGGTAAATATTACATCGCAAACATAGCTGACGTAAGTCGTCAGTTTAGGACAACCAAATCAGTACATTGGGATATCTAAGGAATAAGTCAACAAATAAATAAATTGTTAGAGGAGACGTAATGTTGTTAAAGTTTAATCTAATTTAATACCTTAACAATTAGCTTTTATCTATAAATAATTTACCACAAGCAATAAATATTACAGATCTAACAAAGGCTTTATAACGAATTATTAAAATAATACACGCTGTTATTATGCCAAATCTAACGTAGCGTCCACCAGTGGAGTTAGTTTAAGCACTTTAATCATGTTTATCTGTTGGTTTTAAATATGTATTTGCGCCATATCTTTTGGTGAATAGTAAATAATAATAAATAATAATAAAAGGTTAATTTTTATAACATTTAACTTTGGCGACCCCATTCAACTCCTCGTAACGAAAGGAATTTATGGAGTATTTAAGGATAAAATTAGTCAACCAATGTTTTCAAGTCATTATTTTTGAAAAGGTTTTCAGTCAACTTAGGGTCAAACAAAACGCCCGTTTGCTTTTTGACAGTCTTCTTGAAAGTGCCACTACTGGGTCCACCTTCAATAACAGTAACATGTGAGCGATCCTGAAGCATTGAACACACTGATGAAATCTCGCTGCGATCAATCCATGAAAATCCTTTTTCACTGCAAACTTTTCGGTATTCATCGTAAAGAGAAGAAATGGGCACTGGAGTTGACACGCCATCAAAAGGCTGACGGGAATGGGGAGCATTCTTGTGGATTCTTAGCAAGGTAGAGAGAATAATCATCTGCTGCAGAGGCAACGGACCATCATCTTTTTGGACGCACATGACTTTCGAAAGCGCAGCCACTCCTACTTTTTCTCCACGAAGTTTTTTCGGGCTTGATGAGTTAAAACCTACAAGCATAAAAATTATATTATATACAAGTCCAGGTGTTTCCGAATGATGGCCGAAAAATTTGATAATTGAAATATATCGAAAATAATGTTAACTGATATTGTAAAAGGGAAACATACCATCATCGGATGACTTGAGGGCGTAAGAATGCTTGTCCTTTTTTTCAGCCTCTTCTAATGCCATTTTAAGAGCATTAATTGCTTTTCGTACATCCCCAGTGGACGCAGCAACTTTAGCAGCTGCGAATTTAATGGCTGAAGGATCAAATAGTTCGCTTCCAATTTCACTCAACCTTTTTTCAAGAATTTGTTCAATTTCAGATCGCTCATATGGTGGAAATTGTAATAACTTGGTACATTCTGGAGTTAATTTTATTTCAATTTTCTTTCTGCTTGCCGGTGTGACACCTCTACGATTTCTTGCTGCGTTAGGACTTGGAGACGACATTAGTAGAGGCAGCTGACGAACTGTCAAATCCAGTGCATTAGCGATCCCAATAAGTATTAATTTCGAGTCAGCCTGTCGTGCCCAATCAAACAAGGAATATAGAGTTTCATTGGAACGGCCTTTCAATAACTGATCAATCTCATCCAGAACCAAGACTCTAAAATACAATGTAATATTTGGTTTAGCGAAAATCAAAACTATGTTATGCATTCAGCATTTAAATCTGTCGATCTTTCAAATTCTACTAACAACTAAATCATTAACACGAGAATTGAGAAACGAAGACAACTTACATCATTTTCCCACTTTTGGACATGATTCTATTGTATAATTTATCTTTATATGTATCCCCTTTAGTCTTCGTTTTAAGTTGAGATACAACATTTTCATATATATGCGAAGGATTTTTAACCGTCATGCAATTAATGCACGCATAGGCAAAGGTATACATTTTTAGAGCCGAATCATATTCTTGTGGATTAATTAGTTTGTCTACAACGTGTTCCACTACTGCTGTCTTTCCTGTCCCGGGCGCTCCAGATATGTACATACTCCCAGCGATTTTTTGGGATAGACATTTCTCTAAAAATTCGTAAACAATAAACGTTTGGGATTCTCTTCCAACCAGCTCCGACGGCTTCGACGTATGTAAGGCTTTCCTGGCAGCTTTAAATCCTGTCTCAAAATCCAACGCCCTCACGCAGTTATTTTCATCGATTGGAGATTTCCGTTTGACCGCTTTATCACTTTTAGGGCTATTAATGCGTTTGGACTGACTGAACGTGTCCGTTAATTTCCTTTGAGACAACTTCATTTTCTTAACAGAAAATAATACTCAAAAGTCCGCTAAAAACCCTTCAAACATCAAAACAAACAAAAGGCATTGAAATAGATATTCAACATTCAAACCGGTGAAAATTATTCAATAGTTTTTTTTGAATCATTTTATTACTTGCATTCAAAGTCCATCTGATTTTTATATATTAACACAAAAACGGTTTAAAAGTTCAAACTAAACTGTAAACTGAATTATGACATAATATGAAAAATGATTCCTTACCAACTTACCACAAAATTCTTCGGACGTCTGTCTATAAATGTGTAAATACTCTAAATACACACACAGCTACTTGTAAAGATAAATGAGGAAAAACTGTATTATTATAATTATTAGCCCTTCAGGACAAAAGTATTGTCAACAAGTGGAACTCAAGGCTCTCCTTTCTGCTGGAATGAAAGCTGCTTTGATAATGCAATGCAAAATATACAGGAGCAGGAACTGGAGGGAATGTCACTCTGTCTGTATACTTTGACTTACACACACGTGCAACAAAGGTATTTAAACTACTCTAGCTTGTAGGTTTAATATTCTCAAAGGGCGGTAACCTAGCCATGATTTAGACAACTAGCCACGCCTTTTAAAGGTGTCTAACTTGCTCAGAGGCATAGCGAGAATTCCAGTGTTCAACATTTTCCCTCTAATTTTTTGTAGATGATTTGAGTGGAGTTGCCTTGATTGAAGTCATGTGTTAATCTCAAATGGGAAATACGCACTAAACCTAAAATATCGTTTCATAAACCGCGAGTTGCCATCCTCTTTAGATTTTATTTACAATTTCTCGTCTTTATAATATTTGAATTGAATGAAACAATTTTCAAATCTGGAAGATCAATTGAAAATTTTAAAAAGTCATAGTGTGCTCTTTCTAGGGTCGTATGGTGATTAGTAAGAATTTAGAGATGGAACATGGTGAAGAGCGTGGCAAAGTGCAAGATGACGAAAAAGTTCGCAAAGACGATGACAGAAGGGACAAGAAATCACGGGAAGATAGGGATAGACGACATAAAAATTCAGTAGAACGTGAACGTGGTGAAGAACGGCGTAGAGACCGAAAAGCAGAAAGATTCCGTGATGACGATGATAGAGCGGACAAGAATCCACGGGAACATAAAGAGAGACGGCATAAAAATTCATTTGAAGATGAAAGGCGCAGAGATCGCGAGGAAGAAATAGTTCGAGATGAGGACAGAATGGGCAAGAATCCTCGGGAACATAGAGAGAGAAGGCATAAAGATTCAGTGGAATCTAAAGAAAGGCGCAGAGATCGCGACGAAGAAAGAGTCCGTGGAAACGATGAAAGAGCAGACAAGAATCCAAGGGAGCACAGAGAACGACGGCGTAAAAATTCCGTGGAAACTGAAGATAAACAAAGAGATCGAGATGAGGATAGAATAGACAAGCATCCACGGGACCCTGGAGATAGACGGCGTAAAAGTTCAGTAGAAACTGAAGATAGACAAAAAGCTCGAGACGAAGAAAGAGTGCAAGATGAGGATAGAATAGACAAGAATCAACGGGACCCAGGAAATAGACGGCGTAAAAATTCAGTTGAAGATGAAGAAGGGCATAGAGATCGTGACGAAGAAAGAGGTCGAGAAGAGGAAAGAACGCACAAGAAACGGAAGGAAGACAGAGAAAGACGGCGTAAAACTTCCATGGACGATGAAGAAAGACACAAAGTTAGGGACGAAGAAATAGTTGGAGATGAGCACAGAATAGACGAGAAATCAAAAGAACATCGAGAAACGCAACGTAAAAATTCAGTGGAAGTTGAAGAAAGACACAAAGATCGGGACGAAGAAACAGTTCAAGTTGAGGACAAAATGGACAAGAATTCTTTGGAACATAGAGAAAGACGGCATAAAAAATCACTGGAAGCTGAAGAAAGGCACAGAGACCGTGATGAAGAAAGAGATCGAAAAGAGGAAATAATGGAAAAGAATCCACGAGAACATAGAGAAAGACGGCGCAAAAATTCAGAGGAGCCTGAAGAAAGCTACAGAAATCGTGACGAAGAAAAAGTTCGAGATGAGGACAGAATGGATAAGAATTCACGGGAACATAGAGAGAGACGGCGTAAAAATTCGGTGGAAGGAGAAGAAAGACGCAGAGATCGTGACGAAGAAAGAGGTCGAGAAGAAGAGAGAACGGACAAGAATCGGCCCGAAGATAGAGAGAGACGGCGTAAAAATTCGGTGGAAGGTGAAGAAACGCACAGAGATCGTGACGAAGAAAGAGGTCGAGAAGAAGAGAGAACGGACAAGAATCGGCCCGAAGATAGAGAGAGACGGCGTAAAAATTCGGTGGAAGGTGAAGAAAGGCACAGAGATCGTGACGAAGAAAGAGGTCGAGACGAAGAGAGAACGGACAAGAATCGGCCCGAAGATAGAGAGAGAAGGCGTAAAAATTCGGTGGAAGATGAAGAAAGTCGCAGAGATCGTTACGATGAAAGATCTCGAGAAGATGATGGCCGAATGGACAAGAAACGCCAAGAAGATAGAGAGCGACGGCATAAACGCAAAGGTTTATTGCTTTTTATTTTATAATATTTTAGTTTTTGAATTTCTATTATGATTACCGTATTTCCATTTAATTCGTTTTTAAAATCTATTTTTGTAGACAAGAAAAAGGACGAAGAAAGGGAAAGAAGACACAGGCACAAAGGTACAGTACAATATTTTCGTTAAACATTAAAAAAAATTTGATTTAATTATAACCATGACCATGGTCAATGACGTTTATATTGGATCTTTTTTCTTAGAAAGTAGATCACATCGTGAAGACGGCCGGGACTATGAAAGAGAAGGTATTATTTAATTATAAAAAATTATTAAAAGTTTATATTGTTTTATGGGTTGATGGTATAAATGTAATCGCTAGGCCTGGAAAATTCTGCAAACGAATGGAATGGTGGACCGGTGTCTTCGGTAGGCCTAGGGTTAGGCGATTTATATAGTTTACAATGACGTGATAATTACTAAACAGCATATACTAAGATTAAGCCTGAAACTTTTCTGCTATGAATACTTAGTCTATGACTAAACAGTTAAGATACGGAGGTAATGCCAAGACACTCAATTATTTAAAGTCCTTTCCGTTACACAGATTTTAATTGAGTGATTGAGTTTCCGTTTAGTAATTATCACATAATTATAAATCCACAAGGGGACTATTCCATCTAAAAATAATATTTTGTTTAACAAATTGTTCTTAGCAAATAAAACGTAAATTTTCTTTAGTTTCGCGAAAGGAGCCTCCCCCACAAGAAAAGAGGAAAAAGGAACCGGACGCAGTTATGACAAGAACTGGAGGCGCCTATATTCCACCAGCTAAACTACGAATGATGCAGAGGGATATTCAAGACAAGTCAAGTATGGCATTTCAACGATTGGCATGGGAAGCCTTAAAGAAATCGATCAACGGTCTTATAAATAAAGTCAATACTTCTAACATCGCTGTAAGTACTTATTATCTGGTATTTTTTAATATTTTTAAAAGTTATTGCACAATAATTTTTAACTATTGCCTGTGAAAAATTATTTTAGGTTATTGTTCGAGAATTGTTCAAAGAAAATCTTATAAGAGGTAGAGGCTTGCTTTGTCGTTCTATTATTCAAGCTCAGTCGTCATCTCCAACGTTTACAAATATCTACGCTGCTCTAATTTCAATTATCAATACTAAGTTTCCAAATATTGGTGAACTGTTGCTGAAAAGATTAATACTGCAATTTCGCAGAGGATATCGCCGAAATGACAAACCATCTTGCTTGGCAGCTTCCAGATTTATTGGACACTTAGTAAATCAACAAGTGGCACACGAGGTCTTGGCTTTGGAAATCCTGACCTTACTCTTAGAGCATCCTACCGAGGACTCAGTAGAAGTGGCAATTGCGTTTTTAAAGGAAGTTGGAGCAAGGCTGGATGAAGTGTCTCCCAAAGGTGCCCATGCAATTTTCGAAAGATTAAGACATGTCCTCCATGAAGCAAATCTTGACAAACGTGTACAGTATATGATAGAAGTCATGTTCCAGGTATGTGTAAACTAAACAATTGTACTAATTGCTATTTTTTGCCCTTTGAAACTTAATATATCGTTTTTTTTTAATTTTAGGTAAGAAAGGATAAATTTAAAGATTTCCTATCGGTACCAGAAGAACTTGATTTAGTTGAAGAGGCAGATCAGTTCACGCATTTAGTTACATTAGACGAAGTTACCGAAGGACAAGATATACTTAGTAAGTTCAAATCTTTGTGATATTTCATACATAGTTAAAATCCACATTTAAACAATGTACAAACCTTTTTGCAGATGTTTTCAAAATGGACGAGGAATATGTCGTTAACGAAGAAAAGTATGCAACACTTCGAAAGGAGATTTTAGATGAATCTGAAAATGAAGACAGTGGTGAGGATGGGGAAGAAGATGAAAGCGAAGAAGAGGAAAACGAAGAAGAAGGAGAAGAAGACAAACAAAAAATTTTAGACAAAACTGAAACTAACTTGGTAGAGATATTTGGATATTTTTAGAAGGGCTACGAATATGATAAACGCATTAAAACGCCTTTTCTATAATATAAAAGATAAAGGTGATTAGATTGAAGGCCAAATCTTATTTTATTGTTTTCTAATTTTATTACAGTTGGCTCTAAGAAGAACAATTTATCTTACAATTCAGTCTTCTTTGGATTTTGAAGAGTGCTGCCATAAGCTTCTTAAACTGAATCTTAAAGAAGGTAAGCAAAATAGCTAAAAACTATTTATGGTAATAGAAAAATACTAATATTGTACTGGTTTCAACTATTTAAATACATTTTAGGTCAAGAAATTGAACTTTGTCATATGATTCTCGACTGTTGTGCGCAACAAAGAACTTACGAAAAATTTTTCGGCCTTCTAGCTCAAAGGTTTTGTGCTATCAATAGGAAGTATGTGGCTCCATTTGAAAATATTTTTACTGATACCTACGACACTGGTAAGTTCATCTTCATTGGTTATTGACATTGTATTTTTTTGATTTTTTGTGTTCTTTTTGTAAAATGACATCTCTGAAACTATTTTCAGTTCATCGTCTGGATACCAATAAGTTGCGAAATGTGGCGAAATTTTTTGGTCATTTATTTGTCACAGATGCTATTTCATGGACCATTTTAGCGCATATAAAATTAAACGAAGAAGACACGACAAGCTCCAGTAGAATTTTTGTCAAAATATTAATGCAGGTATGCTGTCAATACTTTGTACTAATAAAACTCTTCCATTGCGATGTTATTAAATCTCATTACTATTGCAATGCACGTTGGCTTGGCGTAAAAACATTTGCATGCATTAAAACCTTTTCCTTCAATTTCTTCCTTCTTTTTCTTTAGCCTTCTCCCACTTTTATAGTTTGCATGTATGCGAAAATGCATTATGTAGTTCTTAAAAGGTTAACGTCATGTCAGTCATTGTGTTTCTTTCGTCACAATATTCAGTCTTACCACAAAATAATTTTCTTTCACATGTTTATTTGTTTGTTTAATAGGAGCTTTCTGAGTTCATGGGTCTGCCGAAACTGAATGAGAGACTCCAAGACCCATCCTTGTCATCCAGCTTTGATGGACTATTTCCCCGTGACCATCCAAAAAACACAAGATTTGCTATCAATTTCTTTACTTCGATTGGGCTTGGTGGCCTAACGTAAGTTTCACTTAGTGATTGATCACTTTTATATCACATTGATTTTGTTTACAGGATACAATCTAGAAATTATTTCTGATTGTTTTGCAGGGATGAACTTCGAGAGCACTTAAAAAGAAATCCAAAGCCACTTGCTGTTGTAGTCCCGCAAATAACCGCTGCAGAAGATGAACTTCCTGTTGCATCTTCAAGTGACGACAGTTCCTCTTCTTCCTCGTCATCATCTTCGTCAGAGTCATCATCCTCATCTTCTAGCTCGTCATCGGACTCAGACTCTTCTTCCTCGTCTTCGTCCTCTTCATCATCTTCGTCGGATTCTGATGACGAACCGAAAAGAAAGAAAAAGCGTAAATCACTTTCACTTTCAAAAAATAAGAAAAGTTCTAAGAAAACCCCAGCCAAATCTAAAAAACGCAGTTCTTCTAGCAAGAAAAAGAGAAGCCATTAAAGTAAATTATAAATGCAAGTGACAAACACCATCAATTAGTATGAAGTGAAATGCTTATTAACTAGCATTTATATCATATTTTGTAATATGACTCATCAAATAACGTACTTTGATAAGATTTTCACATTGTGTATTGAATGATAACTATATAACAGATGGTATTTTGATATATCCTATTATATTGTAAGTTATAAATATGTAGGTAATTATTTTATTTTATACTCTTTAAGTTGTAAGGATTGGATTTGGATCGTAGGCCGGAAAGGCTATTATAGACTAGACTGGGTGAATAATGGATATATCAGTTAGAACGTTAGTACGATAGTAAGCAAACATTAACACAACAATAATAATACTAATAATGATAACTGATACAATAGTATTTATAACTTCTATATTGTTTATAATGATTGCGATATACCACAATTAGGATCTTTATTTAATGTTGGATAACATATTATTATATCTTTGATTCAGTATTTACGTACTTTTATTTAAAAAATGTTTATTTGTTATCAGTAGTTTTTGTTTCAATTATTAAAGCAGTGCTATAAATACAGTTTCACCTCCCCGAGTCCGTTGATGCCGACGGTTTGGGTCCTTAAATAACAATTGTATTTTAGTACAACCAAATCGAAATATAAATCCTTGCATTATTTCTCAATCAAAAGTGCTAATTTATTGTCTTGCTTTTATACTCATCACACCACAAGAACAGTTACCTACATAATGCAACCCATATTTATCAATCACATTTTTTAACAATACATGTAGTGTTATCACAAATTATTACACTTTACTTATTGAGTGTTGTAGTGTATATTGCAATGTTTAGTACCATTTTAAATGGTCGTGTTCGTATCGTGTACAAAGGAAAATTTAACCAATACAGAAGTCAGAAATCAGAAAATAAATTATGCAGTGGTGAAAGTGGTGAAAGTTTACCAAGCGTTATGAAAGTAATTTAATACAACTAAATCAACCCCAAACTTTTTTACTTTTTCTTTGAGGAATTTTAGCATCGGTGAAAGCACAGTATTTTGATCCCCATGGCTACTCCCCCACATACAGTAATGCCCTACCCTAAATAACAAAAATTTTGGGCTGGATGTAGGCAGCGGGATATCGTTGCCTCAATTGCCTCAATTGCCCCTGTTGCCTCCGTTGCCCCCTCCCCCGTTGCCCCTAGTTTAGCCACTTAACCTTTTACTTTAATATATTGTCCCCGTTGCCTCCGGTCACTATTTTTGCCTCTTTTTTGACCTAACCTAATAAAAAATAAACTGTTTTATTGTTAAAGCCTAACAAGCAAGTAATATGTTTATTTTTAATTAGGTTAGGTCAAAAAAGAGGCAGAAATAGTAATGGGAAGTAAATGGCAAAGATAATAGGTTAAGTGGCTGAACTAGAGGCAACGGGGGCAATTGAGGCAACGATATCCCGCTGCCTAAATCCAGCCAAAATTTTGCACCCAAGTTCCGATTTTTGAATGGGGTCTTGTGTGGCTGCTCAACACGTGGAGTCAATAGTAACAGCAGTTTGCAGAATTCACACCCAAATTGCCAATGCCATGAGCTCCTCCAACTTGGGTGCAAAATTTTTGTTATTTTGGGTAGGGCATTACTGTATGTGGGGGAGTAACCATGGGGATCAAAATACTGTGGGTGAAAGCTTGAGGGTAAATCTTTGGCCATTTCTGTGTTCTTATCCTCCGCAAGGTTCCTTGACAACAGTAAACAGTATACCAAAACACCTATTTATCCCCAAACCATCTCATCTCATCTTATCATGTTTATTCAACTTTTTACAATAGAGCTGAGTAGACTTGAATTTTTGATAGAGACGTGCTAAAATGAATTATATGTAAGTCCGTTCTACAAAAACAATGAATTATCTACGTTACTAATTTTAAATCCCCTGGACCGTAATGGAAAATGCAAGTAGTTCCCGATCCCGAAGTCTGGGAAGACAACGAGATTCCAGTTTGGAGCGACAACGTGCACCGAGTGTTGAACGACAGCGTCCACCTAGTGCTGAAAGGCAGCGTGTACCTGGTGCAGAAAGGCAGCGTAGTGCAGAAAGGCAACGAGCGTCCACAGTGTCCAGTAGTGATAGACACTATGAAAAACAACGTGGAACTATGTACCCTGGAGGAAAACCATCTTCTGCTCCTGCGGTTAAATCTAACAACTCCGCTTACTTACAACAAACACCATCTGGGGAGCAAGAGTTGTCCCAAGGCCAGGAAAGTAGTCGAAGATATGCAGCGTTTTTAAGACAGGACGGACTTCTTCCTTCAGATCTGGATAATTTCAATACGGCTTACAATAGATGTTTGTCAAATGTTGCTGATAAGTCCAGCAGCCAAACGTCAATGCGCCTTGAGAGTCCAAATGACGAAATCGCTCCAGAGCGTCTAGGGATTCCGAAGCGTCGACCGGCAACAACACCAGCAGCATTGTTTCATTTACCATCTTCAAAATCTCACCCTGGTCCTGGGATTGCATGCAATTTTGATGTAAGTCTAATTTCTTGTATTTTATAGAGTGGTAGTTCTTTGTTAGTTGAAAGTATTTTTAGTGTTCTATTTTCTTGCTAGATTAACTTTGATCCTCCGACTGATATTTCTAAACCTTCGACTACGAGCCTCGAAGAAGAAGTTGCAGTATTTCAAAACGGCCTTAACGATGTCACTCTCCAGCTGGAATGTATTCAAGCAACACAAGGAACGATTCTCTCAGAACTTGCTCATGATATTGAAGCTCTGCAAGCTGAAAACACTTACTTGCGGGAAAGTAGAAATCGATTACAGTAAGTTAATTCTATCCAGTGATACAGATATTTTCTAATATTATTGCAAGAATTAACATATTTTTTATTAGATGTGCCAATGACAACTTACTAAAAGTTGTTCAAGATTTGACGAAAGAACTTGCTCTGAAAAAAAGTTTAGATCCCCATTTATCGTCTTCATCAAAGAATCTCATGGTGAACAAAACCCCTCAAGATATGTTAAAGGGACTTGAGACGATTTTAAATTCCAGCCGTACCAATCTGGATGAGACGAATGAACAACAAACCCCCTCAAAAAGTCGTCAAAAGGATAAATCAGCAATGTCAAGTAATTCTAACAAGTTAAAAAGTAGTCCTTATCCTCCTGGTAAAAAACCTCATTCTAAGAGCTACAGTCGGGGTGATGTCCCTCGTCCTAAAACTCAATCTTCACAACATGATTTGGAAGATCGACGTAGAGCATCTAGTTCACGCCAATTGAAAGGGCAACATGATGACGAAGAAAACGAACCGCATCCTACACCCCGAAGACATCAGAGGAGAACAGAGGATCAAGTTGACTACGAAGACGACAGCGACTCTGATGAATACTACTCAAACAAAAAGGAACGGAGGAAGAAGAAAAAGAATGGATGCTTTTCCTTTGCACGGAAACGGGACAGTCGTGACCATGACCGTAATCGCCATCATAACAGAGATTAGAAAAATAATAGTCTTATATTGCATAATTACTAAATATCAGCTTATACACCAAAACATATTGAACTTTATTAATTGTGCACATTTTGATCAAGATAGGAATATCATACAATGCTTAAAATTGACAAGTACATGTTGAATATTAAAACTCATTTGTGACTAATACATTTTCTGTAGAATTAGCTTTACGTATTTTTGCTTGCTGCGTCTTAAACTAAAGAATCTGTCGGCTTTTACCATAATATAATGTAATTCATTTCCGTTTTCTTACTACAACTATGCACAATTGAGAAAATGGTTTCAAAATTATGGGTCCACTCCAGCACATGGGTTTGGTTTTCTAGGCTTACAATACTGTTGGCAATCATTCCCTTCACAATGTGGAGTAATCTGGACTTCTTCAGTATATCCAGTCATCATATCCCTTTCTCCCCGGACCTTAATTATAATGTTAGGAGTTACTTTTGTAAAAGAAAATCTTCCATTTAATTTGCATACTAACCTGACACAGGGCTTCTCGCATAGTTTGATAACAAACTCTATCTTTTCCTTCCGGGTCTAATTTCTTAGCTGTTTCCCAAACGCAGTCGAATTCTTCTCTTGTCATTTCAACGCAAGCGCGACAAAATATTAATCTCATTTCATCCTGTGTAAACTCCTGTAATAATTGAAAGGACTTTATTAGCCTTTAATATCTCCAAACCATTTTGACCCTAATGTTTTTCATCACATCAAACAAATCATTGTTAAATGAATATCAATATCAACCCACACGAAAAGCATCTCTGGCAGTTATTCCTCGCACAGTGTACACACTAGGGAAAATAAGACTGTAGGCATCACCGTCATCTCCGTAGTTAGTGGTGTCTTTGGTACTTCGAATTTTATTCGGTTGTTTGTCCGTCCGAACACTTGGCATACCATGAATATGTTGTTCCTTGCATGTTTGAATACAAGTCTGAGGAGTACACATATTGGAAGTGAGATCTGAGTATGTGGTGCGGAAATGGGTATTACCGTTGGTGTGGGGAAGGTAGTATGGCTTCAGAGCTGTCGTAAAAATCCGGTTATTAACTTAACATGCATGACTCTATTGATTCTCTCCACTCATTCCCACTACGTCAACGAATGACGAGTGAAAACGTAAATGGGATAATATATTTATAGAAAATCACGTACTCGTAGTTTTGCAAAAGAATTTAGGGTCTTCATGTCCTTGGAGCAAATCCATAAGAAGGTAGTAATTAACTTTGTCACAAGCCGCAGGATGATAGATCCCTACCAGTGCAAGAGATTCCATGAACTCTGGACAGTCCATCGTTCTCGGTATTCTGTGAAGCTTAAGTGCATTGAAAAATGACTCCCAGTCGTTTGTACCATTGCACTCCTAGAATTGTATAATTATATTTCTCAGAACTAAAAGAAGGGAAAAATGTAAGAATGTATTAGCTATAGAAGGATTCAATGAACTTTGTCTCCTGCAATGAATTCCTCGTAGAGTGTTTCGATATCTGATCCTTTGCCACATTTGAAATGTTTCCTGACTTTCATCACCCATTCTTTCAGATTTCTCATGAGAGTCTCAGCTTTCGCTGCACCAGGGTTAGGGCAACGATTGAATACTATTTCTCTGATTGGACGCTCTCTTTCTTGTTCCGTCTTCTTTCCATAAATAAAACTAGAACAACCCAAACGAGTGTTTAAATGTATGAGAAGAGTTAAGAAAACTGTATGTATTGTAGATCCTAATTTCTTACTCTGGGCCTCTATCTCTGTAAATGCAGTTTCTATCTTGCGGAGATCCCAATTTGGGAAAACGCAAATCTACATGATCTGCATAAGCCTTATTAACATAAGGAAGATCGGGCTCGCATGATCTCCAGGTGCTTACAATTTTCTTGGCCCATCGACCAGCCACATCATGGGGAGTAGGCATTCCAAATGTCCCCGTTCGAACAAAATTTCCTTTATAACTAGATTTAAAGAAAATTCTTTGGTAGTAAGGTATATCCCAACGTGTACTTTTATTTGAAGCAATTACAATGATTTTTTGTTAAATAACAACACGTAATAATAATGCTTACTTCCTGCACATTTGCTCTCCAGGAAGATATTCCCCATGGGTCATACGATACATGACTCTACCTTCCTCAGACTCAGCTTTCACTTGTGCAATGTCTTTTGGAGGATTTACCAACACACCAGCACTAATATCTATAAATTCAGATTCAATTCAATAAGCGTTATAAATAAATGCTTAAGTAAATAGGAAAGATTAATTACCTTTCTCTGTTGGCTTCCCAAATGTAGATATCTCGGGATCAATTTGTGGAGGAAGATTATCAAGTTGGTTATGCGATTTTCCTATAGGCATCACTCGATTTGACCAATAAATGCTTTCTTGGATGTCGTCTTCCAGTTTTTCCACCCAATGTTTCATGGGAGGGTTCAATAAATCTTGGGCCTAAAATATCGTTATCTGATTAAGATATATTTAAGCAGTCTAATATATATATATATATATATATGGCTCTATATGCGAACCCTCAGGCACGTATCCAAAAATTTGGTCAAGGGGGGAGCGGAGCCAAAAATAATGTTTACTCAAAAATGTTTTGCAAGTTTTGGCCTTTATTTGAAAAAATCTTTTCTTTTTCTCAGATATAGGGCCCCCCCGTCCACCTACTGAATACGTGCTTGCGAACCCTATAGATAGAAAATGGGACATTTACAGGTGTTAGAATATCGCTAGGATTGCCATGAATCAATGCTTTAGGAAAATCTTTGTCTTGAGCAGCTCCATAATGGATGGCAGCTTGACCCAAGTAGCCAGTTGCAGCCTGACGAAATCTGCGATCCACACATGTTAAATGTTCATCCGAAGGACACCACTTCAACATATTCTTGACTCCGGAGGAGCTGCTGAGCCGGTCTCGGATCTCCTGAATCTGAGGATCACTGCTTTTACGACCCAGGTCTCTCCACTTGTTTCCTTCCACATGCTGGTAGCACTGCTTCTCTTGCTCTTGCTGATAATCGTTGCAAAACGTTGGTACATTAGTGATTAATATCCCATAGATTTGTAAGTGTAAGTCGAAATATAACGGATAATTCGGGAAATTAAAACCTCGAGAGCACAAACGCATTTAGGACACTCGCATTGACGTTGGTGTCCGGTTGGCTTTTGAAATTCATAACAACTTTTGCAGCTACAATTTGGATCTTGCCCTCCACAACAAGATGTACATATCGGGGGTCCCTGAAATTCGTCACAGCATTAAGTTATAGCTAATTAAATAGTTGCTACTTAAGCTAAAATAAAATAATAGAAAAAGTCCTAATAGGTATTGTCAATATGATTTGAAATCTTATCTTCATCTTTATTACCTCTGTTTTAGATTGACAACTGGGATATGTACAATTTGGATCGGGTTCGGTTAGATTAGGTTCTGCAGTGATGTGGCTCTTGTTTTCGTTCCCCAATACGACAGGGACCAGCGGAACATAATGCTTTCGAGGACATTTCTGGGAACACGTTTGAGCAGGGGGTGTCATCTCCGTGGTTAGGATTTGCACGAGAAAAATCAAAATACTCCAAAAAAGCAAATCATTGGATCAACAATCTGCATAATGGGAGTTACATTTGAATGTTATTTTTTTAGTAAGTCGTGAGTCATCATGATTTGAAACACTTGACTATGACTGGATTCGTAAGAGGAATAAAATACCATTTTACCATACAGCAAGTGTAACCACGGACGCAACAAACAAACGATTTTATAGTCAAGATTCCTTGTAATATTCATTACTGACTATTGCTGAGTCATGACTCATTTACGACACTGAAAATTCATTGAATTCTTTGAATGTGAACAGTGCACACCGCACTCTTCGTTTAATTTGATTTTCTTTACACTTAATATTATATAGCTCTTAATGCTCATTGCCATTCGGTGTTTGTGGTAATGGATCCTCGAAATCCGTCCGGTTTTGAAGCACTTCCTCCTGTATCGCTAGCTTTTTCCATATTTCAGGTGTGATAAGTTTGCTTGCATTGATTGAACTATTTTAATATGAATACAAAGTTGAAAAGTAGAGCAAAGTTATGTTCTTTACATTTGTCCTCTGTAGATATTAATTTATTTCGTACGTAACTATTTCATCTCCTACGAAGAAGATGTCTGGGTCAGTTGGACAAAAGTCGTCGATGAGTACGAAGTGTGGCGTTTAGGACTTGCTCACTACTGTCACTTTACAAGAGCTCATTTGTTTTGGAGCGTTGTCTCACTAATGACAGTTGGTTAGTGAATTGAATATTTTTTTCGGAACATGTAATGAATACTAAAAATATTTTCCTAAATATAAACTTTTAAATATCGAAAATCAGGCCGTTTCCTGGAAAAGAAATTGACTATTGGTGCAATGATACTCTTGATCAATCTCTGTGGTGTAGTATCAAATATTGTATTCATATCTCTCAATTTGATTATTTGCCCACCGGAGCAAGGCATAAAACTGTCAGAAATTTCCTATGGATTTACAAGTAAGAACATGATTTGGGATTTTATACAAAAGGGATTGATAGAGTTAGGTAGATTGAGATATAATTATAGATTAGATTTATAGCCTAGTCTTTTAGATTGATTAACACCACCACACATTCAAAAGTCTTAGTCTTGTTTACGAGGCAAGATGAGAAAGTCATTACCCAGAGAGAGAATAGAGACTCCAAAAATTCTCCTCTCTTGTGCTATACTCTCTTCTTACCCTATATATACGGATGAACCACAAATTGCTAGTAAACTTTTCTGGAAACGATTGTTTCACAAAATGGGTGGAAAATTGTGCACTATTGTAGAAGGTGTTATGCTTATGCTATCCATTGAATGAAATGAACCATGAATGAGCTACCCTTGAATCATTATACAGCCCGTTATGCCTCACAATGTCACAATATGCCCATTGAACTCTAATTATAAGAAGGATTACCTTATGATCCTTTTATTAATTGAATATCGTCATTTTTTATTTGAAAAAACTGTTATATCATCTTTACTCTACATAAGCATAAAGTGGGGCATGCGCATGGGATTCTTTCATTATTCTTGAATAAATGTTTGTATGTTTCTATGTCCGTAATATTTTGTAATTAATTAGTGAAATGCGGGCCAATGCGCAGTCGCTAGAAATTTACTGATTGCAACATTTTCTAGCACATTTTGTGTGCTAGGATTCAACTAGTTTATCAATATGCCTATATATTAACAAAACCCAATTTACATAGGCTAGTGATCAGTTTCACTTTTTGGAAATAATCCTAAAATGTATATAGTTGACTTGACTGATAGTTTACTACCTGTCTCACTAGAAATTAATTATTTGTAAGTGCCATTTTCAGATAAATTGTATACCAGAGGTGCAATTTTGTGTTTCGGGTTGTGTTGTGGTTGTGAGTTAGGGAAGAGAGTTGTCAAAAATAATGTTAAGTATTTGTAAATACTGAATACATAAGAAACTTCTTGCTTTAACTTTGACCCTGATTTGTGTTAAAGTTAAAGCAAATAGTGCGAATTGGAAAACGCCTTTGAAAATAATTTATAAACTTCGTTGGATAGGTGTAATGTATTCATTGCGAATGGTGCATTCGTTTTGTAAACAACCACCCTTGCCAAATGCCCAGGGTGAAATCGATCCGTCTCTCATCCTCGGATTCTTTCCAGGTAAATAAACAAAGGCAGTTAATATTTGACCAGTTAATTAAGTGGTCTAGAAATATAAGCCTTAATATATAAAACTCTGATTTTGATCTGTGATTTTGTATATTATAAATAAAGATTAATAAGGAGCGAGAACTGCTAAAGACTATAATTTTGCTTTTAAACATCAAACAGTTTTTATTCCTGATTGGCTGAGTCCATGGGTGCCATTGCTAGAGGTATCTTTCATGGAAGTGTTTCTGGGTGGCATTTGCTCAACGCTCAATGTGTCCGGAATAATTGCTGGTCTTCTGTTTCCTTCTTTGAGCTACTACTTTCCTGATTTTGTATACCGACAGCCCCCTGTCCGTTTGTGAGTTGTAAGTCTTTTTTGGTGATATTTATTATTTTCATGATACATGATTCTCCCTAACTATAGTAGTAAGCACCAAATATTATAGTAATAACATAGTTTACATTTTATCTAGAACATCAGAAGATTTTTAAACATATCAACTACCAACTTCCCACTTAATATTATGTGTAAATTCATCAAAGTCGGTATTATTTGCTATATTGTATGGTTTTTGTAATAAGTATCCAAAATTTCTTTTAATATGAATCGCATCGAATAATATCGAATCTGATCAACGAATCGAATCAACACTGCGTGATAGATTGGAATTAGCTGAAATAAATAATTTTGTACACTCAAGAAATCCCTCTAAAGCATTATAATGAAAATCTAAATATGAAAAGCATTAAAACTTCTTACCTTTGCTGGCATTTATCTAATTATACAATTTGAGTATGGCAGTAAAGTTTAGATGTCGACATGTAGGTGAAAGTTATTTTTTCTTTGAAGAAAGTCTTAAAAGACATTGCTGTGGTACAAGAGAAAGTAACTTTCCTCCAATCATTTTTGTTACATACGTGTAGTCGCAAAATAATGAAGTTAGTATATTTGACCTGGCATTATAATGAAGTATTATAGTAATAATAAATGTTCATGTGCAGTGGAAAATGTTTAGAGATTTAGTCTTGGGGTACCTTTGAGAGAGAACTTGCTGGAGGTTGATAGTTGATGCTAAAGCTAAACCAACACTATGGCTAAAATCCCAAGTTATACTTTTTGTAGTTACCAATACTGTATCATACATCCAAACGCTAGCTGTTGTTTGAATGTCCAAGAAGAGTGGTGTAACATTGGATGTCAGTTTGTGAGATGGTGCTGTGTGAGGTGGAGGATCGAATCCAATGTTAAAGTTGCTGAATGTGATGATAAGAGAATGGAGAGAAGAGGACAGGGAACTCGAGGGAAGTGTAAGTAGGATAAAAATGATGAGGATAGTAGGAGATAGAAGGGTATATAGGTATATATACAGCACCTTTGAAAAATGTATATTTATATGCATATGTATGTATTGTGTGCAATTCAATAATAATTGAATGATTGAAACATTGAAAGTCAAGAACAGAGCATACAGAAACATATATACTACTCTACTACGCTACGTACGTACACGGACCTATTCGTTTTCCCATTTTTCTATTGCACTCGTCTTGCATAGCATACTCATTCACATAAGTCAGTGAGAGAGAGCCAGATTCAGATGAATTTAGCTATTTGATTTGTTCAAATTAACCAAAAGTTGAGTAGCAGACGACCTAGAAGGAGAAAGTCAAAAGTAGGAGTAGCAGTATAAAATCCAACAAAGTCAGGTGCTTGTGCCACTACTACTGATAAAAATTGTTAAAAACAGACTTTTCAGTGACCCAAGTGTGCTAACTACATTTAACACAGCAGTCAACACAACAACCAGTGAGAAAAAGGTATTTATTTTATCTATTACTACACAAGTACTACTAGATCAGATTGACCAGTCATCGTCGTCATCAAGTCAAAGGGAAATCTAGTGTCGACGAGTCTACTACAGAACAGATACCAACCAACACTCGTACCTAGTACCATACTAACTTGCCATCATCATTGTCAATTTTTGTGCAATCTTAACAAGAAAGCTAAATCGTAAAAGGAGTTGTTACTCCTTACACACTAAAGTGACCAGTTTTCCTAAACAAATCACAGCAAAAAGTAGACACGGGTAAAATACAGTCCATTGGACACACGGATACTATAGAGGTGACAGGACTTTTAATATTTTAAAGACATTAATTAATACGACAGAATCATCAACATTGAATATTTGAATTTGATTGAACTACAAATACAAACTAACTGCACTCTACTTTCAATAAATATAAGTTAATAAGATAAAAATTAAATATTAAGGTACCGATTTTGGATTTAGTGTGAAGCTATACATTTAATTCACTCCCACACAATCTAAAGGGCTACATAACTCACAGCAATATTATACTTATTGAATACATATTATTATAGAAATTATATGTAACAGCCATCAGCTGTGAAGCGTTTAAACCTCAACAGTCTAATCTGGAAGTTGAACATTCTAAAACCATTATCTAATTAACTCAAAAGTGATACCCAAATGATATACAATTTTCTGAAACTCCAAATCAGACATAGATTTTAATAACTTCTAAAAAAAATTGGACTAGATTGTAATGATTGTAGCTATCACCTTAATCAATGGCTACATTCAACAGAAACAATTGATTGTCCTTGTCGATGGGAGAAGTTAAAAGTGAGTCATTCATATTGTTCAATACAAAATCCTAATTTTTATAGTTATTATTAGCTATAGATTTTGGTTGCTTTGCTTAGTCATGGTTGTTGTTTGTTGTACTGTTCATGTCACATAATAACTATAACCTCATAAATATGTTTTTGTTATCTTCAATTTTCATTATTATGTGCCATTCAATATCCAGAATCCAGACATCCGAGCGGAAACAAAGATCCTTAGTACCTTGGTACATAAGTATCATAATATTATGTAAAGTAATTTAGTAAAGTATACACGTATAAATAATATTTTACGCTTCCTTAGTCGTTATTACGCGTATTAGGAGATGCATTGAGCTTATATCAAATAATTATTATAAAGAAGACATTTTTCCCATCCCACAAAATTAAACACAGAGGGTACTTTGAGACTGCGATGAAACCGTGCGTATGCGATGCGTATTACCTAAGTTCAATAGTTAACAATTTATGCATTATTATTAGTATTTTATTACAATCTATGCAAATTGTTTTTTTATTGCTTAGTACTGTTCTTCCAAATCAAGTTCACATGCCCGTAATACATCCTAACACAAGATATGAAGGAACGTTAAATAAAATTATATCAAAAACTCTCTAGTCTAAACACTAGAAATTTAAGCTTACCAACTTACTCAATTATTTGTTTTCTTATGTATACTCTTAGTTTCACCTCAAAAAAATGTGTACTGAGTTCTTAAGGAATTACAACTTCTTAAAAAGCATTATAAGATTGGTTTGGTATTGTCCTATGCGTAGCAAAAGCGTAACATGTTAGTTTAATTCCAAGTTTTTTATCTGGTATTTAAATAACTGTACGTTTTTAGTATATATATACGTTGGTAACATTATTTTTTCAATGCTATTTAGTAGTAGTATTCTAAATTGTTATGTGATTCTGTTGAATTGAGGATGTTATCGTCTTGATCTTCTTTAAAAATCGTCTTATCGTCTTAAAAAATGAATATAAAAAATATTTATACTGACTTTTTTGGTGAGTGTACATACTTGGATTGGTTTATAGTGTTATTTCCTTTACGGCCTTAGAGTCTAGTTATATGTGAAAATATAAAAAAATTTAATTGAAAATCGATTTACCTAACTCTATATGTTTGCCCGACTTCTTATCTAAAACCCAACTGACAAACTACTAATAATATTGCTGTTAATAAGATAACAGTAAAAAAAAGTATATAACTACGTAGGCAGACACCAAGACAAGGCAAGTTCTATTTATTCATGCGACCATGACCATGCATGTCATGCCACTATCTGTATAGGTGGACTCTTTATATCTTAGATGATTGATTTCATTGCTTGATTTGCGACTTATTCTTGTAAGCCTTGTAACTCAGGCGTGCTAGAAGATGTAATTGTAATATGACAGCTGCTACTTAACTGGTTTGATACAAATAGTTAAAGGCTACAATATAATAAATGCAAGAAAATAACATGAAAATGGTGTAAAACAGATTTTTGGAAAAAGCATTAGGTACATGGGTAAAGGTGTTAGATACTGCAGTTTCCTGAAACATTTCTTTCCCATTTGCTCAGTTACAGAGTGGGTGTATACTGCACAGTAGTGCACTTATCTAAAATGCCTACTATAAAACGTAAAAATATTATATGATTTATATGAATATTTTTATGGCTACAATGAAGAGAGGTGGGAATGCAGGAACAGCGTAGTTTTACATAATATTTCGAAGCTTTAATTGTCTATATTTTCTATTTACAGGTTTTGACGGAACTGTTTATCCCTGTTCAAAGTTGAGTGGTTACAACACCAGTGTATAAGGACAGTGAAAAAGAAGTATCGGTGTGGTGTCTAAATAATTTTAAAGGGCTTCTATTTTTGGTAAGAAGCGCAACAACTATATAAGACAAAATGGCCAGTCGACCAGCAGCACCCCCTCAAAGACCAAATGGAGCAACTCAAAATAAAATCTGTCAGTTCAAATTGGTTTTACTTGGAGAATCAGCTGTTGGAAAATCAAGTTTAGTTTTACGTTTTGTTAAAGGCCAGTTCCACGAGTACCAAGAAAGTACAATAGGAGGTACGTAAGATATAATTTTACAAGTCTCAAAATATTACAAGCTATGATGGTAGGAATAAACTATTAACCATAATTAATTATTAATTTGTTGATTTTCTCAGCTGCTTTTCTTACTCAGACGGTAATGTTAGATGATACTACAGTTAAGTTTGAAATTTGGGATACCGCTGGACAAGAAAGATACCATTCTCTTGCACCGATGTACTATCGTGGAGCTCAGGCAGCCATAGTCGTGTATGACATTACTAATCAAGTGAGTATAATTGAAACAACTTAATGAATTTTATTGTTATCCAATAACTCAAGGGTAAGCCATGAATAATATGGCTTTTCAAGTTATTGTGCTTATTAGTGAGCGGCTGTGACGTTTATGAAGCATGTGTAGTTAATAGTTGTGTTGTATTATTAACTGTACTGAATAAATATGGATTTTCTAGGAAACATTTGCTAGAGCTAAGACCTGGGTAAAGGAGTTGCAGCGTCAAGCGTCTCCCTCAATTGTGATTGCCCTGGCAGGCAACAAATCAGATTTGTCGGCTAAGCGAATGGTCGATCATGACGAAGCGTATGCATATGCTGATGAAAATGGACTGCTATTCATGGAGACATCCGCAAAAACTGCTATGAATGTTACGGATATCTTCCTTGCCATTGGTGAGTGATGTTTATTTCTAAATACTGAAAATCACAGTATATGTTTTGTCAGCAGTAATTTATTTAGTTACTCCAGTATGTATTACATGTATTGTATTGCAATTTAATTATTAATTTATCGTATTTTAAGTACTTTCATTAAGATACGATGTTATACAGATTCTAATACTGTTGAAACAATTCACAAAATTGTAATGTAATTTTACATTATTATACAGCTGAACAAGTGGTTTCCATTTGTTGCAATATTGGCAGTTTTGCATTTTATTTGTTTTTGCACATTTCTAGTTTTTTTACCGCATTTCACCTCTATTGAGTTATTTATAATATTTCAATTTTGTTATTAAAGAAATGACGAAATAAGTTAGGTTTACCATCCTATCCACCATGCAGATCTCCACTCTTAGATAAGAGAATCTCTATTCCTAGAAAATATTTTGTAATCAACAAAATTGGCAACTCGAACTTAATCTTGAAAGTGCTTTTGGAAAATGCGAGTTCATTCGTGTAGCAGAAAAATTTGGAAGTGTATTTTTAAAGACCATTATTTTTTATACTTCATTGTTTCTCATGCAAAAAGGCATGTTTGTTGTTTTGTTCAATTCAGCAGAAAATATATCTCATGCAAAAAGGAATAAAAGAATTATGGCAAAAGGTGTGGGTTGTTTTTAGTAGTTTATTTAGTAGGTAGTTTATTTCAGGAAGAGATCTACTGTATTTAGTAAAGTAAAAGTGTTTGAATGGTGAAAATAGTGATAAAAATTGAGTGATAGAATGACAAAGATAAGTTTCTGTTGGTGTATTAAAATTAATACACCGAAACCCTTAGCCTTCCTAGGGGGGATACCTCCGTACTACCGCCAGTGGCCAGGGCTCAGGGGGGGGGTACTACCCTGGCAATGTTCTTGGGTATTTTCTAGGGGGGGTACGCAGGTAGTATACGTAGACAGGGTTTCGGTGTATATCACTGAACTCATAAGTGCAAAACAGAAAATGATGATCCTCGCAAATAAATGAAGGATTTGTTTATTTCATGTTCCTAGAACTGTTTATGGAGTGAATTGGAAAATTGGAAACTATATGCCACCAATTAAGTTTACTAATTCATTCATACATAGTATATAGTATTAGTAAGTCTGGCGGTTCTAAAATATGACTGTGAGCTGAATTGCACTAAAATTACATAAACTATATTGGAACATATCTATTATAAGCAAATAAAATATATTAGGCAATATGCACGTTATATCAGTTGCTTTACTTATATGTATTTCTGTTTTCAGCCAAGAAACTCCCGAAAGGAGAACAAGGTGCTGGCCCTGGACAAGCGCAAGGAAGAAGAATAACAGATGCGGATCCTACACCACGATCAACACCCAGCTGCTGTAAATAATACCTATGCATCGGTTCAATTTCAAACATGCAGTTTGCAACTGTTGTTACTCCTTATCCCAAATTCACTTAATTTAGTTGCAGTAGTCTATGGAAAAATGTTTTACATATTATTATGCTCACCATAGAATTATTCCTATATTTGTCGATTGTTGAGTTTTTGTTTCCAATTACTAATCGGCTCTCCTATAATCTTCTCCCGGTGTAGATATTGTAGCGGACGGACCCCTTTTTCCTTAATTATGTATCTTCTATTGTATGCTTTAAACATTCCGATATTAGTTTGATCAATCAATTATTATGACACATAATAATAAATGTAGAATCACGATTTCCATTTCTACTCCACTATACAGTTCTTCAAAATTCAAACCCCAACAAAACCTTATAGATATATGTAATTAATGTAATGTAGTCTTTAGAGGAGGCATTATAGCCTATTTGTATTAATGTAAGTACTCTGTATGTACACACGGAACTTCTTTCTAACAGGCTCCTACATTTTCTAAGCTGTAAGAATGTATTTAAGTTAAGCTTGTCTTAGCTTCCTAGCTGTACTTTGAGTTAGGCGAACAAAAAATTTATTTGACGTGATGTGTAGAAACATTTATAATGTTATAAACCTTAAAAATAATGTACGCAGGTAAAACTAAGTACATAAAACCCTATATACATAATTGTTGATAGCCTTACGAATATGTAATTTAGATATATAATTATTGATGTAGACGCCTATTATATCGTTTAGAACTCTGATCGGCTTCGTGAAACAAACATTTCGACAAACTCCAAGGGCTTAGGTTAGATTTATTGTCTAAAGTTTAAAAATTTTCCTGATGTGGCAGTAAATCGAATCTGACAAGTTGGACCACAATATATGTATATAATGATTTATATATTTAACATAATGCTATAAAATAGTGACACACTTGCACTCATTATTATTGTTAAATGTAGTGATATACATTTTTTATTTACTTTCACTCATTATATAACTTCAAGTCTCAATGCTGATAATTTGCTCCGTGCTACTGTTAGGGACGATCCTTTTTGGATCCCATCAATCTCCACCATTCCTGTGGTGAGCATTTGCAGCTCGGCATTTATCAGAACAAAATCCCATTGTAGGTATGATATCTTAATTATATATATTGTTTAGATTTTAATAGTTATTAACTAATTAATTAACACTATAGTAGCATTAGTCTATGAAATGACTTTTGCATAATGCTAGGAGTGGTAAGTAGTTAGTATAATTTATAAATGTCAGTATCATTAAGCTGAAATGGAATGAAGATAAAGAAGATAAAGGCACGGTTGTTTCAAATCTTCGGGAGAAAAAACAAATAGCCGACAACATTTCTAGGGCCGATGTATTAGAATTTTTTTAAATCAACCTTATTATCTTGGTATTTTATTATTTTACCGGATTTGGATTGTGTACCACTATCACTCCAAGATATATTAAGCAATACAAAGATAGGTCAGCATTCTTCTATTCTTAAAAGGCAATAACTACAGTATGGCGAGAAATAGATTTCACATATATACCTTCTCTTTTTTCGTGCTAAATGCATGTGAAACTTTCACCAGCAGGTTCATCATCACGAGGGATTTTGGCGTGGTGAAAGTTGGATATCATAGTAAGGAATTAAGAGACAGTTAGAATGAGGACAAGACCTTTATTAAGACATACTACATACGTAACATAATTAATATTATATGTTTACTTACCCATTCACAAGCACATGCTTAAGAACAACTTTAGTTGTACTGAGCATATGTACACAGATAACAGAACAAGCACAGCCCGTAACATTGCGATTTAAGGTGCAACCAACAGTCAAATGGTCAATGTGACTTTCTCCCTAATTATGAATGCATCCAGCCAGACGAGGCAGTAGATAATAATGTATGCAATGACAACATCTTATATTATTATTTTAGCCTGTGTTGGGTGTAACTTTTCAATTCAATTCATCCTTTTAGTTTCCTGGGCTCTAATTGTATATGCATTTCAACAGTTCATTTCTAAATCAGCAAGTTCCATTTTGTCACGAAAATGTAAGCATAATGTAAAAATGAAAATAAAGTGGATTAGCTGTGTATTTACATGTACTTACAAAGAGAAAGTTCCAAGCATTTCTCCATATAGTGCTAATAATGCTAACTACTTTTCACCCATAGACTAAATATTCATAGCAGAAAAATAATATGTCCTTATAGTAGTATATGCTTTTCACCACACATTTTTGACCCTTGCGCCTTGCACTAAAGGTCCTCAACTCCTCACCAGCATATTTATCTTGTTTATTACGCGTAAAATACCACCTGAGACACGGAAGTCAAAGATGCAAGGAATAAAGGTTTCCCACAATTGGTGACCGGTCACTAAATTAACATGAATAGGTATTGAAATTACTACAATACCTGCCTGTGTTATCCTGGAATTGTGGAAAACTTCTATAAGTTCCATGAATCAGAATATTCAGAATAGTTTGTAAACGACAAGCTATTAAACTATATCATAATCATAGCTGGTTTGTTCCGCCACCGCGTTTCATTATACTCTCTCAATGCAATTATATTATAGTCTATTTCAAAATTCAAATTTCTTATATCTATCTTCCTTGGTCTACACTGTAAATAAATAAGGCGGACATTTCCAACTTGGCCAGTTACTTTTGCATCTCGTGGGGCGTTCAAAAAGCTATACAACACTCTTTAAATCCTCAACTTTCTATTTCTCATTATAAAGTTTTGAATAGAGAAATCTCCTTATGCAATGATTAAAAGCGTTTCGTTTTGGATAGGAATAAGGGTAGAATAAAGGGTAAGTTTTTGATTAGGGCAGTAAGGGCAATGGGCAATGGGAAACTAGTAACTAGCACTCCTTTTGACAACTCAATGTAAATTCCCTATAATATAATTAAATTTTTTATTTTCAAAGTGATATGTAGCAATTAAAATTCATTTTCTCCAAAATTGGCTTGCAACGTAAGTACACTTCACCTATAGAAATAGAAACCCATATAATGTACATTCAGAATTTTATAAAGTCTGGGCCCTGTGTGGCCACATTTGGCGGTGTGGACACCCTGAAGCAAGCACGTATCCAGAGGGGGGGCCGGGGGGTCCGGGCCCCCCCCCCTAAGTATCCAGAAAAAGGCAATTTTTTTGTCAAAAAAGGTGAAAAATCCAAAAAATTTTTGCCCTTCGCGCGAATATGACTTGAATTTATCAATATATTTTGGTGGGCCCCCCTAGGTCAAATTCCTGGATACGTGCTTGCCCTGAAGTGAAGCTTTGTAAAGAATTACAAGTCTATGTGCATACAATTAGATTTAGGATGTACGGAGTAGGGATCGAGGCTCAACCGAAGACCGATGTACTATGAGACTTAAGGCATTTAAATGTAATTGTAAATGTGTAGTCAATTTCGCCGAGTGTAACGACAGTTTTAACATGTCTTTTGATAGTGGTATGTAGTTGCTATTATGCTATGTTTGTATGGATGGCATACTTAATCAGAATTTTACTAATAATAGTATATTATTTGGTATTTGCACTCATTGTTAATTACCCTAATATGCGATCAACAATCTTAAATCGTTGTAAGAAAAAAATTAATATGTGCTAATTTTCTTTCCCGGACAGCCAAAAAGTCCAGCTAAGAAATACTAAAAATAGCAATCTCTGTTCTGTGTGGTGTGATGAGATGACGCAACATGGTCCTCCATATTCGTTATCAGATCTTAATAAATATCAAAGGCATTTGGATGTGGGTGAAGCTATAAGTTTCATAAAAGGTAATAATGGCGTAATACAGGGTATAATGAAAAATAAATAACTTTTTGTACACATGGGGTACTGAAAAATCATGGACAAGTCTTAAGCTAGTCTTAAATACCTTTACATCCCGTTCAAAGAATAGAGATAAAGCAATGCATGTATGGATAATAGGTTTCACTTACACTGCAGTGTTATAAAAATAATCGTGTTACCAGATATTAGAACTACTAGGATTAATGCAATACTTTTTGGCATCTTGGTATACTTTCTATTTTAATCCCCCAAATGCTTCTATACCCAACGAAAGCTAAATCTATTTGTTAATAGCCAAACGAATGAAAATAAATTCATATTATTAATGAAAGATGCTAATAAGATGAAAATGAATACAAAATTAGCAGCAATAAATTGAGACAACGTTTTTTTAATAAAACCCATTTAACAACTTTTATTACCAAAAGAAAAGCTTGAAGGTTCAATTTCGGCTTCTCTTCAGCAGTAAAAGAAATGCGACAGAGCGATGAGGTATGAAATCGTCCCAAAGTCTCATGCCAGTACCGGTTTACTTGGACCTCGCACGCATCTTCCTGCGCTTACGCTTCAGTCTTCGCATACGTTTTTTACGCCACTGAAAGTAATTAAAAAATTTATGTTAGTCTACTAGTAATATGACTATCAAATAATTCAATGAAAAATTAAACTGAAATCAAATCGACTTGTACAAATCACAAATTGTGTACAACAAATGCACATTTTTCGTAATTACAGACAATGTCATGTTATAGTATTCATTATTTAATAAGTAAATTGAATGCTTTAGTCAAAATATTCACATAAATTCATATACAAGTAAACACGGAATACACGTTTAACAATCCGCAATGTAAAAGCCGCCATTTTTGCCATGCCGCACATAACATCAAATGCTCTTACTTACAATAAGCCTACTATGCTATCATAAGACTAAGTAACTTATGTACAACCTTTTAGCTTGCATATTTTTGAATTTATAGTATAAGTGTAAGACTTCATAAACTAAATGATGTAGTAACTGACATTGACAAGGATGAACACTATGACACAAATATTGTCCTTTGTCTGTCAATTTTTTGCTACATTTTTAACGGGCCATTGGCAAATAAAATTCAGCCGTTGCCTTATGCCATTTCCTTTTTCAAAATAAGTAAACTTAAAAAGTTTCAAAAATTTGTTACCTTGTCTCTCATAGTAGGGAACTCCTGAAGAGGAGAATAGCTTAATCCAGTATTATAAGGTCAATCCAATTCGGAATTATTCAAAGAAATACGAAGAGAAAAATAAGAGCACGCCATCCACGGCAAGGTTGTAATGCCGATTGCGAATGCTGCTGAGCCGAGTGGTTTCGGTTGGTGGTGGTTGGCTACTCTAGCCAGGCAGGCCAGAATGTTCTTTCTAGCTTGCAGCGCACTATTGCATGGAGCAGCACAGAGTTAAAGCACACCGCAATCTTGCATGTGTCCAAAATCCCAACAGCAAGCTTTTCCTTTCCACTCTACCATGCACCATGCATTGCATTTTGCATAATACTTGCTCCTCTACGCACTAGGCTTGTGCTTGTCTGTGATACTATGCTGCTATACGAGAAAACTAAGAACAAGTTTTAGGAAATTAAAAGTGTAGCTAAAAGATGGCTAAAAGTTAAAAGGCCCATAAAATTGTCGATCAATATAGAAAAGTCCGTGAGGCTCCGTAGGAAACCGGATAGCTTGTATAATAAAAACTAAATAATAAATCATTTCGTATATGAGGGTCTTGTATATGCAAATGAATATCCATTTGCGTATACAAGTTGTCACAATACATATACGGGACATCCTTTTGCATATACAAGACGTCACTACCCTCATATACGAAATAATTTATACAAGTTATCCATGATCCAATGTTACTATCGTTCTATGATTCTGTCAGGCTGCCTCTTCTGCTACCAAAAATGAAACCTGGCTGGTCGACTAGCAAGTAGTGCAGTGGAAAATCCAATATGTACTATGTACATCTTCACATTTAATGTAGTTGAACAGGAGAATTTTCAAAATCCAAATTTCTCATCTCGGGTAGGTCGTTAAAGTTTAATTATTGTTAAGTTAAAATCAACTATCAAAGGATTTGACGGGGTGGTGTTTAAGACTTCTTTTTGGAAAATTTTATTGTTAAATATTTTGAAAACTGAGTTGTACAATGTGAGACGTGTAACTGTGTAATCTCCAACTCCAGCCCCAAAACTTTGGTCAATTTTCCTGCTTTCAATATAGAAAATTTCAAAAACCGAAGCCTTACACGCTCTCGGCTAAACTGCAGTTATCCGGCCAGGTTTTTCTTGCACCCCAGGGCTGTTTCTCACAGCAAAATTAAAGATTCAAATATAACATCTCAAGCTTAAGTGCCCTGATTTTCATGTAACATAACATAACATGGGGTATTACTGCTTCTAGAAGTGTCAACATAGTGTTTTACTGCTTTTAAAAGTGTCAACATAAGGCTATTAGGCTATACTGCTTCTAGAAGTGTCAACATAGGTAAAATGGGGGTGGACACCCACACACATACATACATACACCCGGAAATTATAATATAGTATATATACAGAGTTAGTTACGCAAAAATAACTGGGCCATAGGAGATTATGCATTGTCAGCAAGCAATAACTTGGGTTCGGGGTATAGTCGAAACCCGATCACTTATTCTGTACAGATAGGTATTGGTGCTATCCTTTATGTACTATTTTAGTTTCCATAGGGTTAGATTTGTCGCCCGTCCGGTGTGTGTTAAAT
Source organism: Tomocerus qinae (assembly GCA_020055645.1). Taxonomy (NCBI): domain Eukaryota; kingdom Metazoa; phylum Arthropoda; class Collembola; order Entomobryomorpha; family Tomoceridae; genus Tomocerus; species Tomocerus qinae. Next base: position 13,538,491 of record CM034547.1, on the reverse strand, counting down.
TGGGTTTTAACCTGTGACAGCTATGTCACGCCTTACTGCCCTGTACGAAAGTCATTTTGGATATGAGAGCTAGGCTGTTTCCAGTTTCGGGGCAGGAATGTGAAAAATATATAAAATTGGGCAATGGTTATTTTCAGTCTACACTCTGTACATGTTCAAACAAATTACCTTTTTATTAACCTTAATTGTAATTATCAATTATTGAAACGTAACTCATTACAAATTAATGATAAAAACATGAAGCAAACATGATGGATAATTGTTGTTAGAAGAAATCAGTGAAACATTTACATTTTACGTATTTAAATGAGAATACAGAATATAGCACTGCACTTTGAAATAATTGTGGAGGTCATTGTTGCGTCTCATTGGATGTTGTTGCCAGTAAGTCCAGGAAATAAATACCAAAGACAGGGAACGAAAGCGGTGAGAAGGCCGAGTTAAATCGCAATAAGATACCACATATTTAGGATTGATCCACATGTTACGTAATCAAAAAATTTAGCGGTTTTTAGAACCACCTTTTTCCTCTGTCATCAACTGTCAACATTTGCCGGACTCCCCTATGGTATGTCATCATAATAAGTTCGAATCAAAAATTCAATTCGAATGCCTAAAATTTTATTTATTAAGGAGGCTCACCACGGAAGCCTTCATAGCAACCGGGCCTATCTAAATGCATGTTAAAAAATGTTTTACTTCTGGCTTAATTACTCCCGAAGGATAAGACCGATTTTTTTGGGACTTACATTTTTGGAATCATGGACTATCGAGGAATGGATCAGGGCGGATGGATTTTTGATATTGTCGCTTTAAATGCTTTAAAAAATCAAATTCCAAAAAAAGTGAATCAGTTTCAGTTTTTATACAATGTTGATTTTCTTTGCACCATTTAAAGCAACGATATCAAAAATCTATCCGCCCTCGTGTAATTTTAACATGCATTTAGATAGGCCCGGTTGCTATGAAGGCTTCCGTGGTGAGCCTCCTTAATAAATAAAATTTTAGGCATTCGAATTGAATTTTTGATTCGAACTTATTATGATGACATACCATAGGGGAGTCCGGCAAATGTTGACAGTTGATGACAGAGGAAAAAGGTGGTTCTAAAAACCGCTAAATTTTTTGATTACGTAACATGTGGATCAATCCTAAATATGTGGTATCTTATTGCGATTTAACTCGGCCTTCTCACCGCTTTCGTTCCCTGTCTTTGGTATTTATTTCCTGGACTTACTGGCAACAACATCCAATGAGACGCAACAATGACCTCCACAATTATTTCAAAGTGCAGTGCTATATTCTGTATTCTCATTTAAATACGTAAAATGTAAATGTTTCACTGATTTCTTCTAACAACAATAATTATCCATCATGTTTGCTTCATGTTTTTATCATTAATTTGTAATGAGTTACGTTTCAATAATTGATAATTACAATTAAGGTTAATAAAAAGGTAATTTGTTTGAACATGTACAGAGTGTAGACTGAAAATAACCATTGCCCAATTTTATATATTTTTCACATTCCTGCCCCGAAACTGGAAACAGCCTAGCTCTCATATCCAAAATGACTTTCGTACAGGGCAGTAAGGCGTGACATAGCTGTCACAGGTTAAAACCCAATTTAACACACACCGGACGGGCGACAAATCTAACCCTATGGAAACTAAAATAGTACATAAAGGATAGCACCAATACCTATCTGTACAGAATAAGTGATCGGGTTTCGACAATACCAGAAACCATGGCAATTCTAACACTCCTTGGATTGTATTCTATCTATAATGTAATATTGCACACTGCTATGTATAATCCTTATGGTCCAGTTATTTTTGCGCAACCCTGTATATAAGCCATTACATTGGAAGTATGCACCCATGGCACATTGTAGAGCCGTCGTGTAACGTTTTGGTCATAGTAGAAAAATCTTAGATGGCGGAGGGAGCTAAGCTCTGAAAGTAGCTACCCTACTAATGTTAAATTGCGAATTTGAAATCGCTATAACTGTAGCACCGCACCTCGTCGGTCCTTCTAACTTACAGATATTGTCAATTTGGACAAGACGATTCTAATGATGTAAACATCATTGCGTTGCGGGCCTTTGACATACATCAAAAATCATTTCGAAAATCTAAGTAGGAAATTGCATGGTTAAGCTAAAGCCCCGCCGAGGATGGCACATAGTAGTATTGAATAAGGGGCTGTGAGGACAGTTAAATCTGAGAGGCTATCTGGGGACTTTAGCTTAACCATGCAATTTCCTACTTAGATTTTCGAAATGATTTTTGATGTATGTCAAAGCCCCGCAACGCAATGATGTTTACATCATTAGAATCGTCTTGTCCAAATTGACAAAATATCAGTAAGTTAGAAGGACCGACAAGGTGCGGTGCTACAAGACATGCTAGTCTAGGTCAGCGAGCCGAGCCACTGGCCTCCAATAAAATTGAGCGAGCCGAGCCAGACCCTCAAAAAAATTTTTGGCGAGCCGAGCAGAGCCAGCCATTAAAAAAAATTTTGGCAAGCCGAGCCAGCTATTAAAAAAAATTTTGGCAAGCCGAGCCAGCCATTAAAAAAATTTTTGGCAAGCCGAGCCAGCCATTAAAAAAAATTTTGGCAAGCCGAGCCAGCTATTAAAAAAAATTTTGGCAAGCCGAGCCAGCCATTTAAAAAAATTTCGGCAAGCCGAGCCGGCCATTAAAAAAAATTTTGGCAAGCCGAGCCAGCCATTAAAAAAAATTTTGGCAAGCCGAGCCAAGCCGAGCCAACCATTAAAAAAATTTTTGGCGAGCCGAGCTGAGCCAGGTTCATCAAAACATTTCGACCGAGCCGGGTCCATGGCTCGGCTCGCTGAAAAATCGAGCCACTAATGGTTAAGAAGCCTGTAGGTTTAAAATAAAAAATGGCGGGAAATAGTTTTGAGCGAGCCGGTCAAGGCAAGGGAGAGCCGAGCCACATCATCTAATAATTGCGAGCCATCATCTAATAATGAGTGGGTACTACAGTTATAGCGATTTCAAATTCGCAATTTAACATTAGTAGGGTAGCTACTTTAAGAGCTTAGCTCCCTCCGCCATCTAAGCTTGTTCTACCTTGACCAAAACGTTACACGGCGCGCGGCGGTTCTACAATGTGCATGGATTTGCTCAATCTCAGAGTTAGGGGTAACACCCATAACTGCCCTCTCTTCTAAATAGTGCTTGATTAGGCCATTCGTTATTAGACAGAAACCTCGTTTTCTGAGGTTTAAGGGAAGCACTGCGCCCCTCCCCCTCCTAAATGCGTACCAGAATGATTAGGCGATGTTGTGATGTAAGTACCTCAAAATATTTTTGAATATTTAGAATATTTTAAAAACTATTTAATATTTTCGAGAATTTTATATTTTTATGTATTTTGACAATAATAAAATTGTGAATAAGTCGGATAATTGACCGTAAATCGTTCAGCAGCAGCTTTTGTTCCTATCTCTGCCCCTCTATTGCTTTTGAAAAACATACTTAGACTGTAGCTTTGTTAGATTCACAATAATCTACTTCCACTATAACTTATTCTGCTAGCTGCCAGTTATCTGCATGCTCAATAAAATTCAACTCCAACTGCATTCTAACCATGGAAGTACAAGTATAATCGTATTCACTACATCCGATCCGGCCTTCATACCTGATATCATTTAATACATGTGAGCTTGGAATGAATATTTGCACATTGTACTGCAATGTTGGTTCATTGAAATAAACACAAGGAAGTTACTGAATAGTAGGGCTGTTATGAAGATGGCAGCTGTAACTGACTGCCAATATTTTCAATTCAATCCAATAGGCGCCAGCAATATTTTGGCATTTAAATAAAACTAATGGTGATGTTGGATTCATATTCATGATGATGATCAACTCGTTGCTGCCGCCACATGTTTTGAAGCAAAAAGAAGTATATTCCGTTCGGATTTCCTAAAATGTCAATAGTCAATGCACAAATACAAGTGCGCCGTGATTGTGAGTGAATACTTCGTCTTCGTCATTCGTTTATGTTTATCGTTTTGTATTTTGTCATTTGTATTTGCATTTGCCTCGCATTTGTAACATTCGTATAAGGAAATAAAGTTGAGTACTAATTCCTTCCTTCTAATCAACACTTTTTGCAGGAGGTGCCATTCCATTCATCATCTATACTATCAACTATTGTCAATTTTCAACTCCACTACGCCAAAACCTTACAGGTGATCTGAAACGTGACAGGTCACACGGTTCTAAAACATTAACGGACAGTGACACATCATCTCCCCAGGTAGGACAAGGTCTAGCAGGAAACTTTGAGCGTTATTTTTAATTCCGTAATCAACTAAGAACTTAGAACAATTTAATTTATTGATACAAATGTAAATATTGAATATAGGATTCAATTTCACGTCTGTCATCTGTATTTTGGTGAACCAACTGTCAACTGTCAACTGGAAGCCTATCCGAAAGCGGAAAAATGTTTTCTTCTGCTAATATCAAGAAACGGACAAAACCTAAAGAAATGGAAAGGTTGCATCCATGGATTGGCCAACTTAAAGGATCGTTAAAGGCTATGGTGGGTTACGATAATATATCGTTAGAGTCCATGGTTCGCTGGTTGAAAAAGTTGGAAAGGTAATTAGTATTATTAATAGTCCATGTCTGTATTTCACTTGTCGTGAAAACCTAGTTACTAGTCAAGTATTTTACTGGACATTTAGTGAGCACAAGTGAAATACAGATATCGACTATTCCTTTATATAGCGTTGTTATTTGAAATTATTAGTTTAACTAAAATGTTTCTTAAGACTTTAAGAAGGGTAAAAGTGCAACATTGAATTGATTATGAAATGGTCTAGTTTAAATAATATTAAATTTGTTTCTAAAAATGTTTATTGATTTAAAATATTTTATAGCTCTATGTCGATTGAAGCAGCAAAATTAAGAAACAAGCCAAATCGAGCCACAAAAATCGTCACAATCTTGCGTGGATTGATGGCAAACTTCAAATTATTGACATTCCAATTGGAAGCTGATGACGCACTCAAGCTGTATCCAACATTCTCTCTCATAATGCAATACTACCTCAACTTAGTTTTCAAGTCAACAATGTAATGGACTTATAAATAAAAACATTTATTGCAATAGTTAATATTGATAACGGTAATAAAGTTATGTTAAAAGTAATAATGCTCTTTTGTCTTATTTTGCAGGAGGAATAAAAAAAGGAATGATCAGATGGCGTTTGAAGTTTATAGTTTCGTTAAAATGATGCTTCATGAATCACCAGAGTACATTTTGGATGCTTTATTAACTTCATCTGCTGTTCTATGTGCAACATCTGAATCTTTCGAATGTATGGTCTTAAAATTAGTTGTTTTGGACAAGTTCTTGTACCACAAAGATTCTTCAAGTTTGCTTAAGTACCTTGGCGTCGTGGCTTTACTGAAAGAATGTGGCTGCGACATTGGCGAATTCCGTGAAATTATCAAAAGATATAACTCTACTCCGCCTGATTTCGTGGAATATGTGCGGGCAATATCTATCTTCAAATTTAAGACTGGCGAAAGTATAGGACTGCAAAGTGTTGCTGAGCGTTTACGCTCAAGAGCAGTGATTCAGGTGAGCTGATGACATTGATATTTAAATTCTAAATTGTTATATATAATATTTATTTATTATTTCATTTCATAATCATAATATACATAACCTGTCTGTATTCTTTGTCATCACTATTGTTTTGACTAAATTATTATGTTTACTAAATAAACAAGGTTCAACAAATATTACAGTCTCCTTTAAATTATCTCAACGAAAGTAATTTTTAGTTCCTTCCCTATCTAAGATATAGTTAACTGTTGAATCCTTACGATTCTGAAACTTATGACTTATTGCGACCTTATCATGCTTATAGTCTCCATGTTCATTTTGAATGAAAATATCCTTTTATTTTCCATTTAGAGATGTACAGAAAGATTGTATGTAATCTCGTTTGATAACTTAAATGGAAGAGATGAGGATGGTGAAAGCGATGACACTGTTTCCATGATGGGAGATGACGACGCTGAACAAGTTTCGTCAACTAATCCTGCTTTGGATGTATCTGTTGTCATACCCAATGGTTCCTATTCAGGTAATAAATTAAATTAATAGGCCGCTCATCGCTCATTAGATAGAATATAGAATTGATAAAAATTGGTTGACTCAAATTGACTTTTACAATATTAAACAAGCAGACAGTGACGATACTGGGTCACATCCTAAAGACTCAGAAAACGAAGACTCTGAAGATGTTGTGTTTACTTCTGAAGACGACTTTTTTGTAAGTTTTGTCTCAGATATTTCGCCATTTCCACATAAAGTGTACCTTCCTTGTTTTATGCAACATAACATCTGTTTTAATGCGTGGGTGCTTTCAATGCTTTCATAAGAATTTTTTAAAGTAATTTACCACTTTTGTCAGAATATTATAGCTCCATTTTATAGTATTAGAAAAAATAGTTATTATGATTATTTAATTTGAAGATTGTTTTTATTATTCGTTTTAACTTTACTTGAATTTTTATTTAAAAGGAGACAATATTGATATAATAGCTCCAATTCAATATTTTGTTCTTTCCAATTACAATCCACTCAATTGCTATACTGGAACTTTATACAGAGTAACAAAAATTCCCTTAATGCCAACGACCAAGAGAGTGACTTAGACGAATATGACGATGAAGCCATTGGAAGTTCCGGAAATTATTATATTGATGTGAATCCGAGTCAGAACTCGGTAATCCCGCCATCAAATTCTGCTCTGAGCAGAATTGATGAAGGGGATTCCGATGATTCCGACATTGGCATTGTTGGTGTTGTTATCAATAAGCCTCCAAATAGTGATGGAATGATGTTGGAAGATCCAATGGATCGTCTTGAGTCTTTGCGTTATGGTGCTAATGAAAGGGACGAAGCTGACCCTTCATCCGACGAGGCGGAGCAGTATGTGCCTACATATACATCCAATGAATCCGCGGATAATTCAGATTCAGATGATCCTGAGGATTTTGGGTCGATTGGTACCGTTAATGTGTCTACTTTTGACGCTCCTGTCACTTTCGGAAGTATGGAAATAGAAGAACCAGTTGCTGATGAAGCAAGTGATCAACAGTTAGAATTTTCGTCGACTTCCAGTCCTCAAATGAATGAAGAAATGTCTGTTACATCAGAAGAAACAATTTCTACACGTTTAAGACGTCGTCCGGCAAGTACTGCTACAACCCAAACTGAATCCTCTTCTGATAAAAATGGCGAATTAACTGAACAAGGGAAAAGCCCTAAAACTCCTAAACGACAAAAAACTGAAGTCTCGATTACATCAACACCTGTGACGAGAGCCAGAAGAAGTTTGGCTGCTGCCGTTGTTGCCAATGCTCTCAATGCTGACACTGTGAAGATCTCACCGAAAAGTACTCAAGGTAAAGTAATGAAAGGAAAAATCTCTGAAGGGAGAAAAAGTTCTCGAACTACTTCAGCCAACACTCTCAACGGGAAAAAGACAAAAGTTGTAACACCAAAGAAGACTAATAAGCGAGGAAAAAGGAAGTAATCCGGGAAAAGGGTTAGAGGAAATGAGAGTATCCGGGTTGTAGATGCAGAGTATGAATGGTTATATTATAACCTATGCCTACGGTATAATAAAATTGATCTATTGTGTAAAGTTACAGCTTTACGATTTTATCAGATAAAAATTAATAAATTTTCGAGCTAAGACTTGTTTGTATTTTTATGTTAGTAGCAGCATTAATGTTAAGAGTATAATAGTTAGTAATATCATCATAACTGACTAGTATTTAATTAAGAATGAGGAGCTGAAATTGGTATTTTGATACAATTCTGTTATCACTTCGGTTATTGTTTTAAATCTAGACGTTACTAGAAATTGATGTGAAAATTGCAACACAAGTTGTCGAAGTTGTGTTGTTGTACTATTGTATTTTGTTTTAGACAGCAATTAAATGATAGTGTTAGATACAAAATAGTTATAGAAAATGGATTTAAGGTATCCATTTGAAAAATTCTGTGTATATTTGATGTGTAAATGGATTATAGTATTTGATTATGATTGATGGTAACTTTTGATGATTGCAGACAGTCACACTTGTAAAGATTGTAATCACACTTGTCTTATGTTTTAGAGAGCAGTAAAATGATAGTGGTAGATACAAAAATGGCATATTTGATCAGTTTAATAACTATTATTAATTGAATACGCATACTCTTTTCCTGCTGTTTTAGTTAATCCATCGCATCACGTTTTTTTTCCCTTCATTTTTGGATATTTTCGTTCCCATATTTTTGGAGGGCATAAAATTGGTAACTTCATGAAATTCTCTTTCTGTTGTAACTGTAACATAAGCATATACTGCTACAATCGACAACACAACCGAAACGAAAGAACGAGGGTGTATGGGTGAATTGCAAAGAGAAATACTAATTACTTAAAACATACTAATTTAATGTCTTTAATTCGTTAAGAATGACTTAACTTTCGCTCACAATCTATAGAAAAATTGACACCTTTGTTTACAAGCTAATGAAAGTTGTTGGATGATCTCATACTTCCTATCAGTATGAATGGGGCTGGGGTTAGGAAGGTGCAAGCTATTATATATCAGTTAGTTGACGAAATGAGTTCATTATTTCTATAATAGGTTGGACCAAGGACAAGGTTGGTAAGAAATGTGAACCATTTTAGAAGGGCGACTATTCTGACTATTTACTACCGTCTTGATTGAAAATTATGAAAATATTATGGACTATGGATATAGACTATTGCATAGTGCAGTATAATGGGATAAAAATGGCATACTAGTTTGCTAGGGTCCAAAAATGAGACCTAGCCTAAAAAGTTTAATAATCTGTTCAACTGTGTTCACTCACACCTTCGATTTGTCTAATAGAATCTATACCCTTATTTGCCTAGCAAATGGGTCTAGTACTCCTCGCTTTAAAAAATTCCACAAGTTTTGTAATGATATTCATTCCAAATTAGTTGATGGCCGATGAGGGAAGGCGGCCAAATTATCCATGGATATTGGATATCGCATCGGCCATCAACTAATTTGTAATGAATTACAAAACTTGTGGAATTTTTTAAAGCGAAGAGTACTAGACCCATTTGCTAGGCAAATAAGGGTATAGATTCTAGACAAACCTTCGATAGGGTTTCCGACCAAGCCAAGTTTGTATAAGGGAAGTTTCCCTCAATCAATTGTTTTCCTATCCACATTATAATAAAAGGATACCCATAAACTCCTATGTATACCCACTTTCAATACATACTGTATATTTAGTATAGACATAGACCAAGGTAGTTTATACATGACAACCGATTTATCATATTCATTATAGTTTATTATAATTTGTTCCAAGTTGGAGTTGGAAACATGTATTTTTGCTAAATTAAGCTAGGTTTTGAGTGTCACTTTCCCTTTCACTTCACGCGGAAATAGGACCATTCAGTTACTTATTCTGCCAAAAATTCCAAATCCCCTCACCTGGGGCAACGGCAATGTTTTATTTATGAATAAAACTTTGCGCGTAAAGTGAAAAGGAAGTAAAACTCAAAACCTAGCTTTACAAATTAACTGTAGTGACGTCACAAAACGTGAAAGTAAAGGGAAGGTGAAAACTATAAACAGGCAGTATTCATGACATTTCACGTTTCCCCAATTTAAAATCCCATACATGTTGGTATAAATTTTGGTGAAAGCTTTAATAGTGAATATCATTAGGAAGGAGAAAACATCATGTAAACAAGTGCCTTTTTCAACCTACTCTATTGTATAATCGTTGAATGATGTACAAAGTACATGTTCATGTTAGCATGGCCGTACCTGTACCTACTAAAGTGTATACGGAGTACGGACACACAGAAACTGCATGTAAAGTAAATGTTTTCAATAATGTTCCCCAACGCATACCTTCTTGTATTTAGTACTTGGAGGTATGTGTTGGTGGGGTACATTATTAAAAACATTAATGAATAGAAGTGTATAGAGCATACGGTACATACCCCTGCACAGTACTCTACTGTCTACTCTGTACCTGTATGCAGCAAAGTATCAATTAAAGTTTTCAATAATGTACCCCAACGTATACCTTCATGTGCTAAATTTAGTACATAGAGGTATGCGTTGGGGTACATTATCGAAAACATTAATACCAAAACACACATAATCACAGTGAACAACATTTTTATTGCAAATCTTCGTTCGTATACATATCGCATTGCAAATTGCATAGCGACCTTAGAAAAGGGAACACGGCTGACTGCACAGATCACTATAAGTATAACTACTCCTGCTCCTGCTGTCGTACTAAAAGCATTATTATAATGTAAGATTGTGGTATATTATAATATTACTACTTCAATTACAATAACACTTGCTTACAAAACAAACCACAAACAACTAAAAACAAAAGCATTTAGTAGTCCGTTTACTTCAGTACTTTTTTTAATTTTTAATTTTGCATTAACTGGCTGGAAGTTAGAAACTGAGATCACCCAACTTTAGAAACAAACGTCAGTAGCAGTTGGGTTTATTACCTAAGTATGAAGTAAGTCAATCAATTATGTTCAATATTTCAATATTTTGTATTCTTTGCTCGTTTACGTTTTTAAAATCTCTTAAGGTTTTGTAAAAAAACTTCAATGAAATATTAAAATTTAATAAATCGCTAATTTCTTTTTCATTTTTTGACAGAATTTTGTCCTGTCTATACATTGAGGAAGAATATTCATTGTACTGCTACTGCTGACTGCGTCAACAGTTGTAGATATTGAAAACATCAATTAAGTGAATGAGTGCGACTCAATTGTTTGGTATATAAAATGATGTTTGAGATAAATAAAACAAAACAACCATTATTACAACCATTGTACTGTTAAGTGTAGAGCAACAACTGATGAGTGAACGAAGGGTAAGTTGTAAGTTTTCAAAACTTAGTCATTTGTCAATTGTTCATGTCAGTTCATTCATACACCATTATTATGCTTTTGAAATACTACTGATTTTAGTTCACAGCTGATTTCATTCGTAGCTTTTCCAGTTGCAAACTAATTACTAATACTATCATAATAATGTGCCATAAAAAGTGAAAGCCACCAACAGCCTTTATTTATTTGCAGTTTTTAATATTTTTAATACCTTTATTCAATTAAATTATAGTGAATTGAACCTCAAATCACAAATATAAATATTAACTGTGAATAATCTGTGTTGCTGGTTTGCAGTTTTTATGTTTAGATCTTTAAGAACATGCGCAGACGGTTGGAAGATGAGTTGCTAGCAATATCTCCCCCTCCAGAATTTCAAGATCGCCCTGCTCTTCCACCTCCTGTATTTCGGGACTTATCGCCGGCCGAAAGCAACCCTCCTGAATTTGTCAGTCGCTCGACTAACTTGCATGTTCCCCATTGCAAAACATATTCTACACTGAATATTATTCAAGAGTTTGCAGATAAAATTGCCTTCAATATTCTCAATGAAGCAATGATTATCGCAGCACTAGTTCCCGAATCAGCTCATTCTACGGAATTTCAATCTGTTCATTCAACACCGTCATGCCCATTCAGCTCAGGTTCACGGTTTGAAAGCAATAGTATCCTAATCTAATTTAGCATTAATGCTTGTACCTATTTTAGCATGTTAGCATGGCTGTGGTTTGCACATGTTTCATATTGGCCGATTTGCTGCATTATGCTTATGCTTCCTTCTTGAGTTTATTTTCATTTATTCAATTATATTATATTAAAATGGGTCATGGGTGGACCCAAAAGATAGATTTACAAACCTACTTTGAAATCGATTTCCTGGGTTAAGACCAATAATCATAATAATCAATATGATTATTTAACTTAAATTATGTATATGCTGATAGATACCCCTTAGAGTAGAATTAGAAACTTTCTTCTCTATAATTGCATTGCGAAAAAAGTTTTCTACCTACAGGTTTACCTAACTACTGTTAGCTAAACGTTAACTGCTTGTGATTCTAAAGTTGTGATATTACAATACAGAACTCATCTGATCCTCTAAGTTTTAAGTTTAATCTACATTATCTGCATTATCTACTAAAATACCTAATAAATATATTATGTCTGTTTCCATTTCTAGCTTCATCAGACAATGATTCACTAAGTACGACAACTTCTTGGGAGTATTTGTCAAGATCGAATTCTGTTTCTGACCTTAATAGTCTGCCGTTGTTAACAACACATCAGCATTTTGCTGCTAAGGAAAGTAGTAAACATAACTGCAGCACATCCATAAATTGCTTGTTACGTAAATCTACTTCAGAAGGGCAAGGAATGATGAGACACATAGATACTCCTAAAGGCACAACTTTATCATGTTCTGTGCCTCCTTTAAATGATGCGTGCAAATCATCTACTAGTTCAAAATCGGAAAAAATAGCTACCAAAGAAGAAAACAGTAACGACGGCGGTAATGACGACGATGTTTGCTACACAGTACCCTACCAGTGTGATATTTACTCTTTACCTATCGACAATATATCTCCCGTTTCTCAGAGTGAAAGGCTGCTGTCTTCTAACAAATCTCACAGAAGAGGACATCGGGAAAAAGTGAGAAGAAAGAAGAGCTTTCCCGTTTCAGTCGATTTGCAATCGACAATATCAGAAGAACAGAGTTGCAGCCTTGCGTTATCTTCTAGGAATGTTATCACTGGGGACCGTAAACTTATTGCCGAAAATTCTAAGCAGGAAACTAATGGCAGTATTATACTCAGAAATATTCAGAGACAAAGAAATTCGTTGCAAGAAGTAGATGTTAATACAAATCAAGAAAGTACATTTTTATTGTGTCAACGAGAGCGGAATAATAATGCGGACAAAGAACACTACAATAGTCAAGAAGGTAACCATTGGAACAAGAAACGACGTAGCAAAAGTGTCGAGATCGATCATCACAATTCTATTAACTACAGAAAGTCTAGTCACCGTAAGTAAAAAATAAAAATGTCATTTCTAACGTACATCAGAGTACTCAGTAAACTACTGGATTTTCGTCCAAATTTTAATATTCCTAGTCACTTTCAGTAGCATTGTGTTGAAATTATTAGCAAATTATGTAAATCTAACAATTTCATGGATGTTACAGATCAAAACATCGGTGAAGCTAGTGAAAGCCAAAATCAAGACGATGGGAAAGAGAAGCGTAATTTCGGGCGAACCTTGCTAAACCTTTTTCGACGCAGTCGACCAAAATCAAAGCAGTCAACAATTCCAGTCAATGAAATGCTGTAATTAATTTTAGCTATATCCTACTTCATGCTATATACGAAACTATGAATCTTAACTCTTGACTTGACTATATACTTACTATTTTGATGTTTTCATTACGACACAAGAGAATACAACATATACATGTAGTAAAAATTGTCTTCCCATAGTTCCCTTGTAAGGTGGTGAGACATTTACACTAGGTAGAAAAAACGATTACAAAAGTAGCGGTGGTCGCATAGGTTGATTTCTCCCTGTGAGAGAAAAGTTGATAAGCTCAATATAAGACAGGATTCAAATCAATGGTTGACGTCCTAAGACTTTCACATAAACTTTCATTTAAAAACAAAACTCCTAAAACAATTACTCAGTATGGAGTACGTCTTTAAATATAAATAGTAGTGAAAGTTGTTTGGCTTTCACATTTTGATAGTTTAGTATTTTAGTCTTCAATACCTATGGACTTCGCTTTATGGAATACGAAGTTTGAATTGAGACTTACAAGGTGAAAGTAATAAAATTATAGTTAGTGTCGGTTGCCGTTCTTTTGATAAATGGGGTCTTGGCCACGGGGTCACGACATGGAGAATCGAGAAGGGTTGCTACAGAACCTTGGAAATTCGGTTTTATCGCTCTCTTTAGGGAAATTTCACCGGAAAATATTTGATTTATTATTTTATCTTCTTTTAATTAATGTTTAATGCTTAAAAATAACATCTTAAATTTTTAGTGTTGAAAGTCGTGAAAGTTTGAACATTTCTCGAGCTCTGCCTTCACCACCGAATACTCCTGAAGTCGGAAGAGATGTTCCTTTTTCAAGTCCAGTGGAGGCTCGAGATTTTGCAGCTAGTATTGAAAAAGTCAAAGATGTTAGAACAAACAGTTCAATATTTCACGTTAATAGAAATAAGTAAGTCATACTATTCATTAATGTCCTTTTCTTGTGACTCAGTGTGGGTGGTACTGGGGACCTCTTTCAAGTGAAGCCGCTGAAGACCTTCTTCGTGGGGAGCCAGATGGATCATTCATTGTTAGAGATAGCAGTGATGCTCATTACATTTTTTCACTGACATTTAAACTAAATGGACTGGTGCGCCATGTTCGCATTGAACATGATCAAGTTGGTTTAAAAATCAAATTATTTTAAATTTTAAACCCCTGTGAATTGGATATTTATTCTCAACATTTTCCGCAGGGAAATTTCAGCTTTGGTCCATTGACTCGATTCAAATCTGCAACAATTGTCGATTTTGTTGAAAAGGCCGTTGCTCATTCTAGATCTGGTCGCTATCTGTTTTTCCTTCACAGAAGACCTATTTTGGGACCAATGAGGGTTCAGTTACTTCATCCATACAGCCGTTTTCGTCATCCTAGATCTCTTCAGCATATGTGCAGGTAGGTTTTTCAATATGTGGACATTCTAAAATGTTACAGTATTATTAATTCAAATGTATGTTTTTCGTTTTAGATTTGTGGTTCTTAAATATGTTCGCCGTGATTTACTCGACACACTACCTCTTCCAAAGCCTCTGATAGACTATTTGAATACGACTCATTATTATTTCGAACACCAAGAGCCAAATCATAGCTAAAATCTGTTATTTTTACTTAATAGAAAAGAAAACGAAAGCAACTTCTGATATTAATGAAGTACCGAAGAAACACTGGCAATGTATTTATCTTATATTTAATATAGTATATGTTGATGAGTTGATGGTTGGGAGTTTGGGAGCTAGAAAACAGAAATATTATTCATATGAATGATCGATACTCATGAATTAAGAAATTGATAACGCACACTGGTTTTAGTCTATAACGTGAGCAACTGAAGTTAAACGGAAACGGACTGCAAGACATAATAGTTGTCTACCGTCTAGTTCAGCCAAAGTCAAAAATTAATAGCAAATAAACGTTGTTCGCGAACGCGAAGTAATAGGTGTAGATACTAAACCAAAATAGCAAATGTATCCCTTCATAAAAATCTTGATAGTTAGTTATGTTCGAAATAAATAATGACAATGATACATTACTTCAATTAGGAGTTTATAGTACTTTGTACTTAATCATTAATATATAAAAATGTCACAAATTATTATATTTCCCCAAATTACTACTGTGAATATTGATTATTAGGCCCGTTATTGAACTTTGTTGTGTATCATTAGAGAAATGTAGGTTGATTTTTATACTTAAAACTTACAGTTGCCGGATTGGTTTTTGTGTGGACTCCAATCCTTGTATAACCCATAAAAGAATTTGAGGGTGTAACTTGTCCTCATGTTTCCATATCAAAACTATATCTCTGTAATGATTGAATGGGGGATTTGATTGGTCATAAAGAAAACATTCACGCTTAATTAATTAAAATTGTTACTTTAATACCTCAAACTTCAAGCAATGACACTGAATTCTAGTTAGCCCTGACCTTTGTTATCCAGTAAACTATCCAGGCTTTTTTCTTTACTTATTTATTTAATATTTGAAAACAACTGTGCTAAAATTCCAATAAGTTTCGTTATACAGTGTTGAACAAAAGTAACTTGTCTTGTCTCCCAAGGTGCGACACTGGTAGCTTTAGGCTAGAATGTAGTGCATAATTTTTTTATCTGCTTACTTGAGACTTTAAAACTCATGATACTTCTTATTTTCTGTGACTTATGACTATTTTACGTTTTTAGGCACTAGTAGACCCACTTCTCTATATTCAAAATTTAATTAATTTGTTTGGGCAAATAAATAGCATTCTCGTAAGAGAAAGGGCAGCGCTTTCTCGATTCTCGAAAGCTTTTGCTCGATGCAACTTATTATAAGTAAATTACAAATTGCTGCGTTAATTGTTTATTCATCCGTCACCAATGAATTATATTCCCAAATGAAAAATACATCACATGAGTATGTAGATAGTAGAGTAGAGACATGACGCAACACAACCAATCTTGAATCCATTTAATGGGTTTAAAATTGATTTAAGATTTGTTACAATATTTACTATATAATTATTTTAATTGTGCATTTGTGCACTTAGGGTGGTGGAAGGGCTAGAGTAGATCTCACTAATCGAATAGCTTTTTTTTCAAATTCAGGCCGATTTTCTCGCCACATTTTTGCAGCATCAACATTAGCAGGACTTTCATCGTTGGGTTCTGTAAACAAAACACAGATCATTCATCTGTAAATAATCATACTCTACTTATACATATAAACCACAAAAAAAGAAAACATGACACAGTAAATCACAGAAATCGCCATATTTAGACTCACGTCCTTGCACTTTCACCATTTATTTCATCGAAGTTATTGTTACGTTACGACTTACGACGCGCGATTTATTCATGGTTTTAACCACACGAAACTTTCCCACATCAGTGCTTTTTAACCATACATACTTTCATTTCATTAAGGTGATTTTTCAGCAAAAAATAAAATAAAAACAATTACCTGCGAGTAAACTAACTACCGACAAAAGAATCTTTTCAACAGATTGCACTGGACTCCAGCGTTCAGCACGACTTTCATATCCCGTAGGGTCATCTCCAGGAGCATGAAGAATGGAAATACAAACTCTACCATCCGCATAGACTATAAATTTCAAGGTTTTCAGTTCTTTAGACAAATATAATATTACGTGAAAAGACATATCTTTAGAATTAAAAGCTTGGTTTTGGTTATATAGACCAATTAGTATGAATTATTACCATTAGGGTGAAACATATCACAGGTGAATTTCATTTTCGGTGGACTTAGTGGATAATCTGGAGGAAACATTAAATTCGCAGGGAACACGCCACCGTCAAAACATGTCCCTTCTGGTCCACTAAATTAAATTGCATACACAGAATGTCATTAGGTACTCAATAACAGAATACTAGAAATCTTATCTCTTAGCTTCAAGCCTTCAACAGTCTTCGAAAAATAAATAACTTACGTAATAATGGCTTCCCACTCGAAGAAATTTTCCTCGTCAACCGGTCCAGCCAAAATCCCTTCCGGGGGATTGATAGTAAGCTCTAAAAATAAATGATAAGATTAAAGATCAGTGGATTTCTTAAGACATGATGTTAACTATCATTTTTGCGAGATTGCGACTTTTTGAATAACTGAAATACGAAATTATTTAGTTACTGAATGTGGTACTGACGTTTATACTCTGCCATCAATCGTCTTAGTGCAGCTCCAGCCATATTTTTATCTCGCTAACGTTTACTGAAAATATTTAAATGTCCCAATTGTTATTATTAATTATTTCTCTTATAGCAATTTAATAATGTATTGTACATCAATTCAATGGGGATTCCTAATTCCTTCACATCACAGAATCAAGTATTCCTATTTCCTATAGTAGGAGAATCCTACTTTCTCACTCCATTTTCTGGTTCGATAAACACCCCAGCTGTTGTCTTTATCCTTTCCTTCCTACGTCTGCTTCGCTTGAACCACTTGAGCGGCAATGTGAATTATATACCCGCTAAAAAGCTAAAAACATAGTCTTTGATGTTTTTATTTTCTTTTTTATTTTTTATTTTCTATAATCTTGGAATTGGAAATTGGAACAGTCAGTGGAGGTGGAGTGGAGGTTGTAAATTATTGATTACTGTACTTGCATTACCTCAACTAAGTTCTCTATCAGAGCTGGAATCGTTCAAAGCGATTTTTTGTCAAATATAATAAAAATGCGCCGTTTAATTCATGTAGAAATTGCAAGGAAATCACGAAGGTAAGTCAATATTCAACTGTCAACATTAAACACCAGAACACCAGGCCATTTGAAATTTTTTCATTTGAGTAGATTAGAATGGACTATTATAAAGTCAAAAGTATTTAATGTTCAATGTTTTAGTGATGAACTTTTTTCCTTTTAGCAATCTAAAAAGATGTGATGTCAAGCAAATGGTGGAATCCGCTCTGAAACAAGGAATGCACAACTTTGTTTCGGAAGATGGATTGAGTTTGAAAGCTGATTTTATACCCCATATTGATTCTGTTAAAATATATAGCGAAGATTTAATCGTAATTGACCCATGCGCCATCAAAAAGAGTAAAATTACTCAAGGAAGAACAACGGGGTCTGTATTGTGTTCAACTTCGTTGTCTGTCGGTAAGAACAGCACAATATCTTCTCCATACTTATTATAATTTCCGACAGTGTGTCTGTCTGTGTGTATTTTTGTCCGCCCCTTCCGTAAAATCAATGGAACTCTATTTTGACCCTTTTAAAAGCATTGAAACGCTATGCCGACACTTTTAAAAGCAGTACAGTGCTATGTGTTCGAGCTGATTTTATTTACTTCAGGATATTTATTTTCAAAATCATCTGCTTGAGTTTTCCAAAGCATTTTAGTTTTACATTGGTCGGCATCAACCTGTTAACTTAGCGTTTTATAATGCTCGGTGTCAGTATAGCGTTTCACACTGCTCGGGGTGTCAACATAGCGCTTCACACTCTGTCAATAATCAAGTTGTGAAGTAATCTGGGAAATGCAAAATCGGTGCGGTGTCTCTTTCATTCTTGTGCAGCATGTGAAACACCCTTTCCGTGGAACAGGGAAACCTTATCGGGTACCGATCCGATCCCAGCCATCAGGGCCGCAGCCAGAAAAAAATTTCGGGAGGGGCCCGACAAATAATAATTGAAAAATAATACTATATTCGCGAAAAATTTTTTGAAAAATTTTTGGGTTTTAAGGCAAAAATTCCTTTCTTTTCTTCGATTTCGGTGGGGGCCCGGCCCCCCCCCCCTCGCTGCGGCCCTGCCAGCCATCTATGCTTGCAAGGTACAGTCAATCTAAAATAGGCCTCCTGTTTGTGTGTATAAATCTGTATTCCTAGATGGCAAAGGGCCATATGCAACAATGCGTTTTTGGGGCATTCTGATAGCCCTGAAAAAATGGGACAAAAATAGTATAGGAAGCCTTGGGTCAAAAATGAGGCCCTGGTTTTTAAAAAATGAAAAACCCAAAAAGGCGCCAATACTTTCCTTTGTTATAATTTCTTTTAGGGAAATCCCGATTTTGGGCATTTGGCCGGGGTTTTTATAGGGTACAATATAGGCGCAAAATAATTGTTAGTGTCTGGAGCAACTTTTGAAAAAAACTGTCTGCGTACTATTTATTAATTTTTTAATTATTCAATATAAAAAAATTGGGTTTTTCATTTTTTAAAAACCAGGGCCTCATTTTTGACCTATAGCTTCCTATTGTTCCTATGCTATTTTTGTCCCATTTTTTCAGGGCTATCAGAATACCCCAAAAATGCATTGTTGCATATGGCCTTTTTGCCATCTAGGAATATATGATATGCCAAAGCAGTACAGACACATAGACACAGGAGACCTGTTTTTAGATTGACTGTCTACCGATCCTTCTGAGCAAGCTTTGCTGGCTAGGATAGGATCGGTACCCGATAAAGGGAAACCAGCTAGTTTGTTATAACCATCATTATCATGTACGCTTTCTCTTTCTCCGACGAGCTACAAATAAAATTGCTTGCTTTACAAGTAGCTTGAGTTGAAAAAAATTTTATCTTCTGTCTTGTCGAAGAAAAGAAAGAAATTGTTTCAAAAGTCAAATGTTTAGCATGAAAATGGTATCATTTTTCAATTTCAATGATAATTTGTCCAAATTCCAGCTCTACTGGATTTTTATCTGGCTTTGGGATAGATATTATGGAACCCTACCTGATATATGCCTTATGCGGCTTTTATCATATAAATTATATCTTTTGTGTGGCCCACAAACTTCATATATTTCACGAGTAAAAAATCATGACATGTAATATATTGTGCACGTAAGATATATAATAATTAATATTTTAGAGTTTAAACTGCTCCTCAGTCTATATTTGACTTTGAAAATGACTGTTGACTTTTTTGACTGACATGGTATGGTGAAAAGCCTTCCTGGTTTGTTTTCGTGTCGAAGATCGTGGATCCTAAATTATATGAGTGACGTTAAGATTAAGGGGTTAAAAAATTGAAAATAATTTGGTTAAGCGTTTCCTGTTTTTCTTTTCATTTCGTATAGACAGATACTGCGTTTGGCTTATTGTATTTTTTATTTTATTTTAGACAATGACTCTGACGATATTACCATTGATTTTAAATATCATACTTTTGAGCTGAGTGAAGATGGAGAAGAAGCAGAATATATGGACGATGACGAAGATGACACTCAGTCTCCAGCATCTCACCATTGGAGTCTTCCTTCTAGGAGTTTTGACGGCCTGTGGGATTCTCTGCTTTTTGAGTCTGACGTTAAAAGACGGGTAATTAATTTATTTTGCTTTTTAAGTCATAGGTATGCCACAATTACTAGTTAGCCATCAATTGGCTACATAGGGATGGGACATTTGGAAGAATGACTTTTCATTCTTAGTGAAGCAAATATAAACAGTAATGTCTAGAGGACGAAGGATAGATAAAATAACATAATAATGGAATAATGGAATAAGAAGGATCTTAATCCTTGCGTGATGAATCCCTGTGCTTTCACTTTTTAAGTGCCGTTCATAAAGCTAGTGTTTAGTCTGATACCGTTCCTGTACTATATACTGTCCGCGAACGTTAGATATGAATGAGCCTTAATACACCTTTCTTTATTGTAAGTTTGGGCCTGTACATTGGCCTATTGAAAAAGTATAATAAGTAAATATATATGTAACATAACTTGAGATTTTGAATAGAGTTTTAAATTAAAACTGAGTTAAATGTCATTGTCAGTCAGATAGTCAATTTCATGCAAGCTACCAACATGCAACAGACTGATTAATCGAGACTAGTGTCATGTGTAAACACAGTAAACAAACAGCATTTAAGGTCAAGGAAGCTTAATAGATAAATAAATAATCCTGAACTGAAAATAATTTTTTTATCGCAAAGACGGGTAAAGGTTGCACTTGTAGTGTGCGTCAAATATCCAGTGAAAGGTGTGGATAGTGTGGAAGCATTGTTATGCTTTGACCTCATTTTTAATGGCCAGCGATTGCTAACTAATGTTTAATGGAAGATCCAGAAGAGCCTCTTCGGAAGAAGTATTTTTCAATCCATATACTGTAATTTCAAATACCTAGTACCTAGGTAAGTTAGTAAGTGGCACATACTATACATGCAATGTATTGATAATTTCAAATAACGAAAGATCATCCTTCTAATTAGTAAGATCGTCTTACTAAGAAATCAAAGATTGACTGTGAGTTGTTGCACGGAAAGCAAAAGAGTAATGAGCATAATAAATGACTGGATGGGTACAGTCGTAATTGTTTGTTAATTAAGGAGGCTCACCACGCAAGCCTGCATAGCAATCGGGCCTATCTAAATGCATGTTAAAAAATGTTTTAATTCTGGCTTTATACCTCCCGAAGGATAAGCCCTATTTTTATGGAACTTGCATTTTTGAAATCCTGGACTATCGAGGAACACACGAGGGCGGATGGATTTTTGATATCGTTGCTGGTGTCCTTGGTGGGAGACCAGCTTGATTGCTAGCTGAACTAAGTATGACAATAAAGCTTTGAATTGAATTGAATTAAATGCTTTAAAAAATCAAATTCCAATAAAAGTGAATCAGTTTTAGTTTTTATACAATGTTGATTTTTTGCACCATTGAAATCAACGATATCAAAAATCCATCCGCCCTCGTGTGTTCCTCGATAGTCCAGGATTCCATAAATGGAAGTCCCATAAAAATCGGCCTTATCCTTCGGGAGGAATAAAGCTTGATGTAAAGCATTTTTTAACACGCATTTAGATAGGACCATGCGGTTGCTATGCAGGCGTGGTGAGCCTTCTTAACTGTTATCATTAGTTAATTATTATGTAGCATTGCTGATTACATATTGGAGCAGAATATTGCACACGTGCCCACAGAGTTTACGATCAACCTGTATTTTTAGCTCGCCTGAGTAAGCGAGCTTATAGAACCGCACAGTCTGTCCGTCCGTCCGTCCGTCGGTCCGTCCGTCCGTACCCACGATAACTTTCGAAAGCAATGACGGATATAGACCAAACTTGGCAAAAACAATGCCTATGGACCACTGACGATCCCTATTGATTTTGGGGTAAATCGGTCCATAGGTTGCTGAGATACCGCGCGCTCACTTTGTCTTCATTTTGATAGTTAAAGTGAAAAATGGGCATTGAAAATTGTATTACCGTTTCCTATATATTGTTAGCGGATAGTATAAACTATATCATGCCGCTTCTACTAAAACTGAAATTATATAGTAAAATAACAAAACTGGAAAATTACCTTTAAAAGTAAAATAACGAATCTGTTTCAAGTTTGTCTTGATTTTAACAGTCAGTATTAATATATTTTCATTATGTATTGATTTTGATGGTTAACATTAATCAATTTTGATTTTCTGTTGATTTTGACAGTCAACATTAATCAATTTTGATTTTCTGTTGATTTTGACAGTCAAAATTAATCAATTTTGATTTTCTGTTGATTTTCATAGTAAACATTTTTCAAATTTGATTTTCTGCTGATTTTCATATTCAAAATTATCAATTTTGATTTTCTGTTAATTTTCATATTCACAATTAATCAATTTTGATTTTCTGTTAATTTTCATATTCACAATTAATCAATTTTGATTTTCTGTTAATTTTCATAGTCAACATTAATTAACTTTGATTTTCTGTTGATTTTCATAGTCAACATTAATCAATTTTGATTTTCTGTTGATTTTCATAGTCAACATTAATCAATTTTGATTTTCTGTTGATTTTCATAGTCAACATTAATCAATTTTGATTTTCTGTTGATTTTCATAGTCAACATTAATCAATTTTGATTTTCTGTTGATTTTTATGGTCAACATTAATCAATTTTGATTTTCTGTTGATTTTCATAGTCAACATTAATCAATTTTGATTTTTTGTTGATTTTTATGGTCAACATTAATCAATTTTGATTTTCTGTTGATTTTCATAGTCAACATTAATCAATTTTGATTTTTTGTTGATTTTTCAAATAATATAGCTTCGTTTCCCTATAATATCAATGTCTGAATTTTTAATATGTCATAGCTACATATATAAAGACCCAATTCTGAAAGTTTGATCAAAATCCGTACGCTCGGTTTTGTGCTACGTGCGAGTACTTTTTGTCTACCAAAATGTGTACACGTTAACCTTTAATCAGGCGAGCTTCTGTTACGGCTTGCTGTAGGTTTTTTAGCTCGCCTGAATAAGGCAGCTTATAGAACCACACAGTCTGTCCGTACGTCCGTCCGTCCCCACGATAACTTTCGAAAGCAATGACGGATATTGACCAAACTTGGCAAAAACAATGCCTATGGACCACTGACGATCCCTATTGATTTTGGGGCTAATCGGTCCATTGGTTGCTGAGATACCGCGCGCTCACTTTGTCTTCATTTTGATAGTCAAAGTGAAAAATGGGCATTAAAAAGTTAAATTGCGTTTCCTATAAATTGTTAGCGAGATAGTATAAAATATTTCACTCCGCTTCTACCGAATTTAAGATTTTATAGTAAAAGCAAATAAAACCAGAAAGTAACTATAAGAGGACGGAAATAAATCTATTTCGCATTTATATTCAATTTTATAGTCAAACTTGCATTATTCCAATTTCTATTGATTTTCATTGTTAATATTGACCGATTTTGATTCTCTTTAGATTTTCATAGTCAACATTATTCAATTTTAATTTAATGTTGATTTTCATTGTCAAAATTATTCAATTTTGAATTTATGTTGATTTTTATGGTCAACAATTGTCAATTTTGAATTTGTGTTGATTTTCATAGTCAACATTAATCAATTTTGATTTTCTGTTGATTTTCATAGTCAGCATTAATCAACTTTGATTTTCTTTTGATTTTCATGGTCAACATTAATCAATTTTGAATTTTTGTTGATTTTTCAAATAATATAGCTTCGTTCCCTTATAATATCAATGTCTGAATTTTTAATATGTCGTAGCTACATATATAAAGACTCAATTCTGAAAGTTTGGTCAAAATCCGTACGCTCGGTTTTGTGCTACGTGCGAGAACTTTTCGTCTACCAAAATGTGTACACGTTAACCTTTAATTAGGCGAGCTTCTGTTACGGCTTGCTGTATTTTTTACATTATATAATATCTACGTTTGTCTTTACTTTCTGTACATCTATATATAACGATAAGACGTGCCAACATGAAATGTAGACCATCATTTATCTTCCATTGAAAATTAGTGAACCTGTAAAAATGTTCGTTGCATATTATGCTCAGCAGTAAAATGGACAATATAGAGAGATGATTTTCATGTTCATTATTTATTTAACAATATCCTCTGTGTCCACATCCACCCCATGATTGTTCACCACCCAGTCCCACTTCTTCTCCCAAGTTGGCATTTCCAACCAGTCCTCCAGAAACGTCATTGTCGCTGATAGATGGAATTGGGACGCTTAAAGTTAATCCCAGAAGTGCGACAATCAATATCAAAATTGTAATTTGCATCTGTGGGGATCATAATGATACAAAATTAGGAACCTCATTTATTTCTTAAGATGTCAACTAATAAAAATCAACGCTAAAATCTCCTTTTCCTAGCTTCAATTAGTTCTGTCCATTATGTAACCATATATTCCCAAACCAAATGAGATATCACTAGTTACGAAATCTTTGAAATATCTACTCTCTTTGAAATACTCTATTGCATAATAAGGCCTTTTAAAACCATGAATCGTAGTACTAATATCAAGATAGAAGAATGTAAAATGTTTACATCCTTCTATGTTAAAATGTAATACAGACAGATGCAAGATGCGTTGATATTAAACAAATGCGTTACTATAGAGTGACAAATTCGAGGCATCTTGGACAGATGTATGGGTTAAGGGTGAAGGGGTTATTGTTATTGGGCCTTGGGTTAACTTCGAAATTCGAAATGCCATGTAGAGAGGGATCCAATCAGTTTAATTCCTTGACGAAACCATAAAATCCTAAGAATTAAAATCACGGGGGTGTATATGTTAAAATGCACAAGGACGTATTTAGGGGGGTGCTAGGGTGCTGAAGCACCCCCTTAATTTCCCAAAAACACACTAGATATTTTCTCAAAGTTTAATTTAAAGTATTTTTATGCACAAAAAAATTCTTGTCACATGTCCAAGCACCCCCTTAAATTGAGTTCTGGATACGACCTTGAAAATGCATGTGATTAATTATATTATTAATTATATTTTAGAAATACAGACCTTTTCCATGTCACAAATTCTTGGAGTTGAAAACTACCAGCAATTTTTCGGTTCAAAATGGGATTGTACAAAATTAACAATAGTTTATGTTAAATTTTCAGCCCTTTTCAGAGCTTAAATAGTTTTCAGAGTTGAGGTGTCCTATTTTGAGGTGATTAAATGAACACTGAGTGCATTAGGTCAGTAACCTTAACGGGAGTGGTAGAATGACATATTTTTAAGTATCATGCCATTCTTGCATCAACCTCCTTTCAATGATACCGATTCAATTTGTTGTGGCTATCTATTTCCACAGATTTGTGTATGCACCCAGTTTTCCGTGGTCTTTAAGTTTTAAAATACAAACAATCTACACAGTAAAAATATAGTATTATTTCCATTCCAGTATAATATGGCAATAGAGAGAAGAAAAGCATTTCGGAGGGGGCACCGAGAAAAAACACCACCAAACAACTTTTGCGTTTCTAGACATGTCTATTTTTCTCGATTTTTCGGGGGGGGGGGGCATGCCCCGGTGCCCCTCGCAGCGGCCCTGAATACAGTAGAGTATGGGTAATGGTTCTTTCGGCTTTCCTGGTGCGTGCAAGTTAAACTGAAATACCGTTACCTACATCGTAATGTAATAATACTAATTACTCTTACTTTACTGATAACAAAATTATGTTTCTAATCTAAAACCAATAGTCATCAAAGACGAAAATAGGCTTTAGATAAAATTGATTTTAGGCAAAATATTTTTGGGCACCCAATTGTTTTGGTCACGGATTAGATCTGCCTTAAAAGCGCCAAGGCGTCTAAAGACGAAATTACAGCCCTGAGCCCTGCAATCAGTAGACTATTTTACTGTATTTAGGACATTGGACAGGGCTAACCATGGGACAATTGCAATTGTCATTCGTGTAGGAACCTTTCGCTAATAAAATATATATTAAAATAATCTTAGTTTTTTATGATGTTTTATTTTCTATTAAATATTTTGTCTACTTGTTTTTCAGTTAATGGAATATGTCAAGTCTGCCATTATGTTCTCCGAAAAAGGAGTGAACAGTTCTTTGATTTCATGGAATAAACTTATTCTACTTCATGGGCCCCCAGGAACAGGCAAAACATCGTTATGTAAAGCAATCGCACACAAGGCTGTAATACAACTAAGCGAGAAGTTCCAATATGGACAATTAATTGAAATTAATAGTCATAGCCTCTTTTCAAAATGGTTTTCTGAAGTAAAGTTGTAATTGATATACATACATACATTATATTATGAAGTTATTTTTGCTTAATGATTATGAGTTTCGAATTGATATTTAATATTCTAGAGTGGAAAACTAGTAATGAGAATGTTCGACAAAATACATGAATTAATTGAAGATCCTCAGTGTTTAGTATTTTTACTAATCGATGAAGTTGAAAGTCTTGCCCAATGTAGACAGTCTGCTGAAGCTGGAAATGAGCCTACTGACTCCATCCGTGCGGTATACACATATAATTGAATACGCTATATAGAATTACAATTTAGCAAAAATAAATGATTGTAATTTACTCGTTTGATAACAAAAGGATAATTTAACACATTGAATGATTTTTAGGTAAATGCGTTGCTCACACAAATTGATAAAATTAAAAGGTTTGTGAAAAGAAAAATGTCTAACCACCTTAGTATGCTGAATTCCTTACATATTATTGAATAGGATGTGATGAACTGGCCTGCAACCACTACATATAAAAAGGTAGAGGTGATTTGTTCTAACGAAAAAAAGGTGAACAGTTCACCTTTTCCTTTTTGGACCATTTTTTCAGGCCAGTTCACCATATACTATTGATTACTGGCAGATTACTGCCAAAGAAATACGTCACGTTAGTTTGTATGTCTGATTCAACTAGGTATCCAAATGTTGTCGTTTTAACAACGTCCAACGTTGTAGGTGCCATCGATGCTGCATTTGTCGACAGAGCTGATTTAAAAGTCTTTATAGGACCACCTCCAGCGAAAATCATATATGATATTTACGCTTCGTGTATCAACGAATTGTTCAGGGTTAAGTCACTTTGCCTATTTATCATGATAAATCATACATACCTAAATATATTTACGCTAATGCTAACGATATAGAATATATTTTCAGGTGGGTATTTTATTTGACGGATCCGGGAACATGAAAAATTTTAAATCTCTTCACAATTCTGGCGATGTTGAAGACTTGAATGAAGAGGAACAATATCTATTTAAAATATCCACGTAAGTTTCGTCGACGCATTTAAAAAAATTCTCCTGTTGACTAGGATTTGACCATGACTGAATAATTGTAACGATAAGATAAATGACAAAAGATTGATAATTTCGTTTGCCTGAAACTTTTATTTTATTTCAGAAAAAGTGTTGGGTTGAGCGGACGCTTTCTAAGGAAAATTCCTTTTCTGACTCATGCAAATTTTATCCATTCTTCGAGGAGTGATGTAAACGAATTTCTAAAAGCAATGGAGAAAGCGATAGAAGTGGAAATAAAAGAAGCTAAAGCGTTGAACGACAGTTGATCACTCGGAAACTATAAATGCAAATCTGCCATATGAGACGACACAGTACAAAATGTGACGACGACGAATTATATGTAAGCATAAATTGCACAATGGTTAATCAATGAAAAAAGAAGGTCATGTCAAAATATAGTTAACAGTTAGAACATTTTAAATATATGTAATTGTATCGTTGTATTTTTACTTGCAATTCTTTTATAAGCCTAAATTATGTTACACAAAACTTCAATTTTAAAGTAATGTAGTACCTTAAGGACTAAGTTAGATTTTTTGAAATAAAGTTTTGACGAATAACAAAATTGTACATAAATTTAGTAATGTAAGTACAACAAAATTGTTAAGCCTTTCTCATCATAAGCGGGCATGCAATTTCTTCGCGGATTACATGTATAATGGCCAGACGTCGAAAAAAGCTGCATGGCCGATCATAGTAAGCAAGGATAAAATGGACTTTTAAACAGGGTTACGATTTTGATATGTATAATGTATACTAACTAAACTAAAAACGTTCAACTAAACATCTTGAGTATTTTTTCCTTCGGCCTGTATAACATGAACTTGAACTTCTAATTCCAAGGAGGTTCCTTAAATTGTAGTAAAAGTTGTGTAAAGGTAAATGCGGTAAAATGAGATGAGGTTCATAATAATAGTGATGTTCAGATGTGAAACGTTTTCAATCGATAAATTAATTTAGGACTATTTTCTTCAAAAATATTATTTGCCTGAATTATGCCATATAGTTGTGATCGATCGCCGGTCGCCATGATTTGTTGCAAGATTGCATTGAAATACTCCCCATTAGTAAAGTAAGCAATGAATGTGACTGACTTCGGTCTTAAGTGGTCAGCAAAAAATTCAGGTTTAGGTTTGCAACAATCCTAGATAATTTATTTATGCTATGAATGACTATACTTTCTTGCATATACCGTAGGGTGTGTTACCTCAATATCAAAACGAATTGGTTAATAAGGATTATTATATTCCGGTTTTGTTGAGATTTACTTCACTGGTGGTAGGAAAAAAGTTATCATTCAGTCTGATCTATTTCGTTTTAATCATTTAATGACATAAGTACATACATAATACATCATCCAGGCGCAGAAAATTTGGAAAATAACCTTAATGTAGTATATAGTATTATTGCACTTTGGGCTTTGAAAAGTTAATTTTAAATCCAGTACCCTACATTACCAGCCAACACAAAATGAATATTAAATCAACTGTTAACTGCATTCAATTGAATAAACATTCCAGACTTATAACTTTGTTTTTCTTAGTAAACGGTGTATTTGAAAAAGAAATCTACCAGTTTAATGTTAAACTGTTAACACCAAAATCGCTTGTGTCAGTATTCACTCAGCACTAGCACGAAAAGAACACTGAGAATTTTTAGATTACAGTAGATACATCAAAAAACATTTTGACACAGGTTAAGTACACTTTACTTAGAATATTAGTTTGTATTTTATGTTGCACCTGCATGTAATTAATTACTGATAGCACACTGAAATATACTTTAAATGTTAACCCTAATAGTGAGTCATGTCATTTTCTATTTCCTACACTAGCACAATTTTCCATTTTTAAACGGATTTATACAAACTGTGTATTCAATTCATTGTCATTAATTAGTTAGTTTATTGTTTCACCGATTATAAGTTTGTTTGTTTACCCCAACGAGATCGATTATATAAGACCAAAGCTCATTTATGCCTTTAATTTAAACTGCTTGTGACATTTTACTGAGCAATTTTTGAAAATAAAACTTTGAGCAGTTTTAAGATGCCTTAGTGCACAGTTTTCGCTCATTGCTTTTCTTTACTGTCCGCTTCGACATTCACTTCATCTTTTTCTTCCTCACTGTCTTCAGACTCAGATGGTGGCAAATCAATTCGATCTAAAAAATTATTATAAAAGCCATTAAAGCGAAGGCGTGACGAAAGGTAGAATTCTACTCTCTTCTCAATCATCTATTTATACTACGAAGATCAACATTAGATGTTTGAGATATTGAGATTATTGGGATTACGTTTACCTCTATCTGCTTCCCGTTCCGCTCTTAACCTTTCCAAAGTGGCATCTTGAACATCAATAACTGCTTCCGGACTAGCACATTTCGAGTAAGCATCCAAAAAATCTTCGTTCATTTTAAGAAAATTGGGTCCCCAAGTGAACTTGTCCAAAATGGCAGCTGCCAATTTTTTGAACCCTATAAATTTTAAAAATATCAGTCACAATTCCTTATGTTTTAAACTTTAATCAAACAAACAATATTGTACGATTGTACCAACAACAACAACAAAATTCATATAACATTATTACCCTTGCCACCCATTTATGTAGTTGTAAAATGCAAATGCAATTACCACAAATTGCCATTGACGCCGCTATGGCCTCTGCACAAGACAGTTTCATTGGTCGTCCAAAGTTAATTGGATTTGCAGCCACTAGAAAAGGTAAGAGACGCCCATGGGCAGGTTTGTGCTTTAGAATTGAACCATTCTCAGGAACTTTGGCCCACGAACAGTCGATAACAGCTAAACCATTATCTTGCATTATTTCTGCATCCGAGGGTGATAGGACCTAGATTACAAGGAAAGTGATTTTGTTCTGGGGTATTAATATTTATTTAAGTCCCATAGTTTGTAGATAGTTTATAGTTTACAAACATATGGATGTTTACCTAAGTTGGCAGACACCCGATTTTTATTTTTTGATTGGGCCTAGGCCTAGGTCCCAGTATACGCTAAAAACTTCATTGAGACCCAACAGGGACCCATTTTGTAGAAATAAATATGGGTAGTTTAAGTATAGAATTAAAATCTATACATATATTAAAATCTATGTATATTTAAAGGTATTTTTTATTGCTTGCCATATTTTCCTCTCTTTTTCGACTTAATAAAAGCTGTCGAACAATTTTAAAGATTGCTCGCAGCAAGCAAGCTCTAAGGGACAATCACCTGGAATTGAATTGGGTATAACTGACCGCTGTTTGTGTGGGGTCAATTATGTCATTGGTCATAGCTGCGACCAGGGAATGGGATCCCCAGAAATCGAATGTCCAAAAATAGTACCTACCTGGGTTGCTAGTGGGTCCAAAACAATACCCCCAAATTTTTGTGATCCTCTCAACAATGTGACTAGACGATGTCTCACTAATTTTCTACCACTGCATTTCTTAGGATCGCATTGACCTAAATCCCACATTGATAATGGGAATGAAATGGAAATGTGCTTTTTCTCTCCATCCTCTTCTTCATCTGTTGAACTGATTTCTTCGGCTGACTCTTCTTCACTTTCTTCCAGGTCAATATTGTTCATTTTTTCGCAACATTCACTGGCAGCTTCAACAACAGCCTTCTCTTCATCTTGATCATTATGATAAGATTCGCAGCGTTCCCGTGTTCGTTTAGGTTTCTTGTCCACAACTTTACATTTTGAATTTACAGATGTTGACCCTGCACCATGATTTCGATGACCTACGCTATTTGGCTTATTTCTTCTTGGCATCTTACTGCAGTAGTAATAACCGAATTATCTGTTGATGGTTGACAATTGACAAATATAAAAAATTATTTTCTGCGTTGATTATTTGTACCTTTTTTTTAGTATGATCAATCATCTTTCATCTTTTAACATTCAGTGACTACCTATTGCCAACAATATCATTACCTGCTCTAGGTGTCTCGTGTGTCCGGAAAACCAACACCAAATACTGAATGTGAAAAACTAAACAGTCAAGTCATCAAAAGATCCAGCTGATCTCTTTTCAATATTCAAGAGAAATCTCCGGTCTTAAAAAAATCAGGGAAAAACGTCTTTCTGGAATTCTGAACTGAACAGAGCCTTTAACTTTTAATGAATCAATAATCAAATTTATGCAATGCAGCATGCAGTTGTCCCAAGCCCAAGTCCCAAAGTCCCAATCCCAATAATCCAATGGCAAGTTAACAACTAACAAAACAACCCACTAACCATTTCAAATTAATGTTCAGTGAACTCATGAGACTCATGGGCATGGGTGCTTTCCTTGAATTATGCCACGTGATACACACTTGTGTGCATATTAGGCATGTTGTAGTCTTTGTCGTTCGCAAAGATAAGCAAGTAAACAACGTTTTTGCTTTCCTTTCTTTCTACTTTCTTCTACATTTTAAAAGTACTCAGTCCTCGTCTATCGTCGTCGTGTGGGAAGTACCTCAAGTACCCAACCAAGTGCAAGTACCTATAAAACTAAGACTAAGATCAAGACCCCTCTTATCCTAAACTGAAATGTCAAGTCAAGATCAGTGTTGGACATTTTGTGCAGTTTTTGATTTTTATGACACTTTTTTCCATGTTTTTCGTTTTCAGAATTTGCTGAGGTATTTAGTGAAAGTGGTGAAAGTTGATAGTTGAATGGCATAACCGAGAAACAAATCAAATCATGCTTATAATTTTGTTACTTACATTTTGGCAAGGAAAGAAGGAAGGTTTTCAGTTTCACAAAGTGAGATGTTAATAGAATTGAGGTTGGATGTCAGAAATCGACATATAAAGTCCTCAAGCTCCATTACTGAAATCACTTTTAATTTTACAATTAACCTTACATACCCACCCACATGCTTAAACACACTTATTGTTAATCATATTTTGATGAACATTTTTAACATCAACTTCTTTTAAAAAATCCGTCAATCATATATTGCCCTAGACCTTTTGACATTAGACAGTAATGGACTAAAAGGTCTAGTATAACATAACATTTATAACAATAGATACATGACGAAAAGATAAATATTTGTAATAAGGACATTAATTACTGATTATTGATCATTTGGTACTTAAAGAACTTTTACACAAATGTAACCCAGTTACATCTGTAAGTAAATGATTATAAGAGAAGAGTATAATAATAAGCGGTTAACTATATAGTTATTGGAAAATATTGACATAATTGGTGTGGTTTAATTGATTTAGTAATTAGTAAGTAGTAGGATGAGATAGGGACGAATAGGGAGCTTATTTATTTTAAAGAAAGATAGATCCTTATAATATAGTTGATAGTAATAAAGCAAATAGCAATATTCGAAACGTGTATGTTTTAAATCAGACTTAGCTAGCCATAGCGCATATATCAGATCAAAGAAAACATGGTACCTATATAGGTATTTGTACCACCTTTAGGTACGTGCTTTTATATTTACTTATTTATAAGCTATCTTTCATAAATAAATGCCTACAGATAGACATTTTAAGTTACTTGTTACAGTTAAAAACTATTTTGCCATGCAGACATTAAAAATATCCGTCGTTCGATACTCATATCATATACTAGTAAAATATCGTACTGCATTATTATGTTGATGTAAAATGTTTGAAAATTGATTTCCTCCAAAAACTCTTGCCTGATTTGTATTAGTCTTCTATAGACGTAGTTGTAATAGTCGTTTTTATGTTGTAGAACTGTTTTCCTGAAAATCCTAAATCATAAATGGTTCCCTTTGTGTTCTTTGTTCTCTTGTGGGTGGTGTAAATGATAAACAGTTGTGTTTATGCATATCATGAGTCCAGTTCAGTCTCAGCCTATATGTATTACAGCGCAAATCATTTTGCTCTTCAATTCATTGACTTTTGGTAAAACAAGGAACTAATAACCAATAACAAAGGAAGCATTTCTCCACCAAGAGACTTTCCATATTAAAAACTGTGTCATATTCACATTCATTACATTACATTACATTACAAGTTCTCCTTCGTAAAGATGATAATTTAAGTGCATGAATGATACTAATTATATGCACATACAATGGTACATTTATTGATATATTTACATGGAAAATACGGGAGGAGAGGCAAGCAAAAAGTTAAGTTAATAAGGTCTGCCAGCTTTATATTATTATACTTATACACTAGCTTTACAGCAGACGAAACGTACACAAACACAGAATGTAGCTGATAGTAATATAAGTTCTTATAAAACTCATGGGGTATATGTTCATGTATGTATTATTTCTATCCGAAGGAAAAGTAGACGAGAAGCAGCAGCGGCTACCAACAGAGCTTTTAGTCGATCTTGTGCACTCTTCGGTAGAGGTTCTGTATTCGTGTTGGTTCATTTAGCTTCCTGAATAAAGTGGAAAGATTTACCAAGCAAGAATTCTGTTTCAGCTGTCAGCCCGCAAAAACTGCTAAAACAAACATTTTACAAAGAATAAAGTTGTATTCCTTGCCATTACGTAGGAAAATTAATAAATAATGTTAGTTATGTGAAATATTTGGGTTTTGTGAATAAGAACTGACGAAATTTTTGTTTCAAAGTTTGGTTATATTGCTTTACACGATTTAAATCTTAAACTCTTAACACAAAAGTGGACTAATGTAGTCAAAATTTACTGACATACATATACATTGAATTGAAACTGAAAGTCTTTGCCTGCCCTTGCACTGTCCAGATTTACGGAAACCTGTCTTCAAAATTACTTCCAGCTGAAAAAAGGTTAGTGTCATCAAGAAACTAAAGAGTTACATAAGTATTTTTATTATTATCTAGCTGCTATGAATATATATATATAACCGGTCGTGCCGTTTTTGAATGAATGAGTTAAAGCTACTAAAAGTGTTACATTTTTATTAGGATTGTTTTGTTCTAAAACGAACAAAGCGAGTAAAAAACAAAGAAATTGTAACACAAATGTGTCCAATCGTTTATTGTATCACATTATAAATGGCAATTTCGTTGTGTTGACGGATGAATCGAACCATTTAGAAAATCTCGAAATTTTCTAATTCGCTGAAAATTAATACTTAAGGGATTACATTTGATATTGGAGTAATATTGAATATGTCACGAAGAATATACCGAATATTATTACATTTGGTTATGAAAGAATACATGCTCTTCTACTAACTGAGTCTACGACAGTCAGTTAAGGGTGATTACATTACAGCTGATAGTGAAAAAAGAAAATTAATAGAAATAAAATTATTAGAACTACGTATTTAAAAGTGGAAAAAATATTTAATGCTTATACCAAGTATTAAAATTATCTTTTAAGTCAGTAGTGGCTCGCTGGGTTGGACTGCGATTCCTATGATGCCGTACATGTTGCATATACAATTTTGAATGGGTTGTTTACATAATATATTTCATTTCATCTCAACACCACTACTGCACTAAGTAGTAGAGAAGAGAAACCAATAATAATTCAATTCCAATCAATTACCATCACAAACTTCCATTTTTGCCCATTTTCTTCCTTTATTCAGGGTTAGAAATTGTACATCTCGACTAACTGCATTGCAGTAAAAGGTTACACATAGTACTTCATAGCTTTTCAGTAGTTGTGATGGACATGGACTTGAACTTCATGGTTTCATTTTATGGTACCTATATTATTATGACCTACTCAGTTCCTTGTACTGACTACTGGCACGCTTTAGCTGGAGCGAGTGACCAGCGAGCCTATACTTAGTTAGGTATATACTATACACAAAGGCCAAGCCTTATTCTAATCATTCTGGATCTATAATTCGATGTAGAACATTTTTATGGAAAAGCTAAATAGAAAGAGAATTTGTCCGGATTATATGCATACAGATATATTTTATGCATCCTTCACTTTCATTCATTTCTATCTCATAAATTTATAGGATTACATCTTAATACCCCTCGGATTGTAATACCCCTCCTAATGTAATACCCCTCCGTCGTACTACCCCTCGGTGTAATACCCCTCCGTGGGACTACCCCTCCGTTGTACTGCCCCTCCGTTGTACTACCCCTCGATACGAGTCTTGCTTTTGATATTAATATTAGTTAGTGCTAATGTCAATTTAACACAAAATAAAATTTACTTTTAAGAAAAATGGTAAGGACGAAACTAATCAATACAATTTTTACTTATAATAATATGTTATGCATATAGTTTCTAATAGTCATGTAAAATTTGTTTCTATTATTATTGTCTCAAAATGATGTTTTAAGCTTTTGTACTTACTTTGTACACCTGCTTGACCACTTTGGACATCACTACTAACTCCAGATGCATAACATATTGCTATGAAGCAATTTATAGAATCTGTGAAAATAATATCCATTTTATCCGGTCTGAAATACTTAAACTGAGTGATTTTTTTCCCGTTCAAAGGTCTATTTAAAGTGAGGTAGGTTGTTTTGTGAGGCATTTAATGTAATACTACATAGAAATAAATAGAAGTAATGTACGTACATACATGTACATGTACAAAAGTATTAAAAATGCTATCTTGTAACTCGAATAATATTATGACATGATAATGGTTAGGAATAACTCTGACTGCTGCTATCTCATCTCATCATTTCGTATTCACTACAGAACATACAGCTTACTTTTACATAAGCTTGACAAGTTATATATTATGATAGAATTAATTCTAAACGTATGTATCAATGTAGCCTAATAGCCAAGCTTAGATCATTGTATCTCCCACTCTGTCGAATTACACTTCACGGCGGTTTTAATTGCAAATAAAATTACGACACTGGTACAGTATTTCGTATTTTTGAGGTCGAAAACTGAAAAATTTCTAAAACATTATTTCACAGGTTGTTTCTTGCAGGTCTAGTAGGTGCACTGGCTTTAGTCTCTGAACTTATTAGTAGAATTTTTATTTTCCCCATTACCATTGTCCCTGGCCAAAGTTCTATCATTACACTTTACCTTACCTATAGATAACTGCTGAGGCAGAACTTTATAAATAAATATTTTCTCTGATACTCAGATTCGAGTACCAAAACGTTTGTTCCAAGTTCTTTCTAATCCTAAGCTTATAAACGGAATGACTTCAAAAATGTGTTTCCCAATTCGAAATGATCGCTATTCTTGATTATTATGTTGAGATTAATGCAGTATTGCGTTGCGGTAACAAGTAAACGAATGCAAGAACATTTTAACCCCATTTACGGTAGAAACAAATATTAAACATACTTGGAACTAATTATCTATAACCTACGTCAAATTCCTTTTATTTTACTTCCTTAGCATTTTCAAAAGCTTTGATTCATGGGTTTTTATTTTCTTTAACAGGCTGGAGACGTGGATTGACGCTTCTGAGGTTTCAGAGCTTGAGAAGAAAACATTAGGGCGTTCTGTTCGTTTGTGACCGTGGGTGGACCGTGATTGGAATTATTTTAATTCAGTCACAAGTTACTTCTCAAGAAAAAGGAAATATTCAATTACTGTTATTGATGATAGGACGCTTATGTTACAAGTCTCTGGAAACTGGAATAACAATAATCTAGGATTTTATTTCAATTGTAATCATTCTGTAAGCGAAAGCAACATATAATTTAAGAGTGTTATCAGGCTACCTGGTAGATGTTTAAAACTTCCATTATAGCCATTAATCCAGTAGCTCATAATGCACCATGTTTTTTTCAACATGTTCTTCAATGATGACTGTTTACCCCAATGAAGGAACAGCAATTGGTAGTAGCTCAGAAGTAAAATACAGACCAAGCATTTCCTCTTCTATATCCAGTAATCAAAGCCAATCAGACACAATGTCAAAAGAAAGTGCCCAGGCTCTTCAACAGCAACATATGCAGTTCCAACTACAATTCCAACAACAGCAACCTTTCCACAAAAATGGTACGTTTTCAATTTTTAGCTACTTTACTGCCTACTTTATAAACTTACGCGTTTAGATTTAAAGTACAACAACGTTCCAACCCAAAAGCCTGAAGTTATTGGCATTATGCTTAATTGGCCATCTAATCTTTATCCACAGAAATAATATGTGTGAATATATGAAACAGTTTTATTTAGTAGTGTTTGTTGCATGCATATATTGAAAACTCAGGTGATAGTCAACATCTTTTCAGAATTAGATCGGCGAATTAATCAGAAGTAAATGTAATGAACGATTTTATTAAGCTCTGCGTTGCTCAGTAGTAAAATTCTAAATAACCCATCTGTACACATTTCACATTACTCACGGTATTTTACCTTATTAACCTAAAAGTTGATATCAATATTAGGTATCATCCCACAAAGTTTCCGGTTATCATATCAAGCGGTGACCAATGCTGGTTTATAATGCCTATAAAGGCCGAGTAGCAACAGTAGCAAGTACTTGGTACTGCTGGATGTGTGAATAATGACACTCGCTCAGCTTGTTCTTGTTCATAGTTCTTACTACGATACCTAAAGTGAAATTCTCCTTTTTACTGTACCACTACCAATACCAATAATGCGACCTCGACCTTTGTTTCGTCCACATTCAAAATTGTAGCTTTAAAAAATCATTCTACTATACTATACATAATAAAAGTTTCTGCTATATACTGTAGTACACTCTGTTTCTGACATGACCATTATGTCTAAGTTTTATCAACTTGCTTGATCACAGTAGTTCCTCACTATTCTGGTTATGGTTGAACATACGCATACAGCATGCAATATTCATATAATTCATGCATACTAATCGTATGCTACCTATACTTGGGTAAAACTGCTATGTGTAGTAATATATCTTGGGCTTACTAAAATAGTGCAGACATGCTACATTATTGTGAGTCTGATCTGTGGGAAAAATTTATACAGGTGGTAGGTAGCACGCCAACTTTTTAATCAAGGAGGGGCTGTACTGCTAGTTGTAGAATACAAGTTTTTTGTAATAATATAGAAATAATTTTGCTGATGAGTATGGTCACAGAAACCAACTAGATAAACTGAAGTTTTTTGATTGGGTAATGCCTCTTGACCAGCATTTAAAGATGACGATGGTTTTGTATATATTATTCGATTCGTGCGAACTGTAGAAGTTTCTATGTGATGACTGATGCATCACATTTAGTAGCTATTCAAATGAAATAGGAATAGCTACCCTTACCTTTGTATACCATGCGTATTCTACTGGTAATAACAATAAAGCTAGACTGTAATGGCTCTTATGTAACGTAATAGGTATAAGCATGTTACTGTTGCATTGTTTGCAGCTGTATTACACTGCTTATATTACGAAAGTGAACCTAGGTCGTTTAATCTGCTCTACATGACATACTACCAACACCACTCATTGCTGCTCTAGCAAACACAAGTCGCGTCAACAGAATTCAATTGAAAGTATTGCATGTGTACAACAAAAGGTATTATTATGTATTTGATTATTATGATTGTGAATGTGATTTGAGTCAGTGCACGATATTTTGAATTGAGTTCAGTTATAGTGCGTATCAGTATCATACATTATGTGTTATAATAAATTATATCGTAGAAGATAGAGTATTTGTAATAAAAGTAAAAAAAAGACAACGGTGATTCATTCATATACGTACGGAAATTAGGTTGAGATTTTTAAAATGTGTATGGGGAGATAGTAGGCACAGTATATACATATAGTATATG
Organism: Tomocerus qinae; assembly: GCA_020055645.1. Lineage (NCBI taxonomy): Eukaryota > Metazoa > Arthropoda > Collembola > Entomobryomorpha > Tomoceridae > Tomocerus > Tomocerus qinae. The sequence continues at coordinate 13,499,087 of CM034547.1, read as the reverse complement.
TTTGCTGAATCTAGTATACAATACAGTGTCTGTTAGTGTCAGTGAACACGAGAAAATGTTAACAATGGCAATAGGACAGTAATAAGTTTCGCTAGAAAACGATTATTATTATACTTACATTACATGGATACTGTCATTAACCGGATGGCATAGGAGCAATAATGGGTTGGATTAAATCATGACATGACAAGATGTGCCTTGAAGCAGTAAATCGAAATGGAAGATTAATACATTTGGCTTATTGAAAGTAGATTCTTTTGAGACGGTGCACATTTGGTGAGGTAGCGGACTGTGACAGGGAAAGCCTCAATAATTGTATTGTCTTGAGCCATAAAGAGAGCGATTGACTAATAGGCAATAGAATAGTAGCAGATGAGATGACAATATTTTAGATGAAATTTCCTCCACTTGTCGTTATTTGGCAGAGCGACGAAGGGAGAACAAGACAAGAGCCTCGGAGATTTTGGATACAAGCTCCGACTTATTGTTCTGTATATTCCTCTGGATTTTAAGCTAAAGCTTGCATGTGTCAGGAAAACCAAGCAATGCAATTCAAGGCTAAGTAAAGCAAAGGAGGAAAATAAGACTTTTCTTCATGATTGCGCCACAAATCCCTTCAATAAATGACAAATCGAATGGGGGAATGAATGAATACACAGATCGGAGGATCTTTATTCACCCGGCCTGTACTTGCACTGCTCTGTACAACATACGCGCGGGCTTTAAGGCGGACGGGTCGGAGTCGCTCTTCCTTCCTTTTCCTCACATCTTTCTCTCACTTACTCAGTCACTAAACCTACACTAGTTCTTCTTCAATCGTGACGAACAAGGAGGAGAACAGAGAGCATTATTGAACAAGTGGGGAAATGAAAATGAATAAATCCCCCTTCTCACTATATGTGTACTATGTACTGTGTAGTGGAGTGAGTAGTGGATTGTAATGCTCGCTAAAGTAATGCAATGAAATGCTTCTGCTTGCTACCCAAAGCAAAGCAACAGAAATAAATTGCAAAATTTCTATTCGGAATGTTGAATATAAGGAGGAGTAAAAAATTTTCACCCCTTGTGTTATGTCGGGTATCGAAGGATATCCTTAAGCATTTGTTGTACATAATGTGCCATCCCTCTCCTACTTCTTTGCCCGGGTTCTGTGTGTGGATCCGCCAAATTCTTACATCTCTCCGTATTATATAAATATGTATATTAGTTATATAAGTAGTATTCACATCTGAGCGATGAAACTCCATACTTATACTCAGATGAGGGGTAAACTAAGGAAGGGATTTCGGACTCCCTTCACTTGAATCGGGCTCTAGCTGTCTAAAGATGAGACCCTCTAGCTGGAATATAGCCATTAGGAAAGCTAAATTCAACTAACTATAAGTCCCTTATTTCTTTAGCTTAAATCGACCAGACAGACGTCGCCTGCAGGAAGGAAAGTCGAACCAAAAATACAAAACTAAAGCAAGTCTTTTTTCTAGTAATATGGCATGTATCTTTTAGGACTGTGAAACTGGAGCAGGAGGAAAAGGGACAGTCGATCTCTATAGGTGCTTCATTCACTGCTCCAGACGAATTATCTGTTTTCGGGTCCATGTACTCACTCCCCAATACTTTTTGTCATTTCGGTTTTACTCATATAGGGGACTCTTTCTTATTAAATATAACTAAGCCATTTCTAGGTTGGACTTGTGTAGCTAAGCAAGCGTGTTATTATGAATTGAGATGCCTTCTATTTTAAATATAGGCACAATAAAGGATAAGCTAACCATACCATAACTATGAAACATCGGATCATGAGATGAGGACAAAATTCAAGGCTGAAAAAAGCTAACAGTCGGCAGTAGGCTATACATTAAGTATATCTGTATATCTATACATAGACATGAATCCATATTCAGAAAGAAATATATATTTAGATACCAGCTATACAATGTTGTGGCTATATTTACGCTATCTATTTTATCAGGGTTTTTGCCGAATTCAAATGGATTGTATTCAGAATTCAGCTTTCAAAAAATCTTGCAATCACGTAGGTCGTTGTGGGACAAGTTCATGGTATCAAATACTGATTTTATTTGAATTGTAACCAAAAATCTATGATTCTTCAATAATTTTAGGACAGAATCGGAAAAAAATTTCAAATATTGAAACCGCAAAAAAAGAAAAATATTAACTGTAGGTCAAGGCAATTTGAAGACAATTAGACTAAGGAGAACAGAAATTAATAAAGTACTAGAAGATAAAAAACTGAATCCAAACGAATAGAATATGTGGAGAAAGTCATGCAAGGCATCATTTTCTGGACACACTGTAGTTGTTAAATAAAACTAAGCATTTTCTATCAAACGAGATTTTTTACATTGTATATGCATAGAACGGAAATTGTATGTAAGCCAGCATCAGACTGGAGGCTTAACGAGGTTTCCCATCTTCGCTTGCTTCCTTGGCTTTGTGTGCAAAGTATCACGAGAGCCAGGGTACTGCTCATCTCATGAATATCAGCCTCACTACCTATACATCAGTTGAGTGGCGATGATTGAATTTTGAGTGTAGAAAATAGATACAAGGGGAGGGACAGAAAAAGGAAAAGAAAATGCTTCTGAAAAAGGAAAAGATTTCTTCGCTTTGTTTAACAGAACATATTTTATTATTCATATTAAAAAAGTATGTGCCTTGCGTCAACAGCTTATTCCTTGTAGACTCATTTAAGAATATTATCAATATAACAAAAAGATATTGTTCATATACTCGTATATAAAATACATGATTTTGTATGTATTCAGTATATTAGAAAGAACAGCTGAACATGGATGCATCCCTTTTCGTATTCATAAACTTAACGACTATGTATATGCAGTAAAACAGGGTTCTCCCTCTTATTTATTATGCATAGGAAGATACAATAAACCTATTCGTACCTCACCGTTTATGTAGTTTATGCAGATTGAGATAAGTAAAAATAAGTTGAAATGTAAAGAGATGAAGAGTTCAGTTCACAAAGAAAAATAAAATTTACAATTGAATAGCGTGAGTGAGATTTGGAGCTTTTCATTCTCTACTTTTCTCCAGAATTAAAGATCAGATGCGAAACGACTCTTCATAATGCATTCTTCTCCTAATATTCTGTATCTATAAAACGGTAGATTGTACTTATAAGTATACTAAGTTGGATAGTGATAGTGGTAGCTAGCATATAGCCCTATATTTGCCCTCTTTAATCTTTACCTATGTAAATGTATAGTTAAAAATTACTACCCCAAATACAGCTTGTGTACTGGCATTCTACATTATACTACACAGGTATATACTGTACTATAGTATTGACTCGAAATATATTATACATATATGTAGGGTACAAAGATTTCGTATGCATATTCTGCAACCCAGCATTCCTTTTCGACTACCTTTCCATTGTTCTCGTTCCCTTTCTTCAACATTTTTGTTTCTGTAAAACGGAGATTATGCAGGGAACCAGTTAAAAGATTTTTACTGCTGCACATATTTCACGAAATGCAAATTTTCCTAATTGTAACACTAACTAAACGGAACGCTGTGTAAAAATAAATTAAATAAACTTTACCAGATTATAGGAGTTGTTACTTAGTAAGAAATTCCATTTCATTGTATTGTAATGTAGTAATGTAAGTTAGCACACTTAATATAGTATATGGTAGCAGAAAGAGAAAGAAAACAATTAGGGCAAACGTATAATATAATAGTAGTAACAGTAATACAGCGTTGTGAAAATGTATGAAGTTACAATGCCTATGTACTGCAAAGTGGCAAATAAATTGTCTCTCCCTACTGTTGTATAATGAGTGAAAAGCATTATGCAAATGAGAAATCGACCCGAAATTCTGATGATAATTAACAATCCGATTAATTAAGGCGTTGTTTGCGTTCATGAGATATCATTACATGCATTTGGGGAGATGTGATGGAAGGGAAAATACATGTGTTTGCTACAGCAGATATCAATCTGGCAATTACCGTTCTGGTCGTGTATGTAGTATTTTAGTAAATATTTAGTTGTTCTCTGATCCACATTTGCTGTTATTTCGTTTTAACTATAATAAAACAATTGCAAAATGTCTTTGATGTTCTTTCTAAAGATTAGTAGACATACGCCATTTGTATTTCAAAAATTGTGTTAATTTTAATACTGATGGTATGGATTGGTAGATTCATTATCTTTTTTCAGACCAATAATCTTTACTTGTTCGACCAGTTTAAGACTTGTATTGTTCTAAATTAATTAACATGATAAAAATGTGGAGAAAGTCTGCTATGGTGTTAGTACATAAAATGGGAAAGTTGTTGTAAGCAACATTAATAACTACCTCTACCTCTGTATGTAAATGATGTAACATCAGTGAAGAATGGGGAAACGTTTAAAAAATTATCAGGGAATTATAAATTGGTGCCGAATGTTTAAATATTAAGTAAAATGGAAAGTTATAAGTATAAGTATATATATTAGTACGTTTTATGCATTCACTTATATATTTTCATTAATTAAATAGAATAATATCTCTTTTGAGAGTTTTCAGCAGCCTGTCATGAATACAATTTTATTCGTCAATATTAACAAAAGTTTACTGTTTATAAAAATATTCCAGATTTTTTATAAGCAAATATTTTGATTTGCTAATCTGTACTTATAACCTTTTTGGCAGTAACAGATATACTCTGCATACTAAGAAACAATTTAAACAAAAGTAGCCATTAGCAGATGTGTATCTTTTGTTATATAATTTATAATGTGGGCATTATGTAATAATATGTACTAATTACAAAAATAGGAATATCCATCGTAGAATACGGATGCTCCTCACAGTCATAGCTGAATGAATAAGGGAACAATAATTAGACAAAATATTTTGCTGGCAAACTATGTGTATACCAAACATAGTCCCTCCCTCTCCCTTTATTAGTAACTAAAGAAAGCAACATACTTCTATATGCTATCAGCACAGGAAGGGTTGTTCACCTACATAGTAAGTAGTTAAGTGAACATAAGCAAGAATCAAGCCGAATGTTCTTGCTCATGTAGTCATTTCATTTCTCTAATTATTCTCCCCGTAATTAAAACGAGAACGACTCCAAATGGAATTACTTTACTTCGTTTGTAGACTTGTAATATTAGCATTCTTTCGCCTTTAGTCTTCTGAAGTGACTCTTTTCTCCCTCCCTTTCCATTTGGAGTCACAGTTAATGTTTACATATTACGAATATATTAGCCGGTAAAGTGTATATTACACGCATGCAGGCATCTATACATATATATTGTATAACTCGAGACTTTATAACGATTATTATATACTAGCCAGTAACAAGGCCCAGGCCCTGTACTAAACAAAGCTAGTAAAGTTACGAAGTAAGTATTCTCTTCTAGGCTTGAATTGTCATCTTTTATAATTAAACCTTTGGGTGCTTAAAACTTTTGAAATTTAATATTTGTACCGCTGAACAGTATGCAGTGATTTAGTATATAAATATAATCATTATGAAATATTGACTGTTAAATTTTGCATCTTTCGCAATCAAACCAAATTTTGATGCCTAAACCTTTTGAAGCTTAATAACAATACGGTTGGACGAAAATCTCTTGATACATACATACAAACCTACACGGGTACACATAGGAAATTATTTACGCGTATGTCCGACTTCGCGTTTATATTATAGAATAAACCACGTATAAACACTTTTCCCGGTGTCACTGCTTCCTTACACAAAGACAAGTTGTATAGTTGCTGGGACAAAGTGCACTTATTAAAATACAAACATGTATGCCGTACTTCCCGTTGTACCAATGCTAATGGTAATAGAGTAATATCAATCGTCTCCGAAAATTGATGTGAGAATTTGTCACAAATTTAGGCTTTGGCAATCCTTAGGACAGTTTATAAAGGGTCGAAGTTTGGATTTTATGGATTGACATATCGCAGTAGTATCAAATTGGCGACCTTGATAACCTCGTTGTATGGTGCAAAATCATTCGCAATAATTAGCATTGAGGTAGACTTTATTTACATTCATTTACATTATTTATTTTAAAAAATTTAAGTCTAAACATACAGGGGGCACTTATACAATAATTAAAATCCCAAAGAAAGTAATAATAAATTAAACTATAGTAAACCGTTTACTTGTATGGCACATGCATACAAGACTTAATGAATCGGTATAATGGTATTTCGTGTGTGTTGATGCATATTTATAAATATGGGTGTGTGGAGATGAATAAAGGTGTGCAATGTTTTAATAGGTCAATTGGGTGTGCTTTGAATTGTGCATAGTGCATGAACGTTGTAAACAAAAAAATTGCATCAATTAAAATTGATATTACTAAAAAAATACAACATGCTTTCTCCGTTTTAGAAACAATTCAAGTTTTCCATCCTAAGTTTAATCACAAGTTTGCTGCTGTAATGATGACTTGACAATGATTCATACTCATTAACTCCTTATTGACAAAAGTTCCACAATAGGCGGAGCAGTGTTCTGAATTATATAATTGTTTCATGTAGTCATGTTGCTATCCAGATCCCAATCTATTTCATGACATCTCAAGGCTGAGAAGGCTGTATAAATATTTCGATCAATCAAAAGTTTTAAATGTACCTAATCGACATAAATACAATCAGCTTGGGTTTGGTATCGTCATCTGAAGTCCAGGTAAAGTATCGGAACGTACCACAGTACTAAATGATTAATTGCAGTCATTACAGATAGTCAAGTCAAGAAGCTAATACAGATAACTATTCATTTTGCATTGCTTAGTTAGTGAAGTATTTTTATTTTGTACCTCATTACTAGTCTATGTTTTGTGATGAATTCACTTCACAATTACAGTTAAGTTATAGAGCGTTGGGTATTAGTATCAATAGTCTCTTATGTATATGTAATGTAATTATGTAATATTATTGTTTCAACCCAAATAATTTCAATTTTTGACTCAATCTTTTAATGAGTAATTGAAAAGTAATCTTTTTGTAAAATTATTTTGCCTTGGCACAACAAACTTGATTCTATGTTACTTTCTACACTTTCTAGAATTAGTGTGTCATTTCTGTACTTTTAATTAAACCTTGGTGGTATGGACAGTTTTAATATTAATGCTTCAAGCTAAAATATATTTGGGTGTGTGACGAGCCGTGACGAGTGCATTTCATGATTGTTTTTCCTTTTGCTACTTAGTTCATCCTTTCCTTTCTATAAAAGTGAAACGGCAGGCCTAATGCAAGTAGGTAATCTCAAAGACGAAGTAACGGCTCTTGCTTGCTACCTTACTTGTTTTTAAGTCAGTTTTGTTAGTCAAGCCAGGCTGGAGTAGTTTCATGGGGTTTTAACGATTAGGTACCTATTACACGTTTGAAATTATTGCCCTATACAAGGTTACACGTGTTAACATGTTTATAAATCAGATTTAGTATCTGTGCCGTATTTATTGGGTCGTATAGGCTAGGCAAAGTGGTTAATCCTGCATGAAGCTGTCAATCTGTTCTCCATTCACTTCAAAATTTTTCATTTTAATGGTTTTTCTTGATGATTCATGACCGACCGAGGTTTCTTTAAATCGAATTCTGTTCTGTATAATTGCATGACTATCTTGTATTTGCCATTCTAGCCGTGACATTTAATCTTATCTTCTCGTGGCTTTTAAATCTCAATTATTGCTATTTACTTGTATTAACGTCAGAGGAAAACTTATGAGGAAAACTGTGGTTGTAGTCAGGGTTGTAGTATTATAAATAAATTGCATACATTTAGTATAAAGATTGTGTTATGACTGGAATGAGTCTGTCTGGGTGTGAGTACTAAATATCACATTCTACAGTAAGTAGATATATTTAGAATCATACACATTCAACTTTCCCTATAGACAGTATTTATGAGTACACATAAAATTAGTTCATGTTCATTCATGCTTAACTGTTCCTGCTTCAAGTTAAAAACTCCCTGACCATTGCCACAACATCAAGTACAAGGACGATAATGAATTTGAGTGTTTAGTTTTAAAGTACTTCTTGGTATTTAAATCGGCATCTATACATCTGTAAGGATTTAATATTATTTTATTCTAGTATTTTATGATGAATTTGAATCTATAAGTGGTCTGTAAGTTGGTTTTCCATGGTTGAGGTCCTCAGTCCACCCAAAGTTTTATTACAAAAATATGTCTGTGCCTGTCTTGCTAAATTGAATAAAATAGTTAAAAGTGGCACTTGTATGAAAGTGTTTTCGACCTCTTCATCCGTTTTAGTTCATGCCTGTAATCTGGAGGTCATCAAAGGTCAGATGCACTGGTGTCTGAAAGAGAAAAAAATCGTATCGTCGTAATCAACTCCTTACAAACACTCAGATTACTTTATAATTGTGAAGTTGATTGTCGTTTTAAATTGCTGACCGGACAAAAGAATGACAGTCCAAGAGTTCTTTGCTCTTTTAGGGTTATACGAGAAATCTTTTCAATGTTGAATTTAAATACATAGTGCTGTAGACTGCGACTGCAGTATTATTTGTTCATTGTTTCTGTAACGATTACGCATACAATTATAACATGCATCTTAGTTCACGGTGCACAAATATTCAATAGGCCCACGCGTACTAAATATCTACGTGCACTGCCACTAAATGCTCAATATAAATCAGTACTGTGAGTGAATTTACCCTAAGAATAGGAATTTAAGGTCATGGAAGATTTCTAATTTTATCAGATTCTTTGGAATACTTTACACTTTTTGGTTTTAGCCAGAAACTGTTAAACAATAGTTAACTTAGATGGAATCTCAATATAATGGTTATTGGAGTCATATTCAAAAGCTTATGCAAGATTATTCTAGATATCTATTGACTATAATATGTATGTATCAAAGGATGTAATGTTGTCAGCTTAGGTAGTATCATATATATTTGGCCAATATTACTATCAATTCATGTGAAATCACTATCATCGTCCAGCTTTATGTAATTTTAACAGCTCCTTTATGGGACAACTTATGTGAGTTATAGACATGCAAGCAGTATTTATGTATAACAAACGTATTCTGCGAACTTATGTTTGCACACATTTCACTTTAGTTATCAAAGACATTTAAAGCAAAATGATTATACTAATTATAGTAGTACAGTACCCATTAGTTTACTCGGCTCATATTTCGTTCTTGAGTTACTATTTTAATGACGCTATTAAACACTACTGATAAACAGCAAGGATGGTGAAGACCCATAAAATTGATGTTGATTTGGAACAGTTGATTGGAATAATTACATTCAGTGATATGGTAGTGATACGAGGAATTAATGACACAGGGGAGTTTGCTTTTATCTTTATGCAAGTTAATGACGCACAAGAAAATATTGTAGTACCGGGATCCCATGTCTCCTCTCAGTTGTCTCGTCTCATTCTAATCCAAAGGATACCACGTTAACCAAGCTCAAGCTCAACTTTCATTTCAGTCGATGTACATGAGGTACAGTTTGCTATTCGTATTACTTGCGTGTGTTTGAATGGTGCATTATAGTTTTGTACTTTGGGCTGTAGAAATACTCACCATCAAGTATCAACCGTATACTATCCTATGCTGTTTTGCTTCCATTTTGATGGATAGCTTCATCAGTTATTATGCCAGAGATCATTCAACCGTTCTCTATGAAATATTGATCCGTCCAGGAAATGTGATTTTGTAAACATATGCAATAAAAAGCTGAATTAGTAATCTGATCTGATTATTGCAGTAAAAAGTAAATGATTGTTTTGATTAATCAAATATGATATCAATAGTATTATACTATAAATTTACTATATGTACACCATGCACCAAAACGAAGAGCAATGTTGGGACATACATTAGTGTTGGTGGCATAGTGTGTAAAGTCGAACAAATTGGAATTTGCATTAAGCCCATGCAGCCTTATTATGATTACTTCATTTAACTATGAAATAACCTTGGGAAGAATGGTTGCTGTCCATGTTTGTGTTGTTAACACGTCTGTGGTTAGAGTGGGAATGGCCAAGAATATTAAGATTAGGTAGAAAATTTTCCATTGCATTGATTTATAGGATGATTGAATATGAAATGACATGTTTATGACGAGATAAAAGAAATACGAGGATGTCTGATCGGCAGACGCTACTTGGGAAGGAATTTATAGTCCATTCGACACGAGGTGTACAGTGTTGTTTCTGTCCGTAGTAAAGAAATAACTTGTTTTCACGAGCAATGAAGTATTGAAGCAATATGTAGCGATTGTAGTGTGACTGAAATGTTCTCATGTGCAGCAGTGTATGAGGACAACTTTGATCGGCTAACATTGTGTGTGTATTGCGGAGTGAAAGTCTGATCTGAACAAAGGGCAATGGGGAAGAAAAAATTTCCGTCATAAAATCCTCACGAGAAACTCTCCCTATTAGGGTAATAACGATAAATTTTGCTTTGTTACAATATCGGCAGTCGAGTCGATCTCGTCTGCTGTGGTGGAAGATCCCGACGAGCCAGGTTGGTCCTCCGCCGAACTCCTCGCTGTTTGTTTTCCCATTTTATTTTGTCTGAAATGTTCACCGGGAGTTTCAGGAGCGTCGCTAACATCCGGCTATTTTCCAATAACGAACACCATTGGGCTACGAACTTCCATATTCACATACATTCATATAAACTTGGAGCATCCACGCACCACGAATGTCGACACGAGGGAACTTACTAGTATAATAATGATATACTTATCCCGAAGAGGACATAGAATAACGCCTCGGTCACACTCATGACTTTAATGCTCTGCTTCAACGGGTTACGTAATTTCGTAATGTTGCTTGGGTATGCTGACTGAGTTGTTGTTCGTGTTTTTGAGGTTTTGGGTCTTGAACCGAACGTGGAACTTGTACTTTTGTGTTTTGGGATGCCTTGTTTTCTATTGCGTTTAGTACTTGTAATTCGTTATGCGTTGCGTAGCGCTCGGAAGATCATAACCACCCGACATAAAGCTACTCAAGGTTGGCCTAAAGTCTATAAATAATTTTATACGACAATATAAAAAGTGGTATGAAATAATGTAGTTGGGTAATCTATACAGGTAGAGACTAGTAGAGTGTAGTGGAAGGAGAAGCAAAGTATTTAATGGGCGGGTAGCAGGATTTTAGTACATATGGAAGCAATATAATCGGGTAATAGTACTAGTTGGACATGACATTACATCTTAAGTATGGCATAGATCTTAAAGAAATTGGAGAGGTATAAATAGTAGAAAGATTGGAATGGATGAGGTAGCTATTGTATTGTGGTTCCTCTAATATGTAAATTGAATCTTGTCTACCTACCATTACCATTTCACAGCGTGGAATTACTAGAAGTGCATATGCAGTGCACGGAGAATGACATTATTCACATGATATTGAAATTAACAAGATTTATGTATATGGAAGATTTTTTCATATTATGGAGAAATGTATGGGGAAGAATGAAGGAATGTCTGTAATGCACATTACAATAAGCTTAAGTTGGTACTAAAGAATAGGTAGCTACTATATTGGTGCATGCACTGCATCGGAGTGCTTTAGTGGAAATATGTACTTTGCTGATATTTATATCTTCAGAGAGAAGGAAAAAAGGGACGATGAGAACGAGAGCGAACAGTTTTAGTTCACTTGATTCATTCATGAGATGGGCTCTTTGGGTTGTGCATCTGTTTAAAATTATGATTGGGGGGACGAGAACATTTTGAATATTTCACGAGACTCGGTAGTTTGCGTTTGCATTCACACACAAGAACAAGACAGTTTGGTAGACACTGACTGAGAGATACATAGCTGAATGTTGAATGTGCGGTGATCTTCGACGAGACTTCCTATAGCTTCGCTTTACTCCTGTACAGGACGATGCCATTCTGCTATAGACGAAAACGCACACCGCAAATGCAACACACTAACACTAACTAAGGAAAAGAGCATTGGGGCTTGAATTGTGAATGTTGAAGATGTATGAGATGCTTTCTCATCTCCAGTCTGTTCTATCCGAATGACTGAGTGTAAGATATCGTTCTTGAATTCCATTATGAAAGTTTTGGGGTTTTCTTTACGTCTGGTCTGTCGTTAGTATGTGTGTATCTCTGTATGTTTTACAATTATTATTATTATTCCTCCTTCGTATAATAGAAGCTAACGTGCAGCACATTAGATGTATTTATGAGAGTAGTGAATGCCTATAATAGAGATACGTACCTCCTAGAAAGCAATAGTAGGTATATATCTAGCATATCTAGAAGTATTAATCCTGTGATGTAAATAGACTCACGGGATGGGATAAAGCTGAGATAAGATGAAGTTATAAGGGAAATAGTATGCTACTAAAAGTACGCAAAATGCATTAGCATTAACATTATCATGAGATAGATGGAAATGGTTCGTTCGTAGACGGGATGGCAAGAGCTGGCAAAAGAAAGTCACATTTACTGGGGCTGAACTCTGAACAGAAGAAAGAAGAGCGTCAGTTTCTTCTTTCCTCCTTCCTATTCCGACAGTGTTCGTTTTTGGTACTCATTCAGCTCTTATGTTCGTATGTAATGTACTTTGTTCGCGTAACTTATCGTGGGGACTTTGTCTTTGTCCATGGGCAGCCAAAGCCAGACCAAGAGACGAGAACTTAGTTTTTGCAACGTGATGTGAAGTAATGTAAAGAATTCAATAGCGTGCATCACAATAGGAAGAAAGAAAGAGATGCGAGAGTGAAAGTCGCCTTTTCTTGAGTGAAAGTTCCCTTCGTCTTCTTCTACATACATACGTACCACTATGGTACATATAGATAAGTAAACCTCGCTTTGACTTTGACTTAGAATTATGCTCTGCACCAGACTGTTTAGTTCTTTTAAGCAAACCACGCAGTTTCTCCTGTTAGGAATTGGGGGTTGTGAGCTACTGGCCCAAACGGAAAGATAGATATTATTTTAGCGGAAGCCGGTGAAAGCAAAAGGCAAAAGGAGATCATTTTAGCTGATGGGACGTGAGTTCAGTCCGCTGATATTTTTGGTATACCTACACTCTTTAATCGAAAGACAGACGCTATAGAAATCCAGTTTACTAACACTTACTTGATAGCAGACAGTGTACTATGTACTATCTCTCTAAACGTGCAATATACCGACTGAATTGAGCGGAACATTATATTAGAGCAGATAAAACTCCTCGCCTCTTCGTCAGCAGCATTCAGAAGAAAGACGAGGATTGTTGCCACTTTTTGCGCAAAATCGCTTTGGCCAACAGCTTCACTTGAGATTTTCAGACTGTACTACTTTGCAATAGTTATATGTACGGACAAGGTACATCTACGAACTCTCCGCTGCTAATATAGTAATGTGTGTAACATTGGAATAGTCGTTTCGTTTGTTCTGAGGCAAGTTGACTGTCTTACTCCTTTATTCCTCCTTGCTCTTTCTTGCTGGGTCCATAAAAGAATACCTACTTGCTTTCTCTCCGATTTTATGTAATGCCTATACTAGTCAACTCTAATATGTACTATCTATATTCTGGATATACTCATGCAATTTTACTGGATTTTGCGCGTCACAAATGATAACTTGGTATTGTAATAGACATGCTAGTGACTCTCTCTTAGTGTCTTGTCCTGAATTTGTTCTTAACTCGGTGCTCCTTGCTCTTCTTCTTCATTAGTTGCATGGAAGTTCGTCTGCCAGCAACTCTTGTCTCCTATCCAGGATTTTTCTGTGTCATGCCAAAAATCCTTCTCTCTAAAGGTACTCCTATACTTGTATTGCTTGTAGTAGAGACGTTCTTATCTTAACAAAAAATCCCTTAGGGCGAATTGATAATTATAGTAGTTACTATCTGGAAGTCTTAATCTAGCTGGGTTAAAAATTAAATTAGTCCCCGGTAGCTAACAATAAGTGTTGGTTGTATTTGAGGGTAACAAACTCTTGGGAATTCCTAAATACTTAGCGATTGAATTTTCTTGCTGCTTCATGGAAGTTATACCTGTGTTGAAGTTGAACTAAAACTGTTTTTGCCTCCTGACGGCTCTTTCAGTTCCGTCTCATTCACTCCGCTCTTGTCTGAATCGGTGAAATGCAGTAAAAACAAAGCACATTTTCTTGAGTGAACGGGATTCTTCTCTTGAACTGTTTTGACACAGTGTTTTTGTAAACCAGTGTTCTTTTGCCGACTCCCATTCTTCCCAAATACAATTGACTATCTTCTTTGCATAAAAAAGAATGACATATTTCTCATCATCTTTAGTGATGAACGGAACTCAGTGACTCCCATTTTACCAGGACCTATATATGGTATGCTGTAACTTTTGTCTGTTTGAACGTTCATATGCATTGTGCATACGTTTGGATTAACTTTTTATCAATTGAAAGCTGTAATCAGCTGCAGATAATTTATTCTGATTGTATAACGATATTGTCCTATTGTACCTCTGTTGCATTAGTAATTGGGTAAGGTTTTTATCTCGTGTAAGTTTAACATCCCATCATTCTACATACCTACTTTCCTATACATTGGGACTATTTTGTTTGTTGTGAAGATTATTTACCTACTATGTATAAAGGTGCAGATGGTAAAATGAAGGCATTAATGATCACTATTATGTAATGTAAGTAGGTGGATTGGGCTTACAGTGCAAATGTTCTGAACTGAATGCAAATACATGATTTTCTATGCGCTTTGCATTATTAATATGTAGACAGATTGACTATAATCTAATCTATCTGTGTGGTTTAAACACAATGGACGTAATAATTACTTTTTACTACGCTGCTCCTCTACCTAAAACTTATGCTATGCCACTACAGCTATGACCATTTTTAGTAAATGCAAGATGAATAGGACAATTGCACTTGTCTGTTCTTTTGTGCATATTGTCTATTGTTTCAAAGGAAAATAGTTCTAAATAAATGTCCCCATTATATTAAGGTACTTCATACCTAAGACTTAAACCCGTTATCGTGTTGAATTGCCAAAAAAGTCAACTGAAGCGTACAATGAACTACTCGCTTGGAATAGCAATATCTAACTATTAGATAATTAATGTATGTACACCACAAAGACACACACCTTACTATGCAATGCGAGTAGGAGTCAAGCTAAATGAAGGAAAGATGGTTGGTGGCCCAGTGAAGACATTATGGTATTCTATTATTGCCATTTGGGATGTTTAATTATGCGTAGGTTGGGTAGTTTGTCAATTAGTGAGCGAGGGGAGGGACCTCCCGTCATTTACCGCTACACAATACTCCGCTAACTCCACTCTCCGTCTGGATCATTTCATTTTCACATATTTGGTCCTGTATTTTGTTGTACACTTTAGTATGGTATACATAATATCTGTCAGTACACTTTAGCTTAATCTGCAAATAGCTCTTAGGTAATTTTGTTTTTATGGCAAAGATGGGAAGTGCATGGAGATCGTCTTATGTTAAGAGATGAATTTAGATAGAGGATATAATATTATATCAGTAGAATATATTATAGTAATATATAGCTTCACTGCATTGCTCAAAAAAACTCACCTACAGAGTGTATGTAGACAGATATGCATAACACAACTGAGAAAAGCTGATTGTATTAGTAAAAGGGGAAGTGAAAACGAGGTGATGTGGATGTGATTATGTGATGTGCTGTGCAACTTAACAGCCAGGTTCATCGTCACATCCCATCACCATTCACACCACGTTCAAATTATTTGATGTAACCGAACGTTGCATCTATTTACTAAACCTGCCTCACACGACACACGTGTTTAAACTTTTTGGCCTCCTTGTACATATCTAATGCGTACTGCGTAATACATAGTTTTGCTCGAATGGTGCAGAGTGACTCATATACATACATACATCACAATGAGTAAGCTTTTAAGAGTGGAAAAGGTACAGATGGCTTTTCGATAAGTTTCTATATTCAAACAATGCTGAAAAATGTAATCTTTACCTAATACTGCCTTTCCCTTCTGAATCAATCTGTGCTATATAGCCAAGAGATACATAATATGAAATATCCCTAAGCTGCAAAAATTACTGCCATACATGCATGTTAGCATTTAGTTCATGAGATGAAGGGGGTGTGGATAGAAGATCCCTCTTTTTAACATCTTCAATTTGTTACATATACCCCTTTTATTATAGGGGTACTTGCATTTCTCATTTTCAATGAGGTACAGAGGAGCATGCTCCATAACTAAAACTATTTTAGGTACCCAGGGTAGATAGAGTCGATTTGGTGTTAGGAAAGGTACACTAATTTGGGTTGATGTTGATGGTGACGTGAGTAGTTCCAATGGGGAAATTAACATTCCTCGACTAACTTTTAAGTTGACAGTAGTTGAAATCGATTTTGAATGTGGTCTTGTCTGTTTCTAATTATTTTAGTGTCTGTGACAATGCGGGAGACCAAAAAGGGGTTGTCAAGGGTCCAGAAACTGAAGAAGAGACTCTCAAGGAGCTTTGGAAGACTTGGTAAGTTGAATTATTTACAAACTAATTACTTTTTCAGGAACCAAAACAGTCTACATTGCAAATACCTATTTGTCTACCTCTAAAGTAATACAGGAAACAGGAGCAAAATCTTATTAGAATTTATATATCTTTTCTATTTAAATCAGCTCAGGAGGGATTCAGGATACATTTATTCTTCTGCGTTTGCTATCTTACTATCTTCATCTCCTTAGGTCTTCGATCTGTTTGTCTTCGTGCTTATGTAAGCTACAGTACATCATTCAAGTAATAGAACTTGGCATTCAAGTTGTAAAATCATTCAAGTTAATGCATAGGTAATGTCAAAGCTGGTGTAGGCATGGTAAAGTTGGTCGTTCCGGGCATATTGAAAATGGAATTTCACTTTTTTTCATCGTGGATCTAAATTGAACGATTTAGATCCACGGCTTATGACCAAGCCATGGTCATTTGGTTGCTCCTAGGAACGTGACGTCATCACATATCTGAGGTCATAATAGCCGTGGATCTAAATCGTTCAATTTAGATCCACGATGAAAAAAAGTGAAATTCCATTTTCAATATGCCCGGAACGGCCAACTTTATTATGTAAACCATCTCACTATGACTACACCAGCTTTGAGGTAATGTGTACGTAAGAGTATTTACTTAAACTTATGCAGGTAATTACATCATACAGTTATTTGCTAATAAAATAAGGCGATTAGCAACTGTTTGTAGAGTAACAACTATATGAATTATTTACCACCTTCTTAAGCGCTAAATAATACAATATTAGCAGCTGTTCACTTATCTGTAGTGTGAAAAGGAATGCTAGAACAGTGGAAAATGATAATTTAGATGCAGTCATGCAGGGAAGAAGTTATGTGTCTACATTAAGACCCGATGCTGTCACTCTGTCTGTCGTAAGACTCTTGATTGCCTATGTTTTCTGTTTGAGCAGCGTAAAGCGTGAAGATAGTTGTACATAAAACCATGAGCAATGTATGTATGTAGTAAGCTCTAAATATTATTGGGTTCGTCTTGTCTGAGAGAGATTTACGTTTACTTATATCCTGTAGGAAGAGCAAAGGAGTAAGTAGAATTAGCGTTGTTTTATAGTACGCTGTGTGTAGGTAGAATAGATTATATTCCTCTTAGGTGGATGAGATTGGAAGAGATGAGTTAAGAAGAGGCGCATGAGGAGAATACTTGGTGTATCTGGATTTTGTACTATGGCATCCTCCCATCTAATCTCTATTCTAAAGCAAACACATACAGAATGCAGCATCTTGTATAACATTTCTACCTAGACACTTAACTGCATCAGTACTACTACAACGTAACACGTTATACTACTAATGTTAAATTATATAGTTAGCCAAGTACAAGTGTACTATCTAGTACACTTGCTACAATCTTCTAGTGTGGTGTGGTACCAACAATAAGGAGCCCAAGAACAATTTTTGGCGGCCTGCCTGCGTTTTCGTTTGACATAGCTTACTCCTTTTATGTAGCAGAATAAAACTGCAAATTGTATAACATGTAGCTCTTGCACTTATACGCTGCACATAAATACTGCTCTGCTCCTACTACCTTATATATTAGACTAATGCCCGTCGACACATGCATGTACCCTCACTTCTGCAGTACTGTGCAGCGATAGGCAAAGAATGAAAATATCAGTCACTTACAGGGTACGTAATACTATTGTATACAACCGTATTGTGTGCATATTGCAATACGGTCAGGCATAATATATAGTGTGTGTACATTCACAATACTGTGCAACAACGGATTGTACTCCTTTCTACTAATGTATACTTTAGCCGCATGCAGTAGAATCGATTAGCACACAAAACATGACAGGAACAAACAATCTTATGCATAACAAAATTCATGTAAATAGCTTTCCTACTTCATGGCATGGTGTGCTGCTATTTAACTATGCACAATTACCCGGTATGTTCTGTGACTATGTAAATAGCTTTTTTACTCTACCAAGTATACTCAGATGCATTTTATATTTGCAACATTTACTTTTCATAAAAGTTCCGTGTTTTTTCGCTTTTTAAGGCCGGCTCGTGAGATTTTGGACTATGAACTTCATGTAGGTAGATATCAACTGAATATGCAAAAATAAAACTCATGCACTCATATGAATGCGTTTTTGTTTGATCTTTCTACTGCTAGTGTAGTTGTAGTTTGATCGTTTTTTGGAACATGCTTATGTTATCTATAGATAAGAGAACATAAATCTACTAAATGTTGCATAACGGAAGAAAAATATAAAGTTGCGTTATGATAGAGAAAGAAATGTTATCAAAGGAAAATATTTTTCCTTTTAGACTTTGGTAACCTTGCACTTGCTTGCGGGGAAACAGTTTAGCTATTATTTATTTCTCTTTGTCAAAGTCAAATGTCCACACTCCACCACAGTCACACTAATGAAGCTTAAATACACGTGTATGAAATGAAAGTGGTAGGAATTCCAAAGAATATTGTCGTTAATATGTTTATTATTACATTAAAACTGTCTAGGTAGGTACCCGATAGCCTGTGTAATATCATAAATGCCTACTCGACTGTCTCGTTTCTATTACGCTTTTCCACATTCTACGTTGTGATTTATTTGTGCTGGTGAAATGAGATTTGATTTATAATGGCTTTGCCTTTGTCGTTGATAAAAAGATAACAGTTGTTAGTTGAAAATTGCAAAGCTAACGAATTCTGCTAATAAAGTTGTGAGTTAAGTTAATCCATTAATAATGTATTTACTGCACTGGATTACTTTGTTTCACTGTTGTTCCCTGATGAAAACCATAATAATATTACATTAAATGCCAGCATCAACAACATTCGTGTAACTTAATATCACGGCCTGGGCATTAATATTTAATATCGTTATTGCGTAGTAGTAGTACTTACTACATACACCCAACTTTACAATATCATTTTCTCATTTCAGCTCGGGTCTTTTGACTAGAAAGGAAAATGATAGAGAAGCAGAACGAATATGAGACACATCAGTATATGCGTGCTACATAAACTACTATTTTCTGGAAAACAAATTGCCAACATAACTTTGTTGTTTTTCCCATTTATTTCTGTGATGCGAGAAAGTTACCTACAAACTACGTAAGCAGAAAATGTGTAGAAAGGGAACCTAAAAACGATCTGGCTGATCATAGAATTCCCGGCCTGAAATAAAATTTGTGAAACTCACTTATTTTAGCTGAACTTTGACAAACGATGAGGGACACTTCACAGGGTTGTAGGAAATGCACTTGCTTCATTTTACACAATGATGCTGAGTTTGCTTATGTAGTTCTAGACATGTACCAAAAATACTACATAGAACCCTGTACCGAATCTCTGCAAATCGGTTTAACGGCAGATATATCAGTTTTTCGTATAAATATCATGTAAAAAAGGAAGAGTGAATTTCGTGACCTTTAAGTTGCCTGTTCTCTCTATCATCAATTTGGATAAGTTATGTAGTCATGTAGTGTGTACATAGAATTTCAATATCTAGGCAGAAAATACAGATCTTTGAGTCAGGTCTCTCACTTTCCCATCTCCTGTTGTAGTATCCACTAGGTATAACATTGCCCAAAGTAAGTAAAATGGAAATTGACTCTGTAAAACTTAAAGGCAGTGATATACATAATGGCAGTTATATTTTAGTTTCTCCGGTTGGAGTGTAGTATCTAGTATAACTGGGTATTTTTTGGGATCGTAACTTATTATATGTCATACATGTATTTACATGTATTTGTTACACGACAAGGCACAGTATATAATGTACAAATGTGCTATATTCCTAAAAAGGAAAGTTATATTGTAAGACTTTATAGCAAGTTTATAGACAATAGGGAACACTTTCTTTAGGGTTTTCAGTTTACTGTATTGACAACGTGAAGTTAACTCATTATACAGACAGGCAGATAAATGTACTTTCACAGCAGATACAGTTCCATGGAAGTTGAGAACACAGAATACAGATAATATTTTATAAGCTCTTACATATCCTATTATGGCGGTGGAATATAAATAAAAGGAAAAAAGGTGAAAGAGGATGAGAGGGATCGACGTATTCGAAGGAATTGAATAAAAGTTGAAAATGCATATAGATTTAAGGTAGGATTCTATAGAAAGTTAGGAGGAGATAGAGATGAAGAGTCAAGGCGAGGTTGGCAAACAAACGGAGTAAGTAACACTATACTTTATAATATGAAAGAGAAAGAGGAAACGAGAAAAGTATCTAAGTAGAGTTGACTTTGACTATGAGTTTCGCATCCGGACTTGCCATCATATTTCTTCCTGGGTGGCTATTTCCAATACGATTTGAGATTACTTGTACATATAAGTTTTTAGTGGAGACTGGAGAAGGATGGAAGCGAGCGAGGATGTCAGGTTAATAGGTATTGATGTGATGTAGAGATAGACAGATAGACAGAGATGGAAAAGTACTTTGGCTCACAGAGTCAGCCCATCCAGGCGAACAGGATGTTCTATTTATGAATGTTTCTAATGTCTTCTGACTCTCGCTGAATTATTTCACTTGAACGAGTGCTATCCCTCTGCTATAGTACTCAGATATTATTGGGACTGGAACCACATAGATACATTACGTATGATGATGTCAGTTGAGAGTAGATGGAAAATCTGTACAGGGTGAACTACATAGATAGATTAGGTATTTCTATTGCAAATCCTTTCCTGAGTGCATCTTGAACTAAAATCCGCAAGCAATGGTAGGAGTCATAAAGGAGAAAAGGACTCTTGACTTGAGGAAAATAGTGAATGAGACAGAAGTAGAACTACTATGAAACAAGATACATTGAACATTGGATAGGGCTTTAAGTACTAGTAAAGTCGGATGTTTTTGAAAGGTTATGTCTCTTATTTATTGATGTTGAGCAAATGGGATTTACATTTAAATGTGGGAAGATGCCGAAGATGGGCTGGGGTCTGGCCTTGATGTCCTCGTTGCCATTTCAGTTGAATTCAGTAAATGTTGTGGGTTAACTCGTACTCCTATTCCGCTCCTTCTTCATGTACATTTCGTTTGTTGTGCCTTGCGTGTTTTTATTTTATGTTGTTATGTTACTCGTCCCTCTACTACTCACTACTGTCGAACAATTTACAAACATTGGCCTCCTTATGTGATCCCTTCCACTATGTTATGTATGTACTAGTCTATATGAAAATTTTGGTACAGATATATTTATTAGACATAAAATTCGTAATGATATGTTACGATATTATATAGTACTATATGCATCATGAGTATAGAATTTGAATTAATGTTTCTTTTAGGAATGCAGTCAGCATACATACAGTGCATGGGCCCATTTAATATACGTCCAACTCAAACATCGTTTATACCTATACTTGTCAAACTTTATTACAACTTGAGTTCTTGACTTGTGATGCTGTTCTGTTTAGAAATGGAAACCAACCAAGCATTGCCTAGTAGTAGAAATGAATTTCCTTACAAGGATGCATATTTTGATCAATTCAAAATACATTGCACTGCATTGGTTTGAATTTTGCTGAAAGATTGTTAAAGATCTGAGTATCTGAGTGCTGCTGAAAATGGCTTCTGAATATCCGAACTATACACCTAAACCCAAAATCTACTCCTACACGTGTACATTCATGTTTAGTATAGTTTTATTCAGTATTACAGTAAAGTTCTTATGAATGTATCGTTTTTGGAGTGCTTGGGAACTTGGGGTAGTCTTTCTCTCATTGTCAGATGCGGAATGTGCCTGTAATTTTTTATATTTTGTTTTACTACTTATAGAGTATACAGAAGAAGATTGGTGGGGTAACATACGAACATTTATCCCAGTTGTCGACTCTACACTTTACATTACAAAGCAACATCACAATACATTACACTATTTATTGCTTATGCAGATGTGTAATGCAATGCTTTCTCTGTGTCAAATAAATAGGGAAAGCCCTTTTAGTCTTTTGTCTCTGTTCGTATTTTAGAATTGCTAAGAGTTTATATGAAGTGCCTAGGCGCTTAGTGTTAACTGGTAAATAAAACATAAGATCTTACAATCTCCAGGCTAAACAGTTGAGTTTACATACAATTGAGCAGTTCTA
This sequence comes from Tomocerus qinae, assembly GCA_020055645.1. NCBI lineage: Eukaryota > Metazoa > Arthropoda > Collembola > Entomobryomorpha > Tomoceridae > Tomocerus > Tomocerus qinae. The sequence goes on along the minus strand of CM034547.1, from coordinate 13,476,518 downwards.
TAGTTATATTTACTGTTGTACATTATGTAACTCGTCCATTATATAGTATACTTTTTAATATATTTCTATGACTCGTGTCTATATTTCAGCATATTTTATAAGTACGTATTGTTTACTATATACACCAAGCAGGCATGGAAAAAATACATCCCTTTTCTTCATAGCATTATTGTTTTTGTGGTTTATCAAAATTTCTTTAAAAACGGCACTTTATGCTTTATCAAAATTATCTTTAAAAGTCGTGTTTATGGGTTTTCGACCTTTCGATAAAATTTTCAAAAACAATTTTGAATGATTGTCTCCTTTTGTCTTATGTAGAATATCTGAAGCGTGTTCCTTCTCTCCCTTTTTCCACTCCAAATTGCGTGTTAAAATACATCTTGAAACATGTTCCATTCTATTGGAACATATCTGGAGCGTATTATATGGCTCAAACGTATATTTGTACTAGGCTTTTGGTGTCGAAATGATTATCTGAGAAGCATGCTTCATTTCTCCCAGGTTTTTTCCATGCCCGTTAGTAAGTATAGTACTATATTATGTAAGTGTAAGGGTCTTGGACCTATATTTTATGCTACTTGTTTTTTCACAGACCAAATTTTTGTTCTGTTATATTGTACAAAGTACGAGTGGAGATTTCTCTTGAGAAGAGCTGTTAAAGTTCAGTCTTTGTTATAGCCTTTAGCTGATTTTGGATCTCGAGCTGTTCTTGACAATATTAAACATGCGTTGGGAATACTCCATTCTGTAGGGTTGTAATAAAAAGTTCGTTGACTAATGGGATACCTAGGAGCCTTTTTATGGCGTATGTAAGTAGTCCAACTTACTCAGGTTACTTCCCTTTTTTGTACAGATTGTTGTAGTTCATTCCATTCATTAGCCATTTGGATCGTAAATGGATCTTTAGTGTAGCCACGACCTGAGTTCATAGAACACCCAATTCATTTGTAATGTAACTGTGTCTTATAATCTGTTTCCTTGTAAAAATTCTGTCCTCTACTTTTCTACACCAGCACTACACCTTTTCTATCTGTAATGAATCATTCTGCTTCTTGATGTTGTGCGCCTGATGTCGTCAACTTAGCAGTTAAGTGTTAAGTCCATAGTCCATACCCATACAGCAGGTTCGCACAAAAAATACAGACAGAAGGAAATAAATTATACGATATAGTAATTCAAGTTGCGTATGATGTCTCGTATTTCGCTTGCGTCAACTGGCCTTTTCCTTCGATTTCAAAGAAACAGTGGAAAATGTGTAAAGCATGGTAATGTAAAAGTAAAGATGCCTGAACGGTAGGAGTTACTTCCGTGGAAAATTTGAACTTTTGAACTGTTGCGAAAATTCTTGCGAAACTTGGAATTATTGGATTTCTTTTCCTATTTCTATTCATATCTTCATTCTATGTCACGGTAGATGGACTATAGCTGGGTTATTCTCACATCCTGGAGTTTGAAATACTGTAGATCAATATATTCCCCAATAGTATCGCTTAATTAACCATTTTGATTATGTATAATGTATATGTTTGTTGTGTATGCGCTGAAATTACAGATATTGAATCAAGTATAGTCAAACTTTGGTATAACTGTTACAATTTTACCCTTTGCTACTATATTTATCATAAAGGATTTATTAAACCTCATGTTTTTGCAAGAACCCTTTGTCTACCACTACCACTATACGAGTAACAAAACAAATCATTGAAACTTAGAGTGCAGCTTTGTTTATTGTTGATTCATTCATTTTCTGTTGTGGTAAAGTCGTAGTGTTCTCTTTTAATAGGCTTATCAACTCCACATTAGTTTGCAGATGAAACTAAATGTAGGCATCTGTGGTTCTACGACAGGACAGTGCTCCGCATATATTTTGTGCTGAAGTTCGTTTAAATATAAGTTGTAATGCAAAAGATTGGTATACCTTACTGTAGCCTGGGGTGAAATAGCACTAAAAGTTAGTTATAGTATTGTACCTAATTACTAATTACATTAAAGTACTATGAGAATTCAGTCGATATTCCATTTCAATTAGCTAAGGCATAAATTAAAATTAGAAGCGCAATCAACGATAAAATGAGAAAGCGTTTTTGTGGTTTGGCAGTAAGCTCTCGTTTTATTACATGGCCAATTTTCAGAGATAGTTCAGTGTATGCGGTTTAGTGCCACGGCTTGATTGACAAGAATAACATTACATATATAGAGCAACCTAAAGTAATGTAAATGTTTTAGAGTTTTGGAATGAATACCTACATATAAGTTGCTGCATTTATTTTCTATAGGTAAGTATAAAAGGGCATTTTGTGTATTTTTGACGGTAATGGGAATACATGTATACTTTGGAGAGTACGGTTGATGCTAAAATAGCGAATACAGATACTAGTAAATGGGAAACTGGCTGAAGTTGTGTGGTCTGGTGTCTGCCCGGAGTGTATTGTGGATTGTGGAATACAATTCGTTTATACATGCACAAGTGTTTCAGTGTATATATGTATAAGTAATTAATGTTTGTACAATATGCTCAAAAGCTACATAATGTATTCGATTTGGTGAACTGCTTCATACTCCAGCACAGCACAAGCATACGTTTTAATTGAGAGGATGTTAATGTTAGTAGAACGTGAATAACTCCAACCATAAATACTCTTCTCGATTGTTGAAGACGTAAACGGCATGCAGAGCTAACTCGGTTAACTTGGCCATAGTCGCATCGTATGCAAATTGACTTCTTTGAAACCATCTCATCGTCTGTCCGTGGATGTAAATATAGTCGAGACTTTGTTTTGCGATTTATTCGCAAATATTATATCAGTGTATGGTATTATACTGATAGTACATCCAAACCGTCACGTTTTATTTGTACTTCTCTATTGTTTCCAAGAGCTGAATGTTTGTAATTTTGCAGAACCACGTACTATATGAAAAGACTTGAAACACAGATTTTATATGTATTCAGTGGCACACAACACTGCGTTGATGTATGTCAATGGATTGCATTCGTAATTTAATGGACTGAGGGTGAATTTCTTAGGAGCATGACATAACATATTCATCAAACTCGAAAATAGTAGTACCTAAAAACGTTTTATGTGCTTGAATGAGAACGCAAAAACTCGCAAATTGTATATTTACATTGCATTACATCTCCACTAATAAGAGCCTTAAAAGCGTATATAGGTACATGTATACTTAAGAATAGAAAATAAACAAACGACAAAAAATGGAGATGAAAGGAAAATGCTATGTATATATGTAGCTTTAGTCTCGGTATGGGGTGCGCTGTGTTTGTACCTTGCTTTGCAAGCAAGGATAAAAAGTACCTAATATCAAGCAATAAGGCCACCAGTAATGTTGAGTTTGGATGAGATGTGAATTGAGAAATGTATCTGGAGAGACAGAATTGATAAGTCACGTACAAGGAATGAAGGAAGGATCTTGCATTCTCAAACAAGTCATTTTGTTCGTTTCGTATTAAGCACTAGATTTATATCTCGGTGGAGTACCTACATTCGTGTCTGGTCTCTAGTCGAAATATAAAATCAAATATCTACTAGGTTAGTTATACTGTGCTGCATGGTTGTTGAATGGTGCATTACATTGCAGTATTCGTCATCTTTTAAAGAGCTCTAACTATATACAATACCTAACTCATTCTCAGTATTCAAGCATCCTTGTTTTATCTGCTTAAAGTAGCTGGATACTATTTATTTTGTCCTCCCAGGGATGATATATGTAGTAATAGATATAGTATTGTAATTATCATAGGTTTACCGTTTATGATATTGTAGAATAACTACAATTTATTTCAGTCTGGTATCTAGTGCAGAATTCTGGGGTATTATTTAGTGTGGATGCACATAGTACAATAGCGTGAAGACTCAATTATTTCAAATAATGTACCTACCACATTACATGGATATACGGAGTTCTGCTAGAACGAGCAGCAAAGTACACATACATAGTTGACGATAGAAGAATTATTGATCCTCTTGAATGAAAATCCCTTTAATCCAATGTCCAGATGCCAATTCCCAAGCTGGAATCAAGTCTTCAAGTCACTTTCCTCTACGTTCTATGCTAACAGTAGCAGTTTCGCTTTCTTTATCTTGTGCTTGCACAAAAGGAAGCTGCCAATATACTGCTTTGGGTAGTCGAAACTGTAGAGGTTTCAATTGCATGCAATCTGCAGTGCTGCAACTCGTAACTTTTCTGTCTTTCTAATCATGTTGTGTACTTTGTTCCCAGTAACAATGTCTGGAGATACGATATCTACATTACGTTGTGTCTGTAAAAATAAACATAGGGCTAAATGCAGAAAGTTTATAAGTTATGTACTATAAAGTAGTTTGAAGAGTTAGTATTATTTGTTTGACTATTCTTTCATATACAAGAAAAATTGTTTGTTTGATTCTGTTGTTGGCAATGTCCATACAAGTGTTTTTTTGTGTGAAACCTTATCTCAGATAATGAAACTTATGACTTGTTATAACCAGACTAGACTAGACTGTAGACCTAATCCAAATCTAAACTGTCGTCTACAGCATGGCAACATCAGAATCAGAAAAACTTCGCCAGATAGTAATTTAACCTCTATTCGTGATGATTCATGCCTCTTCCCATGCCATTGTACCATCACAGCGGATTTCTAAAGAAGCTAAGTATTATTATAATCTCAAGTCAGGATTACTAATACTAGTTAATACGAGAATGAATAATGACTTTTATCTAAGATGAGTGATGACGTACATTGTTAATAGTTTACAATTGTCTCCATAATTAACATTGCTAACTATACTACGTGTTTACTACAGAATTGTATTGTTAAGCAGCTTGAAGGACCATATTGAATCCGAAACTAATATTGATGATTTTTTACTTCTTGTTTTTGTTTTTGTATTTCATGTCACTATTTTTATCTTTATAGCCATAATAGGTTGTGCACTTGTCATTTGTGCTTTGGGCACATTGTATAGATATAGCGTTAGCTGCTGGAGTATAATAGTATGTATATAGTTTTGTTGGAAACCTTTTTGTAAAGCATAGGCATGCATGTAGTGTAAACTCTTGTTATTGTGTTCATGTTCATGACTATTACTTTATGATACGCATTGTGCTTATGGAGATGGGATTTTGAGGTTCTTGTTCATGTTAAAGGGCACGACATTCTCGGTTGCGAGACAGAGTGGACTGACTACTAGCGGACTGGTATGATCATCTAGTAAATGGTTGCTATAATGTAGGTACATTTGGTGTATATGGATGTCGTTTTAGAGCTGCTTGGCTATAAGCCATAGCCGGAAGATTATGGAGTCACGTTGGAGTCAATTCCAATTTCAGATCGACGCTGTAGGTGATTAATCCCGTCAGATTGTAATTTACTCGGGACATTTGCTATGGCTTGTAACGGGCTGAAAGCAATTCCAGCCTCGGTGAGTTGCGACACAATGAAATGTGATGTGAGAGCAGAGAGGTGTGTACTACTATGGCCTGTACCTACTACATCTGTTTGTGAGTTCATGGCATGATGATATTTAGGCCACGGGATAGGAGGACAGGACACGGACAGTAGGCACTTTTCCCCATGGCTTCCTCCTGTTCGCATTTTCCGTGAACTCCTGCTACTCTCTCCAATCACCTTGAGGGAAGGACTGACTTATAGCAGGACATATTATCTGTCTTTGCAAGCACTTTCGTTATTAGGTAGGTGTTAATTTCGTCAGAGGTGGATTAAAAGAACCCTTTAATTTTCAATACCTTGTCGTGTCAAGGCATGATATGGTCTGTGGAAATGGTGATTGGATTCTTCTGACTTGGCTTGCATCGCAGAGAGTGCTTAGCTCAGTGGAGAGATTTCTTTTCTTTTTTACACGTTCTTCTGGCTGAGAGTACTAATAGAAAACATGTAAGTGCTGATAGGCCATGGAAAGGAAAGAATTCGATCCAGATCAAAAGATGTGAATCGAGGTAGGAGGAATGAATAGAAATTGTAATACGAGATGAGATTACGCTGGGGTCTAGGGCCCTATAGATAAAATATAAAGAAAGTGCGGAATTTCTTCATAAGGTCGAATGAGTTAGTACTCTATGCATGCATGCCTCCTTTAAAATTTGTTATGCTTTAATGCATCCATTTCTCTATCCGTCCGTACACCGGTTTTATTGTAGCAGTGGATGCACTATTTGTTTGCTTCCTAGTCAGTGTCAGATTACTGTGTATTTTCAAGGTATATTTACGTATATACGGCTCTTAGTATTTGCCTACTATTTGAGTTTCAGTTCGTTCGACCATGTTTTGTAGGTATGTATAATTGACTGAACTCAAGATACCAGAAAAGTTTCAAGTTTCTTTCATGTTGCACTGAATGGTGTTGGGAAGGCTTTCTCTGTGAGAAACGAGAGTGCGAATGAAAGAAAGGGAGTCGGCTTTTTTTTAGAATGCACGTTCGTAGGCTTTATGTATAGTGATATATTTATGCCTTTGGAGAATTTAGCGTATAGATCCTTAGCCGAAAGGAAGTAAATGAAGGAAGAAGGGTGATCTCCAATGCTGACTCCAGCTCTTGTGTTGTTTGGGTTGCTTATTCCTTGCGGATGTGACGTTTTACTTTAAGGTTTCTCGTGAAAATTGGCAAGTCACACAATTTATTAGGTTTACAAAGTCAGACGCGTCTCTAAAGACTTATTGTTAGTTCAATATGACCCTGCCTCTTTCCTTTCCACCTATTTCTAATAAGATTTTCTTTTGTAATCCATAATATCATATATGACTCGAATTTCATCGAAGTTTGTGGGAGATGTGATGGATCTCTTTTAGCTTGCGTTGTTGTTGACAGAAGTGGGGAGTAAAATGTTAAAAACAGGAAGCTAAATGGAGAAATGACCATAGAGTGTGTTAAGGAGAGTAAATCGAAGTGAGTGAAGTGAAGTATAGTATGTCTAGGGAGTGAACCGTGTAAACTACACGTAAAAAAGAGATGTACAGCGGAAAGGATGGACGAGAGGAATGGCAGATGACACTGCATAAGATAGGAGGGACACGAGTTTTCACACTGGAAACTGATAGAAATGTCCAGTGAAGATATTGCGTAGACTCAAAAACGAAGGTCTGGGCGTAGAAATGTTGGTTAGACCACAAGTGAGACGTGAATTTGATCGTCAATGAGCCTTTGTCGCTTCGAATGGGAAATAGGAGAAAAAGAGTAGGAGGAGGGTTCTGAGAACAGATGGGACGAAATGAACAACCGACTTTGACTTTTCCTTGCTCGTCGTTTCAATCTCTTTCTATTCGTCTACTCTTTACTGTTTCGAAATTCTGTAGACAGACAAGACAACGTAACGGCCAGTGAATAACGAATAGAAGAGGAAAGTATGTCTTAGTAGAACATTGGAATAAAGTTAACTACTATATGTCACACCACTCACTATGTCTCCAGATCAAGTTGGACAGTGAACAAGTGGAAGATTAAAGCGTCAAAAATCATTAGTCTTCCTGTCGAAACAACTTTCTACCTCCTATGCCTCCTCCCTTCCTCTCTGTACATTTACTATACATTCTGTGGTATTTGTATTTCTATTCCACACGCACTTAAGATTTACATGTTTTCAACGTACACAATTCAAAATTCAAATTGCTCTCTCTCTCGTCATTCCTAGACTACGTATAATAGCAACAGCTCGTGACTCGTGCCGCATAAAGTGACGATAATAAGACTGTTGGTGTTGACTGTTGTGTTGTGTATATCTCACCTACTAAAAGATTCCATGCATAAATGCTACATACCTAGAAATACTCGCACCGCAGATGTGCAGTTCTTACAATATATATTTATTCACCTATATGCATGCATAGTAAGAATGTTTAGGATTAGATAGAAGTTAAGTTAACGTGACTTATGGAGGTGACAGCATGACGTACACATCACATCAGTGAGGCATTACTTCTAGTCCGTCTTTATTCCTCTTTTCTATTTTCGGCCGGAAAACTTTCAGAGCCATACATGGCTGCAGTTTAGTTTTGCATAGATTCTATCTTTGATGCCTATGTACATACATATACATACATCAACGTATATTATAACTGCCTACTACTACGTAGTGGTACTTTTTTGTACTACTGTGCATATTGTTTAATCCATAAAGCATGTCACTCTCGTATTTTGCATTTCTTATTTTTCCTTAAGATATACTACATACTAGTACACAGACTAATGGGTTGCATACAAAAAGTCGACATACAAGATAATATATTTAGGATCCTATTGCTCTTACCCATACTTCCGCAACCTGTCCATTCCAATAAATTATCCATATAAAATACTATATTATATTTTAGTATTAGCGGTACTATGCATTTAATAATTACTTTTTTCCACATCCGAATCATCAATGACTAAATTGATTTAAAAAGGGTTACTACTATGTTCTGATAGCATGTTTTCCAAATATCTTTTGTCCATTGGGGCATTTAAGATAAGTGGTAATAGATTGCAAAATGTTCTGGGCTGATCGACATATGTATGGAACAGCTCATGTGATCTGGTTAAGCTGTCAATCTAACTTTTGAGGAGGAGAAAGAAAAAAATAAATGACAATATTGTCAGAAGCTGGTTCTGCTCGAAAGTATAAGCCAGCAGTAAAAACTATATTCACTTTAGTATTGGTATAGAGATGTGCGTGTATGTGACTTGGTAATTCTGCGAATGTACTTAGATGTGTGTAGTATGTAATTCAAGAGAGAAAGTAGTAAAAGTAGTTTTGTAGGAGAAAGGAGTGAAAATGAATTGACGTTACTATCTATATAGGTAGGTACTAGCACTACTAAGGATGAATTGGTAGTAGTACTAGTGCAATAATACATGTACATCTCAAAGTTGAAGTGTAAGCACATTTCCGGCACATATGGCACACAAAGCAGATCTTTTTGATAGGCTAGTAGAGAAGGAAGCGAGTGAGAAGTGAGTTTAGCACAATGAAAGCCTAGTGGAGGAGGAAAAGTAAGTAGAAATAAAGTTCCGTACATATCGTTAAGTTCCTACGGTTGTATTTTGTATAGTAGGACGATTCAAGATTCAACTGCTTTATATTATAGCATACTAGGTTATCTGCTATATAATGTAAGTACTCCCGTCAGTTTTGTAGTATTGCTCTGCTCCCGGGCGAAAAACCCATACAATACATATGGACACTTATACTATAGTACCAAGTGCTAAATATGTACTATTTTTCTCCATGTAGTACATATTATGCATAGCATGTGGAGTTGTAAGCTATAGTTGTGCTCCAATGTCTTGAGAAGCTCATCTCTTAGTTTTCTGCATGCATACAATAAATTCAAACGTAAGTAACGTGCAAGTAAAGGAAAATAAAGTTTTTCACCAACGACTCGACCCAATTTAAGCAAACTTTTTCATCCTGAGTTTGTTTGCCCTTAAGGAAAGTTAGTTGAGTCGAGTTCAGTCAGTTCAATTTACCTCGAGTTAAGGAGAGAAGAAAGATGATTTTTCATAAACGGAGCATAGCTATATAAAAGGTGCCAGTAGACAAGCCATCAGGTTTCTGGAACTCTGAAGTGATGTACCCCATTCAAGGTAGTATACTATCTTATTTCAAATCTAGGTTTCATATGGGACTGAGATTGCAATAATATTATATGTATTACTGTTGCAGTGTAATAAGTTTCAGTTATATAGCATCAAGGACAGGAGCGAAGTAACTTACCTTGCATAAATAAAAAACGCCTGAATTTCGGTTGGATATTAAATCATATAATATATATCGCTGACGATGTGCTAGGTTGTTTAAGGAATGTGATAATATAAAATGATATGAGTGAGTGTGACGAAGAGATTTTCTTTTTCACCGTTCTGCTCTGCTGTAGATGTACCTACCCGTGTAATAATGTACTAGCTGACGATGTCATCCTGTTTTATGTTCAATGCTGATATGATATAAAATAGCGAGATAAGATGAATTCCTTTGCTTTTGGTTTTGCTTTAGTTTAGTGCGTAGGTTTGAAAGTTTATTTTGTATTATACGTCTGTGTAGGAGAGCAAGCAAGGACTGCATGCATGGCGTGGTAGCCGTGGCACGTGCAACGCTACGTGTCTCTTTCATATTATCATGGTTTTCGTATTTTGTCTGTGTGTGTCTTGTCTTGTCTACTTACATACATTGTGTGATTGTGATTTTTAGGATGGACTTTGGACTTGAAAAGACATTCTGGTATCAAAGCCGGGAGCTTTCTTTCGTTATTTTTTTCCGCCTTTCCTGAAGTTGAGATGAGCTGAGCCGTCGGGTAGACTCGACTGTACTTGCTACTTACAAACTCTTTTTTGAGCGAAACAAGCCATTCCCATCGATCTCATCACAACCGACAAATCCATTTTAGTAGAGAGTTGGGAAAACGATATTCAGTCGGTGGAATTCGAAAGAGGAATTTCCACTTGAATGGTAGTTGACAAAAATGTCTTAATTCTTAAACGAGTTCATGTTCAGGCCATATCGAAAATTCTTGGAAGAGACCTTTTCAAGGTTTTGGAAAACTTGGTACATACAATTGTAATAAAAGTTCTAAATGTTTTGTTGCCGGTGAAAGTGAATGGCGGTGAGTGAGTGAGTGGTACTCATACTCATCTCGATCCGATTTATCGGTTTTGGCTTTCATCCAGCAACTTTCTCCGGCTAAACTTTTCATCATGTCTCCTCAAGTCTCTGGGTCGGTGGGGGTGACTTGACTTGTCTTCGCTTTCTCCTATTCTTTCAATGAAAACTTGCATTAGCATCCCGTTCACCAAAGCTCACGTCAGTTCAGCATCCACACAAGGCCACTACACTAGAGACACACACAGTCACGGTGTAGTTAAGAGAGATCCTGAGCAAGGCAAGAGCCACCGGCTGATTGATAATTTTTTTTCTCCCGTAGTGCATGTAGCACTGTGTTGTCGTTGTGCTCTGTTCCATAGAATTCAGCTGCTAAAGATTGTTTTGTGTGTCGGGTGCAAGAAAGTCGTGGTAGTCGGTAGTCCTTGTTAAATCTGCGTCTTGTCTTGTATGCCTGTCTTATCTGTCTCTGTGTATGTGCCAGCCACCAATGTTTATAATATCATCCATCCACCTCCGTCTTGCTGGCAAGCCAAGGCGAGTCAAGCCACTCCTCACAATCAAAATCATCCTTTCTTTTATCCCCATAGTCTATATCTTTGCTACTGCAGAGATCTCTTGCCCTCTTTTTTCTATTTAGCAGTTGACACTCTTCCCTTCTCGTGTCCCCTCGCAGTCCGTCTATCAAATTCAAATAGCAACATACATGTAAAATCTCTTATCTACATAACAAAGTATATTATGTTGTGTCTTCCCTGAGTATATACTTAGATAAAAAGTTGGTTCCCTAACAAGAGGCTAGCAAAAGTCAGGAAAATGTGTTTATCTAATAAAAAATTTTATATACCGTATATTTGAGTTATGTATATGTTATGTACGTATATAATGATCATGATCTGGTACTACCTAGAAACTGCATACTAGAGTACCCCTGTTGTCTGTTGTACTAGTGTAAAGGAAAAACTGCCAGAGGAAATGGGAATGAATCTTGTCTCCCCACCTTTTCTATTACTTTGTGTAGCTTTTCTCTTCTTTTAAGGTTTAAGGTCCATTACTTCTTAAACGCCCAGGCTCCTCTTTCTAGTGTGAAATGTTGAAATATGCAGGAGGGAACCCTTTTGTGATAAAAAAGCTTTAAACACAAGAGTAGATCTTGAAAATGAAAGTAAAGAGATATATTGACCTAATATAAATAAGGAATGGTATAGTGAATGTAAGAGGGTGTGAAAAAGTCACATGCTCCCCCACTTACTACTGATTGATCGATGTAGATGATTGAAAAAAGTCTGTCATAAAGAGCAGACTACAGAAGATTTGGGCTTCTCTTTAGTTAAACAGCTAAGTGACATACAACTTGGTTTAGCTGTCGATGAGATTACCATGTCGGTACCTTTTCTTTTCTTCCCTTACACAATATGTAGTTCTTTTCCTTTTTGTACTGTCTAAGGAAGAGAAGGTGAAAATCCTTACATTATTGATATTAGTTACTTAGTGTTAGTTTTTAGTGTGCTCCTAAAAAGTCTGGTTTAGGTCCTTGACACAAGGAAATCAAATTGAAAGATAATCCATCATAGTCGTGTAAAAGCTCATTATTAAGTTGGAAAAAACTGACAAGAAAAATGTAGAGGTCTAGTGCACCGCGAAATGGTATCTGACATTTTACTCTCATGCCTCGTTGATTTTTATTTTAAGTGTAAGAAAGTTTGGAGAGAGAGAGAAGTGAGTTTAAAATTCACTCGGGTTTACGAAAGCCCCTTATTAGTCTTTAGAGATGAGTTTGGAGATGAACAAGGAAATGCAGAGTCACTGAGTAAGGGAAAGTTGCCTCTTGTCTGTGTAAGAGACAGTTATTGTTATGTGATGATATAATAACAGTAATAATGTTAATCTCTTGAAGTATTTCTATAACTCAGTCCAAGTACAATAAGTCGGATTAACAATAGAGTTTTGGAGAGCCGTGAGTTGAATTCTGATTCGAGGATACTTGTGAAGAGTTGTACTATGTAGTAATTGCAAATGAGATGGGATAAGTACATAAAATAGGTAGGACATTGCATAGGAAGGAAAAGGGATTTTCCTTTCCGCTTACTCTCCGTGTCTGTTTTAGACAGTTATCGTGTACTTTTCACAACCCGATTACTATTCTAATTTCTTGGAAAGTAAACGACGTACTTGTAGAGAACCCGGAGACAACGTGAAGAGGCTATTGAGCAAATCAGAACCACTACAGATACTTCTAACGAGATATTTACCATATCTAGTCCCTTAAACTAAATATATCAAAACTATATAACAAGTTCACTATAACAAATAATTATGCAGCTTTGGCTTTGCGTCCACTCAAGTAAACAAGGTTTCAATATACCAAGGGAAACTCAAGTTGGGAAGTTTTGAAACAGCATGTAGTAAACATATCCCTGCTGCAAATTGAAAGATGCCGAGTCAGTTTCTATTAAAATAGACTTGGCTTTCGTGTAAGATGAACATAATATTATTTGATCTTATTGTTAATGCTACTACAAGTAGTTGTGCTCTCCAACGTTTCTAAGAGTCTGTATAATGATAATGAGACATGACAGGAATCAGAGTTAAGAGTTAGTTATCAACGGATTAGGTATGATGGACTGATGAGTTTGCGCTGCAAATACAGAATCAAGAGGACTACTGAGTGTAGCTCTAGTTTGTTAGTATTCCTTTACTTTGCCAGATATTATTACCATATATTTCTGCATCTTGTGTTTGGTGTTTGTTCAAGTGTATACCCCACGGTACTGCCGTCCCAAATTGTATATAATTACGAAGTTTTGGTGTATTTGAATAGAGAGTGAAAGCAAATACTTTTTTCACTGTCATTGATTATTTAGGAAAGAAGGTTGGAGGTTTTAGAGTGCACCTTAATGCGATGCACTCCTAATTTTTAGAAACCACTGCTGATTTTGTACCAGTAGGAAAGGAAATTTTTGCTTTTACAGTTTGCATAAGTAGGCATAGGATAAAGAGAAAAGTTCAGGGTTTCAGGCTTGTTTGCCTGAAGTTGTTATGCAAATGTTTCTAATAGAAGAAAAAACAACGACAGACAATCTAACAAAGAACTTGCAGACTGTGCCATTAAGTATGCTAGCTAGGTAAACGGAGAGAATGATTTTGAGCATAGGAGGTTAAGTTTAGGATTATAAAGACTCTCCCTGATCAGAAAGTGTAACTAACTATAGATAACAATAGGACAGACTGAGATGTGAACTCATCTTTTGGTTTAGCTTTCCCGGAACTACAGACTAATAAGGATACCTAAAGATACCTTAGCATAAGCTGAGCCTGAACTGGAGCTAACTTTAGATTTCATGTCGTCAACGCAGATATTCTTCGGAGAAAAGTTTATGCATTAACGAAGTGAACTGAAGTGATGTGAAATGAAGAAAGGAAGGAAGAGAGACATGACTGAATGGAGATGAGTCGAAATGAGATGAGCAAAGTTGTTAACCAATGTTATGTTACATAGCTCAAAGCCAAAGCAATGGCTCCGTTTCACAGTAATCTACACTCGAGAATCAAATCGAATGTGAGGGATACATTAAAGAATAACCAACCACCAGTCTCTGACGTAACAGTATATGAATAAGAATATGAATATTTTACATGCATATACTATATAGCACACGTATATGCTGTTATAGTACTGAAGGTATGATAAAAGGACTAGTATTTCATTAAAATAATCCCCTGCTTTTGTTATACCACTTTACTGGCATTTTACAGTCATATGCAAAAGTGTAATATGTGTCAGTTTTCTTTTGCAACTATTTTGTCAAGTTTTTAATTCAATTCAGTAGTCATGCAGCAACTCTGATGGAATTCTCATTTTCCCAAACCTATGTTTCACTACTGCAGCATGAAAATGTGCAAATAAAGTTCAACGGGAATTTTAGTGGAAATAGTAAACAGTCTGCTAGAATTGGTAGAACGATCTTTATTTTAGTAAATGGTTTGTATGACTTAATGGAAAGTGAGAAGGAAGTGCAAGTTAAGATGATAGACATATGGGATAGGGAGTAGGATGAGAATGTAGTTGAAGTTTTACTTTGGCAGTGTTTCTACTTGTTATGAAGTTTCCAACCTGATTCCCCTTCATTATGTCGTTCACTTTTGGAGTTGACAGGCAGGATTGAATTGTGAATAATGCTTGTCCACAGTGAAAGCCCCTGCTGCTCTTTGTCATTGTCCGACTTTCTCCGAAATTCAATAGTGGAAAGCTTAGCAAGCGAAAGCTACGTAAGCCAAGCAAAGCAAAGCAACTCAATTGCAAGAGTCGAAAACGAAACTTTACGGATGAGAGAGTTGGACCCTCTCTTTCTCTCTGAATGTGACTGTAAATCTAAAGCAAAGAATAGATAACCCTAACGTAACCACCCCAGTTTAGAACAAAGTGGAAACCTATGTACGCGTGTAGAAACAATGAACTTGAACTAACAACTATATATATTGATAGCCCAGAATGTGTAAATGTCCCATCTACCTATTTATATACGACTAAATAACTACTGAATTTTCCTCCTCTTTATTGAATGAACACAACAGAACCAAAGAGATTTCCCATCAACTTGAGTAAAAAAAGTAGAAATGTGCAGACAGGTTAATGCCTGTTTATATCTGCGTACCTAAAGCTCGTATTAATGTGTAGCTTGTGTACCAGTTATATGCACCTCGTATACGTACTTTTCAAAGCAATAGTAAGCTTTCTTCACGCAATAAGTTCACTTCAGCTTTCTCCATTTTAACTTTTTCTATTAGAGCTGAGATCGTGGTAGTAATCAACGTTGATAAGTTGTAACTTGTTTTTGATTAGTTTGGGTTGCCTAGACCTAGAGACATATGTCGTAAAATAACTCCTTTTCACTTTCGTTGCATTTGGTCCTTAAGAGAAGTATGTAGTGCCTGTGCTGTACTACTTTACTTCAAATTGATTACTTCTTCTGATTATGACAAGGCTCGAGGATTTCGTTTTTACTTGTAATTTGTTCGTAGAGTAGACATGTTTTTCTACTGCGTAGTTTGAAATTCGTTTGCCAGAGCGAATTTACTTGTATGATGTGAGAGAGTATGTGTTAGTACACGTTGCTTACAGGTGCAGATGACCCTGGTTAAATGAAACTTCAAGAACTAAATTAACTTTTACATTTAAACGTGTACATAAAAATTCAAGAACAGATAATTAAATAATTTGTCATTAGTGGGGGGGCATTATTTTTTATATAAACTGTAAACATATTTTGCTATATGTTTATATGCAAAAGGAAAATTACCGTGGCTAAACATGGTAGCATGTAGACTATGTGTATATTAAGTAGAAGTTTGAAAGTTGCAGAGGTATACCGGATACCATATTCAGATTTCATTCAGTGACTTTGGCTATGATTTTTTCTGGAACATAATTTTGAAGTTTATATCATTTTATTATACTTTCTGTAGTTCCTATAATATATTCAAAATCTATTCACCTGACCTGCCAGACAAAGTTGCCCCAAAAAACAGTTCACGGCAAGATTGAAAGTAAGAGTGAAATGAAGCTTGAGAAAATATATGGCTGCGAATGCAAAAGTTTTTACCACACTGTGTACTAACAATAAGTAAGCGTGGTGAGTAAGTAGCTTTTTCTGTTTCAGGGACGGAGTGCAAGGAAAAGTTCACTCCACTGTCCCAACTTGGAACAAAGAAAAAGAACTTTGTCGAAAAGCCATTTTATTACTTCTTTTCAGTAGAGAAGGACTAATAAAGTGACTTTCATTGTAGTCTGTTCTTGTTATTAGAAATTTATCATTTCATGTTAAGTGAAATCTTTTGTTTTGTCCACATTGTAACTGAAATGCATACTGAAATGTGTAATTCAATGAGGTGAATAGTTAATTAAGGTATATTACGTGCAGACCTTTGTTAATATGCTTTGAAATTCTAGAAAAAGCCTGTGAGCGCTAACAGGCTTTCAGTTTGGTAAAATAATACAGTAGTACAAGTGAAGTGGTGAAAACAGTATTAAAAGTTGAAGACAAAGTTTCAATTTCAATTGTTTTTGTTCCTGCTTCCATCCTATTATAACTTGTGTTAGTAATGCAAAATGCACACATCCCCTTGGGGTAAATACGGAATCCATATTCATTTTCATCAGTTTTATAAAACTTCTTATGTAAAAGTTATGACATAGTAAGTATTTTATAGTAAGTAGAAACAACACTGTAATATTCATCCCTGTGATAATTATTAAGTGTCATTACATTTATTGTGCAGGAAGTTTTGCCAACTTCAAACTTAAAAACCCAAGCAAAAAATCCCAAAAATGTAACTACTAAGGATCTCTATTAAAATTTCTCTTGTGGTAACTTGTACCTGTATCTAATGTTATAAAAAAAACCACAGCATAGTTCTTTAATTTAAAGTTACTAATAAATAGACTGTAATATTAGTACATGATATGTCAACTCCCTTGTACTAAAATATGTGTGTACAATGTAGGAACTTCATCTTGACAGCATTTTTGCCTGATTTTAAGAGTACTTTTAATGTTTTGTTAGCGCACCAGAAAAGTGTTATCGTAAGTGTATAAATCAACTCCCTGCACAGCACAACCGTAGCCACCCTGAACTGGACCATACTCAACCGACTTGATTTAGTTCTGTTTCGATTGAAACCCGCATTGTTGTGTATGCTCACCGAAGTATACTTCATACATAGAAAGACTATTTTTCTATTTTCTCCTAAAGATTACATATATTATGGTATTATATTGAAGTCCATCTGCTCATGCAGCTAGTATATGTCCAACAGTGCACGCACTCACAAAGAGCAGCACACATCCGAGGGTTCTCCAAATAAAGTGACTCGTCTTACTTTATTTTTGCTTGTGTAAGTGCTTTAAGCTCTAATGTAATGTTCTCCTATTTCCTTTTCAGAGAAATTGGTTAGGGTGGCATGTTATAAGCATGGTGTTAAGGTTTTGTGTGTGGTGTAATGCAGTGCCCTCGGTCTGTCCGTGATTTTATTCTTTCCTAAGGTGTTATCTATAGATTCTCATACCAGGTGCCCCTTCTTACAGTATGGCAATAGTATATGAAGTAGTATCTGTATTTGAACATATAATGGAAACATAATATTACTAGTTGAATCCTAGCACACAAAGTGTGCTAGAAAATGTTGCAATCAGTAAATTTCTAGCGACTGCGCGTTGGCCCGAATTTCATAGACCGTTGATTGGACTCAGTAGTCTAGGCTTTGCTCATTAATTACAAAATATTACCCTTGCTCATTAGTTACAAAATATTACTCTTACTCATTAGTTACAAAATATTACGGACATATATACAAACATTTATTCAAGAATAGTGAAAGAATCCCATGCGCATGCCCCAGTTTATGTTTATGTAGAGTAAAGATGTACTAAATAGAACTTTCTCTCGACTAGATCGAACCAATACTTGGTTAATGCATCCCTTCTGTATAACTTGATTCATTCTTGTTCTGTTATTGTTTATTCTAGCGGTGAGTTGAGTGGGGAGAAGTTTGCTCTTGAGATTTATTTGGATGGGGACTCTTTGATGATGATATGTGATGTATTGTGGTGTGTGATGCGATGTAATCGTGAGACATCCATGAGCCCACCAATAATATCCATTACCGTTTTTTATGTAATTCAACAATAACATTACCATCCGGTATAAATAGAATTCGACTATAAAATAATTTCCTGATTCCTTACATTTTGACGTACATTATGGAAGCCAGCATTATGAAAATAAAATTATGATGAATCACATAAGGAAAACGTATTGCTACAATATTAAGTAATAATAGATTTGCCATTCATCTGTATGGATATACGGTTTTATTTTAGTTTTGATTGCTTACTACTAACCCAATAAATTATATTATTACAGCTTCGGTTTACTCTGTGTCTAGGCCTCTACTTACGACTTGCATTTGTATCTCTGTTAATTTTTAAGCTTAGGTAAATATTTGCTGAGCGTGAGGGGTATGGAAAGAATCGAGAAGTTGTTTTTAGCACGCCTCACCTTCTGGTGGCTCATTGTCTCCTAATAAATCATCATTTACCCAATCTGATGAAGAGGTAGTAAATGCTGTTTCATCCTTCTACTGTAGTCGTGATATTACATAATAAATAGTAGAGGTTTTCTAAAATATTGGGATTTACTCAGTAGCACAACAACTTTCGAGATCTGTAGCAAATACTGTGAAACACAGAAGACAAAATGATATAAAGTCTTCTGTTTTTAGATCATTCGATACACGTACTAAAGAATAAAGTCTGCTGAGCATCTAAAATCATGTCAGTTAGTTTGATTTATGGTCCTGCGTAAATCTCTAATCATATCCCCTGTATGTTATGGCATTGTAATCTTTCTCCTGACTTATTGTTCTATTGATTATTTTATTCGGTTTAATTTTTTTGTTTTAGCTTACTGATTAGACTTCTTTAATGAGACTACGCTACACGAAATGGATTAAATCTTCCTTATACCCTTTTGTAAATGCTGATGCTATGACACATCAATTTTATTAATGACCTTTAAAAGTATAGACAATAAATATGAAGAAATAAATTTTAATTAGCAGATTTGATTGAGTAAAAATGCATTGTTTATAAATGAAGATGAATCCATTGTAAAGGCGAACTATAGGTAAGAATTACTAAATTGTAAATCATATCAAAATTCAGCTGCAATCATTTTTTTATTTTATGCGGCAAGAGTAGTTGTCTCTGGGAGAGCAGTAGTGGTGACCGGTTCGTCTCTTTCTTTCTTAGGAGCAAGAGTAGTTGTTTCATTCTTGGATTTCTCTTCGGCGGCTTCTCTTTCCATTCGAGAATCAGCAGCGACAGTGGTTGTCTCTGGGAGAGCAGTGGTGCTGACTGGTTCATCTCTTTCTTTCTTAGGAGCAAGAGTAGTTGTTTCATTCTTGGATTTCTCTTCGGCGGCTTCTCTTTCCATTCGAGAATCAGCGGCGACAGTGGTTGTCTCTGGGAGAGCAGTGGTGCTGACTGGTTCATCTCTTTCTTTCTTAGGAGCAAGAGTAGTTGTTTCATTCTTGGATTTTTCTTCAGCAGCTTCTCTTTCCATTCGGGATTCAGCAGCGACAGTGGTTGTCTCTGGAAGAGCAGTAGTGGTGACCGGTTCGTCTCTTTCTTTCTTAGGGGCAAGAGTAGTCTCTGGGAGAGCAGTGGTGCTGACCGGTTCGTCTCTTTCTTTCTTAGGGGCAAGAGTAGTTGTTTCATTCTTGGATTTTTCTTCAGCAGCTTCTCTTTCCATTCGGGATTCAGCAGCGACGGTGGTTGTCTCTGGAAGAGCAGTGGTGCTGACCGGTTCGTCTCTTTCTTTCTTAGGGGCAAGAGTAGTCACTGGGATAACAGTGGTACTGACTGGTTCATCTCTTTCTTTCTTTGGAGCAAGAGTAGTTGTTTCATTCTTGGATTTCTCTTCGGCGGCTTCTCTTTCCATTCGGGATTCAGCAGCGACAGTGGTTGTCTCTGGGAGAGCAGTGGTGCTGACTGGTTCATCTCTTTCTTTCTTAGGGGCAAGAGTAGTTGTTTCATTCTTGGATTTTTCTTCAGCAGCTTCTCTTTCCATTCGGGATTCAGCAGCGACAGTGGTTGTCTCTGGGAGAGCAGTGGTGCTGACTGGTTCATCTCTTTCTTTCTTAGGGGCAAGAGTAGTTGTTTCATTCTTGGATTTCTCTTCAGCAGCTTCTCTTTCCATTCGGGATTCAGCAGCGACAGTGGTTGTCTCTGGAAGAGCAGTAGTGGTGACCGGTTCGTCTCTTTCTTTCTTAGGGGCAAGAGTAGTTGTTTCATTCTTGGATTTCTCTTCGGCGGCTTCTCTTTCCATTCGGGATTCAGCAGCGACAGTGGTTGTCTCTGGGAGAGCAGTGGTGCTGACTGGTTCATCTCTTTCTTTCTTAGGGGCAAGAGTAGTTGTTTCATTCTTGGATTTTTCTTCAGCAGCTTCTCTTTCCATTCGGGATTCAGCAGCGACAGTGGTTGTCTCTGGGAGAGCAGTGGTGCTGACCGGTTCGTCTCTTTCTTTCTTAGGGGCAAGAGTAGTTGTTTCATTCTTGGATTTTTCTTCAGCAGCTTCTCTTTCCATTCGGGATTCAGCAGCGACAGTGGTTGTCTCTGGAAGAGCAGTGGTGCTGACTGGTTCATCTCTTTCTTTCTTAGGGGCAAGAGTAGTTGTTTCATTCTTGGATTTTTCTTCAGCAGCTTCTCTTTCCATTCGGGATTCAGCAGCGACAGTGGTTGTCTCTGGGAGAGCAGTGGTGCTGACTGGTTCATCTCTTTCTTTCTTAGGAACAAGAGTAGTCACTGGGATAACAGTGGTACTGACCGGTTCATCTCTTTCTTTCTTAGGGGCAAGAGTAGTTGTTTCATTCTTGGATTTCTCTTCAGCAGCTTCTCTTTCCATTCGGGATTCAGCTGCGACAGTTGTTGTCTCTGGGAGAGCAGTAGTGGTGACCGGTTCATCTCGTTCTTTCTTAGGGGCAAGAGTAGTTGTCTCTGGGAGAGCAGTAGTGCTGATCGGTTCATCTCTTTCTTTCTTAGGGGCAAGAGTAGTTGTCATTGTTTCATTTTTATCAGCGACTTTGGTTTCTTCACGACGAATTAAGTGAACTAAAATGATGTCTTCATTCTTGACGGTGGTGGTTTCTTGAGCAGAGAGGTTAGCTGGAGAAACTGTGGTTCCCTCAGGAATACTTGTAGTCGGAGCAGAATACGTCAGGACGACACAGCTGCTTGCCAGGAGTACAGCTAAGAAGATCTGTTTTAAAAACCAATTAGTTGTATTACATAATTTAACGCTTGTGGTTCTGATTCAGAATAATGAATAATATTAGACTGTAAACCCAATGGATTTAGAAAGACACTGAAAAGGTTTTAATGAGTAATTTGGAAGTAGATAGCAAAGGTTAATACGAATACACGAATACATAATCGAATCAAATTAATAAATCTCTTATAGGGATTTATAAAGGTTTGAATTCTAGGTACATTGGTAATGCCACTGATATGGCGTAATTGGGTAAGCTTAATGTGAGGTAATGATCTTAATGGCTGAATGAATTAAGTACACAACATAAGCCAACAAGATGTTAGGGTTTATACTTCAGCGTCTATGTCCTAATGTATCTAAAGCTAAGCTGTTTCTATACCTGACCCTATGTAGACTATAAAGAGAACAATGGCTAACAGAGCCATCGTCGGGATTAAGTAAATTGTATGAATGACTCTCGGACAGTTCACTCGACAGATCCACTAATGAAATCAACGCTAAATAGGTAGTATTGGTAAACATTCAACTACGGTATATATTATAGTCTTGATCTTATTGCTTTTTCAGGGTATTTATACATAGCTGAAGTCGATAATAGATCTAGTGGTTCTAGTTTCGTGAAATAGTGACATGTAGTACAATACAAAATAGAGATGAAGTTAATATAAGTTATCTGACTTTCCCGAAAACCAATCAATAGTACATAGGAACGTTTGTGGTGAATATATAGCGGGTAGCTAGTGGGTTCGCATAGTTCAGTGCGCGAGGTCATTGAGCGAAAAACAGATTTTGTCTCTTCCCTTTTGAGTTGAATGTGGAAACAGTAAATTGAACTTAAGTAAGTGGAAGAGATGAAAGCAAACCCAAGAGGAGTGTGTATCTATCCAGAAGTAAATGTGAACGAGTGAGCCAAAGCCACCAACGCAACGCCACGCTACTGACAGTGCATGGCATTTTAACGTATTAAGTGAAGTGAATTAAATTAAGTTCAACTCATGGTAATGGAATGAATATGTGAATGCAATACAAACCTTCATTATGGAATTCGGTGGGTATTTTCAGAGTTCAGTGAGAGCTTCAACGATATTTAACAGATGACTTCCCTTGCTACCTCTCTCAATAGATCCACAGTGCTAATGAATCAAAGTTGGTCCAAATCCCGACTTTTATACAATACGATCTAATGATAAAATCTATTTCATTAAATGTGATTTGTACGTGGAAATGCCATTTCTTACTCTTAGGAAATGTGGCATGTCTTATCTGTTTTCCTGTCGCGACAAAGTTAATTACCAACTTAGTCGCTATTAACCAGTTCTACTATTGCTAATTGCCTTGTTTGATTATATACTCCTAGATTGCTCTAATTATCATATATTATTATAACGTCTGAAAATTCAATGCAATCCAATTATAATGCATTTACTTATTACTTTCAGCATTCATATCCATAGGATAAGCATGCATATAGGTTAGGGTAGGTTCTCCTCACTTTTAGCATAAATTACATGTTATTATGTTACTAATGTAGTATTAGTTTGTTTCTCATCTCGTTGATAATGCGTTTCTTGTGATCAATACATGCAAACTTTTGTAAATCACCTTCTTAGCGGATGCACATGTTAATTAGACATCAATAGTTACTACATACATGTGTCCTTGATTATGTCTCAGGGTTAGTTTACTGTTGTATTTCTAAATTGTGTACGTAATGTACTTATTGTAATGGGATATTTTCAGTGATTCACCACGTACTTATAAAGTGCCTACATTGTGTTATTGATTAGATATCTTGCAACTGAACGTTTATTGTTTTCTAGTTTATTAGTTGAACGAAGGTACGTTTCATGTGGACTGCTTTGTTGCTTAATATCATCACATCACATTAGGTACTCACGTTAAATGAGTCTCTGGAGTCCTCTTTCTTTGATCGTATGCTTAATGATAGGAGTTTCGACCTTCTACAATTACGGCAGAGGAATAGCACTACGGTGCCTGTATGGAAAATAGCCTCATCACACCACAACAACAATAAATAGTTAGTCAGGGCAGTTAAACACAGACGACATGGCAGCATCACGGCTAATATGTACCTAATTGTAAGCATTACATTATTTAGTCAGATGAATCTGTTCGGGAACAGGTACATTCTTCTGCGTTGTGCAAATCTGGAAAAAAATGTATTTGGTTGAGAGAGACAACTTTTGTGTTATTTTGAGCACAGACGGAGTAGAATAAAGAAAAGAGGTGAATCGAAGCAGAGAGGCAAACGCTCACTTAGCAGCTATCTTGTAAATCACTATTACGATTTTGCTCACACCGCACCAAACGACACACGTGGACATTGATGCTCATAGAGTCACAAAACAGTCAAAATGTGAGCTCTAGAACACTTTTTATGCTCGTTTAAATGGAGATCTGTGCTACTACTGTATTTTACTTTATCTACTTGTACTTACATAGATTGTTGCAGACATTGAGACATAAGCGACAAGTTTTGAGGCGAGTTTTCAGTGTAGAAACATCAGGGGAGATTATGAAGGAATGTTTTACTGGTACATAGAAGATTTGTTACTTTATTGTCATGTGATGCTGCGTTAACTCTAGATAGCTAGTGCAAGGGGAAAGTATTGTGAAAGTTTCGACTGCCGTTTATTCTACAGAGACTGAGGATGAGACAAGGGAAAGTGTATTTTGTGTGTGTATAGATATAGTACTAACTGTGAGTGTATTTATGTAGGTAGACTAGGGTAGCTACTGCATGTTTTATAATTTTGGTCTGTAGTAAAATGTAACAAGGGTATATTCATGCATTATAGAAAATATTCTCTGGGAAAGGTATGCAATATCTATGGGCCATAAGTGTGAACAATAG
Source organism: Tomocerus qinae (assembly GCA_020055645.1). Lineage (NCBI taxonomy): Eukaryota > Metazoa > Arthropoda > Collembola > Entomobryomorpha > Tomoceridae > Tomocerus > Tomocerus qinae. Next base: position 13,452,221 of record CM034547.1, on the reverse strand, counting down.
GCAATAAAATATTTCAAGCGACTCCCAATCGTAAAAGGAAGCGAAAAGAGACAACAGATCACAGTATTGTAGTGGAAGCAGTACACAAAGCACGTTTCTTTTGCTGGAACTGAAGGCAAAATGATAGTTTAGTATGTGGCTTGGAATTCCAGGGAGAAAGTCAAGTCCCGAGACTCTGTCCATAATCCTTTGCTTTCTGCTTACTTAGAAGTCGTTGCTGTTCCCTTTCTGACTACTAATATGCACTCTTGTATGGGAAATAACTATTGCGTCGCAAGTCGCAACTGAGGAAGCTATGTTATGTTGCTCAGTATTGTCCCTCCTGTTTTATTTAGCATTTGGCCTATGTATGCAGATATCTATTGCAATGTCTCTACCTACGTGAATATATATAGTAGTTAGTGTAGAGATGTCTTTATCTGGACGTATAAGTATAGAAGAGTTTACGGCATGTGTGTAAGAATTCAGAGGATATTATTATTCAAAGGGAAGAATCTCTAATTTTTGCACGTTGACTTGGCTATTTGAGTCGAGCCTAGGAAATTAGACATGGAAATGCAGTAGATTATTCCGTTTGGCATGGAATTTAAAGAGAGATGTTGTAGACAAAGACAGATAGAGGTTTTATGTAGTAAGAGGCATTTAAATAAAATTTAATGTGGTCTGGCATAGCAATCTGCTGTTTGTTTCTGGTTCTTTCGTAGGCAAAGCTAACGGGAGGCACGTAGTCTGAATAATAGCTACATACGTGCTACAGAACTATAGACTAGTACATTTGTGTGTGTAAAAGTAAGCGAAACACAAAAAAATACAATGGATGCCATTACTACTATAGAAGGGAGTAAGTAAACAAAAATGGGATAGTAAATACTCTAAGGGAAAGTATTCTGTATGTATTATAGTAGTGAATGCATGTAGGACTGTGTAAAGTAAATCAGAAAAGAGGAATAGGACAACGTCGGAGTATCCTGTGAGACAGATGAATGTAGGTAATATTTTGAGGTGGACAAGACATTTGATTACAAACTTGTGATTCATGCTTTGTTTCTTTTGTAGCAATTTCAAAAGAAGAGGACGAAGTGGCGAATAAATTCCGGTGTAATGGTTACTCAGAAGAATTCCTGGACCGAATCGAGCCCAACGGGAACATTCTCAGAGCCAAACAACACAGCAGCACATCCGATGCTCGTATTGGTAAGTACACAACCTAGTACCTACTATATTATATAATATACGGTTACGTAGAGCGAGGAGGGATATGTAGATAGAGAAGCTTAATAGAAGTGAGCACATGAGACGGGACGAAATGAGACAAGACAAGACAACAACTAGACAGACTCAGACAGACATTGGTAGGAACTGAAGAGACCTGAACACAACTAAAAATTCAATTTGCTCGCCACACCATTTACAACCTCACCAAAGGGACACTGAAATTTCCCCATTTGAAACACTTTTTTCATCCGTTTGCCTCTGCCTTACTCGTGAACGTTTACACTTACACGGACCAACCGCTCTGACATCCCATCTCCTATCCTATTTCTTCCACAATCACTCTATTCTACATACATTAACTAGCGGAATATCGCTCTGATCTGTTTTCATGTCTTTGCGAGGCTAAAAAATTCTGCGTGCCTATATAATGTTGTTTTCCTATCTTGTGCAAATGTTATTAGACTGTAGAAGAATAACATATTTTGCAATGTTAGCAAGAGCACTGTCAGTTTCGCACTTTTCTTGCTATTTTTACTGAAGCGATAGAGGAATTTAATTTGAAAGCTAATGCATAAATGAACTAATGGCCACTACTACTCTTACTTGCAAACTCTTGGGCACAGGACGTTCATATTAGGATTCTGTTGTAGTTACAGTTAGTTGACTTGACTATCGGAGTCGTTTTAGTTTGTATGTGTGTGTAGTGGTAATAGAGATAACGAAAAACTCAGTAGAGAAACCTAAGTCGAGTGAAAAGTCTGAGCTAGGCCATTCACTTTGACTTGAGTGAACTTTAGCTGAATAAATCATGTCATTGTGGAGAATGGAAGCAAATGGCTCTACTTATAACAAAAGAACCTATACAATCTTTCTTGTTCTTTAAACTTAATTCGTTGACGCTGTTTTTCTCTTGATGCCTTTTCTTCCGAATATTCCTACATTAAACATTCATAGCATCATCCTTCCATTCCTATCCTAGAGTTGAGTCAGACTCGCGAAAGTATTACTTAAGTGCCTTCCTTACAAAAAATTATTTGCTTTTACTTACGTTCGTTCGAGTTAAGTCAGCTTCATCCTGGATAAATACACTTGTGTATATATCTAGTGTATTATTATTTCCAGTCTACCTATATGTATTATGACCGTATACTTTGTACATTCAGTAGTTAAGCTAGTAATTTAGTTACTCCTATAAAGTTGTAGGTAGAAATAAAAGTTGTACTATTACTCTTTAATTATTTACAAATTCCATTTCAGTCATAGCTAAAGCTATTCTAATTTATCGGCGATTTGTGTTGTGTGATGTTTTACTGGAACTTTTAGCAAAAATGGTCGATATGATGGAATGGGTATTGCCATTATGAAGTTACTTTATGCGTAATATGATACGTTATAATAATATTAGGGCGGCCATTGAAAATACTTTAGAGTGGAAAACTTTTCGTCCGATGAGGGTTGTCTAGTGATGTACCTACATAGTTTATAGTTACCGATGAGTATGAGCTTAAGTTTGGGAGTAGAGTTACTTATAGGAGGACATCTACGAAGTCCTGTCGATTTGTCAGTATTCAGAAGTAGGAAGGAAGGAGGATCTTCCCGCATGTGCTGCCCGACGGAATACAATTTCAACAAGAGCACATATATTTCATTCCTGTCAAGTAAAGGAGATCATCTCATTGTAAAGCACTCTTTGTGACTTACACTTATGGTCTTCACTCTTCGGAATGGACAACTTTTACTATTATAATAATATTTAATAGATTCAGAAAGATAAATATATATACTTAGATGTTGATGCGTAATAGAAATTGCAAGTCAAGCAATCCTGCTCTAGTACGCTTACCGTACTGTACTCCGTTAGTGAAATGCTACCCTTTTCACCCTAAGTGCCACGTCTATTAACTTTTGCTTTCCTCCTGCAGACTTGGTCGAAAGTGTAGAGGTGCAACTGGATACTTCCTTAAAGTCACAATTTTTTAGGGGGAAGCTATACAAATATTATATTACCAAGTATCTTCAGTTCCTATCTAATGCCAGTGTTCTGAATCTGACACTAAATACAGTTTTTAATGCATGGAGTACTGAATACCTCTGTATCTTTTACTCTACTGTAATGCTAGAGGCATGTCTAATCCCATTACATTGCAGGAAAACTCCTCTCAGGAATTTAGTGATTCACTGTGCTAGATGAAAGAAATATTATCGAAATTAGGAAAGCATTATTTTGTTTACCTTTTCAACTTCTCTTCCTTATGATACTAAAACAATAAGAAAATTGTGAGTATAGTTTTTATTGAGCAGTGTAAATTGTTAAATTACCACTAGAAAAATAAAATGAAAGCATGAAATGTGTTACTCAAAGGATTGGTTGTTTATCTTTGATATAGCGTGTAGGACTAGTAAATAAGTTAGTAAATTTACATACATATTATACTCTAACAAAGAAAGTAGAGGAAGTCTGAGAATATTCATTTCTTTGTGTACTGTTAGGTGGTTCCTGAATATGGTTGCATCGCACATTGCACACATGTTTATTTACCCAAAAATAAGTACAAACAAATCCCTTGTTATCATGTGCTCATATGTTAGGCTGCAGCTTTGTTTAGATTTCCGGTTAAAGAAGTACCGGAGTTTAACAAACCAGTAAAGAGGGAAGGAGGATGCGGGTATCATCAGATAAAGTTCAGATGCAGCAGCATTTCAAAAATATAACTGCAGTTAAAAGGATGAGACAGCTCAAGAGTGAAACATGGTAATGGTAGGCAAGCACAACCGCATCTTGAGCTCTACAGTATTACATTTAAATACATATAATATACTTAGGTACTACGTGTACATACCGATTCTAATACCTGCTTCTTTCTACTCAATCCTCTCCCTTTTCTTACCGTGTTTGTTTTGGTAGTGCATATAGAGGAACTGTTTCCTCTTGACTAATATTTACCACTTAGCGTATTGTACAGTTCTATATATGTATACAATCCTTTCATATTAAATAGTGTATATTCTACGACCTGTCGTATCAAGTGTACTTACTACACACTTAGCTTTAAAAAGATATTTCAGAATGCCGGAATAAAAATTTCAGTGATAAAAATGGATTGTGTAGTATCTTTTGTAGTGCATAATATAGCTTAGCTGCTTTGAGGATTTTAAAAATGCAGCCCAGTGCAGTGCATAGAGACATTTACATACTTCTTGGACTCATATTTTCATATTTACGTCTGGGAATATTTGGACTAGTGTTATTTTGGTTTTCCTGCTGCTGTGCTCTGTATGCATATTTCTAGTCGTGGTAGCACTTTTAAATTGTGCATCACGTAGCACTCTGTTCTCATTCTCAGTCATAAAGTTTTGACGGAATGCTTTGTAAGAATAAACACAGCGTGACATGACATAACATAGGGCTGTAGGGCTGGAGGAAAAGATGCCGTCGCGATTATTGGCTTGTCGGTTTTTGACGTTCTGTTTTCATCATTAGTTGTATTGACTTGGGAAGTCAGCATTTATATATGAAAAATAAAAAAATACAGTGAAAGTATAAATGGATACCTTTGTCATCTTTTTCTTTAAGACCATTTTTAATATAAGATGCTTTCTTTGAACAAATTGTGGATGCCTTCGGTATACGATGAAAAGGTATAAGATAATGTTTATGTACAAACAAATAAGAGCTTGACTGGTTTCCTCTTGGCTTGGTTTATGCTATCTTATCTCAAACAGGTCCATTTTTCTATTTTTTATTCGCGCCCGAATAGGCTGTTACGGTTGAGAGAGCGAGAGAGATAGTTGATGTGAGACTTTAGTATAAATGCCCTGTCGTCTTTTTATGCAGCTTTAATTCAAGGCATGTGAAAAATTTGCCTTTCGGTGAAAGGTCATTACGACAAACATTAGGGAAGAAGGGAAGGGAGATGCATAGAAAGAGAAACTGTTTTTTCTCGGGATAAAATTGAACTCATTTTTCAAATGATGTTCTTTGAGGAGCAGAGAAGTAAAGAGCAGGCACAAATGTTAGTGTCTGAATATCAGAATATGATCGTCTTACAGATTTCGATTTTCCTGAAAGTAGATCTGAAATTGAAAGTTTTATTAATTTAGAAGAAAGCTAATCTTTGGCATATATTAGATTAAATGAAAGCATATTTTTGGTAAGTGCAGCTGTGGAAAAAGAAGCTTAGTATGTAAGAGAGTGAAGATGAGTTGGCTTTGAGATTACTACGTGCAACTGTATGTGAAAATCTATATGCAAATAGGTGAATTTACCCATGGAGGGTCGTTCACTCTTGAAAATTCATACTTTGTTTGGTAATTCGGGTGGTTAGGGAGGGAAAGGAGAGAAATGCCTTAATAGCTGCTATGCATTTTAGTTTCCATAAAGATGAGCTGTGGCGAAACATCCTTTGGCCTGGTCTGGCTTTTCTTTTAGCTCGTCATTCACATATAATGTGGGTTCCCTTGTTAGTTGACTTTATGTATTTTATATTACAGTGGGCCTGGTTGGCATGTATAGTAGGCTAAGTTGAGAACAAATTATTCTTTATGGAATGATTTACGATCGACCACTTAATTTATCACCTTCTTTGCTATTCAAGCCGACATTGCGATCATATTATATTCTGTGGTTTCCTTATGGTTAACTTTTCTCGTAGGCAGCAGCGAACTCCCTTTCATTTTCCTTCCGTGGATTGTGGATGATAGCCATTCAAAAGCTTTAATAGCGATAACTCTGTTCTCCATTCTTCTCTTTCTATTCAGAGTTAAGTTAAAATTGTTAGCAGTTCATACTTGGCTTACAAGAATGTTTCAGACATTTCTATAGAGCGTTTGTTTTCTCTGAGATATAGGCACTTTGCTCTTCCTTTGCCTTTATTCTTAGCTCGACTGCTAAAGATAAATCCACATCACATCTGTTTAAGAGTGTAAAATAAAGAAGTCCTGTTTCTATTTTGCTCTGCTCTGATCTCTCCCATCTCTTCCGTTTCCCCACAGAACAAACCTCAAGTTCAATGTTGTCTTTATTTTTACCCAGTAAATAACAGACGACTTTTAAGTTTTTGGTTGCACACTTCCCTGCCATTTGTTTACAAGCATTCGACAAGATTTTATGCATTGATCCTTCCAATGCAAAAAATCGAGAATTAATTATTAAGTCCCGAAAGAATTTGGTTATAAATGTAGACAAACGGCACAATAATAATAAACCCTGAATTCTAAATGTATTCATTCTCAGAACATCAGAACTATTCTTTCTAGCCATCCCAATGCTCAAAAGTAACCTCTCGCCTTTGTGAAGATTTTGCATGGATTTCAGAGTTATACTATCCGGGGAATCGGAATCATGACTTATTCTTTGTCTTTGCCGACACTGACTACTGCCTATAAATAATATTTTGAAATAATTGTCAAATATTTTGTTGTCTGACATTTTTGCATGTCACGGGAAAATTGCTGAATTTCTTGTTGCCAAAAATAAGGTTAAAGTGATTTCTATTTATACTTCTCAGATTAAACAATCATTTTCGTATGTAAATTGTACGTATCGCTTATGTTTCAGTGTGTAATCATATAGCTTCCTTGTATTGGTAAAAGTTTGTATATGTAGTTTCTATCTGCGGAAATGAGTCAAGCCTAAGTTTTGTTAGCATTTTTCTACAATCTGTATAAATGTACCAAACATGTGTACCTTGCTGCTATAACATATTATGAGTATAACTCACTGCCCACTGCTTTCATAGTTAATGGTTGTGCAAAGTAAAAGTATTTACAGATGGCTAAGATATAGTTAGATAGGTTAGGGATACAGACAGACAATGTTTGTTAAAATGCATTGCATGTAACTGTCAATGTAAAAATAAAAATAAGGTCCATAGACCAAGGCGACACACATTTTTGTCGAATAAGAACATAAACTGAGATAGAATGTAAGATAATGCCGAATATTAGCTTTTGAGCTTTTTATTTTCATCGTTTTAAGACGAAACAGTAATGGGAACACAAGTCGTTGACGCTCCCAAAGTCATTTTCTTTTCATTTCGACGAGAAACGGGGGAAGAAATGAAAGAAAACAATGAAGAAACATTGAGAAACGTAAACTAACAATAAGTGCAGCACTTTTCTTGCAGCATGTCTCTGAAGATAGTTTTGGCTGCAATCGCTACGGAATGGATGTTAGGAGTTATGGTTAGTGATGCACATTACTTACGGGTAGACAAGAAGAAACGACAGCTAGACGCATGTATCTCCACACACAACAAAGCGTGATGTGACAGCATCAGTTATCCAGCTTCTATTTATATTTGTATACAAACAGAAGATTTTGTACATCAGTCTTATATCATTAAGTTAGATCCTTCAGACTTGAATCAGACTGGAAGTTTGGCTAGTAAATGGTGAATAGTGAATGGAATCGCTTAGAATTTGTTAGTCGATGCAAGTACAAGATGAAAGTGATGTATAGAAACTGGTCACGTATCCTTGCATTGTTTTAAGTGAAGTCTGACATGAGGCGGAGGAAGTGAACCTGAGAAAAAAAAGAAATCAGCCCATAGGTTTGCGTTTGAAGTTAAAGATGATCTTCCTAATCAAGGGAGACATGGAATGATGTCGGTGGGAATTTCCTGGGTTTTACACTTATTTAGAGTGTAGTAGTGTAGGCAGACTCTGCTAAGACTTTGTGTCTACTCAGTACACTATACTGATTTTATATATAATTAAGGCAAAGTATTGACTGGTTGAGTCTATCAGAGCGACTCCTTAAGTCGTCGGCTATTCCTTAATATACCTACGTGACTACTTAACCTAACCTTTCGTTAAACTAATGCACGGCAACTATATATAAGTAATCACTATGTAAATTATAAATTTTGACGATGTATGTTCACCTCGTTGTAAGTAGTACAAGAATTGGCCAGTTGTCAGGAGGTTAGGAACAGATGGTCTCGATTGGATGAATATGAATTAATAATTTTTGCCTTGGAACTGTGCTTGTTTGTAATATGTTTTCATTTTACTGGAAACTTGAGACTTGTTCAGTTATTTATTAAAATCTTGGTGCTGTTATGATTAGAAGTTCAGAACCTATAGCTAGGGCATATTTTATAACTTCTCAAAAGGAAAGTTTGCACCTACATTTGATTGTATCATTACAACTATATCTTTTTCACTTTCTCGGGATTAACTTTTTAACATGCCGTCGAGTTTTAATATAGTTATATAGGTAAATAATACACAGGGTTTTTTAGTTGGATTTTTCTTTATGAAATCAGTATGAATAAGATCTTTGTAAAGTGTGTCCGTTAACATTTCAGAGCCTGAATTTGGCTCAGTGGCGTTGGAATGTTACAAATAATTCCAGGCTCCCAACACACACAAGTCACACAGTTCTCTGCACACAGCTCATTCCAATTCCACTTCTTTGCTCAAGAAGTAGCAAAGGAGTGGCATCAAACGGGATTTTGAGCGAACAATTTCAGCTGGCCGAGCCAAGTTTTGAAATGAAGCGAGATCGTATTCGATCTCCGTCTCTGCTCCTATCTGTTGTCCATCTGCCGTCTGTTGTCCATCTGTTGTCTGTTGACCGTCTGTTGTCCATCTGTTGACCGTCTATTGTCCATCTGTTGTCTGTTGACCGTCTATTGTCCATCTGTTGTCTGTTGACCGTCTATTGTCCATCTGTTGTCTGTTGACCGTCTATTGTCCATCTGTTGTCTGTTGACCATCTGCTGTCTGTTGTCCAACTGCTGTATGTTGACTATCTGCTGTCGGTTGACCATCTGCTCTCCAACTGGTGTCTGTTGACCACCTGCTGTCTGTTGTCCAACTGCTGTCAGTTGTCCAGTGCTGTCTGTTGTCCAACTGCTGTCTTCTTCATCACAGCTGGCATTGGTAATTCCGATTTAAACAATCACAAATGACACATTCGGTTGATTGTACTTGGGCAGAAAACCGAGTACAATAAACCGAATGTGTCATTTGGATTTTGTGCATTCTGTGTATTATATTCATGTATTGTATTTTGCAGTACTTCGCATATTTTATAGATTCCCCAGATGGGGGAATTTTAGCAACACTTTGCAATTTACTACAAAATACAATACACTATATGAATATTATACACAGGATGCACACAAAGATTATAACTTTGCAAGGTACAACAACGGAGTCATTTGTGAATGTTTGAATCGGTTTAAAATTATTAAAAGTAGAATGAATATGATTCCGTTGTTGTACCTTGCAACATTAATTTTTTGTGTGCATTCTGTGTATTATATTCATGTATTGTATTTTGTAGTACTGTTAGTCCCAGCTAGGAATGGTATTGCCCATTGCGGATTTGCACTTGGATATGCATTCTGATTGGGCGTAATTTTTTGAAATCCAGCCGGCTTATTGACTATTGCTACATCTGATATTTTATAGATTCCCCAGATGGGGGAATTTTAATAACACTTTGCAATTTACTACAAAATACAATACACTATATGAATATTATACACAGGATGCACACAAAGATTATAACTTTGCAAGGTACAACAACGGAGTCATTTGTGAATGTTTGAATCGGTTTAAAATTATTAAAAGTAGAATGAATATGATTCCGTTGTTGTACCTTGCAACATTAATTTTTTGTGTGCATTCTGTGTATTATATTCATGTATTGTATTTTGTAGTACTGTTAGTCCCAGCTAGGAATGGTAATGCCCATTGCGGATTTGCACTTGGATATGCATTTTGATTGGGCGTAATTTTTTGAAATCCAGCCGGCTTATTGACTATTGCTACATCTGATATTTTATAGATTCCCAAGATTGGGGAATTTTAGCAACACTTTGCAATTTACTACAAAATACAATACACTATATGAATATTATACACAGGATGCACACAAAGATTATAACTTTGCAAGGTACAACAACGGAGTCATTTGTGAATGTTTGAATCGGTTTAAAATTATTAAAAGTAGAATGAATATGATTTCGTTGTTGTACCTTGCAACATTAATTTTTTGTGTGCATTCCGTGTATTATATTCATGTATTGTATTTTGCAGTACTTCGCATATTTTATAGATTCCCCAGATGGGGGAATTTTAGCAACACTTTGCAATTTACTACAAAATACAATACACTATATGAATATTATACACAGGATGCACACAAAGATTATAACTTTGCAAGGTACAACAACGGAGTCATTTGTGAATGTTTGAATCGGTTTAAAATTATTAAAAGTAGAATGAATATGATTCCGTTGTTGTACCTTGCAACATTAATTTTTTGTGTGCATTCTGTGTATTATATTCATGTATTGTATTTTGTAGTACTGTTAGTCCCAGCTAGGAATGGTATTGCCCATTGCGGATTTGCACTTGGATATGCATTCTGATTGGGCGTAATTTTTTGAAATCCAGCCGGCTTATTGACTATTGCTACATCTGATATTTTATAGATTCCCCAGATGGGGGAATTTTAATAACACTTTGCAATTTACTACAAAATACAATACACTATATGAATATTATACACAGGATGCACACAAAGATTATAACTTTGCAAGGTACAACAACGGAGTCATTTGTGAATGTTTGAATCGGTTTAAAATTATTAAAAGTAGAATGAATATGATTCCGTTGTTGTACCTTGCAACATTAATTTTTTGTGTGCATTCTGTGTATTATATTCATGTATTGTATTTTGTAGTACTGTTAGTCCCAGCTAGGAATGGTAATGCCCATTGCGGATTTGCACTTGGATATGCATTTTGATTGGGCGTAATTTTTTGAAATCCAGCCGGCTTATTGACTATTGCTACATCTGATATTTTATAGATTCCCAAGATTGGGGAATTTTAGCAACACTTTGCAATTTACTACAAAATACAATACACTATATGAATATTATACACAGGATGCACACAAAGATTATAACTTTGCAAGGTACAACAACGGAGTCATTTGTGAATGTTTGAATCGGTTTAAAATTATTAAAAGTAGAATGAATATGATTTCGTTGTTGTACCTTGCAACATTAATTTTTTGTGTGCATTCCGTGTATTATATTCATGTATTGTATTTTGCAGTACTTCGCATATTTTATAGATTCCCCAGATGGGGGAATTTTAGCAACACTTTGCAATTTACTACAAAATACAATACACTATATGAATATTATACACAGGATGCACACAAAGATTATAACTTTGCAAGGTACAACAACGGAGTCATTTGTGAATGTTTGAATCGGTTTAAAATTATTAAAAGTAGAATGAATATGATTCCGTTGTTGTACCTTGCAACATTAATTTTTTGTGTGCATTCTGTGTATTATATTCATGTATTGTATTTTGTAGTACTGTTAGTCCCAGCTAGGAATGGTATTGCCCATTGCGGATTTGCACTTGGATATGCATTCTGATTGGGCGTAATTTTTTGAAATCCAGCCGGCTTATTGACTATTGCTACATCTGATATTTTATAGATTCCCCAGATGGGGGAATTTTAATAACACTTTGCAATTTACTACAAAATACAATACACTATATGAATATTATACACAGGATGCACACAAAGATTATAACTTTGCAAGGTACAACAACGGAGTCATTTGTGAATGTTTGAATCGGTTTAAAATTATTAAAAGTAGAATGAATATGATTCCGTTGTTGTACCTTGCAACATTAATTTTTTGTGTGCATTCTGTGTATTATATTCATGTATTGTATTTTGTAGTACTGTTAGTCCCAGCTAGGAATGGTAATGCCCATTGCGGATTTGCACTTGGATATGCATTTTGATTGGGCGTAATTTTTTGAAATCCAGCCGGCTTATTGACTATTGCTACATCTGATATTTTATAGATTCCCAAGATTGGGGAATTTTAGCAACACTTTGCAATTTACTACAAAATACAATACACTATATGAATATTATACACAGGATGCACACAAAGATTATAACTTTGCAAGGTACAACAACGGAGTCATTTGTGAATGTTTGAATCGGTTTAAAATTATTAAAAGTAGAATGAATATGATTTCGTTGTTGTACCTTGCAACATTAATTTTTTGTGTGCATTCCGTGTATTATATTCATGTATTGTATCTACTATACTATTTGAAAGTCGCATGTCCACGTATGTGTAGCCCGATGACTCATCGTATCGCTTGCTTTGCTTTCCTTTCACTCCGCTCACTCAGCCGAAGCTAAAGGTTCGGCGGAGCCTAAAGTGTTATGAGACCTCTATGCTAGACCCAATCTTATTTAGTCGAACATGAATACAACCAACACCTGACTATTTTCGGAGCACCATTTAAATTCCTCCGAATAAATTCGAGCACCTCCGAATAAATTCGAGCACCTCCGAATAAACTCGAGCACCTCCGAATAAACTCGAGCACCTCCGAATAAATTCGAGCACCTACGAATAAACTCGAGCACCTCCGAATAAATTCGAGCACCTCCGAATAAATTCGAGCACCTCCGAATAAATTCGAGCACCTCCGAATAAATTCGAGCACCTCCGAATAAATTCGAGCACCTCCAAACAAATTAGAGCACCTCCAAACAAATTAGAGCACCTCCGAATAAATTCGAGCACTTCCATACAAATTAGAGCACCTCCAAACAAATTAGAGCACCTAAGTTCCTAAGAATAAATTCGAGTTCCTACAAATAAATTCGAGTACCTACGAATAAATTCGAGTTCTTACGAATAAATTCGAGTTCCTAAGAATAAATTCGAGTTCCTCCGAATAAATTCGAGTTCCTCCGAATAAATTTGAGTTCTAAAATATATATCAGCGTTATTTTAGTCTTCCTAACGAGCTTATAGAGCCACTCAGTCTGTCCGTACTCACGATAATTTTCAAATGGAATTACTTATATTGACCAAATTTGGCAAAAACAATACCTATGGTTATTTCTATTGATTATTATTTGAATTATTTCTATTGATTATTATTTGACAATTATTTCTATTGATTATTATTTGACAATTATTTCTATTGATTATTATTTGACAATTATTTCTATTGATTATTATTTGACAATTATTTCTATTGATTATTATTTGACAATTATTTCTGTTGATTATTATTTGACAATTATTTCTATTGATTATTATTTGACAATTATTTCTATTGATTATTATTTGACAATTATTTCTATTGATTATTATTTGACAATTATTTCTATTGATTATTATTTGACAATTATTTCTATTGATTATTATTTGACAATTATTTCTATTGATTATTATTTGACAATTATTTCTATTGATTATTATTTGACAATTATTTCTATTGATTATTATTTGACAATTATTTCGATTGATTATTATTTGACAATTATTTCGATTGATTATTATTTGACAATTATTTCTATTGATTATTATTTGACAATTATTTCTATTGATTATTATTTGACAATTATTTCTATTGATTATTATTTGACAATCATTTCTATTGATTATTATTTGACAATTATTTCTATTGATTATTATTTGACAATTATTTCTATTGATTATTATTTGACAATTATTTCTATTGATTATTATTTGACAAATATTTCTATTGATTCTGGAATACATCCGTCCATTCCATTGCTTTTGAGATACCGCTCCCTTACTTTGACTTGATTTTGTTAGTCCAATTAGAAAATAGGCATTAAAAATTTAAATTGTCGCCTGAAAGTATTAAATATGTCACATTGGTTCTAACAAACTTAATATTTTATAACAAGCCATTCAAAAACGGAAATATAACTTACGTTCGAAATTATTATACACAGGGATTTCCGGACGGACAGACAAAAATAGTATTAGCATACAAGCATATATACTAATTTGAATAAAGCAAATAAAACTAGGAAGTTGTGGGATAAGAACGAAATTTATCTATTTCGGATTTATATTCAATTTAAACAGTCAAATATTATTAATCGAATTCCTATTCATTTTGATGGACACCCTACTTTGATTTCATTAAGATTTTTATAGTGAATAATAATCTACTTTGTCTTTATTTCGAATTTGATGGTCAATATTATTAATCTATTTTAATTTACTTTGATTTTTATAGTCAACAATAATAGTTTTCTGTTGATTTTATTAATTAATTTACTTTCAATTTCCATTCATTTTGATATTTTATATCAATCTATTTACAATTTCTTAGCACTATTCGACTTTCTCTTAATAATATTGATGTACTTTTACTTTGTATCCATATTGATAGTCAATATTAATCTATTTTTAATTTATTAGCACTTTTCGACTTCCTTCATTCTGCTACTTTATACGTACACTTTTCACTGCTTTTTCAACGAAATATTCGAATGAAATAGGTACAAATATTGAATTTAGAGAACGTGAAATTGCCCTGTCTATCTGTAGACACGAAAGAGGTGTGCGATCTTGCGTTGTTTAGTTATAGAAAAGGAGATTTAAACAAAGTCTGTGTCCCATAATTTTAAACCGGCCATTCATTTTACTTTGTCAAAACGAAAAGTTATCCCCAAGGGCGGGAGTAAATATATAGTTAAACGTATAGGAAAATTGCAAAATGACTAATGCACGGTGTGCAGAAGTTATTGAAGCCTAGACCTAAAACTTGATGGTCAAAATAGAAATGCGGCTGGTATTATTAACAAAAAATATATTTTTCAATTATCTAATTATCATCTAACCGCCATTCGAAATAAGCTAGATTCCTTTGTGTGAATTTATTCACATTGTTGTTACCGCCAGGGTTTATTGACGGGCTCGTTTTGTAGTACTTCGAATATTTTATAGATTCCCCAGATGGGGGAATTTTAGCAACACTTTACAATTTACTACAAAATACAATACACTATATGAATATAGTACACAGGATGCTCACAAAGATTATAACTTTGCAAGGTACAACAACGGAGTCATTTGTGAATGTTTGAATCGGTTTAAAATTATTAAAAGTAGAATGAATATGATTCCGTTGTTGTACCTTGCAACATTAATTTTTTGTGTGCATTCCGTGTATTATATTCATGTATTGTATTTTGTAGTACTTCGAATATTTTATAGATTCCCCAGATGGGGGAATTTTAGCAACACTTTACAATTTACTACAAAATACAATACACTATATGAATATTGTACACAGGATGCTCACAAAGATTATAACTTTGCAAGGTACAACAACGGAGTCATTTGTGAATGTTTGAATCGATTAAAAATTATTAAAAGTAGAATGAATATGATTCCGTTGTTGTACCTATCTTTCCTGTACAAACGATGTTAGTTTGGGGGGACAATAGCTCTAGATTCATTTTTTTCCCACATCTAGACTGGGTCAGTGGTGGGTACTTTTCCACAACAAAAGTTGTGGTATTTTGCTTAAAAGATTCTCTTTGGGTACTTTGAGTGTGGTCTATTACATCTAGACTGGGTGGGTACATTTCCACAATGAAAGTTGTGGTATAAGTTTTGTCAAAGACTTAGCATAAAATTGTAACCTTAAGGTTAAAATATAAATTTAGTTTTTAAATTTAAAACTAAATATTTAAATTTTTTGAATTTCCTTTTCTGAATATTCAAGCGCCCTGTTATTAACCCCGTCCGTAGGACGGGTAACCTTACTCGTACTTAAAATAATTTTAAAACCCATTTAAGTGTGTACGATAGTCCGTATAGTATATGTTTACGCTGCGTAGACTGTTTTGCATTGCAATGCCCGTATCTTTCTGTGTATTGTATCAGTTGCCTGCGAATCTTTATATATGTATCGGTCGGTGAGTCATATCCAGGGTTGCTTCAGTTCAGGGTTGCTCCCAATCAGTCGAATGATAATCTAAGTGGTTTTTGGTTTGCTGCTCGTCGATGTCTTTGACTTGACTTCTCGTCCTTGCTTTCCATTTTAGACGATAGCCAAGTAAGCATGTACAAGCAGAAGCTGGTTGACTCCAGGAAGGCACGGGCACGACCTTCATTTTCGTGTGGTACGTTATAGCACGCTATATAGTAGTTTTATGCATTAGGGAGTCGAATTTAGTTTGGTGCATTTTCCCCAAATTGAAATGGGGTTTCACTCAATGTCACAAAACTAAGCGTGCAATTAAGGTTGACACTTGAGGAGGAAATGGAAAAATTAAGACTGTGGGGAATGGGCACGAAGTGGAATCGGAATAGAAAATGAGAGAGGATGCAGTATGCAATTCTGTGAGCTGTTGTAGTGCATTATGGACAAATAGTTTTTCCTCATCTGTAGGGCCGTAGGCCAGACCAAGGGCAAATACTTTTCTCCGCATGTTTAAGGTTAGGGCTATTTGTAAAAGTTTTGTGAAATTCCTCCGTGTGTATCATGGCCATATTGAAGTGCTTTTGTGTACTTACTTGACATTAGTAAATAAATTGTGTAGGGTGATGTGGAAAAGTATTTTTGGGCTTTGGGAATGACTGAGACTTCCGCTAATGTAAGTAGAGTGGAATTATCTTAGGAGAGCCGCCAGAGTGTTAGCGCTAGTAAAGCAAACCATATTCTTAGAAAATAAAGCACCCTTGGTCATGCCATGCCACAAAAACCGAACTGACGCTTTTCATGTGTAACTTTCTTTTCCTTACGGTATAATATTACTTTACTGTGTTAGGGTACAACACAAGTCAGTGTGGTGTCATGATGTGTATTGCATACCTATGCTATCTGTTAAAGTAAATGCATCATGAATTTCTGAACAGTATTAGTTACAGGGTGTCTGAACGAATACGCATACATAAATCATTTAGGTTTCAGCTGCTATATAGATATTATTCTTTACTGCTGTGCAAATACATATACAATTGTATTTATATACACCTACTATACACATATTTTTGACGCTGACTGTCGTGTCTGTATGTACTTATTTCGGGTAGATAGGAATAAAGAGGGTGAATGAGTGGTGCGGAAGATAGTGAATAGTTAAATAGAAATCGGGGAGCATGTTATGTATGAATGGTGTCTGGTTTGATCTGGTCGAAAAGCAAAATGCAGAAGTTAAAGTAAAAGCAAAGTTACCCAAAGAATGGGATGAATGACTTGACAAAATGGAGCAAAAGCTGAAGTTGAGTGATTTGACTACGTAAGAATACTTTGTTATGAAGAAGTACTTTTTCCTTCCCTCGTACAGACACTCTAATGTATTCTATGGATGCTATATAAGGGTGTGGAATCCAATATATACGTTAAATTACAAGTTATAGTAAAAGGAATGGGGACGGGAGTAAAAGTTAGAAAGAGATGAGAAAAAGAAGGATGTCACACATTAAAGGGACGATTTCTCTGTAATTTCATTTCATACTTCCTCACTTACCATTTCACAGTCAACTTACTTGTGCTACTCAAGCTTCGTTCTACCATTTGCATGAAATAGAAATACTAGTCCTCAACTGCTCAGTACTCAGAACTTGGAAGTATTATAACTTAAATACCTAACGCTGTGCAGTCAGTCTCCTACATTTTAGTGGTTGATTGCGTCAAGAAATCATTTTCACTGTGGAACCAAATGAAACCAGAACAGAGGAATCCAAACCAAAGCACTTCTTTCTGGTCTATAGTGCCTTGCGGTCATTAACCAACTATCGTTCCAGGATTCTCAGTCTAATGGAACTCATTTTGTTCATTGCATAAGACTGCATTGACTGACAAGACAGCTCAAACGAGAGCTTAACGGCAATTCAAATGAGAAAAGATTCTCCCAAATGTTTTTCAAGAGTTGTTGTTCCTCTTGCCTTTATCGTTATCTTTGGCTTAAGCTGTTACACTTATTTGCATTTATGTTTTATTGTGTGCTTTACATACATTTAGGAGACTAGGACACCTATCTCATTACTTTTCATACTTGTTTGTAAGAACCGTAATTGCATCTTGAAACTACGTACTCAAACTTAAATGCATTCAATTCGTTTTGTGTAAACACAGTAATCTATGAATTTCTAAATTGGGATCATATTATGAATACATGTTTGTAAATAAAATGACACTGCCTCCAAGGCACATTACTGTCTACTGTGTATACAAGGTTATACTACAAATTAGGATTGGATCCATGGGTGAAAATGATTGCATTAGACATCTGATTTTAGTACACGCATTTTCGTAAGATGTGACCATCAGTTGCAGAGTAGCCCCTTTGGAACAATTACTAAAGGTCAATGTCGTATTTACTCAATAATTGGTGGTGGAAATAAATACTAGTGGTCGAAGTACTAATTTATGGATATAGAAATTAGCATAGACGAAAACTAGTATGATTAGATTAACTTTAGTATTTACTATCTAGTATATTAATATTCATCCATTGGGTTGAGCTGTACTAGTATTACTAGATAATGAGTACTACTATTACTAGTTTTCAATTATTTAAATAGTTAAAATTATTCTTTCCTGAACATTAATTTGTAGTCCACCATTTTACTAAGGGGAATGGCATAGCTTTTTAGGCTCTTGGGATAAGCACAAGGGAAACCTGTTATAATAACCATCTTTTGCATAAAATTTACATTTAGTCAAGTTAGAACTGTTCTCTGGGGAGGAAATTTTAATGTTTACTGATAATTCGTACAACACATATTTTTAGCAATGACAAGGGATCTCTCTTTCTCTGATTATTATGATTATTACTACGATACGACGTTTCATTTTGTACCACAGAATAGAAATCTGCTTAGTGTTTCTCTTGGGATGTTTTTCCATCGGCTAATGTTCTCTGTGTGCTCATACATTCGGTGAAATGTGCACTTCTATGTAGTATCCCTGTGGCCATGTCTTAAAATACTCACTAACGCACTCAGATTAAGTTGCGTGTACATCTTCCTTTGCCCCTGGCAGCTATGTATCTGTATTGTAAACTCTCAAGAAAAAGGAACTAACTATTTAATGAGCTCAACGTAACTGTAGTGTGCTGTAGACGCATGTATGAAGGACATACAAATGTGTCATGGCAAGCAAGCAAGGTTCTGACTCTGACAATGACTCAGAAAATCCATTTCATCTATTTATACAACTTAATGCATTACATTAGTTTACAGTTTATATATACATATGTATATTCCAGAGTTTGTGCTTTTGCCTTTTCGTGTTGTGCGTATGAAAGCGTAGTTTACCAAATATAGCTATTAGCTTATACTATATAGCTATTGGTATAATTCACTGAAAGAGCACTATATTACTGATACTCCTTTCCCCTATACAATTAAAACTACCTTGAGGCAAACATTTACAATTTCTGCGTGAATTGAATTTTAGTCTCTCTAGTTATTACTGCCATCGTTTGCTCCCTTCCTTCTTTTAAGTGCGTAGACATTACACTTGCACTGATTGTAAGTTTTAAGTAACGAAATTATACGCATGATGAATTCCACTCTGCAGCAGGCTTAGAATTAACTAATAAACGCCCAACTGATTATATGGATCCTGGTGATGTAATAAACCAACAAAATATTCAAAGCTTTCTCTACATTCCTTAATAAACATTCTCACTAATGAAATTTTTAAACTTGTGATGGTTCTTCCGACTCTACTTACTGTGGAATTACTTAATCAAATTAATATTGTGATGCAGTACAGTTTGTAAATTGTAATATATGGAAATATACTGAGAATGCTCATTTTACGCCTGCATCATTGTATGCAGTCAATTTAATAAGGAATTGTTGTGGCATAACTTTTGCTTATGTCTGAAACGCTGTAGGCTTGTTACATTATTATGATATATTTACTAATGTATATTCGCATTTAAAATGCGCGTTAGTGCGTAAATTATGTTTTGGCTCTGCTAATTCTGAATATACTCGATTCTAGGTTTTATGCATTATTGTGGAGCACATCTTGACAGTAGGTATATAGATAAATAGAATCTGTGCATAGATAAAAGATGAAACTGCAGAAGTAGTAATACCGAAAGATAATACTATTGTAATTCACGTAACTGAGAGATGGTTGTTATAGGGTAGTAGGAGTTAGGTGTTTTTACCTTTACTTATCGCATCAGAGCTGAGTATTTAAGTCTGGGCTTAGCTCATCTCTCTGCGTTTGATAGTTGTGGGAGAGGGAAGGTAGTAGTGATGTTACCCCTTCTACAACGTAACTTAGGTTTAGCTTGAGGTGAAAATGAAAATACGAGGTTGAGCCTTGAGCCAGTAGTAAAATATTCACGTCGCATTTCATCCCAAGCAAAACTCCATAGGAGAAAGCCGTGGAGGCAGTGAAGCCAATCCAAGCCACACCACGTCGTTATTAATGTGGTGTGGTGATTCAAAGAGCCATTATCGCCTTCAGTTCTCTCATGCTACGAGACAAGTGCAAGGCTGAGCGCCGCTTTTACTTTGTATCTTCTGTTCAATTTCAAATCCTCGTAGTCCGCTACTAAACTGCATTCTCGATAATATTATGAGCTCTAATGCTAATTTTAATTCTTTTTCCGCTCCCCTTTCTCGTCGATTTGTGGTTGCTTCGAATCGAACTTGCTATTATGTTCTACTGTTGTATTATGGAAGTAAGAAACTCGATCTCATCCAATCCGAGCCAATTCTCAATCAGCTTCCACCATTTCCGGCCTGGTTAACAATAAACTCTAGTATAAGCCAATGCCAAAGCTGTAATAGCAAGCACACTTTCATTACCAAAGCCGACTAAACCATCTAGATAAAGAAGAAAGCGTATTGTACTTTCATTTTAGATCATGCTACTTGTCTTTCCCTAATATAGTACCCATAGATTATTTTATAATACTTCCAACTACAGATACTAGATACGTTTATGTGCTTCCGATTAGTACTTATAGCAGTACATCCCCAGAATTCTAAAATGGAAATATATATCTTGTATAGACTCTAATAAGTGTAAGGCTAAAGATAATTCGACTATCCTGCCATAACTTTAGACCTTGGACCTCCTTTATTATTGGCCCTTTATAAAACTAGCATTCGTGTATTCACGTTCCACTACTTCGAGACTATAGATCGATTTGTTCATCGGCCATCACGTTTCCATTAGCACTAGGAACTACAATACAAGGTTCCATGAGATGATTAAAACATTTTGTTGCTATAGATGGTCATTAAGCGTCTTTCTGAGCATCGTTAACCATTTAGGATAGCCCCGCATAAAGTAGAAGAATGATTTGTATCCCTTCTTCATACTTCGTTTATAGTTAGTAGCATGATAATGAAGAGCTGTATTGTATCCAAACCGATTAGACAAGAATGTAATTAAAGATTGTGCTCTCAATTTATTGCACATTGCGTTTTCATATGTTCTTCGTGCATCTTTGTCTTTGCTTTGCTTTTACAGCTTGCGACATGCATTCTCAAATATTCAAACTTTAGTCTCAATAATTGGACATGCGGTATCTCTGCTTTGCTATAATTTAGTAATTAATCCTATTTTAATTTTAGGCAACATCTTTTTCATCCTCATCGATTCCTTTAAAATCCAATGAACTAAAGATGTTGTGTTAGTTTCTGCAGCATATCTACATCTAAATACATATCGAAGAGAAATTTTATTATTTAAGGGAAATATTTGTTAAAAGCTCTTGATTTCAATCATATTATAATGGTATTGCAATTTCTACTGCATGCTTACAGTAGAATTAACAGCACCTTATGACTACGTATATACTTACCAACTTTAGTACCATTATAAATGCAATACCTCTTACTTGAGAACTAATACCAAGTATTGAGTAAACCTACATATAGTTTTACTAGTAAGTAGTAATGGCCAATTTTATTGCAGTATGGAAACTTAAAATGAGGTCACAAGAGTGAGTCATGGAAAATGCATTAATATTTTGTAATAGGTCATTTAAAACTTAAATAAGCTGATTTACGAATATATAAAAGAGAAATGTTATATAAAGTACCTTTAGATTTGTGCAGACTGCAGGGAGATTCCTTGCAGTTCACTTTTCTTGCTCATTGACAGACGAAGGAAATGAAAATAGGAATAAAGTAACACGTAGTATCTGTAATCTGGTAAAGTAGCTACAAAACTAGAGGAAGAGTATAAAGTCTAAGCACTGAAAAGACAAGTATAAAATAGTAGAGGTAGAATTTGCTTTGGAGTAATGGGAGTAATAGCAGAGGCTGTCTGACGTGAAGACGAGCTTCTCTTCATAATGTGGCATCTGCAGGGGGTATTAATTCCATTTAGCAAATTTTGCAGTGGAGGATGGAAACCCAAGGGTGTTACGTTACGTACCTTTCCGTCTTACTCTTCTGTCTCTGTAATTTTCTATAGCGTTCCCTCAGCTTCCGAAATTCTTGCTTTCTCTACTGTGTAGACACAGAAAACTTCATATTATTACAGAAGTCTCGCTCTTTTGAATCCTAGGATGTATCCGTGTTGAAATTAGTATTCCAGTATAGAGAGCTATAGACGGTGCTTTGCAACTAATAATAGGATAGTGCTTTGCAATATGTGCTAGTGTTAACTAGGAGTATAAACAACATCTTTTATGGTTTCTGGTGTGAGGAGAAAGCTGAGAAGACTTTCTCCTTTCTGTTTGTCATTACATACATACGTAAGTAGCAGTTACGAGCCGTAGTTTTGGGCCTTTGCATTATTCTTATATCTTTGAGATGTCTATGACTACTTTTAAGTTTTAATGTACCTTGTTTGCTTAGACTACTCTGTTACACTATGTTGTGAACTGACGAGCAGTGCTCTTTATTTCATTAGTTATGGTGTGCTTTCTCTTGCCGTGTGAAGCTGTACTGAATAGATATTGTTTAGTCCTCAGCTGCTGTGGTGTGGTAGAGTATAAATGGAAAAAGTGAGGTTAATCACCAAAGTTGGATGTAGGCCATCCTACCCCGTTCTTCGTCTTATTAGCCTTTGAGCTAATTATGCCTCCTAGTTTTCCCAAACTTGATAATTAAGTTTTTTGCATCCACTACTTCTTCCTACTGCATATTTCATTGCCTTGTATGTGCAAGAAATATGAAAAACACGTTTTTATTGTAAGATTACGCTTACATATACCTCACTTTCGTAGCCATTGTATGCGGAAATTTATGGTGTGTTTAGTGACTTTAAATATGCTTTACACACTACACAGGCAAAAATAGATAGGTGGATGTATGCAAGCCAAGATTTATGATTAACTCGGCTGAATTAAAACCTACGTACAAAAGGCATCAAAAGTTTTTTTATGGTACCTACCGAACTAGAAATTTAGCAACCCGAGAACAAACTGCTAAAAAAGTTAATAATAATGACCTTGTATCTAACGATATTAGTTACGAAACTCTTTCGTGTTTCCTTCATTACTGGATCATGTTTTTCCAGAAAAACAAGGTTAAATAAATAGAAACATTGTCAAACACACTCTCTGAGAGTTAATTACTTTTAGGCCGACACGCCAAAACAGAGAAATTGATTATCAGCAAACTATCTTCCTTTCCTATTAACTTTTCAATGATTTCTAGGAAATTTGAAATAGAAGAGTTTACCGGGTAGAGTTATTGATGTTTTTACTTCTGCACCTAATCTCCGCTATTAGTTTACTAAATTAGTGTGTTAGTTAACACTCAGCGCGTGTTGTGTATAAGGATTGTATAATGAGTATATATGACTCACCTAAAGTCATCTACATTACATCCTGCTTTGTTGTATTCCATTCTCTTGCACTTTCAATAGACCTCGTTGTAACTGTCAAACTGAACAATGGGGTAATGAGACCAGTTAGTGTCCCAATATAAATAGACAATCTCATTCCATATGACTATAGAGACATCTTTTAGCACTGCATGTACATTTGTATACAGATATGCGCGTATCATCATCTTCATCACTGGTAGACTAGTAAATAGTATTCATTTAGATTTTGTTAGTATATAAGGAAAAGGGATCTCTCATTTGCTATTTGTATAATGTACACATGTATAGGTAGGTATAGCTTAATTGGAATCATTTGATCTAGTTTGTTTGTTGTTAGTTTAGTTAGACTTTCATTGTGATTGTGACTTATTTAGAGTGAGTGGGCATAGGTCTTGAATTCCTGGGAAAATGCAACGATAGCTCTCAATTATCCATTATATTCTAACAACGCCTGCTCATATTTCCTCATTAAAACTTTGTGCATTGAATATGAGCTGACAACTGTCATCACTTTCATCTCTCATTTTATGTCTTCAGATATAGAACACTGACGAAAAGTTTAAAAGTTGGATGCAAATGAGGTTGAATTAGAACTGCCTTTCAGCCAGTGGTGGCTTTAATTCTATGAGGGAAAGTAGATATATATCCATCTATTTGCCGGTTTTGTTAGTCAATGAAAGCACCCCATCCTGCTTAGATTTAAGCTTCTTTGCTGTACATTTTAAATTAGTCTTCCGTCCGTCCTACTTGCTGGCTAAGGTTTATTCATTCAATATTGATTAGACTGTTAAATTGTATCACCCGTTTCTTTTGCGTTTTGTGTGCGTAGTATATCATGTAATCTTTATTAATTTATATAGGGAGCTCTTAATCTTTATTTATACGCAGTCTATCTTCATTAAAAGTCATATAAATGTCTATGAATGCTTTATGTTCGCGACGATCACAGATTGAGTGACATTTTTATTGGCTTAGGGTCGGGGACGTTTATCAACCTTTATCAAGTATATATAGGAATCTGCTGAAAGGGTCTTCAATTAAATACAAAGGAATGAAAGGCAGTTAATGAGTTACTTTCTTTTAAAAAATTAAGTGAATGTCACAGTGTATGGGATGGTAGATGTTTTTTTTTCATTACTTAAGCATTTTAAGAGTTGGACTATATTGCTTTCAACAAAGTATTCAGGTCTGGTAATAAAATGTACAGATATATTCAGATTTTTTGTTAAGTGCTGAGACACACACAAGCTGCGGGGACGAAGAGTCTGCTAAAGTCATTAATGAACGAAATAGTTCTTTTGAAACTGAGAATCATAAAATAATATTCAAGGAACAGTTTTCTTGTAGCATTTACTATTGCTTTTGATGTGCACTTAGCCCTTTAGCATTAAATATCGTGTAAAAAACTGAGGAAAGTGTAATGGATATGTAATAAAATATTGTAATGCGCTATTTTATAACTTGTAACACATTTGGTTATAACATATAGATTAGGTAGAGTATCTTTTATTAGTTGTTGGGTACTAGAACTAATAGGAAGTAAAGGGTTGTGACTTTGATAGTAAAGTATTTTTTACTGCTTCTAAAGCGATGAACCTAGTTGTGTCGTGTTGATAAGGAAGCTACTTGCCCACGTGGATAATAGTAGTGATACTAATAGTGTTATTGGGGTTGAGTCAGAGTGCAAATCTCCGTTTAATACAGAGCAACTTCTTGAAAGTAGCCATTACTATAATAAGTAGGTATATTTTGCAAGAAACATTTATTACTTTGAAGTTTGTTAGAAGTTGGAATTGTTAGTTTTATTGTGCCAATGTTGTAGCTTTTGGAAATGTTGTAGGGTAATAATTGTCGTGTGAAGATTGCCTTTTAGTATCTTTGTGAGATGGTCTTTAGCCGGTTGGGTGGTAAGCATTCGGAAGAATTGGAAAGCATCATAGAAAAGTAAAGTAGGGTCTTGATTGTTTAGTAGCTGTAGTGGTTGACAGTAAAATACAGTTGGGAAACAAATAAAGTAGACCATTATAAACAACAACAAAGACTCTCTCATCGACTCTGCTGTAGGCAGTGGGCTGAACTGAAGAATCATTGACATTAGCAGACGGAAGAAAGAGTAGGGAATTGTGAAGTGCACTTATTACATGAGACAAGAAATAGAAGTATCTATAATGATGTGATGATGGTATTTGTTTCCAGATTGGCATCAAACGAATGGCTGTACAAATGAGGCAACAGTGACAAGGCAGCTGTCTGTGTCAAGTGATTCGAAACTGCTGGATGAACCAACATTAGTTGCGGAAGAAGTGTCGCAAGTGATCTTACGACAAAAGAGACCTCCACGACCCAAGTCGGAAGTTTTTCTATCCAAAGATCAGCGACGGTCCAAAAGATACTCGGCTTTTGGGGTAAGTTCCCTTTGAGTTTTTATAGTACTGTGTCTTCAAAAGCTTTTCTTTAATATCAGGTACTGTGTACACAATCGGCGGGAGACAAAAGACGTGAGGGAGGGGTAGTGTACGAAAAAGGCTTTATTTTTTCTATTTCCGTGTAAATCTTGAAGAAGGTCCTTTCCCTCTTAAAATCTAATCCACTTCTCAGTACATACAACTTTATAGTGTCTAAACATTATTCTAAGCGTTTACTATTCTAGTCAACGCCATTAGCCCCTCCATTTCTTTTCTACTGAATGAAACTCTTGTTTGTTCCTTTGAATTGGTAAAACTCAATACGGCTTACGATTACTAGGTAAAATGTTGCTGAACCTCTGACTTTCTGCAGATCAGTTTAGTTCATTTCAGTGTGTTAAGTCAAAGAAGGCTGAGAAAGAATGGAGATGGCCGAGAGGGGAGTTTAAAGACTCTTCTCTCTCTCTCTCTCTCCAGTTGACTTGACTTTAGTCGGGGAAAGTGCAGTTGTATTTCTATTTCTATTGCACTGCACTTGACTTGAGCTCCTGCAGATCAGATCAGAAGGATGTCGATGTTGATGGGTATGGTATTACTACCATTACTCTGACTACAACTACATGCACTACAACTACACACATGAGTATTACAATATTACTTTGCCTCACATCACAACAGTTCTACTTCTCCTCCTCCTCCTCAGAAAGGAATCTCATAAAACGGTTCGCAGCTCTCGCGGTCATTGACACGTTCTCTCCATTATCTACCTACTGCAACTATTTTGTATGTAGAAAACGAAAAAGAAAGGAAGACCAGAAGTCTCAAAGCTGACTACCCTGCTTTTCTTTCTCTATATAGTACTTTCATCCATCCGACACTCATTTTCTAGTCTGAATCCGAACTGAGCACAATTTGCTTTTTCTACAGTTTATTTGACTTTCTCCAACTTTCTCTTTGCCTACTCGCTTAATATTTGCAATCTTCTTTTGCCAGAGACAAATAAAACTTTTTTCTCTCTCGTTCCTTAGATATACATATGTAGTATTGTAATTTACAATACTACTCGCAATTCAATATTGTGTTTGGCTCGGTTTGTCTTTGATGAAAGTCGATAGACATTTACATTAGGGTCGTTTTGTATTGGAATTTGTAATTCAACGAAGTCCTCGCTGTATTAGAGCTAGGTTAAGCACATTGTTTGATGCCCAACAGAAATGTATACTTACAATATAGCATTGTCATTTCGTTTTGATTGCCACGATGCTTCGGGCTTTTTGCATTTGTAAGTTGTAGCCAAGTTCTGCCTCGTGTTTCTAGCTAAATTCTACAACCGTAGTCGTAGTAGTGTAGTTAGGTGAAGTACCTTCTGGGAGGTAAATATCTGGTTATTCTGTTGTTTCTCTGTCTCTTGTGCTGTAGGACAACTAATTACTCAAAGGTTCCATTAATAATCCCCAGTGAAGAATGAAAGAGAGCTAGAGGACTTGCTGCTCCCGGAACAAATGACGTTTCAGCTGTTTTTACGGGACATGCCCACGCCAGAGTTCTTGTTTTGTCACTGAGAACTCATTACATTTGTTACAGGTAAAGCAAAGCAATGCTTACAAATAAATAAAGCTATTCACTATAGGAAAGTGCTTGAGAATTTTACATAGAAATTGGAGATATACTGATGATACACACAGGAAGCCAAGAGGAGGAGAGGCAGACTTTTTGTAATTCTGTGACAGCACATCGATCCTAATGTACTCGATCTTTTGGTGGCTGCACAAAACTAATGAGTAGTGCAGAAAGACGGAATTGGGAGGTCAATTAGCCGTGAAGCTATACACAAAAACTCCTCGGCACCTAACACCGACCTTTAGTCAGCCAGCTAACAAAGTGAAATATCTATGCAATCGTTCATCATCATAACTATATAACTGTTTTCTCTTTTCAAATATGAGTATAGTTATACCTGTGTGGCTGTGTAGTGTATCTGTTTTAGGATATATATTAATATTTCTTGGATTATACTGATCCTGTCACTCCATGGGGACTATTTTCAAATCGAGGGGGACATGAAAATCGCTTCTCATTGGTGGATGAAATTTTTTATTGACCAATCAGAACGCAGCATTTCATTTCAAAATTTTATATGATTTTCAAAAAGCATTACCAAGGGAAATATTTATTGCAACATTTGACTTCTGAGATTTATCTTAATTACTTGCTATGTAAGGAGTAACTGTTGACTCAACTATTATTATGTTGAGTGTTGACACGCAAAATAGACAGTAGACACACTACATAGGGTTTAGGGTAGATTTTGTTACTATAAATCATCAATACTGCAAGTCACTGCATACTGCATAATGATTAGTCTCCCCAAGGAGTTAATAAGGAGAGCCAAGTAGAGAATTGCCCGTAAGGGATTTTGAAGATCTATAAGGGACATTTTGTTCCTAATTTTGTGTGAATATCTGGTTGCTATACTGTTGGAAACGTATTAAATTATTAGAGGATAGCAAGTGAGACATCAATGTTTATAGCAGCTTGATAAAGACAGGGGTAGGGGACGTTTTCCAAAATTTCCAGTGGATTATCTTACAATTATGTATTGTTACATCCGTAGAGTTAAGTACGCAATGTGGTAAGTATATAGCTTAAAATGGTGATAATAAAATTACATGCTAAAGTTTATAATGTCTCAGAAGTCAAATGTTGCAATAAATAATTCCCTTGGTAATGGTTTTTGAAAATCATATAAAATTTTGAAATGAAATGCTGCGTTCTGATTGGTCAATAAAAAATTTGATCCACCAATGAGAAGCGATTTTCATGTCCCCCTCGATTTGAAAATAGTCCCCATGGAGTGACAGGATCAGTACTCAGTAATAATAATATTTGTTGTACTATTTTGTGGATAAGTTTATCTTGTAATCAGGGTAGTTAGTAAGTTTGTAAAGATAACATCAAACGTTGTTCATCTCTTTTTTCTGAAATGTAGAACACTCCATTTGCATATGAATAGGCATAGTTTATTCTTTGCTTTGTGTAAGGATGTTGCACTCGGGACTCGGGAGCAAATTGTGGCTTTGCCCTGTGTATATAGGAATTTTATACTATAGATAATAAATATAGCTAGGTAAAGCTAGAGGTGTCTTTTTGTGTTAACCAACTACCGTCTGCTACTAGTAGTAAGTAGGTATGTACATACTAAACTGCATATTTTTGTTCTGTTTCTACTGATGCATCATTTCCTGTTGGGCTTATTGTCAGAAATCTATATGTATTACATACGTGTATTTATTTAGTAAGAAAGAAAAGAATACAGCTGCAACGTCATAAGTACCTAACATGAGTATGGAGCTTCATGGGTACTTTATTTTATAGGAATGTAACGGTTGGGTGGAGAACAATGTCATAAGTAGCGATAGTACCAGTAAGGAAGCAAACGGAGAGAATGTTAAACCTCAGATATCAGAAGAAGTAAACAGTATATATAGCAGTTTGCTATACTTCAACATTAAATGGATCATTTGTGCACCGATTTTTTTGAAAGCGAATTTAGTCCTTGGTGACATGCCTCATTTGTCGCACATGTTACACCCGAAAATTTTTATTAGTCTGCAAGGCATTGCTCTCTTCTCCCACCAGATTTACTTTTCTTCCTTCCTTTTTGGTTTTCCTTTCTCACACCACCAAATTATCATCACTTTGATG
Organism: Tomocerus qinae; assembly: GCA_020055645.1. Classification (NCBI taxonomy): domain Eukaryota; kingdom Metazoa; phylum Arthropoda; class Collembola; order Entomobryomorpha; family Tomoceridae; genus Tomocerus; species Tomocerus qinae. The sequence continues at coordinate 13,422,280 of CM034547.1, read as the reverse complement.
CATATGTCCTAGTCAAATTGATATAATAAGTACGACTAAATCCACAAAATATAGTAATACAATAGAATAAAATGAAATGTTTTAAAATCCAACATCAATAGCAGACTAATCTCTACATTATAATCCTAGAGTTGATAAAGCAATAACCTGTCTATAAATATATGTCTGTACGTGTGGTAGGGTAACCCCAAAATGCCCAAGCGCTTATGCAATGCATATTACATAAAACAATGAACTACACTTTAGGGTAATTATGGCATATCTGGAAATTAAACCAAAAAATTTTGACACGGAAGTTTTCGTAGTGGCACAGCACAACATCTTTGGTAGGAGACGAGAGTTGGCAGTTGAATTTAAAGCTTGTCCAAATTGAAGGATTATGAAAAAGTAGGTAAAAACAGCTCTTAAAACCAGCCAACAGTAACAGCACTCTTATAACTACGAGAAAAATGAATCTGGATACCGATTTTATCCGGTTTTATCCGGCTTTATCCGATTTTATCCGGTTTTATCCGATTTTATCCGGTTTTATCTGATTTTATCCGGTTTTATCCGATTTTATCCGTTTTTATCCGATCTTATAGGAACGTTTCACAGTGATCTGAATTTATCCGATATTATTAGAAGTTGTATGTAAAATGCTGTTTACCATTGGCGAAGTTTGTTGGTATTATATATAGTATTGTTATGCTTTGCATATAGGCGCTTTCAGTTTTTCAATTGCAATAAAAAGTAAAACTGATGTAAATTATACTTTGTTTTTATAAACACATTGCGTGATTGTTTGTAGATGAAATTAACAGTCGTAGTGTTATATAAATTTTCATCCATCCTTTCTGAATTTCATTCTATGTAGTATCATAGTCCTAAATTTCATCATTTTTGTTTACTGATTTGACTAGGACACATGTTGCTATACCTGTAGTGGAATAATACTTTGCAGCTTAGAGCATAGAACCTTCTGGTTATATACTCTGTATAATCCCTTTTTACATCAGTCTACGATGAGTGAAGCTATAGGTAAGTTTACTATTTGGATAGGGAGTTTATAAACATTGCTAGTGTTTATAAAAGAAGTGTGAAAGTGTGTATACAAACGAGCATGTGTGTGCGTGAGGTATTACTTTACATGTAGTAAGTGTGATGAGAAAAGTCAAAGGTCTTGTCCTTTTCATGTAAGGAATCGTAAATGGTACAAACCATTTTCTTCTTCGAGATTTCTTGTTACTCTGACGTAGATTTTTTGAGTCAGTTTAGTCAATGAATGAAATTAAGTGTCGTCACCAAATTGAGTTGACGTAATGCTAGAAGATTAAAGTCGTTGTAAGTTTGATCTGGAATGGTATACCTAAATAATGTTATAGAAATAATACGATTTTGGGATTCTAACTCTGACTTGGCCGTAATTTTTGTGGCTTCGTCCAACATTTACTTTCTCTATATCGATTATACTTATACTGGTAGCAAAATTTTTATAAAAGACCGATCAAAGCGGTAAGGTCGTTAACGAAGAGTGAGGAAACTAAAAGAATCACCCTCCGGCATTTAACGTTGATTGAGTGTTGCAATTGCAAACACTATAGCAATCCCTACAACATGTGTTTCACAAACGTCCTTTGAAATAAGAAACTTGGCAGAGTAGGGCAGGCAGATATAGATGCGCATTTAAGTACATAAATTTCTATGTACATAAGGTTCGTCCGCCTTACTGTCTTCTTATATAGCTAGAGCTAAATCTAATAAATGAGAACATCCAAAGAAAGTGGTGAAAGAAAAGCTGGGGATGTGTCATAAATGTTACATTATGATAGCCATTAAAAATTTGTGGAATGTCAGAGTGAGCCATTTAATCGAATACGGATTGTGGAAGGAAGGCAAGACAGCCATTTATTATTGTGTCGCTATGCTGCCCAGTAAAGTCGTCAATCATTTCATGAAATGCCTGCTTTCTCTTATATCTGTAACAAAGTAATTATATTGTCATTTATTTTTCTTTGCCTGTGGCTCTTTTTTACGTTTTATCTGGGTTCTGTTTTTCTATTTATTGTGTTTTGCAGCTTTGGACATTTTGTTTTTAAGAGCAATCAGTGATATAGAAATCAAAACAAAAGTCTGGGATGAGGAAAACTTTGATTTAACAGAATGCGCATGTACACGTCATAAATGTGTAAATTAATAAATGATGAGACGCTCGAGTCCTTCCTTCAAACGTCCAAGTGTCATTCGTAATTGATGATAGTAATTCATGCCCCTGATTTAAGTGGTGTATATGTGTTGAATTCCCATGCAGAAATATTGATTGATTGAGGTCTAGAAGTTTTTAACTGCAGAAAAAACTATTTATTTATTTAATATTGACAATGTGTCACTGTCCAATTGTACTGAAATGAGAATTTATATTGGGTTATAAATTGCTTCTGGAGTAGACCATTTTGAAAATTCCATCAATTCCATGTGAAAGAGGTTTTGATAGGGAATAAAGGAAGGAACATTAAGATTTTAGTTCTCCTTTATTTCTTTGTGAACTTCTTAGAAGTACCACTAGTGAGTTGCTGCAGGTTTTGTGAAATGAAAGGGATTGTTGTGTATTAAAATGGTAGATACGTATGGTGAAGAAAGGAAACATCTGTAGCTGTAGAAGAAGGATTCTAAAACTGAAATGAAACTAGACGGATGCTGGAGTGTGGTTAATGTCTGTCTGTCGTCAACGGCACTGTAGCCAACTAGCCAGCTAACATGGCAATCATGAAATGCCTCCATTATCACAAGGAAGTACAGAAATACCTACATGTTAGGAAAAGAAGCGTTACTTATCGGAGAAAGTCAGAAAGTCATTTGGGTGAAATGATAAGATTCCTATACTTGAGTTCATATAGTTCGTTATATGTTTCTGTAGTTGAACTGACTTTATATGATTCAGTTTCTGGTTGTGTTCTCCTGGAGTTCTGAAGCCTGCGTAAAGGTTTTGTAAAGGATATTAGTTTGGAGGCTGTAGGGAGTCTCGTAAAATTTGACTTGACTTAAGTGATAGCCCATCACTTTTGTCTTGGATCTACCTTGGCCCAGCTGTTGTTGGTTGGTTGTGCACGAGGAAGAATTGCCTGTGAAAATGGTCTCGGATTTGGTATCTTTCATATGGGAGTTGACATTCGAATCAGAGGAAAATCAAATCAGTTTTGTTACTATGCAAAAGAGGAGAGTCGTAAATGACATGCTCTTAAAATTCAATTTATGTATAAGCTGTGTATTTTATGCGGAGGCTCGTACGGAGAGTGCACGTGCTTTGCCTGTTGTCTCTATGTCAGTGTCTTACTTTTACGGTGTGTGGCAAAGTACTTTAGCTACTTTAGTCATCATAGCTCAAGGTACGCTGCTGTCTCTCAGTTTACTGTTTGTGTACATTAGGAAAGTTCATTTCTGTGTAGTTCTGCTCCGAGCTCATTTAAAAGAGTCGGCTCTCCAGGGACGCTAGCAATTCACTAGAAGAAAAAGGTAGTGCACGTAGATTGGTCGAAAGCGTAGTAGAAGATGTTTAAGCTTAAGCTTAGTTGTTCCTATATGCATAAGTACCTACTAACCTTCCTCCTGTGTACTTACCAAAACGAAAGATGACTATAGAGCTACTTTCTCTATTTAAGTATACATGTACACAAAAAGGGTTGTGACTCAAAATGACGTTTGCTCTCGGAGAAACAATGCAAGGACCTTATTTGGGTTTATAAATAAAGACGCAAGTGCACTCGGAGCGGTCGATGTGGTTTGACGTAATTCGATTTTAGGTACTCAATATGGAAAAAAAGTGGATGTGAAGGCGTAAGGCACGAAGGATATGGAAAGTCAAAGTCAAGGCAGTCATTGAGACTGAAGAGGATAATTATTTTTACCTAAGAAAGCTACGTTGGCTAGCAATATTGTTGCAATCTAAGATAATTAGATTTTGTTGTGTAGTTGGAGGATGTTAAGCTTATCTTGGTTGTTCAGAAAGACGGAATTGTAAACGATGACAAAGACAGAGAGTATGGTGAGAGTCTGAGGGATAAATTTGTTTGACTGTGGATAGTCTGGGAATTTATCGAGGAGATGAAGGGACTGAAGTAGTTTTGTTTATTTGGACTCATGTGTTGCAGGATTATGAATGAGGCAATTTGATGAGTTTTGGTGTTTGGTTTGGCTTTACAGTGCTGATTGTATGATCTTGTTCAGTGTTTAGATAGCAGTTAGGTGCAGGGTGCAATTTTGTAGTGATGCTTTTTTATTCCCAAGATGATGTGGGAAGAATGAAGGAAGAGAAAGGAAGAAAGTGTGTTGGAATGAATTGGGATGGAGGAAGGAGAAAGGGCGGAAGAGTCCCACTCTGATTTCTTTTGTTGTTCGGAGAACCAAGTCCGTTATATATATGAGTTTCGAGAGATAGTGATGTATAAAGTACTAGAAATAGTGGTAGAAAAGACTCATTTGGTCCAGATTTGTTCTATCTTGTGCTTGTGCATTACTCTTCCTCTTTGTTTGTGTCTCTCCTCTCGTTCACTTTCTCCATCTTCCTCTTCTAATATAGAATTGTCCCCTTTGAATAATTTATTTGTGTAACGTAACGTAGGAAGTAGAAGAAAAGTGTAGGAACTGCACTCCTACTCTCTCAGCTAAGTTACGTAGATAGCTCTACTCAGAACTATCTTGGAAAGGAAAACATTACTTAGGTTTTGGATCCTAGTGCTACGTAGTGGTGGTTCTAGGAAGGCATTGTAGGAAGGATGAAGATGTTTGTTCGTAAACGAGACTTTCCTCTGTTTGAATCACCAAAGAAAGAATCAGAAATCGATATTTATGCTATTGCTTTCTCTATCTTTAAGGGTTTGTGGGCTTAAGTTATTCTATTCTGTTTTTGTGTCCTCTCGACTTGTTTTAGCTTTGTTTGCGGAAAAAAAGCAGTCGGTGATCATGATCAGAGAAGGATGAAATGAAACAGAATTTGTTTCCATAACTCTTCTTTAGTTTATCAGTAGAGAGAAAGATTCCCGGATTTTGAATAGGGAATTACCTTTGTGAAGTTATGTGTGTAATGTATGTAGGAGTCAGGAGTGTGTGGTAATAGCAAAATAAAGTAGTGTAGTAGCAACTAGTAAACTCTCGTTTCGTTTCACGATCCAGTTTTCTATTCTCTTGTGCTGTTTTATCTTGTAATGTGACTTAGTTTTTCCTAGGTATTTCACTACAGGGTACTTTTCATTCTTTATGGTAAACAGAATCTCTCGTATTTGAAGAAGCATGTGTTTAGCTCTTTTGATTTGAGTATTATTGTGTTTACTCTAGCAGTATACCTACTACAAAGCAGAGTAACCGACTCAAAGAACTATTTTTGTCTACCCTGTGTTCGGCGCGGACTGAATGGAAAGTTCGTATATTTTATTTGATGTGATTGTGAAAAACCACAGGAAGTCTCTGTAGGGAAAATAGTTCTCTCGTAAATAATTTGCAATTCAGCTGGGTTCGATTTTCATCCTTCACATTTACTAGTTTTTCAAGCTATGGAGTGGAACTCTCTTACTCACTCACCGTGTGATGCTAGAAAACTCTGTCTCTTTCCAAAATCCAGGCTTTTTCTCTACCTTCTCGTGTATTTTTCACAGGTTATGCAACTGGATACTTTTACCACGTCAACTATAAAATGAAGAAATAGGATTTCATTCCTCAGATACGTTTATATTATATTATATTGTAAAAGGTTGGATGTTTTCTCCGTTCTTAACATTTTGAGGATTCACCCTGTTAGAATTGAAGCAAAGTAGATTCCTACTACCATTCTCTACTCTACTGTGCATTGAATCTTCTAAATGGGAATTCATTTTAAATTACATGGCTTCTTTTCTCGTTGGATTCACCTGCTTTCCTACTGAATACATAGATGAATCTCTTTTGTTTAGAAATTGCATTTGCCGTGCTTGCTCCACGTGCACCAAACTGTTATATAACATGTGAATGGAATCAAATAACCCTTTTAATTATACGAAAAATCATGATTAAATTTCCGAGTTTTCCTTTCCTCTCTTCATTACTTTCTCTTCCATTAGTCCGTTCTAACAGGAAATAAATCAAAAGTTATCAGAACTGCTATCTGGGAATTATTACATAAGTATATGCCATAGCCCTGAGTATATTAGGCAATGCAGTACCTAATCAACTTTTTCTTTGACATCCCAGATAGTTTTTTCCCTATACATGTAACGCAATCGCATTTTTTATGGTAATATTTTATATAGCCGATATAAATCTTGATAAACACAAGTCGCGAGAATGTTATGAATTATGGGATAGAATGACAGTTTTTCGTAAAGTGATTTGCATTGATTTTTTCTAGTTGTATAAACAGGGCGTAGTAAATATATCAGTGCCATATATACCTGTAAATATGTAGGAGGCAGTAGTAAGTTATCAACTTGTTTCTCAGAAAACAACTCTTCAGCTCAACTCACTCGCTTTATGATGCGGAAGGAAATAGTTTGCTCTTCTAAATGTGGAAAACTTTTTCAGAAGTGCTTTTATGAAATTTTATTTAATACATATAACAAAAGTATTACAATAAGCTACTAGCTAAAACTTTGTAATGCACTTCGTATACGTTGTAAAGGTACAAAAGTCTCCAGTGTATCTCTGTACTTATACATACAGATACGACACTTTTTTTGCCTCTAAGAGAAAAAGAGCTGAGTTCTACTAAATATCACGAACTAAAGAGTGTATTTATTTGAGTCACAGACAATGTCAATTGTTATCCTTAATGTTGACACAGTATTTCTTTTATTGTTGACAAGAAAGGAAGTCATCACAAGGCATGGCCGTGATATGACACATGACAGTGATTTGAGCAAACATTACTTAGAATCTCCAATCTTGCCTAAGAACCTAAGTACTAATTGTCGTGAATGAGCCAGTTAATGCAAGGCTTTGTAATTATTTGCTTTTAGTTCATTTATAGCCACATGGACGGAAATATACACTGAAGTCATGAGAAAATGAATACCTTTTTGTACGTATGTAGTTTTAAATAAGACCTAATGCTCTTTTATGGAGACAGAAGACTTTCTTGCATTGTATATTGTTGTATCTGCGTATGAAATGTGTTTAGGCGTTCATATTTTCTCATTGCACAAGTCAGTAACGGTCAGGAAGCGCGTTGCTATCTTTTGTGGCTCTTGTTAGTTTTCCTTTGTGTGTAGAGTCAACATCTCGACTTTATTCTTTTATGTTATGGAATGATACTTGGCCTAACTTTTTATCTCGAGCTTTACATCAGAAGATGAAGGGAGAAAGATGTTGTTATTGCTATCAAGCACTTTTCGCTTTGAGTTCTGAGAGGGGAACTTTCCCAAATACACCAAACCGAGAGAGCTTCCTAAGAAAATATTTTCAGTAAAACAGGCATTTTAGCAGAAACGTCAACTTTCTTTTTGTATTCTTAACTTTATGTAGAGCAGCCATTACGTTCCTTTTGAATTGGAGAAAGCAACTTATCCTTGAGACTTCTACTTTCTACATCTAAATATGATGAAGTGTGTTTTCTTCACATATTAAATTAAGATAGATATTTGAATTTCGTAAGAAAATATTTTTTTCTATTCATTTCACAGAAAATTTTCAATTTTATCTATGTTGTTGCACTTACAGGTACTAATATTAGATGTGTGCACAACGGATAAATTAATCGCTATCTAGGAGTATACCTAAAATGTACGCGAAACTGTTTTCATCATCACATTATCCATTATACAAACATTTCCAATGCAAAAATGCTTAGCATTTCTCCCGCATTCAACGTTTGCCGTTTACTATGTATTTTAGATCAAAGTTAACATAAATAAAATTTTGTATTTCGGTCGTAAACACCAGTGCAGTGTGAATCGAAAGATGAGAGTTTTCATGATCGCTGAAGTGTAAGCAGATGAGCTGAATTGAGCAGATGAGCACTATAGAAATCTTGAGCAATCTTGAGAGAGAAATGTTGACATCCCTTTGTTCCGCTATCATGATGGGTGTACATATATTAGTAGTCTGTCTATATATCTTTGGTACTTATATATCTGTGAGTGAGTTTCAATGTGACAGTTAAAGGTATATGTGCACAAAGAGACACGGAGAAAGAAGCGAGAGTATTGCAGTGAAAGTGTTCTATTCTCCTGGATCAATGAAGGAGAAAAATAAAGGAGGCGTCGACAGACGAGTGACAGCATTGTGTTTACTTCGTTAGACTTATCTCAAGCTTAGTTTTCATACAAGTCCGTTAGACTGTAGTGTTCGGTTGTGAATGTTCTATTTACGCACTTCACTTCTGGATACATTTGGTGGCTGAAATGTTATACTCTTGTAGTTCCTTCTTTTCCGAAAAAACTTTCTCCTAGATTCATTTTCTAATGTATCGTGAGATGATATGGTGTCTTTAACCTCAGAAGTATTAGTAATAAATGGTATAAGATTATTATAATGTGTATATAGAATGAGATACTTGGCTGTCAGAGTAAAAAGCAAGTACAGTCACTACACAATGGTAAAATATTTATGTGACGAAATGACGGCTTTCATTGCTCCGTTTCTTGCTGCTGTCTCTTTTGACTTCTGTTGACGCTAATCAATTTTTAACGAGCAACTGTAATGCATTAATATGTAATAAAAAGCAAGATATGAAAGAAGACGTCTCTGGAGACGAGAAGATGACTTGCAGATAGAAAAGTATAGCTTCAGCAGCGCATTAAAATGAATGTTGAACTTTATAAGTAGGCTGAGGGCACTGGAAGAAACTTAAGTATCTATCCATGTACCTTCATGTTTCATTTAGTACGGAATTTAATATGTACAGTTGAAAAGAGTAGGAGAAGAGATCTTAATGGGTAAAAAATGAGGAATGCTTGAAAACACATAAATTAGCAATTTCCGCTCGTCTGTAGCGGAAGGAAGTGAAATTATTGTAAATCGTAGCAGTTTTGCTGTAAGCGTATATTAATCTTAAGTCACGTTTAACTTTTGTAGCATTGCATTGTAGTATTTTGTTACATTGCATTCGACTCACATTTCAGAATACAAGTTCACCGTAGTATATAAACTACAAATATTAGTGAGCCATGCTCAGTTGATGTCGAAAACTCGTTTTATGTCTTGTGTGCTGCTACATAGTTACATTAAGTGTCTACTACAGACTATCTGAGTTGGTGTAGATGTACAGTGTACACGGAGTAGTCGACAGATTCTATGGTTTGTGTTTGGTTTCATGTTGATGTTGAGTAATGAAAAGAAAACAGGAGGTCGGCGTCTGCTTGCTCTAGATCTTGGATCAAGATAGTACTGTTCCTATGAACTACATATACTACTGGAGCAAAAGCAATATGTTTTCCTCATAAAATGGCTACGGACACTTTGGTAAATATATCGATATCATTTTGCAGCCTTATGCGAGGAACTATGAGTATACATGTGGAAGGGAAAAGCATTATTATTTAGTAGAGGTACTGATGTTGATGTACCTTGAGCTGAGGTATTTGCGTTGTGTTACCGAGCGGAAGGATACGGTTTGAGGCATGAGTGTGAATTCTGAAAGGAATAACTACAGAATTCCATTGTGCGATACGGCCATACTATACATGCTATGTGTTAAATCAACTTCGTATTTGCTATATAGCAAAAGGGTGTTTTCTACCATAAGACGGATATAGGTAATCGACCTGGATTGGATTCAGATATGACTACAGAGGAATTTAATGTGCATTCCTGAAAGATGTATTCCATATAGGAATGTATAGAGGTGATATTATACATTTATATTTGATATCTCAGTATTTCTACTGGAAATGTAGGTGAAAGCGAAGGGGATCGGATGTTGTGTGATGAAAGTATTCCGTTAAATCTTATGAGCAAATGTTAGTTCTTCGTCTTTGAAAATATTCATCTGTCCACACGTCAGGAAGGTTGTTGTGTTTCTTCTCGTGTATCGATTAGTTGATTTAGTGTCTCATTTAAACGAAGTTAGAGGAAATCTTTCACTCTTGAGCAAACTGTCGCTTTTCCCTGAAATTCTTAAATGGGTGTCATCTTGAGACGAAACCTATCGTATGTATGTGTCTTCTAGTCTGGTTGTGGGATGTATATTATGTAGGCAAACGACGTCAGCTGAAGGAGGACAAATCCTTTTAGTCTACTTTACAAAGAGATGAAAATCATTCTTGGGATGCGCTCGGGTGCAAATAAGCAGCACTATAGAGAGAACAAGACGAATTAGACGAGGAAAGCATGGTATGCGAAATGTAGGAGGACGAGCCAAGGAAAACACAGCAGACCAGGCGGTACTGATGTGATTTTATTTTTTAGAGTGCTTCCTACTACGCTGTAATCTGCCTCTTTGTACGTCATTACATTACATTTCCCTCTTTTGTAATATATAAGACATTGTGTGTAGAAATTGCTGTCCTATATTTATTCTCCTATTATTACTGTGTCTACACCACTGGGGTATAGTAAATACTCTTGTCCTAGTTTAACTTTGTTTGAGAATTTCCTTACATATGACGCTACGTTATGTTGGTCGTTGGATTTTGGTTAGATTTGCTTTCATTTGGTTTGTCTAATGTAATGGAGAAAGTAATAAGATGTGTTGAGTTGAAAGTATTTCATTCCGCATCGGTGACTGTACACAGTGTAAGTCTCGAGGCTAAATAGACTTGTTTTATGTCGGTACCTACTCCAGACATGTATATGTACGTATTTACTCTGTATTCCATTGTCTAAGCCGAAATTAAACTAAAGAAGGGAAGGTAATAAGTTGTGGGGATGCTAACCTAAGGTTGAGTGACCCAATTTCATCTTCTTCTTTGTGGATTTCAGGGGGACTCGCCATTTGGAAAATCCGAAGCTTATGTCAAGTTAGAACAACTCGGAGAAGGATCTTATGCCACCGTCTTCAAAGGATATAGCAAGTAAGTTACACTCTTTTCATTATCCTCTCTAGTTCTAACTGGTTACAAATGCCGCTCTTGTGTATCTACACTATTACTAAGAAATTCACCTACATAAGGGTCTTAGTACTCAATTCGCTATGGTATAGCACCACACTACAAAGAACGGAAAATTAAATTAGTGCTAAGAGAAAGCGGTGAACGTAAGCTCTTTATTTTCCTTACAACTTTCCTCTGAAGATTTTTAGGCTATATTGTCAAGAGGCTTTGATTTATTATCAGGGAAATTTAAAGATCGTTTACACACTATTTTTCACAGAATTACTTCCACTCTTGTTAATGAATTATATGAATGGGACTTATAATATGCAGTCGAGTTAATTCCAGAGACGTTTGTGATTGAAAGATGGCTTTAGACTCTTTATTCCACTTATAAAGTTATCCAATTAAAGTAGAATTAATTGATTCTTAAGCATCATGCTAGACAAGGCAAGTCCGTGTAAGCAGATGTGCTCGATCCTGTTGCTAACACCCGCCCATTGGAAATTAAATTCTATCATTACTGCATTAATACTAATGCAGAGAAAGTAATCTATAATAACATAATGTATTATTGCCTTCAAGGGTCAGGTAAATAAGAAACGGAACTCTGTGTATCTATAAATGTAGCTATAAATAATACAGGAGAAAGTATGTCTGCTTAGATAATACGCACATCCAAAATCTGCAACGGAGATGCATATTATTTCATGCTAGTAGACATAAGGATCAAGAAAGCCATGACATTATTATTATAGAGTGTTTCAACTAAGGATGTAATTAAATTGCAGGGCTAGAGTCCTGAACTTATGTATTATATGTACAGAATAGCAAATGAGAAAGGAGCTGGGTTCGAATCAAATCAAATGAGATGAGATGAAACAGCTAGGCGGTACTTTCTCTTCCATTGCTAATCCTAATGAATCCTTTCTATTTCAATACTGCAGCTTATTCTTCTCTTTTAATGTAGAATGAGATGGAGTTTATCGCTTAGGAGAGGAAAAGGAACTCTAGTCGCAGTTAGCAACGTATCTATAGTTGAAAGCGTATTTGGCTTGTCTTCTTTTCATTTGGCTTTAGTTAAGCCGTGATGGAATTATGGCGAACAAGCAGTCCTTTAATTTTGTATTAAACAAAGTAGCGCTAACAAACAGGAGCACTAAAATATCAGCTCTGTAAATACATACACATAGGCAATCTGTGAAAATTGGAATAACAACTTGTTTGTAGGTTTACAAACAAATACTCTACTCGTCTGAAGATTTTATTCCGCTCCAGTGTCTCTATAAATAGTGCCCCCATCTCTTTCAAGGTTACAATCTAGTGAAATAATAATATGTAAAAGGGGGAAATAAAATGCGATACGATTGGAAGTTAGAAGACTAGGGTTGATTTCTATTTGCATAGATAGCGATGCAGATACCTAAAGAACGTTTGAAATGTCTTTACTGTCTATACATAGTAATTAATGGATGTATAGAACGTGGCTTATTGTACTACTGCTTTACATCTACGTGGCATCTTACCATTTGATGAGGACGAAATTGAATTTTGTATGTACAACAAAGAGCATAACTAACTACTTATGGTATTCTGCATAATCTGGATTACAGGATTTGACTGAAGCAATTCGTGAAATGAAAATGTGATTTGAGTGGAGTGAACGGAAAATGATAACGACCTTTGACACTTGATTAAGCTAATGTAGATATTTAAATGTGTATATTGTTCCATGTAGAAAAGGATGTTACAAGTAAACATATTTAGTCCTCCTATCTAGCAGAGGATGTCGATGCGTGTTGTGAATCATTTAGGGAATTGCTATCTGATGTTATGCCACTACATAATACCCGTGTCCTTTTAGCAATTGGATTTTCTCCGTCGCACCAGCATCTTCTCTCATCTTCATCGAGTAAATGCCAGACTTGTGTTGGCGAGTGTAACTTGCGTGGGTATTCTGTCGTATATATCCGTGTGTAGGATCCCATCCAATATTCATGTACTGAGTTTGACTTCTTTTCTCACCATATCATGCATACTAAATTAGAGTTCCCCTTACTGCTAATGGCTTTTTGAATGACTCTTCTGTCTACTCGTTGATCACTTATACTGATATGTTCCGTTTTATGCTTTCTCTTGTAACAAGTTTTAATGTAATGTTTGTTGAGCCTGTATTTACTTAGTAAAATAATTTGCAAATCTATTTACATAGTGCATAAAGTATGAAAACAGTATACCTTACACTTTAGAAAACATGTTTTTATGTTGCGACTTACATCGTAATATTAAATAAAACATGTGTTATGTTAGGATTTATTTATTCTGTGTCCATAAGTAGACAAGGAAAAGTTTTGAGAGCACGAAAGTAGTTGTACGTATCCCATGCTGAGTTGGATATTTTAAAGAATTTTCTTGTCATATTTAAGTTACAAAATACCTGTGTTGTAAAAATTGATAAATATGTCGTTTGGAAATTTTTGCGCTAGGAGAAAACGGTAACAAGATGGTTTAGGAAGTCAAGCCCCTTGCAGAACAAAATAAAGTCAACCGAAAGAAAAACGGAGGCTGAGCTTAAGTAACCTTAAGCTGGCATTTTCTATTTAGAAGAAGTAGACAAGACATAACAGAAGTTGAAGAGTCAGAGTGTGTGCTTTTGTCCGACTGAGTTAACTGTATTACAACAAATAGATAGGTATATCTTGGATTGAGGTTTATTGTGCTATAGTAATGTTGATGTTGTGACTTGTGAGTGACTTGTGTTGAAATCAAGTGCAATTCATACAAGCAATGGAGATTCACATCGATTTTCTGCCGTGCGGTCGGGTCGTCGTCGTTTACGGTCCACGTGATCATAATACCCGCACTACTCTTGCACACACACACACGTTGTACATATCTGTAGATATGTATACAGATGTATTTATGTAGGTATGTATGGAAAGAGCATGAGAAACTTTTCCAGACTCAGACTGAGGGATCCTCATCCTCCTCCACCTTCTTTCGTCTCTTGTGACCCGCGACTCAGACTTCCCAGTCGTCCCCCTCCTTCCTCTGTCTTTCTTTTTCTCACAATCAGTGTACTTATACACATACTTTGTATTTAGAGAGAAATTCAGTGGAAGAGTTCCTACTTCCTATACTATGTTACTGCATCCGTGTATAATGCAATGCACTGCAATGTGGCCTTTAGACTTCTAATATGGACCGTCGTGTAGGATTCGTAATCAAGGCTTTTGTCTAGCCATACTGATGGTGAAGATTGCAAAACGGTCGTTTTATGAGTCTCTTGTAATTGCTCACAATTGATAATAATCGTCACTAATGTCACCTTTTCAATTGGAACATAGTACGTTCTCATTAAAAGCTTATGGGTTATATTACAGATATTACTTTTCAAGTGTTCCGCAGAAAAATAGAAGCTTAGTCCAAAAAATAACATGAGTCAGACAAAGAAAGAGAAAACAGACGTTTTTTTCCCAACTGGAAGAATGGTTGGTTGCATTTTATTTATTATTTTATTCTAGTGGGTACATGTTATGCATGAGATGCTTTGGTATTGTAGCCACCAGTGTGTATCATTTATGGGATCTGTTTGATGCATCAGTATGTGCAATTGAATCTGTGACTTTTCATGGGTTTTTTATAGCCATCGTTAAAAGTTGGGTTAGGACATCACAGAGCGGTATTAGCTCAAGTGTGTAGAATCTCATCAAATGCAATGAGCGGAGTTTCCTTCCTACATTATCATACTATACTTAAGATAATAGATAGTGGGTTATATTGCATTGTATTTTCACTGAAGGTTTGGCAGTAAACAAGGGAGAAGGAATGTCGTCGTTGGTTCAGCAGAGCTGGATTCGTGTAATAGTGTATAATTATAGTGAGAAGGTTCGTTTAGGGGTTAAGTAGTTAATATTGAGTTAGTACACGTAGTAGATATGGTATTTATTATACAGTAACCCTCGCCCAGACCCCACGCAAGTCAGTATCAGCAAAACGTGTTTTTTTTGTTATCAGGGGAAGAAATACAAGGAGAAAGTAAGACATAGACCAGATCAGATAGCACAGTCATTTATTTTTAGTTTAGTTGTTTCGGAAATCGTTCAGGGGTTTTTCTCCGTGAATTCCTCTTCATAATGCTTCCATCAATTTACACAAGAAATAACAACACAGCAGTAAGGCATGATTTGGAGTTGTAACCTGCCACGCTACTCAATCCAGGCCACAGAGTCATGCTATGCTTTCTCAACTACTTATCTGTCCACATAGAATATAACTCTCGATAACCATCTATAGTATTTATTAGTAAACTTATTTATAGTAGAACTTGTCTTGGAATCTATTGTAAACTTCTCCCGTCTGCCCATTCTTGTACAAAATACAGTAATAAATAAGGAATAATTGGTTGGACAGCCGTATATCCTTTCCGATGTCATGCAATGACTATTGTATAGGTATTACACTAACAGGAATGATGAAAGGTATATGAGATACCTTTGTATTATGTATAGAAAAAAGGAAGTTGTTGATAGAGAGGAGTATCGGGGTGTAGCGTTGAACTGCATGACGTGACGTGAAAGAAGCCATCAGTACGTGCAACATGCAAACTTTCTTCCGCTCTCTTCCTTTCACAATAAACTAAACGCTTCCCCGAAACGTAAATAAGGGTCACGAATTTATTTGCCATTACTTGTCACTTTATTACATCCACTTTTCTACACAATCCATTACATGTATGATAAAAATTATTTCTACTCTCTTCTACAGCTCAATTATCTTTCTTTCTATTGTTGACAGACATGGGAAAATGTGCCACATAATAGATACACACACTCGTAAATTTCGGTCTATTTACGTCTTTCCTTTCATTCATTCATTTTATACGTCTTTTGTAAGTGTATATTTACAACTGGAGTACATACATTCCTTATTTATGTTGAAGCATACTGTGGAAAGGACTTGAGTAGAAAGTAAGTGGAGGCTGAAGTAGCAAAGTGACGTCAAGTAAATACTAGAGATACCTTTCCGGTCGAGTACAGTTCTCTGTCAAATGAGTGACATCCTAATTTAATTTCGCTGCTTCTGTCTTACTTCACTCTCTTTTCTGTGGCTTTCCTTTCGCTGTTACGTACACTTTGTCTATAGTTGGCGGAACTTGTGATGATGAGACTCCTTTTTCCCATGATAAAACCATGGGCTGGGTTAGCTGATGTGATGATGGGTAGGTGTAAGGTATGAACTAAATTATTGAGCAAACAGAGCAGGAGGAATACGTATAATCTCTATATTTTATCTATCCTTCCATGTAAGCAAAGTATGTCATCAAAAGCTTCTGTACACAGTGTCAATTGCCGCAGTATTTATGTACGAGTTGTTGAAATGGGAAACTGGTATTACTCTTCTGTTTGAATTTCAGATTTGAGCTTTGAATTTACTTTTCTCGTAATTCCTTCTAGCCCTTTAGTAGAAAGACAGACATATTCCCTTCTCACAGAAATTCTGCGGGTCTTTTTCTTCCTTTGATCTTATCCTTGCCTGTTGAAACATTTCAAAATTACTTGTACATTCGGATAAATACATTTCAATTAAATTCCATCCATCCCCTGTGAACCTGTCATGTTCTACAAACACTCTACTTTAATGTATTTTTGCAAGGGAAAATAGTTATTTTATGGGAAATGGTAGCAATAATTTTTAATGGAATATTTTATAGCCCTCCTGGAAAAGAGCATCGCTGTAGATTTCATCCTTATGCATCCGACACACTTTACTACATCTTGTTAATAAAAATGTAATTTAAATAGCTGTGCAAATGCACTATGCAGTAAAAGCAAATTCATACTAGGAATTATATCTTAGTGGTAATGAGTTTTTTTACGAATGAAGATTAGCATTTTCGGCGTTTATGCAAGAATATAGGAAGCACGGTAGTTGTGTCGTGCCACACCACATTAGTCAAAGCTCATGTAGCGTAATTGGTTGGTAGATACTAAATATCAAAGAGCTTCTGTCTGCCCTGGACATGAATGTTGACAGCGGGATGAATCATAAGTATAATGCTATCTGCTACACTTTGTGTTCACATATTATCTGTAGCACAAAGTCCAACAACCGAAGTGCTAAATATTATTTGGTTGTTTATGTATTCTGTAAAGAGCAACGAACTCTTAAAATTGTAGCTGTCTGTAATATTTGCATCGTCGCAGTTAAAATGGCATATATCATGTATATAATTCGATCGAAGCTCCAGTGGCAGCCTCGGTTGATGGAGTTTCCCTATTGGCTTCAATTTTTGTGGTAAGCATTCACGTATGAAATATAGCATTGTGGCATATTTAAAATTAAATTCGCTACAGGGATGTAGCATCTGTATTCGTATTCATACACCATGCAGTACCCATTCATCTTTTCCCGTCACTATTTTTGCAATCCTTGTGAAAATATTGAAAACAGATAATATTCTAACCATATTTCATATTTTTGCAGTTGTCAGTCGGCACGTAATGTAGTAATGCATGGCTTCCTATGTACAAAGGGCAAAGTTGTGCAATTGTGCATTACTCCTTCTACTCTATCTGAATATGGCTTCCAAAAAAGATCTCCGCTCTGTGTAATGTAATATTGACTTCCTGATAACAATTTCCAGTTCAAGCGTTGGCGACAAAAATACATGCAGCATAGAATGGAATCGCATTTCTAAAGTCAATAAACGTACAATTTGATACGTACACACTTTACCCACACATCCTGCAATATAGTACAGTGTTCTAAAATAAATGTAATATTGTGTACATATAGACACTGTTTCTTATCTCTGTACCAGTAATAAATAAACGGACTACTTTGATACATTATTGGCTACATAGCACTATTTATGAGTTGAACAACGATTTGTGACAATACTACTACTATTGCTTTATAGGTATACGTAGTATACTTTATACAATATACTTTTGTCTTCTAGATGTCTAAAATGTGGTTCAAAGTTTTAAAGTATTTTTATACTATACTATATTTATACTTTTATACTTTCTGTAAGTTGGATGCTGGTAGGTAGTGAGATATTATGTAGAGTATAAATGTCTTTAGTAAGTTATATGATTCGATAAACGGATGATTCCATTGAGAGTAGTTGTATAGAGGGGACACGTGTTGGGATATTACTGGAGAAGTATCCATGTAGCGACGGAGAAAGTAGACGGAAGAAGGCAGCAAAGAGAAATCAATCACTGACACGAGCGATTTGGTATGGGCTGTTATCGCCTTTGTAGACAGAGTCATATGAATCCCTTGAATCTTCTTCGTTCAGCCAATGCACTTATTTTGATGCGCTGCTTCGTTGACTCTTTTCTCCTGAAATACCACGCAATATTACTAAAGCCACATTTATAAGACCTTCGCTATATCATACGCTTGTGTGATTAGGTATGTGCACTAGTGCACTTGTTTTGTATGCCATTTATAACGATAGCTGTTATGTATGTGTCTAGGTAGACAATGTATATGCCAAGGGCAATATAAATAAGTATCTGGAGTACTAGCTGTGAAATATGTATGCGTGCAGGAGAATATCACATTTCAGTTTGTGAGTATAAATATGTAGTTACAGGCAGTAGTAAGTAAGTAGTTTCTCATCCCTTTCTCCATTGTGAATCCCTTCTTTCTCTGTGTACCTTTATAAGGAGTTTACTATGTGTAATGCATAGAAGCTCTGTTGTTCTCACGGTTGGATGATGATGCTCTTGCATTCAGTGAAATAAGTTCATATCAAGGTCTCTGCATGTCATTTCGTCATAAATGCCCTTGAGTGTTGTGCACTCTTTTGTTGTGGGGCACGCTCTATTTTTAAAAGGCTTTTGTGATTTGATGTCTTGTCATTCTGAGTTTGCTAACTGGACTGCATAACCTGTCAGAGTTTGTTATAGACCTGCCTGGCTACATTAGAGATTATGGCATAAGTTTAAAATAACAGGGGTTGGCAAGCCTGTAGCAACTCAAGATCGTAATGTCATGTCAGGGACGTGTGCCAAAAACAGCTACTTGGAGATTACGAGTTGGCAGTATAATTAATAACGTGCGGCTTTATTAACTCTAGAGATGATATAAATAGAGCAATCATTTTATTCAATGGTATGTTACTAATATATCGGAAGGTTATTAAAACCTAGAGGCACCTTTTGCAATCCACACCATTTGTCTTATCTATACTAGAGGTTTGTGGTAAGAGTGCGATTAAACAAGTCAAGCAATAATCACCACATGCATCCAGTTGCTACAAACAATAACGATAGAAAGGCAATTGGACTGCTAAGACGTTTAAAATATGGATGGCTGAATGTAGTTCGGTTAAAATAAGTACAGAGAGAAATGGCATTTACATGTCTGAATTGAAATAGAAGAGTGGGAGGGTTTATGTAATTTACAGGATCGCTGTTACATAGCGCAAGTTTCATTGACCTTCACCACATATATCACAACGTCTGAATAAAAATACTTGTTCAAATGAAATGGTAGTAGGAAGGATAAGTGCTTTAAAGAATGAATATCTTTGTGTTTACTTTGATTGATCATTCACAAGTTGGCGGAATGCTTTTAAGTGTGATGTTTGTTAAGCCGGGAGTACAATGTGGAATTCTTTATGTGATCAGATTAGTTAGATACTTAGGTATGCGAAAAGAATGTAGTTTGCTGTTATGCATTAAAGAATGAGTCACTTTATCTAATGGACTTTGTGTTATGTTACAGCCTGACGAATCAAGTGGTGGCACTAAAGGAGATTCGTCTACAGGAAGAGGAAGGAACTCCATTCACAGCCATCCGGGAGGCTTCGCTCCTCAAGGACCTGAAACACTCCAATATCGTGATACTCCACGACATTGTACACACTCGACATACTCTCACCTTCGTCTTCGAATACCTTGTAAGTCAATACTTGTCAACGTTTTATGACATACCTCCCTTTCTTTTACTGTCAACATGTCATTTCAGCATTCAAGACCTCTTTCTCTTTCACCTTATCAAGTAAAGCTATTGTTATTCTAGGTTTTTTATCCGGAAAGTGTACCATCATTTATTATGTTGGTGGCTATATAGTAAAAGACATTTCATTTTATTGTTTGCCGAACAAAGATTATTTGGAGAAATGGGTTTATTTATCAGTATATAGATAATAACAGATAGTGTTTGGTAAAAATGTAGTATGGAAGAAATTGCTTATTGTATAATGACTAAAATGATGTGACTGTTAGACAGGAATTGTTAATGGGCTATAAGATATGGGTATAGTTACGTAGAGATTTATTTTGAAATTGGAGTGAAGGGGCGTTGTGTAAAATAGTATGAGTGGAATGATTTTTGATGGTTGGAAGATGAGAATGGTAAATGGTAACAAGGCAATGTCGATCTGTACTAATGTTGTTTGTTTTGTTTGAACTCGTAGCACACAGATCTTTCCCAATACTTGGAGAGACACCCAGGCGGTCTGAATCCTCGTAATGTGAAGCTGTTCCTTTTCCAATTACTCCGTGGCTTGGCCTTTTGCCACCGACGAAGAATCCTTCATCGTGATGTGAAGCCTCAGAACCTTCTTATAAGCCAAACTGGAGAGCTCAAATTGGCTGACTTTGGTGAGTAAAGTGGCCAAATAACGGCGCACTCATATTTCCTACCTGTCTCTTGCACTCACTCGTTTCGACCGCTATGCACTAGACATTCTTCTTTTGGCGAGAATCTATCTATACTTTTCTTATGGAGTTGAGTTGACTACTTTATAAAAAATGAGTGCATTGAGTCAAGTCGAGGCGGAGGAAGGCAAGTTGAAGGAATTGCAAAGACCATTCGGAGAAATCTCCGAGAAGCCATTTCCTTCCTCTTTATGGCTTTCTGTCTGACTGTGTATGCTACTGGCTTTGCAGCGTAATGTGGAGTGAAAGCAGATCAAGGTTTTGCCTTTGGCTCTCCTCGGCATCACTTCAGTTAAGTTAACATCGACCGGGATTGAATTGAATTTTTATTGTTGTCGCAGGTCTAGCGAGGGCAAAATCGGTGCCAAGTCATACATACTCTCATGAAGTTGTGACGCTGTGGTATCGGCCACCGGATGTTCTCCTTGGTTCTGTCGACTACTCCTCGTCGCTTGACACTTGGGGTGTTGGATGTATCTTTGTCGAAATGCTCACGGGCGCCCCGGTCTTCCCTGGTGTAAGAGATGTTTCGGATCAACTCGACAAAATATTCCGCATTTTAGGCACTCCTACTGAGAAAACTTGGGAAGGTTCGTTCGCTTTCATACTTATGCTCTCAAATAATATGATTTCCTGCTCTCTTTCCTTAAATGATGCCATTAAAGTTTTATTTTGGTACAAAGAACAGTGATTACCTTCTTGGAAATGGCAAATACAATTATACGGTTGTTTTATTTATTTAGGAGTGACGCAGTTAGCAAACTATAGTAGAGAAGTAAAGAGATTTTATAAACCTCAAAAGTTGGGTCTTGCATTCCCTCGATTGTACGACGTAGCCCACGCTGAGAACGTTGCCACAGCCTTTCTACAGGTAACGAGGAAGAAACCCATTTCCTTACATTCTCTATGTATAGAAACTAATTTAACAAAAGTTTTCATTGATTTTCTTTGTGTGGCTCTAGTTGAACCCGAGTAAAAGACTGGAAGCCGATGATGCTCTGAAACACAAATATTTTGCCGATCTCCCTCCGAAAATTTATGAATTGCCCAGTGGTAAGAGAAGATAAAGATATCTAGAACTAGAATTGCACACTGTAAACGATTTTAGGGAGCAAAGAAAAGTTACCTTTGTAATCAATGGGAAAAAACGGGTGGATATCCATCAGTGTCACCCCTTCTTATAAAACTAAGCCGTCTTCAATCATGTCTATTTCTGTTAGAGTCAAGTGGCATCGTCTAACTAATCAAATGATCGATCTGACTGTTTTCTAAGTACCTTGGTGTTTCATGTGGCTGTAATGTAATGCACAGTGAGAATTGCGTTTCTTAAAAGAAAACCGTTTTTTCTATTTTTCAGAGTCGAGCATATACACGGTGGAAGGGATCAAATTCTATCCTGAAGAGACACGCCGAGGACTTCCAAAAACAGGAAGCTATGACTTTCGTAGGAAAATCTAGCCCAGCTCGATGATCTCGGTTTTCTTTACACCCCTCTCCATTCCTTTTCTTCCACCACTGTTCTAGTAAATAAACTCAGAGAAAACGAAACCAAGAAAATCAAATCTTATACGCTCCTTTGAAAAAGTTTTTGCTTCATCGCCCACGGAAGCAACTTCGATAATCCTTACGTATACAACGTATATATATCCACGTTATACTTAAACTCATATTATATTATCCGAATCCGCACAGCCAAAGGCACACGAAGCCAAACTATACCTTAACATTGAAGATAAAAGAATACCGAGACATCGTCGATAACAATAACGTCAAAATACCTTCAGAACAGAACCGTACATATACTAATATGCCATACTGAAAATAACTTATAAGCTTAGTCCCGTCACTTCATCTTTGACTAATATGTATACACGAAGCACTCAATCTTCCGTCAGGCAAGCGAGATTTCGTGTCTTATTTTATATTTACTTTTGTGTTTTATACTCTTACACCTTTTTTGCTAATTGTTCATAATCTACGACTTAGTTGGGAGTATATATACATATTCCATTTGTTCTATTAATTTCCGAAGTACAGTTTTTGTGTAAACATATAATATACGTAATAACCAGTTACAAAACTAGTGCTTCTAACTTCTGTCAGGTTACCAAATACCTTGTTACTTCATGTCTTCATTATGTCATCGAACTTATTCGAACATAAATATGTAGAGAATTTTTATTGAAATTGTTAAATGAAAGAGTTTAATAGTTAATACTAATTGAACATATAGATCTCCGTATCATAAGACTTTTATGTCTTTGCTCCATATTTAATGATTCAATTGAACGTTCAGGAAAGAAAACACATCAAATCGTACAAGAGTCAAGAGTAATCTTAAATTTCCAGTGCCCCACCAGTGAGTTCATCTATCTTTTTTGCCAAATTCCAGAACAGTCTAATCTTAATCTATTTCATTTCAATAGTCTTCTCCTGTAAGTTTGACATTACATAATTAGTCTAGTATAGTATTTTACTTATACCATTTTCTACTGTTACTTGTATGAAAACATTTTGGCCATCTTTTCTAAACTGAATCAGGAATATGCACAAGTTGACTGTAATGTGCAGGTGCGCTGGAATTTACTATTTACTTGCTGCTGTGTAATATTATTCGTACTACATCCACCAACATGGATATTTGCTGTTTTAACTTGAGCACGAAATACTAAGGGAAAATTAACTTAAACCCATTTCCACACAAAAAACTCTAAATGATAACTAATGAACTTACCAATAACTGTTGTGATTTAGAATATATGTATTAATATAAATTGAGCAAAGTATGTGACGTATGTGTAGATATTGTGAGTAGTTGTATGTTGTTATTCATGTATCCGACGATTATCATTACTATAAATTACTCGCAGTCATCTTGACATGACAAATGTGCAAATGTATAATTAAATATCATCTAATACGCGGAAGTTTCTATACGTAGGATGTTCCAATTTTTGACAAGGTCTCTTAATTGATTCAGCAAAAATCTTACAAGTGAATAAGTTTCTTTCAATTACATACAAATCATAAGAGAAATGATAAATGTAGAAGAAGTTCGATTACAACAAGCAGAAAGCAAACATTATCACAATATTTTCAGACAATAAAGAAGTTAAAGTCTTAGTCCAAGTCTTAAAATTGGTACGAAAACTATCATCAAAATCGATGCCAGTTTAATAATGGTCAAAAGCCATTAGGTCTGCTTTTCTCACTTTTTATTAGGTTTTTGCTGAAATGCAATTTTTCGCAAAGATGTACGAATTGGACTTCCACTGTAAATAGACGAAACATAAACTGCGGCTCTGTTGTGCGGAAAATGTTATACTTAACTGTACATGTTTGTGTGAGTAGTGGAGTGATCATTGATAGCACTTTGGTAGATTAGAAATAAATGATTTGTCACTGCGCTGGTGTTTTTAGTCCATTAGAGCCAATTGCCATTTATTTTAGAACTTTTATGGAAAACCGAATGAATTATTTTTCTATATGGAATTTTTTGACGAGAAACGGATAAGAAATTTATATTTAGAAGCACAAATATTATCTGCTTACGAGCAAATAGACTTAAAAATGTATCATTAACCATCATTTTTAGCAGCGCAGTGACAAATCTTGGAAATAAATAGCACATCCTTGGAACATTATCAATGATTGCCGATGACCCCTGTTGTACAGATTGTACATTGTAGGAATATAGAAAGCAGCTGTAGAGGACTCGATATTTACATAATTGATATTACGATACGATTAATGTATTTATATCTGTAAATTGTAAATCAGTTGTTCAGCAACTGGCTCGACTTAAATAATAATATTACATAGTTATATAAACTAAATTACAGTTGATAAATACATTAAGATATAACATAGCTTTATCATATAAGTAAGTATACATTGTTTCATGTGTCAAATGGTAAATGAGGCTGTGAGATGAGAGCAAGTTAGCTCTAAAATTTTCATAGTAAATAAGTTGAAAAATCTTTCATTTTGAGAAGGATATGAGACAGAAATCGTTTGCTAAAATGAAGTCGGAAGTGCTCATTATAAGTAATGAGCTGGAATAGGAGCCAATTTGGTTAAGATGAGAGTACTGGATAAAGTCTGGTCATGGGTAAGGCTCATTCGAATTATCCGTTTTAGATAACGAGGATTAACAGATAAGTACATCAATATTAGTTACCTACCGCAGAAAACTTCGTATCTGTAGCTTTGTAGTTGTAAGTAATGTTAGTTAATGAACATTACTACAACTCATCTTAGAGATGACTTGAACTCGATTTTAAAAAAATAAGAGAAAATGTGCGTAACTGAGCCAGTTGCATATATAATGATAAAGTAAATATATTATTACTCGGAAATGCATAAATTAAGATTTATGAAGAGGAGGGCGGCGGAAAGGAGTGGAGTGAGTTGCCAATTGCCATATTATAATTAGTTAAGGCTTACGATAATTATTAATTACATTACAAAGAAACTAATGACTAAATAAAATTACTTAACGTAATTAAGATAATGTTAACCTACTTACTCTCTCTATTACAATTAATTGTTCATGCGTATTATCATTTAACCAAGTGTTCATTTGTTATACTATTTATGTGTCATTTTTACAATTCATTGTTCCTTGATTGTCTTTATGATGCCATTTTTCATGTTTTAAATCCTACTATTGACTAAGATTTACTTGTACACATTGCTGCATTATGCCAAGCAAATATTGTGTAGCACTGTCAATTCTTTGTCAGCAATTTTGTCTTGTGTTCATTTCTTTTTTTTACTTGTAAGCTTGTAACCTTAAAATATCTGCCAAGAGTAGATATACCTTAGCATAGCTATTTAAATGTAATTTTTGAGAATCCTGGTTAATCAAAATCCGGCCCAATCCCCCAGTGTACGGCTGATTATTCAAAAATACTATTTGTTTTGGTCTTTTTTGAATATTTTGCTAAATATAGTCATAATTATTTTGATAATCATCCTTAAGACAATTCAAATCCTTTGTGGTGTACCTTGATTTGATTATGGTTTGCGTGGCTAATCAAATCACTGCAGCCACATTGTAAGTTGCAATTTATAACACCCCTTACCAAAAATACCAGTCATTCATACTGTTAATTTCCATCATCTTGTTTGTACATTTTACTTTCTGTAGCTTTAGAAATACTGACTACTGGGATGATGATGCTAGTGAGTACGCTTAATCAACTGCCTACTTTTTTTGTATTTTGGGTAATAGTTATAGTTCTTTAGCTCCAACAATATCATTTCTTTGACATTGTAAATGATTTCACAACGAAAGGCGACTTGTCTCTGATACAAAGTCAGAAATAAACTGTGTTATCCTTTATTACATCCTATTAACACTGATTTAGGACATGGAAACAATTTTATAGAAACTGATATCACAAAATGGTTGTTAAATGTGCAATGACAAAAGTAGTCCATTTTTCCTCATAAGAACTTTTTTTGTGAATTATAAAACCCAAAATGTTTCTTTGCAAAATGTTGAAACATTTGCCTTTTTGCTCATTAATTGTGCTAATTATAATTGTGTGCCCATATTAGATGTATTGCTTAGTTATTAATGTAATAAGTAGTACATAATTGTAATCTAATAATATTTACTCTCTTACTTATGTTGTTCATATAACCTACTGCATTTAAATAGTACAACTCTTTGTCTTGTCACACTGTAACAAACCAACAAATTGTTTTCTTCCTGTCAACTAATTTGGAATTGAAGCGAATAAAATAGTGAAAAGGAATACCTACCACAACCTCTCATTTTATGGCATTTAATTTTAACTCTGAGATAGCGTGTTAAGTGTTAAGCAGCAATTTGATTTATTCAGGTCCTTTGGTCAAATAGCAGCCTGTGAACTCGTGTGTGGTTGAATTTTGAAGAAAAGCAACGAACGTTAATACATATGGTCACTTATGTCGGATTATGAATATACTTACCTATATTGCAGTGTCAAAACAACAGGATGTGTTGCTTTTTTAATATTTTCCCATAGGATATTCCAGTCTTACTCCCTGTGGTCACATTTATATTATTTAGTGGTGAATGCGTTAAATATACACAGCTAAGGCGTTCGCTCGGTGTAGATTACATTTTAATTATGAGTATTTATTTATTAGTAGATATTCATTGAGTCCATTTTTTGCATACTAATAGGAAAGTTTAGACTAAAATTACTTATATGATGATATCGGAAATCCATTACAATGCGTATATTTCTGCGGTGAACTAGAGCATCCGGGATAATGGTAGATAAGGTCAAAAGTACGGTCATTTTGTTTGCAGTTCATGACAGTTGGTTAAATATTCGCTGTGAATAGGCATTTTGTTTAATCTACTTTGCTTTCAAAGGATGCTAGAATATATCTATATCTAATGTAGCTGCATTTACAAAATTTAGTTTCGATTGAGAATTAGTGAAGTAACTTGATCTAATAATCTAATAATATTTTCAGAGCAGAAATAAATCGAGATTTGTGCACTAGGTTTATATTTTTATTATCTCAGGTAAGGGAAGGAAGGATAACGATATCAAAATGTCTAGTATGCCAGAAAGGTTCATGCTTCTAATGGAAAGGGTGTCAGAGCCCTTATACCAAAGTCCCAGAGGTTCCTCTAATACCTACTTTAATGTTCCTTTGGAGGGTGTGGTAAGAATTAAAAAATATTTCTCAATCTCATAAACATTATTTGGCTTTCATATGTCATTGCATGATAGCTATATAAGGATTATATATGTTAATTTAGTGCGAGAAGAGAAAGGCCGCTGCAATGTCCATTCGAGAAAGTATGGCAAATGATAGACCACCTATCAAAGTAGACAAACCAAAGAACATGCCCGATTTGTCACATTTTGGTTCAATTTGTCCACGAAAAGGCCAATTTCTCTACTTTGTTCCATCTCATCGAAAATTAGGCCAAGAATTGAAGACCATTTTAATGGGTACATATACCCATTATTTAATTTGTTCTATAATTAATGCGAAATCATTTGAAATGGAATTTGGATTGATGTCGACTTGATATATTTAGCTGAAAAATCCTTGGATGATCTGTTCAATTTGGCTTGTGCTTGTCGCGATAGTCCAATGATTAATCCTGAACTGTTCATTTATGCCATGTCTTCTTGCATTCTTGGAAGAAATGATACGAGACAGATGCGGCTGCCTCCTTTTTACGAAATGATGCCTGTAATAGTCTTGTTTTTAATAAACATTTAAGGTCTAGCTGTTTAGATGAGTGTTGAAAAGTTGTAATTTTATAATTATTATAGGACCACTTTGTTAGTGCTGCAGCAATCCAGTCAGCCATGGAAGTGGCTAGAATGCCGATGGAAGAGAGGGTAATCGCATTCTGCTAATCCTCATTCCATCACGATTTATGTGTTTAATTTTATGAGCAGGGACTTTAATTCTAATTTTAACATTTGATTTTCATGATCGCTGATTTCTATTTAGACGATAATTGATTTGAATGGTAACACAACCGGCAAAAACAACAATGTGGAAAATAGATTATGGTATTTTCGAGAAGATATCGGGGCAAATTCTCACCATTTTCATTGGCATGTGGTATATGGAGGTGAAACTCCTAGATATCCGGCTCCTGGATCAAGGCATCGACGGGGTGAACTCTTTTACTACATGCATCACGGAATGATTGCTCGGTTGGTAGAATTCCTCATTTTTGCTATATCTACATTTGTATGTTTACAAAGCAAATCTAAGTGACTCTTTAAGTATTACCTTTGACCAAATGCAATTTCTATTGGTCATTGGTCATCATTTTTTATCTCGTTGCGTACTTACTTGCGGGCAATTTTAAGATTTGGTTTGTTTTCATTAACGCAGTTATGACGCTGAAAGACTTTCTAATGAATTACCGCGAGTAAAACCTATAAGTCTAGAAAATCCTACAATTCCGGAAGGTTATTTTGGTAAACTGTATAACACCAATTCTGGAGAGAATTGGGGTAACAGACAAGAGCATACAGTGTTAAGGGTAAGAGATTTCTAAATTATTTGTAATAATCTTTTTAGACAGTTGATGTTATATATTCTTGCTATTGCTTCTAATTGCTTTTAAACTGGAATGCTTTAAAAGGATGTTGTCAGATCAGAAGCGTCTGTTACAATGGAAGAACTGAAGATATGGAGGGATCGTGTCATGGAAGCCATTGATACTGGAATCGTCCTTGCTGTAAGCTATACACTTGTACTGTTTCCTAAGGTCTTATTAAATGCATAATGTTTATTAATTCATTTACTGCTTTACTATTTAGAAAGATGAGAAGAGGCAGGATGTTCGCATGAAGTTATCGTCAAAAGATGGGATTGATATATTGGGCGACTTAATTGAAAATTCGACTACCTTGTCACCAAACCTTCAGTTTTATGGACCAGGACTTCATAACTTTGGTCATGTGATGATAGCCTTTTCACATGATCCCCGTCATAAATTCAGAGAATTTGCAGGTCCGATGGGTGACACATCTACAGCATTAAGGGATCCAGTCTTTTACCGATGGCACAAATACATTGATGTAATTTTCGAAAAGTATAAGACCACCCTGCAACCTTACACTGATGTTGGCGTAAGTAAATTCATGAATCAATGCAGTGAACTGTAAGCGTCAATGTAGTAAAAACTACGCGTCATTGTAGGGAGAACTTCCATTGAAATGGAACAACATAGAAGTAAAAAGTGCCCAAGTAGTCAGCTCGCTTGAAACTAGTCCTCCAAATGAATTGACAACATTCTGGATGATGAGTGATATTGACCTGGCCCGTGGGATCGATTTTGGACGAACAAGTTCAAAAATGTTGGGTTCTGTCTGGGGAAGATTTACACATCTTAACTACGACAGATTTGATTATAAAATTGAGGTAGGTATTGCTTAATTAATAGCAAATTGGAAAATTGTGTCCTCACTCTTTGTGTTCCTTCCACAATACTCATAGGTGGAAAACAAAAACTCGAAAACAGTTCTTGGGACAGTCAGAATATATATGGCCCCAAGGTTTGACGAAAACGGAGAGAGATTTACCATGGAACACCAGCATAAACTGTATTTTGAAATGGACAAGTTTTCTCACATGTGTAGGTTTTTTTTCGTACTATAAGTCATTGGACGGAGCAGAACTGTAAAAGAGGTTATTAAAGTTAATTTTCATTTTATTTAGTGAAACCAGGAATGAATTCCATCACTAGGAGTTCTACAGATTCTTCCATTACTATTCCTTGGGAAAGTAGCTTTGCTCAACTTGAAAATAGAATGCGGAAACAAGACGTTGCCAATTATCCTCCAGAAGAAGGACTTTGCGGATGTGGTTGGCCCCAACACTTACTACTCCCACGGGGAACTCCCGCGGGAATGCCTTTTGATATGGTCGTCTTTGTGACTAACGGTGAAGAAGATAAACCCGAGAAGGGTCAAGGACTAATAACTGGTAGTGACAAGGAAAAATGTCGCCAGGCCATGAGCTTCTGTGGAATTTTGGACGAAATGTATCCAGATAGTAAGCCAATGGGCTACCCGTTCGACAGAACACCATATCAAGTACCAGAAAACAATTCAATGACTCAAGTTGTCGTACGCTATATTGAAAATTACGTTATGAGAGTTCCAAACATGGCTACCTTCGTGGTAATTAATCTTTTTTTCAATGATTAATATATAAATAACTAAGATATAAGATTTAGCTGTAATCTGTTGATTTATATTGGTTTTCATTGAAGACGACGATCGTTCACCAACCCCATCGTAAGATAAAGCGCGAACAAGGTGAAGGGCTACCCCCTACTGCACAGATGGAAGTAGAAGGGCAGCAGTGCGGAAATCGGAGTGGTAAACAAGTGGGTCAACCAAATGATCCACGCGCACCCCCTAAAAGACATCCTCCTGTTCCACAATATGGTTTGTCTTTCCTTTTGCAGATTCACTATTATAGTATCAATCACTAACAATCAATTGCAGCAAAAAACTGAAAAATTGGTACACACATCTACTATATTTTACTATGACTTATGACTATATTGTAGGTTGGGTTCCAGGACGAAGACCACAGAGTGGCAACGGAATCAATTTTCCTGTAGATGGTCGACGAGATGGTAGCAGAAAAGGCCGGGGTGATGACAAAGATGATGAATATGAAGTGGTGGATAGAAATGACTTCTACCCTTATGATTACTGAACCTTAATTTTGTTTATCTACATGTGTACTGACTGAGTACTGATATTCCTCTATTATTATTTTACTATTATTATTGACATTTTTATGTTGTAATTTTATGCACCTTTAAGTACTGTCATCGTTCTAGTATTGGTACTGATACTGATTGTTAAAAAGCTAGTAATTTACTGGGGACACTATACTTTTGTTACCAGAAAACATTCATTACCCGAGTCATGTATTATAATTTGCAGTTGAGTTTATCCATGTGTATAAATGACTACTGCAAACTTGTAAATTGCTAATAAATATTTAGTAAATGAACATAAAGACCAAATCACAATGTATGTGCACAGTGCATGAAACTTGCAATACCAAATACCATCATTTACATAAAAATTTCAACCAAGATGATAATATGAAAAAATTCGGTCCGAGGAAATTATTAATACTAATGTAATGTAATACGTCGAGGTATCTAGCGGAATTTGGCATGAACTCGATCTATTTACATTGAGTTGAGTACAAAACCATTCAAAATTTATTTTTTTAGGAAATCAAGGAAAACTCAAAAACTCTTCCGTTTTCAATTTTGATTTTTTTACCTAAAATTCTTACAGGGTCCTGGAGGGTCACAAGTTTGCGTTTTGTTCAAAAAGACTTTTAGTTATTTTATAAAAAATTCATAAACCTATCGCGCCAAAAAAAATAAAATTTTTTTTGGTAGAATGACCAGTGTGACCTTTATAGGTCAAATTTGTAACATATCTGAAACTTGTGACCCTCTAGGATCTTCATCCTAAATTTTGAGACCAACTACGCCCAGATTGCTTGAAAATTAGGCGACTTATCCATGATTTCCTGGAGTAGGAAATTACATTGAAAACCAAGTACTACTGCCTGACCTTAACATAATGCATACAGGAACGTTTCAATTGAAATGCATACCATGCTAGCTAACCACTACAAACTACAACTACTAGGCGAGGATATAGAAGATGGGAAAAGTAATAGTTGTCAGTTGGCGGGAAGGACGAAAGCTGGTAGCGGGAATTGCTGCTATGAATCTTAGAATAATATTTTTATGAAATAATCTGATTTAACTTTTTGTTTCCCTTGAAAATATTTTTTTGCCATTTTGTGAACTTTTCAAAGATATTACGTTTACAGTGAGTAGCT
This sequence comes from Tomocerus qinae, assembly GCA_020055645.1. Classification (NCBI taxonomy): domain Eukaryota; kingdom Metazoa; phylum Arthropoda; class Collembola; order Entomobryomorpha; family Tomoceridae; genus Tomocerus; species Tomocerus qinae. The sequence continues at coordinate 13,390,251 of CM034547.1, read as the reverse complement.
GATTCAGTGACAATCGTGATGTAATTGAGAAGGAATTGGATGTTAATGTTAAAAATGATTTCAAATTTTACATTTTTGTAAAAAGTAGTACAATATTTTGAAAATTACATAATATTACACATTCAACATTTTTACGGCCTTATTTACCGTTAAGTTATGTAATATTAAAAGTTTCCTGACATGCTTCAACATTTAATATCAATGTTACCCACTGAGCCGAGTAAAGACTTCAGTTCAGATTCGTTAAATTTTATGTTGCATGACTGAGTGATATTTCCCAATCGCAGAAATGGGGACTTGAAGAGTTCAGGGTTTGACTGCTCAATTGTATTTGTATGAAAGTTATTCAAAATACATCATTCTAAGAATTTTCTAATTCATTAGAAATAATCATTATGGATCGTATTCTTCAATCCGATATTGATATTCTCGTGCTTCGTAAGTAAAACAATTTATATTCATCTCTAATATCGAAGATTTTAGTTGATAACTTGGACCCTTAACACTTAACACTTAAATTCATAATTTGATAATTATTTTTAGTTTTATTGAAGTATTTTCAATGTTTATATAGGGCATTTGGCTGCGTATAGCTGTACTGAAACAGCTCGAAGTTTGGTAAAAGAGAAACCAGAACTTCGAACTTATATACAAATGCAAGGTCCAATAAGGAATCAGAGGCTGGGGGGTTGCACTCCAGCGACGGATTCTATACAAACGCTTAGAAGCTCCACTCTTATCCATTCAAGTCTCAAAGATATTATTTGCGAGTATGCAAATGCAAAAGCTATAGGCAAGGCGTAAAATTTTATGTAAAATATTTGCATGGCTTACCCAAGTTATAGCTGTGTTAATCTATTTAATTATTAAGTTGTAATAGGGTTGGTTACTATTTTACTTTAATTACAGTGAAGGAACTAACGGATAACATTGTTTTCGAGTGGGAAGCCTTAAAATATGATGAAATAAATTCGCAAGACTCGATAATGACCCAACTTAGAGCGATTGGTAAGCTGGTTAAAAAGCTATGTAAAGCCAAACCCGAATTACTCAATGTGGCTACCTGTACAAGTGAAGATGGAATTTTGCCACTTTATAATGACACGAACAATAAAACTACTGTCAATGTGGAGGTTCAAACAGAGATTGAAGAAGTTGAAGAAGAAGCTGTGCAATTGATGTTTTACAATAATTTATTAAGTAACACAAATTTCCAAGAAAAGATTGCGGATTCAATTAATGAGCAGTTAGCAAATCCACAAAATACAAGTAAAGATTAAAGAATATTTACTTATAAATCTATGTATACATGTCAAAATATGTGCCCATAATTATTTTATTTTTATTTATACCATTTTGTGGTTTCGTTTAAAGGAAATGAAGAAGTGGTCGTTAAAAATGTTTCGTCTAAGACTGAGTCAGAAATCGATACATTTCTCCGAGAAATGCTGTCAGAGGAAACGGAATGTGCCACTGGCTCTTCCTCGTCTATCAACAGTATTGAAATCAAACAACAGGATTATGTGGACGTTGAACAGAACTTTATATCGATGTTTAATGATGCACAAAGTATAATTGAATCCAGTCAAGGGACGATCCAGGCAAACGTTGTTCAGCTTAGGGTAAGTGTATTACACGTATAAAAATATTGTATTTGATACAAGCAATTCAAGCAAAAGTTTATATTTAAATAAAACTATTTGCAGAGTGCGCAAAAACATCAGATTGATTTAGTGGAAATGTTGACAACTCCCAAAAAACCCGAAGTGCCTCAGCATACAAATGTCACGCAACAAAGTGTTCGAAATCCTCCCGAGCCGTCAGTGGCCGTTTCTGAAAGATTCCTTGCGCCATGTGGGAAGACTTACAGCGTTGTTACTAGACAGAACAATTATCAACTAAACGATTGGGGCAGGCTTGGTAGAAGGCCGATAGCGCCAAAAACTAATGTTAGCACAAATAAGCGTAAAGCAAAATTCGCAACTCCTGTAAAGTTGACCCCGGTTAAAGCTCAAACATCTTCAGTTAGTTATCTTCGGCCGCCAGAAATTAACAAGCCACTTAATACTCCTGTTCATACAAACAAGCAAAGTAGAGAAGAATCTAAAAGTCCAGAAATTGAAATAGTGGATCCTGTAGAAGAGCAGCCACCTGTATCGACGTCAAATTCACAATTTTTAAAGCCAGTACTAGCAAAAAAATCGGCTCCTCCGCCAATTCCTCTGTCTCCAAAACCAGTAGTCATGCTTCCTTTGCCATCAACTTCGAATCCACAAGCTTTAAAACCGGTATCCAATCCCCATCAGCCGCCATTATCTAAACCTTTGCCTATTCAGACTCCATCTGTCGCTCCAGTTTATGCCAAAAAGTCATTCCAACCTCTAGAACATAATCATAATATTATAGCTATGGTAAAAACCATCCCTGTTAGTGGTCCATTAGTTCGTCCGGTTAATCCTTCCGGTTATAAACCGTGTAGTCCTATTAAAATAGTTCGTGACGATTATAAATCAATACCACAGCCAGTGAGATTTAAACCACCAGAAATTTCTCCTGCCTCTCAACTCCCGATAACTATTTTTTCTCCACCTGCAGTCCCAACCCCGAAGTCCCAAAATTCATTGAATGCCATTTATTCTCCGATTACTCCAGTTGCAGCCGAAAATGAAAGTCACTCTCATTCTGTTCCAAACTCTGAAATACGTATGCTAAGTGAGTGTAAAGTTACACCAAATCAGTCGCAAGCACCTTTATCCACACCGAACCATCATACGCCTGCAATCTCAAAAAGTAGTTCAGCAATGAGCCCTTTTCTTCGAAAATTAGTTACTTCTGCACAAAAAGCCAAATCTGCATTGGTCGTGGATGTAGATAAACCAAATAAAAAGAGCTACAGTACTCCCCGGAAGAAGAATCATGTTCGTAATTTACAATTCAAAACACCTCCAAGTTTACGAAAAGTGAATACAGAAAGTATAGGAACTTCAAGTGATGCTGTAAACCCTCTGAAACGAAAAGGAGATGAATTGATATTACCAAAAAGTAAAAAGCGGTTGGAATGGGTAGACTCGCAAATAGAAAATCCTGTTGTCAATATTTCTACAGTTGCACCGCCACAGACGCCGACCAACTCAACGCTTCCAGCTCCACAAACCGACAATGAAAGTGCAATAAAAAAGCTGGCAAAACGAGCTGCAGAGCAAAGTAAAAGTAATCTTGCACCTCCAGTGGTTAAGGAAGAAGAATTGAAAACACCGAAATTGATCATCAAAAACAAAAATACTGTTATATCAGTGTCTGTAACACCGCCTGAAGCAGTAGAAGCTCAAACATCCAAACCAAGTTCTCAGAAGGAAAAGTCAAAACATACGAAAATGAAACATCTTTTTAGTCCTCCATCGCCACCGAAAAAGAAAAGAGGTCGAAAGTCAAAAACAGCTATTGATGCCCAAGCTGCTCAAGCAGAGGCATGCAATGCTCTACCACTTGGTAAAAGAGGCCGCGGTAGAACTCCGAGGAAGAAGCCTGCACCGAGATCTCCATTGAGAACTATTCTACCCAAACCACCCCCACCGACACTTGAATCTCCACCAACAGAACCTCCTGTCCTGAAGTTACCATCAACCATTCCAAGTTCAACTCCTGTTGTTCTTGTCCTTCCACAAGCTCAAGTACCACCATCCACTTCAAAATCTTCAGTTGAACCTTTGAAATCTCTTCCGAAAACTACTAATGCTAATTTAAACAATTTTTCTGTCGACATGAAAGCAAGTATATCTGCTCCAAAGACTATATCCAATTCAGCGACTTCTTCCCTTGAACCTTTCAAATATTCTCTTCCGATATCTACTATTTCTAGTTCTATTAGTATAAACACAGTAAAGCCTGCTTTTGTAAAAAGCAATAGTTCGAGTTCGTTACATACTCCTTTGAATACGCCGTTGAAAACTCATATTTCTCCAGAAATTCCCCCCACCCCTACACCTCGCTTGTTTTTGGCATCTACCACAGACCCTGATGACTTGTTAAAACTTAATTATGAAAGTACCCTGAATATTTCTAAGTTTTTCGCTACTCCGTTAAAATCAGGGAACCCTATAACTCCTGGGAAAATTGAAAACCCTATAATAATTGATGAATCAAGCACGGGCAGCATTTTTGATACTCCTGACAAAGATCCTAATGCTAAGCCATTAGATCTTACATCTCCTTACCAGTTAAAGCCTGTAGTAGAATCCGTTTCAACAATTATTCACAAGGAAAATAAAGAATCTCTTCAATTTCCAAGCAAGCATCTCAAGATTGGTAAACCCAATATTATTAAAACTGGATTTAAAGGTAGCTACTGTTTTTATCTATTTGTAATGTTGTAAATACAGCATTACATACATTTTGCTATTTTCACGTGCTTATAACGCTATATTTTATTTCCAGTGTCTGGGCGAGCCAAGCAGTTAACCATGTCGGAACATGAAACAGTGATAGGGCTTCTCCACATGAGTGAAGGAATCGGCTCTCCGCATACTAAATTTTCAAATCAAAATTTGAGTGCACCTGGAACTCCTATTTCTAATAATAAGGTAAATGGGTATATTATGTTTTTGCTTAATCAATTTTACTTCTTTAATAGTGTTAATCTACTGACACATGTTTTTACGCGAATTATTTTTGTTCCAGGATTTCAAAATAGAGCAACTTATTCAAAACGAACTTAATTTTGATGTAAACAGTTTTTTGCAAAATTTTGTACACAAAAAATAGTTTTGTATGCAAGCAATAATAATGTATAAATAAACGTCATGCTTGTATCGTTTCGTCAATGAATTAGTTATGGCCCATAATATAAGTAGCGTCATTTAATTATTATAAATGTTTTGTATAATAATAGTAGGTTTATTAAATGTGGTTATTATGTTTGGTATAAATGTATGATGGCATGACTTAAGCCTTGAAGCCTTGTGTTAAAAATATTTTCTAGTTTAAACCATTTCAATTGTTCTAGCATTATGAATTATGATCATGTGTATTAATGCTAATATGTCCGTATTTCGGCAGAACTTTATTTCGTTTGTCACATTGTTACGTTAATAAAATTGGATGAAAGAAATGTTTTGTGATGGAATGTCTCAATTTTGGTTTCTTTATGCGGATAATGGCTAAATGATTTTGTATGGTAGTAAAATAGGAATAGGACAGTGAGGTAAATATAGGGCGAAAGCATTCATTATGTATTAGGAAGAGCTCAGAGTGGACATGACATGTTAAGTATTGTGAACCGGGCGGGCTTGAAGCAAGTCAGGACAGAGGACAGGCCCTGCCGTAGAATAACTGTCGGCGAATATCAAATTTATTGGTTGAACTTGTTCTGAGCTGCTACAGTCTTGGGTATACTCTATTGACTACATTATGTCTACTGTATACAATAGGCACTTGGTTAAATGACAATATAGTAGTATTTGTTTGTGCACGTGCAATGGGACCTATGTATGCAAAGTGTGGATACAATGATTTGATTCTCTTTTGTATAATATTTACTATAGAATTCATTAGAATAGCATCTGTAAAATGCAGAAATACGTCCCGTTTACTATAGATTTCGTGCCGGAAATGTATTTTGCGTGCAAATTGTTAGCAGGCGAGTTGTTTTCGTAAAGAATAATAGTTCTTTCACACAGAGCAAGTCGAGCAAGTATTTATGTAGGGAAACAGTGGTGATTTGGCGATGTTATATGCAAATTTGGGTTTGAACGTAAACATGCAGAGTGTAGAAGGGATGTATATATGAAGAGTAGCAGGAGACATTGCACATGTACATGGCTAAAAGCTCTCTGTAGCAAGTTGAGTAGTTGACGGTGACGGTATTGTGAATTTTAATCGAGAGAGTAGCAATAGAGAGGTGATTCTAGTAAATACTACGGATTGCTCTATTTCTAGAGTGCTACTAGTAATTCCCTGTGTTGTTTGTGTACATGTAGTGCTAGTGTCGGTAATTCCCAGTGTTCTAGGTAAACGATAATGTATATGGTGTATAGTAGTTGACAAGAGAAAGCCAGGCAGGGCAGGAACTGGACGGAGTGGTGAGTGAGCTGAAGGAGCCCGTTTGCATTGGATGGACTGTGATACTGTTAAAAGTTAACCTATCGCATGCAATTCTCGGGAATTTCATTTCCATTCCAGCAAGTCAGCTCCAGTCAAGTCTGTCTGCATGGGCTCCGCTCTCCCCAATGTAACTCTCTTTATTACCTAACCATTCAATCCACTAGAATATTTTCTTCCTAGCTCACTATTTGGCAATCATCATCACCCGAGCCAGAGAGTTTCCTCCTCCGATTGACGAAGCAATGTCCTAAGTAGGTAAAACCCACCACTTTCATTTTAACGGGGAAATTTCAAAGTGAAAGTTTGTGAAAGTCAGGATAATGGAGAATCGACGGAGTTTTCGACTGCGCCCTGTTAATAATACTGGCAAAATGGCTAGGAAATATAAATATTTGAAATCTCCATACATGAAAGGAACTTGCTGGGCTCAGATTGTTTTGGGAACTGTTGGAATTCTTGCACAGGTAATGAAAAACCTAATCGAGACAAAGAAATAGGAATAAAGGTCAGTTTGTGGTCATCTATTTTTTATTTTTTCCAGATTGTGATATTGTGCCTGGCTAGACGGGGCTATGCAGATGACTTGGCCGGTTGTGGCATTTGGATCTCAATGATTCAAATGCTAGGAGCTGCTTTCACCCTAATGGCTGCTGAGGAGCCTTTGTATTACTGGTATGTATTTTATTTATTTCTCAATTGCTTCTATATGTTGTGACTATAACTTATTTTATCATGTATGTATATTCTGCTAGGTTACACACTGCTATGGCCTTCCATATCGTTTCTGTGCTCAGTTTCTATGCTCTGGGATCCTACATAGTCTGGTTCACTCTACCTAACCTGAGAACTCTCTATGATCCAACTGCTTATTGGAGTAAGATTGTATAGTATACGAAGATTCTCTTCCTCCCCATTAATAGTTAATGCATTGTCTATGGATTGTTTTTGAAATCATATTTGACGGAGCCATTTATTTTTTATTTAGATCCTTACACTCAGGCTGAATTGGACATCATGATAAGTTGTTCCGTTTTATTAGCCTGCTGCAGTTTATTTGCCTTGCCCACCAGCAGTTTCTTGGCTTTCGCTACAGGCCGACCAGTTTGCTATGGACATCATTCAACTAAGACTGTAAGAACTATAAATCTATCCAAGCACATACTTACCCAGCTCACTATCGCTCTTATTATTATATTGTAGGAATTTTATTTTGTAAGAACGCAACGATAATGTTCGAATCTTGTTTTTATTGATTCTATGTATTTTCCAGAGCTCACGCAAATCATCTACCGAACGTTTTGAAGCATTAACCAAGAATTGTTCCCAACATCCTCTTTCATTGAGCAATATCTATTCTGATTTCCCCACTTATGCTAATATTAAACCTCATCCAGTCAGCCCTCATAGCAATCCCCTCAAAGAAACCTGCTGAGCCCAGTAATTTATGGACAATGAATAAATCTTCAAAATAAGAACTGCCATCATGCAACAAACAAAATTGTTCCGGATATATGCGTCGACTTCCCTTGACTTTGGTTATCGTACAAGGACAGCCCTGTCATCTTGTCGTGTTTAATATGCTAACGTGTACATTTTTCGTGTTTGTTCGTCCTTATAATAGTTTTCAATTTATTGACAATTTCATTTCACCAAATGTAAATTTTATCAATATCAGACATGCATGTACAATACACACCTATATAGAATTGTAAGTAATGTTATAAAGAGTACCTACCCGTTTTTATTCTTCAGAGTCATGTGCAATCACACGTTACTTATTTACATCATCATGCTATTAAATATTATATCGACATACTTAGAAAATATTTATTCTGTTCAACCATAAGTTACTTCCGGCTGTTCCAACACTTTTTATTACAATTTCTGACTAAATAGTGTATTAAGGGAGTTATCAAAGTATTTAGATACAAAACAAATCACTAATTACAAATAACAGTTAGAGAGTAGTAAAATAGAAATATTATTATTAAATACACAAGTGTAGATGCAAAGTAGAGTTAAATACATATGCGTAAAAATGTCTAATTTACTCTACACCTTAAAATCGTATGTATTTTAGGGATTTTATTGCATGTGATGATGTACCACGTATCATTATTGTGGAAAGTTTTTTGGTAATAAAAGAGGTAATGGCATGTCCATGAGTTGTTTAGTAAGAAAAGAACATTCCTTACCTGGTACAATTTAATATAAATATTGTTGTCTATGTATTCCTAGTTTACGTAAACAACAGGTTTTCCACACGTTTACATACAGGGAGCTGAGAAGTAGACATCATGCAGATTAAAGATAGTTATGTACTAAATTAATGTAAATAAAAAAGATACCAAAAAGGTAATTTCCACATTTCACTGAACTGATTAATAGCAGTTATATCTGATAGTAATTAAGTAAGTCTTGTGCGTCGTTAATTTTATCCACTTTGTTCTCTAATGCTTAGTGCGTACGAACCTGCAAGTTAGATATCTATTAATTATTTAACCATTCAGAAGTTCCATAGGGAAAGAATTATAACTGATAGAAATATGCATGTATTTTTCTGTAGTGTGTGATTTTCAAATCTCATTAAATTGCACTAACAGAATTAGCAAATTGTGTGCTACCTCAAAAGTGAATTTTATTGTTGGCGATATTCATTTAGTCATGAGCAATGTGTACCTCAGTTGGGCTGTATGAAAAGCTGGAGCCAGAAAAAGTGCTTAGGTAGTATAACAGTCATTGGACATAATTACTATACTTAAATGCAATTACATACCTAATAACGTGGTACTTTTGGATTACAGGTAAATACGCAGTACGTTCATACGTCTAATATTCTCTTTGCGATTGCTCTACAAATCCTGTACTTGAATGAAACGAAAAGCATATTAGCAGATTTTATATAGATAGGGATGTATTTTATACTAGTAGTAGTCCTATACTGAAAATGATCTCTTTACCTGTCTAAAGGTTCACAAACCCAACCTGTGTAATGTATGTAGCATAATCGTGGAATAAATTGCACTGAAAGCAACGGAAATAGGATGTCCATAATGTATAGCTATTGTAGGGATCTACAATAGAGAATGCTGAGGATAAAACGATTGTGCGTAATAATAAATATCAACCACAGAAACAGTTTATATAATAGAAATACGTAAATTGCAATTGAATTGGCTGAAGCAGAGAATTTTGTTGTCGATGACCATGATCACGCTGCAGTTTGGACACGGCAGTTCATTTAGATATCCGATAAGCATTTTAGTTTCAAATCGAACGCCACTAGACTCACATCTCTTTGAAATACATACGTTTAGTGTAAAAATAAAACTGTAAGTATGCAGTCTGTAGATTTAAACGACAATCCTAAAGACAGTGGCCAAGCAATGGGCACAAAATCTCTGGAACATGGTAGTCCCTCCGTAAAATTTCATGACACGAAAAGATTTCGTCTACGTGCTGTTAGCAGTGAGTATGAGATCTATGAGCGCTATTTCAAAAGTGGCATTGCCAGGAAGATTTCTCTAATGCAAATGGGAATCGCTTTGCTCATTTTAATTTCTCAGGTAATAAAATTTTATTTATGTGATTCCTACAGCATTATGTACATATCAAACCAATAAAGATGTCATTCTATTGGATAATATTTTATTTTCATTGCCATATTTTCCAGGTTATCACAATGAGCATACTCTATATACCAACTGTTACAGAGAATTCTGGAGCAGGGCTGTGGTGCTCTATTATAACTGCTTTCGGAGCCACTGTCACATTGGCTGCTGCTAGAAAAGCGTCTTATTGCAAGTAAATAGGTTATTTTACTTAATTATGACACTATTCGATATCTGAATATAATACTTTTGTTAAAGATCCAATTTTGTATACAAAACGTTCCATATGAATTGACATTTCAAAATTGCAGGTTACACACTGCTATGGCCCTGCACTTAATAAATGTCCTAGCTCATTGTTTCTTTGAATTGTGTCTCCTTCTGGGTACAATTCCTTCTATTAGAAGGAAAGTCTATGCTACTCAAAATGAAGATATCGCCGATATGTATAGATACAACTACAAAAATTACATCTATGACAATTTTAACATGACCACTACTGAAAGATCCTTTTTTCCTTCGCATGCAAACAGTAATTACCAATTTCCATCATAATATTACTTACATTACAAATCATTAATTATAGAATATAATATAATATGATGTGGTTTGGCAACGATTTCAGGTGAAGTATCCGCAGAATTAACTGCAAACACAGTTTGTCTGGCTTTGTCTGCTTTTATGTCTTTGGGAGGATTACTGCAAATTCTCATGTCGTTTTTCATGACCATTAAAACGGGAAGAGCTATTTGCTGTGGACGAGCTCACGTAAGTACTTGCACCTAAAGTGTCAGTAGAATGTCTTCATTCTCTGAGAATTTAATACATGAATTCCAATTTGCAGTTGGAGGGAAAATTTTTTGAAATAGAAGCAGCTGGACGTGAAGACGTGAATTTTGTAAAATTCAATAAAGATGGCAAAGAAGTAGAAGTTACAAAATCACCTGGAAATGGAGTTTCTCCTCCACCTTATGAATCTGGCTATTTCCCATCTTCCTTATCAGTTTCTAATGCATAAATATTTGCATTAAATACTTCATTGATGCTTATTACAGTCATTGATCATAAATACTACATTATCATTTTGCATCCTTTTGTTATTGATTCCAAACGTTCTACGGTAATAATGAAGCAATAAATTCGAACAAGTGTAACTTATATCATTTTGTCATGTATTGTACCTATTTTTATCTTTTCTGATAGTAAATCGTAATTTGAATTGAGACACTGATCTACGTAAGCAATGGAGGATAAATATAAATACATTCAATATTCAAAGCAATAGAGCAAAGAATGAGTCTAGTAATTTATGGATAGTGATTACATCTTCAAAATAAGAATTGCATATAAATATCTTCTCAATGTATTTTAGGATTCAGGTTATCTGTTTTAATAACATACTTCAAATGATTTGTACCATTTTTAATTTTAGGCCACATAGCCAGTCAATTTACAATATTTCTAGATCGCAATCTAATGCTAAAAAAGTACTTTAAAGTCATCGTGTCAGGATGACCTTAGTCGACTATTTTTCTGTCTGAATTTTCAATTTAGTGCTTGACATGGACTTCTGTATTCGTATTGTTCATGTTTTGCTGTCAGCATCACTAATATTAGTGCAATTGTGCTCTACTCATAAACCATCGACCGTTTATTTGTAAAAGTTCCATTTAGACAGATTATCTACAACGTGTAGATGAAGATGAGAAGTAGGAGGCCATAATGTCAAATCGCCACAGAAAATAAATCTCGAAAAGTAAAAATATTATTATGGGAAATTCTCATTTTGAAAAAATTGATTTCCAATAAATTGACTTGCAAACAAGCAACAAAAAATGATTATTTTGCCTTTCCTTGGCAGTGTATTTTATTCTATGTAGGTTCTTTGGGTAATATGTAATGGAATTTAATACTACACACAAATGAATTTTCTGCTGGAAATACTACAGTAAAATTAAACTACTGACTGTGTAGGAATGCCATGTCATTACTTGAACAATCAAGATTACTAACATAATACTTGCAGATTGACAAGTCTGGATACAATTTTCCTAACAAAGAAATGCTTACATAATGCAATGTAATAAAATGTAATATAAAGACAGTATCCCTTTTGTTCTCAGTAGATATTAAATTTTATTCATTTGATATCATATAAATACACTGTAAAAAATGACGTAACATGAGCTATAGAGATGTATTAGATTGCCATGAGCTTTTTACTTAAGTAGAAAGCGAAGTAGAATCCATCCATCAATGTGCATGAAACTTTTTCAGCATTAAAGAGTTTACTTTTGCTTTTAATAAAACAAAATGGTAGTAAAAATGCCAATCATCTATTCTGTATTATAATTTACAGTTGTTTGTTTGTATCTTTGTCCATCCCTTTTTAGAGCACGTTGCTCCCTATATTATTTATGTTATATTATTTTATATTATTTTATATTATTTTATATTATTTTATATTATTTTATATTTTTATGTTATTTTATGTTATTTTATATTATTTTATATTATTTTACATTATTTTATATTATTTTATATTATTTTACATTATTTTACATTATTTTATATTATTTTACATTGTTTTACATTATTTTATTTTATATTATTTTATATTATTTTATATTATTTTTATCTATTCTATATTATAATTTGCAGTTGTCTGTTTGTATCTTTGTCCATCCTTTTCTAGAGAATATTGAATCCCTATTCGTGCATCTTTAATTTGCTAATATGTGAAACAGTGCCCTGTCGTAGGGCGGGTTTACAAACTAGTAAGCAAATATTTATTTTTCAGTTTTTAAAGTATGCTTGATCATCAATCATGATCATGCTGTGTGTTTACTCATTATTGCAATTCTTATCAGATTAGTCATGTGTTAATGCAAGTAAATGCTACAACAGAAAAAGGAGAGCATAATTTTCCTATTTCTGTTCTTGACTTCATCCAACGTAAAAGAGATTAAGGCCTCTTGTCCTAATTCTGCTTTTGTCAGCTACACTTTCGAGTCTGAGACAAAGATAATCTCATATACACCAAACTTGTACATAAGTTAAGTTAAACACTTGTGCATATACTCATTCCCACATAACTGCATTTGTACACTCATGAGGTTTATGACGAAAAGCATAGGAAATAATGTACACTCTCGGCTACTGTTCTAAGTCAACATCTATTAAGCATTCTTTCAATGCATGACAATGAGAACTTATTTTTATGCTACGAGAGGTATTCTGAAACGTATTCCACCCCATTTTACATGCAGCACAGGGTTAGTTAAGCATACAGAGCAGGAAATGACTCTCGAGGCTATAGTGATCCAGCTACTCCAGAACTGGATCTACATAGACAACATTGCTGGATCATACATATAGATATAGTGTAGTTGGTATATGAATTATGCTATGAGGGGAGGATTGTAATGTGTATTGGATTACACAGAGTTAAAGTTAAACCAAGACTGCTTTAGGGCAAATTTACATTGGTAAGCAGCAAGAATACAGTCTTCAGTAAAGGCAACGAACTGCAAAGACGGGGTTGTATCATTATATCAGGGTTGTTATATACACAGAATAGATTTATACATATAAATATGTACCAGCAGCAGCAAGGGACGAAATAAGCGACCTTTTCTGGCTTAGCTTAAGAAACGTTAGTCAGTTGGACAGTGACTGTTATCTGCTTTGAATCATTTCTCTATCTTCTTAATGGTTAGTTCGTTTTTATCAGTTTCACTTGCATTCAGTTTACCTTAGATTTAAATTTTAATATTCAACCTTGGTTTAGTTGGAGAAACGCTTGTGAGCTGGATATCATCGATTTACGATCATTGGAGTGCTAATCCATAATTGTCAGGTACTAAAAGACAACAGCACTTAACATCTTGTGAGTCATCTTAATAGTGAAGTGTTTGGTAACAAAACGTGACGTACAGCGACCTATTTATATCCACATTACGGATACACTATATTATAATCAAACAGTAAGTAAAAAATGAATTTACGTTGCATTTACACTAATTCATTGGAAACACTTCAGAGTTACACTACATTGCATAACGTCCATTTGGCATTGTTGTTTAGCTTGAGTGGACATGAATTTTTACTTTACTATATTTTACGCACAACAGGATCGCTTTGCCTATTGTTACTATTATAGCAAAAATATAGCTTTCTACTATTTAAATAATTCATTGCATTCGTACTTAGTCATTTTGAGAAAAGAGAAATACAACATTTTGGCTTAAAAATACCTAACCTAAATGCACCTGAACTTCTTCTAATGTTTGTAAGTTAAAACGTAAGAATAATTTCTCTGAAAAATTACTTTGCCTTTTTCAATGAGAATGTTACCTACACCTAGTGTCTTTAAGGTATGTTAGATCTATTTGTTTCCTTCTGGTTCCCCTTCCACTCTATTTCGTGTCGTTCGTGTTCCGTTTCCTCTTTTGCAGTTACAACCCGTTTCTATCTGTACAAAGTGAACACTTGTTGCATGTGAAAAGCGTAAATGTAAATAATGCTAATTTTGATCTTTCTTGAGACAAAGGTTGGTTTACTACGCACTCATTTTTAGTAGACCATTTAATAATTACACCTTTAGGTGACTGTAATTATCACTGCAAGATAACACAGCAATTTGTGACTTCCTTCTTGAGTCACCCTTACTTTTCAGACCAAAACGATTATTTAGCAAATGGTCCCACTTTACCCATGCTTATTATTATGCAAGGAGTGTAGCGACGCATACCGATCTCTGTCAACTGAAATAATTATATTATGCTTACTTTCATACATTTCTGTTAAATGAATTGTGTATTCATTTGACATTTGAGTATTTGCTAAATATTCATTTAAATAATAATATATTTTGTTGAATTCAGGAAAGAACAAGCTAGAAAATGCATAACTTCAATTCGTATGCCAGTTTGAAGACGACAGGTCAGTTGGTGATGGACCTTGGATCAGTGACAACTCACATAGCAGCCCTTATAGCACTTCTAAGAGTAACTCATCATGATTCATCAATAGATCTCCTAAAGTGGTTTTTGGTGGGAACAATTATATTCCAGGTACTCGTTCGTTCAAATTCATTTAGCAAAAGTACAAAGATTTTACTGTACAAATTGTCTATTTATTAAGCTGGTATGATATAATTAAATAGTAAGGATATTCATTTTAAATTCTTATACAGGTTCTCGTAGCAGTGGGATTGTATATTTTCCGAACTATGGATTTGAACCATGAAGTTAATCACCGAGCAGCACACACCTGGAATATACTTTTCTTCGTCGCTCTTTTCATTATAGCTTGTCTGGAAATTTTTATTGGAGTTTTTGAAAAATTTGGGTTAGAACACGGCCCGATAGGAAACTGTTCTAGAGTTTCTCCTTTTTAGTCTGGCTGGGTACAAATGAAAAAGTACCATTTACTTAAGTCTTTACTTTTTCTTCGACATACATGTATATTTTATATCGTTGTTTTGTTACTTTTATGTTATCATTTTTGACATGCTAACAAGAATGAATGTTGGAACGATCTAACTACGATTTGATAAGGTAGTAATAATATAGGTAGGTGCTATAGCCATAAGTCTTTTTTGCTAAAGGACCATCGTTATACTTTGTACTCACAATCAAACATGAAATTGAAGGACAAATCTTAGATAACAAGTTGTAAACTTTCCTATTGATGTACATAACAATATACCATTTATATCTGCAGCAGTTATTTTTAGATATTTTATCAATCTGTTAATCTTTGTAGGTTTTATACTTTTAGAATAAATTCGATTTTTCTTATGTATAATGTACTCGGATGTCTAAATATTATGTCATAATCATTTGTATTACTACATTACATATAAATGGCTGTAAATGTAATGTTTACATTCAAGTTGTTCAAAGATGTGGTATTTTCCTCCTAAGTGCCGTGACAACTCTGAAGACATCATTGCCAAAATGAGCTGCTGCGCGTTTATGCGAAACAAAATGTACATTCTTACTGAATACGATTTAGTAATAAAATCGCCAAGTAATCAATCAAATAAAGTGCTACCTCTTAATTCTCATCTTCGGAAATGACTCTCTTTACATTCTATCCATTCTATGTCCTGTTTTGTCTACACATGTTAGAAAGGGTATTTATTGTTGGTAAGTTTATTATATTTCAAAGCTCGCATCTGTTCCAATATATTAATGGATTGTCTACCTGTACAGTAACTGTATTACAAACATTAGTTGGTATTTGTCTATACAAATATAGCAAATGTTCTATTTTGTATATTGTGTGATGAGCCATATTTTGTATATTGTCTTAATAAAGGGCATGAAGCATAGTATATAGTTTAGTCTTGAATAAAACAATCATAGACTATTACAAATACTTCTGTTTTTATTTACCAAAGGGGGACAGTCAGCTTCCCATGAGAGCTTAATACAATCAAGTTGCATTCTTAATACCTGTGGTACTAGAGACGATCGTGGTATTGTCACCATATGCGAGGATACCAAAATTGGAGATTTAGAATGTCCCGATAGTCCTGAATTAGGATCTACTAATTCGGAAGAGCTGAAATCTAAATCTTTTAAAAAATTTTGCGAAGAAACGAACGGGGGATCATGTAGTGACGATCATACTGAAGAAAAGAACATTACATCAGAACAAAATAGTGGAAATAGAACAATGGAAAAGAATTTCGCAAGTTTATCATACAGCAACGAAATTCGAGCTCAATTGCTTTCAACTTTGCAAGAGTTGATGTCAAATGGTGCATTCATTAATTGGCCAACAGACTATTTCATAACTGCCGATGACACATTGTACCACGTGATAATTAAAGAGGATTGTGATGGACAAGTATCTTATGGTGGCAACAAATACTTACCAATTCGGGCCTATGTTAACCAGCAACTGAACACAATTGATTCAAAAAGGTTCATTACTTAGTTGCTAAGGATTATGTATTTGTTTAGCGTGTATTTTTGCGTCAATTGAATAATCGGTTACAATTTGAGACAAACATAAGTCGGGACTTGAGACTGATGAATGATCGTTACAAGTTAGCAAAATGAATTTCCAAAGGTGTTTTCTCCTTTTTTTGGTGATAATGAGTTTGTTTGATAGTTCTTTAGGCGAAGAACGACATAAGCGTAAGAAGAAACGATTTTCTCCTAGGTATGCAACGAAAGTTCGTCGATTCCGTCAATCGGACGATCAGGAAAATATTCACCACAATAATCATATCGATGAACAAGATAAAGAGACTTTGGAAAATGTTTATGGCAAGAAAACTTTCAGTGAGCACGAAAGTGATTTTGAACAAGTAGGGAAAATGGGACAACATGATAATGGAGCCATTGAACACGTATGATTGAATTTGGAATAGCCATTTTCACTGTCAAAAAGTACTAAATGTAAACGATTGAAAATATTTGTAGAAACTTTCAACTGTTAATAATCCAATCAACGAAAACATGGACGATATCGCAGATCAAGCCCGTATGGATGCCGTGAATGACGTCGCATCTTCTGAGAAGGAAAAGGACGGCGATGCACAATTAGATTCTGGAATGGTAAAAACAATGCTTAAAGAACTTCTGCACAAACTGGATGAAATCGAACACGACCCGAAGCATTCTAAAAGTACTAGCCATGGTCACTGTAATACACATGGATTGTGGCTTAGCACTGTTGCAGGAGCCGCGATAGAATTACTTCCCGATAACAATGGGGTTATCAACACAAAAATAGTAGACTTACCACAACCTCCGGAAGGAGCTTTGATAAATAGTCACTGGACAGGAACTGGAATGATCTCCAAAGAAAGCCCCACGACAATCACTATAGTTTTCCAAGAACACATTCCTCATAGTGTAAGTATTAGCAAAGCAAATTATATACTATACTATACATTGTGAATATGTTATAATCTTTCTGCATAACTCGTAATGTTGCAAATTTCCTTATAGCACAATGACAACTCCAAGCCGCCGCCACGTACAGCAGTTTTTGTAGGACAATGTCTGGTTTGCGACAACAGTCCAATGCTACAAGGCACTTGGATCTTATTCCCCAATAGCCAAAATTGTTTTCCGTTAGCTGACAAAAACAATTCTCCAGCTTCGGATATTATGTATCAAATTCGTCGGTGAAACAAACTGGCAACTATAAAATTGCTGAAACCCTCCAACGAAGCATAAAAAAGACAATGCTTAAAAATAATGATTTGCTGTTACGGCAAAGTAGAGTAGTCTCTCTAATTTAGTCTAGTAGCTGCAAAAGTAGTGGGTGCTGATACACTACAACTTCTTTATAGCAAATATTTTTTGCTGTTGAATAGCTAGCCTTGAAGGGTTACATATGAATACATGCCTAAAATAAATCCAAGCAGCAGCATCCTCAACAGAGAATACTGATAACCAATTGACTAATCATTATCGTGCTTGTTTGTAGTGATGAAAACAAAAGTCATTCTGAAGTAGCTGTAATAAAAAATGTGCAAAAGTTTGTTTTAAACCACTCCGTGAATAATTTGAAAACGTCTCATGTAATATTTAGTTCATTGTACACTGTTACTCTGCTACTCATTAATTTAAGAATCGACTCTAATTAGTGTTCTGTGTGCTTCAACCTTGACTCTTTTACCTGTGCTTCAGATTTGCTTGTCTTCCTTCGCAAAGCAACACTGTTTATGGTTGCTTCTACTTTGTCCCTGTTTACATGAGTAGCATAATAAGAACCTTGCAAAATGCTTATGTAATAATGTTGGGATTTTCTGTTCAGCATTTTCCAAGGTTAGTTTGAGATATAAATAGAAACTTTTTAAAATCACAAAAGGTCACAAAAGGCACTCCACATGAAGGTGGAACTGCCACAAGAGAGAAAGCAGACCTTGCATAGTAATAAATAAATAATACAAACCTTTACGCGAATACCTAAGTAATTGGATCGGGACAATACGTTTTTCATCAGAACTACGTTTTGTATTTTTTATCAACTAAACCTTTCTTTAAGCCCCGTAAGATTATCTAAGTATATACTTACACCAGAAGTCACTTGACTTTTTTTCACGTGCTCTTATCCCAACCATTCATGCATGCACGTCATTAGTTATTGATAAGTGGTGGAATTCAGATTCGGAGACCTTATTCTGATATTCTGAATGCGGATGAATAATGAACGAGCTTGGATGGGCGCAAATGGTACTAGGGTATCCCAATGATGATAGAAGTAGGATCTAAATATTTTGTTTGAAAAACCTTGAAGTTCCACCTAGAAGAAAAATGTGATTTCAATTTTCCTATCTCTCTTCTTGTAAGGATATGCTTAAAGTTAATGATATTACTTTACATTCAAAAATTTATTGACGATTACACATACAACATTTTTACATCCATAATATCACAATAATTCTATGAAGTCTAAGAATTTAAATAACTTAGATTCTAAAATTGATTCACAATGTCTATATCATCGTAATGATTAAGATTAATATGTTTTGAATGATATGCCTAGTAAAAATCTACCAGAATTCTAACCTAACTCAGCATTTATCTAATACATATACCTACGATGGAGAAAAAGACATCTAATTGGAAATGTCTTATTCCTTCAAAAATCACAATAGATTTTATACTTTTATGTTACATCAATGTGCACTATTACATGTACAAGGTCATTTCTACAACTTTTATAGCGTCTAGCTAATTACACAGATAATTCATAGGTATATTCATAATAATATATTAGGTGAGTATCGGAAGTTCCTTATAATATGGCTATTCTGCCTAGACATAGATATAACCAGAACAGCACACATCCAACTTTCTCTTTTCCTATGCCAATTTCATATAAAACTTTCACCAATACTAATTAATATTTTATTTTGCGTTCGTATTCTTGAGAAATAGTGCACAGGTGAAAATGCTAGTTTAAAATTTAATTGAGTACTGGTGAAAGTTTTATATGCAAATATCATATTTAAAGAGAAAGCACGATGTTACGCTGTCCATATTGTAGCTACATAAACATTTTATTATTGCTTTTACTTTAAAACACTTTTATTTTCTACTGAATTTGGAAACTGAGTCGTGGAGAAGTTTCGACCCTAATAAATATAACACATCTTCAAAGTACGACCTCCTTCAAGATTGTAAGATGTATTTGAAGTGAAATTGGTGTTTGAATATTAAATAGCCTGTATTTAATAAACTATTTTTAGTTGTAAATTTAGTAGCATCTTCGAGTAGAATGTGGATATTTTTCCTTGAGCTCATTTTTAAACTGTCTAAAATTAGCCCGATTGACTTCTAAATCTTTAGGTTTGCCAGCATGAAAAGATGAGGAAGTTTTATATCCACGATGAATGAGGAAAGCATCATTAAGTACAGCGAATTTGTATCCTGCTACATGTAATTCACAAAGCATGCTGATTCTGTTGAATCCATACTGTCGAAATCGTTCATCGTACTGAGGGACGAAACTGTCGGAAATGAAGAAGGGCTCCCAAGGATCTTTCCACAAGACTTCAAAAAGTACGGACAAATGGTCCAGTTTAGATCCCAACTCTCTTTGCCAAGTTTCGTAGTCGGTGTGCACCTGAAAATAATGGAAATGTTAGGATCATATATTATGCATGTGGTGATAGATCAATCAATCATTCTGTCCTATAAGCATATGCTGTGTGGTTGAATACAAATAACCACAATAAACCACACAAGAGCTCCCCATGATACTCGATGAAATTGTAAATACGAAGTAATAATGTTATTATCATGGGATGTAAAAGGGAATTATTGAATTTCTGCGGTGAAGTAGCTATAATATTGTCCGTATCAATTGGTTGTTGAGTTACGACTTGAATTTAATGACTTTTAATGCAATTAATCAAGATTCAACATCCTACCGTTTACGAATGAACCGCAAAGCTCAAGTAAGTAATTGGGAAAGAGCAGAACATCAATCAATGCCACCATGTGCCCATCTGAGCCATGGATCTTTGACTCCTGTGTGCTTACGTGCTGTAGTGTACTGTGCATCCGAATCCACGGGAAGTGTAAACCCACCAGAGTAACTCATTTAATTCATTACCTACATTACTTATAGATGAATCAAAACTTCCTGGGAGAGTTGTGCCTATCCTACTGAATAATAGTGCCCGGGCGTCATTACAGAAATACGGGACTCGACAACTCATGCCACGCCATGCCACTTCTCCTTCCCCAACTACTAAATTACATATTCGTATTAAGTGGAAGAGCCATCACATAAGTTCCTTCGTGCATTTCACTTTCAATTAATTTTTCAGTGGAATTAATGCAAAGACAATCTCCTGTCCAACTCCATTCTCCTTATCGTCTTAAGCCGAGAGCAACCCGAGTGCAATTAGAAATGAGAACACACACACCCAGACAGACTGCTTTGCCACTTTGCTAGCCTAATAAGTGTAAGCATCAGTAAACAGAGAAGTAATCTCCCTTTAGACTATTAACCAAGCGAAAAACTTACATTTAATACTAATATTAGTAAAGGAGGCTAATAATTAAACTTTCTCTCAAAGTAGTCCAGTGAACTTTCTCTGAGTGCTTTCCACCTTCTACCAATACACTTAGACGGGAAAGGAAAATGAGGGTAGCCTTTAAGTTAAGTCTCTCTAATCGTAAGAAATCCTTATCTATAATCTCTGTCACTTTTCACTTGTACTACCTACACACTCACTCTCCAAGTTATAGCAC
Organism: Tomocerus qinae; assembly: GCA_020055645.1. Taxonomy (NCBI): domain Eukaryota; kingdom Metazoa; phylum Arthropoda; class Collembola; order Entomobryomorpha; family Tomoceridae; genus Tomocerus; species Tomocerus qinae. The sequence continues at coordinate 13,368,803 of CM034547.1, read as the reverse complement.
TAGGCATCCAACTCAAACCCGAATGATGGATTACATACATACGTACGCTGGAATGGAATAGCTGTCTGTCCCTCGCTGTGTAGACCTCTATTTCTATCTCCTCTTAAAGGTTAGTTACCTAACTCTAAGGTTTTTACGGTATGTATATAAAGAATTTAATGTGTCTAAGGCTAAGGTTCGCTTCAAAACGATTTTTCACAATCGACCATAGCTAGCTACTGTAATAAAAGATCGATAGTACTTTCTCCAACAGGAAATATATCACTTCACACTCTGAAACTCTGTTTGGTCAACGAACCATAAAAATCCGCTTTTCCATCCATTTGTATTAGAGATATGACTTTTACATAAAATACTATATTATATCGCTATTCTCGAAGAATCGAAAATTCCCTAGAAATTGCGATTATAACCTACTCGACAAGAGTATATTTCCTAGTGGTAGCTTTAGAGATCACTTAAGGTATTCTCAATCATGCTAGGTGAAGGAAAACTCTCCCTTTGATCTGTGATGGTAATCAAAGTTTTCCTCTTTGCCCATTGACTGTAGTAGTAATCCCTTTAGACGTTGGAAACGTTTTAGTTTATAGACATATTCGTTTTATCCCATTTTTGGACATTTTTATCAGTTCTGTTGCAGCTTTTTATAGTATGGTATTGATATGTGAATACTTTCTCTATGCTTTCACTTTTATAGCCTTTGACATAGTACTTGACTCTTTAAAAAGGTATATAATTATGTTAGGTCATAATAAGTATATGGATGAAAAATCTATTTCATGCTGCCACTCAACTTTCTACTTTTTATGCACACATGCTAATTTTCAAGTCCAAGAAGCGAAAAGGACTTCAAGTTTTTTGTGACTAGCTCGACGATGCACGTCTCAGTTAAAAAGTTATGACTTTCTTTGACTTTCTTTTCTGCACATATGCTGCAATGTCTTTGACAAATTGGACATCCTTGACTAGACTGTCAGCACACATTAAATCAAGCAAGTAAAACGTAGTCACTACTTGTTAACATTTCGGCAGTCTGCTTGACGCATAAATTCATTAGATCACATGAGGCAGAATGTTTCAGAACATATGAATGGAGAATTTTCATTGGAAATTACAGGGAAGGAGCCTGAGAGAAAGTATGACAGATATGATGAGTTGGTTGCTAATGATGAGCTTAGAAAAGGGATCCCATGCTAATTGCCACAACAGACGGACCTTGAATTTTAATTAAAACTTGAGTCTTGGTCTGGAATCTAGCGTAGAAAATTCTAAAATACTACCTACGTCTAATTTTCTATTGCCAAAGTTGGAAAAACAAGTTTTGCTACTTAAGACGGGAAGTGGAGAGGAATTTCTACCGCACTATATACACTTGGCATGCATGCATAGGAGATAAAATTGCATTGCATGTCCGTAGGAAAAGAAACAATATCTAATATTAGTATGTTTAGGCTTGGGGGAGAAAAGAAGATAATTATGTAGCGGGAGACTGCAGGATTTTACGCACAACAAAAAGGAATTCGGAATAACATTACATGGGAAAGAGGAGAAGTGGTAGTTAGAAGAGATACATTTACGAATTCAAACGGAAAGTTTGGGAGGTAATGTTGCAGGATGCTCCGTAGTTTTGGCAGAAGGGAAGGCGTAATAATAAGTAAGCAGATAGGAAAGTAGCCAGGGGCTGGAAAAGCACATTAATTAGTAAAGAGAGAGAGATGAACATGAACATCTAAAGAGGATTTAGCCGACTGATGTTGAGTAAGCGTGGTGATGTAGAACTAATGGTAATATAATCGTAAGGGATTTGAAATTCCATTGTAACTCGGATGATACTCGAGAGAAGTTGTTAGGAGTTGGGAGATCCGTTGTGGTGTGGCGTAAATGCGATTGCATGTATTCAATTAAGAGTTTGTTAACTTTAAGAGTTTCTTAGGACTAACCTGGCACTTCCAGCAGATATCAAAGTAAAACGGTCGCACTTGGAATTTTTCGATGAGGGCAAGGAGCTCCCGTTTATCAGAAGGAGTTTCCCCGTTTTTACTTTCAAAAGCAGGTACGACATAGACAGTCTTCCCTTCATCCGCATTGTTACTTTTGCCCAATTGCTTCTCTAAGGCAAAGCTCGTGAATCGACTGCGAAGTCCACTCGATGGTAACATGTCAATGTCAGTCACAAACGAGAATTTAGTCTGGACTCTCTTTTTGGCAACATTTCTCATCAAATTAATAGGATACACCACACGACTATCGTAGTTTACTAAAGGACGCTTCTCAGCTGACGATTTCCGAGGTAGAGTCCCACTGAGAAATTTAGAACAGTCTTTTACGTCAACTTCGCTCATTATCTTCCGTCGTTTTCTCCAGTTCACTGCCACGATACGAGTTTTGTTTGAGTTTTCTGATAGAGTTTCAACGAGCGGAAAGACCAAGTGAAAAGATACGAGTTGTCTCGTCAGTTGATGACACAGACGTATTTTCGAAATAAATCCTAAAGCTGATTCCAGAGCTGTAGAGTTTGGAGCGAAAAGCCCAAGGGATATCGGACCAACCCAGCGCTCCACTAAAGGAATGAGGTAACGCTTCACGTTCTCTAAATCGCCTTGTGTCACTAAAGTCACGTCCGTTGGTGGCTGTTGTGGAATCGGCTCGAAATTTTCGTGCTCTTCGTCGATTGTAAAATCGTCGGTTTGTTTGTTTTGAAGTTTAGCGGGTAATGGAGCTATTGGTGAGATTGAATTCTCTTTTCCTATCTGGATATTGCTATCTGATCCGAAATGACTTTCAGGACCCGCCACATCAAATATAATACGATACTCCCCTCCGGAATCCACGATTGTTGTTTCTTCTCTTCCAAATAGTTTGTATGCCAATTCTCCCTGTTGAAACAGATAAAGAATAAACATCCATCAGTACATCTCAAGGGAAATTGATTATTCACAGTCGTAAATAGAAACTACACATACAATCAAATCAGCAGGTAAGTATTTACACAAGTTACAGGTCTATACAAAATATTATAAATATATCCGATTTTACATTCTTCTACACTATAGGATAGATTAATTGGAACTGTGATTTAATCCCGTAAAATGAAAGTAAATAAAATTGCCAATAGTATTTTTTTCAGTATATTTTCTAAACAACCCGATTCACAGTGTATGTCTACATGTAATCATTGTGCACACATTTCAACATGTTATTACTTTTTCTGATAGAATAAACAATCAGAAACTTTGCGAAGAAAGATGTGAGGATAAAAGCATATATCTCCTTGAGGTGCAGCTGTGCGAAGGAAATTGACGTTGTTCCATAGTTTTCACCAGGAACGTCCATCCAACACTAATCCAGAATTTATTGTGACTTTCGGAACTGTGAGGGAAATGGAAAGGACAGCTTGGAGGAAATAAACGAGCTTTACTTTCACGAACTATCTCCTCTTTTATGAAGATGGACATTTCGATTGAGGTTCAATGAGCTTAGTCCAGCTGAGTTAATACTCACCTTCGCCTCCACTTCCTTCCTCCGATTCAACCATTACCAATATTGTGTGAAAAGAATAGACTGAGGGTTGGATATACTTAAGTACTCCTCTATAATATTTTAGTCCTCTAATATATAAGTGGTAAATATAGTACTTTCCCGGACACAATTTTATCTAAGATTCTTGTGTACATAGAACATACTACATCGAAAATAGTTTAGCAGTCACCCTCTTTTTGTCTCTTTCTCCGTCCATTTCCTTTTTAGTAAACGGATTGGACCACTCGGACACAACAGGAGCGTGAGAGGATTCACACCTAACTACCACATACTACTATTAGTAAATATATACCTACTAATATTATATAGTTTGATATATCGACATGCAGTCCGAAGAAAACTTCCAATTTGAACGACAAAAGAAAGTTGCTTTCTCTATCTGCTTCTCACATGGCTTTGATATAAAATGGATCTGCTGATATGAAGTCACCCTTATAAGAAGAGTCCCCGCATTTACACGTAATATAGCAAAGCAATTTCCTATATTACTAAACATTTCCTACGTCATTTTATATTGATAAGGAGCATAGGCCACTAAAATTATGCTTTACGTGTATACCATTTCTTTCTCGAGGTGAAAGTCGACTTTCTCCTCACCAGCTATGAATACAGAGTGAGGAGCCATAAAAAGTGACTATCTGGACGTGTATGACTCAAATTCAAAGTGATGCTGTTAAAAGATATGTGTTTATTCGTGTAACTATATAGTCTTATATCAGATATAAGTTTATATAGTGGTAGATAGTCGCTTTGTAGATTGGAGTTCTTTTCTGATGCAATGGCATGTAAGGTATGTATAAATGAGCTGAATGCAAAGATTGCGTTGTGTTCTCCGGAGAATAGATGCTGTGTGTGATGAGCAAGGAAGTTACAGAGAATCATTTGGCTCATCTTATCTTGTACATAGCTGGAGAAAACCATTATAGCACATTATACTCTAATGTTGAACTATTCTCACTTCTTTTTATACATCTCTCTGCATTGTGAAGTGGCGTGGCACGGCCCCGTCTCGTCTAGTTTGCATTACAATAGACTGGAGATCTTCACTTGCTGTGCCATACCCAAACCATCATCAGCATAGGATCTGGAAGAAACTTAAAAACTCGTCGAGACTCTAGTTACTTACTTTAGTGGTGTAAAGTAAACTCCACGATCTCATTAAGTTTCAATTTTCCTTTTCCATGCCAAACCATGCTGGGGAAGTGTAAAAGAGATTTTCTTTGCCTTTGTGTATCTGTACCTGTTTAGTAGTCTCGGGTGTGGGGTTACTTATAGGGATACCAAAATGAGAGTGGTGATTGCCCTTTTATAGATGTAGATACCGTCGTACAATCAGGAGAAAGTCGTTAAATGTTCATTTCGACCCAAAATGTTGTAAACCACACTGTCAAGAAAAGGAAATTGCCTCGTTTTTCCGTTTTGATATGTTAATTTCGTAGAATACTTTACCATCACCTTATAACTGACACTACATTATTATACTTCTCAAGATACTAAACACAAAAAACTATTTATACGTACTACTATCTCTGTATACTTACGTATGTACATAATATAGATAAAGAAATACTTACGCTACCCCATCGTAAAAGAAAATCTTAGAAATCGTAAACGCCTAGTTGACAACATTTCTATGTAGGAGTCACAGCCCTAAAGTAGTAGGTAACTGAGAAGGATTGATTTCAATTGAATTTGTACAGAAAACGGGACTGCCTTTACGATTGAGATGCCATAGACAGAACATGTTATTCTATTATGTATGTATGTAGTGCTGGTGCCATTTGGGTTTGTGGCGTGACAAATGCAGATGCACAGAGATGGTATTATGGAATCGAATCTAAATCGAACCCAAATAGCTCCTGGTCGAAAGTTGAAGTCGGAATCAGACCAGAGGAAATCCTAAAAGGTTCTTAATATTTCACATCGGGCAGACAACATCCCCGAGATATCTAGATGTAAATGCAGATTTAACTGTGAATCACTCTAAAAGTCAGCCGAGATGAGATAAGGAATACAAAGTGGGTGGTAGAACTAGTATGCGTCCCTCCACTGTCCTACAAACTGTCGGTCTACATCAGACGATAGAACTCCGACGCAGACCATAAATATTGCATCATGTTGTCCTGCTTGGACGAATTTTTTTCCCTGTAACTGTAGGAAATGACATGGCTTTCTAGTTATGGCATTTTTAAAGTTATAGCAGCAGAATGGAAAGTGAGCTGTATACAAATAGCAGTAAGTAGTCGTGTGACTGTGTAGCGACAGATAGATACCAGGGTATCAAATACTCAAGAGTTTAAGTCAAAATTCAAACAAACGCATATTTGGACACAGACACAAAAATCGAGAAATACACTACATCTGTACTAATTTATGTAATGATCATTTAGTTTTCTGGCTGATTTTTTATTACTTGAGATTCAATCAGCATATGAAATAAAATTGAGCGTAATATTGACAATTATAGGTACAAAAGTCCTTATTACTGTTATTACTCGACTGCAGGGTTATTGTTGTCGAAAACCTAAAATCCAACCCTGGGAATACAGATACATCAAGTTGCAGGCAAGTCACAGATACATCATCATGGTATACATAAATACATATCTGTTATTTATGTGCATATCTATTCCGTGTGAGTAGTCTAGAGTAAAGTTAAGTTTGCGCCTTCCTTTTGGCTGGCTGTTAGTGTTATGTGTGGATAGAATATGGGACACAGTCTGTAGTGTAGGGAAACGTTACATAAATGTAGCAGAGAAGGAACACAGATTGGAAAAAGGAGTAGCTTCTAGTAGGGAAAGAAAGGAGTGAGAAAGGAGAGACTGCAAAAGACAGTTTTCCTCCTCGGGTGACGGGCAAACCATAAAAGCCATCTTTACGACTTTGATATCATCCTGGAGAAGAAAAGATACGTGTGCATGTATCTTGTCTCTTCCTTACATACGTACCTATATATGCATATAGTGTATACTGAGGTATTGTTATGTAATGTTCCTTTCACCCGGATAAAGATTCCCAGAGAAAAACCTCGTTGCCACCAAGAAAACTTCATTTCATTCAGTGTACTTTCCGAGTCGAATGTCGAATCAAGACTAGCACACAACTTCCAAGACTAATACACTAAAATTCTATAGCTATTCTCTTGCAGTCTGTCTAAACAATCGTGTCTATGTATTTGTAGGTACGTAATCAAAATGTGCAGCGATAGTAATACCATTCAAGTTCATTTGATGATCTTAGGTTGGCAAGACCTTTTCTAGTCCCAGTGTGAATGAACGTGGGCTGAGGGGAAAATTGAAATACCTTCCTTCAGAATGCTATTTGTTCTGTAGGAATAGTTGGAATGAAATGTGATTAGATTTTAGGGCAAGTTGTAAAAGAATTTCACTGACCCTGTGTTTTTTCCTCTCCCACTACTCTCGAATGCATATGAAAAATTCTGAAGCGAGTAGGTATGTAACTCCTTTAAGCTCTGCTACAAGTTTATAGGTACACAATCTCCATTAACTAACTGTATGTGATAAGGAGTCAAGTCCAGAGCACGAGGAAGGTATGTCATGACTAATCGTAAGATTTCATATCTACACGTAGCAACTTGACAAACTTATTATACGTATAGCAGAAAGGTATATCTAGGAATACAAGTTTCTGCATTTGAGGAAGTAGCGAGTGCGGGGCTACCAACGGATGTAAGTACACAGAAAGTAAGATTAAGGCTGAAAAAAGAGAGACGATCGATTCTTTGGGTAATTTGTATGGCTGGCCAAATGAAAGTATTCCCAGACAAATACTACATACATAGGTACATGGAAAGTGGTATAAGGTTAGGAGGAGTGCAATGTCTGAATGCCTTGTCAGGAAGGAAAAGAAAGAGAACTGAAAATGTCCTTTGGGGAAGGACTACATAATTGGACATTGATTCTTGTAGGCACGATCCTCTCTATTGTGAGTTGGGCTTTCTTTAGTGAGCCACTGCACTTAATACATACTCTACTCGAGAATGCTACAACACTTTATACTACTACTAGGTACTTTTTTATTTCATTCCGTGCTGGATATCACTATCCCTGAGCTTATGCGACTGAGCAGTCGTATATGCATTCATACAGGATATTTTCGTACTTTCGTTTTAGGTAATTACGATTTATTATTAAATGATAATCTCGCTAATGGAGATTTCTATTCCTGCATTCAGGGGATGAGAACGGCTGAGTGTGCATATTACCGTAATGCAACTTTCTTTTTTACTGAAATGAGATGGAAACTGCGAGCACCACTTAAAAGTTGGGAGAAAGTAGAAAATTGTACGACACGGGATTGACAACCTTGGTGGCCAAGGATGTTTAAGCTGATGAGAAGTTTTGTCTTCGAGGATGCATACGAAATTCTTTGTAAATATTCAATGGAGGAAGAATAAAAGTTGTTTATGCTAAGGAGGCTCTACGTGCAAGAGAGATAGAAGAATAAAATGCTAGAAACAAAAAGTGCATCGTTCAGAGTCCGTGACTCACGTAGCATACATAACATATCGCAATTGAATGGAAAGAACTAAGCTTAGAGTTCACATGGCCAACTTCAGATACGTGTACGTATGCATGATGTACATTTATGTTTCATTGTAGACATACTGGAGTATACCTTTATGTTGTACATGTAGTATTTGTAAGAACGTGTACTTTCTCTCTCGGTACTCTAACTACACGACTAGAGACAGGAAAAGGACAGAAATCTCTCTGAATCATCTAGATAGCAACTGAAAACACATTTCCTTTTGGTTCGTTTCAAGTCTTTTGGCAAGAGGACAAATGAACCGTAAAAACTTGAAACAGACTGACAGAAAATGGGAAATTTTTCGGTTAGTTGAATAGGGTAAGAGCAAAGCAAAAGTCTGTCTACAGATAGTCTGTTGGTTTGATTATTTGGCTTTTCCTCTCACTTCAATTGGCTCGAGTCGACTCTAAACTTTCCAATGTTCACGATTACATCAGTTCAATCTCCACGATGACGAGACGACCCTTGACATAGCTATAGGCACCGGCTACTTCACAAAACTATCATATTCGTGCTCTATTATTACGAGAATCTCTTTCTACGTTACCATTAATATGTATAGTAAATACTACAGCAAAAACCATTCTACGTATTTTCTCCCAGCTCTCCATTTACTCAGTTTACTTTCCCCGCAGTATGTATAGTAGCTTTATATCTTTAATTCTATCGAAACGGTCTATACCTTGTTACAAAAACACTCTACTACTATACCGTTTTGAAAAAGCAGTGCCCTAGAAGCATTTTTCAAAGGAACTTGAGTCAAACCACTCGAAACCGCAGAAAAGGTCAATTTTTAATGGGTCCATGTCAGTAGGAGGACATAAAAGTACACACAGAAAATAGTATATCCACATTTTCTTAAGGTCAGTCTCGGAATGGAAAAGTCAACATATTTTTAGGTAAGTGGGGAAGAGTCTGTGCTATTCTAGGTATTCATTCATGTAATGTAGGTTTACAACAACGTAATTTATAAAATGCATGAAGATATAGTATATAGGTATGAGTAGTAAAAGACGAAAATAAATAGTCGCAAGAGTAAGCATGTCCAAAGAGTTAACCCAAGTTTAGTTAGAGTTTCTCTCTGGGAGTTTGTCGTGTAGGATAATATTAAAGGAGGTAAAAGGTACTAATATTCGTATGTACAAAGATGTCAAGGTATGTGAGTAGGTATAATGCAATGTGTAAGGTTGAAGTTAAGAAAGCAAAATCCTTTCGCTGGCTTTCTGGCTGGTGGAGATGGACGATAGAACGGAAAGTTTATAATGTACGTAGCTAGCACAGAGTGGGAGACTACTTTACATTATCTACTACGAGGACTACGACTACAGCCGACGTCAGAAAGGTTATAAAAGGAGCCAATCTACATCAGGAGAGCGAGTCTTGCGGAGTCATCGAGGAGGAGAACAACCTAGTCTTGGAGACCTGGCCTGTGTTCGGCCTGACTTGCAGGAATGTTACCTGCGCGAGCTGTGATTAGTTCGCAATGAGAAGCTGTAATTATTGTGTTCGAGTTAATAAATCATTGTATCTGAATTGTTGAGTGGATCGAGTCTTGAAGTATTCGCATATTGCACATAGGAGGTTTGAATCTAGGGAATGGAACCTTATTCAGTCTACAATTACGGTAGGGACAGTACCAGTGCATCTAATCCCGATAGCATTAGGTAGGACCCAGTCTAAGCCTCCGTAATACATGGTGCCGAAACAAAATCCTAATTTCTGCAACTTTGTGATACTTCAAACTTCGTAAATTGGAAAAATTTGAGTGCGTTAAGAAGAAACATTAAAAATGGCTACAGTGACATTGGAAAAACTGTGAAATAGCTATCTGACCGTGCTAAAATTCTGAACTGAGTGAAACCAAATTGTTAACAACCGTGAGGTCGTGCTGCCATAAAAACTACCAAAATTTGGAGATTCTGGAGAGTGGAGATTCTGGAGAAGGAGAGAAGGACGAGTACGCTTGTGAACATCTTCAAAATTTCGATCTGTGCCTGGGGGAAACCGAGATCCGAGTCCGACAGCGAGCAGAGGAGAAACTGGAGCTGACGCTGATCATCCGAATTAGAGCGGAAATAAAGGCCACATCGTAATTGGTAACGAAAGTATCGTTCTATTTAATTACCTTCAGTTAGCCGAAATTTTGGGAGAAGCAATTCAATTTTGGAAAAGCAGAATTATAACCTAAGATCTAATTTCATGCACGTAACTTTGAGCAATTCCTTTTATGCGAGAGGACAGAGTTTTATATTTAATATCTAACGCTAAAGAATTAATTACGACTAAGTCATTCTTTCTGTTGATTACATTGTAACTGTTTCAGTATCATTTTATTGTCACTATTTTATTGGAAAGCAAAGCAAAATTCTTATAAAAATTGAAATCATTTTATTGTCTTGGAAAAATATAAATCAGCGAAGAAAAACGCCTATTTGATGTCAGTATACGTTGAATCAGAAAGTTAAAGTTTTGGAGGGGTAATGGACAAAAACCTCAAGCAAAGGTCAAATTATGCATTCATGGACCAACCGAAGAATTTATGTTAATTGTGTCTATTCTGAGTTCTAGAGACGCTTGCAACGCCATTGGCTAAGGGAAAGATAAGACCTGGCTAAAGAACTTCAGCAAGCAGATAGCACGGTATACCAAGACACGTATACATAAGCATTGCAATCTAGCTGTGTACAGTTGGAGGGGTAATGAATTGCATCTAGCCGTTATTGGTTGGAAAGAAAAGCGTTGCATATTCTAGCCGCTGTATGGTTGGAGTAGCCGAGAGGGCAATCTGGTTGAGGTTAACTAGAGATAAAGGCAGTGATTTGAATGCTAGCTGAGTATAGTTGGCAGAGCAATTAACATAAGCTAGTAAGCGTTTTTACTGGCAAAGCATAACTTAGAAGACGAAGTGAACGACCTGTATTCATCGTGAGTTAGAAGTACCTTATCTAATTAATGCTAATGATTTGTATAACTATAAGTATACTAAATTTTACTTTTATATTATGAGTTTATTGATATTAATAAGTAATGCTAATTGAAAGTATTTACATAAGTAAGAAATATTGGATTGTTAGGACATCATTTTATGCTGTAAAAGATAAGTATTTAAACATACAGAGATTTTTTTAAAGTTTATTTTAAAGCAATGCACAGTAGTGACTATTATTTAAAATTGTCTATTTAAATTAGAATGATTGTAAAACTAAGCACACACAAATTGGAATAAGTTTGAATATTGTAAAAGATACGTGGAACGTATCATCAGTAAGCACATAGTAATACACAGTATTGTAAAAGTATAATATTGGATAAGATAGCAGGCATTGTGAATTGTAAGAAAGGCAGGTTCGCTGAATAGGTATTGGCTCCGCAGACTCATGTACATTTGTAAAAGCGATTAAAGTTGAGTAAATTTGCTGCATGAAGGGAAATTCCATAAGGCAGAATATAGTTTACAATACGTTGGAATATTGTAACTTTGTATACGAGTACAGAATATTGTATTTCAATTGAGTGACTGTAGGCTGATTTGGGAAGTTCCATTCGGCTGTGATTATTAAAATACAGATAATAATAAGATTAGAATACAAATAAGTAAATTGTGAGAATTGGAATAGTACATTTGAATAAGTAACCTATTGTAACTGCCCAGGCAAATTCCAGGTAGCAGATAAAAATTACAATAAGTAGAAATTAAATTAAGTTTGTAAAGTTAATGGGAGTGAAACATATCTATTGTAACTACTGTGGTAAATTCCAAGTAGCAGGGAAAATAGATAAGTAAAGTCATTGGAATTGTATGTAAACGAGCTATTGGGGAAATAGTTTGTGGTTAAACCAGTGGAACGTTTGATACTGTATGTGTAGTAGGTAAATTCCAAGCTACGCAAGAACTTGAGTTAAGCAAGATTAATTAATTAAGGCAGATAAATAAGCATAAGTAATTTAAATTTTGATGTTAAGCATTTTATCATTATAAGATATTATATGAATTGTAAACGGACTTATTGGAAAAGTTTGTATTTTAAATGATTAGAAGCAATACTTTATGATAATTTGTATAAAGTATGACAATTACAACCGACATAGAAGTACGAAATCCATATAGCAACACTAGAACGAAATATAATCTGTTAGCGAAAGTTAATACTAACGAACAAATATCGTTGATACATATTCAAATTGCTTTAGCATTTGCAGAGACTTTTGGTATAAAGAGGAGTAGTGCATACACAGTTATTGAAGACATTACTAAAAACACTAGAACGTATTATTTCAAATTACTACTATATAAAGACGGTGTTACCATAGAACACAATTTTAAGATAGATCCGTTCTTAGATGTACCTATTGTAATTGGCATTGACTTGTTACAAAGTTCAGAGCTTATGGACATGGTTAATCGAGTACAATCAAGGCATAGAGGATTTTAGACAATCTTTTGACAAAAGTTGTTTTAAGGTTTGACGATATGCGTGTATGACTAAGTATTAGTTACTCAGAATTTGTTAAGTTGATGGCAATTTGTTAATAGCATAAGAAAGATGGATATGTTATGTACATGCAATATACCTATACCTAAGAGTTATGAAGATTGCTCAGTTACGGATTATTTATTGGATTTAGAATGTTATTTTAAGGCAATAAGATTAAACAAATTGTTATGGATAGACTACCTACCTAAAATTTTAAAAGGCAATGACCGTAGTTGGTTTAATCATGTTAAACAAAGGATTGTAACTTGGGATTTATTTGAGTTAGAATATCGGAAGAGACATGAAACGTATAGTGTAAGACATTTTAAAATGAAGAGATTGATGAACATGCGACAGGAAGAAACTGAGAATTCAGAAAGTTTTATTTATTCAATTGTCAAATTGAACAAAGAAGTTTTTCCGGAAGAGTGTGAAGAAGATATCGTGAAGAGATGCAGACAAGCTTTGCACCCACGTATCAGAATATTTACGAATGGATTGTCGACCTACACTGTCAGTGAATTGGTCCAACGTTGTGTAGCGATTGAAGAAGACTTGAGGGATTACGGAAGGTGGAATGAGAAGAATCGACTTGTCATGAAGAGTACACGCCACTAGTTGTTAAGAATTGGAAGAAAAGCGACGAAGGAAGAGATCTGCCAAGAAGAACATCGATTCTATTTGTGTGTTACACGAAATAATTGCAAAAATAACATCTACATCATCAAATATAGACTATTCTAAGGACTACTTGTTTAGCGGCCACTGGACAGTAGCTTCTGGGAATACGACTGGAGACGACTTGGAATCGGAAACAGTCAATGATGTAATTAATACAACAACAAATGATCAGAAAACCAAAGATGACTGGAATGCGCACCCATCATCTAGGACAAAGCAAGATTTTAAGAGCAGACAAACGGTTCATGGAGAAGAGAAAGAGTTAAGGTTGCGAAGAAGAAATGATAGTATGGAAGTTTTGGATATGGGACTGGATGAAACAGAAGAATGCCAATACGAAGAAAAATCGTTGTATCAATCAAACCAAGGGTTAAGATATCGAGGAAATTCTCGGATTATCAGGAAGATTGAATTGAAGAAATGTATTAAGGAAGCCTTAAGCAATTTCGAAGATGCAGGCAATGAAGAAAAGTCATGCGTCAGTATGGAAAATGCAGGCAATGAAGAGAAGTCATGCGTCAGGATGAATGCAGATATGCCGTATGGTTGGCAAAATTGTCGTGATGGACAGTCAACTAAAAGAAGAGTAAAACGTAAACGTATATTGAAGCATTACCGAGTATGGATGACGGTATTAGAAACGTTATTGTGTATAGTTAATCTGGTATGGTTAGCTAGCGATATAATTAAATCTAATTGGCAAAGTATATCTAGTTCAATTAAGGCAATAATTAGTTTGGAAGCTATAAGATACACTTACAGTTCGTTGATAAACAGTTGTATACCAAAAACATACAGTAATAGCAACAGATATGATACTTTTAAGCATAATCTTGATAGGGTTAAAGGAAGCTGTAAGAGGAGAGTTAGTTATTGTTTTAAGATGATTTCGATGTATTTTAATGGACGGAAAATTTTTGGATCGGAGGATAAGAGAATTTGGAAAGCAAGTATATTTAAATTAGCGAAACAATGTAAAATTTCAATCGGGTACAACTCGTACATTATAAATTTCATACGAATCAAAATGTTAGCAACTTCGTTTGTACACACAAGTAATCATCGTAAGAAAGTGAAAGTTTGTTAAGTACAGGATTTTAATACGTAGTAATATCTATCTATTACTTACCTATGTCATAATATCGAATAATATAGTAATAGTACCACTAACAAATGTAATAGCAGTTGGTATGTTATGACTCGTATACCTTATATCTTAACGAATAGCTATATAACCATAAGCATGTTATACACAGTACACTTTAAAAGAATACCCAATATAATGTTGTTTTTGTAATAGTATAATATACAGTATACGGATCATATAGTATAACATAAAAATAAGTACAAAGCAAGATTGGCAAAACAAGACTACTATCAGCTGTGAAGTCATCAGTTTAAATGCGTCCGCAATTGTCTTTAATTTGGAATGGAGGGGTAATGGGAGTTTCCATTGCCATAGTAAATCATCTCCAATCAGTCATCAGAAAACATGCGTGTCCGCATCACGGGACGATTTCCTAGTTCCGATGGAGGGGTAATGGCAGTTTCCATTGCTAAGCAGACTTACCTCACAGAACTGCTCAACATCATCAGAAAACGCTGTTTGTGATTGAATAGCACATACACAACGAAGAATTGACACTACAAATACCCAGAACAATATTATTGCAAAATATTATTATACGCACTGCGGGAACAAATGCGAATTTGGAAAATGGAATGCAAGCAAAGCTTAAGTTAACAAGAAGGCATAATTTTATTAACAACAACTAAATCTACATATACCAAGAATACAAAAATATGACTATATGTCATAGGCAACATCAACTACCACTACAACGACACTACTTTAATTTATTAACACCCAAAGGAATGTATAATGCCAAAAGTGGTACAAAGAAAGAGATTATCAGGAAAGCAGGCTAGTCAAGTTTATGAACCTTGCGAAGGTGTTTCTTCAAATTATCCGACCGCGAAAAAGTTTTCTTGCAAATATGACACACATATTTCCCTTCTTTTCCTAAATCAGTCTCGTAACATCTTGCACGTTTGCGTGCGTTTGGCTCGAATCGCCCTAAAAATAACAAATATATTATATAAGTTCACTGTAATTGTAATCTTAAAGTTATCATTATTAAGCAATTAAACTACTTCAACTAAGCCAAGCAATTTCCAAAAATATAACTAACCACATCCGGTGCAATAATCCGTCATCCGCGGGGAGGGTCCATGTTGAACTGCGTCTTCTAGCATCAACTGGCGAGCTTCAACATCTTCGTCAACTGGAGCTGCATCATCTACATTCGCATCTACAATAAAATAAACAATTAATACAAATCGAAATAAACTCTAGCTATGTATACCCAAGAAAATCTACAGTTCATCGACAACCCAAATGGACGATGACATATAGTAAAATAATAACTTACCAAAATCATCAACATCAAAATGGTTAGGAGCAACAGAGACATCCACATCAACACAACCAGAATGTGTACCAGAGATTCCACTGCCCGCTACATAAACATTACTGGAAGCCTGAACACAGATTAAGGGAGCAGCAAAGTTACGGCTACTTCCAGCTACTACAGAACTACAGGGAACTTCAACTTCTTCAGGAACATCAACTGGGACTACGACACATACCAATAATAAAAATGTCAAATTTTAAATCAAAATTCACATATACCAAAGGAGGAATATTTTTCATTACCTGGATCTGTCGAAATAACGACGCGGCAGTCTTCTAATATTAGAGGCAAATCGCAAGCCAATAAGCGAACCGTTTCATCAGAAAACGTCACCATTTCTCGTAACCCATTGAAAAGTTCTACAAATAATTACACTAATTAACGGAATCCCAACAAGACTATGACATATACATTTTTTTTCTGGAAATCAATAAATATTAAATTATTATTACCTTCGCCTCCTAAGCGATTTCCGTCGTCTACATCTTCATCAACAGGTGGGAGATACACTCGCACACCTTCGTAGATTACGCCACAACCGGGACAACGTAAAGTTTGATCAAAAACAGCATTAGAGTAATCAAACCGTCTACCTGGACGAGACTTCATTATTCGCGACAAGAACTCTCCAATATTATACCGTCGTTGTAACTCAGTTACGCTCAAAAACACATGGGCACACTGACAACCATAATGAAATAAACATTCACAATTTTCGGGGTACACTAGATAATGGAGCACTTCTGGTATCAAATTTTTCATACAAATTCCGCGACAGATGACCGTACGGATGGGAATTTGTTCATGTCCGAGAAGAATCTCATCCAGAAATTCGTCGACATCGACAGTAACAACCGAAGAAGGACTATTTTCAGGACCCGGAAGTATAAAATCGAGTATCTCGATGTCAGAATCAATTTCAGTAGCACTACTGGAATCTTCATCTTCAATTTCGCGTTTTATGGTCCGATTCCTTAATGGTAATTCAGACATGTCAACAATAGGACAACGAAATGGAGGAACACTTACCAAATGCAGATTACACACTACACAATCAAACTATCAACAAAATAATTGCAAAAAAAGAAACCACACAAGAAAAAGCAGCAAAACGACAACAATTCCAAAAACTCAAACTCCGACAACAGCACGCAACAAGAATAACAGTATCGAATGAATGGAGGTCGGAAAAATACCACAATTACAAGGATAACTGCTATTTTTCAACCGGCGGGACAAAATTATCAACTTACCCCATATTACTATAATAATTGTATATTGTACTAGTAAAACTACCCGTCACACCGGACGAGTTACAATAGTATGTATTCACTAACTTAGGTTAAGCATTCTGTAACTATTTAATATTATTATGTAAGCATGCATGTAACAGATACGACGACGTATTCAACATCAAAAGAAAGCGACTACAAAGATGCATCGTCGCATAATAACAGAACTAGAGCAATATCAGCGGAAAGCAGAGCAAGCAGCAGGAAGCAGAGCAAGCAACAAGAAGAAGAGCGAGCAGCAGGAGCAGAGCCACAGGAGCAGAAGCAGAACAACAACAGAAGCAAAGCAATTCAACCCTTTCATATAATATTCAACCCATACGTACCACTTCGGAAGCCCAGGGTCTGAAGGGGGGAAGAGTATAATGTACGTAGCTAGCACAGAGTGGGAGACTACTTTACATTATCTACTACGAGGACTACGACTACAGCCGACGTCAGAAAGGTTATAAAAGGAGCCAATCTACATCAGGAGAGCGAGTCTTGCGGAGTCATCGAGGAGGAGAACAACCTAGTCTTGGAGACCTGGCCTGTGTTCGGCCTGACTTGCAGGAATGTTACCTGCGCGAGCTGTGATTAGTTCGCAATGAGAAGCTGTAATTATTGTGTTCGAGTTAATAAATCATTGTATCTGAATTGTTGAGTGGATCGAGTCTTGAAGTATTCGCATATTGCACATAGGAGGTTTGAATCTAGGGAATGGAACCTTATTCAGTCTACAATTACGGTAGGGACAGTACCAGTGCATCTAATCCCGATAGCATTAGGTAGGACCCAGTCTAAGCCCCGTAACAAGTTCTTGAGCCTTCTATTTTATTTTATTATTGGAACTGTCGTAACCATTCAAGCTGACATTTTCTCCTTACGCCAACGATTTCATTGGTTGTTATGTTACGACATTCTTTTTCTTCCTGCTCTTCTGGTCTCTCGTACATGTTTCATGTGTCCTCCACTACAGTCTCCAATAGGGAACTCCTGTCCTTTCCATCTGAACTCAACTGCACTAAACGGAGCAAAGTAATCTCATGGCATGCCCTTCTTCAACAAGGCAGCCATACTTAAGACAAACTAAATAAAGAGCTCCTTAAGACCCATATTGCTTTCTGTTGGTTGTAAAAACTAAAGTACCTGAGGGAAAGCTGTTTTACGTACCTTGAGATACATGGGATGAAAAAAGAGCTGTGCTAAGCTAAGTCACATCTTTTTCACTACTTTGTCTCTTCTGCAAAAGGCACTTATGCACAGGGACTAATACTATTACCATTTCTTCATCTGGAATTTTCCAAAGCTCTCCCTAATTCATCCGCTTTCTAATTTACCTACAAATTGTGAATTAAACGAAGTATTTACGACTCTTTTAAAAGTTTCCCTATTCCCAACAATGCATTCGATAAATTGGCCTCTTTATCCTGGCAATAATGAAAAAGTGTAGAATTGGCATTTGCGAGAAAGTGGAAAGAAATGCCATTGTCTTAGCGTGTAAAGGTATTTCCTGTTCAGCTGAACTCGACTCAAGTCAAATGGAAAGTTTCATTTTCATCGAAAAACTCATTCTCCCTTGACGACATTTAATGACTTTCACAAAAGGAAATTGCTGGGATAAAACTTTTGGACAGATCTTCTTTCCCTCCTACTTAATATCACACAAGAGAAGACCAACTACAAACAAAGTATAATATTATAAAACCACACTACTCTGGTTTCCCTCTTCACCTATATAGTAGGTAGATAGTAGTATATTATATATATATTAAGTGTATGTACGTGTGCAAATACATATAACGACTTCAGCGTGAGATTCAATCCAATTCAGCCACTGCGGAAGTCTAACTCTCCTAAAACTGCTAATATTCTGCAATACACTCTCGTTTAGTTTATTTCGTCTCAATTTCCCTCTGCGAAACTATGTTGTAGGACGGGAAAATGTAAAATGCAGAGAGGCACACTCTATATCATTGTACATACTGCAATACGGCATTCCTCCAATCTCATCCCATCTTACACTACACCAAATACCTTAGGAACTCAAATAAAATACGGACACACTCTCATACATAGCTTTTCATATTTATGACCTAGGAAGCGTAAGGAGAGATTCTTAAAACCAGATTATCATATAGCTACTATATTAGGTATATACTTATTCCCTATTATACTATAGTTATAATTATAGTCCTGGTAAAAGTCAAGTTCAACATTTTGCAGTGGTGTACCAAAACCCACTACAAGTGAGGAGCGTGGAGAAAGGGCACTTTCAGTTAACACTCAAGTGGTATAGTAAATATATTAAGCAAGCAAATGGCAAGAGAATGTTTTTGTGGCAAAGTAGAGAAAGTTCCCATTAAAGCAGCATTAGAATAAATCCTGAGAAAAAGAGAAAAGGTACTTAGGTAGAGTGTACGTGAGACTGACTAGGTCTTCCTTAAAGCTAGTATTTTGTGCAATATTTTCCGTAGAGCGAGAAGAGATTAAAACGATTCAAAGGACATGTCGCCATCCTCTTTCTCCTCCTTTAGCAAATATATTATTATTAGAGGAGAGGAGAGTGAACCTTCCCTTTGGCTTCGTTACATGGCACGAAATTAGCATGAGAAAGCAGCTGTTGCCCTTTCTAATAAAGTAATTCTTGTGGGATGGCACACACTCCTTCCTCGCCTGTCTTCCCGTGTCCCTCTTTCTCTCTTTTATGTACAACTTTGTTTCGCTCCAAACCTTAACTCACAGTTTACTTACAAAACTAAGACACACTTTGCACAACTTGTACTAATACGATTTAGATATTAGAACAGAGTTATGACTATCATTACATGCATAATGCCCAGACAGCACCTACTCATTACTCTATAATTGTATTTATTCTACGTATTACATTTACTTACGTAGTCACCTCTTCCAACCTAGATAAAATATTTACACTCCTCCTGCTGCATTTATCATTTCCAAGAAAATAACTTTCAGACGGAGGATATTCTCGCTAAATTGTCTACCCATGAACATTTGTTGTGCTGTCCTAATTAGTATTATCTACATTTTTTATTTATTCTCATCCTTGTAGATTATAAACAAAACTTTGTATCATCTGATTCTATGCTCATTTAGTTGAGTTCAGCTATAAGTGAAGCCATAACAAGGATAATAGTGAATATATCTGAGCAATTATATAGGAGCTAGTGTTTTATTAGACCCTTCAACATCTAATAATAATATCCAGATGAGAATTTACATTCCGTAAAATTCGCTTCTCACCACAGAATTTAATTACAGCCGAGCAGAGTGTTGGCAATGGCAAGCCAAGGCAGTGCTCCCACTATCCATTCATCCTGCTACACTTGCTTGAATTCATTCATTTTATTTGCCTCGCATTAGTAGTTTGCTAGCACTTAGTTCCAACGTACCTAACCTAACGGGTCTATTGACTACGCCAAGGAAAGTAATGTCAAGCCAAGCCAAAGAACCCAACGAGAAACAAGGAAAACAACAGATCCTTTCATCACGTTTCCGGTCTACTGCCTCCTTCATTTTCTACGGCTCCACTAATGCTTAAACAATCACAAAAGGCATCTACTTGTACTCTAAGAGCTTTCCCCTCCTTAGCTTAACAAATAACACAACAACAACAACCAGGAACAAAATAGTTTTTCAAATAGGCCGAAATGTTAATTAAACAGAAATGTTCTCTGAATCAAAAACATATTATTATATACTAGCTACAATATCCTATCTGTACACACTCATTAATATATTATGTTATACAGATAAATGTATGTACGGGGAATTTACTTTTACTATGTAATAAATTAGAGCTATATAGTGTTGTGCTTTTTAATGAAATCTTTTGATTATTAAGTTATTTATGACTACTCAAGTAAACTTCTATTTTTATCCTATAGGCATTAGCGAGGGTAATGTATATATTAACAGCAAGGTTCGTTTTTAGTGTGCAGTTAAAGCGGAGCGGTTACGCTAATAAATTGTCCTCCTTTATCATGGAGGATGCTCCAGTTGATTCTTAGAGGATAGAGCCGGGCAAGATAATGAAAACAGGAGAGAGGCGTTCCTCAATGTTGCACAACGTAAAGTTAAATTAAAATCTCCCATTGATTTCGTGGCCAATACGCAATATCGTCTTAATGACATGGAAGCAAAGAATTCGCTGAGTCAAAATGATTACATCAGAGCAGAGATCAGATTGGCAATGGAGAGAGAGAGAGAAGAGAGTCAAGTGTGCTAAGGAAGGTCTCTATGGGGGTATAGGATGGAGACGCAGGACAACTATAAATTGACAATAATTTGCGACTCGTTTCTCCATTCCCAACGTTATGTATGGCTGGGTATATAGTTAATGCTGTTCGAGATCAAGTCTTCTCTTCTTGAGACCTTTATAATTCTCCACGTCCCAGCTTAATTAAATTGCTCGTCGAAGGATTCTAGTGGAGCTTGCTATGTCATTACATTACATTACGTTACGTTACAACACCCTCATTCTATTCCTAGCCAATATTATTATTTCATGGACTATGGCAGTCGTAGAAGGGAAAGTCAAGTCTCCTAAACTCTCAGCCAAGCAAGCATCCAAGTAAGCAGTCATGTCAGCAGCAGTCCATGCCAAAGCAAAGGCGAAGCAAGACTTTCAGAGAGATCCAAACGTGGAGTTCGCCAACCGGAAGAGAATGATTGAAAATCTGAGAGCGTATCACAAGCCTACTCCACGCTATTACAGAAAATACGGAGGCACCTCAAAAACCTATATCTTTATCTACATACACCCAATATACTCCACTCTGAATGAATCTAAAAGCATTATTGCTGTCAGTGTGACTCCCAATTCCTTGCTCAAGAAAATTGAGGAATTCCCAGACCGGATGGGTTCATCAGAACTCTCCCATCACTTGGGATATTAAACAGAAATGTGCATACGATGCGATCACACCGTGCAGAGGTAACACTAGATCCATTTTATTATTAGCTCTGCACTTCTTACCGTATACCTTCTAGTACATATTCACGACGGATAATATATTCTTTTTTGCTGTAGATATTGCAAAGAGAGGGGATTAGATTCCCACTCGTTGAATATTAATCCAAAAATATACACTAACCTTACAAACCTACCAGGAATATAATGAAGTATAATATATAATGAATCGTAAGGTCGATGAGAAAGGCTTTGGAAAATATAATGCTAAAAATAAGGAAATAAAACCATATTTTCTCTTTTCGATTTCGTTATAAAATTGAATGTCTAGATTTTTCGTGGATTACCCCAGTGGATAAAATCTGAGAATTTTGGTATTACATTTGTGAAAATTAGACCCGGAGGGCCACTAGGAAAATATGTGCCGATTCAGGAAATGCAAACCTTATTATTGCTCTGCTGGAATCGTGACTTTCGGAAACCTCATCTACAAATTTTGAGAATTCTGTGCTGATTCGAATTGAAATGTCATCGTTGGTGTACATTCCTTATCCCTCTCTGTACATCTGAGTAATACAGATCTATTGTAATAAGGATGTAATTCAGGAGGAGAATAAAATTTGTGCACGAGTAGAGAGGAGTCGTATATTTGAGTTTTGCTTGGTTTGTGTCATGTCATACGTCTCATGAGATCATCTTCCTCACAATTCATTTTCTGGGAAGAAAATCCGAGAACAGGAAGGAGATGAGAGGAATGTCATATTTAATTCCATGCAGAGAAGGAATTTGTCATTCAATTCACACCATACCTCCATATGTCTGCATTAACAAAAGATTCCTTACTGTTCACACAAGTCAAATTGCTTCATCTCGTAGTATTTGCAGTCGACGGTTTCTTATGGATTACACCTATAATATAAATCTTTGGCTGTATTAATAAAACTGCCAGCGTGATACAAATTTAATAAAGCTGACCTAAGTCTATTCAGCTAAAGCGACGGTTAGAGTCGTTAGTTTAGCCCATATAGTGATTCTCGGAGTCCAAGTACAATCTACGTTGTCCCAAGTCAATAGAAAATTGCTTTGAACCGAAAATCATCCTATAGGAGTAACAATCCCGAACAAACTAAGAATCTTTAGAGTTCCCCCTCAGCCTGCCCTTACCTGTTTAGAATTCAAGATTCGACCATACCTAGCATAGTTTCGTATATTATTAGAGACTGGTACTATTGCATAACCATCAGTAACACCAAAAGGACTGAACTCTTCTGAAGCAAACTACGCCGAACGGAATGGAAGGGCAAGGAAACTGAAGTCATGGAGAGGAACTGAAAATTGTTGGCTTCCGTTAGCAACTCGGCAAAGGACAGAGAAAAAGAGACGAACATAGATCACAGGGAAGCAAGATGCGAAGCCCCACATCACAATTCTATTTCTTCCTTTCCTTCGTGTAATGCTAACACGACAATATTTCTTCATCGCTCCATCAACAAAGAATATCCCTTCTGAAATTCTCCTCCTGCCTCGTCGTTTTCATGCCCGGCCTTATGATTTTCATGTATGAATTTCTATTCAGGTTGTTATAAGTGCAGCTATATGGAAGGGGAGACAAAGCGAAACGTAGCGTGAGGTTACATGCTATACATAACTAACACCAGGAGAAAAACCAATTCACACCAAGATGGATATGGATAAGACATAGTTCAAATGAAAAAAAGTTTTGCACTCGCTTTATTATCTTTAAAGTAATGAATCAACGTTTTTCTCTGAAGGTATACCTAAAAAATATCATGCTATCTATATTTCATATAAGACATGTGAATCTGAACAAGAGCATAAAACATCATGTTCCGAATGTGTAATTGAAAATAATTTGTACCTATGTACATATGTAAGAAGTTCAAAGTATAAAGACGAATCTGCGCCAGTATTTCTCCTATGACAGCATTTCCCTTCGTCATTCTTTATCTTTACATGTATTTTCTCCTACAGCGTGTTGCCAAATTACACTGCAGAGCCATTCATTTATTGCTACTGAAGGGTACATAGGCTATGTGTAAAAAACCCCGGAACAGAATTATACATGGTTAGGATTGGTTAGTTAGGCTAGTTCTAGTTCATAGTGTTGACAATTTTGTGTTGACAAAATGGAAGTAAAGTGATGTATGTTGCATGTTCGCTTCCGACTTCCGATAGGATTTGGCACAATAATTGCAAATGGCATCGACGGTAGAATTACGATGCTAAAAATCAATAGGAATTTTCATCCAACTAACGTAAATTAGATGAGTACCATACCATCATATCAGTGAGTCTATAATCTTATAATTAATATTTATTGGTGGTCTTCATGTCAATAAAAACCCCAAGGGCCTTGTTTATGTGTAGTTCGTGGGTCTGGAACTGAATTTGCGATCTCACACCTGTTTTATATACAATTAAATTTAAAAATCATTTATCAAGTATTTAAATTAAATGGCTGCAGTGAAGTATGGTAACGGCAACGTTTTTAGAAGAAACTATCTTAAGAGAAAGAAAGGAGAAGGGAAATACTGAGTCCACAGAAATTCTGACGCATCAGCTAAAAATAGTGCAAGTAGGAGATTGGGTAATGTCAGTGATAATATTTCTTTTTCCTACTCCGACTTTGATTAATAATCGGGATATAATAAAGTTATTACCTCCGACTCTTGTAGTGATGCTTGTGTAGACATGGAAAGCAAAGATTTTACCTCCAAGATCATTTAGCACGAACTTTACAATTCACATGGGCACAAGGCGGTGTTTAAACGAATGTCTTAAAAAAAGGATTGCATGTGTCATGATGTTTTCTATTAGAGCGGGGAGATAAGACAGACAGATAGTGGGAAGATAGGACAGAGAGACCGCTGTGTGAAGAAGTCTGATGATGTTGTGTTGTTTGTCAGTGAATCTGTGTATTGTACAGCCGACAGAGTACTGAATGAGATAGATGAGCATCAGCGTGAGATTTGCAAGACTCCAGTTATCTCTTTCCCTTCGCATAAATGGAGACTAATGCAAGACAGGGTAAGTAGGCTCTTACAAACACGAAAACACAGTCTCCCTACTATTAGTCTACTCTCCATCTGTGCACATGATGATATAGTGAACCAAATCAGTAGATAACTATTTACCTTATCCTAATGAACACGAATACTTCACATGTGCACAGAACTATTAATATGAGTGCTCCGTCTTTCTTGTCAACTAACACAATCATTATCTTTCCTCCAATTTCCATCCGTGACGTACATAGCCATTTAGAAGCAATAATAAGGGAACTTGTCATAGTCATACCAAGTCTTAAATCTACCACGATTCAGTCTGCAAGGTGCATTCACGTTCCTTTTACATTCTTATCATACAATATTCAATCTACCTAACTAATGCATCTACATGCCTCAACAAAAATTGCATCAGAATAAGTAGCCAGCTCTTTCCATAATGGTAAATGGACCAATTGGAGCATGGCAACTTGAAAGTGAAACCGTACATGCAGCTAGCTTTGTAAAGTCATATAATAAATTGATTTTAAGAAAACCTTCAGCTTTCTCATTATATTTTAGACAGGCAATGGATATTTAAACGGCTGCCCTTACTTTAGCTGAGACTGAGAATAATAATGTGCAACACAGGATAGGAAAATTACTTGGTATATATTAACTGACACAGATCTTGCGAAATAACCTAGAAAAGGGGCAAAAAACTCAAGGAGCATGTACAAAGCAAAAGTTGAGTGTATTATGTGCCCTTTTAAAATGTTTCAATGTACCCCAAAACAAAAATTTAATAAATACATTGCATTTCACAATGTTAGAAAATTGTCCTCAATAATTGGACTTAGAGCTAGATAGACTGACTTTTATTAAATAATTAGTTCCGCTGGTTAATAGTGAAAAGTAGCATTTGATCAATACTTCAATAAAATTACAACTAGATGGATAGATACGAACTTTCACCTAATATTCGCTATACGATTTTGCCATGTATAAGAACACCTGAGTACCATATCAGTTAATTTTCACGGCTTTTATGCAAAGGAAATAAAAGTTCTTAGAAATGTGTGAAAACATTTTTATATGGTGTTTATAGACTTGTTAGGATAAGTTTTGTTTATACGGTGGAAGTGTTATAGCAAATTGGCAAGTAGTTAAAAAAAACACGGTTTACCATGTAGTAGCTGTTTTATGGCTTTATTTGGTAATTAGCAGTTATAATTCTGAACGCAATTCGGAAATAAATGATGAATGTATTTGTCATAAGGCTGTAATTCTAAGAAGTACTATAGAGTGGTCTGTACTATGATAATTTCAACCGCTATTACAAGAAACATTAGGTAGATAAGGAAGAAAGTACTTTCATTAATGGAATTGAAAACCATTCCAGGCATCTATAGTGGTTCATAATATAAATAATTAGAGTGAATTCCAGAAAGTCCCAAATATATAGCTTCTCTTGTATATCGGAGAGACGTTACTATTTATTAGTGCTAAAAGGTGTTGGTACAATGCCTAAATAAGTGAGTAATTTTGGTGGTTGTGTGCATATAGCTTATGATGATAGTGATATTAAATGTAATGTAGCTATAGTAAGTACACTGTTATCTCAGATAGCGAATATTATTCAGTCTTCCGCCGAGTAGTGGCAGTGTATTAAGCATTAGGGTTTATAAACTTATTTCACATTAGAAAGCCAGAGTAAGTAGAAGATAAAGGGAAATGTGTATTTGGACTAATAAGTACGGTTGTGCTTTTGTAGGATTGGGTGTTGGGCTGTGTTGTGCTATTTGAGTAGAGGAAAAGATAGAAGGAAGTTATGTCAAGGAAAGTCAACTCGAATTCACCTATGGGCTAAATTGGAGTGCGAGTCTGGGCTGTAATAACGACTGGTGGATGCAGTGCATGCTTTCTCCAATAACTCAGTGGATTAGCTCTACAATGACGAAGCATACATAAAGGGGCTATATATAGAGGTAGAAACACAATGCAATCTGCAGAGAGATGAATGATAGAGAGAATAAAGTGAATATGGAAACCAAAGCAAATCCAAATGAAAGTTTCTAAGGAAAGTGCATGGGAAGCAAACCACATATATGTGGAGGCTCAGTTTCTGTGTGAGTGCCCGCATTTCGAAGCCCACAGACTGGTAATTGGAAACAAGCCGACAGAATAGAGCGGACCCAACGAAGCCGTAGAGTTTCATTTACTTTGTTTCATTCGGATCTATGTACATTGCATATCATTGAATTGGAGATGCATAGGAGGTAAGTTTTGTGTTTAGGTAGTCGCATGCAGTGAGTGGTAGAGCTGACGGACAATCCATTATTATTAGCAGTAATGTGTAGTCTGCATGTATGTATGTTCTAGAATATTATTTCACATGAATCTCGTGGAAGAGACTCTATCTACATAAATCCAGGGAAAACAGAGAAAATTTACTTTGGCTCCGTGTGTCCTGTCTGCATAATATGTAATGCCATTAAATTTGAGTCGAGACATATCATTACTAGCGTAGTGACGACTGGGTAGTTCTATTTCTGTAGAGGACTGAGTAAATCAACCGGTAGACACACAGCGGCTCTTATGATGCCAGTAGTCCATACATCCTACTTAGTGTTATGTGTGGAGAGAAAGCTGAGAACGGAGCGTAGCGTGCAAAATGTTGATATATGAAGTAGACGGTGGAAACGGGAAGTCGTGGGAAGCCCATAAAGCACAAAAGCCGAGATGATGATATTTCATAAGTAGAACGTATCTCCCGTGTAATCTCTTTTAGTTTAGTTCAAATCTATCGGCCTTTACTTTCCTTTCTCCTCCTTCTCCTCTCGCTTACTTTCAAAACTTTCTGATTGAGGATTTGAGTCATCGATCCATAAAGATCTTTTTACATAGCACGCCGTACTTATGCCAAACTAACGCCACGTAATGCAATATTTATGTACTACCCGCCATGTACTTACTCTACGTTTACTATACTAGTACTCCTCCAACATTATTCCTTTCCCTCTCTGTAATGTATCCAATTCATCCACACACAAACCACCACTGTACTGCACTGCAGGATTTATGTTACTTGTATTCAGGTACTACATGTACATATGTCTGCTAGCTCAGATATCATTTCCCATCACACTTCTCTACTTAAATAAACTAAAAGCTTTCGTTTCCCTAACCTATAGCTAAACTATTTACTGCAATTTACTACCACTACTCTAGCCCCCAGACCTAACTTTCCCCCCTTTTCCCAATAGATTATTGAATACCAACTTTCACAGCCGATCTCTAAACTTTCCCTAGTAATGTACTTTCTCTACACATTTTACACACATCATGAACGCGGACAAAATTATATACAAGAGCACACATCATTTTATTTACATTAACTTAAGTGGGAACTTAATTGATTGTTATTTCCAACTTAATCTGCATTTGAGACTGAATACTAAAGGTACTTCTAGAAAATGTATCAGTTGCCGAGTGAAAGTTGTGTGTAAGTTGAATCTTTTTGTGTAAGATGAGACGCTATTTATTCTCCGAACCGAAGAGTTCGTATTTATTTTTGTGTATCAATAGAGCAGAGGAGAGATGGGTTGGATGAGACGATGTTGTATTCAAAAGTCTGGCTTTGGCTCAGTCTCGGAGCATATCAAATTTAGTTCATTGAAGCAGAGAAAGAGATACACGGAACCACTCCAAAAGAAAAGTCACAACCCAACTCAATGTAAAATGGTAAAAGTAAAGAGAAAAAGGAAACCATCTCGTTCCCCTACCTTTTCACTCAACCGAATCACTCAATTCAGGTCCACAACTTATGCCATTCTTCGTAAAATACATATACACAACTACCGAGGGTGTCCCAATCCCTATATAATATAATGTAGTGTTTATATCTCTTCGACTGCTAGTATTACATGTCTATATATTTACTATGTATTTCTGTCGGACAAGGATTTCGAGTTTATTCTTTTTTTGCGCTAGAAGTTATGTCGATGCCTATATGGATATAATAATAACTACCAGTATCATCCTTTGTAAATCGTAGGAAAATGTGCTTGGTATTTCTATTTTAACTGTACTATGAGTTTTCTCCTGAAAGCCAAACGATGTTGTATTGAAATAAAGTAGAGAGAAAATTTGGTTTTTTAGATAGATAGGACTCGTTCGAATTTCATCTCTTTGAATTGAATACAATACAATAGCGACTATCACATTTAGCTTATCTTTCCTTCAGACTTTGTATGTGGTGCAAAGTAAAAATGTATATCTTGGTATATGTGTGTACAAATATAGGAGTTTAGTTTAGTCTGCATTTTATTGAATGCACGGTGTATGACGTATAGTGCCTGGAAAAAGGGGATTTCTCCTAAGTGGTTTACTCCAGTCATTGAATCGGAATGACATGGCATAGCTGAAGGCACAGGGTACTCAAAGAAGATCTCAAGTGGCCGTCTATCAGTAGTCAAGCATTGATCTGATACCATTCCTAAGTAAAAAGGAAAAGAACAGTTTAGTTTACGATACCATTGCTAAGTAGCAAGCTGCAACGGAAGATAGAAGAAGCTACAAGACGCCTTTACCTACAGATTTTCTTTAGCATCTGCGAAAACTGTATTTTTGGCGAGTGTAGTGGTGAATTCTACCTAGAAATTTGATAAGGATGTCTAAACGTGGATAACTCACTGTCAGTGTATTGTGATGAAATAGAATTTACTACTTGGGTATAGATAGTACCTGTTTTCCCAAATTCCAAAGGAATAATAGGAAAACGGAGACGTAAACTAGACAACACTTCTTACTCTAACATTCTGTCAGATTTAGGTCGCATCAACAAACTGACTTGACTGGTAACTTCGCTTTGCTCCTAAACTTAGTCTTTTTCGAATCCCAAAGGAAATTCGTATAATATTCCAACTCTGGATATTTAATTCTTAATTTATAACTCTTTTTCTCTGACAGCGTCAGTCAGTTTCAGCCTGCTATTTGTAGAACTCACAGAAAGTCATAGTAAAGTAAAAGGAGAAGGCACAACAAAGTTGCGATATTAAATAATAGAGATATACGCAGATGAAACAAAGACGCACACTACACATTTATTTCTTATAAAGCCTTTGATGTGCTCTTGGAAAATCAAATTTGAAACAAAAGCACATCTCTCTCAGCAGCAGATCCAAGCTTTAAGTTTTTTTCCTTTCCTGAAACTTCACTTCAATTTCGATTAAGTAGAAAGTAGACAGTAATATGGATTTTTAAAGAATAGGAAGAACTTGGGAAATAAAAGGATTGTAAGTAGGAGAGAGACGTATGGTAACAAAACAGTCCACATAACGCCCGAATCAAGTGTCTCATTGTTTTCAGTTCCGGCACGACGTCCCAACTCCCAGCCTCTCTTTCCCTCCCCATTCATCTTTTCAAAAGAAAAACTCTTAAAAAGGAAAAGTCAAAATTACAGGAAAGTGCCAGGAAGACTATTCTTCTACTGTCTACAATGAATATGAACAATTCTGGACAAATTAAAGTGTATCTAAAAGTAAGTGAAAGCTCTTTTTTTATACATTCACTACGTGACAATATGTCCAAAAATTAACTTTCTCCATTTATTACTTTCTCAAGAAAATGCACTGTAACACTTACGTGGAAACTTTGGTAACTTTGCCAAGGCGCAATTACAATCCGTTTCCTCAGAGAAACAATATTGAGCACTCATAACAATGCAAAAAATTTTAGCATTACTTACAATCATAGATAAAGACGAGAAAGTACCAGCCGGAGAAAGTTCCATAATTTTTATATAGCTATTTCAATACGTGATAAAAATTTGTGAATAAAGGGAAATCAAACAAGTTAGGAAGGGAAAGAAAGCTTCTTTCAACCTACCATCCGTAAAAGTAACTAAAAATAAGAAATAATGGTAGGACAAGAAAAGTCAGGGGAAGATAGTAGCCTTGGTATGCACAAAAGAAGTCAAGTGAAGTGAGTTAGCGAGTGCCGCTCTCCTTCACATCTGATGTAAGCTTTGAGTCTTGAGTTCCCTAAGGCTTCACAAATTTTACTTGACTGAAGTGAGCTAAGCTAAGCTTTGCGAAGCCCGTGGAACGAGCCCTCATTCTTTCCTTTCCGGTGGCTTCGTCGTATGAATATCTTATCCATTTTACTTTTACTAACGCACTTTACTTTTTAGTCAAGTGAAGCCAGAGCTAAATCAAGAAGACAAGGCAATACTCGCGCGGGCTTTCCCCTCAACTCAATCTACAGAGGACTGAAGGCAAGTTACAAAACAAGAGATCCCTTCCTAATAGTTTATACATCTTTGCCTCTATTTAGACTCCTTCATTCTTCCTCAAAAAGCTTATCTTCACTTTCATTTTTACTTTCTCTCGCATGTCTTTAACTCCCATCATCTCCACCACTGAAACCCATCCCTATATAGTTTGGAAAACCAACACTCGATCTATTATCCTTAACTTTCTCCTTATTTTAGCTTAGCTCAGCCACCTCCTCATCAATCCACAAACCAAAAGCCTTAGCAAAATACCCTCATTTCCCAACTTTCCCCATTCCCTCTCATATTATTCACAAGTGTACTTTCACCTTACGACAATCTGTCTCTCAAAACATACTACTTACTGCTATACTATACATTAGATACATAAAATTTAGCCCAAAACAAAGGGAGGATTTCTTTTCTATCTCTCTCTGTAAATCTACCGTAAGATTTAGCAGTAAGTAGGCTAGCGTGGCTTCTTTTAATACAATGCATATATGAATGTATGTATTTGTGTTTTCTCTGGATGTGAAAGTTAGATATTGAACAATGTGGCTTGGATACAAAAATCCAAGGATTCGGTAAACAAGCTTAGCTTCGTTATATTAGCTCTCTTACAAGGGAAACCAAATGGTAAATAGAAAGGCATGGAAAAAAAGAAATAAGGAATCCGAGGGCTCTGCTCTCGCTCCTTTCGTTTCGTCTGGTGGGATCTTGAGACATGATTTGTTTTGCTCGTGTTGAGAAACGAGAATGAAGGATATAAAAGAGCCCCAGTCCGCACATTTTTCTCTTTTGTGCTGTGCAAAAAAATTTCCCAAGGGAACTGACGATGAGCACAGAGCTGAGTTGACTTGACTTCAATGTGGTTGGTTAGTTACGGCTTACCACGACTTCATACCCGTATAGAACTAGTACTACTACTATAACCGCATATTATATGCATCTAGCGACGCACATTTCAATACAATCTATGTGCACCTCTTAACTTACTTGCTCCAATTGAGCTTTATTTAGCACATATTAAACAGATCCACATACCTACGAGAGAAATTTCTCTGGGGCAACTCTTGTAATATTTTAAGTTTCTTATCGTTTCATTTGAGAATTTACACTGCGGAGCGTGCAGGAGTGGGAGAGAACAATTTATAGGGAAAAGTTACACTGGACTCTGTTTTCCATTTTGTTTTAAAATTCCGGACATAAAAAGGATGGAGAAAGTATCTCGTCCTCACATACTTACATATAAAATCCTGCCTACTTTCACTCAGTGACTAAAGAATGCCCCTAAGTTAAAAAGAGAAAAAGCTGCAGTGAATTCCCGGCTTACATTCAGTAGCCTACACGCGTCACGGCCACGGCCAGCCTAGCTTTCCCTCATAAATGTATAGGAAAGTCAAATTAGATCTTAAAAGCCGTCCTTATAGGTACCTTAGGTGTATCTATGGTATGACAAGTATTACTTGTGATATATCGGATTGCTTTTCACTGCTTGGTCGTTTGATACTCTACATAGTACTGGTAGATCGAGATTTCTTTCATTTGGCTTTCATTTCTGAATGCATATATGCAAGAGTATAAATATATAAAAGTTAGCTGCACATCAATGCATAGTGAAAGTACTACGGTAAGGATATAGAGATACAGTAAGAGGAGAATGAGACATTGAGGAGAAAGAAAAAAGAGCAAGCCCATCAAATGATAATAATGTAAGTCGACTCACGTTCTGGGCGTCGTAGTCCGGGATGTCATAGCCGTCGTGTCTGCCATACATTTGGCCTACTGTGCGAGAATCTCCATTAATAATAGAGCTCGGAAGACGTGAATACTCTCGTGGATGATCCTTCCCTCCAGCCACATGATTCTGAAGATGATGAAGTTCCGAGAGTCTTCGTGACTCGAGTTTATTCAAGAGAACCAAATGGACCAGTTGCAGAACAGCCACAACTGCCACCAGCCCTGCAACCAGGCGACTTACCAGACTAGCCATCCTCCTCTCCCTTCGTCTCCAAACCAGTCTCTATACAAATACAAACAAAGGTAAAGTTAGTCTGAGCAACATTTCCTACACACATCCATAGACTCGCGTTAATATCAGAGCTAAAACTAAATAAAGCTTATTACTTACTGCAGAGAGTTAACTCCCCTTCCTCGTCGTTCAGATTAGTCTTCTTCCTCCTCCGGAATTCTCAGAGGACGACAATGTCGCGAGGACTGCGACTCGGATCTTTTCTCATCTATTGAAATGATGTCTTTATGTCGACTGTTATGTTATGTTTGTACTTTCCTTTAGTTCCCAACAATTCACTTCAGTTTAGTTTAACCAACTCACTTTTGTTTGTCCTTTCCCAAGACTTCTCTGTATACCATTATTATTATTAGGCAGAAGAAGAAAGTCTCCGTTTAAATCCACAGGAAGTCGACTGTACTCAACGTCAACCTACGCCCCTGCACCATTCTGTTTACATAATTTGTCAGATGCCATCGCCACTCTCGTTCACTTCACTACTTGAACTTTCTCCTCTTCTTCTCACTCCATAAATTAAATCATCTCTATCTCTCTGTGTCTGTACAAATAGCAAAAACACAATCCCAAGCATCGCCCTTCATTCCACATGATTTTAACTTCACGCCGTCCTCAAATTTATTTTCACAAGAAAACGAACGAATTTCAAACCTGACGCCAGTTTTCCATTCAAGCCAAAGCTCAGCTGTCAAAGATCAAATCTATTTCACGAACCCATCATTTATCTCTCTAGTACCTACTAATCTTTACAGTTCAACACTATTATCCACAATTTCTGTAATGACAGCATGAAAGAATCCATGTTTTCTTGTTCTACACAGATAATCAATGCGTTCTCCGAGTGCCATACCACTCTCGAGTGTCGACTTCCACCACCATTCCCGTTTTCCGCTCGCAATCTGAAAGGTATAATAAAAACTTGTTATGACTTTTCCTTTCATCGTAAATTGGGACTTACGAAAATACTACTGACTAAAGTTACTGTTAGCGTAATGTCGTTTACATGTGTGATCTACCATATCAGCCATTTTCCTTGCCACTGAGCACTGCACACTGTGATTACCAATTTTACATTCTGACACATGGGCACATTAATAGCTCTCTAGTGTTGATAAAATCTTTTGGGAAATCCAACCTGTAAATATTTTATCATGTACTGCATCCACCAAATGTATATCTCACAGACAAGTGCGCAATTATCTCCGCTATTCTACAAACCAAAACTGTATGTACATAACACTGTTGACTGTCAAAGGTAGGATCGAATGCCATAAATACAAACAGTACTCGTACCACCTAGCAATTTTGAACATTTGTTTAGGTTTAGAATTACTAATCTGCTAATTGCTTTAAATGGGCATCATTAAAAGTGACACGCCAGTATGATTATTCGTTAGACAGTGTGCCTTTGTATTAAAAAAGTTTTAATTACTGCGTCTGCGTCTTTTCAACAGAAGTGCAATAGAGAAAAGCTGTATTTAACTTATCTAGTAAAACATTCCAACTCCCGGTTATCAACATTCGGCAGCCAGAAGAAATCTAGAGAAAGCTGTTTGAATAAACAATAATATTCGGTATAGTTTTCTCCGAATTGTAAAACATTGGAACGCCTTGTATCTAGGTCGACATCGTAGAGTGGAGTCCGACTTGTGTTGATGTCAACAGGACAGATGTGACTCGAGCTGACTGGCTAGGAACAAGTGATGCGATAGGATGTGTGCGATGTCTGTCAGTTTCGGTTCAGTTCCGTTCAGATCACGATCACTTTCACAATGTCCAGTTCAAAGCTATTATGTCCATTGGTCCAGAAGGAGGACAGTTGACGGCATACTAAAATGATATTGCTTTTGTAATAGTTGTCCATGTTCATAAACACCATGTTCCCCTATCTACTCTAATACAAACGACTCGTGCCCTGCCTCCTGCTTTTCCTTCTATTCTCGCCCTACACAAATATAAATCCCCCAATACGAAAATACTCATATAGGTATAGTCTTATGATGGCTCTTTTCTCCAGTCCAGTTATTTTACATTAGTTCGGTTCATTTACAATGACACACAGTATTGCTACACAAACCACCAAAGGTGTCTGGTTTAGAGACCCACAAGCTAGTTTCTCTCCGAGTTGATCTCTTACAGATATACTTTAGGTGTACTAGTACGTGTATGCAATATGTGACTGTATAGTTGTCATGTTATCAATCGACAATGCAGATATCGCAATGGAACGTAAAGGGAGTCCAAAATAGTCTCTCATTGTAAAGCCTTTGTCTCCTGGGGTCAACCAGTGCGAGTTTCTCCCCCACCTCTCCGACTACTTCTTTTGTCTTGTCAATATTCATAACAATGATGCAACAGTAGTTTCTTTTGATTACTTCCATTACACGGAATACGTTATTAAATAGTCGGAAAGTCTCAACCATTTGTTTACTAATGTAATGTCAATTTTATCTGACATCTGTTGTGCTACAAATACTATTTCCAACATCTCAACCAAGATTGGACACACAAAATCTAGGACAAAAGAAATAGATTACTATTTCAACATTCTTCATGCCTTATCACCCATTTCTACTCTTATAAGATAACAAGTTTTCGAAACCTATAGTTATTTCATTCACAAATCAAATCATGCGGAGTAAGGTTGATGTTCCCTCCGAATGACTTCATTTTCATGATAACCTGTCATTTTATTTCTCTTTTCTCAATATTTAAATCATAGATTCCTGACCAGTTCTAGAAAATGACCCAAACCGCCATAGCGAAGTCAAAGGTGATATGCGTGTCGAATTTTCAATGTTCAGAAAATGATTTCGTCTGGTGGTTGTTTATCTCGTTCAATGTCAAATGTGCTGTTCATCCGATACCTTAATGTAATTTATATTTCAGAATCGAGACTTTGTTAAGAGGGTGAGGGAAACTTCAAACCAAAGGCACTTACGAAAGATCAAAAGATTCACTAAGAATTGTATAAGCAATGACAGATCCGAATCGCGGAAATGGAATTGTGGAAACATCAAAAGTCATTTCTTTAAGAACCTGAAACACTCTATGTTCGTAAAAAATACTTTATAAATAAACTGCAACCATTAAAAAAAGTAGGGAAATGACTGGTTAGGAGTGTTTCTTTTGAAACTTTTGTCAAATTCAGAGAGTGTAATATAAACAGCAATTCGAAAAAGCTAGACGCATCCACAATATTTCTATCAGAATTTTTACAGTCTGACTTCAGGTCGTTCTTGAAATTATTCCGGACTACGATTTAATTATTAACAACAGTATAAACAGATACATGCGATCCAACATGCAAAACGTTCAAAAATGGCAGGTCGATTGGTGAGACAGTTGTACACGAAATTCCTTTATTACGTGAGTAGCAACAAGATTGATGAAGTGGCCAGATGACGATTGGGTTGACGGAGATTTGTACAGTTACTTATGTATGAAAAAGTGATACAGTTTACAATTGGTGCGTTGATTCTGACAAAGGCAAAGTGTGGTTGTTGGTTAACTGTTCAAGAGTTTATCCTGAAAAGTAATTTTTGATTTTTGATTCCTTTTTTACTATAAAAATTTATTTCTTAGCAGATCAGATTGTATTTATAGTCCCCCCAAACTTACTTCTTTTGAACAGAAGAGATAGGGAGACAACCCTATGTTAGTTTAGTTACTATAGAAGGGATAGGCTCCTATCTCTTCTGTACAAAAGAAGTTAGTTTGGGGGAGGGGACAATAAATGGACACGTTTTGGGCATTACGTTTTACTTTTACATATTTGAAATTATTTCGAACGAAGAAAGAGTGCAATTAGTGTAATAATGTATAAAATGAAATGATATTACTGTCATTCTTTAGCTTCTAGGGCTAGAAAGTCATCTAATGTTCAGGCATCTTGAAAAAGTTTCTGGTTTTGATCTGCAATTTATTCGTATTGTTCATTCTGTCCAATTTTATTTAATAAGTATTACATCTATAGTTATATAATATTATTATATGTGTATATAGTAGATATATAATATTACGTGCAATTTCTGCCGTTAGTTCTGTGCTTAGTTAAAATTTAGTTGAGAACTAAACAAGGGACTGTTGTGAATTGCGAAAATTTCTCTTGTGTAGGGGGAAGTAAAAGAAGAGAAAGGAGTTCATTTCGGTGGCATGGCTTGGCATTGGCGTGGCAGTGACAAAAGGAACTGATTGGAGTGCTAAGTGCTCCGAGTGTTTGTATTGTGTTTTAGTGTGCCTGCCTCCCTTGCCGGCCTGTCTTGTTTGTCTCAAGTGAGAAACGAAAATCTAATCAAAGTCTCAAGTGGAGAATTCAATTATTCCTCTAGGAAGCAAGAAAGAACTGTCTTGATGCAATAAGATAGAACGAACTATACATAGAAATACTACATAATATTATAACTATATGTAATGCACTAATTTACAGCTTTTGTCTGCTCCGATTGCCTTCTAATACAGAATGCGAGGGTAGAAACACACCATACAGCTTTCACCACGTAAATGAAGTTTGACATTTCAGTCGTGAAGCGTTTCCACGAATGCTACTTTCATTTCCCCTCATAGCCCTGATGTGAATTTTGGTAAAATAAATATTTTCCGTAAATATTTAATTTTTGGCTAAGAAAGTAAAATTTGTATGAAATGTTAGTTTTCTCGTATCTTGTAAAACATTCAGTATTCAATTGGACTCTGTCTTTGTGCAAGATATACTTCTAGCAACTTAACAGACGGGTAACTAGCAGATATCTTAGAAATCTCACACTTTAGTAGGAGCTATTGTATATCTGGAGAAAGGGAGTAGTGGCACTATGTTTAGTTTGAAGTAGTGAGAGTTGGACATAAAAAGCATACGGAAGGAGGAGAAGATGTGGAAGCAGCTTGTCTCTATTGCTTTAGTACTGCATTTGACTGTGGATTGGATAGCTCATACTCAGACTCGTCCACTTCTGTTTTAGATGTTCCGAGCAGTGCCTACTTACTTATGGCGAGTGTTATGTATTTGTGCAGATGGAACAAGAGAAGTGCTCTGTTCTCTACTTGTTCTCCTCTTCATCTAACACATTAGCCATGCTTTCTTCCTTGTGGCTGACACACTCCTCCATTTATATATTTTTGTCAGCCTACAGCATCAGCTCTGATTCTCAGACTTCACTTGACTTTGCTACTATTTCTATGGCTATCTCTCCAATCATCTTTTCACATCTCTTCTTTCTCTATACTCGGAATTTTTTACACACCCACTACAGACTTTTCCATGTAAAAAATCCGCAATCTATTAGTGAGATAAGACATTCTTGTTCGGTAGCCATTGCATTCATTCCTCAGAAATTATTACCTCAATGTAACCTACAGTTAGTCAATATAATCTTAATTTTTATTTGCGTAATAATATTTACATGCCAGCCTAATCACTGATAAATAAATTGATACGTTTGTTTCTCTATATGTTTAATTCGTAAAAGGAGATGTTGGCAAAGAATCAAAGTTAAAGAAGGTAATTTAGAGAATGTCTGCACTGAATCCATTCATATGATTAGTAAATCCACAGCGTATAAATTTGAAACACAAGGGACTGTGCTGTACATTGGTTTATATTGGATTGGATCGTCAACTGAATAATGTTATCTGTTTTATGTCGACTTATTCCTTCAGGTTTCTTTTGTTTAGACTTGGGGCTTATGCATAAAGCAAAATGTAAAAAGGACAGTTGTCTTTGTGAAGTGACAGGATTCGTGTAAGAAGACACACGACCTCAATCTAAAGAAACCACTCAGAGGAGTATGTCACTAGCAAATAAAATATGTACTAGGGATTGCATTCTTATTTATGTAGGTGCCTGTGCATAAGTACATGCACACATATCAAAAGGAACAGCAGCGGAGTCTCTGAAATCGATAACACTTTGCATGAGCAAATTGGCCAGCGAGGAAATCAGCAGTGTCTACGCCATGTCTAGTGTTTTCTTGTCGTGTCGATGTTCTCTCAAACAATAGAAATACAATGGAAATTGTGCTTTCAAATGTAAATAGATTCAAATAAAAATACTAGAAACGTATATCTGTGCTAGATATACAGTAATGTAAGTAATAACAAGGTTCTTTGCTACGGTAGTAAAAGTAAAGTTGCCGTGCCGTCCCTACTTAAGTACTACGGACGATACA
This sequence comes from Tomocerus qinae, assembly GCA_020055645.1. NCBI lineage: Eukaryota > Metazoa > Arthropoda > Collembola > Entomobryomorpha > Tomoceridae > Tomocerus > Tomocerus qinae. Next base: position 13,329,403 of record CM034547.1, on the reverse strand, counting down.
TCCAAAGCTAGAGTGTAGGTACATGTCACAAGTCTGGAGAGAAGTTCCCTTCGTTAGAACATGGACTTGGAAATGCATTGAAGACTCGAGAAAAAGAAGCAAGAGACAAGACAACCAAGAGTGAAAAAGAAAGGAAGCCAAAAGAATCTCAAGCAGAGAGCATTAGTGTTCGAAAATAAATTTTGTCTTTGTCATTCCACACAGTACACAGAAGTGAATATAAGTTGTCTTATGATTGTAGTCTATATAGCTATATGGATACACATAAAATACATCACATCAGTGCAGTATTAGTAACACAATAGAATTCCATTGTCTATGGAGCAATGTATAATGTATAGTTATTGTTAGCATTGTGCATGTCTACTTAACAACTGGCGCGTCTTTATAGCTCCTGTAAAATGAAAACATATCTCCTCTCTCTCTCTGTCCAAACTGAATTTATTTACAACAAATGAATGGCCCTTGAATACATGTAATCAAGACGAAATTGACTAGAGAGTCTCTCTGTCTGGGCAGACTACAATCCACATAGGCACTCCTGACATCGTCGTAGAATTGCAAATGAGATTTTCATAATGAAAGAGAAAGGGAGGAGGACGACGATTGGAGTTTGACTGGAGAAAGTTGAAAGTTCTCAGGAAAATTCAATCTACTCCATTCACTCTCTAACTAACGTGAAATACTCTGATATTTAGTGCATCCTCTTCTCAACTAAGTCTCGTATTCTGTTACAACTGCCACAATCCGGTGGAAGAAACACCCAAAGCAAAAGAAACCATAATAAGCGGTAAATGTAACTCAAGCGAAACAGTGCATATAATACATATTTATGTAAAGAACCGGGTATTATGAGAATGGCTATGACAGCCAGTAACAGTATGCAATATTATCAACTCTTATTCCCTATAAAACAAAATATACACAAAATGTGTACACTAAGCAAAAACAACCCAGCAGTACAACTACCTATTACTATCATAGCTTACAGCTTTTATTATAAATATACTGCATATACTATTGTCGTGCAACCCCGTTTGTATAAAAATACACGGAATTAAATCTGAAGGGGCCCAATTTTTTAAAATACTAATTTTTTCAACGAATTAGCATAGACAAATAGTAAAAAACAGGCATTTAATTCTAAGGAATAATACAGTGCAAATAAAATCTAATGGTTTTCCTGAAACACAAAAATTTTGCAGGTTTTTTGGTAGATAAGTATTACATATTCGAAAACGTTTGCAGTTTAATACGCACCAGTGTGTTTTAATACAGACTGGAACAGACAACGTAGAGAAACGGTAACATGGTAGCATTTATACTGTTTATAGAGGTAAAAAATAGTCGTATCTTACACAGTTAGTGTAGGATTCGTAGCTATAATGTAACACAAGATGAAGCTTGAGAGTTGTTTGGCCGGATTTGCATTCCAGAGCCATCACCCTTGTTTCCGTCTTTTTACGGCATTCCATGCAATAATAATAATAATACTTGTACACGTACTTGAGAGAAGACATACCTACGTATCTCGCTACGTATACATATCATAGATATCTTTACATGCAATAAGAATAATAAAGGACAGAGACAAAGTCGAGTTTTACTTGTGAGTATTCTACCAAGTGTCTGCTCGCTACTGGCACTGCCAGAGAATTTCGGTGATTTAGCCAAAATAATGTGCACGTTAACACTAGGCAATGAGTTAGATAGGAAACGAGGCGCAATATTATAGTATACTCTCTCAAGTACTAATAGACACTACCAAACTACAACTCTGCAGTGCCATACATAATAGAGTACACCTCCCTACTAGGACTAACTAACAACAACCAGCAAAAATAATACAATTTCCATTTACAAATGAACCAACACAACAAATCCGGCAAACAACATCGCTTACAACAGTCATTTACTTATAATAAAATATAGTGACTTGTATTGCAGAGGAGCTCAACATTAATTTGACTCCCGTCCAGCACACTGCCAACCAAGCAGTCAGCTGAATGAGAAAATAAACTCCTACGAACAATACACTAATAATATCAACCCAGCGTCAGGTAGAGTATGTACATTATACTTAATCACAGCTTTAATCACATAGCAATTTGCTTTTTCCCTTTCTTTACCTTTACTGTCCAATGAATAGCTCCTTTTCTCACATGCAAATAAAATTTAGTTGGAGCCCGACAAAAAACATCTACGCTCTTGTGTAGTATTAGTCCTACTAATGGATTCTTACAATAGCACTAGTACAACTCCATATTATTACGTAGTAAATAGTTATTAAAAAATTCCTTATCACGATCCATTAAAGTTTATGCCTACTGTATTCACAAACGCAGCATTAGAGCCTTATATGATAGCATGTGGTAATAATAGCAAAAAATCACACTTTTATTGTCAAGTCACGTCAAAATCAGAATGTGCTCCTACATGTGTTTAGTATCAACACGAATAAAAAGTTTATTCTTAGGTACAAATTGTATAAAACAGAAGGGAGAGAGAGAGACATGCATGGGCCTGTCGTTCCATGCGACTGATACCAGGAGGGAAGGTCGAAGTAAAAAGCGTGCTAAACTAAAATAAGTACATTATAAGGAAGAGGAATTGACTGCCTCTACTCTAGTTAAATATCTGAAAAAGTCTCACCAGTCAGTTTCAGTTGTGCAACAGAGAACAGCAATTAAACCGACAGTTCCTTCCCGTGACAATCAGCTTCGTTCTTTCTCTCGTGTTTGTCGTGGGATGGGTTGTAAGTCAAGCGAGGGACTTTACTGCACTAACCATTCTATATGTATTCAACTCACATCATCACGTTGGACAACAATAACAACAGGGAGAGGAGAAAACTCCGAAATGCCCGTTTCTCTCCACACAACTTGTGTGTTGACTGAGAGTACACCAAGCCGGTATGAGTTTGGGTTGACAGTCTTAAACGTGAATTCTTGAGTGTGAGTCAGCGTCAGAATTCAGAATGCGCGGAAACGCTAACTAACCAGGAGGTTTTAAACGTGTCACATTCACAGGATAATTAATGACATTAGCATTACAATCAGAATAGTTTCGAGTTCTGACTGCACTGGTTACGTTGAAAAATACTTTCTGTAAGTGATGCTAGGATATTCCTTACAAATAGTAAACAGTGGAGTAATGTTGAAAAAAGAGAATCTGTCTCATGTGAATTTATGAGATGGTAGGTTGCAATAACACGGATACTACAAGTATGTAATTTCTATTGTAGATCTTGCGAAACAGAAATGTCCATGCAGAAAGTATATAAACACAAGTCGTCTCTCAGCTGTGTTTTCTTTAGTCGGGCAATTCAAACCCGGGAATCCTTCATTCAACACACACAACTCTGGATCTTCACACACACTCTCTCTCTCTACAAGTCTACTGGATATCCGACTGAAATGAAGAGCCGAGAATGTTTCGTTAGGGTGCACAGGAGACGAGAGTCACTAGCGGAATAAGATCGACCCGTGCCGTCCCGGAGAGTGCAGATGAATAGAATGAACATAGAACAGCAGTTCGGTTTGCCTTGCTGTTACCCGCACAGTCAGAACCAACCCGGTATACGTGCGCTTGAGTTGCATGATTCCCTCCATGTACATGCACACACTTATATAAACTATATTATACATCTGTTATATACAAGTATAGTAGAGGACCCCTGCTTTCATATTATTCACTTTCTACTCCGAGTTTTACTACTATATACGTAAAGCAAATGTGTACATGCTCTGCCAGTAATAAGTGTATGCTACAGTAGGCACTTACTATCTTTTTTCTGCCGTTTTCCACTAACGTAGATCTATGCAATCTCCCTCCCTCTAACACACTACCAACATTTACCCAAACGAAGGAAATAAGTAGACTTAAGATGAGACCGGCAGACCGCTACTTAATGCACCGTAATATTCTCTACAAAAATATAAATCTGCTTTGGCACAGACACACGGGATAGAGAGAACTAACAAGTGAGAGTGATTGGATATAAAGTACTCTACGTTGACCAACAAATTCAATTTCGTATTCTGGGCGCAATTCTACTCTCCCCATTATCCTCTTAACTATTTGTAACAAGCAAATACACTGTATTTATTAGCACATCCCTGTGTACCATGTGTAGGTAGTATTACTACTAGATGGATACTCTATTTTATGAATCTTCGGTCACTGTATTATTACCTACTAAATATTATTTCGATAGAGTGGGATGGATATTTTCCCATTTATAGACATGCTATGGCTGTACCGCTATGAATTTTACTTTTTCTCATGCATATGGTAACAGATCACCTTTCCATCACATCACATCATTATTACTATAGATGACAGTACCATTTTATTATTTCCCTACTGACACCCGCTCGGAAAAATTAATGGTTTACTTAATTTCACTGCAGTCATATATAGAGAGATAGATACATTAGTATAAACAATATGCATGCATTCAAATGTATATGTGGTGGGTCTTGTGAATAAAAGTGTCGTAAACTATTAGATAGAAATATACTTTTTATTATGGTAGAAGTAGCTTTCCGGTGTTTGGTTGTTGGCAGGCAGGTTAAGTAATAGGCTTAAAATATAATTTAAGGTGTATTCTAGGTATAGTATCAATATTATGCGTCACTGTATTATTACCTACTAAATATTATTTCGTGGGATGGACCAGTAGGATATTTTTTCATTTATAGACATGTCATGATTGTACTACTATGAACTGTAGCTTTTCTCCTGCGTATGGTAACAGATCATACTTTTCCATCACATATCACATCACATCATCACTATATAGATGAAATTACCATTATATTATTTCCCTAGTGAAACCCGATCAGAAAAATGAATGGTTTACTTAATTTCATTGATACCATGTTTTAAAGCAGATAGCTTTCAGAAACATTAATGCATGCATCCAAATGTAAATGTTGTGGGCCTGTGAATAAAAATGTCGTAAGCTGTTAGATGCAAATATGATACTTCTTATTATGGTAGAAGTAGTTTTCCGGTGTTTTGGTTGTTGGCAGGTTACGTATTAGGCTTAAATCTAGTTTATGATGTATTCTATAGGTATAGCATGATTATTGTGCGTGTATGTGTGTCTGGAAGTGTGTGTAGGGTGTATCGACTTATTTGAATGAAAAATACATGTACCTACTTAGGAGTAGCTGTAGGAGGTATTAGTTGCACTGTGCATGCTTTCAGCTTTCCCCTTCTTCCGATGATTATTCTGGGACAGTAACTGAGCCCTTTGGGACGACTCGAACGAACATTCCCTCTCTCATACAAATAATATTTGATTGAATCTTTCACATGAGTGTGTCATGTTGATGTGCTTTACTACTTCAATTTCAATACTCTACTATACTAGACTCTTTCATATATCTATCTCGACAGATATTATTGCTCTGCATATATTATTCACTTCACTAGCATATCATCTTCTGAAGTGTAGCAGATATTGGATAGAGTAAAACAGCATTATAATTGTCATATAGAGGAGTATGCAAGAATGGATTGGAGAACGGGAGGAAGGAAACGGGAGAGAAGAGATGATAGGTACATAGTGTGCATCATAACTCTAGTTTCCTTTTGTGTAGTAAAGCTTTTACATTCTACATTTCCTTTCCCCGAGTTCATTTCACTCGCCAGACAGAGAAGACAGTACCCGGGAGAAGAGAGAGATATATTATTAGTCGAATCTCATTGAATCGAGGCGAATGAAGGCAACGGATGAAATGAAAGAGTGAGTTGAGCTGACTAATGTCTCATGTATTTCTCTTTTTACTACGTTCTTTGTACAATGCATGCATTACACTACATTCCTTTCGATCCTCGATTTTATTGGCTTTTATTACTATTCTCTTGGGAATCAATAAGAAATTCTTCTCAACTGTTTATGACTTGCCAGTTTTTACGACTAACGAGCTCTTTCGCCTCTGTCGGCCTGCAAAATAAATTCCTCAACACATGACACTAACTTCTTTCTACATTCTCCTTTCTTAATGTTATCCTTCCATTATAATTCAATCTAAACCATTCTTCCGTAGTAAACAAATACCAATTTAAGGAGCTCTACTTTTGTTCAACTACATTGTTTGCTTTTGATGTTATTAAGGCACTGTACATTAGATATGCACTTATAATTGACTTTTTGCAATTAGTTTCATGATGTAACTTAAGTGAATGGCTACAGAGAGCAAAAGTTGCCATCTGATAAGACGGCGAAAACCCATTTCTTTGTGAAAGCTGACAAGGCCAATAAGAGTGCAATCATAATTTGCTAAAGTAAACATAACAGATAGAAATGACTATCTCAGGTTCATTAAGACAGCTCTACTGACTCTTAGCCCTCTTAGCAATTAAACATAATGGAAGTAAGTGCTGTAATACTCTGTTACATCAAGTCGAATGATACTAAGACGAGAATGAAGTATTGCCACTTTTCTCACTGCACCTAAACTAAAGCATTTTATTTGATAATATAGCTATACAGCACGTCAGTTTACATGTCCGTCAATGCAAGTCAGTTACCTGGTTCATATTCTGTGTTCCATATAATTTAGCAAATCTTGTATTTTTACTTTCACTAGAATTTTTTACTAAGTGTGGTGAAAGTTTTTTCATTTTAGGGCATTTCTATAGCCAAGTTTTTATAATGACTTTCTTTACATACCGCAAAAAAGTACAAGTTCCATATGAAACTTTCTCTAGTGATTTTCCTTGGTTTTTTATGATCATGTACATAATTATTGTTGAAAGTTGAAGCAATCTTAACAAAGAAAATTACGGGTTGAACTCTTAATCTGGACATACTGTAGTATTATGAAATGAGACAGCTTTGATCACCGATGACACAAATTATAATCATTTTGTGCTTTGTATCGTTGTGACGAAAGCTGAGTGGCTCATTAGCACTTAAGAAGCTGTAAATATCTATTCAGTTTTATTTATGCATGGACTTTGAACTATAGGGAAAAGTAGTTTCTGAGGATTAATCGCATTTTGCATGCTTAAAAAGCTACATTGAAGAATTGTAGAAGGATGGCAATTTATAAGACTGGTGCAGACTTTCTTTTTGCTGAGCTACTTACTATTACTAGGTGCATTATTCAGGTAGGTTCGTGGAAGAGATAGTTGACTATGCATAGGAATGGAAATGTGATGTGCCTCTTCAACTTTCAATCAATATTGTGGGATTTACTGTTTTCATTCCTTAATGGATTTTCCTTGCATATCAATGTAAAAGACTAACGTCGTAATGGGTAAGGTATGCTGTTGGAGAGGGCCAAGAGCAGATTCTCTTCTCAGGAGTACTTAAGAAAGGAAGATTGAATTGGAATGAAGGATAATACAGGAATTTGTCTGCTACCAGTCCGAGTCCACTTTAGAAGTGCTTCAGTGATTCATATAACCTTCAGAATTTATTATAGTCTGCCAAGGAAAGGTAAGCTTCGATAGATGTAAAGAAGCTCAATTTGAGTTTCTTCCCCAAATTCTATTTTAGACATAGGTATCTAAATAGAAAATGGTTTATAGCGTGGGTAGGAGAGAGCAGAGCAAGAAAGTATTACTTAAGTATGTTGTTGAATTGAATTCAATAGAAGATTCTGGTAATGGAAACAAACTGTGAACTTATGGATGGCAGAGACGAGGACGGAATAAATGTAGATGTAAGCATTGTTGGGACGACGAAGCGATGAATCATTGTACGTAGAATTTGCATTTGGAAAATACTTTCTTTCCTTTCTCCGGAGAAATTCTCTATATTACAATACTATTAGTACAATAGCTTAGTGCTCCCGTTGAAATAACAAATGCTTTTCTTAGTGTTATGTTTGTTTCCTACTTACTTTATTCAAGTCAACACGCTCTAATGCATGCTTTTTAGAGTTTGTACTAAAGATAAATACAGAAATATAGGAAACGAGCAGAGAAAATTCTGGAGAAAACGTCGAATCGTGATTACTTTCCACTATCTATTAACTACAGTCAGTATTCTGTGTATTTCTGTAGTTCAACCTATGTCCCTGTACTAAATGCATTACAAATCTCATTTCTTTCTACTTATTAGCTTATGGTACTTATGCTTTAAATTTATAGCTTGTGCGTAATTTTGATGGAGGAAATATGATTATGTACAGGTAAAGGCTACAATTTGTGTGGCAAACTCGGAAATTAATGGTGGAAATTAAACATTTATCTTTTGTATGACAGGAGGCAGCCATTCATCATAAACTTTACAAAGTAGGCAGGGACAGCCGTGCAATTATACTCATCAAAATTTTATCCGGTTTTAATTAACGTTATTTATGCAACAGTACCAGTTTGGCTTCAAATCTCGAGGGACTCTGATGAAAGGTGTGAGTTTTGAATTTATTAGTTGGTTTTCGGTTTTCTATTGCAAAATAGTGACAGGAATAAATTTCGGAGGGGAAGAGAAGGGAGAGTTGAGGATGAAAGCCGCGGTAGTTGCAAGGTGACACTGTGAAAAGAAAGAAAAACAAAAAGATGAAGAGCAGGAGTGTTTTGTATTCGGAATTCATGCTATGTGTATGCGGTGATACATATGTAAGGGTAATGTGGCGGCAGTGTTCATGGGGAAAAGAACGGAAACCACTTTACAATCTGTCATTGAATTGAAATGGAACTCTGCACACCCATCATTTTCTTTTCTTCTCCCACTGTTCTGCTCGTTTCCCAATCTAAATCTTTTATTTGGAACATCTATCTTGTATTTGTGTTCTTGAGGAGCAATAGTATGTAGTGATAGTGGGTAAACTACCTGTACATAGACTTTCTTAAGTCTATTTTCACTTTGCCCTTTCTTTTGGTGCGGCCGACTAAACCTCACACAAATCTACGAAAACCCATTATTTCTATTACCGCTACTACAAATTACCTAGGCCATAAGTAGCTAACCTAACATAACACAGTATCCCTATTTTCCAGCCTGGAGAAAGTAAAAGTGCTTTCTCTTACGCTTTTCTACGAACGGATGACTACTTCTCTCGGTCTCTAATGTAATGTTATTCTATTATATTATATTGCATTACATTAGATTGCCTTGTCTTGCCCCTGGCTTTAGAGGCAAAGCATAGAAGACGACGGCATAGTATTCTTCAGTGCATTTAATTAGTTTCTGCTCCATGGGCGGCTACCCACATTAATCTCGTGCGGTGCAATCACAATTGAAAACTACACTGAACTAAATAAAATATAGAGAGGCTGAACAATGTTCTGCTAAAGGCAAAATGGAAAATGACGGGAAATAGGCTCAGTTTGTATTTATTCCAAATCGTTTTTTCTTCCGTGAAGAAAATATAATAAAAAAGATAGAAAGTGAAATTGCTTTCCAGTTACAAAAGAAGAAAGAGGAGGAAATGACTCCACGCTAACTTTTATATTTTATACCAGTTTATTTTCTTCACAGGGGAAAAGTCCAAGTTCCAGTGGCAAAAGAAGACATACGACGTCATTTAACAATTCAGCCAAAGCTGATGTCACAGTGTGGTGTGTTCATCGTTAGATAAAGTTCCTTTGGTCCTCTCCACGCTGTCCTCAAAACTTCTTATTATAGTCGAGGATGACGACTTTCATTTGAGGATCATCATCCGGAACATAAATGTTCTGAAAAAGAGCACATTTCATTACATCTCTTCCATTTCATGATGGCCTCAAAGGATTTAAACTTTTCACGCAGTTACATAAAAGCCAACTTCTAGGTGTAAAGTGTAATGAATGTACAATATAAAGTTAACCTTCCACATGCTTACTATAAAGATATATATAACTTTTATTTCCCACTACCTCTTTAAGAACTACCACGTCAAAACCTTACGGAAATAGAAACTTTTCTTACTTATACATACTACATATCTTCAGGCACAATTTCAAATGCACAAAGTCAGACATAAACCCTCATCAAAACTAGCTGCACTATTTGCACAGCTTATAACTACTTTTTACTACTATTTTTTGCAAGAGCGTATTTTTTTCAACAGTTATATATCTATTAGTAACTAATTATTCCTGGAACACGCAATTAAAATGGCAATTAAAAGGTCTTAAGTGACTACCTAACTAGTACAGGTAAAACATAGCTCCTACTGCATGATGTAGTAAAAACTGCCGAGATAATTTCATGGGACGTAATAATATTTATTATCTTCTGTATATAGCAACTGTGAATTAGTATGATTCTATGACGTGACTGACCTGGACTGTTAAATAAGAGATGAAATGAAAGTAGCTGTTGACTGTCTGCTCCACACACCTCTAACTATGTCATAATGCTGGAGAAACTAGGATGTTACTTCTAAGTGCCGCTGCTTGGTCCATGATAACAGAAACAGAGAAAACCACTTCATATGATATCTAGTGATCACATTTCTGACAAAGTTGTTCCAACCCACTTTCTCTATCATCTCAGGTCTGGTTTCCTCTTGCTCTGTGAATGTGGACTTTGTGGACTCCAGCATGGTGAGTTGCAGTAAGTAACAGGAGTCTGGGAAAGTCCATAAGTTGAGTTGACTGTCACCGTCACGACTGATTAATGGCTTCTCTGGAAAGCTACAGTTGCTCGTTCACATCGCATTATCAACAAACCTGCAGCAAACAATTCAATTCAATCACACATCTTTGTATATAGCTCTTATATAACATACTGACTAGCGAATAACTACCTAAATGTCGCTTTATACTTGTAATAACTGTTAAGTTTGCATGCAAATTTGTAAAAGCTCAACATCCCTACGATCTACGCTCTCATCTTTCATTTGTACTTATATTAAGTGCCTTTCCTTTTGTAGACATTTCTACTATCCTTTTGTTCTAGGATTTCTCTATTACGTCACATCAGCATCAAACACATTGATCACATCACAAGTGAACTCCGACTGTTTGTCTCATTTCACTCACAAAGAAATGTGAAACCAACCAACGATGTTGCGAGTCAGAGTTAAACATTTACCGACCCATTTACAAATATAGAATTGTGTATACTTTACATTACTATTATGTCCGCGCTACCATATGCGTAATGTTTTAAGCTATAACTCAACACTAACGAACAAAGCAAAATTAGGTAGAGATCTTTGTTTGCATTCACAGAATATGAGGATGGTAATTATAATTTTCTATCTCTAGGCTAAGGAAGAAACATTTACTAAAGCAAAATCAACGAGCGACCAGGCCACACCATACCACAATTTACTGATTCGACACATACAACTTTTTTGGATAGTGTTACAGTTTCTCGCTGGTATTACAGTTACAGCATTACATCCATTGACGCTGACTACTACACTAGACAATAACTTGCTATTCAAATATTTTCATTCATCACTTAATTTGGACATCGTATTTACAGAATTTTGTTGATAAGTTTGTAACTAGTAAATTAGCAGTTTTTAAATTGAATTGCGGCAAATCAAAATTTTGTAAAATTAAAAACAAAGAACAACATCCGAAAATGTATTTATCAACACTAAAACAAACATTAAAACATTTAATCCCATTTTCGTTGAGAGTAAAAAATAATATCTAAAAGTTTCACCAACTTTCACCTAACATCACAGTGTACTTGGAGAAAGTTTCATATGGAATGTGTAAAAGAAACGAGAGTGGCATGTCGGACTTAATTTTGTCCCATACTCTGCATATTGGTATATTTCAGATAAATGTATGGTATACCCCAAGTATGTACGTGTGAATGTGGACTGAGGGCTATATAATATGAAGTTCTACTACCGATATTTTATAGCATTGTAAGCCCAACTATACAAAATATAATATTATATTACGACAAGAAAGTAAAATGGAAAAATGGTAATAATAAGTTTGAATTTTGATGTAGTAATCATAATCAGTAGTGATTTGAAAAGCAATGATTTTTCTTACCCTATGCTTTAGACATAATATAAACCACCTGATGAAAAATAAGTCTTCCAAATAATTTTGACTGAAACCTTGTAGAAAAGTCGGGTGGTTGACACTTTACCAAAGTTTGGATCATTTATGAATTACAAGAACAATGAAAAGAGAAATCGTAGTGAAAAATAAAGATAATATACATAAACTTCTATAACATTTTGTAAATTATAGATGACAATAACAGTAGATATAGCTGACAGCTAAAGGCTGCAGCATAGCTTTGTAGTAATTACATTGATAATTAATACAAGCAATGATACTAGTTCTAAGAATAATAAAAATTACAACAATTTGTATGTTATTGACATGATTTGTGCCGAGCCTTGCTTTTTTTCTATAATTTGAAAAAAACTGTCTTAGTGAATTCGATTTGAGGTATTAAGTAACTGAATGGGCTATATTTCGGCACGGGAAATAGTAATTTAGACACTGACACCTGCTTTTCTGAATTTGTTTTATACCCTCACACTTTAACGAATTCAATACTTTCACTTCTTATCTCCGTAATTCAACTTTTACCTTACTACTAAGGACCACCACGTGCATCGAGCGGAACTCATGGTATTTCTAGTGAAAGCGAATAAAGCATGACTGCTTTTGAGCATCCGATTGGCTGAAGTGAGAGAGGCAGAAAGCTTAAAGCTATGAATTAGGTGAGTGAAGTTGCCGAAGATTGTTTTGTTCATTCTCAAGTAAGTAAACTAATTCACTTTTTTGATCAGTTTTTGCCAAGAAATATAGAGATATAGAAATAGTGTTTTCCAGTAGAGTCTGGACGTTATCCATTCGTCGCGTTTGCAAATTTTGCTCCTATTACCACACAGATGCTAACGTGGGTTAAGTCGAAGTAAATTTATAAAAGTTTTGTTTCTAATGTGATGTAAGAAAGTTAAATATTTTAAACATAAGAAAGATTAATAACCATCATATGTCGTAATATATTAATATTTGTCCATATTTGATAAGTTTACCTTTTATTAAAATAATTTTATGTGTATAAGGAAATAATCGATCGGATTGGGAGATTAAACAAGGAAAGATCAAAGATTGGCTTGGGTTGTGGATACAAAAAATGCTGACGAACAAGAAAAGAAAAACTGACCAGCTGCAGCGACCACATAAGGACAATGAAATGAATAGCAATGTTGCAATTAAATCGAAAGAAATTCAACGTAAAAAGTACTGTGGTAAGCCGCCCCAAGTTCCTCCATTATCAAAATCATCCGAAGAAGTTCTACCAATTGCAGCTGGTAGACAAAAACTAATAAACGAAATACGTCAGAATGACACTATAATGTTGGGTATGTAAATAAATGTAATTTTGAAGTTCAAAGTTAAAATCATATCAAGTTTTTACAAATTGAAATTATTAGAAATGGAATATATTTAGTTGGAGAGACGGGCTGTGGAAAGACTACTCAAGTACCGAAATATATTTATGAGGCTGGTTTACTGTACAGTAAAAAGGTAGGCGTTACGCAGCCTCGTAGGGTTGCAGCTGTCAGTGTAGCTAAACGAGTTTCAGAGGAAATGGGCTCGGAGTTGGGTCAATTGGTAGGTTACGCGGTTCGATTTGATGATACCACTTCGGAGTTTACAAAAATCAAGTATATGACAGACGGAATGTTACTACGTGAAGCTATGAGAGATGAACTTTTGAAAAACTACTCATGTATTGTCTTGGATGAAGCTCATGAAAGAACAATTGATATGGATGTACTTTTCGGTGTTTTGAGGGAAGCTCAGGAAAAACGGAAAACTATGAAAAGAAAAGCAAGACTGAAATTAGTTATAATGAGTGCTACTATGGATGTAGATCATTTGAAAACTTATTTTAATAATTGCAAAGTGCTTTATGTGGAAGGCAGAACATTCCCTGTTGAAGTGTTTCATGTTGAGCAAAAAGATGATGACTATTGTACTAACGTCATTTGCACTATACTCCAACTTCACAAAATGTTGCCAACCAATGAGCACATTCTTGCTTTTCTCACAGGACAAGAAGAAATCGAATCTGTTGTTAAATTCTTCAGGAGTCAAAACTTCGAAGAATTGCCTCCATTGGAAGTATACCCACTGTATGCTGCTCTTCCCGATTCTCGACAACTTCAAGCTATTCAAGCACCTCTTTCAACTGTTCGCAAGATAATTGTAAGTACTAACATTGCTGAAACTTCGATAACCATTCCTGGCGTTCGCGTTGTGATTGACTCCGGAAAAGTTAAATGTCGGTTTTTTGTTGGCGGCGCATCATTAGATATTTTGCGTGTTGTTAACATTTCTCAAGCACAAGCCTTGCAAAGAACAGGACGGGCGGGTAGGCAATCTGAAGGAAAGTGTTACCGAATGTACACCGAAGAAGCCTTTAAAGCTATGGAACTTTTTACAGTACCAGAAATCAGTCGTTGTAGCGTCTCAGGAGTATTTTTACACCTCTTAAAAATAGGTTTCAATAAGCCAATATCTTTTCCTTGGATCGAACCTCCTCCTGAGCAGACAAGCAAATCAGCTGTTCAAGAACTCAAAGATTTGGGGGCCATCACTTCTATTGAAGAACCATTACAACTTACTCCGTCAGGTTCACTTATGGCCGTGTTGCCTTTAGATCCTCTGCTGGCTAAAGTTCTTATTACGGCTCCAAAATACTTCGTCCTAGAACCGATATTGACTATCATAAGTATTCTTTCGTCAGAGCTCATCTTTGAAAATTCCAATGGCAATATTATAAGCAATCGAGATCAGTTTTCATGTCCTGAAGGTGATTTGGTTACTTATTTGAAAGTGTACCGAGAATTTAAAAAGTCGAAAAGCAAATCTTCGTGGTGTAAAGTTCATAAAGTCAGTTTCAGGGCTTTGAGGTATGCGACCGAAGTAAGGAAACAATTATTAGAAGTTTGCAGTGACGAAGGTATAAAAAGTGAAAAAGAAGTACAAGGGGAAGAAATGCGTGAGAATGTCAGAAAATGTTTTTATGAATGTCTTCAACATAATCGTGCAAGGTATGTCAAGGGTAACCTTTACAAAGTCAAAAGAGCTGACTCTGTGACATTGCAAGTGCGTATACATCCCAGTTCAGTTTTATATCGCAGCAAACCCCCATATGTACTCTTTACGGAAATAACACAGATATCATTAGCAGATCCTAATAATCCAAAAGATGAAGGAACTAATTATATGCGTCATCTGAGTTTAATTGACCCTCATTGGTAATATTATAAAATAAATACTTTAGCCTTTAGTATAGATATTTTCATCAATATTTTAAGAGTTTTTATTACAATGGCAAAACTCTACTTGTATATAAAATAGCAATTTGCACCAAATTAAATATCATGTAATTTTTTATATATACTATGCTGGATAATATGGTTTAATTTTCCACTAGTTATCATTGACACCTGTTCTGTGCTAAATTATTTGAGTTAATTTTCTTTTCTTATAATTTAATTATGAGAAAATTATAGGAAAAGCGCTTGAAAGAGAAATCAATAAAAGATTGAAAGCAAATTCTTATTATGTTTAGCATTGCAGTTTCAATTTCATTCATGATTTTCTGTTTTCATCTAATGCTTAAAAGTATTTGTTTTGCGTTTTGTAGCAACGTTTATGAAAAGTTTTGAAATAAACATGATTAAAGCTAGGTTTTGAGTTTCACTTTCCCTTTCACTTCACGCGGAAAAAGGACCATTCAGTTACTTATTCTGCCTAAAATTCCAAATCCCCTCACCTGGGGCAACGGCAATGTTTTATTTGTGAATGTTCCTTTGCGCGTGAAGTGAAAAGGAAGTGAGACTCAAAACCTAGCTTAAAACAAGAATAAAATTGTTAGAAATAAAATATAGTTCTATTGAATTGTAAATTAATAGCTATTATTAGCTATATACCTATGTGTCCGTGTAGCATGCATGCCTATGCAATTAAGCGAGAGAACATTTCCCAAAATATATGCCAAATGCTTACATTATCGTTTCTGTTTTCTCTCTCGTACTAAAATACTGCTAATATTGCTCTTTCATTGTATTTATTTCATTATGTATGAGTATATGACTGATGTTCTGGTATCTCTTCACTTATCATCAGTTCAGCAGGGATTTTTTCGCTAGAATTATTATCCCCAAGGTTTGGCGGAGGGTCAATGTAAAAGTCTAAAGTCCTTGTCTCTACAATTTTTGGCTTAGGGTTGCTAATTTCTTCATCCCCGCCCCCTAAGGAGCGATCCCTTGAACGAGGTTTTAACGTTGTTGCCACTGGATCTGGTAACCGTGTTTTGCAGTAGTAACTTCTAAAAATTTGACGTTCGCAAAATTCAGGAGTGTTGGATCCTTTCTTTGTTAGATAGGGGTGACGATCTGTTTTGATAGAAAATTGATCTACTTATGTGCTGAACAATTTATACATTTATTTTTTTCATTATATCTTACATGCAAACTTTGCTAAACTTATCCCATTTTTGACTCAGTTAATTTTGATGAAGAGGAGAAAAAGATCTGTGGTTTTATTATAATAAGATATGTTTTGACTTAAATGTATACCCCATTTCTTGGTGCACTAAATACTAATGCATAACATACTTAAGTTAATTCATCTATTTTGATATAATATTGTGAAACTCGCCTAAACATTCATCGTATTTGTCTTGACAGAATTCTTTTCCTCTGAGTTTCTGTCCTCCTCCTCCTCCTCCTCCCTTGTGCATACCTTTTCCTGAAACTGATTTATAAACATGTGTGTTCATAATTTAATGCTCATTACTCGGCAATTACACAAAAATATCAGATTTTCTAAAATTGAATTATTTGTACTGTAAAAATGCATTATTTTACTTACCCAACAGTATTAAGATGGAGGGCAACGCAATTACTGTTATAATGTTAAAGCAATATCCAGAAAGTGTAGAGGAACGCATTACAATGGAATCGAATATAACTTCCTATCTGAAATGAATTAAGACCACTGCACACTGCACTGGTTATGTGCATACTTTTTTAGTACGTACTGTACTGTACTTAAAATTCTTAAAGTTTTATAGTAGTGTTATAAGAACATAAAAATTGTCATTAATGCAACAGAGACATAGACAAAAATCAGTTTTCTATACGACAATTATTGCTATAAGTACTATCCGTACCTGAATGAATAGATAGTTATCAATATCAAAATACGATTCTAACTTTAAATCAATATACAAATACGTACAGTATCAAAATACGATTCTGAATGACACAACATTTATTGCATACTTAATAGAAGTGATGATGGAATGTACTTAAATTTTTAGTACCACTGCGTCTGTCAATTGTGTGGCAAATAGCCAATCAAAAATGGTTTAAGATATTTGTATATGTAAATGTAGACACTCATTATCATTAAATTATGAGTGTCATCGTCATCACTGACACGAGTACAGTGGTTCAAAGTTTACATAGTAAGAGTGCAATATGATGATGCAAATAGAACGCTCAATATTATTTCTGTAAAGGTGGTTTTTATTTTTAGCCTATTCTAAAAATTATCCAACATTTTTTCCAAATATACAGTTTGTAAGGTTTTGTTGCTATCTGTATAGAGAATGTTTAATCGATGGCAGGTTGTTATTTGCCATCATTCAACCGCACCTAAACACGAAGTTGACGAAGACCATCCTTATATCCACCATTTCACATACATATGCTACAGATATACAGGATAAGTAGTGATATAATACGCTCTTTCTTGGTTAGATTATTGGGTAATATGTCATTATCCGTAACGGATATTATTGCAAATAAGACTCAATTATGTAGTAGGTAGGTACACATTTACATGACATACATTTATGTAAACAATAATTATTAATGCTTAAATGTTTTATATTGTAACTAAAAATGGAAGCGAATTGATCAGTTTATTTCTACAAGCATATGGATTGTCATGTACTACGTGTGTTATATATAACAGAAATTACAATAATACATAGTGAATTTCTTCATGTGGGGAATACGGTTTGAGTAGGAGACCTACCCATAGCTGTGCATGCCCGTTTTAGAGTTTTGTACTTACAGTTAAATTATGACACAAAGGCGATTGTTACAACAGCATAATGCAATTCTGTTATATCTGTTTTGAAGATCAAAGGAAAACCCGTCAACAACATCCTGAATTCATTATTTTCGCTGTAATAACAGGTGCGTAAGGAAACCTTTTTATGTCATTGTCATAACTAACTGTTACGTTACAATGCGATCAGTAGCTTTATATTAAATTGCATATAATCTGTGTTAAAATTGTCCTTAGCCAAAGTTTGGGGTTTAGAATTCATTTGAAAGGTTGTGAAATAAATACTTACAAAATTGTTAGCATATATCAATCTCAATGCCAAATGTATGTGTAAATAGCTGGCAAAATATATACTGAATACTGATAGACTACTACATGATTTGCCGATTAACTGGAGTAAAGTGTGTAAAAGTATTATTATATAGTAGTTTACAACTCTTTACTCTACCCAAAAATGATATAACCACCCTATCATTTAAACCATAGCTGTTAGAGTTCGTACTTCGTACTATAGTTTTATATCACAGTTGGAAATGTATTGATTTACCAAGATAATTTCAGAATACCTACTCATTTAGTGCTTACTACTTACTTTATTACTACCTAACCTAACCTAACATAATTCGTATAAACCACTACATTTAAAATATTCAATTTTATTAAGGATAGTGATGCAATCTTAATGGTAATGGACCATGTATACAATGAGACCTAAAGAGAGAAATCTTTAATACAAAGCTTGAACAAGTTGACACAATAATATTACACAGTTTTAACATAGATTATCGAAATTGATCGAATTACTACCTCACGCGTGTCGGCATGCGTGCTTTAATCTCTCTAATGATATTTTTTCCAGACTTCTCTTTCTCGTATAATATTGGGAGTTAAATCATCCATTATTCAAAATGTATTGAAGTAATGTTTCACTGAGGATTTTTGAGCTCTGCATGTGGTCATTTGTTCTATCAATGGGATATTTTGGAAGAAACCAGCTTGAATGCTTCGTCTTAAGACATTATGATTAATTAATTTGCATGCTGAATCCGCATAAAATGGTGCTATAAACGGATTCTGCTACAAATTGTCAAAATATACGATTTATTCCAGCTAACTTTTACTTTAGAATCATCGTGAATGTTTTAACAAGCACAAGCCAATAATGTATTTGTGTAATCTTCCTACTGGAATCAATACAATTTTTCAATGAATGACTTATCAAACTTTCCTCAAAAATCGTAATCTATAAATATTACCTAATACATACTTTATTTTCTTTATTACATTAATTCCGACTCAAATCAATTAATTTTCAACCTATAGTTCGATCCGTAATACACTGAGTTTCATTTTTGAGTATTGTTAAGTCAGAGAAAAATGGCCTAGGAAGATTCTGCATTGATTGAAATACTCTCACAATGCCCATCACAAACTTCCATAAAATATTTTCTTGAGACAGAACACTAATACTAATGACTAATGGACTGTGGGATTTGTAAGTAATAATATTCTCAATGTAGATAATTATTATTTGATTTTCAATCTTATGAGTTGGAGCTCGGAAAGTAGAGTTGTCCATAGGAAAAAGTAACCAAAACTCTCATCGTAGCATTAATACTAGCTGAGGAAATCGAAAACTTTTGGCCATAGGATATGAAGCGCATTGGTATAGGTGAAGTCTAAAATGTATGTAGAGCATAATATGCAAAATATTTATAACATCGATGAATACATATTACTACTGCATTCCATTGTAATAATATACCACACCAAAGGCTTATAGGTCTGGCCTAGGCTACTGCATGACGATAAACAACAGCACGGCAATGGCTTGGAATTGGAACTTAGAATTAATCAGTAAAATAGATGGGCAATAATGCAGCAGTTTGTCGTACTTATGATTAAAATTGTTAGCTAAGCTACCTACACAATACACAATAGTTTTGTTCAGGCGATATTCCCGATATCTCAATTTTATTACTACGACATAATGAAATGAACAAAAGGCTAGTCAGAGGGGACGACTGAAGCAGACGACAAAATGACAGAGAAGCCCATTCAGCTTTCAAAATAATTTTCGTTGATTTCTCACTATAGAACTTGCACATTCACGTAGATTGAATTCTGCAGAACAGACATAGCCTTTATTATAGCAGCCTCACAAAGTCGTAAGCACTGAGCACAGTATGGTTTTAGACAATCTTCTTAAATTATAATCATTTTATTAATATTGGTGGTAAACCCGCAATCCCTGCTCATTTCTCTGTTGGTTTACATCTATTGGTTTACGTGGTTCGACGATAGACCTAGTCTTTTGAATTGCATGTCAGTCAACATGAAATGAATAATGGTTCATACAAAATATTCGAATTCAAGGTGCCTATACCTATACCGGAAAATGTTCTAACACAAGATACATTCAATTATAGACTCCATCAATTTAGTTAGTAGATGTTTTCATCTCAATGATAATTCTATGTATTGTAAATTTTTATCCTTCTACTGCATGGAATAATCGTCACAGCTCTGTGTACATATTCCTAAGTAAAGAATATGCCTATTCTTTCTTCAGTTGAAGAACCGTAATAACTTGTTCTACGATTTTTCTCATAACAATTTGGCCAAACAAGATTGGTATTTGTAGGCCCAGGTTATTGAATACAGTGTATAAACCTCAAATAAGTACCCAAAGAACCGAATCTCCACTTTTTCCTACTGAGTCAGACAATACAATTCTTTTCATGGAGATAGCACCAAGGATCCTGTGTGGTCATTCGGCGTAACGAGCCTGACTCTATCCTTTCTGATTTGAATATTTGCTGCCTTCTTGATTTTCTGATACAAAACGCATTCAATAAGTATAGGGCTAGCTAGCCGGTCTCAGTTAGATAAAAAGTGATTAGTACCTACTTCCTTGTCATTGTGTTGTGTGTACAAAAGAGTTATTAATTCTGATGCATGTATCACTAATGTGAATGCCTCAACTATAAATTCTAAATTGTTAAAATCACGATGGAAAAGACGAGGGTATCTACAAACATCAAGGAAAAGGCTAAGAAAGGGAAGGCAGACCATGGTAAAAAGAAACAGGCAAGTTAAATACTTAAAATTCTCGTTGTAATATCATCAGTGAAGGCTTTCAAATGCTCAACAGCCATTACATTACTTCCCATAACTATCTCAAAAGACAGAGATAGACTATTTGTAAGAAACAATAATAATCGTTTTACCAAATGAAAATGCTTTGCTACCATTTTGACGAGTTTTTATTACAACATTATGACAAAAAATGGCAATAATAATACCTGTGTGAATTATGTATATTACTTAGATTTTCCTTGCATATTTCCTTTGTGTACTAATGTAAGATGTATACTTATTTTGGATTGCACACATGTACCTGAAATACTTTGCAGCACAATAGCGAATAAATATCTGCATGAATACATAGTTAAGTGTTTTCTCTTCGCGTACTTTCTCAGAAATTAAGGGTATTGATGTGACAGTTCTTTCCTTCCTTCCCTTGAAATGAACAAATATTTACTTGAAATCATTCACTGACAATTTGTGAATTACTTTCATTTGTACCCTTTGTACTCACATTGTAGACTAGCCTTCCCTTTCCTTCGTATTGTTCCCATGTTCAAATTACATGTTCAAGCTCCATTCATTTCTTGTCTAATGTGCATATAATGAAAGTAGGAATGTATAGCCTATCATTATTTCGTGATAAATTTCATTAGTGTGAAGAACTCTCATGTATTGCACTTTCACTACTTTCTCATTTTCATGAACAAAAATGAAAAGTAGGAAGGCAATCGAAGCAATCCACTCAGAACTGTCGAGTAAACTCTTAGCTCCTTCCTTCCCTACTTTTCACAGCACTACACAAACACAATTCACAGCAATATCCAGCACTTTCCGGGTAAAACGCTCAACTGTCCACTTCACACTTGAACATCACCAAATGAAGTGCTGAATCAGTTGGTCCCTACAGTTTAGAATTTGTTCAGTTTTTATCCCCACAATTAAATTGTGTATATTTAGTATCAAAAAAGTCAAATATTAAACAATACTATCATGTTTGCAAAACGTATGCATCGAGTTGTCAAGAAAATTGACCAACTTGTTTCTGAAAATCAGAAGAAGTCGATAGAAGCTCCGGAAATGGTCCTCACTTAAATACAATCTTTTACGACATTTTATTATAAACAAAATGTCAATAGAGGATTCTATTATTTTATAATTGATAAAGTATATGAAATGTTGATAATTTCAGAGTGCGGCCGCAGCGTTGACGAAAATGGCTCGGAAAAAGGGAGCAGAGGCTTTACAACTTCAAGTTGAAGTCGAGTCGGAATTACAATGGAAAAATTTGTTAAAACGAGAAGGGTTAATTGGTACGTAGGAGTTAATTGAAGAACAATGATTACGGTGTTGGTGCCCATTTTTAGAATTCCAGGTTAATGCATATGTATCTATAAATGTTTATTGTATTTATAGTTGTGGATGTGTATGCAAGTTGGGCTGGTCCGTGTACAAGTATGGTGAGTCTACTGAAGAAAGTGAAACTTGAGATAAATGACGACCGTCTCACGCTGGCTATTGCTTGTTCAGATAACATTAGCGACCTGCTCCCATTCAAGGACCAGAGTGAACCTTGCTGGCTATTTTTCGGAGTAAATAAAGATTTTTTATATCTTAACACATTTCATGAAACATGAATAATCGGATTATGGTGCTATTACTGATAGAATGGTATGGTTATGTTATATTCCATCGCATGTTATGCATAAAACTGAAACATTCCCAACTGTGCCGAATCGGTAGAAACAGACATTAATATTTATTTACAGACACGCCAAGTGTAAAGTTTGTGTTAAAAATTGGCAGATTTAGGAAAACTTTGTAAATACTGACTGCAGGATATTATAATGATAGACTGCCTCTTTTTAGGGAGGAAAACCAGTGAAACTTGTGCGAGGATGTAATCCTCCGAAACTTGTGGCCACAATTAAATCCGAGTTTGAGCAAGAAGTTCTGTGCATGCAAGGAAAAGCTCGAAGAAATCTGGTAATAAGCATAATCGAATCCTAGATTAACTGCATAGCAAACTTAGGAAAACTTTCCGAATTATTTTAATAAAACTTGAGACGAAGTAAATTACTATTTAATATACTGCTATATACTCAGATTTCCACTACCGATCAGGTTACACGAAGGAAAAAGGCTGAAGATGATGCCATGAGACTTGCTCACAAACTTAGTGCAGAAAATGGTAATCATTTAATGAAAATATTTATTTATTTAATATATTTTACTATTCGCATTCAATATATTATAGTAAATAGCAGAGGTAGCACTTTGAGATATATGCTTAGCTTCAAGCTAGTTATCTTAGAAAATTTTGAAAATGGTTAACATTTTAAATGGTCCGATCGTTAGCTGAGGTGGCAGTAGAAGAAGAAGAACAAATTAAGGAGCCTGATACTGATCCTGAGGCAGAAGAAGAGAAAAAGCGGTTGAGAATCAAAGAAGACATGGAAGATGAGGAAACTAACACTCGGTTGATAAATGCCATGAAACCATACGCTCTGATGGCGATCCAATCTTTTCTTCTTGAAACTGGAGCGGTGACAGAAATTCGAGATGCCCTTTTCGGAGAATTTAAAGTTGGTATACATTAATAGACACGAAAAGTACTTATTAACTTTAACTAAACGCAATATTCACTCTAAGGTGGTACAAGAAAGACTAGTCACGTTAACTGAAGAAGGAGTACGCCGTCTTTTCAATATCCCGTATGAAATCGTCGATCCTACTGCAGAGCCTGAACCGGTAAGTGCATATAAAATAGAAATTCATACACAATTTAACAATAGATAGTGATAATTTATAAATTTTTTTTAGATTGAACACGGTGCCGAAGATGAAGGTGATAATGACGACGAAGAACGGTCGTTAGCAGTAGTCGGAGAAGTGGAAACGGAGACAATGCTCTCAACTCAAGATACGTCTCAACAAAGATCACTTACTCCTCAACCGCCAGAGAAATCAAATGAAAATGATGAGAAATGTGAGGATGAAAACGGGAATGAGGAAAAGGAAAAAGTTATTGTTGAGGAAGAGAAACCCAAGCAAAAAATAGTGAAGATGATTGCTATTGATGTTCCCAATGACGCCATTGGAGACACTTTAGTAATTCTTATGGAATGCAAAGAAATCAGGTATGGTCACAAAAATAAATAGAACTCAATTAGAACAATTTGGAGTATTATAGTAATATTTAACTTTTTTAACTCTTAAGAAAAATAATTGATGCAGAGGAAGATTTAGAAGTCAAATCCACCCTGTACACAACAGCCGATGACTATATTCAGAAAAGAGTCGGGCCCGAAGCTTATGAAGAAGCAATAGAAGAAGCTCCAAAATCGTATAAACTTTTGTTCATCTTTAATTTAAAAAAAAACATATTCCACTTTAAGCAGATCGATTATTCTTTGACAGTAACCTCTGCATGCAACAGTTTCAGGAATTTAAAAAAATTTTGTCCATAATAAAATTTAGTTTCATTAGCAATCTGGTAAAAAATAAAAATTAAGTTTATCTATTCATCCATTGAAATTTATTTCTGTAGATTAGTAGCCTTGTACGGACAAGGGTCGTATCAACCTGGTGTGTGGTGTCCGCGCGTGTATGACGAAAAGAAATATGCCATAATCAATTTTTTCCCTCGATTCGTCACTGAGCTGTTGACTCCAGCTCCGATTCCAGAGCCAAAGTACATGGTTGTTGTTTTTCCAGTAGAAATGGCTTACGACATTTTGGATAATGACGAGGTAAATGTTTTAATGCTTACTAATGAGATTTGCGGAAATGATTTTAGTGAAGACAAGGAAGTCACGATTCTAAATCCAGTTCCCGAAAAGTAACTCGTAACCACTTTTCCTATCTTGCAATTTACACATTCCTTACTATACAATGAATACGCCTTGATTTATCATATTTACAATCCATTTTTGTACAAAGGTTTTAAGCTTTGCCTGCATACTGTTTGGTGATTTATTATTGGCCCTATAGACAGGGTACTTTTAGGCAGAAAGTCACATACGTTATGCAAACTTAATATTTCATGAACTTAAATTATCGTAGCTGTTACCACATTTTTTTTATTCGCACACATCCATTTTCATATTTGAACTTGAGTAAGTTCAAAGCACTCAATCGATTGACAAATTGAGACTCGCACATTGATTTTCCTCGATCTGACAATGATTCACTCTAGTTGTGTTTAAGGTGTACTCTCACTCGCATAATCCCAATACAAAATTTGGTGAAAATGTACATTGCCTTGATGTGCACTGTATTTTGAAATGAATTTGATGCTTTAGCTACAAAGTCACAAGAAAGACGTTGTGGCTCAATGTAGAACACATATCCCTACTACCCTTGCTCATCAAATGATCAAGTCACGGGGTATCGAAGGAGAAAAAGTTCTACTGATGAAAAGGTTACTTACAAGGTAAGAAAATTGATTTATTGAATCTCTAGTACTTCTTTATGGTTTTTGTAGTACCTGTTTTTATAATTTCTTTGTTAACAGGGAGGTTTTCGTCATCAGTTTTAATGAAAAGAATAAATGTCTTCTGGAGCTCCTGACTTCTCTTCAACCAATACACACAAGTGTTGATAATTATTACGGGAAAATAGAAACTGCAAAGCTTTTCAGAGATTTAAATCTTCTGATTGATGAACCCCCAGATCAGGAGAGGCTGGCAAAGATTTTGTTCAAAATGAAACCAACTGATGGTGCTAATAATCATAACGGTGAAACAGAGAGCGATGGTGAAGATGAAAGCCACAGTCCTCTTTCGAGTGCTACAAATGACAAAGAAACCGAATTTATTGAAGGACCAAATGATATAGTCCTGATAAAAGATGATGAAAATGGACAAGAAAGTTCCGAAGAAACTGGCGAAAATCATATATCTGTAGTAGAAAGTGAAATCCTGTTAGATAACCAAAATGATGACGACAGCATAGCCTTATCGTTAGTATTAGTAAGTGATGAGGAAAATGAGAGTGCTACATAGTGATTATCTACAATCTACAATGGTTAGTTATTCTATCTAGCAAAAATAACTGGTACTGGGCGATACCATTTGTATTTCCTTAATCCTTTTATCTGTACATCTACCAACTGAAATATAAAACGTTTCGAGTATAAATCTCTTACCGGTGATTTCTTCTGAAATTTATTAAATTCGAAGCCTTATAAACCTTATCGTGAATAGTGTAGTTTAAAATTTGATTTTTAAATGATTGTACTAAAGCAAGGTACATAATAAACTGCAGTTTTATTACACAATTTCTTTAAAGTAGAGTGAAGTGAGTATTGCATAGACAAAACATAACCGTTTTCCGTAATGTCAAAACTAGTACAATATAGAGCCATATCGCATAGAGCTTCAGTGAAGTTGAGACGATTCATTCTGTCACTGCTTAGTAATCAAATTCTGGTTTTCATAAGAGAAAGGAGATATGAGTGGTTTAGACAAGTAGGTATACGTATTTGTACCGTATGCTTACTTTCTCTTGTTTTCACCTTTTTGTTTAATTCGAAACAAATTTTCGAGGAACTGGCAATCCAGTTTTTGACAGAAATTTCATTCGATTCCCGAGGAAGTAGTTGTAAAATGTTTTCGGGATTCCAACATGGAGAATGTAAAGAATTTACATCCATAGATTTCTCAACAGCAAGTTTACTTTTGGATAACGTTATTGTAGTGGACGACGATTTGGAACGATTTCGTTTGCCATTTGACTTATGGTAATCATTATCATTCCCCGACTTGGTCTTTTCAGTTACAATTCTTGGAGATGATCGGGACCGTCGTTTATTTTGGCCATTTGCACGCTGCAAATTTTTGTTCTCCGACCGGAAGCTTTCAGGACTGCTATTGTTCTTTCTATTATGGTTATTTTGCAGACCTGTTTTAGGCAATTTTGAACCTGCTCCTTTATTCGGATGTTCGATTTCTTTCGCAGTAGAGTTCATTAATCCGTTAATACTCTCTTTCTTAGCCTTTTTCGCTAAACATTAAACGTTAATGTAAGTATTTGCAACTTATTAAAATGCGTAAGAAAATAAATTAATATGTTTCAATTGTAGCAATAATACCAATAATATTGACTGTCTTGCTTAATTGTGACTTTTTAGCACTTTTATCCTCGAAAGACACCCTTTTTTTAATCGTAGGTTTAGATTTTTTGGTGCTTTCCTTTACATTCACTTTTACATCAGCAATTTTAGTCTTCGGCACTGACGAACTATGTTTACTACTGTGGATAGATCCTTTTGTGAAATACGTTATCCACTCTGGCTCCTTTTTGTCGCCACTCTCCTCAAACATGTTAACCACTGTTTCTTTTGAAGTGAGGTCGAGACTTTCAGGAGCTGAATGATCAATGCTGGACGGTATCAGGTTGTTAGCTGTAGTAGCAGTATCGGCGGGATTTGCTTTGCAATATTCTATTTTCTCAAATGATATAATAGGAGAACAAGCTTGATTTCCCATATGAAATACCTAATACGGTTGGCAAAAGTTAAGAATAATACTATGCATCAGTAGAACAAATGAGATAACTTTCGTTATCACATCGAATTCAGTTTTCGAATTATTTTTACAACCTTTTCATGAAGCATGGACATTTGCTGCTGAAGGGATTCGATTATGTCACTTTTGGATGACAGAAGTGTTTGAGCTTGCTCGTATTTTTCTTGGTATGATCGAATTTGATCCTTGAGTATGGATAAATGGTCTTGTTTTTCTGGGTCATTTTGAGCTGCACTGAAGGTGTATTTAGCCTCCTACACAAATAATATTTTGATATAACCCAAATAGTGTTAATTTTTGTAGAGATCAGTGATAATGAATAAGCGTTAAACATTTTGAAAGTTTTCCAAAATTTTTCTCATTTCAAGCATCTCAGAAGTTCGATCGCCCAATTTGCGTTTTAATATCTCGCTTTTGGAAATTGCTTTTTTTCTTTCATTACGAGCTTTATTTAATTCTGCCTTAAGGCCCTGTAATTCATTGAGCAAGTTTTTAATGTCTTGGTCCCCTTTTGATGCTCCGGAAAGTAATTCTTTTGCTTCAACCGAAGATTGCTAACAAATAAAATCTCTGATAATAACCACCATTTCGACCATAACATAATATCTATGGATTACATAACTTTCAGCTATACAAAACTGCCAAAATACATTTGATATGGTGGTGACTTGAATTAGTTTCTCCTGTGTTTCTGCAAGAATTTTCTTGAGATCATTGCATTGATTTTGATAGTGGATCAGCATGGTTGATAAACTCTTTACTTCTGCTTCTAATGTAACAACAGCTCTACAAAATAGTTTTACGTATAGGAATGACGAATTAACCTAACAGTCGGTTTACGAACAATTTTAATAGTTGTAACCAGTAAGTTTTTAATTGCTTTGCACTTATTTACTTCTCCCTTTCATCTAAAGCATCATCAGTGTCCCTTTTGGCATTTCTCAACTCAGTGATACATTTCTCCATCTCCTTTGATTTAGCTTCCATATCCTAGTAAAACCAATTCGAATTAATATTTTTACACCATTTTTTGTCAAGAGTTTGAAAAATTCTACCTACAGAAATGTTTTGAGCTTTTTCCCTTGAAAATATTGTTTGTACTTCACTCCTGCACAAAACCAAGGCATGAGATGATTTAAAAATGTGAAATTTGGTTAAGCAGTTATGTTGGGGTCAGTGAATCGTATGTGTACATGAGATGTTTAAATGAATTATGAATTTGGTTAGAATGACGTAACGATTTTTTCTCACCCAGCCAAATTAGGGTACAATCCGAACAACAAGTCATAGGTACGAGTTTGCAGTGTCAGGCCATTGACATCCCAAATGCCCGTATCCCTTATACGACAAACTAAAGTTTTAAGACTGTCATTATCATTTTCTAAAACTTTCAATATTTGCTGCACAGCTTCAAAGGTTTTACTAAATTCCATGTGTTGGTAAGTTAATATCTATCACAAAATGCAAAGATACAGATTGGTATGGTTAATACTATCGTTATTTTAATAATATAGACTTAAGGTAACCTACGTCATATTTATTTTGAACTGCCGAGTTTTCTTTGAGAAGCTCCTCTGCCTGCTTTTTATACTGTAGCATCATTTCCATGTGAGATCTGGCTGAATTGTTATTGGAATTAATTTCTGTTTGTAACATTTTCACCTTATGGTTAGCTTCATCCTCTAATTCTTCCATAGTACGAACTAAAAGCATATTTTGTGAACATACATCTTTGGCCCATTGCTCAAGAACTTCGTTTTTTCGTTCCATCTGAAGCAAACATTTAGACACTTCAAAATATGCATAGCTAGCTAACTGACATAATTTTCCATACTAAATTAATACTTTATGATTCACATGTAAACAAAACGTTTTTAATTTTTAATGGAAACTTATGCAATTTAATCACTGGAAATATTTAAAATGAACAGTACCATTAGTATTTTTGTTTGTGTGTCTGCGTTTCTTGAAACATTATCAATATTCTGTAACTTGTCTGTAAACATCGAGTTAAAATCGCGTAGGGCCTCTCCCAGATAGGTGTCAGGATAACTGGTCAATTCTTCCTTTATAATTTTACCTTTTTGATTGTCTTCATCACTGTCACTGTTCCGCGGTGAGTTAACTGATTTTTCAAGACACTTGGCGATTAGTACTTCTACCTGAGCGGACATCGTTGATGTACAAATACCATCTAATTTATTTCTTTCAGAAGACAGAACGCGATGATGGCATGCAACTCTTTTTCTTTTCATAGAAGATCTATACCGCTTGTCCCGAAATTCAATTGAACTTTCACCACGGCCATCAGCTTCCGGTGACACTGTGAAATGTCCTGAATTATCTGGTTCTGACACAGAGCAAAAATTGGCCATAATACTCTCTGAGAAATTGGTACCTGATGGATTACACAATTCTTTTTCATTTCAACAGTTCATCCAGTTTTGTAAATCCGTGGGATATTACTTAAACAGGGGCATAAAAGTGGCTTACAATACTAGTAAAGCCAAGCAATAACGAACAAAATGGAACAAAATGGTAAGTGCGTTCTTCTTCAAGCTTGTGACAAGTGGCAAAGTAATACATTGAAATATGTTGATTGACGTAGATCAAGGAAAATAGAATAAAAATTTTGTATAATGATGATCCTAATCTCCATGACTTTTGTATAAGTAGCTAAACAATCTGGCCGTGTCCTAAATCAACCATAAAAATATTCTGAGACTGGTAGCAGAATATCTAAAACAAGTCTTTCTATTAGATGATTATAGTGGTTGATGATATTTTTCCCTCCCTTTAAAAGCCTCGTAGATGATATTATGGGATGTTCACATACCTGCAAGCAGTAAACTGTCCTC
This sequence comes from Tomocerus qinae, assembly GCA_020055645.1. Classification (NCBI taxonomy): domain Eukaryota; kingdom Metazoa; phylum Arthropoda; class Collembola; order Entomobryomorpha; family Tomoceridae; genus Tomocerus; species Tomocerus qinae. The sequence continues at coordinate 13,298,949 of CM034547.1, read as the reverse complement.
CTAATGCAACTATTTATAACTGCGTTACCTATATATTGTGCGGGTATAATAAAATTAGACAAAATGAATTTCATGCTCCACCTTTACTACATCTACATGTACCACTATCATTGTTTGTTTTATCACTATAAGAACGCGACCTATGTGGTGATATAGGCGGAGCCAAGGAGCTTTTACGTTGTTATAGTATCATCGTTTAATAAGGAGGGCCAAGTAGAGAATTCCCCATAAAGGATTTTGAAGATCTATAAGGGACGTTTTCTATTTCAAATTGGGGTAAAAAATCCCTTATGATTATGATCATAATAACAAGTTCATTTCCCAATGACGTTGTGGAATGATGTAAGATATGATATCACATCATTAATAATGAACTAGGCTAGAGACATTGGATTATAGTGGTTGATGTGGTTGATGATATTTTTCCCTCCCTTTAAAAGCCTCGTAGATGATATGGGATGTTCACATACTTGCAAGCAGTAAACTGTCCTCCTAATGCAACTATTTATAACTGCGTTACCTATATACCTAGCATGTATAACTGTTACTTTATTGCACTTATTACAAAACTAGATTCAACCGAAGTCAGAATAGAACACTAGTTCATTGGAGTTCATCATATTGTTACTTCTTATATGTAAATTACGTATTATATGAATGAACTTTAAAGTATAACTTGTATAGAATCAAAGATGTTAGTTACAGATTTCGATGTATTTCAGAAGCAGTACTTTTAAGTCATATTAAGTTCAATTCGTATTCATACCCGATTTCTGAACTTTAATCCAGAACCCAGAGGTTGTGTGATTCAATGATATTATCAAAAAGGATTTCAACTTTAATAATTTCGGAAATTCAAACTATTTTTTTCGACAATTGTATCTAATATGCATTTTACTACATAATTTTGGCTCAGAGACTAAAAGTTGTAAGGTATTGGATCTCCTAGTGTGGGAAAACTCGAATTCGACCTTTGAGAAAGTTATGGGTAAACAATTATTCACATACTGACTTGACTAACACTATCTTTCTATCAGATCACACGTAGACAAAAATGTGCATATAACTTTGAAGATCTTTAGAAACATCTTAGTTACTTTCTGTTCTTTAGCTCCCTTTTCTTCTATAGCTGTACGCATTGTGCATGGACCTGTTAGTGATTCCACCAGAATTCATATTCTGAGTTTTGAAGGCTAATCAAACTAATGATACTTATGCTAAATAATATCCTCTCGATAAAATCTCGGTCAAAGTCACATTTATAGTGTACACATCTGTTCATTAGCAAATATCGTTATTATAGAAGACATTGGTATGTAAAGATATAGGTACACAATAAACAAGAGGTACGTACGTGTGTGTATAAATATTTTCTATCTGTGCAGTTGGCAGTTTTGTTTGCCTTTACAAAAGTTTCGCAGCAGTTGAGCAGTGAAGCGTGACATACAGTTATTTTCAAGCAGCTGGTTGTTTCGATCATTTCATTAGACATACACTAAGGATAAGAATCGGGATAGTATAGTTAAATAGTAAAGTAAGATAATAAAATAGCAAGTGTATAAAGTATAGATAGCAGCAGCTTTATGAACAATGTCTATTCAAATACAAACTGATACCATAACCGTAATTACAATGTAAGTAAGGATTAAGGATCATAATCCTAATAATTTCTATTCTTAGATTTATATCGTATGTACAGTATTATGTAGTAGTAACAGTAATAAGTGTAGTTTACATATACAAACTATAAGATATACTTTTCTGCAGATCTGCCTGGCGAAACTGAAGCAACTGCAAGAATACAATCTTGTTATATGCCATAACGGCAAAGTCACCTTACTTAAGCTATGGATTTTAGTCCATCTTGCTGAAAAAAAGAAATTCTGTCTATATTGAAGATATCTCTGCTCTCCTGTGTGCAGCTGAGTCGGTGAAAACATCTTTGACCGTTCTGGATGTAACCTTTTAAGAGTTTTTTATGCAGCTTGCATAAAATCTTGCATGTGTAGCGTGAAAACATTTAGCCATGATCTAATGCTGCTAGAAGCTAAAAGCCTAATTCATATGGCCTTCACATAGACATATTAGCATATTGGGTCTATGCGAAAGTCAAAGATAGAACAAACTAGTCAGTCGTGAAAACTATCAAGTATTGAAATAGGCAATTATCTACTATATACATCTACATAAAGATTAAAATAATCGCATGCAATATCGCATATGGCAAGTAAGTACAACCCAACAATTATCATGTATTAAATAGGTATTGCTTAAATGCTTCTACTCCATTTTGACTGAGAAAATTGTGCTAACCATAAAGTTTTATTGATATTTTAGGTTTGACCTGAAAAATCGAAGAGAATAATAAGATTGAAGGGGATTTTTTGATATCAGCCAAGTGGAACGCGCAAAACGAGTCGAGAGTTTATAAAAATTGTAAAAAGACTTTGTGGAAGTGTTTATCACTTTATTCAAGCAGACTTTCAGCTACAGTGATATTATAACTATATGAATATAAACTGCTGCTGCAAACAATGAACAAGTGTTAAAATAAGCTGTTCTATTCACAGGCGTAAATCGTAAACGGTTTTTGTAATACAGATACGTATGTTATTTATTGTTCCTATAATTTCTGTGATTTAACGTGTTAATGGTCAAATCTAAGCTGGCGTGTTTGTGTACAAGTACAGATCAAGTAGTTAAGAAAAGACGTTAGCTTTTTTGGTTTACTTCCAAATGGAACAGTTATAGAGAGATTACCTATTTAGTTGCAACGGACAGTTAACTGCTTTCAGTTGCAAAGTTATGTATTTCTATCAAATAAGAACTTTATTTTGTACTAGCTGAAATCGGCAATTATAATTGTCAGTGTGGCGAAATTACTATGTAAATGTGGCTACATTACAGCATTAGATTATAGTGATACTTTTTCTTTGGAATTTGAAAGTCTAGTCTTCGTTCTCTGACTATGTAAGTGCCAAGTGCCACTATGAACCGAAAAGTCGATATTATAAATATAGCAAAATTATTTGCGATTAATATAAATGTTCCTTAGCAACATTATGCAAACGATTATAAGTGTCTTGTGTAGCTCGTGTAACAATTTCAACCACCAAAGAAAAAGTTGTCCTCCACAAAATTGGTTCAATCTTTGTTCCTTTGCCTCGAATTTCAACAGAACCATTTTTCTTTGTTATAATATTTAGTAATTTATTAGCTACTAATACACGTTTACAAATATAAATGCTACTTTTATGGCTATCTAATATCACACTGATTCACAAGACAAAATGAATAGTTGGAATGAAAAAGGATCGTGCAATCCCTCAGACGGTATTTTGGATAATTTTTGCTCTGTGTCAGAACCAGATGACTCAGGGCATTTCACAGCGTCACCGGAAGCTGATGGCTGTGGTGAAAGTTTAGTGGGACTTGGGGAAATACACCGCAGTCCATCTAGAACTAAAAAAGAATTTTCATGTCACCGTGTTGTGTCTTCTGAAGGAAATTATGAATTTGATGACGATAGTTGCATGTCAACGATGTCTGCTCCAGGAGTTTTACGTGGAATTGCCAAGTGTCTTGAAAAGTCTAACAACTCCCCTCATAACAGTGACAGTGATGATAACAATCAAATGACTAAGACTATGATGAAGAAGGAATTGACTAGTTATCCTGACACCTATCTGGGAGAGGTCCTTCACGATTTTAACTCGATGTTCAAAGAAAAGTTGCAGTATATTGATAACGCTTCAAGAAACGCAGACACCCATACAAAAATACTAATGGTATATATTTCAAATGATTACCTTAAATTCATGTACTGTAATGTTTACATTAAATCGTTAAGTGTTAAATCATATGACAAAGGTATGTTTGTTTGAAAGTAATGAAATATTTGTTTTAGATGGAGCGAAGAAACGAAGTTCTTGAGCAATGGGCCAAAGATGTATGTTCACAAAATATGCTTTTAGTTCATACTGTGGAGGAGTTAGAAGAAGAAGCTAACCGTAAGGTGAAAACTTTACAAGCGAAAATTAATGCTACTACAAATTTAGCCAGATCTCATATGGAAATGATCCAACAGTATGAAAAACAAGTCGAAGAGCTACTCAACGAACAGGCTGCAGCACAAAAGAAATATGAAGTAAGCTATTCTAATTATATGTACTACACAATATTCATCAGTGTACTCCATTACTCAACTCAATTTGTATGACTAATTTTTTATAGATATTAACCTACCAACACATGGAGGTTAGCAAAAGCTATAAAACGGTGCAGCAAAGATTGAAAGTTTTAGAAAACGATAATGACAGTCTTAGAACTCTAGTTTGTCGTATAAGGGATATGGGCGTTTGGGATGTCAATGGCCTAACACTGCAACCACGTACATATGACTTGTTGTTCGGACTGTACCCTAATTTGGCTGGGTGAGAAAAAATCGTTCCGTCATTTATTAACCCCGATTCTAACCAAATTCATAATTCATTTAAACATCTCATGTCTTATGTTTTGATTTTATTTAGGAGCGAAGTGCAAACAGTATTTACAAGGGAAAAGGCTCGAAATATTTTTGTAATTAGATTTTTTGCATTATTAAAGTATTGTGCTTTAAAATTACGTACATTATGACCTTAACCGATTACAAATCTGTTTTATTAGGATACTGAAGTAAAATCGAAGGAGATGGAAAAATATATTGTGGAGTTAAGAGATGCCAAGAGGGACGTTGATACTGCTTTAGATGAAAAGGAAAAGTAAGTGCAAAGATTTCTTTAAATCTATGAACTATTACGTCTAAAATCATTAACAATCTGATGGTTATGTTTCTACTTATCCTGTCGTAACTATATTTTGCAGAACCATTGTTACATTAGAAGCAGAAGTAAAAAGTTTGTCAACTGTGCTAAAACACTATCAAGGCCAATGTGATGACCTCAAGAAAGTTCTTGTTGAAACTCAGGATAAACTAATTCAAGTCACCAACAAATCAAATGTAATGTTACATTGTAAATACTTGATTGAACAGTAATGTCAGGAAGGAAACGGCAGTTGTTAATTGAATCTTTTACGTTTTAGCTGTCTTCCGTTGAGACGAAAGAAGAACTGACCTCTGCAATGTCAAGGAGAGACCAAGATATTAAAGATATGCTCAATGAATTACGGGATCTTAAAACACAATTAAATAAGGCATGTGATGAAAGACAAAGTGCCATTTACGAGGCCAAAATGTTGAAGCGCGAACTGGGAGATCGGACGTCTGAAATGCTGGAAATGAGAAATATTTTACAAATTATACAAAATGTAAATTATTGTTGTGTTTATCGGACTGTATATTGTCTTATTTCGACGGATGAGATTATTATTTGGTCTAAAATATTATGATCTGTTTAGGAGGCTGAATGCACTCGCAGCGCTGTCCAAAATGTTCAGGAAAAACAAGACCATTTATCTATTCTCAAGGATCAAGTTCATTCATATCAAGAAAAATACGAGCAAGCTCAAACCCTTTTGTCGTCCAAAAGCGAAATCATTCAGTCCCTTCAGCAGCAAATGTCATTGCTACATGAAAAGGTTTTAAAAATTTCTTATCTTCATAAAACATATCCATTTAGTGCTTTTTCCTTTTCACAATTTCCTTTCGCTCCTCATTACTCGTGTTAGGTAATTCATATCGAAAACCAAGCCTATTCTCCTATTACCTCTTTTGAGAGAAAGGAATATTGCAAAGTAAACCCCGCTGATGCTGATACTTCAACCAAGAACCTGATACCGTCCATCATAGATAATTCTGTCAGTGCAGCTCTTAAAAGGTTTGAACTCACTGCGAAAGAAAGAGTAGCCAAAATGTTTGAGGAGAATAGCGACAAAAAGAAACCAGCTTGGACAACTCATTTCACAAAAGGATCTATTCACAGTGGTGACCCTAGTTCACCAGTTCCGAAAGCCAAAGCTTCTGATGTAAAACCGAGTGTATCTAAAGGTACTCTACCAAAGGAAAGCACTGAAAAATCTGCTAAGCCTGCTATAAACAAAGTGACTTTCACGGATAAAAGTACTAAAACGGCTCAATTTAATAAGGCTGTTAATATCGGTATTTATTACTAATACCTGATAAATAATCTAGCTACAACTTTCCTTAAGCAATTTAATAATTAAAGTACATTTAATGTTTAGTAGAAAAGTCTAAGACAGAAAGGGTTAGTTGTCTAAAGAATTACCCCGACAAAAAGCCAGAACATAAAAGTGAAGGAAAAGATCTGAAGTTACCCAAAATTAGCCTGGCTCAATGGATGCAAAGCAACGATAAAAATAAAAATAATACCAGTCCTAAAAGTGGAGGTTTAGGAAACGAACGTTTACCTAGTCTTGCTGAAAATCCCATCAAGCCAGGTTTTGGGGCATCAAAAGTAGCCACGGAGAATCCTATGGCACAAAGGTCATCTTTGCACAATTTAATGGACATAAATAATTCAAATTCTAAAAAGGAGGTTCCATTTCCAAAAACTGCCATAACTAAATCTAAAGCACAACGTTCTCGTTCATCTCCAAGAACTGAAGAGCAAAAACCTAAATCTGAGAATTTAAAATCAGGAAATGATAAATCTCTTAGTAAATTTCGATCAAAGGACAAAAAAATACGTTCGAAATCATCGTCTCCTCCTAGTGATGCTGTAACATTTTGCAGAAGTAGACCTAATATTCAACAGCCGGGAGAATTGAATTCACTACTTCCCTTGTCTTCTTGGGCCGCAGAGGATATTTTACAACACCTACCTCAACAATCTAATGAAATTTCTGTCAAAAACTGGATTGCCAGTTCGTCGAGAACTTGCGTCGAATTAAACAAAAAAATGAAAGCAGCACGATCAAAATACTCTCTTTCTAACAACAGTTCTCCTTCCAACACATCGCGTAAATCATTGCGAAAAAGAAGATTCACAGCTTCACCTCGTGCAAATAAAGATCGACATCTTCCTGTAACCTTTTTACCTAAGTTCCTTAATACCTAATCATATTCACCTAACTTCATTGATAATACAATTAGCCTGGAATCGTTTTTTGTTTGAGTTGAGTTATATTATTCATAAACTGATTTAGATTGTTTAATTTTTAGATTTACAGCTTAGAAGATGAATGGGACAAAACGATGGCTAAAGTTACGAGGAGGAGTACCGCTATGAAAGACACGTATTTGGAAGACCCAACGGTTTGTTAAATATTTCTACTTCATAGTTTTTACATATTGGCCATATATTTTCATTTCATCGCTATATGGATCACAATATTTTACATTGTCAGAGGAGATAACACTTTCTTCCTTTTACAGACGCCTCGTGAAAATTCTAAGCACTCCTCTTACTCCTGATCTTAAGTGGCTCTTTGACTGTTCCTTGTCCCTGTCCTTTGATACACACTCCTGCCATACGACCATCTAAATTGCACAATTTATGTTCACTTGAATTATTGTAATTCAATCAGTATTTCCTAAGATATCACATTCGTGCAAAAGAACTATACCAATAGCCAAACTGTCGAGAAATAAAATGTTTATTTTTTTCTACAACTGACTTTTGAAGAAATGGGTGCTTTGTCTCTACGGTTTATGTGGGAAGATCATTTTCCATTTATTTATGCCTTTAATACAGAACAAAGAAGTTAGAAATAGTTGTGAAAAATAAATAACATAGGTACTTAGTTTTGGATAACCATAGCCAGTAAATGATATTTTTGACTTTCTCTTACACCGTTTTCTCTTTGCTTACAGTAATTCGATATAAAACTTTCACCAGAACTAATCCTTATTTTTCTTTGTAATTCAAATCAATGCATTTTGGAAAGTTAAATTGTGGCTTCTAGGAGGAATCTGTTAATGGACTGATATAAGTGTTCTCGCAAATCCCTTATGCACCTAGCTCATTATAATAATAAAATTCTTTATTTCCAATTTTTTATTGGCCCGTTTATGGTAGTGATGTTCCCATAAACACTATTATTGTTTTTATTTAGGAAATTCAACAAAATTCTGAACCTATAAATGGGGATTTGAATGGATACATCGCTGACGAAGACGGAGAAGTTGCTGAAGAGAACTCAGACGAATCAGTAATTGTTAACAGTAATAATAACATAATCCAACTTGACCAAACGGGAGCAGTGAAGAAAGGTAGTGCACTTTTTAAATTAAGGGAAGAATTTGCAATGGAAAAGGAACAAATTGAAAAGAGTCATCTGGAAGAGTTACGAATCAAAGATATAGAAATCACAATGCAAAAGGTAACAATTCAGCATCTTCAAGATGCATTGGTAGCTCTAAAACGAGGTCAAAATAATATTCCACCTTCTTCTGTCAAAAATGGGAAGATATTTCATATATAAATCAATATTTATTTTTGAAATTTTAATATATATTCTTAGAGGCCTATTCTGATGGATTTCGATGTGATATGCAAACATTTATAACAGTATACTCTTAATAAGCTGCAATGCTGAGCTTGTTTAGCTTTACGACAAATCAGTCACATCGAATTCTAAATATATGTGGTTTATGAGATATTATAACAATTTGTGGGTATTAGACATATGAATATTATTTGGTACTCCAATGATGCTGGTTTTCATTTGGTTTGCGTTTATTATATAAGCCAGAATTTTATTTATAAATATAATTTTTGTGTACGGACTGTTTAATTAGTATTTTCGGTTAGTTAATTGATGTATTATTACATTACCCACTGTAATGTGTTTAAACTATTTAAACTCTTATTTGAATTCATAAAGATAACTAACGAGTTGAAGATAGATTTTTTCAAAATGAAACGTCAGTATTTTGTTGAGTTGTATTGTACTTTTGCTTATAAGTTACTATTTCAAATTCAAAGCTTTATTATTATGAATTTTCATGATGAAAAGTCTTGTACCATGTAAAACCAGGTAAATATTAGATTTTAGCTCTAGCGCATTGTATTAGATTTACAAGCTGCATTTTTTCGACCCAATCTAAGTTGTAAATTGATTTCCTAGCTCTATTTTTGGCTCCAAGGCTAATTTCATTGGCCTAATTTAATTTGAACTTATTCTGAAAATGTATGGCAAACTCTAAATTATGTACATTGTAACGTGCTTAAATATTAATTCAGAAACATGGTCAGCTAAGGGAGAAAATGTTTAGCTAATCAATTTGTCCAAGGGTGAAAGGTGAAATAAATACAACTTGTTGATCTATATGATTATTGTAAATTACAGTAATCTAGATGCCTGTAAAGGATTTATAGCTATAGTTGCTAGTCTGTGAATGAGAATGTGTTACCACAATACTATTAGTATGTCACTCATTATACTTTCCGATAATGTACCTCCGTTCCTTAATAAATCAATGCAAAACGTGCTCTAAAGTAGGCAGATTATAATAGTAGATTTACGTAGTACTATTATTCCATATTTATTATGTAAATGTCTTCGTATTGATTTCGTATGTACACTGGGTACATACGAAAGTAGCTTACGAAGTAGTAGATAATAGTATAGTGTATGTAGTAGTGAGACTGTAGAATTCATAATATTTGTGCAATTTTAGGCATTATTATGTACTATAGATGATTTGACGAATTAGCAAATGATAATGGTTGACTACTGGATGAATGAATTCAGCTGCAATAACACAGCTATTATAAACGGTATCTATTTCGATATGCCTATATGTATAATAATTTATAATACACGAAAAATCGAAACTTTAAGCACTAAATATTGCCTGCGAATGCATTTGCGCTATTTAACCGAAATGAACGAGTATTTTGTAAATTCGAAAGTTTGTGAAACAGTTTATAAAGGAAATAAAAAACATTCACAGAGATTGTGTGATGGAAAGTTAAATGTTTATTCCTAGCTTAAACTGCGGCTTGATGAATTAAAGGAGGAGAATGCAGATCTGTTGTGGCAGGCAGAAATGTTGGATGAAAGAGTTTCTCAGCACAGCCAAATTTTGTCTAGAGAATACGAAGAAACGCAGTTAGAACGGGGTCTTAATATTCTAGAAGTTATGGCAGATTGTACTTTACTGTCAAACGCCCATCAGGAAATCCAGCCTTGTGTCAAAACTGAGCATATGTTGATGGCCACAATTTCTGAATTACAATCCAAGTTGGCGGATGAAAAAGTAAATTTTCAAAAGCTTGAACAGGGACTTGTGTCTGAGTATAATTCTAAAGTAAGTCAAATGCACAAATAATGCACCAAAAATAATTAAAACTTTCAATGAAACTTGCATTTAATAAGTACGCAACAGATTTCAGCTGCCAATGAACTGATTTCGGAATTGGAGAAACAATTATTGGTAGTAAGGGATCATAGAGTTCAAATGATTGCTTTGTTTCAAGAGAAATCAAAGCAGAATTCAGTTACATTGATTGCTAAAAGCGTACAAACGAACGATTTTAGCACACAACTTCAGGAATGTGACATAAACGAAGAGCATAAAAACGACTACGGGAAAATGGCGGAAGAGAGACTCTTGGATCTTAAAAGAGCATATGACGCCAATGAAGCCATTCTCCAAAACAAAGTAGGTAGTCAGATACTGTGTAATAGATTTTTGTACAAGACCTAATTGGTTTAGACATTAGATAATAGACCTTATTTGTTATTGAACGGATAAGGGACGTTGATTTAGTTTGATCTAATAGAGGCATATTCTTATGTTTTCAAAGTTGTCTGAATATTCTGAATATATCGAAAAGCTTCGTTCAAAGATTATCAGCAATGGCCGCCGATTGTACCCGGATATGGCTGAAGATGAAATAGTCGCGTATTTAGAAGAAAGTGCTGAATACTTCAAACAAAAGAACAAATTGTTATTATCTGAGGTTTAGTGAACAGTATATTTTCCATAGTAAAAGAGTTTTGCATTTTCCAATTTTGCCTTTGTGTCTGCAGAAAGAATCTCTTGAATGTGAAGTAAAATTAGTGAAGAAGCGTATGCATAAATCGGTGAAGGAATTAGTCAAGCTGCGAGATGATAACTACATGTTGAAAAACACCATTTCCTCACTTAGTCTGAATATAGAGCAACTCACAGTCGAAAATGAGAAGCTGTTGCTGCAGGTAAAGTAGTAATTCATGTTGCTCTCAATCCTGAATGCAATTTCGCATCCTTTTGTAGCAACATAGCTCAGCAATTTCCCCCGAACGATATGCATAGAATTTGTGGCATCTTGTAATACCATTATTTCCTTAGTTCTTCCAACAGCTAAAAAGAGAATTATTCTTGTACTAGTTATCTATTATTACAGATCTTGTAGTTATTTATCATTGTGTCCGTACTTATTAAGCGGCTAAATAAATGGGCTGGTTCTACGGGTCTTCATTACGTTTCGCAAAATCCTCCTACCTCCATTACCACAAGGCGTACGAACCCAAATTTGAAATTGAAGATTCTTTGACTTATTATCTAGTGAACCTAGTCCTTAGAATTTTTTTAAACGGAAGTAAAATAGTATTTTTTGATTTTTGAAAATAAAAAGTTGAGTCATTTTCTGCAAAAGTTAATACATGCAAAAGAGCCTGTGAGACAGATACATTACATCGGTAGTCGTTACTAATGGTGTAATTGAGAAAAGTAAGCTCTAGGTTCACTAGATATTTTTCTTCTCTTTCTTTTTGGTATCTTTACAAAATCCCCTAAAGTGACCCCAAAAGGTCAAATCACGATTTTCAGTTATTACATGAGAGGATTGATATCATTGAGTAGGATGTCACTCTATTACCAACAGTAAATAGGAAAACCTGAAATGAAAAGGTTTTGCGGCTGATTTGTGATTGCGCTTGCCAGTTATAATACCCTATGTTAATGTTACAATAATATGCTTAGCATAATGTATACGTAATAAAATAATGAGCATAATGTTTTTGTAACAGGGTGGTTTTAATATTTCAATATTCTGTGGTATAAAAAATTGATTCATTTTGTGACACGGAACAAAACAGAGTAGGTACTATACAATACCTACTATAACAAGAAATTATGGGGAGTTCATGTTTTATGTTGCTCTACGGCGCGAGAGTGGGCAGTATTTAGTAAAAGGTGAAAACCCATAGAGCCAGCCTTAATAAATAATTTATTTGTTTTTAATTTAGATTCATCATCAACATCGAAATAAGCCGTGTACTGCTAAACGGGATGATAGGGTTTGTTGCACTACATCTATACGATTTCAATTTGAGAAAAATGATGTAAAATTCCTTTTACGTTTAGTTGTTAGAAAAAGGCTGCGGTGATAGCTGCAAATGTGAACACAGTGAAAGCACTAGCTTCAGCTCCAGCACAACCAGCACAACCAGTTTCTTGTCAAATCCCTTAAATAAGTCAGATGGAAATGTCATTTACTCTCCATCAGAAACAGTCATTGCTGCAGAAAAGCCTCCAGGTGCACAAACAAATACCCACACGACTCATTGTGATCCAATTTCACATTTGCGATCAAAAATCCCGAGACTGACTAAAACCTCACTAACGTATCCTGGATCGACTTCTGGATTAAACAATTAAGGGCCTTAGATTCCTGTGCATTTTCAAGGTATGATGGGACACCTCAATTATTTCAAACACTCAGCATCAGCATCCCAACTTTGCAATCTCAATACTCTTGGGATAACAGTGTATCCAGAATATCATCTAACAAGGCTTATATAACTTCATTCAGCATTTTAGCATGAGTTAGTCGCGTAAAACTTTGCTTGTTATGTAACTATAAATATTTTATTTATTCAGTGATACCTGCATCAAACAAAGCTGAATAAAAGATCTGGCTGATGCTTGATAATACTTTTATGGAGGCTTTTTATGTTCTGGAATTACCTTCCCTTATGATAGCTTTTTATGCGCATCCATCTTGTAGGATTGTCTGGATTGAGAATATAATCTCAATATTACTTGACATAAGTGTTACATCTACTTTAATGCATTCAAAGTTGAATTTCTTGTTCTTGTCTATCAAATGACATGATGTCTCAAAAGACATGGCTTTAGCATTGCCAAAATACCTAAATAATGGTTTCTTATGAATAATGTGCGGTTATGAGTGAAAGGTATGTATATAAGTTGTATTAATTATTTACGTCAATATTTTAATGAGTTATTGAGCTACTTGGTATTTTGTTGTGCTAACTGAAATTGCATTTAAGAGAAATTGGTATTAGAGGATGACAAAAGAGCCTTCTAATGAAGAGTCAGGTCTAGGTTATAAGCAAGGTATGTATTAGGATGTAGCAGATCAATAAACAAGATACATTTGAATTCATCATAAAATTCATGACACAAGTAGCATATAGCATCGAGACACATATTTTGATTTCGAGACAAACAACTATTTATAGTTATTTATTTATTTGAAAATGCTTTGAAAAATACAATAAAATTAGGGTGGTCCGGCTTCTACCTTATTCTAGCTACGTCGTTACGACATCATTCGTAAATTATCCAGCATAATTCAATAAACCTACCTGCAGATGGTAAAATATGGGAATCATTGGTAAAAGTGTTTAATATTAAGTTACTAAACCCCCATGGTTAAAGAAATGACAAATCCCAATTTTCCCAAGTAAAAGTAGAATCAATTATATATTAGACACTAACCGAGTTCCAGCGAATGCATATTAGACAATGAACAGTAAAAACTTTATTCAGCACGAAGTACGCAATTTTGTGCATCAACGTAAGAATATAATAGAAGAATCTCTTAACCCTTCCTACCAAAAGCCCCTTTATTGCAATTTTTATGCTGTATGTTCGTCATCACTAAATTGAATTAAATGTTAGAGAATTCCCAGGTGCACTTGATTTTGGGTTACATTGACATTGACGAGAGTTGTCCGGGAGGAAATGTGGCCATGAACTATGATTAATAAATGGAAAGTGAGATAAGGACCTAGGACAGTAATAATTCCTTGGACGTAAGCAAGGCCCGCAGTGGATTTGATCTGTGCATGTGAGCTCGAGGTTAGAATATTTATTGAGGAGTATTTGGGCATGGAGTGAGCTGGCTAGACGGACTAATCCGCTAACAAGAGAAAAGTAAGGATGTGCAGAAAAGTATGAATAAAGAATGGTGTTTGGGCAGCATAATAGCAGAGCACATAATTTAGTCTTAGCAGTGTATGTAGTAGGAAGGAGTAGTAGAGACGTTTCCTTAAAGCAAATGTTTGAGTCCAAGTGCAAACTAATGGTGCAACTGTACGGAAACACGCAGAGCTTGAATAGGAATTACTCTTTATTACTTAGAGAGAATTCCAAGGAGACTGTCAAGTTATTCGGTAATGCCCGCATGTATCTGTGGCTGACGTGACGGCTGTAGAAAGAGAAATCGACCGGCTGGCTGCCGGTGCGGTGCGTGCGTACTTTTCCCCGATTCATTCCCTATGTGGATTTTTCCAGCGCACATTTCATGCAGTCTGTGCCAGTCTTGAAGGGAATAGGCAAGGATTCGTGTGTACACTATCAGTGTCAGCCTAATGCAATATCAGACAACTTCAATCCTCGTGTATATATCGAAGAAGGAATAACAAACATATCTACTACCTGCCTGCCTGCCTTCCCCAGGTTCCCCTCTTTTCAATCTCACCTGTTCTCCGGTCAATCGCTTTACACTCCCTTTTCTATCTGCCTGCCTGCCTGTTTATTATCTTGTCTTATCCTGTGATCAACTCTCCTCGATTTACTAATCCTAAGTCAGTGCGCTAATCTTCTCTGCAGATAAACTCTGTTATATCTACTATACTATATTATATAAATCATTCTATAGTCTAAGTACCTATTGTAAGAAGAATCATTGTCGTCAGCTCTTTTGCTCTCTATTTCTCATGCGGTAGTCGTCGCTGCAACTTCAACTTTCAGTGTGCTGTGTAACTTCTTAAATATTATTATCTAAATACTACCAGTTGCTACAGACTTATTTTTTAGACCATTTATATGCATTGGTTCAACCACTAAATCAACAAGCAGTTTAATAATAATAAGTACGCTTGTTGTTTTTTCTAACTAAATTTTAGAAATACCTGTATTTATAGCACTTAAGGGAAATCTCGAATTCTTTTCTTTCAACCAGGGTTTTAATATTTACGACGGATAAATACTGTTATTGCACATTGCATCTTTCTATCTTAAACAATTAGTGACAGTGAGTGCTTCAGTGAACAATGCGGTTTTCAAACGTTATAAAACTTACTCAGTTTCACTACCGTATCGGGTTGAGGTTGCATTAGGAAATAGCAAAACATTATTTCACTTGTACTCTCATGGTCAATCCATAACCAATTTAACGCTGAAATAAAACATCTTTTTATTGGTAAGTTCACTTTTAGTGTAATATTAGATTATTATGTTCAAGAATTAATGTACATCATGTACGCTCGTTTCAGCTTTCAGTATTCCATAGAACAGTCAATGTTCGTGGTGTGGTAATGTATTATGTGATTATATGTGGTTTGCTCAACACATATAAGCATACCTAATAATATGTTAATAAGAGAATCGATACTCAAGTATCTAGATCAACGTTTCTAACGATAAATTCTACTGCACACTACACTACATGCATTCCTCCGCCTGGTACGTATTCCGTTCCTTCCAGTATCAAATGCGAATAACTAGTTTCCATTTACATGACCAGGCACCATATAGTAATTGCTTCAGTCATGACATGCACTATAAATAGATTTTATTTATGTACAATCTTTATAACCAATCGCTAATTGATGGTTCGTATGGATGTATATTTTAACTTT
This sequence comes from Tomocerus qinae, assembly GCA_020055645.1. Classification (NCBI taxonomy): domain Eukaryota; kingdom Metazoa; phylum Arthropoda; class Collembola; order Entomobryomorpha; family Tomoceridae; genus Tomocerus; species Tomocerus qinae. The sequence continues at coordinate 13,283,166 of CM034547.1, read as the reverse complement.
GTTGTCAATGAAGAGTCTATCTGCCAGAAAAATCATTTTACTCTTACGTAGTAAAGGCTAAAAATATTTTCAGCATTCTTTCCCCATATCAGTAACACTCATCTAATAGTTATAGTGATAAATTGGAATACTTGGGTTAAATGTACAACAAATAGTACGGCTAATAGCAAGTTTGTATGTCAATGCTTCCACGCATTTTGGCTGGAATGACAGTAACCCATTAGATGTCAACTTTTCAATCCGCATTCGGATTCGAAACCTGGAAGTACTTATTTTTAATGAATATCAGACACCATATCCCACTCGATGTTACATACAGCGTTATTTCATCTTTATGTACTGTTTTACTCTTCTTTAATATTTCCAAAAGTTACATTTTATTTATAACAACATTGATACGTTGAGGACTCAGTCGATAATAATAGAATGAATAGTGTCAAAAACAACTTTCATATCTGTAGCATTTGAAGATTTGATAATCTGCTTGTCCTTGCTTCGAAACTTATTCATCTATGTAATGCAGCAGCATTGGAATGTCATATTTAAGACAGTGAAGTGGAAAAATAACTTGTGGTTGATCTCGTCCACTTTTAATAAGGACGTGTAAGTGGACAAAACGATCTTCAAGGCTATCCTTGGTTATCAGTGACAAACTTTGTCTATTTAACTCTTAACGGTCTAATTTAAACCAGATAAATGCATGTTTAGATCCAGTTGGTACATTTTACACAAGTTGGTTTGATTGTCCTCATTCTGACGGCAACGAAGCTCTCAGTAATCGATACTCACTTCAATTACTGACGAATATGAATAATATTTACGTAACAATACACGTAGGTCTGTCCATGTGTATATCATTTTCATAAAGCACATCGTTTTTATTAAAATCATACGTAAATGTTGCTATTACCTCTATTAGTTATGGTTTTATACCCACAATCTGACGGAGTAATTATGTAATCACTTCCAAGAAGGATTGCGAAAACGAGGATTATCATTTCTGTATAATTCTGTGCAACATTACTCTATCTTAGAATAATTTTGGCGGCCAAGCACCATAATAATGTAAATAATATGGTAAGAATAGGACATAAACATGAATCTTACGTCATATTATTCTAATTCGTACTTTGTATACAAGTAGAAGCTATTGGCGAGCAAACAAACGTCAGAAGTATGAAGGCGTTCTCTTACAGTGTCATGTCATTGTCATTATTATGTGTGCACGGCTCATTCCAGGCAGTTATGTTCTTTGAAATTTACAGCAGATGTATAGACAGCGACAAATGAGTATGACGTTTGAGTAGCTTAGTATGTTACGTGTCTCTCTCTCGTGTCTTGTCGTTAATGCTATAAGAATTTATAGGAATGTACTTAGTAGGATTATTTAGGAGGCAATAGTATGCAGGGTATGCACTTATCGGTTTTCGTAAGAATCCTTTTGAAAAAAAGTTGGACGGGCTGGTAAAGTTTGTGGATTTGATACTTGTGGCAGTAATACTGTAGATATAGGTTTTGTTATCTTTTGAAAGTTTCATATGGTGCATCAGGCTTCTTAGCTGCTCTGGTTATCCAATAGGACCTACTATAAATAATCTACTTTATTTTCGTATGCAGAGACTGTAGGACGCAGAGCAATCGTGGTAAGAACAAAGATAAAGCTCATCTCTGACATGACACTGAGAGAGTGCAAATGAGAGAAACGCGAAAGGCACTCTAACCATCATCATCATCAGATCACACACTCTGTGCACACTGCAGACAGAGCGAGTGCTCCTCTGTACGATGGCTACACAAAAAGTGATTTGACATTTGCATATACATACATAAACATACTTCATATAAACACTTCTTGCATGCATTATTGTGAATACATTCCTTCCAACGTCCTGACGAAGTCATTAATTTGTTTAGTGCTCTTCAGCCTGGATATTTTTCTGACTTTCCTTATCTACTCACCAAATAACACTATTTATTTTGGCAAAACTCTTCTAGAAAGGCTGTAACCGAAATTACTTTGTTTTAATACGCAATATAAATGTGGTTCTCATACATAAACCTAAAAATGTACAATAGGATCTATTCTGTGACTGTTGCGAGGGAGTAGGGAGGTTTCAGCACATACGATAAAACATTATAGCAAACCTAACCTGCTTGTCGCAGTTGTTCAGTTTGTGCAAGTTGCTTCCATATAAACAGTCTATGTCCTATTATTTACAATCTATGTTATATGCAGTGGATATCAAATTATGTTGAGTATAAATCTATCAGTGCAAAAAGGAGTATCTCTTTCTGACTCCAACGGAAATACACATTATAATCCAAAATAAATTGCAATGCAAAAATACAAGGACTAGATTTAGTACTAGCTATACATATTGTGTATGGACAAACACGAACTGATTATTGTTACCAATAAGTTCGTTATACCTTTTACTAACGTGACGAATTGAATAGCAGTGCTACTTTGGGAATCTCATCTAAATTTTACAATCGAGCACTTGCATGTTGGAACCCATTTCATCGTTTGTTCTGCCAATTCATCTAAATACCGAATTACATAAAAGTAAATACTTACCGACTACCTTTACACTCCTGTCTGTCATACATTCGAATCATTACAGTAGTGGATTGTGCATGTCTGCATGTCTCTCTCTGTTCGTGAGACAGAATCTATTCAAATATTTAGGTGATGGTAAATAAAAACAAATTCGTAGTCTATCTGACTCACAAACACAAATCTGCCTCATGTTAAAACCCTGATGCCAACCACGATTTACCGGCTCACGGAATTAGACTACAACACATACTATTACAGGTAATCAACTTTGGATTTTTATGCACACATTTTGTCCTTATGAGTAGACTGCAAAAGCCAAAAGTTGGCCTAAAGTCGAAGCTGTTTTAACCCAACTCCCTGTTATTGCGACGTGCACGCAGCAGGTGAGGAATTGCATTGAATAATGAAAGGAACTATAATACCCTGCCCTTACCTATAGTAGATAGTTAAATATCCTAACTATAGAAAGAAATCCAAAACAATACTTTTATTTTTAAATTAAATCGTCCAATGAACTTGTTTCAAATTGTGCGCATCTCCTCGTCTGAATAGATAAATTTTAACTTCATAAGAATTAAGGCAGGTAAAATAATTTTGGATTCTATCTAGTCGAAAGTGAATTAATTGTCCTGACTTTCGGATTTCAAGAAAATGGCTCTCTTTTCTTTCTTCCTGAAAACTTTCCCAGCTTTCACACCAAAATTTTGACAGTTTTGCGAATGGATATATAATAACATTAGTTAGATATAATATTTACGATTTGCCAAATATGAACAGAATAATAATGTATGTATGAAAATGAGTAGCCAAGTTTTTTGCTCGTTAGCCACTCAATCAGCACGTCATCGTAATCAACTGAAATGAAAATAAAGCATGATGTACATTTATCATTAACTGCAGAGTTTTGATATAATTTATGTTACAGGTAGCTAGTTTTAGTGTGAAAACTAACAGCAGTAAAGCAATTGATAAAAATAGTTCTCTGTGTATGACAAACCACATTTACATTATGTTTTAGGAAGATTGAAAAGGTTTCCTATTCTGAACGAATTCACTTTATGCATGGGAAGATTCGGCCAGAACGGCCTAGAGGAATTTCCGGTTTATGTACAACAAAGCAATTTACCTTTGTGCTGCGCCATCCAAGTCAACATAATTACTGACTAAACCAGCAATTTTTAGTAAACATTATTTTTGAGTCGTTTCAGCATTGAATTATTAAATGACGGGATCAGTAGGTATTTAGTTAACACACATACACCCATTTCCCACATGTATCTAAAAACAACTGCATTGAAGGGATGGTTAGGGTTTAAATGGACCATTTGCGTATTCACCTAGCGCCAACTTAACTGACATTGTTCCAACTACTAGTAGCCAACTGAAATAGGCGCGGGTAAATTGAGTAAAGTAGAAAAGTTCTATTTCATTTAGTTAACCCGCGCCTATTTCAGTTGGCTACTAGTAGTTGGAACAATGTCAGTTAAGTTGGCGCTAGGTGAATACGCAAATGGACCATTGTCATAATATTGTAGACTCAGTACTACAATCTAAGGTTAATTGAATAAAAAGTATTTATTTAAACAATTAGGTACTATTGGTACTCTGTTGCAAATTAACTGGAGAAGCAAAGAAATTAAATAAGTTAACAATAGACAGCATAAATAAATACCATTCATTAAATTGATACAGGTTGAATAAATCGCCAGAGACCGTATTGCACAGATATTAATTTGTCCTCAAAGGTTTAAAGTAGTAGTTTAACTGACTATATTAATTTGTACTTCAGTAGTACTGTCATAGTTGTTTTGGTGTTTCTTCTATACACATAATAAAGTATTATGAGTAGTCTGTATCTAACTAAAATTTCCTTCATGGTCATCAGAAAACAATATTATGTGAAAGAAGTATGAGTGCATGGGGTAAGATCACTGAACTGCCTCAAGTTTAGAAATGGTTTTAAGGACTATTGAACTAAACCATTGATATTATTCTAGTCAAGATTTATAGATGTTATTGAACCAAAAATACGACAAAGATTAGACAAATCTGACAATCCTTTGATAGAACATTAGATATTATTCTTGGATTCATTAGTATGAGTCGAGTAGCCCCAGGATTGTAAACTTACTCCTACCTGAAATATACTTTACAAAGGTCAGTTGTCTTCAATATAGATGCATCTTCGATGTTTTATTTAAAATATTCATTACAAGTTGTATTTTGCATTCCAATTGAGTTCATTATCCTACACACATCGAATTATATCGAATTGGTATGCAATATAGAACGTAATCTTTAGCTAAGGTGGGTTAGGTATGTCAAGTTTAAAGCACCCTTCATTTCCTGCCTTACCCTTCATAAACGACAGTCATTCAATATCCTACTGCAGTGATATATGGCAGTGATGGTCAAAATGAATGGGTTATCCCTGACCTCATCAATATTCTAGACATGTTTGTCCACAGAATCGAACATACACTATAAATTGTGCAGCCAGCCAATTGCTGCATTGGAAGTGAGATAAAGATAATGCTACAAATATTATGTGTAGTGTAATGGCTATTATTATGACAAGTGTATGCTTAAGGATAACTAATGTCTTCCTACAGCAGGACAGCATCCTTAAGTATTTCGATTCTCTTTTATTTATCTGTTACTATAATGCGAAATCTTGTCTCTACTATAATATAGAGATGTGTATAAATATGATACACACAAAGTTAGGTGTATATTGTTTCAATTAGAGTACACATTTCTTCATTGTAGTATTCATAGCTGTTTACTATAAGGATGTTAATAATAGCAACGTATATTTGGGCGGACAAGGAAGTTTGTTAAAGATGCGAAATTTCGACACATTTTCGTAACAAACATTTATGTCAACTGTTTTGCTCAAATCCTTTCTCGAAATATTTTATCTACAAAAATAACTTTAAAAAATGTCTTTTCAATACTCTCGCTAATGACAAAAAGGGGTTTTGTGTTTTCGTGATGTGTTGACATTTTAGTGTCGACATTGGCAATTTTGGAGTGAATCATGCGTATATGTCTGTGTTCTTTCCTTCCGTGTTAAGCAATCATTAAAAGATAATTACTACCAGGATTGGACCTAGGAGAACAATTTGCATGAAAAATGTATAAGTCATTTCCATTCTCTGAGCTTGTATTATGCTTTTTTGTATGTAAAAGACAGCCAAGGAATTAGGAACTATATTCGTTACTCCTTAGATATAGAAAATTATATTTCTACATGGGGGTATCATTGACGAAGTCATAGACCAAAACAGTGTTTCTACTTGTTCGCATTTAGTCTTTGTACCACTTTAGTATTTCCTTGCAAAACATTTTTGCGTAATTTTGCAATAATTTTAAATTACCATTCACTTCCATGTACTAGGATAGGAATGCTAATGTTTAATAGCAGACCTGCTATTTATATGCCATCCTTCGTTGTGTATCATGAAGTGGTAAACCTTTTGTAAGCAAATGAAAGCGAATACCACGCATAATTTGTTAAATCTGTTGTTGGGTGTGTAGGTTGGCGATGGACATGACGTGACGCAGAAAACAAATACTTCGTTTTAATGCAAAGTTATTGTTAGTTGCTACAAAGCTTAGTTTCATTGCGATTTGCCGTGCTGCAGGAAAAGAACGTAGACAATTAGACGTTTTTGTACAGAATCGGAGCAATAGGTTATATACTTTACGTTTGTGTATTATTGGATATCTAGAGAACATATGCTGATGAATGGAAAATGGAGTGATGTAGTGAGAAATTGAAATGTAGCAATTGTTCCTTTGTATCTCGCATCTTATAAATAGTAAATCATGACCGTAACATGACATCAGCATGAACCGTGAATAAATGTCATACAAATTCCAAAGAATTATACGATATTTATGGACAGAATTTCCATACCTGTACCAGCATAAACCATGTTTGTATATTTTGCTGTAGTAATAACAAATACCAATGTGTACTCTTAGTTGAGTTTCTACCTCTGCACGAAAAAATACATCTGACTGATCGAATTGCTTGTTGTGAGTTGGCAAATGTAAACACAATTATTTGAACATTTTCTGAATTCCTCATCATGCACGAAAAAAAGTAAGTCTCAAAGTTTTAGTCTACCTGAGTCAGTTGGCTGTGAATTTATTAAGTTTTATTGGCAATCAATTGGTAATTGGTGTGTCAAAAAGAAAGTACCAATCTTGGAGCTTTAGTTTTTATTGTTTTTTATCACATCAGAAATAGTTGGTTCTGTATTATTGAATCATGGTGATAAAGTATTTTACCTTTGGGCAATCTATTTACTAAATTGTAAATCGACGTACTACACAAATCGGGGCAAAATGAGAATAATATATTTTATTATCATACGACGAAGTTTCCTACTGATTGTTAGGTACAGCTAAAACCCTATTATCCTGTAACTCATTTTTGAAACACAAAGCAGTATTGGATTTTATTGCCTCACAAATTGGGTGTGTACAACAAATAGTGACAAAATTGATTTTATTCCAACGTCCAACAAACCTAATGAACAACTCTGACTGAATTAAGTTTTTAAGGTTGAAGATTTTCTAAAGTGTGGCTCACATTTTAATTAAGTCTCTTTGTTTCAACAATTGTAGCAGCTTATTTTTGTCTGCCCTAGTTGCAAGATGAAACCTGTACAACAACTTTTGGATTTTTGAATGTGCATGATTGGATTTGACCTACATAAGTAAAATAGCATTTTCCATTGCCTAATTTTAGCTATGCCATGACCATAAACTGTATGTAGAGGTTACTTTTCGGAACAAATCATTCCCAATGAACATACGTACAATTCTGATTCTATAGCAAGTGGAATTTGGCTCCGTACTTGTTGAGAACTGAATAATACGTAGCGAAGTGGTCTCGGCAATCAGGGTTTGTTACATGTTTGTAACTTAAGAAACTTTCTTAAGTGCAAAGGAAGCAAAGTCTATTGAAGATAAATGGGAATCGTAATAAACCGCATCTGTATCTTCTCTTGTTTGTAGAAGTGAATTTAATTATAACGAAGAGGCGACAGAAATTTTATATCCTGTGTTGACTCTCTTGTCTATTTTGAATCTCTCAATCTCTTCCTATTTCTCCGTGTCGTCATTTTCTAGCTAACTTGCTTTGACTTGTCAGACTGTGACTTTGACTCTACTGCAAATAGCTTTCCCTTCTTTATTTTTAGTCTGGAGATTTAAATCAAGTTACGCTTCTATATGGTACTATATAGTACAATCCTCTATTACACTAGCATTTATTTACTTACCTTACAACTTCTAGTATATGTATAGTTAGGTGGTATTATTTACTTAAATCTAGTCGAGTAATACTGGTAAATTACCACCAGACCATGTTATGAACTAATCTCCTTTTAATGCTTCACTCACAAAGTGTCTCCAGCGATAATATAGATTAAAAACACCCAGCCAAATCAAATACATTAACTGTTTTCATGTCGTTATTAAGATAAATTGCAGATTAGATAGTTCCAATTGTGTTTCTTTTTGTTAGAGAACTGCCATGCAATTGTAAGTTAGTGTCACCATTACAAACATCCGAAAATCAGAATGGTACGTACACAATTTTCTGACTCTGAAAGATAATAAAAGCAAACACATTACATGAAACGGAAAGAAAAGTAGAAACAACTTTTAGTGCGGCAATCAAGAAATACTTACGAACTTACAAGTCGGGTTTGTTTCTAGTTTTACGTCATTTTTCCAAGAAAAAATGTTATTCAACTTGTATTGATCACTTGAATTCACATCAGAGTGGCCACAAGACATGATCATGGTTATTAGTTAGTATAATTAATTTTTCCACGTAGACTTATCGGAAGCTGTCTTCCTCCACAACTCATTACGTTTATTTCGGTCTCAAAATTGTGATAGTAAAACTTGTGGCGAAAGTTGTGGTGAGATTCAATGAAAAATTATTGTGGTCTGATTCCTTTTAGACTCTGGACAATTTATTTATAATGTAGTATTTTGTGTATGATTGTTCAGAAAACTTCAGTCTGTGTTTTACTTTTGCAGGGAAAAGATAAAATCTATTAACGATATCTTGGAGGAAGTTGGCCTGGGATGCCTAAGGTGCAATATACGAAAAATGGCATCCGCTCGAAGATGGGTGCCTTACATTGCCCTTTTAGTGATTATCACATTTGGAATTGCCAACATCAACTTCCACAGTTTTTCATCAAAGAATACGACATACAGTAGTTCAAGTAAGTTCTTTACACTACAAGGAATTCAGCAAGTCTTTTATTTTCATTGTGATTTATTATTTTGTACTGTAATTCTCTAGCTTCATTACAGATACGAATTTCCATATAAGCTATAGGTGTAGTAGAGAAAGTTGATGCGCGTCCATTTTTAGATCGTTAACAATTTTGAAATACTATTACAGGCAATAAAAAATGTTCGAGTTTTATGACGCTTTTACGTTGGTGATAATTTACATACCATGATTTTACTACCATTTTGACACAGATGTAATGGAGAGTCTATACGCTTGCGAGGAACTTCCTCTATGGCGTTCTCAGTTAATTCACCACTCAACGCTAGCCCCACTAGCAGGGCACAGAAGCTTGCAAAGGAAATTCTTGGCAATAGGAATATCAACTGTTTACAGAGAGGAGAATTATCTTAAAGAAACATTAAGATCTCTGGTGAATCAGTCTGAAGAAGTGGAAAGGATGGATACAGTCGTGGTTATCTATCTTGCGGATACCGATTCAGACAGAAAGTAATGAAACATGTCCAAATTCTAATCGTGCATGAAACAATTATGAGATGTATTAATATTTAATGTCAAATGTGACTGAATTTCAGAGACAAGCAACTTCATCTGATTAAGAAAAACTTTCAGGAGCATCTCGACAGCGGTTTTTTCATTGTGATTGAATCTAAGTCAGATATTTATCCTCCGATGGACTTCGCCTTAACGAAAAGAACATTCAATGATACCGTGGATCGTGTTTTATGGAGAGCTAAGCAAGTCGTAGACTTTGCGTTTCTCTTCAGCTACTCAAAACCATTGTCACAATATTATTTAGTAATGGAAGATGACGTCATCACGTCAAATGGCTACATTACTGCCATCAGGGATTTTGTCACTCTGACTTCAAGAGGAAATCAAAGATGGGTTGCACTCCAGTTTAGCGGGTTCCTTGGCATTGGGCTTTTATTCAAAACGTCGGATTTACCCAAACTAGTGAACCTCTTATTATTGTTTCATCAGGAACAACCAGTTGATATGTTGATGAGGGAATTTATATCCCTTGAGGTAAGGATAACAGTATGTCATTAATTTCTCTATTAGCACCGATTACTCTATACCATTTTGAAGAAATATTTCATGAACATTTTGGGATATGTATACCGTATTGTATATTGTGTATTGGACGTATTTGAAGTCAGGTTTAAAATCTACGGATTAATTTTCGAGGAATACCTTTTAACATTAGAAGGAAGGATATTAAGAATCAAACAATGTAATCCTAACCCTGTTTATTTTAACCCTTGTTAAGGTTCCTGGACAAAACGTAGTAACACGAAGGATCCCTTCAATTTTCCAGCACATAGGTATTAAATCCACATTGCCAAATAAAGTTCAAAAAATTAAAGACAACACGTTTGACATGGCAAAAAGGAAGTTCAAGAATCACAATCCAATAGCTGATCTAATGACGACAATGAAGGTTTGTTTAACAGTTATGATACTTTCGAGCATGTTTTGTATGTATATGAAATATTTTCGAAATTGTTTTATTTTCAGGTATACAATGATTTTATTCCTGAATATTCTTACCGAATTACCCCTGGATTTTTCTGGGGAATTGCAAAACCTCAAGACACTTTTGATATCATATTTCCGAATCCTATAAACATTTCTAAAATCTACGTGAAAAGTGGTGTGCTATTGGTACAGGGTAAAAAAGAAATAATCAAAGATCAAATACAAGATGGCCTATTAGAAATAAGTAGTAAGTATGTTCGAGTTAGTGCAAATAACAGTGCTACTTGTGATACGTTTCGAACTGCACAGACTTTCATGAATGGAGTAGTAGATTTAAATGAATGGCAATATCAAGTACAATGTGTTCGAATCAAAATCGGAACATCGCAAAAATCTTGGGTAATTATCAGTGAAGTGGAAATATTTCATGACAAAACTAGTAGGTGAATGAAAAATAAATGTTTGAGACAAGATGGGACTCACACATGTACAATGTTCTGTGGGAAGATGCGTACGATTTGCATTTTATGATTATTTTCTTCGAGAAATGTACCGAATGATCGACTGACTGTAATGAATTATGGATCTGTATGCAATATTCCTTTCTGTAACTGTGATATTGATATTTTTGTTAGTTTCGTTATTTAGTGTAATTTTCTGGTTGGTTTATAGTTTATCAAACCCGATTTACTGTAAAGTGAGGTTTTTGCTCGAGTATCTGATTGGTAAAGACATGAGTGACTATGCAATGACAGAAAGTGCCTCACAGGGAGAATGTTTTATTCCAATCCAACCCTACTGAAGAAATTAGCCTCGCTTAAATATTTGTTGAGTATGACTTTGTTACAAAAAATGTTTAATAAAAATGGGCTACCTAAACCTACTAAAAAATAAATGTTGCTTCTGAATTTAAAAAATTAGCTCAGAGTAATAATAAGATAAAATAAGCTGCCTTATTCAGGCAAGCTAAAAAGCTGGGAAAAACTCTTTTACACCATACAATTTTGCTATTGAGGCATCTGTAAAGCTAAATCTTTAAGCTTTCACTAAGATTTTTGTGGGAGAAAGTTAGTTTGGGTTTCATTCTCAAGCGATTTTGCCTGGAAGTACAAGAATCTTGATAAGGGAACAAGGGGAAAGCAAATCTTTTGTATGTAAATCTTGTGGAATTGGGTAAAAATGGAAGAAATTCATTGAAATGACACAAAAAGGAGCAAAAACGGGACAAATTGGGAAATAAAGTACGGCGAATTCCATCTGATTCTAAAGCCTGTCCCCAAGACAATTTTGAATATTAGAAAAGAAATACCATAATCGCATACAGCTTGAGAGGGTCACGTCACACGTCCCATATCCATCAAAAAAAGAAACTGAAGGCAGAACCGCCCATTAAAATTTATTTTATAATAAGAATAGAACAAAAATTTTGAATGGTATTCGATTTTGGTCTTTCGAAGTGCTCGCTCTCACAATAAGCTCATCAAAATGGCGTCAATTTGGGCTAGGTCTCGCATCTTTTCGATACTTTTTTTATTTGTATTAGTTAGCATAGGGTCCATTTATTTATTAAGAAGTACGGAGATGTGTATCTTGGAGAAAACTAACAACCTTGGTGCTCCGACGCTGCTCACACCTAGTAGTATCATATATTCTGGTACTCCGGAGAAGGCTACAACTGCACAGCGATATCATCCCCCATCTGAGTCAGATACCAAAGTAACTTCATCTAGGAGATCAAGTTTAAGGACTTTACGTGAGTACTTTAATTATTAAATATTCATTACAATAATTTTTAAAGTTCATGACATATTTTATGTTTGCCTGCCATGTTAGGGGACGATCTATACGTACATGAAAAACTTCCTCTGTGGCACTCACGACTAATCCATAACTCCAGATTACAACCGTTAGAAGGAAACAGAAACGTCCATGGAAAGTACCTGACGATAGGTATATCAACTGTATACAGAGAACAAGAATATATTAAAATTTCCTTAAAGTCTCTCGTGGATAACTCTATGAAAATGGAAAGGAATGATACAGTCGTGGTTATCTATCTTGCGGATACCGATTCTGAAAAAAGGTAAACACCAAAATTATGCTCGATCCTCCAGATTTATAATTTTTTATATTCAATACTGTATAAAATCATTTGACATTTCTTTCAGAAACAAACAACTGTGTTTGATTAGGAAAAACTTTCAGGAACATCTCGACAGCGGTTTTTTCATTGTGATTGAATCAAAGTCTGAAATTTATCCTCCTATGGATTTTGCCTTGACTAAAAGAACATTCGATGATACGGTTGACCGTGTGATATGGAGAGCCAAGCAAGTCATAGACTTTGCGTTTGTCTTCAACTACTCAATCTCCTTGTCCCAGTATTATTTAGTAATGGAAGATGACATTATCACGTCAAATGGATACATTACTGCCATCAGGGATTTTGTCACTCTGACATCAAGAGAAAATCGAAGGTGGATTGCACTCGAGTTCAGCGGGTTCCTTGGCATTGGGCTTTTATTCAAAACGTCAGATTTACCCAAGCTAGTGAAATTCTTACTCTTGTTCTATCAGGAACAACCAGTTGATATGCTGATGAGAGAATTTATATCTCTTGAGGTGAGTTCTATTACCACCGATTAATACATTTTGAAGAATTATTATACTTTAAGATATGAGCATTTTGGAGAAAAATAATACTCATGTGAAGTTTTAACATGATTTTATCTTTAAAATCCACTGCTTCTGAGTTTCGAGAAATCAAGGAAATACTCAATCTTGCCTATTTATTTTTCCTTATGTTAAGGTTCCTGATAAAAGCCTCGCAACAATAAGGAAACCTTCAATTTTTCAACATATAGGATTGAAATCTACATTGCCCAATAAAATCCAAATCATAGTAGATAGGTCCTTTGCTGGCTAATTTGATTCTGAGAAGATTCCTCAAAAATAAAATAGCATATATAATCAATATTTAAAAATGTAGTGCTGGGTCTGTCTATATTCTGTGTTATTAATGTTTCTTAATACTATTTAATTACATTGTAGCCATTTTTACAGTTTTGCCTGTTTGTGTAGATGTAAGTGTTACAGTGTTACTCATTGTATGCACCAAGAGCTTACAACCGGTGTGGTATCCCGCTTCTCTTCGGCTTTATCAGGAGGGTTCATCTAGGCACTTTGCGTGAATATCTATAGGGGACGTACCCCTTATGCCAAGGGATATCACATCCATTAAAGCTTTTTGGTATACACTGTATTTAACTGTGTATAGTTTTTTGATAACTATTCTGAGATGTAGAAACCAGTAGTTGCGAAAGGTATTAATTTAATAAATAGATAATCATGATACATTTATATTGCTGTGCTGCTACAAACATTTTAGACGAAATAATCATATTTGACTGTTTCCGTATTTTTTAGTTTCATTCTTGCCGTTTATTACATTACATTACAAATTGCGATTTTTGCTAATTTACTACACAATGACATGATTTGGTAAATATATAGGACAAAGGACAGCTAATAAATAATTTGATTCAAGTAAATACTATCTGTACTCGGTCAGTTATGTAACAATTATTTAATAAATTACGACTTTAAAATTACCCTTGCCACTGTTACTAATACCTATAATCCTAGAGCAAATCTCAATTAAAACGGAGATGGACACTTAAATTTATATGAAGTATTATTTCCTGCAATTGTGTGGTTGTGTCCAATATTTTACATTGTGCCTTCTTGATATGTTAACAAATTAAAGCTGGAGAAATCACGATGATGCCAATAAATTGCCTTTTATCATTATACATGCGTTAGCAGTTACTAATTTCTAATGCAGAAACTACGGTACAGGGAGGCTTTTTTGGATTTAGATATAAATTCGCCAATTATTTTAAAATATGTTGAAGAAGCAAATTGATGACATCAAACGACTGATCATCCACCAAAACCTTAAATTCAACAACAATATTGGTGGATAAATTGTTTGATTATTCCTTTCTCATAATTATTTTATTATTTATAATAATTAGCTACTTACGATATCAAATTTTTCCAAAAAGGACGGCAACCTTTCTTCAATCTATTAATATAATATCAAGTGTGATTATATGACACTTTTATAAAAGCAATTTTTGAACAGGGATACTCACTTTGTCATTGATGAATCCTATTTTTAGAATAGCAGCTGGATTATGGACACCCGTGTCCATTGTAGTATCTCCAATAGAATCTCCAAGAACCAGTGCATTGTTACGATGCTTGAGTTCTTTAAAGTGATCACAGTCCTCCATAACACTCTCATTCTTGTTATACCTATAAAAGCATCATCATAAAATATTGTCATATTACAGTACGGCTATATAAAATGTTATTTTATTTAAATAAGTACAAGTTTAAATAATATAAAATTGGCAGGACAGTGGGATTACTTCATCAAATCTAATGTGTACATGATTTACATAATATACATACATGTGGATAGTTGGCTTCTTGAATCCAACAGCACGATCCTCGCTATCAAAATCCATGTAATTAGACACAATCTTTATGTTTGGATAAAGTGCTCCTTCTCTTTTCAACACCTCTTCTAGGAAATCTCCGAGTCCTCCCGAGAATACCAAAACAGGAACGTCAACTTCGTTCAGCCTTATTAATGCTTCCTTAGCTCTGTCTCTATATTATCATATTCGTATTAGATACACATCAATTAGCACCGTTCCGGAAGTTGGCGTCAAACGATGCGTGATTTTATAATTCCAAGATATCTACCTCAGTAAAGCGCGTGACGATGCAACCATCTCTCGTATTTGACTCTTTGGCATCTTAAATGAAGCCAATACCTTATGCGACTTTTCATACCATTCCTCCATAAAAGGTATTCTAAAAGAAAAAAAATTAATTTAATTACGGTGAGTATTTGTAAACAAATTTAAATGGTCTCTGATATGCATGTACAAGTGTTCAACTTACTTTTCTTCCACTGTCAAGCTATGATCGATTTCAATTGGATAATACTTTCTGAAAAGTGTACCCGAGGCTTCGCGAAATTCATTCGACATTAAATTGCTGTTATCCAATATGCCTACAAGAAATACATGAATTCGCAAAACATTTACACAATTGGTCCATGATGTGTCGTAATTTATTGTAATAATTAGTTTTCAAAAATCCAAGATTTTAAGAGCATACCGTGACAACTTTCACAGCGTTTCCCATCTTTATGAAAACGAGTCAGAGTAAAATCGAAGTCGGTAATAACCTGTAAGCATCAAAATAGATAAGGCAATTATACTACAAATAGTTGGTGGTAGAGTAGAATTTATGGTAACTAATTATAACTATATTTTGAGAAAATTACTTGTAGAAATTCCGGTCCTTTACTTGCGATTTCAGAAATAAGCTTCTCAACTCTTTCGCGATCCCTCATCCGAATAATCTCTTTGTTTGGAGCTGCGTCCATAATCTAGAGTATCGTATAAACACAATTAAAATTTCTACATAATAAAAATAATAAAAGTAAGTGCTAAAATAAATGCTTAAAAAATCCTTCACAATTTAGTGTCCAATTGTCAATTTAGTGTATAAGCGTATCAGTACATGTATAGTAATACAAACCTGTTGCAAAATTCCAGGCATGATTTTCAAATGGGTTGATAAAATGAAGTAAATGTGATTCCGAATATACCGAAAGGATGATAGACAACGAACAGAGGATAAGTGGCTAACTGGCAACTGGAGACGAATTTTGAGAAACGGGCCTTATAAATACAACAGCATCAGTTCACCGAGTCCTACAACACATTTGCATGAAAATTAATTAAAACACGAATATGTAATGAGATGAATAGTAATTTTGTAACTGCCCTAAAGTAGTTTCATTTTCATTTATACAGTTTATAGACAGAAGTCCTACCAACTGCTAACGACTTCAATAACTTTTAGAGTACGGGATGAGAATATTTAAAAATATGCAGAAGAATTTTAAAGACAAAGCTATTTACGCTATGTACTTACATCATCTATATTTATCTGTGTACTTTTACATAGAGTATACTGAAGCTAAAATTATGCTTTATAACTTATAGGGACGTTATATAGATGATACGAGCTTACACTAAAGCTTAAGTTGAGTAAACTATGTAGATGAAAGCAATAAAATTACCTACAGTTTGAATCAGCAGTTAAAATATGGTTTGCCAATGGAAATGTGGGAGGATTCAGAAATTCTGCACACTGGTTGGCATTAATTTGTGCAAGGATCGAACTTTTTACGGTCATTAAGAGTTTCCTTCTTATCAGAATAAATCAGATATGTAATTTCATGGCACGGGCACGGCACGCAACAAGTATTATCAAATTCTGAATACGATAATTGTCGGACAGTGAGATAAGAGTTTGAAGATCAAAGTTGTATCTACTGTTGTATAACTTGTACTTCGGAATCTACGTCCACGTCCAAATGTATAAAATCTATAATGATTGCGTTTACGGTGACACTAAAAGAATTTTTCAGTAGTTACTATTGTCAATGTTTCTTTCTAACTTTTGGAAATACAAAAAGCTGGAAGTTCAGAAAAAGGCAAGAAAGCTGACACCTTTTCTGGAAGCTTAATATATGAGGAGATGTAGCAATAGAACATAAATACGAGACACAACTAGCAGAATATTACAGAGAATAACTTTGAAGAAACTAAATGTTTGTCAAGTAAAACGATTCAACTACTACTACATTTATTAGTTCAATTTGGGTACTTGTGGAAGTCTCAAACATCCATTCGTCATCGTCACTATTGGTAATGTTATCAGGATGAAGGATGAGCGGATAAATTCACATAATGGAACAATGGCATGTGAATTTGATTACTGCATCTGATAACACATTATACACTAATGATTATTTTCGAACTGATATACCTATAATAATGACAATGAGGGAGGGCTAAAGGACATAACTGCGCTATGCTTATGTCAGACATCCATATAGAATAGAGTCAGTTTTAATTTCACGAACACATGTGTTTTCCCGTCCCATGAACTGAGAATCGATGTTAAGAAATCAGAGCTAAATGTACCATTTCTATAGACAACTCTATTTGTACACATTCACTCTACAAATTAACTATGTAATGTAAAACCCATTATGCATCATTATGCAAGCATGCTGATGCTGAATGATTTCGCAATTTTTAATTCGAAACAATCTGCAATTCTAAAATGAATCTTTATCTTCTCTTACAGTACAGAGTACAGACAGTATAACTGTTTGTTTGAATTTGCCTGGACAAGATTACACTCCCGTTGACTGATCTTGTTAAATCGATGCGAATTTGTACTAAAATGAACTGTTGGAGGGCTTGCACAGATGATCCTTGCTTCGTAGGCGCTAATATCAAACACCTCCACAATTTTTGTACGGTTTTTCTTGATACTATTTGTTTTTCAATTTTTGACGTAATAAAGATTTTGGAAATGAGTTACTTACTCCGGATAAAAGGAGAATTTTTACGACATAGTGCTAGATTGCACAATATCACTTTACAGTCCGGTTCCTGCCCAAAATGTGGCCATTCAACTTTGTGCAATCCAAGGCAAAGAGTATCCTTTCCCGCTGAACACAAAGAAGGTTGCCTTATTACATTAAATTTTATCGAAAATTAAATGAAATTCTGAAAACTTGAAATTAAAAGCCTAAAACACTTGTTGACTAATGTTTATAGGTATTTTTAATGTATATATTTCTTGCGATTTTTAGAAGTATCACCTTTGCATTTACGTCGCTATTCCAGCGTTAATCCTACCAATTCGTATTTGCTATCTCCTCTCAGGAAAAACAAAAAGAGGAAGCTAAAAAAGACCAGCACGCTTACTGAAATCATAGAAGGTAATCTTTTGTATCTCTCATTTGCGATTTTACATCTAATTAAATATTCTCAAGAACTTACTAGAAACTTGTTAGGCTACAATTTAGTACATTGCTTTGCAAATTACATTAAACATAATACTCAAATGAGGAAGTAATTCAAATAATGCAAATGAATATATATATCTAAATAGCCAAATGAATGTAAGCAGGAATAATAAGCTTTTATACTTTTTACCTTTACTTTATGTTTTGACTTTAGATTAGATTTTGACTTTAGATGTAGCAGAATAACTAAATTTGTAATGATATAAATAAATACAGCTTTATTTAAACAATTGTCACGGCCAGGATCAGAAAACCAGGTAGGGCAGGACTAGTTAGTACAATGGTACTTTCCACCGTTCTTATCAAGAATTTTTATCATGTGCAATAAACCTTGGCCCTTGCTAATCGCATAATAATAATATAAAAAACATAATAATATTATGAACAGACCTTTCACCCTTTTACCAATGGGAAATGCTTTGATTAGCTGCAAGACTGGTATGATACTTAAGAAAATACTTGTAACTAATTTTAATAACTGTTTTTCATATTTTCAGTATCGAAAGATGCCTCTATAAGTGAAACTCAGCAGCGTCTTAATAGACTGAAGCCTAGAGATGTAGCCTTATTGAATGGTCCACTGACTTTCCAGTTTCCGACATTACCACCAATAACTACCTCATCTTCTCCCTATTCAACATCTAAAAGTTTGACACTTGCACTATCTGAAAATACTACTGATTCTTTTCCAGAGCCTTCTATGCAATTTTCATTATCTAGTCACTTAAGTACAGAACAAAATGAAGTTCCTTTTGACGAAATGCATTTTGATTGCTCAAATCATGAAAGTGGAGGGATATTTTATCCTAAAGGAAACTTTGTCAGTGCAACCAGTGCCAGTTTAATTATTCCCAGTGAAGCTGATTTAATTGACAGTGTCAGTGAAATTGAAGTGGAGTTAGATGCACATGTAGTTGCATCTAGTGTTACTGCAGAGCGTAAAATCAAAGAGTCACACTCATCGGACAAAGGTATTAATGACACGAAACCAAATCGCGCAGTTCAAGTTACCAAAAAGAAGAAAGTTGCAAAAAACATAGATTACAAGCTGAAAAAAGGAGAAAAGGAACTTTTGACGAAGATTAAGAGAGACGATTTGGAAAAAATTGGCCGTGAAGTTAGTTTGAATAAAAGTCTAGTTTCATACTTAGAGCTGTGTATTTTCAATGACAATTTGCAAAGAGCTTTAAACACATTAATCCACTACCGAACAAGAAGTAAATCTTTCCCTCAATACGCTGCTGTTACGGACATTACAGCCTTCAATTGTTTGCTTCATGGGTATGCAGCGAAGGTACATTTTTGTTTATTTTAAAACAATTGGATATCATAATGGTATTTAGGTTTTAAACTAATTAAGTTAATTTTGCGCTTAATTACAGGGGAACATTCATAGAGTTCGCGAAGTATTTCAAATGATTTTGGATGACAACTTGAAACCAAGCTGCCAATCTTTTTCTGCCATTTTTGAATGCATTGGTCGATGTCCTGATAATAAACACTTAATTTCCATTTTAGAATCTACAATTTTGTCTTTAGAAAAGCATGTAATTAATACAGAATTCATTGTGATAACAATTATTTCTCTTTATATGTTTTGAGATTGTATCCTATTAACTAATAATTACGTTATTTATTATAGGGATTTGAACTCAACGATTTATTTAACAAGTGTGTCTACACCTCCAATCAGAGAGAAATGGTCTTACTAGCTATTCACAAATTGAAACCAACCTTCATTCCTGTCGTTAACCCTCCGAACTTGGACTACAATTGCTCTCTTCTGGAGAATCTTAATGACTCTAATCCGGAAATTGAAGTGAGTTTTCTAAGTGACTTTAAACAGTAGTACCTATATAATGTATCGTTACGTATTATCAAGATATTAATAATTTTCGGTGATACATTTAACGATGTATTTCCAGGTTTTTAGCCCAACTGAAGGATCACTTTCTGTAAAAGAATTGCAAAGCAAAGCAAATCAGCAGTTAAAGACAGAGTTATTGGGAACGCTAACGATTAAATCAATAGAGAAGAAAGACAATCTGGAAAATCTTGAATATTTTGTATGTCAGATAATTTTGGAAATATCAGTACTTTGCTGTAGACACCTATAATGTAACATTAATTTCCAATATTGATAATTTAATTATTCCAGAGAAAACTTTCTGAAGAAACAGAAAAGAAATGGATTCAAGCAATTGAAGATGCACTTCGGCGAAACTTGAACTCTCTTGCTAATCACAGTCATAGTCATAAAACGAACAAATCAATAAACCTCTACCCATTTCTTGAAGTATTATCACCTAATGAATATGCTAGAATCATTATCCAGGTACAAATAACCTAAGTTGTTAATGAGGCATATTATTGAAGAATTACCAATTACCTAACACATGTTAATTTCTAGGAGATTCGTAAACTAGCAGAAGGCTCGGAAACGTATAGCCCAACAGTTTCACAATTACATCGCGAATTGGGGAACCAAGTTCTGACTCGATACCAAATAGCTTATAAGAAAAAGGCAAGAATCCTAGATAAAGTTCAAGTGCTTTACAATGACTACGTTAAATGGTACCAAGACCCAAAAAGTTTTAACGAGGCAAAAAACTCTCGGCAAGCGTGGCAAAGACTGATGTATAATTCCGAAACTACTGGACCACACATAGTAAAATTCGTCTTATTATTAATACCTCTCTGAATATTACGTTTGCCTATTGTCCTTGTGGTAACAAATGGAATAAATCTGAAAGGTAACTATGAATATTTGTAGGATGTTACTGATAAAGTTTGGCCCAACAGTGTGCTGAGTAGTATTGGTCGATTTCTCTATGGGATCATAATGCGTGACATCAAAATCAATGCAAACGTCATGAAAGTCGGCTCAAAGTTCGAGTAAGTCCCAACGCTTTGAATTTCGTTAACAACTAAGGAGGTTATTACTTTTTGGCCATTTGGGTGTCACTTTAAATGTGAATGTGACGAGAGTAAGTGTAGTAAAGATTTATGGAGACATTAGTAACTGTTACATATATTCTCGTCAGTTACACATGGTTGTTAGTGTAAGTGCGTAGCAAGAATTGCTGCATGCTATATTGCTATAATATACAGTTTTAAAAGGATAATGGAATCTATCTATCTTTATTTATATGAATAGGCAAATAGTGCCGGCGTTCTACAGTATATTCAGAATGCAAGGAGTCCATTTGAAAGAGGAGATTAAACCGCATCCCGCTCTCGTGAAACTTTTCCAAGCAGCGTCTAGAGATGAATTGACTTTTGACGCAACTTTGGTTCCAATGGTTTGCCCTCCTTTACCATGGGCTTCCATTCGAACAGGAGGTTACCTTTTGTCAGCTGCTAAAATTGTCAGGTACTCCCTATCCGTTTCTCTATGTACTGAATGCATGGCATGGCATGGCCTTTGGACTTATGCAGCGACGAAGGCACTTTATTGCAGCTTGTGCCTGAAATATTGATTTCCAATTGGATGACCAAATGCATAAATCATCCTTGTTTGGTCCGTAGGTTACCTTTTCAGGCCCACCAACAGAAACTTAGGCTTGAAAGTTGTCCCCAGGAAGATTTGTATCCCTCTTTGGATTCTCTCAATCAACTAGGAGCTGTTCCTTGGAAAATCAACCATAAGGTAGCTTTTTAGACTCCTCTCTTTCCAGTCCCAACCCAACTCAGCTGAAGTCTGCTGAGCGACCGAAGTGAGTCGCAAACAAGAAAGTTAGGGCCACTCGCCTTCTCTCCAGCGTGACAGCCAGTGAAATAAAGCATAACCCTGTACTGTTACTTTACGTTGTTTCCGTCACCACTTTTCTCCGGGTATAAGTAGAAGCAAGAGTCGGGGACGGAGTTAAACTTCTTCCATCAACTTATCTGTAGTTGGGGAGATATGGGAATATACTGTTTTTATAAGCTAGTTTGCAGTTTTCTTGAACACTCACTTACGGGTCCCGTCCTCGCTTACTTTCAGTGGACTTGGACTTGTCTTGAGTCTTGACTAAGCTGAAAGCTACAATAACTCTCCGTTTTTCTCGTTGACGTCAATTTTATTGATTTTTCTTTGTCGTTCTACCTGGGACAGGTTTTGGACATCGTGACGGAAGTTTTCAACAATAAAGGGGATGAGAGCATTGGGATTCCACCGCCCCCCTCTGAATGCCCACTGCCTCCTCATATAGAGCCTAATATGTCCAAACAAGAGAAATTCAAACTTCATAAACAGAGAATGGCTCTGAAGCGGAGAAAAGCTGAAATGTATAGTTTGTGGTGTGACGCTCTATATCGACTATCCTTGGCCAATCATGTATGACAGCACATGATAAGAATCATAAAAGACATATAAGTTTGTGTATAAGTTGTATTTATCATTTTTCGCCTTCCTTCTGTGGAGAACACACTATAATGGCGTTTGCTTACCAAGCCAAGAGATTATTCTTCCAAACGAGACACATTCATAAAGTAAGGGAAATTAATGACTTTTTTACATTGTTTCAGTTCCGACACGATGTATTTTGGTTTCCTCACAATATGGATTTCCGTGGTCGAGTTTATCCTTGTCCACCGCATTTAAATCATCTAGGAGCAGATGTCGCAAGAGCGATTTTAATTTTTGCTAAAGGACAGCCATTGGGACCAACTGGGCTTGATTGGTTGAAGGTATCCAGCACAGCAGCATATTTATTTATTGTGCAACACAAACGATATGTAATTAGTGAAAGGCAGTTGTTTATATTCTCCATTATTGTTTCAGATTCACTTAGTGAATTTAACTGGACTGAAAAAGAGAGATTCCGTTGCTGACAGGTTGAAATACGCCAATACGATAATGGATGATATTTTGGATTCAGCTGACGAACCACTCTCTGTAAATAAGACGGAAATATATAAATTACAGCGTAATTATATTAGCGGCTGGAGTATTTCCTCCGGGTTTCGTTTTACACTCTTCTAATTCTATTACGTAGGGTCGTAAATGGTGGGCTGAGTCCGAAGAACCGTGGCAAACATTGGCATGCTGTATAGAAATTGCTAATGCCATCCGAAGTGGCGATCCGGTTTCATACATTTCACATTTCCCCGTTCATCAAGATGGATCCTGTAATGGATTGCAACACTATGCTGCATTAGGAAGAGATCAAGCGGGTGCTGCGAGTGTCAATTTGGCTCCTAGTCATGTTCCTCAGGATGTGTACAGTACTGTTGCTACTCTCGTAGAGAAACTCAGACAAAGGGATGCTGACAATGGAGTTAAAGTTGCTCAGGTGTTGGAAGGATTCATTAAGAGAAAAGTTATCAAGCAAACAGTTATGACCACTGTGTACGGCGTTACACGATACGGAGCACGTCTTCAAATTGCAAAGCAG
Source organism: Tomocerus qinae (assembly GCA_020055645.1). Lineage (NCBI taxonomy): Eukaryota > Metazoa > Arthropoda > Collembola > Entomobryomorpha > Tomoceridae > Tomocerus > Tomocerus qinae. The sequence goes on along the minus strand of CM034547.1, from coordinate 13,259,482 downwards.
CTCAAAGGTGAATTCGTAGAAAAATAATACTCTCTACAACATGCCTAACACCTAGCATTCACTTATTTACTTTCTTTATGTTTACAGATATTAGTGGTTTTCCAAAAGAACATCTGTGGCCTGCATCTATGTATTTAGTAGCAAGAACATTTGATAGTTTGCAAGAGATGTTCACATCTACAAAAGAGATTCAAGTAAGAGAGTGACAATGAGTGTGGAAATGCATGCATAAAATCTCCGTAGTTCACAGTAAGAGTGTATTTGAGTATTGTTTTTTATTCTTTCAGGATTGGTTCACAGAGTGTGCCAAATTAATATCTAAAGTGTGCGGTCAGAATGTGGAATGGGTTACTCCTCTCGGTCTTCCAGTTGTTCAGCCTTACTTTCGTCCGTCTAAGAAAGGGGTAGAGTCATACGATTCTCTCAAGTTACCCGAGTTTCACATTTTCGACATGTACGAGTAAGTCTAAGAAATGTCCTTTGGTTGTTCTGGTTTATAGCAAAAGATGAGCGTGTAGATGTAGCTAATAAAATATTTAGAATGCACGTACTCCAACATATTAGCTGTTATTTATTTATGATGACACTGGAGCTGGAGTAAAGTATGACCATAATTTTTGTGAGTGTAGACGTCCTAATGTGATGAAGCAGAAGAATGCTTTTCCTCCTAACTTTATCCACTCTTTGGATTCTACTCACATGATGCTCACCTCACTTCATTCGGAACGGAGTGGAATTACTTTTGTCTCGGTTCACGACTGCTACTGGACTCATCCTTGCACTGTAGAGATTATGAATCGGGTGAGTTGTTGTTCTCACATACGAAACATGTATTCTCATTATTTTACTACATCTTGAACAGTGTGACAATGGCAGAAATTCTCTCTATTAATACATATCATCCGATTTCTTACAGATTTGCCGAGAGCAGTTCGTTCTTCTTCATTCGCAGCCCATTCTTGAAGACTTGTCCCAGTTTCTTTTGAATAAATATAGTTATAAAGAAAAGTAAGTTGTTTGTAGATAACTACTCTTAACCATTTTATAGTAGCGTCATTTTTGATATGATATGGAAGAAGTAGCATTAGTGCTATTAGTCTGAGCTTTTAAGTTTCATCCTACTTTTTATTTCCATTCCAGTGAAATTGTACGAGATGGATCTATCATTGACATGACTAAAATTCGGCTTAACAAAATCCTATCTGAAGTACCAGACAAAGGATCTTTTGACTTGAATTGCGTTTTGGATTCAGTATACTTCTTCAGCTGAAGTCATTCAAGTTATTCTATATAGCAGTCTCACGTAACGTAATAGTCTGAAATCGCTATCGCAAAAGTAAAACTCTACTGCATTAGCCATCTTATGTATGTCAATAGTCGTTGCATTTAAATAACGTGATTTTAGTCATGCCAGAGCATTTACCTATCATTACAATTATTACAAATGTTATACTAGGTATTATATGAAAGTAGAGCGATGGAAGTGTGTGTACTCTGTGAAATTAAGTTGAGAAAGGAATAAAAGTTCAAATTCAGCTGTAGGACAGGAACTAGTGTGTAAGTAATACCATTATAATAATGTGTCTAATAGCTGTTACTTATGGTACTTATATCTGTCCTTAAAGTAAAGTAAATGCCAATAACGACAGAATGGACATTAAACGGAAACGCTGAGTAATAAAACTCATATACACTTGTGACACTTTCTCCAGGCTTTCTTCACGCGTTAAATTGTATTATAGATAGAAAGATCCCGCATAGTAAGTGGTAATGTAACGGTTAGCATTACACTAGAGCTATGGAAAATTTTCTCCTCCTTCCCTACATAAGTATTTGTTCCATCTTTGATTTGAGAACTTGAATTTTGAATGGTAGTCTCGCAAAAAGAGCCCGTTCCTTTACTTTTACTTCTTCCCATAAAAATAACCAAGGATCATGTTCTCGTGTTGATTGTAAGAGAAAGCTGCTTTCACTTTTTTACTCCCTTTTAAGCTTATTGAGGAAAGCCCTTGGCATTTCTAATAACATAATAGCTTACGTTCTCTTTCCTATTCCCCCAATAATTCCATTTATTATGTTTTGGCAATTGAGGAAATACATATTATATATGTACTCCTCTACTGTGCTTCTGTAATCTGATACTATACTTTCTGCAGGCCAAACATATTTAAGTACCCACCTATGTAGATATGTGTATTATTCTCTGTCTCCCTCTTTTAGATAATACCCTACATATGAACTCTGGAGGTTCTAGGTTTGGACAGAAAAGGGATAAAAGATATTTTATCCTTCCGCAGACTGACTTATCTGAATTACACATCTATGGAAAAATATCGATCAATATCACAAGAAAACAATGCGAGACAAAGGAGAATTGAGTTGTACAATAAAACTGGCACTGGCACATGTAAAGAAAACAACACCAACCACGGCTAACAACACAGGGCACAATCACATTCGCTCTGTGTTAAAACATTATGTCTTCATCACAGAACTAATCTTCTAGTTTCTATTATCCCAATTCCCTTTCATGAAACCTCTATTGTACTAGCATCGTATATCCAAGTTCCTTTTGCTCCGCAGGCGAAATAAATGACCTTGTTTCAAATACTAATGGGTTTTCAAAAAAATCAAATTGCATTTACTGGAAAGCACACTATAGATGTAATGGCAGAAGCAAATGGTTAACTGAATCTAACATTAATTTGATGTCATAAGTATAAAATACAAACACGAACTAAGTATGTTGTAAATCAGGTAGTAAATCATCATAGTAATATATTGCAATTTTTGTGTCGTTCATATAATAGAGGTGCAGTCATCTCAACTGCCAGTGATTTTTATCTTCAGAAAAGTTCCTAAAAGTTAGGAAATGCGTGTTTCTACCGTTCTACATTTTTGACACTATACTACTATACATTTGTAATGCTGGAGGAACTTACCGTAAACAAAACTGTGACTCTCAGTGATTTAGCTGTGTTCATACAGTGACATTTACTTGGCAATTGATCAAATATGCACCCTTTTGGCTTACGGTTTCGTTACCTACTTTCCCACTGGGCTAAGAAAGTCTTCCAACTATGAACATATTTACAAAAACACCAAAAAGTATAGGCATCATGTAAACTAATGATGTTCAGTTCTGACCTCCTTTTACTGCATATTATTATTATAACTAATATACAGTACAGTAAAAAGATTTTTCAGCACTTTCTCTTTTTCTGCGAGAGACCTCCTTTCACTATTTTCAAGGGCACTAACATAAGGAACTGGTGAAAGTTTCTTATTGTGCTAATAGAGCGAAAGTGACAAGAAACATTTTGATTGAAGCTCATTGTAACTCCTATAGTAAAATGTTTCTTCATTTTGGGTCTGAAGGTTTTCCCCTTGAAATTCTTTGCCCTACTGGTCCTAAAGACTAATTGTTGCAAAGCCCAAGTGATCTTGTGTTTAGTATGCATGTAGTGAAATAATAGTTGAATATTTGTTTTCGTTTTGCTGGATGCTCGTTTTGTTGAGTGTGGATAATATTTGTGGAGGAATTGGTAAGTCAAGTCAAAGTCAACCATTGGAGTCTGAAGAATTCCCCAAACAATTATTTCCTAGCCGCATTTGAACGAAGCACTATTTACTTGCTAATTTATTCTGAAGTTGTCACTTGAGTTGGAGAAGCGCCGGAACTTTTCCCATCGTCCCTTTCATCCTCCTCATACCTCAAACGACAGAATATGATTCACAATGGCAAGTGTTAACATCCACCTTAAGTTTTCGCCTTCCTCTTCTCCTTCCATGCTCTTCATTAATAATTAATCATTGATAAGTTGATAAAAGGATGTTTGTCTATGCTGAGGAATGCTATGCTATTTAACGTAGTATACTGCTAAATGCTATGCATACTTTCTAACATACATGGGGTTACATATCTTTAGGTTATTTTAGGTCTTCATGAAGATTCTTCTTGAGGTATGTTAATAGTAAAGTTATGATGGGTTTTGTAGGTTATGCATATTAATTATTTTGTGGTACCAATGTAGTTGAAACACCTCCATAAGCAGCCACAGTCACCCAACGGATTTTGAGGATGTTTGTAAATTAAATGATTCTAACGATGTTAGATTCTCTTGGCGAGATTTCTGTAATTGTATTGCCACCGGGGTTTATGCAAATCATCACGTTAATGGAAAATGGAAAACTACATTTTTAGTATTAATGCGTCAAATGAGTTGTTTTAGGGAAGGAACTAGGTAAAATGAATCTCCTTTCCAATTTGCATAGTATTATCTGCCTTAGAAGCAAATGTACGTGGATTAGACGAAGTAATAATTTCATTCTCATGACGGTTGTACTTGTTTCCGTAACTGGAGAGATTGCTCGAGTAATAAACTCATGACAATCTGAGAGAAGTAGTCTGTGTGTAGTATTTACTAAATATAATTAGAATTAATGAGGAGAAGCCGGTAAATTTTCATTAGGAAATTACAATTTCAGTTTATTTCGAAATCGCAGCTGGCACAAGATTTTCTTATTTATTCATTCACTCTCAAAATCAGTTTCACGTTAATTTCAGTTCACTTAAGTATACTTTAGTGTATGTTTAGTAATGTGTAATTAGCCACCCACTCTGTCCTCACATTCATACGTCACTATCAGTCTGACTTTCACTCCACGACGATAAGAGTAAATTGATACAGACAGAAAGAGTTAATTAGTATCAGTTAGCGTATCTCTAGGACATGGAAAAGCAACAACTGAGCTCATTGTAAACTTATAAATTACAAATCCATGGTTGACTGGGTACTCATTCATTTCGCCGATCTGATGTGATCCGACGCACAGCACTCCAACTTGTCATACTTACATCATTAATTTTCATTATTCCCGTATAAACTTTATAAAGACAAACAGACTGACTTACGTCACGCAGTAGTACAAATAGGCAAAGCAATAATCATAAATTACGGAAAACTTGAGACTTTGTTCCTGAAGGAGATAATAGCAGTTATATGATTTAACAGGACTTTTAACTGCTGCTTTAAGTACAGTGATAATAAACTAATGAATATGGCAATCACACTGAAAATACATAAATTTGTTATTACATGGCTATATGGAAGTGTTCAAGAATTAATTTGGTATACACTGGAAGCTATAATATCTCTGATTACCATAGGTGTCTACTTACAATGTTGGAACATATAAGATCAATATTTAGCCCTAATATTAGATTGGGAGAAGGATTTTCGGGTGTCTTAATCAAATATTTGGCTGTGGATAAATATGTAACGACAAAATTACATTGTGAGAATGCCCTTTTGTCAAAGGCTTGTGAGACCCTGACTGCAACCAAAACTCATCAATCAATATTCACATTATTAAATGTCTCTTTCATCTTATTGTTTGTCCCTCACTTTAATTCACATTCAACTGCATGCGATATGATTTAGAATCTTACTTTATAATATAGCATTCATTGTAATTAATTTAGCTTAGAGTTTGTATAGGTACTAGCACTAACTTTATTAGATGAGCTAAAACTATCCGGTCGGGATTTCAACACACACTTATTACTCTACTACTATACATATAGCAGAAGGTTATTGTACTTTGACATATTTATGCATACAGATTTACATCCATTTTAGAGTTACACTGCAAATGCAAATTTTAGTATCACCACCACCACGAAACGCGATACAATAATTCCCATTACATTATTAATCCACTAAAAGTGAGCCAGAAGCTTTTCGATGTCAAAAACTTAACGGTTTACAAGAACACGAGTTATTTACCTTTAGGCCTCCAAGCCGAAAGATATACGTTAAAAAGTTTAATATCATTGTAAATACACATCCGGTCGAAATTTAGTTATAGTATAATATTACTGCCATGTTTGAAGTTTGAGATATTCGGTTAAGGCAGGCTTTAAAAAGCGCCCGGAAGTAGATTTTCAATCCTAGTAAATTTTTTACAGTATTTATATTATAGCTAAGTGCTTAATTACACAAGTTCTTATAAATGCAACGACTTATTACGTGACGACTAGATTGGTACATTTACAAACAAATACTACATTTTGCAAGGGTACTAAAGACTAGGGCCTAACATCTAGATGACAGTTGTATTGATATCAAAAATTCAAAATGGGAATGAAAGGGAAAGCATTCAGCAGTAAATAGAATAATTTACATAAATAGATAAGAAATTAACTGCTTTCCTTCCACAGTTATGTACAATTTATTGATAAATTTTTATTCTATTTGTATTAATGTACTTCCGTATCTTTAGTACTTACTATTTATGATCCTTCTTATTAGTACGGACAAACTTTCACCACGAAATTTTCACTTAAGTATGAATAGTCTGCAATAAACTTACGGTTAATTCTATTTTTTTATAGGTACATGGCATCATCGAAACGTATAACTTGAGTGATTGTTATGTTTGCTTGTATGTAATGTACTGTGTCATTGCACTATCTATCATTTGATTCATCTCTATGTACTATTTGTATATACTGGCTATACCCTTCAACACAATGTTTCTGCTGGATCCTAAAGAGTAGTAAATTCTATGTAATTAGATTTATGCAATGTCCCGCTGTATTTGTGTCCCCATAAAAATGTTTGTGATTTCGACAGAAATTGGGATGGATGTAAGGGACATCTGTTTTCTTATAGGAATAAAGTATTTTTTCTGCTTTTTTGTAGTTAAACGGTGAACTTGAAATGATATAAGCAGAGAGAATAAGATACACAATTACGATTAATAAATAGATAGCAATGGAAGTATTTGTAAAGTATACATACTTTTATAGTATGGAATTAGTTCTACTAGTCACAGTCTGATGTTGAAATGATAGATCGATATACCTTAACAGAAAGATTGTCGAAGAAAGCAACACATTGGACAATTGTTTGAAAAGTTTTTTGGCGTAATGAACGTACGAGTAGAAAATGCTGGCAGTAAGTGGCCATAGTTTATGTTTCTCCATAAGTTAAAGTTTTGTATTGTATTCTTCGTTTGTTTAGTAGTATTTTGGTTTATGTAGTATTTAGTTATGCTATTCTAGTATTTATCTGTGTCTGTAGATACGCGTGTATTATATCCTGGATATTTCTTAAAGTTTTGGCAAAGTGTCGTTGTTGGAATGGCCATGTATGTGACCGTGACTGTGACTGTGGCTATGGCTGTGACTGTGGCTCAGACTGTGAGTATGACTATGAGGATATCTGTTGGAAGGAGCTAAGCTATGAGTGATACTGCCGGTAGAAGTTGCCGTGTTGCTCTCTTCTGCTCCTTGCCCCGCAATGGTCAGTCGAGCCTTCACTTTCATCGCTTCTTGTAAAGATATCTATAAAGTTATCATAAAACACGACAAAAAGTCACAAAACCCAAACCATTCAGAAGGAAATAAAAAGAAATACATAGGGGAGAAAAGAATAATACGCAGAGGGCACGCACACACACGCAATCCGCAAACGACCCGAAATTTCACTCTCACCACCAACTTCCTCTCTAATGTTCTACTTATAAGTAGCCGTTAAAACCATAGGAATTGCATTGTGGTGGCCGGAGCATCGTTTCGTGAGTTTTTAGCTTATGTTCTCTATTTTAGTGGCCTGACTCTTTATGCCTCTTATACACAAGTACAGAGTGAGTGAGATGCATCTACTTACTATAGTATGTATATGTATTTAGAACTGTTACGTATATTATGTCATGCTTTCTTCCCCTTTCTCCAAAAGCTGAAAATACTTGAGAAGAAAAGAGAAAAAGAGCCGAGCAATAAAATCCTCGTGTTTTCCGCAAAGAGAAATGAGAGTATTATCGTCTTCCTCGCTTTCTCTCTTCACTACCACACAATTCACAAAGCTAATACTCACTCACTCTGAAGATATACCTCTTACTACCATTTCATAAGAACGGAACGTAAAAGTAGAACTAATTGCAAGAATTGTAGAGCTACGCTTGTCATTTGTGTGACTGTGACTTGCACTCGGATGTAATACAATGTTCTCTCTAAGTGTCTCAGGAAATAAGACAACGACCACATACAATACATTAAAGAAATTCACAAAAGTGTCTTGAGCAAACCATTTTCTTTACCGTGCACTACAAATACAACCAAAGTTATCTTTTCAAGTACAAATCCACATACTTTCGACGAAAGCTTCAGAGCTAACCCGTACAGGTATGCATAAAGGAAGAACTTCCAAGAAAACTAACTCATTCACCTACTAACAATAAGACATAACTACACGTACTACCATACTACTACTATATACTACTATTGAGAAGATGAGTATAAATATATTTTGCACACGTTGAGTCATTCAAAGCATTTCCATTTTGCACAAAAGAAAAAGGTTGTGGGATGAGAAAAGAAATAAAATGAAGGAGCGAAGAAAGTACCTGTGACTTCCTGGCTTCCTTCCGCGAATTATAGCAGAACTCAATAAGGGCCACGATAAGAGCAAGAACAAGTCCTGCAATGAGGATATAAAAGATTCCTGCCAAACTACTGAGTGAAAGCTCATCGTCAGATTCAGTTGTGTCTTTCTCAGACACTGGACATTCGCTCCGATCCACCCACCATTTATTTTGAAGCTGCATCAGAGTCCCACTCTCCTTCATACTTAGCACTGCCAGATTGATTTGGTGCCTACAGGGGAAATAAATTCAAATCAGATCCTATGTATAGTTAACACAATAACACAAATCATAGCATAAAGACGTGAATGTAACAGCCATGTATTATCTAGAAACAATAAATAAACAGAAAATAATAAATGGAGTGACTTTAGTTGAATTGTTTATTTCCAAAGTAAACAAAGTAATAGCCAATGTATAGATAGATAGAGGACAGAACCAAAAGGCTCAACTCAAGTCACTCACCGGTAATTCCCAGTTGGCTAATCCTCTTTTAATTGAAAAGCATTAAAATTTAATGCTCGCCAATTTAAGCTGAGCCTAAGCCATAACCATACACATAGTACTCTAATATAAGTGGCTAGTCCTCTTCCTAATGCTTTCCCTTCTTTCTCTTACGAGTCTCTCGAAACGGAGGTTGGGGAAAACCCTACAAATACTACATGCTTTACAACGATTTAGTACAATGCTAGTAGGCAACACAATATTGTCGCAATACCTATTACTGACTTTATAGCGACATATAAACACATGTACGAATAATACAGACAATATTGTCAGAGAGTACATAACGCTAGTATATATATAGATTAAATAAAAGCATAAGCTAGAGAGCAGTACATAATAGTAAAAGAGACAGTAGAGTAAAAGTACTGACTTTAAAGGAGAGCCGAGTGGTGTGGCCACTCCGAATCCTTTGGCATCCAAATTCCTCCCGACTTTCATTGTATCACATGGTTGTCTCTCGTTTGTGTAGTCGTTCTTCGGAGACTCTATCAACAAGGCGTACTTCCCTGTGTAAACATATGCATTTTGTAATACCGATCCCAATCATAAAAACATTTCTGACTAACTGTGTAAACTGAGTGACTGAGTCAGTCTGTCTCTGGCTGTAGCCCAATTCAATGCTATGCGGATAAATGCCACTTGCTTTTGGTTTGGCTGCCACTACTCAATAAAAACTTTCACTCGCCCACTAAATCGCGTCACAGACGCTCCTTTCTCTCGCCTCTTTTCATTTGCATAGAAATAATCTCCTCACCTCACAAACGAAGATATGATTATATGGTCGGATATTTACCTCCTTTTCAGACTATATGCACATTGGAGCATGCACGCAGCACCTATTTAATGGCCAGAGTTGACTACATAAATAAGTTGCGATAACAGTGTCGTAGATGTGTGTGCTACTTCCCACTAGTAAATAGATAATACGTGTATCTAATGTTAGGTTAGTAGGTATTTGTGCCACAGTGATAAGTTAAAGTACCTACTCCATTTCAGTCCAGTCCACCTCGTGCTTTAAAAAAGGGGAACTCGAGTAAACGAACCACATCCACGCAAAAACTTTCTCTACCACTCAATTTCCGCACATTAATATTAATGAGAATATATACTGCTACTTGCTACGTTCATATGGGTATTGCTACTTTCACTATCTATACTTATTTTTGTGCTTTCCGCCCTATGACCTATATATTATGCGTAATAAATTATAGCCCCAGTATACATTTTTAAGCCGTAGCATTGATTCATTTCCCTGTGTTATTATTCTTTAAGCCATGCCAGCGGCTGTGATTTAATCCTTAAATCAACTGTTGTTTGCTGTGTAGAGTTTTTAATATGGAAAAGGAAAACTCACCCTTTTTGTCGCGTACACGTTTAATACCTTCATCGTAGGTTTTGACAAAAACGTGTTTGCGGGCATTCATGAAATCCCACATTTTTGAGTAGACTTGCATTTGGGAACGCTATATAGTAATGGAATAAAAGAAATGTATATATGGTTTAGAAGGACAGAGAAGGCAAACGGAAATTGAATATCAGGAGAAGAAATAGTGGAATTAATAAATACCCGGAAAAAGTTCCATGTGGAGCCTCTGGATAATGTTCCATATTCGACGTCAGTTTGTGCGGCGAGATCTTCTGCAGAATTTATCGGCGTCACCATACGATTGACGGTTCGCACTGCAGCAAAATTAGCAGTGTAGGAGGAGATCAAAATCAGTGTGAAAAACCACCAGACGCTGCCAACAATTCGTCCAGCTGTTGATCTACTCACAAACAAGAATATTCCACGAATTACAAGAAAAGACTCGGAATGAATCCAGAATTTGCACTATCTAGAAAGTGTAAGGATTGAATTCAGTTTGTCCCCGTTAGGTACAAATGCCTATATATAGCGGAGAGTGCAATATTACAATAAATAAAGCACAGTACAATGAATTTCGGGTTTCGAGAGAGGAAAATTGAAATCCCTAGGCTTTATCACAATTACTGGAACAAGAAAATGCAGTAAAGCAGTTACTGTGGAAGTAAAATAGAAAAAGAGGTACCTGGGAGAAATATCACTTCCTTGTTGAACGAGTGCAGCGAGTGAAAACCACATCGGGTCATTGGAAACGGAGACATGATTGATGAGACCATTTGTTTCCAGTTTCCACTCATTAGGGTTGAATCGGGAGACCAGGAACAGCACTATACTCACCTAATATATAAAATACACACTCATTCATCAATTTACACGATGCAATTCGTTACAATCAAGCGAACGAGAGTGGAGGACAAAATCCTAAGGAAAACAATCACAAAATCAGTTTTACTTTGTATTTTGTCTCCTTTAGGCAATAAATGAAATAAAGAGGCAGAATAGCTAAAGACATAGTAGGAAGGAGTAATAGGGAAGTAGTAATAAATTGTCAGAGAGAAAATGGGTTGGGCTGGACTGGGAAAACGGAACAGAACAAATTCTTTATTTACCCCAATATAAGCAAAGAAGACGCAAAGCCAAATCTCGGCGGAGAGCGGACTCATAAAACTTAATACTCCGGGTTCTCGTTTCTCCGGCTTGTACACCATAATGCTAATGCCTAGGGACATGAATGGCTTGGAAAATTCTATCACACGCTCCCGCTCCGAACTGATCGTCAGGGCTGAAATACTAATATCGGCTTCCTACAAGAAAAAAAAACTCATTTTACAAAATTACATAATCATCTTATCGTTAGTTGCATTTTTAAAATTTTTTAAGTCATCCGGGTGAAATTATAGAGGAATCGGGAGAAAGTTCAGATAATAATAGGAGAGAACACGTGTTTCTACTAATCGTAAACTTATGTTTGATCCAACAGAGGAGGACAGGTCTCGATATCATACTATAATGAGAAAGATCCTCTGTGATATTATATTTATGAATGTATTGTACAGGCAGAGAAAGGCAGTGGGTTGTATAAATTGTATTGTGTTAAGTAGTCGTCGTTCTAAGTATGTACAAGAATACAGATCACAGATAAATGAGATGAGAGTGAAAAAGGAGTAGGAGCCAGTGGAGAGTGGATTTGTTTGCTCAACGACTTAAAACAAAGCTTACTCGTCGAACGAGCTCCCCGACCATTCCATCCCATCCTCCTGGGGCCTTTGGATTCTCAGTACCGTACGCACCATCCTTTACTACTTGAATCTCATCTGAAATGAAACACAATATCACATTAGTCCACATTCTCCCGTCTTGTCCCCAGTAAACTAGACCTAACTCTTTCTCCCATTCTACTTTCGCCATACACCATATTTCCTCTAGTGAACGCCAAAGGCATTTTCATATTAACTGACTCCGTCTAACATTTTAATTTTAAATTACACACGCATAATGAACAAGCGTCGACACAGGCTACTAATAATATACAAACTTTCCCCCTCGTTTTTTGCTTATCCACACATTCCTTAAATTTCTGAGAAATTTTCCCAGCTACCGCTATCTTTTCGTTAAAGACATAATACTTTAATGCCTTATTAGGAATACCCATTTACATGAATATTTATGGAACGCAGATCAACTTACTGCATGGTAGTAGTTGTTAATTGGGACACAATTTCTCATTTTAACCCCAAACACAACCTTTTTCAAAAAACTTTACTTCGATGCAATTTTTGACTGACCAATAGTCCAAAAAAGGTGAAACTCGTGAGAATTTTTATGGAAAATACGGTAATAAAATGTAATTCGGTCGGTTGTTGTAGAATGTAGTGGTGTGATGTTAGGTTGTAGTTTGGGTTAGCTGGTATCTTATTGTTAGTATCTGGGTTTGCATGCGATGGGTTAGTTTGATCTGGTTGCTCTGCTCTGGCCTTTCCTTCAATCCGCGAGTCATTTTCACTGCTGAGCACCCACCATTAAATCTAGTGAACTATAATGTATACACTCTCATCTTCTTTCTCCATTATCCTCGTTCAACATGCAATATGCGTTCTCTCCGCTCCCTAACACCATTCCCTTTCTCTAACTGATCTGTCTTTTTCTATTATTTTAGCGTCTTGAGTATCAATAGTAGATGCGAGGGAGTAGTTTAGGTTATAAATATAGAGTTCCATTTTACATTCCGAAGGCTTAAAATCTAGTTCAAGCACGCGTTTTCATCATCCTTGCTATCGAGCCACATGGAGGGATCATTAAAATTGTGAGATAATGTACTACCTTTTGTATTTCAGAGAAATCCCATGTATTTTAGTGATCCGCGTGCATTACGAAATGTTTATATTGAACTTTGTTGGAGAAAGACTCATTTTGAGAGAGTGGGAGATGAGAAATGCTAACAGGACTAACAAATCCGTAAGAAATGTAGACTGTGAATGCGTAGGAAAATCTAAGCAGGCTTGATTCTTCATTGTTCGTATTGTTTTACTTTAGAGTGCAATTAAATTGGTGAACAAAGTCTTTTAGTGTGTAATGAAAGTACTGGGATAGGTAAATACATACGCGAGTTGTAGTAAGTACGTAGTTTGAGTAATGGAAAATAGGAACTTACAAGTGATGCCTAATTTCTCGGCGATCTTGTCAGCAAGGTCTTTGCAGAATCCACTGTACCTGTCATTCCCGGTGAGTATTTCGCCATTCTCGGGGTTCTTTTTCATTATATAAGGCTCCTCCTGTAAATCCGAGTGAATGCAACAAAACAAAACAACCATAAGAGATTTTAATTAAAAACAGACAGAGTATGGAATGGACTATGCATTACAGAGTACTGCGACTACTTCTTACTCCAGCACTCTGGTTTGGTCTTGCTCTACTGGCGGCGTGAGCTAAATAAATAAACAAGACCACCGTAGGTACTTGTAGGGTCTACTTACTCTAGTTATGTACATTTACTACCAGCACAATGCACTAGGTCTTACCTCTTTCGTCTCTACTAAATAGTTCTTCGCAGTTTTCGAGAACCAGACTCATTTTGCTAACGAACGAACAAGTGACTTTCGCCTTCCTGCTGTGCTCTCTGACTTTGCTTTCTCTATTTACTAATAGAAAGTACGATACAAGGAGAACTAGCCATGTCAGCTTTATAGCCCTTGGCTTAGTGTGAAGAGTGCCCTAGCACGTGTACTCTTGTCCTTAGATCTGAATTGAACTGCTTCGAGAGTAACGGAGACTATGCTATGCACTCACTACTAAACCTCTTTCTTTGGTTCCTTTTGATTAACTAAAAGTTTAGAGAAACTTTCTTACAAGAATTGTGGTGACGATGTAGGTGCGGTTTTTCTGAATTGAGGAGAACGTTGGCGGACGAACGTACTTTGCAGGAATCGCCAGAAATCCTGTTCTGTCACTCCATTCACCAATCTAATTCAAAACCAAGTCCACATTTTAACCAAATCCACCAGTGCAATAGTGTTAAAGCTATACAGTATAATAATGTCAAAATTTAAATTAAGCACCCTCCTATCTACTATATTTCTACATGATATGTGCTCAGGAATTATACTAGAATAAATCTGTCACGTAGATGATGTGCATTATGAGGATGTGATATTTACAGAGTATCAATGAACGTTTGTCATGTCTTATATTTAGTTACGTGTAATGCATAGTAATTTCTAATTTGATTTGGGCTTGGATAGAAAGTACCTAATCATTTTTGATAAGATGGGAAAACATGTAGAAAGTAGAGGATACACAAAATCTAAACTTATAAGTATCAACTTAGGTACTGGCTCTATGCTATGTGAGTTATTGTTGGCTACTGCTGACTATACTTATGGAACGAGGAATCATAAAGTAAAGGAATACGTAAGTCACTCTGAACCGACTCATAATGTACAACTAAATGCTCCTTTTCCATCTTCTTCCCCGTTTCATACTTTTTCTATGGATATCCTGCGGAGAGAGGAATGTGGTTGTTTAGATGCATACATTACGACAGCATGACACTGTCGTTTTCATATATTAAGTAATAATATAATCATAATGCACTGTGTATCTATGAGGTATAGGTACCTCAATATAAAATCCATGAACTAGTAGAAACAGTCATCTGATCATGAGCCTGCGTCGTTAGCTTTCCTTCCTGAATACTAATCTTATTTAATAACAGAGTTCATCTTACTCAAAAATAGATCTGTTTTATGGTAGACACATGTACCCAATGCGACGTGATCAACACTGTGTTATTGTAAAGAACATTTTTAGTCACGAAAAATAAGTCTTATTCATTCACTTATTTTTGCATTGAATGACAATATTAATACAAAGGAAATGTAGTTGGGTATGAGTTATTTGTGTAAGGGATTATTATGTGTTAGCTTTCACAATTCAGTTTGATTTATATAACTGAGTACAGCCAAGAATAAAAATTCTCAATCAAATCCCTGCCACTTTCACTCTAATGTAGTTGGCAAATCTTGTCATGTCCCATTTAAATTTACTCAGAGTAGACAAGGTTAATTATGGGCACAGACAAGCAAGGTATAATAGTACCGCATAGATATAACCTCTAAATAACTCTGGGTTGTAATTACCGTCACCAGTCTCCACCCAAGTAATAATAAAGCAAAGAGCTCAGTTGACATTCATTAGACGTGACGGTAGTTGTCGGATGTTAGAAATGATGGGGAGCTGGAAGTAATGCACAGGCATAAAAATTAGTGGGGACTTTTAGAAGATTCAGACATCCTGAGACTGAATATTGAATAAGGTCCAACAAAGAAGGGTGTATAGGTACGTTGAATGTGTTTAAGTAGGTTGGTACTAAAAGAAATGGGGCATAACTAGGCGAATATTTAAAGGGTGAAGAAAACTGGTTGGAGGTAGTCATTGTAGTAGGTCTAGTCATAAAGAAAATGCTATTTGAAATATAAAGGAGAACAATTGTGTGAAAGAGAATATTTAAATAGAAGTGAAATATTCATAAAGAAAATATTGTTATGATGCGACGAGTAGGAAGTGAAAGTCAAAAGGAGAAAGGAACTTCGGGTTGATTTAGTTACTGTGTCAATGGATATACAGTCAAGTTAATATTATGTACATACATTATTACATACTTACTAACCTACAGAGAGTGTGTATTTGACTCTAGATGTGTGAGTGAAGATTAGTTATATATACGGAGGAAGGAAAGAGAAAACTGGAGCAGAAAAGAGAAAGTGAGTGAGTGAAAGTGAAGAAAGTAAGGGAGCTGGACGGCATTTCGTATCTACCAACGTATCTACCTATACAAATGTAATTGAATGTGCAATTTGTGTATACTGTGTAGCAGTAAAGGGTTAAAGCAACAAAGAAAAATGAGTAAGATAAAACTTGAAAATAAAGCAGAGTGAAAGGAGCTGAGGCTGGCGTCTATAAAAAGCAAAGCAAAACCAAGTCATGATACTTAGTTGCTAACAATACACACTCCGTAGAACTAGAGAATACATAGCTACCAGATGGATGGATGACATGATAGGATATGATCCGAAATGATATTATGTGTCGAGTCTACACTAACAATAAGTCACAGACACAACAGAGCACAATGCAATGGAGAAAGAAAGAGCAAAGCCATAGTATCACCTTCGTATAATAAAATATAATACGTAATACTCTGACTGATGTAATGTGATGTGATGCGGGTGAGTATCTTTACTTTCCTCCTGTCTCTTTCTTTCGACTCTAATTCTCCTCCTATCCACAACGTTTTATTTTATACTAGTACTCCCTACCTACTTCACTTACTACTACTACTATACATACAGAGAAGATGAAAATCAATAGAGATATATCTACTATATGCCAGTTTTATTTCGTTAGAGTTCACCCTATACATACCAATGCCTAAGTATACATTGTGTTGTGTAATATAGTATGTGAACGAGTGACTGCTAAGTATAATGGGTTCCATTCTACTATGATGCTGTCGGGATGGAATAGGATCAAGAGAAAGAGAGTAATTCCGTAACGAAAGTGCATGCAGTTTTGGCTAGCCGAGACTATAGTCATCATCAAGATGATGACGATGAGGAGATGATGATGGGATAGGAGCGAAGAGAAGATATTTTCAGATTCAGGCACACAACAGGATGTGATGTAATGAGATAGCACATGATACAAATACAACAAACCCGACTTCCATACTAAAACGGAACCTGGGCCGTAACATAATATCTTTTCCATTTCAGCCAAGCCAACCCATCCGCATCTAACTTATCTAACACTACCCTTCGTACTCTGATAACATACTTTCTCCCCATTCTATTATAGTATTCTCAGTGTATACCCAGTCTACTTCCCTTCCTACTACCTATATACTAAGTGAATAATACTTAATGTGTTATTTTAACTTCAGCACTACAATTTCTTCCCAACTTGATTCCATGTTTTATGTATCTACAGTAAAAGCCGTTTCTACACCATAATAAATAACACACTCTATCATTAGTATTTTCTCTCACACAACTAAACCAGTTCTCAACTAAGTAAATAAAACAGATGTATTATATTTCCATTCAAAGCCAATACAAATAATCTCAATTCTTACCACTATTCTGTTAATGGTTATACATTCAGGTAAAATGACGCTGTAGTGTAAGCACAACTCAACTATTTATCCCAAAAAAGAGCAAATTACATAATAAATAATAATAATAACACTATCATTAGTATTCTCTCTCATACAACTAAACCAGTTCTCAACTAAGTAAATAAAACAGATGTATTATACTTTCATTCAAAGCCAATACAAATAATTCGTATCACTATACTAACATTGGGTTTACATTCAGGTGAGACGTTAAAAAACTGTGCGTAATTCAACTATTTACCCAGAAAGATCAAATTACATAAGTACTATATACATACCTATCTAAACATAAGCGGTAAGCAATATAGAGTATGTATAAATAGCTATCAGGTCATTTATTAGAAGAATATGGAAATAAATGATGAAATACGACACTGTGGAAGGATGTTATGAAGAAAGGAAGGGAATGTATGTATGTAGTTTGGCTCTGTCATTGTTATGTAGTTAGGACGAAAACAGATTTTTATACTATCCAGTCTGCAGTGTGTAATATATCTGTCCGTAAAAGAATGTCATGTCATAAGGGTATATACCAGTAAATAAATGACAGATTTGTAAGAATGAAAAAGTAGGTTTCTATGCTTTTCTTGACTACAAGAGTTTGAGTCGAGTATACGTAATAAGATGTGTGGTGGGATGTAATGTAATATTTGTGCCTATCCGCAGAGCGTAATATAAGTACGTAAAGTGAGTATTAGGCGGTTTGTTGTCGTTGGTGGGAGAGCGGAGGAAAGGTAGACAAGGCGGGTAGTTGTCATCACTCCATTGAGTCTGTGAGCCACAGTCTCATGACAAATTACCCAATAAATTCTCATCCACTTTGGCTTCTTTATTATGCTTTTACTGTGAGCTCATGAAACCATCACATGCACATCAGACAAAACACGAACAAACTGCCAAGCAATTCCATGCCATACCCTATACCTATTTACTACTTGGCTATGGATATACAATTGTTAGGAAACTAAATCCATAGCTATACTAATATAACGCAAAGCTGTTTCTTACTCTGGCCTAGATATCACCAGAGATCCGACATTGCTCGTAATAGTATCACAGAAAACATCTATTTACTATGTAGCAGCATTTGTGTTGGAAGTAATGGCTATTTACAGAATCAGAGCATACGCATTTAGATATTTTCTATAGTGAAAGGGAGGAGATGTACAACTTTGTACAGTTGAGTTGAATTTAGTGTATGATTAGCTAAAACTAGGTGGCTACCTATAAACAAACTGAGATACATATAGGTATATAATAGTAGTGGTGACATAATAGCGGTAAAGATCTAGTTAAACTGGTTGAACAGGACAAGGACGTGATGACATTTCCAAAATATACGTGCCGCCTGCGTAAAGCTCTATGAGAAATGTTCGTTTCATGTTCTCTTCATATTTTCTCTTTAACGAATGAAAATCTGTAACCTCAAAGTAGAAAGGGATCATAAATTACCGTAGGTAAGTCTTATGATCTCAAATGTTACTAAGAGTTGCTAAAGACTACAGACAATGCACATACAATACTTCATCAAATCACAGGGAGCCAGATACACATAAAACTCACTCAGTTTCACATCATCGCAGGAACGGAACTTGATTAATTTCATAGGCTTTAGCATTGCACTCTAATTTTATCTTCCTATTCTGCTCTAGTACTTACCATCTATTAATTATTGTGTTTCGCTACCAACTACTACCTACCTTATACAAAAGGGTTACAAAGTTACGAGGAACTGATTGCTAATCTGCCTATTTGCCTGTTAACTATAATAAGCGAGCTAATTTAATGCAATCTACTGTAACATGATCAAAGAGACATTGCGGTGGTGACACATATTCCTCTTTCCTCTAAACACAGTGGCAGATAACAGAATGTAATTACACATTCTCCAGAATTTACTCGCCAGATAATATTCATCTCCTCCTTTTACCTCCGTAATTATCTTCCTAATCCTGACAGTGGTCTTCTAGCCACTGTGCAAGTAGGGAGAATTATATATTATCAGCTCTTTCAATTATTCACTATTATAGTCAGCATAATCTAAATCAATTTACCTTCACTTTAGAGCTATGTACCGTCATTTCCATTACATCCAGCGTGAAATTGTGTCGCCGCCCGTCTTCTGTGAATCGGATGTCTCCCGTCAATCCTTCAATCTCCACCTTTATCAAATAAACAGAAACGTTATAATTCTTCTTCCTCTCGCTAATTCTAGGTAGTACAATACAATTACATCCATTCTGTCTAATTATAACAATTGAGTTCCACGAAATAACATTTTTTCCTTGGATAAGGAACATCAGTTTCACCGGAAATTCCGGCCGACTCCGGTAATTAAATACAGACTTCTATAGAAAATTCTATCACGTTTAGAGGTACTTTTCCTATGGCTAATTCCTTTTCACTGGCCAAGATCAATACAAACAAATACACATACAGTTTCATAAACAAAGGCCTACAGTGCCAACACTTCTTCATCGCTAGAGAAGAAAATAAAATCATGGCACTTGTAAGTGAGTTGAGCATACAGATTATATTATTTATACTAAAAATCCCAATATTCTTAAAACTTTGAGCAATCATCTCTATTTCTGTACAAAATTTCCATTCTGTATAGTAGGAAGAAGTTACACTATGTGTTAGCGTTCATTTGCAAAGGAAAACCATATAACAAATACGCATCGTTGTGAAATCCCTAGCCGCATAGACCAATTACTTCTGCATAGTGGGAAAGTCGTAAGTGCAGATATAGAATAGATGTAAATGGGCTTTAGATGTAAATCAGTAATAGTTGGATATAGTAGCAGAAGTTTTTCCTTAGGAAATCCAATTGCATAAGAGGGGATATGGGAAAGGGTAAGGAAACGGGAGGGGAAAGTTGCTTAAACACATACACACAATCGGCAAAGTAGGCTTTCTCTAAGCAATCAACAAGTTGAGTTCACTCCTCCTCTTCTTTTCTTACTTTCTCTATCTATCTTTGCATTCTGCTCACTATTCTAAACATAAAGTACGCACAGAGTTTTTAGGTGTTCAGCAGTACTACTTGACTATGTATCCAACATTGCTCGGATGGATTTGACGATAATATGTGCGAGAGTATCTTTTAGCATAATGCCTTCGTAGTACGTACATATTTCATGTTCCAGTGTAGTTCTCGCAGAATACAATTCGCAGATTAGTCATCATTACCATCATCACTGAAAGAGTCACGAGCAACTTGAACTTGGAAGTCGTGCTAAGACCACTTTCTCACACTTTACCATTCCACTTGTAAATTTCTCAAGAACCGTCTTCTTCCCTTTCTTTCTCTTCCAATCCTTAATTAATGAATTTCTTTTCCAAGTCATTCCACCTTAGAAGTTACTCCTCTATCATACTTAACTGCTTATTGTATAACTATCTGATGCTGAATTACGTGCTTTACGTTTACTTCATTCTCTCCCACTTTTAGCTTAATTTGGCCTCTGACTACTAATACGAGAATTATTACCAAGTCCGTTACTCCCATCTGTGCGTGCTGTAAACGTGCCTTATATCACGAGCGTCACGTTCCTTAATATTGAATTTACACCCACAGCGTCTTCTTTTCAACAATACTAATGCAATTCTACTTTCATAAAAACTCACGAATCGGAAACTTGAAATTGCTTTCCTAAAGTAAATATAATATTATTATTATCCTGATATAATATCCTTTTCACATTATTATGATTTTCGTCAAACATTTACTTTTTTTCTAACTTTCTTCTTCAGGTCGTGAACTCAATTTTCATTGGTGTATCCTTAATTTAAACATATCAACCAGTAATCATTTCTGTTTGTATAAATGTTATTTTCCATGGCTTTAAATCTCTACTATACTGTATTACAGCAATTTTACAATGAAGAAAAAAGTACCATAGGAATCCATAGGAATCCACACAGTAACTTTACATGTGGCAAATAAAAATCAGATAACTAAGAGTTCCTGAAGTGAAAAAATTGAGTATGCTCGACTTCATCAGGAACACAATATGATTATGATAAAACTTGATGCTGAATATTTGGGCCCAACACGTGCATATCTACACGTGCACTTACTTGCGCTACTTGAAATGAAATTAAGTGAAGATGATTTTGCTGGGAGGGTATAAATATGAAAAAAATATTTTGGTAGAATAGATCGGACGCATTTTATTGGCTTGGAACACGAATCCCTAAAAAAGCATTTCATTGAAAGTTGTATATATGTGTCTCTAAAGTGATAAACGAATTTCTTTTACATTACATCGCGAGTTACTGAAGTAGAAAAGGGAAAACAGCCGATGGCAATGAGATTTAGAATTCCGCCATTGCGTTACTTACGTGCGTAAGTAGAGGCACGACTTGGCATGACCGCATGACTTGCACCATACTAGAACTAGTTACTTACTTCATACACATAGAGTGAAAGTTTGTAAACACATCTTCTGGTACGCCAACCACAACATTCAAATTCTACTCTGGTAGTTTAGCAGGCGTGGACACATGCAAACTCTGCTTCGTTTGATATTGTAGCTTTCTACACACTGAGGAAGATTACGCATACAAACTACAATAGAACCGCTGTGATCAACTAGATTGTACAAAATCAATATTTAGAGTAGAAAATTGATATAAGCCACCGCCCCCACACCGTTGATCATTGTGAATTGCATTTATTATTTGTACTTGATACACAAATGGTAGATATATTTCGTAGATCGTATGACTAAATCTTCGTTAAATGATATAGGATCTTCATTTGCGCAAAAAGCTATAATTGTGTAGTGTATATGGTACTAGTATATCATTGTATGCAAATGTCGAGGATATAAAATGGAGATGTATGTATGGGAGGCAGAAAATGCAAGCTTTGAATACGCATTGTGTGGAGTACAAGAATAGACTCAAGTCACCGAGACAGAAAAGACATGGTTTGGCTTTCGTAGGGCTGATGTGAAGCCAATGGGAAGCCATTTAAAGGGAACGGAGACAAGTCTAGCAAAAATGAGATGAGAAAGCCTTGATAAGGATATCCGTTCTCTCTGGCCTGAGTTTTCTGCAAGAAGAACTTCCAGTGAAACCGAAAAAACTCATTTTTGGTCCTGTATCTCTGGCTTAGTTACATCCAACAATTTTAGTGCATTAGATAGATACACACACACGAGTATATTAGAGTGTGCTACCTAAACATGGATGCATCTTATACTCAGGCTGAACACAATTTCAGTGCAATAGCCTATGTAATAGTATGTCCTCTGTCTTCAGTTTCTTAACTACCCTTGCTTTTTCCTTTTAACTCCCCCTATAGTGAATAGGAAACCAACTAACATTAGGAGAATTGCGACACCAAATAGAGAACGACATAGTCTTACAAGATATAACTTCTCATTCTTTCCACACTCACTTGAATTTCTCTAGAGAAAGCAAAAAGAAATTATTGCTTACATCTAATGTTTTATCTCCACTAGCGAGCTTCCCCACTGACTTCCTCTAACATTTTCCCTACACTTATTGCATTACTTTCCTGGATACGTAAGTAAATGCCAACCCATCCACTCCTATCCTTCACTGCTTTATCTGTAATTGTAATTTTCCATTTAAGCACAAATAGTGTTTCGTTTTTTCCACTTCGTTCCTACTTGTGAATTAATTAAGTCTTATTAGATTTCTTGGTTGAAAACATTAGTCGTTATCCTCTGAGGGTGAAACCCTCTTCTGTTACAACGTTATGGACGGAAATATTATTAAATGCATCTCGGAGAGTCATAAATAGAAAATGTCTCCAGGTTATTAGTGTGTAACATTGCATTTTGTCACAGAAGAGCGCAAGCTAATGAAAGCTGACTAGAACGTGTTACTGTGGCCTGGGAATACTATCTTTCGCTTCTCTTACCCTAAACAAACATGTCCAGCAGCCGGCAGAAGCCAGAGGGCATACCAAATCCTATCTACTTATGCGAATATACAGGGTGCTGTAATAAAATTCTCCACAAATGGAGAAAATATTTCAAAAATCTGCTCAATTTCCAAATGTCAGTTTGTTTTCTAGCAAAAAATAGTTTCTTTTTAAGGTTTCGGAAATCCTCATTGAGTTCTAGTTATCTGCGCTATTTGAGACTTATACAAAGTAGCAGAACAAGATATTTTCTGTTTTTGTTGCACATTGAAACCTAACCATATTAAGTCGGAAATTTAATAGAGTGGCTAAGCTACAGATACCAATTGGATTGAATCTGCTTTTTCTATATACATACTTATTGCTTGCTATAAAATATAGTATTTAGGAATTGCAAAGCATAATCATACCAAAGCTACCCCTCCAGTCTCTTTTTCTACTCACATCATCATCTTTAGCAATGCGTGTAAAGCCATATCTTGTGTGTTGTTGTTTGTGTATCCTCACCCTCTGTATTGACGCATAAAAGAGGATAGGAAAGTTCAATTTGTTTTATGCGTCTTTAGCCGAAAATGAAGTCGCACTTACTACTACGGTTGGGTTGTGGATTAGATGGAGTAGTATCACGTGTAAACTCTATTGTCCCTTACGAACAATATTCCACTAACTAGGTATGTATTAACTTTAAGAACTATGGCACTCTTGGAGAATACTCTCTGTAATATCTCTCGGCTAACTAACTAGCACTAAGAGTCCCTATAGAACCTTGTATCTCTATTTCATCCTTACAGTGGTAGTAGCTTTAGTGTTTATGTGCCAGGTCTGTGTATGTTTTCCTTTACTTTACGATACATTTCCCTCAGTAGCTTACTTAGATAGGTTAACTTCCTTTTTTGCTTGCTTTGCTGCAAAGGTGATCTGTCTTCCCTTCTTTCACTACACAGAGTTCAATTTCACATAGAACTACTACAGCATCTCAGCATCTTTCACGGCTCCGTTAATATTGGAAAACTGGCTCCAGTCTCAAGTAGGAAAACATCCAAGGAAGATTTTAACTTTACCACTGGATTCTTTATTGTCCCCTCATATCATACGATGTCTCCATTTCACATAGCTTTATGTGCCTAATATTTTCTACTGGTTGGTCTGGGCAATAGAAGCCAGCCAATTACCTCATAGATACTGTCTCAC
Source organism: Tomocerus qinae (assembly GCA_020055645.1). Lineage (NCBI taxonomy): Eukaryota > Metazoa > Arthropoda > Collembola > Entomobryomorpha > Tomoceridae > Tomocerus > Tomocerus qinae. The sequence continues at coordinate 13,234,918 of CM034547.1, read as the reverse complement.
ACTAGCCGCAATCAACAGTAACATCTAACATCTATTTTATATACTATTGAAATCAAAACGCTAAAAATAAATATATGGAGACTGAATTAACAAAAGTTTGACCACTTCAATAATAATTCAATGGTTCATTTGGCTAGCGGTTATAGCCTTTTGGTGGAGTCACACTGCTTTGATTGGCTTCTAATTTTGTTCTATAGCAATACTCATATGAATACAACATTTTTCAACATGATTCGTCTATAGCTGTATGAACTTTTGTTTAGGCTTAAGATTCCCGGTTACCAAGTCACGTGACTTGAACTCGACTATCAAAATAGCTCTAAACTTTTTTTTGGAAACTTGTAACTCCTCCGAGAATACTGCTCGTAGAAAGACAAGTTTGGACTCTAAAATTCCAGAAAAGGTTGTGTTAACCAAGTACGTTGGAATATTCAACATTTTTACTTCCGATTTTGAGATATTAATGTTTTTGTGGAAAAAGAGGCAATATCTCGCAACCATAGGTAAAATTTTAAAATTTTCCAACGTACTTGGTTAAAACAACCTTTTCTGGAATTTTAGAGTCCAATCTTGTCTTTCTACGAGCAGTATTCTAGGAGGAGTTACAAGTTTTCCAAAAAAGTATTTTTCAGTATTGTCATAGAGTAAATTTCTATGCCTCTATGTACTTTTAAAACGTAGCCATAGATACTTCCCCGTAACCTTTACTTGACCTTTTTTAATGAATTTCCCCGTATTTTTAAAATACCTGAACCTTGCTTTTGAGATGTTATGAGGGTAGTAATTGGTTTATAGCTTTTGTTGAGTGCTAGCATGTTTATAAAAAAGTTGAATAATTCAACTAGATTGTAGATTAAAGTGTCTAAATAAATATAAACTTATCAGGGTCTTTCATAGTTTGGATTAAAGTGAATGCAATAAAGAAGTTTTAACTTGTAGTAGTGAGTCAAGTGAAAGTTAACTAAAAGTCAGTGAACAGAGTAACATGAAATTGATGTATGAATGTATCTGTAGTTGTATTCTCTGACTGACTACGCCTTTGCATTTTTTGGCAAAAACTCTCGGAGGAGTTTCAAGGAAAGTAAGCTAACAGCAGTGGCTGAGTGAGTACGTTGTATGTAAGTAAGTAGCAGGTATACAAGTCTAAGAATACGAAGTAGGTAGGTTTGTTGAGCCAGGTCTGGATTTCAAAGGCTGGCTGACTTCTTTCTGTCTGGTCTACTCTGGAATTTGTGTTCTTCCTCCGCTAGACGCTTATCTTTTTATGCAGTTTACACACAAAGTGTTTGCAATGGAAGAAGAAAAAGGGAGCCAAGAGAGAAAAGGAAAAGTGTGACTGACTGACTGCCTTCCTGGTTAGTTTAGTTTGTTAGAGGCGAGTAAGAGAAGGTTTATAGCTGATTTTGCCAGAGATGAAAAAGGAAAGACTCCTGGGAACCAGAAATAGTCGAGTCTAAAGGCAAAGCCATGCCAAAGCCAGAACCAACCCGAGTTGGACTCACTCAGTATCTATCTCTTCCTCTCGATCAATAGTCGACAGTCGTAGTAATTGCTTGCATCCCAACATGATTAACTTGCTCCTACCGAGAGAAAATGTGAGGAAACATCACTCTCACCACACCACCAATAACATTGCAACTGTCTTTCCATGTCCGTCCACTCCACTCCACACTCTCTTATTAATATAGCCTAACTCTACTTACTTACAGATACTACCCTTTCAACTTTACTCTCCAACCCACCAGAAGCACATCCGTTTAATTCCAATCCCACCAAATGTAATAAGTACAATCTACGCTTTTTTGTCTCCTAAAAATTATTCTCAAACGTGTATTTTTCACCCGTTTTCAATGGTTCTTAAAATTAAAATTTTGTTCCTAAAATTCCGATTTTGGCATACCACCAGGTCATTTCAGATTAATGCTCAAAATCGTACAATTGGTATTACCTACTACTACAGGTGTGTCATCGATTTTTTGCGTGTAAAAGATTTACCTCATAAACTAAATTTTTACTATCAAACTAGCATAAAAAACTGCTGGTATAGTAATTTTGTTTTTGTAGGTTAGATAGAACTAAATAGAATGAAAAAGGTGATCATTTAAAGTATTTGATAAATAGTTGGCATTGTTTTGTAAGCAGTGGTAATATAAAATGCAAAACTTTTTGGTAAGCAGGGAGTGATATAGTTTGAAAATAAATATATCGTGAGCAGATTGAGCTTTGATGGGATACAGTGGTTAGTTAACCTTTAGTAACCCCAGGTGTATTTAGGCTTATGGGTTTTGGATTTAATGCAGTTCGTTGACAATGACTAATGTAATGAGGAATTGGATAAAATAATGCATCTGGTAAGGCAAATGGAAAAGGAGAATTTGTTTCGGCAGTTACATTAGAGTGAGTCTCAATATGTTCAGGTAGTGAAAGTCAGAGTGAAAGCTACTTAAGGAGAAAGCGAAACTTGGGCTTAATTTCAATTTCAATCGTATCTGTTCTGTCTGTTGTGCTTTATAAAATAAGTTTCATGTTACTTTGAGAGTGGTAGCGAGGGAACGAGAGAGTAAATGCAGTGAGAGTATCAAATGTTAGCATCCTAAATACAAAAGACGTGGCGAGATGCATAAGTTGCATACACAGTGCTAGTTAACTCCCTCAGATCAAATTCTCTCTTCTCCATTTTATGCTAATGCAGTTTTTGGCTGAAGGGTTTGGTTTGGCATGGCATGGCTTAACTCCTTACTCCATGTTCTCTTCTACTCCAACACTCTCTCTTTAATGCTCTTCTATAAATTTAGTCGAGAGCTTGCAATAACAACTTGACAATATCATACAACACAGCCCGCTACCATCCACCGCTCGTCCACATCCTCATTTCAACCAATCTTCTCTAAATAAACAAAATAATTAGAACAAATGGAGAAAAGGACATTAAATTTGCATATTAAGCAGAGTATCAAAAATTTAGCTATTTCCAGCCTTTCATGTTATAGCTTATGAACCATGTTTCTCAAAAATATAGGTATACACTAATGCAAAAGAAACAATGCAATTGTGTTTGTGATATTATAAGTATACATTAGAAACCCTTAGTAAATATTAAATCTACGAGAGCGACATGAAAATGCTTTCAAAATGAGCAGCCGGTGTACCTGAAAAAAATGAACTAAGTAATTCTTGTATACATATATATTTGTATTCTTGCATATGAGAAGTGAAATGTGCAATAATACTGGAGTAGATTTCAAGTACTACTATATGTGTTTACCATACTATTATATAGTATATAATACAAACCAGTAGTTAAACTTAACTAAGAAAGTATCAAGAGAAAGTAAGATGCTGAATTCCCAAATAGACCTTATAATATGATGTGACATTGGGCTAAGTACAATAACAGGAGAAATAGTGAGTACAAGGTAGAAGCCCAGCCATTTGCTAGAGAACCAAGTTGTTAGCTACTTATTAGTTATAGTTAGTAATGGTTTGTTTAGACTTCAACTGACAACCTAGAACCGTGCGAGTTAACTCAACTTGAAAAAGGAAAGTAGAGAAAGCTCATTTACTTCTGACTTTGTCTCATCTTGAATCTCGAGTCTACTCAACTCTCATCTCTTCCTCATCATTACTAAGTAGTTTCTCTTCCACGCAGACATTCACACTATCACTATGATGATGAGCAAAGCTTGAAAATGAGTTTGGCCTAACGAAACCCTTGTGAATTGGATAAGAGGTGCAATGCTACCGAAGAGTAATGCCCCTGCATTAGCTCAGATAACCTTTCCTAATATTATTGTGTACCTATATCTTCATATAGTGCACTAAGTATATCCCACTTACAGGGGACTCTACGGAGGACAATCATTACTACAGTCCTAAGCCATACCAATGTCATCCACGGATAAGCCTTCCACTTCGCTACATTTACATGAATTACATTTTGTACTTAAAATATGTGAAAATCTTGGGCATAACTTCAAATTCGACTTGTACTATGATATTAGGAGATTTGTCTGGCATGCATGCAAGTAATATTACATTAAGTAGCCCATATTTTACATATGTACAAGTTAGCTCTAGTAAACAACCGTAGAATATTCTAAGTTTAAGTCAGACAGAAAGCTGTCTACAAATAGTAATAATGGGATTTAAACAATGGAATAGGCCTACAGAACGTATACGTACTTGTGTAAACAATAATAACAGATTTGCATGCTTATTCTTTGCATGTAGTAACTTTTAAGCGTGAATAGGAGACAAGATATTGAAAATGATGAAAATTTTTGAGTTGAGCTATATGAGAAAATGTCTGTAAACAAATGAGAGTATTACGAATACTATGAATTCATGAGCGATCTTGCAAGTTGGCCAAAATATGTAAAGTATGTACCTTAGTAATATTTATGCATAAGAATGTCTTACTTAGTATAAGGCACGTAGATTAACTTAAGGTACTATTAACTCATGCCAAAGCAGAGTAAAGACAAGGGAAATCATGTCTGCAGCGAAATGAGGGAAAGTCTGTCTATTCAAACGGGCTTTGTTTAGCTAGATCATCATACTAATATCATAACATATCATATCGTTATGTATATTCCTTATATAGAAAGATCAGGAGATGATTAGTCTTGCCCTGGTTGGTGTAGCACTAAAAGACATAGTTCCCGTTCTGAACATTAGAGTCTCATAGGTATGCAGGATTAAATCAGCGCTGTCCTTTGTTTTATTAGTAGTACTCGAGTCAAGTGTATTGTGTATACGTGATTGCCTGTTTCCCTGCTCCTGCACAATATAAACAAAGCAAAATAGTCAAATGAACAGAACTTGTATTCTTACTACATCCATATCTAAACACATCATACACAAAATAAGCACCCGGAGTACTTATAGTTTTCTTTTCCTAGACGGAGGAGTAGTTGGAGGAAGAATGAGTTTAGTATTTTATGTGTTGTGTAGTGCTGCATGTGAGTCATCTCTGCCCAAAGATTGCTCCCACTTGGCATGGCCTGCCTCAGTCCATTTGACCCCGTTACATATTTATCATTTATACGACCATGCTTTACAGTAATATGTCCAGTCTGCGAGTTATACATATTCTTACATATAATACACACTTTCACTCCCTCCTTTCTCTTCAATTTAACTGCTACAATCTACACGATAGTACCATTCAGAGTCCTGTCCCTATACGTACACTTGTTCACTTGCTTCTCATTTTGCCTAACGGCAATAGAACAACATCTGAATCCTTCTTTATTTGCCTAGTGAAGATGGTGCAACGAGACGTGGTGAGAGAGAAAGCAAACCCAACCACTTTTTAAACTTTGCACTTTGTTCCTGCTTTGCAATCTACGCTCGTAACGAATATAACTGGAGAAGTGGAGTAGCACAATTCTTCTTTTATACAGGGAGATCTTTTATTTCACCACTCATGATCTCCCACTCTCTCTACACACTCCTACACTGTATAGCATCACCAAACCCAGAGTGGCGTGTGGAGGAACACCAAAACAAATCACCATTCTCCTCTTACTTTCTCCAGTGTAATCTACTACTTTCTACAACACTAAAAACTACCAACCATCTATTTGCCTATATACCTACATAAACATAATATATGTAATAGATATATAAATATAAACTAGCTTTATTTATACAAGGATATATTATAAGGCCCCATGCATTAAAAGTTTAACCGTCTCACTGAAAAATGCGATAACTACCGAACTGTATTAAAGCAGCAATCTTGCTTGCTTAATGCTTAGGAATAACAGCACATGGCACATAGGTAGCTTTCTAAGCAAACCTCATTATAATAAGCTGCATAGACACAAGGTAAGTACTGCTTCCGGTACTCACATACTTCACGTTCTTGCTACAAAGTTACTCACGCAGTGTCATTAGCTTTTTAGGGATTTCAGCTAATTTTTTGTGAAAATGAGTCACGATTTTCAGGGAAGCTTTTCATTTTATGTAAAGGAACATTCGTTGAAATTTTCATGAATAGTAATTCTTAAATTGATTTAATTTGTTGAAATAGCATTATCAGATGTCTTGTAAAATATAATAGGTTTTATATTTCTCATTGCTGAATAATGCATTGCTTATAACAACACGGGTGACATAGATCCACCTTTTTAAGTTTATTTTCGTAGCAGGCACAACTCATAATAAATTGATCATCTCAATTCATCAGAGCATTGAGACTCGGAAACAGCCAGTCTAGGCTGGGAAGATGATGAGTTTATACTATGCATACATAGTCCGTCAGAAATGAGCTATTTGTATGTACTCATTTTCATTGCATGTTTTCATTAAATCTGTCATGCTGGTTGGTGAATCGAACGTCTTTGTAGTGAATGAAGAGAAACTCAGCAGTAAAGTATTTACTGCGTAGATTTTATATACACAGATATATTTCTCCCTACAAACTCATTAAAAGTTGAATTTGATTTGATTCTATGTATGAAGCCCGAATTGAAGCTTCATAAATGCATGTACAAAGTTTAATTTTTCCTTTGCAATGTAAGTTTTTTAATTGTCGAAAAACTTTTTTGCTCCAACATAATACTTTTTCTATGTTTGACATTCTATTTAGGATATAAACATATAATGAAAGTAATTTTAAACTTTCTCCTCACTTTTATCATCATGGTTTACAAATTTAATACTTTTGCATACATGTACTATTAACTACATAAAGATCATTTTCTTTACCGTCTACATTCTAAGAAGTTTCTTATTAATGTTGTGATCTTAAATTACAATCTCTGTGTACTCTTCCGACTTCAACAATATATTTATTTAAACAAAAGCAAAACAAGTAAACAAAATCTAGACCCGTAGATCTATTCACATGCAATTTTCTTCTACGTAAATAGTAAACTCTCGTTATGGTACTTGATGAAGTCCTGATACTAAAAGGTATCGCAGAGACGTGACTGAATGTATACACTCTTTTCATCTTGCATAATAAGAAAATGCAAATTATCAAGCTAAGCTACTTTTGAAAATAATTCATAGTGCAGTAGAATGAGCCTTCAAATTAGCTTTGCTATTTTGAAATTTTCCCATTTGCTTACATAAGATCTGTTTTTCGTTCAGGCAAAGGACTAATCCACAAAGTATAAACAGTGAAAGTTGATGTAAGTCATTTTAGTAGAGGGAAGGAGGAAGAAATCAAGAGAAAGTTGCCCTTAACACTTAAGTAGCTAAGCACTAAGCTGATACATACATAGAGATTTTAGTGAGACAATGAAAGCAACAGAGATACTTAAACATGAAAGAAGGTAAGCTACACAAAGAAAAAGATGATTTAAGCCGAAACTATACTTACATCGGTAAACTACCCTTCTGCTTTCCATTGCCAACAAACCGAATCTAAATAGATCTATTGTAACTTTCAAGAGAGCTTAAAACCTCCCCCTTAAAACTGACAAGGTAATGTATCTAAAAATATACAGTCAAATGTTCAAGGTAGATAGATTCAATCTATATAACAACCATGATGTGTCTCTTTGAGTCGTGGCAGCAGTCGTCGTAAGTATAATTCATCTTAAGAATACATAATAGCTCTTCTTTTAATTTGTGCTTAGACTTGAAGGTTGAGTAAGGCATAAGTTTATTTTAGAGTGTGTTATGGTAGTTGATGTGATGTGCTGTGGTTCGACTAATCCCTAATCGAGAAAAACTTTGTCAGAACTAAAAAAGAGCAAATATGGCAATTGGGGAAAGCTGACAAGTCTCCGTATATCATCATAATCACCGTTAATGTAGAAAGAGAAAGAGTTCATAAAGGATAAAGGAGTCGACAAACTTTTCCCCTCTTTCTCTTCTGCCTCTCCTCGTCTATTACTCATGTATGTATGTATTTAGTCCCTTTCTATTGCTTCATGCTACATTACGATTTACTTTATGAATGTAAGTATATAGATGAGGACAAGTTGCTGCGTTTTGGTTTGCCTTTCACTCACACAACCATCAGAACACAACCGGCAGAAGTATAAACACTCAAAACTTTCCCTTCCCACTCTACTAGGAACATGAGTGAAAAATCTCATCTGTAAACCCAATTAGTTTTACCACAGAGGATGGAAAACCTTTTATGCCATTGTACATGGTTTGCTAGACCTTTTAAGATAATTGTAAATGCAAGAGTCAGCTTGATGCTTCTATGCATATGGCAATGACATCCTTGCCTATGCACGTACAGATATGGATTATATAGGTAAGGGAATTATAGTCTCAGCATATAATCTTCCTAAGTTCCCCATAGAAGGCACTTCATTAAATGCATTTATTCTTCATAGTAGTCCATATGTGAATATGATGTCCATGTCTCGTATTATACGCACGAACTATACAAGTAGACTAAAGCTACTTTAGCAGTTCATTCTCCAAAGTTTTTCTTATAGCAGTAGTTAAGCAGTAAGTAAAGTACTCATCTTATCCCCATACACAGAGCTAGAACATGGAATAGTCTGTCCTAATGGCAACATAATTAAATTTAGGCAATAAAGCCTTGTCTTTGATGAAGATAATCGATTTTGATGGCGCTTCTTCACATTCTGCTATCGTAGGGGTTGCGTTACATCCAGAATGGAACACAATTGCGACCACTTGCATCCCATTACACTATTCTTCCCGACATACAGTTTAGTCAACTTTCTTTGAATTTCCTTAACTTGTACTTTAGTTGCATAGTAGAGAACCTACAGCCGTATAAGACTCTAATACTAACATTGTCTGCTATACATATAGTATGTTATCCACAGACAAGAAGATACGAGTACAACTTTCCCCACGTCCAATTAAGTATGTACAGCAGTAGTAGTATTCAAAGCCAAGCACTTTCTCCTAGTCTGCCCTAGTACTACTAAAAGTCGTCCCATAACAACAGAAAGCAATTGGACCGATATCCTGAAGATTCTCAGCATCACGATACCAAAAACTAAAAGAAACGAAAGGAAACGGACAGGAAACTATTGTACTAGAAACGATACCTATTTAGTGTAGTTAGCAAATTTGGCTCGCTTTCTCCTATCTATTAAATCCTTTCCAGCTCCTAATTCCAACCCAATGTGTCTTCGTCATAGTCATTTTATGTATTAATACATTCAGCTCCATTTCGACTGTGAATATAATGTGCACCAGTAGCAATAGTATATGAGAAGCCCGTGCCAAAACAACTCTCAGAAGTGGTGAAAGCAAAGGTCTGAGCAGACATTTACGGCATTACACAGATATTACTACTATGTAGTATGTATTTAATACAATCTGATCGAATCACTCATTCGATCTCTACGATATCTCCTACTACTACACACTAGTATCAGTAAGCTCTCTATGTACCAAATTGTTTGACCTGCAGAGTCATTTTAGCTTGGTAATATACAGAAGATACTATATAGCATCATTATGCAGTATGTATGTAGGTATAGTTATTGAATTGAATAGGATTATTTGATATGATCATACGAAAGGATATAATATGATGTTCAAGGAGAAAAGGTCCTGTTCGATTAAAGTAGAATTCCTAGATTTCATTGCATTGCAGAAGAGGGGAGGGAGGAAAGCAATGCGAGTCTAATGAAATGGAAAAGGGATGATAAGCTGGATACCTTGTTACTTTTAGTGAACGTTGCATGTCTCTACTGGCCTTTACCTACCTACCCACACACAAAACTATGATAATAAACTGTATAATATCAGTCGTGAGTTACACATAGCATTCAATGAAGAAATAGCAGACAAAAACAAATTCAAGGGAACTTACAACATTAGCGTAGTATTTTATGTGCATAAGTGAAGCACGTGCACCGATGGAAAATAAAGGATCAGTAGTGACGGGAAAGACGGGGCGAACTAGAAGACAAGACACTATTATCATGGCAAGGAGAAGATTGCTTTCTCTTGCCATGCCTCTTACTACTTGAATAGTGATAGTAAAACAAGAAGCGTGACGAAATCTTGCCGGGTGAAAGTGCTCGTAGATATTTCAGCGTGTGTCTGGCCGAAGCTCCATTCCTGAAAAACAGTTTGAATGACGTAGACACTGTCGTGGTTTGAATTGTGAATCCGTTTGTATACACAGAGACAGGGTAATTGTGCAATAGGAAATACAAGGGGAGAATAAGTAAGAGGTGACATTTGTACTTGCTATTATGACTCGTGTTTTCTATACTCTATATTTGAGTAAACGTACAGGACATACGTTTCCATTAACATTTCGTTGTTTTAACTGTAGGGACGACTACTACAGTTGACGAATATAGTAGCCTAGCTCATTTTTCAGTGTTGGCAAGAGATGAAAGCTAACCTAAGCTGGGAACTATTAAGGCTTCACGATTCTTCAGGCAGGCTATCCTTTGGTATGATGGTAGCTTGGCTAGCCGACGTTTGGCAAGAAATCTATGGCACGCCAGAAAACCATGCCAAAGAAAGTCAGAAGAGAAAGGGAAAGCAATATTGACCAAACCAGAGGGAGAGTTAAGCTAAGCTCAGTCCTCTTTCAAACAACTGGCTATTACTCTCTCTACTAAATTCAACAAATACAGACTACCCATTCAATATACAGGAGGCTAAATGCACTTATTAACGTATATATAGTATCTGCACTTACTAGAGGAAAGTCAGAGCAAAGGAAACCAAGTCAAAATGATATTTTGAACCTAGCTGGATGGTCGTAGTGTTTGAGTGGAGACGAGACAGATTCAGTTCAGAGAAAACCTAACCAATTCAGTAGAATGAGATAGGTACGTGTAGTGCACGGCATGGTATGGCATGCCTCTACTATAGAAATAAATACCACATACACAAGTAGAGCAGAAGAGAGGGAGAGGAGATAGAGGGAAATATAGAGTCCTGGTGACTAGTAGGTAGAGATTTGCTCTTTATTTATTGCTGGGTGAGATCCCACTTTGTGGCAGAGGATAAGTACGCGAGCCACGCGTGAAATTGTGCAAATCCCTCTGCTTTCATCATCCCATAAATGTCTGCCTTCATGAAATGTTTGCTCGGATTACCACCACTCTTATAAATCATACACATGTACGTTTCATTCTCCCATAAACCTACTGTCCCCCACATGCATCATTAGCAACTACACCCCAAATAAAACATTTCCATCAGTTTCACTCAATATTATCTTTTCTAAATTCCTATTTCTCAACAACTTAAGACAACACACGTAAACCTCTCTAACCAAATCTGTAATCCTTAAACGTAATTTTAAAGAGGAAGGAACACACGCTAAAGATACACAATATGATCATTGTGTCTAAAGACAAAGTTAGTACAAATGTATTTAGTAGTAATAGTATTAAGTTCTTTTTGTATGCAGTTACTTTGTATTTCACAGGACTGCAGATCATGCCACTGATAGTTAACTGAATCTGTTTATAGTGTAGAAGACCTATTAAAAGAGTTGAGTATATAGACATAGAGCATAGATGGTTAATACCCTGTAGTAAAGCTACCTAGTTAAATGTTTCTGTTCTTTGCTTTGCTTTACAGAACAGTTTGCGCTTCAAGCAAACTCCCCTACTAAACTCAATTCAAGTTGACTACCAGACTGACTCTTAGTCAGAGTCAACTACCTACCTAAGCCAAAACTATTGCTAAAATAAGCTAAGCTGAGCCAAATCCTCAGAATAAGAACCCTATGTTATTTTCTGTTTCTGTTACTATTATGGGCACTAGGCACTAAACTACCAACTTCAGACCGGCTCTTCTTCCTCCACACATGAGAAATAAATATTATATGGTAGATATAGATATAGGACTGTATCCCACGTAGACATCACTATTATCTCACACATACAGAAACAGGCTTTCTAATTACGATGAGGCAAAGTGTTAAATAAGCTCCCTTCATACTCATAAAATCCAAACTAACAATTATTTCTATAAACTTTCATCACGTCTCTAACAAACTGATCTTAGCCACCTACACAAACTCATGCTCTATTCCTATTATTCTCTTCCTACACGTACTAACGTGCCTAAGCACAACTGTGTCAGCACTATCCCTAACTATTCTACACAATCCTAGCTGGACTCATAACACCAATTTACTCCTTCAAAACTTAAATATATTACAACACTTTATGACATTCTCAATGTACACCACTGTTAATAAAATCATACAAGTAAAACGCTACAATTAAACCCTTTACTTACATGCGCTCTAAATTAAATACCTAGATAGTGAATACCTTAGTAGAACACATCAACGAGTATGTTACTATACTAAATAGGCAGAAGATACTATATAAACTGTCGTAAATCTTTATAAATGTATTTTTCCTTTATATAGGGTATTATTTTAAACTCGTGAAAATGAGGAATGTAATAAGGTAAATTACATAGATCCGCATTATTTAATAACGGAGACAGTAGAGAATCGAACTAAGCTGATCTCAGCAACACAAACCAAAATTCTTCAGGCAAGTTAACTCCAGTAAAGTCTGCCAGTAGCGTTCATAAATGTCATAAGTGAGGATGCATAAACTACACGAAGAATCTAATACCGCATCCTACCTAAAAGTATAACTTTCCTTTTACATTTTACTGTATTTTCCCAGCCTAATTTCACAGGGTATTTCATACAAAACCGTCAAGATTAAAATAGCCCCCACATATGTACATGTACGGTTAATTAAAATTGTTTTCATTTTATTCTATTGTTTCCAACTCTTAATTTAAAAGCAATTTCATTTGGTACTAGAAATAAGCCCGTCATACGGAGGGGAAATTATCAACACTATCCACTCATAATAGCACCAAATCCAATCATTTTACCAAAAATTGAAATATTTTCTAAAGTTGCTGTTTAAGGGGAGCCACCCCTCCGTCGAGGTATCTACCGGAATTTGGCATGAACTCGATCTATTTACATTGAGTTGAGTACAAAACCATTCAAATTTTATTTTTTTAGGAAATCAAGGAAAACTCAAAAACTCTTCCGTTTTCAATTTTGATTTTTTTACCTAAAATTCTTACAGGGTCGTGGAGGGTCACAAGTTTGCGTTTTGTTCAAAAAGACTTTTGGTTATTTTATAAAAAATTCATAAACCTATCCCGCCAAAAAAAATAAAAAACTTTTTGGTAGAATGGCCAGTGTGACCTTTACAGGTCAAATTTGTAACATATCTGAAACTTGTGACCCTCCAGGATCTTCATCCTAAATTTTGAGATCAACTACGCCCAGATTGCTTGAAAATTAGGCGACTTATCCATGATTTCCTGGAGTAGGAAATTACATTGAAAACCAAGTACTACTGCCTGACCTTAAAGTCCTTTTATCATTCGAGCAGCATTTGGTTTAATTTCAAAATATTGTAATTATTCATGTGCCTGCGTAGTTGCACGAAGTTCATCTTTTACATTTAAACATTATCACGGAAATTTTTCATTGCGCAACTCCACTTCACGATTATCCTATGGGTATGATGAAGAAAAGCGATGGAGATCATCTGTTAGTCCTGGATAATTAAGTATTGAATCGATAAAGGATTAATCTTAAGGCGCTGCATCTTCATTACACTATTTTAATAATTTTAATGTAGACCAACTCCAAAATATTTTTAGAGCCTGAGCCTACTAATAATTTGGTCATGACATTAATATGCTACCTGAATGACATTGTGTGCGTAGTGCGTGTATGCTTGGGTATACTGCAAAGGGTTAAAAATAAGTCTAATTTTTTGTCTTTAGAGCTGTGATTAAAAGGAGCACTTAAACTTTATTATGGTCTGCGTATTTACTTTGTGTAGAAATAAAACTCCACGTTTGATAGCCCTGTATGAAGGAACGCATAGATCTCGGATTAAGTATATGAAATTTTCGCATTCATGTGAGTTATCCACTATTTCTACTCCATCATTTTATGAAGGGAGAAGAGAGGATGAGTCTGACCAAACTAACCACAGAAGATCGTGAAACAGTGAATACTATAAACTTTAGAAAAGAAATTTTGGCTATTTGGTTAACTTTATTGTTCCATCTACTCACGTTAAGTAGGTACGGTACCTAAGTGCATCTACGCATACGAGTACTACTGCGAGATCTGGTTGTGTCAGTGTCTATGGATTCCAGGAATGGTGGTGGTCAAGTGGTAAAGTCATGCCATAGCAAGGCCATATATTAAGTTTACTCTTCATACAAGGTGCAAGAGATGCATATAGTCCATTAAAGGCATTTGGGTGAAATTCCAACAGTTCATGTCCAATAGATATACGGTAACGCTGTATAGAAGGTTTTTACGCAGGACATGACATGATGTTTTTAGTTTGGTTGAGACTATAGGTAGATACTGGTTGAGTAGGTAGTCGGAGTGGTCATAAAAGAAGTGACATGGCATGTGTGTCCAGTCGACTCACTGCTTACCTTGCGAATGTGCTTGGCGATTTTCTCTCCATGCTCAAATGGGACTACTGGAGTGTTCTTGGACTCAAGGGCTGTGGTGCAGTCCAATTCTTTCGTCCCATTAGACCGGACACCACTAGCTCCTACTCTGAACAAGTCTGGCTTCTTTCGCTGCGTCTTCGTAAATGCTTCACTCAGCACTGAGATCGCATCAAACATCAATGCCGCATTCGCCTGAAAATCAAATCAAACATTTTACTTGTTTTGCCTTTTTTTCTTTCATCTCTCAACACCTGGCTAAGAATAACAACTTATAACAATTACACACTGATAAAATAACTGCGACTTAACTTAGGAAATTAGTTGCACACTTTCAAAATGATGGTATTACCTGTACGCAATCAGTACGCACTCAATTTAGATTTAGTGGTTAATATCTAGTATTTCCTTGTCTTATCTTTCTCACAGTAACTGACAAAAAAAGAAAACAGCAAGTTTCCATACACCGTTCTTAAGAATTTATGAAGAAATTTGTCTTTATGGTTCACTATACAATAAAATGTAACCATTAAAAGATGTCTGTCGTTTTAGGATAGATGTAGAATAAGCAAAACACGAGACAACTAAACGGGTACATAAAATTTAGCTACAGAAGTAATGGCATGTACCTATGTAAAAAATTTCAACACATGAATTCATTCCAGCAAAAAATCTCTTAATTTTCTGAATTTTAGCACCTTACTCCTATTTGGCACTTAAAAATTAATTATTTCAATTTGAGTAGTTGAGCACCATACCTCTCCCTTTGGCTCAAAATGTTCTAATTTTAGAAGCCATTGATAACTAATGGAAGGGTTTAGTAATTAAAAAAACGTTTACTGATTGCATATATACATCAAAAATGATAGATAATTCAAATCAATTTTTTGGAGCTAACTGTAATATAAATTCATCTTAACGATGAACTAAGCACAATAAGGACATTTCAGTATTAGTAGGTTCCGATACCTACATGTCATTTTAATCCAATATAATACCAACATTTAGTTAAGAATTGTGCCCAACTCAGTAAAGAAATAGTACATCTGGTCTTGCCGAAGGAAAAAAATATGAGATGCATACATTCCAAGTGCAAGGGATTATTGCATTGAGAGATCCACGGTACATGTACGTGTTCATATGTGTATTGAGTACATGAAGATTTGGAGTACATAGAAATATATAGTATGTTTTGACTTAGAATCCCAGGCATGCCATCAGACCACACTCTCCTTCTTCTCAATCCCAAATGAGCCATAAGTTTGAACGGGCGGCTTAAAATTTAAATAAGTCGCTACTAGTTCACTTTCCTTTAACTCCGTCCTGAAAAGTACATCGACTCACTCACCTTGTACACTACACTTTTATATCTAAAAGTATATAATATAGTTTCTTGTACTTGTATAATCTATGTGTCTGCCTGCATATCCAAACATGCCATTACTATAAGGTCTTAAGTATATATCGTATGTTTTCGACATTTATTTTAACTGCCACATAATACAGAGCATGTAGAGATACACATGCATTATGGGAAGGGACTACGGGAGACATTAATCCGTCGTGTGGATTTTAGATTCGCCAACTTTCTCCTCCGTAATGCAAGTTCGTTGTAGAAAAAGCTCAACTATGTATGTGCCTACAATATTTTGAGCTGTGTGGCAATTGTAAATGCTAGCATTATTTCTTACAGAATTCTAACACTATAACTTTCCCCCGCCCAGACATAACACTCTTTCATTTTAAATTCTGTATACACAACTTGCGTTCAAGAAACCTTCAAAAATGACTTCCTACTATTCTTTCCAAAAGACATGAGACCAATAATTGACTGATTAACACAATCAATGGATAAAATTTCATTTATAACATAAACTTTTTTTCTTGGAAAAATTTTACATTCCTTATAGAAACCTTCGTGACTAATGTTTTTACAAGGGCTATATAACTACTATAAATATAGAAAATGTTTTCTGTGCAGACACCGAGACTGTTAGCAATTAATGAGTGTCTTAAATTCTACAACAGTGCTGAGACGAAGATTTTCAATAACAAACTAAGAATGATGAATGGTTTAAGTGTGGATTTCATTTGGTGTTGTACCTATAGCTAAATAAAGGATTATATCCTTCCCTTTTAGCAACAATGAACAAACAATCACATTATAATTATTTTGAATAGAAAGGTTGAATAGATATTTGGAGTTGCTTTCATTGGAATGAAAACAGATTAGAGAGAACGGAGTATGCAGGATTATTTGAATGATTAGCTGAGATAGGACTTTGAGCTTAGGAATCTACTACATTGGATTCTCAACTCTTCTCGTCTTTTAGCATCTGTATTCGGCTTAGATATATTTAGAATCCAATCCAATTCACACGACATTCACTGCTAATGCAGCCATAATCTTATAACCCAGGCAAAAGAAAGTTAGAATGTATTTTCTCTCTCTTTGATAGAGAGCTCCTAATTTTCTTTAGCATTTCCATTTTACAAGTGACTAGTTAAATAAAGTTAGTGCTTTCCCCACCAGATTTGTAGCTATGATAAACTGTCCGTCTTTCGTGACACGATATTAAAAAGGCGAATTGAGCCAAGCTTTTAGGATAGACGAGAAAAGCCTCAGTCGACATTACATGACATGTACCTATACCTGAAGATGAGAATACGTAGAGGTGTAGATCCATTCTGGTGGATCAATGGACCTTCCTCCAAAAGCAAGTGTCTTTGCGATATACCCCTACATAGTACTACAGTGATAGTTATATGCTCTTACTAGTATTGAGATATAAGTAGACATAGAAATAATAGCAAAACCTACTTTCCATTATTACTACGAAGTAATAGAGGTATTTGGTTCAAGAATAGAAAAGTATGTATACAATTTGTATGTATATATTATGATAAGCCATAGAAGGAGGAATGAGTGTAGACAAGAAGCACATAGAAACTATAGGTATGCAGGGAATGGAGGAAGAAACGGAAGAAAGCTAGGAAAGGGAGCTATTGAGTAGAGCGGACATTAGGGCAGGAGTACATAGATTCATATAAGGTAGCAGGGCTCTGTCCCGTGTTTATAGGTATATGTGTGGAGCGGAGGAGGGGATCAGATTGTGTGAGTCTCACATTTCCGGATTAGTATTCCGGTCGACACTCAGCGATTACGAGAAGTGTTTGAGCAAATATTTAGAAACGCGAATAGTGTCACACAAGGGAATCTCATTCCATTCTCTCAGCTATTCGACATATCTCTACCTTCACTAATACTCAGCCCAGCTCAGTTTACTTTCACTTGACTTTAGCATACACAAATATTTCTACTACATAGATGTCTGTCTACTCTCCTATATAATAGAATCCTTATTATACTTATAATAACTAATGTCCTATCATTTACCCATGTACGAATAGACTCTATAAAATAGTCAGCATAGGTACACGTACTCAGCCCAAGAAAATTACTAGACGTGCGTCTCCCATAAGTCTCCCTACCACTACATGCCCATTCTAATCTAAAATGAACAAACATGGAAAGAGCCTACTGTTTCTCTTTCTCTTGTGGCCATGAGGACTACATAGTTTACATCATCATTGAAATGTATGTACCCATAGGGAAAAATTCTACTGCCGAGTACGAGTACTAAACGACTCGTATTTACTAGTATAATAGAACTAGTATTTATGGGACGTTGAGTCGTATTTTAGTACTAGTACTAATATACAAGTAAAAACTAATTTTAATTCACTGGGAAACAAAGGCAAAAAATGAACATCAATTTTGGAAAAAAAATCCAGGGGGGAACCGATTTCCCGCCAACTTCCACCAAAGTCCCCACTGCCTACCACCTAGCTACTTTACCAATCTAGTAAACAGGGGATACAAAGTTTAGTAATAAAACTCGTAATGTACTAAAATACGAGTGAAAACTAGTTGATTAGAACTAGTTCTTTTATTCCTATAGTTACTAGTATTTTAGAATGTGTTCTAAAATACAAGTTGACATTTTTCCAAATGTTTGTTTATACTCGAATTCTCTAGTATTTTAGTACACCTGTACGAAAATACTCATAGAAACGTGTGCAATAGAACTTCATATTTCCTATGGGTATACACATACAACTTCAGAATACCGTTTTATATATAAGTATACCATACAGGACACTTTGGTCTTTCTGTCTTATTTCTACTTTAAAGACATAATATACACTACTACATAATGCGATGACTTATTGGTACACTTTTTATTACATTGACTTCCTTTTTTCCTATTCATTTAAATAATAAGATGGAATGCCCACAATATTCTATCAGACTTACATTTCAAATAGTACTTACTTTCTGCAAAGTATAGATATACCTTGGTCATCCGTTCTAATAATTATAACATGACATAATTTATAAAGCATCGATTTGTATTACAGGCCGTAAGTATTCAAAATACTGACAACCTAAACAATTTTCGATAGAATTCTGTCTGTACTCGTTGCAATTCTATGTCTATTACACACAATTTTTCATAAATGTGTAGTGATTTCCATTGCGCAATTAACCTTCTATATAATTCATGTCGTCTCTAACTTACAAGTTTGTTGTTTCCATTTTTTAAATTTTTTGTGTTCTACTTTCCATATGGTATCATTTTCTTAATTGAATCTGTAATACAAATTGTGCCTAAATTATTATTTAAAAGTTACCCACGGAGTTGAATTTCTATTTGATTCATGGCTATAATCCCTTCCGCCTTCCGAATCCCATCCGCCTACATTAACATCCCACACACTGACAGACACACGTAAGATTCAATATTTTCTTGCCCTACTTATTCCAATATGATGAAAGCCACATTCTGTTCTACAAATAAAAATTTTATACGTGTGTCACTACACAAAAAATTCGTGGAGGCGGAGATTTTCTAAAATAATTGGTTTGTTTACAAGTTTCTCTAAAAATTCTATCGTCGAGCATATAATGTCATCATCATCTATGTAATACTTGTGAACTGAATTTAATGCATACTGTTCTGTATGGCCCATTTGGTATACCCAAAATATATACAAGTTTTTGTATTTAGTAGACTGATTAATTGTTCGAGTATTATATAGTACTAGCTGAAACCTAGCACAGTGTGCAAGAAAATTGTTGAATTAATGTATAATAGATGTTTTGAAACAAAGTAGATGCATGTGTTAGATCCTGAATTTCATTAACGACTTTTATATAGAGAATTTAATAATATAATAGGGTAATGGGGAATATATCTACTACTAGTCAATTGTCAAGTAGTGGGAAAGGAAAGAAATCATTCAATAACACATTATGTAATTTAATTATCAGAGATAAAAGTTGAATTTAAATCTGATATTGCGATGAATATTAATTTTACAACTCATAAGTTTGTACTTCTACGATTCAGTAATATGCTACTCTAAATAACCAAATTGTCATTAAGATAAAAAATAATAATAGTGATGCTACCAATTGCTACCCATATTTACTACATTGAACTGACTTGCATTGACTTTCGTTGCTGTTCTTTGTTTGGGCAACTAGAGAAGACGAAAACATTAAACTCGATTCTGTAATAACTGAAAAAATCGAAAGCACAATGGGTAGAAGTCTTGAACTTAGTTGTTTTCTGTATTTGGCGTACATTACATATGAACTATGAACATAACTTGATCCAAGCTGCCTTTTGATGGTGTCGTGAAAAGAGAATAGAGCGTTTTGGATTTCGCAACTTTTCTTTTCTCCCTTTCTCCCAAATAACGTAAGCACGTTGTACATGTTTACAGTACCTATGTATTCTACACCAGCAGCATATTACTTTGTTGTATACTATTTATACCTACATACATCATTATTGTACCTTCAATTTTCTGCAAGGATCCGGTTCCAAAAACTGCTACTTTCACTTTTCTTCAGCCTTTCTTGACATACATACAGATACTACAACAATCACTGACGGTCATTCTGCATTGAAAACTATGACAATAGTCCTTCCTTGTAGAAACTTGCAGTGCAACCTTTTTGAACCCACTGGCATATTTCATAGCTAAAAGCATTGATTTCTATTTCTAAAACCAAAATACATTGTGCACAAAATAAGGCTTTTGTTGTTATCTGTACCTAGTAACAAGAAGCTTGGTGTAGAATACTTCACATCAATGCACGCTGACTGAGTAATAATAATCAAAAAGACGATTGGGAAGATATATACATCATTACATCTAAAGCGTATACTACAGTGTAGTACATCAATATCAGTATTATGTACTTGAAAAAAGTTCTCATCGAAATTAATTCCTTGGAACATTTTTTTTGCTCTTAAGGCCTGTTCAATGTTTTCAAGAATATATACAACTTCAAAAAATGTTTAAGAAAATTGAGTGGGCTGTTTAATATTACACATATTTATACTCTGTTGTTATAATGGGATTTTACTTATAGTAGACAGAGGACTTGTAGACAGCAGACATGGAATTTTAAAATCACAGTGAAGCTTTAAGAAAGGAAAGTCACACCTCTTTTCTTTCTCCAGAGGTCGACAATGAGAACGGTCATGTAGTACTCGTATATTTATGTACCTAGAGGTATGCCACTAGTTCACGAAGTAAATAAGAGTAGGTAGGCAGTAAATACACATGTATCACGTCCCACTTTCCGATTCAAGTATATAGTTAAAAACAAGTCTGCTTTTTCGATACACAGGACTTACATTTGTAGTTGTAGTTGCAGTTGTATGTTCTCATCTCTTTTCTTTCTCAAGACGGTTTTCTTCACATCTATCTCTCATATTCGACACTCAACAACTTTCGACTGAAAGCGGATGAAATTTCATTCCTCTTTTCCTTCCTTTTACAAGAAACTGCCACGCAATGGGAAAGAAAGTGAGCTAGATTACACTACATCTCACTTTTCCCTTGCTTTGTAGTTATGCTGGTGCACAAAACGAATATGAAATCTCAGGGCGAAACCTACACCTTTTGTAGCATGTGTTTCCAGTTAACCTATTGCAATACTTTCACTTCATGTCAAAACAGCTTTTTGATGAACTTTTATTGTTGTTAAAAAATACGTATTGTGCTAATGCAACTTGTACACATCATTTATATAACATATCTTTTAGTACTACAAGAACAAAGAAGTATATCTTAAGGTGTTCCTTACAATCGTCTTTAGTTTGTTCTAGTCGACAATGTCAACATGACATAATAACTATTTACGTGATGTGCTATAAATATTTAGGTAGTAATTATAATTAACCTTTCCAACAATGGAAAGATGTTGGCTGTTACTACATAAAATGATTCCTTACTCAGAATTTATAAAGCAAGATGTATTCATAGATAAAGGCATCTTAACAAAAGAACAATAAATTGTTTCTAATTTAACGAGATGTTGGTCATCATTCAAGAATTTGTAAATTAAATAATGCTAACATTATGAAATCATAGTACATTTACATTATGAGTGCCAATTCTACTTCATAGATAATGTATAAAAGGTGTAGTTTGCATGGTGGGTAAGTAAACAGATATAAATAGAATACTGTATAGATAGTGTATTGTTATCTATGTACACATATCTAGAGTTGTCTTTCATCCCAGTCTGAGAATATAAACAATCTGAAATTTCCGTTGAGTAAAGAAAGTTCAGTAGCGTTAAGTTGAGTTGAGTAGTTTTATTCCTTGCGGAGGAGGAAGACGAGGAGGGAAAGGTAGGAGAGGGAAAGGTAACGTAACCTAACGTAGCATAATGCACAATAAGGTAATCTAAGGTCGTTCTCAGGCTTTCACTTCACTCTTGTCTAACCGAACTGAGTCAGTTACTCATACTTTATGTTCTTTTTCCATCACAGCATAATAAATCTAGCCCATTTGAATCTGAGCTGAGAGCGAGGAGCACAATGCTCTTAGTCTAAAAAGTAACTTTAACTCTACGAGGATTTATTACAGCTCTTACTATTTATGAAAAACAAAAATGCCTTCTCCTTAGTCACTCACTCACTTTCCGCTTTGTTCTCGTTCCATCTGAAGACTCCTTTATATTTTGATACAAATACAATAGTACATAGACAGAGAGAATAGGTGAAAGCCAATTCTTGCCATTTCCCTTTGTCTCTTAGTGAGAGTGTCTTTTAACCATTTTCAACATCTTTTTGCTTGACACAACATATTTATACTTAATAATATATACAAGGAATATTATTGCCATTTTTCCCCGAGCATAGTACTTAGTCAAAAATGTAATATTATATACATGGTACGTAGCTCCAAAGAAGATACTAAGTAAAAGTAAGCATAGGTCAAGTGAGATGTTCCCTGTACCGGAACAATTTGGCCAACTTTTTACGACTCAATTTTCAATTTGCTGCCATAGTCAAGTTCCAATATATACCTCCTGAGGGAATAACTGACTTTGTCGAATGAACCTAGCTGCATCTTCACTTGAGCCAAGGAACTCTACTCAGCCTAGTCCGTCCTGTGTACTCAACGAGTCAACTAACTTAACTGAACCACTTTCTCCTTCGACTTTCCTACTATTGTCTCTGCAGATGCTGCTCTGCTAGTAGACACTATTACTTTATTTTATACAGTTGTCGTCTGTTCCGTAGTTTTGCTTTTACCTCTGCTTTCTCCGACTTTCTCTCCACTGATCAACACACAGGACTAAGTAACACACAAGACGACAGCCTCACAAAGCACACTATAACAATAATATTTTCCATGCTACGCTCCTCATCTTCCCTTGTTCCCTGACTTCATATATTTATTTTCCTTTTGTGTTTCTCCCGTTGATATTGTGATGATGTCTTTTGATATCTTTATTCCCACATCTCCCCTTCCATTTACTCACAACAGCCTCCAACATGTTTCAAAACTGAATCTCATTTGAATTCATGGCTGAAAGAGTGCACATTTTATTACCACAGTGTGACAGAATGGCCAAAGGACAGAAATGATATACAGGAAACGAAGTGTAATAAGTAACAATAGAAGATATAAAGCGTTGACTGGTAAAATAACATATATTCACGTTAGAGCGTGAATGAGTCTCTGGTGAACTACCTTCTCCCTGTTTTCTCCATTCAAAATTTTTATGTGGCTATCAAAATAATAGTAATTTTTCCTGATAGCCTCCCTGTAATGTCTTCATTTTATTCACGCCGTAATGTATACATGCGTAGACATAAACGAATACAAAACACATACACACGCATTTTTGTGCTTAGACAGACACTTCTTCACTATTGCATTTCATTGCAAAAAGCATATTACTTATAAACCTACAAACATCTTTAAGTATCCCTATAAAACAGACATATTGATGTTTAGTACATACATACCACCCCTCTATCTCTAATAATACATACCTAAGTAGTCGAGTATGTATACCATTTCAACAACCCTTTGAGTCTAAACGAAACTTTCTCCGCAATACAAAATACTGTTTTTCAAGGATAAGCCTTCCCCTTGATTTGCTCTCTGTGAATAAATCCGCAGTAGTAGGATGAAGATGAAAGAAGGAAAAAGCGTCTTCACTTTTATTTGCATCTGTATCTCTGGATACAGAATGAGTGTATTGCAACCGCTCCAAAGAATTCTCTTAAAAGTCGAACTTGAAGAAAGAGAAGGCGTGGCCTTTCTCTTTGAGTGCTACAAGACGAAGAAATGTCATTGACATGAAATCTAATTTGATATGAAATGATGTTATGGTATGCTTCTTTGCATAGGCATATGGGTGTCATAAGAAATCAAGACAAATGACAATAGTTTTCAGTTGGTTATGGAAGATGGGAAATGATGAGGTCTATAGGTATCTATGGGCTAGCAATTTAGCAATCTAGTGCAAGAGTACTAGTGCCTAGTCTAATAGTCATATTTGGCAGAATGGAAGGATCGTAACGAGGGAAAGAAAGCTCAGAGAAAATTTTTATCATCATGAGCTCCCGTTTCAACACCAACGATATCAACATGAGCCATCAAAGTCAAACGCAGTGTGTTTGCTCAAATGCCTCCACTCTCACCTTTCCTCTCCAATTTCCCAGGCACTTCTCACAGTCCCTCTCATCTATTCTCCATATAAAGACACCCATTACTGTTACTGACACTTGAATGAGCATTCCCCTCAACTCTTCTCAGAATGCAAAGTCTACTGTCCTACTACACACTACTACCAATCCTCATCTCTTAACTGTACTCTCTCTCTCTCCGACAACTCTTCCCCCTCTACAGCACCCTAGCCAACTATTTATTTTTCTCCCTTCCCTCAACACTTAAAGCCAATACAATCCAACACACATCCACTTTACATCACTTCTTTTCCTCCGCTCTATTAGTTAACCCTTTTTCCTTTTAATGGACACAAATCAAAGGGAATCTATAGTCAAAAACTCCGCCCTCACTCAACGTACAACTTCTATAACTTATATCCCAATATGTCTTTTGTGACAAGGGGTGAGATTAAGTATTAACTTAGCACTTTGATTATTTATCCATTTTTACAAAAATAGATAGGGTAAATCTGTGCAAACCGTACTTAGAAACTGTTAATATTAGTATACGGCAAGTATTTAATTTTTGACTTCATGGTGGTATTAGTCAAACAGATGGAAAATTAATCATTTGGAACCAGCAGCACAATTAATTATACATCAGTAAGTATGTACATTACAGCTTTTAGGCTATATTGACAGTTCCACCCCAACACAAATTACAATCTGTTGCTGATGAATTTCTTTACTGTGTATCCTTTGCCTGGTAGTTACGCCTTGTCTCTTCCTGACATGAATTGACACCTGAAGCCATTATTATGTCATTTATGAACAACCGTTATGGGAATCACTAAATTACTTTTCATTGTATTGGCGACGGTTTTGTTTGAACTATTCACTTTATCACAAAGAACCTACTTGCTCCACCACTATTCTGTTCTTACAAATATTTGTATATATATAGTTGAGTAACTACATATATCATTTATTGTGGTAACATAATTTCCTATACTTTACTGTGTCTACATATACAAAACAGGAGGTATAGTAAAAGTAAAATCATGGAGACCATTAAGTGCAATATAACATTAAACAAAAGAACAAAGCGAAAGGAATCATATAATGATAAGCTTACTAGTTTTAGTCTATCCGTGTTTAGATATCAATGTGAGTGTGTAAAATTTAATACGCTAGATTGTTTGAGATCAAGTATATGTTGTAATTTTTGGTTAGGGTCTATGTGGTAGAAGTTTAGAGCTGGATATACACATGTAGTATAGAAGAGGAGAATAGAGTCACAATCTTTTCGGCTCGTAAACACTATTAGATAGAAAAAGTTATGAAATATTGAGACTAGTGCAGTCCATAAGTTGGGAGTGTGTACCAGTACATATACAGTGTAATGTAGCATGTTCGTTGGCAGTTGCTAGTTGCAGAAAAACTGTTATATTTGAGAGAATATAAAGTACGAAGTTGTAGTGAGTATGTCTATAGTTGTGTCCCATCAAAAAGTTGTAATCGATAAAGTTATGGAGAGCAGTTAGCCGTTAGGGGCGTATAAAAATATCAAACATCACATCCCAGTTTCTCAATAACAGTGAACACAGTATCAACTCAACTATCAACATTAAAATATCTACTTCTACTTCAGCAAATACTCACTCTGTAAAAGTAAAGAATATTAAAAAGAAGTCGGCAATTTCATTTCACTCGAGTTGCTTTATCTCTATATGTACTCCGCCAATATATTAATATGTCTTTTACAGTTGACCATATTATTATATACATCACATCTTTATGACTTCTCTGTTGGTACCTATTAGAGTGGATGCCAATGGAAATGTTTGGTATTTCCCCTTTAGCAATTCTTTGTGCATGTAAATTACAGCAGAATAAACGCCCATATTGACAGAGCATTATGCATTTAACAATACTCGCCTCTATCTATTATAAGATTATGATGTAAAATTCCTTTTTTTCCCTTCCTTTCTCTATCTATCAAATTTTGTGAATGTTTACGAAGGGGGAAAGCAGATAGATCATTGTAACTAGATGTATTTCTATCAGTATCATGCTTACCATGTGGGTCCAATGCTAACCCTTATCTCCACTACAAATAGTACATGCGTATAATTTCGTTCAATATATTTGTTTCTGGTTGCGGGATCTGTTTGAGGCAGATTGGATGCAAAGGCTACTTATGCATACAGACACATAACCGGAGATACACAGGCATCAGATAGGCTCAGAGATAAACGAGTGGAAGAAGTCAAGTCACATAATGCTATGTCATTGCATGCATGGCACCAATGGCCTCTCCCGGCTTGACTCCTTTCACATACAGTCACAGTTTGACTTAGCTCCCGACACAATAACACAACGACTCTCTTCAATTTAACAGTAAAAGTTCCAGTCAAACACAGAAGCCACGGAGAAGCACTTTCCAAATGGTTGCCACTTTCACCGACCCTCGCTTTTCGCACTGTCCACTCCCAATAATCATTCTTGTCATAATAACCAAGGACTAAAATTTTCTGTCATTAAAACTCTTATTTTGGATATTAATCACCACATTTTAATGAAACTTACCACTTTTATATTTTTCACACTTTAAACTAAACCAGAACACAATGTAATATCTACTTAGTTAGTTGTATAATCTATTTTTCAGGTTCTACAGATTTCATAAGTAGGCAATAAGTTTCCCAAGAATATGATTTATTTTAGTGGTTTAAAATTTTCTAGTAAAGATGAACCCTTTTTGGGATAGTCAGATCTAAAGATTTGTTTCCAGAATCCGCAATGGTGAATAGATGGAGTGGAGTATAAAATGTAAGTCTGTTCATGTGAATGTGTAAAGTTCTGTATGGGTATGCTGAGATAGATTCTATTGTAGGAGTCAATATCTATGAAATTCATGTGTTTGACTTGTGTGCTTTGAAACTGGGTTTTTAGTTGGGAAGCCAAGGATGGAATCAGACAAGAGCTAGTGTCGTCTCAGTTTTCACTGGGAAAAAGGGGTTATGGATGGTGAAATATGTTGGTATATAAGGGAAAGAGAGCGTTGTAAAGAAAATAGGAATATATAGCGTGAGTTCCGGTCCGGTCGTGCGGGATCATTCCACAACTATGTGATCCAGTATCCATCAAAAACAATTTCTGACTTTTACGACTGAGATGGATTACTTTTTGTGGGAGAATTGCACTATGAGGGAAGACGGGTGAAGGGAAAAGCATATTACTAGAGTACACCAAGCTAATATAAGTTAGTAGTACGTAGAACATACAGGAATCTAATAAAATTATTCTCTTTTTTTCTATGATAAAGGGAACATATGCAACTTCTTGTGCACATTCAACACATGGATAGAACTGTGTGAGTTACAAGCGTAGAATATTTTTTACAGTTTCTGAGCTATAAGCGACCACCTAGGAATATCTTGTTCTTATCTGTATTGTCTGATCTTATTCTACACGCCTGTTTTATGTTCCTCGTAAACAATTGTCATTTGAATTACATAATCCTCAACCATAGAAAATTCCAGAATATAAATAATATAACTTTATCATATCAACAAGAGTACGTAATAGGGTAAGTGCTAGTAAAAGAAAGTTTTACGCTTTTGTTTTCCTTAAGCATTTTATGACTCCAGTCTAAATATAAGTATATTTGTGGAAGAAAGTAACGTTATTACTAGTAAGTAGGTCTAACCTCGCCCTCTCTTTTTCGACAGCATAATATAAGGTCGTGTTTCGACAGAAGACAAACAGTTCATTGCATAATTGTCAGAGTGGAAAGAACAGTAACAGATTGTTGAGGAGTTGAAGACTAGAAGTCATAGATTTGTGGGAATGTGAACCAGAAGTTCCTTCTTCCGAAACGAAAATAGATAGACGTGAACGTAAAGGATTGAGTTTGGTAAGAAAAGTAAGGAATTTTAGTGAGACTCGATTTTCGGAAAGTAGTAGGACAGACTAAAAATAATTGTTTGTTGTTTAGATTGGAAAGAGTCAAATGGAAAGGGAAGGTCTACGGAAGAGACGGAGAGAAAGTGGGAGCAGAATCTAAAATCTCTCTCCCAGTAAATACGTCCTACGCTACAATACAGAAACAGAGTTAACTTGCCCCCAAAATACATATAGCTTTGCTATTGTAGCAATAGAAACTACACAGGGCCAGTCGGAGTCTTCGTGCATGTAGGTATGTAGTAACAGTAGTCGGTAAAACGAAAGAAAAGGAAAGTACCTCCTAAACCAACTAAAAGAATCTATGGAGAATGTTTCTGAGTTTGAAAAAGTGGTTTCGGTCAGATTGGGATGGGGAGTCGTAAAGCTGAGCCACTGTGGTCATTCAACGTTGAAAGCAAAGACTCGTCTTTCCACTCCGTACAACTATTACACTAAACTCCTCCACGCTATATAGCCAAGGACAGGAGGTAGCATGAGCAAAGAAATTTCACAACCAAAGAAATGGACGAGGGAAAGTTGGAAGGAGAAAGGAGGAGTGTTCCCGTCGACGAAACCAAGACAAGCCCGACTACAAACTCTTCTTCTTAAATCTAAACTTGCATTTATCGTGTAACTAAACTTGCTATTCTTTCACTCTCTCCAAATATACTAACCCGTTTTTATCGCTATATACTAAAATATACCTTTAACTCCTTTACAATGCTTTCACTTTGAATTCACTATCCACTGCATAAGAAAATGCGAAACAAAAAGATTGGTGTAAGATTGAAGTTACCGAGATGGAGTTGCGTCCAGCCCCAGGGAAATTGGCTGCATCCAGTGTAGTCCATTTCTTGAGGAAATCCCGCACATAGCGTCGTGTTGGGTCGACTATGCGGAAACCAGTGACATTAACTGCACCATATTCAAGAATGGACGACTCCCAAGGCTCATCCATTGCCTACAACATCAGATCATTTAGCTTTAGTCCAATATGCAAATCAAATGAGTCTTCCCATGTCTCTCCTTCAAATACCTCCCCTATCTAAACCCTAAACTTTACATCTTCCCGCACACTAATAATACGTATACTGTGCGTGTCTAGTATAAATACTCTTATTCTTCCTCCTTTCTTACTAACACAAACAGTAAATATATCTGTTGGATATAGAGGAGAAAGTAAACACACTCTAATATATAAGAAAACACACTATATGGCAGTATTTATAAATACAACTCTGATTCGCAAGTCATTGGTGACATAAATCTTGCGTATAAACAGAGCCTGGAAGGCTCCCTTTCTCCTCCTGCTATTTAATATTATAATAACGATGTTGTCTTACATTAAATCTTACCCTTCACTACATTAAATCAGATTCACCTTCCTAAAGCTAAGGAATTACTGATAAACTCATCTTTCAGTTAGCAGTTGTGAAAGCAAACTTTATAGTGGGAGCAGCGGGAGAAAGCTTAATACCATCAACAAGCATCTTTTCTCCCCTGCCGTCCATTTTATCATTAAAGACAATATTCTCAAAATGAATGATATCTCACAAGAATTTAAATCTCCAAAGGCTTTCTCTCTACAAGTGCATTAAGAGTGTGAAATTAGTACGAAATAGTCTTACGAGTCCAGAGAGTAGATAATGATAGGTCCTTCTTCCCATGTGAACTTCTCGAACGTGGCTGATGATAATATCTTGTGCCAGGGATGCCGGGCAATCAAGAACCACGTACTTTGGTGCCCATCTGTAACAACAGAAAATATATCATGTCATACTCCATTGTCCTTTAACTTGCCCTTGTCCAGCGATTGAGATTCACAACATCCGCCCTCCTTCCCCCTTCTTATCATCATCACCATTACCCATAGTTCTATTTCCAGTACGTATACTGTGTATACGCACAGACAGTACATAAGTGACCCGGGTAATAGAATGCAGCAAACCAGATTGTTAGTAGTTACTACATAGAAAACACTCCTGACTTGCCACATTAGTCTTTTAGTTCGTTCGTTACCACTTCCTCAATAAAATCAACCGCATGCTACAGATATTACTTTCACCATTGTGTCGTTTAGTGACCTTGTATGTCTAACCTCTGAATGATATCCGACCTATTAGCAGTAATAGCCCAACTATGCTTATTATTGTCCGAGGAAATAACATGGGAAGAGAGTAGGGTCATTTAGACGGGACTTGCTGACCAAACGACAGCTGGTCAGGTCTTAACATAAACCATTGTTAAACAACGTTAACACATGCTCCCACCAATTCTCCGTAAAAATACGAACGTGCTCATCATAAATGGCCTTAATAACACTCAACAATTGGCGAGTAAAAAGCCCAGTGTTTTTTGCCACTAACATCTAAATGAGAATGGAAGTTCTCCATACTTATCTACATTACACCAGTCCAGTTCACTCCAAATGCTCTCTAAGTCCAATGAGAGAAAGTGCATAGAACGACGATTCCTTTTACTGGAGCCAAAGAAATACATGAACACGACGAAAGCAATAAGAAAGCATTACCAGGCTCCGTGTTAAGTTAATTTGCCAAAATACATCGCACATACAAATATTTTAGCACAAGAACCTTTCCTAGCCTTTCCTCTAATGCCAAAATGAATGAGCTCCCCTAAACTACCTAAGCTAAAGCAGAGGAATTGCTAATGTTGATTAGGTGTGAAAGTTGGAGTTGGAGAAACACACTTATCTTTATCAACTCCCAACCTTTCTCTTTTATTAGAATTACATTACATTGCATTTGCAAAACTTTCTCCGGAGAAAGTGATGCGAACAAGCATGATAGTGGTCAATGACTAAGATAGTTAGTCTAGTTAGTTACTTTACCTACTCACTTCCTCTCCTACCAGTTCCTTATGAAATACTACACTTTCCTATAGTAAACTACCGAAAGAAACCTGAGTTAACTATTATATGCTGGATTCAAACTCAACTTTTCCTCTTTGTTCAGCTTTACATAGTTGCCCAGTCTTAGGGTAATGCTAAGTAGGAATACACTCAGTGGAAATCGATCGATATGACTGCTAGACTGAAATTGATATGTAGGAGGAGATAACACAATCACAAAGAACTACAGATTGCTCTTAACGAGCTAATGATATTGGGACACTTGGATAATGTAAATCTCTACTTGTATCTCTACTTATTGCACTCTGGCAATTATATCAACATGTAAACACATCACATAGCACTATCGATCTTTTGGCAAGACATTAAAAAACAACCGACCCTCTTAACGTAATACAACTACTTACTATTGTATGACACTATAAACTTATCCCCTGTCTTGTTCTATATTTCTCTTCTGATGTTACACCACTACAGTTTGATTGCACAAGACAGTTGTAAAGTCCATAAATACAGTAACATATAAAGGTAATGGGATAAAATAAAGAGGGAGATCAGCATTGTCTATTCTATTTCGTACTTATACTGGAATGGCCCTTTCTCACAGTGTACTGTAATGGCAGTTAAGGGGATCCCCTTGTAGAATGCAATTACTACCTTTGTTCTTTTCAGTCAGACTAGATTACCGAAACAAGGATTACTCAAAGACACTCTTCTTTTCTAAACTCACTCACAATCAGTATAAAAGAACGTATACTGTATTTAAATTCCTTTTGTTACCTGCAATGATGATATACCTAAGGTATGACAAAATAAAGGAATTTCTTACCATATCTATAAGCATTATCACTTTCAGCACATTTTTATTAACTGTTACTTAAATGTCCTATACAAAAAAGGTAATAATGTATTTTCTAGGGTCTATTACCATATTCTACATTCGAAACGTAAATTCAACAATAATCATTTCTTAATTTTTCATTGCAAATAACTTCACACTATTTCAACATCTGTAAAATAACAGATAATGCAATAGTAATTAAATACTTGTGGACAAATAATATACGCCGTTTATGTGGGCGGTTTTGGAACTAATTATAACTAATGTTCGAAAAAAGAAAAGACTTGTAGAACTATCTGAACTACCTAGAGAACAGTGAAAGCACTGTATTCTATACTTTCACCACTGTTATTGAAAAAAATATTGTTTCACTTGTATTCATCACCGTCTAAAGCTCACACTCATCTTCATAAACAACATTCAACTGATAAATTGTGAGAAGTGTAGACAAGTTACTAAAGTTCTTATTCTTTTCTATTGTCGAGCACAGGTAGACTAGACATTAGGAAGCAGAAGTTTGGAAAATATATATCCGGGTTTGTCATATTTGTTTTCAGAATAGAGGTCCTTGTAGAACACGGTGATAATATTATAAGGTACAACTCACATAAGCCAAGTTTGTCGATTAACCAGAATAGAGTTAAGCTTTGGAGCATTTAATTAGACAAATGATGGCAGTGAAGAAAGGAGGCAGGAAGTTCCGGCTCGTAGAATGTCTACTCAAGTGTGTGTGTCTCTCTCTCCCTTGCCATCCATTTGATTGCATTGCTATTGCTCCTTCTTTCCCCAAAAACACCTTTGTATGGCTACATGTATATAAAGTTATAAACTTATATTGGTAGTCTTACACTACATGTATATCTAAATTCTGGTATCCGTAGCAGTATAGTATAGTGTTATGGTCGGAGAAAGATGCGACTCCGTATATAATGGTTACGGAAGTAATATGTAGACATCTAGTAACTCTGTAAGTACATATACACACGTAGTTTAAAATAAGAAAGGAAGACAGGAAAAGGAGAGCATTAGCACTAAGGTCACACGGGGCAGAGCATTATGATAACCAGTGTTCATTGCAAATGGGATCTCTTGGTTAATTGAGTTGCTAGTTCCTTTTTCCACCCATTCTTAGTAGTCTTACCGACTTATACTACTTGTTAGATATTATACAATCGGATATACTGCATCAAGATCTCTGGAACGGAACAACAATACCGGAGGCTTACCATAACTGAACTAATGCTCCACTATATCCACAAATAAAATGCACGTTATATTTATATCTACTCCAGTTTGCTAATCACTACACATTATATCCGACTAGCTATGTAATAATAGCTATCAGTAATACTGTTATAATTTTGTGCTTGTACTTGGACGACAACGCCTTACAGCAGATCATAATATCTCACGTGTCCCTATCCTATTACTCCATTCTGGGTTAAAACAAAACAAAAGACTACAATGTTTTTATTGAGCCTGAGGTTTAAGTTACTGTGTCCTATCTACTTTTGGCATCCGCACTCAATGCTCCTGTTTTCACGGCAAGCTTTGCAGACGCAGAGAAATAACAGAAAGGAATAATAAACAAAGCCATCGTTGCCAGTTGCCACCAATTTACCTTTCCCATTGTATAATTTTGTAGAACTATAATGGAACTCTATGTTAACCCAGTTGGAAATAAATGCATTAGAAAACATAAAAAGGTACAAAACAAGTAAACAAAATCCTATCTAAGCTTACAATGATGGTATGAACATAAAATATATTAAAAGTTCATCATACGAGGGTGTCGTTAGGTTAAATAAACACGGTAGAATACAGGTTATGAAAATGTAGCTATAAAATGACCTTGAGGGTCCATTTGAAATTAACTTTACTACTATATGGCTACAAAAGTTAAACAATCTACAATGTATGTCAGTACTTCAGTCAGAGAAAAATATTTTCTCGTTTATATAACCTCATACCTAAAAATAGAAATTCGGAAACTCTCACCTTTTATACAGTATTTTATTAGCAAATACAATTGGAACAATAAGCATTAGAAACTAAACCATGCCGTGTGAGTACCTGTTATTTGTTTAGAAATAGAATGAATGAAGAGGGATGTAGAGCATTGCTCAGTTCAGATAAGTAATTATGTAGATTAGATTTGTAGGTTTTATGGAGAGCATAAAGGGCTAAGGGGTGTTGTGGTTTAAAATGAGTGGATTGGTTAATCGGATGAGAATACTTAGTCCAGTCATCTATAATCTATCACCTCCTGACAGAATGGGAAAGAGACAAGTGACTGACTGTGATGTAAGTAGCGAGTAGAATGAGAAGGAACGGAATGATGGAAGACATGGAAAACAAGAGAACAAAGCTAACCCTTGGAGTGGAAATAGGCAAGGAATGTAACTGTTCTTTTCTGTCGGGGAGAGTGCATTTTCTTTAAAAGTCTAAGGTTGTCGACATAGTTGGTAATTTGGAGAGGTGGAGGAGGGTATAAGCGGGTAGTTGTGTAGGACCCGCGAAGGAAGGGCATGGCATGACAGACCAGAGCATGCCACACTCTAGAGGAGTATAAAACGTGATCGTAAAGAGAAAGGAAAGGGCAAAGTGCATTTTGATGTTGTGCCTGCGGGAAGTCTCATCGTAACAATAACTTCACATCTATGCTCCTGAATAAATTCTTGTACTTGTGCCACGAGGAGGACAAGAGTAAAGTAGACTCAAGTCAACACTCTGACTCGCCTCACCTACAGTGCAGACGTACTTACTTATACTCCGATATACTCCCTCCTTACACTCCTCTCACCATTACAAAGCAAATTGAACGCTACACTTGTATTACATTATACTATAAGAGTGCAGACGGTGCATTACGCCTCAACTGTTCATACATTGTAAAATGTACACGCATATACTGCTATCCCATAATGTACTATATACCAAAGGAGATTGCGCGACTATAACGAAATTTTATGCTTAAGAGCTAGCCATACACATCAGTGTACATAAGGTTTCGTAGAATCTAACAGAAGATACTTGGGTCACGATACACAATACACAAGGGCATACGTTATCATAATTTGGAGTACTTTCTCCAAAGACTTTCTTTTCATGTAGTAAGAAGTACCTGAAAACACAAGAGACTACCCACCTCTGCCCCTTGCATTGTTTGAATAGTTATTCAATTCAGACCTACAATTCGCTTTTGAGTATTCATCAAGTACACTCTTCGGTTTTAATTAGGTTAATAGAAAATATTATTAGACAGGAGGAAGAATATGCAAATAATATTCCATCGAAACCAATGTTCCAGTGATTATCAAGTAAAATTTGCATTACTTTAATTGGCAATTTAAATGACAATTTGTTTACGTATTTGCAAACATTTTGTTCAAATAGAATCTATTATTTAAGCAACTCAATTTATTCATTCACTGCAGTTTCTTTGACTAATTACGTGCCAGTCTGATATCGCTAACATTATACACACTCTGGCTACTGCATAAATTGCAAATGTGCAATTCATTGTGATTTTCTGGTCCAATGGTTTCATTCTGACAACGAGAAAGCAATTGCTTTTATACCTAAGGAGGAAGAAGATTATGCACAATATTTTGAATGTATGATGACGCAGTATGGCTATTGGCTACATGCCTTCATAAGTGCTATCTGGAATAGAAACATTTGCGTAGAGAAGTCAAACATCTGGAAAGACTCTTCCTTGCCTAGTTTCTTTTACCCACTTTCCTCTCAGTAAACACAACATGAAATTAGCATTATGCATTCTCATGTCTCGCTTGTTGTGCTAACCAAATATCCTATCCTTGAGTAAATCTGAGTCAACACAGAAAACATTTCTATCAACTTATGGAGTAGAAAGTCTAGTCACAGCTACAGCTAAAATGTATTTCATGTCTTTACTGTTTCTGTTTACTTATTTCTTTGCAATATCGAAGTAATCCTATTTGAGTACTACGACAAGCACAGAAATGAAATGAAACTACTTGCCATCTTGCCAACCTTATCATTTTCCTTTATGTTGGAATCATCAGCGGTTGGCATTTTGGTTTTTCTCATGACATTACCAAAGTGGAATAAATGCAGTTAGAAGCTACGATGCTTTCCCACACTCCAGATTTAATACCATTTCAAACAAATACCAAAATATATATCTTGGCAGAGATAAGTATACTTACAGTTAAAGTACATAACAAGATTATTGATGCATTTCAACCAAGTAAATACAAACCATCCTACTTTGTTCCAAAAACACTGTACTATTGTAATCGGTCTTATTTTAATTTTGCAAAGGCTAGCAAAATGCACAATGCATATACGTCATGCCGAGCAGTTCTTGAAACACTTAAAACGTATCCAAACCCAATTAGATCTCTCTTACCACTGGTTCTCTACATTTTGAGATTATTTCGATCTTTCTAATGATTTAACCCAACTGCAAAAAATGATATCGATTCTTCTAGTAAAATCGCTTTATTGGCACTCGTCCACTTTAATAAGTACCTACCAAGGCCCAAAAGGCAGCTATTCGGTATTCTTTCGCCAATTACCAAATGTCAAGAGTTAGTCAGACGTAAGACAGGTCAGTCTGCCAAAAGTAATTATTGAGAAAACAGATATATCCATCAAAACAAAGAAAACCAAAATCAAGTGGTAGATATGTAAGGCCTATAACTTGGGAAGAGAATAGAGTGAAACCGGTTGTCTGTATTAAATTACTTGAGTTAATGTTGCTATTTCTTTCTCTAAATACCTCTGACATGCAATATACAAGAATATAGTACCTAAGAATAGTTATATGGAAATGGGAGCAGTCAGATTCAGTTTTCATTTGTATGTAGTTCACCTTTGGTTCCCCCCACTCAACAAGGTGTCTAATCATCTCGTTGAAAGTTCTTTGTGAACCAACACACTTATCTGTAGGTTGTAGTGTGTACATAGTGAAACGCTGCACACGCATTGAACTCTACAAATACACACAACTCACATAAGTATATGCTGAACAATATATTAACACTCGTGAGTTGATAGATAAGAGCTCTCCACTT
Source organism: Tomocerus qinae (assembly GCA_020055645.1). Taxonomy (NCBI): domain Eukaryota; kingdom Metazoa; phylum Arthropoda; class Collembola; order Entomobryomorpha; family Tomoceridae; genus Tomocerus; species Tomocerus qinae. The sequence goes on along the minus strand of CM034547.1, from coordinate 13,197,796 downwards.
CTCCTCCGTTCATTCTTACTTTCTCACCTATAAAGATGGGTTACAAATACAAGTAGAACTGTTCGTTGTACAGGGTACGTAACAAGTAAATCATATGACTTTCACCATATAAGCCTAAACTGCATGTAACACTTTCACGAGTGCTATATTTAACCCACAATCCTATACTTTCCCTTGTGAAAGTTTTATATGGAATTTAGGCTTCAAAAGAGAAATTTCCACATTGTGAAAGCCATACAAATGGTTACTTTGTACACACACTGTACATTATATAGATAATCAGGACATCTCAGGCAAATCTTTAGAGCATAGATATATATACACTAAAGTGTTAAGTAGTATTAGTACAGTACAAACTGAACTCACTCAGCACCCTTACACAAACAAGCTATGTAGAAGCAGAGTAGTACACAATACAGAGGCAGTAAGTAGTTCAAAGTAAAGTTGATTTGCTGAAAGCATCCTGACACTCCTGCATTACCTAGTGGCTCAAGTTTTACAAGTTTTCCCAAGTTAGACTTTTACGGAACCAAATAACCGGAATAGAAGATTGCAACGTGACGTAACATAAAATAAAGCAGAAGAATCCAGAACACACAGGAGGAGTGTATGTAATACATCATATTATATATAAAGTAGAGTGTGCTAAGGAATAATAGAGAAGTAACAGTAACACAATTTCAAGTTTGAGTTCTGTTCTCTTTCCTTGATGTTCGTTTACAGCAAATAAAATGTGAAGTGAGGAGTCCAGGTTGTTGTAGACTGTTTTTTGGACTTTACTAAAGTGCTTCTACCTACATATAAAACCATTTTATATTTATAAAGTTCCGAGTTCCGGTCTGTAGTGAAAGCCTCCTACTTTCCTAGGTATGGTACATGCTAACCGGCATAAATGAGTGTTAGGCTGGGGATCAAGTTCCGTCCAAACAATCTACAAAATGGAGCAAAAAAAGTACTTTGCAGGCAGTAAGTGTAGACTCCTGTATTTACCAGTTACCACTGCTTAAACTAAATTATAGTTAACGTTCCGTGATATACATAAAAGCAGGAGATTGTCCTAATTGCATTTTCTAGGATAATACGCATAGTCCCTGCAAATTAAAATTGTAGATCTACCTAGCCATGATGTCATCCTATATCCACTTCCTAATTTAACTTTTATTTATAAAACGTAAAAGCTTCCTTAAATTCCGACAAGTTACCCTTTGTAGTTATACTAGTTAGATAGATCCTATTGTCTTGAACTGTATATCTATATATAGCACATTGTAAAAGAGAAAGTAAGAGAAAGCAAAATAAAAGAAAAAAATAAGAAAACTCATTCTGAGTCTGGAAAGTCCAGCTGAAGCTTGAAACACTTGGAAGCAACACATGTATTATGTACAAAACGTCTGAATATATAGCGCATTCATAATAGGGTACATTCCACTTTCCATTGCATCAGTTCACACGAGAATAGCTGGCTCTAGACTTGGTTCCTTTCCACTACTCCTCCACTTTGTCAAAGTTCTATGTGCACCTAGTTATGGTATATTATGTACATCATGTACATACATGGCAGGAAAACAATTCAAAATTCTACACCTGTCTTCTACTTTTACTACTCAAATAGAGGGAACATTATAGTCTATCTGGCAAGTCAAGTCCGTAGAGACAGACTCACATTTCAAAACATGCCTAAGCCTAACAATACTTCCACGGCATAGTTTGCAATGTGCTTGTGTGCGTCGGCTGGCATTAAGCATTCTCTACATCGACACTCTCCTACTTATTCTTCAGTTCGTTCTGATGGAAATTCTCTAATATGCTCTTCTATTCTTCCATGGACTACATTTATGTACATAAGAACAATTTATAACGAGTTAGATATACCAAACATACTTCATATAGCAGCCACTAATGTTGCTTACTATACTTATAATAACGGATATTTGAACAATGATCGTTAATATAACTGTATATTGAATTAATGCGTAAGGAGTGAGTGAGTCAAGGCTTGAAACAAATTACGCATAGAGCCACTAATATACTTTTGTATATAAACTCGTTCCCTTCCCTAGTAAATATGAATTAGGTCTGTTGATAATTCAACGAGTTCACTCGCACACGCGTCTCAGTATAATACACTTATAAAATGATGTAGAATTTCGTGTCGATTATGGTGAAGTATGATGATTCGACAGAGAGCATCAGTTTATATAGATATATAAACCGACAATGAGGAAGTAAGTAGAGTTTATAATGAAGAAGTTAAATCTGCACGTTCAATATAACCTTTTACAGTTGGAGAGTCACTTGAACTCACACTATTCAGTCAGGTTGACTTATTTACTTTCATTATTTAGTGGTGACTTAATTAAGCCATGTTTCTACTTCTCTTGATCCGCCCTTAGCCTCACTTGTACAGTACTGTATATATACAACTGCTATAAATAATCAATAGAACCAACACGCAGTATAATAATGTCCTACTTTGCGTGTTGTGACTATTGTCAACAAATATTAAGGACCTGAACAAAGAACCCTGAATTGGCTCTTATACTCCAGCTCCCCTCTCTCTCTCTCTACTTTGTACTACAATTACAATCAATGTTAATTTGCGTAGTAATACTTCCTGTAACGATAAGTAGCTCTTAGAAATACGCTTGAGTTTAACTCAATGTTGTAGTACATCACTTAATTCTGTCTTAATTAAGCACAGCATCAATTACTGTAGCTAAAGTACATACTGTCAATGTCAACTGTAAGAAATCATGTGAAGAAAGTCTTTTAAGAACTTCCAAGAAGTAAATGTATCGTTAGCTATTAAGGAGAAATGTTTGTAGTTAAACAAACTACTGAGTCAATAACGAGCAATTTTTACTTGGCAGTAAATTAGTTTGTACATGTGTAAGTTACTACCCTGTAGTTTATAATGTTGGGAATATTGAGCATCTTGTAGGCTGGATATACATTATTGCAGAACTTGTAAATTGTGTTTTAGGTCCTTGTAAAACTTGTGTCTAAACTAATGTAGAAAGTTAAAAGAAGGGAATTAGTAAGGAGAAAGGACAGATGGTAAATAAATAGAATGCATAAGTATAACATAGGGGAAGTGATTTGAAGTAGTTGAAGTAAAAAGAGGACACTTGTCTAAATTGATGCTACAAAAAGTTTCTAGTTGTTAAAGTGTAGAGGAAGGAGGGGGAAAGGATGGAGAGAGAGAGAGGACTTGATAAACCAAAGAAACTGAAACTATTTACTACTTCTACATTTTTGCTACATACATACATAGGTACATTCTGCAGATTTAAGTTGAAGCCATTTGGTAGGAAAGGGAAAGACAAGGAGAAAACTAAATCCGAAAGATTCAATTGCAATTGTTCAGTCAACTAGTTACATTGGATCTTACGTAAGCTGAGACTTTGAATCTCTTTTGCGTCCCTTCCCATCTGTGATGTTGTGAGAAGAGATGAGTTCAAAGGGAGAGGAGGAAGTCAAAATTTAAAGCCAAACGACAACTTGGTTGGAGGAACGAAGGAAGCCAACGTGTCTTTGTTGCATTTTCGACCTTTTACTTTTATCGGAAAGGAATTCCACAAATCCATCGAGACATCTTGACCCAAATTTAGAATAAATCTGAAGAATAGAGCGATCAGTGCTTAGACTGCCAGAACTACTGGAGAATTCATCTAATGGAGACAGACACGCACACCCATTCCAACATACACATGACATGAGCTGACTTGACTTATTAGGTACCTACTTCACATCCTTGATTCACATCTATTGATTCCAAGCAAATTCACTTCCTTTTATGTCCATACATCACATCCAGTCAGAGCACTACATATTATTGCGTACCTAAGCATATATATACTGTCTAAGCATATCATTAGTTCCGACACTTACACTTTCTCTGTCTAAAGGTACTATTAGCATTTGATAATGCTATCTCCATATCTCTGTCTCTATTTTCTATATACATATAGTACACTAAATGTATTATTTCTATATACTAAGTAGTACAGAGTAGGGACATAAGTTATCGGATCAGATCACCACCGTCTGTTCTGCTCTATAGTTTTTCTGTCAAGTGAGATTTATCAAAGAAGGAATCAGTCAGTGAAGTCGACGCATTTTGCTTTGCTGAACTTTGACTGAGATTCATGATTCAGTGTAGAGGAGCTAGATGTATTTGGAGGAAGACGAGTTCGGGATTTTATCATCTACACACATGCATCCGGGAGGTGACTTGACTTGAGTGACTGGCCACCTACACTTCGTGTCTCTGGCATCACTGATTGCAACTTGCTATACTATTATATTATGTGAGTTGTAAATGTACATTTATAGAGTCTTTCTCCAGTCAGACTCGAGTTGACTTGGTTAGCTAAGAGAAGAAGGAAACGCAAGGACGCAACACTTTCTCTATCAGAATGGAATCTTCCTAAAAATCATTCATGTCCATCCAAAGATACATTCCTCTTCGTTCTGCTACTCTCTCCTGTTTCTCTCTCTCTCTCTCCCTGCGAATACCAACTGGAGTCAAGGAACAGGAGGGAAAAAATAAGTGTGTGATCTGATGTGAGTTGGAGTCCCTTGGTGACAACATAGGGCAGAAGATTCTTCCATTTATTCCCATCAGAATCCGATCCAATCACTTCCTATTTCTTTACCCTTTTTTCCTCTCTGAATCCACAAATCTTTTTTCTTCTCTAGACATTCTCTCTCTCTTACTCAATTGTCAATAGATACGTACTCACTCTCACTCTACATACATACTTAGGTACTTTACGAACGACATTTCTTTTACTACAATGTCAAATATACATTTTTCTTTTGGTCAACTCAAGCAAAGCCAACTTAAGTGTCCTATCTATATATACATACATAACTCAGTCGACCCCGTAGTCCAGACCTATACTCTGGAACGTGACAAACTTAGAATCTCACTTAAGTGTCCACCTATAAGTACATTGACATCACATCAACATGAATTACACTTTTGACACTGACATTAAGTGTGATAGCGATAACGATACCAAAATCGATGTACACCTAATGTCTTAAGGATACTTAGTAAATAGATTCACTTATTTATAGCTAACTTTTTTGTACAAACCATAATATTTTCATTTTGAGACATAACATTTGTAACAAAAAATTACAAAGATGTAATGTATATCATCAATCAATCTAAAAGTCAATCTAAAAGTTATTTTTACTACCTCTGTTGATTCTACTTAGATTTGTCTTTACGTATGATTTTAGGAAAAGAAATATGAAGAATTAAGAAATATCGCATAATAATACTATGAAAGTAAATAGGGGTATAGTATAATTTCTAAGCTGCCCATAGGGATGCCCGTCAATTTGGCAAAAGTCAAATTGGCAAATGACCTATGATCAAATTGGCAAAAGGCCTGTGGATAAAATGGCAAAACGCTGTGGATAAATTGGCAAAAGTAACATTTATAAGGTCAGCAATACAATTGCATGCCATGTAAAACCAAAAAAGCATAACAAGTAATGAATATAACAGGTAATTCAAATCTTTTTAAATTCGTGGCATTAATTTTGATGAATTTAGAAAATGGCAATCGTTTCTTTCCGTAGTTTCTGCTAGTTTTTCGAAGTCTGTTGTTAATTTTGGCGTACAAAGCCTTCTTTCGCGCCTGGAAGATACCATTTAGAGTACGAAAAAGACAGTTTTTTGTTCGTTGTTCATCTTAAAACATAATTAAAATAAATGTCCTCAAAGGAGGTTTTTCACAGCCCGTTTTAATATGAAAGCGATTATGCCACCCTTCCATTGATTTTGTGGTCCTAAGAGCATCATTTCGAAGGCAATCTCTAGCATTCTAGAATTTGGGTCAATATTGTTCTGGTGCCCAGAGTCTCTACCTATATAAATATCTTCAAAATACTCGGCCACTTTAGTAAGGCAGGGCTTCAAGTCCTCATTAGTATGTGAAGACTCGGCTCTCGGCTGTTGTCTGAAGGTACTTGACAGCTATAAACTTAAGTTTATTGAGTGAAGCCAACTAAGACATTTCTGCATTTACATTTGACTGTTTCCGATTTCCATAGATTACCAAACAGAATACTTCGCTAAATCACTACACTGGATACATAACACAGTAAACTTAAGATTGTGGTTCTAAATGCTTTTGCCAAATTATCCGTACATACTTTTTGCCAAATTCTCCGAACGGTCAAAAACTTCATTTGCCAATTTATCCACAGGGGTTAATTTTTAAGGTTTTTTGCTTTTGCCAAAATGACTTTTGCCAAATTGACCTACATTCGCCCATAGGATCATATTAACTGTACCTTACATCATAAAAACATAAGTGTAACTAAAATAGGCACAACTATAGATAATTTATACATTGAGTTTACCCAGATGTATAGATATAGACATTCCTAGAAAAAAATATCAGGAGAGCGATTTGTAGTATTACAGAAAGATAGTGAATGAGTTGACTTACCGATTTGTCATTTCAATCTCTTGTAGAATTTGGATGGTTTCGTTTGCACTAGAGATTTGCCTCACCACATCAATACGAAGTGACTCGTTGGAGAAGGATAAATCTTGAAATATCGACTGGAGACGGAGCAAACCTAGTACAACAAAATTCAACAGACAGCATTTTAAAAGAGGCTTTGTGGTTACATTGCTTTTTTCATGTTCCTACGATGTTCGTGTTCATATGTAGTCATCTGTGCTATCGTCTGGTCATTCTTTACACTCTCTTAGGCAGCTATCTTGTTCGCTCGATAACTTGGCTATCTTGCCACGCTCTGACAACACTTTCTCCATAAAACCATATGACTCGCCAACCAATGCAGGCAACTCCTCACGATATTCAGACTTAAAATTAACCGTCCTTGATACATACTTCTCGCTATAGCGTTGCAAAGATATTTTACATATGAATGTAAAATCATGAGTTTTATGCAGAGATTTTAGTAGAGGAGACCAAGCCAAGGATTGCAAATGGAATGTAATGGTCTAGCTAGCCACATCAGATATGGCCAACGATGGGGTGCATATTTAAAGCCAGTGTGATATGCTTAGAATGTTCTGGAGGGTATGTACTGTGTAATATAAGTAGTGTCAGCATTCTCTCCGTCCGCTGAGGCATATTGCATGTATGCAGGTATTAGATTACGTCACGCCACTTTCCCCGAGCTAGTCACTAACCATCCACTTCACTTTACTTGAGTTTAGTTGCCACATAGAAGTGCACTTTCTATGGGCTTTTACTGCGTTACTTTCTTACTGCTTTCTCTATCACCCACTTCCCATTCTCATCTCATTCTCACTTCCAGCTACTACGTCCTGATCGTCTTATTGTTAGTCGTATGTGCAAAGTGCGTAACGTAATATAATAGCCCACCTTACTGTAAATACATTCCCTTCTAACCTATAATACCTAATTCCTACAAACATAACACATAATTTCTATGTTTATTTTATGTTCATGAGCTTTCCCTTATTTGCATTCTAACTGACTGACTTACTCCCCTATTCCAATACTGTCATTGAAATTTACGACAGTCATGATAACAAATCTTGAAAACTCTATTTCTACCGAAAATGTCTATATACAATTCTTGCAGCAATATAACCGCAGTAAATCTTGTGTCATGCTGATACAAACATTTTGCAATAACGAGGTGATACGTGGTGGACTCCCCTTGAAGTATCAATAAATTCGCCATTAAGTCATTAGCTCATTATTATAACAATGCTTAAATGCTTACAATAAGAGTCTCTACTTCAAGTTATGACTTTTACTAATGCAATGCTAATCTACATGTTTATTCCATACCAATTTACCAGTAATTCCGTATTACAATGTAAAATACCTTTCAGTACTCTAAAAATACAATTAGACGTTTTACACAACATGTGCGATACTCTTGAAAACAGAATCTCTATCGGGCTTCACTAGTCACAATCTAACTTAGCTTAAAGTTACCTGACAAGTTTAATCATAATAAATATTTTGTGAAACGAAAGTATTATTCGGATGAGAAAGGAGCTCATAAAATACAATTTGAATTATTCTCAAAAATTTATTTTGATTAGATTTACTTTTATACTTGGATGAATTGTTAGTTTTCAGTCATGCTACGAATATTCTTTTGAGATTGTAGAAGAATATTACTCCAATATATGGCACGGTAGTTTTTGTAAAATGGAAGGCAGAAAATAGACGCCAAGGCTCCTTTATCTTAAAGATGTGTGGTCCATCAACGATGATGTTATGATATGCATCATACTAAAAAAGTAAGTAGGTACGTAGATGCGTGAGAAAACATAATCTTAATGTGTCTAAAAAATGAGGAGAGGCACAGCATAATGTAACAGTACATTAGGCAGAATGCTAGCATATTCGCAGAGTTGCTTTGAAGAACATGACCATTTACACGTAGAGTGTCTTCATTTAATTAGCTAACAGCATAGGGAGACTATAGAGCGTATTCATAAGGGCGGAAGTAGTTTCACAGTTAGGTCGTGGTAATGCTCTGTTAGTAAGTGAATTGAGCTGCAAAAGGAAAGTTGCATAGCTTTCTCTCAGTTATTTAGTATTTGCATTGCTTTCCCTATGTTTGTGAGGATGTCTGGCTCAATAATCGTCGCCGACAGACCATAGCTGAGTTAAAATCTTCGTCTTGAGTCAGAATCCTTTTGGAAAATTAGTTCTGCCTTTCATGTCATCCATTAAAGGAGACAAAGCCCGACAATTTCTATAGATAGGAGTACAATGGCAACAATAACAGTGTCAATGAGCAATTGTCCAAAGGCTGACATGATAGCTAATGTAGTCAAGTAAAGTTATGGCTTGGCGAACGATTATGATAATGTTTATTAGTCTACCTTAACTTGGCTCACTTGATTACATTACAATTTATTTTCTACTTCCATCCCAATGAATGCAGAGAGCGTCAAAAGCGCGAGTGTTTTTCTATTGTTCCACGTAATCTATTGACATTACTACTCGTCTCCCTCACTCCCTGAATGAATTCATTAGAGTTGAAATCAAATCTCTGTTTTGTAATTCTTCACTTGTAAATAATCATGCCTAGACTAAGCCATCTGTTATGTACCTCTCACTGTACAGAATTGTAAATGGAGACACAGGAGAAAACAAGAAATAATGAGCATAGACTGTTCTCAATTAGTATATGGGAGAAAGCAGTATATAACTGTAATAAAGTAAAACTAACAATAAGAGTAAACATCCGCATTGAATTAGCAACGTAGGTAGCTACTCACTCGTATGGTTTCTATGTCCTAGGATTGCTATCGGATTGTTCAACGCGAGTCCATTCACATCACTGAAGCTTTTCTATCGGCACTAAACATAATAGTTTACAATTGGAGATTTCTCTGTGACACGTTCAGGGTGCTTTGCTAATAAATGAGACTTTTCCTAGCCATTCCCCTCCATGCTTTCCACTCTGGATTTTTAGACCCTGTAAGAGAATCAGTTGATCCGCTGGAAGCTCAAAGCTTTTTACTGTAGAAAAACAGTGAAATGATTCGGATTCGGACATAACATAACGTAACATTGCTTCCAACGACTCTGGCTACAACCAAACAGTTTTATGAGCAATATTTCCCAGCTTTTTATATCAATGGAGGGAATAAGCCGTTTGCTACAGTACTAAATATACGTCTTCTTAGCCATAGTCTATAATATATCTCTATGTACTTTGCCATACTCCAACTACTTACATAGAAAACAGAAGTACGCCATTTACTATACCTATTTGTATTACATTCAACATTGCAATCCTTTGCAAAGGAATCATCCCTCTCTCAACTCATATGTACATAACATGCATTAGATGCATACATGTACAGGGTCTTGGAAACAGTAATGTACCCACTTTAAGAGATACTCACCTTTTAACTCCAAGAGTAACTGTTCTTACAATATTTATCAAAATCCTTCTTTGTCATCATATTTTGGTAATTATGCGATCACTTCAATTCTATTTTCAAACTAGTAAACCAGAATGACTACTAATTTAGAAACACGAACTCGGAATTTCGTCCACACCATCTAACTAATATTTTAAGTGGGAAATAATTACTGAAGAAAAAAATGGTCATAGATGCTAAAGTCTGAGTACTCAAAATGCATAATTTAATATAATGTTTTCGGCATAAGCTAGATTTTTGGTCAAGAATTTTAGAAAATTTTGTTTCAAATATAATCACAGTTAGTAGTTTTGTATAGCCACTAGTTAACAGCTCTCGTTTAGTACAGTTAACTTAACTACAAGATTTTAGACGATCTACTGATATATGAAGTGATTGTAATAGGAGAAATAAGTATACCATATAGTTGGGATGCAATTTTTTAAGGCACCCCGTAGAATTTAGCTTAGGAGCTGAAAGAATCATATCAAACACTGCATTCTATTTTACTTCAGTGTTTATTCTGTCTGACCAACGAAGCAGACGAACATCCACTTTTTCTGTTTCGAAGATTTAAGCTTAAAGTGGTCTACATACTGTTGACTAGACTGGAATTGAAATGGTGAAGTAGCAGTAGTTGTAATACGTATTAGCCTAGCTGTGTGTTGGCATTGGACTTGTTTTTGGGAGTGAGTGAGAGGAGCAAGTCGTTTTTGTGCTTTAACATTTTCTCTTTTGGTCTGTCGTCTTGAGTCGGAGAAACAAAAGCTGATGTGATGTGCGAAAGTTGCTTTGTCTAAGCACAGGAGGACAAGACAAGGAGAGACTCTCGAAAGTAAATGGTATTTGGAGTTGTGAGCTCATGCAATGGTCGGCTTTCTTGAATCTTGATTGTGAAAAGACTTCTTGCAGGAGCCAAGTTCTGTAGGAGAGCCAAAGGAAGTCAAGTCCTGTGAGAGATATTGCACTGCACAGAGAGTCTACACTCAATGGCTACTTACTTTTGTGCAGTCGAATCCTACGTCGCCCGTCAGCTTACGTTAGCTTTCTCAAAATCTATCCCTTCTGCTAAACTGCCTTTGCCCAGTGTTTCGACATTGACATTCGTTCAAGTTCAATAATTTATAAGACTTCTGAATGAAATATGATTCAAAAACAGTTTAGTAATGTTTCGACAAATGTAATGTGTGTGATCAACAATAAATTTTCGACCAAAATAACAATGAGGCGAGGGAAGAAATGATTTTCGACAAAAAAACATGAAGCATTGTATCTCTCCCTATACCCTATTATCTAGCACACAAATGGATGTTGTAGCAGTACTTAATAATACGTTCTATAACTCCTGTTAGTCCAGTTGAGTATCTTTTTTTTCCTTCTTCCTTTTATACACTTCAGTAATTTCTATTTATCTTGCTTGGCTATCCAAACACATATCTGACTGAACCTTCTTATATATACTGTATATAATGTTTCTCAAGAAATGCTTTGTTATTCTAGTGTAGTTGAATATAACTGCGTCTGCACTCGTACAGTGCTACTTATGTACAGTATGCCATTGCACATTGATAGTTATTTTTCTCAGTGAAAAGATCCCCTTTGAATTTCTTTTATCTCTCTGCAGCATCACAAAAAATATGATGAACTGAAACTGAAAAGAAAATGAAATTTATATTTCATGTACGCATATTCTAAATCTAACCGCATACAATTGTTATCAACATCTTTTAGGAGTACCTAAATGGTTCATAGAAAAACACTTAATTTTTTATTTTTTGGCATTCTTTCTTTTCTATGGGATCTATAAGAAAATACTATCAAGTACACTATAGCTTAAGTATTAATAAGGCAGCAATATATCAGAAGTTACTCGTAAAAGCGACTCCTCTAATCTTTTTCATGGCAAAGGCACAATAAATTCTAAGAAAACTTTCTTCCCATTTTCTCTTCAATTGTCTCGATTAATGTGAATAAATTACATCGAATGAAATAAATGAAACAATTTTGAACTTTTCTGCGCTGAAGAGCAATTCTGCCAAAATTGTAAGTTATCTCATATAATGTACAAGAATTATTATAGCAACATTTTCGTATACATCGTTAGTTACATTAACTTTTCCTGCCTTTGCGTAATTCAAAAGATCCTCTACACAGAGAGCTACTACAATCTTCAAGCACATAATAACAGCATTTTCCTCCTGCACCACAACACACACATATTAAGGAAATAGTAGATACAATCTCTATACAGTGTATACTCTACTCTGACTATTACTACGTTATACAGTTAGCTTCACCACTTATCCTTGCTAAATATATCAACTTGACACAAAGGAAAGCTATGAATAGTCTATATACCAACTGCATTTCTTCACAAGTTTCCACACGTACGGCTAGATCCGAAGAGATGAATATAGTTCACCGTTCTCTTATTAAAAAGAAGCCAGTGCAGTGATGGCGAAAGTTGTAAGCGGATATGGTGGGAAAAGGTTCAAAGAAAGTCTAGGTGAACGAGAAATGGTATAGAAAATAAAATCTCTTAGAAGACCTAAGAATTACAATCAAGGATAGGCACAATTTTACGCAAAGTAGAACTCCCAACCAACATTGTGCTAAACGTCTAGCGTTGTAATACAGTCTACAATTTATCGTCTTTTTATGAAAATCTAATTGTAAGTATATTTATTACTCTGAAAATGTGATTAGTTCACTAATTAAGATGAATTACTTAATTAGCAGTCAAATTATGGTCATCAAAGCCCAAAGTTCAATGCAATTAAAATTACAAAAAATTCTTGACTCATTCCTCATTTCATTCTATGCCTCAGTTGCTTGGAATTCTATCTAAAAAATTAATTGTCGCCAATTCTGACAACTTATTTCAGCTTGTGTTACTTTTCAATCTAATTTATTTATCCTACAAGTAATAAAAATATTCAATGCAATTTATTTTTTAAGGCATATAATATTGTAATATTTTGGGTAGTACTTTTGCAATGATAATGTTCTAAAAACGCCATAATAATAATAATATTGACAACGTAATGTCCAGGGTGATTCTGCATGGCAAAAGGGTTGGTAAGGTTTGCCAATTTAGTTGTAGCCAAATAAGAGCAGCAGCAATAACAAGTAGGTGTAAGATATCTTCATCGTGAATGAGTAACCTAACCCAAAGAAATGCACCTTGAGTTGGATGACTACTGCAAAAGAGCAACACTAGCTGTACATACATTTGTGTGAAGTGGATAAAGGACAAACGAGATCGAGAGAAGGACAAAGAGAGTTTCACAGCTCTACTCTGTTTTCGGTTTGGGTCATTTGGGTGTGTATGTGGGATGGTATATATTTAGGAGTGCAGGAGAAAAGTGGAGAGATAGAAGATGTAGTGCAGTAAGATGAGGAAGGAAGTAAAGAGTAAAATAAAGGCAAGAGGAAAGAGAAGGGGCTGAGTTAGCAGACATTAACGCAACGGATTTTGCCTTGTCAGACGTACCAGGAGTTTATGAGGAGAAAAACCATCTTCTTCTGTTTGCCGTTCTCCGTATCTTACTTCACCCGGAGAACTAACTGGAATGGAAGAGAGCTCTTACACCATAGAACTACTTACAACCTACACATACGCAGAGGAGGGACACACAGAGATAGATATCTACCTCAGATACAACACAAAGCAATGCAAGGCTCCACCACGCATAAAGAAAGCCCACTAATACAACATTAACAGCATTCTACTCTTCCATTATGTTACTTTCGCTCAGTATCATTTTATTTTACACAGCAGCATTTTCTCTTGTTTCTCCACTGTCTTCTCCCTATATTCTTATTGCTCTTCCAATCTTAGATTTCATTCTCTATACATGAATACACACATTTGATACTATTAAATAGCGTGCAGGAATAGCACAATTTTATAGTAACCAAATGCCTAGTCAGGTTACTGATAATTGTTCCAACCGAATTCTAAACATCTTTTGATCTTTCTCTACTGTGTTTGAAGATATTTTTAATTCTATGAATGAGTGTTGTTGATAAAAAGATTTTAAAACTTTTGCACATACAATGGAAAGTTAAAATTGTCCAAACAAACCTAATATATTTAGTCTTAATAAAAATTTAAATTGTGAATTTTTGTTTTTGCATGGCAAAATAACTAACATTGTAAATTTACCAAAATTCGATAATTAAAATTACACGACAATAGATAGGCAGCAATTTAAAAGTTGATATGTAATTACACTACACGTATAAATGGGCTGTAGCCACTTTATAGTGGACAGAAAGGTTACAAAAAATAATCTCAACGTATCCGTATTTTATTCCAGTGAAATATTTAAACCTGAAATGATTATAACATATTAACACATTGTCTAGATCGTTTTGTTGGGATATATCCTAGTGCAATTGTTAATTTGAAGAAAAGAGAAACTGCCGTAGTCAGCAAGAAGCACTACAGAGTAAATCGTATGTCGTATTAGCTCTTGCATGTTGAATTCTAGTGGAAAGGATTGGTAGAGCATTGCCCCCTCCTATTTTATGTACAGATAGTATTGCATTGAAATTCCAGAAAATCATAGTGAACATTGAGATTCTATTGTTTGGGAAGATGTAAAGTTATTAGAGTCTGACGACCGACCTTCATGCATATCATTAATCTCTTTGTGTTATTTAAATGGAGAACAATAGGCAGTGGTATCTTATGACATTATGGAGTGTGTACTAAGGAAATGATTGTTTGACGAGTCTGGTTATACTATGTAATCTACGCAGTATGTAGTAGCTAGGAATATTATTGGAATGTCGAGTCACAACAAACAGAAGAAGGGACTGTGCTTTTCCATGTGTGTATTATGTATGGATGGAGATCTTAAGAGGCGTCTCGTCATATCCTTCACCATATTTCACACGCAATAATGTCGTTTGGCCCATTCTCATCGCAAATAAAAACAGGAAATGGCTGAAACGGTCGTCGTCATGTGTGTGAATCCATCTGATTTTCACATATCTCCTGTATAAATAAGTGGCTTGCCTTGTGAAGCCACATGCAACGTCTGAAACGATAGGACGAGAACAGACATCACATCACCATTCTCCATTCTTCTTCTTTACTGTTCAACTGATATTTTCGGTTAAGATTGTGATGCTTACATCAAAGTCTCTGCTTTCTCTTACATTCCATCAGTTCTTACTTTAGTACATCAGTATGTGATGCGATGTGATGCGTTCTGATCTCATCCTTTCTCTTATGCCTCACAAATAGTCTTTACTACATTCATACATTCACTTCACTCCCGAGCTCCCGTCTTCTCTTGTCGCTTCTACTTTAACTCACTACTGATCCTCCACTATTTACACATACTACTATATATCTAATAATATACTTTTACATTTATTTAAGTTATGCTCCTGTAATATAATGCTACTACTATATCTTAATATTATATATACATAGACTAGATAGTATAGTTAGGAGGATGAAGGAAAAAAAGAGAGCCAATGTAAAGTGACGGGATAGAGAGTCGTGTGTGAATATCGAGTCGACTTCTCTCTATAATATATCTCTATTAGCACTATAACTATATATAGCCACATAGCTACTGTACTAACTCCTCAAGCTCATCTCCAACTCTTGTCTTGATCTGATCTCATGTGATCGCCCCATTTTCTCCCAACACCTTTTCCAATCATTCCACTACAGATATCTAGTTCACTCACTTCACTTCAATCACTTTCCTTTGCAAATCTGTTATGTACTCTATTACCTACTTTACATATTTCCACCATATTCTTTACTTTTCAGTTTATAGTACCTACCTACTTATTCTATCCACTTCTACTTTGATTTTTACTCCCCCCATTCAAACCCTACTGTTTTTCACATGATTCAGCAAAGCCAACTCGGAATTGTCAAATCTCGAAATCTAGCTACTTACAACTCTCCCATGTTATCTTATATCCAAATTTAACGTCTGCTATGTCATTTTGTTCTCCATGGGATAGAGATTACTTTAATTTTTTGGCTCGATGACTTCACCAGACTCAATCGACAATTTGTACAGTCGCATTTTCCATTTCCATTTGAGAAAATCAACGAATTTCTATTTATTTCCATTTCAAAATTATGATATTTGCCAATATAAATTGAATTGATTTTAAAAGTGTTGATTAAAGGATGTTGATAATGAATTGCGAATTATTTAATGCAGATGCAAAATGCAGAACAGGTTAATCAGTAACTTACTTGGATATGTTGACATTTGGCTTAGTAGTACATACGACTATTGCATAGGAAAAATATACACAGATATTTTGTAGTTAGTTAAGTAGTAAACAAAACAGGGTCATTTGGCATTTAGAAAGCTATAGGGAATAGCTGAACTATTTTGGGATACATAGGTAGTGAATCATTTATCTTCCTTTCTTTCTTGACGTGATGCTGCTGCTTTGAACAAAATAAGACAGCAGACACATCTAAATAATACAGGTAAGGTACCAGAACTTCGTATCCGAGTTTTCGTTTTTATATCTGCATCTATTCCTTATACATCTAGATTTATAAATCACTACTTGCCTATAAATACGAAGATTCTCCTAAAAACTCGTTTGTTATATAATAAAGTATCTCTAAAATCCCGGGTCGTATTCTTACTGAAATCAAATATGAGTTTTAGATCATATTAAAGTAAATAAACGTGCAATGTTTACCATCAGCAACAAGATACTAGGATTACTTATGAATGAAATATCTTTAAAATTTGGAATAACAGAATAAATGCAAATACTTCCTGCATACGTCGCTATACTTAAAATACAGGCTTAAAAGTTGTTTTCAGTGGTTCCTCGCTATTATCGATAGGACTATTAAACATTATTGACATTTTATAACCATCTGAAATTATATACGGTAGTTTTACAGACAGAATACTTGCCAGGTAATAAGTAAAAGAACGTATACAAAGATTTTCAATTCCATTCCATGCAAGTTCATGTAAAGGTTTATACAAGGTTTCTATTCCCGTGTTTCTAAAGAACATTGTCGTCTAATAGGGCACTATGGTATAAGAGGAAATCTATGTAAAATGGGTTTTATATAGAAATACTAGAAGCTACTCTGCCTACGAATCTCAAGTCCCAAGTGAGTCCCCATCAATTTTCCCAGTTGAACATCGTTCAAAAGTCAATTTAATTTTTTCTTGTGTCCTTGCCTGCCGTGCAAAAGCGTTGTGTTGAAAATTGCAAGTACCTCTTATAGTATAGACTCTTTTATACGGAGTTCCAATATTGGTTAGCTATATAGTCCTGAGATGGCCTAAGTATAGGACACATAGTCAAACACATTGTTAGGTAAAAGTCAAGTGTCTGGGCAAGTCAAAGGAAAATTTGACTTGGCTCTCTACATGGTATGATCATGCTTTCAATACTAGTCCTCAACACAATAAAATAGACTTGACTACCTTCCCTCTTGACATGCCTATTACACAGTATACCTCTTTGCAGTGCTTGCTCTCATGCATTTATTATTCTATTTTCCGGCTGCCAGTATAATATATTCGAGTGCACGGTGTCTAATGTCCTGCTGTGTCAATCGCTGTATATCTCGGTCTTGCTGTACATACATACAAATGTTCGTAAGCATAACTGTGCCAACTACTACACTGACAATGAGTGAAAGTCAATTTGAATAAGAAACGCGACCCTTTTCCTTAAACGTGAGTTTAGGTGCATTTGTCGTTACAGAAAAACAGATTGAGTATCTTACCTACCCAATTTTACGTTTTAGATTCATGTTTTGTCCTCCTATCAGATAGAATTGAAGAGCAAGGAGATCTCGTCAAGATTTCCGCGGCGTGTCTTCTCTGCATCGTTTGACTGAATAAGGAAAAATTGAGTCGAATGCAAATAGAAATACAAACAGATAAGACATGGCTACTTGCCTACAAAAGGAAGCTATTACGTTCTTTGGTTGAATTTGAATTCTATGCAAACTATCACATTTCGTGCACAAGCAGATGCTGTTACTGTTGCTACACGTAAAAATAGTCCACCATGACCATACCACTATCTACAGAATCCCATTCCATTGTTAAAACTTTATTTGTGCACGAAAATGAAAGTAAAAAATTGGAATAAGAACCAATTTTCCTTGATTATAATCTCTCTATAGTGTGTGTGTAACTCTCTTTGAAAACTGAATTTCAATTTAGATTCAGTTTTTTATCAGCCACTTCCTAACATCATCCTGCCTGACTACATCTTACTAACAAATTCATACAACTTAATTATCAAGAACTTGGTGGGAATTTTCAATGCCCCTGAATCCCTTCGACCATGTCGTTTATGACTATATTGCAAATAGGGGAAATGAAAAAGTGTTGAATTAAGTTGGCCTAAGAGGATGCTCCTTACATTTTAAGCATCTTACTACGTAATGTAAAATGAAGATGAGAGAGAAAGTAGAGTTGAACATGGAAAGAGGAGCAGTGTGTAAGCTAAGGGCTTTGTAAAGCAGCCGCCTGCTTTAGCTTAGCATTCAACATGGCGATTACGCTATGCACCCTTTTCATCTCCTTCAATTCCAATATAATCCACATCTATGAGCACGTAATTGTATTTCTATTCCAACAACTTCGGCCTTCTCCCCATTTTCATACTCTCCATACCATCCCACACATATCAACTCTGCATTCATTGCAAAAATGTAAGGAGGACTAACTATGTCTATCCACAAACATGCGTTTACTTTTGTTATGCACATCGTAGTTTACACTTGACATTTGCCTAACACAAGCCGAACCACGAAATATAGTTACTCTGCTCTAACAGTTATTCTTTTGCAAGAGATAGTGACTGAACTTTGAATTCTTGCATAGTTAAACTCATTCACGGGCACTGTACACCTTTTTAATAATAAGGCAAACCATTTTCGGCCTCTGGCAACTAGTATATTAAAATTTCGATTTGCTGTTCTAAGAAATCTTTCTAATCGTGCAATTTTTCAATCCAGCTACTTGTAGGCTATCTGTTTAAAGCGTTAGTTACTTGTTAGTTATTTTATCAATATTGGCGTTAAATTGTGTACATCAAACATCTAGAGTACAGAAAAATCAAAAAGGCAGATGGGAGAGCACTTTCTCTTTCACCATAATAATTCCAAATGAAAATTTTCGCAACTTCCAACTACACCATTTATTTCAGGTTAATTTAAATTCTAGCGAAAGTACCGGTAAAAGGTAGGTGAAAGTTTCATATGGAGAAAGTGAAAGCAACTTTCTTTTAAATGGTTTTGTAGAATATGAATCAAGTAAATATCTCTCTTTTTCTTCTTTATGCTCTTAATTGTACACAGGTACTAATTGGTGGTGTGTCGAGTGTCATATGGTCATTATGTGGAATGATATGGAAAAGACGCAGCCAATTTAAATAATAAATCTGAATTCTAGATAATTATCAAAAGAACTAATTGCTGCTAATTCTTTGATCAGTATAACCGTATTATGTTACATGGAGATATAATCACAAGTACGTCCATCAGCATGCACTTATCAGTCCTCGTTGTGCACAGAGCGTAAAGGATGTGTGTAGCCTCCATATGAATCCCAAATAGTACATTTATGGTTACGTAAGTAATACTGTGTGGTTTGGCTTCTGTAATCAGGTACTTGGCATGTTTTCCTACATATTATACAGTACTAGAAAATAGTGGGAATACCTGTAGTAACCTAAATTCGTTGTAATATACAACGTTTAGGTTCGCTGAATTTACCACAAATGTACATAACATTTGCATATTGTAGTACCTTGTATATGCAAGTCGGTACTTTCCCGAGTCTAAGCTACAGGTTACCGACTACAAAATAAGCGTCAATAAGGTTGCTTCGTTGTGTGGAAAGTATTGTATGTAGAGTGTGCAGATACAATATTATTAGAACCACAAAATAAAAACATGCGAAAGTGAACTCAAAAGTTCAACTCTATTTAATAGACCACTGGAAACACTAATGGAAATACCGCTTCCTCTCCTATTACATGCAAATTGAAAGTATAGATACCTATTCTCTTCAGTTCCCTATATGGTTACACAACAACAAATATATTTCTAGCATTTGTAGACGGGAATCTAATATTATTTTCTCAGTAAAAGACGCACATTTCACTCAGGAGATAAATGTGCTTTCTCCTCAGCAGTTTTCACTCGAATAAATTCAAAAACAAGTTACAAGCTGTTCTTTCGCTCGCTTCGCTTATTTATTTCATCTTTTTCTCCACCCTTTTTGTTTCGATTGAACGTTGAATGCATGCAAGTAGTTCCTTCTCGTTTGTGAACATTGTTCGACTTTACAAAATGATTGGATAGTTCATTTCCTACCAGAGTTATTTCTTCCTGTCGAAATTCGACTCCCCTGCGCTTTACTTTCTGATCCGAATCTTCCACCTTCTATCTCTATTTACGTTCCAAAATGAAAATATTCTTCCTTCCCATCTCTTCTATCTTAACGACAAACATTTCAATTTAGTGTTAACTTTCTATTTCCTTGAAATCTCTTGATAATTATCATAACTTCCGGGTTCTAAAATTTTCCTATGCGTGGGAATTGACGAAATGTAATCAGGAAAAACAACTGAATTACTCTGTACAGAAATTTCAAAGACTACCTTCGAATGCGAAGATATTTCATATTTTAACAGAAATGACAGGAAATTAACAATTTTAGTTTTAAACGTATTAGCACTTTCACCCGTTAGGGAAAATTATTAGCATTGAAAGTTTAAAAGTACCTAAAATAAAGTTTTCCCATTACACAAAGACTAATAAAACCGATGAGATGGAACTATTTGCATTCAATTACTACATAAACTTAATTGTAGATACGAAACTTGTTCCATTTACAATAATATATCTTTAAGAAAACCCTTTGGCCTGGTGTCGCAGGAGCGACATAATAACATATAAATTATGATTAGAACTCGAAAGTCCATTATGTCGAAAATGAAATTGGAAGCATCTCTATCTGTTTACACATTATTGGGGATTGAAAGTTTAGGACGCATTTACCTGCGTGAAGCAATAAAGGTAAATCTAAATTACTATTACGCATGAATAGAAGGAGTAACACATTCAGAATTGTCTAACAAATAAAACTATCAGAGACGTCCTTATCTTGAAGGGAAAGAAATTAAATGAATTGGTTTGGAAGAGGAACCGATGCAGAAGGGAACAGTAGTAGCTATGTGCCTAATTTTATTTGCCCATAACCGACATAGGGTGAACTCAACTGTGGAGAACGAAGGGAAATCCAAGGAAAGGCTTAAAAGGTTAGATTTTTGGCGTGGTGTTAGTGTTATCTTTAGACTAGTTAGCTAGTAGGTGGCTACATAGCACTTACTACATAACATACATTCCTTTTAAGCACGACTTTTGGCTCCATGTTACTAATATTGTGTTTTAGGTAGAATTTTACATAAAGTATACCTGTATATCTATTATTAGATATAGTACTATAGCTTTCGACGGATAGTCAATAGACTCACAAATAAACTAAAGAAGTAGGAAAAAAGTAGGAGCAAGAGAGATGAAGAAGAATGGGAGTACTAGCAAAAGACTGATTGAGAGTGTTCCAAGTATTAAAGGCCTAGCTGTACATTCTGTAATAGAGACAGAGGGAGAGTTAGTTAGGTGAATCCAGAAAAGTTGAGCTAAGGCAAGTCAAGTCAGACAAACGGTTGAATGGACAAGAAAAGCCAAATAAAAAGTGCAGTGGACTGGGTAACAGCCCAGGCTTACGTTAGTTAGTTACGTACTACATATCTAGGTATGCTCACTTCATTCTGGATACAGCCATTTACTTACACCTATGTCTGTCTACTTCCATATATTATTTAGCCCCACATCAATCTATACCGGATGCAGAGTACACATATCAGACTTTACTACTCCAAGTTGTGCATTTACTTATTTTAGGTACCTATCTAGAATGAACATTATTATTTGTACTAAGTATTTAGGCGTACCTAAGTAGGTTTACTAGTACTTTGTTCAGATGCATGTATACATGTTCGGAGAACTTAATAAATACTGTCTGGTTGGCTAGAGTCAGCTTGATTACATGGAACGACTCCTACGAGGGAATCACTCCTAAAAGACTTTACTCCTAAAGGACTCCTACGGCCAGCTAATACAGCTAATACTATGTCCAGTCCAACTTAATCATACAATAACAGTTTAAGTTTGGCTTAACAGTTAACTAACATTAAAGATACTGAAAATTAAACTGATTTGTAAACCCATCGAATAGTCACGATTAAATGTGGTATAAAGGGCAACTCTAAAATAATTAAAAACAATCAGTTAATATATTGCATTGGAGGAAGAAGTACTTTTTTAGGAATCCTTTAGGAGTAAAGTCTTTTAGGAGTGATTCCCTCGTAGGAATCGGTCCCTGACAGCGTCAGCTTTCTACACTATTATAAACATTGTACATCTATACATTACCACACGTTGTGCAGCGTTAAAGCATCAAAGTCAACCCAGTGGAGTTACCTACTATTCTCTACTTTATAAGCTAAAGTGATAGTCGACTAGATAAGTATATGTACCTATTCACTTACACCATATATTATTATAGACAGTCTTTGCTAGATAACTGCCTAGACGCTTTTCGCTTTGCTCTACCGAGCGTGCCAAAATTAGTAAAACTCTAATTAATTCCTGTCAATAAAACGGCGAGAAACATGAGGAAAAGTCTCCCGAGCCGCTACAACCATTACCCTCTTTACTTTTCCCACTTCCCTTTACTTTTATTTATGTACTGTATAACAGGTGCTCGTAAAACTACTCAGCACACTTTACCTATGTGTTGCAGGGGCACACTGAAATTAATATTTATATCACCTAAACCGCTTATGATACAGTATTAAAAGTTTTAATTATTTCTAGCCCAAGTTTAATATTTAGTATTTAACTGGTCTATAAACAAAGGTAGATCTTAATATTAGTTTTCCAACCGCTATAAAAATTTCATTTAAAAAATGGCAAGAAATATCTCCTATGACCCCTTAGAATTTCACATCAAGTACCCAAAACAATAACAATGATCTAATTTAAACATCACTCCACTATTCTCCAATTATCAAGAGTACAAATATTTTCTCCTCAATTGAACAGATATTATGCTTATGATAGGCTTAGGTTATTTACCTACTAGTTGTCTCTTGTCTAAACCTGCAACATCTTCGGTAGAGGAAGTAAGTACAAAGGTACATAAATAACTAAAATAATATTTTGAGTATACCTAAATATATGACACTATGCAGACTTGTGTTAAGTCAGTTAAATAAGCACTAGCTTTCCCGACTTTCCCCATATGAGCCTCGAACATTGTATTCAACAAGAGAAAAGATTTCTTGTTGGATATAATGACTTGTTCTACGTAGCAAGCTGCATACTTGAAAGCCGAGTTGGTCGTCAGTAATTTCTTTCTTCTTGTGTATAGGTAAGCCCATGAAACGTCGTACGATGCCTACCTACATTATAAAAACCGAGTTTAATGCTATTATTCAAGTCTACTCATACGTACAAACATAGTAATTAAGCTAAAGGGAAAGAAAATTTATTTGCAGCGGAATGCTTGCCATGTTACCTACATATATAGAGACTGATGCATGGTTGTTAAAGAGTGACTGGGAGTGAGGAATAGGGAACATGAGCATATAAACCGACTGTTTAACTATTTTACGTACTTTTTGTGTCCTGCACTATAGTGGTAGCGTAATAATACCCGCATTTATAGCCTAAGCAGATGAATATTACAGAAGAGGTATGCTTTCTTTGACAGAAACTAAAAAGACTGGGAATTGGAATTTCGGAGTTACTAATAAAGCTTCACTGTTGCGATTGCGACGTCTTGTCTAATCTTCTTAAATAGGCAAATGTAATATAGGCAAGCAAATTATATGTCGACAGAGGAGGCTGGAGCTGTAGCCAAGTTGCCAGTGCCACAGAACTACTCCGAACTTCAATCAAGACAAGCCAACCGGAATGAAATACATCTAAGCCTTTTAGTCGTCACGTCAGTCTCCATGCCACGTAGCATGTCAACCACTACCTATACTCTACATACATTAAACCATTAGTACTTTCTGTCAAATGTGACTTATAAATGCAGTAGATACCTACATCTTTCATTTCGAAATAAGAAGGTGAAATACACTGATGGAATATCAAGAATGTGAACTTTGCCTTTTACTGCCTACCATGCACACACACGATATTTATTATTAGAAAACTTTAATGACGTCCCATATCCAAAAATAGTAAATAGACATTCCTAGATAATAAAACATCATTAATTATAGTAAACAAGGGTGCTATTTTATATGCAGACTAGTGCAGAGTCATTGAATTAGAGGCTACTCTTCCACTTTGAATCTGCCTTTCATCATTAGCTCGCCTGAAAAAGGCAGCTTATAGAACCGCACAGTCTGTCCGTACGTCCGTCCGTCCGTCCGTCCGTCCGTCCGTCCGTCCGTCCGTCCGTCCGTACCCACGATAACTTTCGAAAGCAATGACGGATATAGACCAAACTTGCCAAAAACAATGCCTATGGACCACTGACGATCCCTATTGATTTTGGGGTAAATCGGTACATAGGTTGCTGAGATACCGCGCGCTCACTTTGTCTTCATTTTGATAGTTAAAGTGAAAAATGGGCATTGAAAATTGTAATACCGTTTCCTATAGATTGTTAGCATGATAGTATAAACTATATCATGCCGCTTCTACTAAAACTGAAATATTATATATTAAAATGACAAAAACGGAAAATTACCTTTAAAAGTAAAATAACGAATCTGTTTCAAGTTTGTCTTGATTTTAACAGTCAATATTAATATATTTTCATTATGTATTGACTTTGATAGTCAATATTAATATATTTTCATTATGCATTAAATTTGATAGTCAATATTAATATATTTTCATTATGTATTGACTTGATAATTAATTGATAACTAATTTTGATGGTCAAAATTAATCTGTTTTTATTTTATATTGATTTTCATAGTCAACGTTAATCTGCTTTGATTTTCTGTTGACTTTGATGGTCAACATTCATGCATATTGATTTTGATACTCAATATTAACCAATAAATATGAAAATAAACCTATTTCTATTATTCTACTAAAACTGTGTACACTGTTCCCTTCACTCAGGCGAGCTTCTGTTACGGCTTGCCGTAGGTTTCTATATTATAATCGTAGACCTGGTGGCCTAGTTATATATAAAAAGGTATCGAATTGGGTTTTTGAGAATCATTACTAGTTGGTATCCTCCCAACATATAAACTGATGTGATCTAAATATATAAATAATATAACCTGCTGATGGTAATGTTTACTTTGCTGATACAAATAAGATGATGAATAGGCATTGATGTAAACAGCATAAGTATGCAGTAGAGTACACAAGCTTACGTCCATATTAATGTCTGTAGTTACTACTCCGATATATCAAAGAAATGAACACAAAACTACATTTGATTTTAAAAAATGAGGTAATATTTTAAGCATTAAATATCCCCTGTTTCCGAAATTGTTGGAATAAAAAGAGATTTGTTTTCATTCTTTTACGAATTACTTAATTCCAATCTTGCTCTTATGAGCAGGCATGGAAATGTTAAAGATATATAGAGAGGCAAAAAGTACTCAAACTTACAATCCAATTTTGCTTAACATTTAGACAGTAATGAAAAGTGCATAAGACAGTAATAACTACCTAAATGTAGTGTATATATATCTTTAGCCTTATGAATAAAATATATCTGCTAACTGCAAGTAAGAAAAGAAAGACAAGTTTGTTAAGACTTCAATGTAGATTGCCTTAATTATTAAGATTACACAATCGGCAATGAGTGACAGAATAATTATAATTTAGATTTTTCGGATTAATTGGAGTGAAAGAGTATCTAGTAGGTTAGTAAGATAACTAGAAATGATAATAAGATTGTCAAGTCTGTTTTTGTAGAGATGAGAAGAAAAGTGTTATGAAAGTGTTAGGGAGGATGATGGTACAAGTATATAATAATATGTAAGTAGTAGTAGAGAAGGTAGTCGGGGCGATGTGGAACTTGTAAGAAGATGTAGGTAGTAGTTGTAGTTTAGTTAGTAGAAAGTAGAAACTAAAGTTGTCATCGTCGATAGCCAATAATATGAAGAGCATCGGAGTGTAGAGAAGAGGAAATGAAAGAGCAAGTGAGTCGAAAGAGTATGGAATTGAGTAGACTGAGTATGTAAGTAGATACCCGTATAGGGCTTGTAGTAGTTAGAGTCAAGGAAGACTAAGGCAAAGAGTCAGGAAGTCGTTCATCATATTCCACAGTCCCTGATGCACCCCGAACATTCCGCAGAGTCCTATTTCAAGGAACTTGCAATGTTTCTACATGACTTGCATTACATTGCCAATTCCTATTAAGATGACTCCTTTCTTCTCGTGTATTTGGTTGCTTCCTCCTCCTAGTACCTTCCGTCCTCTCACTACTACATGTACGTATAATAATATAATGCATCTAAAGTAGCAAACTGAGTCTCATCTCCTTTATTTTCTCTATCTGTGCATACACACTCTCAATTCTTTTCTGTCAATACTCGGTCTAATACTAATATTGTTGTACCTATAGTGTTTGTAGTTAATGCAAGAGAAAGCAAGGACGACAAGCAATGCAAGACAACGCTGGCTTCACTTACAGCAACATCGAATTGGGAATACAAATCGTATTTACTTCATTTTTAGTTTTTACGCACTAGTGATATCTACACTTTGTCCATTCCATACCGGGAATTAGACACGCTGTTTTTGAATAATGCAGATAATAGCTACCTCCTTAGTCTCATCTTTTTGCTACTACACAGGGTCAATCAGAAATATACTATTGTAGCATGGAAATGAGTTTACTATACAAGATGCGTTACTTCCCTGGAGTGAAATACTTAGTGTAGAGAAAGTGCTTTCTGAATTCGTGTGCTTGTTTCGGATAATATCTACTATAAGCTGACATATTACATGATCGTGTTTTTCACCTGAATAAAACAACATGCATGTTATGTACTACATCAATTTACTTGTCATCAGATTGGCCCTGTATGTAATAATGCAGAGAAAGCAATCGCGTATACTAAATATTATTAGCTTTCACAACTTTCACTATAGGTATCCAAAAGGAAAAGTATTAGTTTCTGTATCGTTTGGTTTGTTCATGTTCTGTGTACATTTTATATAGGGTATGTGTAATGTAACGTGATGTGTAATGTACATATGTATTCCTTCCGAGGAATAAACCCTTAAAATAAAGTCAACCAACTTCTGAATGTCAACTCAACTGAACAGAATGTCTTTTCCTCTAACTTGATCTGTGTGTACATTATAAGCTGCAGTGAGCGTGTTGTGTAGTGTTCTTTCATTCCTTTCTCTCCTTCCAATGTAACTTTCGATACTATACGACGCTGTGTTATGTTATGTCATGTTATTAGAATTTCCACTTGAGTAAATTCCAATTTATCCTCTAGTTAGAACCATCAAAACAAATATGATGATGGCACATGATTCCGTCTGATCGTTCCATGTTTTTCTACCCCTCTATTTATTAGCGCTTCAATCTCACATCATATCACAAACAGTGCCTTATAAATAACATCTACTGTACATG
The DNA here is from genome assembly GCA_020055645.1 of Tomocerus qinae. Taxonomy (NCBI): domain Eukaryota; kingdom Metazoa; phylum Arthropoda; class Collembola; order Entomobryomorpha; family Tomoceridae; genus Tomocerus; species Tomocerus qinae. The sequence continues at coordinate 13,170,181 of CM034547.1, read as the reverse complement.
AACAATATATATTATTATGCTGTACTAACTACCGATGCAGAAATATAGTTCTTATAGTCTTAAATACGATAATGTATGGAGGTATTTTTATGTATCAACATAATAATGATTTCCATAATATTCTTTCCTCAGTTTCTATATTGCTGTACGAAATAACCTTGCTCATTCATTTAATTAATATTGAGATGGAATGCAGTAGGAGTCATCTTGTGAAGTAAAATGACTTGAATTAAGTAGGTTAGTTCAAAGTAAAACATTGTAGCAGCAAATAATGATGAGTTGTATTTTTGCAACATTGGAGACAATTATTAGCTCAAAAGTCCGCATCCCCATTGATGATGGGTATACACGGACTAAGTTAGGTAGAACACAAAAGCTCCTCCATCATTCAGGTCCAATTTTTTATTTCCTTGAAGTTCGACAGGAGCGGAAAGAACAAAGTTAAGATCTGTCTAATGTAATGTAATATTATTATAAAGTTTATACATCTCTATAGCTTAGAATATATATATAACTGATGGATATTATATAGAGTGTATTACATTTGGACTAGAGAGGGTAAAAGATGGGAAATAATGTGATGTGACGTTTCCATCCAATACGGTATGATATAGTATGAGTGATGTACGTACATATGTCAGTTATGTATGAGTAGTAGAAGAACGGTGTAGATAAACTAGGGTTGACTTTAATGTGAATTATATAGTGGAATAGAAAATAACAGAGTGAGTTGAACAGACTTGGAGTAAAAAATCGAGTACTAAATTATCGAGGACTGCAGTGCATTCGTCTGTAAGGCACTTTTGAAGCCTCTTTCAACAACTTTCTCTTTCATTCATTTCGCTTAAATTTCGAGCTGAACTCAAATCAACTAAATCTACGACCAGTCAAGTCAACCACAGAATACTACTTGTTCAATCTTCACATTTACATCAACTCCTTAGCTTCTTCGCCCGTACAATTTTAATGCACTTAGAAATACACATTTAACCACAATCCCTGGAAATCGAATGGAGCATTTCTACTGCTGTACGTACCTAATTCTTTGTTTTAGTCATTAGATCTGATTTATTTAAGTGAAAACGAACCCAAGTGGACTTCAACACAGAAATGTACCTACAGACGCTGTAAAAAAGATGGGAAGTTCCTTCGTCGGCTAAGACCGAAATAACACACATCGAATAGGATTTCTTCGTTATGATATTTTTAATTATTTTAAAAATATTCAATACAGAAACAAAAAAATATTCAAATTACGCAGAATTGCAGGTGTAATATTTAGTATGTCCACCAAAAATCATTTTTTGTCACATTTACCTTTTGCTGTTTTTTGAAAATGCTTGTAGTTTCACTAAAAATGCTAAATGCCCTCAACGAGTATTAAGACATTCGAAGTTTTTCCCACTGCATACTTTTCCGATATTTTGAAAGCTGACAGGTTCCATACAAACAAAATTCGATGCCACAGAATAGTGAATTGTCACGAAATAGTATTTTCAATATACTAAACAATAGGTTTGTTTTAGCAAATTAAGATATAATATATAGCTATAATATATAGTAAGTACCATTGTATGTTGAAAGGTATCTGCATAGGCACCTTTGTGCTATTGAAAATGAGACTGTATTGGATATGTAATTGACAATAGATAATTGGATTCGCTTTGAATTATACTGCTATTGCAGGTAATAGTAATTCCAGAGAAATGCCACGTATTTAAAGAACAAAAATGTGGAGCAAAATAAAGTCTGAATCAACCGGCCCTTTACTCATTTGCAGTCAAATGATTCGGTTACTACAACAGACTAGAATATTATGCTCTGTGATTCTCCAGTAGAGAATATCTTATTTCGAAATTGCTTCCTTTCCGATCTTTTTATCTCTCTGTTCTCATGTGAGCTTTGTGAAAATTCTATTCTCTGCTTTTCCATTCTGTTTGAGGAATGCACTTTAATTCTTGGAGGTTGAGAAATAAGAAAACTTTGAAACATAGCTGTAGAGAATAAAACAAGTTGTACTCCAGTCACTTCTAAAGGTATTTACAACGAAGTACATACATACTAGGTAGAACAGCATTTTCAGCAAGGAATACATTTATAAAGGAATTCTCATATCTAGTATTTGTATCCCTTAAATCAAAGAGGAATGAGAGAAGGCACGAGTGGGTGTACCTTCTCCCGACTTTGTGCTCTGTTTCTTTTCGTGTCTTAGTTGCTGTGAGGTAACTTAAGTTTCTCTCTGGTCTCGGCTTCGTTTGGGTTAGGATTATATTGCCTACAGCTCCAAATTCTAATCAATAAAAGAAATGAAAGTTTATGAGTTTGAATAGACAAGGTCTCCCGCTATGGGGAGAGATGAGGAAAGAGGATGGAGAAAGCCCGGAAGTCTTGCCAAGACTAGACGTGATTTTACGCTTTCAAATAAAATGAAATCAAATGAAGTGAACATGTCTTGAGGAATCTATTAATAATTTATATGAGCTTTAGTATTTGTTTAAGAACTTCTCGGATTCTCTTTTTGATTTACGAAATCTTTACATCACAGTAACTCAGACTCCAATCCCCAAATAAGCAAATAAAATCCTTTCAAATTAGAGTTCATTAGTACTGATCGAAGTGTAAATTCTTGTAAACTCTTTTACTTTTCAAAAACTACACCTCCAGCTACGAAAATGAATAATTACTTGTGGAATTCCTATCAAAGCCAAACATTTCTCGTGAGTAAATACTACTTCCAAAGCAGATACCCCCAGAGAGAAAATACCACCATACTATACTTTTTCTATTCCTCATATTTCACATTTTTATTTATGACCTATAACATAATGTAAAACCTTTTCATCGAAGCATGCACAAGTTTCTGTCTCGTCAAAGGCAAGCATGAAAATCAGCGAATACATTTCAGCCATAGAAGTCAGAACAGTCAGAAGTATTAACAAAGCATAATATATGTGGTAGACTCACTGTTTAATCCGTCTGTCCATCTATTTGGCATATAGCAATATCCATGATGAATTTCAACAACTTATAGTAAATGGGTTGCAACATTTTGCAGCCTAACAATTATAAGTGAGTGTATTAGACTTGCTGGAGTATTTAAATACAAAAAGTAACTACAATGAAAGCGTAAAAAGATTTACAATTAATTAAAATACCCTTCTTGCCTTTTGTATTGAAATTGGAATTATTGGAATTTATAGGAAATGTAGGGTTACATTTCTCTTATAAATATTATTATGGTGCGTTTCAACAAAAACTTTAACATCCATGGCATAGGTAGAGTTATCCGACACACAGGGACAAATATTTGTATATAGATGATTTGAAGTATATAGAGGAGGTACAGTACCTTATTAACGACGAATATCGATTAAATATGTCATTTAATTTAATTAACTCCATATAGAATTAGCAAGTATATTGTTGCATGCAAATGCAATTAAGGTAAGACAGGGAAAGACTGGACTTTCAGTAGGCCTAGGCCAACCGCCATGAGTAACTAGTTGTTTAGCCACGAAGGTCGGTGAGCCTATCACATGCTTACATAAATTACGAAACAGAATTTCTGACAGAGGCTGAAATTCGGAATCCCACAAATACCCATACGCTAAAGCTCGTTTAATTAGATAACTGGCTAAATGCAAATAATACTAGGTTAATACATAAATAGTATACAGAAGTCTATAAATCTAGTTGAGTTTTGGCTATGTACATTTAATATGGCTTTGGTGTGCATCGTCCGCAAGGAAAGTAACCGCAGAAAGGCAATGAAAGATAGCTAAAAGCACTGCAGAATAGAATACATTACATGTTACGATTTGTTGCACTTGTTAAGCAATATTATCTAGTATTTATGGTGTATATGAAATATACTAAGTAGACAGTCTTGTGCATCCTTGCAAGTTTCAATAAAACTAAACTAGGTAGTTGGTCCTATGGGTAGTAGATATCTTTAGTTATGTCGGACCTAGGATAGCGTAATAAATTCAAACAAGAGTTTGGTTTGTTCGTGAATACATGCACTAGGAAGATATCATGATGATCCTAACTTAAGTGCAGAAAGGGAGCTACAAACTATCCGAAAGAGCAAATGTCATTTGACAAAGGTGAGTTTAACGAATTCAATGGCTCGAGGCCGAAGAGACACCCAAATGTGATGGATATTTAATGGAACATAGCAAATCCTTAGAGGGGCAAGTGCAACTCAAGTAACGCAAGGGAGATCCTAAATTCAACACTCCCTTCTACTTTCTACACACAAACATACTTACATGCTTCCAGTCCAAGTCCAACTGAAAACACAATGCTCATACGAGCGTAAGTGATATAAGAGCATTTTGCGATTGCGTAAATGGTCAAACACTAGCACATCTTGTACATTGTACCCAACATAGAAGTCCACTACAGATATATAATATATAGACACCATCCCGTCTGGAGAAAACTATACAAATGTAACAATTCACTGTTTTCTCTAATATATATATGTACTAGTTTAGAAAAGGATCTTTTACACGAATACAGTGCAAGATGAGATGAACATAACACGAAGGACTCAAAGGTTCGCCTTTACATCCCAGACCAATCCGGACTCGACCCGATAGGGATACTAAATACGAGAAAGAAAAGGCAACGAAGGAAGAAGAGACTAAAATAGTAGGAGGTTGTTATCTTTGTAGCTTGTCCCTTGGGAAATGGTTAATGTGAGAGTCTGGAAATGGTGATCGATGCTTTGACGCAGAATAAGATTTGATAAAGGTCCAGATAAAGAATTGCTGACTATTTGCTCGAAAAACGTCTTATCCTGTCTATAGTCCACCACCCTCGCTCTACACTGTATCCTAATACTCTCCTCACTTCTCCTTCTCATATACAGCCGTACTCTCAGAAGACAAGATACAGAGACATCACATAAGTGCGTCACATATTAGTATCTTCTCAACTACTTCTAAGAACAATAACTTTCTTATATGTTACACTATCGAGACTTCTTTATATCTACTTCCATGTTGTAAGTACATGTTTCCTAGTATATTTTTCTGATTTCCAGGCTATCATACAACCTAACTAAATAGTCTGGAGCGAGAAACGTTGAAAATGCAGAAATGGATAGCAATGTAATCTACTGGCTATAATATGTATACAGTAAGTGTAAGTATGTACGCGTTTCTCTGCTCAACGGTCGAGTTTAGTTCAGTTAGTTCGAAGAATAGGAGATTTTTGTTCTCGTCCTTCTCCTGAGAAAAATTAGACAACGGGATAGAATCTTAAAAGATCTTTTCATCATCATGACAATTTGCTCTCTGAAACTCCTACCCTCCTCTCGCCTCCTCTCTCAAAAGACTCCAACTACAAAGTACAGACAATACACCAGTACATGACACGCTCAAAACTGCACACAATGAAAGAATGCTACACTTTCTTCTCCTTCTACTCAACACTACTCGACTCATACAACAGTCCCATTCCATTGTACTGTTCAATTGAACCTTTTGACACGATTTCCTTTCTCATGCTCTCGACTGGTTTGTGATGCACAGACCGCCCCTTCCTTTATTCCTCCATCGCTACACAATAACTTTTACCTTATTAATACCCCCGAATTTCCCTTCACCATTCAGTTTCACCATCATGAATCAATTACATACATGAATCTGCTTCCAGTGTATCTGCATCCTGATTACTATCAGTGTTTCAATTGGCCATAATAAATAATACATGTATACAATGTCTACAGGTAGGTAATTAACTAAATTAACCATGATTAAGCTTTGCATTTCAAATTGTTGGCTTTCACTGTTTAGTGAAAGGTAGAAGTAGGCTGCCAATTTGGAATGTTTGATATTTTATAGCACCGTTTTGTAGTAATTTTATAGTGCCAAGTATTTTCTACTTCTCAACATGCAGGTGAATAGTGATGGGAATAGTGCAAAAAATATCAAGGATATTATAGTTAGTAATAATGTGTTTGATGATCTTTCAGCATGGGATGAAAAATGTTTAGGAATGATTGAACCCACAATGAGAAAACACAGCATGAAATCTGTCAGAAAAACTGACAGTTGTCATGTCTTGGGTCTCCCTTGCGACTTTCTTTAGATTGTCAGTGACTCGCCCCCAATAAATTACAAGTGCTCTCGACAACAGGACAGAAAGTGTAGAGCAAGTGGGGTTTTATTGAATAGAGAGCGTGGAGTGTTGAGCCTTATCTGTCAATCGTGAGCAACACCAACTCTTTCTGTCCTGTCAAGTGATAGGAGTCAGGATTGACATTATACCTTTCTACAGTCGTAAAGTATTCTTTGTTTCTGTATTTAATGATACCTAAACAAAAACCTGTAGTAGTTGGCTAAATAAATGTGTAGTCAGTATAAGTGAGCACAATCATGTACTGAGTTGAATGGGAAACACTGCCAAATGGGTTTAAACACTTTAGTACTGTCATACTGCCATTGTACTCGTGTCGACGAGGTTAACTATATAAAATAGCCATTAATTGTATCGTTAACGCATTCTCTTTATTTATTTCTTGGTACATTGTTACTTCAAGGTGTTAATAGTATTGTTTGCGGTAGAGTCGTATTTACTCATTATCTGAGTCATCTAACATTTTATAAGGAAATTAAAGGATAGTAGTATAGCCAATAGACGTATTTAACTGAATCGTGTATCCTTTCACTGTTCATGGATATAAAATGTCTTCCATTGTATACAGTCTACTAGTATGGCAGGAGTTGTCTAATATTAGGTTTAGTAAAAGTCAAAGTTTGATATGTAATGTACTTAATACTGCCAAGAGAACAACAGAATTGAGAGCAGGGTACACAGCAAGAGAAAAGTGAACAAAAGAGAAGCGTTGAGCCGAGTAGAGAGAGCTTGGACTAAAGTACACAGACCTTAAAGTAGTGTGCCAAATACATATATAAAGCGTTTATTTTGATATTAGATGAGAGTAAGTCGAGAGATAGACTCCCTAGGATCTCTTACATTACATGATATCGGACTGCTGGCAGCTTTTGAACCGTCACGAAGAAATCTGACTCGTGAGCTTTAATTAAAGCGTATATATAGAAAGGACGAGAGAGGAAAGAGTCCCCATAAATCAATTACAGAGCCCATTAATCTTTTTCACCATGGGGCGAAACAAAACACCACAGCTAAACAAAATATCCGCTCGCCCGTGTCCTGTCCTCTTCTGTCCTCTCTTCTTTCTCTTTTACTTGACTTACTAACTCCCTCAACCAATTCCACCTACTCTCCTAACTGCTTCACTACTTTATCTACAAGCTTTCATTTATTCAGGGTGGCAAATAATATCTATTAACTCCCATAACATCTTCTTTCACACTTAACTACACCTTTTATTACTAATTTACTAGTCAAATATTGAACAACAAATATTACTTCATTGCCTTTTACAATGCCCCACTTTCACTTTGAGCTTCATTACTCATGTTATATGCCCGGGAACAATACTTATCCTACAGGGTGTGTATTTATTTCTGTAAGTACAGAATAAATTGTAGATATGCATAATGAGAAATCCTAAAATTCCCAATTATGTAAAGAGTGAAACTGTACCACTTATCCTGTTACATGTGAAGAAACAATACGTGCTATAAAATGCTAATATTGTGCATATTTGTATAAGTAAATGACGGCATATGCACTATTATTTTATTTATGGAAGCTGGAGGAGGGCATAAATTACAGGTATTATGTAAACAGTGTTAAAAGTACTATCTGTAAAAGTGGGGAAGAGAGAAATAGAATTAGGGCTGACTTGTACAATAGTGCTAATATTTTAAATACAGGTACATGATAACTGACATGGGATTTGCAGATATAAATAAACTTCAAAGCTGAGAATCGAAATAGACTTGTTCGTTCTACTAGCACATAAATTACATCAAGAGACTGTAATGTGTAGTTATTTATTTACAAGGAGTAAGTCTAAAGTATAAAACTCATTCTCCTGCTCCACAATTCGGAGTTGACAAAGTTAATTTACAGTAAGTATTCATGCATAATCAGAAAGGTCTTGGTTTTGATTCTGGTGAATAACTAGCGAGACACTAACAGTGACTAACTGCTAACAAACTTGCTCTGTTCTTTGTATTAAGGTAGTGTTTTGCAACAGTTTCTCAAGTAAAACCATGGCAGTTCATTAGAAAAGTGTGTCCTCCAAAGTAAAATTGGGCTGGAGAGAGAAAAGTTCTGTTGGATTGTATCTTTCTTGGAATAAATAGTTCCACTCTATGAACTTAGGCTAACACTTCTTAAAAGTAAAGTTAAGCAAAGCAACAATAACGAACAATACACAACACAAGTAAGTACTTACTATTACATTAAATTCCAAATACTACTGTTTGAAGACATAGTTCCTTCAAGCTACACATTGGTGGAAACAATACGACATTTACTTAGGTGTCTTGAAATTATAAACTTGTACTATTTAAGCACATGTTCGCTATAGTATTTACAGAAAGAAATGTTTTATAGTTGTACACACATAAAAATCCTGCCCCAGACATTTCAAAGTAGAAAAAGGAGAAAGTAAGTAAAATTTGGAGTACTTGTTGGTTTGTAGCGGCTGGTTGCATTCAACTCAGTTAGTGTACACAAAAAGGATGAAAAGACGGGAAAAAATCAAAATAAAATTAAGTTAGGGAGCCTCCATGAAACAATTGCTTAAATGAGTATTTACACTGTATAATTTTGTTTAAACAAGAAATCTTGGTAACTTATTTTTATTTGCAGACCTTCCCCATAACTATGAAGACTTTTACACAATTTTTGACAAAGACATACGAGTACATAACGGCTTTTCTCAGAAACACTTTTATTGGGTAAAAGGCACTGTGGTCTCCAGAACGTACATAAGTAATAATACAAGCACAAACACATAAATACATACGAACCTCGAAAATATGGATATAATTTGTGTGAGAGTTGCGGCGACGGAGCTAGCGCAACGTAAATCAAAGCTTTCACATCAGCTCTGCACTTCTACAGTGCGGTGACCAAAGACAGACTTCGTGGGACTCTAACATTACATACAACATTAAATAACATAACATACCTAACACTCACACAACCTGCGACTACTTCGCCACTCTTCTTCATTCTCTCTATTAGTAGCAATATAGTCAGTAGCCACATACAACTAGTGTGTATCTATGTGAAAATACTAACATCTCATCTCAGTAGCAGTGAAAATGCTTTATAAATTCACTCACTGTATTCTACCGAATACTTATTGCCAGCGGTACAGTGCAAGTCAGCCCTGCTATTTTGTTACCTATCTGTAGATTTGCTTCGCATGCAGCCGTGTAATTTAGTCAGAAGAGAAATGCTGATCTAATTTGTACAATTTATGAGTCCACATATTGTACAGACCAGAAGAGAAAACCGACCATAAAGTACCGAGTTGTAATACAATGTATGGATCCAATATGTACATACTATTGTAATTATAGTACACTTATCACACTTGGAAATACGATATCTCCATCCGTACAGCCAAAACTTTGAATCCCTCATTAGAATGCTTCTGGTGGTAGTAGACCACCCTCTAGATATACAATCTTGTAAAGGATATTTGAACATTTTCGAAAATCCCAACTTGATATAACAACTCTCAAATAGATATGCGGATTTTAGAAACATACATACAATATTAAATATATGTATTATACAGTATGCAAAAAGTCACAAGTTATAGTACTTTCTCCAGCCATCCTTAATCCACATTTTTTAAATTATTTTGAAAAAATATACTTTCTGAAGGGCAAACGAACAAATTATCGTTATATTTTGATCATACACCTGTACAAAGTCAATACGTATTGGATCATTTAATTTCACGACAAGCCAATATTACAAAATTTTTCCAAATTCATTTTTTTAAATGGCATTTTACAATGGTAAAATATAAGTTTAGTGAAAAATTCAATTGGGATTAACATAAAAAAAGAGAAAATGACAAACATAACGTTGACTTTGTAAATAGGAAGTCTAGTAGGATATTATCTGTAATTTAGTAATAGAAAGGAGACAAAGTCCATCTGGTATCATAATAAGTTTGAACTTTGAAGTTCCTTAATTATCTACAATTAAATCATATTCAATGTAAAAGGATATACTTCACAAAGTTTTCTAGTTCACGGTTCAAATGATGCTACCTGTAACAAATACTGGAATATACTGTAAGTAGACCTATCCATACTATTCATAGATATTAAATTATTATGTAATATTTACATTACTTACAGAGATAAATATTATACCCGTTTTAAATAGGATTCATGCACAAAGCGTTACTAGTTGTGCACATGTTTTATATTGTAAGTTATTACTATTGTTGTAAGGATACCCGTATGTAGTATGTACTACGCTATAAGCTGTATTGTGCCCTGAACTTTAGTAGTATTTGTGTATTGTCAGACGCTGTACGAGGACAGAAATACGTAAAGCTATATATTCCATATGTAGAGACATATGAGAATACCAAAATCAAATTAGGGTTAGAGAAGGAGAGACAGGACAGTTTCAGAAGGGAGCAAGTTGTACGGACACGATAAACTATGGCACTGCTACTAAATGTGATAATCTATTATAAATATGAGAAAGTGGGTATTAGAGTTAGGAGGAGAGAATGTGTGTGCATCATGCGGTTCCAGTAACATTGGAACTATGAATTTATAAATGTAATATATACATGATGTGAAACAGAAACAACTAGGTTCTAATTTAATAGAAAGTCGCAGAATCAAAGAAGCTATGCAGAGTGAGCCAAAGGAAAGGAAATCACGCCATCCCATATGCCATGCCTTTCCACACAACTATCTCATAGTTAAGTCGAGTGTATCAGATTCTTGATAATTACAGACCAGACTTGTGTTCTGCTTTGTGTATGACTCCGAATCAAATGAGGGAGAGTATAGAAAGTAGTCATAAAAGGATTATATTATTTCCGACGAGACCATTTATCAGCTTCTTACTTAATCCCTATATTACTGCATGTTAATCAATTGTGCTGCAAACGCTGGACTATATTGCTAACAAAGTTACAGAGATATGTATACCTATCTAAAGTATCGTGAAGTCATAGGATGGATTTACAAATTACTACAGACGCACACATAGTAATTATTTTAGGGACAGAGCGAGTCATATGGAGAAGAATAAAGTATTGTCTGCAGTTATTTGTTTCGTCTATACTTAGAATTATATTTTGTCTGTTGTGTACGAAGAATATGGCAAATGTATGTCATTGCTGTGTGTGTACAAAAGATATTAGTTTTAGGAGTGAATAAATAACATGTGTACGTACCTTCATGAGAATGATAGAGGTAAATGATATTCTTCCAGCCATAATAGGAAATCGTATCAATCACAGCACGATGAAAGTCAGGCCTCATGCTGGTGGCAAAATCCATCATCGATGAGACCATCTGGACGGAAACCCGGGTCACACATCACAAGTCCAAGTGCAAATCCCACCACGCAGAGAGATCCAAACCCAGCCACATAATATAAATACACAGGAGAAAATTGTATTGCATTCTATTGTATTTTGTATGTCAAGCCAGGCATCAGATTCATCGCAAAAGGAGCGAAAAGAAGCCCAGGGTTGCAAACCAAAGCAAAGAGCCGAAATTTAATTACAATTCCACATCCTACACAGATATTTATTGCTATCCGCAGTCTCGGAACAGTTTACGACATTTTTATTGGGACCGCAACGCTAGAGGAGGAGTGGTACCATTTCTCTACTACTATATATGCATTCTTATACTTATTTGTACTGTGCATACTCTACACATGTAACAGAGAGGACTAATGCCACAAAGAAGGAAATCAAACCCTGTAAGTGAGCCAGTAGACACAATCGGGTACAGATACACATGAATTTCTTGTTCTGAAATATATCAGTACCTATACATAGATGTTTGTTGAGTTTGTGTGTGGATGAAATGGAAGTGGTGCACGCATTCGATATACATAGATAGTGAGCAATAATAGACAACAAACCAAAGCTGGAGAAAAGACGGCTTTTGCCTTTGGTCTGTTCGACTCTCCACAAATTGGAAAAAACGATCCAAAAAGAATTGTGAAAAGAAAGCTACAGGCAAGTAAACAAGAGAGGACAGGACGGCAGAAGGCAAGGCACAACTTCTTCAAAGAAGGAGGGAAACTAATAATAGGAAGGTTGACTGTCTGTCTTACTGTCTTGTCTTCCGTATTTGTTGTTAGTAGGGAGTGTGGGACTGTGGAAAAAGAGACAGAGTGCATAGTGGAAGAAGAGTGAGTGAAAAATGAGTCAAGTGTTCTTTACGACGAAGAGAGGAGGAAGTGTCATAGATGAAGTGTGTCGAGAGAGGAAGAAAACCTACGAATTCTCTGTCCCTCTGCTTCCTCTTACCCGCCATAATGTAACGCATCTAGTAATGGTTAAGACAACTCTCCGCTTCTACTCATCCCGCTTAAAAAATTCAACGCTTTCCCCGTTTTTACTACCAACTTCAACTCCCCTCTTTTCATAATGCTCATTTAGAAATACAAAAGACGGGGGAAAGTTTTTTCTTGCCTACTTTCACTATTAGATGGCTTATTAGTGTTTTGTTTTGTTGTCACATCAAGCTTATTTAAGTTCGCAGCACAAAAAGCTCCATTCCTGGAACTCCTACTACTAGAATAAAATTAATGCTAATCTACTCTACAAGTTACTCTATACTTAAGTCTACTAAAAGCTAGAAAATATTGCATTAGCATAAATACTTCTAGATTTTCTAGTGTCAAAGCATAGAAAATAAAACTTTTCAACAGTAATACATTACCAGACAAAATAAATGAGTAAGCACAGGTAAAAGAATGATGCAGAAGAGAAAAAAAATGTTTTGGTTATTTTTTACCTTTTCAGGGAAGCCTTCTGGGTTGAGAAATGGCATCTGAAACGTATTGGTGTAGGAATGAAAAGTGTCAAAAGACTCTGGACTCACAGCTCCCATCATCGTATAGACTCCACGTGAAAAATGATTGCAAACTAGAATCAATAATGATAATGGCAAAGTTTCATTACTTCCATAACTTATGTACTATTATGGATTCATCAGGGAGTGTCCCGTGGGAAAGAACTACTTGTACCTAACCAGAGAGACTGAACTCTCTCTCTGTCTTCTGTCTACCATGTATTAATACCACTACGACTAAATTACTAAAGTATCTTTGTGCTCTCCGCTTGGCTTTCCGTTCCTTTTCCCCTTTCCTCATCCAGACTCCAGACGAATATGGCCTATTAGTTAAAGTAAGCTCACTCAACTCAACTCCACTCAACTTAAGGTGCAGACAAATACTCCAGAGCAAAGTAGCGAGCTGATTGTGCCTAACCATTATGACTACACAAATCTTATACGAGCCATCATACAGGAATCGCTATGGACGGAAACAAACAGACAGTCAACACTCCAGCAAGACATCACTCTCTTTCCATTTCGCTATTTCGGCCGACCATTCTCTGTCTTCCTCCTTCATCGCCGTCATCATCATCAACATTCAACATGTACATCACACACTACTTCACTTTATTTTACTTACATTACTACTACCACACTGTACCATATAAGTACTTACTAATGCTCAAACTATAATATATTTACTGCATATAAGAGCTACTTAGGTATTCAATGTCTATACTTATCATACCATCTAGACAAATAACTACGAAAATACACGGAATATACTCCGAACTATGTACCATTAAACCGCAAAACTTTTGTACGCATTAAATAACGCCTACTAAACGTAGACTACGCATATGGCTTCCGACTTCTAGTACTTATGCATCTACAATGCTAAACAAAGACTTTTTCTGTATTATGGGGCTTTCCTTTGCTTTGATATATATCTATAAAACAATACTTTAATGAAGTAGTGTCAAAAGCTCCATTGATACTGAGTTAGCTAACTTTTCATCATGGGGTAACTTGTACCATAAATACGAGTTGTGTAAAAGTATTTTTGCGTGGGCTTGAATATGTGTATGAATTACTTCCTAAGAAACCCAGCCATAAATGCTCAAAAGTAAAGCTTCTAATCCATTCGACTGAGCTCTTATTACAAACATCAAATGAATACGACGAAGAAATGGTATGTGTCTACAATGCTAACAAAGACTTATCTGGAGCTTTCTATTACATTCCTTTGATATACATAGTGCATCTGTAGAACAATACTTAATTGAAAATGCTATTTAAAATGTTCCATAGGTAACATTTCCTGGAAAATGAACAATGAGATTTGTAAATTTTTGCGTGGGCTCTATAGTCTATGTACCTACTGGATTACTTCAGTCATGATACTTGAGGATTTTAGTCGATTACTTATTCTGAATGAAATGACGTGTTCCACGACTTCATTGAAATAAAAGGTAACGTATTTACAATGAAGTGCAAAGATATGGCAAATATTACATGTGTCCAATAAGAAATATCGTTATAACTGCTATCCTCGGCAAATGTCTTTCCTTTCCCGTTAGACAACCACATCAATGTGTGCAAACAAATGAAGACAAACTTTTTGACAATTAGGACTGTACATTAGCCAAGGAATATTATTATAGTTCTTTAGTTTTGCTACACTTAGGGAGCGTGTCAAGTTTGAAGTCGATGCTTTACTTCACTCCTCTCATTGTCAACAGCTCTTTTCGGCTTCTGTCATCTAAAGACATATTTAGCAGAGTTCGCAGATGAACTGTAGTATAGAATGATGACTAGCTTGAAGTGAAAGCAAGTTTCCTCAACATGAACGGAGTGCAAAGGTTAGTTACTTAGTTTACTGGAGAAAGTTCAACTCTGCACTAGTAAAATAGACGGAACTAACTCTCATCGACTACTTAAGTAAGAAGAGAAAGTCAAGCTAATATTGCAGTTCTTTACTTTCTCTCTCATCATCGTCTCATCTATCCATGCCAAAGCCACAGCGAGGCTTCAACTACCATTACAGTGCACAAATGGCACGCAACTTTCTCAAACAACTATGCAACTACTTTATACGTTTATACGTGCATTTCTCTGATGCTTCGTGTCCATTTGCTCAACACATTTAGGCATTCCTCCTCCACGCATTAGTAGTTATTGCTTGTGCTTATACATGTCAAAGGATATGACTATTTACTTTTGCATGGTGTTCCAATGTTAAGTATATAGCTAAGGTTAATATAAAAAATTTGTTATATCCCATTCATTACAACTGAGAATTTATAGAGCAGCA
Source organism: Tomocerus qinae (assembly GCA_020055645.1). Classification (NCBI taxonomy): domain Eukaryota; kingdom Metazoa; phylum Arthropoda; class Collembola; order Entomobryomorpha; family Tomoceridae; genus Tomocerus; species Tomocerus qinae. The sequence continues at coordinate 13,154,908 of CM034547.1, read as the reverse complement.
GGCTAACTTCTAATTTGAGTTACAGTCTCACCCTAAACAATGCAAACACCGACTGAGGAAATACTAACCCGCTGGAGATCACCCCAAAGGATTGTAGGAAACTCTTTGCGAAAAAATTCAGAATAAATTGCATTACATTACATTTCTAGGTACATTCTGGAACTTTCTCTTCAAAGCAGTGTACTGCGTCCATGTAAATAGTTTGAAAAGTAACGTATGTATATGTTGGCAGATTTAATTCTATACGAATGAACTCCAGCGAGAGTATGGGATAAAGTAATGTGTAACAAGGAGGAAAGTGAAAAGTATAGAAAGCAGTGTGTAGTTAGATTGAATACAATGGCAGGCGAAAGCGGAGCGTCATTAGACTACATTATCAAAGTTCCTAAGAATGAAATACATCATGGCATTATTTACTCGGTGAATGTAGTAGGAACTTTGCTTAAGGCTTTTACTCTACTCCAGATCAAATTGTAACATTATAAAACTAACTTTACCTACAAGATTCATTTTATATAGTGTGGACTAAAGCACTATTATATAGTATCTATATCAGGGAGTTTTGTATAGAGGCAGTATTGTAAAACTGTAAAAAGAAGACAATATAGTTTTAGTATGGCTAATGACAATGTCTACGACAATGACGGACCGAGTGAACGACACAGTGTGAAGTGAGTCTACTTTCTTTTAGCTTAATAATAACTAACTCCTTTTAGTTTTCAGCATAACTGAAGCCATAGATTGTCTTTTCCTGACTTGTCTTGGCAATTTACTTCCCTCATTCATCTATCAATACGTCTTTTTCTTCTTTCTTCCTCAGTAGAGTGGAGACGCAGCTGCATTTGTCTTTGCTTCGCATTTCTTTATAGAAAATGTATTATTATAGTATACATAGTTATGTACATCTGGGTGAGAGTTAATGGTGAAAAGAAAAAAGAGGAATAGCAGGAGCAGGCTACCCAATAAGTCATATGTGCCTGGGAGGTAAAGGTGGAACTCGGAAAGTAAAACTGAGAAGAAAGATCTGACTCCACTATTTTATTTGCAATCTTCTGTATCTTCGACTTCAAAAGTAACACTTTGACAAAGTTGATGAGTTGAAATACATACAGTACACTATTGCATGAGAGAAAGCGACCCGCGATTCTATTTATGTAGAAAGCTAAAGCAAGTCAGAAGAAGAAAAGGGAAGTGAAGTCCTGAGGGCAGCTCTCTTCCACTCACTTTGATACTTACTTAACTTAACTAACTCCGTCTTTCTACTTTTTCCTGTGATGTGATAGCAAATAGGATCCTCTCGACGACACTATCTTCCCTCACTTTCTTAACTCATCGTATTCATTCCTGACAGCGGTGTGTCTTTACCAACAAAATGGGCGAACTACTAAAAGCGTCATGGTGAAAGTGCACACATACTTTACCCTTATACTTTTCTCTTTTTGCATTTTATAAATACGCCACTCTGACTTGTGTACTCTAATGCTAAATCTCGTGCTTTCTCCGGGAGCACTATCTGTAATCTACCTCAAATCCAAGACGGCTCATCAAAGAAAAATTCAAAGTTTCCTAATGTCACGTTTTCTTTCGTAGCCACGATTAATTTCAGTTCATCTTCACAAAACCTAACAATAAGTGTGCTCAGACGCAAAATTAAGGCATAATCTCACGAAACGCTCAGAAAATAACAGTCAAACTAATGTGCTCCTTCCATACCACAGACACTGAAAGAATCTCTAACGTTATATTTGTTTTAACTGAAATAAAATGAAGTTTTATCTGCAGCATGGAATGTGATGTGTATCTTTCCACAGCATATCTCCACAATACAGTTCTCTCTCACACTCACTCTATTCCAAACTACCAGTCTCGTCTGGCCTGTAGATGAATTAGAATGCAGTGGGGATTACAATACAAGCCAAAAGTACACAATAGAGTTTCTCAGAGAAAGTCAATATGACGAGAGACTATTAAGCAATGTATCTATGTACATAAGACGAAAGGAGATAAAGCATGCTATTTTATAAATAGTATGTACAGGGCTCTCTATCTGAGTGGCCCACCAATGTAAAGCCATCTTCTACTACCTACTACACCAGGAATTTCTCTATGCTTACACTTGACTTTCTCCTTTAGAAATACTTATGTATACCTACATAGGTCTATTATTGTGAGCACAGCTCAATATTAGTATATACAATAGAGTTCAATGCATTGTAGTAGTAGTAGTAGCCTTGATGTTACTTATACTAGCTGTATCCTTTACGAACCGATTTGGGGTATAGTATAGTGGAGTACGTAATAGCTACTTTGCACACATAGTTTGGTGGGTAGAGTTGACTTTCTTTGGCTGGCTCTCTCATTGTTCGTGTGTAGCCATAAAGCCATAGGAAAGCTCACACATAACTACACCGATGTACAGAATACTTCACAGATGTGGTTTGCTCGTGGGCTTTCTTGGTTAGCTTCAGCTGCATTGAACGAACAAAGCAGAGTTGACTTGACTCGACTTGACTTGATTTCATTTACTTTGGCTCCTCTAGTCTGCCAGCTTGGCTTCACTACATTACACAGCGTAGAAAGTAAATACAGTTCGCATTCACTGCTATAAATATATGTGGCCCAAATACACATCCACTAGTACACATTCCCTCTAATATAATAGAAAGTGTCGGATCTAGATTATTCAACAGAAAATCCAAAGATATTCGACCTGAATTTCAGATCAGGATTTACTTCCAAAAGTGAAACAGTGGACAGACAGGACAGAAGGAGAGTATTGCATGTTACAGATATAAACTCACATGCGAATGTGTACTTTGGGTTTGAAATTGTATTATAGATAGGTACGTGTATGCAGTGCTATTTTAGTAACTCTTTTGATAAGAGATGAGCGTCCAGGACAGAGTAGCCTGGAGGCATTCTAAAGTTGTAAAGCATGAGAGCGTATATGTAAGAGTGGCTGATTCCATCTTTATTTGGATTGCTCCTGCATGGAATGGCACGAGAGCCATTGCTACAATAGAATTGAAAGTGAGGACAGAGAGAAAGAAGGTAAGCGTGTAGTTGTCATAAGTGGGACTTTGGTGAAGTACTTATAGCTTCGGAGAACTCCACAGGACAGAAGGGGACCAGGCAGGACCCAGTCTCCGCCAAGAAGATGACAATCCAAGTGGCTATAGAAAACGGACGTCGATCTATTTAATATCATCATGTCGTGTGGTTTCTTTTCGCTGCATGGCTTTCCCTAGAATTTCTCTAGAATTGTGTATGAGCGACTCCTGCGGGGATTTTGTCCTCTCTCCTCTATGATTGGACTGATTTTTTTGAAGGAAATTCAATAAGTCCAAAGTTGCTCTCTTCGTTAAAAGTAAAAGGAAAGTCGGCTGGATGGACTGGACGCCTGACCCTGTCCATGTGCAATCCAACGTCAAAGTCCCCAAAACAACCCAGCTAAGCATCAACACACACAGGTTGAAAGCCTCAAGACCAACCCATCGACTGCTACTACCATGCACTAGTCCCTACTCTATATAGTCCAGTTAACTCACCATCTATGTCCATTCGACTCGTCTCCTCTCTTTATCTAATTTCCACTCACTTTTCCCAGCCTTAGCTAGTCTTTCTGTAGACTTTCCTACTTATCTCTTACTAGTCATAGTTATTATTACTCTCTCCGTTTAGACTGTTTTAGTATTTGATCTGTACTCTTCATCCTATATCTACCATATCTCGAGTATTTGTCTATACATACCGCAAAGAAGTGTGTTTTCAAGATAGAGAAGAAGAAAGATTGAGATAGAGAGCGAACTCTTGTTGTCTTGTCTACTTACACGACTCCAGTTCGTCTCTATCTCAACTTAACTGAACTCAACTGAACTGAATTCGTTCTATTTAAGTCAGCTGGCTCAGGCTTTTCCACTCAACCAGTAACTATACTTACGAAATAGAGTTAACTTTACTTCAGCATGAAAGAATTGTGTCTTGCCTAATGTCTTTCACGACTTTCCATCGCTTTCTCTCAACAGACTATCACTATTACATCACTCCTTTACTTCCCAAATACTCGTAAAAACTGTACACATATATAACCATACGAACGATACATGAACAGATATTTATCCACACTTTCGGCTTACTTCCTTTGACAGTTATATTTCATTTACATCGCACATATAGTCCCCATTCCTCATCCACCAAGCCATTTGTTTAATCTTTTCTTTCCCCATGCAATCTCACATTGCTAAAGGATAAACTCTGAAACGTTTTAGCACATCAGTGTATTTTATCTTAATTGCAATTTTATTTGTCTTTCTGTATCTCAATACTACTTAAAACCATGTATGTGCACTCCAGACACATGTGTACTACATTAAATGCACTACTTTAAATATCAATCAAACCGAGGGAATCCACTTTACACAGAAGCTTTTATAAATGCATTTAAAAGATTGCTACGCTTTCACTATAGCTATCAACTTTCATTATTCTAGTATGTTATAGGGCTTAGTGGCACAAAGTTGCATTTCCATTAAGGATATATACATAAAAGTTTGCCTACACATAAAATCTGTGGTATACCATAGAGTAGTCCATATTTGCTAGGTCAGTTACTTCTGTCGCATCTCATCTAAAAAAGTATTTTATTCCTATTTGCAACCACAATCTAACGATATGATATTCCAAACACCCTTTCCCTTTTCATAAATGGAAGCATATTATATATAAGCCAAAAGTGTATTTCAAATGTGCTATGTTTTGATGCACATTGTATGCAAGTCTGAGTGGGTAGATATTTTCTATTGCAGTGCAATTTAAGGTTGATAAGAAAGAAAATACTATACCTACAAGTAAAAGTATCTATTCTGTGGCATAGAAAGTATTGGAGTACAATGTATATACATAAATTCATTTCTTTATAATAATAGTGATGCTTTGTTTATACATATAGGGATACGCTGGTGATATAGCGAAAATAAGAGGAGCAAACATGAGAAGATATGAATAAAGGAAAATATGAGAGACAAGTGGCACAGCCATTGAAGCTTATCTTCATTTCCCCCTTGTAAGCTCCTCATGGCTTGACTTAAACTTACATTGGACGAAGGCCACGCGAGAGCAGACCAAACCAAACATCTAAGGTTGAATTTAACGATAGAGAAAAAGTCAGATAGAAGATTCGACTAGGCTTTTGATGTCGACAAACTTGATTACATGCTCTGCATTCGAATGTCCGCTAAGCTTATGCATGGAAGCCATTGGCGAATCCATTTGGGTATTTTATATCGACAGGCTCTATATAAAGATGCCTTCTATGCTTTCACATTCCCTGCCCCTAGACACACTACTCTACTGTTCTTATGTGTAGCTGAAGGAGTTTTACTTTCTAAGCATGAAAGTATTATTAGTATCCTTTATAAATAACGTGCATACAGAGGAGCTAAACATTCCAGTATATCCAAATGTATCATTCTCGTTTCATAGCAAAATAACAGCATAGGATATCTCCAGCAAAAAACATATGCATGCGTCGTTCCGATCCATTTTGTATTTCCGAAAGGGTACAATGTTCATAGATAACATTCAGTTGAGTACTTATAGAGAAGACAAGACATGGCTCTTCACTCCACTTGAGTTGATGGGTTAGGCTGCGCTGTGACCAAACCGAACCAATCTAACTCACAAGACTACGAGAATCAAGCTTACTCAGCCTCAGTCCGGACACAGCAGAGTAGCATAGAATTTTTTCCGTGCTTACTAGAAAAAGTAAAACTAAGCAATAGAAAATATATGAATGCGAGAGAAAGTAAAAGATAGGATGCGTACCACGGAATCCTGATAAGTGGAATATATTTAAGTAAGACTGGATAGAGAGTAAGACTTGGGAGATAGTGGAAGAAATATGTGCCATTGAAGAAAGGCTAACAATAAGTGAACATATTGGACAGCGCTGTACAATACATTAACTAGGTATTCCATGCGTACATTTATATTATTGCATCTTCACCACTGTTACATAAGTGAAACGCTCCATACATTATATGTATCGCGTTTCGCTAAGATTCCCGTATCACTAATGTACATAGAAATAAGAATGAGCCAATGCTACACTCTAACCCAGGCCGTAACCCAATCCCGACCCGTCTCATCAGTTTACGTGAGAGTAAAGTGAAAGTATAAAGAAAGGAAAGAGAAAGTCTTGTTAAAAAGCAGACAAAAGTCATACCACACTATTTTCAGCATCTCGCTCCGTTTCATCGAGTTAAGAGTCGTCGGTAGCTACGCTAAGTACCACAGACTTCTGTTAAAATCTTAAGTATAGTACTTTTTGGAGAAAATCTTATTATTTATTTCTTAGGATTTTAATACTTATCATCTTCATTAGATACAAATTTTACTCCTTGCGAAGCATAGGAATTTCATATCTTTTCTGACGTAAATCCTTATATAGAGGCTTAATCACGTTTTGAGCATTATTCCTTATCATTATTTTGTTTGTCAGAGGAGTCTGCACAGCCAAGTGCTATACCACATAATATAACAGGTACATACTTATTACAGTCCATAAATATATGTCACACAATGCTACACACATTTGCACTTTACCCATGAGGGAGTAGTTTGTGAATTAATGTAAAGGGACATATGCTTAATGCATGACTGTAATAGGTAAGTATCTATACATAATATTTACGAGTCTTATATGTAAGGATATTTGTGTTGTATATAATGCTAGTGAATTGGTTTTAGGTTAGGAGTCTCGGAGTGGAGGGCAGAGTACAGTATGCATGTAAAGAGCTGAGTTGACTTGAGTGAGTGACTAAAGGAGGAAGAGGGCGAGAATAAGAGAGGCAATAGACTACTATAGTAAAGGAAAGGAATTGGTATTGATATTGACGGATGAGGAGGAGAAGCATATCTCTTGCCAGATAAAGTTGAATACGACAGCAAGCAATAATTCTGTCACTCCTGCTCACTCTTCCACTTGTAACAAGGGAAACACAGCCCAAGAATTTCCCCACACATTTTTTATTACTGAACTCAGTTCGACTCCTGTGAGTCTTGTGAGTTTTCTCCCTTCTTTCCTCTTTAGTCACATTCATAGCTTTATTCCTTATTCCTGTCTTTCACATTCACTTCTCTTCCCTTCTTCTACTAGAGTCTCCCTGTTTTGTTTAGCTCACTTCGGATCCTCTCTCGCTGTTTCTCTTTTCAATGCAACATATAGTATAACTTATACATACTGCACATTATACTCTTCACAAAATGGAAAAGAAGTAATACAGATAGTTACAAAACTTAACCATCTAACCCATTCTCCAAATAGGATATACTATTTTACATCATAGGAGACATAAGCACTATACGCGGCCAAATAAGAGCGACACTATCTTTAAGTGCTGAGTCTCTCCACGAGTCGGCCTCACGTGATGTGGTCTAGACTTTGGTCTTATGCAGAGACTTTCACTTAAAACTATGCTTTGTAAATTCTAAGAGTTGGGTTACGAATCGGCACTGTACATATTACCTACCCAGTCAAAGTGGGACTTTCTCCGTTTTCTGAATTTCGACTGGAGATAGAGAGAATAGATAGAAGAAGAGAAAGCAAAAGAAAGGGAACTTATACTTAGGTAGGTTATGTTGGGTTACTTAACATGACTACTACATTGCGTTACATCCCACTACAACTTACACTTACTACGTATACGTCGGGTTAGTAGGGTACCCTCCGTTCTTCCTTGTACTCAGCTCAAGTCAAAGACAGGATAGCCTGCTTAAGAATTACATTGAGAAAAGTCGTATTTCCTTCGTTACTTTCCTTTACGTTCAGTTAGTATAATATGTATTCTTCCTTTTCTAAATGTTCTCTTGGCTTCATGTCAAAAACATGTAGGAAAATAAAATGAGCCGTGTCACGAACTGTAATGCTGATGATTTTTTCCCTCACTTACTATTTGTTCTTTTCTATTCTGTTTTGTACTGCTCTCCTTTCTCTTCTCTTCTGGCCTGTCTCTACTTTCACTAACTCTCACTTCCTGTGTGGATTTAGATTCTGTCTGTCTGACTACACTTGCCTCCACTTCTCTTAACTTACGTTACGTTAGCTACGACTATTAGGCTCATCGCACCATTTTGACGATGTGCCCTGACTGATGTACGAAGCTTAAGCATTTCTCTCTTCCATACAGCTACAAACTATACCAAGTGCTGCAATGGAATACTGTAGCATCAATATGGATGTCTACTCAATTGAATTTCTTACAGTCTCTATGTGTATTAGTTGAGTGTAGTTAAATGCAGTGAAATTCTGCAGCATATAATGTATACGTTAGGATAAAGCTCTGTAGTTGTACCTCAATGTTATCGCAGTGCCGTCCTTTCCGCGCCAATCACCTCTCACTTACTCACAATCAACTTCAACCTTTTCACTCGTGTACAGCTTATTCAAGTTCCGTCTAAGCAATAGTCTTCTTGCATTACAAATACCTTTCCTAAAGTATTAAGTTTACATTATATCACCATTGATAATCCTTTAGTATCTGTACATGTAAAAGAGCAAAAAAAGACTAAATAAATTGCACTGGCATTATATGATCATCATTCTCCAGTTTCTCTTTTAGACATATAGCACTATACTTGTACACTGTTTCCCAATTATACATTGTGATCTGTGCAGAATTGTGCAAAATCTAGCAGAACATGCACACTTTATAAGTGGAGTGTGATTGCATGAATGTGTGCATTAGGAAGTGTAAATTACAGAATATGTTCCATGCTATGTAGTATTTATATAGTGGAGTCAAATACCTACACAGTCGCAATTTGTAGTGATAATTTGAAAGTTTGTTGGTTGTACTGCATACGTGACAGAGCAAACACAATACAGCACAATAGTTTGCTCTAGTGAAAGCACTAGAGTACAAGTGTGCTGAACTAATGCAGTGTAGTGCATTGAAGTGATTGAATGAATTCCACGATCAGCTCTGATTCAAACTTTACTTTTGTTTTTGCTTGCTCTCGTTAACTAAATGATACTATGGACAGGACAGTGTACATACTTAGTGGATAGCACATGCCTATAAAATTAAACTACTAAAATTGCAGACCACATCACAGAGTACGTATGCACTAATGTATAGACCGCTTAATATAGTAGGAGTGCATGTAGTATTTAGTCCGCCCTCGTTTGCTTCTATGAACTTTCTATATAGGTAGCTTAATACTTTTTTTAGAAGAGCTACTATATAATATACACACGACTTTAGCTAGAAATGCATAATATACTTATAATACATGAAACCTCTCATATTACTGGAAATGTTTTCACTTGGTTTGGAATCTGTGGAGTGAAAGCAGTACAAGATGCACAACAGGAGCTAAATGAAACATAGTAGTCAGAGAATGCTGTAACATAACATAATGCCCAAGTACAAGTACATAGTTAAGCTAGGCGAGGAAAATGTAATGGGTGAGTCGACTGAAATAAAAGTGGAAAGATGAGAGAGCTTAGGGGCATAGGCCGTGCTTTCACTCAAACGAAGAGAAAGCGCGAGCAGAGGTAACCAAGCCAGTCAAATGGAATCTCGGAGAAAACCGCACGTTTCAACTTAATGAAACGAAAATTTCTCTAATTCCTTGATGAATGATGCAAATGATGCTCCATCTCACAGAAATATTTCATCATTGCGGTTCATCAGAATGTGAGTAATGTCCAAACGCGAAGCTTTCCATTTCTAACCAACGTTCACTCTACTATTTCAGAATATCTGGCTTCCTTTCTAATAATATTCTATGTCGACGTGGAAATTGAAGGAATGAGGGAAAATCTAGTTGGCTCCAGTCGAAACCAGACCCAAGTAAACCCCGACCAAACCAGAACTCCAAATAACATTTTCCGAAGGGTTAAATCGATCATTTATGTATGCATGTGTAAGTTTGTGGAATGGCACATACATAATAGTCTTAGTCCCTCCTTCATTTTTATCAACGACTTTTAAAAAATCCTTCCATCATTTTGTGTAGATTGACGTAAGAGCTTAGAAGACCTTTCCTCCTCCTTCGTCTAGCTACGAAAACAAGGTCAACATAATTTATGCATCGATGACTTTCAATCTCTACCAGAAATATATAACAAGGTTACCACCAAACTGACGGCTAAAGCAAAAACAGTGACACACTTAGCATTAGCAAACACCAAACATGCATTAAATATTTTACAAAGATACTTCTGAATCCTTATATACAATTTATGCATTATACTATTTGGATACTACTCTAATAAAAACTTTTAACTTTCATCACGCCATGACGTACATAACTATTAATTATATGGTTTCGTGGTTAGATATGCATCACCCACTCCGTCTATTCTTGTGGGAATTTATTCTAAAATTAAAGTATAAAACCAATCCCCCTCGTTGTTGGATTTATTTTAGGAGAGTACATTTGCAAGTTAAAATATTTCTATACTATTACTAACTTCATTAAAGTTATTTACAGCGGCTACTGGTGTCCAATCCGTTTGTCCGTTCATCCTTCAACTCGGTAAGTAGGATAAAGATAATTCGTTCAAACCTTTTGCAGCTGCTGGGATCGAAATGAGACCCAAGTTCAAAAAGAATAGGGTCAGTCGGTTGAACCTTCATGATCTAAAATGACCCTTTATCTTTACATAATTGCATAGGATATTGCCATTGTCGTCAGTTTAAATAGAGCATAACATTACTAACATTCCCTACTCTTAGGGTTAACAATCGCAAGGTTTATATTTAAATTTAAGATGCGAGTAATGTTTTTCATCAGAGGCAGTGAACAGTTCTTGCATGACATTTCACCACTAAAACTACATTCTACTTGAAAAGATAGATGTGGGACGTATTTAAATATTATATTCATGGGAAATGAATCACGTGAACTGTCATTGAAAATTCACGACCATAATCTTCAGCATTGAAAGGTTAAGCCGCAGAACTATCATATTGTCGTAACTGGTATTAATGCTAATAATAATAGTAGACGAACACACAACACCCACTCAGTGTGTAAAGATTAGTTTGTTAAGTATACTTTGCTTGCTTTTATCCCATGACGGATGAATTCATGTAGCAGGTGATTTATGAAGAAACATGATTTTCTCTTTACCGACTGTCCCACATATCTGTCGTCTGAAGCATAGCTATCAGGGAAGGATGAGTTGAAAGAAAATCTTACTGCACAATACGCTTAACCTGCCTTAGAAACTGTGTAGTCAAAATATTTTATATAGAACTAAAAGATAGTAAGAGGGCATGAATATATTCCAAATTTAATTTCCATCATTCGCCTACGTATTCTGACTTTTCATTTACTTAGTTTTATTAAGTAGTATGTTCAAACTGCTATAAAACAGGTACATATTATAATTAGGAAGTGAAATACTCTACTTTGTTTAAATTAGTCTTAGTGGTTTCTGCAGCTTCGTATAAAAAACAATGGCCAATGACCATGTTAAGAAAGAGCTGTACTAATTTGGAATTAAATTCACTCAGTGGTTTAGGATTTGCTCAAGATATTAATTGGATCGTTTTAGCCTTTCTGTTTGACACCGGTCTACTTGGAATTTTAGCGCTGCATTGCACCGACTGGTTCTGCGTCCAGTATGCATAAAAACGAATTGTATTCTATGAAAACCGTATAGGAAGATCTAGTTATATTAACTATCCATCATAGAAAATGTGAGGAAGTACTAAGGAATATTGCATTTGGTAGTACAAAGTATAACATTGCATATAATTTTAGTACCTATGTCTTTTAGTTTACGAGGAGAAAGTATTTGGGGTAAGATAGTGTGAAAGCAGATGAAGATGACAGAAGGGAGAGTTTGTCTGACTCCCTTTAGTGCTATGCTCCTCGATCAGAAAAATTGTAGCGTAGTATGTAGGACTACAGGGTGGTTTTATAACCGTGGCGAAATGCACTACAGAGAATAAATTAAATGAGAGAGCGTGTGTATCGTAAATGTAATAGAAAAAGAGAACAAAAGTGGGTAAGAATGTGAAGGAGGGCGTAATAACTAAAGTAGACATGTGGCTTAAACTTGCTGAACCTTAGTTTAGTTTGCCTTTCCTGGTTTGGTTATTTTCTTGGTTGGTGTGGCTTGGCTTGGCTTCCTCTTGGTCTGCACTCTACCAAATGTGTGGTAGTGCAGTTCAAGTATTGTTGTTGCTTGTGTAATTGCACGAGCTCCATTGAGAAAGAGGAGAAAACATGAAGGGAAAGGAAAATGGAGCAGTTAAGTTTAGTCTGTAAGTGGAATAAAGTAAAGTATGTACTAGGGTACAGAAATGTGTGCCGTGTGGCTTGGCATCCTCCGTTATGCTATATGACTTATACTACATACATTTTCTTGGAGAAAGTCTCTGATGTGATGTGAACTTAGTAGGTATACACAGCAGTTTTGCTCTAGGCAGACGGTAGTTAGTGGGTAATCGATGTGAAAAACTTATTTAGTTTTATAGGAGCAAATGGTCTGATGAAGAGTGACAGGTTGATGAAGAAGTGCGGTGGGAGGAAGGTGCTTAGCCTCTTATCCCTAAGGATTGACTTATGGAAGAACTCCGTGTACTTTTATATACAACTGCTTACTACTTTACTTTTATCTTTATCGCTCTCCACCACTAAATATACCTACTAAACTACGTCAGATCCAAATACAAACATACAGTTACACAATCTATTAATGTGCACACATTAAATAGTTACGCATAAGCTTTAGCTTTCGGACGCACCACTTTGTATTTCTGAATTATATATTAAAGAATTGTGATGGCCATATCCATAAGGAAACAGATTTAACTACCTACTTGCCCTGTTTACAATAACAAGAAGTACTACATCAGATTAGGGTACCACATTCAGATACAATAACTACCATACACATATTCGAACAAATCTTAGCTAATAAAGAAACTACAAAACCTAATTCGATTCTAAGCATGCCAAGATCAAATTGAGCCTAATTTTAGCTAAGTTCCTTACTATTGTGATGTTCAATAAATGCTAATACCTTATTTTCATGTCAATAGGCTCTAACAATAAGAGCAGCGTTTCTTTTGTTTATCTCAAGCCACAATGGGTAATCCAGAATGATTAAAAGTCCCATGAGTTAACTGCTTAAGGTTACTATTGTGCACTTAGACAGATTTTACGTTTTTCTGTTTTGTGCCAATGTTAAATAGAAATGCTATGACTGCGTTTTGTATAGAGTATACCAGTACTCTTTACATGTTGAAGCAGTTTGTAGAAGTAATATAATAACGAAGGAACCCCTCTTCCTCAATTACATTAATAGTACAGGGGAAATAATGCTTGCTTTGCAGAGATTTTCTTGTTTATACGGGGATACGTAGTATAATGTGTATGCATGTTGTATTAACGATAGTGAAGAGCATTAAAAGTCTAATGGTTCGTCGGGACCCTTAGTTTGGAGTATTTATTTAGGATCTACTTGTGTATGTATCTTACAAATAAGAAAGATTTGTAGAATTTTCCCATTTAGTTTGATGGGAGACAAGAAGAAAGCACAAGGAAGATAATGTGAAATAATTGTATTTAAAAGGAACCGAGATGGTATTTTTCTTAAATAACGTATACCTACCTTCTGGGTGGAAAACATTCACGAGGAGATATAGAGAGGGACGGGACCAAGAGTGAGGTGAACTTTGCAATGCTAAGCGATAAAGAAAGTGGAGAAATCATAAAAAAGACAGAGAATGAGGAAAGGGCTATACGTAGGGCCATCCGATGATCAGCAGGAGAGTAAAAGAACGAAGACAACGAAAAGCAGACGAACCGGCAAAGAAACGAAAACGTCTGAGTCTGCATGGAGAAATGCTATTTTACGTTTATATTATATTCTGCTGTACACTACAACAGCTCAGCAATGGCAACCTCGAGTATAATGCAACTATCTATATATACATAATAGCAATAGGAGAAGGAGTATGAATGCTCAGGCAAATCAAGTGTTTTTATGACTCCCATGAGAAACACAGCTTCCAAGGAAGCAAATTGTGTGCCATACGTTTTCCCATTTCCCGTTTGAACTTTCATTTCTCCACGCATTGATAAAGGCGCATCCATAAAACGAAACAAAAGTACATTTATTTCCATAGTCTCAGTCACAGGAGCGTTACAAAGACTAAACCATACAGATACACTCAACGATACACTTCATATTAGTGTATGTCTATACTACAAACATATTGTTCTCTACCACTCACATAAGTAACATTCTACTTTATCTGTACACACAGACCATCTTGAAGCCTCTAGATCTAAACCCTACTTAGAGACAACATGCAGGAAAAGGTCCTTGTAGTCAATAATAGTCTGATCTTGAACAGAAGTAGGTAGATAGGGATAGGTACTACTGAATAATGGAAACTGGGTTTCTTCAACTACATACTTACATGTACATAAATATATGAAGAAGCTTGGGAAGTCGAATAAAAGCAACCACGGAACTCAAATCAACTCAAGTCAACTAACACCACTATAGCTTAACTGGTCCGTCTTAGTGGACTTTGTCGTTTCTAAAATACTATCTATTTCATACATTATACATTTATAAGGACAATAAGTAATAGCAATCACATCCTTTCCCATTTAGTATAATATGGTCTATCTAATATAATAGTACCTACATAGTGGGATATTTATTCAGTGTACAAAGAAGATTAGTGACCCGGGTCAAATGGTCTAGGTTTAGCTTGTATCTGTAAATGGGATGTTTCTATTTCACATTATTTTTGCATGTAGGGTGTGGGGGGATTCGTATAGGATAAATACGGTATGTAAATACTAGAGCGAAGTCAAAGATATCAGGTCAGGAGGAAGCCTAAGAATGAACCAGAGGGGACCAGAAACAGGACAGATAAACTGCGGACCTAACCCTGGAAAATGGCGTCACGGTCAACTGACTTGTCCATTAAGAAGACAAAATATTTAGCCCACTCTGTGCAAGCAGTATGTATGTATGTATTCCTGGTTCTCTGTCCTACAATAATAATAACACATATACATCTCCTTTAGTAGACGGGAGTCACTACTGCCTTGCATTACTTACATTAGCTAACCGAAACCCCTTCGTATGTATTAATGTTTATTCTGGCCAGAAGAGTTTTTCTCCTTTCCTTACTTCCTACTGTATTCGAGTTTTCTTTTAGTTGTGTTTGTTGTTCGTGGGCATTAGTAGCTTGGCTTGACTTAGACTACCGACTCGCCTGTCTTGCTGTGATGTCTTCTCTTGTGCTTGCTCACTGACTACTTATACTCTATTTGTAACAATCTGTCCCAAGGTTCTGATGTACTTAGAGCATTTAGGCTACGTGGCTCTTGGTATAAATGGTATGTCCGTACTACTAAATAAGTGGAGATAGTATTAGCAGTTCCGTCGGTGGCATGACCAACTTTCCTTTTGAGCTTCCTCGTCGAAATTCAGTCATAACAAACATTAGGGGGTCATTTGACGAGTTTTTCATGTTAGTTTAATGCAACTCAACTAACTCTGTAACTAAGGCCGAGAAGAGTGACGGAAAAGAGTTGCCAGTCTATTTATGACTGCTGAATCTACGTAATGTCATCACATCAAGTCATGCTCCTCTAGTCATCAACTTGTCTCAGTCCTTTCACTTGAAGAGTTGAGGAGAATCTATTCTAGTTTCTACGAGTAGACAACATTTTCCTTCAGTTACGTTGAGTGTTTTCCTTCGCAGAGCACTTGAGATGAGATTGATGCGAGCAAATGGCTAAAATTCCCAAATTCAACTCAACTGCCTTGGTTTGGCTTACGTTGTGTTGGCTCACTAGATTCTGGGTGAAAGCTTCTTTCACTTTGATTCTCTCTCTTTACTACTGTATACTGAATACGGAAAGTAATCGTTTCATCCTGCACATCACATTTTTCACATCATTACAGGGAAACGACTTGGCGAGTGTAAAAGTCTTCTATACACTTTTGTATTGTATTTTCTCTTTGGAAATTACACTATACACAACCAACTGTAATATATAGTAGTCCCTATACATAGGTATACTGACTCAATCAGTTCAACTGTTCTATTTTCTATCTCTTTCTATGTATGTACAACTCCTCTTCTTTCCTCTCTCAATCTCGACATATACGTAAATGATAAATACTAAAGCAACCATGCTAAATAACTATAACAAACCAAACCAATCCACCTCGGTAAATAGCAAAGTAACGGATGAGTCAAATTCTATTCTATTACTTCAGCTACATACATAATAATACTATCTTTGTAAAAAAGGCGAATTTACCTAGTACTACTTCTATATCAGTGTCGTTAGTGTATAAGATATACATAACTAATGTAGTGACATACGATTATACTAAGTAGACATGTATGTAGCATAATAATGCATATATTGTTCAAAAGGAGAATGTATGTATATTTTTAGTTTAATATATCCATCTAAGATTAAGTGTCTACATCTTTGTATGTAACTTTTGTGAGTCCGTGTACATGTTTATACATGATATAGTTGTATATGTACTTATAGTAGTTCGTCCTAGTTATGTCAATGTAAGTCTTTTGGTTTGGTGCTTTACCCGTCTTCTTGTATCTATAAATATGTCGGTGGAATACATAGTCATATCATAAGATAAGTATTCCTTGTGTCTTGTCTTGTCGTGTCTCGTCTTTTCTTGGCTATTTGATGCCTATGCTACAGATCCTTGGATGGATACGAGGAGAGAACAAGAGGCTCTGTTCTGTATTACTATCATCCATTGCAATTGCCATCCAGATGGGATTTTAGTACACTATCCATTTCCAAGATTGGATTTTCCATGCAGATGAACCCACAAAGTTTACTTTGAAGTCCTGAACACCATGTAGTAGTATAGTAGCTGTACAATTGTGGAAAAATCCTGTTGCAGTCTCTGTGTTCCTCTCTAGCGGAAAAATCGATGTTCGTCATGAAAGTTGCTTATTGCGAAACGCCCCTTCCTTACAATACTCTGTACTTTGCCTCACTTTATTGTAGCCTACATACAGGACTCTCTCTTCGGACGACCCATCATCATGGGTACATATACTTACACACGTTACATACAAATACATAATGCAATACATGCCGACAAACCGACATACCTACGCCTCCAATCTCTATAACGAGTCTGACTTCTCCTACCCATCTTCTTTTCATCTACTATATATACGCTACCACTTATGCTAGATAAGTCCTACTCATCTCCAGATACTATCGGCACTTTGTTTTATTTTATTTTGTCTTATCGTGGACATCTTACCCAAACAGCTACTTCTTGCTTATCCCATATAAAAGCAATACACAAAATGGATATAACTTAACTTCCCTTCCAATGATACCCATTCTTGAACTCTACTATAAGAAGAAAAAGCAGAATGCATCACAATTTGTCCTGCTTTTCTTCTGTCCCGTCTCCTTCTACTTATCAACTTCCAAGATATGAACATCAGAATCAGAAAGTCAAGCAGAGTTTAGCCCAATCGCAGAATGAGATCAGCTAAAAGATATGAAAAACTGACACACAGAGCTCATTTCGTATTGTCTCTCATATCAAGTCATTTGAGTTGTACGTGATGTGATGCCGTGTCACATGCACTCACATAAACATCTTACGTCCAAGTGGAAATCAGCTTCTCTTCCTTCTCCTGCAGGCTACTCATAGATATTGCGTGACTAAAAGTAGGATATATTTGATAAATACCATAATCCTCCTTGCTTTCTAATGCTTTCACCTCCACTTTGATTACGTTCAATCAAATTACTACCCCCAGACGAAGTTTCTCTTTTATTGTATAACGCCTGCCAACCACATTGATAAAGTGGTCATCATCAGCATCAAATTAAATGGTTATATTATACAGTGTATTCTCCCTTCATAACTCTTTCGTGAGATAGTTTAATCTATGAACCTCTTGGAGCTGGATTATAAAAGGTAAACATCAGCTCATAGCCATTTCAACTTGTATTATATAAGTCATCACTAAACAATACGAAATACTTCCTCATACTAGTAATAACTTGTTCAGAAAATAGCACAGTAGATTCTAAACCTATGTTGAGTTAGTAGTAACTTGAGAATACAGCGGCACATTATGCAGACGTAAGAACTGTCTATCTAAAGCAATGTGTGCTCTTACTACGTGAAGCTCGGCTGTCTCATTATTATTCTTTTCATGGTGTTTTATCATTCTTTTGATTGCAAATGCTGACTGTAATAGAATTTCATAAATCTATTATATAAGTGTTATACAGAAGATTTTATATCATTGTATACGCATAGAGACATTACTTCCCGCGTTGCAATGCACACTTCACTGACGTGAAAGTAATCAGGCACAGGGGGTTATGATGAAACATGATCTCGTCAATCTGTTCTACAAAAATGATATCCATTTTTTTCCACCATAGAAGCTACGTTAGGAATACGTAATGAGTAAACCCAATTACAAACCAGGCAAATAAATTACATTTTAGTACTCGAGTTTAAAGACTCTACCAGCCTACCAATACCAATTTTATAATGTAATTATTTCATCTCAGAATCGGTACTGGTACTACAGATTTCTCTCTGTCGATCAAGGATTCAGTCAAAGCTTTTACGTCGTCGAATGTCGAATTTGACAAGATAAAAAATATCAGCTATCAGTATATAAATGTTAAATACAAAAGATAGCTTAAAGGTAATTCGTCATTTGAAAGGATTCCCCTACCAAGTCTTTTCCAGTTGATAAATAAGTGATATTAGAAAAGGTTGAGGGAGTAATCTTAATATATTGTACGATAAAGACGGAAAGTAATGTTGAACATCAGATGGAATTATTTCATTATACTACATGACATTCGTAGCTATTAGCAAAGACGATGTAATCGTTAGAAGAAACACGGAGTGGAACAGCGCGCTGGAATCTGTTGTCATATTTTACCCGCTTTCCGACAAGTCACAAACGTATTTCAACTGTATCCTTCTTGGAAATTAGTTAGTTTTATGAAGTGGGAGTGAATGCCGCTACCTAGAGGTACTAGTAAGAGAGGAGGACAACTCAGGACAGAAAAAGACAAGACAGAGCTCCGCACCACACCGTACTACATAATAGAGAGTTGTTCATAGAGTAGGAATGAAAAGAGTTGTGGTAGAAGCTTGGTTTAGTTCGGTTAGGCTGTACATAGTAGTTTGGTTGGTGTTCCTCCTCGTCTGACTGAAGATGGGTAAAAAAATGGAGTCGCGAAGAGCAATGAATATCAATCTTGATATTCTTTTGAAAGTCGCGACTCGCCGCATGGAATTTTAAGAGCAGTGGCTCCGCTTCATCTAATACGGTCGAAAAGTTTCCTAGCGAGGAGTTTTGAATATTAATGACCTCCCTTTGCTGACTTTTGCCTTCCCTTTGGCTACGTCTATCTCCTTTAGTTGCTTTTGCTTTGCCCTTCTATCTACTCAACATCACCAGCCAACAGAACACTGAACTGAGCTGACTGACTGAGTTGAGTTCAGCTGAACTCAACTGAATTCAGTTGACTACACCGAATAGTAGAATGTTCTCAGACCCAGAGACGAAGGGATATAATATTTGGCCATATATATATATCGACTAGCACTTGCCCACTGCCGTGTCATGTCCCTTTGACTAGTCTATAAGTAGAATGTAGAGCCCTGTGCTGCAGAACTCTTAGTATATTATTATGTTATACTTACTTCTGACTAACATAACACGGAAAATCTACCAGACTGGGGCATCTTACTTATTCTTACATCTCCACTCACTTACCTCTAAAAATAACGAAACGTAACTGGGTACACACCGACCTACTATCTCTTATCCGTAAGTCTTTTCGTTCCTTGCTTGTACTACCTACCTGCCTCCTCGGTGCACACTAGTGCTGAATAGCACAGCTCTAACATCACTCTCTCACGCCTTAGTCGGGCCACACTTTCACCAACTCAATTCAATACTGCCAACTTAACTTAAGAGACTCACTTCCTACCTACATCCAATACTACCTTACACAGTCTAAATTGATAGATACTTACATTATAGTTTCCAGATAATGTACGTATGCATTTCTATCTTTGGCATGACATCCAAACAGAACTATGTTTCATTACATTCTTACAACTACTTAAATCTAGGCGAACGATGTTTTAAATAGTATAACCACACATGAATTTAGTAAGTGAACCATAATACATATTATTGCCTTACCATTTAATGTTTGTAATAATGTTATACTAGATTGTCATCGAAACAAATAAGAGTCTTAATATTTACAAGTAATATTTGGAAAGTTAGATTAATTATTTTGAATATGATTTATGAATAAAAACATAATGAAAAGAGTGATAAAAGAAACTGAATGAAATGAGTTCAATGTTATAAAACGTTCCTGGGTAGGCTAGGAGTATCAATAATAAAAAGGTTATTTTAGGCAATACCGCTGGTGAAGTAGTAAAGGTGGAAATAGTTGTAGTAGGATAAGAAATAGAACAGTGTACCCCTTTCACCTCTATTTCTCTTTGAAAAGCTCATCCTACACTACAGGGCCTAGAGAGTGCATGTTCTGACTTTCAGCCAAACTGGGAAAAGAGAAAGAACCGATAGAAAGTGAAAGTTGTGCATGAAAGAAGAATGAGTGCTTTCTCTTGGCACTCCGTCCGCTTTAGTTTAGTAGATGAAATGGGATCGTGAAGTGTAGGGTAGGCACACACAAGGCTACACACACACACTTGCTACATGGTGGTAACAATATATACATAAGTAGGTGTATGTATACCACTATATATCTTAGAGCAAAGAAGTATACCATAATATACTACTGCTATTTGGCATAACATGACAATGTAGTATTTCAGGGAGGTAGGTAGCTGAGTTAAGTAAAGATAAGTACATGTATGTAGTACTAGATTCGTGCTAGGGTATACTATAATATGTCTACTACACCTACTGAACAAAAGGAGAAAGAAAATAGAAAAAGTATGAATAGTGTAGTAGAAAGAGAGAACATTGGATTGCACACGAGAGAACACATTATCGCCTGTTCGCCAAGAAAAACCAAGGAAAATAAAATGAGTCTGAGGAAAAATATTGTTTTGAGAACAAGTTTTTTAGGAAAAGTAATAGTGAAATAAGGGAGAAGAGATGCATGCAGATGCCATCGTGCATTTTACATGCGATAGCATAACATATGATCTGTTCTGGGCGGTAACCCCAGTCCGCATACCATAACATAACATAGAGCACGAGTCACATCCCTATTCCGCTTGAACATGGCAAGGGAATCCTCTCATTGTCACTTGAGTGCCGCACTATAAAAATGCGTCGTAAAACAACCTTCACTATTTCATAACGTGTCACACGTCACTTCTTAACTGAAACAATTTCGGACACACTCTCATATCCTCCTGAAGATAAACAAATAAGCCAGGGCAGCAAACCCAGATTCCCAATGCAGTCATCAAAGGAATAACGTACGCTTGCAACCTTTCCCTACTTTCTCCACTGTACAAACTACAAACTGCATCCCAAATATTAAGTAACACATGTGTCTAACTCATCATTTTTCTGGCAAAGATAAATGCATACAAATTGTGTGCTATCCTTATTTCTATCCTAAGAATAACTACTCTCATGTATTTTGCCCGGGATACTATCCATTTATATGATATGTATAATATAAGTATTATAGATACCAAGTCATTATATACTAAACCAAATGCCTTATATGCTTATACTTTATATAGTATTCCTTATATAGATAAGTAAATATATACATTCTCATTATGCAGTGTTCTCACTGTCACTGTCACTTTTGACTAGACGGTTAGGTTTATTAAACAAAAAGAGAAAGCCAAGCCAAACCACTTTCTCCATGGAGTAGAGCAGTAGTGTATCGTGTAAGAGTACAAAGTATAGTCCAAACGTGCAGGCCAAGCTAAGTTAGTAAGTAAGCATAAAGGTTTTCTTATTTTCAGTTTAGATCAGTCGGTTTAGTTTGGTACTTGGCTTTTTGGTTTCTTCTCGTCACTTGGAAAGTCGCCAAAGACTCAATGGCAAAGGGGACATGGGAAATATAGTGATAGATACATAGAGCACAGATATTTACAATATGATAGCAAGTACGTTTCGTAATTTAACGTACGTAACATAACAGAACATAAAGGAAGGTATGTACGGCTACAGATTTTATGTATTGCGGTATGATATGGGCGGAGAAATAGTTTGGTTCGGTTCAGCTCAACTGGCCCTCAGTCTATACAGACAGAACAGCGGAGAGATACATAGGTACCTAAATTATGTAGTACGTATCCCAAGATTTAAATCTCACGGAGAGATTTTTATTACTCTAGACTCTTGTCTTATAAAAGAAATTTCTTTTCTGGTCTCTGTTTTATCTATTTGAACTGTGCACGACTTTCACCATCTTTCTCTCCCGGGGTATTATCCATCCATTTCATTTGAATTTCTTTATAGTTACGAAACAGATTTTTAAAGTGGATTTATTTTCTTGATGATGTGTCTCTTTTTTAGATACCATCTTGATTAAGCCACGCCGAGGCGAGTGACAAAGAAAAGAATATATAATGCTATCTTTGTTGACTCAACCTTTCATAAAACAACAAAAGAACGAAAAGTAAATGAAATCCAGAAAGAAAATAAGAAAAGAACATAGCATAACAATACAAAGTCTACAAAAATCATTCCAATATATAAATAAATGCACACAGCTTCTCTATACCCCTCATTTTACATAAGATACTATCTGCACCGTGTTGTGATATGCTTTTCTTTTGCTCTCTGCAGATTAGTGTATCGAACTACACTAAACGGAACAACGATGTTATGCTCTTCAGTTCATCTCAGTTATACCCAAATATAAATACCCTTAGGATTGAGCACAAACATAATAGTTAAACCCCACCAAGTCAGTTCGGGCCAAACAATTCCAGATCCAACTAGAAGAAAATAATACCCATACAATAGGCAAGGAATAATGCGAAAGGAATACTCTAAATAACAGCTGCACATACTGTACGTACGATACAAAGTCTGTCTGGTAGTATAATAGCACATGATATAATGTATTTTACTTCTAGTACACAGAAATGCAGAGAGTAAAAAATACGGACAGAGTAAGCTTGCTTACAAGACAGGAAGGCACACATAATAAAAGATGCGAACCCTGATTTCAGTAACTGCTCTGTTCAGTGGTGAAGATTTGAAATGATACTAGAATTGAATGGCATGGCCTGAATTGGAATGGAAAGATATCCTTGTATGGCCCGTGGATAAGCCACCCAGTTGGACATCAACCTTGTATTGTGTAGTCCTAAACTACTGAATATTATGGAAAACCTTGCGAGATCCCGAGAAAAATAGGATGAGGGGACCGAAACCAAAATGATGCTGAAGTTGAGTGAGGCATGGCTATTTTTATATCTGGAGAAAAATATTATTTAGACATATTAATGTTACGTAAGCGAACACATAGGAATGTCTGATTGTCAGCATGTCAGTTTTGCCTGTCCTTGGACGATTTCGGTTGACCGGAGTGCTTATTGCCTTCCACTTTTCTACACTCATTTCCACCCCAGCATGCTGTCATGGCCCAGATTAAGCAATGCTGTCTTCCTTGCACTGATCACTGACTGTGTGATCAGTGATCGTTCCAGCAACCGCAAAAATATAAAATTCTACTCCTAAAGTACTAAATACCATAGAATAGGTGGAATAGAACTACATTCGTTTGATATGGTTAATAGCCATTAATAATATTAACGCAGAATCAAAATAGAGATAAGAAATTCCTGTAATACATCACAACATGACATGTAGTGTACAAAGAAATAAAGTAAAAATCACCCAATCGACTATGTAGAAGAAACAAAGTAATAATAATGTGTTTGTATTGTAGTAAGGACAAGTAATATTGTGTCTAGGATGTCAGTATATGAATAGGGTGGACTGGGGGCGTAGTGAGTCGTTTTACTTGACGTAGTGTGGTTTGACGATGTTACGTAATGGAGGATTGTAGATCCATGGGTATCAAAGGCGATATGATTGAGAGAAAGTTAATTTTCCAAGCCTCAAGAGATGGGCATGATGAAAGGGAGAGAAGGGATTCGTCTTTCATGCCTTATTGGATTTTTCCAAAGAGTGTCTCACTACTCTGACTGACTCTCAGAAGAGTCTCTCTCGATTCGTTTCCTCTCCTTTGCTTTCCTTTGGCCATTCTCTAATGCAAGGTGATACCTTAGCGGCAATAAGTACGCATTTCTATATACTAAACTAATAATACTATAAGCAAAGAGACACTCTACTATCAATTCTATAGGCATCTTGCACTATAAATGACAATAGCAAGTAAATTCAGGAATCAGTAGTCAAGTTCGAGTAAAAATACACATATCCCTATACTACCTTTAACCTTTACGACTGTTATCTTACTCTAGTACGTACGCAGTAAATGGTAACTACCTACACGTACTTATTAAACCTACTACGTGTACCTGCCTTTGTATCTCTAGTAAATACCCGTCTAGTAGTACGTTTGCCGTCATTTTTATAAAACTAGTAGAAATGTGTATAGCCTACCCACTTCGCTTCACTCACTCATACCCTCAAATCCTGTCTCTTCGAGTCGAGTCAAGTCTTTTGATACTTTCTCAGCATGTGACTTGTGAAATTTTGACGAGGTTGAATTATATTTGCCCTTTGTGTGTGTGTCTCGTGAATTATTCACTCAGTTTGTCAGCCTCGCCTCGGATCTCCGCACTTCCCCCTTTCTATCATTCACTCATTTTTTCCTTTTATTTCTACCGGCTAGTTGAATCCATTATATTCTTCCCTTTCATCTTCCTACAATTTTTCTACTGCTTCCTGATATTTTAATGATATGCTACTTGTATTATTCGAGAACATAGTATAGTATCTCTACTAGTAATCACAATTTCACTTTTTCAGATGCAAACACTAAACACAACAATGCAGTGTGGTCGTGGTCTTTTATAATTTCATACACCTAATTAATATTGCACTCACAAAGAATGTTAAAGCTAGAGTTTTAAAGTAGAATGGTACTTTCAGATGACTTTCTTAATAATATCCTTTATATTCTTCAGATCGTCGTACTTTCTCTTTTATTAAGATAATGCCATATGAGACTTTCACCGACCTTTTACCTGGGCTATAACCAGAATTTAATCAATGCTAACAAAAATTTTGGTGCAGTGAAAGTTGGAAAGGGCTTCATATAGAATTATCGTAATCAAAGGGAATACCCTTGGCTACAACATATTGTACCTCCTGTACATAATCCTGCCTTTCTTAAGAATTCTAGATATTAAATATTACTGAGTGCTTTCGGTTTGTACTTTTATTGCCAATTACATTGTGGGCGTAATAAATATTTGGCGAGACTTAAAGCAACAGTATTCAGGGGAAATGGTAAAATTTGGCATATTTTTGCTTACGACTATTGATTCATGGTCTCAATGGTCCGCCACTATTGTCTCATTCATGGTTCTACACTAAATGGTTTTCAGTAGTAAATAATATTTACTATTGCATAAGGCTGCATTATGCAGAGAAAGTCTTTAGTTTTTGGTCCGGAGTGGGGCTTATGGTGACAGTTATTTATCTATATTTTTGGACCCAAGAACGCAGTAACAGAAATAATGTCGATTCGTACTGAATAAACAGAGTATTTCCGACATAGCCTACATACATAATGAAAATGATAATAATATAGTTTACAATTAAGTAGGATACTGGAAATGTCATTTTGTGGAAAGTATTCCAAGAGCTTATGCTATGTACCTATTTCTGCCTGAAATTCTTAAGGAGAATTGTATTTATTTACTTTAGAGTCCTGTAAGCCAATAGAAAGTCTCCGGCATCTCCAGAATGCGAAAATGCCTTTTTATTATTATTACAAGAAAAGTCCTATGTCTGAGTGCAGACGAATACACAACAGAAGAGAAGTGGCTCAGATTTTATCAGTATATGACTACCTATGGCATTTCTTTGTTCATGTTCCAGTTTGGTTGTCTCTATCCTCTGCGAAGCTGTAGTGAAGGAAAGTAATATCAGAAAGAAAGTTCACCTTCACCACATGACCATCCGAAAATAAACTCATCTCTTTTCATCTCAGCTTTCTCTTTCCTTTCCCTTCGGCATTGTACAGTGAAAGAGACAGGACTAGATGGACCCAAAAAGCACGAATCTATCGTATATTACATTACACTACTTTGTAGGAAAGCAGAGCAGACACCAGGAGCGGGGATCTAGCTGTACTTTTACACAATAATGGAAAATATACAAACGAACGAAGGTCCATACCAGCTCAATACCTCCTACGTACTGTACATACTGGTGTACATGCAGATGCTGTTGTATGTGTCTTTAGCTTAGCTGTAATATTAACATACCCACCAGGTTTGTAGTCGTACATTTATAGTACACATAAATAGTTGCGTAACGTTTCCCTATCTAATATCTCTTTGTAAGTACTTCTATCTGCAGTTACAGAATCGTATAATACGGAATAAGACTATCTCAACGTACATTATCTGAGAAATATACACAGAATAAGTAAAGAGGTATTATACATAAGTACATATTAGTATATAGTTGAATTGAATGTAATGTAATGTGGAAGTGACTGGTCTTGGCGGAAGGAGTGAAGCCCAGTTATAGTATTCAGAGAGAAGGGAAAAAGAGCGGAAAAGGGAAACTGCATAAATTGCGAGGGAACAATCCTATATTTCAGCACCTTATTCATTCAGTGATACATGCAATATATCCTTCCCTTCCCCTCTTTTCACTCTAATATCCCATTTCTTACCACTTTCACTCCCATCCTTCCTTCTCTTATCGGTCCTTCCTACTTACGTGTGGGCCTCGACCAAACCGCACTACTACTGACTCACGTCCTTATGACTATTCTTTATAATGTACACATACATCCGTTATAATATAAATACTACGCCTGCATTAGCATGATCATACATGGGAATTGTATCAGTAGTAGTAGTATTCAGCCTACTAGGTAGTACGTTTGTACACGTGCTACTACATAGTAAGTATATGTACTTACTTAGTATGTGGTCTGCCCTTGCGTTCCTTATTCAATGCATTCCAAACTCATCTTCTTACATTAGTGTCTATTCTAGTGTGTGCTCCATAGTGGTCTGACTGTGTGAGTATGATACGAAGAAAAGAAAGGAGAAAGTATCTGTAAAAGTAAAGCAAAGGAAACCAAAGCACCCCTACGACTTACGACTCACGACAACCATTTATTACGGTAACTGAAGGGAAAGAGCGGAAGGAAGAGGACCCAGCCAATTTCACACCGTCTAACCAATATCCATAATAAATATACATACGTAGGTACCTAAATGCCAAGAACTATCTGTCTGTATCCCGTGTGCTCTGTATCTGTCTCTTCCGCTTAAAGGTTATCCTTTCTCTTCTTTCTCCATATGCAGACTCAGAAAAAGAGACAAGGCAGACACACATACTAAGTACCTATAAATGAACATCTAATCCAATGGAAACACATTCCTGTATTATAAGTGAAGGAAGATAGAGAGAGTGTTAGGGGAAAGGCTATGTGAGAATAATAAAACGAGTCAGATCTAACGAATATCGAACTGAACTGGTTGACTTTTCTGTTCTTTCCCAGCTTGAGTTAAATACGATCATCCTTCTATTGTTTTCTTTAATAATATATTCTGATCTCGTCGAGAGTTGCATTTCGGCTTCGCCTTCCCTCGAAAATCGCAAATCTTCTTGACCCTTTTAATTTGAGAGAGAAATGGAACGAATTTCGTAAGAGACTTAAATTAGCACTGGATCTACTTATTTGTATTTCATTCCGTTTTCTATGTACACTGTACTGTAGTGAGTTTAAGTAGGATGTTGTTCAACTAATAGCCCGTATGTATGTGCTACTTTATTCTGGCAATGTTATATATGTGTAGGAAACGAATTTGCAAAAAGCCCCTACTGCTTTCTACTCACTTACGTAACGTATTTACTACAAGCAGTTTTCTGTAGCAAAGCAACTATGCAATACATAGTCTTGTCTCTGTTGATTGCAAATGTGAAAATAGACGGCCTGCTTAGAATGAGCAAGCAGAGAAAAGAAATAATGAAATAAATGCTAGGCAAGTCATTGGATTGCTTGTGTTGTTGTGATGTGATGTTTGTACAGAATATTATATGTAAGGGGCACACGCTAACACCAATATAGTACAACACCACATAGTTATTCTGAGCTCAGTTCAAGGAAAGTCAAGTCAACTCAATGCTAAAAGGAAAGCCGAGTGTAACGTAATGTAATGTTTGGATTTGAGAGTTTAGAGCTGTTTTGTTCCAGACGATTTATTCGGAAAAATAAATAAAATGCATAGCGAGCTGTAGATTGGAAATTTTACGACTCTCCTTTGACGCCAACATTCAATCCCAATCCAGAGACCCTAGTCCCATAGAATTATCTCTTGTAAAGGAAGAGCAAATCTCTAGCTTAGGCTTTAGCAAAATGTACACACATAGTAAGTGCCCATGTATAATCTTCCAGGAAAGTATGCTCGCATACATCCACATTACTTCACTTGTATACTCTATACACACTTACCCTGCATTTCCAAGATATACCTATTTATTTTTAACTGAATTATTCCAGATCAAACTCTGTACATGAACAAGCATACTTCTGTGTAGCAGGCTTTCTCTTTGTTGTACCGTGTTCCATTTAAGTACGTTCAAATCCTATGTGTATGTAAGTCAAGTATGCGTTAAGTTACTACGTACTGTGCTTTGCATCGTGTACACACTTGCGATACACTTCACTTCCTCTTGCAGTCATACACTCTTCAAATGTATTGTAAATTGTGCCAAAAGAATACTCTCCTAATTTTATACACAAAAACTGAGCCAAAACCTTGTAACAACCAGTTGACACACAAAACAAAATATCAATTTCCAAAAACTGCTACCGATTTCTTAACAAGAATTTCTTAATATCTCCTCTAAATTGATATTGCATGATTTAATGGCGTACTACGATACGATTGCAATAAATTCCAAGCCTTTTTATAACGTAACCTTTGACTCAAAGAAGACTACAATACCATGAAGGATTTTATGGACAGCACACTTATTGTTGGTTCACAGCTTTGCACAAAATTCACAACTAATCCAATTCAAAATCCAATGTGAGCTTCATAGCTCTCTCCAAGCACATAACCATAGCATATAATAACAAAGCGTGAACTCTCAAAGCAACTGAACAGTTATGTACAATGGAGTAAATATCTATTGCTGCGTATGCACATTAAATATGTACCAATGTAAATACAGAGCACAGATACTACACAATAGTACACTATCATATATAATGCAAAGTAAGTAGTACTACTATATCGGTAGGTATACTCCGCAGTAGTGTTTAAGTAATATTACCATTGTCCAATATTGTGCTATATTCTATTTATATAAAATACAGAGTTCAAAAGTATGGGTTTGCTGCATTATCGCATTTGGTATACTCAGATACACTTTCTCGCTGTCTTTTCTGGAGTGTTATATCCTATTCGTTCTATTTGCATACGGTTTATCTACAGAAAGATACAAAAGTACAGCAATACATGTTACTAAGAGTAAATAGTACCCCTTATAGTCTATAGGAATATTCCAACTCAAAAGTGAGATGTAATAAATATATTGTTACTACTCACTCTGCATAAAACGCCAAGAAGAGTACAAAGGGATTTCCAAATCGATCCATGTTGACTCACTTGTGTAATTGCTAAGTTTTGAATAAAATCTATAGATACATTCATAATAAATCCTGACTAATCCTATCTGCTAGTAAACAAGAGCGTGAGTGGCCCTGCAGCTTCTCAAAGTATTATCTCAAGTGAACAGAACTGATCTGAATGAAAACAGTCAGATCAACTCCCACTTTGTACATACATTATTACGTTGCACGATCACTGAATATCGAATGGACTTCAGCGAAAGCAATCCGCTAGTCGATGTAAATTGGATAAGACTTTCTGTCTTTATGAATCTACCTAGCTTTACTATTCCTCCTTTCTCCTTCAATTATATTGTCTTCGCTATCCTCTATCTTTGAATACTTACCGCATCCTAATATCCCTATTACTAAATCCCTTTTGTACTAAGAACAGTAAGTCCATTTCCAGTCAGCATATAATGAAGGTATTTTAACCAGTCCGCATCTTTCATTAAACTCCATCTCAAAAATCTCTATCCGCCCCAATTAGTTTCGCCCCAATAGTCCTAGTTTTCAGCTTTGAACAAGTACTTATAATATACTTACATAATTAGTTGACACTGCCGAAAATAGTGGCTATTTTAGCTGTTGAATTTTTTGTTAAGCCTTAGAAAGTATGGCATACATTATGACCGCCGTTCTGGTTTTTAAACTGAGGCTTTACCATCACGCACATCATGCAGGCAGGCTTTTTACATACACGCGTGTTTTACGCACTCGCACAAGTATTACAAATTAAAAAAGTGGCATTTAACTTAAGAGCCTTACGCTCTTTTTAATATTTTGTCAAAAATAGAACAAGATTTACGTGGAGATTATTTATAACGAGTGAAAAAGGAGTAAGTTATTTTGGGGAAAATGAGAAAACATTTTTACGTCATTTTTAGTCTTGAAGTGTCATTTGCATGGTGAAAGTTGTACGAGGTGTTTTAATATAATTTTAACTCGTATTTACAAAGCTAGATATATATATGCGAAAGAGTTTCTAAATAAGACGCAATTTTAACATCGATATCATTATGATAAGCTTAACCTTCGGTTTTGGTAATTGGATTTGCAGTTCAATTTACTACAGCTGAATTATTTACAAGTGCGAAACATCGCAATAGAGTTTATAGACATTTGCACTATAACAATCCATTGTCACTAAAGTCCATTATGAAGTGATGATTTAAATCATCAGTAACATTTTACACTTTGCTTTCCTGCCTTGTGAGTATTGTGAGTGTTTAACTGTTGACAATCCCATTAGTACCATGAGAAATGAATTCAATTCAATAATTTATTTATGTTAAAGCAGAGTCTAGTCTTCTTCAATTCATTTCAACGAAGATATTATTATTGTTGATGGAGAATGATGATGATGATGACTACTACTGTCGCTACGCCATTAGAGTTGCTATAATAGAAGTCAGATGAATTGACTACGAAATAGAATAATATTACAGACGAATGTCAACTTTTCGGAGAAATATGACTGCACAGGACTTAACTTCATTATAACGCCTATACTATTTATATTCTTATGAGTGTACTCTGATGTTGGTAGATTTCTTCTGATATGTGATCCGACTATCCTACTAAGTATAATAAAATATTGTAGTTTCTATTTAGTATCAGAGTGAGAAATGTCGTAAAACAGCTATTATCAGGTCGAATTTGCATAATATTAGGAGTTGGATCAGTTAGATGTGTTTAGCGAGCATGATAAATGAATTTGACAAGAGTTCTTAAGTACACATATACCATTTAACACTACTACGATAATATTTCTTGTACCAAATTGTATACCATCGAAACTACCTATAGAGAGATCTGAATGGAACTGAAAGGAACAGTAGAATAGCATGAGGAGAAAGTAAATACTATGAATATGAATTTGAATACGAATGGAAATGAATGAATGTAATAGAATTCACGTTGAATTAAAAGTTGAATAATGATGACAGAGACTAGAAGACTGATCGTGAGAGGACGTGAATTAGAGTGAAGTTGAGATTGAGATAGAGGAAAAACGGACGAGGACTTACTTATTCTGGAAAGTTTGAAAGCATCAGCTGTATTAATGACATCGACAAAGGCCTGGAGCTCAAAGCTTTTCTCTGCCGTGCTTGTGTGACGGTTCCGGAGCATCAGAGCGTATTTAAATGCTGACTGCACTTGAGTAGTCCCTTGTTCAAAAATTGCACCTGGAATTAAATTAAAAGGGAATTATAGTCTTCGCTGTGAACATTGTACATTTGGTCGTAAATAGAAGAATACCCATTAGAGAAAGTAGATTAGATTGACACTGGTTCAAAGCAAACACAAAGTTACGATTAATATGATAATAGTTGTGAACCGTAGTAAATGGGTACGAGGAAAAAACAAAACAGTTATGGATGGCTGAGGTTGGCTGAACAGAAATTGCATGGACGAGCAAAAAGCCAGAATACATATTTTATATCTGTAAAAAGGAAAAACAGCGACCGTGAAGATACAATGGGATTCGAAAGGAACCCGAGTGAAAATACGTCATAAAATTATAACAGAGTAGACATCGTGTTTTGACTTTCACCACTTTCTCCTGGCAACTTTGCTAGCGAGAGAAAGTCCAGAAAAGTCTATGTAATGTCCATTAGTTCTCCATCTTTAGTGCTGTCTGTATAAATATTTGTAATTCTAACCACATTATCGTAACATCCATGAAAAGCAAAATCCGAAAGCATCTCCTGCAAGCGTGGCACAGAAGAGAAGAAGTGAAAAGTCACTCATAATGATATTGTATAGATACTTCATTTTAAATGTAAACGACTGTTTTGAATTTGAATATTCACGTCATTATGGTAGGATGTGAGTAATGAGATATAAAATCGTACGGAAGAAATAAATATGTAGAGAAAATGAATGGGGAACGTGACTCGTTGTTGTACATTCAGTTTGCAGTTTGAAACAGCACGAGGACTCTGTGACTGTGAATAAATGGTTTATTTTGAAGAGAACAAATGACGGAGGAAAAGGAGAATTTCAAAAAGTCAAGTCAAGACAACTAAACTACTCTCAAAACTACGTCTCACACAACTTCTTACTTGTACTCTTGCATCAACTACTACAACTATTATGCACTCTGCCTCCGAAGAAAAACAAGAGTAAAAAGTAAAAGCCACGCTGAAAATGTCTTTTTGGCTTTGAGTAGGACAATTTTCTATTTGTACTGCACTGTGTTTGAGTTTCTCTCTTTCTCTAGTCACTGAATAATAGTTGTTGGATTGTAGACAGGGAAAGGAAGCCGAGCTGAACAAATCACAAATGCGGCAAAAAATTGACAAAATGTTCGGGAAATGGGCGCCATTTTTAAAATCTACTACTTTCTCTTATCCCTCGTTTTAGTCCTACTTTCACAGTCCTACAATTCAATGTATTTATACTCTTCTTGTTGTAGAATTTTCTATTCCTACCCTACAGTTTGGCTGAGATGTTGTACAAAACAAAACCTAACGGCTGTCCTTGTGATATGTTATGTATGAAATGTACTTACCCTGGCGCATGCATAAGTGAAGTATATCTGTCTAATAGTAAGAATGTGTGAGACTCAGTCGATTTGATTCGAGAATCCTCACTCTATTGTACTTTTGTGCATTGGGTACTCTAGACAAATGTATATCTGTACATTTAGAAAACTACATCTTGGCATCAGGAAATGTATGCGGTGCAACTTGTACTACGTACCAAAATGTCTCTTCCTTACGTACCTACCTACAAACTATAAGCACTGTTATGTTTTTCTATTATACAAGACAAAGTACGTATAAGAAAAAGACTTCAGGAGAAAAAGCCATCCTCACATCCGTCCATACGCGAACTGTTCATTTCATCCCATTTGATTGTATGCTAGACTAGATTTTATATTACACTTTGGAAATGGGCATACATGCATGTACGAAATCAGTGTGTAATAGTAACATGGCATATTTGTCTATAACAACCAAAGGAGAATCAACGCTTACGACATTTACACGACGTATCACAAGGACCAACATACATATTTCCTTACAATGCAAAAATTCAGAATTTACAAGTTTTTTTTCCTCTCGTCTGACCAAAACGACACATCCGACTCGTTCTGTCTTGACTTTAACAACTTTGATTTATGAGTCGAGGTTATATCACAATAAAAATATATAATGAGATGTTTATAAGCTAGTAAAGATGTAATTGTATTCATATTTGTAATTCTCAAGATTTTGCGGTTGGCTTAACTTATCTGCGGGAGTTTCATCTCATCTCACTATCTGCAGTCTAGATTAATATTATGGTTATTCTGAGTTTTTGTCTGTTATATACATTCGAACTAACATCTATACAGTTAGGATGCAAGTATAAATTGAGGAAATAAAGAAAATCTGTATTTCTATTGGAATGAGATGAGTTGCGTGATTCTTCGGTTTATGCAAAGCATAGCAGAATTGTTTCACATACACTTTTACGTCTTTTCACTCCTGATAATATAAATAAGTCTTGTATATTATAGTTTGCATGCTGTCTACATAGTCATGGTATATTATAGTGTTAGGTATAGTTAGACGAGGTGGTGTGTACATGAAGGGAATGGGGAAGATGAAGTAGCCAAAAGGCGACTTTAGGTACGTTACTCTCGCAATAAGAGAAAGCCAAGAGTATAATAAGAATATTCTATGTTTAGTCTAGAAATGGAAAAGACAGGAGTTTTTTAAGGGCTCGCTCGCTCCCTCGCCTAAAAACAGAACATAACAGTCAGAGATGACAGCGAAGCATAACGGAAGCCAACATTACGGAGCATAACGTAGAGTGAAAGACTTAAGACACAGATCCACATTCAAATGCACATGCATATACATGAAGAAAGTATGTACAGGATTGCATGGAAAGATGGGGAGCATACGGCCTAAGCTACTCTGAATTTGGAGATGAGGAAAAACTTAAATTTAGGGATGGGATCTGACTCCATACGGAAATCCAACTTGTCTATATATTAGGATTAGCCATTTTCCACTAGGCAGGCACAGCACCCACTTGGATGGCATTCACTTCTACTCCTGCTGTCTTTCTCCATGTATCGTTGAGACGATGGGGATACACTCACAAGGTACACCCAACCCAATGGAAAGAGAAAAGCGCTTTCTCCAACTATTTCTCTATTTATTTCCATGTGTCCTTTCTCTCTGTACATAAGTACGTATTATATAACACTGCTTTTGGATTCTATCGTACAGTTCTGAGGCATAAGAGAATTTCTCTTTCCATTATCTGTTCTCGTCTGTTCTGTAGTTTTGATTATGGCACGCATTTCCTTTTCTCGCTCCACTCTGGACCGAAACTATTTCAAATTGTCTATTCTGTAATTCCATGGCTATCCAATCCCACGGGTAGTTCATCATCAGACTAATGCCCCAAATCCCATTTATCTCAAACGACACAGCTTTTTTACATATTTTCTATTCAACTCTCTCCCGGCTCTTATGATACTGCATATGTGTACAGATACACGTCCTATTTTCTATGCGGTGATTACCGGATGAAAAGAAATGATACTCTACACTGCTATCGTAAGTAACTCGGTCGTTACCATCCCACAGATACTTATGCTACTAACTAACAATACTATATAAGCATATTCTACTTCTGCCATGCAAAATGTTTCAAACTGTTTTACATAGACAGCCCCAAATTGACTATCTCAAACATACCACTCACTCTTTCTGTTGTACACAGATACTACCTAATATATACTTAGTATATGGAATCTTATGCTACCATTTCCACTGGAAAAAAGGAAATATATATCACAGATAAACTTTATATCATAGAGCAAGCACAAGTTACGCTTAAGACACTGATTGTAAGAAATAGAGTTGAGCTGAGTCATCGTAAGTGAAATGCACGCTTACAACAGGCACAGCCAGATAAGTTTCACTGAACCTGAAATATCATACATGGAAATTGAACATGTAACTTAAGTAATATAGTCCGAGGGAATGTAACATAAACGTACTACCTAATAACTACTGATACAGAATACTATTACTACATCATTCATATTTCAAAGGAGATTCTCATGCACCAAGAGGTAGTGGTGGAGGAAAAATAACGCGGAATGAAAATATAGAATAGACAATTTAAAAAGAAGGAAGGCTGATGGGAAAAGTAGTGAGGCTTGGAATGGAATTCACCAGATTTATAATAAGTATGATAGAATGTAATGTAAGAAGAAATATAGTGGAGACAGCTCAAAGTGGTTTACAGTCTAGTACCACTGCACTCGTCTCTTCATAATATTTTCAGTAAAATACATCTACGCCAATCCTAAACACCAGACGACTACTCCACACTACATCACAAAGAGAAGAGAGCACAAATGCATATACAATGTGATCAGAGGTCGTTTTTATATACCATCCATGCATTTCTTCATATTATATAATACCTACTCGCATATATAAAGAACCCATTATGCTTTCTCTCTTCTCGTACACCATAACATACTTTCACCACTTTAACCAATTCTAAGTAGTAAAATCACATGTGCGCCGCTAACTGTTCTGATGAAAATTCCGGTGAAAGACTCTTATGGCTTGGCCACATAAAAAGAGAAAACGTTTAGGGTCTTTATAAATGTATGTATGCATTACCCTACGTACAGGGTCTACTTGCATTGTACAACTTTCACCATAATGACAAAATTTCATTTTTAAACCATCTCACACAATTTCAGACAATTTCATCATAGGAAAACTGAAACTTTGATTTCTTGGGGCAAGTAGAAAATAATTCATATATTAGGATTAGGATTAAAAATTCTGTTTGTGTGGTGAAGGTTACATATAAGATATTACTTTCCCCGTATCCTGTAAACATAAAAATTGACAACTTATACTTTTAAGTATGAAGAGAAAGTAGACCATACTATCAGAGCCTTAGAGCTACAGTGTTCCTTCTATAAGTGCACCACCAATCGACGCCCATTTACAGATAATCTCCGTGAGGGGACCAAATAAAAAAACTTTTATCAATAATAATATAAGTACCTATAGAGAAGCATTTTAAGGAGGTGTGGGGACTTTCAGCGAATATTGCTCAGAGAAATCGGCTAAACGCGCAGTAATGAGGGTTTCAGTTTCAGAATCTACCAAGATTTTTAAGACGACCATGAAAGCCCGATTTTCGAAAATCATTTTTTAAATCATCGAAAATTCAATTTGAAAATTTTGATTTGGAGTAGAGAAATACATGTAAGAAATATGTTTTGAATTTTTGTTCGCATTTGCCGACACAAATTCTAAAAAAGGCCCCTCATGCTCCCCCTCATTTTCTTTCCTCTTTTTTATGGAATTTTTGTTATATTTTTACGACTTACCAAAATCCCACAATCATTTTCTTCTGATTTTACAAGGTAACCTTTTGGTAACAATGGTAACAACAGAAACTTTACTACAGGACGTGAGACAATAACTACCACCCACGATGAAAGAGTTCCGTGGTGTTCATCGATTGTTGTACTTCCCGTAGTAAATTATCCGTTGGCATGGCAACCAAAGTCCCCACATGTCCTTAAAGGGCTTCTATACAGATTTAAAAATTCTAAATAATGAAAAGTAGAATGTCGAACAAAAACATGAGTAAAGGTTTTGAAGTGATCTATTATTTTCGAAATAGGTTTTCATTTTAAAAAGGAATTCCGTACTTTCTAACATCTAAATACTGATGTTTCTTCAACCGCAGAAACGAAATTGTTCCAACATTTTTGCCGAAAACTGCTGCAGGTGTCTATTAATTGCCAACATAGTTTGGTGATTATATTCACACCTCCAGTTTATCCCTTTATGAGATGAATTATGAGAATCTTATTGGAGGAGGTGGTCCTGTGTAGAGAGAACACTGTATGAGGTATTAAGAACGGGGCAAAATGTAAGGATTCTGAGGATACTCCGGACTTTTGTATGAGATTCTGGTTTGAGTTGCTTTGAATCGGGCGTTGTGCGATATGAATGTGTAGTTATTAGATATCTGTTGTGAATGTTGTATTTACTTAGGTGCCTATTGTATTTATGTACACAGCATGATTACGTAACATGGTAGGTATGTATGTATATTATTTCCAATGTATCTGACAGAGTATGCATATAGACATAATAGATGCTATATTATTTAGAGAGTGTGTGTATAGAGTATGAATGGTTGAGTTTCAGTGGAGCGAGACGTGTAAGGAAAACCGCAACCTCGTCTGACAGACCGTATGAACTCTAATATTTCATCTGAATGTATGTGAGATGGGCTGGGTTGAGGGTGCATAAAGAGATTATTTCCATATTATTTGCATCTGAAATGTCCCCCGTATATTTTTCTAAGGAACCTACCTACCTAACCTCAGTGTCTACAGACCGTTTCACTATAAGCAAGATGACATTGTGCAATAGCCTATATACTCTTTTATTTCTTTCCCTCTAGAATTCTTTGCTTTGCTTTACTTTCACTTCCTTTCCTTTGCTCTGATAAATCGCTCCCCTCATCTCCCGTCTCCTCTCCTCTGTTTTCTTCTTTTCTGTCCTGTTCCCGTTCTGCCTCGTTCTCATTCACTGACTTGACTCGACTACCGCCAAGACCACGGCCCATGAACACCTTACTGTCAATCAAAACACTCGCCGAGTCATTTTGCTAACTTAAATCTCCTTCCTTGACTCCAACTTTCTTTCTCTCCCCTTCCTTCCTTTATTTACTGTTACTGTTGCTATTTATCTCGTAGTATATCTCTCTCTGCCTCAACATACACTCCTCCACACTTTCTCTCCCTGCTCTATTATAATATCTACTCTCCTTTGCCCCTTTCCTTAATCTTGACTCCACTATTTACGTCTTTAGCAGAGACCCAATGAAAAAGAATGAGCTCATACACAATCATCCTTACATTCATTTCCTTTTCTCCTATTTCTATTATCTTTTACTGTATATTATTACAAAAGCAGCAATGACATACCTTCTTCACAGGAGCGGCTACGGCTACGCTACAGTATGTCACGACGGTCACCAATACATTGTTCTATTTCTTAGTCCACTACCTTATAAAACATTTATAAACCTTTCACCTGTACATTTACCAAAATTTTAACGAATCCAATTTTTGTGCGGTAAAAGTTAAAAAATATTTAAAATGGACAGAAAAAGTAACCCGGTGTGGAAATATGGACATACTGTACATGTATTAATATATTGGCTGTTACTTTGTTACATTATAATTTACAAGGTAAGGTAACACTGTATCATTCAAGTTTCACTTCACTATTTCTATTTCAGTTCGTTTCAGTATTGATCTGAAAACTATTTTATATTATGAATGTGTCTACGATTTCTGATGTGTAGTTAGTAGTTAGTGTGCTAATAATAGGAATGCTCTATACTTTAATTCTTGTGATATGAGAAAAAAATAATCTTACAGTCTGAGACTCCCAGAGCAACTGCACATTGATTAACTAAACCAAGTGCCAAATATCTCCTATGACTTCATAAGCTAATTTAGCTACAATTTTATTAATATATTAGATCGGGGTGTACCTTAACTACGTTTGCTGATATTTATAAAACCAAGACGTTTTTGAATGACAAGGATATATAGCTGTTTAAGAGTTTTGTTGACGAGTGAGTGAGAGTCATGCTAAGTGCAATATAACTCATGCTTCTTTTTATTTTCTCCTTAATTGTTATTGAGAGAATAAGAGGCAAGAACAGAAGAGCTATAAACAAAGAAAACGTGAATAAATGCGAAAAAGTAAATTACAGAGAAGGTATTTTCTATCTTTACTGACATGGGTGGCAAATTAATCATCTTGGAAGAGACTCGTTCCAAATATGTTTAACAGTCAATTGAGATTATTTCACTTCGATGCGCTGGTCATGACAGTAATAGATGAAGTGATAGAAGCACAATGATGAGCCCTGCTGGAAGAGACTTTGACTTGGCTACTCGGCTGTTACACAAATTTGACTTGCAAAAACATACTGTTTGTACCCCTTGTCCTGGTTTATGTACTGGAAAACATTGGGGTACTTTTTGATCATCCACTTCCTTGTACATATTCTTGAAATCCTCAACTGTTATGCAATGCTTCGTTGATATTGGACTTCCTTGACCCGTAAAACCTGTAGTGCTTATGCAATAGAAATTTCCACCTTTTTTAATTTTTCCACAATTCATCTCTACTGATTCCCCATCATCATTACAGTCACCCGGCTCACATGAGTAGCAATGTAATCCTACAAGCAAATAAATGACAAAATATTCTTGTTGTATATGTATGTCATTTGGTCTACATGCATATGCATAACATTCAGCTCCATGTACAATATAAACCAAATACACATCACTAAAAACTGTTGAGTTACTAATATCTTCACGTCAAAATGTCAATTTATCATAAAAAAATACTATTTGGAAGAAGAATCATAAAAATGAAAAAATCTACCGTGACTCAAAGTTGGGAGAAGAATTCCAATCTGGAAAATGATGTAAAGCTTCATTTATATGGACCAGATGGCAGCAACTTTGATAGATTTATGGAAATCATTTACATTTGATGATATTAATTCATGCAGACAAAAGTCACATCACAATTCGGCAATCAGTGTACGTGTGCGGTTAAGAAGCGTAGAAATCAGTGAGTTGGTTAATTTTGTGATGAAAATGAACGACTTTAACCATCATTGAACCCTTTGTTGGGATTAAATGATTCTAATAAACTGAGGGTAACCAATTTCCAATTTACTGTATTAGTCTCAAAATAATTACTCGACTTTTGTTATGACACATTTGAAACACTATAGTTGAAATTAGAAAGCATATTTTCAATGTCAGAATTTTAGCTTACTAAATTAACTATTACATTCGCTTGAAATTCTAAATAGGGGAAGGCGAGAATTTATCATTGTTCTCAAAATGTTATTGAATTCAGAATTCCAAATGTCATGAAAATCGAGCACAAGTATCTTGAGACTAATAGCACCTTCGGAATTTCTCTTCCAATTGAATGTCAAATTGATCAGAAACACACTTCCAAGTTGATGCTGATTTTAGCAAGCACGAAGAATAATAGCAACGAATGATACCATTAGCAACCAACCCAAGGTTCCTAATCTCCCCTTTTTGCTGGTGGTCAGTTTGGAGCAAGGAATATAGAATATAATATTATAGAAAAGGAATGGCAGATTATTCGATTTATTGGGGGTTCGGAACAAGTGAAAATGTGTGGAAAATTTACATGACTACAGCCGATCCCTAATTCCCCCCACTTGGGGATCTCAATTTAAATACACACTCGCCAAGTGACGTCAATTGGCGAGCTTTCCCACCCACTTTTCATTTTTTCATTTTTCCATGGGGATCTGCCACGGGTTGGTTTGGAGTAACTTCGTATACAGTTTTAGATTGAATTTAGATAGTAAATCAAAAAAAATTGTCTAAAGCCACACATTTAGATTCGGCCATACAGACCACAATTTGGCTTTTCAGTAAGTATGAATGTCAGTTTCGAAACGGAAATTTTAGCTTGACACGGCATAGCTAAAGACTCTTTTTGGTCAAGTTTCCTCATTCTAAGTCACTGTTAACATGTCTACGAAGAAATAACTACAAAATAGAATAGTGGTTCTAAAAAGCCTTAGCCCGGGTGAATTATGAAGCTTATAAACAGGACGCTTTTGAATGAAAAGTTTGATGTGTCTGTTTTGGGAGTTTTGTTGACGAGTGAGTGAGAGTGGAGTGAGCAGAGTGTCCAAAAAACTCCCTTTTATTTTCTCTTTTATTGTTATTGGGAAGAATAAGAGGGAAGAACAGAAGAGCGAGGGAAATAAAGCTTGAAAAGTGCAGGGATAAATACGACGACAGAGAGTCAATATACCTAAGTGAGTCTCGGCTTGTTGTAGTCAATGAATTTAATAGTGACTTATGATGAGGGAGAAGATAGCACCGACAAGGAAATGCCATAATATTCCTTACGTATAGCTTACCTAACACTTGTATTTATCTGTCCTTATTCCTCATCTGTGTGAATAAATACGTAGCTTATAGCAGTCGTTGTGCGGTTTGTAGTATACGATACATTTAAGAGTGAAAGTCAAGTAAAGTTTAGACGAGTGAGTGCGTCACACTCACTTTATCCTCTCCCATTATTTCAGCCTCTTAGCTCACGCTCATCTTTACAAAAGACAGGCATCATTCTCAATTTAAGTCATGAGCTCTCACCAGCTTTCCCCGTCTCGTCCTTTATTTTACTTTACGCAACATCTTCACTCAGTCTTATTGTACTATTGTATTTCTGCAATAACACAGCATATTACATTCGCAGAAGATGCCAAGACACAATGCGGGTTTGTGTGTTGACATTCCTGACGACAGCATTACACTTTACTACCATTCTACAGCTACCTTCCCACCAGTATCATCTTGGGGTATCAATCACAACTATGTATAACTACACCTTGGTATTTATGAAGGAGGTGTATCTGTAACAATTTGATGGGCAAACGAAGTATAATATGATACTCTGTATAGGATATTTGCTCGAATTTCATTTTAACTCCACCAACCACAACTCAACCTAATATTGGCTGATTTGGCTCTGCTGACTTGAGTATTCCTCTCAGTCCTTCTATCTATGATGTCCATTTCTAGTTATATTAATACTACCCATGTACACTATAGCAAATGCACCTCAAAGACTCAAAGTCAAACAAACGAAAATTTGACATGATTGAGAAACTGATGGTGAAAGTTGCTTTCTACAATGTTTGCTTATTCTGGATTGGTAATTTACCCAATTGCTGTGAAGACAAAATGTCCGGTGAAATGAATTTCAAGTTTTCCTGTATGTATAAGCGTATTTAATTTTCACCATACAAAAGTAAATGCAAAGTGTATTATTCAATTCAAATGCTATAAATTGTGTTAGGTGCTTTTTTCTTTTAGATACAAATATTATGGCATTGCCTTGCGATTCTTGACTATTACCAGAAACTTTCGAGTGGTTCATGTAAATTGAATGGAAAGGGTATCTATAGTTGAGTAGAGCCAAAGAATAGATACAAAGCACAAGGAGAATCAAATTGGACTTAATTGAAATGAAGAGTATTGACTGAAACGAAATTCATGTCAAATCAGCGACTTCAAATTAGAACGGTGATTAGAAGGAGGAGTGAAAGTTACTACTGCCAGACTGTTTGTCAGATGAGGGAAAGGAAGAGAAAGCAAATCAAAGTGAAATGAAAATAGTTCGAGAAACGAAATTGCCTTTGTCTTTGTGTATCTGGAGAAATAGAATTAACCATAGCGGGAATTGACATCGATTCCATATCCCCATCCTAAGAGATGCTCCAACAGCTATGAATTTTCCCATTTAAAGCAATAATGAGTAACTGTGCGTAAGCAAAAGTGAAATCACTGCTCGACTTAAATTGGATTAAATATACCTAACTCTGCTCCTTTTGATAATACAC
This sequence comes from Tomocerus qinae, assembly GCA_020055645.1. Classification (NCBI taxonomy): domain Eukaryota; kingdom Metazoa; phylum Arthropoda; class Collembola; order Entomobryomorpha; family Tomoceridae; genus Tomocerus; species Tomocerus qinae. Next base: position 13,111,564 of record CM034547.1, on the reverse strand, counting down.
TTTCTACCGAAAAATAAATATGCATAGTAAATACCACTTCCACTATAGGGTTCTTACAATTGCGAAATCTCTACTAAATGTGTGTGACATAATGATACTCAAGTATCCTGTATAATATATGCTTAAAACTTAACCGATAACTTATACATAGATACGTTGGTATCTTCCCATTTGGCATTATTTAATGCTTGTTTCACATATTCCCAAGTTTCGAGTTTCAGGTTATTTACCTTAGTTGCCAGCAAACATTTCTACATTTCCTATATTGGCGTTGTTTAACATCAAAGTGACTTTTTAGTGCCCATTTATAACCTTTCGTAGCAACTATCTAGTATGCTATGTTCTAATGCATTCAATTAGGACTTCCATACTAAATTATTGTTAATTTTAAACTAGATTCATGTGCATTTAGTTTTTTGTAAAATTGACACTGGGGAATTGACATAACATTTTAATTACATTTAACTACAATTTTTTTTGATGGACCTGTTCTGATCTACTGGGTTCGACTTTTGTTCTGCAAATCTCTTCTCTGCTTGCCTTTGATACGACGAATTAAAAAAAAAGCCGTACTTTTTTTCTTTTTCTACTTTAAATGTCTCCCGCAGCTGTGGGCAATATCAAGAGTAAATTATTAGACATGTCTGAAGTTTAATTAACTTTAAAACGAAAAGGTTGTAGGAATTAGCACCATTAAATAGAATATATTTTGTCTTGTATTGCAGGGATAGAGCAGGGTGAGTATGATGCAATGATCCAATTGGCCATCTGAGGTACATGGCAGTTAGAAAGGAAGTACGAACACCTTAGGATTATAAAAGAAGTAATTTGTGGAGTAACTGTCGTTGAGCACGAGGCTATTGAGGTTAATGGTCAAGTTCTGTTTTACTTTTGTTCAAGTTAAAATTGGTCCATTAATGCACTTACGATAGAAATTACATAGTTCCCAAGAATAGAATGTGACTCCTAAAAATGTTACCTATGTAAGTACGCAGTATTACAAGTTGGAACTATGTTGGAAAGAATCGTGTCTTAAGAGTAGAAGAATGCGTTTTTGTGTCAGAGAAAGTAAGTTGGTTGAGAATGTATTAGAAAACGGTATGTAGGTGAAGGTCTTTGTAAACCTTACACCTTAAAGATGTTCAAAGGTAAATAAAAATATCAAGACTGTTGTTGTGCTTACCAAGAGGTATTTTCTCTGCAGAGACACCCGACATTTGTTTGCCACGAAGCGACAAAAATAGCCAAAAGAGAAATAGACTAAGGAATGTCGAGGAGCGAGTTGGAAGTGTAAAAGTCATTTTGTCCAAGTTTCGTGTGTCTTTTAGGTAGCTGTTTGTATATATGGTATTAAATAACAGAGAAAGATCACATCACTTTGAACAGAGTGAGCGTCAACGTCAAGTCTGGTTGAGCTCAAGTAAATTGCATATACTACTACACTACATGCTGTATAAGGTTCGTCTCGAGTGAGTTGTGAGTTGGTATTAGAAATAGTTTTAGTTGGAGTACAATTTGGTTCAGTTTAAGTTGGCTTGGTGTTCCTTGGGTTGCATTTAGTTGATGTGGCTACATATATGTATTAGAATCCATAGAATGTGTCTACATGATGAGTCAGTCCATTTAGATTAGATAAGGATAACGGCTGTTGGCTTCGGCCGTGCTTCGGCTCGTTGCCCACATAAAGATAGCCAAGAGAAAGTGAGGCTCAATGACCACATTACATTTTACAATGGGCCAAGTCACTACATAACATAACATCCGTACACATACTCCTGCATTACATTACGTTAGATTACCTTACTTTAGATAACAGGAGAGGAACCATCTCAGTGTTCCAGCCATTGCGTTACATTTTCTGCACAGGCAATATGTATCTAGTGCTTACTTTACTACTACTAATACGCATCTGTAAGAGTCGAGTTATCTCTCTAAGTAACGGGCACACCAAATATTCCACCTTCGTCTTTCCTGCAGTTCAATCCAGTCAAATGATATTACACATCACGTTCCACTGCCTTTATGCTACATTACAGAATCCCGTCGTCTAGTAATGCAATACTCAAACTCAACTCGAGTTAAGATGTCTAGTGCGTGTATGAACACATACAATCACACAATCAAATTCTTATCCTTTTATATCGTCGCTCTAGCTCTACTTACTTAGAGAGCACGAAAGGAGCTGCAAATGGCAACAGGTAAACATCTTTCAATCCACTCCGATGCAATGCAATGCAATGGAAACAACATCAGTCACACACAATAACAACTTTCGCTCTTCCCCTGAGGACACCACTCCGTCTACTAATGTTCTTTTGATTTCACTCAACTTTTTTTCTTCTTCCAGACTCACTTCACTTTACTACAGATAACCAACGGGTCCGTGCTCCGACAAACTTTCCTTCGCCATACATACCTAACTAAGCTAAACAAAGCAACCTCGTTATCAACTACAACAACACCGATAACTTCGTGTTTCTCACTAACTATTTCGTGTCTACCTCAGATATTTTCGACTTTACCATCCAATATTTATCAACTCTTCAATAATACAACATTATTCAACACACCACAGTTTCACAAACGTGCCAAATCAAAACACTCTGCAGTGGGTATTAGTATTACAGCTAAAATATTTTGTGCTTGGAGTTCAGATACTAGGTCAAATTGAGACAGTTTATTTTGTCGTTTGTTTACAGAGATTCAAAAGATATTTTTTTGTTGAAGTTGAGAAAAGCAGAGAATGTTAGAGACTTTTGTTGAAACTAGCTTCCGGGCTTGTGAGTTGACGACTTTAGGTTTTGGTAAGTGCTAATGTGGAGTTTGTATGTCAGGACAAGGAGGTTGAGTGAGGAGGAGATTCTATTTGGTCGGCAGATGCCGAAAGACTGAGACACAGCTCCCGCTTCCAACTTCCTTTTCCCTGTTTGACATGAGAAAGGAGCCAACCCAACTGCGGCTTTCACGACGCGTGTCATATGCCACTTTCTCCCAAAATACTTGGACTCTTATCCTCTCTCCCAACTAAAATACTCTGCCACTACATAATACACAGTCACACTCTACTCTCTGTATATTTATAATGTACTTACAACACTACAGACTAAGATACAACAAGCTACACTCTCATAGATCAAGTAAAGATATAGATACACAAAATCCAACACAACTCTACTCTCGGATACCCGATACTGTAGTATTATTTGGTAGTTAACCACGTACTATTTATTAGCACTCTTTAGCTGTTGACACAATGAACAAACCACATTAGTACTTTGACTAAGGATAAGAATCATAATAAACTACAAGGATATACTGAATGACATGAGGAGGTAATTAAAATACTTTTAAATAGGAGAAAGAAGAGAAAAATTCAATTAAAGATCTATTTCTCAGCTCAACTTTGATGTGATGGCCATTAAAAGTACAGATAGACATTTTATCGTATCGAATTGGCCCCCAGTAAGCAGTCTTGACTTCCTTTTTCCTCGTCTCACTTAGTGCTAGTGACTTTGATAAAATAAGCTCAAGTAGAACTAAAAGGGAGCGTTGTCTTCTTTAGTTAAAAGTCTCCCAGTAGGCTAAAGAGTCTTGTGCACGTAGTTACTTTGGAACTATTGAACAATCCTTAAAGTGATAATGGTATAGGTGGTCTAATATTATTTTATCGTTTGTGTATATATGCCTGCACCATTAATAGTGGACATAATTTTAAATGTAGAAGAGTTGCAGTGTAGATTCCTCCTGAGTATACACTCTCCTGTTTTTGGACAATGATCAACTTTTACTATCATCATCCTTCCTTTACTTCCAGTCGGAAACTCTCTCCTCTACACATAATCGAACACTACGTACGTACATTCTCCTCAAGTGAAGTCAACTGTTTCTTCTAGCGAACAATAATGGAAAGTAGGGGTAAGTTCGTTAGCAAGAAGTACAAGTCTCAAGAATAAGTCGAAGGATTTTAGTAGACCAGTCTAGCTAAGAGCAGCCAACAAAGCACCAGTTCTTTAACCACAGAAAGACAATTCTAAGCGGAATGTACACAAGTGAAACGGCTACGAGAAGTCAATTATCATACGGCACCACACTACATACATTTCTTAGTCACACTACAAAATAGGAGGCAAATACACCTAGGCACTAAAACCTATACTAATGTCTGCAAGTTGTATAGTGTTATTATGTGGTATACGCAAATTCAACTCTAAATTGCATTGTGCGTAAGAATATTAAGTTAAAAGTCTTTACAGCCACCATTTCATTCTATTCCGCTGCGTGTGTGAAAGTTATTGCTCAACTTTTGCGAGAAAAGCATAAAGTGTGTGTTACGTATGCCAATGGGAGTTCATTTTATACTCAACATTTCTACATACACTAATATATCTTACCATATAGATATAATTTCAAAAGTAATACTTGCCAACTTTAAAAGTTGAAACTTAGACAACTTTTGTGACATGACATTTGGCCTTAAATTACAAAAATTTAGTCCACCTCACGCGTCTTATTTCACGGCGTATATATCTTGTATTTATTTGTCAGATTTTTATGCTTCGATTTGGAAGACGGAAATATGACTATGTAGGTAGGTTATAATTCAAGTGTGGTTGTTCATGGAATGGTTATTACTTTATGGCTCGTCGAGAGTATTCGAGAGTATAAAGACTAAAAAACTGCAGTTATTATTATGCTCTGTAAATCTGAAGTTTTGCTATATGCCAGAAATGCTGCAGAAATATGCATGCAAGACAGAAATTTTGCTAATTAAAATTCTTCGCTGATTTTATGACGTTTGTAGTAATTGTTCTGATTCATGACTGTTGAGATTCTGGAATTCATAAAGTACATTAGATACACAGGGAAAACATAGTAGCAATGAAAGCTAAAGAGTACCACAACAGAATCACAAAACTAAGGAATGCATCGCTGAACAGAATAAAAAAAAATCTATCCACCAACCCATATGTACAACTTACATAAGTGTCGCATTATCCTATCACTGCATGGTGCTAGCAAGTTGGAAATTCTTGGAATATTTACTCTGTACTTGCCGACATCGTGACTCACTTTACGATTGGTTGGAATGTGGTGACCTGATTTAATAGTTCGAAGAAAGAAATTCAGATTACAAGATAGTAGCCAATATGAAAAACAGGAAACTGCCTAAAACTACACAATAAAGTAGTTCAGACAGTGTGGAGTTGACCTAAGAGTATCTTATATTATGTCAAAAGAATTGCTTTGTTTTCTTTGCCTCGTCGTGACTAACTTGTGGTTCAGTTCTTACACTAATAACTCCACATTGTAAACTTTTCCAAGACTTTCTCTTCATGACAAAATGTGGTGAGTGCGGACTACCGATTTCAACTTGTTTTTGTGATGCTTGTACTACTTTCCAAAACTATGCGATTCTCTGCTATTCGATGATTAATTTCCTTAAGTGTCACAATTACTTTATAACTCTGGAGTATTTTGTTGCTTTAAAAATGTCGCGAATAATGTCTCCTTCTCTACAAATTAACATACCTATTCATAAACTACTTATCATAATTACAGAAGTTGCTTGTTAGAGTAATGGGAAACTGTAAGAAATGTCCAGAGTGACTATACTTACATGTTATGACTAATAAAATGTAATTAAACTGGATATATGGTGATGATATTAGTTGCCAATTAAGGAAGTATCTTTTGTATACCTAGAGTTGACATTCAAGCGATTAATTATTACATTTACGAGTGAAGTAATGATTGTAAATGACTTCCTATGTACACTCTAGGAGTGGATGAAGTGAAATGTGTAACGATATAAGTTACCTTCAGCTAGGTAGCTAATGTAATAACTAATGATACGTTTCTGGGTGAAGTATGCATTTTATAGCTTAATTAAGCAAAATGATACGTGATTGTGCACATAAAGTAAACATCTCTGGGAGTAGACAGGGACAGCTCTCAACACTCTAACTCTGATGAACAATAACGTAGTCGAAAACAATAGAAAGATATGATTATGAGAGTTGGTGGAAAATGGGAATTGTGAGGAAAATATGGACGGGTGGGGCTCCAGAATACTGAAATTGTACGTGTTTACACATGGATTAGAGATTTGCCTATAAGCTCTAGTTCTTGTTAGTCAAGTATACGAGTGACAATGGAATGGAATGAAGAGAGCACTTTTCATTAACCAACTCAACAGAAATGTTTGTATTTATGTAATGTATTCGTCGTCCTAAAACTGTGTACTTATATTTGTAGAGGCGTGCCGTAGTTATTACTTATCTGTACAATATCCTAGTTTTCATGTAGACTACCTAGTGACATGCTTTCACCCTGAGCTCTCTCACAACACAAACTTCATTAAAAACTCACTTTAGTCAGTTTACTCTATGCGAATATTAATTTATGAGGAAGCCAGCTCCCTGAAACCGTAGCTACTAATGCAAGCCAAGCAAAGATGCGAGTCTTCATGCAGGCGTCGAGATGTAAAGAGTTTAGTTTATAGTTCTACTTCTAGTTTCCCTGTTACAAAGCTACATTTTCTTAGCTAAGGTAGCTAAGATTAGGACTACAGAATTAAATCATAAGCCTACAGTGCTTTGGATCTTGCAAAACTTTTGATTATCATTGGACTCTGTGCTATCACATTATAGAAATTTTGTTACGTCTTAATTTAACTGTTTCTTTCTTTATTCTCTTACAGATAATTACATTTGTTTCTGCTTCTGACAATGCTAACTCCTCTGTCCTACAGAATACAATAACTATAATGTCAAGTAATACACAACTAGATCAAATACTAATTTTCTATTGTAATTATTTTCTCCCTTTCCCCATCCATTACAATTTATATTCACAAAATGAGTTTTGCTTGGCATAAGCATAGTATTAGTAGTAGCTAATATTTACATGGACAATCTCCGAGTGTAGTATAATATAGTGTCTCATTGTAAGACAAAAGTCATCCTTAATTATTCCCAGTAATGGTAATGTTCATCCAACTGAATTGAATAAGCCATTCATTAATTGCTGATGGAAAATTATCTGTTTCCAATGTAAAGGATTATTATTAGTCATCACGCAATATTTCAATTCAAGGATGCATTGAGTTGTTGGAGAGAGCTCGGGTTTAGCTCGAGCTGTGTGTGCCAAGGCCACATTAGTGTGGAACCCTCTGGAAATTGCAATTACAGAAAGGCGCATCAGCATTCATTTAGCATATCATTAAGTCTCTATTGCTACATATAGAAAATGGTAATAGCATGACGTTTGCACATAGTAAATGTCTACAAAATTCGTTCATTAGTTCATAACTGAGTAAGCTTCACTACAAACCAATAATTTAGTATGGATTCTTGGATACTGAAATGTTATGATGCAACATTAAATGATTTTTATTCTCTTGTAGCTAACTACAAAGTCCAATTTGCATATGAAGTAAATGAAGCAGATCAATGGTATCACGTAATGGCCCATTACTGCACACAGACAGGTTGAAATACCAATTAGTTTACATTCTTTACATTACATAGCCATCCATTTAGGCATCTTCACAAGTAGTTCCATCAATGAGAATCGCAAATAACTTTTATGTAAACTGATCATATTTACTTTGCATGGACAAAGACATAAAGGTTGCCCTTTGCCTCGTGATCCATTATGTGTGTCTGATACCTAGGTTCCTCCATGCCAAAACAAAATTTGTTATTTAACGTCAGAAAACACTCGGAATGTACACATCAATCCTAATAAAAACTGATATATACAGGTTTCAACAAATAGTATATTCTAACGAGGTTGATTAGTGATATAATAAACTAGTCTTGAAAGAGATCCTCATTGACTCCATCCCTAGTTATTGACGGTGACTAACCCAAGTGCTGCTTTGACAGTTGTAAAAGCGAAGATAAAAGTACATGTGTACACATTTGGATCGTAGTATAGGTTGAATAACTCCATCGTAGAATGAGTTATATAAAAGACTGATACAAGGTATATAGTATTACCGTTCAATTGCAACTTACCAATTAACTCGGCAATTTCCATCAAAAGAATATCAAACTTCATGAAATAATACTTTAATGCAACTTTAATGTATACCATGATGTACTTTCTGTTTAATAACCTTTAAGAATTAACATTATGGGGATTTTATTTAGCATCGAATGGCTACAATCAATTTATAGTATCATTAAAAGAATACAATTCACTACATGCACATCTCAATTTGTGACTGTCTTATACTGACATGTAGTCCACAGCGATTTTATAAAAAAGTAATGCCTATTGATTTTAAAATGAATTCAATCAGCTACATACTTTTTAAGACTTCTTAATCTTGATGTTTTTAAAATAAGATTCTAATGTGTATTACTTTGTTTACTTGTTAATGTTACGTTGTAAGATTTAAAAGGAAGCTGAAGAAATGTTAGCATAGAAGAAGCTATACTACTACAGATAACAGTCGTACTACAGAAATAAGCATAGCATGAATGACTTTATTGTAGTATGTACCATTCTAGACTTTTAGACTTCGGCTATCTTTTCGTATCGATAATGTACATACAGCATGTAGTTTAGTGTATTATGACATGTCGCTTCTAAAATGGTATCAGCAGTGAAATGGGAAAGTTAAAAGACCAAAAGTGAATTGACATGTTAACTTAAGTAGCCTAAGTAAAATATTGCTGATGAGTGAGCAGAGATATGAAGTGAGAGGCGAGCGTGGTGCTTATATCGACATTATGTAAGTAGTATAGGTAAGTGTAAATCGTAGTTCTTAGTATCACATCTTAAGTGTACTATCAGAGACAGTCTTTCCTTGTCTTTGCCAATCACCACAAATGAAAATATAGGAGGAAATGAAAAGTGACGAGAGTGAACAACTAAAGATGAGATGAATATGAATGAATATTGGTCCTCTGGGAGCAACTATCATCTTCTCATATCACTCCACTCGGCACTCTCCCAATCCAAACGGCTTCTGGGCTTCGCTAACATACGAGGAGACAGAATCCGATCCACACGGAAGAATTGCAAGTTACAAGGAAAAGCTTGCAAGAATATTCTACGCGACAGTTATAATCCTTATGGTTCTAAATAAAAAAATGCAATCTTGGCTTTGAGAAAGTGGAGAAAGTCAGTGACTGTTGGGTAGGAACGAATACGATGGTATTCCGTAGAACTGAGAATATTATAGTCACACATCAAGCCAAGCCAATTTTATTTTTAGTTGCGGTGAGTAGGATCGAGTACTATTTACTATATCATTCAGACTTACCTAAATACCAAGGGCGTAACCAACATTTTGTAGCAAGAGGAGTTGTATTCAGTTCTATTGCATGTCCCAAGCAACTAGTCTGCGTTTTTTAATTTACAAACCACATTAAGGATATATTGTTGGGGTGAGTTTGCACCAATTTTTGCAAAATGGTTACTTTCCTGTTAAATACTTATGATTCTTGGAAGAAAATAATAAACGCTCGTGATTTTAGTGGTCTATGGTATGTTCTGTGAGTCGAAATTATATGTGTATTAAATTTTGGACAAAAGATAGACAGAGAGAAGTAGTATGAATGCTGTTATCGCTAGAAGAAAAGGGAAAGCAGGAGAGTAAAATGAAGCTCTGCCAATGTAAAGACAAAGTAAAATGGAACGGACTGAAATGGGACACATTGAAATTGAACCATCGTCTCTCAATTGCATATAAAGGAAGGATTTATGTGAATGGAAGCCGTGGCGTGCCATATTATTATTCTTATGAAGATATTACATATTAGAAGGAAATAGTTGACTTGACTCTTCTCCAGATTTCAAATGGGATGTTAAAGAAAACCAACAAAGCTCAGAGGTATAGGAGGGACACTGTAAAAAAGAGCACTGAAATGAACGTGGAACTTCGTTGACATACATGACTGCTCTTGTCTTGCTTCGACTATATTTATACTAATACTTCTCCACCCAGAAATCTCCGTAGGTATGACAGGAGGAGAAAATAGTGGCGAGATGTGAAAAGTATGAATGGGCTTGCTTCCACATCCCAAGATTCGACAATTACTTGCCAAAAGGAGTTTACTGTAGAAACTGTCATCGTTCTACTACTCCTATGATCAATAATTTTTGACTTGGTTTAGTAGTTTAGTTCTGTTCACTGAACACACATGCCAATACATAAAAAGCTAATACTGACAGTGCGGAAAGTAGTCCAATTCACCACACTACTACATAACATAATGCCACACGCCAGGAGATAGTGACCTATTCATTTCCTTTTCAAATAAAAGCCATACAGAGTTGAGTGACTGTACCGACCAACCTTCTTACATACTATGTCAAACACACTACTATAAGAATTTGGCTGATCCTGATATGACTTTTGGGTACTTCGTATTTGAAGTGCCATAGCTAAGACCTATGACATATTAATAAATTCTATAGTTATAATGAGTATTCGTTCGTACAATTAAACATAATAGTACGTAGTAGTAGCGATATTAAACATTGAACTTTCCCATTATACTTTAATGCTATTATTAGTACTATTTTTCAGTTTATGACGAAGAGTAATTGTAGTAGCACGCAGCTTTAGAATTTATATGTAATTTTTTAGAACTTGTTCCATGCAGAGAATTTGTCTGCAGTTTTATTGTTCGAGTATCTACCTTTTCTTATCTGTTTGTATATACATAATGGGTACCTATTTCTACATTCAATGGTTATATATTATTAGGAAACTCATAACGTGAAGTGTATTGCAAATAAAGACGTATTATATTAACATTAAGTTCGGAGAAAATAGGTAGGTATACAGGAATAAAGAGTGGAAACGGAGAATAGCTTTTTGGGGGAGGAGAGAAGGATAATGTGATGGGAATTGCATAGAAAGAGTGGAAAGAGCAATGAGACAGAAGTCATGAGACAGACATGCAAAGTCATCTTACATGAATAAAAAAGCCATATTGGAATGCCAAGTTGTAGGGAAATATGTAAAATTATGCAGATTTGTTCACAGAAGAGAAGAGATTATGGTCTGTGAGCTCCTTTTGACATACACAGGCTTAATTGGCTCTTTCTCCAGGAAGTCATGTACAATATGACCGTTTTACTACCAAGATTTTTCTTATAATTTGATAGTACTATTCACACTCTACTCAACCGTACATACACCTATTTACAACCTATGCTAGGTACGTACTTATAGTACGAAACGCCAAAAGGATTTATTCACCACTTACTATAGGATCCTTGTTGTATTAACCTAAACTGACTTCTTGATAAAATTTTCCAACTTTTAAAAAGGATGAGCCAAAATAAGATACAACTGCAATTTACCTAATAGAAAACGATAGAGAATCTGATAACAGTAATAAACCATTTTAATACATATTGACAAATTAATAGGCCTGTAGAATAGCTCTCCAATGCCAATTTGTAGTTGTATTAATACTCTGCTCTATTTCATTTTCATATGAGTAAGGCAGATGATCGCACTCTAGAGACAAAATACACAGTAGAAAGTAGAAACTAATAGCTAAGTTATAATTGTTATAAATTACATTGAAAAGAGTATACAAATGGTTTAGTAATGTAAACTCTTTCTAGGAATTGTCGTTTAAATTAGAATACAAGAGGAATAAAAAAGTTTTGAAGTGTTAGCATGTTTTAGTGTTTTGGCATTGTTCTTTGGTACTGGTTTTGCTAATACAGCTTTCTTAAAATCTGTCCCTAATTTCTAAATCTTTGTTAGTTTTTAGGACCTTAGAAAATTAACATTTTGCTGCTAAAATCTGAACAATGCCTTATGGCTAAGAAGCCAAAAATTATATTTTAAGAATATGTAGGCATGTTTGTCTTGAAAGTGTCTTTGTAACCTTCATCACTCCAAAAGTTTCGAAAAATTCTACAACAGTGGTTTTAGTATTATAAAAGTCTATACCGAGGTTCTCATTCTCATTACAGTAAATAGGATATGGGAATAGGGAATTGAAATATCTTTTTCATTGGGATATCTATTAAAGAATCCCATGCATTTCAAAGTATTTAATTGTATGGAAATGAAAAGCGTTCGTAAGCGGGAAGTGCTAACTTAATTAGAATGAGCGTCATAACTTTTTTATCACGGAGATCCGAAGAAAACTTTCTAATTATTCCAGAACTCTAGTTAAGATAAAAGTGCATACCTAATATTATTATCTTTAAGGAGCAACCCTCGCTTCAATACGCTCATACCATTTTTAACATTTAAGAAAGACACAATCTGTAATGCAATTCACCAACACAGTTTTATAAAATGGTGATACCGAAAGCGAACATATCAATTTCTTTTACAGAAAAGTTTCCAATCTGAATTCTACACAAAAACGTAAATGAGGTCACTCACCAACGACCTAAATGCACTAGCACAAATATATGTTACAAAGTTACAAATAGAAAACATACTGCATAAAAATTAGACTCATTATACGACCTAAAAAAGCAATGAAAGCTATATTATAGCATCCCGGTCATCGGTATCTCATCAAGGAACCTCAATGTTCCGAGACAAGATCAGATAGACAGAAAACCCAGCACAGTGTCTACAAGTTGCTACCTACACCACCGCCAATTTTCACTCGGTTCTCTTTCTTTCATGTATTCCTTCACACTGAATTTTAGTCTGCCGGAAATTGACAAAAGCTGAACTGACTCTGAAAAGCTTTTTGCAGTAAAAGTTTATATGTTTTATTACGGTTTATTTATTTCATCAGATAGATCTTTATGGAAAACGATAAATAACGTATACACTAAATATGTTACGTGGGGGTTCTAAAGTTATAAGTTTTGGGGCTATGTCCCCTTGTGGCTTAAAAATTGGACTTGAGAGAACCACGGTTAGGTTTGGAGGTAGCAATACCAATTATGTTTCTAGAGAAAGTCGAATGATGAAGAAACTAATGACCGGTTCAAGTAGATCAAGGTACGTTAACACACAACAACCAATTAAAAGCTAGTTCATAATTTAATTAAATGTGTACGTTTATGCAAATGTTACTAAAATGATTATGTTTAACAGGAAGAAATGGTTTACTGTGGACCAGAACGCGTCTAAGTCATTGGAAGAATTTGGCTTCATTTCGTCTCCGAAGGCGTTGTATAAAAAAGATAAATCACTTCCAGTTAAACCGATACGACGAGTTGAAGTTCTGAACACCGTGTTTATGGAATATATTACTGGGATGATGGCCACAGGAGATGTAGCCACGCAACTTGTTGGTTTGGGCATAGAAGTTACTCGGGTTAAAATTTCTAATGACTTTTCTTGCGTCAATGTGTATTGGGCAGCAAAAGGTACCGAATCTGATGAAACCATTGAAGATATTCTGAATAAATCAGCTAATCAATTAAGACACGAATGTTCAAAATTAAGAGTTGTAGGAGTTGTTCCACCAATAAAGTTTGTGAAAGACAAAACCTTTTCAAAAGTAATGGAAGTTGAGACATTGCTTGCAAAATGTGACTTTGGCGAGGATTTTGTCCCGACTGCTTCTGCAACTCTTTTTAAACCTCCAACACACCCTCTCGCATCCCAAAATGGCCTCAATGCGGAGTTGACGCTAAAAATTGGGAACACAGATATTAATGAATGTCGAGCAGCCACTTTAGGGGAATATGCTGACAATACTATTGAAAATATACAGATTAATTTTGCAAATGATAGCAATATGCGGCAGGATATACTAGGATTGGATCGAGACAGGATAATGGAAACAGTACTTATATTACCTAAATAATTATTCCATTTTTATTGATAAGCATAGAAATATGTAATTACTAATTATGCTATTTGTATGTTTTGGAAACTTAGATCCTTAGAGGAATGAAAAAGAAAAAAGAGATGTTGATGACTAAAGAAAAACACTGTGAGAATCAAAATCAAGTTGCTAGAGAGGAAAGTGCGGATAATACAGAAATGCTTACTCCTGCTGAAGTGCATACAAAATTGGAAGATGAAAAGAATCGAGCTGCGGATTTTGTGAGTTATCTAAAAGAACGAAGAGTCCTCAGAGCTAAAGAAATGAAACAATATAGTGCCATGGCCAAAGAAAGGGAATTTTTAGAATCGGAAAAGGAAACCAGGTGGGAAGAAACGCAAAAATATGACGATGACGACTGGGATGAGAATGACGCTTTAGATTACGAAGAAGAAATTCAACAAACTTTGGCTGAATACACGAAAAATAAAAATAGTTGATAGATTTATACCAGTTTATAACATGCTTTATTTCGATAAAAGTTTATTTTTCATATAAATTCTCGATATATAATATTGTATCTGTCCTATAGCTAATTACATTGTTGGATGCAACTGCATCTTGTGCTGGGAAGTTGGAAGTGTAGTAAAAGTCAAAAAGCACTGTAAAATTATTATGTTATTGTTTGTGCTTTTTGAACACATTAAGATCAGAAAGGCGGTCAAGGTAGGTTTTGTAGATTGTAACTCTGAATATTCTTATTAGAATCACATCAAATCATTGAGCAAAATTACTTATCTGAAGTTCGTTCCTTAAACAGGATACCTATTGGAATGACTGATTTTGATATCTGCTAGTGTGACACAATTAAATACACACACTGTTATTAAACAATTTAAGGGCTAAAAGTAAAAGTAGGGCTACGACAAATCTTGTACTTTGACTTGGCATAACAATAACGAGTGCTTTAGTTTTAGACTACAGTATACAGATAATCTTCCGAATAATCGAATTTGTAATTACTTGGTTGCAAAATACAAACAAGGCATACTTCTGGTTATTTCAAAATTCCATCAACGAATATACAGGGTGTTTTATTTTGTCACGGCCTTTAAGTTCGACTAGTTCCATCACAACTAAACAGCCACAAACATTGCCTCCTGATTCTACGATTAGTTTAGATGCTGCCTCTAAAGATCCTGACAGACAAAATAAACATTTATATTAGTACTTAATTCCCTTCTTAATTCGATATAATTATCGTGGTTAGAATGACAGAAATTTTTTTACCCCCAGTTGCAAGTAGATCATCAACGAGCAGAATTTTTTGGCCAGATATGATACTTTCTTTCTGAATTTCAAACGAATCCTATCAAAAAATAAGAATAGTAATTAAAGATATAAACAAGACAATTAATGTAAGTGTAAGATGTTTAAAGGAAGATTTGGAAGAAACCTACAGATCCATATTCCAGAGTGTATGTGACTCGGTTAAGTTCTCCTGGTAATTTGCCTGGCTTTCTAATTGGAACGAAAGGAAGTTTAAGCGACAATGCTAGGACGGAGCCGAACAAAAAGCCTCGTGATTCTAATCCGACTATAACTTGGACATCAGGAATGTGGGTTTGAATATATTCAGTCATTACACTCGTCAGTTCCGTGAAGGCTGTCGGATCCCGGAGTAAAGAAAACATATCTCTAGATAAATAAATGCATTACAAAATTCTTTATAAGTAGAATCGAAATTTTAATTTTTTTAAAATAGGCAACGACTAATAGGAATATATTGTAAAAGTAAAAATACAAATGAATGTCCTATAAAAAGAGGATTACTATATACCTGAAAAGTATGCCTGGTTTGGGAAAATCAGGGTAGCTTGTAATGTGCTTCTTGAGCTGTTCTATTTTTTGATCCATACTTGCATGTAACACGTAGGGTAGGGTAAAGGTCCACGCACAGTATATTGACTACCTATATAAAAAGGGTCATGATTATATATGATTTTTGAGAAATTATCTTTTCCTTATGTTAAATACTCTCTCCCAAACTCCGAAACCTGAGCATCATTGTACCAAATTCTAGATTTCGTGGAGGGCGGAATAGGCAAGGCAATGAGATTATGAGATTCCGGCCCAGATGATGTAGACCTGGCTAATCACATAGCTATAGCTTGTACCGCTGATGCCGTGCATCGGAAACTTTAATGTAAGATAAGAGGTAAGAGGTTACGTGGCGGATGGAGTAGACAGGTACTGCTTGTACCGCTGATGCCGTGCATAGGAATTTTTCAGAATAAGAGGTTACGTGGCGGACGGAGTAGACAGGTACTGCTTGTACCGCTGATACCGTGCATAGGAACCTTTCAGAATAAGAGGTTACGTGGCGAACGGAGTAGGCAGGTACTGCTTGTACCGCTGATGCCGTGCATCGGAACCTATCGGATATTGCCATATCTTGCACAAATAGTATGGACGAACCTACGAACTCTGTATGAACCAAAATTTACGCTACTTTACAAACTTTACATTCACACTTAGTAGGTACTAGGTACGTACGTTCGTCCGTGCTATTTGTGAATATACCGAAGAAGCTTTTTATTGTCTTTCCCACCTGTTTTTCCCCCAGCGTGTGTACCCAGTAAATCAGTTCAGTGAGTCACTTTAGTTAACAATTCAAATTTTAATAATCGTAGTAATACTGATAGTTTTATTACGGTGGTAGTTGCGTTTAGTATCAGCTGTGTATAGAGACTGTAGTAGATCTATCCGCGCGCCTGTCGATTTTGCAGTGAGTCAAGTAAGTCCAGTTTACCTTTGTAGTTATGCGTTTTTTTGATTTGTCCTCCAGGGGTAATCTATTTTTAATGTTTAATTGCAGCCCACTTTAGCCCACCATTCGAAAACAAACAGGCCTTCTTCCGATCCGGCAAAATGTCTTAAAAATCCCGCATAAAAGGTGGAGTACAAGTTCAAATGATGATTGCTGGCCGAAATTCAAATAAAGCAAGGGTGGCCTGAGAATTGAGAATTAAGAAAAATTCGGGGGTTATAATAGAAATTCATTAATAATAATAATAAGTGGTGATAATGTCAACTTCAAAATGCAAACTGTGTGGAGAAGAGATTGTTAAAACTAGAAATTATTCTTTTAAAATTCTTCCGTCCAAACGCGTTCCCAAAAAGGCCAATAGATTTGTAAGTGGACGAAACAATCAAGATGACTCGCTGTTTCGGTTAACAAAATTTCAGAAATATTTACAACGGTGCTCACAGAAAAACAACTTTATTGTAAGAAAGCGTAGCTTGCGGTTTTTATTTCCAGTTGAATTCTCACTTTTGTTTTGTCATTTGTATTTAATGTTTAATGTACCATGTAGTGGAAAGGAATATGGAAGAAATATAAATTACCAATTACTTCTTATCATCATATTTTTATGTACAATGCAGGAAATAGCGTGTGGAAACTGTGGTGGAAGTTGTAGAATTAAAATGACAAAGCCGAAGCAAATATCGAAGTCCGATACAACCTTTGCGAAAAGCAGGCGCATAGGAGCCGGATTAACTGATGAACCATTACAATCTAGCAGAAAGCGAAAAAAGAAGTCGGCTACGCCAAAAGAATTAAATGCTGGCTTGACGATTCCTCCACATTTTTCTACTCCAAAATTGGATGGCAAAAAATCTATGCCTCAAAACCGATCCTTATTCCTCCAAAAAGAATCGGTCGAGTCTGGTCTTTCACCGATAAATGTATTGAGAAAACATACTCTGAAGGACAAAAAGATAATTAAAACTCAAGCCCGAATCACTGAACAAAAAGAAATGTCAAAACTTAAAACGGCTTTGTTCAAATCTAACGAAGATTTGAAAAAATCGGTGCCTTCCTTGCTTAATTTCTTTAACTGACTACTTTTCCATGAAGTTTTTGTCTTCTTGGCTTTGCCATCTATTAACTAATGCACTTACGAATATTTTTTTTACATAACATTAGACTGAATAAAAATAGACCTTACGTGTGTTTAGTGACTATAATAATCGATGTGTACTATGTGATAAAATCAGATTTAAAATTTATATTTTTAAACTTATACCCATATAAATGAATCATACATAAAGTGATTGTTCACTTTTAAGGCCTTGTCAACAGAAAATTCAGAAATGCTACTGCAGAAAATGCTGTTATTAACATGCCATCATTATTTCGTCAAGATCGCATAATGTGAATAAGGGTTCACGTACCAATAAAGGCTTCCTTAAGAGTTCAACGCGTGCTTATCATGATCATCAAGCCATAAGTAGTATGTACTTGTACTATGTGTACTTAAACATAGGCATTTAATTTAGGAAAAAATGAATTTGAAATGTCTCCCACACGTGAGCATATATATTATATTGAATTAATTTACCTAACAATTAACGTTTTCACTTATGTACCACAACTCATACCTTCATGTACCAAATGCTTGCAAAAGTATGCCTAAGGGGTAGCTAAGTGAAAACGTTAATTCATGAATCCAGCCAAGCGTTATGATAACATTTTGTTCCTGTAGTAAAGTAAGAGTAGTGTATCTGTAGGAAGTAAAATAGTAAAATCATGGCAGAGGAAGATATTTGATTTTGTGCGCTAACATAATATTATCTAATGTACAAATTATCTGCCTATTTATAATGTCTTAATTTACGTTCAAACTGACCCTAATCTCATTTCTATTTAATTATCTATTTATTTTCAATCATATGTACAGTTGTTGAAACTCGCAGTCGCAATAAGCTTTTAATTTAATACCTTTGTATTACACAAGTTATATCTAAAAGGTGTACTATAAGGATTTTAGAATAGGAAAATACACGAAGGAACAATCGTACTCAGCCAGCTTTTGTACTTTTTGTATGGACTTTATGGACAATGAGATTCTCATGGTCTTAGCATAATTTTGAACAATATTGTTCAAGCACTACCATATATTTACTTAGATTCGAAATAGAATAGGAGCAATATAAAAATAAAATGTTTTTTAAAGTAGATCAAATGTGCAAAAGCATTTAAAAAAGGGAAATAAAAATGAAGCTACTGTTTACCGGTATCGACATGATAGTAGATCAAAAGTCATAAACGTGCTAGGTAATAATCCTCGCCTAATATCGAACGATTTCTTGAACACTACAATGGGGTGTACGTAAGAACTATAAATAATCTTGATTGAAGACAATCTCGATCCTTGCTCCTATTATGAAAACTTGTATAGGTATATTAAGCGATGTGTATTGAGGTTTCTTCACTGATATTTAAATATATCTGACAATATATGAATATATGACACTAAATTTTGTATAGTTTGTTATTACACTTGCATCCGAAAGCACTGCTATTGTACTTTGATGAAACTAAATTCACCCGGAAACTACAGGTGAACGGGGTGCATCCAACTTGTTAATTGGCCTACATAATGGGGGTATATATTCAGAAAGGGCTCTTTCTGCAATTCAAGACTACAACATCATCACTATATATAAGTGTTCTGTTATATCATTGTTTATTTTTTGTAATTGTATCACATTTCGCTAATTTTCCTATTTTTCATCAATTTAACTTTACATAAGAATACCTTACTTTACATCCCACAGTCGCTACCACTACGATGATTATTCATGGAGGAACACGTATTTTAATATTCTCTTTAATTGCAATAGTAAGCATTGCAGACGCCAACACTGTCACGGAAAATACGATTACAAATCAAAATGCTCTAGACGATTTAGAGTGGTGGCAGCGAAATGTTGATAAACAGGACCCTGTGGGTGCCAGAGAGAGTCAAAGATACCGCAGAAGATTTGACGTCTCAGAATGCAATCTAAATCCCCAGCTCAAAGAAGAAATTCGTGGATATCAAGATATTGTGGACAAAATTGTGTTAACGAGTACTAATGGAACATTTAAAAGGAGAACGTACGACGAACTTGCCAATTTCGTGGACAAATATGGACCTCGCTTATCTGGTACAGAGCAATTGGAAGATGCTCTCTCTTATTTACAAGATCAAATGGTCATGAGTGGTCTAGACAATGTTCATGGCGAAAACGCTACAGTTCCGAGATGGATAAGGTACTCTATATAAAGCAAGAAATTCTAATCGTGATACATGGTTACTTGTGATGGTGACAATTAAATTACTTGCTGATATTATAATAGGGCAATGGACAGTATTATTTTAGCAACTTCCTGTGGCCTAGAAAATAATTTGCACTTTTTCTTGTAGAGGAGACGAAACAGCATACATGATTTCTCCTCGGTTTAAAAAATTGGAAATAAAGGGTTTGGGATTTTCGGTTCCTACACCACCAGAGGGGATTGTAGCTGAGGTGTTGGCTGTCGATTCTTTCAAAGATTTGCAAAGAAAGAGAGATCTGGTAAATTGAGTATAATATTTTATCTAAGTATCATTGAAGCGATTTGACCATGACTTTTGACTACTTATAGATAAAGGGAAAAATTCTAGTATACTGTTCCAGAGGTGGAGAAGGAGGTATGCATGCTCTTATTGGTGCATCTACGGTAAGAATTGTTTTGATCCTTTAATCTACTGTTTAAACTAGACTATTTGCGAATTTTGCGATTATGACAATTTTAGCAGTTATCTTAATTACAGGGTGCTAGATATGGAGCAGTAGCCGTTTTAGCAAAATCTCCTACTTCCTTTTCACTCTACTCGCCTCATACAGGTGTGCAGTTTTATGACGACAAATCTCCAAAAATACCTGTAGCAGCTTTAACTGTGGAAGATGCTGATATGATTTTTCGTTTAATGGGCAGAGGTGGGCATACTACCTTGCTTCTTTTTTAAGGATACTGAAACAGGATTCAATTTTGACAATGACTTATAATATCATATAACTCGCCGTGTTGTAAGGTAATATGAAATTAATTTGAAAATATTTTATTTTTAGGAGAAAAAATAATTGTCAACCTGAAAATGGAGAATACTGCGAACGACAAAAGTATTTCTCGCAATGTTATCGGGGATATGACAGGTCGTGAAAAGCCAGAAGAATTTGTTCTTGTATCTGGACACGCAGATAGTTGGGACGTCGGTGATGGTGCCCTTGATGATGGTGTGGGTCCAATTCTGTCTTTACAGGTGATCAACTTGCTAAAACATATGAATCTTCAACCGAAAAGAACAATTAGGACTATTGCGTGGACAGCTGAAGAAGCTGGTCTCTACGGTGTGCGACAATGGATGAAAGATCACCAAGGAGAGATGGGGAATTATTCGGTTGCAATGGAGGCTGATTATGGATGTTTAAAAGCAAATGGACTTTTGTTTAGTGGATCCCAAGATACAGGATGCATTCTTAATGAGATTCTAACGATGTTGGCTTCTACGAATGCAGACGAATTAGTCGAATCTAATGGCTTGTACACAGACATTTATGGGTTGACATTGGCCGGCGTACCAGGAATCGTTCTGGATGGAGACGATGGAAGGTATTTTTGGTATCATCATACAGAAGCTGATGCTATGACTGCATTGAACGCAGCACAGTTGGATTTGTGCCTGGCCGTCTGGGCTTCCACATCTTATATCATTGCAGACTTGAATGAAAAATTACCACGATAGCAAATTTTTTGTCCTCCCAAGTGCATTGTGGCTTGTGGCTACAATCACTTTTTATGTAGCTTTTTATGTAGGAAAATTATTGTATTGCTTTCAATTGCAATAATCTACATTACATTTTACATTCTGCAATTTTAATAAATTAAAAAGGGCAATGTGTAATAACAATACATAGATAAAATGGCATAGTGTAAGTTACGTGTAAATGTCAACTACTCAGTAATATTGAGTCAGTATCAGCACTGGATTGATTAATGAAGATAAAGTTTCTACTTATTAAAAAGAAAATTATATTGATTTCTCAATTTCCTTAAAAAATGGATGTAAATGGATTTAAAATGTTACGCCCCAAAATGGAAACAACACCCCAGCCAGGAAAAAAAATTTTGAGGGGGCATGCAAAAACTTAGTTTTTTTGTCTTTTGGAAAATCTTTTCCACAATTTTGGGGAAGGGTGTACGTACCCCTGTGAACCCTTGACTGCGACATGCTACTGATGTGTCAATAAAATGTCTATCATGTACCAATTGTCGAAGTATTTATACTTGTAACTGCGTCTGTCTGTATAGTAGTTAGACTGTTACGAGCTCAACCAAGCTAGCTTATCTTATAATAAGCCATAAATTCCATTACAATAACTTATTTGTCTCCACATAAATTTGCAGATTACCCAATGGGCCACAAGTTGTAAAGGGTCATCACTTATATAATTCCCGCCTAACACAGACTAGTTATCAAAATGGTCTATATAATATACCACCTTGTCGAGAATCTTTTTGCAAATTTAACCGACTCCAACACCATACAAATCGGTTAAGAAAAACCGAGGAAAAATAACTGAAAATAAAAAAATTTGGAAATTTTAAAAAATTCTGCCCACTTTCTGAATTTTCTCAGGTCCCCAAGAATTTTATTTCGAAATCAAGGTAGGTAAAATTTTAGATTGTCAGGGTGATACGGCACAAGGTAATTTCATGCTCGAAAAACTTGATTTTTTTTGCAACCACATAAGAGGCAACATTGCCCTTTGACCCCTTCAGTTACCTGGTTTCCGTTGCCATTGGCAACGAGGAGCATGAAATTACCTTATGTCGCGTCCCCTTCAATCTAAAATTTTACTTACCTTGTTCGAAATATTATTTCCAGAATAATAATTATTATTATCGCATTTGTGATTTTTCCACCAATTTTCATCAAAATCGGAGTTGATAGTTTTTTCAACTTTTCTGTGGATTACTCCAATCTTGACAATATCTCGAAAAAGTTGAAAAATCGACCACCTCCGATTTTGATGAAAATTGGTGGAAAAATCACAAATGCGATTGAAATAATGATTCTGGAAATAATATTTCAAAGGGTATATGAGGGTAGTGACGTCCTGTATATGAAAATGGATATCTATCCCGGAATATGATAGTGACAATTGAGTATGCAAATGGATATCCTGTAAATAGATATTGACACCCTCGATACGCAAATGGATATTTTGTATATGCTCTTAGCATGGATATGTTTAGAGTTTCAAAACTAAGGCCAAAATTCAAAAGTATATATATGCAAATCCAGTTCAACTTTGTGTCGGTTGAACAAACATCTTTTGTTTTTAGATCAAGATCATGGTCCTATCTAAATATGAACATGCATAGTGAATACCATTTGTCCTAATAATATTATTTCAATCAACGCACAACGAATCATCTACAGCTAACAAAACTAAAAGTGGAATTCTAAGGGTAGTAAAGTAGTAATATACTATTCTCCTCGCATACAGGTATGGATATTTTCAAGGAGATAATCATTAAATATGCTGTGGGAGGGAGTAAGTAAGAATTAGTAAATATGAATAATGCAGTTTTTGTATTCATAAATAACAATTACTAGAGATTCGAGACAAAGCAGTATAGTATCTGTAACCTGTACCTACCATAATATCTACATGTCTAGCTATCTTCAGAGGTGCAACATCTCTTTCTACAGGCGAAAGTCAAAAGAAGGGCTTACGTAGCGGCTTCAAATATGGAAACATTTGACACACGATTACAATTTTGCATTCTTTGGTTCTACAAATGTACAGACAAAATACACCTATAAAGCAATTTACTTACATTCCCTAAAGGCAAAACCTCGTAAGTCAAGGTTACTTGCAGCATTATTTTTTATATCCAGAAAATTTTAGCCATCCGTTCAAGAATGAGTTTCATTTTCATTCTGTATTTCCCATGCAATTCTAATGTTATGAGCACATACTAGACTAAGCACATCCTAATTCCATGGCTTACAAATACCTACATGTATGTATTTGCTCGTTGTTAGCATCTAGGTTTTCTTCTTGCATTTCCATTGCCTTCACAAACTTCACATGCATTTCATGCACATGTTTATTTCGGTCGGATAGCTCGTACCGTTTACTGTCTCTTACTTACATGCTGATGTGACTAACTTATGGCAATCGAGGTATAAAATGCTGAATTGCAGATTACCGGTGAGAATTATAATTTCCTTGCAAGCATGCGCCAGTTATTAAACGAACAATTCCTTCAACAATATCAATATTATTTCCTTTTTCCAAAGCAAACCAATCTACAATTTAAAGCTTATTTTAGTATTGTACAGTGTCATTTCACCCCTCCAATCTATGATCTTTACCTGAAAATCTTTCGGAATTTAGAGCCATTTATCTTGGATACACATTCAAAAGTGTCGCCCAACGCCGGATTGGACACAATTCTAGGAGTTCGGGATCATAACAGAAGTAGAGTATTTATCCGCTTTCTTTGTATTACTGTACAGTCCTATTTCTATTCCAATTTTCCCTACTCTTCCATTGCCCGTTGCATGACATATAATTGTAAAAATTATGTACTACGGTATTTCAGGAGACTACGGTAGTACCAGTGCTACAGCCTTGAATAATTTACGAATTAAATAGTGCAAAAAATTTTGGCCCCATGCCGGATGTCATGGAATGAGGCATGACG
Organism: Tomocerus qinae; assembly: GCA_020055645.1. Taxonomy (NCBI): domain Eukaryota; kingdom Metazoa; phylum Arthropoda; class Collembola; order Entomobryomorpha; family Tomoceridae; genus Tomocerus; species Tomocerus qinae. Next base: position 13,087,243 of record CM034547.1, on the reverse strand, counting down.
TAAATTAGTAGTGATTATGTCTTAAGAACGAATATGGTGTGTTAACAAATAGCTTACAGTAAAAGTACAAAAGTATAATATTTTTTGCATTTATAGTTTCTATATTTCTAACATATCTTACATATAACCTTCTTTCTATTATACCTAATAATGATAAATGCAAAAACACAATGAGACGGAATGTGTAAGATAGTAGATAGATCCAAGAAAAATAGTGATAAAAACAGAAAACGGAGATATTATGTTGTCGTTTTAGCCTACTTTGTCCGACATTGGGAAGGCATTTTTGACAATCCATCCAGTTTAGTAACTGTTATAGTAACTACATGCGGATAAAAAGTTGTTAGCATGATTTTTCTGTAAGCTATATATATATCGACTTATAGCGTAACATGACATTTACAGATAATTATGAATATATGGCAAGGTTGCTGAAGTAAAAGTACGGTACACAAGACAAGGAATCCTTGATAACTTTTTCCACGGAGTAGCTAAGCAAAAAAGGGGAAAGTGGGGTCGAGAGAAAGAAGAGTAAAGACCAAGTTTTGTCTTGCGACTGTGAGCAATACGTTCACATTTGGGAAGGTGATTGTGAAGTTTGTGGGTTAATAATTAGAACTAGGATAGACTATAGCGTAGTAGGGAAATTTTTTAAAACAATTTGGAAGGATTGGTTTGGAGAGTTGAAAGCAGCAAAGGTTAAAGATATTAATTCTGCAGAAACGATTATTACCGAATTATGGTTCTCTGCTGGAACTGGAACTAACTCAAGGGCACGGCTGCTTATGACCCACTTACTGCCAGCAGAGATTCAATTTACTATCAGTTTCTAAAAGCTTTTGTATAATTACCATCTATATTTGTTGGCACTTACAAGTAAACGCAATGCGCGGACGCTTCAGAGATAACTTTTTTATGAAGTCTATATGATGTAACAATTTAAGTTACAGTAACAGACAAAAGTGCTAATAGTTCAGTTCAGATCTAGGCAGATGGTTAACTTTGATTCTCCTTTATCATAATAATAATAATAATAAATGATTTTATGTAATGTGCATAAAACATGATAAAATTATAACCTGTTGGTAAAGGAAGCACAAAACAATTATCATGTCAGCTAAGACATTGCCTGCAAGACTACCTGTACATAGCTATACCTTATATACAGTTTTACACAACATTGCGCTATTTGAATATACAATTAAATTAATATGTTTCCTAAATAATTGACACGATTTTCAACAAATTGCTATTTTACTTAGCTCTGAAAATGGCATATGTCTTAGTCATAGTCATACTCATACATTTCCATGTCACAGCAGCATGAACGAATGAAATATTTCATTTATTGTTTATGTACCGTTTCTTCACTGACTGGAAAAGCAGACAAAAACGTTTGGTACATCTTTTCAATTTTTAGTAATAAATGATCATTGGTTCTATTTCTAAGCCGAAGTAGGTTTTCGGTTCTTATTATTGGCCGATTAAAGTAAAACCTACCATTGCATAGCGTCTACTGTGTAATCGACTTTTTAAGGGCTGCTTTTTCTATATCTTTACCATTTATTTTTCTCAATTGAAAATAATTTCTAACTGGCAGTTTGCGTTCATATTATTGGATAAATTAATCATTGATGATTAACCACAAGAACAAATGACAGTTATCTGGCTACTGATACCCTTAACTCTGATAATAATACCATATGAATATACTGCAGATAGTGCCATTGTGTTGTGATAAGAATAAATACGTTGATACAAGGTATGTGTACTTGTTCACAAATATTCAATATATAGTGCATACTACAATTAGAGACAATGTTGTTTGTAAAAACTACATCCATCCATTTAACATATTATGGAAATCGATGTTTTATTAATGTGATAAAAACATAACAGAATCTGTTGCGGGTTTCATGGCATGACATATATATAATAAATCTTATTATATCTGTTCGCATGTATACGACCAAACAGACAAGTTACGATTTGCTATGCCTATGCCATCATGAGAACATCCAGCATCTACTCAGTACCCAGAAAATCTGAATCTGCTTCGATGATTCATCGTATAAAATGACTCACACATTCAGAACGTTTTAAGCGAATGTGTACGTGCACTACCACATAACACATACATACATAAGTACGAGTAGTCTAGTAGTATAGTGGTTGCAAATTGTGATGTTACTATTACTACCTAAACCTAATAAAAACTAGTTAAAAAAGTAATAACATAGGATATGACTATAGGACAAAAACGCAGGCTAATTCGAATATGCAGTAAGTTTAGTATATAGTAATTCGTGGTAATTCTAGCGTTATGTAAACTAAATACACTAAACTTGCATCTATATAGTGCTTTACATAACAGCCTTTGGCCAGTGTCATATAGCTAGCGTATAAAGGGAGAAGTATTCAATTCAAATGCATAGTCAAACATAAGTCAAAGCAAATGCACAACTAGCGAAATTCTTCGTATATTAAGCCAAACCTTCGGCTTGGCAAACTCATTCCGCTGGAAGCTTTAAGCCGATTCACATCACAATTTCTCTAAAGCTCTTGTTTACAACGTCTTTGATTTTGTCAAAATAACTATTGTGCATTTGCCATACTTCTCCCACAACAGTATTCACACCACAAACAAATTACTGGTGAATTGTCAGCAAAAACATTGTTCAACAATAATATACTTCTAATACATTGACAATATATTTTCCCTTTCATAAAGGAATAATTTCATTAAACTGCGACAAATAATAATACACAACACATAACTAAAATACAACTTACTGGACCAAATAAACGAGTTTTCCAGGCAGCAAACAGCTGATAAATAGCAACAAATTATTGACATCATACAGTGAAGTAAGTTCTTTTATACTAACCAGATACAAATTAAGTTAAAGTGGAGTGAAAAAACGTTCTGTTCTCCAAAAGTAAATTTTTCATACGTTTTATATTAGTTTTTTTTAAATATATCTAATCTACAACATACCGTTACTCCGTCGGGGTGCCAGTGCACAAAATATCGACCCTTTTGAATTTTGTGTACTATATAAAATATTACCTTTAGTATATCTTATTATGACTTAAATGTCTTTCTCGTGTTATTATATTACATCGCATTGCATTGTGCTGGTGTTATTAGGCTGATAGCGATTTAGCGATGATCCGGCGGTATGGTAATTTAGTGCCGGGTAGGGTAGGGTAAGGTACCTTCGTAATCGTAGTACGATAGGTACCGAACCGAGGTACACTTTGAAAGTCATAAGGGGTACTTGAGACATTTGTGTATGCATTGGATTATGACTATTATGACATACATACTAAGATAATGCACAGGGAAGGGAACAGTATTAACAGTATACTTAATTGTAGTATGTGCAGTACCAGTACAGGTCACACTCAAACACAAATATTGATTATTGATTTATACATATATAACACAATTTTATAATGTATTAACGCATATGTAACATACCTAGATCCTTTACTAATTTTTCTGGTAAAAAGTTTACTAGGACTTTTTAACTCCGAAAACATCGATTTTTATTTCATGTTGTTATTACTTAAGAGTTTTAGTGCCCAGTGTAGCGTAGTTAAGTGTAGTATCGACTATCGACGACCATGGTGTTAGAAATGTCCTAGTATCTTGGATGAAGGCCTTATTTGGGGCAGGGAGATATCTTTTAATTTAATAAATATATAAGTTAGTTTGCCTTGCTGCTCAGTTCTGGTCTAGTTATGTCTGTTAATACATTTGTGACATATATATGACAGGCCATTCGTAACATTATGGAAAAATTCCAAAACTTACGCTTCAGTGGGGGCGGATGGGTGCATTTGGTGGAGCCTAAAACTAACCAAAACCTCTGGAAGTTCTTTCTAATAATTCCAGATATGTAAATTATAGCCAGGTGGGAGGGCATTGGGGATTTTGGGATATGCACTATAAACATACACTTACACGTACGTGAATATTACTCAAGGCCTTTAACTTGAGTTACGTTTTCGTAGCATATCACAAGAGCCATTCTTTCATGAAGCCGCTACTAGATACTTGCTATTGTTCCTTTCAAACCGTGCCTATTGTATGTTAGTTTTTGCATATAACATTCAGAAGAACGATTTTTTTGTTTGCTAGGATCACGATAATTTTTGCCGTGGTTTTACTTACAACAGGGGCGGATGTGAGACATAATATAATGTAGGAGAGGAGAGTAGGTTGAAGGTTGCTTGCATAGTTCCATCAAGCTAGGCTCAAACCCATGCCGAATGCAATGCATGTGTAATTAAGTTAATCATATACATGTGTGTAGATAGTGACAAATTACATCAGACAGGGATGGAGACGAAAATAGCAACTGTAAGCTGTAATTATTATTTCAGGATGAAACAAGCTTCGTAATGTTCGTAGCATAACTATCCATAACATAATATTTGGGATAGTCTGGTCGTAGTGAAATTTTGTTACAAATTGTAATGTGTAACATAGAATTAATGTTTTCAATAATGTACCCCAAAGCATACCTTCATGTACTAAGTTAACCACATATAGGTATGCGTTGGGGTACATTATTGAAAACATTAATTCAAATTCAAAAGTATATTAGCAAGTAATGATTGATTAATTTAAGTTCTCTTTCTCATTTTCTAGTTGCCGAGAATTTTCGAGCTAAAGACATAAGCATTTAGCCACGCTGTTGCAAGATGTTTGCCAATCAGTTCGGGTGTCATAAGAATGTCGAGTGCGGCCTCGTATGTATCATCAAAAGGCCCAACAATGAAGGAACTCATACAGGACCAATTCCCCTCGTATCTGTCTCAGCGTTTGCCTCAGTTGTTCATTCTGTGGCACAAGTTGAAATAACTCAGGTCTATGTTAATAAAGAAGATAAGCCCATTGAAGCAATCTACTACTTTCCAGTTGATTCAAATGGAGCAGTAACTCATTTCCATGCAGAGCTCGAAGGCAGAACAATAAAGGTAGGCTGTAGGCTTTCAAATACTTATGTAATAGTAATAGTCTCACAAAGTCACAACAACAGGATATTGCATTATTGTATAGTACAGTCATTATTTACATACGTTGTACCATGTACGGTACTAAGGTAAGGTACATGGTACTTCCGTTGGTATTTGTAAATGATGTACAGACGGATGAGATGTTCTAAAATACTATTACTTTCATAATAAGTTTGTATATTTAAAACCCTGCTGAGAGAGAAACATTCAAAATGCCCTGTTATATGTGGTCTTACCATTATTTTCGTCTCCAGTATATAATAATGTTTTCTTGTGTAGGGAGTAGTCAAGGGTCAGGAAGAGGCAAAAGCCCAGTATGAAAAAGCGATTGAGCAGCAGCAAACTGCTTTCCTTGGAGAAGAGAGTAAAGCAGACATTTTCAAGGTGAGTAAACCGCAAAACGTTTTGACAGATAACATACGTCAAATGACAAATGTAGACCAGTACCAATGCATAAAAATATCAAAATTTTGTTTATAGGTCCGAATTGGATTTCTAAAACCTGGAAATCAAGTGAAGGTCGTCATAGGCTATGTCACTGAAGTCAAAAATGAAAAGGGATCAAATGCTATACGATTTTTCTTGCCGACTACAGTTGCACCGCGCTACATACCTCCAACAGAAACTGATGAAAAGGGAAAAGATTTGGCCAACATGAAATTTTCTACGGAATCTCCGGCACCAATGACTATAAAAGTTAATTTGGCTATTCAAGGAGACATTAAAAGCATTGAGAGTCCTACACATAAGATTGAGATCACTGAAAAGGGGCCGATTCCCGAGAAGAAGGACTGGAACCGAACTGTTGTTGAATTAAATGGAAAGACAACAGATATGGATAGAGATTTTGTTCTTCTTGTCACACCCGCAGAAGCTCACACTCCAAGAATATATTCAGAGGTAAGATATTTGGTATTCTTTATGTACATAATTTTGAATGAGGATTGGGATTATTTTTGGCATGCAATATATGAATATATATAGTTAAAATCTTTTTCTCACTTTTTTGTAGAAACTTGCAGCTGAAAATACTGTTGCTGTAATGACCCATTTTATTCCAAGTTTTAAATTGGATGAGCAGAATGCAGAACTAATATTCCTCTTGGATCGATCCGGCTCTATGCAAGGATCAAGTATTGATTTGGCTAAAAAAGCTCTTTTGGTAAGATTTTCTGTAAAAAATGCCCTTTGACAATAAATAGCACGGAAAGTTATTAATCAAAGGAGAAAAGGTTTTACTAAAAGCAAACTTGTATTGTCATATTTAGATGTTCCTTCACTCTGCCCCGGTAGATTGTTACTTCAATGTTGTTGGTTTCGGCAGTTCATTTGAGTTCCTGTTTCCTGAAAGCGTTAAGTACGATGATAAAACACTCAAACAGGCTGTCGAACATGCCAAAGGTTACAAATGTCATTACTCTATTCAATACTCTTAGATATATTGTTTTCGCCTCTAAACTAAAATTGATCTGGAAATATTGCTTTGTTACTTTGAATGAGAAATGCTTATAGTTTTTGTTTTTCATATTGTATTACAGTTTTGGATGCAAACATGGGAGGCACGGAAATTTTGGAACCTTTGAAGGAGATATATAAAAAGCCCGTCATTCCAGGTTATCTCCGTCAAATATTTGTCCTCACCGATGGAGAGGTAAAGATTCTTGCACTCTTTCGTTAAAAAATGGATAGATAAAATAATATCCCCCAAACAATTAATTTTACTATGATTTTAAGGTATCAAATACCGAGCAAGTAATTGGACTGACCAAAGTAAATGCCCACAATAGCCGCGTATTTTCTCTGGGAATTGGAGACGGGGCATCGCATCATTTGGTCGATGGAATTGCAACTTCTGGAGGAGGAACCTCTGCATTCGTTACATACAATGAAACAATTGATGCAAAAGTGTTGCAGCAACTAAAGAATGCAATTCAACCGTCATTGACAGGTTTTTATTTTTTTCAATTTCATTCTACATACGGTAACCAATTCATGAACTATGCAAAATATTATTTTAATATGCTTTAATTACTAGACATTACTGTAACTTGGGATGGAGTGCCAGCAGCAGACTCGTCTACCCCAACAACAACTGTCAATACAGAGAAAACTCTCCTCGGATATGGAAAGCCGGTTACAGAAGGGTTACCTAATGTTCCTCAGGCTGCAAGTTACAAACAGGCTCCTCGCAAAGTTCCGCCGATTTTTGATGGTTCTCAAATGGTGCTATTAGGAGTGTTTTCCAAAGAAGTTCCTACTGGAGTTTCCATTACTGCTGTCACTCCTGATGGGCCTCTAAGCTTGCAAATTCCCGTAATCAATTTTAATATCACATACTATCAATTAAGATTTTTAATTATGCTAAGACGTATTTGTAACATTATTGTTCGTTTTACTATTATAGTTAAGTGACAATAATGATGTTGGTTCTACTGGAATGCTTCACAAATTGGCTGCAGTGAAGGTGGTTCGAGAATTAGAGTTAGAGATAGCGGCTCTAGGATATTGTACTACAGAGACGGAAGCCCAAGAGAGTGCATTGAAAAAAGAAATTGTCGAAATTGCTGTTCAGAATGGTATGTATTATTTGATTATTTCAACTATGCTTATGTATTTTTGTTGTAATCAAAAGTTATTTTTAATTGTAGAGCATTTAAAATAAAGAATAAACAATTTTAACCGTTTTATTATTTGAAGGGATCGGTTCAAAGTATACTTCATTTGTTGCTGTTGATGAGGAAAGCAAAGACAAAGATGAAAGCTGGGTGATGCAGACTCGGCACGTGCCATCTCAACTTGCCCATGGCTGGCATGGGGGAATGGGAATGGGTAATTATAGGGGAGCCGGCGGTCCACCTATGATGATGATGGCTTGTGCTGGCATGCCATCGGCATTTAACTGTAAGAAATATTATAAAATTAGTATTTATTTTTTATTCCTTGGTTCACAGAAATATTTTTTGTTCATTGCAGCTTGTAATATAATAATATTATTGCAGGTAGTTTATGTTTTTGCAACAAAATAAGCAAGGCATTTTTATAATTTTAACTTTAACTGCAATTCTAACTTACCGTAATTGCATTGTCAAATCACGGCTTGGTTGGGCATGGGCTGGCTAAATGTAGTAAAGAAAGTAGATATTTATGGACCATCGATTGGACATAAAAATGGACCAATGTTGTAATGATGAGATTTTCAATTCCTTGTTTTGATATTTTATCAATATTCACGAAACTCTGACAAAGAACCATCCATTTGTGATTTGTGGTAGTTAAGTACATAGTTATTCCCTTATCAAAAGACTCTGACTCTATACTAGACAATAGTTTTAACTTTTACAGAGTATTTGGTAATATCCATAATAAAAGACTCTAAACGTTAATAAAAGTCCAAGGAAGGCAGCTGAAGGCAGACGCTCCATTTATAAGGAGCCAGAAAAAGCACAAAAATGTATAAAATAGAGTAAGAGAATGAGTCGATTGGATCGACAAAAGACCCGCAATCGTAGGCGTCTTTTATAGATATTCTCTTTCTGTATTCAGCCATGGCCTGTTCAGCACCGATGAAGATGAGAAAATCCTGTCCAGCCGTAAGATCCGGAGGAAGATCCGCTCGTTCAGCCGCTCCGATGGATTCACTAGTATCAGGTATTGCTGGTTCAACAGGTTATAATATGCAAATTACTAATTTCAAAGAGTCACTATTTCTTACCTTTTCTGCGTGGAAATATCCAATAATAGAGGCTGTACGTTATGTTTGTACGCATTATGCGGCTGATTTGTAATTAGTAGTTAGCTTTATCACTTTTAGTTTTATCACTGTGACTGCCTTGCCTATGCCTCCATATGCATGGTATAAATTATGATATGAGAATTATTGGACTGATACATCTTTAATTCTTATATGCATAATACTATTTTGCTAGATTGCAATATTACCTACTGATAATGGCATATTAGGAAAAACGTCATTATAATTTTGTGCTAATGGGTTTCCCTTTCCTTGCTTTACCTATAAATATAATGAGTAATGTAATAATGATATAATGAGAACATAGAAATTGTTTTGTCCAAATATTTTCAACTCAATGTCTTAAGAGAATTAAAGGGCAAACTTTACATATAGCTTTATTATATGTACAGCTCCTGAAACGGTAGCCGATGATGCTATGGCTTTTGGCGTGGGGTTTGAGGATCCAGCTCAGGAAGAAGAGGAAGAAACTGTAATTCTGGATCCTCTTCACGCATTTGTATCGTTGCAATCATTTGTGGGTTCCTTCTCTCTGGATTCCGCATTTTGTTCTGCGATTTCTAAAGAATTGGATGCGCTGAAAGCTGGTATGATAGTGATTTCATTAAAAATTTTAAATTGATTCAAGATTTGATTCAGCTAAAAGTAATCAAAACTTTTATTGCAGAGGCTGCGACAAACAAATGGGATGAAACAGCATGGGCAACTGCGTTGGCTATGTCTTATTTCTCGGAAAAATTTGCAGATAAGAAGGATTCATGGGAAATGGTTTACAGTAAGGCCAAAAAGTGGCTGACAAAAAATCACTCCAAAGATGTAGATAGCCTGTTAGCTGCTGCTGAAAAATGTATTAAAAGTTCTTAAATCAATGATCTTGCCAACGATTCTGGCAATACCTGGCTAGATTATACCTGTGTGCAGTACTAGTACCTCTCAGTAAAACATTACATAACATTTCTTACAATCTTACACTTAGGCAAGCTTTTTTAGGTAAGTGTCCTTCTACGCATAATATAATAAATTGTGTTAAATGGAAAACTATTGTGATCATTATGTTAATATAATCCCCACATCTGAAATATGAGAATGTATTACCATTACATAATAGTTTGATAGTCATTATGGATTTTTTCGGTGCTATTATACAAAAAGATTTATGTACAGTATTTGATTGCAATTGCAACATTAAAGTCATTTTCATTTCTATACGCATTACTATGTTCTGATATTATGATGTTTTTCATAAGTTTATTATCGTTTCATTTTTACACTATTATATTAAGTTTGCAAAACAATGCACTACTTATATAAGAACAACAAACAACTGGCCGAGGGAATGTCATGTAGTAAGTAGCGTGTGTAGAGAGCTTTTAAAGTCGCCTTACCATGTATAAAAGCCTATGTGCAACATAAATACACTGCCTGCCAGATTATACAGGGTGTCCGTGAAATTTAAATAAAATACTAAAATTTAACTTTTGAGATATATTTTAGTTCAGTAAAGTTGTACATGTTTCGCCGACACCCTGTAATTCATTTCACTATAAACAACTCTAAATCAGAACCCTAATTAACAAAGCGTTTATTGTAAATATAACAATCAATTAATAAAAAGCTTGTAAGCATCACAAAAGTCAAGAATTTCTGTGTTAAATTAATCCACAAATGCGTTTGTATGGAATGGTATATGGATAATAACAATAGGTAATAGGTTAAAATCATGTTTTATATGCTGAATAATTACAACTTATACTTTTCAACTTAGCTAGTTGTGTATCTATATTTCTCTTTTCACTGTAAGTGTGTAAGTAGAGCAAAAGGGAATTCAAAAACAGAAGGCAATAAATGTAGATAACTCACTTGGTTTAAAAACACCTTTGACAAAGGTCATTATAAGTACAATGTGAGAGCGAGAGCTATAACAATACTATTCGGAGTCATGGCATGGATCACTACCATTAGTACTATTTCCGCACTAAACTGGTAGAATGTAGAATATTGACATCTCCCCTTAGAGCTTTTTGTCTTAGTCTCTGGAGAAATAAAAAATAGATCAGTAAATTAATAAGCATTGCATCCAATAAACATATACCTACAGTAAGCACAAATGACAAAAACGTCACTTAACTTATTGCTTTCTCTTTTCTAATGCTGCTAGCTCTATAATTTGACAAATTTTCACTTGTACAAAATTGAAGTGAAAGTTTTATATGGAATTACCATAAAAAAGAAAGACAATACAGTGACTTTCGTATAACCGTATTTAAATTAGCTTACCCTAGCAAACAATTGAGACATAAGTCGATTTGTTTTTCTTTCCTGTTCTTGCTTTCTATGCAAATTCCTTTCTTGAACCTCTGAAGCCTTTTTGTAATTTTTTGCTGTTATTTGCTTCATTTCTTTATGCGTCATCACTCTAGGACCTACATAAATTATTTTGTATTTAGTAATTTAATATTAACTTTAACTCAAAATCAAAGATTAAAGTTAACAACTTACCTTTAGCGGGTAAACACTTTTCAAGACTCATACTAGCATCTGAAGGACATTCTCCGTATTTCTGAACCCATTGTCGCTTCTTCTCAGCTCTCATTTCCCTTTCCGATCTTAACCTAGTTAGTATTGCCTCTCGTTCCTTTGCACGGCTAATGAACTCCGCATGATAAAGTTGGAAAGCATCCTATAACATGTTTAAGGATAAGAAATTGAAAACAAGAATAAGACTTTGTGGAATAATAATATTATTTACAACTACTAAAGTTAGCTAAATATATTGACATGTATAATGTATGAAAATACACTCGAAAACTACTACTTAGTATATACTTAAAGTGAAATGAAACATAATTATTTTACAGTGCAAAATTTGCACATTGCACACTCAGTCGTACGGACAAATGGACAAAATGTCGTTATATCTCTCTCATCTTAATTGCATAAACACTTTTGGCATAAAATACTTCTTTACTGTTAACTTTAATTTCATTAGAAATATCATAAATTATGTCAAGCGAAGGGAACAATCTTACTGTCTATAAATCTACTGCAAGTATGGTAGCAAATAATCATTAAGAACTAATAAAATTAAACAACAATTAAAATTTTATAATTTTTCTTCTGCATGGTAAAATACTAAAATCCAACGAAAGATTTTGTAGGTACTATAGTACAGAACGATCCAACAGTATTTTTTCAATACTATTTAAAACGTTAAACCGGAATGAAAAGGGAGATAGCTGCACATAATATATAGCAAGAGAAAGTAATAAACTTATTTTTGGATCGCTCTGTTAAGTGTATAATTAGGTAAACAAAAATTACCTGCAGAGATTTGCAGTTCTGATTATCATTTAGAGGATCCCAATTTTCTTTTTCTTCACTGTCTTCTTCGTTGCCGCTGTTATCCTGACCATTTTCTTGATCATCCAAATTTTCATCAAAAATTGGACTTTCGTTTAAATTGCGTCGTTCAGCAAATTTATTCCATTGACGACGATCGTCCTGCTCAATTTTTCTTTGACCATAAGGACTACCGCGACTATTAGGAAAAGGGATAAAAAAACATACTGGAGGCTTTACCGGTTGTTTTTTAATTTCCTTCAGCTTTAGCTCCTTCTCAGCTAGACTTTGAGCTACTCGTTCAGAAACTTTCTCTGCTTTCTCTGACCTTTTCTTGTTTTCTTTTTCTAATTCTTTCTTAATAGCTATTTCCTGACTCAGAATAAGTAGATCAGCCAGGGTATCAAACTTAGATGATAAAGCGTCGATTCTTTCGTGTAACACTGCAGTATGTGGATCTAATTTAATTTTTGCTGCACCGTCTTTACGAGAAGGAATCTTAGATTGGACGGGTTTATCTGTGTGTTTATGCTTGTTGGGTAAAATATTAGTTTTATGTATAGCTCGTTTGTCACCATAAACATCCGAAACTCTGTACTTTGTTCCTTTAGGTAAGGCTTTGGAGTACGGTCCTGTAGGTTCTGTGTCCCCATCACAGGGCATCTTATCGCTAGTTGTTTGACAAAGTTTGTTTGATCGCTTACTATAAGGCACACTGGGACGTTTAAAATTGAATTCTTCGTCACATTTTCCTCGTTGAGAAGCTCCTTTATCCTTGCTATGTTTATCTAAATATTTTTTCATATGTGACGAATCAGTCTCATCGGCAGGGCTTGTACTTAAGCTAGAGGATGACGATGGTGATTCACCTCCTCCTGATCCGTGTATGATCCTAACCAGTCTCTGTAAATGGCGTAAATCTTTTTCTACTTTTGTTGCATGGTAATATTTATGTTCATTAATTACTTTCAGATATTTGCTTGATTTAGAAGGGCTTGTTTTTATAATTTTCTCTATTAATTTGCATGCTGGACTTAATTCACTAGAACTGGTTGCCACCACTCGAGGCCTTTCTTCTCGGCGTTCCCTAGGGTTTTCAACTCGACGATTTCTGGGGTTCTCTTCTCGTCGATGATGGCCTTTGTTAGGAAAATTTTGGTTATGAGAACGGGACAATCCATTACTGTCATCAGCAACCCCAATTGAGGATGAGGAAGATTCAACGTTATCACTACCTGGACCAATTCTTTTATTTACCCTTTTCGGACCTGTTGACTGGGTCTGAACACCTCTGTTTTTAAGTCTCAATAGTTTTGGGTCGCCATTCAAATCATTTTCTTGATTAGCAAGTAGCTCCAACCATATCACCGACGAAGTTCCCGTTGACGAAGAATTTGCTAAAAAAAATAACCATTATTTATAGTACATAAATTATTTAGTATAATAATTGTTTACTATTACTTTGTTTGGTTAATATTACTGTAGTAGAAACTACTATAACAGAAAGTTGCTTTCTCTCCCAACACAGTAACTCTACATAGAACATGCGCTAACGATGAAATACAAAATGCCTCAGCCTGTTTGAACCTTTTATTTTCAAGATTTCCATTCCATCAAAATGTAGTTTTGATAGAACGATTATGGCTTAATTACAAGCAAAATTAAAAGTATACAAAAGATATTACTTTGTCTAATTTTGTACTCCACTTCAGAGCGAGTAAGCCCAGATGTTTGCCATTCAGACGTTGAAAGGGAACTGTGAGTTCTTTCAATTCCACTGGGGTAACTAGTTCGAGGGCTCAAAGACGAATGTCCTGTAAGCATGCCATGGGTCGTACTACCATTATCGCTATGTGTGCTTGGGCCTTCTCTAGACTTCGCCCGGGATGCTGGATCTGACTTTGAATTTTCATTACCGTACTCCCAGTCTGTGCTGGCATCAGACATACCACGAGTACGTCCTTTTCGGGCCTATTTTCAATTAAGTTGTTATAAAACAAATAGAATTAATGTTTTCGATTTTGTACCCCAAAGCAGTGTACCCAAAGTCTATCACACGCAAAGTGCTTATGTCGGGTAACTTTGGAAGGCACCCGATATAGGCACATTACGGTGTTGGACTTCGGGTAAACTGCTATGGGGTACATTATCGAAAACATTTAATTATCCACATTTGGAGTTGAAAAAGCAGTGCTCCTACTCTATAGAAGTTTTTCCCATCTTTAACCATGTATGTAATATGTATATACCTTCCTTCCGGGTTCATTTTCGTCAGAAGTGTCCCCAGGTTCCGTTAGAGAATCCCTAATATTATAGGATTTAGTTTTACGTGGAGAACTTGTACGATAATCCATTGGATCAGTTCCGATTTCTGATGGCCGAGATAAGGCTGAAGACGTTGTTGGATAAACTGCTTGTGAGGAGCCATTTAATCTAGATGCTGGATCAGATACCTCTGAAGACGAAACTGTGTCGAGTTTCTGAGAGCCACTAGGATTGGACTGTTTAGACCTACTTCTTTTACGATTCTCATCCTAATTACAGAAAGAAAATATATTAAAACTTTCAAAATAAAAAGTAAGTATTCCACATTCCTCATGATGATTTACTCTGACCTCTGATATTATCCATTAGAATTTTTTTAAATAAATTAAAAGAAAAACTTGCTTTTAGAACAGTGTAAGTGGGACTTGAATGCAGTTGATATTCTGTGGACATTTTATCTTCTATTGACTCATTATCAGTTTTTCTAGAGCGATCGGAATCACTATACTGAACATCAATGGATTCGTGAGCATCAGTGAATTCTGACGTATTTTGTTCCCCGTGCACAGAGTCATGTGCATCGACAAATTCTGAGTTACTAGTATCATCGATTGCAGACTCGTTTGCATCTGTGAATGGGCTATTTTTATCTTCAAATGGGGAATCGCTTGCATCTGCAAATTGTGAATCACCAGTCTCTGATTTATTTCCATCCAAATTTTGACTCTCTAGAATATTATTATCAGGTTTATTGAAATCCAGTGGCCCATGGATTGACATGGATTGATTTACATTGATGGACAACAGAGGTTGGGACTGCCCAGACTCATGCTTATTAAGGGGATTACTGTTAGGTTTCGGCGATTCGGAATCGATGTCAGTTGTTTGGATTGGAGTTTCAGGTTCGGGTTTACGAGCTTTATTAGCAGCAATATTAAAAAAACCCAATGCTCCCCTTTCTAACATAGAATAATTGAACGAGGTCTTTCCTTCATTTTTCTGTAATTAAAATTAAAATGCATTAATATTACATCATATGTACAGAAAATATACACAATATACGACATCAACATTAAACTATGAAAGTATTAAAATAATGCACGACATGTAATAATAGAAAGAAATTGGTACATCTGTTTTTGAGCTTGTTGGAGGGTTCCTTTTATCGGTTTGGGAAGGTTTTTTAACATGGTCATCTTTAACCTTGCAATATAAATGAATTTGAATTACAATAATTACAACCTTAATAAATGTTTAATTTATAAAATCTAAACCTAATAGGTAATGTTCTGTAGTTCTGTTTTAAATACCGTGTGAGAGTCTTCATCTGAGGAGTTGTTTCTTGCTTCTAATTTCGAATTCACTCTTTCGGAATCCTCAACATCGTCTATTTTACTTGCCTGTGTCAGAAATATAGCAGTTATACATAATATAATTATGATACTATAGCTATGACATTGATTATCACTATTAATAACTTTTAAGCACAATCACTGTATTTAAGTGCAAAAAACTCCCGATACCATATTATGTAATTATGTATCACTGTTTTTATTGAGAAATGAGTGATTTTTCCTAATGTGTTTAAAAGATTACAGTAGACTGAACTGAGTAGACAGATGGACTAAAGCAAAACACTTTACCTTTTTATCCTCCTCGTTTAGTGGTAAGCGAACTTGGTTTGGGAAAAAGCTGCTAGCTTTCCTGGAAGATGAACCCTGGTCTTGTTTCTGAGAGGTAATCATAAATCAAAATCAAGGTAGTGAAAAACGGACACTAACGTAAATGGTTCAATGAAGAAGGGGAGCATTATTTAGCTAATGACGATTTAAGGTTTGCCAAAAACAAGCAAAAGCGACGGTATAAAATAAAAATATGCAATTTTAAGAAAATATTGATGTTGTATAATTAATTATACAGGATAACAGGTTGCAACAATATTATACCTGTTTGTACGATGAGTATGGCTTTTCTGTATTCGGATTTGATGATTTGTTAACTCGATCAGAACTTTTGTTAATTGCCATTCTTTCGATAGTACTGATATCACCGATTCCACTACCTGCAGTAGTGCCTTCATGTTCAGGAGCCTCTTTTCCAATATCAGCTGTATGGTCCCATTCTAAAGCTCCAGAAGTCATAGACGATTGTGATAATACTGACGGCGAACGCATTCTTTCGTCTTCTTCCTTAGCATTACTATCTGGGGATTTGTTTTTTATGGCTTGCTTTGACATCTTTGAATTGGTGACCGGTCACCGAAACCTCTATTGCAAACATACATTATAGATACAAAAGTTGTACGTCAAACTTTAAAATACTTACATTTGACATTACATCCGTAGCTGGTAGCATTAAAAATGACTTGTACCAACCTTTTCGTAGTTTGAATAATTATCTGGTCAAAGGTAATGACAATTTAATGTCGTAGTCGTAACCCGATAACATCAAAGTAGGAAAGTGAAAGTTTGAACAGTTTGAAGTTGTGATCTATTTTGTTTTAAATTGTTTGTCTCCGTTTAGTGTTCTATTTGAAGTTGGGTCATGAAGATGAAATACTAAAAGTGCAATTAAAATTTTGAATATGGAACAGACAAAATTATATGTGCAAAAATTTTATTATGACAAAGATGGCCCATTTTTACGGATAAATTAAAAGTAAACAATACACAAAAAACAAAAGAGCATCTGCAATGCAATCGAATAGGGACAGGGACGGAACTTTACAAATTACAAATATAGCGCCAGCTCTGGCATGGATATCCCGCTTACACAAAGTTTACATTTTCATTTTCCCCTAACAGCAGCAACAGCAATCAAGCAAGATATTAGTAGTAAGATCAATGGAATTCTAATATTAACGTATCCTTATCCATTCATATCTATCCATGAAATATTTTTATGGAACCTTGGATTGGAACCTTTTTTCAGTTCCCTATTTGGTCTGTAAATGTATTTCCAGAATTGTTTTCAAGAACTGATCATTGACAGACAGAGCCCAGGTAAGTATTATGGTATTATGTGACTGAAGACAACGAAAATATATGTTAGAATTTAAGGGATTTATTTATTTAATTTGAAGAAGTGACAACTGCATTTTTACATGAAAGTATATAGTACAGTTAATGATTTGGTCTTGTTAGCAGCCAATAATGGAAGGAGAAGCACAAGAATGTGTTTCTGGATCATAAACAAGACCATTGAGACATTGAGTTGGATGCGAAATCCAATCCATTTCTCCATTAGAATTTTCTGAACGAGCACAAATGTAAAATATCGGTTCGCATTTTCTTCCCAGATATTGTCCAGGAGTTGTGCATCCACATCCAATAGTTTCCGGCCAGACACATGATTCTTGTTCTGGATGGTGAAATACTCGTCCTGGAGGACAATCCCCGATGCAGTTATTGCACAATATAGTATGCACCCACCACATATCACCGTAGTCGCATTCGTAATACTCTTCTTCGCATTTTGTTCCTACTATTTGTCCAATTGACCTGCACTTATCCCAAGGATACTCTAAAGAAGTATATGTATGTTAATTCAATGTACTTATGTTTGTTAGATAAAAGTTAAAACTCTTGGTTATATCAGAACCTTGTCTGGAAGACGTGGAATTATTGTGGGCTCCGTGATTACTACTTGCTTCCAGTTCAGCTTTAGAAGTCCATAGGCTGAGACAAATAGCGGAAATAAAACACAGAAACTTTGCCGAATTCATTTTTCACTCCAACTTATGTTATTTAAACTAAAATATTGATGCTTCAATGGCAAATTGTCCCAAATTACCAATAATAACCCCTGTAGGACAATTTCCTTGTTAAAATAAATAGACTGGACTACAACAAGGACAAAAAATGCTTACTTCGCAATATTATAAAGACTTATCTCAATCTCACGTACGCAATCCATGCACATTAACAAATAAAAATATTATACATATGGGGCTTTCATATATGCATATACATCATAGTACTTTACATACATACTGTACACAGATCCTTGAGCGTTTAATTTTCTGGATTTGCATTGGAAAATTAATGTGCTCAATCACCTCCTTGTATTATATTAGTATTAAAGGTGTTGTGCCATCCCAATGATCGTACTCCTCAAAATAACCCAACAGACAATTGAACTTGAAAATTTGGCATCAATCAATCATTTTTATCGCATTTAGTTTCACTTTCGAAGGTTAACCTTTTTGCGTGATACTGTGATACAAATAAGTTGATTACATTGTCCATAGAGTTTTCCGTAATTAATGATAAATCCTAAATAAATTAATGCAGCATAGGTCCAGGTCCTTAAAGGTTAATGGGCAGTATGAAGGTATTATATAAATAGCATGATATAAATTATTTACATAAAAGGATTTTCCAGCCTTTACTTGGTATATAACCTAGTTAATTTCCTGGTTATTATTAGCAATTTAATTATTAAAGTCTTAAATGATGTTCCCCATACTATAATAAGAGTAGGAATATAATAATGAACAATAAAAATATTTTGACCATATAGGGTTGCAGTGATAAAGAATGGGAGTAGCCAGTTTTCTAGTGAAATTTTCCTTATTTATTTCTTAAATCTCTTAAAAGAAATCTCTTAAACTATTAGGAATTTCTTTAGCAGAAGCAGTGGAAATATGACTATGTGTATTACTTGGAATAGAAGAGGCGGTTACTGAAGTCGTATTTGATGACTCTAAGGGAGGCAAAACATTTCCTTTGGGAGGATTACGGACTCCAAAAGGTAGTTCGTTGACCATCAATCTGTATGTCCCCGGTTCAGTCACTAAATCTAGATCCATGTCCTGGGCTTCTTTCTCAGAAAAGAATTTGTGATAACGTGGACCAGGCACATCCATAAAGTCGTTAATAGAGTCATTGTAAGTATGGAATAGTTTGTCATGTACAATAGACTTAATGTAGTTATTTGAGACACGAAACATGAATAACAACTTGTAAAATATTAAGACACACAAAAGGTATACAGTCCCTGACACTTGAGGTCTTAATATTACTCCATAATTAATAATACAAAATCGTTGGTTATTGAGCAAAAGCAGAATATGGATGTACATAAAAAACGGGATTAATTGTAGCGGCCAACAGACAATTAACAAAAGTTTTCCTCCAATGTGTTTGTCCTGCAATACATAGTATTATTTCGTTGAAACGTTGAAAGGGGTAGACTTAAAATACCACTGACTATTCACTAAACTACTTTTGAATCTTATAATTTAATTGCTTCACTTACAACTAATCCCATTAGAGCCAAGTACCCACCGTCATAAATGATGTAAAATGCTTCTGCCCATTGAGCCCATTCGAGTAAATTTTCTGAAATAAGAAAATAAATACCTCGTTATTTACAATTAAGAATCATTATATCATATTTATTATGTATTTTTTACATCACAAATAAAAAGTGCAAGTGGTTTCCCGCTTTACAGCACTGAACTTTATATAATAGTGTATGTGACTATAAGTCGTAATATGGTCGTAATAGAAAAGAAAGAAGTTCAGACATGGTCATAGTCATTGGTGGTCATGTATGTTGAGAACCTCCTTGTTAATCTAGTCATTTGAGGGGCTGGATTTAGGTAGCGGGATATCGTTGCCTCAATTGCCCCTGTTGCCTCCGTTGCCCCCTCCCCCGTTGCCCCTAGTTTAGCCACTTAACCTTTTACTTTAATATATTGTCCCCGTTGCCTCAGGTCACTATTTTTGCCTCTTTTTTGACCTAACCTAATAAAAAATAAACTGTTTTATTGTTAAAGCCTAACAAGCAAGTAATATGTTTATTTTTAATTAGGTTAGGTCAAAAAAGAGGCAGAAATAGTAATGGGAAGCAAATGGCAAAGATAATAGGTTAAGTGGCTGAACTAGAGGCAACGGGGGAGGGGGCAACGGAGGCAACAGAGGCAATTGAGGCAACGATATCCCGCTGCCTAAATCCAGCCCATTTGAGGCACAAATTTTAAGCAACTAGTAAAGTAAACCAATTGAAACCATTTTAACTTCCCATTCTTTTCATTGAAACAGATTGAGAATGTATATCATTGATTAAGTCAGAGGTAACTTTTTGAGAGTAATAATACACCTCATTAAGACTGACTCCTGGAGTACTTTACACCCTCAGGAGAGGGGATAAGAAAGTGAGTTGTGGTATACCATGTCGTAGGGGCTCTGATTCACTAATATTCACATTTATAATAGTATGCCACGTATTTTTAATCAAGAACCATTACGTTATCTCTCATTTCATCTCTTCAGACAAAAGTGTGAATTGTACCGTACTAATGGGAAAATATTAAAGTACTCAAGCCATTCTCAACCTAATTGTCAATTGTAAGAACTGTACGACTATTCTTACGACATAGCTCCCGAGTTTCTTCTACTCTATGTGCAACTAAGAACGTTCTGTAATAGGTCTCCCCACAATTCGCCTCGATGTATGGCGACATGTCCCTTGTCCTCAGTGAAAATTTGGAAAGAAACTTCATTCTCTCAATTTCATCGTCTGTATAATCTTCTGTAGAAACAGTAGTGGCTTCCTCAAAGCCTGCGAGTGTTACTTGGAACCCTACTTCTTCAGCCTCCACTTCGTGCCCTAAAGGGTTTTCTACACGTGCTGACCTAAAAAACTAAAGTATAATGTTAGGATTTATTTCAGAGAAATTCGATGATTAATTTAATGATTAAGCAGTACTGTCAGTGCCAATCATGTACAAAGAAAGCCATTATTTATCCATTTTACCTCATAGCCATGAAGAAAATACCACATACAGAAGTGGAGAAGAGAAATAATCTGTAACAAATAAATCATGGCACCAGCCAGTTAACCATTTTTGTACAACATAATATTCCTACGTGTGCACATGAAACAATATAGGCAGTAAAACTTTTTTTAAATGATTAAAAATTTACTATATCAAATATCATTAATATTGCCAGCCTTATTTTAATGGGCTGATGCCAACAAGCCTGCCAGCAGTGTTTGGGAGGGCCCTCATCGTGATGGTGGTGATGATGATGAACTTCATGAAGTTCATCCAAGTTTAATATTGTCCTATGTACATTAGCTGCATAGTGGCGATGGTCCTGACTAGTGATGACCAAATTAGCGTCGATGTCTTCTGCCATTTAACTTTCGAATCCCCTTAAGAACCCGTGTTATTATTTATTTACTATTACTTTCAGAAGCCAGTAATTTCATTATCAAAAGAGTTTTAACATGCATCAGATTTTTCACAAAATCACTAGGCTGGATTATGGAAATCACTAATCATACATTACAATACTAAAAAGATTTTTATTGGTATAAAATACGCAATACGCAGTATTGGCATAAAAAAATACTACAGGGTCGACAGGGAGAGCTTTTTGATCAACTAGAAGCGCGGAGCGGAATACTAATAGAAACGACTGTTTCAACCACGATTCCATAGTTACATTACTACATCAAGGAATTGTCATAGTACGACAAGCAATACCTTTGATCCAACCTTTGATCAGATGGGTGACAGTTTCTAGTTTCAAAAAGTAATGAAATTCAACCTTATAGTAAATTATGTTATTGTAGATATATTATTAGATTATACTATTAGATAATTTATGAACTCGAACAGCTCCAAATATGAATGTTATATATATAACAGTGCCATAAATCCTAAATCCTTTCCCTAACTGTTTTACACATACTCCAATTAACTCCCTGTACAATTTCTAATAAGGACTTTATGAAAATAGTGTCATATAATAGATATTTTTATTAGCTTTATTGGTTTTCACAATTACTGAGAGTTATCGAGGAAGACGAGTTTCCATATCGGCTAAGACGTAAGCTGTAGTGGCATAAACGACAAGGCAGTAGTCTAAATCGTCTTTATCTATTGCAGTCATGGTATCTCCTTCCGTATGATGATACCAAAAATATCTGCCATCATTTCCTATAAAGTCCACCGCAGGGACAGTACTATTCTGAACAAACAGATCTAGATCTGATGGGATTTCTGGAGCATAAATGAATTCTGTAGAATTAGTGATTGGTACGAGTTTTGCAATTTCATTGAGAATGCATCCAACTTCGGGTAGCTTTGCATAGTAAAAGCCCATAGGTTTATAACAGCCGTCATCTGCCTCCATTACTACATTATGTTTCTCAATTTCACTTCTGTACTTTTTGAAGTAAACAAGAATCCCTTGATCACTGGTCTCTTCTGAAGTCCAAAATGCATTCCGCAAAGTTCTCTTAGGATGGAGATTTAGATGCTGTAACAATCTGGTTGTTTCCAGAGCTAGAAATATTCCGACTCCATCATCTTGAGCTCCTTGACCAACATCCCAACTATCAGTATGACCAGAAATAATTACAATCTCTTCCGGTTTGCCTTTCCCTTTCCAGTCACCAATAAGAGTTCTAGAATCAGCGTCCTTAGAATTTGCTTTAATTTCGATCGAAAGTCGAATTGTTAACGTTTTGCCTAAGAAAATGATTGAATTATTATTTGCCGGACAATACTAAACTGAAATGTTAATTTTTTGTCAGTTGTGTTTACCTCGCTTGTACTCTCTGGTCAAATAGTCAATATCCTCAAGAGATAATGCAGCGACAGGAATTTTCTTCACTCCTTCTACGTATCGTTGTAGTTTAGTATGAGGCGAATTAATTGAAAGCCTTGTCACAGATCTCACTAAAGCTGCAACCGCTCCATGAGATGATGCATTTGATGCTGCATTTCTCACAATCCCCGACATTTCGTCATAATATCTTTTGTTGTAATTAAAAATTACAATTTTTCCTTTAGCCTGTTTAAATAATATAATTGTTATTACAAGTATTACTTATATATCTCTACTCTACAATAAATACTTTATAATAAAATATTAGTACTGGTTAGTACTGGAAGTATTATTATAGTAGTACTATTTACTTACTTTTGCTTTGTTTGCCAAAAGATCCTCCATAGAATCAACTACAATAGCATCCGCTTCAATACCTCCGTTTGGTGTTCCTACAGAAGTTCCTAATGCTAAAATGTGTAGTTTCATCTTTTTTGGCTTCACAAGTTCAGCATTCTCCGTCCCTCTTAGTTATTCCCATGAGTTTAGATTATTATAAACAACAGTTTTGAAAAGTTTTTAATAGCTTAATACTGTCAAATTTTTGACAAACATTACCTTATCCATTTTGGAACCTTTGCTGGGATCTCGTCAATGTTTTCTAGTTTCATTTCTTGTAACTTCTTTTTGATGTAGGTGATGCCCTGTTCGAGTGCATTTGAGCCAGAAATTCTATTTCCAATCTCATCGACAAAATCCGCCATATCATTAAACGCTTTTCCTTTAAATGAGCCTTTGGTTATTTCATTTAGAATTTTATCTGCTGCTCCTTGATAAGCTTTGACTTCTTCCACCAAACTCGAACTTAATTTGCAACTACTGACATCCAAAGGAGAGTATTTGTCTGAATTTTCGATATCATATTTTCTATCAAATTCTCCAAGTACAATCTCTGCAGAAAGGATTAGAATGTAACAAAGAAAATGAAAAAAGTTATCTGTCATAGTGTCCTTTAGATTTTAGAGTAGTGTGATTATTAGGTCACAGTTGATGGATAACTACTATTGTTGGTATTCGATTCAGCAAAAAATCCACCTTATTAGCAAGAAAATTATGTTTCTATATTTACAGTGATGACGCACACAAATATACTTCATTGGAAGAGTTTCAAATCATTAAAATAGCATACATACTACCCTTTTTAGCAGTAAGACTTTAAGTAAGTGCACTTCACGAAGTATTGTCCTTTGTTGTATCTCATTTTAATTTCGTTCTTATTGTTCAGTAAAATTATCATACTTTTTATGATGATTTTAATACCGTCACAATTTAATCATACATTCATGTCATGTCTGTAACATCTAGTTTTAATTACCTAACCTAATGACCATTCAATGAACACGTTTGTTTTATTGCTCCTTTGTTATATTCACTTACCATTTAGACCGATATGTTTGATCTTTGATTTTTATGAGATTTTTATTTAGTGATTTTATTTTTTGTTTATTAATTCTATAAGAACACTATTCGACTATTCGGGGATGCATGAAATGTCATGGGGGAGGGGGGGTGTGTAGATAACTTACTATCAACTACCAAAACACGTTCAATCAACTTATATAACGCATAGAGATTGATATATAATGCCATTTGACCATAGGTTAGCAGATTCAGATTTATCTTCATCTCAATAAACAATTAGCCTTTGAAAATCCATTGTAGATTTTTTGAAGTGCAAGAGTGTGACATAAGAATATTGCATTTGTTTAACACATGTTTAACAATACCACGGAGAATGACGTATGCGTAGCGTTTATAAATGTAACAGTCAACTGTACTTGCATCCGCCAATTTCATTTCCTATATTTCACTTCATACTAGGTTTCATAGGTCAAAACAATAACAGACTACATAAAAAAGTATTTGCATTTCCACTACTTGTATATCGAGTACGTCGAGTAGTATAATATTACTGCACTAGATAATTGTATACACATTGTACCCTGTCGTGACTGTGTCATCATAGTTACAATGTAATGTACAGCATTACGTTTTAGGATAGTAAAGCAGTGGACTATCAGAAGGCAAATAACCAACAATTGTTGTACCATCATATAAATATATGCATAAGTATCATTTTTAAAAATAAATTGATACCATTTCTAGAGTACTGAACTCAGCACTCAACACCCAACCGAACTTGCACACGATATTATTGTTGTAAAGCAACTAAATAGAAGTAATCCTTACATGCATTCTACCCTACACTGCATTGATATTTTATCGTTGTGAAAATGCTTACATAAAATATAGACGTAGATATCTTTTTGCTTCTCGTTCTTCTGCTCTGTCCGATTTTGTAATTTAAGAGGTGTGTACTGCAAGTTACAGCCACATAAAACTATCCACAAATTGTGTTCAGCATTAAGCAGACTTTTTTGTTCTATTAAGTGTAAACATTACTTAAATGGTCATAATTTGCATAAAACTGGACACAAAGGCTTATGCTGTATATGAATTACAGTATTAATTGTGTTTGTGTGTTCGATTGACATAAATCCTCTCAGAACAAGCATAAATTTGTCTCGAGCAGCAAGCAGGATATGCTAGAAAATAAATGGAAGTCACCACTAAAGATAAAATGGGAAGACCTTTTATCTACAGGATTGCTAGTATATAGTGAGCATACACAAACATTAGCCTAAGAAAGAATTTAGTGTAGTAGTGAAGATAACAAAAAAATTAATAATCCCTATATCGATACCCCAGGGCTATATACATGTTTACATGTATAATATAAAATCAACCGTTGGTGAAACATTTTGTATTTAGTAAGTGTGTAAGTTCAGTGAATTCGAATTGAAATACACGACTGTGGAGTTCATACTTCTCCATTCTTTACTTAAAATTCGTCATAGTAGTGCCTTCACAAAATGTATCTATTTAAAGGTGGTTGTGGTGGAAGAGGAAGTACATTGATATTGATAGTTTATTGTGTTTTTTCTTTAGTTTCTTCTGCTCTTGCTGGACTAATTGATAACAAATTATCATGGAAAAATAGTAATAGTAAAATATTCACTATAGACAGAGAATCTCCATCTGATCGGTTGGAAAACGATATTTACTTCGAATTTAGCCCTAATGAACAGTTTGGTACTGAAACTATTAGTGAAAATGAGATCACTGATACAGACAATTACCTACCGCAAACAGAAAATTACAGAAGTAAAGACAGTGAAAAAGATGACCTGGAAAGAACTAACGACATAAAGACTCATAATGAAGAGGAATGCAACTTGTCGCAAAATTTGATTGATGAAATAAAAAGTTACAAAGGGACAGCTGATCAAATTATTACAGCACTTCGTGATGGCTCTTTTAAAGGACGGACTTACAAGGAATTGGCGTATTTTGTTGATAGGTTTGGTTCTAGACTATTTGGAACGCCAAATTTAGAAAATGCTATCGATTTCATGCTAGACAAAATGCAGCAGGATGGTCTAGAAAATGTTCATGGAGAAAATGCCACGATACCCCGTTGGATTCGGTAATGATTTATATGTATAAGAATTTATGCCTTTGAATTTTTAAAAATATTTTGTTTATTACTCACATTAGTGGAGAAGAAAGTGCAACTTTAATTCACCCAAGGAAAAAGAAACTGACATTTCTTGGTTTGGGACTAACTGTAGGGACACCGCCGGAAGGAATTACTGCGGAAGTTCTTGTTGTTCACAGTTTTGATGAATTGCGAACCAGAGCTAAGGATGTACGTTTATCATAATTTTTTTTACAAAAGTTCTGTGTGAAAAATGTTTTCCTAATCATTTATTTTTTGGCATGGAATGATTCGCAGGCTAAAGGCAAAATTGTTGTGTTTAATGAAGATTATGAAGGCTACGGGGAATCAGTTGTTTATCGCAGCAAAGGCGCATCGGAAGTGGCCAAGGTTGGCGGAGTAGCCTCTTTGATACGCTCCATCACTCCATATTCCATTAACTCACCGCATACTGGAATGCAGGAATATGAAGCTAATGTCACTCAAATTCCAACTGCCTGCATAACAATTGAAGATGCCCAACTCTTGGATAGAATTCAAAGCAGAGGTAGGTATATGGCTAATATCTTGGTTTTCTAAATCTGGAAGTAGTACTGGGGAGTAGTGAATAGTGAACAAAATTGCTATTAAACGCAATTTCGCTGCGTAATACAAGATTAGATTAATAAAATGTTTTGTGTATCTGTTTACTCTGTTATAGGTCAAAAGATGATTATTGAACTGAAAATGAACGACTACAATCTCCCATTATCCACTTCCAGAAATGTCATTGGAGAAATTAAAGGACGGGAGAAGCCTGATGAAGTTGTAGTTGTTTCAGGCCATATTGACAGTTGGGATGTAGGTCAAGGAGCTATGGATGATGGCGGTGGGGTGTTCATTTCGGTGGAAGCCCTAGCTCTACTAAAATTTCTGAAATTAACACCTAAAAGAACACTACGTGCTATTCTTTGGACTGCCGAAGAACCAGGACTTTGGGGTCAGAAAATTAATTATTAGTATTTTTTCTATGCTTCTGCATCTAAAACATTTCTTTTCTGTTCATATCTTGTATGTAGGCTATTAATTAGCCAATTTCTGCATCAAAACCAATTAACTCTCTAAGAGTGGTGGCTAAAGGGTAACTAAATTAATATTCGATTAAAAAATGACTTTTTAGGAGTTCAGAGTTACGTCTATCAACACAGAAATGAAATGGATAAATTCAACGCAGTATTTGAGTCGGATATTGGGACCTTTCGTCCACTTGGTAAAATGACACTACTGTTGTACATCTTTAATAAATTTCTCATGGGATATTATGATCTCAATAAGCAATATGATCCCAATTTGCAAGTTGCGTAAAGTTATATAGCTTTTATTCTCTATTCCAGGCTTAGACTTCTCCGGAAGTGACAAGGCTGGATGCATAATTCAGCAAGTACTTCAACTCCTGACTCCCATAAATGCGACAATTTACAGAAAGCTTCCTAGTGTGGGATCTGATATAGGCTACTTCATAGACAAAGGTGTCCCCGGATTGAGTCTCAACAACGATAATGCCAAATACTTTTATTATCATCATTCCGAAGCAGACACTATGACTGTGGAGAACTCAGATGAACTTGATTTATGCACGGCTCTATGGGCTGTGAGTTCTTATGTATTGGCTGACCTTAGTGTTCCACTTCCTCGCTAATAATGTTATTAATGTTAAACTTCAACACAAATAAGTAAATGCTTACTTTACTTTGTAGTCAGTATCAGTACTGCTTACCATTGCCTAATATAGTATATTTGTCTCATTTTCAATATTTCCATTCGAATCAATAGTGATTATTTAGACAAGGTGTTGATGTAGTTCAATAAATGTACTATTAGACAGTGCCATTGATCAATGGATATCCGAAGTTGTTAAATAAATTGTTGCGTTTATATAGGATTTTTCATCAATATTGTAACAAGTATAGTTTTGGATGAATTTTCACTATCCTTATTCTTTTGTTACATTTGTTTGTTTGTTGTCACTGCTTTCTACAATAAATATTACTGTGATATTTGAAATGAATTTGGTGACATCACATTTTCATCCATGAATGTAAAATGGTAAAGCCCCAAAGTATGCGTGTGAAATAAAATAATTTGAAAACTAAGCCTAAAATAAGCCCTCAAGACCTTATATATATACCAACTGGCAAAATATTTCACATTCGCACACAAAAAATTCATTTGCGTATTTGCACATAATGGCAGAAAATAAATAAATTAAATATGTAAATACAAAGATTTGTAATAAATTATCTCAACAATAATGACTTGCATTACCATTAACCATTATTGTTAATTGTCATTATCATTTGCAATTGCAACAGCAATGCACAAACACATTCTAATTGTAACATACAGTGGTCATGAGGTGAATACAACAGTCCTACCCTACTACTTCGATATACGTCTACAAAATGCATCGTTAATGTCATCATTAAAGCAATGCTTTGGTATTCATTGTATATTTACATTGGTATTATCAAAGCGAGCGAGACTATTTGCACAATGCCTGATGCAATCATAAATATCTCCTCCACAATTGATTAGAGTTACATTGACATAGGTCAATACATAATGCATTAGCTTTGTTAGCATTATCGCACAAAGAATGCTGGAAGCGCCAAGCGCGTAGCGTTACTGAATAAGTATTGTACTATAACTGTTTATGGTAAATGCTTGCAAATTCATCGGTAATATTTTATGCATTAGTTAAGGGTATCAACTTCAAGAAGTAATTCTACTACCTTGTTAATGAAGTGTAAAAATGAGGAATATCGGGAAATGAACGAAGTTTACTCATTCGTCCGGTTCATTGCCTGCTATGACAGAGCAATTTCAATTAGTCTCAAGCCTATAGGAGCTGTCTTTCCGGGCGTCCACCCTTTTGAATACGAATCGGGAGAGACTGAAACCTATATAGGGAATAATAATATCTATACAGGAAGTACACGGGACTCCTAAAATAATGCAAAGCCAAGTGATTATCATGATAGTGTAAAATATCTAAATATTATATTTGTGGTGATCATTATTAACACCTGTTAAGTGTGAGTGTGTGAGATTTTTTATGTTTTGCTTTACTTACTTCGGAGATCAGTATTGAACGATCTTCATTCACAAAATGTATCTATTAATTTATGCTAACGGAAATGCATTACTATTGACATTAACAGTTTTTATTTGTCCAGTATATCCCAGAATAATAGAAAATCAATTTTCATTGAATATTCATAATAAAACATCTTCAATAAAAAGAGAGTCTTTATCCGACCATATAGAAAATGACATTTATACAAGTGGACACTTGTCCAAAAGGATCGGCAGTATGAGCAATTATTTATTACCATTAAGACAAAGAACTTTGAAGAACAGAGATACTAAAAATTATGTTGTAGAAAGTAGTAGAAATGATATAAAAACTCAAGATACGAACAATCAATGTAACTTACCACAAAGTTTGATTGAAGAAATAAGAAGCTACAAAGAGACTGCCGATAAAATTATAGCAACAGTTTTCCAATGTCCATTTAAAGGAAGGACTTACAGAGACTTAGCTTTATTTGTAGATAGGTTTGGTTCTAGATTATTTGGGACAGACAATTTAGAAAATGCTATCAATTTCATGATAAACAAAATGCACCAGATTGGTCTTCAAAATGTCCATGGAGAAACTGCTACGATCCCCAGGTGGATCAGGTAATAATACATAACTTTTCGTGACACTGCCAGAATAATGCATTCATTCTCGATGATATTTAATGTACCATTACTCTTAGAGGAAACGAGAGTGCAACTTTAATTCACCCAAGGAGAAAAAAATTGGCACTTCTCGGTTTGGGACTATCTGTCGGAACACCGCCCGGAGGAATTACAGCGGAAGTACTTGTTGTCCACAGTTTTGATGAGCTGAGGAACAAAGCCGAAAATGTATAAGTCACCCTTACAATAGTAAACCAGTACTATTTGTATTCTACACATGAGCTCCAAGAATTTTATGTAAAGTCTCCCTGATTTTTTGATAACGGTTTTTTCTTATAGGCTACGGGAAAAATTATTGTGTTCAACGAAAATTACGAAGGTTATGAACAGACAGTTGATTATCGTTATAGAGGAGCGTCGGAAGTATCCAAAGTAGGTGGAGTAGCCTCATTGATACGTTCCATTACTCCATATTCCATCAATTCACCACATACTGGACTACAGGAATACGAAACTAATGTCACTCCGATCCCAACTGCATGCATAACAATCGAAGATGCAGAACTTTTGGATCGAATTCAAAGCAGGGGTAAGTATGTCAACTAAATACTATATCTTCAATGTGTCAGGTGACGAACTGTTAAATATAATCTATATTATAATCTTAATATCCCTGGGATTGTAATACCGCTCCTATTGTAATACCCATCCATGCCTCCTGCACTTGGGTGTAATACCCCTCTGTGGGACTACCCCTCCAATGCACTGCCCCTTTGTTGTACTACCCCTAGATACGACTCTTGTTTTTGATATCAGTGTTAGTCAGTGCTATGTAAATTAATTGGAATTATTTAGACTTAATTGGATAATACCGGGGGCAGTCCAACGGAGGGGTATTGGAATAGGAGGGTTATTACAATCCGAGGGGTATTAAAATAATACCGTGATAACCTTTGTTAACTATTTTACAGGTCAAAAGATGATTATTGAACTGAAAATGAACGACTACAATCTCCCATTATCCACCTCCAGAAATGTCATTGGAGAAATTAAAGGACGGGAGAAGCCGGACGAAGTTGTAGTTATTTCGGGCCATATTGACAGTTGGGATGTAGGTCAAGGAGCTATGGATGATGGAGGTGGGGTGTTCATTTCGGTGGAAGCCTTAGCTCTATTAAAATTTCTGAAATTAACACCTAAAAGAACACTACGTGCTATTCTTTGGACTGCGGAAGAAGCTGGACTTTGGGGTTAGGGCATTAATATGACGTTACGTTTTGTGTCATTTCCAGGAAAAATAGAATTCCTTCTAGGAATTGTTTCAGATCAGACATCTCCCTTGATTTATTAAATTTTGTGGGAGAAGTTTTTCCTTCTTTTCAGCTGCACTCCCCTACATTTTATTGCTGTATTAATATCACCCCTTTTTAGGTGTGCAGAATTACGTCTATCAACACAGAAATGAATTGGATAAATTCAACGCAGTATTTGAGTCGGATATTGGGACATTTCGTCCACTTGGTAAAATGACACTACTGTTGTACATCTTTGCATTAATAACTTTCTCATGGGATATTATGATCTCAATATGCAATCTGGTCCCAATTTGCAAGTTGGGTAAAGTTATATGGCTTTTATTCTCTATTCCAGGCTTAGACTTCTCTGGAAGCGACAAGGCTGGATGCATAATTCAGCAAGTACTTCAACTGCTGACTCCCATAAATGCGACAATTTACAGAAAGCTTCCTAGTGTGGGATCTGATATAGGCTACTTTATAGACAAAGGTGTCCCTGGATTGAGTCTCAACAACGATAATGCCAAATACTTTTATTATCATCATTCCGAAGCAGACACTATGACTGTGGAGAACTCAGATGAACTTGATTTATGCACGGCTCTATGGGCTGTGAGTTCTTATGTATTGGCTGACCTTAGTGTTCGGCTTCCTCGCTAATAATGCTACTAATCTTATGATAACACTTTTGATACGGATATTCATCTCAAGCTTAGTATGTATCGATATGTAACTATCGCATCAATATTAAAGCATTTCATTTATGTTACGTAACTATTAATATCAGTTGTTGTGTTTGGCTGGAACTATTTAAGTGTACTTTGCATTTACAATTTGGTTTCTCATTATTTTTTATTTAATGCCAGTTTTGTTGTGATTGTTAGTTATATTTATTTAATTAAATCATTTAGTTATAATGTTTCTCGGTTAGATTGTTTTTAGTAATTTTCAAGGTTGAAAACAATTTTTTCACAATTAATTTTAAAACTAGATAGAGATAATTCGTGGGCGTACCGAAATAACTTATTACTACTCGAAATGCTGTTTCGTTTCAGTTTTTCATCTAAAATGTTTTGGGATAAGCCTTGTAATTGTTTTTTATTGTCTCCAAATCATTGTAAGTCTGCTGGGCTAAAAAGATCACTGGGAAACTTTGGCCTTAATACATAGTGCAGTAGAGTAATAGAGTAGAAAGTAAAAAGAAATAGCAAAAATAAGTAAATGAAAGAATTAGGTCAAGTAGGACTCGGATTAGCTAATTATAAGTAACTAGTAGTTCCCCTCCCTATACAGATTACGCCCATTTATATTAGATATTCAGTCTGTGACATGTTAGGTGATCATGCAATTATTTACATTTCTATTTCTATGTCATAAGTAGTCATTATGCAACTCATTGAACAATTAACTGCTAACACTCATTCATTCCCCACTTCTACAGCGCAATACGCCCATTTATAATAATGGTTGGATAAAAGCATAGTGGAATTTGTACACAAAGTTCAATGGCTAGTTTCAAGTCTCAAAAATTAAAACGAAAGGAAAGTCGTAACAGAAAGCTCGCCCTAATATCGGTTTGCACAAAATAATTTTATAGCTCTGACTTGTTAAAAAATGACAATTTTAGTGATAATCTGCTCATAAATATAAACTAAATATAATAGGATTCTGTAGATATATCATTTTTTAATTAGGCTCGCAGAGTAATTACCTCAACTTTGGCTTATAAGTCTTATTGATTCGACACATTCAAGTAATAACATCAACTTATCGACATGCGAGTAGAGGGACAATACGATTCTATTTGGGATTGATTACCAAGCGGGCATAAAATAAATGGGTTAGGAGGTAAATTGCAATAGTGTCGTTTTTCAAGTTATTAAAAAACAATCAGTTTCATATGAATTAATGAGTCATCACTTTTATTATGTAAATTGTAGACTGTTAGCAATATTGCCATTCACGTTTAGATGGTCTACCATTTAGCTGCTGCTTTTAGCTCCCAAGAGTAAAAGAGCTTATAGAATCTCAGACATCGTCCGATGCATTTATGGATATTGACAAACTTGCTAATTCTCATAAACATAGTCCAGGATTTCCGGAATACTATGTTTACAGCTGTGTACACTATTCCTCATATTATTATTATTATGACGAGCTTCTGTTAGTGCTTGCCGTGCGTTCGTTTTTTGTGTGAGTAAAGATAAGTAAAGCCGCTATCTCGCAAACATTGAAAAGACAGTAATCTTTCTTCAATTTTTTCTTTTTTGGATGATACACTAATAATAGTAGCTGATTAACACATACCATTATATTTACGTAGCATAAAGAACGTATACATATACTTAGGTATGTATACATATTTTTTATTCTTTAGATATAGTATAGGGATGAAGTCTGTTCGTTGGCTCAATAAAAATGATAACATTACTAATCTGTAGTTGTACCAACATGGAGATGACGCAATTCATAGAAATCTTTTCCTCTTCTAGTGACAGATGATTGATACCAAGAATTCATTCAATCACATATATACTACTGAGCTTAAGCTAATGCAACATGTGCTCACTCGAAATGTTAATGCTATGAACTATGGTATATGAGAATCCTAACTAATCCCACGAGACAATAGTTCATTATAAAATTCAGTGCACATAAGTAAATTCTAATGTATGGTTCATATACAATGAGGAATAGGAACCGACATTATTCTACTATACAGTAGTCCACAAAGATTTTATTATTATGTATAGTAATCTGTAAAAAAAGTATAAAGCAGTCTCTGTTACTCTGATAAGGTGAGATCTGGGATAAGGCTTTAATCTCTAAATTGTAATCCTAAAATTCGTGGGTACAATTCACCAGTTTATATCTGCATCTCTGCTGCAGTACATGATACTGTTTTTAGTTCGCTGAAAAAGATCTACTAAATACAGCTAAAGAAAGTGTACACGTTAAAGACAAAATGCACGTAGTCCTTAAACTTACTTTAATTGCCTTGCTAATAGCAGGCATTCCTCAAGGAGAAACAAAAGCAAAGGGTTATTCTTACAAACCGAACAGACCACCTCCTCCAGAATTCAAGTACAAAGACAAATCCGAAAAGGTCACCATTCACGAGGAGTTAGAATGTCCGAATTTGAATGCCGATCTAATAACCGAGATTCGTTCGTATCAGCCGATTGTCAACAGAATCTTCGCAGAAGCTCTTAATGGCTCATTCAAAGGAAGAACTTACGATGAGTTGGCTAAATTCGTCGATAAATATCCGAAAAGAACATCAGGATCCCCTATGCTTGAAGACTCTATCGACTACATGCTACAAAGAATGACAGACATTGGCTTGGACAATGTTCGTGGTGAACAAGTATTGGTTCCAGAATGGATCAGGTACGCACACTGTCTGTCACAACAGTATTTAATTTGATATCGATGATGATACCGTCAATAGTATTTATGGGCATACTGAGATAGTCTCATGTCTAATTGAACGACGAATATAAATGTAGTACAATATGTAATTTTACCTATTTAATTAATGATGGTTCAAATACTTTACAGTTGCATCACTAAAATTAAAATATTATTAGTATAAGCATGGTCTAAATCTTGCTGGATTCATGAAAATGACCTAATCAAAGTAATCAAATTCTAAAAGCATATCCATGTCCTTATTACTTACCGTATTAGCATTTCCGTGAGACAAAAAATGTTAAATCTTCAAGCATAAGTACTTGACTGACATGTATTTATCTATTTTTTGTGTACACAGAGGAGAAGAATCAGCAACACTAATCTCTCCATACCAGAAAAATATTGTCCTTTTGGGCTTGGGCACTTCTGTTGGAACTCCTCCTGAAGGAATTGAGGGTGAAGTTCTCGTCGTAGAGAGCTTTGACGACTTGGCAGCACAACCCGATGCCGTAAGTGAAAATTAAGCTATGGATTACCAAGTAATGTCACGGTAAAACTTTAGATGTTCATATATGCTTACAGTATCTAATCAAAAAAAAAATTAATTATTTACTTTGATTACGATAACTAACTCCTGC
Organism: Tomocerus qinae; assembly: GCA_020055645.1. NCBI lineage: Eukaryota > Metazoa > Arthropoda > Collembola > Entomobryomorpha > Tomoceridae > Tomocerus > Tomocerus qinae. Next base: position 13,051,661 of record CM034547.1, on the reverse strand, counting down.
TTTCCAGGTACCGCACAATATATTTTTAATTTTAGTGATCCGAATCATATTATTAGTATTAAGTAGATATAGCTGCCTAACATTCTATTATATTTGTAAAAGATTATCTTGGTTTGCATGTCTATTGGCCATTGTACTGTGCCATGACCATGATTGCAATGACTTCCTTTGTGCTGTGTGGCAATAGTTTATTTGTGTATTGCCTACAGAAAGCGTCAGTATCAAATGTGATAGGAAAACAATAATTTAATTTGACTATATACTTGTCCATCTATTTACAACGTGCTCTATTCAGCAATAATTACAAAATATCAATCTTAGCTGCAATACAACATATACAACTACAAGTAGTAATCACATAACATCGGAATTCTGCAGCTTTGGAATTAAATCCATTTATTATGCCTAATTCCCACTAAATCTACAGAAAATGATAAGAGAAGAATTTATGAACTTTGCACACATTTTTAACATAATTTCCTCTATACTGCTATCAGGACTATAAAATTATTACATTCTATTGATGCATGCCCAACTTGCTGTAGGGTATCCAGCAGTACTAATAACCAGTATATAGAGTACTATATACCCATATTTTATGAAATCGAATCTAAACCAATAAAAAGAATCTCCATCATTATAGCTCGCTATTCTGGAAGAATTTTATTTTAATATGCATGTGAATATTTGTATTCTTTGAATAAATATAGATGAATTAATTATCTGAATCTATATGACTCTATCAAACAGGCAAAAGGAAAAATCGTCGTTTTCAATCAGCCCTGGATGGGGTCTTACGGCGCTACGGTTCCATATAGAACTGGAGGAGCAACTGCGGCATCAAGACTTGGTGCGATTGCCACTCTCATTCGATCTATCGCCCCATTTTCCTTAGACACACCACACACAGGGGGACAAACGTATGCTGGCAATGTTACTCACATTCCTTCAGCATGCATCTCTCAAGAAGATGCTGAACTCTTACACAGACTTCAAAAGAAAGGTACTCATTTTCTTTTACCATTTTGTAAACTATTTATTTATCTTTTCCTATTCCTACTAGGCGAAAGAATAACTATCAGGTTAAAAATGCTTGATTACAACCTTCCATTGACAACATCACGCAATGTGGTCGGAGAGATTGCCGGAACCCAATTTCCAAATCAAATTGTGGGTGTTAGTGGCCACATTGATAGCTGGGATGTTGGACAAGGAGCTATGGTATGTGAACATTAACAATTCATAACATTATACTGCATTGTAGCTATCTATGAAATGAAGTTTAGTTATTTAATCTATTATTTAGTACTAACATTGGATGATTTGTTCAATTTAGGATGATGGTGGTGGCATTCTCATTTCTTACGAAGCTTTGGCACTTATTAAGGCACTCAACCTTAATAGACCGAGACGCACCTTGAGAGCAATTCTTTGGACTTCTGAGGAAGTCGGTTTGTGGGGTGTTGCGGACTATGCACGACAACACAAGGACGAGTTAAAAGATTGGAGTGTCGTTTTCGAATCTGATGGTGGTACATTTTTGCCGAAAGGTCTTGGTAGGTATTTGACTGTGCTAATGAATGAGATCCGAATGACAGAATTACACAATCAGATTACTAATTGTAATTTTTTGCAACAGATTTTGCAGGAAGTCGTGATGCTGGATGCATTGTTCAAGAAGTTTTAAAATTATGTGCTGCTTTCAATACATCTGAATACGCTAGATATCCATCTGTGTCTTCTGATATCACTGTTCTTATTGAACAGGGTGTTCCAGGTCTCAGCTTGAATAATGCTGCCGATCACTACTTCTGGTACCATCATACAGAGGCAGATACAATTAGCATGGAAGATCCGGAAGAATTAGATTTGGGTACCGCTCTTTGGGCGGCGACATCCTACGTTTTGGCTGACTTGACCATCCCTTTGCCAAGGGATCCACCTCCTACTTCTCCTTAATAAACTTTCTATTTCTATTTAATTCTTAATTATTGATACCTCCGAGGGAATGAAAAAGTATTAAATGATATGATTTGTGATTTGCCAACATTACTCCAATTATTCTTCGCAATTTATTGAACAGGATATATCCTATTGCATAAGAAATGAGGAACTGTTGGAATTATAAAATGTCAATGTATATTTAGGTTTGGTTTAATTGTAAAATCTAAATATTATGTGAGATTATTTATTGCTATACAAAACATGCCCTCGTTTAAATTATGAAAAAAGGTTAGCGAAATTGGTTTGCCATTTTGTAGTACGTGAAGATAAGGAACAAAATGACCTTAAAGAATATTTTAAATAACAACTTCATTCTGGGTCTGAAGAGGGAATACCTCGTTTCAGTTCCCTAATGAAAACTGCAAGTCCGTCAATGAATTCTAATGCACTAGGTATGATTTGTTCCGGAGGAAGGAGGGCAGCGTAATGTCCACGATCTCTTAATTCGTATGTTAAAGCTAAGGGCACATTATGAATTCCTTTGACCCAATCTGTGCTGCAACCACTAGCAGGATCTGCAAATTAAACGGTACTAAATTTGCTTTCCAAAAGTAAAGACCAGAGTTTATGAAATTGTATAGAAAGTATTACATAGGAGATCCATTATGGTTCCGTAGGAAAAGACTGTGCCAAATCTTTCCGCGTGTGCTGCAGCAGCGGCTTTAGCTATTTTCATCTAACAAGTGATAATACTTTTAATAATTGCACGTGTTGCAGTTGTGGTTCGATTCTGCAATGCAAATGCATTCTATGAAAAAATTTTCTTACATAAGTCTTATATTGGGGTATCCGGATATTGTTGAATGCGTATGGTAGCAATATCATTTGACTGAAGCTATGTAGACTTAAGTACATCCGAAGATCTACATTTTTCACCGTGATTAAATCTGTAATTGTTTCTGCAATCGCGAGTGACTCTGGCTCAGAAAATGCTGACACTCCAGCATAGAGATCGCTAAATCAAAAATGATAAAATGGTCATTCATTCAGATGCATACAAATATAATGTTAAATACTTATAATATTTAAAATAAATTATTAATTAAATTAAATTATTCAAATAATATAGTGTCTGCCTGCAGGGATTATTCGATGTTGTTGTCCCAGTCTCTAGGTAAAAATAGCCGTTTGAATTGATTATTCAACGTAGTTTAATGAATAAAAGAACACTAGCTGCGCAAAAATCCTTTCTCTCACCGTTCCAATGAAACCCAAAGTTTCGATTGAGATCAATTCCTCTGCAACCCAACGAGGAATTTGTTGTGGATCGATTCTTACGCCATAATCGGTTCTTATGAGTAAAATATACATGAAAATTAGTCACATTCAATTGTGAACTAGTCAACTAGTGTACCACAAAGTTATTGTTTATATTGTATGTTGTTGGAAATCTTAGTTGAGTAATATGAACATGCAGTATCTATTCGTACATTCGTATGTGAGTACTCAAAACCATCCGGGTTAACAATGGGCACAATATACCTACAGTATTAAAGCATTTTATAGCACGAATTTGCGAATTTTTACATTTGACACAATAGCGTATAAAATCACGGTACCAGTCAAAATCCCTGGTCCATTGTGTAATAGCCGTGGCATTCTCAGATAACAACTCATTGATTAAAAAAGTGCTAACGGCACTCGTGATCCATTCCCTGGAATGCATATCTAATCAAAACAAGTTAGGTATTTGGTTATAGATTATGATAGACTGAAATAGGCAAAATTATAATGGTTTATGGTATATAAATACTAGAATCAATCCATATAGCAGGTTTTTGACGTTTTGACTTATTAGGAACAAAGACCTTAATTCCCATAATGTTTCTTCCTTCGTATGACTTTCCCACCGAAAATACTTCCGCTCTAGCTCCAGATGAAAGTATACGTGATCGACTTGATGAAAGTCTCTCCATGAATGCATAAATCTAAATAAATTCAAGAGTAAACAATTTCTTATGGTCAAAAAATGTTTTCAACCTTTACGGAACTTTTTCAAATGCAATTTCACATCTTTAAGTCGGTTGTATGTAGTCCATTGAAGATAGCCATCGGCAAGTTTTTTCTTCTTAGGTGTCTGTTCATCAATAAGTCTGAAGTAAAAGTACACATTCTACTTATCATTCTTAACTCTTGTAACCAAACTTTTATACGCAAAGAATCTAGAATGGGAAAGGCTAACGTAAATGGCCAACATGTATTAATATATTTGTGCTTACTTTTGTATATCTGAGTGAACTACAGAAACCTTCATACCAACTTCCCTTAAACCTTGGATTGAAGATCCTTGCAAATGAGGGGGTACCAAAAATGATGATGATCCGCCAATTTTTAGAGAAGGGATTCCCCAGAACATAAACTGTAATAAAATACCAATTACATACATCAAACTTCCCTCTCATTGAATGAAATAAAAGTAGTTCTTGAAAAGGATTATTATTTAAAATTGAACCATTCAACAATTCCCTTTATTTTATTACCCCTTGGTCCTTCAAGAGTTTTATAGCCTCTATATGCCTTTCTTCTAAGATTGTGAGTTTATACACTCGATAGCCATTATAACGAACTTTTGTGTCTAATGCCGACACGATGCAGAGATAAAGAAGAACAAAAGTTAAAAGAGTCGAGAGTAAATTAATTTGCATTGCTCTAGGAGAGTATAAATGCATAACGCTTTGAAGAAGATCGTCGCAACTTTGATGTTACATTCACAGACAAATTGCTACTACAAACTACAAACGAAATGTCTACCGTCACATAGAATGGTAAGATAGCTACCTAAAAGTTGTTTATATATAACAGGCTATAGAAAGAGAATATCTAACAATTTATATAAATTCTACAAAATATTTAAGTTGCAAAGAGATATTCTTTTGAGGATTCATACATGTATCTAAAAATTAGATCTATTCATTTGCTAATAAATACAATATTCGCATATTCTCACCATAGCAAGTCACAATTAGCAGTTGCAATGATAATAGTGATCACATTGCTACACAGTGTTAATAAACTCGGCATGTTTATTGCCATATTGAGATAGGGTAGATTGAAGTCTCATTTTCCAATATACACAGCAGCCAAGAGTTCATACGGTAATTATGTATGTATTCAATGTAAAAGTAAGCTAGATAAAAACTGGTTTTCCAATAAATGTAATATTGCAATATACATCTATTGTATATAGCAGTTGTAGTTGTATAGTTGTATGAGCTATGCCAAAATATTATATTTCCCTTGTACACACTATTACCTAAAACGCACAAAATCACGACAAAGCAACTTGAGCACCTGTTTAGTATGCATTCTGATCATCATTTGGCAAATTGGAACACTTTCTACTTCTGAGACCTAATAAAGCCATAAATGCTTATATACTATCTCACAAAGGCAGAAAATAGTAACCATTTGGACACAGGTGTTAAAGAGTTTATTCCTTTGGTGTCACTTTTTATTAGTGACACAGTCTATTATTTCTTCTTTGGATAAATGCTTAGTCACCTGGAGAGAGATGAATAAATTATATCTACGGACAATGAAGAAGGGTTAGGATTAAAGTTAACACCTGAAGTGGAAGCATGTACCTTTTCAATTCTGTCTATTGTTACTTTCTTGTTATTCTTTCCCTAGCCTCCTTCAATGACTCATAAAGAAACGCATAAAATAGTTATAACTAGATTAATCTAGAGTTAGCAAATCAATTACCTGACACATAATTTACACATTTTACAATACACTGGTAATTACATGGTTGACAGCTACACACGTTACCGTTTGTATGAGACCGGTTGGTACACACATTAATGTAAATTATACGAAGGCAACGAAACGAAATCCAAACACCTGCTTCTTATTTAAACATAGTATTGAATCTGCTCCATTAGAACCAACTACAGTTGAAAAGGTAGATTGTTTAAATGGGCAGGTCCAGTATATAAACATCTGAAAAGTCAATATGCTTATAAATGTCCTGTACTATATAAATATTTAATATGACACACAATTATTGGTCATTAGGCTATTCAGTAATAGAAGACGAAATAGGTAAGGCCAATTGGAGTAATCCAATTTTTTGGTTCATCGAACTAAATTAGTTTTAATTTTCATCACTCAGTACAGTAGTAGACAGGGTATTAACGTAATTTGAACAGTAGCACGGCCTTCACATTGAAGCTCCTAATAGCAAATGGCACAGCCCAACAAAGTAAAGTTCTAACCCATATCAATTGGGTTTAGCTGATTCTTGAGACGATAATCGAATTTTAGGAATTGAAGTCGTAGTGTCCATATTGCATATCATTTCATGAAAAATAAAATACCTATTTGCCTAAAGATTCGATGATCCCTTTAAAACACTTAACATTACCGACACTTCCAATATATATCTATAAACCGTGAAACCATACCATCAAATATGCACAGCAATGAAAGGATGGATAGCAGGATACCACAAAAAATACCTCTTGTATTTTGGGGATTCATTTATGGGACTATCTTCTTTGTTATACCGTGTGCTTCTGATAAACTGTCACTTTTCAACTGTATGAGTAAATGTCCGCATAGTCCGGTTCAAATGACTATTTTGACCCAAGATTCAGATATAAATATACAAGGTAAATGAGATTTTCAATATAATGTCACCATTCCCGATATTATTATGTTAGATTGTTATAATACGATTTGCAACTAGCTTTGTTTTTTGTAGAAATTCAATTTTCATTAGGAAATCTTTGGGCAATCTCATCACCAAATATTTCACAAAGTCTGGTGAGCTCATCATCACTTCTCATCGTTGATATCACGTCAAAATATGTGTCTTCTCAAGAATATATAATTGAAGATGCATTTAAGTTACATAAATCAAACCGGTATCGCCTTCTAATATTTTTGACAGACGAGCGGAACTTGAACATCAGTTTTAATGGTATAAAGAAACATTTCTCAAGAAATATTTATTATTTAGCTACACTACCTGGAAACAGAACCAAAGACGTCTGCAAATTAAAAATGTATTCCTCCCTGGTTGCATTGTCTCCACACATTGTTAGTGCGGATGATTTGTCATCAAAATATACAATATATGAGGGGGAAGAGTTTTGCCACCAACTGGCATCCCTACCTTTAATACAGAACGTCGACCTTTCCGATGTAGAAATAAGAGCAGCTGCTGTGGTAAGCAAATTGTAGATTAGTGCATAAATGGCTACGTTAATTTATGCTTAATATTTTAACCTATGCTGTGTATTTTAATTAAATAAATTTCAATAGGACAACGAGGACAGCTTCCTTGAACATTTGCTAGAAGATGATGGGAAAGGTAACTTAAAATTTGTTAGCGGAACCTCTGTAAGTCTGTTAAATGATCTGAGAGCTATGATGAATTTTCGGTTAGTAAAAATCATGTAGGTCTATAGCATGTAAATGCATTCACTCAATAGATTATTGCAAAAAGAAAATTTTGATACTATTACCAGAATCAGAGCTTTCAGAGGAGAATGGATTAAACCAGGAAAAAATAACTCGATTGGTGGCAACTCATCTCTAATGCTAATTAATGACCAGTTGGATATTCACATAAGCCACACAACCCTGCTTCCATACAGAGCACTACATTTAGATTTTTTGCAACCAACGATTATTGGAGGGTAGGCATGTAAAATAAATTGTTTACTAATGATTTCCTATGCAGTTAGCAATCTAATCATGATGAATCCTATATTTAGCATCGCGGTGCTTCTTACTCAACCTGACAAAAGCTACTTTCGTGACATTAATATTGCACCTTTTAAAAATCGCTTATGGGAAGCAGTGATTTTAACCACCTTAGCGTTAACACTGGCAATGAAAATTGGCTGTGTTATCACACATAGTTCAAGAATAGGAAAAGATGAAGAGTATGAGGAATCAGGAGACGATGGGATATTGTTGTGGGGTTTATCTGTTGTTACACAACAAGGTAAGTAGCAAAATGCCTACATTAGTAAAATCCTATCCCGAAAATTTCATTTAAGAATTAACATTTTACTTTTCAGGTTGGTTCAGGAGCCCAGAATCCATTTCACTGAAAATAATTTTAGTCACAGGGGCAGTATTTGGTCTTCTGTGCTACACAGCATATTCGGCAGAAATTGTTTCAATTCTTGCTTCAGATCTAAATCCTATAAGTACTTTGCCCCAATTAATTTCTAGCAATCTTCCTTTATTTGCGGATGCAAATAGTTCAACTATTTCGGGTTTAGTACAAGTAATTATCACATCTACTCAGTAGCAATGTTGTGTCTGTATTTGCATTACTACTATTTACTCCCAATACTTAGTAGACTTTTAGTACATCGAAGATTATTGCTATTTCAGGAATTGACAAAGGACAATGGAATGAAAATGAGAGCTATTAAATATGTATCAAGGGACGACCTTGTCTTCCAGCTTTTAAATGTTCAACAACCATGTGCAGTGTTCAGTTTGACATTGTTTTTCTACAGATCTTTACGTTTTTACAATGTAACCGATCCGTGGATTTGCAAATTTATGAGCGAAATACCCGTTAATTTGGCTCCAACAATAAATTCAATGGTCATTCGGAAAAATTCAATATTCAGAGAGGTTTTCAATTACAAGTAAATTGCAAGTTACCTACCTAATACACTTAACACTACCTTAACACTAAGTTGTTTGCAAACAATTAGGAAATGCTTATCATTTTACGCGTAATATTGGTATAATAATAATTAAATTAGACTGTAAAGTTATATAACAAGGGCAAGTTATAACTAAAATGTATTGTTTTCAAATTAGGATTACGTGGCTCAAAGAAATTGGTTTAAATCACCGATATTTACAAGAGTACAACCGTGGAATAGGTGTCGCCTGTACTCACCGCGGTGTTCAAAAAGATTCTATGGGAATTACGGATTTGACAACTGCTTATTACATTCTAGGTGTTGGATATTTGCTATGCTTGGGGCAACTTATAGCAGAAAAACTGATTTTCTCATGTACAAAAAAGTTGGATATAAACTTCACGATGCATACATACAAATAATAAAAATATTTTTTTCAATCGATTGTCTCAAATCAGGGGCACGGGAAACTTTTCTTTCATAAATTTTGACAGAGGATCTAGTACAAATACAGCAGCGATATTTTGCGCAATACGCTATTATAGTTATGTAGAATAAAGTTTACAGCGTGCTCAATGATAAGTAAATAAGCGTGTTCCTTAATTGGTATCAATAATGATATCTATGTTTGAATTTGTTACATATATATTTCAAATCAATTCAAAACATTCCGAACAGAATATCTTCAATCAATACAATATCCATGTCAGAAAATCGGTCTATTTAATGTTGACATTAGTTAAGCTTTCTGTAATAACAACACCTTTTCCTTTGACGGTCCATGGAACACCTTTATAAGTTGCTTGCTTTTGGTCATTTGTTTTTAAATCAGGAGCAACTGTTTCGAAAATCTTTTTCTTAGGATTCAGTACCCCGTCTGGGTTGCGAGTGAAACCTTCGACATCAACTAAATCTCCAGGAATAGCTCCTGGAGGAGGGATCAAAACTTCTACTTTTTCAGGCGTACTCGCACACATAACCATTGCTTCTGAGGTGACGCCCCTCATTTTGGCAGGTTTCAAGTTGCATAACAGAACAACCATTCTGTTTTGCATTTGTTCAATTGGGACGAACTTCACCTGTTATTAGGAAAATATATTTCAGCTTATTGAGGATTATTTCCTTTCGAAGTTTCCACCAAGTATAGAAAAATATTTCAGAAAGCTAATATGATTCGAGTTTCAGAATCAAATTACTTACAAGTCCACTGACAACAGTTCGAGGATTAGCTTCACCAACATCAATTTTTTCTAGATACAATGAATCAGCATCCGGGTGCCGGCCAACCTCCACAATTTTTCCAACGCGGAAATCTAATCGACCAACATCAACGACTTCGGTTCCACTATCAGCTGGTTGAGGTTGCTTTTTGCTGGCAGTTTTGGCAGTTTTATTTTTATCTCCAGAATTACCATCGACATCTTTTGGAGCCCCAGCAGAGGCCTTTTCTTTTTTATTTGGACCGCTGGATTCTTTATTTGGTTCTGTTTTCACTTTGATATCAACAGCACTTGGCTTGACTTCTTCTTGAACCGGTGGAGTATCTTTAGATACCTTTGTAAATATAAGTAACATATTATATACATTGGTCTCAATGGATCACAAATATATCACAATGATATCCGTGCAATGATGATGCACTTACGCTCAATTCCCTAATAACTGGATTTTCTCCGTTACGAATTTCTCGGATTAAAAGCAGTTCCTTGTACTTTGCTATCTCCTTGCGAAGTGATTCGTTTTCCGCTTTCAATTTGTCCACTTCCGGTTGTTGAGATGTTTTGCTTGAACTGTTTTGAATGTCTGCTATCTGAATATCATAGCCAACATTAGTCAACCATTTTGTAAGAAATATAATATTATAAGTTCCCATTTCCTAACTGATTATTATATAAATCGTAAACAAACCTTGTTATAAATATCTGTGATTAGATCTTCTGCTCTAGATGCGTTTTTTTCAAGTCTTTGAATAGTTGCTTCTTGTGACATGATTGGTTTGAATAGATTCGTTTTCTTCCTATCAATCAAACTTGACAACTTAAAAGACACTGGCAAGGGGAAACTGACAAGTTGTTTAAGGAAATAAACGCGAGAAAATACTACAATCGAAAATTGGACAGAAGGAAGCATAGACCGGTCGGTGTACAAAATGTATGTAAGATATAATAGGGAATTCTTAAACTTACGTTGACGTTTTTGTGGTATTTTATGTTGGCAGTACGCCTTCTTGTGTATTAAAGCACAGCAATTTATGGTATATAATGATTAGGGCACTAAAAGTCGCAAAAAAGCTCTTTGCTTAGATTGCAACTGAAAAAACTTTGGAAAATAATAATGAATTTTTTGTACAGATTTCACTCACACGCTTCAGGTTCGGGATTCAGAAACTCCCTCCTTCCAAGGAATAGAATTAGTTTCTTCCTTAGCACAGGCATTGATGAACAGAATTGTGATTCGATCTGTATCTGTTTCACAATTTCACTTCATCACATCATCGTCAGTAATTTCAAGAATTTTGTGTATTTTATGTATTTTATTTTTATACGCAATCTGTCCCCAAAAAGGACCATATATATACATATGTATCAAGAATAGTAGATAAGATACCCTTAAAACTGAAAGTACGTATATAGTTTTAATACCACATAGTGATAGAAAAAGATTACATATCACTTTCTCTTTTCTTGTGTTGTCACTATAAGAAACTTTCACCGATATTTTCACCACTTTCACCTCTCATTTCAGTCTTTATGAAAAGTTTTGGTGCTAGCATTATGAAATCAGAACTCTCATGAACATGGTGAAAGTTGCGAACCACCCAATATCACGGTAGTCCTAAAGCCTAAGAAGTTATGACAGTTGTGTAAATTCATGGTAGTATGCACAAATATATACATATTTACATGTCTATATTATTGGCCAGATTAAGTGCTACTTAGCTTAGCATCAAGTGCCTACGTGACTAAGTGGTGAAGATATACGGAGGACTGTATATGGATTAAATATAGAATGGCAATAGTTAAATAGGAAATTGGATTAAGATGGGACATTATTGTCTGGAGCTGACTGAGTGTAAGAGACAGGAAGGAGAGAGGGCAGAATTTCCATTCGGTCTCGGTCCTATTCGGTGAAAGTCGAATAATATTATCATGCCAACTCAAGTCGCTACCAAAGAAGTTATATTACATTGGTTAGCTTGTATATGCACTTATCTTTGTGAAGGACCTAAGGGCATGTATCTTCATAGTCAACACCTTTCTGTCTAAAGAATCGCTGAGTTAGAGATGCTGTGCTCAGTAAAACTCAAATAAAATGAATCACTCTTTGTTCCTCTGAGAAAACTTTGTCGTCGTAGCTATGTGCGTAGGGTATATGAACTACGAAAAATCGAATCTACGGTTGATAGTTATCTGATCTTTTTCCTTTCTAAGGCTTGCAGTGGGTCAAGGCTGAGATGAATGCTTCTAAAGCACTTTGGCTTTTGGACTCATTCTGATTTTCCGGTTTACTAGGCACTTGTTATACAATCAAATCGAATCTTAAATGGAGGATATGCTCTACAACGGTCAAATTAATTTCACTACGATGAACTCCAAATGCTTACATAGAAATCTGCTGAGAACGTGTTATTACTGATTATAATACATAATACTTGTCAACAAACGACTAGTCAAGAATTAGCATTCATCTGGGATTTAAATTATCTATAATCATGCATATTATATACTTTCAGTCTCTAACTATAAGAAGGGAAGGATTAGTCTATACTACTTTATGAAAGTGAAAAATTGCAGTATTATACCTATATAGAAACTGCCATGTATATAAAATGAGGTAGGAAATGAATGGTACTTTGTGGCTTGCTTTTACTCATTCCTTCTTGGTACATACACAGCCATTGCACAAGTAGCATTGCAAAGTCTGCAATTTTGGGGCCTTGTAAACACTCGCAATGGTTAATGACATATTCATTTTCTTACTTAGAGTGATTCTATTAAATTATATCATACATAATGCATAATGGACATCCTTCATGTACAGGAGTTTAGTTCTATGCTCGGAGTTTATTTGCATTGTTACAGACTCAGAATAGAGCCGAATGACAAGGATTTACAAAGTTGTGTAGAAATATCATTCTGTCAACCTTGCAATGCTGTAGGAAGTGCTATTGCGAATTTCTTGACAACAAAATATTTTTCACTATTAGTTCATTCGTAGAAGGAAAGTTAATAGAGCTATTGTAGTATTGTATAATATATTTCCTACTGCACTGCGTAGTACTGAGTTGAATAGCTTCTAACAGTTCTTTTATTGTTGGGTAACTAGCTATTTTTATTATCATATACTTATTATATCGAATATATATAAATTCTGTAGAGAAAGCTGAGAAAGGTACAATGACTACACATGCTTCCTTTCTTTTCTCCCAAGGTTCCATATTTCAGGAACTAAGTTCGGTGGGTCCCTCTTTCCGGGTAGAGTGCTCAGCCAAAAGTTGCACAGTGCAATTCTCTTTGAGGAGACCCTGGAAATCGATATTCACCCTAAATTCAGATTGCAGCTTAGTTGGGAACAGTTCCAAGTTCCACAGCTCAGTTCAGTTTGATGTTCTGTGGGAATATGACGTGAACTGGAGCTACTATCTTTTCCATTAGGTAGTACACGTTACACTTTATAAATACTTGATATATGCATACATACATTCTCATAGTTGTTTAGGTTCATTTAACTCAATTTATTTACAGTGAAGTAAACACATTATACATCAAATATTCGATTTTTCTCAAACATATATATAATATTCTAGTCTTTCCATGAACTGAAACATTTTGGGCAGACATCATTATGGAACACAATCAATTTTTGACGCTTGTTGAAATTAAACTCTATTGTGGCATTTGTGCGTTTGTGACCTTTGCTTAACAAACTGACATTGCACCGTACTGGAAAACTTCCAGATAAAGACTGTAATTTTCGCACCTTATCGACATACCATGCTTCGCCGCTCAATTATTTCCAATCATGTTAAATTTAGTAGATAACCTACCGATTAGTATCAAATATGTACACAAGTTCACTTTTCTTCTGTCTGCACGTTAACTAGGGATTTATTTCATACTCTTTCTGATTGTGTGAGTTCCTTTGATTGAACGCTCAGCCGACGGTGGAATATTTATTGGATGCAATATTGCAGACAGGAAAAGCAATTCGGTTTTCCCTTTATCCTTCAATTTGACTTACACCATGCCATGCGTTTTTGTGCGTTGCGTCGGCATGTTTTTGTCGTGGTTGTACTAGTACCATTTCACCACCAAACAATTTGCACACACTGAGATAAAACCTACGTTTAGGAATTTCTGCACAAGTATGCCCATTTTCCCATCTGTACCTACTTTGCAGACATACCTTTAGGTATCTAACAATATGGAAGATTAGGATTGTTATTTTAAGAACAATAGTAATGTCTGGTAATCCACAATTATCTAGATCATAACAATATCTTGGAATTTCTCCGTTTTCATTTATCACATACCAATATCACCTCAAAGGATAATTGCGTATGTAATTTGAGCTACAAACTAAATCTAACAAGTGCTTCCATTCAATCATCTCATCTTGCTGCTGTTCCAGAATAAATTGATAAATGTAATGAACTAATATAAATCACTTTTATTACGCAATATACATTACTATTTATAACGTGAACACATACGTCTACCTAACAAATTCCAAACTAAACCTAACATACAAGGTAAGAACTTTCTCTTCTTAATTACATAGATATATCTTTTTGTTTGCTATATGGTATTAGTAAATTTAATTATGCTTACAGCACTGTTAAATAAATGAAGCAACATAGTGCACATGTAATAATGTATTAAACATCATTTGTGTGTGCGTGGGTGCAGCTTGCAGGTCCATTTTACATTAAAATGATTATTTATTAATCCTGCATCCGGATTTAATGGTTTGTTTCCAAATGAGAACATATCTAACTACTTTAAATTATAAGTTCATGTTTTCTATTCCCGTTTAAAAGTTGCTTTCCTCTATTGTGTATTACTTACAAGCTTTAGTTTGAGCCCTGAAGCAGGATTTTCCTAGAAAAATGTCTCAAATATATCTACGTTGAAAGCAGTATGTTAAATTAAACAATAACAAATGCCTTATGGCAAGCAAAGCTGAAATGAACAATTTATTGTCTTTTAGTCTGAAGAAAGGATGTACTATTGAATTTCTGGGTATAAGTCCGGAAGTTAATTCTCATTGAAAAGTCAGGCTAAAGGGTTCTTCCTTTGTATACGATTACAGACAGGCATCAAAGTATTCAAATTCTGCACTGTTTTGTCTTTTGTCTCCCTATTAGGACTCCTTGTCTACGCTGACATCCTGTTCTTTGGATCAAATTACTACATTAATAATGAAGTAATCAGAAGACTTGAGTTGATGCTAATTACTAGTACTAACTTCAGGCATCAAAAGGAGTTTTATTACACTGTGCATACTCAATTATAAACATTACACCGTAGTACCTACCTTCCATTTACTCTACCCACGCCTCCCTGATTGCTTGTAGCCATATTGTAGACCTTTCAAGACTACCTACTTATGTGGCAGGATGTCGTTCTTTAGAACCTTGCATAACCCAAGCAGAGTCAAAAAACGAAAGAAGTCAGCAGGAAGTTGAACTGAAACAACAAACTACGTATGTTTCTGCAGAAAATATAAATTGAAGTTTCAAATAGTTACAATTACTTAAACATGGATAATGAAGTCAGAGAACAGATTTTTCCATGAAGCAATAGCCCATGCCATTTGGAATTGGAGTTCAAAAACTTGTAGTATACTATTGATTTAAACAAGTCTCAATTATGGAGGAAAAAGACTCAAAATCCGAGAGCTGCTCAGAAACGGACCCACTCGAATCGTTTACAGTAAGTGTTTCTTAAATTCTTCTCCAACTTTATAAATGTTTGAATGAAACTCAAGGGAAATCCACCTATCAGCTTTTATTTTCTTCAAAATGTATTCCCCTCCTCAGACTCCAGTCCAGACAACAGGAGTAAACAATTCTTTATCATAACACAACTTTATATATTTATATATATAATGACCCTACAATTGATTTTAGACTAAATATATATAATTTTTTCCTTCCTGCTGCTACCTTAACAATTGAATCTAATGATATCCTATTTCTGCAATGATGGAATGAAATAATCTATAACATTTGTAGCGTAAAGTAGTCCTAAATATATTGATCTAGTGTATTTACCTATAATACTGTGCGGTATTGTACATTTACCGTGAAAAGTATGTTATCGTTGGTGATATGAACATACTAGTACTTAAAGAGTTACATAATGCTGAAAATGCAGCAATAAATGTGGCTAGAAATAAAAGCAAAAGTCCTAATAAGTAACCTACTGCACCTGTACAAATTAAACTACCATGCAGTTACAGTCGCATGTTGCATTCGATTAAGCAAATGTTTCCATCAAACACGCGCTAATAATACATTTTATAATGTCGATCCATAAAAGTAGCCTCAAAATATTACTTTACTGCAAAGAGAACTATTCATTTAACGTTAGACTGCCCTACATCAAAGAATATTAGTAATTTACCTGTTGGAAATGCCGCATTAATTCATGATGCCCCCACTTAATGAACGTCAGACTTTGAATGTCCTTATCTCATTAAGGAGAGGTTGGGATGGTCTATGTGAGACTACTCAGATCCATTTCAATGTTTGATTTTCAGTGCAAGATTTTGTGTCACAATATTTTAACTCTAAAAGGGGTTGGCCTGATTTGTCTCTGCCCTCCTCCAACCTAGCAGTTAGTTCTGATCATAGTTCAAATTCCGAATTGTGGTGAAAGTTTGAAAGTAATCAAAGAAAAATTAGATCACAAAGGTAGGATAAAATGTCCATCACTACTTCACAACCCCTCCTTAACTTCGTGTCAAAAAAGTCCTTTGGTAACAAACTTTTCTTGCTAAATGAACAAAGAGAAGCTTGAGATAAAAGCGCGTGATGCCGTGCCTTTTCCTTTTCTGCTAATCGATTGGAGAAAGGGCAGCAACATCATAACATCATTATCCCGATATGGGTATATACCATAATACAAGTAAATGTTGTCCTCACTGCAAAGAAAGTTTCATGTGTAAAAGGAGAAAAACGTACATTGATTGTTGCTTTTGTTTTTTATGTGGACGATGTCGATTAGGCGAGATAGATGCACGAGGTAGAAAAATACTCCGAGTCGCCAAAATATTTATTCCTCACAAACACGTACGATATCCGAGGAATGATTGTGAAAATTGCCAGCTTGTACTAAGATTAATGTCATCTTTTTGTATTTTAAACCTATAGTGTAGGTAGTATATATTATAATATAGCTATAAATAGATAGCTAGGTGTATATGGCCTACTTGAAATTACATTCTTTACAGATTCTGCTTAATACATATCATAGATATAGCCATATGATTTTTGTTTTTGGCGTTCTTATAGGGGAAAGTTTCAGAAGAGAAATTTAAAACTATTATCAATGAAATGTGCTTATCCCGTTATACTTAGTGCTGTTATGCGTAGTAGAGATTAATTAGTTATTCGTATAGCCCAAAGACAGTTTCATGAAGTTTATGTCATTTGTCGGAAACATATACGAGAGATTATAATTTGCACACAAATAGGAATCATTAGAAACTTCAACAATCGCCTGCCCGTATAGATAACATGTTCTCATTATCTTGATGCGATGATACGCACTTCCATTCTAATAATATAAAAGTTAAGCTGGGACAAATGAATGGATGAACAAAGGGGAGCAACCGAAGAGATAGTAATTTAATCATTCACCAGAAACTGCTTTTGTTTACGGTTAGCTGAAATGAAAGTCATTAAAACAATTTCCTAAGGATTCGTAGTACGGTTTGTAACTTGTAATAGTGTTTTGAACATTTTACCACGGAAATGAAAGCTAGGATGTGTTCATACAGCCATGCGATAGCCAACTTTATTGTCTACTAAGCTCTCTCCCTCAGAACTTCATTAGGAAAACGATGACGGTTGATATAGTTTAGTATGAGGGTTTAATGGGTAAGTTGGAAATTGATTTCCCCGACAAGCTTGAAGGTGAAATACCCAACGAAATGGGCTTGATAATTAGATGATTAAATTATTTACTTACATGAACGCAATAAAGGTGTTTATGGTTGACTTTTAAGTGTCTTCCTGCTGCATACGAAGGTATGTATCTACAATCACTTTAGTTTTCTGCTAAAAACATCTCAAAATGCTGACGAAAACAAAGCTTTTATCCACTAAACTCTTAAAATGCATCTAAAAATAGAAATGCGGATTTATTAGTGATCATTTTACGGACAAAACCTCACCACGGTTGCTTCTTTAGTGTTCCAGTACTAAATTTCATAGTGGAAAATTGCTCACACTCAAGCCTAGTGCAGTAGTACGTAAATACAAACAAAACATCACTACAACTGTAGTACATTCCGGTAGTATGATATTGACTAAATCGGGTAATCACTTTGGTCATATCTGTGTAAGTATCCACCAGTTCCAAATCCACTTTGTTTACCCATTTAATACCTTTTCGTGCACAAGTTTACTCAGTATATCTGCTTACGTGCTGGAAAAAGCAAATACTTTTAACAGACTTTGTTGACTTGTTTGTAGAATACTCACCCAGGAATTCTTTTTGATGACGACAATTCTGAAGAATCGAGGCTACCAAAGGAAGACTCTATCAATGACATTACTGGAAGGTAATATATACGTACATAAGTATAGGTAGCAAAGTAAATATAAATAAATGCTCTTTACACTGTAACATTTTTACCTAGATCATGTTAACATGACCAAATGGTATGTATAATAAAGTACTTATTATCAATATTATACTACAGCAAAGACAGTACAGCATAGTTAGACATAGAGGAGATAAATGGCATGACGAAAAGATCTTTATAATTTCTACTGCATGATTCCATCAAAAATTTCTGAGGTTTATACTGTGCATTAAGTTATAAAAGTACCTTGCTAATTTTTGGATCTGGGCGTAAAGAAAGTTTGATAAGAAAACTTTGTAATGGCAAAGATGTACAGCAATGTCTATATAGTGGGGAAATAATTTAAAGTTTCTGATGCTTTTCCAAGTATTCTCATTTTTGCTGTTCTTCCTTGTTATCTTTTATCTAAAAATAGTTCTCTCAGTTCTGCAGAACGCAATTCTCTGTATTACTATGCAAAATTCTGTGCATATCCATTAACAGTTCTCAATAACTGCTATGAAACAGGCACAATAAAATTATAGTCGCCTGAAGACGTTTTCTTACAGACGAGTGAAATTGATTTCGCGAAGAACTTTGAATGTACTTAAGAGCTTGAGTAGGAAGAAGTAATAACGAGAACGACACGAATTTGTTGAGTTTCCATTTCTCACGATGATGTGCAGTAGATGTACTTGAGACGTAATTATTGTTTGTGGTATTCTCATTATTTGCTTTGGAATCTAATAAAGGACTAGGACGAGGTCGATGGAGATACCTCGATCAGCAACTGTTCCGATTGGATCTGCCCCTGCTGACATGGGTACTAGTGGAAGTCCTATTAAGAAAGTTCAGTTCGAAGCAGGTAAGACTAAATTAAATCATACTTCTATAAATAACCTTAGCAAATATCTTAAAGTAATTTATTGCGTCCTTTTCTCTCTTTTTTGTCACATTTCCAGCCATAGTATGATTATAAGGGTTACTTCGTCCTTTGAAATCATCTTAGTTTATGTATCTGCAACATTATAATATTTTTTTTAACGATTTTTACAGTTACATTTTATTGATTAATACAGGAAGTGAAGATGTAGAGGAGCAACCGGAGGATCATCTTACATTAAAATTAGAAAGGTACAGTATAGTAATTCGACAATGTGCACTGATCTTAGATTCTGTGACTTTGACATTTAATGCCATTATAAATTGAGTGGGAGGAAAAGGACAGTAAATTGTAAATGTTTCGTTTAGGATGACGCATTCTCATCCAATTTTACCAAATGTAAGTGAGACTCTTATATCGACTCCAACAAGAACCCGAGTTGACTCCAGAGACTACCTAGTGCAGACTAGTGCTAATGTTGCTCTCTTACCTGCTATTGCTGAAGAAAGACAAGGAAACTCTCATCATGGAATGCCTTATAATAAAAGTATAACCAGCCAGGGAGAAGTTAAATTTTCTCCTGGAGGAGACCAGACAGACAAAGAGGTAAAAAGCTAAAGATTAGAATCTATAATGCATTGCAATGTCACGTCGTGTAATATGAATGGGATTTTTATCCAATAAGCATAAGTAACATTGTCGAGAACATACAGGTGGGTTGATAATAGATAAGATGCTTAAAGTTGAGAGGATTATTATTAAGTAGGGGTAAGAGATACTAGTAGTTATAAGTAGAAGGATATTACTACTTTTTTTCATAAGCTTTGCTGCTGGAGCGATTCAAGACATTATTTTCATGATTTTCATTTTCACGTAGTAGATAGAGGAGTTACAGTCTCCGGAAATATACGTTTTTTGATCATTAGGTTTTCGGATTCGTGGAATTGGATGTGTTGACTGGAGATGGTGATTTGAGTTCAAGTGAATGGAAACAAATCGTCCGCTGGATAAAATACGAAGAAGACTTAGAAGAGGGAAGTGATCGATGGGGCCGACCTCACATCGCATCTTTATCCTTCCATTCTCTGATCAAACTCAGACAAATAATTGAAAGAGACGGTATGTAGTCTTTAGAAACTCGATAATAATGCTTTTACCTAGAAAAGCATCCTTTTGATAATTAGGCTACAAAAGCCAATAAGCCAGTCGCAAAAAGGGGCTTTTTATGAAAATATTTACTTGGCAGGGAGTTTTCTTTGAAACTAATGGATGTTATATTTTCTTATATCTGTATTCTTTGCCGAAAAGAGGGCTTTCAATTTAGTATAGAGAGATTGTTTGCTTTTAGGGATAATTATGCTGGACCTGGCTGAAAAGGATATGCCTGGGATAGTCTACAGAGTGGTGGAAGAATTATTGTGCAAATGTTTGATTCGACCAGACGAGAGTCCTCTTCTAATGAGAATTCTTTTACTGAGACACAGACATGTACAAGAACCAGATAGAAGTTGGTTTGGACTCAGGAAAACCAATACAGCAAGTGTTGTCAGTCTTCAGGTTGGTAATGAAACTAATGAGCTAGTATCTAATTGAATTTCTTTGTTTACATAATGCAATTGAATATCAGTACCTACTTACTACCAAGAAAAAAAAACAATAATGGATAAGATTCATGCTGATAAGTTATATAAATTGAAAAATGCTATTTGCTATTGACAGAGCCTCTATGATGACAAAGCAAGGGGGAAAAATATTTTGCCATTGTCTACGGATCCTTGCGTTTTAGTCAGACGAAATAGCGCTTTACAGAAAACGGTGGTACAGGAAATGACATTTTCATCTAGCTCTCTACATCGAACTGCTTCTGCAAACTACTTGAAACCTCCAGCAGATCAGATCAGCGTAAGTAACTATACAATAAAATAATATGGCCCTGAGTGTTGTGCATGTTGGTATGATGTGATTTGATTTTGGATTCATAGGTTGAGGTTGGTAAAGGTACCAACGAAATGTCTGTATCAGAAGAGGACTTAAAATGGGTACAGCAACGTAAGGAAACGAAACGTCTGCTGCCTCAAGGAGCAGAATCAACGATGGTTATGGTAGGAGAATTCGACACGATCCGGAAACCTATTTTCGTGTTCGTTCGCCTGTCCGAAGCCTCTTTTATGGTCAATGTCACCGAGGTATAACTTAGACCCAAACAAAAACTGTACACAAAGATGCTAGAAATAGCAAACTTTATAAACTAGTTTTCGCCGATTCTATTGATCTTCTTCCTTGTGCACTAAGTTTTTTGCTAAAGTTATTTTACACATCATACAATGCTATATCCAACAATGATTGTATGCATAAAATATGTCGTCTATGATAACAAGCTTTTCTACCCTAGTAAACTTCTATGAAAACATTAAAAGCATTCAAGCACACATGTTGGACACCTTTTTATCTGAAAGTTTTGTAAAGTTAAATGATATTGACAATGTCGATGTTCTTTTCAGATACCAGTTCCGGTTCGATTCCTTTCAATTCTACTTGTGCCCCCTACAATGGAAATCGATTTCATTGAAGTCGGTCGTTCCTTTGGAGCACTCATGTCAAATAAGGTATTGTAAATACAGTTTATTATGCATTTATATACAAATGCCCATGGGCTTATTGTCGCGAGTCTTGTCCATCGTGTATGACTTAGTAATGTACTCTGTACAATTTTGTATAGCATTTTTACGAATTAGCACTAATGGCTAGCTGTCGGAAGAATTTATTGTTGGGGATAAACGAATTCTTGGATGACAGCATTGTCCTTCCTCCTGGTGACTGGGATAATCATGATCTCCTTCCATTGCATTTACTACAAGCAAAGAGCAAGGCGATTAGACTGCGGCGGATGAAGAAGAATCATTCCTTAGTAATATCTTATGAATCTTTCTGTGATGCGATGAACGGATTAGTGATGAAACCCGTCGATGCAACGGGTACTTTATTCTAAAAGGAAAATATTATTATACTAACTGAAGGACTATTTTTGACGTATGTTTTAACTTGCTGAATTTTTTTCTTTGCCATTAGACGAGAATGAAAATCATTCAGATCCATTTAAAAAGACGGGTCGGCTATTTGGTGGTGTGATAAATGACCTTAAAAGAAGGCTTCCACATTATAAATCAGATATTTTGGACTGTTTCGATTTCCAATGTGTTTCCACGATTGTTTTCCTCTATTTTGCTTCCATAGGATTAATCATTACTTTTGCTGGGTTGTTGAGTAAGTTCATTTTTATCGTGATACATGCAGTTGTAGTAGTATAATCCTTTATCATTGCTCTTTTAACTAACAACTGATGATATTCTTTACAGGTGAGAAAACAAAGAATTTAATAGGGATGTCCGAAGTTTTGGTAGTGACCTCAGGTGCCGGGTTATTTTATTCATTGGTTGCTGGTCAACCACTGATTCCCATGGGTCCTACTGGCCCTTTGCTCGTTTTTGATGAGATCCTATTCAATGTAATGATTTCATGCTATATCTTTCAGGAAATCAATAATGTCTACTATATTGGTCTCACGAGTGTGACGAAGTGAAATGTCATGTTTTCGTCTTTTCTTTCAGTTCTGCAAGCGATTCGGGGTAGAATTCCTTCCAACCCGTGTTTGGATAAGCCTTTGGGTGTTTGTTATAAGTTTGGTTATTGCTGCTTTTGAAGGAAGTGTTCTCGTTAAGAGATTCACAAGATTTACGCAGGATATATTTGCTGTATTAACAGCACTTCTTTTCATTGTTGAGTCGATTTACAACCTTGGAGAAATATACAAGCATCATCCTTTGACTTCAGTGCATTTCGTGAGACAAGTGGTGATTCAGAATACGTAAGTTCTTCAATTACAATAGTATAGACGTTTTCTAGTAATAATTCTTTAGTATAGTACATGTATTTGATATCAGCCTAATAATTGATACACTTTTTTGGCATTTAGTTCTGATAGACTGTTTGTGACGGATCAAGTGGAACGTATACCCATGGAGGGAACTGAAGAATTGACTGCTCAACCAAATACAGCTCTATTAAGCACGATTCTAATGCTTGGAACGTTTTTCATTGCTTATTTTTTGAAGGAATTCCGCAATAGCATTTTTCTCGGAGAAAGGGTGAGTTTTTCTTGAATTTCAGTGAAAAATTAAGTACTAGAGAATATAAGAGCTCTCTAACTTGTGGTTAATTTGAATCACTCAGGCAAGGCGCACTCTTGGAGATTTTGGAGTACCGATAGCCATTCTTACAATGGTATTTTTGGACTATTGTGCAACGGATACTTACACTCAGAAAATCAAGGTTCCTCGAGGACTTGAGCCATCAAATCCTCGTGAAAGAGGCTGGCTTATTTCTCCTTTAGGAATTCATACTCCTTACAATTTTCTCCATGCTCTTGTTGCAATTGTCCCGGCATCTCTACTTTTTATATTGGTACTTGTAAATTGTATACATAATTTTAACAGGCCCCCAATAAGTATAATCAATTAATTATTTTATTATTCTGAAGATGTTTATGAGTCAACAAATCTGCGAATTGCTTGTAAATCGGAAAGAGAAAAGATTGACAAAAGGGTCTGGATTTCACTTGGACATCCTATTGGTTGGGATAATGAATGTCGGTGCAGGTTTCTTTGGAGGTCCTTGGTGTTGCTGTGCTACTCTTCGAGCTCTAGCTCATGTCACAGCTCTGACTGTGTACTCTAAAAATAATCCACCAGGAGAAAAGCCGTCAATTGTCAAAGTTCTTGGTAAAAACAATATAAGTGTAAAATAAATACTTTAAAAGGATTCTCATGTTGTTCTAGCATTAATATCCTCTGTACGTCTTTAGAACAACGTGTCACTAACTTTTCCGTTAGTTTACTCGTGGGATTCTCGGTTCTTTTATCCCCTCTATTGGCTCACACACCGATGGCAGTTCTATTCGGAGTATTTCTCTATATGGGAGTCTCTTCTTTGAGTAGCACGCAACTATTCGAAAGGATCAGTTTATTCTTTATTCCTGTGGCCAGTCATCCACAAACGGAATATGTTCGACGCGTGAAAACGTGGAAGATGCATTTATACACTGTGATACAGTTAGGATGTCTTGGCATGCTGTGGGGTGTAAAATCGTGGAAGCAAATCTCGTTGGCATTCCCTTTCATTTTGATTCTTTTAGTTCCAATTAGACTGCAATTGAAGTACATTTTCAATGAAAACGAGTTAGAAGCTGTAAGTTTATTGTTATCGACTTTTTAGTGCTTGCTCACACAACATAAACAGGTACTGAAACAACTTAATCTCTTTCTTCTTTTTCTGATACAGCTGGACGGTGATCCATCGAGCAAGTAACCAAGTAATGACGAATCAACATCTGTAGGCACGTAGTTCTGTACAACCCTTGTTTAACATCTTTAATCCTTTAATTACCTATATTATCAGTTGGACTTGCTCTTTTTCATCACTTTATGAAGAATCCATTCTTTTGGTGTAAGTGTTTACGCAATCTTCAATACACTTTTTATATAATGACTAGCATATCATACAAAATACCATTTTATCTGCTTGTGACATTTGTTGCATGTGAATGTGTAGTTTTTAAATATTGCTTATCTGCATTATTTTGGTTTTCTGTCGGGGCCTTCAATTTTAGTCGCACCAATTAGTACAACATTTCTTCTGTAGTAAATATCCTTATTTGGGTACATCAGTAAAATAGTCTCATTCATTTCTGTTTAGAAACTGATTTTTTAACTTTACTTATCTTCTTATCAAAGCTGACTTTGTCAGTGTAGTATGAATGCTGGTTTTAAATATCAAGATACCCAGCTCATTATTACCAAATTTATGCAGTGAGTAGACATGGACATAGCATGATAAGAAAATCAGAGAACTAAACATTTCTTTTTATATACAGAGACACATGGGAAATCCTTAAGCCATCCCCCACGATGTTTTATCGCAGTTGACGGGAACTCTCTTGACAAAACTTCACGTTAACAGCGATAGGACATAAATAATAAAGGCTCCTATGTACGTATCAAAGTATATTATCACTATATATCGACTATTTATCACAGCAATTACTAGGTTATACTGCCATGCCGCCATTGCTACCTCCAAAATGCAATATATTATTGAATCAGTGATAGTAGTCTACTGCTGTTCAACCATAACGAATGTATGGCAATGCTAAACAGTTTATTTTTACAAATTACCCACCCAAATTAAATGGTCTTGGAAAACATTCATTAGATAAAAGCATTCCGACAAAACCCATGATAAATTTCGGATGGGGACTTTTTATGAGTTTTAATTATGTTCTTGTTGTGCTGTGCTTCTGCCTAATTGTCATTCTTCAGTTTAAGTGTTGTCGTTTTCCTAATAACATAAGCTGCAATCCAATGCTCCTGTATCAATGCACATCCTACAAAAAAAAACAAAATACTACAACTGTCACCGTCATCTCTTTTTCGGTTAAGCCTCTAAAAGTGGTTCAGTTCTTACAAATAGGCTATAAATAAATGCGGGTTGCATTTGAGGACATAATTTAGTGTAGTAGTCAACGCGGTTCACATCATTCAAACAAAGTGAGTGCCTGATTTAAGAAAAATGAAAGTGGAGTTAACTCGTCAAGTAAAAAAGTCATGAGATTTGTTCCCATTCTGTCGTTTTTTGTGTGTTTGTGCTTCTGCTACCTAACTCACTCACTCAACCCGGCACTTTCTCATTGTATGCATCATGGAAGATATTAGCCTTCTAGTTGTGTGTCTCTGTTTTCTTCTGTCTGTACTCTGTATCTTCTAAATGTTGGTTTCTTAGTTCAAAAATCTCATCACCACGTCATCATGATGCAGTTTCTGTACAAAATACATGTAATTTATTTATAAACGCATAAAACACCTCTGTACTTGGTTGTGGTCGTGACTCGTTTATACATTTATGAAATACAGCACCTTCGGTATTACGATTTCCTTCCTACACTTTCGCAACTTGCTCTTGTGTGTTTCACTTTGGCAGATTACTATTATTAGTACAGCAGCAGCTTCAACTTCAGTATCAATCAAATTCACAACGACCTACATACGATATAGACCCTTTTATGTGTCAGATTCGCCTTCATTTCACTTTGATTGCTAAATTATTGTGCGCACATCTCCACGAAATACATAACAATCGCATATATTAAATGCTGGATTCGAATTCTACCTATACACATTTGTTTCTAATCTGGCCATTAAGTTACATATTTGTTGAACATGTGCTTCTGCTCACTGGAAATCTAATTATAGCTTCCAACTGTGTATAATGGACTTCCTTCTGCTCCCATAAACTTTAATGCAGTCACTCTGCAAGTCTCTATACTTCATTCGTGATGTGCTTGTAAAGTTTCTGTGGTGTGTCTGTCTGAACTTATTCATCTCCTTAGAGTACCAAACAACTCTGTGTCAAAATCTATTGACGTAAAATATATCAAAGAGGTTTATTTTACTCTTCATTCAAAGACCTTTCATCAATAGATCCTGTTATCCATTTTATCTCTTCCAGGTAAATATATTCTAGTAAATTGATTAGTATTTTCAGTAAAAGGTAATTTTACTTAAGTACCAAATACTAAAATTTATCTTTTAAGTGCATAGGATTAGACTGACGATTAAAGGGACGGCAACAGATAAATTGTATTTTCTGTATCAAAAAAGCTTTTCTATCAATTATTACATTTAGCATGAGAAGCTTTATAAGCAATGGTGGGGGCTTTGGAAGAGATTACGTAATTTTCTATTCCATAAAGAGATGTTTTTCTGATGTTTTAGTGCGTAGATTACGGATGGTGTTGTTTTTATTGACGTATTTTCTAATTTAATATTAGTATACATTATACATATATAATCCTCTGTGTCTAAATCTGAAAACTAGATAGTCTAAATCTTCTCATGGTGAACCTTTAGCAATTAATCTTGAAAATGAATGTAGGCACACCTACAAAGAGAAGAGGGGAGAATTAGATCTTCCAGTTCCATAGATTTGATATGCATTTCAGTCAATTTGATGTCTCCTGTAGTTCTGAGCTGTTGGTGACCCGACCCTGCATTTCATTTGAGGTTATCTCACTCTCTTTTATCTTGTCATGTCAGGAATATTTTAGTGTCTTTTGGTTCTCGTGCAGAGCTGTTTTAATAAGCAGGCGGAGAGGGAGAGACCGCTTCATTTATTCATGTAGGTAAAATGAGTGATTCAGATGACTGAACTGTAAACACTGTATACAAAGACTAGGGACATCTATAACTTATTATACCTATACTAAATACTATAGAAAATGTACTTTTCTCCACATGCTTTTCAACTTTGTTAACCCTTTGCTAACAATATTTCCGTCTCTTGGATAATTGTTTTGTTGCCCACTTTGTAAGATATGTCTAGATAAGATATTATTTAGTGCACAGTCAGTGCTGAGCCATGTCTTGAGTTTATTGTGATATGACTCATGCATTAGACCACAAGCAAACTTAGCTAAATGTAATAATGATTTTACTATGTCAATGTTCTCACTGTCTTTATTCTGTATTTTTCTACAGAGCCAGAAAGCCAGACGAGAGTCGGACTCCAGGATTATAGTTAGGTAGTACCTAGAGAAAAATTCGTCTGTATCATTGATCGATGGCCATAATATAGTTTGTCGGAAATCGAGGAACGACCGTATTGCATGGTAATAAAAGAAGAGTCAGTTTGTTATAGTCAGCAAAGAAAAGAACCCTTGACCATCTCTACCACTTACATGTACGAACTTACGAACCAATGCCCTAACCCAAATACAAAGCTATACGAAAAATATTCGGTTACAAACACAATTACATTAGCAGTTTTGTTCATTGCACTTGCCCCATTTCAGTTCAGTTTGATTTGAGTCCTTGTACGGTTGCTTGCGTATAGCTATCCCGTGAAGAATACTACCAAAAACCTTTACTAATCATACTGTTATTCACACACTGTTATTTTGTCCTTTTCCTTTGACTTAGTGTTGTTTTTCTCATGATCACGTTTTTGAGATACACCACAAAGTAGTTCACAGCATACAACGACATACACATTTTGGGATTGAAATGGAAAACCATTTTCATGGCTAGTTCTTAAGTGCTTACACATCTTTCTTAGACTTTACACTCAGTTCATCTTCCATGCAGAAAACTACAATGACCACAAACTCACCGTTCCTTATATTAACTTAGTATTAAATACACTTGAGGTGTTTTGAGCTGTCTCCTACGAAGGTAACTTAATACTGTTAATTGAATTATACAGCACATAAAGGCCACAAAGGAGGAAACTATCAGACGACAAGTTAAGTAACTAGCAACAAATATGGAAAATAAACAGCCAAGATCAGACACATTTTCAGAGATCGACCCACTGGAATTTCTTTCTGTAAGTAAAATTTTAAATCTACATAATAATAGAATACCATTGTTAATGTATGAGTTGCCTTGAGCTTCATATGAATTGATTTAAGTTAGTACTGGCAATGGTAACGTGGTAATAAAATTGTTTTAAAATTCTGTCACTTCAAGTACATTTGTAACTTTTGCTGTAGATAGAGATTACTCCACTATGTTATGAGATTGTAAAATTAATATTCCTCCAATATAAGCAATCTAACTAATAGCGAGTCATGAATGTCCTAATTTGTTGGCTAATTTATTCGTATCTTTTGTTTTTTTCCAATTGCAAAAACCCACCAGGGATTACAACTTTGGTTCATATGAGATTGAGGGGTATCGATAAAAGATACCCATGTGTTTGACACAGATAGCAAGTAGCATTAGTCAATATTCTGCGTAAAAATGGAATGTTTTTGATTACAGATGGAATAGTACTTTGGAGTGTTTGGAGAATTTAATCAATGGGTTATTTCCATAAAGCATAATAATAATCTTCATTCATTATCCCATTTTTGCCATAATGCACATTATTTGGAGGATACTAAGTGTGAATGATTAACTTATTTATTAGTTAATATTCTAAGTATTAAGAAGTTGGCTGGTTGATAATAATAAAAGTTATAATAGTCACTAGACCATGAATGTTTCTCCAGTCGTTGATCCAGATTTTGCTGGATCGCTGTTGTTTTTACTTTAAGTGATGCTACACTGAATTCATTAAAAATTGAAACGTACAAAGATTAAATATTCATATCTTATGTGCACATGGCCAAAAGTAATGGATCTGAATTATTTTCGTACTAACAATTGGATTGACATCACCATTAAAAGATGCTGCGATGTGTTTACTGGCAGTTATTATTACATTTGATTTTATCATAGAATAATATAATTCTGTTATTTCTGTCATTCTTGTGTTATATATCTGTAATAGGTGTCAATACAAGTTTTACGAAAGCTAAAAATAACCATCCTTCTTTAGGTCATTGACGATTATCCAGTTGTAACCAGACAGAATGAAATCAGCGTTATGTATAGAGATTTTTTTGTCTTTTTTCCGCTCACCATATAAATGAGTATAAGCTACAGTTGCGTCTCCACATGAATCAAAATAAATGAGGATTGCATTGTTAAAGTTGACGTGTGTACACAAGTAGGTATCTAATCTACTACTTGCCGATGTAGTGCATTATCTATATCCACTCGTTATTCATTGACATTTTTCCGATCGATACTCCATTTGCAAAAACTGTGGATTCATTAGGTTCCTCCACTCATTGTAGCTGTACTTAAGTTTAAGTACGTATAGGTATTTGTATGGAGATATTTATATAGGCGAGTTTGTAACAGGTGAACTAGCAAACGTATTTGTATCGCATGTCATGTTAGTCTCAATTTCTCACTGTCGTTCCAACTAGTTTGATCTGGTTACTAATGCCTAAAAATAGTAAAAATAACCGTTTATCTTATTGTTTTAACAGTAAACATGCAAAACGAAAGTCTAAAAAAGAATTGCGTCTGCATTTTATTAAAGTGTCTTGGAACTTGTGTTTTATTTTTGGATAGAAACGCAGCTTGGAATATTCGGGCACGCTTAATTTGAACATCTGAAAGATCGCCTGTATACCTAACCACAAGCTGTCTGCGTGATAGTGATATTTGATAGCATTGTTTGCCGAAAGCGATTGTATGTAATGGGTTGGCGGAACTGGTTTTTAAATTTAATAAATAATCAAGTTACGTCATTAGACTGGAATGAAGACGATGTCAAGCTGCAAACAGCACAATAGTTTGTCTAGCTCATTCTTCTCACTTTTCCTCTTCCCCATCGTAAATCTCAGTTTAGTTTGCTAAATCATTTGTAACATCTTGTAAAACGAAATATACCAAAGCTATAGGAAAATGATAATTTACTACCTCACATCTTGCAATTAAGTACAAAGATTTAAATGCTATAAACTCATCATCATTATAATAAATAGTACTAATTTATATAGAGGATAGTTTAATACGTTCTTATTACTAAGTTAGTACTGGGTCTTTGCAGTAGGGTTTTCTTATACATTGCCACGTCCTCCTGTAGAATACTGTGAATATCTAATGTAGTGTAGCGTAATAAAGAATAATATTACCTCCTCAATAACAATAACAACTAATAATTACTATTTCTCCTCTTTGATATTCCTTGTAGTTTGGTAAAAGAGATGAAAAGATAATAAAAGTGCCGTAGCTTTCTTTACACGGCAGCATTTTCAGGGTCATCAATGTTGAGTTAAATACTTACTCTATGTGATGATTTAGAACTTTTTATTTACCTCTCCCATGAAATTGGCATGTTGGAGATATATCCTAATATTATGCCTACACTAACGATTTCAAATATTACTTACCTTTCCCTATACTCATTTAATACCAAGGGACGTATTCCCTGACATGTACAATAGTAATGTATGATGAATGGATATGGATAGATTGGATTCTGTTATTGCATTGTGTATGTAGTTTATGTATATTAGTAGTTTAGGTAAGTCTAATTTATATACTAGCTAACTATTTTGCTATTTAAAAGGGAGCCGAGCATAACAATCTGTTTATTTACCCTTTGTCAGTGACTCCTCTACAATATATTTTGCTCTATTTCGTTGTGCAACGTGTTTAGACTGTAACTTAGACTTACAGTTAGGTACTAGTATTGTTTATGCAATTGTCTTTTATAGCCTGTCACACTGTCAATGTCGACATCAAAATACCATAGTAGTTGTCCTATTATCTTCTCAACCTCCAGTTCTACAATCTCTACTAATATCCACGTCTCATTAATTTCGTATTAAATGAAACCACATAACATCAAAAGCCTGAGGAAATTGTTATTTAAAGGAACAAAAGGAACAGGTAGTGCGGTAAATCTGTAGGTAGTATTACAAAATGACATAAAAGCATGTAGGCCCGAATTGTCGAAAATATGTCGAGATTTACTAGCCGTGTCTGAGCAATATGCTATTTTAAGATGAAGCTGTAATAATGTTCAGACCTTGTTTATCGATAGTATGTAACTGTCCTGGTTCAAACCATACTTCTGGATATGTGTTATTCTATCATAGTATTATGCATGCATGTTATCTAAAAACAAAAGTATTGTTCCATTAAATCATTTATTGGATTTGTTATAGAATACTCACCAAGGAGTTCTTCTTGAAGGTGATATCGCCACAGAATCTGCCATTCCTACTATTGAAGACCACATTGAAGATATTACAGGAAGGTAATACTAAATACATAATTTATCAACCTAGGTATTCCTTTTTTATGTTATTGTTAGATAATTATATATTGTATCTTTTATCGTGTGATATAAGATTACCTTCGCCTTCGGCCACTTGCATTTTCATCGATACTTTCCCAAAAGAATAAATTGCAGGTATTGATTTGGTGTTACACATTGAGTGTAGAATTTAAAAAATTAGAACAATGAGTATTGTCTGTTTCCGTATTTATTTGTTCCACGAGATTCATTAGGTAAATAGTAAAGGCAAACGTTTCTGGTAGTTTATATTATATGATGATAAGTCAAGGGAGCATTTTCTATATCATTTTACTATTGTATGTGTGACGATGCATTAAAAACAAATTCTTATGCTGTTTGTTCTTTCTTAAACTAAATAAATACCACTAGTGAATAGGCTGGTGTGTATAAACTCAGTATACAAATGATAACGATTCTATGAGTTGTGACGAAGCTTATCGTCCCTGCTACTACTATGTTAAACAGCAATGTTTTTGATTAATTCTCCTGTGTATTGTTAGATATAGATGTAATAATTGTTTTTAATAAATATAATATATCACTAACACTCAAACGTTAATATAGTACATGCACACTGTTTGTACTTTACACTAAACAACACCAGGCAGGGCAGACCGTCCCACTTGAACTTAAACACATGAAAATAATATTTAACAGGAACTTGCTTGTGAGTGATGATGCATATTCATGACGAGTTATTTTGCTATTGTACTCTTGGACTCTGAAAAGTTATTTGTGGCTCTAGCAAATGAATTTTTAATTTAATATGTTTTGTGCAGAACTAGGGCGAGACCAATTGAAACACTCACTTTGTCTACGGTAGTTGGATCTGCTCCTGCGGATATCGCTGGCAGTCCTATTAAAAAAGTGCAATTCGAGATCGGTAAGACCATTTATAAAGTCCTTAATTGATTTACTAGAGAATCGCTATTTTGACTGTTATAAATAAACTGGGTTTCATTAAACGGGTGTCCATTTTAGTTTAGACAATAGATTAAACATGCTACCTCTTTTCAAGCGGATTGTGCTGCTGTTTTCTTTAGAGAATGTAGTGTGATAAAAACAGGCAATTAATCTTTCCGACTGCATATTTATCTTCTCACGAGTTTTGTTTACCATCCTGCTATGTCTCATTTTTTGTGTTTGATAAATCGACCATTCCTTATTCTACATGTAACTTGCTATCTTTATTTGTATGTTGTAAAGCCAATGAGACAATATTAAAAGCATTCTCTGGTCAGGTTTACTTGTAATTTTTTGGTGGTATTAGTCACAAAAATAGGTAACATTACGTCACAGGTTTGGATAAGCAATTCGATCTTGATTTAACGATATCTAGGGTCTAGGCTATAGTAAGATAAATATTTATAGAACAGACAGAGTAGGATAGACAGAAAATCTCAGCTTTGGTTTCCATAATCAATGACAGTGAAGGAAACCAGGACTAGGACTATTTTATAAACAATTATCACCAAAAGTCTGATATATTGATACATAACATGAGATAGGTATATGCTAATCGTATATCTGAGTTATGAATGTATTGTCGTAAATATTATTATTTGTTTAATCTTGTTATGCCAGATTCACTGGTATTGACATAGAATGATAAGAAAAGAATGAATGTAATATGTGCTCAGGTTTTCGATTGCGTCGAGTATTCAGTTCCGACACTTCAAATCAATCACTTGAACACTATCTTACTCTCTCCTATGTTTTAATTTAAATTCCATAAAAAATTTGTGTTTGAAATCGGGTTATTTGAAACCCTAAGTGAAAATGGCATGGAGTAGTGGGCAGGGAATGAAACGCAATAATACGTTCACAAATAGTGGTTCTCAAAGATTCCCAAGCAAAATTCCAAATAAATTTCGTAGAGCTTCTGAAGGAACAAGAAATGTTAATTTTGTAGGTGGTGCAGATGCAGAGCCTGACAATCTCAGCTTAAAATTGGACAGGTAAGAGTCAATTAATGCATATCTTATCTTTAATAACTGCGTAGTCTGTGATTTAATTTTCTGCCATTTTTCGTAAAAACAGTTATTAAGTGTAGATATCAAATTGTAAATATTGTGTAGTTGTGCAGATTAATAGAACCCATTCTAAGCATGTACGTTGTAATTTAGAATGACACTTTCTCAACCTCCGATGCCAGCTGGAGGCGACAGTTCGGCATCGACTCCCACAAGAACCCGTGCAGATGCTAGAGATTATCTTGTCCAGCCTAGTTCAAATATAGCCTTACTTCCAGCAATTGCAGAAGAAAGACAAGGAAATTCTAATCATGTCATTCCATTTGCGAGAAGTATCAGTCAAGTTGATCCTAGAGTTGGTGGAACAGAAAATGCAGACAAAGAGGTACCTAATGCTAAAGATCTTGAATGCATTAAAATTTAAAACTTATGAGAAATACTAAAAAATGGGTCATTGGAATGATACGCAAGTAGAAAATCTAAATAAATTATTTGAATAAATGATCAGGTTTTTGGATTCGTGGAATTGGATGTGCTGACTGGAGATGGGGATGTGAGTACTCGAGAATGGAAACAAATAGTTCGTTGGATAAAATACGAAGAGGATTTAGAAGAAGGAAGTGATCGATGGGGCCGACCTCACATTGCATCATTATCCTTCCATTCCCTAATCAAACTTAGGCAAATAATAGAAAGAGATGGTAGGTAGACTTTTTATGGCTTGCAAGAGTGTTTTTCCTCCTTTCATTAACTAACCTGCAGAAACATGTAGTTTAGTTAACATATAATTTCTCTTATGGAAAAGTACTCTGCTTCTCATCTGCGTTGGTTAATTCTGCTATTTCGAATATTGATTTTTTCTTGTTTGCTCTGAAGAGTGGAGGATCAGGTTTGTGTATTCGATAAATGTTTGCTGTTGCTTTCAGGTATAATTATGTTGGACCTTGAGGAAAAAGACATGCCTGGAGTAGCTTACAGAGTTGTTGAAGAATTGTCCAATAAAGCATTGATTAAATCCGATGAGAGTCCTCTTCTTATGAGAGCTCTTCTCCTCAAACACAGACATGTACAAGAAGCCGATAGAAGTTGGTTTGGACTCAAGAGAAGCAACACGGCGAGTGTTGTCAGTCTTCAAGTAAGTCTTCCCTATGAGAAATTCATTCATGATACGCTGATATATAAAACTATAGAGTTTTACAGGCTCCCTACGCATATATTTCGTATTTGGTTATCTCTAGGGATGAATTCTTACGGTAACTTGGGTTTCTCTCTATTACTTATCTTGTCAGCCAGACGAGACTCTCAGTCTCCTCAAATTAAACGAGACATGGTCATTAGCATTTTCTGTAGCGCTCTTTATCTTTATGTTGATGCATGTAATTCACTTAGCAGTACAGCCTTTTGAGGTTAAATGTTAACTATGGAATAAATTATTGAATTTTCTCCTTAGAGTCTCTTTGATGATAAATCGAGATCGAAAAATATGCTGCCAACATCAACGGACCCTTGCATATTGGTTCGGAGAAATAGTGCGATGCAAAAGAGTATTTATGAGATGTCAGCCTCATCTAGATCATTACAGCGCACTGCCTCAGGAAATTACTTGAAGCCTCCTGCAGAAACCATAAATGTAAATACTAACCTAACAACTGCCAACATTATTTTACTATCTACCATACGTCTCCGATTTCGGATTATCCGAGTGAACGATAAAATTTCTATATATAGGTTGACGTTAGCAAACCTATTAATGACCCATCTGTGTCTGAAGAGGACCTAAAATGGATTCAGAGAAAGGAAACATTCAGAACGTCAAAAGAAGCCACTATGGTCATGGTTGGTGATTTCGATGCTATACGAAAACCTATTTTCGTATTCGTCCGACTCTCGGAAGCTTCGTTCATGTTCAATGTCACTGAGGTAAGGATGCACCGAGCTTTCAATGTTGAATGCCATATGGCGACGATAAATTCTTGATTTTATCTTCTCTTGTCAAATCTTAAATGGGATAAATAATGGTTTTCTTCCAGATTCCTGTTCCCGCACGCTTTTTCTCAATCCTTCTTGTGCCTCCAACTATGGACATTGACTTTATTGAGATTGGAAGATCCTTTGGTGCGCTCATGTCAAATAAGGTACCTACATCTCTGTTTGGTTTGGTTTATGGCCCTCATACGTATATCCTAGACTAAAGAGATGTTAATAGAAATATTTATTTGTACTTTTATAGCATTTCTATGAAATTGCATTAATGGCTAACAGTCGAAAAAATCTCTTAACCGGAATAAACGAATTTCTGGATGACAGTATTGTCCTACCTCCAGGCGACTGGGATAATCATGATCTTCTACCGTTGCATCTACTGCAATCAAAAAGTAAAGCTATTCGACTACGTCGCATGAAGAAGCAGCAATCCTTTGTGAGATCAAATGATTCATTTTATGATGGAATGAATGGTCTAGTGATGAAACCTGTTGATGAAATGGGTGAGAGTACCCACACTACTTTTGTTATTATTTATTCAGACATGGACATTGAATAACGTAAATAATTAAATAATTACTCGTAGATAACTCAGCTAAATATTCAGATCCATTCCAAAGGACAGGAAGACTCTTCGGCGGATTGATAAATGACCTCAAACGAAGACTCCCTTACTACAAATCTGACATTACAGATAGCTTGAATTTCCAGTGTTTCTCCACAATTATATTCATGTACTTTGCTTCCATAGGCTTGATTATCACATTTGCTGGACTGATGGGTACTACTTCACATTACCCCTATTACATAGATTGATGTAAGATTGGCCGTATACTTACATTTCATTTCAACTGTTTTGTCAGGTGAAAAAACCAAAAACTTGATAGGAATGTCCGAAACATTAGTAGCCACGTCGGCAGCCGGCATATTCTATTCCTTGATTGGTGGGCAGCCACTTATTCCGATAGGCCCTACCGGACCGCTTCTTGTGTTTGATGAAATTCTATTCAATGTAAGTACTATAAATGTAATAAAGATGAAGAAATACACCATGGTTTAATCAATCTTTTGTTTTCAGTTTTGCAGACGATATGACATAGAGTTTCTCCCGGCTCGAGCTTGGATAAGTATTTGGTTGTTGATAATTACGCTTATTGTGGTTGCCTTTGAAGGAAGCATTCTTGTGAAATGGTTCACCAGATTCACACAGGATATATTTGCAGTTCTAACCGCATTGCTTTTGATATTCGAATCTGTTGACAATCTTGTTGAAGTTTATGACAACCATCCATTGACTTCTATCCAGATAGTTCGGCAAATAGTTGTTCAAAATACAAATGCTTCATACATGTAAGATTCTATAATATGTATGGATTGTACGCATTTAGAATGAAGAAATCTAAGTTTATGTATTGTTAATGTAGAAGCAATTCAGATGCATTGCTGCCTGACCAACTCGATCCAATAGATGAGACTGAAGAACTAACTGCGCAACCAAATACTGCACTATTAAGTACTATTTTGATGCTTGGGACATTTTTCATTGGCTACTTCTTAAAAGAATTCCGTAACAGCATTTTCCTTGGCGAAAAGGTATACTTTTGATCTTATAAACCTAACCTTGTTGAAGTTGGCATTTCGAATTGTAAATCTTTTGTATTACAGGCCAGACGTGCTCTTGGAGATTTTGGTGTTCCTATTGCCATTCTCACTATGGTGTTACTAGACTACTTTGCCACAGATACCTATACACAGAAAATTAAAGTTCCTCGAGGATTAGAACCGTCTAATCCAGAAGAAAGAGACTGGTTTATTTCTCCTATGGGAATCCATACTCCATTCAATATGCTTTATGCTCTAGGAGCTGTTCTGCCTGCAGTTCTAATTTTCATTCTGGTACACGATCTTCAAGAAGTTAATAATCATGGGCAATAATTGTAATTTTAATTGCTTTTTATGTTCATGTTTGACAGATGTTCATGAGTCAACAAATCTGCGAACTGTTGGTGAATCGTAAAGAAAGAAAATTAGCAAAAGGCTCTGGCTTTCATTTGGACATTCTCCTAGTTGCCATTATTAATATTGGCTGTGGATTCTTTGGAGCCCCTTGGCTTTGCTGTGCTACTCTTAGGGCCTTAGCACATGTGACAGCACTTACAGTATATTCGAAAAATAATCCTCCTGGTGAGAAGCCGTCAATTGTCGAAGTTAAAGGTAAGACTCTTGCTTTCATGTACTTCCATCACGAACAAATAGGATTATCTATTGTTTCTAACTTAATCATCTTGTGTCCTTTCAGAGCAACGGGTTACCAATTTTGCTGTGAGTTTATTGGTCGGGTTCTCTGTACTCTTGTCACCACTTCTGGCTTTCACACCCATGGCAGTTTTATTTGGAGTTTTCATGTACATGGGAGTTTCATCTTTAAGCAGTACTCAGCTTTTTGAAAGATTCAGCCTATTATTCATCCCTGTTGGCAGTCATCCTCAGACAGAATATGTACGAAGGGTCCGAACGTGGAAAATGCATTTATACACAATGATCCAGTTGGGATGCCTGGGTATACTTTGGGCTGTGAAATCGTGGAAACAAATTTCGTTGGCTTTCCCCTTCTTTTTAATCCTTCTTGTACCAGTTAGACTACAGTTGCGACATGTATATAATGAAAACGAATTAGAAGCAGTAAGTGCTATTTTCATAATTATGTTTGTATTGTTTACAAATTTTTCGTGATTTTAATGAACATTTTTTGTACCCACAGTTAGATGGAGACCCAAGTAAATAAACAGATCATCAAAAACAGAAAATGGATTTTTATGTTTCAGAAATGACGTGCACAGACTATCGTTTCTGATTTTGTATTTATTATCTCAATGTAGTTAGCTGTTTTGTAATGGAAAACTTTAATTGTAACAGTTACGTAATAACGTATTACTAAAATTAATACAGTTTGATTACTTTTAGAATTACAACTGACACAGGCAACGGAATTGTTTTGGCTTAGAGAGAGTGTTTAGTATTATTAGCGTTTGAAATAACAACATGCTACATATATTTGCTATTTTGTATACATTTAGAATTGCTAAATGTGGGAGAAGACAATACTAATTGTAGGTTACAAGAGTTATTAGTATTTATTGTACAATTTGACATGCAGAAGTCATATCTGATGTTTTATAACTGCATTTATTTTGGTATTCTTTTGAAATTAAGGCTGATTTTGGGAAAAAATGCTAGTTAATAGTTATAATGGACATTAGTGCTAATGGTCGATACATATACTTGTTTCTAGCTAAATTTTAATTTAAAGCAATCGCGCACTAATATTGTAAAAGCACCTATAGTACGTATAATCGATATCATTATCACATCCGCATTAATAATACAACAATGCCCGGGGTTAACATTAGAATAGTGTAAAACAAAGTAAATGAATTGGAAAGGGTATTTTAGAATTTGTTCGATGATCAATTATTTGTATAGAGATATGTACGTGCCATAATATGCTTTTTTAAAAACAATATCTGAAATATGTAGGCTTATTGTCCTCGAGGATATGTATAATTTATCAAAAGCTGATTACATAGACAACATTGTTAAAAAGAAAAAGTATATTTAATCGATTGACATGATCAATGAAATGCTAAAATATGTATTTATTGTTCTTAAACATATTTAACAACTTTACTGTGTAATAATTATAAACAGTTTCACCATAACTGGTGCAAATTGTCATGAGCCATATTGAAAATGGAAAAAAATAAACTCTTGTATATGTACATTATTACCAGAAATTACAACTGACCTGTTTAAAATAAAAAAAATGTATTCTCACTGGTTAAAATTACTAAAAGTGAAGTTTTAAAGCGTAACACTAACCAAGACGGTAAATGGTAAGTAAATATAAATATGAGACAAACTGCAGGAACTTTCCTACATAACCACAGGACCTGATACCATGTGTCAAATCATTAAAATAAAAAATTGTGTCGAATCTAACTATAGTAAGTTCTAAAGTTTACTAGGTTATGGTTTAGTGTAATCACTTTGAGTACCTAAGTAAGAAATTCTGTGAAATATACGTACCTACTACATATAATTGCATTGCTAGTTATAATAAACATAGTGGCACTTCTATAATTGGTACTAAGTACCTATGAATACATAATAGCATGTAATTAATATGCTTAGGCAAGTTACGTATGTAAAGTAGCGGACAACTATATGTAATACAAATGTAAAAGAGAAAAGAAAATGTATTTGTGTAAATATTGTGTCGTGCAGTTGGTGTTAAGTAATCATGTTGAAAGACATAATATATAGCCAGAGACAAGGAGTTAGCTAGAGCGTGTTATACGATGAGCAATCCTATTATCTACTAATGTGAACGCAAGGAACGCTAATACTTGGAAAATGTAAATAAATAGTCGTGCTAAAACTTTAACAAGGCCCAGCTCAATTCCACATGTTATTTTGAAGACTACTGAATGAAAACTTTTTTCGTTACTCTTGAACATAAGTTGATCTAGTAATCAACAATAGATGATGAGAGATCGCTTTTGTATCATTGTAAGCCACTATACATGATTTTGTATCTATAACGTTCTATTCATACTTAATTTGTAGTAGTCATCACAATTTAAATAAAGCTTAACTAAGACGGAACAGGGACGTTTGGTTTTCCCTTCATCATTCGGAAGATTTAAAAAAATATTTGCCTTAGGCACATAAACTTTATCTTTGTATACACTGGATAATCTTACATAAACATTCTTGTATGGCTCATTATTCTGCAATGCAATGACATTATCTGAATAGAGTATTTACCTATGTGACAAATCCATGTAAACCAAATATTGTTGCCGCAAATGACGCAAACAATATTTGCTTATCAAACACAACATTGTAGTTTTTATATTCAGCATAGGTAGCAATTAGATTTTACATTTTAAACGTATATCAATCCATGTATTCCCTTGTATATCATGACTTTATGCTAATGTAGTAGATTTTAATTCTTTTCTTATGAAGTCATATTTATGAATCTATAGACAGATTGATTGTATATTTATACAGGAAAGTTTGACGTAGGATGGTAAATTGCTCTTCCAACCGACCTACACAATGTAGCTCTCCATCAATTACATGCAAATGATACAGATGTACATTTTGATTAACTGGGAAATAGAAAAGTGGGGCACATTCTCAGTGGAAA
This sequence comes from Tomocerus qinae, assembly GCA_020055645.1. NCBI lineage: Eukaryota > Metazoa > Arthropoda > Collembola > Entomobryomorpha > Tomoceridae > Tomocerus > Tomocerus qinae. Next base: position 13,010,435 of record CM034547.1, on the reverse strand, counting down.
ATTGGGCATGCATTTGTACAATTGGCGTCTTCAAGGTTTTCATGTATTTACAGTTCTCACGATTCTTCTACTATTAAGTAAATAGATCGTGCCAGAGTCAACATGTTACTTTAGTAGTTCCCTTACTTACCTCTGCCATTATTTACTACGCTTGATAATCGGGTGGGAGCTATAAAAATTCGCCATTAAAGCAGCAATTTTTTGCACCATTTAAATCCAGTGGCTCCAGATATCACTTTATGGTGATTGTCTACAGGAATTTAATGTTAATTAGATACTCCACTGAAGTGCCATTATAAACAGTGCATGAAAAATTTTATGGATAAGACCTGACTAATAAAAGCTATGATTAGAAATAGAATCAATAAACAGTAGAAGTTACGTACTAGGTATCTCCTCGTCCATTTACATGTGCCAAGGTACTTGTTGTGTAGGTTCTCAATGTTTAATATGATATAATAATACAGAACAAACTACCCCACTAGTTTTTTTGCACGCAAACAAGTTTGCATACACTAATATGATCTTAAGAAATTCGGGCTTCCTTCATCCCCTTGTCAATTCATAATCTAAACATATTGTTTACACATTGCTACGAGAAAGAAAAAATTTTCTGAAGATAGGCATAGGAGATTAAGAATGACTTTGAGTAATTATAAGTGACAATGTTTATAGTTATGTCTGAATGCATAAGCAAATTTCAAGTTCATATTTTGAAGATACGTTGTTTATCTCGAATACTAATGATAATTTGCATATACATCTACTGTACATTACAAGAGTGCAGTAAAACTTTTATTGATAAACGAATCATGCACAGATCAGGTTATTGCCGTATGTAAACATCTAAAAATGTTCCGCGGATGGATTTGACAGATACATACTGACATGAGTATCATATGTATTGTGTTACCGATTTAAAGTTGGAGACAGCATTACTCACCCAAGTTGTAAGCGAATCTATTAAATGTAGAAGCATTTTACTATTAGCCATACATTATTGTGGACAGTACGGAGACTAATAAGTGGGTGGATAATAATATAAAGTATGCACACTAGCAATTTATTGCTAATTTAATATGCATGAAGTTATGTACCTGAATTTGACATAGCTACTACATAAGTATAAAAATATGTGAACATGGATAATTATTTGGATTTTGTTTTTACCTTCATTCACAGACGATCGTAAACTTCTGATCGTAAATATTTTAAGAATAAGACACATGATTACCCACAACGTATCTTATGGAGTGTATAAATGAAATGCAGTAGAATATTATATAATAGAAATAATGCTAGACAACTTAGAATGTTGGGGACAAGCCTGAAAAGGAAGTCTTACATAACAATCTAACAGATTACTACTAATATTAATGAAGGGGAATGTGTAAACATGACCATGCATTTTCTCGTTTGGATTTGCTATTCAAAATGCTGAGCTGTGAAAAAGTTCATTCTGAAGAAAGGAATTGCCTAAATGCAACTATTTATTGCTGAGAGTGACTTCATTTTTCCTATTTACTTCCAACAGTTCCGAGCTCAATGTAGTTCCACTTGCCTGTAGCAGACAGTTAGTAAGTATATACACAATAGCCAAAGCTGTATGGGATGACATCACATCTGTATACTAAATACACACATTACATGCATAACCTAGGTTGGTCTGGTATAAATAATATTTATATGCATATGTGTAGCTACTTACAATATCGTTTTCGATTGTAGCTTACGAACTGTTAAATAAAATAAATTGGAAAACCGGACTTGCCACTGGGCAAATGAAAAAATTCCTTCATGTGTGGCTGTGTGGTGCTGGTGAGTGACTGAATGATGTATATCAGGCGAAATGAACACCTCTCTGACGATGCTGCCTATCCCTTTTTTGCAAAAATATTTTCCGCCCAACTACTTATACATAATTTCTTTGCTTGCATCTGCTTGAATACGCTTTGCAAAATTTTTTACTTTACATCATTCTGCCTACCTCTCAGGATTATCGCGAAAATGCGGAATGGCAATATCGTAATTTATCCCATATAGCCCCAAACAATTTTTTCCATACAAGTCATATATTATTGATAATTTGTTAATATATAGTACAACTTAACTTATTTTATCTAAATACAGCTTAGAGTAGATAATAGGAATCAATAGTCTTCATCTCTATCAAATAAGTGTTATTTACCTAATACTAGCGAAAATATATTTTAACACTTGGTAATTAAAAACTAAAATCGATCTAGTGGCCGTAATTCGAGATTTTGTTTATATGGAGTCTGGAACGGAGTTTTTGTACTAGTGAATAAGGGGTAGTGAGCAACAGAAATGCGAGAAAGTGAAGTTAGTTGAAAGTAAATTGCCTCAGGTGTGCGATACCGTGATAGTAGGACTACAAACGTATATGCACTAGTAACTAGTAGGACTAGTAGTACTTAAATATAGAGTAAAGGAGTAACTTTTTTACTGATGGTAATTTATTGATATCACCGCACTGCTTAGATGAGACGACATCGCCATATGGCTATGAAGCTAATTGTGGACAGATAAGACTGCTAAATTGATCTAAATAACGATTATGGCTTGTACACTGCAAACCAATATACCCAATGAAACAGTTTAGAAAAGAACTTGCTCCTGGACAATATATACCGGGTCTATTACCCTGGTTAATCCCCAGGATATAATTACCGAGCAAATACATTACAATTTTTGCGCATCAAAGTGACGGTAAGTTGTAAAGGAAGAGCTATTTATATACTAATAAAAATGTGTCAATGCGTCCCAAAATAGTAATTGCCGAATTTGCCATTATAACCTATGTGAATTTACCCAAGTGCCAATTCTTCATGAGCTAAATGTGCCAATCTGCCAATACAGTACCTATTATTTCATTATACACAAGATTATTCATGTATCTTCATTTTCATCAATTGCTATATTCTTGTCCATTATGTTGATGATTATATTATGCTGTCAAAAAATACGTAACTAAATTCCATATAAAATGGATCCAAAGAATGAAAATTTACCAGTGCAGATAACATATTAATAGTTCCACCATGAATATATGCAGGCAAAATGTTTGGCACTAATTGTACTACTGCCATGAAAATGTCGGTACTGTAAAATCGATAATCAAACGTGTCGCTTCACAGACTGGAGTTCAATGGCCCATGAATCTGGGGATCTTCTATGATCAAATCCCAATACCATAATAGCAATGCAAGTGTGTAAAATTGCATAGCACAAAAAATCGGATCGAGTGAACTAAATTCATATTTCGGATAGATACGAAACTCAAAATCATCACTTTCGTCATCATAAATAAATAGTAGATGCTGGCGTGTTGCGAACATGTTCAGTTGGACAAAGAATGAATGTGAATGGTTCGGTGATTCAATGTACTATGCCTTACATTAAATTGTAAAGATTTTCTGTAATATTTTTCACTTACATAATAGGTTAATTAAAAACCAAATATTTAGCTCATACAAATTAGGTATTCACCCTGAGTCAATCTGATGAAATCCGAAGCATATAATATTATTACATTAAAAAATAACTGAATCAATACTGAACATAATTTGTATATAACAAGAAAAGACTTGAGCACACAATTTGTGAAACTTTTTTTCAAAGTATATTTAAATAATTTTTGATCAAATTTTTTTTTGAATAAAGATAATTGACACAAAAAGAAATGTTTAAAACCAAGAAAATAATCGACCACTAAATAAGTAGTCCATTATTAAGCATTATTTTACTGAATACGTTGTATTTGCTCCCGTATTGCACCTGCTCCCCTATGGTATCTGCTCCCAGTGACACCTGCTCCCTATGATATCTGCTCCCAGTGATACCTGCTCCCAGTGATACCTGCTCCCTGTTACACTAGCTCCCACTACGAAAAATAATGAGAAACGACAGAACGAAAATAGAAACTACAAACCTGAGATACGACATGTGGGTAGTTTGGTTGGACATGGGAATGATGAGACTATGGGATTCCAGTTTCCAATAATAATAATAATGTTATAGAAAACTTCTGGCTTTTAAAGGGTAGCTTTGACGCCTTATTGCATAATATCTATTATTTGGGGACCTAGACACATGGACTGTGTAGCTGGAGAAAATAGTAAGATAACAGTTATAATATTATTATGCATTAGCATAATTAAATAGGCATTTAAAATGAAGCAAATAGGCCAATATAAATAAACTGTATAGTACGATTCTAAATAATAGACTATTTACGTGCGCTTTCGCATAACTTCGATTTGTAATGCCCATTGTAATGTTTGTAAGTATTGTACATTTGCTAGCTGTATTTTAAGCATTATCAGCCAAATTCTTTCCATCCACATTCCTACGCACCACCCTGGAGTGAACAATAGTACAAAGAGAATTTCTCGTATTAATTAGTAATTTCTTTTTAAGTTTCTATTATTTTTGTAGTTTTGATGTTTTACTTAGAGAACCATTGTACATTTGTTAACGAAGCCTGCCCGCTTAGCCACTCTGCACATTATTAATAATTACAGATACATATTATTATGAATTTATCAAGTAATTAATAGTAGTGACCAATCTCGTTTATACCATTTTTTCTTATCCTAGTCATTTCCTTTACTAACATTCCAGTTTACTTCAAGTACAGGTAAACAGTAGTGTGCAGACGACAGAAGTTTTCTATTACATTATTATTGGAAACTGGAATCCCATAGTCTCATCATTCCCATGTCCAACCAAACTACCCACATGTCGTATCTCAGGTTTGTAGTTTCTATTTTCGTTCTGTCGTTTCTCATTATTTTTCGTAGTGGGAGCTAGTGTAACAGGGAGCAGGTATCACTGGGAGCAGGTATCACTGGGAGCAGATATCATAGGGAGCAGGTGTCATTGGGAGCAGATACCATAGGGGAGCAGGTGTAATACGGGAGCAAATGGGTTGATACCTATTTTACTTATATCGCAACTCAGGTATTAAAATATGTACTGCACAGCCATAACATGAGTACCTAATGACTACAGAGAACAATGACACCAATGCAGTGGTGCTACTATAGAACATCTTGTCTTGACCTGACAGTGCACCAATTTTGACAATGGTTAAAGTGTACCCTGATAGATACCTTCTTACGTAATTGCGTATGTAATTTATGCAATGCACTTCATCAAAACGGTTGTTTAGCTTTTAGGGAGAGCAAGTATATGAAAGTTTGAAAGTCTCAATCTTCATTTGACTTCTTAACAAGATCTAGGTATTTGTACCACACCTGCATCAAATCATAACATATATTCAGTAGGCTACTCACTTACTGCACTTGTGTACCTGATGCTAACATCAGACAGAGAGAGAGAGAATGTGTGCGTTGCCTGTAGAAAATGTCCTGAAGTCTGCAGCTTTGAAATGAAGTGAGTATGTAATAGTATATTATTTATTTACTATCATAAGGTACATCATTCATGATGTTACAGTTGTCCGTGTTATTTATCATTCCCAATAAAATTAAGGTTTTAGTTGGCACTGTTTTATTGTTAATCTGTAGCAGACAAATACTATTCCAAATCATAAACAGCCAAGGGTTATAGTTTGAATACATTTGTTACAATTTTATGCATATTATATAACAACAACGATCTTGCCAAACAATTATTTCGTGGAGCCAAATTAAAGATCCAAACCAGTATGCAATAAGCGATCTTATTTTTTATTTAGTTCTTTGCATGCAGTTACAATTTTTTATCACCCACCTTCTTATTATTAAAACAATCATGCCAAGTAGTAAGAGATTTTTAAGCGCTTAAACATCTAGCATGAATATCACAGATCGTCAACACTAAGTAGTCAGTACCCATCTGATTACAAACACAAAACAGTAAAGGAGGTGGTAGCTTTGTAGTCTTGATTACATTGTACTCTATGCACATATTTTAAAGATTATTGGCACCATTTCTTTGCCTTTGCCGTTCATAACAGTTAAAATCAATTCACAAACACAAAATCTGCAAATCTATAATCTTCGCAATAAATCATTAATTGATTAAGTCATTCCTAATTATATTGGTATATTATTTATCGTTCGCTAATAGTGTCTTTCACATGAAAGTTATTCCTCTCTGATACAAATACATAACTTTGACACATGCCACTCTGAATAAGCGAATAATATTCTACTACCTCGTTCCTACACTTTGCATACAAGAGGCCAGCATTATGCCTTTGCCTTGTGTCTCTGCCTGTCTCCATATCTAACAAACAAATACATGACCGTTCTATGCAAAACAGAAAACATATTATTCTAATTTTCACAATCAGGCTTTATTTCTTATTATCTATTCCATATTATTTTGATAAGAGCCATGTGATTGTTGTCAAATGCTTATTAGAAATATTTGGAAGATATTACATACATACATTCAAGAACTTTGTTGATTAACAAGGACTGCTTATCTGCTGTCGAATCAAAACCCGATTAAAATGTCAAAGCCAGTAAACATCAATTAGTCATGAAGATAATTTAAGCAGATAGTGCTAACCGGAAGCCACGACCTAAATATTTCAAGAAATATCGGCATTGACTCACGAGGAAAATAACTTATCAATTATTTATATAGCTGTAAAAATAAATATTAGGCATTATGATACCATTTCTTTTCCATCATAAAAAATATCAACATTTATTTTTCCTCTTTATGCTTAATATTCATTAAATGCTTTTGAGGTCAGATTTTCAGACATCTTTACGTTATTTTTGTTATTAGTCTATATTTACACTTTCCTTTGTACTCTTTAGGCATACAGTCCATCTGAGTTTTGCTAAAGTATTTTGTATTGAGATTTGTGTTATGTTTACATTTTCTAAAGGTTGTGTACGGATACCAGTAACTTCCAAATGCACAATCGTGGAAGCAGAATATCCAAATGGTTTTGCTAAATTAACTTTTGCCAAATTCATTAGTCACATTCGTCCTTGTAGGACATCTCGATTTTATGAATGGATTAATGTGAAGCGTGGAGGTAAATGTCTAAGCTGCAAATATGAAATCAATTTAATATATTCAATTTATTGTATATAACTATACAATGAGAAAACTACTTTATGCTTTATAATAAACTTCTGTTGTATATACAGAGGTATAAATGCAAAGGTAAAACAGGTATATATAACTAGAATACAAATTACAGAGGTAATAAAGCAATACCTATACAAGCAACTTGACACAAGTATCTGAATTATGTCACATAAGGTATCTCTATTGGCAGAAGAAAAAAATTTATGAGTGTTTAACTGATATATTTACTTAAACTGTTTAGACGAATGTTCAATCAAATGATCACTTAAATACTGAAAGATTAGAGCTAATTTTGCTCAATGGAATTTATGTACTTATTTTGATTATGTAAATTGCTTGCAAATTGCAACTTGCAACTGTTCCCAGAATTCCTGTTTCGAATTGCGTAAAGGTCTGTATATTTCCTAAATAGTTTGGAAGGAAGTGACTGAACTATAGTTGATTCATACCACAAATAGTACAGAATTACATAGACATTGAAAATGTGATGTCAAATTATTAATTTTATTAACGAGGCCAAATGTAGTAGATAAAATTCAGTCAAATGGAAACGGAGTCTTAATAAAGACATTCCCACATTCCTATATACATTCATTTCTCACACTTGCCTATTATTACTATTGCCTTGCCTGAAAGTTGCCTTCGTTTATGCATTTGTCCAGTACACGTTCGAATAACTTCATACCAAATATGTAGTTAATATTCCTTCATATAATAAAAATACCAATACGTTGTTAATTAAATCCTACATTGCAAAAGCGTGTCAGTAATTAAAAATTGTTGTCAAAGGTGTTTAAGGAAGCACATTCAGCGTTTATTGGTTCCGTGAATGTTGTAATGACTCATTTCTTATGTATTTAATTTGAAAGAGACTAGCTTCATCTATAAATAGTATATTCGCAAATATTTGGCTCATAAATTATTTTATTGCAGTTATTTGATGAGATAGCTATATTAATGAACATGCAAGTGCATAAACATAGATGATTCTGTATAACTGATCAACATTTATTAGTTTATACCAAGGCAGGTACTTATTGGGTAGCATTCACTAGTGGTATTTCAACCAACTACTCCAAAATAGTCGCACTACTGAAACTGTTTAACTACTAATAACAATAATTACGATTTTATTGTGTTCTCATTGTTTACATGCATCATAACAACTATTATGAGCTATTTCATGAACCTATTTAGTTTTAATATGATGAGTTATATAATGAAAAATATTTTTCAAATAAAAAATGTCTTGGTTAAGTAAGATTGCATATTCTTCATAGCTTAAATCTAGGAACCTATTGACAATATCTAGTAATCACCTATATGACCTATATTATACTATAGAAATGCACATAATACAACCAATATAATATCAATTGCACATTGCACCACATTGTGTGCATGGAAGGTTGTCTGTATTATATACAATCAAACGTCAAAGTGTTGAAAATCTGTCCTTTCAATTTACAAAAGAAAACAATTGTATATAATTTACAGGTTTCATCTCTCTTTGTGCTTCGCATTGTTCTTTTCTTAATAGGGATAACCCTTAACTTTAATTGTAGTGTCTTAAGTGGATTAATAAATAGCAATTTGTAAACACAATATCATAATATTCATTAGAAATAATAATAGTGATAAAATTTGTACCTAATAAAGTATAGAAGAGCTATATAGACCTTTTATAGGGAGATAAATTACTATAGTGCATAGTTGGACACTGTATTGTATATTCATTTTGCCATTTTATATTCATTCATGTATTGGAATAGGTATACAAATTGGACTTGCCGAGAATATGAATGATTGTTCGGACTCTTCATTGTCTAAATGGTGTATGACGCTAAAGTTAAGCTGACTTGATTTTTTCTTGTCTATATAACATGGTGTTGCTACATTATCCTCATAAATACATCACATGTTCATAGTAAAGGTAAATCAACAGGTCTCGAACGATATTAACACCCTCAAATTGCACGATCCCGTGCTATGTTGTAGTAAAAGTCTGTACTTTCATGTTTACCTTCAAAAGGACTGGAAGAAAACGTGAGTACAATCGAGACGTGTAAAAAGGAGGAAGAATAGGTATGTAGTATGTAGGAGAGTGTAAATAGTTCAATATGAAGACGTAAACTTCATTTGAGCAAGTAAATAAATCTGAGAGGTATATCAAATATTATATAGATGTGATAGTAATATACATTAATATGTATATCTAGTGGTAAAATAATGTCCATCAAAAGTCTAAAGTTGTGTGAATCTGAATTGTGGTCGATGTCACGTCAGTGTAGATAATAATAGGGAAGCCAGACCAATGTGGAAACCATATCCTTGACTGAATGAAGGTACGTATGCAGACGAAGTAGGTAAATCATGACAATATTTAGGTAGGTATTTCTTTATCACTAACCTAATCCAAAGTAGTAAGTTTTCCAGAGGAATGAGCGTTTAGGTAGTAGATATCCGAACATGCTTATTAACACTCCTAGATATGAAATTACTACATATTGTACGCACACGGTGGGTTGAAGGGGATGCGTTATCATATCCATGCCACTACTACATACAATATTATATAAACACATAATAGTCACGACACGGGATCTTCCCAACAAAAAAGAGGATGAAACGAAACTCGTATAAGAGTATGGCAAAACCTTTGGATAATAAAAGCAAAACCCACGATGAAAACAAAAACGATCCAAGACTGTATAACATATACTTTCTATAACTCTTGCTATAGAAATATTGAAGGTATGTGTTTGTAAATATTATGTAGTAACCAACAAAATATTGTATAAGCAGTATGGAAAACATCGTATAACACGTAATAAATGCCAGTACATGATACATGCAATGCTCTACTATTGTTGTGAATGTATTCGTCGTTTTCATGGAAGAGGGGTTTCAAGTTACTACTGCACTACTCTGCTAATACATTATTCCAACCTACATTATGTATTTACGTCCCAATGATGATGATGATGCAGTGTTAGTGTTATAGTAGTTCGAGTTCCTCTGTATCATCCTTCAACATTGAATGGTACCATACTATCCTAGTTATGTTCGGACCTTCTTCCATGGTTAAAGAAAATGGTGTGAGTCTGAGCATCAGAACAAAAAAAGAGAATAGAAAGCCCCGGGATCTTTGCCGTCGGGTTTGTCTATCTCATTTTATCTCACTTTTCTACTTTACTCATCTGTTCTGGTCCATTGACACGTATGCCATGCTACTAACTAAGAGTATAAGGCTAGGCCAGGAGCTCCTGAGATTCTTGATTCTCTTTTGTTTGCCAATGCCAATATCTATGTGTATATTATACGAACTAACCAAACGTAAGTAAATGTATGTAAGTCTGTATCAGTTTGTCTATGTGGAGCCCTGTCTGCACAGTCGACGGTCGAGTTCGAGAGGAGTGTAAGTAAACTGCTGATAACAAAACTGCATTGAAAGAAAATCGAGTTAGTTCAGTCAGTCATACTTCGAATTCGACAGAAGCAAGGAGCATTGCATTGATTTGCATTTTCGTAATCGAACAAAGTGGTTTAGTTTACTTATGGTTATAGCACAAGTTAAGTAACGTGATAGTGCTTGTTCTGCCTTTCTGTATACCTACTACGTATACACTACCACATTGTAATATCCTGCCATTGCTGTTGTAGTCCTGTCTGCAACTCCACAAGAAAACGTAAGAATAATAGCATTTAAATTTATATTTGTCGACATATACAATTATTTATGGGCCTTACCCACCCTGTTCTACTCAACATTACATTCTCCATTTTTTAAGGGCAGCAATTTTTAAATGACTACACTGCATATTATTGCATGAGCTTGTAAATATTACAGTGTAATACACCAGCTATTACTTATTACTAATTTCATATGAATGAAATTCATTTTTTAATTGTGGCAATAATTATTACTTAGATTCACATAACATTATCACTACATTGATATACTCAGAATCATAGGAGAACACCTATATAGCTAATTCAAAATGACGTTTTATAGAAGCTAGAAGGTAGGTTTTTATGAGGACAAGAATAAAATTATTAGGTTGAGTTGAATTAATGATGGCGAATAACAAAAATGCATAATCAAATTCACATTTCAGCATAAATAAGGCAGCATTTTCTCCTGACCAAATTCTAACCACAAAACATTTATGGAGGCAAAAATTTTATATGCTTTATTAGCGCCTGGCACTACCAATGTATTTGCTTGCTATTTGTTAACATAAGACACCTAGAATCAGCAGAAAAACATAATATCCGATATTGTACTTTTAATTTGGTTAACACATTTAATGTCATATCATTGTAATAATTATGAGTTTATTTTTAGCAGTTACTAAAATTTTTTTAAAAATCGACCCTTTCCCCTAAAATTGCTGACTCATCAAAATTGGTAAAATGTTAATGAATAATTAAAAGATAGTCCATGTGAAATTGTTGATATAGACATTCTACTATTTACACACCGAATTGGTTGAGAAGCAAATGACAGCGAATGAGACAGACTTGAAATCTAGAGACAAGGATTGAGAAAGCCTTTCGCATTAGACCAGACGTATAGCAGTCGCACAAGTAGCCATTCGACACAGACGAATGTTTTCTCATTTTGTAGGAAAGTCTAGAGATATGCAATGTGCAAGTGGCAAAGTATAAGATGCAGTAAAGTAAGTAAATAGTACTAATGTTTATAGATATATACAAGTAATTGAAAGTACACACGGAGTGTAATTGAATAAGGATGGGTGTCCTTACAATTACAATTACTACAATGAATATTCTTGTATTTATTGTATTGTACTTCAATTATAAATTATTGCACAATAAAACTATACATAATACAAAGTAAAGTAACATACCTATATAGCATTGCCAGAAATAGGAATGGCATGAAGAATTTAGACTATTTTTTACTTAGCACATTTATAAGTTTAAATCACAGCTAACAAACCAATTTCAGTCGTAAATTGAAATACAGCCGTTTTAATCATCATGAACTTTGATATTTTAAATGACAATTAAGATTTAACTATTCACATTCCATTGCTAAAAAATGTGGGTGGTCTCATGTGTTGAGTGGACATAGGTATATTGGGATACCCACATGCACTATGCACATGCCCACATTACATTTATTTTTGGAAATTGATTAATTTTCAAAAGAGGTTGGTTAGAGTCTACAGCTATGCATGCCCATATTTATCTCATACTTAAGGCATACACATGTATCCTTTCTATTGGCAAGAACTGAAAGTAAGTTCAACGATACATTGATAATCGCGATATGTGATTTTAAAACTTAATACAATGATTAACATTATTTGATATTTTTATTTTTATTTATTTAATTCGGTCTATTTCCTCCTCATGAGGCAATTGTATGACCACATACTTACAATTGTAAATACAGAATAACTTATGATAGTATAAAATTATAGTTAATAGGCTCATCCTAGTCAGAAGGAAAATTACAAACACTGTCGATACAAGAGAGATTACATACATTTAAATCTTTAGGTAATTCTGTTTCAAATAGCTGATCAGACAATAAATAGCTTTTTAAATTATATTTAAATATACCAATGTTTTTTGAATTCTGGACATCACTTGGGATAGTGAACCAATATATTAACGCTTGCATAGAGAATGAGCGTTTTCCATACTCATTACGCTGACAGTGGTAGTTTTGTCTTAAGTAATTGCTATTTCTAGTTTCAAGTGTCGTACATTCACTGAAATTAATGTAATTTAAGAAATATGGTGGACATATGTTATTTACAATTGTATATACCATTTTTAGTAATTCCAACTTGTATAAATGTTTAGGAAAGAGCCACTTCAGATCTTTTGTTATATCTACTTTCACACTTTCGTACTTATGCCTACCTAGAACAAAACGGCCGGCTATACGTATTAGCTTTTCAATAACATATAAATTTTCTGAAGAGGCTGTTCCCCATATACAAGCCATGTATCTTATAACAGGTAAAATATACGCATTCATAATTAGTTTACGATTATCTATAGTTAACATTTAACTTGCCAACTACCGCTTCGACTAACCTGTTACTATTAGAGGAATCTTGCATACATTTAGTTCTTATGTTTGAGATATGACTACACCATTTCAGTTCACAATCTATAGTAAGACCCAATATTTTTATTTCATTACTAGGGTAAATTATACAACCATTTACATTAAGGCACACATTACTTAGACTATTAATAATACTTGGAGCACCCACAATCATCATTTGAGTCTTTTCAACATTAAGATACAAAAGATTCCTATTCATCCACTGTATTACCAAAGCTAAATCCTCCTCCATTTTAGCAATCAAAAAATTAATGGAATCTGGTTTACCTGACACAATCAAAGTATTGTCATCGGCAAAAAGAAATATTATAGAGTTTTTAATAGCTAAAGGAAGATCATTTATAAGGATTGAGAACAATATAGGTCCAAGTATTGAGCCCTGGGGCACAGAGAGATTAATATTTTTTACAGTAGAAATTATTTTTTCGTTTGAGTTTTTAGATTTATCAATACATGTAAAATGAGCTCTATCTTCTAGGTAAGAATTAAACCAAAAACTGTCTATACCATACCATTCTAGTTTTTGCAAAAGCACATTTTTTGAAACTTTATCGAAAGCTTTAGCCATATCTAGTGCTACAACCAGACAGACATTTCCCTCGTTTATATTACTATATAGAAGGTCAGTTATTGCTAATTGAGCGTGTTCTGTAGAATGGCCCTTCCTAAAACCAAACTGTCTATCATTAAGTATACTATGTTTATCTAAGTGTGCAATAAGTTGTTTATAAACACATTTTTCCATGATTTTAGAAGGAAAAGTTTGTATCGAGATAGGTCGTAGGTGAATAGGACTAAGAGGTTCAGGAATTTTAGGAATGGGAATTATTTTTGATAATTTTTAAGGATTTGCACACAACACCTTGAGCAATACTGGTATTGATAATATTAAGTAAGGTTATACGTACATCTGTATTACTCATTACAACATTAAAGTATTTTGCACATAATCCTAAAGAGTCTTCCGTTTGAGAGTTTAATTTTTTAAGTTCAAGATAAGCTAGTAGCATATCCGAAAGTTCTACACACTTAAGTTTAAGTCTATTATCACAATCAATAGGTAATATTTGAGGCGGTTTGTGTATTATATTAATAAATTCCTCAGCTGCTGTACTCACCGATGCAAAGTGATTGTTTATAGTATTCACATCAAAGTCTACTAGAACTGTGTCATTACCTTTTAAATTAATTAAACTATTAACAGCATTAAAGACACCATTTTTTTCAATATCAGTCTGTAGTCTACACCTAGAGTCAGTTTTTAGAGAGTTTTTTACATTTTTGTTCGCCTGTCTTAAAAGGAACTTGTTATGGATATTAGGATTGCTTTTGTATATTAAATATAAATTGTCCCGTAATCGTATAAGATCTTTTGATTCTTTAGAAGGTATCACAATAGTTTTATTGCTTCTAATCTTAATAGTTTTCTGTGGAGCATATGTATCAAATACTAGAGATATATTATTTACAAAACTGTCAACTTGGATATCCAAAGGCTCCGTACATACATGATACATCAAGATCAAGATAGTTTCTAATCGTAATTCATAATACTTTACTTTACACCACTGTTACCTTTTTAATTAGCCTTTGTACACACACACATCCCATGGACTTCCATATTGATTTATGTAAAACCATATATCATGGATCCATGGTATAGATTCCATAACCAAAATAATAATAGAATCATTAGGCACTTAAATAGTACATAAGCAGTACAGTGTTTTATGCATTATGCAACAATTCCTATACCCAAATATCTCTCTTTATGATCCCAAAATCACAAAAATGATCACAACAGTTACAGAATTTTCCCTTGCATTTAGTACCTAAACAAAGTAAACCATAAGATCATGCATGGCCTATGATTTATTCATGAATTTATGGACTATTAGGTTAGGAGTTAGGACTACAATACAAGCAAACGTATAGGAAAAAATATAAATTGTATTGTAATTTCACTATGGCTAACTAACTAGCAGGACACCCAGGACCAGGACAGGACTCATGGACCTGGACCAGTTGTAGGCCCTATTCTAACTAAAAAATACACTAATGTGTTTTTCTTCAAACCGACTCCTAACCTAAATCCCCAATTCCCCACTAAAACCACTATCTTGTCTTGATCTTGTCTTATAATATTTCAAATGCTAACGATGTAAGAAGGTAGCAGATAAGATATAATTAGTTAAAAAGGACCAATTAGTTAAAACGCTAAGCTCGATGCTTTACTTTTATGCACCTTGTATTTCAGCATGTAGTATTATTATGATGAGAATGTGGGTAAGTAGGAAGTGGGTAACTTGTCTTGTTGACGAGTATTTTTCTTTTGACTCGACTCGAGAGTTTGCGTATGAATAATATAGGTAGATATAGAAAGTCTTGCTATTTCTATGGTATGAATAGTATAAGTAGTTGAGTCTCTACGTCTCTACTCTCTTCTACCTACCGACTTTACCCAACCGATGCGATTATGTGATCTCAAATGGACAGACAATCTATGTATTCTTATTAACTTAAAACAAAAAACATAAAATATAAGTGTCGATAAAAAATGCTCTGGCAATCGCGCATTAATTTGAAAAGTGTTAATCGTTAGTTTTATGACTGCCCAGTTGCCCACTGTGCGTACCCACTTCCAATTAATTTTTCATAACTGCAAAATTCCATGTCCAGTTCTTTACAACCGTTACTGATCATTTTGTTGCTAGTTGTCCGTTCCTTACTTGATATAATCTAAAAATTTTATAGTCGTCTGAAATTGTTGGGTATATTTTATCGTTTTCTGTCATCTGTTGGTTTTGCACTTCTACCTTGGCCTGGCAATATTATTATTAATTTTCGAAGCCTTTCTTTTAGGTATTAGTAATTAGTATTATACCCGCCTGCTATAATCAATTATTGTACCTAGTGTAAGGTACAATTATGTGGCATCATTTTATTTTATCTTTGAATGGGCAATTGATATATATCATATATCCAATCCAGCCAGTAATGTTATGCTTATTATTTTGTATTCTGTTTTTAATTTCTAGGTTAACTTGTCCACAACTTTTCCAATACCAAGTAGAAAGTTTCATAACCGGAATTAGTTAGTGGTAAGCAACACCGCATGCTGTCCATAGCTCAATCTTTGAATCCACAAGCCGTTTTACCAAAACTGAACACTTCCCGTTCACATTTGGAATCTTCAAAACGTCGGAAGGAAAGACTTTTCTGTCTATATATTCGAAAGAAATAATCATCGTTCATTGTCCACTTACTTATTATTGGTAAGATTTTTCTTAAACTCTCGAATTTATTCATAATACAAAAGTCATTGATGCCATTATTTAAATTAAAGAGTTAAAACCTTATAGGCCGCATAACCATAGAGTTTTTTATATGCCTCAAGAATGTGCTCTTTCTTTAGATATATAAATGGGGTATTTTTGGCCAATAGATATATTTCTTTTAAATAAAAAAACTAAAAAAAATTTGATTTAACATTGAATGCTAACAAGAATACGGAAGTGTATCACCTCATCTTCACGGGTGCGGCTTATGATTATATTTATAGCCACATCACAAAGTATAGTAGGAACTAGAATCTACAAACCCGATTATATCGCTTACAAGCTTAATAAATTAGTTGACGTTAGGTCAAAAAATAAACAAAAATTTTAACGGGAGGAAACGGAATCTATATGTTAGGGTAATCGGTTATGTGGCAACTTGGAGGAAACGAGACACCGCTACTGAAAATTCAGCCTGGATGTAAATACGATCCTAGGAGAAAACATGTTAAGGGCCTAAGGAAATGGATCTAGGGCCTAGGGTATTCCACATCCAGAAACAGCGGTGACACTGGTAAAAACGCTGGTGATCTTATTGTCCCCTGGTGTTTCCTTTTAAGTTCAAAGTTAGGTTTAATCCTCGTCACCTTCTGTAACTATAACCTATCCTAATGTACTAAAAGGTGACATGAAAGTGACATATAGGTGACTTTTAAGTTTAATTTCTTTTCCATACAGACAAAAAAGTAGTTTAATCCAATATTCAAACTCCAACTGTTTTATTTCAATTCATATCACACTTTATTCGACAGTAGACAGGAACACACATACAATTCGCCCCTTTCTGTAACTTAAGTCTTAAAAATATGGGCCTTAGACTCCTGACTCGGCTGTCGGCTAATTTTAATTTTACGGGTGTGTTGAGTGTTGTAAACTAGATGTGTATTGTATTGCAGAAAGAAAGATTTAAAGAATGGTTATGTGAGATGTGGTTATTAGTAGTTAGTTGAAGTTTCTGAGCAAAAGAAGTACAAAGTAAAATAGCTTGTAAAGTAAAGCACGTAAAAACTTTTGAGCATTAGTTACAGTTTAAAAAATTATAAAAGATCGTAAGCAAAATGGATATATTGATTAAGTGTACTGTAGTAAATAATTAGCAATAGAAAGGTTTTAGAACAATTATTTTTCAAAATGTTTTTTTGAATCTTGAATCTTTTGCCATTACTCTCCCTGCTTCTCATTTATTTGCATGAATAACAAAACTTGGACAATATTGAAAATTGAGACTTTGAGAATTGAGACTGATAATGCGAGATATAGATTAGATGGAACATCACGAAATCAATAGTTTGTGTAGTTTGCAATAATTAATGTTCTCTTGTAGTTTTGACTTTTAGTTTAACTGTGTACTGTGTGTAATGTGGTTTTTATAAATGTTACAAAAAGCTGATCTGTCAAAATCTCGATTTAAGATCCTCAAACGTGAAGGCATAACAATTGTTTTTATTTTGTTCCAAAAATACGTATAACATGTTTATTTTGTTGCACACAGAATTGCGAAACGAAGTCAGTGGAATAGTCTAGAACTGTAATAAAAATGGATCCGTCCAAGAATCCAACTGATCCAAATGATACAGGGCCACCAAGACGAAGTTTAGTTCCAGATCCAGTAAGACTTTCGGTGTTTTTTTGATTACATCAATGTTCATTTATATTGTTATAATTGTTGCTGTAATGCTATAAATTACTCTACTATGCATTCTTTTTTCTATAATAATATAGGTCGACGATGATGATTCCGATAATTCTTACCTATCTGAAATGATTGACGACGTAATCCTTCCATCAAATGAAAATATTGATGATCGGTTTAACATGTCGTTACTACAGGGGCAAGAAGAACCTATTGCAGATACCAGGCGTTACGACGAAAGAGATTATCAGTGTACGTGTAATTATTTTTATTAAGTGCAAAATGTAATGTAGTTCTGTCGTCAGTGTACAATAACAGACATGGCATATTATTTTAAATAATTTTAATACTTACAGAGTAATTTGATGTAATATTTATTACTTTTACTTATTATTAAGTTACCAAGCGTTGTATATTCCAAAAAATCCATCACAAGTGCACATGCAAAACGTTAAGTATTTTGATATTACAGCTCATCGCCGTGAGAGCTTTCCTCATACACATCATCCGCTGAAGCCACTTCACTCACGGTCATTAAGAAAGAAGCATTCAATTTCTCGGCAAAGTGAAAATGACGACTCTGTAAGCCCTATCCCACCATCGTTGACATCAATTCCAACCTCGCAGTCTGCTGTCCAAATGGGTACTACTTTTGAAGAAACTGAGGACGATTTAGATGAGCCGTTTGAATCTTGCCCACTTTTAGAATTGTAAGCACTGGACACTGACATAGTTTTAATTAACAATTTATATACCTTTCTGTTTACCTATTATCATGATAATGACGTCTCAAATCTGCTTATTTTTTATCATATCTAGTTTAACTATTTACACCCCTTAAAAGTGGGTCTTCTGGTTTGAATTATTTAATCCTCTAATTCAATGCTATAGTATAGAGTTATTTTATTATTTAAAGTGGTTTCGACTTGCCCACTCTTGGGATTACGGCAAATGAGGACAAACCAGGCCCAAGTCATTTTAAGGATTTGCATGAACCTACTTCCAAAAAGGTTCAATTTGAAGTTGGTAAGTTGAAAAAGCATTCAGTTTTAGGTATCAAGGTTACATGGTTAAGGGCAATATGATATATATGATAGATATTTAAAAATACATATTTTTGATGTACACAGGAGGAGAGCCTGTAGTCAGTGGAACTGAATTGTACAATCAGGAAAAGAAGAAGCATAAGTAAGTCTCTTAGATTAGCTTATAATTATAATTACGTATTTTCTATGTTACAGGATATATAATGATAGGGTTTCATTGCTGCGAAAACAAACGTGCTTATATGGAATATGTAAATGCTTATAATTAGTGTGCTTAACAAACTCGGTGACATTATTAATGGCATTTGGCATGTTTCATGTAATTTTTTTTTGCAAAATCGCATTCCCAAAAGTATAGTGATTACATGTACGATTGCTAAAAGACATTCTTGCTCATAAAAAGTGAAGATCTTGTAAAAATGTTCATTTCTTGCGTAGAACTCACCGATCTCAAAAGTACGAAGATCCACAATGGCGTCGTAGGCAAGGCTCCGAAATGCTAGATTCGAACACACCTCTTATGCTTCTTGGAATAAAGGACAGAGATCCTAACTTACCGGACGTTGATCAGGACGATTTAACCAGTAAGTTAACAATATTATTATGGTCATTAAGTACTATAAAATAATCTTTGTTATTAAGCAACTACACTATGTATTAAATTTGACAAAAATTTTGCTGGTGCTTAAAGGTCATCGATATGAAGATAATAAGGGTTTTCGGCGTCATCGATTTTTCCCGAAAGGACAGGATGATGTAACAGTTTTACCTGGTAAATCTGTCAGATTTGACCATCAACCTCATGAAATTTTTGTTGAATTAAGTGTTTTAACCACCATTGATGACAAACACATGTGGCGAGTAAGTATAATGGAAATATAGCATAAATGGACTTAACATCTGCATGTGAAAACTCAATGTACAATTAATTAATTTGGCTTAAATTAGGAAATGGCCAGGTGGATCAAGTATGAAGAAGATGTAGAGGAACTGGCTGACAGATGGGGAAAGTAAGTATTGTATATAGTCATTTTGTGATGTTATGTTTATCATTTAAGGTCGGAATGGATTGGAGTTTAAATAATGTCGTTTTACGACTTAATCTTTAGACCTCACGTGGCATCATTGAGTTTTCACTCATTGATCAATTTAAGAAAATTGATTGAGATGGGTGTTTGTTTGCTGGACTTGGAAGAACGAGATTTGCCAGGGGTTGCCTACAGAGTAGTAGAGCAAATGATAACAAACGACTTAATCCGGCCTCAGGATAAAGGAAGTGTTATGAGGTCCATTTTATTGAAGCACAAACATGTCAATGAAAGTGAGGGCGGTGGGTGGCGTTTCAATCTACGACGCAATACTCAAAGCGGAAGTCTCACTAGCCTTCACGCAGTTATGGAAGATAGAAAATCAAAAGGGTCCATTTCCGAAGGAATGACTCGGAGAAATAGTGCTACATCAAGATTGCTTACAGAATCTCTCGGAAATGGTCATCATCTTCTGCATGGAGAACAATCACTTCCTAGAGCTTCTAATGGCCAAGTAATACTTTATATAATTTTATTTGTCTTAAACTATTTTCTTCGCACCAGCAGTAGTAATTGAAAATCAATACCAATACATAAAGCTCGTTCTAATAATATTTAGCTGGATGTGAGTAAACTTACGGCAAATATGTCGGATGAGGATTTAAAGTGGATAACAAACAAAGAAAGTATTATGAGAAGAATTCCTGTGGGGTCTGAGGCATCCATTGTCATGGTTGGTAAAGATGACTCTTTGGAGCAACCAACAATGGCTTTT
This sequence comes from Tomocerus qinae, assembly GCA_020055645.1. Lineage (NCBI taxonomy): Eukaryota > Metazoa > Arthropoda > Collembola > Entomobryomorpha > Tomoceridae > Tomocerus > Tomocerus qinae. Next base: position 12,989,423 of record CM034547.1, on the reverse strand, counting down.
GTTCGACTGGCAGAAAGTGTTTACATGCCTAATGTTACAGAAGTAAGAGATCTTTATACGTCTGTGCTAGAATGTTTCAAACAATTGTATGTGTATGTACACTATATAACATTTCTGTTTTTGCAAAGGTGCCAATCCCTGTCCGTTTCGTGTACATTCTCCTAGGCCCAAGCTCTTTGGAGATGGATTACAAGGAAATTGGTCGTTCAATCTCCACGTTAATGTCAAACAGGGTAAACAGCATTATTTTACAGCTGAAAACAGTACTGTTGGGTACAATTCTTGGGTTAATAAAAAGCAATAACAAACCATGTCATCATTTGTAGCACTTCCATGAAATAGCTTACAGGGCGTTGAATAGGAAACATCTGTTGAAAGGAATTCATGAATTCTTAGATGAAAGTATTGTGTTGCCTCCTGGAGATTGGGACAATGATATGTTTCCGTTTGAAGGTAATGGTTATTAAAAATAATCCATCCATAATCCATACTTATGTTTTCTTTTTAATTATGATGTGACATTTTCTTAAAAACAGATCTCAAAGAAACAAGCCAAGCTTTACGACGGAGAATAGAAAAGCGAAGGTCAATTTCTCAAAAGGGAACTGTTGAAGTTTTTGACGGTGGTGCGGAACCTCCAGGAGATGGATTTGATCCCTTAAAGCGGACTAAACGACCTTTTGGTGGCATGGTCAACGAAATTCGGAAACGATATCCACTGTATATGTCGGACTTCACTGATGCATTAAACTTCCAGACGGTGGCTACAATCATTTTCATTTATTTTGCAGCCGTTTCAGGAGCTATTGCTTTTGGAGGAATTTTAAGTTAGTATTTATACTAAGTTCCTTTTTACTTATTGCAATGATCATAATAACACTCCTGTTTTTGTAATTAGATGCTAAGACCGACAAAAGTATTGGAATATCCGAAACTCTCATTTCTACTGCTGCAGGCGGAGTGATTTTTTCGTTACTAGCCGGACAACCTCTAATTATAGTCGGATCCACTGGACCGTTGTTACTTTTTGACGAGAGTTTATACAATGTATAATATCAGTCTTATCAGTATATAACAATTTTTGCATTATGTTTTGTACCAAGTTAAATTAACAGTTTTATAATTATATATATATGATATAATGATATTATCATCTTTGTCTCAGTTTTCTAAACAACACGACATGGACTTTCTAGCGCTGCGCTTTTGGATTGGAATTTGGCTGTCTATAATTGGAATTGTTGTCGTTGCAAGCGAAGGAAGTGTTGTAGCTCGTTTTATTAGTCGATTTACTCAAGAAATATTTGCAGCTCTGATTTCTCTGCTTTTTATAGCAGAAAGTGTTTCCAATTTAATATCGGTAACATTTTATAACTACTTATATTAACCACAGATAAATTGTAATGAGGAAGGGAGATTAATTAACCAATTGCACCTTTTCTAAGATTTATAAGCACCATCCAATAACAAAGACGTATGGAATCTGTACAAATGAGTAAGTGATTTCGGAAAAACATTTTAGTAATATTAATATTAATTAAAGTTCAAGAATTTATTGCTAACTAATTGCTATTATTTCGTTTGGTAGAAGCATCATTGAAGTCTCCGACGGGTCTGGATATCCAAATACTGCTTTACTCTCTAGCGTTCTTTGCATTGGAACATTTGTAATAGCATATGGGTGTCGGGCAATAAAAACAAGTAAATTTTTCACGGAGACGGTAATAGACTACTTTTACTCTAATAATGAACGTAATGGTTTATGAATTTATATTCATCAATGATATACATGTTTATTCAGATTCGCAAGTTTCTTGGAAATTTCGGGGTTCCTCTTGCTATCGTAATAATGGTATGATGACAAATTTTTTAAATAAAATTAGACATGAGTGTTATTCCTTTCTGAAATTTTGATTTTGTAGGCTGGATTGGACTTCTTGATTAAAGAAAACGCTGTTACTGAAAAACTCAGTGTTCCCGCAGGTTTACAGAACACAAACGAGCGTCATAGTTGGTTTATTGATGTGACAAACGTTCCCGCTGTCATTGCTGGTGCCTGTGTTCTTCCTGCCTTACTCTTATTCATGTATGAGGAAATTAATATTTTTCGTTTTCAAAATTAAAAGACTAATTTTACTTATACGTTTTATTTTCAGCCTCATATTCATGGAGACAAGTATATGCGGATTGATAATCGGAAAGAAGGACCAAAAACTTGTTAAAGGAGGAGGATTTCATTTAGACATACTTTTGCTGACGGTCATAAATGCTGGACTCGGTTGCATTGGAGGGGCTTGGATGTGTGCAGCAACAGTGAGAGCTGTAACTCACACATCGGCACTTACAGTATTTTCGACAAATAATCCTCCAGGAGAAAAGCCTGTCATTCTTGGGGCAAAAGGTAATATATCTAATATTTATGTTTATTTTGTTTCCCTGTAAAATTAATAAAATGTTTCGTATAGAGTTATTTGGCTATTGCTTTTTCATATATTTTTTGTACAGAGCAAAGAGTTTCCAGCTTTACCGTTTCACTATTAGTGGGATTGTCTGTATTAATGTCTCCGGTTCTCGTACTAATTCCAAAACCAGTTTTGTTTGGCGTATTTCTGTATATGGGAATATCTTCGATGAGTGGAGTCCAATTTTTCGAAAGATGCGCCCTGCTGGTAAAAACGGTTCAAAATCATCCCCAGGTATTATTAATGACAACCTTTCACAAATTATTTATGTGTTTTTATGCTAAGATGTTGTGAACATGTACGAAATCTTTTTAATTTCAGGTGCCGTATGTTCGTCGGGTAAGATAGAGATTGAACGTTGAACCTCTTAACCTAGAGTTATAAATTTGGGCTTGTGATTTTCGTATTTTATAAATTGTTGTTGTACGCTTTAGGTTCGAACTTCGAAAATGCATCTTTTCACCATCATTCAAATTCTCTGTCTGGCACTGTTATGGGCTATTAAATATACGCCGGCTGCACTCATTTTGCCATTCATTCTTATTCTTCTAGTACCGTTTAGGAGTCTTGTTTTGACAAGGATATTCAAACCGGCAGAATTGTCTGCAGTAAGTGTATCAATAATAGGAAGATTCACATTTTTGCATTATGAGATTAAATTATTGTATCAGATAACGTAATTTGTCATTTCTTGTAAAATATAGCTTGATGCTAAGGGGTCTGAACCTGAGCCCTCAAAAAATTCGGACGACGACAATGAAATGTCCCAACTTGTGGTCGTGGAAGAAAATGGAACCAAGAAAGGGAACTATGACTCGCGGAATGCCAATGGAAAAAATCAATTCAATTTCAGGTCAATATAATTTCACTAAGTGAAAGGAGAAACATTGTGCTACTAAAACTTTTTAGTTCCTGGAGAATATTATTCTCTAATATATCAAGTGGGTGGTTATATTCTGGACAAGTTTGGACATGGACTAATAATTTTACTTGAATTTAAAAAATTGTAAGTGAACTAATTTTTCAAAGATATTTTTAAAATTGATAGTGTACGTCTCCTTTAATTTCTTATAGTTTTTTAAGCATCCTATAATTTGTATGCAATTATTGTTCCGCCGTTGTTAAAGAAAGCAATTTTTAATTGAATAGTTAAAAGTTTAGGTGTCATGGTCATTTCTACGTATCCCCTCTTACCTCATTATTTCTTTGTAGTTTCATTAATAGACTGATTTCGAATGCAATACTATCGGGATAATATTCTGCGTAAATGACCTCAATACTTGGCAAGTGAGTATGTTTATGACCTTTGCAACACGGTAGTTATTTATATCTCACCAATAAACAAAACATTAGACAACAATAAATAAACTTAAACCGGTGAATAATTAGCCTACATCCTTGCAATTATAAAAGGTGCTCATATTAATTAGTTCATAAAATAAAATCATTTTCATTCAGTAAACATAAATTACTGTAAAGGACTGATAATTCGTACTTTTTTAAATTGAAAACTGAGGATAACGATTTAGTGCTCTTTTAAATTTTCCAACAGTAGTGATAGGACAATAGACTTTGTATTGTTGACTTTGTAGCAAACAATTCCAAATGAATTTATCGCCTTAGCTAGGTTTTGAGTTTCACTTCACGCGGAAAAAGGAAGGACCATTCAGCTACTTATTTTGCCTAAAATTCCAAATCCCCTTACCTGGGGCAAAGACAATGTTTTATTTGTGAATGTTCCTGAGGCGTGAAGTGAAGAGGAAGTGACACTCAAAACCTAGCTTTAGTCTTAACTTACTATGATATAACGTATACTCCTTTCCTTTTTGTTGTAAAAGAATGTCTACTGACAAAATCGGCAATGACATCAAGATGCTAGGACAGCACTACATGGCTAAGCTTAAACTGAACTTTTATAAATATTTTGTCTAATATTATTGACAAAAATGTGATGCCCTATTCTGTCACAATAACAGTATTTTCGCCTCTAATCTACCTGATATGGACTACCTATTTTTTTTTTTAGAAATCAAAGCACTATTTCCTGTACAATTACTCAGTGTAATATACATACAAGTTTAAATGCTATCTTCCAACATTGTATTTCAACCCAAATTAAAGTACATATTAATGCGCTCTCTCTTTGACTTTACTGTTGAAAAATGCCAACTTAATTAGTTTATATAGCGTAGATGAATAACTTTTAAGGATAAAAATTCATAAATTTTTAGAGTATGCTAAATGGAAATGTGATTCTGTTAGTCTTATTCGTGATTATTCATTTATTATTCTAGATAATACTTTCTATAATGAAATTTAAAATATTTAGTTGTGCTTATGTATGCATAGTCTTCCAATAGTTCAGTGTGTGGGATTGGGTCAGAATTTATTGTTGTGACCATTTTAAGATGTGACTGTGTGTACTGTGTACCGTAGTAAGTACAATTTCTATAGTTGAATTATGAAATCGAATTGATGGGTAGAGAATCTGATATAAGCCATATTGTTGTATTAATTTTGTTATAAATCGGTAATGGTATTTTATTTGCATGTGGATGTTATACATGTACATTACATATATAATAGTATATAAGTAACAAAATTATTGCTAGGTTTATTATAGTTAGTCACATTTAAATGGAGATAAGAGTACGGTAAAGTATACTCTACAAAATAGATTGTGGTATTATGAATGTATTACTACAGACGCAGATTGGTATCTTATAATAGTCCTATGGACAAAGAAATAGCCAGACAGCCAGAGTATTATAAAGGAAGCATACGAAAGAATTGTTATATTCTATTCTATTACTAACAGACTCGTAATATTTTGTAATGTTAAGTTTGAGTATATTGTCAATTTATCCAGTTGTAAGATTAAGTAGGGTGTGAATGAAATACGAATTGAAAATCTTTAAATCGTACCACCTAAATTAAATCGTTCGTGGACTTGTTTTTTGTAAGAACATGGCAGATATTTTTTCAATTCACAATTGCACGAATTGTATTAAATTTTTTGGTTGTAAACTTGATGGAATTTTGTGACGATTTCATGTAAGCGGTTGACATGAAGAAAAAGCCTTTGTTTGAAGTAAAATAATAAAATTAACTAGAAATGGGTTCATTGAAAAAACGAGTTATTATTTCTACCTAGTACTTTAAAGATTAATATTTTTGGATGGTCAAACTGTTTGTCTTTGTGAAACAATTCTCCAATGGCTGGGGTAAAATGACATGATTTTAAGATGATAAAATAAAATTAGTGTAATAATAGTTAGTAATATTATATGGTGTGTGTGGTATATGGTATTATATTATGTGTGTAGTTTATTGACAATAAAATGTATTCAAGTAATGCAAGTATATTTTTAATTGTGTTGGAGTTTGGAGATGGAAATGATGATAGGATCTAAATAAAAAGTAATTTTTTAATTTTGCCTTCTATGATTATTTATAAATCAATCCGCAATCTAAAATCTAAATGCTATTTACAAGGGGCAACTAAATTGGCATATTTAAAGCAATTAGTAGGCGTAATCGGTGTAATGGTGCAATATTCTTCCTTGGCCCATAAATGTATTTACTTTGCTATTTGTTCTATTCTATTTCCCTAGTTTTAATTACCCTATTAATTATTATTCCCACTATTGCTATTATCTATCCACAGTTTTGGAACAATACTATCACACCTACATAAAATTATAATAGTATTTACAGTGAAGTAGCTGCAGCAATTCTCAAAAGTGCCAATAATAACGTGTAATCTCAAGTGTATGCAGTATGGTATGTATAATATTTTAGTAAACAGTTCTGTTACTCTGATTTTATTTCAGTTTGACAATAAACAAAAATAATCCACACTTTTTCACACTTATTGATAATCATATATTTGAAACGAAATGCAGGGCAATAGAGTAAATTTTATTCTTTACAGCTTAATTTTCCTAAATTTCATCATTCTAACAAAACTGCAATCACCCGTAAAATTTGACGATAAGTCGAAAGACGCATGGAAAGAAGTAAGTGGGCTGACAAAAAAGCCAATAGAACGTTTAGAAGTGAATTGTACGACTTTAAAAGAGTGTTACTCAAGTGAGAAATTTGTTTTGGTCTGTGGATCAGATGCGAAGCAATATTGGAATCCTGGTGTCTTCCAATGTGCTCAATCTTGCAATCCAGGTAAGTCAATCTGTTTACATGCCCTTTACACTACAGTCTCTATAGCATAGACAACAGCCAGTTCAATTCTAATATTCTTGTACTTCAAGTGTACACCCACGGCACCCTTTACTCGGGCGAACTTTCTTACAACTTGCGGTTACGCAGTGCAGGGCACATATTGGCAATGGCAAAATGGCAAGTGTGTGCATTATTCAACTTCCAGATAATTTAGAAACGCGGAGAAAGCGTATTTACAGTCTTGCTGTCTTGCAAAGCTCCATACTTCGCCAAAAATGCCAAAATGAAAGACAATATACCAGTGTAACACGATTACTCTAACTTCAGTCCTATTTATAGAGTCGAACAATGAAAAAGACAATGGGTTGTGATTGGTCTGACGGGTCTGGGACTCCGCAACGAACCAGTCCTATTGTTCTTGGGTAAAAGTTATAGAGCAATCGTGCTATAACCACACTAGTCATACGGCATTTGGAATTCAACATCATTTTTCAAATTTCATAGGATTGACAGTGAGGAACTTTGGTCTATGTAAGCAGATAACCACCAAGCCAACGACAACAACGGAGAAAGTATCTGATTTCTTGGAAGGGGAGAATATGGCAGAAGCATTCAAAACTTCTGGACTGGTTAAAACTGGCCGCAAATTTGGATAGCTTTACTTTATAAGAAAAGGTTTATTGTAATCGATCATTGCACTTCAGAAAGAAAATAAAATTAAATGGAACATTTACAAATAGAGCAAACCCTATAACCTATAAATTACAAATAATGGAAATAGTAGAAAGAGACTTCAGACGGGTTGGTGGTGTCTTATGTAACTTTTCATTAATTCTCAACTATTCGCAAATAGTCACTCATGAATCCGTTAAAACCGCAATTTAACGTGGTTAAAACCGATTTTTCATGAAAGACATTTTTTTAAATTGCCAAATTATAGATGCTATGTGCCAACCTGAGTGCCTCTGGACAATTAATTCATTTTTTCGATAAAGAACATGAAATTAGATAATAATAATAATATTATTAGCAAATCTAATAAAGTAAGTATAAAATATTTTACTGTAATAATAGTTTTAATTTTGCATTATTTTTTTAGTAAAAGTTATTTATATAAATTACTTTCTCTACTTACGATGGAATTTGGAGCATTGGAATTGGAACGGTCGCTTGTGCGTGCTTTGGGGTCCAACAGCAGAGCGGATAGTAGTAGGATAGGATACTGAACTAAAATCGGCCATCTGCATACTGTATAACGGGCGGCTAATTTTGAACAATACATATTTGCACGTGTTTTGTGGTGTGTTTGTTTACCCTATCTTTCTATCTGCTCCTGTTCTGTGTATGTTTCCTGTTCTACCCTCTCCTCCTCATCAAGGGTAAAAGTAGGGGTAAAAGTGAAAAACGACAACTTTTTATGTGTTATAGAATTCTCACAAGTTTGGAAACTTTTTAGGAATACGTTGTGGGTAGAAAGACAAGTTATTACTGTTTTGAAGAATCGTAAGTCAAAAGTCAAGTTCAAGCTTAGCTCAACTCAAGCCGGCTTTTTATTCATTTTTGTCCTTTCCAAACGCGAATCTCACATCAAATTTGTCATTTTTTGAAGCTTTCCCATTCTCATCATCAGCAGGTAATTGGTTTTAAACAATAACAAAATTCTTATTTGACTTATTCTTTAGGATGTCATAAATGTGTCATAAATTATGTCATAAATTATGTATTACGTTGTAAGTTAATTATATTATGAATTACGTTCTTTAATTTATATTTAACTCATTAATAGAATGATACTGCAAGTAGAAGAAAGTTTTCCTAGGGGAAAGGATCCTGGTCCCAAATCCGTTTCAACAGGTCCAGTAAGGTCAGTAAGGAGTTCCACTAAAATTAGTATTCAAAAAACAAAGGCTGAGGAAGAAGACGAAGATTTATTTAAGGTAATTTAATATCTTGAGTTATTCATTTTATATTAATGTAAAAATCCAAAACTCCAAGTCTTCTGGATTCAAAACTCCTCTTGTGTTGTTTTTGTAGCTTGTTTTTTATTTGTTAGCTTTATTTGATAAGAAGTGTAGAAGTAAAAATTAATATAAAGACACGACACAATAAAATAGCCTTTATAATTATGAAATTCTGTTACTTTTAAGATTGTTAAACCTCCGCAAGCAAAAAAGAAACAGAAGAAATCATCAAATGATCTTACAAGTGAAGAAACAGATTTGTTGACATACGAAGGCGGTACGAAAACTCGAGAATTTGTTATAGAATCTCTGACGTACGAGGTCAGTATTAAATTGTTATATTTAGTCAAATATGGTTAACTAAAACGTTACTTTGCATACTTAGTTTGCTTAATCTTCATACTAAGCTGTTAACTATTGATATCTATTATTGTATTATATAGTCTATGTGTGAAGGAATACTTTCTTTGGGACGAGTTTCTAAGGTCAAGGAAAAGGAAATTCTGATAAGTTTGCCTGGGAGAATGGCTGGAGCAGTTCCAATCACCGCCATTTCCAAACCATATACGGAAGCATTAGAAAAAATAGTTAACCGCGGAACTTTTACAGAAGAAGTTGGTGAATCAATTTATAAAACAATCTATAGTTAATATGATGTGGATTTAATGTTTAAAAACTATAACGTCTTTATTAGGAAAAAGAACAAGTTCAACTTATAGATCAAATGTTTAAAGTTGGGCAAGTCGTCATTGTTAAGGTTGCAAGCGTGGATCGATCGAAAAAATCTACTAGGGTAGTTCTGACTATGAGTCCAACTGATGTGCATAAAAACTATAATGCAACTAACTTAGTTGAAGGAATGGTTAGTAGAATTCGGAATGTTTATGTTTATGTTGTCTTTATAGCAAGTATAGAAGTACAGTTATGATAATGCGGTATAACATTCTGTAGAATTTAACTTGTGCTGTAAAAAGTCTTGAAGACCACGGTTATATAATGGATACTGGAATCAAAGGAGTTAGTGCATTTTTGCCCTACAGTACTACTAAGTCATATTGTCGTCACGAAAATGACAATAAAAAATTAGGTAAACTATTTCAATGTAATAAATGTATTTCTTATTGCTTAGAGTTAGAATCCCTAACAGATTTAATTACAATTTAATTACATATTTTGTGTAGGGGTTGGACAATTAGTATATTGTAAAATCACAAAGTGTGACATTCACCGTCTAATGGCCAAAGTACAACTTACAATATCAACAAAAGACGTGGCCAATGCAATGGTTACTGACCCAATGTGCCTAAACTACAGTCTTCTTTTGCCAGGAATGATGGTCGATGGCACTGTTACAAATGTACATGATAAAATAATTCAATTTTACTTTATTGGCATCTATTCAAAACGACAATTTTTTCACATATTGCAAATAGCTAGTTTAATTTATTACTCTATCTTACTTAGATACACAAAACAGGAATGAAAGTTTATTTTTCGGAGATGTCCGGGCTAATTCACCAAGATCATTTAGAAGGACTTTGGAATCAACCCATGCAATCAGATCTAGCTTCGTCTATTACACCTAGGATTCTTTATGTTTTACCAAATGGAGTTCAACCGTATTTGACTTTGAAATCAGGATTTTGCCCATACACCTTCTCACAGAAAAACCAAGAAGTCCATAATAAATATCAGAAGGGAGACAAACTGAAAATCACAGTAATTCGGTTTGAAAAAAGAGGGTTAATAACTAAATTCCCCAATGGAGAAAAAGGTATTGTGACCATTCAAAGATGCTCGGATGATATGACACTGGGTGAAGAACAAATTTCTAAACAATTTCCTATTGGTTCTAAACACGAGTGTCGGATTTTGGAGTTTAGTTCAATTGACTGTATTTATATCTGTAGCTTGCAAAAGTAATTTTTATACACTATTAATAATTTATATATCGTATTTTACTTAAAATACACTAATATGTATCGTAATTTTATAAGCCTATTTTTTTGTAGATCGATTTTGGATAAGAAATTTGGTAGTGTTAATCAAGTGAAGCCAGGTGATTGTGTTAAGTGTAAAATTGCCAAGTGGGTACCCAGTGGAGCAATAGTATACTTTGACAATTTAAAAGGATTCATTCCCATAATTCATTTTGGTGATGCTCCTCTTGCTAATCCCCATTTAAAGTATCCGGTAGATTCTTCTGTTAAAGCAAGGGTAATTTCATATTACTTAGTGTAGTTGTAGCATGTGATGTGTAATGCTTTGGTTCGACTCGAGTAATTTTACATTTTTTCAAAATTTTTGCAGGTTATGAGCAACATAGACAATAACATAAAATTGACAGCTAAAAAGAAACTAATAAAAAGTGACGGCGCTGTCTTATCCAGTTTTGATGATGTAGAAATCGGAGCTATTGGAGATGCTATGGTCAACCGTGTGTCCAAAGCTGGATTAAATGTCTTTCTTCTTGGAGGGCTTTCAGTAAATTTTGATTTTTAATAACTCATGTTAACCTATTCGGTCATATTTTATTTTTCACATATTGATTTGCGCTTTTCTATTTCCTGTAGGGTTTTATTCCTGCGTCTAAAGTGGCAAGAACTCCTATTACTGATTTGTCATCAGTATTTTTCGTTGGAAAGGTCGTTCGATGTAGAATATTAGAAGCGGACTCCAAGGTTTATTGAATAAAATTTTCTGCTTTTAAAACTGCGTGTATTATTCTTTACGACCTCCTGTTGTAGTGGTTCACACCATAATGTCAATAATTACTCAAAATAATTTTTAAACAGATCAATCGTCTAATATTGACTTTGCTATTGGATGACGAAGGAAATGAAAGACGAGTTCAGGAACATGTGTCAAAAAATTCAGGAGCCAATGAGACCGTTGTAGACAAAAAGAGTAAAAAACGAAAAGGAGATGTTGTTGAACCCTCAGCAAAGAAAAAGAAAAGTAAGAAAGCTAGTAAAGAAAATGAAGTTCAAGTGGTTACCGTCGAGAAATCGAAAAAAAAGAAAAAAGTGATTGAAGACGTTATTGATGTAAATGACGATGTGGAGATGGACATAAAGGAAGAAGAAATGTCTGAAGATGACGGTAAAATAGTCGCCACAAATAGTTCCGATCAGAAGAGTAAAAAGAGCAAGAAAAAGAAGAAAACTGAAAAACAAAAAAAAGAGACAGAAGCTAATGATGAACCAGAACCACTACCTTCCTTACAGTTGTCGACTCCATCCTTTTGGGATGTTCCTACCCTTGAAGTTAAAGAGGAAGACGTGTCATCAAATGAGTCAGAAAATGAAGATGTAGTGAGCAAGGTGCATCAAATTTTCCTCTTTGAATTTTTATTTTGTTATGTTGATGATAACATCCTCCTGATTTATTGTAGCCATCTAAAAAGAAAAGACAAGACAAGAAAACCAAGGAAATCATTCGAGATCGGGAAATAAGGGAAAAAGAATTGGCCCTAGCAGACCCAGAAAGGGTTCCGGAAAGTGTTGACGACTTTGAAAGAATGGTCTTTGCTTCGCCAAATAGTTCAATGGTTTGGTTGGCGTATATGGCCTTCTATATGCAGGTACTACTTAGTGCCTAAAGACTTATTACAATATTATTACATTATTAGTGTATTAATTTAATACCTTTTCAACCGTTTTCAATGTTGCAGAGTGTGGAAATTGAAAAGGCTCGCAGTGTAGCTAAAAGAGCCCTCAGTAGAATTTCCTTTACTGAAGACCAAGAAAAGACTAACATTTGGTGTGCCTTGTTAAATCTTGAAATAGATCACGGAACTAAGGTTTCAGTTTTATCTACCTATATTATTAACATTACAGAAGATTATTTAAACCTCAATAATCGGGGATATAGAGTTAATAAGTTAATCAATGAGTACTTTTGTATTACAACAGGAAACCATAAAGGAAACATTTGATGAAGCCTGTAGACGTTGCGACGATTTTTTAATTTATAAGCATACGATTGATAGCTATCTAAATGCTTCTAAAATTCAGGTATCCATATATTAATTGCAATAAATTTGATAAACTTTGGCTATTGCTGAATGAAATGTGAATTTTTTCGCTTTTTACAATTTCTGTTTTCTTTTTTGATATAAGGAAGCTGAAGAGCTGCAAAATATACGCCTGAAGAAGTTTTCTAAGAAAGTAGAAGTATGGAAGACGCAAGCGGACATTTTATTTAAGTATCTGAAGAAATCCAGTGACGCACCTAAATTGCTTCAACGCTGCGAACAGCACCTCACAAAGAAAGATTGTAAGCATTGTGACTGTGACTACTCTGAAATTGTGTCATCTGAAAATGTGTCTTATTTACATTGTTTATCTGATGAATCTAAAATATGAATGTTTTGCTTCTTTAGATGTGGATTTGGCAAATCATATTGCAAGGTTAGAAATTAAGCATGGGAACGTGGAACGAGGCAAGACAATGTTTGAAACAACTCTAGAAACATTTCCTAAAAGAAGTGATATCTGGATTATGTACGCAAAAATGTTAATCCACATTAAAGATTTCGAAGGAGCCAGGTAAAAATATAAAATACTGTCGTTAAAGATCGATAAATAATGCTTCCTGTGAGGTATAAGTCAAGTTAAATTATGATCTCGTCTTTAGAACTGTCTATACCCGAGCCGTGGAGACAAGTATGTTGAAACGGAAAGCTTTGCAAACAATTTTTAAAGAAGCTCTAAAATTTGAACAAGAACATGGGACGGAAAAGACAGTAAAACAGATGGAGACCCTTATTAAAGAGAAATGCGATGCCTTCGCTACGTCGCTAACAAATCTGATTTGTTAATTCTGTAATTGTTAATGTAATGTAAAGTATTTGTCCTGTAAATTTTTATAGGTGCTAGGTACGTAAAAGTAGTTTTCTTATACTTGAAAAGTTTTAAAAAAACAGTGAGATAAATAATTTGATGTTTTACTTTTCAATAAAGAAACTAAAAATTTACAGTAGGATCATTCATTGTATAGTCTCTAGCCATTGCACTTTTCCTACACAAAATACTTGTTATTACTGTAAACCTTTGCAGTATTTCGCATACCTTTGTCCTTAATTCCTAAACAAAGCGTGAAATGCATGTTGCACATCCTAATGCATAACCATAAACTCTTGCTATTAAGCATTGCAAAGTTCTCTGCGTGAATAAAAATAATACATAATTTAGAAAGTAATTACGTTTGCATTACGGGTGTTTAATGATAATGTAAATTGACGAGCTTATTAGCATTTGTTTAGTACACCAAAAAAGGACGTGGTTGTGGCTATTATAGCGTATGCAATATGCAACCTTCCATGCTGTATTTAGAATTTTGATTATCTAAATGAACATGAAACCTTTTAGCACTTATAGGTGTTTGACTTTTAGAGAGAGTATAGACTTAAATAGGTATATGTGAGTTAAATATATATTTTTTGCTATATTTATGATAAGAAGTTCGTACATTAGTTGTTATACATAGTAATACTATACATTATACATCAACTACTACTGTGAAATTAGTGTTATTACTGTATCAAAGTCTCTATATTTTTTGGCCAATTCGTTTCGTAGAAGAAACAAATGCAGACGTAAAATGTATACGACAATACTGTAGTCTCCAGTCTGTAGAATTTGTCAATAAGTACTTACTACAGTTTCTACGGTTTATTCAGACTAAATATATCTACTGGGCTTACTACGTAAAAGGCCAGAAATGAATATTCGTAGTTATGGGTCTTAACTTAAGTCTTTTTGCTTATTAAGGATAGAGTTATTAGAGATACTGCTGACGGTGAGAGCTGATTACTGTTTGCGAAATACTAACTATAGTAAATAAGTAGGTGGCTAACATTCTGACTGCATCACATGCATGAGAATTGATATAACATATTTGAAGAATGTAGACGTATATATTGAAGTGGTTGAAAATCGAGTACCTGTGGACATAAAAGTAGAACGGTGGACGTGGAATAAAGTCTTATGGCACATTTGGAGATAGCACCAAGCGTCAAGTGGGAAACTGGGAAAAATAATAGAAAAACATTTCTTTTTATTTTCAAGGAGAACTAGTGATACAATGGCCATAGGATTTCCGCTAATTGTAAACATAATTTCACCTGGTTATGTTATGGGCATACATTACAGTATTTAAATTTGTCATATTCGTTAAATTGCAAAAGAAACCAATTTTGTTGAAAATAATCAGTCAGTCAAGAAACGTAAAATTCCCATGAGTTCCCGATCCTATCTAAATAAAGGGATGATTCTGTTGATAATTGTGTAGTATATCATGTTGCAATTAATTTACTCCCCAAAAATGAGCTTTGGGATTATTATTTAGATTTTTCAAATCACTGGATGTTTTGGCTAGTCCGATGTGTTCAATTTCTTCCAGGGGCTTTGTGGCGAGTATTATTTACTATACATATTCATATTAACACCAGTGAGCATGGATGGTATGAAGAATAACAAATCATAGCATTACATAGTAGTTAGTAGAATATCTGAATGTCAATTCTTTCAAACAATGGTCTTATCTGCAGATGCAGATATACTGCCCACAAACCTAATAATTGTGTCTTTGTGTCCTCAAAGTTACAATCACTATTTACTATACCTCTGTTTATCTCTTCTTTCTACTAAAATTCTATTTTTGCTTTATATTCATAACTCATGACTCATAACTAGCATTGCTCAAGTAGAAACTTCAGCACAAGAAAGATATGTATAGTCGTATAGTACCAAAGTACCAACCAGTGCCTAATACCTGTGTAGACAATAAAGGTGGTGAGTCCACTTTTTCTCTATAATTTGTTCCCGTGTTAGGTTGGTTCATTATCGTCATCATAATTTGCATGCTCTAATCAGATCAGAGTGTGTTTGCTATTTATACAATTCTTATGAGTATGAGTGAGTGTTAAGAGTATCTGAATATAGATTTTGTTTGCACACAGCTTACTATTAACACCTGTAGTCAACGTGAACATGACAAAGTCATTTGCATGGTAGATTTTGTTCTATATCAAAGGAAAGTGACTGAATGGTAGGTAAATGTTTGTATACTAAAACCATGGAATGGACCATGAACTTAATTGTATATAGGGAAGCTCTGTTTGGATTTCACAGATTTCTTATGTGGTTCATTACCATAAAACTTCCGTAATGGACCGTTGTTGTTATCCTCCTGTTTCATTCCTTAGTCTGGTTTTTATTGACAACCCATTTCAAGTGATAAAAACGATTGTTGAGATTGAGAATAACTTCTGTGGGATTGAAAGAACTAAGTTTTGTGAGTGATGTTAGCTGAAGATGGCTGTTGCAAGAGAATCGTTATCACCATTGTTTAAAAGTCCTCATACCCGGAGACTTAGTCTGGAGCTATGTCAAAAACTTGGATTTAGTAACATCTTTCCATCTCTGTCATCCCCATTGAAATCTCCTTGTGAAAATTCGAATATCAATAAAAATGAACTTAGAACTCCATCCCCAAGTAAAACATTCACATATTGGCCGCAAAATGCGAATATTGCAAACTCCAATTTTAGAAATTCGCCAAACCAGAAATCTCCTTTGAGAAATTGCAGGAGAGGTTCAGATTCGTTTCGCTGGAATTGCTCTCCTCTGTCACATCTTCAAAATGAAACGACGCAAACACCAATTCGACGAGGGTCTCTAACTTTGTCGCAGATTAAAGATACTCATAAGTCCACTCAAAGTAATGAGAATATTTACGATCATGACCAGTACCCTTGGAGTCCTAGGAGGAATTCCATTTCAGTTTTGCTTCAAGATGATATCCTTGATAACAAAACAGATTATGACACAGAAAATGGCAACTTTAAAGTGTACGTTTAATTCTCTATTACCGTTTAACAAAATCATTTCGAGTCATTTTTTAACACGGAATTTATTTATTTTCATTTTTAGAACAAGAAATTATTCTGAAGCATCGACTATTGAGGACAGGGCAACAATTGAAAATACAACCGATGATATAGCAAAGGATGTAGACGAGGACCTGTGGCCGCTAGAAACCAAGTCCGTTGTACATCGGAACACTAAAGTAAAAAGCAAGAAGAAAAAGCGAAAAAAACTCATTGACAAAGAAGCCACTGTTACCTGTAATATCATTCCTCCATCGCCCAAAACTACTTTCAAAACGGCACTAATATCGAATGAAAATAGTCTTCCTGCTGATTTCCCCGTAGATATTTTCTCAACTAAAGTAACGATGCCGCTGCATTTCAGCACTTCAAAATCTCAAAGTCAAAATTCTTTCAATGTAGACCAAAGAAGACGGTCCTCTTCGAATCGTTATGACTTCAATAATGAATTCATGACTTTTGTTTCAACTAAATGTAATCTGGAATTGAATCCTGATGACATCTTAGGCAGAGGAAGTTTTGGTACCGTCATTACTGCTAATTATCAAGGTTAGTTTGTAGATATCGTCATATACCTATATATCAACATGTCCACTTGTGCTTATTATTATAGTTTGGCAATTATTTGATTGCATCATATTTTAATGACAAAATTCTTTGCAGGAAAATCCGTCGCTGCTAAACTGATCAACACAAAATCTTCTAAGCATTCTGAATCCATGAAAAATGAAGAGAATGCCATGAATCTTCCCTCGCATCCAAATATCGCAAAAGTGATAGATATTTTTCAACTAGGGCCGGATAAAGCTTTGGTAATTATGGAACGTCTACGAAAGGGAAATCTTCTATCTATGCTTAATGATCCTAGAGTCTCTATACCGATGCCTTTGAAGATAAAGATATGTATTGAGATAGGATCGGCTCTTGTCTTTTGTCACGTTCATGGAATCCTCCATCTTGATGTTAAACCGCAAAACGTACTAATCGATTTACAAGACCGATGCAAGCTTTCTGATTTTGGAAATTCCAAGAAAGTTATTGAACTGCCATTTCTTAAGGATTTCAATAAGGTAAAAAAAATATTCTCTTCAAATTGAATCTTCTGAGTATTTAATATTCATCTCAACTAATTACATTTTGGGTTTATCCTTTACAAAGTTGGATGGAACAGTGCCCTATAAAGCACCAGAACTATTCCAAGGAATTTGCCCTTCTGACAAATGCGATGTTTATAGTTTTGGAATTTCCATGTGGCAAGTCCTTACGCGAGAAACCCCATATAAAGCCGAAACGGACCATTCCATAATTTACAAAGTAAGGTTAAATTATTAATGAACTAAGATGAAACTCAAGCAAGTTTGTATGAGTACTTCATTATCATTCTACTACATAGGTGAACAGTGTTAAATGAGTAATGAGTGTCACTATGTCTTCTAGGTTGTTTCTCAAGCATTACGACCTCGTTCTAAATTCAACGTAATGTCTCCTCAAATAAAATCGTTCATACAAATTTATGAAGAGTGTTGGTGCCAAGAGCCAACATTCAGACCCAATATGAATTCTGTTCTGCAAAAACTGCAACAACTTGATGCTAATTTAAATGTGTTCTTAGCTAAATGATTCATATCTCTTGAAATTACTTTTGATCTCAGATGTATTCCTTAACAAATATTATTATTGCTTATTGAATTAATTGTAATATTTTTTAGCTTTGTTAAAATAGAATATTAAGGCACTTTAGGTACCTATTTATAAGTAAGGATCATTGGAACTTTCTTGTAAGTAGATTCTTCCTTTCTACTAGTTAAATTATTACTACTGGCCGTCAGAGATGCCATTTATTTGCAAATTGCAAGATTATGTTAGGAATAAGCACTGCGGTATGTGCAAGCGCAATCGTTTCATTAATTCTTATAATGCAATGTAATCGCATAAATTTAATTGTAATCATAGTAGGTAAATTTTAATTTGTATTATTATCTTTCAAAATTTTTTCCAAGAAACCGTACAAAAACCAAAAAATTTTCAAAGGAAAGTACAAAGAAAAGATATTTTTACACTATTTGTAAACTTAATAATAACATTATTGTGATGTTAGAGTAGAAATACTGAAATAAACTAATTTTTGTATTTATTTCACCATTTTATTGTTTAGTGAGACAAGTCAAATATTATTAGTCTTAAGATGAGTCCGGCATCTCTCCACCAGGAACAAGCTACAAAAAAGCACGTTATTTTATACATTATTTTTTACCAGTTATGAGGTATATAATATTTATTATATTATGTACATTTTGTACATAACATACAATACAGTTACAGTCTACAGAGTGTCACCAACGGAGTAGATTATACATAAAAATTATGTAGTTTTTTAGTTAAACTTTTTAAAGGATTTATTACATTAAAGTGTAAACTACTTTTCTCTCGCAATTATATTATATTTTCTTCACAAACTTTCACTGCTGTGAAAGCTGTATCCGATCAGGGTGAAAGTGATATTTCGTGTGATGCTTTTATCACTTAGACGCTACTTTTCTCTTTTGAACAAACGTAAAATGTTACTAATATTTCAATTTCAATTATCTTTGGTGATACTAGATCTGTTTTTGTTTTACTATAATATTTAGCAAACCACAGAAAATATTAACACCGTTCAACAAAGCAAGGTTTACTTTCATAAATCTTATAGGTAGCCTGCAACCTAATGACACTTTTACGTTTACGACGTACAGTTACAACGTTAATATACGTAGTCGCTACTAGTTAAGTTTTCAGATGACAAAAGCAAAGAAAATAGTACCATTGTGATGTTATTTCCATTTAGAAGAATTTGTTCAAGTTTAGTGATTCGTCTCCCCTCACTAGTAGACTCATATTCCGTTACATCTTCTAATACCATGTTGACATAATCATCAAATCCTAGTAATGTTCCAACCAGCTCTTTGTCATTCTTCATAATTATGTGGATTCTGGAGCCGATGCATTTATCCACAAGCTCTGAGAATGACAATCAACAATAGGAAATTCATTTAAATCTGCTTTGCACGTTAAATATGCAAGCCAATGTACGCAAAAATCCTGAAGCCAACAGATCATGCATTACTCCATCCATGGGTATTATAAAAACAAACATTTTAATCTTAAAATCGCATACAATCACAAAACCCTTTAGTACCCCTTGTGAAACCGTACATAAAACAGAAGATCCTTATTTATTTTATGTCAAACTAACATAATGTATAAAATTCAAATAATCCGCTCGTATATCAAGACGATGTGAATAGAGATTTTACAAATTTCTAATGTACACAAAAAATGCTGAAGTTGTAAATGAAATAGAAAGTATCATTGGAAAAAGTTAGGAAAAATGTCAATTTCGAAAATGTTCAAAAACTGTTAAAAATGTTAAAAAGAGTTACCGAGCGGGAGAAGAGTAGAAGGATTTGTGGTTGTTGAGGCTGCCATCTTTTCCGTCTGAGAGAATTCACTGCGAATGTTTTGGTTTTGGTGACTTTTTTTTCACATGAAAGCCGAGTCCAATATGGCGCGTTTGTCTGTCAATCTTATATACCTAAGTTATGTTTATGTGTGCTGTGTAGTTAGTTACTCGGAATTTTGCAAATTAGCCTGTGTGCGAAATCTCAATTAGCGTGGAATATTATAATACTCAATGACTTTGTGTGCATTCTTCTTTGAGGATTGTCTCCGTTTAAATGTAAGTATCTATTTGTTCTGCAAATGAACATTTAAAGTTGTGCTTTTGTTTCGTTTGTGTGTTGCTTTTGTGTAGCTTAGCTATATACATATACATGTATATGTACCTTCTATATGTTTATGTTTGTTTACCTGTGTTTATTACCTACCTATGTAATCTCTATGATACATACATACATACATAATATTATATTACATAACCGCAATCAAATCAAAGTTTACAATATTAAAATCAATTGATTGTGCAGAATACACATTTACATTGATAGCACGTCCCATTAATTGACATTTATATAGCTAAACAACAATTTTTATGCCTTATGTAAGTATATATTTTTGGTTTGTTTGCTATCCATTGTTCTGTAATATCATTTTACCAAGCTTTATTGTGAATTGTCAAATGTGAAGTGACTGATTGTGAGTGACAACAAAGAAATGCTATAGTTCCTTAACAGAGCACATTTAGAAAACGGATAATCTTAATGGTACTTATAAGGAAGGGCACAGGGAGACTTATAATACAGGTCTCTCAAGTTTACACCTTGTCATATCTTATAAGCAGTAGGCATTAAATGACAAGTTGTTCTTGGCAGTTTAAATAATGTAAATTGATGTTACTCTTTGTTTGTGATGTCTGTAATGCCTTGGTATTACTTTAATGGATACATAAATACCTATTAATTGTACGACAATGTATTTGAATACATGATTTCTATACTACTGCTTGATGTATAAACAACAATACCAAATTAAACTATAACTTGGTAGTTGAGGATAGGGCCACACCGGTAAACGGCAGAATTATTTAGTTTGTCTCTAGTCTCTATGTAAGATGGTTTCAAAAGCCGAGTTTTATAATATACAATTTACCGATCTGGTCAACATTCAAACACCAAATGAATTGACAGATTCTAATTAGCTTAACTTTATTGAAACTCCTCTAACTTCAGTGTCTGTATTTTGGCAATATAGTGTATGTATATAAAATTACATTGAGCAGTTTCGTGTAAAAGTTCGTGCTCAATCGGCAATTTACTCCTGTGTATATAAGTATAGTTAGTGTGATCCGCATTTTTAAAATTAAAAAAGAAGCAGTTTTTGTTAATTTGTGTCATTTATGTTTTTGTCTTTAAAGCTTGCAAGCTGTTACAAATGAAACAATCATTCCATCCATTTTTGACTTCAACAAATCAACAGACATTATTGCTAAAGCTAAAAAACTGTTATTGTCAAGCTAGCAAACATACTTCAACCGTTTTGTGATTCTTGTTAACGTTTTGCTAATCGCTGATACTATTGAAAAACACGTTCATAGTGGCCACTATTTTACACATTTTGGCGTTAAAGGATGGCTTTGTTAAAGGGTAAGATTTGTCCATGATATATCTAGCTATCTCTGTACATAATAATATTATGTTTATTCTCCATTAAGTTAATGATTTGTGTCTCGTTGTGTGATGTGTCATTTTATGGGGTAGTTTTTCAAAGGATATATGATCAGGGATATCATGCATCAACTTTTTTATTATTCCTTACTTGCAGTTGTCCCAGAAAGTATATAAATTACGAGTATGTAAGTACATTGACAAGTTTGTTAATAAGAGCCTTTGAGTCATTCAATAGAGTTGAGCCCTAGTCGCCTGACTAAACGTTACGTGATGTTACCAGCATAAAGAATTGGGTGATTCATCTTCCTATAGAATGGCAACTATAGATGTACATAATCTAACGGTACCTCAAACGTAAACATATTCGCCATAAAATACACACAGAGATACCATGCTAATGAAAAGGGTGTGTTAATCAGAACTTGACTGCACATATCTGACCAACAGATCTTAAAAATGCATTGTAAATTGTATGTTTGAAACTAGGGTGGACATACTCAATTCTATTGATTCAGTTTTGTCAGAAGGTCATAAATATATTAAGGTTAAAATCTGTTTGTAGGTTAGCTAATTAGCGCTTAATAAGGTAAAATGTGTTATACTGCAGAATTCTAGTGAATACTCACCACTATCAACCACGCACGGTTGAGCTTACGATGAGAATACTAGCTACATTTTTAAGAGCTATATGTTGTGGTTTGGTCATGAAAAATCTTTAAATGTTTCTGTTTTTTAACTTGTCTCTTAATAACGATATAAATTGTTTTCCTTATCTTTCCTCAATGAAAAAGTAAGGTAAACTTTAATACGCTAAAACAATACCACAATTGCAGAATCTCATACCTATAATTGCATTTTATTGTTTGACAAACTGGCAAACACAATGATTAAAGCACTGTAAAACTATTCATTCCTTGTATTTACAAGCTCACGCGTGGTAGATACCTATATCATAGATAGCAATGGCAATGATATATTTATATAACTTTTCTTACCTTAACTTCTACACAATATTACCTGATAAACATAATCACCTAAGTTTGAGTTCGTATGCTAGGTGTAATAATCTGTTCACATACTGTTCACAAATTAAATCAATTCACGTACAAATAATACAAAAACAGTGTTAGCACGTTACAGTGCTAATTTTGGAAAGTTT
The DNA here is from genome assembly GCA_020055645.1 of Tomocerus qinae. Taxonomy (NCBI): domain Eukaryota; kingdom Metazoa; phylum Arthropoda; class Collembola; order Entomobryomorpha; family Tomoceridae; genus Tomocerus; species Tomocerus qinae. Next base: position 12,966,663 of record CM034547.1, on the reverse strand, counting down.
TCTATTTTCTTCATTTTTTAAAAAGTTAGTTGCTCAAGTAATTTCAATGCTTTGTGCCCTTGCACTTTAAAACAGTGAAAAGTTCCTAAGTTGTGAAAACCTTGAGAAAAAGTATAGTGAAAAGTTTAAGCTAAACTCTAAACGTGAAATGAAACTCATATACACATTCACCATTCACCTATAAATCATTTTTAGATAGGTACAAGTTGTCTGTTGCAAAATAGTTTTCAAACTTTTTTCTAGTGCATACTAAAGCTCATACATTTACATTTAGATATCATAGTTGTGTTTAGTTTGATGCACATTCTATTACTTATTAATCCTTGGACTACTTTGCAAAGATTTTGTCATTATAATGACATTGTTTATACTACTGCTTATAAAACAATTGCATACTCTCTGTGCTCAATTTTAATGTGAAAAATGAAATTGTTTGGTAAAGTATAACTGTATGTAGCCTCATGACACAATTTCAATTGTCACATTAGACTGATGTACTTAGTTGCCAAAACTGGTCTATTACAAAGCTGAGTTTGAGACTACGATATGCATATGAATGTAATACAGAGTGAATACTTATTTTAGTATAGGTATTCAACAGGCAAGACAATTGGATCAGTCAGCACTCAGAGTAATAATTTTAGGTGTAATTGTCGGGAAAACATGATGCGATATTCAATCTGAGTGCTTATGTAAGTATGCGTAAGGTACTTGAAGGAGGTACAGAGTTACTTCTTTGGTTATTCGTATCAAGCGCGAGAAAAACATAACCTACCTTTAAGTTTAAGATACCTTGATACAAAAGTTAACTTTTAAGAAATTGGGGAACTCAAAGTTTGAGTAGTCTGCCACAACATGGATAGAAGTTACGAAACTGCAGTTTTAAAAAGTTGTTGGCAACATTTTAATGTTTGACTGCTTCCTTTCCTCTATCGTAGTATCGCTTGGATTTAAATGGTAAATAATGCCAAAATATGACTGACGAGTTTTTTATTCTAGTGATAACCTTAGTCATTAAAACAAACTGACAATGAAGAAAATGCAGGTAATGCAAGTAGCTAATTGTAAGCTGTAGTAGTAGCAAGTATTAAATACATGAGAAATAGATCGAGACAGTTATGTAGTCTTTATCTTAGTTTTGCATTTAGTTGTAGCATAATACTGCTGTAATAATACGTGCTTTAATCATGTACTGCGAGTAATATATGTGTATGGATGCATGTACATATGTACTTTGTGGTTTTTACTAGAATGCTTTTGCATGAAAAAGCTCGAATAGTGAACGTTGGGTTGAGCAATTGTATGTAGAGGCAGTGATAATGATAATGATAAATATCGCAAGCCCTTAATCTAAACGAAGGAAACTCTCGCTATTTAAAGCCAACTTACTTTTTAGCACTGCATGTAATAAGAGTTAAAAGTATATCGTGCACGGGACACATCAGACACATGTGTAGTTAAAAGTATTGTGCATTAGTTACGGTTACCTCCTGTTACTGATATAATAAGCAAACGAGATCAGGACAGAACATCAGGTGTAGGATATATGAATTGCATAGCAAGTGAGCATTTAAAGTTAAGTTGCGATTCAAGTTTCGCCTATCAGTCATCAAACGCGTTCATTTTTCATTAGCCTGAGAACGATCACATCGTTTCGTGGTAGTGCAAGTGGTAGTGTTGGATAACAATGCAATTATATTGTATTATACAAGAACCGGCATGATACAAAATATTAAATTTTTACTCTCATTGTCAATCTGAACACTTCTTGTCTGTCCTCTTTTGTATGAACTCTAAGAAAAGAGTTCTTTTGTGTACAAAAAGAACATAAACTTAACTAGATCGTAAAACTGCTATGTTTGGAAAGGGAATATACATACATGCTCAATATCCCTATTTGTGTATTTGTGTTATTATAATGTTATGGTGGTTTCCTTGCTTGCAACAATATTTTATAGACTTTTCATCATTAATAGTGTCTTGGAGCGCACCTTACATCATTTTTCCCAAACCAGCCGCCTGTAACTAATCCTTGTCAAAAGCATTTATTATGCAACTCCGTATGACCAACACAAATATTCTATGGTTTGACTTGGATTTGGATGTTTTCCCCAAAATCTATTTCTACCATAGCTAATATCAATCGCCACCATATACCCATTTCTATCTATATTTAACGACAAGGGCATGTCTAATAACCGTTCCGTACTATCTTATACCGATTTTCACCTGCTTACCTAACACTGTTCTCTAAACAACAAAGAATACTGATTGAGAGTGCTGTTGTGTTCTGAGTAGAACATCATAATGCGGTAGTTGGGGTCGAGTTGCAGAGAATCTGTAGCCGCCTTTAGGTGCAACTTAATTTTCTGCCAAAATACACTTTCCTATAAGGTATGCAGTTTCATGCCTCTAGACATGGGAAAAGAAAACACGAGTTGGCACAAAATGTTTATTTAATCTGAATTCGTAATGCTGAAACAATAATTACGTATATTTAGGTACCTGCATTTATTAAAGAATTATAAACAACCACACAGTAGTATCAGCCAGTTTACTAACAAAAATTGTTACATAATACTTATCACATTAGTAATTACCATAAGACACTGACACAAGTATACATTTAGTAACACTATTTGAATCTTAACAACGCTAGGATTTATTGTCATGATATAATTGGGAATAGACTGTTGGTGGTTCATAGGGTTTGAAAAAATAGGTAACCAGATTACATTTTGATTATAATATCAAAGTAAATTGAGGGACACTGCAAATGTTCATGCATTCTTCTTTAGGAAAGGAATATTATTGTAACTAGGACGCGAAAAGAAATTAGTATGAGGAGTAGCTTCTTAAAGTTTCAACAATTTAAATACAGTTGCCTTGCTGTAGTAAAAAAAAGTTTGAGCATGTCAAATTCACAGTGCTTACCGACTCCGAACCATATAGAGTACACGAAACTAAAGCCATACATACACTAAGGATTTTATTCTTTAGTACTAGGCAGTGTTGTGTTTTGTGCTCTTATAAAATCGTGACATGGAATACATATAACTCAGAATAAAGTGGTACCTATTGCAAATAATGTAAATTGTAACTAGAGACAAGTTTACAAAGTGCAAACTTGTGCTGTGTACAGACAAAATATATTTAACCGTGGATCGAAGTATTTTCTTTTGCAGCACAATCGTGGATGCGTATTGTATTTGCCATTTGCAATTCAGCGGACCAGAGCAGAGACCAGATATTATGTTTAATGTGGTAAATATAGGAATAAGGAAGTTCAAGTTTGTAGGGAAACCCGCATGTGACTATAAAAGTTCGTGGAACGACGAAAAGTTTTCTAAGTAAAAAAGGATGAGAAAATTCCATTTGTAAAAGAAAGCCACGGAAAGAAATAGACTCTGGTAGACGAAAACTTTTTTTGAAGAAACTTCATTCCATCTCAATAGATCGGCACTACCCACTACTCAATTCTACCAAAAGAAAACGTGTCTGGTGTCGCAACATATGCTTTGTACTGTCGTCGAGTTGTATACGACTTACTTCTTTTGACTAATTTGAAGTTTGAGGTTTGCATACACGACTACAGCACAATAACCAATGTAAATATACACTTACTACTATAATGTTATTTGTGCACGATATTTTGTGGAGTAGGTTCTAGTAGCTAAAAATAAGAACCATTCTTTAAGGACATAAAGCATTGCTGTGAGCGATAGGCTAAAAATAGCTCTTTCATTACTAATGCATGTTTAAAGGATTTGGAAGCTCTCGTTTACTGATATCGATCTCCTATCGGTGAAATTGACTTAAATTGTCTTACAAGATTTGTACTGGTGGTTTGGTATTCTGAAATGGTGGGGAACATTAAGAAACTCGTGTTTTATTGCTCTGTCAATTTAATTTGTCTGTAATTACCGTAGTGCAGATAATTCCCGTAAAGGAGAAATTGCTGTGATAGATAGAAATAATTAAGATTTAAATAGAAGGAAGAAATGGAGTATGTGTACTTTTGTAGATATCATACAGGCTGTTGGAGTCAGATGGTCGATTTGTATTTGAAGAGCGTATCTCAAGGGGTAGGTCATCAAGAATTCTGTGTGCATTACGACTTTATCACTTTTCATTCTCTGTAGTACGTTTCCTACTGGATGTCTCGACTCAATTCTGTCCACAGAGTAAAGGCGTCTACTACAGTACAGACAATATTAAAGGCTTTTTATCATAGAAGTAACAGGAGGAGGGACGTCGTTGTAGGCACTTGGATGAAACGAAAGTTTTTCATCTATATTATGATAGATCGGTAGCGTAGTCTTTTTTTTCTGAAGAAATACAGCTAGAAATTCGCTTTTAGGAAAGCTTTGCCTAGATCTGTAGATCATGCTCGACTTCAATTTAGTTTTAGTCAAAGACCTCCTATAATCTACTACCCACTTTTCTACAATTATATTACATACGTGGCTATGGCTGGTGAATACAACTATGCTCTAGTATACTTAATATCCTAGTAAGTACTTATGTACATCTGTTTATGAATGATGTATTAGGAACTTTTCCTAATATTGCTGAATAATGTTCTATAACTTCTGAATCTATTTGTCCTTCTCGGAGGATATTGGCGATCAATCCTGTTACTCAATTTAAATCTAAGAAGCTCTTCCCTCTGTTGCATCCAATTGACAGAGTTCATTTCAGTTCACTCCAACCAAACTTTCCGTTTGTAATAATGTAATGTTATGGTATTTAAGTCACGACTGAATCCTCTGATAATACTACAACTCTCAAACTCCTTTTCCACAGAAATTCATTAACTTCTCGCGAAATTATGTTTGCAGAGTTTTATGGAAATAATATTACTCAAACTATTACAGTTACTTATGTTTGGTATGCAGCATAAAAGTTGAAGGAATCCTATTTCTTACCGCATTCTTTGGCAAGAATTTAAATAAGATATCAAGGAAATGCACAGATTTACGAAATCTATCTCAGAAAACAAATTATACTGTCGTGAATAACTATAGGAATGCCTATGATACAGTTTTCGGAATTCCTCCAATTATGTATATTTCCGTTCATGCACCATTTTTAGATTCGGGGACTGCAGAGTACTAGAATGCATGCATGGATAGATTTTGCGATTCCAATTACTTGTAAATGAGAAGAATAATTTCGGTAAAACTTATTCATTTGATAAGTTTGGGAAATTTGAGATAGTAGAAGCTTGTAATTTGATGTCTTGAAGGGATGTTTTTATATAAGGGTATTTACTTTGCAAGTAAAATTCGTATTTCGTGTAGCATAATTGAATTGAACACTATAACCTTATAGTTTCTGAAATTAGTTTGTCAGTTCGAATATTTTCAGAGTTTCTTATGGTTCTTGTAGACTATTTTTTCGAGTTTTATTTGTAAACGAGTGCAGATACTAACTTTCGACGACACAAAAATACATGGATCGGTGGAGCTAGGACATAAATATGAATTATGTGGACCGTAATACTCTATTAGATTGAAATGTCAGAGTGGAGATGTTGAAAGTCAAAGGGGACAAGTTAGATAGATATTAGCAGATGTGAACTGCAGAGTCGATAAAATATTTAATCCTATAATCGCAGTGTTGAGACTGCAGTGTGTCGTGAGCTGAGCAGTGACTGGCAGTAGGAGGACATGTTCCCGACATATTGAAGTAAAAAGTTTTAAAACTTAACAGATTTGTTATTTTATATTTACTCTTTTGCTGTACTTGCAGTAACTTTTGCAGGTTCGCATAATAATAATAATGTACCTACTATACATTCTTAATTATGGCACAGTACTAATAGTAGGTAGTAACTACATAGTTTAATGTAGTCGTGCAGTAATCTTTGATCTAGTAAAAAACGGGAGCTCAGGCAAGCTTGAAGGAACAAGTTAGCAAAGAAAAACGAAGGAAAAATGTCGAATTGTATGTAATCCACATGCCAAAGGTATAGGTACGTATACGAGATGATGTACTACGGTAAAAGTAGAAGTTACCGGTTTAAGTTGAGAAAAACATATGTGAAGAGTTTCAGCTGAAGTGAGGCAAATGTAGTGCATAAGGTAATTTTATGATGTGTATGTGTGTGCATGTACATTTATGACGTAAAAAGTATTTTGTAGATCAGAGTCAGGCAGGCCAAACAAACTTTGCTTTACTTAACTAACTTTTAAAGCCAGAAATCCTATTTCCACCTATTATCTCGAGGTTGTTTATAATATTTACGTATACTATACATAAACAGTAAGCATCCCTTTGGGAAGTATTGAATTTTGCAATATAAGATATATGCAAACATAAACTAGCATTTTATTTACATTTTAATTCAGTCGTAATCATAATACCCAATTTATTAGTCTTAAATATTTAAACAGACTTTTGCCACCGTTTGTAGCAAATACATCATAACCAAATTGATGAGGTTCGAATGATTAAACCAGGTATAATAAAATCATCCTTTTCTGCGAATTTTAATTGCTCTTTGATTAAAGCTGTAAATTATCGTGATATTTACTGCTATAATAAGAACTAATGTTAGGATATATTACATAAATCTTCTCGAGTTTGAAAATCCATCGTACCTTGAAAAACTATATACGAATTTGCATGTATATTGGAATTACCGACATTTGTAAAACAACTGTCGCTTCCACAACCTGATAAAAGTACATTGAACTATTTTTATTCATCCAATTAATGAAAGAAAAGGATTTTATAGGTGCAATAAATTATTTTAAAATCATTTCAAGATATGATCAATGAGTGGAATGAGTACACACTTATCCCATTTTAGGAGGTTGAGGCTACGTGAGCATAGTGCAAGTGCAAATTCTACACATTGCATGGTAAATGCTTTCTAAATACTTCCTGAATGGTAGTAAGGAGTGAATATTACCTACACATAAGTAATTTGGTACATTTTCAATAATAGAAGATCCTCTGCAAATCCCAATTGATTTAAACTATACATTTACATCCGTGAAGCACCTTATTGAATTCATTCGTAGAATTGCGCACCATGTAGACACAATACAATATTATTAGAAACTTTTTGTATTACAAGTTGAATAGAATTAATTATACCTTAAATCACACCTTTACAGTTAAGCAAGTGTATTTTACAAAGCATTGCATCGAATCTTGGGTTTTAATGAGGAGTATGTGCTTATGCAACAAAGCATATCAACGTTGAAATATTCATTTTGGTATCTGATTTATGTATCTGATGACGTCTCACGAATAGTCCATCCCATTTATTCACTTTTTTATTTGAAATCGTGAGTTTTGAATGCTAAACGTTATTCCTTGTTCCTTATGTTACGCAAAAATTAAACCGTGGGGCATAATTAGAAAAAAGCCTACACGAAAAACGTAGACCTAGGTGTTGTACTGTATATGCCCTAGAGAATCTATGTTTATGTTGGGACTAGTAAGTAGTATCGGTGAGTAGAAATGATTAGGATTATAAACAATAGAAAATAGGAATGGGAAATGCACGGTAGACTAATCTGGTATTTACCTACTCATTAGTGAATCTAATCCTTGGCAAATCCTGTGAATATAAAAAGCCTTACCTATATAAGTTGAATCTGTATCTAGGTAATTAACTAGGTGTAATAAGACTGTACGCTCTTGTGCATTGCAGCGTTGAATTTTACACGGCTACAGATACGGTCGTGAGTCTGAGCAGTGTAACAACTAAAACTGTTTCATTTTCCTTTAACATACTTACAAAGTTGAAGTAAAGTATTATATATGGGCAAACGTAAGTGTATTGCGTACTACTCTTGTGCATTTTATGTCTGCTCAGTTCAACTTCTTCGTTCTAGAATTCTATTTGATAGTCATTAACGTTCGCCAACATAGGTATAAATTGTGAGTACTGCTATACATTATTCTACATTTAATGCTGATAAACCGATATCAGCCTGAATCCACTTTGTTTTAGTACTTGGTTCTGATTTTCCAGGGATTGTGTTGTCCTAGTCTTATTATTCTATTAGTACCTTCAATTTGGCAACCAAATTAAGATTTTCATTCCTCTACCTACAATACAATAAGATCCAATTTCAACATTTGAAGGAAATAGTTTGGTGAAGTACGAGATTGTAGTAGAAGCTAAATGGTTTTGCCCTGCCATTGCCTGAGTATCCGAATCTGTATAGATTAGTCGATCAGCGAAGGGCATGGAATGGTAGAGCTAATTTGCAATCAAATTTCAATTTTGAGTTTATTTAGGGAGTGGAGATTTGAGATTGGATTTCAGGTTGGAAGCGTTTAGAATGGAATAAGTTGCACAATAAGATCGTGAGCTCTTCCTAACGGACAGGCAAAGGATGCCATAAAACTAAATGACGATGGGCTGGAAATGATTCTCTCTTTTCCAAAGGATACTAATGTCACGCTAACTTACTGTAAAAGTGTAAACTACAATCTAAACACAAAATCCTGGCTAAAGACCAGTTGAGAAACGAGGTGTTTATATTTACTACTCCATATTCATAGGCATTTAATGTATAAGATTATTTACATTACATTTAGATTATATTTATTTATAGGTTTTCATTGTAATATAAGTACAAACAAATGTCTAAAATAAGTTGCCAGAAACTAAAGATAGCTCAGCAGTCTCCTAGAAATAAATAATAGGTTCTAATCTTGAGGGAAGAGTGCGAATGGCTGAATCATTGACAATGAATGTTGAAAATGTGAGTACAAGCTATTCGCATCCTGCTGACTCTAAATGTTCCGCTTTTCCAATCTGAAAATCCGTAATTGCTACATAGACATTGTTAGGTAGGAATGATAATGATAATTCTTTCGTTATGTGTGTACAAGTGTAGACATCTATTTAATACATAATATCCTCCCATAACAAAAGTAATAACAAAGCCTTGCTCCTGTTACATGTATAATTCTGCTGTAATGCAGTAAAATGAAAGCGTTATAACGTTCTTACTCTCATCCTCTTTAGGTTCATTCCTATCCAACTGTTTCTTCTATTACGTCTCATATACATACCTACTCTCTCTGATCTTTTCCCTCTATATCTGTTATTATCTCTTGCCAATTCAGATTAGCATGCTAACTGTAGATTTGCACTGCTGCAGGATTTACTCTGCAATGACTATGTGGTTTTAGTTGCATAAAATGCCCACTATAAAATCTACGTATCTATTTATTTCTCCATAACTATTTTTCCTTAGAATTTTCTTAATCTGTAAGTTAGGGGATTGAGACAAAATTTCAATTAATATTATCCAATTCACGTGTCTTGTTTTTTATAGGTAAATTTTTTTGTCGTTAGTTGAATTCTAATAGTAGATGTATGTTATTAAGGTGGTGTTAAGTGCCAAAAACCTACTTAATTCTGGAGAAATATTATATTATTAGTTGCTAATAATAATTTTAAACAACTGCAAGTAATAATGCAAGTTTTAGATGCTTATGTATTATTTATAGGTATGAGTAGAAAGCATTATGATAAATAGGAAGCTGTCAAGTAAATGAAATGCAATGTTTTGGTGTGATGTGTTGTATAAGTAGTAGAAGGGCTAGGTAGTTTCCTTTGAGATGTATGTTTGAAAAAGACGTAAGATATCTTAAGTTGTTAAGAGTGAGCTGAGGCTGAGATTCTGTTTCTCTTTGACTTTTGCCTTACGAGATGTAATATAATGTAAGTGGTTAGTTAAAGAAGTCTGTTCTTGTTGAATGTAGCTGTGATGTAGTAGGATATAGGACATGGCATGCCACTTCTGCTGTCTGCTCCGCCACCACTTACTTCACTCTTCTCTGGCAGAGCGTGGAGATAACTGTGACTATTCTGTACTCGTCTGTCTGTCTGTGGTAGCCTCTCTTTCTTAGTGAATTGTGCAAAGAACGGAGAGTAGACGCAGAAGACATTCTTGTGCTGACTTTCTTACTTCGTCGTACAGAGACTAAACGTTTTTCTCTATCCGATTCGACTTTTGGTTGAGCGAGAGCAGAAGAGCTAAGCAAACAGAAGGAGCTAAGTCATACAAGGCAAGGGAGAGAGAGGAAGAACGCGTACGTATGGGTCCGAAGCATTTATTAGGTGGAGTAGTAGAGCAGTTCAGTGCAATGTAATATGTAATGTAATGTAGGTAGAGAATTTTGTGGAGCTACTCCGCATTTCTGTGCTCAAGATTCCATTCAACTCGGCTATGAGTGGAGTGCGAATGTTATTTATGTGCCACTGGTCTCTTTACTCTAACCCTAGCTCGGATGGATTCTTGAGAATCAGCGGAAATTCAGTGCGTTTTGTAAAGTGTATAGAAAGTGAGTGTCCTCCAAGATTTCCTTGAGTCTGCTGTTGTGACTATGCATTGAGTTCAAGCAGTAAAACTAGAAAAACTCTAGTAGAGTGCAGACTGTGAAGATTTCTGTGTTCTCTCCATCGGTACTAAACATATATCTTATTGACTGTTTTGTGTTACAAGAAAACAGTTCACCTTTAGTTGAGAAAATTATTGGACCCAATGCGATTCGCAGTCAGAATTGGTTTTCAGCCTTCCTAGCTTCTCAAGTGCGTGGAGATGCAAAAACTGAAGCCGGATTTTCTTCATGCGCATGCATTTATACTTTATTCAACAAAGTATTTGCATCTTAAGAAATATTTGCTTTTCCCCATCCGTAGAATTATTTAAGTGAAACGAAATGCCTACATGCAGTCACTTGTAAACACAAGCAGTTGTGAAACGGACGTTTTGTTGATCTTCACTTAAAAAACTACTCAAATACTGCTGTGTATGCATACATATGCAATTTGTGTACATTCACTCTCCTATATATGAACTCAAGTGCATTCTATATTAACGATTGTAGTCTATAAACCTAGAATCCACCTTTTATTTACGATTCTCCTCTTTTACGGGATATTTGATAAATACTTCTTACTAATGATTTACTGCGTGTCTTCCCAGATAGTAACACGTGTAGTTCTAGTTACATCCACATCTATATAATTTCTGTTCACTTGAATTACGGACGAGTTGTAAAAATACTCGATATGATCACAAAGTTAGAACTCAGGTAGAAAGAAGGTTGGGTTGAAACTGGCAAATGCTCAGAACTTATCACTAACTGCGCTATTTAAAGTGTTAATAGGGGGACTGCTCTAACTTGAGCGTGTGTGCTTAGTGCTCCTATGTACATTATATACATGCTAGATTGTGTATCTTGTGTAATTTCGTTAGTGCAGATTGCAGATATTTCTGTTTTGGGAAAGATTCATTTCCTCTTTTAATGGGGGAAGGAAAATGAGTGATGAAATGAGAGAGAAATGGAAATGAAAAGGAATGACTTGCCTTCGCTCTTGGCTTGTCATGACATTTACTAAAAGATAAACCAAAAAGTACCTTCTAGGTGAAGAAAGACGCAAACCATCTGATAAAATCTTGTGCAAATGCAGTATGAACATAAGAAGTGTCTATTCTCACAATCTTTATCTCTGACAATATAGATAACTACTTATAGTGTAAACCTGTATATGTGCTATAAACTTATATAGACGTTAGACATATAATTTAACCGTGCAACAAACAGTACTTCGCGTCGGCACATTAACAGCTTTGCGTGCAAGGAAGAGTTACCATTCTGTGTATTAGTGACACTATATATACTTTTAACTGCCTATAAGGCTATAAAATAGTAGGATAATATACAAAATACACTTTTAATATACGGAGAACATTGAGAGTTGAGGGGAATTCATTCTAAGATTAACTAACAGCTCAGAAAAAGACATTTAGAGGTTCAATCAGTTAGTGTTGGTGGGCCGAGTTCCAGCTGATGCTGGTTTATTGTTTGCAGTGGTGAATTGTGGTGATGGGAGTTTGGAAGGTGAGAAAGGAAAATAAGAGCAGAAAGTAATTCTGCTTTGCTACTGGCCAACTCAGTTGTATCTGTGTATTCAGTTGTGTATTGTGCTAAATGTCAAACCAGAGAATTTAGTGGAAACATAAAGGAGGATGTGCCATTCTTCCTCTTGTGTATTTAAAGCAACTGCTGGGCTGTTGTCTTTGAAAGTGTAACTGCAAATAAGGTGACGGTGACAATTTTCCCATAGGCTGTGAGATTGGAGTTTGTCTGTTGTGCAGTGATGAGTATCGTATCGTTGGGTGAAACGTGAGTATAGGTACGTCCTAAGAGTACATCCTAAATGCTTTCTCTGGTTTCTCTGCCGATTTCTGTTGAAGCAAGGTGAAAGCATTTGATGCTTTCATGTAAATAACAGCCTGGAAATTTATGTCTGTTGACAATGGTACACGACGGGGTCTTGTGAATTACCAACATTGCATTCCACTACTCTGCCTACCTTATATACTTGAATTCAGGAGCTGAAGGCGCTGACACTGTTTTATTCAATTAAATTGGATCGAATTAGCTTTTAGTTTAACTACTAACGTTTATAGTACGAGTGTTAAATAGGACTATATCTATATACTACAGTCTGTGAGAATAGATATATATGTTGTTGTGAGTTGTGACAGTGTATTATACTAATACATAACTGTGTAGCTCGTATGTAGTCCACAATTTAACAGTGGTTTTGATTAATTAATGAGTGGATCGAAGTCAAAGTGGACTGTTTTGAGCGTGTCGCAATGCATTCTAATTACATGATGATAAGGTTGATCGTGAGGGATTTACTTTCATTTAAGTAAGTGGAGCCATTGTGCTTAATTTATAAAGAGAGTTCATTATAGTGTTTATTTGTGGGAGGAATTGCCTTCCCCATTCGTGCCTCATCACTTTGTATGCTGATTTTTTAATACATATCTTACTTTTGTAGCGATTTCTTTTTGTTTGCAAATATCATTGTTTATTATCTTGAATCCAGTCTGCTAATCGGCAATGTAGTATGTAAGGGGAGTTATAATGCTATTATTTTATTGATACTAATGTCACTTCATTATGTGTAATAAAACGACTCACTGTAGAATTGAAGTTTTCGCTAAGTTACAACTAGTGCTGAATGTAAGAGTAAGTAGGAAATATTATGACTGAAACCGTACACTGATATATGTATGCGCTTGTATGTACTCTTAGTGTAGTAGTAGAAATGAATAACGGCTCAACTTATGCTTAGACATTGTGGGACAGATATATATAAGACTGTCGCATCGTGAATCGTGAGAGTAGTGAGAGAGGTCTGAATAATGAAAGCATCTGTTCTCTGAATTTATTTATGGCAATATTACTTTGTCCTCTACGTTATATATTAGTTGCATTAGGTACACACATTTATAGTTGCAATTTGTGCTGGCATGGCACAAAGACCATCATGTCTGTCTGTCGGTGTCGTGTCGGGCATTAAGTTTGAGTCATTGAGAGCTCCTTTGCAAGGAAATCACATTTTCTGCAAGTAAACTTTTCCTCTAGGCAAATTCGTACACAGACTAATTGTAGCATTGTGCAAGTGCTAAGTAGGGACGAGCCGAGAATTGTAAAAATTGTTTCTGGAAGGCTCAAGGCTCCATGTCTCATTGAACGCATACCGTAGTGTAGTACAGGAATGGAGACTACTACAGTTATTTCGCAGTAGGTATATAAGAACGTATCTAGAGAATGATGAGTGTGTTGCGGATGCTAATGCAGATGTAGTAAATGGAAAACTGGGGAGAAGGAAGGAAGTGTAATCTTACTACTTAAGTCATTGCTCCGTGGACCTCAACATTCAAATGCAGTCCAGGATTGTGAACAGATACACTTTTAGGCGTATATCTAATTGCAACAGTAGCAGCGATTAGGTATTTATGGTGTTGTTGATTATCTCATGCATGTAGTCCTATCACCAACTGCTCTTTAGAATTCTACGCATCTATCCTCACATCTGTCTCAAGTCGCAATATTTTAGGGAATACTATGTTGATCTTTGAAGGTACCTAAATATCTGTACTTTAGTCTCATTCGTCATACTCATCATTTGGGAATTTGTCTAGGGAGCATAGATGAAATCATATTAAATTAATGTCTGTTACACAGTGTAATACTTGCACCATTATGGTTGACTTTAATTTAATATTAAATGAATGACTTAGATGAAAGGACTTTTTGGGTTATGGTTCTTGTTGTTGTTAATTAAAGGTTATTTAGGTAGCACAATGCTTTCAACTTACTTTCTTTAATTATAAACCTAATTACATTTTGCAATTGTAATAAATTGATGTAACGAAATGGTGTCTTTTGTGTGAAATTTTGGACAAAAGGAGACCACAAGAAATGAAATATTAGGTACTATTTTCTGTACGTGGAAGTTTATTAATAATTTTCGTTTCAAAATATAGGTCACAGATACAGAATTCAATAACTTAATTTGAAATACAATTAGACAAAATTCTGAATCGCTTCCTTTTGGAATACGATCGACGTAATTCTGAAGGATGCTTCACTCAAATATACATCCTTGAAAAGAGGATGTCGAAATTAGTTGTTTTCATGTATTGTTTGTTTCCTCACTAATGTCGAGTTTAAATGTCACTGTTAGGCAAAGTTTACCTCACATAAGAAAAAGCTGGGAGGTTCACCACCGACTTCGTTTCATTTGCTCCTTTTTTTACGTAATATGTTGTATGCAGAGACAGTAGAAACAAAGACAACCAATGTCATCCATTGTCGATTGTTCTGTGATGAGTTGAAGCAGCAATTAATTTTCTGTGCCCCTCTGTCTCCCTGTCATTTTGTCATCGGCGAATTTTTAATTTCACGCTTGTGCTCTTGTATCCTTTCAGAGAATCCTTACGATTTTATGCTCACATTCTATTTTTGCATTTTTGCCGGTAGTAATATTGCATACATCAATACTATGGCTTCAAAAGACAGAAATGTAACACAGCCGTAGGGGGAATGAGTATTGCATATGCCTATCTACTTCATTTGCGGCGATTTGCAAGAAACACCGTGCCGTGTACTTTACTCTAGCTATACCCAAGTGGGTATAATAAGTATAATATTACATCCAAATATCGACTTTCCTAACAAGACAGAATTCGTGATTGTACATAGTACACGCTGTACATACCATTGCAAACATTTCAACTATTTGTATGATATTTAGCATGGAATATTTTTTTATCTGATTGGACATTCAGAGCATTGAAGAATTTCGCTTTACACTTAGTAGTATTTTGTAAATAGTTTAACTAAAGTGTCACAATAACAATTCCGGTGTTTCAAATAATAATATAGTGTAATACGAATGTAGATATGGAAAGTGAAGAGCCAAAATATAGATAGATATTCTTCACAGACAGTAAAAACGCTGTTTTGAATATTTGAACTACATGTGACCAGTTCTGTCTCACAAGTTCCAATCTTCCATAAAGGTTTGCTGAAATTTTTTGCAAAAACATTTTTAAGTTCCATTCAAAGGCTAAAAAATCGTTTTGATTTATGAAATTTTGGGTTAATAATTACGTTGTACTTCTACTTAACATTTCATTTTCATTCATTGATTCATGATTAGTCGTGGTCGTATTGTATATATAGCAGCACTTGAGTCCCTAGATGTACAATTAGTGGTTGGGGTTAACAGTTTTGGAAAACAATAGTATGTTGTAGATCATACTAAGCTGGGCATGGAGCGGCAGACAAACCTTATTATCCTTTATACAAATAAAATGGTGAACGAATTCTGTATGTCATTTAATCAGGTCTTCCACTTCAGCTTAAGCTCTCTCGCGTTCAGTTTCAGCTACACTGTAATTTGTTCTTTTGTTCGCCTATGTGTAGCATGTGTTAAGTGAATGTAGGAGGACCCACAAATTTTGCAATTCGCTACCGCTTCTCCTCGCAGGACGTGCCTTTGTCTTAGGAATGAACTAAATGCAGTCTCATTTCTCAAGTCACTGAACAATTAGGCTTTGTGACTTCTCTGGGAGTCTTTAAACTCAAGAAAGTCAGCGATCGTTTTCTGAGAGCGTTATTAGGCTACTTTACAACTCAACTCTATTTTCTTTAACTATTCTATTTCACTATTAAACACGCATAGCATATTACATTTTGTGGTGGCAGTGGCACTATACGTATCCTTAAGTGTATTATATACTTGTACCACATATTCAATTTCACTTCTTTTCTACTTGTATTTCCATTTGATATTCACTCTCTTCTTCTCTCTATGTGACATTTGCACCGGCACGTACGCATCTAATTCTTATTGGCATTCGATTGTGTCGGGTCGGCATATCCTATCATATTATTCCGTATGACTTTAAATGGGCTGTGCAAACATTATATCTAGACATTATTTCGTGGTTTGTATTAATGCGTGTGAACAGTTGCTTGTACTCAGGTTAATAAGTAACTCGAGCGTTTGTTACAGTTATACAGATTTCGCTTTGTGTGTATTAGTACCTCCGACAACTACTGATTTATGTATACCATGTGCAGATGTGTGTTCCATACAGTTGGGATTGAATATTTAGTAGGATATGGGATTTTGAGTTAAATAAATGTAACTATATGGCTAAAATTAGGGATAAAAGTACCACTAGGTCCTCCACATTTGCATATCAATATGATTTGGTCAGAATATGGATGAACAAACTTTCCAACTGTCTGCAATATTGTACTTAACATTAAATTCTTTGGCATTACCGTGAATGAAGTGTATAAGTGTTTAAGTGTATATGATATGAATACGCTTATTTCATGTAGCAGAATAATGGCAGAGTATTTACCTAAACTAATCTAGAATTTGTTTCTAGTATCTATTTTATTTCTGGTTATCATATTATAGCTGTTTATGGTGTTGTGGTCGATCTATATTTGATATAACTTTGCTTTGTTACTGTTTTTGAAAATAATAAAACCAAACAATATGAGTAGTAAATGGTAAAGACCAAAGTCACGTAAATGATGGATTGAAATATGCTTAAATGTTATGGATCACATAATATCAGATCCAGTTTATTCTGACACTAATACGAGTTTATTCAAAGATAGTAGAAGTTCACATTACAGGGATCAATTTTATTGTGACTTGCAATAAAGTAGCTCTGTTACGGATCCAAATTACTAAGGGAAAATATTATGTACTACTAATATTTTATAACGATGAGAATGTAAAATTGTGAGGCAACAAGTATAGAAAGGGTGTTGGTTGCCGATAGGAGAATGCTAATAAACACATTAATAAAGACCTGTGACTTAAAAGCTAAAATTAAGCTAAAACTAAAGCTAAACTTAAAAACTAAAGCATACTTGTCATAGCATAAGCTTTAAAATCAAAAAAATCGTTCAAAATACTAATACAGATGATGAGTTGATCAGTATAGATAGAATATTTTAATTTATACTTGAAAATCAATAATCTAGGAATCCTAGTGATGTATTTCCACAGACACAGACTACTTAATAAGGTTAATAATAAGTTTTAGTAAAAGTACTTAATGAACAGCTATTTAGAATTATGATTTATGATTAACTTTTATTTGTAGAAACTGACAATGACAACCTACCATTTATAAAGCAACTAATTCGGTTATAAAGAATAGGCAGATAAAACTGTCATGTATGTAGCCCATTGTTTAATATATCTTAATTCTCCAACAGGGAATCTTCTATTTGTTTCTTCGGCTGTACATACCTACTTGCTGTGTGCCACATATTGTTTCCCTTCAATAATAGAAGATGTTCCTTCTGAGATTCGTCTTAACTACAGGGGTCTTTTATTAAGCAGACAGATCTTTAGCCATCACACTATGTCCTCTTGAGGCGAATTTTCGTTTCTGATTTAGAATTAGAGCTAATACCCTAATACTTGTCATGTATTCTGTACACACTATATTATTGGCATTATAGTGAGAATTGTATATTATATATTCAATGCATATAAAACGTATATCCAGAGGATAGTTATATTCGGTCAGTAAATAACATCTGTAATTACAGAGCAAAGACTGTATTATGTGTGTAATTTCCATTGGTTATTATAAATACATGTTGAACAGCAGTAGATCGAGTAGGAGGGTATATAGCTATAAAATCAAATGATGTATGTCTATAAACCATTAACTGCTATAGACCGATGTAAGAATGATTAATGCTGTGAAATAATGTTGTGGAATGCGAATGTCCATCTATGTAAAGTTGGTTAGCAGAGCTAGAAGGCTACCTTTCATAATTTGCATTTGCCACAAGCATAGCAATTGTTTAGGATAGGGTCTAGTAGTATTAGTGAAGAATGAAGTTGTCTTTTCTTATTTAGCTACCTGAAGGAACTCGTGCAAAGGGAAATGCTATAAATAATAAATAGAGGCTACTTAATTATTTGTGGCATTCGTTCGTTCTCTGGCATTTGCTATACTTTTTTGCTGAGACAGGATGATAGGCTTTTATTGTCAAAAATACCTTCTGTGGTAAAATTTCCTTCGTTTGGTAAATACAAAACATGAATGACCTCCCTCCGTCAATTTCAGTGGCTATTATCGTCGGAATGTAGTACTTCATGTTTGTAATTATTATTTATGATTGTCTGAGTTCATAACATTGGTGGCTGTTAGTGAATTATTAGCGATGCTATTACACGATGCTATTTATATTGGAAGTTTGCAAGTTGACGTTGTCATTATGTCATTCGACCAGTAAGGGGTTATTATTGTCCTTGTAGTGTTTATATTTGCACAAAATTGTGCAAAATATGCACTTCATATAAAAGTTATTTGTTCTAGATTTAAGCTTAAGAAATATGTAGATTTGACAGCATTGGCATAGATTGTAGATCAGCAAAAGACTGGCGATGAAATGTTTGGTTGTTTGTCTGGGTCTTTGGTAGCAAACTTAATCTTTTTGTTTATGCGTCTCACTGTGCTGATAATCGTCTTTGTTCGCATTAGCTGACTACTGTACTTTTACAGACATAACGCTTCTGCCGATTAAAATGTAGATACAAGTATACATGTATTATGTACGGTTGTATGATTCCTTGATCTCGGGATGTTTATTTGCTTGAATACTAAATAGGTATACTACTTGACGCATTACATCTATTCACTGAGTGCCACTACTACGGGAGAGAAGAGTATATACTGAGAGCTATAGGTATTATTTCTGTATGCGATACACTTTTAGATGATGATAGATGTCTATGAAAGTACATATAAAATGAAGTATGACACAGTCGAATAAATGAGAGGACTACGAAAATGAAATTACCATTCTTCAGCCAGGCAGATGTAATCATAGTGTTGCCAGTAGTTGTTTACTTTTCGTTTCAGTCATATATCATAGTATAACGTTTCAAGTTTCTATTTATCTTTCAGATTTTCTCTTTTCATACAAAACGAAATGTAAAGCAACGCCATGTAGGTTACTCTGTATTAAACTGCAATGTATTCTGGATGTGACTTACATCTGTATTTTGCACAATAAGCCATTATCTTAATCGTAACATACGCATTAAGGTGCCATTTGGATTGGGAGATGCTCTACACTATTATACTGATAGTGTATCATCCTTTTGAGACTATTTGTTTCAAGATGTATCAACGGAAGGCTGTAGGAGAAATTGACTAATTTTAAAGATACGCAAGGAGGGGTGTAGTGATCTCCTTTTTGTGCTTATGTCAGATTAAATAATGATACAATTGACCATATTATTACTGCCGGTTATGTACTTTATGGAATATAAGGAATATTGTGCTACACGTCTGCTACTGAATGAACTACCTTTTTTAATGTCTATAGTAGTACAAGTCATTGAACTGCTTAGCTTTGTACTCAAATCAATCACACAATTCAAAACTAAATCATTATCATCAATCAGATGTTTAGGAAGATTTGAAGCATTGGGCAAATACGACTCTCTTTCTTTTGGGTATGATACCGTAGAGTATCAAATATCCTAAACGCAAGGTACACATTAAATGAATGTTGCACTCACGTCATTCTAGTATATGTGATAGCCAATCTCATTCGCCTTAAATTGCAACTGCACGACAAAGAAAGATTATTTATTGGCAAATCTGAATGTGAGAGTTTGTTGGGTTGAGTTTTTTGGGACTCGGACGCATTGATAGGTACATTGTATTAGTTGGACTAGCTTTCTTTGCTATTCATTCAGTTATACCGTGTACATTTATTTATTACTCTTTGCAGAACAACCCTGTAATCATTTGTTGGCCAAAGTAAAGTAAACATTCTAAATCTACAGTGTAATGAGTTACATGACTATGAAACGATAATAAGTGGCTAATCTTAATAGCTATAATTATAACGTTCATCTTACTTACTATCTCAATGGAATTCCAATATGGTATTTGCACAGTAACACTTGCTGTAATGTTTGAGGCTAGACGAAAAACTTACATTCTTTCTTTTGCCTAATGTTTTAGCCCAATTCACTCAATGAACTGAGCAGTACATCAACAAACATGTATTTCTGGATAAAACTAATTTACTTGGTAATTGACATCAATGAGCAGTAGAACTGCCCTTTAATGTATTCAATTAATTATATGAGTAATTAATAGAAAAAGTTATATAGGTATTAATGCTTCTTCTTCTTCTATATTGGACAACCAAATTATTTGTTTCGTGATGCAATTGCCAAATGGTCAAGAAAACAGCCCAATAAAACTAATACGTTTTGATACGAGTTTCAGTCCATTTTGGATCAACTCAAAATTATACCATGATTTATATTAATATAGTAAAATCTAATTTTAATTTTAACGATTTAGGATCAGGGAAGATAATAAATGTAATTTTGTAATAGTAAAAATCGTGTAGAGTGTATAGCTATACCACCTACTATAGATATAGCAAAATAGCAAGTACTGTAATGTCCTAGCATGTCGTAACATCCAATGTTGACAGGATAGTTAAATTTGAAAAATGCCCTGTTAATATTGAAATGCCATACCTTTACGTAATGCGGTAATCGATCCATTCTGTGTTCGATTTTGTCTATTCTTGTGTAGGGAATAGCCTGAATGTTAGCGGTTAGCTTACCTAGTGTTAGTGGTTGTATCCGTATGCATTAAGGACAATGTTATGAATGGGCAGTATACGGATGGTATTCCTGTCGAGGTTTTGCCACTTCTTACCCAACTAGAATTTTCAAATCTAGAACATCTTTCTCTTAAATAGGTCGTTGTGTAGTAGGCTAGCTAATAAGCCCTTTGTAAAAACATGGAAACAGTTTTCGGTCTCAACAGGGTATGTGAAGTAGTAAATAAATAAAATTGGAGTATATAAATTATAATGAGAAGGGGATAGGGTATTAGTAATGAGACCAAGCAAACAGTAATATTTTAATACATGGATTCAGTTATGTGGAATTGTGGAATCTAAAGCAATTTGAAGTCGACTTTGAGGAAAGTTTAGATTGCATGTGCATGGGTCTTGAGTACTTTACTACCACACGATACATTTTGTGATGGGCTTGAGTTGAGCACTGCCTACATTGTGTTAGACTATTACAGTTGTATACACAGAGAAAGAGAATATTAATAAAATATTACGGTTGGACAACTTGGCTTATATCAATGTAATGGCCAGCATACAGATAGAATACAATCGTCTATATTTATATTGCATCATGTAAAAGGATCTTACACTCTATTACAAGGTACTGGAAATCTAGATAGTATTTTAGTGGCTCAAGATGTATGCAGTTTTGTTAACAGAAAAGTTTTTGGCGCATCAAACAATGGTGTAGCTGCAGTAGTGTAATAACGTCTAGAATGTAGTTTTAAGGGAGAACCATCCCAAGTTAACAACTAACTAAAGTATTACATAGTATTTTGTAGGCTATTTGTGCTACAGTACGTAAAATGTATTATTATTATTATACAGCACAACAGACAGACATACTATATAGTATGTGTAATAATAGAGCAACTAAATGTACATAGTATATAGTCCTTAACCTTTTAAGCAAACATATAGGGTACTATATAATCTATGTACACAAAGTACACATGCATGTATACTTATCCTTTAACTGTAGCTAAATGTTAGCTAACAAAAACTTAAAGTTGACTATCACATTCACGATCTTGGACGTTGAAGGAGAGATGCAAACAAATATAAATGTCTATTTGCAAACAAACATCGAAATAACTGGGAATTGCATAGCTTTGTCCTTTCTTCAATCTAGAGTGTATAAAAACATACCAACTGAAGGAATGTCAAGTTCAAAACGGAGGATTTAGTTGCGGGCATGTTCTGTACGGGTGATTCAGCACACTAAAGTAAAATATTGCATGTTCAAGAGGAAAACAAGAGTCAGACTCCTATCGGTGTTAAGTGTGCTATGTTTGTTTTCAATTGACGTCTAAAATTTCTTAATCATTACTTATCGTTGAGAATTAAGTGAAAGCTACCATTTAGTATATACAGTATATAATAGAGTTTTGGTGTTCACGAAGTTTGTATTAATTGATCGAATTGGGAGTTTTCATGGGTGACTTTTCAGTATCAATTTACTATTCCTTTAAAAGTGGGAAAGTTTCAATTATTTAGTGCTTAACTAGTTACGTGTTTATTGAGTGGAGTCCAAAATGTCGTAAAGAAGTGTCTTGAAGCTGGAAAATCTATAATAGGGGATTGGACTGCATAAAATATTTGCTATTGCTGGATTGTTTGCAGAATTACGTAGAAAGAAATAAGAGGGAATAAATTCACGGACAAGGAATGTGCATGACAGATAGGATAGGATATAGATCCAAAAGAAAAGGACTGAAAGGAGTGTCCTTGTTCGATACTGCAAAAGATTTACCGAACTTCAATATAAGCTTCTTAAAGCCCTGTTCGGAACTCAATGCATGTGTAAGTACACAATGCATACACAAACATAGTTTCTTGCTAACACTTCCACTGCAGTAATTTTAGGCATTACAATGGATACAGTGACTGTGTGATGATATAGAATCTATCATTCCTCCTGTAATGGGTTTCTAACAAGAAAAGTGTCACTTTTTTGTTTGGGAATGTTATTCACGATCTCTTTCGCTGTACATAAATGGACAGCGGCTATTGAAATGAATGAATAATAATTGAAATCCGTCTGCCTTTTCCATCTTTGAATTTTCAGCTGGTTTTGTTCGTGATAACACTAAATATTAATGCTGTGGTGAGATGTTTACTCCTTTCTTGCTGAATTCAAATCCTTTCAACACAAATAGAGCAGAGACTTAGAACTTGTAGTTACAGAATTTGTAATGTGGTAAACAAAACCGTCTTATACTCGTACTTATCGCTATTGTCGTGGTTTACTTTTCTCTTGCTTATATTGATTTTCTCAAAATAGTCTATGTAAATGCGACCATAGATTGGGCAATGTACATTTGCGTACGGTCTCCATTAATGGTTCCTTTATGTTGCAAATACTAAAGAAAAAACTGAATTGCTCCTGTGCCTACATATTAAATTTGTTCTTATAAGAGTATAAAACTGCTTTTCTATCTAATACTTTGTGAATATAATATTTAAAGATTAAGTTACCAACATGGTGGATTTGGATGATTAACTGTGTACCATTTGGTTTCCCGATTATGTGGTTGCTTTGCGAATTCTGAGATAAATGGTGTAGTGTATTACTTTTTTATTATCCGACAGGCTATATTATTGATTGATTATTTTACAGGTGACAAGAAGCACTGTGGATGTTAGCGCTCAGTAGATACATAGATCTTCGTTTAACATTAAGGAGGAAGGATGGACGGGCCGAGAGCAGAAGATGTATTGGCACTCTTGCATGACCGTTTGGCAATCGTCAATGGAGGAAGAGATAAGCGTGGAGGCCCTCTCCTTTTGTTCCCTACCTCCGCCCGGAGGGATCGGGCTCATGCCGAAGATCTCAAGCGACTCCTCCATTATCTCTTTTCCATTCCTTGGTAAGTCCAAATTACTTTTTTTATTTCCGACAAGGGAAATTCGGTGGCAAAATACCTTTAATTTATTAACGACCGGAAGTAATTCTCCAAATGGAGATCTTCAACTTTTGTTGCAGTCGACAGAAAACTCATTGTCTTCCTGGCTTTAACAATAGCACAAAAGCAGCGAGATGAAATAATGGGAATTGTGTAATTACATAATTCATTCTATTAATTTTCTTCAGCGAGCACATCGTGTATTTAAAATGCGTGATAAAGAACTATAATTTTCTGTACGTGAGAATAAGTCCCAGGCAGAAGGATTCACAAAACCATTTAACTGCCGGTCAAGGTTGTTTGCCTTTTCCAGCTCCTTTTCCTATGGCAGATAAATATGTCCATAAAAATGATGTAACAAATGTCAGAAAGCAGTCTATCGGAAAACTATTGTGCCTACTGCTTTCTCCTAAGCATGCTGCTACAAAAGAAGGACTTAAGCACTTAGCTTTCTCTGTTGAAGTAGGTAACCGACTCGACAGCTTTTATTTTCTTCATGCGCTCAGTTTCACAGCCAGCTTGTTCTACAATTGTGATGTAGGTACTAGAGTGCAATAAACTAAAAGAAAGAAAGAAAGCCAAAGGATTTCCGGATTAAATGTCAATTTACTGCATCAAATATACTTCTGTTCTGACTGGCTATGACTGAAGTATATGTACCATTTTTTGGTCATAGGCAGTAATACTAATACAGTTTAGAGCCCTACTTTTCTTACCTATATATAAAATCTTTAATGTGGGTTTTGTACATTTACAACTTACGTCATAATCCGGTCCCTATCTCGTCTGTTTTTGCACTCGTATTATTTTTCTTGTGTGTTTTTAAGAGAAAGCATTCGTAAGATTGCTTTGTAAGTCCGTAAGTGTAAGCACTATTAAGTGAACCCAAACGAGTTGCTCTACTTTACGGATTTTATTGTCACTTTTGCAAAGGTAGGTGCCAAAGGTGGGAATGATGATAAAATATTGCTAGAAAATCGAATTAAATTCTACAATGATAAGTAAAACAATAAAAAAATTGTTTTTAAAAATATTAAAACAGTTTTATGCAGAGATTCCTCTTGCCATTTTTATAGACGAATTAAACGTTTTTATTTCTAGAAAGTTATTTTCACTGATTTTTAGTTTTCATGCATTCCAAATCGATCCTCACCCTGATCGAATATATAATAGACAGACAGGATAGTCTAGCCAGTCCCCAATGCAATGATCCTTCTATTTTACTGTTAGTGCACGCGTAGGGTTTACGGTCGTATATCAGTTACTAATATTTTATGTTTGACCATTTGCTCGGCAGTAAATGCGGATTAAGGAATCCTTCTAAAAGTCGAAGCTTTTATCCCCTGCCCAATTATCTTGCGGCTAATTGAAACGTCGAGAAAACACTTTTGTTGAAGAAATCGACACTCCGTAAGTTCCCTAACTTGCGGGGGAATGCACTCTGAGATAAGAGATATTATGGTCGTAAGCAGGAAAGTGAACAAATAACTTCTGCCTCCTAAAAATGTTAATTACTTTGGAGTAGGACATATGTTATTTTGGCTTTTCTATTGTGAAAGGGAAAACTAACCTAAAAATAGTAACTACTAATCTGTACTTACGACAAGTTTCGGATTTAAAGCCAATACGTAGATATTCTTTTGTAGATTTAATTCCGGAAGTTACTCTATTTAATCATGAATTTAATAACCAATTTCTCCTTAAGCAGTGGTGATGTATAAAAATTAAAAATGTGTATGCTGATGTCTAAATTGTAAAAAGATGATCTTGAAATGAAGATTGAATTTGTGCTTCAACTTTTAGGATGAGTAAATAAATATGTATGTGCGTAATGTGTAATGGAACGTGCAACGATGGGGTTGGTTTATTAATGTGTGACTTGTTTTTTGTTCTAGTGAGGAAACGAGGGAGAGAGGATTCTCTGTGGTGATTGACATGCGGGGAGGAACGTGGTCGAGTGTAAAACCGATATTGAAAATCCTCAATGAGCACTTTTCCTCCTTTGTCTACATGGTATACATCATAAAACCTGACAACTTTTGGCAGAAGCAGAGAACGAGCCTTGGGAGTCATAAATACAAGTTTGAGGTCAGTCGCTTGCCAAGTGCCAATGCATTAATATACTTATGTTAGGGCTTATTAGTTAATATACACCTACTTCGTTCGGGGCAAATATCCTTATATCACACGTCTCAGTTTAATGTACCTATCTAACATCTTGGATCCCACCCAGAGCGTTGCTGCACAATAATCTCATAGGATTTTCCTACTTTTAGGCAATTGCATCACTTTGGATATGTTAAAAGGGCTTACCATACAGCCTTATATAGAAATGTATCTATACAAGTAGCAAGAATGAAAATGGCTTCTTAAAATGTAATTAGCATAATAATTGCTTACCAACTAAGTATCACTACATTTATAATTACTTTTTGCTTAGTAAATTCTATTATACTATGCACACTGAGTAGTAGTGATAATTATTCCTAAAATCCCTTGGTTAATTTCATCTTAATTATCTATTATGAAGAACATTATTGTATTTGCAGAAAGGAGTACCAAAGTTTATAATTTAAACCACAATTTCTGAGAAAATGCTTTAGTGTGTGAATATTCTGTGTCCTATTGCCCCTTATCAGCTCATTTTTGAATTGATATAGGCATGTAGCAAGCAATCCGTTAGTAACTGATAGCGTTTTATTTGGTCGTAGAATTATTTATAAGTAATACTGCAGTACCTATTCTAATTACATATAGCTTTTTCTGCAATATGATATTGCCATAATGTGCATAACATTATGTACCATGTTGTATTTTTAATTCTTAGTTTGCTATGCATATACTGTTGACAGATAATGATGTGTATTTCTATAAGGGTTATGTATACTTGGAGTGATTCCTTTGTTTTTAGCGAGTTTGCTACTGTTTTGTAATTAAAAGAACTGTGGGAACTGTCTATTGATGGTGAATAGTTGTACGGTAGTCTTACAGTAGTCATTGATTGTTTGCATATTGGATTTCACTTTTTGGAAAATGGAAACGGCTCTTCCTACTTTAGTACCCATGAAATGAAACAATGAGAAAATTGAGGCTAGATATATTGTATAGGAAGAATAAAGAATGGGGCATAAAAGTAATAGAGCGAAGTCGCTATCACTTCTTTTATGGGAATTTGCAGGAACCGTAACCTGGTTGAGCGTTGGTTGGTGTAATCTTACGTCTGTGTAATGTAAGAGTAGAAGGTGCAGTAGGCAGTGTTACTATGTAATAATAGGATCTGACTGGTAAAGGATTATGTTGTCGTCTACATGCACAGCATTCTGTAGTATCTGTAGTGGACTAAAGACTATAGCTTGACAAAAGATGGTCGTACATATAATGTACCGTATTAATCGATTTAGTTCCCCATATCGCAATAATTCCCCAGTTGGGAACTAAATGAATAAATTTGGGAAAATATGGCTCTCCAAATGTTTAGTTCCCCATATCGAAATAGTTCCCCACCCTAAAATTCTAAATTGAAGGCATAAGAACCATAAAATATTATTATACAAATATCCAGTCAAGTCAGTGCATATATGCCAACCAGTGTACAAAATACTATTTACCACTTATGATTGGTAAGGGGTTTTTTATGGTATTTAATGTTATTTCCACCACCTAAACATTGGTGGTCTGGTAAATGATATAATTGGTAAGAAATGGTAAAAAATAGTTTTATTTAAATTACGTAGAGTTTTGAATAAAATTCGACACTAATGCATAAAATGCCGCCTGCAGCTGACGATTGTTGTCCTTGATTGACTGCCCAACTTAATGTGTGTTAATTAATCCAAGAAAGGGTCCAAAAATCATCCTTACTAACTTATTGAATAATTATTTTTAAAATTAAATGAGTACTTTTTCTAATTAAAGTTGGCTGTATACCAAACTAATAATATCGTTTAAATGACTGTTTCGCTACTTTCAGTTAACATTCAAATATAAGTCATAAATCTTAATTAGAAATATTTTAGAGAAATTAGAGCATGAAAACTTATTTTAATGTGTCGATTGAGTATCTCTGCTAAGTATTCTCAATAATTTAGCATTTTTTACCATTAATTGCATTTTTATCACTGTGATTGTAAAAAAGGCTAAAAAGTGATAAAGTTTGTAAAAAAGGATGACGATGATGACGAAGAAATGGATTTTGATCTAACCGATCCGATGGACGTTGCTCTATCCTCTGACGACGACGTTGAAATCTAAATTCCTACTAATATGCTCATTCACTATATTTACAATTTACTTTTACTATGAAATATTACAAAAATTTGACATTGAATTTTTTGAATTTGCCCTTTGAAATATAGTTCCCCATATCATAATAATTCCCCATGTGGGGAACTATAAGAATATTTTTGACCAAAAAATGGTCTCCAAATGGGAGTTCCCCTGGGGAACTAAATCGATTAATACGGTATGTATAGATGCTTTATATACTTGGGTTACACTCGGAAGACTTATTGTTAGGAGCAATCCTTTTAAAATGCAAGTCAAGCAGAAATCTTGTAAAGTCGATTCGGTAGATTCCATTCTCGCTTTTCTGTGGTTATCTCTTGTGTCTATATCTCTAGTGGTACTTCTTGCCCTCCTGATTTAGATTTTGAGTTATCCTTTTCCTTATTTCCGTTGTAGCTGCTGCTGATGCTGTTTCGAGTACATTTCGCTGTTTGGATGTGCCTAAACAAAGCTAAACATTGTGTATATATGCAAGTACACTAGGAAAGTACACGAGAAAGGTTTTTCCACTGAATTGTAAAGTAACCATACATTTACTGTTCCGTCATCTGTATGAACATATGCATTAGTTTATGGGCATAGAATAAAGTAGAAATCCTACAAAATAGAAGGAAGAATGGTGACTGTAATTCATGAGAAATATGCATACATATTTTGATATTTTAAGTGAAATGATTCGAAGAAAAGGAAGCAAATACTTGAGTCACTTCCATTACATTTGAAATGAAATCCGGGATGAAAAAAGTGGAGTATGAAATGACAGAATGTATTTGTCTGTGAGGCGGATATTGGCAAAGTGGATTCTACATTTGAAACACATTAAATAAGTAATCCTCTGTAGGATATTCGTGATGTGCTTTGTCATGACATGACTGCTGTCATTTCTTCCATTTCGTTTGAGTAACATATTTGAGCATTTGCCTTTTCTCTCGACTCTATTTTCTGGCTCTCGTTTTGTCTCAATGGAATCAATATCTACGTCTGAGATGGTTACTTACTTAGGTTGATGCCACGTTATGCAGGTTTATACCGATTTGTGAAACTGTACGGTTTTCGTCACATATGCTCTTCTATGGTCTCTTTTTATGGTCCATAAGAGTCTGAACTGGTGTGCACTATGTATAGTAACATTTTGTAGTGGTGAGGCAGGGGGAAGAAGAGAGTTGACTTTCTTTTGTTACATCTAGGTCTGGGTCTTGACTTGATCTTCGATTCGTCCTTATTGTTAGTGTGGGTGAACGACCGAGAAAGATTCACATCTATACAGATATACTTACTAAACATAGTTGTATATTTGACTCTTACTGAACTGAACTCAGCATGTGATGATAAAGGTCTCCTTGCTCATTAACTTTAAGTATAGCACTCAGCTGCAATACTGTGCTCTGCCAATGGTAATGGCAACAGAAATAAAGAAACGTGCCTCTGATCTTGGGAAATAATCTCGATTTGGCACAGACACATCCTAGCTCTTTCATTTCGTTAAGAATAGACGATATAATAAGCCCTATTTCGATGACTCCTTCCTTTTCAGTCCCCCCATACAAAATACTTTGGCTAATAGCTGTAATTTGTTTAACAGGAAATAATTATCATATATCAGCTACTTATTCACAGTTAGTGCGAGAAAGTTGTGAACTGCAATTATAAAAAAATTAGCTGTCCTTTACGTGATGAAACTATGTTTTATTATAAAATTGTAATGGATTAGATTCAAAACATGAAGCGATTTCAATAGGAACCAGTTTAATAAGACAAGATTCTGTAATGAAAACGCCTTTCTGTACATTTTCATCGTTGTATTATCCGTTTTGTTAACAGTAGTTACAGATATGTGTAGAGTAGTAAATAAATGTAGAAGTTATTTGATTTAAGTGCATAGAATTGTAAATTAGGATTAATAAGACGGAAGCCTTAGGAAGGGTCGAAGCCAATGCTACGTTTAACATATACACAATTACATTTGTGCACAATACATATTTTTTTCCTACTGTTCCCATTTCTACACCAGGCTAATAGGTACAAAAATTTATGTAATAATCAATTTAAAAGCCTTTATTTTCAATTACAGACTTCCATGGTGGGTCTCGACTGTCTACTAAAAGTTATCGAGTCGTCACAACTGACATCGGACTTTGAAGGATCCTTCCAGTATGACCACAAACAGTGGATAGAGTCAAGGATTGTAAGTTCATACGACTTTATTCATCTGTCAATCATATTTAAGAACGTATAGATGGGACGGGATCTTTCGGAGAAATATTTTACACACAAAATACCAAAATTTAGTCCTATTTTAGGACATAGAATTGTTTTGCCTTTTGAGTAGGCCAGGCATGGTTTCCAAATCTTAAATGTACCTATTTTTTCTAGGCTTTGGAGAACTTCCTGTGGGTTGCTAGCGATTTATTAGACCGATTGGATGACTGGCGAGAAGACATAACGAGAAACGACTTTGCTGAAGATGTCAGCGCTGTTAAGCACGGTATAGACCTACACGAGGAGATCAAAGAAAAAATTATGCGAGCTCCCTTTGATGATGTAGATGGAATGGGACAAGAGTTGCTCAAGAGGTAAACGAGGGCATTAATATTTGCTACGTAAACAAACTTAGACTCGTAAACTAGCTGTAAGGCTAACTATTATAAATTACATTACTTAAGCCATTTTATTGAGCTCTATGCAATAAGTTAGACACTTAGGTAGTTTGTAAATGTCATGTATACTTAATATCTTTAAAATACCTAACAGTCTTCATATGGATATAGATGGATAATAAAATATTGATTTTGATTACTTATAGTTTTAGCTTAACAAGAAATATACTCCATACTTTTTGTAAATAGTATTAATACCTACATAGCTTACCTGTTTCTTTTTTTGTATATGGATCACTGTTAAAACAGTATCCAAGAAATGAAATAACAGACATAATAGGTGGCTATATGTAATTTTCATGTCAGTTTATTTTGAATCTTTAGTTTTAACTCTGTCAATTACCGTTTTCGACATTAAAATGTATTGTGCAGTTTACTGTGTTACTTCTCGGTATCGTTATAAGTATTCATAAATCTTGTTAGCATTTTTGTAATGTCAAGTTGTAGATCATTTATTAGTAAAAGTTTCTTATGATCTTCACTTTCTACTTGTGACAAAATGGAACTCGGAGACTTATGTATTAAAGATATCCTTGTGTAGTTATTATTATTATTATTATTATTATTATTTAATGAAGTACGTTAACGAGTTTACAAGATCAAAGACTTTTCCTTTTCCGTGCTATTTTTTTTGACGTGATACTAATATTTTGATTGTATGAATTTTGCAGGCTAAGTTTTGACTCCACGGGTAATGGAAGCTCAGGCTATGATTCTGGATACTCTGGTCGTAGCAGTTCTTCTAGCTCTGTAGTCTCTAATCCAGATATGCAGGTTTGTCAAGCCCATGAATAATTTAAAATCATTCTGCAAAGTTCTAAGTAGATGCAGCCTTTCGAGAAACGAGTACGTTTCCGGAAAGGAACTACTTAGAACACTTGTAATTAATTTATCGAAATATTAACCTTATGCAAACCTGAAATGTTTTTTCTGTAGGCAAATATACCGACAATAATGCAGATGGTTGAACAAATTCACGGTGCTAAAGAGCAGCTGCTTCAACTATGGCACGCGAAGAAAGTAAAGTTAGACCAATGTTTTCAATTACGGCACTTCGAGCAAGATTGCAAAAAGGTAAATGAATGAACGACTGAGTCAGACTATGTAAATGTTTGATGCGATTAAAATATTCCTCACGTCCGTTGTGTACGATGTAAGTTGGATACAATGGGACTCCCTTCGCTTTCACGTATAACAGTAAAAACTGTTTATATTTGACTAGCTGCTTAATTAGGAGAAATATATAGGAAATTAGCTGGAAAAATCAAGCTTGTGATGTATTATTGAATAACCAGTTGCTTCTCTAAGACCCAGCTTCGCTGTAACATGAAAAGAAAGCTTCTCTTGTATTAAACTACAAAACTAACGAAAAGACCTAATGCTCCCGTAATGATTAGGATTGTTCTTTTACTCTGAACTTGTTATCTTTGTGTTGTTTTCGAAAATGAGTTCCGAAAATCAAGCTAATTAATGGAAAAACTAACTTAAGTAACTTGTCTCTTTACGCAGATGCTAGATTGGATACGACACAGCCACGACGCCTTTCTCACAACTTACGTAGAAATAGGACAATCTTTTCAAGTAGCCAAACGGCTGAAATCAGACCATGAACAATTTACAGTAAACCTTATGGTAAGTTTTTCCTTAAAAACTGAACAAGTACATTGGGAAATAATGTATCTTGAGTGCGGATGTGATTTAATAAAAAGGATATAACATAAGTAGCACTTTCTAAAATTTCTTTGTGTGCTTTTCAGAATGGTTGTGTGAGTATCAATAGGATTTTAGCCATGGCGTCACATATGGTCGAAACGAATCATTATGCAGCTCAGCACATCGGTAACTTGGCTAACCGAATTAATCAGGCTTGGAAAGAACTGACATGTGCTTTAGACGAAAGAAATACTCTCCTCGCTTTATCCGTCTCATTTCATCAGAAAGCCGAACAGGTTTCGTTTTCCTGGAACATCTCCCTCATTTCATCCCGATCTTCTTTAGTTCGCAGTGATTCCACTAATACGTGAATTTCCGTGTATTTCGCAGCCTCCGTGTGTGACTACAATTCACTACACTTTACACTTGTACTGTTAATTTATGCATGCTTTTACGAAAATTAATGTATTTAAGGAAATTTAGTCCGAAAAGAAATTTAAATTTTTGTCGTATACTACAAAATGTGTATTCAGAGGACTACTTGCCACAATTTCTAGAGCTATCTTTGTATTCTGTTGGTGTGGCTTTATTTTACTTACTAGTACTTTCGTTACTGTGCGCTGATTTTCTTTTTATGACCCTATTAACTATTAATGGGGAAGTTGGATAGAATGAAAACACTCGGAAATGAGAGTACGTTTCCAATTTTTTTGTAGTAGTAGGTAGGTCAATAAAAGCAATGCAAACACTGTTGAGTTTTCTCTGGCAGCAAAAACTGAAAGTAAACGGAAATTCACTAGATGAACATCGTCTTAATCCTATGATATACCTGCGAACAAAGAAGTTTCCCAATTCTTTTAATTATTTTCATTTATACACTTAAATGAACTTAAGTTGTCTGAGAACTTTTAATTAATGTTGTTATTTTTGTTTACAGTACGCAGAGAAGATAGTCAGTTGGAGTAATTCATGTGATAATATGAACATTCCGAGTGAAGCTGCAGTTCTGGAAACTTGCATTCATCAGCACCAAACAATCTACGAGTCCATGTGTCAAGCTTATACCGAAGTAAGTTTTCGCGGCACATTCTATTCACTGATTTAGAGAGCAACTGAAATTAGACTTAGAGTTACTCTGCAAGCTGTATGTATCCCTCCACTCTACTTTTCTATAGTAAATCCAGTAAATTACTGATTCTATGGAACCTACAATAGTTTAAATGGATAAAAGATGTTCTTCACTTTTATCCTATACTCTTACTCTCTGGACTTTCTACTGCTGTAGTGTAATTACATTTATATATGATGCAATTAGTGTAATATAATTTATGAAGTTATAACGCGCATTGATTTTCTATTTGGCAAAATGGATGTGCTTTTAGTTTCGCTTCGGACTGGAAAATGATGTGCGAATATTTTGATGTTTTAATGCAATTTGCGGTGCAAAGAGAAATTCATGTTTGTTTTTTGCTGGTGTATACCTATAATACTTGTAAAGTTAAAAACACGGAATGATTCCATAAAAATCCTTTTTGCTTTGCTGTTTGAGGGTTATGTGCACTTAAAAATTCTAATTTATTCTTGTTGTTTTGATATTTTGTTCAACATTAGTGGTGTATTCGTTTTTACTGTATTTTTAGATAGGTTTATACCACAAGAGTATTTATTTTCGAAGTACTTTGTTTATTCTATGTGCATAAAGTTGTAGATAAGTAGCACTGCTTCAGTAGTGTTCTTATCCTTAATCTTTCACTCTTCTGATTGTAATCCATTAAAATCCTTGTGTTTGGATTGGATTCTACAGCCACTGCCAGGCTTCGAAGCTGCGGAACTCTATCTATCTAAAGTTTGAAGCAGACTCTATTTTAACCTTATGATTCCATTTTCTCTGAGATTTTTTTGGTAGTGTGGATTCTAATTTGGTTTTTCTGTACAGGTTCATAGTACCAGTAAAAAGCTTTTATACCAACTTGATCATCTTGTCCACGTGTGCAATCAGCCTGGGATGGAAATCTTAGCACATAAACATGTAAGTCAATTCCTATTATAAGTCACAAGTTTATAGCGTATTGTTTAGTTAACTTGTACATGAATTTGCATATATATTGCTAACTAATTTTCCTGAATTTATGTTATTTTTGCACATGATTTTCAATTTAATATGCTAAGTTGTCATACTAAAATAAATTATCTTTTTATTATCATTACAGCAAGTAGATGAAATGGGAAGGTTAGTACGAAATACAGATCCTGCCGCTGACTATTCATCGGGTGCAAAACATGTCCTGGATGTTATTCATGAAATTCTGGCAAGACATCGTACCTTAGAGCAAAAATGGACTTCTAAAAAAGTTAAACTTCATCAAAGATTAGCACTTAAACTTTTTAAAGAAGACGTAAAACAGGTTTGTCGCTTATCCATTTTAAAGAATTGTTGTATTGACTTTATTTGAAAGCTTTTGTACAAATATACATAAATACACAAAGTATTAAGGTAATCGATAGAGTCAGTATGAATTACATGTATTCTTAAAATTAGAATTCAAGTACAAATGCATGTTTATAAAGATATCTCTCACTTAATATTACAGAAAGAATGATCAACAACTATTACATTATGACAGTTAAGATGTAGGTCGTTGATTCGTCATGTAATTCAAGTATATTATATTGTTTCTCAAGTCATATTAAAGTCGCTGAACAAGTTTTGTCTGTTAAGGACACGCAAACGTCGCAAACTGTCCAATAAGTTTATTCATCTCATTTTTGGCTACGAAAGTGCGATGTTTAAGCCGTGTCGACTAGCCTTTGTGACATTAAATAACGTTAGGTACTCTTGTTTATATCCCACTGGTTTGGCTTGGCAAAAATCACAATTTGTTTAAGGCGACTTATTTTACAACTTTTCGCCAGTGGGTGGTTTCAACTGACGGTTTTATTCGCTAATTCAAGTCGTGTCATTGTCACACAACATGTGCTTTCCGTTCCTTTTTGTAAGAAAACACGTTTATATCATACCAATTTCACCCCAAACAAGCACGAATTTGTATACAAGCATATCAAATTGTAGGCAGAGTTCTTTTCTGTAAATATGTAATGACTATATAAAAGTTTAAGAAACATGAGCACGCAACTGATACTTGAACAAAATGACAATAAGTGATATTAGCGAAAATGTAAGTATAACATATAAAGACAATTCATAAATTATATATTTGCAGCCTGGTGGGTTGGCTGGTAGTTTTGCACATAATTTAGCTAATGTGTCATCCCGTCAGTCGTAATATTTCCTGTCTTTACTCAAATACAATGTGGCGAATTTTTCGTGTTTGTTTGTAGTGTTATCCTTTAGTTTATGATATGTCTTTTGCATCTATGTAAACATTTTATGAATCACTCCTCGAGTGTCTTTTTGACTAACAATTCAGATGCAAAGATGCTACTACATGTTGAAATGATATGCTTCAGTTCTGGTACTTTGAATAAACATGTTATGAGCAGAATTGGTTTACATATATGCACTTCCTTGCAAGTTATGTGATTTAATCTTTAAAAGGAAATATCGTGACTCACAGGAGTACACTTAAATTATTATTATTTTGTAGTAAATAATCATACTAATGATTCATTGTTCGTAATTATGGCTTATTTATTGATTGGGATTCATTACAGGTACTAGACTGGCTAGAGAAGCACGGTGAACAGTTTCTCTGCAAGAGCGTCGGTGTCGGACGCAATCTACAAAAAGCGTATGCCTGTCAAAAAAGTCAAGATAACTTCGAGAAAGTTGTTCAGGTTCGTTTTATTTTTATCAGATATTTAAGGTTAGCTTTCAATCAAGCCTAGCCTGTATTCACATAAAGACCACAATTAGAATTTTTTAAAGTTTAAGATGCCACACTTTTTCGTTGCTACCACATTGTATTTCTCGATTTGCACATAATATTTTTGCATGTGCTGTATAACTTTGAAGGTATAAATGGCCCAAGTGACCATATAAGTAAATAATAAGTATCTGATCAAAATGAGTCTTTTTAAAAATCTCAAGGCTAAACAGTGCAAACAGGTATTCCTAAAATGCATTATTCGTGTTTGGCTAAACATTTCTTTAGGTATTAGAAGTTACTCGTGCAGTCTCCGCTCTTAGTACTTACTTTCTGTATTGGTTTCTACTACTTTACTTACATGTACACAAATTGCAAATTCACTTATTTGCCTAATGCATATCTATCGTACGATTAGATAGAGTGATTGAGTCAATCTGAAATAAGTAACATATGCTGTGCTTCTTCCCATAAGCCACATTAGGTATAAGAGATGCTTTGGGATGTAATTTAAGTGGTACTCATTGTCTAAATAGTATTGTGTTTGAACACACCTGAGCCTTAAGCTGGTATACGTAATGTCAGTGGAAACCAGTTTTGCAAATTGGAATTATCATTGGATAAAATAAATCCTCCAGGTAGGAACGATTTGCATTGCATATGGGTTTTCCTTTACATGGATCTCTTTATTGAAAGATTTGGCGTTGCTGTCTTGTGGTCTCCTTTAATACGCATTTCAATGTCTGCAATGTTCTTACGGCCTTTTTTCCACTAGATTGATATGAGGATAACGTTTCGTTATCTTACTATGTGTTATGTGGTTTATTGTGAATATCTTCATCCATCAACTTGATGGATCAAGTTCGTAACTAATGTTATTATTGTTTTATTGAAACGTAGGTACAATGGAAAATATCAGCTTCGTTTTATTAGGCTATTCTCGATAATTGATATTATGTATCCATTAAACTACCGCCTTTGTGATTTTCATTCGCAATTTGAGGTTCCTCTTCATCCTATGGCATTGTCCTTCCTTAAGAATGCTATTGATATGGTATTAATATTATATGATTAAAGAATCATTAAATGAGAATGCGAAACTTTTTCTTCTCTTTTATACCTACCACAATCTAGAGAAGATTTACAGCTTGCCATTAGTAGTTAGATTTAAATTAGTCGCAGTAGGCTTTTGCAAAGCAGCTAACAGTATTTTAGCGTATTAAATTAACTTTCTGTGCGGATAGTGTTTATTACTCTGTGGTATGTATTGGCATGTACTGTGAGGTATTGAAATAATGAATGTTTTGATCGTTGACGAAAAACAAGATTCGCAATGCTGCATTCTAATGGCAGGCGTTTAAGAAATAATTTTTTCAAGCTACTGATTTACTGCATATACAGCATTCTAGTACTCTACATTGAAAAATGTTGAATGAACAGAAGTTGCACATTAGTTTAGTCGATCAAAGATCGTAGTCTGATTGTCTTGTCGTGTCTCATTCCATCTCTCACTCAGGTCTTAAACATTCGACTTATATAAGCAAGACCAATTGTAGAAGACTGTCTGGCTAGTAGAAGGGAATAGTGAATACTAACCTAACTAGTGACTGCTCTTTCCTTGCCACTATTAACACTATTAAAGCTGTGAGTTTTGTTAAGGTGAGTTTGTCAGTACGAACACAATGATCATCATCATCATCTTGATCTTGAACTGACTGCCTAGTTTACATACTGATTCTAATACACTGAATAGAGAGTCACTCGGTCATTCACTTTGCAATTGCATCGCATGGCCTTCCGTGTTACATACAATCACGCAATGCAATAAAAGATACCTACCTACCTATTGTTACGCAGCTATACGTTTGTTTTTTTACTTGTAAGAATATTTTGGGTATGTTTTGCTGTAGTCCCTGCTGTCCCTATTGCCTTTTTTTGAATCTATTATATCTATATAGACATTATTTCAATTTCTAAGTACTAAACTCAGTACTGAGAAGTGATTGTTACTTTTTTACTAAGTGATTGTTATTATTATGTACAACTTAATTTTAAATGGTACAATCCCACAATTGACTTGCCTGCACATAAAGTATGTTTTAGTCTGTGATTTTACGGCCGTAAATGTGTAGTATAAATTAATAAAATGATTGTTTCAATGCGATATATTATGTAGATGAACTCACATGCGTAAATTTTTATAACACTACAGACAAGAGGAAAAACAGCAGATGTTAATAGCTAATTACTTTTGTCAATTGTTGTTCATTTCATTGTGAATGGTTGAATGGATGACACCCATTCATTTGTGTTTTGCTTTTCTAATATTATGTCCCCTGAGTCAAGCATTTTCATTTGCATAATTACAAAGAAGAGGTTTTGTTGATTTTGTAAGTAGTAATTATTTCTCTGACTTTCGCAGATTAAAAAACCTGCTATATGTAAGGAGGAAAGTTTTAAATGTATAAGTTTGAAAAAGACAATAGGTTGAGAAAATGTAATCAATTTATTGTGACTTGAACACATAAAATAAATATATTCTATGGTTAGTAATGTTTGAACATTTCAATTCAAGTTAATATTATTTGAATTTTGATATGCATATGCATTTATGTTTGTTAGAACCCAACTATAATGCTAGGTTAGGAGATAAGCTGTTATTTTGGGTGACTGTAATTTACTACTTAGTTGGTACGCGTACTTAGATAGTAATTACCATCAACTTACAATTAAAAACGAAGAAGAAATTAGAAGCTCCAAGTATCCTCCACTTCAAAAGTTCATTCATGGACAGAGATAAATAATAGTCAATCTTAGATCGAGGGGTTTTAAATTATAGTATTGGATAAAGTGTTTGAAAAGTTCGTGCTTGGATCCAAATGATGAGGAGTAGAGCTTCATTGGCAAAGTTTGATTTGGGTTGTATGTTTATAATTGATCACTGCAATCGAAAGATTTTCAATAGTTTTGGTAAATAGATGGTAGGAGTAAAAGGGTTAAATAGAAGGGCGGAAATAATAATTATCCATCATGCTATGATCATTACATAATGGATTGTTGGAGCTGTTGAATTTAAATTATTAAATGTATGGGTACAGCTGCTGTGAACAGATAAGCAATAAATTTTATTGATGATGATGTATGCGTAGTGCAAGTATGTGCGTGTAGTTCATGGAAAAGACGAAATCATTTTAGGGTAGACTCTCGGCAGGATGAATGGAGTTAATTGTATTTTTGGAACTTTTGGATTTGTTTACACTTATTGTGTATTTTTATGTATGCATGAAGGATGTTGATAGAGGAATGCACACAACTGGAGGATTAGAGACATATTTCATTCACATGAATTTATGATTACATGGATGGAGATACAGACATATTTACACAAAGTATTAAAAGAGTGTTACTGGTACAAGCCCATGTGTCTGTTTTGGCGTGGTTCTACTTACTATGATGTAATGGAAAGATAAGTATATCGTTCAAGTTTAAGGACTTCGAGGCTTTCGTGTGAAAGATGACTGAATGGTAAACACATTGGGGATTTATAAATAAAATGGATTGCTCTCTTCTACATTTCTGATAACATAGGGATTGCGACGTCTATGTATTTCCTATCATAAATCTGTCATCCTGCCTACTCTACTCAGTCTCTCACCATCACTTGAGAAATTGACACTATTTTGTCGTGTGTATGATCAATGAGAAATAGTCATAAAGTACCAATGCAAGTAGTATTAGTGTTTGTAGAAATGCACAATGAATCATATCTTGAACTTGTCTACATTGACACAATATAAATAATGACATTGTGTCTTGTGAAGTTAGATGATGAGAAATGTAGATGAACGCATTCATTCGTAATGATCATGAAGAAGATTTATAAAAGTTAAGAAGAAGATTTATTAATTTTTTTAAATGTAAAGATAATGTATTCAAATATAGTATAGTTCATTGAGTATTGAATTGAGTATTGGATTTAAGATTTAATTAGGAGTGCCAATAGAGTTATTCGTGAATTAATTAGTAGAATTGACTTTAAAGAATAACTTCATGCTACGTGCATGGGAAATTACCTACCTACGGGTCTGTTTGTCGATGCTAAGAAGTAGAAGAACATTTATGTTAAATTAGATGCAAATCCAGGGTTAATGTAGGTATTATGGGTATATACATCTGCAAAGGTATATGAGGATTGTTTTGCATTTTCGCGATATTAATATTGTAATTTATTCGTAGTATTTAGTGTATACCAAATTGGTTTTGCATAATATTTATTGAACTGCTGTATATAGTCTAGTAATACCTGCTTCTGTCTATTTTACAGTTTATATGAGAGTCATTGCTTATATAGTACAGAAGAATCTCCCGATAAGTGGTGCATAATATGTGTAGGGTAAGTAGGAAAATGAGTAGCATGTAATGTAATGAATTTGAGCGTAATGCAATAGATAATAACGTGTAGCGTAAGCGTAACTGATTTAACGCAAGGTGTGTAGGAGTGTCGTGATGAAGGGGTTGTCTCTTCACTACAGAAACGAATAAGATAAGACAGGAGAAGATCGACACTCTGCTGAAAGAAAAATCAGGGGATTCTGTTCGTGTTGGTATTCTTTGTAAGCTGTAAGAGACGACGGCGAAGGTATTCATTAACTTGGCCCGAGGTATGCAGACTAGTCAACATATGTACAGACAGACCGAGTAGGTAACCTGTTCAAGTAAACCAAATGCCAGTGGAACGGTTCAGTTCAGCAGTTCAGTGAGATTGCATAGTTAGTCAGTTAAGAGCTGGGAAGAATAGCAATATATTATCAGCAGTATCGATAGATTCAGAGAAGGGCTCATCTTCAATCTACAACTTTTGTGTGTACGATTGCAACTTGCCCGTTTTCTTCGATTCTAATAGCCCCGTTTGTGTATACCTATAGTTTACTACTTACTTACTATACTAGATATAATATAAACACTTTTTATTTTGTGGTCAAGTAACAAGTGATGATGACGTCTATAAAACTTAAAACATAGAACACGTTGAGTTGGGTTAGTTTGATCGGTTTTGTGAAATTATTCGCAATATTGATTTACTAGTCTCATCTTTTGTATTGGGTCTTCAACCTAGTTCAACTCGTTCCAAATAGTAAGTAAGCTACCTGAAAATACGAGGAAATTTTCGGTCTGACTTACATTTTCCTTGTTGAAAGCTTAAGTCTATCAGATACAACTGTGGTGTGTGTGCTGTGTATTCTAGTGTCCATTTTTTGGAAATGCTATTCAAAAATATTCAGTTGGGGTTAAAAAAGTTGATTGGCAAGTGTTGAGGAAATTGTGTTTGATTTAGGTAGAGACCCTTTATTAATCTGAAAAGTAATTCCTGAGGATACATTATTCTTTTGTATAGGGCTAGGTATTGCATTGATATTGGTACGAAGTTATGTGTGTTGTGTCTGCTGATGCAAAAAATGTATTGTTCTAGGTATGAGCATACATGATTAAAAATTGAAAAGTTCTTGTTAGTGTTGCTTGGCACATGGACGTTGTTGTTTAGCGCTGCGTTTGACAGTAGTTCTTTTGGTTAGTTTGGTGTTGAATGTTTAAAAGAACATTATTAGTGAGTGAGCTGAGTGTAGGAGAAGAATTAAGGAATCTTATTGTTGTTCACGGCTGTGTATACTTAGCATGTAAATTCTCACCTATTATTATGTATCTATATGCACTTGCATTAATATTTCATTGCACACCTTAAAGAATGGAAATTAGGGAAAGCAGAAAGGGAACTCATGTTCTCCTCTGTTATTTAATTCATTTTGTAACTACCATTTCGTCTCAATATTAAATGCAGGTGCCTGACCATTATTCTTTTATGTGTGCTATTACGTGTGTGGAAATAACAATAAGTCAGCTTGGACCAACACATTTAATCTTAACCGGAAATAAGTGTCATGGCTAGTTTGTTTCACTTTTTACAAGACAGATAAGCATAGAAGATGCGCCTGTTCGTGTTTGTGGTTTGGTTTACTGTTGCATTACAGTTTCGTGTGAGTGTTTGACCAACAAAATAGTTTAAACGTTGTGGAATCTCAAATCTCTGTCATCCGTAGACAAATAAATGTTGATTGGCACTATACAGAGTTATAAAAACGCATGTTCTCATCTCATATAGCTTTAGGATTAAAAAGTGAGAAATATCTTAAAGATTTGTGCAGTAGACAGCTCTGCATTACAGAAATCAATCTAACAAACAGTTCTATGTATAACGTGATTTAAGCTTGTTGTGTTGTTATGTTGACTCTATTGCTAAAGGAGACTTACGGAGAGAGAGTGTTTGAACTATAATGTTTTGTGTTTTAGTGGATGGATATTGGTTTGTAGAGAAACGAGGATATTTTGTTTGGCTTTAGGCCTAAATTGAGGCTTT
Organism: Tomocerus qinae; assembly: GCA_020055645.1. NCBI lineage: Eukaryota > Metazoa > Arthropoda > Collembola > Entomobryomorpha > Tomoceridae > Tomocerus > Tomocerus qinae. The sequence continues at coordinate 12,923,909 of CM034547.1, read as the reverse complement.
TAGTGAAAATGGGTAAATATTAAGTTACGAGACAATATAATTCACTCACAGTGCATTAGGCTGGCATTACATATACTTTAAAAAATTGCCTGTAATATTGGAGTTCGCTGGTTTTTTAAGTTTCACTCATTGTGCTTTGTGTTGTGTAGAATACGTATACTAATACGGACAAGCTGATAAGCGCAGCAGAAGAGTTGGCTAGGACGGGGGAGTGTGATGCTGAAGAAATTTATGCTGTGGCTCATGAGCTGGAGACTGTTGTAAATAACTTTGCCTCTCGTGTTCAACAGAGAAGACGACTAGTTGATTCTGCCGTCATTTTCTACACTCAAGAGAAACAGGTAATTCTAAATTCTCACATATATATTTATTTTTTATTTAATGCTAAGATTTTAGTGTCTTTACTCTCTTCTCTTTTTCTAATGAACTGTACTTATCAATAATACTATATTATAGTAAACACCTCTAGATAGCAGTTAGTGAGAAAATCTCAAGTCTAACGGTTTATATAATTGAGGTTATTTTGGATTATTCCCATGTTATCTCTTATGTGTAGATCCATCTATTTTCTAACTATGTATTAAACAACGTATGTACCTGGAATGAGATATATTCTGTGTATTTCGTATGTGGAAGTATCCAAGTAATAATAGTGATTAAGAAAAAAAGTATTGTCAGTGAGCAAGGTGACTCTCTTGTCAATTTAAAGTCTTTCCCATAGGAATGTCAAAGAATTAGTCTTCATGTAGCAAGGAAAGACAAAAGTAGTATTAACAGTACTGCATGTGGATTCTTGTACCATTGGATATAGAGTGTCACATCAAGAAGTGCTAATTAGTAGTTGGGCATTGTATTCTCTGATTCTATGTCGTTGTTAGGTTTTTGTTTACCAATAGGATTAGAACTGATAAATACGTTTTATTATTCGAGGTAAAGTTTTGAGGACGTCTGCAGTCTGGTGCAAAGCCGGTGTAGATAGTGTCTTATCCTAGATCCTTTTAAATTCTGCGACCTAAATTAAGGATTAAGGTATTCATTCTACTTACTTACTTAACTCTGCAAAAAGGCATTACTCCTGATTACAACTATCAACTAATAAATTTGTAGTCTACAGACTGCAGATTTCTCTTTACTTGGAACTCTTTGGGCCTGTTTCTATAGATTAGCAGTTGTGTATAGACCTTTAATTAATAGGTAAATAAATGTAAGCTATGGACAAAATTGCATTTGGCATAGGAGGGTAATTCCTAGCTTTGCCCATGGTGAGAAGAATGTGGTAGAAATATTAAGAAGTTGCAGCAGTGGGTTAAATAACCCCATGGATTGCAAAAGACATACTAATCTACTGATATAACCAGGCAAAGGCATTGTGGTAGTCATTTTCTGGGTTAGCCTATTTCGTATATACAAATACTACGTCTAATTGTTATACGCGATAATAAAAAGTCGTGAAATTGCAATTCTCTGCACAGTTACGTAAATATTTTCGATGTGACTACAAAGAAAGATTCCTTTACAGCATTGCAGTAAACTCTTTATTGTTTTCTGCAGATGCATTCATGAGATGGAGAAACATGTAAAGTAATTGTTTAATTCGTGCTGCAGTTTTTATTTTGAAACTTGGGTTATTACTAAAAAAGTTACATGTAATAACTCGTAAAAGTTGATATACGTCTATTAAAAAGTGCATGTACATATACCCTGAATCTTATGGTAGGAAAGTAAGTAGGGATTCATGTCTCAGTAAAATATTGAGTAAGTTTATTACCTGCATCATGGTGTGTTTATCCACCTGGATATTTATTACATGTGACTAAACTATGATGTAAATTGTGAATAAGTAGGTATTCAGCAAACTTAACGAGAACCTAACAACTGTTAAAATGCCTATTAAATTGGGCCTATTGTACTTATTGTAAGAATTAAACTGTACTTGTACTTGATAGCTATAAATGCCTCATTACATTACACACAGAGTGTACAAAGAATATGGCTACTATTGGTTGGGATGGTCAGTTTTCAGTATTATATAATGATTGCTTATTGTTAGTCTTAATGGGACACAAAAGACGGTCAGCGATTGTTGGAATAAAACAGTTAGCTGCACGATCATTTGGGTTAAGATATCTGTGGTTTAAGTTTAATTTGGTATTATGCGCCTTAAGTCAATTTGCTATACTTGAAGTAACTGCTTACAATTCTCAAAGAGATCTTACCCATTGACAAAGTAAAGACGTAGGGTTTAGTAACAAACGAAACATTTTGAGTAATCATAGGTTGCTAATGAATTTATGTCGGAAGCAAGGAATTTTCCTTTTATAAGCCATTTTCTTTTATATTTTTTCAAAGCTCTAACTATATACATCAATAATATATATTTTCGGTCTTTTTATTATTACTGCTGTCATTAAATTTGCATTTGCATCAAGATTGCTTCGTTAAATTTTTCAAAATGTACATGTAAACTTGATGTAGGAAGAGCGTTCTGCAATTTCATTCAAAGTGCATTGGGTAAATATAACTTTGTTCCTACACTAACAAAAAGATGTTTGTTCTATGTGGATGGAATTTGTCACTCATTAGGAAAGTTTAGAGCGCTACGTTGATTTTAAAATGCACTGGGGAAAATAGTGGTGGGTTTTGGATGGGAAGGAAGCAACGGTTTTTGGGCTGACACACTTGATACTTGATGGAATGAGTTAAGCTGTTGACAGGCCCAACGAATATAATGAGTGACGCTAGTGAACTTTGTGAAGTCACCTTAGGGTCTTCGACAAATGGGAATGTAATGCCCATATGCAGAGGCAAGGATAGTCAATACACATAATAGGTATCGTTAAAAAATTCGTTGTTTCGTTTAGTGGACTTAAACCGAATTGTTGCACTAATAAGCTGTGAAATCAATGTACTTGGAATATAAATACTCTATAATAGTATCTTATAATGTTTGCATATCTATAGGAATATTGTTTGACAAATTGAATATCTGCAATCGAAATTGAAATCTACTTTTACTCCAATTGTGGTAAATATTATATTGGATTTATTCTGCTATTGACGTATTACATCAGATTAAATCAGATACATGTACGTCTATAAACGATATTGATAGGTAGTGAATGAAATAGGTGATGTAATAAGCAGAACTGTTTATTGTTTTCCACTCAAGTGCGCTTTAGTAAGATGCAAATTTTCTAAAGGGCTTGTTTGGTATTTCATTAGTTTCTTCCTGTCCATACAAATAATTACATGTGATGTGAATTTCCAAAGCAGTTATCATAAATCATTATTGTGATATATAGAGTGGTTGATATTAAATATTCGAATGAGTTTTTGTCATTGTTTCTAACAGAATCAACTAAGTTTTTCTGTTTGGTTGAAGAATATGAGCAGAACTGACGTTGACATTCGTTGACAGTTACTTTTGAATGACAGCATTTTCACACTTTGCAGAAAGCATTACAATATGTCAGGTGAGAAAAGTACAATAATTTTTAGTTGTGCGGCAGAACCGGTGAAGATGTGAGCATTGTATAGAATTGTAATCTGAGATTGAACAAAAACACAAACCAAGCAACGGTTCAATATCCCAAGGAAGCAAAGTTGTGGTAGATTGCTATTGTCTTGCTGCGTAGTCATCATATTTCATTCATATGCAGTTTACAAATTATACGAGACAGAGAATGAGAAGTTAATGTAGTGGGTGTCTGGTTTAATGAATTGGAGTGTAGTATGTGATTTTAATGATTCTTCTTGAATTGTAATGCTCGCATAACTACGAAACTGCATTTTTATGGAGATTTTTAATATGTTCAAATCTGTAAGTGAGGAAGCTAGTCAAATACAGTTTTCTAAAATAAAATGAAAATTGTGAAGTAGTAAATAATTCAGTAGGACAGCAGGAGGCTGTAATTTGAATTAAAAAGGGCTGGTGTAGTTGTAAATATATGCATGCGCATGCTACAAAGCCTACATAGCCACTTACACTGGAGTTGATAAAAGCTGATATGTTTCTCTATGAATAAAAATTGAAGAATTGATATTAGTTATTGTTATTACACATGCTTCTGTATCTACCGATACCCATCCGTTAATTAAGAGGGGGAGAGAAGAGTATTCATTCTTCATACACATTCATCTTTAAACGTTCGTTAAATGCATATGTAACTGGTTTATTAAAATCGCTTTACTTTGTATTTGGTATTGTGCCTTAGAGCAGGATTGCCTTGTATGTACTTCCATACACTCATTAATTAACTGATTTCATCTCTTTTAATTATCTTAATACTATTCATATTCTGGCTATAGTAATTATTACTACTTACATGCGTTTACGGAATTGCGATTGTGTACTCGATAATATTAAAGGTCCAATATTTTGAGGAACAAATTGAAGCTGAACTTGAGCCTAACTAATGATTGAAAGTTTTTAAGGAACAAAGTGCTGTACATAGGAAGTAGTTGAATTCTGTGTTTGAATTCAGGAGTAAAGTCATGTTAAAATTATTAGTGCTATGTAGAATGAAGTTATAATGTACTACTTTGCTGATGGCAATAAACCTACTAAATTACTGCTATTTCTTTAATCATCAACAATCGAATGCAATTGATCTGCAGTTTTGTTTGAGGCAGAGTACTTCCGAATATGGTCAACATATTTGTACCACTTACACTATAAATTGTAGTACTTACTTTATTACCTTAAGTACTTGCCTTGTACATTTACTAATGTTATTTAATGTTTTATATAGGTACTGCTCTACTCTCTATAAACAGTAGACAAGACATGTTGCATATTATGGTCAATGTTTCGTAATATATTGTAGAGGGACGGATTTGAGAGTGCATTAAGTTTCCTGGCCTGTCAATAATCAAAATGTATTTAGTAGTATTGGAACGGATCGGTAATATTGCTGCATCACGCAAATGTATGTGTATTAAGCTATCATTAAGGGATGGTTAAAGAAGGCTTAGGAATGATGATGTATTCTGTGTAGGTATTAAATAACGGAAGAGTTGTCGTCGTTGGCCGAGTTTTATGCTATTCTTTTCATTTAAGTAGAGTAAAGGCGAGCCCGAGCCAAGCCCTAACTAATCCTAATAACATGTTTGTGTGTATTTGTATAACTAGTGATTGATCAAGTTTGGTTCAGTAAAAAGCGTTTAATGAAACTCTATGGCTTGTTATGGTTAGTTTATATTTGCATCGGCTGGCTATAAAAGGAAATACAGAAGGAAAAAGGGGTTTATTCTACTCTCATCTCTGATTGTAAAGTATATAGGCACAAATACATACACTGTCGTTTTATGGTTTATTACTTCTACCCTCTACCTATTTATTGGTAATAAGCACAATAGCCGTAGAATAACAGAGTTGCTAACATAACATTTGGTAAGGCAGGCAGATTATATATTGCCATTAGAAAGAACTAAAATGCTCAAGAGCAAGTACTGTACCTATACGGATACTATGTTTCAAAGCTATCAACTTCACTGCTTCTTGTATTCTCTGATGCAAATTGTTTCTAAGGGATGCTCGAGTACTGTGCTGTTTATACCAGTTTATGTTTAATTCATAAGGCTATAAAAAGTTTTACAGGATGAACAAGTGTTCAGTTTAAGTTAAGTGATTGTAGAGTAGAAATACGTACAAGAGCGTTTTGTTTCTGCTTTGTGTTTCTACAATAAACAACAAAGAACCCTGTTTGGCTACTGCTACTCTTTATCTCTTTCATTCTCGGCTGTGCTGTGTTTACTTAGTTCTTAAAACGAATGTATCGTCATGCAACACTTGGGGATACCAAATGCATGCTTTGCATACACACATGAGACATGACATGAGTAATACTTATGCAACTTGCAGTTTGAAATTTTGTACTTTGTTGCTTTGTGTAAAAATATCTTTGGATTGTAACCGTCGTAGATGCATATCTTACTTAAGTATTCTGTATGGGTAAGGTATCTCCAGAGGGATGAAAGGAAACTTTGAAAAACATTGCACATCTTTCCCTTCTCTATCTCTCTCATCGCTCATAGCTGGCTCATATAGCATCAATGACGTAGGTTAAGTTCTCATTTTATAAAATTGCCCTTTTCCGTTATTCATAGACGATGTACTTACACGAAGGTATACTTTTTGAGATGAAGTTCCTTTAGTAGAATGAGGAGTCAAGTAGTAAGTAAATAGAGCATATAGTATGGCATTAACAGTTTGTGTAGTACTAAAACTACAGCGTGGAAATGTCCTGATATTGTTGAGTGTGGAGTGTAAGGTATTAAATCTTCGTATGTGGGCTGCAAAGTAAACTGGAAATTCGAGAGCGGAGTGAAAAACTGTCAACGTAAATCTCAGTGTGTTCTTGAAGGCCATGTGTGTTACTATTTGTTAGGGTGCATTTATTTCACATTCAGATACATGAATTAAGCAGAAAAACTGAAGCAGAACAGTCATAAACAATGAGTAGTAATTCTCTTTTGTGCTAAATGCTAACTGTTGATGTGTTTTGTCTCGTCTTGCCTCATTAACCCTCTGACACGATACGCACGATTTTACTCTCGCTTGTCGGGTTAAGAAGTTAAGCAATCAGACTCTGTTTGTGGCAATTGAAAATCGAAGACAATAACTCCTGTACGTGCTGTCTATTCTCTAATGTATTATTTATTTTGCATCATCTACTTTCTTCTGTTCTATGGGGATCAAATTGAGACAGGGAGTCGCCTTTATCCCTTCCTACCGTCGTAAAATGATCTATGTGTAATGAGATTCTGTCTGACACAAACTGTTAGTGTAAAGACGTCCATCATACATTATCTCTGTCTGGAGTCTTCAGGGTGTCCGAATATAAGTCGTATCCAACCATCGAAGAAAGTAAAAGCTAAAGCTGTTAGTCGTTAGTTTTTGAACCAGAAAGAGAATAATCTCTGTGACTAAATAGTAATACCAACCTCTCCCTACGTTGCACCATGTAAATTCGATGTACTTATTGTTAACTATTAGCAGTGACTTGTTAGTACGTGACTTAGTAGTTTTATTTAATATCCTAAGTGGCTAACAATGAACAATTCATGTGCTATTTAGATAGGACGTGCTTTTTAAGTCAGTCAGGTCAAAAATGTCTGGTTGCTATTTTTAATAATTAGAAATAAAATATGATTAAGAGCACAAAAATGTAGACCAAATCATTATTCCAGCGTTTGCATGTGGTTGTTGTATGTTGTATGTAGTAGAAGTCCCACATTTATTACATTTACGACCCAAAGTATAATTGTTGCATTTGTGACAGGAAGTTTGTGGTCACTGGACAAGTGCATTTATCCTTCAAAAATCATAACTGACAGGTTTTAGAAATCTTACCCAATTTAAAATGACTAAACTGTTTAAAAGTGCATTTCCCAATTCACAAATAGTGTTAAATTAAGTTAGGGTAATTAGGTTAGTTGATTTTTGAATTGAGAGTGCACTTGTCGGGTGTGGTGTATTAATAAACCAATTAATTTTGTATGCACTACAATTTTATATGTAATATTTTAGTTTATAATTAGGTGGACTTCTGGCCTTCTTGGTTTAGTATTAATTTCTGCATAAGATGATTAGATGTTATAATAGCGTAATTAGCGTATAAGTAGTAAGGGAGGAAGGAGTAGTTTATAACATTTTCTGTCCAAAATTTTATGATGCCCTTTTGTGATGTCACCCGTGTTCGTTTAAATCTTTGCCATGCTTTGTCTATAAGACTGCCTATTTGTAATTTCTGGTAAACAATAGATATGTCTGAATTATTAAATATTATTATGTGAAATGAATTGCATATAGCCTATATATGTAGATAGAAATTCTTAATGGTTGCGATTAATTGCTCCAGATAACAGTAAGGTAACATGTGAGTAATAAACATAGCATTTTTGGTAATAATGCAAGCCTATAATACCTATATTATGTTGAGATGAAGTGTTTGTTGGAACGTAGGTAGGACTTTATAAGGTTGGTAGTGCATCATAATAAATAGATATTAGTCTCCAAATAAATATCTTGGTACATGCTTCATGTTGGCTTTATTACTTTGATGGAAGCGATAACAATGGGGCCGGTGTACATGTAAAAATATTTATCATAATGCGATCCAATTGCTTCTGTCTGATTTATGTGTTTGAAATCCACCTTTAGTCTCAAGTATTTATAAAATAATGAACTACCTTACTTAGGGGCATACATCTATATTTAACTAATATCTTTAGCGGTCTAGTCTTCTATTCCTTATCACGGATGTTATCTACTCGTATTAGGGTAAAGTAGGTTCTATGCTAACCATCAATTGATATATTCACCCCATTTATAGCTATAATATAGGGCAATAATTTATTGCACGTCAATTCCGTGTCCTAATGGCCGATAGAAGAGATATTAGCGAAGCATTAAAATTTACTAATGGCATGTGACAATGGTATAATTCACTAAGGTTTATTGTTCAATTGTGTGAAAATCATCTCATCTTTAGTAAATTATAGGTATGATATATGTATTATATAATTTTGTTAGTAGTAGACAACTTAGTAGCGTTATATTTGGGGAGGTTACCTGCGAGTTCTCAGTTCACCTAATTATCAAAATATTTGACAAAGTTGGTAACAGGAAATCCTTAGTGGAACTTCCGCTACTCTTTTGGTAGGATTTCTGAGAAAGTGGATGAAAAGAATTAGGACCTAAATGATAGCGACATTTAAATGTGAAATGTCAAAGCAATGAGACTAGGAAAAGCTCTTTTTCGGTGCAAATGTAATATCGGTGCAGAAGTTGAGGTTAATGGAATGTGAACGGACTTAAATAGCGGTTGGCTCTCAAATGTTAATGGATCTTTTCAATGGGATGTGGACCCGCTCCATTGACTCTCTGCCTTGTTTTATGTAACATTTCTAGCTTTGACTCGTCGTTAAATAGTAGGCAGTAGCTACACGGGTTAGAAATTTCCGGCTCTTTATCTCTTCTACACATTATTGTAAAGGATTTTTCTCTGGAAGGGAGTGTTCGAAGCTAAGGGAACTCAAAATCGTGTTAAATGAACATTTTGTATCATAAATAACGATATTTTCCATCCATTTAAAGGGTAAATACTGTTTCACCTTTTACATTTTATGCTCACTTCGTTTATTAACCAGTGATTGTGCTGCAACGTCTGGTTGGTACGTAATTGTTTTGTCAAAGGGCACTATCTATTGCAAATTCTTGATTTTTTAATCCAGTAACGTTAAATAGTAATGCGTGCTTATTTATTTGAAAGTAGTTCAACTATGCAGATGATACTTTCATGTGTAAATTACGGCAGTAGTGTTCGTAATTGGTGTTTGTGCAATTAACTTGATTAGTATTTTAAAATTTCACTTTACTGTTCAAATTGGTTATTGACCTTAATTTTCTAAAAATGCCTTTTTAAGATTTACTTGTTAATAATCTTGTCAAAAAAGGCATAAAGTGATAAGTAGACCAAAATCTTTGAATGGAGGGATATTAAGTGTGTGAAACTCGTAGTATTTTACAACTGGGGTTATTAGAAATGGAGTTTTGACTTGAGTGCGTGAGAGACGTGAATTCCAGAACTCTTTTAAGGAGTTGACACTGTCAAGTGCAATTTGTCCTTGTGTTGAATGTTAGCATAAATCTGTCATTTGGCACCTTAAATAAAATAGTCGGTTAACGAGATTCAGTATGCATTTTCTGTCAGACAACAAATCTATGAGGAAAGAATGTTAATACATGGATGTGAAAAACTTAAGTTGGTGTTATCTGCAAAGAATGGAGTAAATAGTAAATGGCCATGCAGACGAACCCGTTGCTATTTTGCTTCTACTGAAAAGCTGGATTTACTATAATGACAGCGAACATTTTAAGACTTACATAACAGTGCAATTGTGAGTTAGAGACATAGCAAAGTTTTTGGTAAGTGTATTAGAGAAATGTTTGAAGCTGTATGAAGTCCCTTTTTGCTGTATCAAAATGATTTCAGCTAAGTACACACTAAGGAAAAGGTGGGCTGCCTTTTGTGCCTCAGAATAAACTTTTACACAAGTAGTTGATAAAATTTATCCCATGTCAAGCAATAAATGTACATAAACGTGGCATTAATCTACACATACATTCATAGTGCATAGTTAGTAAATGTAGTAGCAGTCGAATTTGTTAGTAAAAAATGTTTTGATATGCGTAAATGGTTTATAAGATGTTATGGTTTGAAGAAGCAGAGTTTACTCTTTGTTCGTGAAATACGAGCTTGAAGAATTATTTGTGATTTCTACTTTTGTTCATCTTCTTTTTCTGTAGAGTTTTCTTACTCTTGCATTTTTGGCTTAGTAACAACACGTGGCCAATTCAATGTTTTCTTTGGAAAGACTACTCGGGATTTCTGAAATGCTGTGCTGGAATCTGAAGTTGATTCAATTGAACATGTTGAATGTAGAAATAGTAAACCATAGTATAACCATCAGTTGAACTGAACAGGGCAAGTTTATATGATATGCAGTATGTGAGGATTTCTGTGGTAGATTCCTATATGCATACTTATGTAAATAGATGGGAGAAAGAAGTAGTTATATTATGGTTGGGCAAAGCTGATTTAGGGTACCGGCACTCGGCACATTTCCGTAATAGTGACTGGATGTATACCTATAGCAATGTAATGTGCTACATGTGGAGAGATTCCTTAGCGCAAAGATTTTTTAATGTTTGGTTATGGACATGCTAGTTGGGTCTTGATCTCATAACAAAAGGCAGTCAGTCATTTTTTAAGTTTGTTTATGCATTCTACACGTAGTCCAAAGTGGTGCTTATCTCGATTACTTTTTGTAGGTTTTTATTATTCTGCATGTGTTACAAAGAGTATTAGTGTTTAAGTAACGTTTAGATTACGTACGACTACGATAGATATGCTACATTATGTTCTAAATGTTATTTACCCTTATTTTGTATGATCAAGATCATCTACATAGTAGACTGTTTATACAACATTACATCGTGTTTTGCATTGTTTGTGTAAGTGAATTTGACTTTGACTTCAGTGTTGGTTAAAGTTGGAGCAGGAAGGATACATTGGCAGAAGAAGCTCATTTCTCCATGAGGATAGAGTATAGTCAGGTATCTTTTGTGGCGCAGTATTCATTTAAATGAGATTGTGGAACCACCCGATGGGATTTGGGATTGAGATTGAGATAGGAAGGATTCCTTTGTTACAGTGCTCCGAAATATTTGAAGTTGACTGTCAAGTCTGTGTGTCTCTGTCGGAGTCAGCAAGAACAGAGGAGACGTAAGAGGATCCTCAACTTCCCTTTAGTTTTAATAACAATACGCAAGCTAGCAAGAAAAGACAATCAAATATACGGACAGACTGATTGTGAGTGCTGTTTTGTTGCTCTGTAAAGATAATACCCAATATTAACTTACCAACCATTAAACTTTCCATCACATTGCATTTTGCATTGTATTTATTTGGTTGGACAGAGAGAATAGCGAGATACTACACGTTAGTATTGCACTATTCTCCTACAGTATAATACGTGTGTGGAATTATCTCTGTTTCTGTAGTCTCATGTTAGTATATAGTGTATTGTGTAGACCTGGCTTGGCTGCATATGCGATGTAAGGAGGCGGGTTTGGCCAACTCTGTGGAAGTAATGCAATGTAAGGTGAAGATCGTAGTACGCAATTGTACATAGTCTGCGAAGCGTATCGTTTGAGTAACATGTTTATCTTATTATGCTTTGGTGAAGGTATTTTACGATGGGTGATGTCTGATGGGAGTCTCATCTCATCTCAGCTCGTTATAAATGTTCTTCTTTGGTGTTTGATAGTGTTGTAGGTTTGTAGTTAAAGTTTGAGTTAGGGTAGGTGTCTTTTAACATTGTAATCATCAGACTCGGTTGTTAGTATTATTTTGTGGTTTGTGCTGAACTCCAACCCTTTTCGGCGCACTGCTGCGGCTCTAGACATTGTGGTGGTGGTTTAGAGTATTATTAACTAACTAGTATACTATACAAGATATACTTATGCGATAGGCTACATACACCAAATGTTGTGCTTTCATTTCGATTAAAATTGTGATGAAATTAAAGTGTGGGTGTTCAAAAAAATAAACTTGGTTTATCTTCCATCCAGTCAATTCCAAGTCAACAGAGACATATGTGATCTCCACAAGAAATTCACCAAGTCTGCTAGCTACACAGCCCAATTCAGTACAGATACAATTGAGTCGAATTGTCAGTACATTGCAATAGTTACATCTAAGACGAAGCAATTTAAATATTTTAAACTAAAGGATCATTCATTTAACTAGACATCAACATTTGACTATATTTACAGCCAGTGTGCTTGTGCTTGTTGTCTCAAGTCTCACGATTTTATCTCTCAACTCAAAGCTCAATTGATTATATTGAGAGCGAACTACATCTAGAAAACCTGAATAAGATTCAATTCAATTAAATTCGAGTCTAGTAGTTACTCAGTTGGCTGGTGAACTTGAAAACTATCAAACTTTGAAAGAAGTCAATCTCAATGGGATTTATTGGCTGAAAGTGAGTTATAAATTTTGAGATCGACTCTATCTGTATGCAATGTTTGTGTTGGGTTAGGACACGTGCCAATAGCTTGCGTTACAGTAAACAGAATAAAAAAAGCCATGAAATTGTTTTTATTGTTGAGATTCTTGTGTTACAGACAACGCTTCTTGTAAAGTACCTGGTCCACGCGGTTGGTGTATTCAATTAATGTTATGCAAATAATATAATCTGTCTTTAATGTTGTGTAATAGCCTGTGGAAATTGTTTTAGATTCCATTATCCTCCTGCTGTGTGTTTTCTTTCGTTTAGCAGTCTAGTCGACTCTCCTCATTTGGTTTCACGTGCTGCTCAGTGCTACACAAAAAGTATACACATATTTATATTTAGGACGTACAACGCATACTACAAACCACTTATTACATAAATGTAGTCTGCTAACGATGCCCTTTTTAAATCCCATGTGTGCGTACTATATATTTACGTAAGTATGTGCATAATTGTGATTTCTATTCGTAGTAGGTCGTTTCATTAATAAGTAGTATAATATAATATATTGTACACTTAATTCTACAAACTTTAGCTACATGCTGGTATAGTAATATCAACTAAGAGTTAACAATATGCATTTATCGGCGGACGGTGCTTAAGCTTCATTTACTCCTATCAATTATGTCTTGTAGTCCTCTTAAGTTGGATTTGTTGTTTGCACTTGATATGGTTATTTATAGGATACCTATCTAGAATTATACTTTTGGGCTTGTTGATGCATACAACTACTAGTGTGTATTTACTTACACTAAGGTGATATGTACGTCTGTGGGTGAATATTAGGTTCCTTAGACACATATGAACATATTTAGTGTGGAGAAGTTGAAATAGACACCGGGCTAATATATTAGGATGCATTTCTAGGTTTTCAATTAGAGTTTGATTTATACGTTTAGAATTCTATGGGATTGCATACTTGTTTCAGACTACTAAGACCGATGTAACTGAAATAAGTTTGTTTACGCGTGGAGAGATTGTATTTTATGACTCTACTCAATGTGTGTGTAAAAATGAAAAGTATTTACATAATATTATTATCCAATGGTAAATAGATAATAGTGAGATCGGGCGAAGCGAAACAAAAGTACCTACCAGTAAATAATGGTAATAAGGCAAACGAAGGTGAAAACGAAAAAGGTTTAAGTTGGACGGCGACGGCGACAGTCTCTCAATCCTATCCACCCTGTAGTTCGTCCACAGACAGTGTGTGATGTCTGTGGAGGTTAGAGTGTCTAAATCTAAACTTAACGCATAGTTATAGATAGTTAAAGTTAAAAGTGCAAGTGTAATGCTAATAAGAGTGCCGGGAGGAAGGATGGAAGAAATGAAAGTTGAAATTTTTTAAGTTCCGACTAAACTTCGCATTCCTTTTTTGGCTATGACTTTGAGTCTCATTTAATCTGTCATTGTGTTCAATGCGTTCTGTCTATCTACTCGCTGGCTACATCCATTAGTTTCAAGTAGGCAAAGCATCCACCAAGCTAAGTAAGTGTGGCGTGTTAATGTGTAAGTTCATACAATTGAAGGACGGATAAGATCAAATTGTAAAACTAACGAGTGCCAAAGTGCCACTATGGAATTTTCTTCAGTTACTCTTCGTTACTACTACTTGGGATCGTAGTAAAAATGTACATGGCGCCTTTAGTGCTTCTTTTACTGGAGGATAGGAATAGAGTATGTATGCAATTCAACAAGGTACTTGGTGCTGGTTGGCTAAACTCTGACTAAAACGGATTATGATTAAATGTAATCTGCAGATTAAGGAGAAAGAACGAAGAATCATTCATTTGCTCTGCTATGTCCCACCTTGCGCTAATAGTACTCGTTATTATCTATAATTGCTATAAGCCAGGTAATTTCGTTGTGTACCAGTCCATGTAGAAATCCATTTGTACTAAAAATGAAACTAAATCGCATTTAATTTGATTGTAGATCAGGTAAGAACTGTAGTTGCACACAAATAATTAGGTTTCAGATTAGATTGCGCTGGGGAAAATGAAAAATGTTCCCTACTACTATAATAGGTAGATTAAGTGGTTTTGTGCATTGTAGTACTGTGTTATTGTCAATTAGATTATTAGGAATGGAAAGTGGAAATCAATTTGTAAATCTCGTTGCAGTTGCTTGCTAGTTGTCTGACTAATCTAATGTTTAATAGGTCTCTCTGTGACGAATCATTGATTGACTGATGGCTGACTGACTTGCATTAGCTTGACTTGACTCCTTGTAATCATTGCTATAGCCATAGATTATGTACCCACGAATTATGCAAGTAGGTATAATGTAATAATGAGTTATTATTCTGATTTGACTACCTCCAGAAGACTATTCCATTCCAATAGAAGAATTTATGCCTATATAAGGGAAGGCAGGCAGTGACTTGTGTGTGAAATGATAATACTCTCGATAATAAATAATGGCTATACTTCCTATGGCTATTGTACTTGTTTGTTAGCGGAAGTTTGCGTGCATACAAAGCACAGCGTCCATAATTCATTTACTACTTCATACAGCCAATTGTATAAAAAAGTATTCGTCTAATCGTCACTTATTAGTGAACTTATTATAAAGATCTTTAATTCACTAAATGTACATAGGGGTGACGGGAGTCAAGTCACGGGAACCTAGATGTAACTAACAACAATAAATAATTAGGAGAGGAAAGAGGTAGCACAATGAGACTTCAAAATGTACAGTAATCGTTTTAAATGTATAGACTGGGTGATGGTGATTGAAATGTGTAAGTGTAGCTATTGGAAATGAATAAGCAAGAAATTACACTGGAAGAGATGTGATATGAATTGCTTAGAGGATTTAATTACATTCCCCTCCTTAACCATTACAGTGTAACGTGGTGTCATGTCAAACTGCTGAGGAACATTATGAAAGTAATAGGTATGGCACAGTCAGATTAATAATGCAGACAGACAGACAAAACATTATTCCTTCGTATTTACAGATGAAAATTAGATAGTACAGGTAGATAATGAAGTTTCCTATCTAGCATACCTAAGTGTACTTGTAGTAGTAAGTGAATGCAGACATAACTTGATTTGAAGAGATTGAAAGTAAAAGTTGTGACACTATACAGCTATTATAATAATGCTCTTCAGAGCTCATAATGCAATTATGTTCACAATATCTATGCATATGTAAATCCTAAAAGCATAAGTAGGCTGAGGTAATAAGGCAGGTTCGTAGAAGAATATTCTAATTCCAACCTGCTTATTAAATAGTAATCTTGTAGACATCCCAGTTCACTAGTATGCATTTAAGAAGATTTTTAATTTATGCAATAACAGCGGTACAGTGAGTGACTTGGCCCTTTCAACAAGTGTAAAGTTTGTATGTATAACACTATTAACAGAGGACTTTGTGTGCCAAGACTTGAGAACTTTTTTTCTTTGCGTATTGTTGTGGTCTAGAGGCAAATCGTGTAAGGCTAAAGAACGAGGTAGGTGAATCAAAGAATCCATTACTTAGTAGGGAAGCAGTAAGTTACCCGTGTAGGTATTTAGTAAATGTATGTTTACTATTATTATTATTTACTACTTTTATACAACAATAGGTATCTGCAGAAGGTGAAGTAATGTTTTGATTCCACAATACTATGAAAGTTTACCTACCTAGGTATAATTCCAATGTGTCAGAATGGATTGAATAATGATACTGTTGTAAGGTTACTTGTTCGCTTGTCTTTCATCGTCAGAAGGATATTTGCTTGAATTGAGCCAAAATCAAATGAACAGTGGAACCGGCAGTTACTTTGGTTTACCTTACCGACCACCTTGCGTTTTCTTTGCTGATGTTTACTAGATGATCATAATATTTAAATTATACTCATGGTATGTGCCCAATGTTTTTGCTTATGTTGGTACTGTGCGTATCTATGCGTTATTTCGTTAAGGTATTATGGGGCTTCAGCAAGCCTAGTTACTTTTTACTAGGTACTCTTATTTTACAGTCTAGGCTAGGCAATAATTTGATAATATTATGCATGATCTACTGGGGTTTTAGGCATTGCTGTTGTGGCCGTAGAACTGTTTGTCGGTTTAGGTACTTGTTTTTTATGCACTTTATAGCTAATAATTATAACTTGTAAGGCAAATCAACTGTTTGGAAGAATAGTCGAAAGATCAGAGACCTGGATTCTTCATGTAGGAGGCATAATAAGTGTACCACATGCTCTGTTAGTGTTCTTGTTTTTCTGTACTTTTGAATTAAATCCCAGTGCTCTTTTGTGCTTGTATAATTTAATACTAGGTTTACGGAAGTGTTGAAAAATGCAATGGTTTTAGTTAAAGATCTATAAAAGCAGTCTCTTGAGACGCTGGATGCACGGATGAGTATACGGATGTACAACTTGGAAAATGAAGATTCACGTCGTGTTTACTCTATATAAATTCTATTTATATGTTTACCAGAAAGGCATAGTATGCTAATTGTGTTGTATCTATTTGAATTGGGGTAAACTACTAGATGTGGAAATACTAGAGTGACTTAACGAAGGTCACACTGAAGCAAGGGCGAGTCTGAATCCTTCTACTCGTAAATTTGAGAGTTGTTTTAGTAAGTTTTAGGTAGGTAGGCTTCTCTGTAGTTATGATAATGAGTGAGTGTTTATGTGTTTGTGAGTAAGATGAAGCGATAATGAAAGCGAAGGGTCCTTAGACCTTTTGTCATGTAGAGTTGGTACCTACTGGAAAGAATGAAGTGCTTGTTTGGTAATTCTTAGAGACGAATTCATGAACATGTCTTAGATATATTATTTGTGTATAAGGGTCTTTTTGTATAAGAGACGTAGAGGAAATGTAGTGTGCCTGAGAAATTGAGTCAGATTTCTTTTTGGCAGTGGAACGAGTTCCATTATTTGACATTTCTGTATAACACGTGTGATATTTTTGGACTGTGAACAGCCAGAGACGGGCATCTGAAACTTTTATAAGTAGTAGTTTATCCTTGGCTTGACTTTATAGTATCTTTCACATCACGTTGCACAAGTTGTATGGTTTCTGTTTACTTCTATTGTGTAGTTAGCTCGTCTCTACGCTGTCAAGAAGTAAGCCATCTTATAGTTATTCCAGTTTTCCTTTCTAGCTTGATGCGATCAAACTATGAATTGAATTAGCTCAGTCAACAACACAGTAGTGAGTGGGACAGTAGTGATGAGGTAACTCAATATTAACTACCTACCTAGTTGGATTGGCATGTACACATTCTTAGTGTTGTTCACTATCATAAATAGTAAAGTAGCCAATCCTAAAGAGTAATATTATTAGTACATAAAAGATAGTAATAACCATAGCTTGAAGAGGATGACATTTACAACTGAATGTATCCGCATAGTGCAGATTTTTGTGAGCTAAGTAAATTATTATCGTGATTGTGGACAAGTAGACATCAGATATCTTTTTTGTTTTCTTATCTCAGTTTAATATCAGCGAAATATACGGGTCATTTCTGATTCTAATTTGGGGCTTCCTGTTATATGAAAGTTGAATGGCGACTCCTTAACATTGAACACGACTCAGTGATATCTTTCAGTGAATGTGGATTGCGAAAGTAGTTCACAGTCGTTCTCGTGCCTTGCCATATCAATAGAAGTCATCGTAAATGTCTCTGAATTCATATTTACGAACCTCAGGATTTTCTAAAGCTCCGAAGCAGTGATACTATGCAAAAAGTTGTAGAGTTATGAAATACTGCGTGTGTCAACTTTTTCACAACAGACCTAAAATTCTTGTGTATTAAAATGAGATGAAGGCCTATTGCGTATGTAGGTAGGTATACTTGTGCAAGTTATGTAATAAAATCAAATATTTTCTATGTGAAACGGCAGTGTGGAAAAGCTCAGGGCATGCAATATATTAGTATTTAGTTTATGTGTAATAAAATTGATACTGACGCGTAAAAATTCTGACAAGGGAAGATGAGTGATGAATTTTGTATTGAAATCGGAAATGCGAATGTTCATGTGCGTATATATTTGATTTTTTGCAGATCAATGTGTGGTTCGAAAAGTTTCGGAAGGAAGTGAATATTGATGAAGCTCCAGAGAATATCGAAGCTACACAACGAGCAATTGAGCAGTGGGATCAGCAAAGAGAAACTGTTCTACAATTTTTTCTTAGTAACGTTGCCGAGGGCCAAAGGTTACTTCAAGACTTGAGGTAATAATTCCGTATTCCATTCTTATGCAACAATACCGACACAAAAGATCTGCATTATTATGGAAATTCAAATTACGTTATAATTTATATTTTGACTGCAGGAATTCCGGCTTAACAATGGAAACTGACAATACTGGATCTTTTGAAGCCTTAGAAGCCGCTATGCGGACCCTGGAACGGCAAAGAAATGAGCTTGAGGAACTTTGGGAGTCGAGGAAATTGAAACTTGACTTGTGTCTTCAACTTAGACTTTTTGAACGTGATGCACTAGAGGTATATACATAATATATGAATTTCATACAATAAAACCTTTTGTAATGAAAATGAATGATACCCATTCGTATTTGTTACTGCAAGGTGTATGTAGGTACTCCTAATAGTAACTATTTTATATTAAAATTATTGTAATGCAAAGCCCAGCACTTTTCTGCTAATTAGCATTCATAAGCATTTACGCTGAAAAGTCCTAAAAAGTTTATGAGTTTCTTAGGGTTGTTTAGAGATTCGTTTGTCTGGAGGAAGGAAGTCAGAAGAAAAGTATTGAAAAGCAAAGCACGTAGTAAAACGTAAAGTGCAAAAGGAAACCATCAAGTTGAAGGGCCTAATTTGTCTGTTGTCGCTTCGTTTTTTGGCATTTGTATACTGGGAACGAGGGAGGATGCATTACAAAATTACAATAGAACACACAATCTAAACGTTAAACAGTTTTATCCTCGCAAAGCGTTCACAAAAAATGTTGCTTGAGAATATCCATAGTATTTACTAGTTTCCGCAATGATAATATTGCGTCCTCTCCGTCTGCGTTTCTCCAATTGACAATCGCAAAGTTCGTATGCCAAAAGTTTTATGCAGGCTATTCAAGAAACTATGAAGAGTGCGTGGGAATTACCTACATTTGCTTAAGAGCTATTGCTATTTCTATCCTGACTGTCAAATGCCATTAGTTTGTAATCAATGCTATTGTGTGAGTATATGATTGCAAAGGAGAGACATGCCAGAGAAAAGCACTATCTAAATAGCTAGCTGACAAAGACATTAGATCAGTGATCAGATTATCACTTTTCACAATAGACCTTCAGTCTTTTTTTCCTGATTGCTGATATGCAGGCTACAGAAAGAAAGTATTATCTCAGAGTATAATTTATAAGTAGTATGAAATGTTGCAAAGTATGTTGTTCATGTTTATACTATTGTTTGTTTTTAAGTTGATGTTGCAGAATACTTATTATGTTGTATGCTTTGGTATTTAGATTGCTTCTCAGTTGGATCACTGGATAGAGAAACTACAAACAGAAGAATCTAATAGAGATATCACAGAAGGATTGGCTCACTATGAACAAAGTTTACGACTGCACAATGACAATGTTTCACGTGTCCAGAATTCAGTCTTCCAAGTCTTACAGAGGGGTCAAGAATTGTACCAGGTATGTCTAACATATTATGATGATCATACAATACACATATATCATTGTAGTAGTAAGCCTTTTCAAAGATAAATAGATGTATTAGTAGTTAATATGTATGCCAAGAGATTACTATCAATTTTGTTTTTATCATCTACCTTTTTCCTCTAAGATATATGTTAGATAGTTTTTGCTTTAGTTGCTGATATAAAATTCCTGTGCATACTCCCACGATTACACTGCATCGATGTTAAATTATAAATAACTTGCGCGAACTTGCTACTTAGTTCTTGAATGAAACAGTCGGAAGTTAGTCGAGATACATCTTTTACGACATCACGGATGTATAGTCTGTAATGACAAAGTTTCAATGCAAGTGCTGATGTTTCGTTGTGGATTTGAGTAGATGTTTGAGAGATCTGGGATCAACCTGATGGCAAGTAATCAAATAAGTGCTCAAACAAGGGTCCAAGTTCTCATCGAGTATGTGAACGAAAAAGAGTTGGATTGTGGGGAAGTTGCCGAACTGAAAAGAGTCCGACTCCAACAAATTATTCAACTTGTTCAACTACAGAATGAAGCTAATCAAGTAAGTCCCTAATTTCATTCATCCATTTGCTTTGCTACGTCGAAAACTCAGTTCTATTACTGTACCATTTGTACGGTTCTCTCTGTTTTCTACCGCAGATATATAATATGATTCATCTCCAGCACGAAATTCTGAGTTCTTACAGAGGTTTTGGGACAGGATCCCCAATTTTGTTACATGATTATCATCTATATGCCATCAACTGTTATCTATCACAACTGAATGGCAAGCAACGACCCTTTACTCGCATTTTGTGTCAATACATATGCGTCACAGTCTGAAATGTGTATATATAGACACTTTGAATTACATAAAGAATACCCCCCAATGCTTCCTTCCTAAGGAAAAGATAAGCTTAAGCCATATAGACATGATTTTCATGCGCTGATGTTGGAGAGAACAATAAAATATGTATCGCTCCGATAATGAAAATGAAAGAGTAGTGGGGAGTTGAAAGGAAAGCTCCCGGGCTCTTACATCATCAACTAAATACCCTTGCTCCTTACTCCATATTAAGTATTTGTTGATATTATAGTGGGATGCACCGTGAAGTAACATTAACATCCATCCAAGACTGCTTATTCCATTTCTGTTATGTCCATGCAATGTCATACCTAATGTAATGTAGGGATGTCAAAAGTTTATCCGGCCTTTGCTGGCTTTAGCAGCTTAGTGCTTCATCCCATAGCTTCCATATCAAAAGTGAAGTAATGGAGAGGGTGAGTTGTGAGTTGGCTATAACAGTCAGATGCACACACACTTCCCTTTGACTAGATTTATATGCCTTATTTTCCTTAGAATGAGTTTATATTTGGTATAAAATCTTCTTCTACACTACTATTGAATTGAAAACTGCTCCTGTTAATCAAAATACTCGTATGGAAGTCTGAAGCTCTATTTTATGATATTTTGGACGGATATTATTTACGTATACATAGATATGAGACGGATAGCTGATTCTTGGATCCAAACATCGAGTTTAAAATAGTTTTCCTAGCAGAGTTAGGACATACTTCCCTTTGAATGCAATCATTAGTACATGGCGAAGAAAAATGTTTGCAGAATTGTCCAATTACACTACATTGTTTGTGCACTCCACTGTTTGTTAGTAAAGAGACAAATTAGACACGAACATGAGGTAACTTGTAATTATGTATTCACCAAGCAAGCCCTGTTACAATTTTACTACGTAAACCATGTAAATGAGGAATTGAGGATAGTCTCTAAGTTTTGTGATAAAGATAGATAAGAGCCAATCGAGTTTTGCTGTAGTTTTCGTGTTGTAAGTTAATTAGCGAATTTAGGACACATTAAAAGAAAGTTTTTAATTCCTAAGTAGTATATTAGAAGGAAAATAATAGAATTATCGAGTTTATACATTGTGCTTTGTTAAGAACCATCTTACAAGTTTGCTAATTAAGTCGCCACGAGATAAGCTTTACGTGTAATTAATTGCAGCATTATTATTGCAGTTTCCGGATTGTTAGGTCTCTTTGCAAAATTGCCTACTATATTTATACACTTTCAATCCTACAGTCACGTTGTCACGCTGAGTGTTCGTAGCCAAATTAACTTCAGGCCTTGTTAGCGTATGGTCAGATGTTAATTCATTAGTATTATACTGTGCATTAACATTCTCAGAATGCTTATGGTCCAAAAGTCATATAATCGAGGAAGTTAGAATGGGCGACCTTTCTTATGACGTAAGGCGTAAGGACACCCAACTGATACAATTATGTCGTTCCATGTGTACGCATGAGATCCAAAGGAGAAAATGGTAGTAGATACAATGTTAGGGTTGTCAAAGCCGCATTGTAGTTTATCTCAACGAATGGATGGCAAACGTGCATGGATGAGCAGGGAGCAGATCAAGCAAAGTGATATAAAAATGCTATGAAATGTTATATACCGAGTTAAGTGCTTGGAATAACTTTATACTTTATTTGTATATAGCATTTGTATACTTCTTTGTGTTTGAACTATTTTTCGCTTTCGTTTATGTCAGTGGGAGTGGGAGAGTGGGACAAGGAAATAGTTCAACTTCTGAAAACTGAATTCCTAATTCAGACTTAACCGTTTATCTGTGTGTATAGTATACTTATAAGTTAACTATAATGATATTAGGTTACAGAGAATAGAAACTGGAGAATTGCAAATAAACATTTCTCTGGACTTAGACTGGGAGGGAATGCTAGGAATTATGTTTAAGTTGGACAGGGATTTGTACAGAGGAATACCCAGAAAAAGAATCTAGCACACTATAAGTGCATGTACTAGAACAGAGACTGCGAACCCTACATAGATGTTAGATACTGTTACGCTGTAATACTTCAAGCTTCAGTTGTAGAAAAGCATTGTAAAACTAGGGTGATGACTGTGGTGATGAGTCAGAATTCAAATGAACGTTCAATACTTATAAAACTTTCTTGTATTTATATGTCTAGTGTTTCTATATGCGTTTATATACCTTTTATGTATTATGCGTGTACTACTGCTTCTATAGTAGACGCAAGTAAGTTGTCATATATACTTGCCACGCGAGCAACTATTGATAAGTAATACTTGTAGGGCTCAATAACGCCTACAAAGTAAAAGGGACAATCCGTTTCGGTTTAGATGAGTACGATGCAAGCTACTTTCCTTTTGTACGCACAAAGATTTCAGAAGAATTTGGTTATGAATTATCTACTAGGTGTAATTTACTTTTTGCAGTGTGTCTTACTTAAAGCCATTCTCTACTTATTTTCTCAAGAGTTATCATTTGGGAAGGAGGAACTACTTAAAATTCCTTGTATTTAGAAGATTTGCTTCAACTCTTGTGTTTTGTGGTGTGGTGGAATTTTTTTACTTTATATAACATGCATAAGCTTAGTAGAAGAAAAATGCGAGCTCCATGCTTTTGTTCTTGTGGTATTTCTAATTCTAAATAAAGAATCTGTTCATCATTGAATCCTTTAGAAACTATATCTATATGCACCCTGATTACTAGTATAGTGTGCGTGTGCCAGAAAAGCTACTACTCAGTGATGGTGCTAAACTGACAACACAGGGTTAGATTCTGTGTGTGTATACTGACATATTATTGACTAGTTTGAACTTAACAGACGTTCTAGTAGAGAGAAAGCAAAAGGAAGAAATTGAGTGAATCAAAGCGCATCGGACTTGGTTGAACCGGCCGGGAGGATATCTAATAGATTTCTTACATTGTTTTCTGCTGCTCAATACGCAACTCAACTGTCTTGCTTGAGTCATCTGTTAATTCTCACATAAAAACATATTGTTATATATATGTTTGTTTATTTCTAATGATTTTATTATGTTTATGCTGTAGACAATGTAACTTTAGATAGTTATTCTACACACAGTTGTTTAGCAAATGTGCGGTTTGCTAACTAAATGGCTATTAATTAACTGTAGTGCCTCTAGTTATAGTCATTATCTAGCTAGTCTAACTGCTAACTTCCATAGTGAGTCTAATAAATAAATGTTCCTGTAGAGCTATATCACAGTCAGTCACATAACCACAGCCAACCACATCCCATCTACAACCTCCAATTTTTAGACTTCATCAACACAATCAATTGTAGTCTATTGCCGGTTCGCTATACAATAGCAGTTAAGTTTCAATCTTTGTATTATGTGTGAATGCCTGTCATTATCCATCGTTAACTGCACTTGCATGTCCTGCAATCTAATGTAATAGCAATACTACTCGACATTAACTTCTTTTAACTGCTTATTGTTAAATCAGTACAATTGCACTTTAGGAACAATGTAGTAATTATTTAATTGTACTACGACTTCAAAAATCTGATGAGCTGAGGTGAACGTTCGTCTTATATGAATATCCTTAATTTTTAATGGATGAATCAATAGAATCATTAGATTCGAGAATTACAAGTAAAATGTATTGTCAATATATTACCATCCTATATTGTATAGGTATTATTTTTTGGAAGATAAAATCTTGAAAAAGATTAACTAATGTCTAGTGAAATTATAAGCTTTTACACGGAAATAATGGAAATGAATAAATTGTGAGACAACATGCGAAGAGATAGTTCTATTATTATGGTTTGGTTGGTTTGATATTGAGTGAGATGAAATTGTATCGATGTGGCTCCCTACAGTCTGGTAACCTTTTAGTGTTGGAGGATGGGACAATATGTATTGAGAAGTGGCTAAAAGCAGAAGTTTAGTAGTTGGTCGGACGCAGGAAAGCAAACCATACACATCACGATCTTTATTCTTTAGCCTTACATTACATGACTATTTTAGGGTTTAGTTAATATAGATACACTCTGGTTACTAATACTTATTGTGCACTTACTGAGTTGAGTATTTTAGTGAAGGGAAACAGAAGATAGGAAAGGAGGCATTAGAATAGTAGGAGTTAGTAGTGGGAGGTAGTAGTGTTGAAGAGACAACAATAGTTATCGTAATGCAGAGTTCTCATCGCAGCTTGAGTTTGAGAGTGAATGGGTATAAGATGAGGCAAGGAGATGAGATGGAGAGATAAGAAGATAAGAGTTGAGCATAAAGTGTAGCGACCGATAGGAACAAAGTGCAGTGGAACTAGTAGCCGGAGGAATACTATCTTAGAGTGCTTTTGTACAAAAGTAATATATAGCGTGTTTACGATAGCAAAAGGCTCACGCTTTCTGTTCTCATATACGATATAGTGAAGACAAACGCGCTACTCCTACAACTTGGCCATAACCAGGGAGAATGAGCTCGGGTCGACTGAAGAGTGAGGAGAATTGAAGTCAAAACTGAACTGAAACCCTTCCTCGCTCTTGTCTTGTTACTCTTCATGCAATAAAGTTATCTCTTTGAGTAAACAGACAGACAACAGAATGGACGAAAGAAGGGAAGTCAAATCTAGTTACAATGTAGTTGTAAAACATTGAACATCGGGGATAACCAGGATCATACAGCTATACCTATTTGTGTGTGTACGAAAGGAAACAACGTTTTTGCAATTTTTCTAATACCTCATCTAATACAAATAACTTTGTTAGACTCAAAGTCTTAAGTACTACAATTAAGTTAATAGTCTCATTGTAAGTCGGCTGGTGTTTGTTGTTGTGTGTGTTGATCGTGTTGTGTGATATTGTGTTAATAGTATAAAGGAAAAGCAAAACATGCTATGCTCTATCGGAAAACATGGGATTTTTTTCGTGTAAACACAACGGCCGTTAATATTATTATATAGATAGTAGTTAGCAAAAGGCTTGCATACACGTCGAAGACAAGTACAACAATAGATTATTAATGAAGGAGAGTGTTTCTAGGTCAAGAAAGGATACCTATCTCTCTACCTGACTACTAGTCTACATAACAAATAGGAATACTAAGAGGTACTTTGTACTGAGGTGTTGTGAATATAAGTAGAAATGTGATATACATTAAGATACCTAAAGAGTAATAAAGTTATTCATTACAACAATCACTAGCTTTAGATATAAGGATTCTGCTCGACTTAGTACTCAAAACATTGTTAGCTCAATTTATTAATACTTAGGTGGAATACCTTCTTTATTCTGGTTTTATTATCGCAATTTCGATTTCATTGACCGGCTGGCGTAGCGTGGTTATGTTTTGGCTTGGATGTCTGCTTTGCGTTTGATGTGCTTCACTCAATTCCTTGTTCTTCCACTGTGATGTACGCACCGTTCTCTGCAGTGTGCTTGGAGTAGCGTACATTTTTACTTTTACTCTTTTTTGTCAAAGACTCTTCAAAAGAATTCGCAAATTACAGCGTTGTTAAAGATAGTGTTGTCGTGTTCGTGTTTAGGTTAACTTTGTACCTATTTGAGATACTATTTAATACACCGGACTATTTATCTTGTCATGCTATCATTTTTAGTTTCATTATCATATTACACTTAATCTTTTATGTAAACGTTTTACAACAGCTTTTGTGTAGAAAATGTGAGTAAGTGTGCTTTACATTGTTTTTGCGAGCCTCTAAAGAATATTTCGTGTCCTTTGAAGTGAATGGTGATGGGTAATGTTAATTGTATTCCAAGTTTTGTACTGTTTGTGTAACGGTGGAAAAGTGAAATGGGGAATTTAGCTAATTGCACTTATTTTTGTGAAACTTTTGTTTAAAAATCATGAAATCTGTGAGTGTTTTGTAATATTTGCCTAAGCATCGACAGAATGTGTTCTTCAGACGTGTTAAGCTCCGGGAATTTCAGTGTAAGTTTTAGTTAAGAGTGTATAATGATATCTCTAATCATAATAATAAGCCTAGTTTCTTTATAGGTAGTAATAA
Source organism: Tomocerus qinae (assembly GCA_020055645.1). Lineage (NCBI taxonomy): Eukaryota > Metazoa > Arthropoda > Collembola > Entomobryomorpha > Tomoceridae > Tomocerus > Tomocerus qinae. The sequence goes on along the minus strand of CM034547.1, from coordinate 12,896,879 downwards.
TAAAACCTAAGCGTGTCTTGAATATTGTGTAAAGAGATGAATCTGACTGAACAGATGAGACAGAGAATGGTAAATGTTTTTAGTGTCAGTGTTTGGTATAGCATAATAAGTAGTGACAAAGTACATCTAATCAGTTGTGACGGGTGACTAATGAGATTTAAAATTCTTATGACGTGTGACAGGTGATCACTTGGGTTCGAAATGGAGAGACGATGTTGGCAGCCAGTTTTACAATACCGAGTTCTTTGGCTGAAGCTGAACAAATGAAGAAAGAGCATGAGAAGTTCCAAGTGGCTTTAGAGGTGAGATTTTGTTCTGCTTCACTTACGACTTTGTGTTATTGTCATACACAGTTGAAAAGAGATTTAAGAGATACAAATAGTCCTATTGTTGTCGTGTGATCTGATGAGAGATCTATTTGCAGACAAGTGAATTAAAATCTAGTGAACCATTTATTTTTAGCCAGTGAAGTGAAGAGATTGAATGACTTTAAAAAGTTGACACTTTTCTTTCTTATACACTATTTGATTGCAACAGCTAAATAGATTTGTCACAATTTGCTTATAGGACATAAAATGGTGAACATTGTCTGTATACTATATAGTAGTGCGTTTGTATGGTATGGAATGCGTTCTTTGTTCAACTTTATATATGTATACAAAAGTTATAGAACTAATTTTGTCAGTGAATTTCAATTTTGAAAAGGAAATCATTTGAGATCACAGAACCGACTCTCTCTTGTGAGTTTTAATTAGCAACTATTGTATTACTATAAGGAGTTTTATATCTCTACTTCGTTCAAAATAAACTTTTCAGTGTAAGTGTGGGTGGTTTTCTCCAACAATGAATAAAGTTTTCATTTGATCTCTCACTCAATGGCTTTACTAGGTGTGAATACTAATTTCAAATCAATTATGATTCGTATATGATGGAACAAGTCTGTTTTGATTGTTTTCCAGAAAACGCACAATTTTGCCCTACAAGTTCCTTTGAAGGCTGAAGCTCTTATCGGTGGAGGTCATTTTGACGCTCCGGGTATTAAAAAGATTTCAGACGAAGTTTCCACGCGTTGGCATCAGCTTGTCGCAGCTGCTGATGAACGGCATAAACTCTTCAATAACGCCTTGAGTTTTTACAAAACTGCTGAACAGGTACGTTTACATATGAAAATATGGTGCTCTTACGACAATATTTGGTGTGTAAACATTACGTTTATTACATCCTTCTCCTAGATATTACAGTAAGAGTTAAGGAGTTAATTTGGAAAATCCCGATCAAAATCAATGATTTATTCGCACACTTACGTTGATATTGCATTGTGTTGGATGCACTATGAATGTAGCTTCCATAACCTTCACATATATTACCTGTCTCATATCATTATATCTAAACTTTTCGCTTCTGTAATCTCCTTTTTCTGCTCGTACGCCTTTACATATGCAATAGGCAATTCTTTTATGTGATAACTGTACTAAAGTAATATCTTTTTGATTTATCATGTCGGCCTTTGTTCGTTTCTCTTTTCACCCATTCGAAAGTGGGATTAATAAATGCTTTATTAATTTTGGGCGAAGGCCAGTATATTTTTATATCATTCGTAAGAATAGACACAGTTTTTGGTCTTTAGGATGAGACGAAGACGAACTATAACTTTTAATAATTACAAAAATTGATATAATCACTTTTATGGAATTTACTATTAATTACTCTATGGCTAGTTTGATAATGGCCTTTAAGTTTATTTGTATGTAATCCTGAGGCGATAGCCGAGAGTTTACGTAAGATACCAGCTTAAAACATTAACATTTACTTAGCATGTGTAAAATATGTATAAAATAACTTGTGTCAATATTTTGTTTATCATATGCCATATGACTGTTCTAGAGATAACACCAAAATGTCAATATATCCTTGTTTTCTTGTCGTCTCAGAGAAGTATACCGTATATAACTAGCACGTAGTGAATGAATTAGCTGACTTTATTTGTTTGTGTAGGTTTGCTCAGTGCTTGACAGTCTGGAGAAGGAGTACAAACGAGAAGAAGACTATTGTTTACTTGATGGGAAGCCATTGACAAATAATGGATCAGCTGGAGTAGCCCATAGTCACGGTCCAAGTTCAACATCAACCCCAACGGACAAGAGGGCCCAACTCAGCTCTCTCATCAATAAACATCAAGAGCAGAAAGAGGCATTTTTAAAGGCATGCACTCATGCTAGACATACAGCTAGAAACTTTTTAAAGATCTGCCACCGAGTTTCGTATCCATATCAGTACGAGACTGGTCTTGTGTCCCCCGAAGGGAAAGTCAAAGGTAAATTCTATTTTCACCAAAATAGAAATACCATCACCAACACTTTCCCTATCCTTTTTTACCATGCTTTCCTTAATATTCCATTTGCCGATAAATGTTTCTGAACTCTGTCTTGAATCCGGAGCTCTTTGCATCCTCCAAAGTTTACCTTTCTTCCTAACTACCAGAAACCTTCGTCCTGATATTAATATTAATTCTGTTTGAGTGTATGTACCATAGGAGACGATTGCCTTCTATCGATTCCTATTACTTTGATGGTTTTCTATTTTCTTAGTGTAAGGTTTTTCGTGGCTTAAAATGTTGATATAACATTTATTTCCAGTCTCCCATATACCTTAGAGAATTTCAGACCATGTTTGCATTTGCATCCTTGTCCTGAATTTTTCGTGCTAAGTTTCTTTACTTGTCACTGTCTTGCCCTGCTTCCTTACTCCATGCATCTCATTGATATTGATTCCACTTTTTTTGTGCGTTTTATCTTTAGCAATCCTGGATAAGCTACTTGCTCAAGAAAATAAAGTCATGCAATACTGGACATCGAGAAAGAAGCACTTAGACCAATGCCTGCAATACGTAATGTTTGAGTGGTAAGCATCTTCACACTTTTAATGCACACGTTATAAATTAATTTTAAATCTTACCCTTTGGAGAATCCGTCGACTGTACCATGAACCACTATTTTTGTCATTCTGTATATATCTTTTGAATTTATTATGTTACAGCGTCATATTAACCGTTTCATTTTGTGTAAATAGTCAGATTTGATTTGAAACTACATTTATGGAATAAATAGGTAATGTAATTAGAACTTTATTGCTTAGTATTGTCGCTTTGTCACCTCTGAATGAAATTGAGGGGATTTGTACGTACGTACCAATGCGACAAGTAATTCGTAGTAATAAATTACTGTTGCGTACCATTGAAGATAAATGTTAGCTATGTAAGAGTAGGTTGACTATGCCTCGCTTTTATTATCAGGATTTCCTGCAGTTCATTTCGGATCAATTTTGATTTGAGTCGAAAGTCGAGAGTCGGCTTGAGTTTCGCATAGTGCCTTGCATGCGGATCGAGAGTTGGTCTAGCGTTTTATTTTGCTGAATGAATATTTTCCGAAAGCAATTCTTTTGTGGGAGATATTGTATTTGGATTGTGGACGTGAAGTATGAATAGGAGAAAGTCGGAGTTATACTAAGCATTCACATCCTTTGTGAGACACTTTACACTTTCTGGAAGCTTTCTGCCGTATTATAAGCTACCTAGCTGTTACAATATTTAACATACATGTACTCTCAATAGTACGCAGTAGGTTAAATTGTACACAATAATACATCCCCACTACTCCAACCACATGATTGGCGAAAGTGGTAGCAGAAGCAGGACTGCATGCTTCTAACTAACTTATCTAACAGACTCTGTCACTTGGGTGGTTTATATGCCTTCTCATTGAATAAAGCATGCAAGTAAAGCCCAAAAGCTTTGTTTGCCAAATCAAAACACAAATCATTATTTTCCTGCCATGTGTTACTGGAAGTCGGAGAGGCGAGCGAGGAGGCAAGAGGAGAGTAGACCGGAGAGAAAGCATTTGAAAGCACTCATCGGCTCCGGAAGCGTTGCACTCTCTCCAATTCTCGACGCGAATAACTATATCCTTTACATTAGAGCCACGAAGCCAGTTCCAGGGATCCAGCTGCAGCATCCGTCAGCCTACTCTTCTACGGGTTCTACGATCATCTGAGTCAAGTGAATCTATAGATGCACTTCAATATACTGCTTTCTTAAGAACGAAAGCGCCTTTTTTAAAGAGATTTGTTCCGCACAGCGTAGAAGAAAGTTATGCGGGAACGAAGATCTCTCTCATTCGTTCTTCTACTCTTCTGCTTTCCCAAAGTCCCCAAAGAACTGTCAGCTTTTCCTTGTGTTATATATATTCCAAGTTTGTCAAGATGTGTTGTATTCCTGGTTGGTGTAATGCTTCTTGTGTGAGTGATGAACGTGTGTATGTGAGTGAACTAAAGTGATAACATTAACAAGTGTCAGTGATGGATTCTCTCATACTTTGCACGGCCAACTGTATAAATACTTTTTAAATCAATGTCAACCGTACAAGGCGCTAATTAAATTAACATATTATTCTGTACTTTCTTTTCAGGTCTGCGAAACAAGCACTGGATTGGATACATGATACTGGTGACTTTTACTTGTCCACGCATACTCACGTGGGTCATAATCGAGATGAGACTGAAATTTTGCTCCGGGAGCACAACGAGTTCAAAGCTACAGCCAAAGTTAGTACTTTATTACTACTAAATAATTAATTTAATTATTAGGCTGAATAATAACATTAAACTACATTTTTACGCCGAATACACAAAAGGATTTGTTGTGTCAGTTTCATTTTCATGGAATACCACTGCTGACATTTTTTTCTGTGTATTTGTTTCAAAATGGGATTTTGTATCATAACTGTAAATAAGGAATATATGTTTAATTTTACACATGTTTTCACGATTTCCGTAAATACTTAATATAATATGTAACATCTTTCAGAAACTGGAATTTTTATTTGAAAATATTTATGGCCGTTTGCAAATGATTATCTGGAAGTATAGTCAAAAAATTGAGTTTGATATATTTTTGTCGTGTTTGCCAGTAATGATGATGTATGCAGCACGTAAAGACATATACGTACAACTTATCCTTACGAGATTAGAATATTAATGTAGAAAGAGGTTTAAAAGGGAAGATAAAACTTTTGATAGTCTCAAGTTTCTCGTGGCCTACTTTAGTAGAGCTCTTAATTCTCGGAGGAAGTGGTATAAAAACATGAATTACAATGAATTTATATTGTTACTTTACTTTCTGTTTGTAAGGAATGACGGAGTGAATGACGTATGAAATGAATACCTTCTTTTGTGTTTGATTCTACATAATATGTCGTAGCAATAACCTAAGTGTGTATAGTGTTAAGATAAATATTCCCACTTTGATTCATTGACGCATTTCTAATTCAATTTACGTATTAGTAATTCTCATTATACAATAGACATGATACATGCGCTGCTCAGGTATTAATCCGAATATTTCTATTTCAGGAAACCCGAGAACGGGTCAAACTGTTGATACAACTGGCAGACAGTTTGGTGGAGAAAGGTCATCTCCATGCAAACGATATTAAGAAATGGGTTGCAGCTGTTGACAATCGATACAAAGATTTCAGCACCCGCATGGACAAATATAGGTACAAACTACACGACATGTTTTATTATAATAACTTAAGAGAACGGCGGTGCACGCACGCATTAAAACAATTTATATCTAGTTGTCACACAAAATGTACTTTGCAGTGTGCTTAAAAATGAAAAATTGTTTTCTTGCAAAATTATTTTTCTTCGTTAAGTACCTACAACTGTATGCTTTAAAAGGTTTTGTTTGTATCGCTGACTGTCGAGGATAGGGGGTGGGGTAGAGTGTTGAAAGAGTGAGATAAAGAAAATGTGAAGGAAATGGAGGCTCTTCATAAGATTTGGATTTAGATAACTATGATATTATCATCAAAGGGAATTGAATATAAGTGCAGAATGTACATATATGCTGCTATAAATAGTTTAAAAGAGAGTTAGAATATTACATACTTTAGGAATACGAAATAATAGTTGGGATCTTAACTCAGTGCCACAACGTGAAGAAAAGCCAAGTCAAGTTTTTATTCCCATCATTACTCTGCTTCCTTGTTTTCTCCAGGTTCTTATCATTCCTTTCTGTTTGTGTTTGTTCATTGTAATGTAAAGTTAGCCCACATGGCCTTTGGCACTTAATCTATGTCTCCAACCTACCTACATACAACATCCTACCTAACTACTGAATAGTACCTGATCTATAGTACCTTCTTTTATTTTTGTTTGCTCATGTTTATAGTAGTGAAAGTTATATTCCTTTTCAACAAAACACATTTCCTATTAGGTAAACTTCTTGATTCTTTTCATCGCTTTGGAGGTATTTGATTCTAGTAGTCTGAACAAGAAGAAACTATATTTGTATAATATTATTTAGTTATGTTATACATTACTATATAAGAATAAGGATAGGTAGCGTTATTAAAGATGATAGGTTCGTTTTGCTATGTGTGGAGAGTTTATAGGGGCTTTTGGCTTGGGTTATGCTTGGAACACAATACAAAATGGTACGGTCTACGGTCAGCGCACAACCAAAGAAAACCAGCAGGGCACAAGACAACTCAACCAGTGTTCAACCTTCATGGATAGACATAACAGTATTATAATCTGGTCAGATAGATTACAGGAATTTTCTGGGAAAGAGCTCACCTTGTTACCATTTTTTCAGCTTCTTCTAGAACAAAGTCACAAATGATTGACGTTAGGCAAAGGTAGACATAAAGAAGCGTCACAAAATACCATTGAGCAAGTTCTCCAGCAAGAGAGTTGTATTTAGGTCCAGGTTGGTTGTTATTTTTAGTTCTAGAGTTATTGGTGATCGTGTAGAAGTTGTAATGGGAACTTTCTTTCTTTGGTTGACGTAGTTGGTAAAGTAGCGTCATGTTACAGTATAAGGTTTTCTAACCTGGTATTCCTATACATTAAATTGAGTGTGGTTGAATTTTAGATCTCAACTGGAAGAGGCCCTTGGAATCAAAGGGAGCGAAACTCGTGCGGATTTGTCACTTGATCGAAATTCCGACTCCAGTCTGGATGCCAAAGTTAGTGTCGAGGGAAAAGTTCTCAAAGATCTCAATGAAGAGCAGTGCAAGCGAAAGCGAAGAAGAGAGTAAGTTCTGTCTATTATCTCTATAAGTACTTACATGTAGTCGGTACACACTCTACAACTTCTCATTCTCATATTTGACTGGTATTGATTTCGAATTTTCCGAGTAGTCTTGTACTTGTACCTGTGTTTCTTGTGTACACTATGTACACATCGTCCCTGGACCAGATTCATTTTCACTATAATATGAATGGTATACTTTGTACACGATGTTAGTGTAGTAGCTATTTTATTTTATGAGTTTTAGACTTGGATGTAGAGAGCGGAAAGCACTATGTTTGAATTGATTTAAGTTGTAGTTGTACTGATACCCCTAAAACCTGTAATACAATGAAATTAATTTTCCACTGCTTGAACACATGTTTTTGTTGTATAAAAGCTAAGAATGAATATGCAAAATGGACTCTAATATTGTTTGACTGATTGCTTTTACCTTTAGATTCATTATGAGTGAGCTACTACAAACAGAACGCTCTTATGTGAAGGATCTTCAAGTTTGCATAGTGAACTATTTGCTAGAGATGCGAAATAACCCTAATAACTTACCACCTGGTATCAAAGGAAAAGAGAAAGTGATATTCGGCAATATTGAAGAGATCTACGAGTTTCATAAGGATATTTTCGTGAAAGAACTGGAAAAGTATGAAACGATGCCTGAAGACATCGGGCACTGTTTCGTGACTTGGGTAAGTTAACCAAAAAATGGTCTCCTACTCACTACATTTTTGGCACTCTAAATTTATTTATAGTCTCGAGTATCGATATTATTTAGGGATGCGATATCAGCTTCTTTATAATTGTATATATGTATATTGCATCCGTTGGAAATGAGTACTGTAACTTGATGTGAATATAAAGCACAAGTATATATATTCGAATAGCAATATGTTTCGCAAAGCGATGTTTGAGGTTTGGATAGCCTCATGCTATGTGGATAAAATATTACGTATTGTATAAATTGAATTATTGTATGTATCATTGATTCTAACTTGATTTCAAAAAAATATTGTTCATTTTGATGTCTGAAAAGCATGAAAGGATTTTTAATAAGGTATTTTCTTTTCATTTTATTTCAGGCCCACAAGTTTGATATGTATGTTCAATATTGTAAAAATAAACCGGAGTCAAATACAATGATCATTCAGAATGCTGGGAGCTTTTTTGACGGAATTCAGAAGAGTCAGAATTTAGAGCATCCAATTCCGGCGTATCTCATCAAACCCGTCCAACGAATTACGAAGTACCAGTTGTTACTTAAAGATTTACAATCTTGCTGTGATGAAGGCCAGGGTGAAATCAAGGTGGGTTTCCATCCTACGTCAAAATATACATAATAATATAAAAATTATTAATAATCTTTCTATTTTGACATATATTATCTGTTTTAAATCTGACAGGATGGTTTGGATGTGATGCTAAATGTGCCAAAGAAAGCCAATGATGCAATGCACTTGTCTCTTCTAGAAGGTTGTGATATTCTTTCGGACAAATTAGGTGAAGTGATACTTCAAGATTCCTTTCAAGTTTGGGACCCCAAACAAATTATTCGTAAGGCAAGAGAGCGTCATGTCTTCCTTTTCGAGCTATATCTCCTTTTTAGTAAAGAAGTTAAGGATTCTAACGGAAAAGCTAAATATATCTACAAAAATAAACTTTTGGTAAGTTTGAGTTGGTTTTATAGAGAGTAGTAATACTGGTTCATATTATGTATACTCTTATGTAAGTTAATTTTTCAATTCTATGAGTCAAACATTTTTAACATTGTGAAAATATAAATCCGTCGCGTCGAGAAGGATTATTAGGTTAGCCAGTTAGTGGCCACTATTAAGTAAATTTTCAGGAATCGGTTGTTTTGAGAGCTGTGTACAAGGGGTTTTTTATATCTGTCTGTGTATCTGTTTCTCTATCTATCTATAATACATACCCGTTTTTCCATGTAATAATAGAATCTCCCTAACTTTTAACATGAATGTTAGGACAGCCAGATTAGTTCTCCATATTTTTCTTTTACTTTGACAATCTAAATATTTTAGAGCTATCTCCCTTCTGGTGATGTCGTTATTGTTTCTACTTACGTTTAATTTAGTACGCCAAGAAAATTATCGCCTGACCTACCATTTATCTTATACTATCTCCTTATTTCATTAACCCTCTAGCCGTTCAGCATAATAACTTATCAGCAGTACTGTATTTAGAAATCGATTTCGATGGGGGCTATGATATCATAGGACAATATCTATTAGGCATAATCGCGCGAAGCGCGAAAATTTTTGGCTTATTTTGTCTAAAATGAGTCAAAAATAGCCTAAAAATCACATAAAATCGCGCGAAGCGCGAAATTTTTTGGTATTTTGAAAAAAATTTTCCTTTTTTCTTGGATTTCGGGGGGGGGGCTTTAGCCCCCAAAGCCCACCCCCTCAATACAGCCTTGCTTATCAGTCAAATACAGTTAGAATTAGAAATAATTTATAAAAGAGAAAGTGGAATGGTGGGTGACATTCTTGTGTCACTGTACTATCTGTATTTTTTAAATTCCTGTCAGTATGATACGCAAGCTACTTAGGTAGGTATAAATTGTAGCTAGTAGTATTAATTGTTGTTTATTGCGTATTATTGCGTTGCATACATGAATTCGTTTTATAACTTGCACATAACTAGTATTATTACATAAGTAGTATACTATTACTCTCATTGTATTAAAAATTATTGTTTTAAAAGTTTTAATATTTAAAGATTAATAGTATTACTAGCTTTTTATCTAGTGTAGATAAAACTCATCAGTCACTAAATCAATTGGAAATTTGCAATGTTGCCTATTCTTCTATATACGATTGTTTGATACTTAAGTTGCATCGCAGCACAACAAATTATCATTTCAAAAATATTTTGGGTTAATAAAAATATCTAGAATTGATCAAAGATATGATTGTATGAATGATCGATTCTGGCATGATTATCTATCTCCTTGTTCGTATGTTTGAAAAATTCGAATTTCCAGACAATGTCAAGTTACCTTCAGTAGCAAAAACCTACTTACCGACAGTGTTATCATCGTGATGTTATCGTTATGAAAGGTGATTTTCACAGTGGAATCCGTATTCCAGAAGAATATTTAATTGTTTAAATGAAGCTTAAATGTATGCTAGGACATCCAACGTGTGAGGGTATTAGTAAGATAACGAGTATGTGCAAGTAAAAAAACGAAGGAACCTCATTTTATAGTTTCATGGCTGTCAAATATCCCTCAATACAAATTTCTCTACTTTAGAGAAAGTAATTTTGTGAGTAGGAAGAAATGATGAGCTCCATAAGCTCTCAATTAAGCGAAATTGGATTTTTGAGTTACTACGCTGAAGCTTTCACAGAATCTCATCTTTTTCTGCATTTCGTCAGTACAATTTTATGGATTCATATCAGGAGTCTACTTTTCAGATTTAGGTATACAATTCCAAGTTTGGTAAATGTTCCATAAACTTGAGAATATTACACATAAAAGTAAATAGGCAAAGCATATCATGGTAATTGGGGTAAACAGTGGAGGTAAGAATATTGGACTTCGTACCTACTTTTTACTTTCCAATCCTTACTTTTAGTATTGAAAGAATGTTTTGATAACGGCCTTTGCTTTTATGTTTTCATTTCAGACTTCTGATGTTGGTGTTACGGAATGCATCGAAGGAGATGAATGTAAATTTGCAGTCTGGACTGGCAGATCTCCTGTGTCTGATTATAGAATTGTCATTAAGGTAATTTAATAACTTAAGTGTAGATTTATATTTTAGCATCTAAATATGCACGATATAAAGTACTTATGTATGTAATTAATATTCGATTTTTATGCTGACTTAGGCTTCATCTGCAGAAGTAAAGCGTTTGTGGGTTAAGAAATTACGCGAGGTTATTCAAGATACATATTTCAATACGGCGTTGCGACTTAGTGCTCCGAGAAGTCCGTCCAAATCAGAATCGGGTAGCCATAGATCAAGCAGGTAATGATTACAATATGTTTTAAATAATAAAATTATTTCTGAAATGTTGATGAAACGAAGGGAAAATGTATTAATAGCTGAGGGCCCTAGACTATAATAACAGTTCCTACATAATAAGAAGGATGAGCAAGTAATAAAGAAATTTATGCTAATTGATTACTAATTAATAAAATTATTATATAGGAAGTAATAGTAAGATATTATAAGGATCCCTTCCACGCTATAATCTTTCCAAAGTTTTGCAATTTGAATTTAGGCTTAGTCAGTTCATATATAATTTTCTCTCAATAGTAATTAATAAGTAGCGCATTACAAAGTTGTAATTTATCATTTAGGATAGATTGATATACACAGAATTTACGCTGTATTTAGTAATTTGAGCTTTTGATTCTCAATATGTCACGAATGTATTTCCTTCAGGCGATTCTATAGCGTTTAGAATTGGTAGGATCTATAGTGCCGGTCCGTGCCTACTAATTATACCTACTAAAATTTGTAACAAAAGTCTTATTTTTAATGAATCCTCTAGTCATTGCTAATGTAGTTAATTAGGTAATAAATAGTTGAACAGTCAAAGATGCAAAATGGTTTACAGAAAAACTGGCAAACTAAAGTTTAGACAGTTAACCTTGAATGTATTTTACGTAATCAAAAATATTCTGCAATGGAAGTAAAGTATTAATTATTTGTTATTCATGTGTAAATATGTACATGATGGATACTGGAAAAAATTAACTAAGGCTAGTTGGGATACTTTGAGAGTAAATTAAATGCCTATCTTTCAAGAATTGATTGATTACCAGAATGGATTCTTTTCTAGTATTAAAAATATACAGAAAAAGCATCGACATAGACAGCTTGTGTTATTATAGTATAGATACATATAATAATAGTAAATAGTAGGAGAGAAGGAATTGATTGAAATGCGTAGATTGTAGAAGCTCTTTCGTTAGATACTGAAAGGATTTTAAAGCATTAGTATTGTTCGGTTCCTTATGTAACATGTTATCTTTAAAGGGACTTGGAAGATCTCAATTCTGCAGATGAATGTTTTGATATCAACGACAGAGGATCTGAAACCTCATACGGGTCCGGAAACAGTGGCCAAGATCCAGACAGGGTAAGTACAATTTAATTAAAGTCTAAACTCCCTATCTAGATAGTTAAATAGAACTCAAACTACTACAACTTGCTAATAATATTTGGACGGGATGTTTGTCTTTCTCCTCTGAAACAGCAGTCCAATTCGTGATACTAAAATAAAATAAAATGCCTTGAGGTATTCGGCAGATATTCATCCCAAAATTGCTTAACTTTAGTCATGCTCTAAATTTAGAAGTATTTATTGATTTGATTATTACGGACGAATGTTATGTCACTATATCCTTCCTGTAGTTAGACTATGTTATCGTTTTCTGGAGCAAGAAACCCTACATTAGTATATCCAATGGGTATTATTACCCATATGCCATATGCTTAGTTTGATTAGCTTTCGTATTATGTATATATCTCAATACCAGGGGCAATTTCGTTAAATGTATCTGAAGGAAAATCCAATATAGGAGTAGATTTAACATTTGGATTGTGAAATCAGATTAAAATCATGCAAGGAAACTAGCAAATTATTCTTCCCATATATTGTATGGCACTAGCGTGCGTTTAGCGTAGATTCAGTTTTTACCATCGTTGGGAGCGAGTGAGATATCGAATGGCTTTGCTAAATTGAGATTTTGACTTGATTCTTATTAGCAGTTTTCTCACGGCTTTGTGACTTTTCTTCGTTTATTGTAGGGCTCCGTTCCATTATTCTAGTCTAACCTATTCATACAAAAGAGGTCATACGGTTGGTTATGTTGACTAGAATGTAAATTTAGGAAATATCTTACTCTCGCTGTCTTTTCCCTCCACAACAGTAGTTTTTCTAATCCTCCCATTTTAATGCAGATCTTGAGTTTTCCACTCGATGTAACATACCTACTAGTATATGTATCCATAGTATAATGCAAACAGAGTTATAGAGTTAAGTATTCCTATTCTTCCTAGGACTGCTTCCTAGTAAAATGTAGTTTTAAAATGTTATACGAATCTCAGTGACTATAATTCCAATGATACATTATCAAATCAGGCTTACCACATTCATTGAAAACCGTAACGATTTCCTTTTCGTAATTTAAATATTGTATTTCGGCCCACAGTAGTAACACTCTAATTCGCTAGATTATATTATTTAATGCTGTGTTATGTCGTTTTGAATTTCTGGTTTCGGTGGTCCTGGTCCCTACCCCTTAAGAATTTAGTGAGAAACAGTCGTACACGAAACGCATATATTTCAGAATGCAGAATTGCTTTGAAATTTTTAGGGCATGACATCTTAGGATGTATAAATACTTAAAAAGGACGATGGCGATATCTTATGTGCTGCAATACACTTAGTTTAACCGAGCGAAAGAGGCTAATTACCGTCGTAAAGCCATGTCTAGCGTTTGTACTGGAATATAGATAGTTAAGATTTTTAAGTATCCCAACGAGTGCATCGCTTTGGGCTCTGATGTTCTTCCCTTGTAGCATTAGTTTAGAAGAATAATTTTTAAATCTTTGACACGGATGCATTAGACTAAATTGTAGAACTTTTCATTTACAAGCAGGATTTTCCTAACCACGATTTACTTTGTGTGCAAATATCTAGCTAGAGTCAGGTATTGTAAGTGATATAAATGAAAACCATCACTGATATTCATTTCGTGTAAATATCTGGCTAATGCTTATAGGTATGCTCTCTATGTAAATATTATTATCTTTTTCATTCTCCTTTGTAAGTAGTCTCAGAACTCAGCATGACTCAGTTGCTTCGTAATTGTGGCCTTCATAATGTTGTGGGCAATGAGGATGAGGATGCGAACAAATGAATTAGTCTTGCCCTCAACTGAAATTCCATTATGTGACCTTCTTTTGTTTACAATTATAATAATTTATTACTACTCCATTCTATCTGTATAGTTATTTGCACAACAATGAACTTATTGTGAGTTGTGGTGAAAGAATTTGTATGGGTTATTTAATTGAATAGAGAAAGTGTAGTTCATGCTGATGAAACGAAATAGACTGTACAGAAGTTAAAAAATGTCTTGAGAAAATTCTTTTGAAGGTTGGAGAAAAGAAGCAAAAAGGAAATATCCTGGGGCCTGGAAATTTTATCCGTGTCTTCGTCGTAGTAACTATGTACTGGTAGGAACGAACTAATGTAAAAGACATGGGGGAGCTACAATACGTTTTGTGCCGCTGGATGTTGTAAAATAGTATTAATGTTGAAAGCTTTTAGTCAATATGGTGAAAGCAAAGGATTTGTATTTAGTAAATAGTGAATGAGAGTGAAAGCATTGTGTGATGTGAAAGTATTAGTGTTGCTCGAAGGATTTCATTCAGCTCTCTCCGCTGTGTTATGTCGTCTACATACTATATGCAATGCGGAGTTTAATCTGCAAATAAGGAACCTCCTAAAATAAGGTTTTCGAGATTGCATTGCAGCTTTGTTTTGCATCGGAGGGCATAACACTTTGCCTTAGCTGAGAATATCTTGTATTATGTTCAGCTTGCTTCCAAATCTTCTGAAAAATTCAAGCGCTGTGTAATACAGGATGTTGGATGGAGATATAGACGACGCTAGTACATCTATGGCAGTTGTCTACTTACCTCATTGTATCTGTATTTTCAATTCGGATCAATGAATGATTCCAGCTGAAAAAATTTCATTTGCTGTGACAGCTCTGTTGTGCGCGGTTTAGCTGTAGAAGCTGCAGGGCTATAGAGAAACATGAATTTATAATAGTGTTCTTGTTCCAGGAAAATGTTGTCTGCAAAAGTTGTGGGAATTTTATAGTGAACATCAGGATTGCGGCTACAGTACATTACTACAGTTGGAAGATAGTCGTAAAAATATTACAGAGACGAGAGGCATATGTGTTTGTTTATTAGATTCTGTTTATTGTTTACTTTAGGCAATGGGTTGAGTGCTCAGGCAAAAAATATTTTTCATTCATTGCTTGTGTTTTTATTGGCACAGATTATGATTTTATCTGGCCTCTCAAGAAAGTGGAATGTATGACAGAATTCTCTACATAACGCTTCAGTTTTTTTAGTATTGTAAGACATTTTTGTGCTACATTATTGTGCTCTACTTAGGTACTATATCTATTAATGTATGTATTATGTAAATATGAAGGACCGCAATATTAAATTTTCAACATTGTTTCATCTTTTGAATCAATGAAAGTCCTAGACCTTATGACAGGATGGTACTGTAGAAAGAATTTATGCAATCTTCCTATTTGTGGGAAATTTGCTTTGACGCTGTGTCAACAGTTTGATATATATTCTTTTGCTTTGGTACTACCAAAGGTGTATGTTTTAGTTTTTATTTAAGGCCTGTAAGCAGAATAAAAGCTGTTACTTAAGTTTGATGTTGTTTTTTGGGAGAGTAAAAGGAAAATGTAAGGCTAGTTGCACTCGGTCATTTCTATGTAGTTAGTAATATAGTTTGTACTGTTGAGTCTGCTTTACCGCAGTCCGTCCATTCTCCACCGTCCTGTATGTAAAATGTTACTTAAAAGTAGCACTGGTAACAGCAGAGGGAAACAAGACCAACTGAGATGTTAGTATCATTAGTATGTGTTGAGTGCTATACTTTTCTAAGATGCTACATGATTTTGTATATAATACAGTAGTAGAAACGCAATAAAATAGTAGCTATATCTCTATTCTCCTTTTGGACTCGTGCCATAGTCAATAAAAAGAGAAACGGAAGGAGTAAATCTCAAAATCCTGGACTGGTTAGTGACTGAAGTATAACAAAAGCGGAGCCCAAAAATTTATTTGTTTCAATGTGATCTTCAAGCCAGAACTTTTTTACTTTCAGTTGAGGATTTTTGTCTATGCTACACAGTACATGTATTGACCCCCTCCAACTAAATATGATTATGAGTGTTTTATAGCAAGTAGTAAACGTTGCCCTTTGCGGATTGAAGGTGTATATCCGTTTAGGCGTGATGGAATAGTATGCATGCATTATAATATAATAGTTATTACTTACTATTACATAGTTCTAGTTTAGTAAGTTGTTTGTCACAATTTAATATTATATAGGCATATACAGCAGACTTTCATTGCTAGCAATTTTTCATTCACTATATTATGATATTTATGTTTGATGGATGTCGTAAGTTTTCGTTTTCATGCTTGAATAAAAGTATCTGGGGGAGCTAGGTTGGAAATGGAATTTCCGCGTTTATGATTGATAGTCTGGAAAATTGGACATTTGTTATTCCTGATTAAAGTTTAAAAACTTTTTTTGCAAACGAAGCGAGGAAGAGTGCGGAGAATTTGGGAGTTTCTAGTATTCTAGCAGTAATACCTAAGTGGTATAAAAACTAAAACCGTTTATGCTCTGCTTTATATAAATAGAATAGGTTTTTAGTATTTTACGTAACAATGATTTGTAGGAGCACTTTATTTTGGCGTTTGGCCTGACTTTAATATGTTTTAGGATAGAAACGAAATCATCAGGGCTAACAAGACTCAGTAAATTGTTATTTATAATTTTATAGGATGCTAAATTTGAAATACTATACATGTGAGACTGTGACGGTTATGCTAGGGAGAACCATACTATAGTTATTTCATAAATTCGTAGCTTCCACGAATGTAATTCGACATAGAAAAAAATGCTATGTACTTAATTCTGAGTTCAATGGAGACAAAATACACAAACATGGTGCACTTTTGCACATCTGGTGACTTTCTCTTTGCTAAAATAGTTCAGAATTTAAACTTTGATAGTAACTACTTTTAGATGTAAGTTAAAATATCTCATGACTCCCACAAAATCTCATCAGGATATACTGATTTGGTACGATATAATGAATGGATGTCTTATAGTAAAACAGAATACCGACCAGACCTGGTTAAGGTTTATATTTTTGCTCCAAAACACTCCGTCGAATGAATAGTAAAAGTAAGATGTACAGATAGAATAAATGTACAGACGAATTCCATAAGATAGCAGCATAGCAAAATTAACAGCCAGAATAACGCTATCCTCCTGGTATCATATCTACCAACGGGAAAATATTGGTACTAATATGGCTTAAAATCACACATTACTTGTTAGGTAGGAATTATAATATTATCATCTGAATGCATATCTGTGTAGCTAGGGAATTAGCCTATAGTTTATACTCGGTTAAACTAAGTATGTAGAACAAATTGGAATGAAGAGGACTACAACTGGAAAGATATTAAAAGGATACATAATAAGCTGTGACGATATTCCCAAGTGAAGAAGATTAAATGTAAATTATGGGTGTAGGATATTTGGCAAATCTAAAGGATGCATTGGCTCTGGTGCTCCTAGTTTGCACAAATGAGATCAGGAAGGCATATTAAGAGCTTCTATATACAGCTTTATATTATACCATATAACTAACATGCTGGTGAGCTGGTGGTATGCTTCATCAGACAGTCATTTGCAAAAGACTACGTAGTTACTACAAGTGGGTAAGTTAGTTATTTTGTATTGGCTGCCTCAGTGGAGTCAGTATGAATTTTCATAGTAAATGTCAAGGAGGAAAGATGTAAGGGTTACGAAGAAAAACTGGGTTTGTCTTTAATTAAAGAAAAGTAACTAAACCTAGGAAGCAGATAAAACTATAAAACTGAATATAAACTCTTGCATCTCTGTGCTCAGTTCACTCTTCGCCTTTCCTACCCTCTCAAATAAACAAAATAATAGGTGCCATGCTATAGATATCTGTTTTTGCTTACTGTTGTGTATAAATGTATTTGTGAATTTGGTAGCACCGTTTTTTGAAAGAAGGTTCTTGTGGATGCTTAGTATGTCACTCTTATGTTTACTTTGCATCAACAGACTTGCTACATTCGTATAGGAACACATGTACACAAACTTTATAACTTAAAAATTGGCTATTCAAAAGAATGCATGCATAGCATGCGAAATACTATACCATTGTTTTTAAACGAATGTAAATATATACATCTAATAGTTTTGATGGTATAATAATTTGATAATGTTTAGCTTATCAACGATTCTAACCTCTAGATTTTTATTGTTAGTTTGACAATGATTCTATAATACCAACAACTATGGCGATTTTTGCCTTTTTGCCTACCATAAATAAAATTGTAGATCGTTACTTTCTGCATGAGACTTTCACCTCCTTTCACTTTCACTAAAGTAAAATTAGAATGAGTTTCCCGTGGTGAATAAGGCGTGAAAACATATTCTTGTATTTCTTAGTCGTGGAAAGAAATTTCATTTACACGGTAGTCTGTGGAAGGTTTAAAAGAAGACAAAATACTATATATAAGATAAATACCTTAAGGTTCGTACCTACCTAGTCTCAGATAAAAGGCATGCGATATTAGGTATGAACACTGCACACTACACTACTACGCCCACTCATATAATATGACTGCATAGAATTATTCATGACAAAAGAAACCACATAATAACCTAAAAATTCTCGGTATCACATTGTTAAAGTTTACTTTGCGTTGAAATTCTCATTTCTTTGCCTTTTCCGCTATAAGTTAGAATTTCAAACATGTTTTCGATTATGACAATAACCCGCAGAAAGAGTAGAATTCACGGATCTAATCCTATGACTTTAATCACGTTACTGATACATACTAATACAGGTAACCTACTAATACAGGTAGTCTACTACTGTTTTTAGTACATATCGTAAACACGTATTTACATTTATTATTTTACCTATACTCTTGCCTATTTAAATACTTCCTATTCCTATGTATTATTGTAATGTGCGGAATCTCTATATTATAACCACAGACTTGGAAAAACTTGAATGAACGTTTCAACCTTTCTAATGTGGTAGGTATAATATTATAAAGCTGTTTATGTAGCGTACACTGAACTCAGGGACCGTACAAAATCTTTCAAACATGTTTTGTGTATTATGCATGTGTAAATAAAGTACAGAACTTAGAACGTGGTTAAATAAAAAATGAAGAGAAACTCATGATATTACTGTGTAACAATGATTGCCTGAAAATGGTAAAACATGTTTTTAAGGACGACCTAAAGAAGTGATACATATGTCGGAGTGGCTAAGAATAAATCACAAAGATGCTACCTCCCATTTTTTCTGGGAATTCGTTAATCAGTTTCTACTAACCTCTATTTATTACTATATAAGCATTTCGAAGAATGTAACTTATTACGAGGACTTGTTTAGGAAATGAGAATTAGTATAAAAAGATCACATGACAGATGTAGTTTGGGTGACTTCTTTTTTAGTATCTACATACATGAAAATATCACGTTATGCCGTGTTATCTGCTGAAGCTGTACTTTAGGATACCATGGTGCGACACACACGTACACGGTTTACCTCAAAGTACTGGAGAAAGTTGCTTAATTTAGTAAATTCCAAAAGAAAGGAAAGGCTGTGGGTGTGAGAGTGTGATCGTGTGGGTGAGCGCTGAACAGTGCAATATGTATCATAATCATACATACGACAATTAAGTACCGACAACTTCCACGGCTTATCTCAAAAGGGTTGACTCAATATTACTATTATGGTGTTTTCTGTGAATACTGTACCTACATAGTTAAATATATGGCTTCAGACTAATGAATTAGTGGAATGGACCCAGCCGACTCTTTTTACTTGTAGGAAGAATGGTGAACATCATTATTTAGCCTATTTGTATAACATATTTATAGCTGTGAATAGCTCAATGTAATTGGACTACTTAAAAAGCCCATATGCACTAAAATTATTCATACTTCAAGAAGATTATCAAATCGTGGTTCTATCATTAAACCAAATGTACATACTCTAGGCTAGCGGTTTTATGGGTTGAATTTTATGATTGATTTTTTTTCTTGTTTAATAAGTTTTCAATCTTACTTTTTAATCCCTTAATGTTTAATAATTAATTTTATAACAAAAAATTAATCTCCATTGTATTAGAAATCGTTAGATGTTCAGAAGGATTTTTGTTCGCCTGTGAATATGAAAGTTGGCAAATCTCAAGAGCTAGGCTAATCTCTAATCTATTTAATTATAACGCGACATCGTAATTATATGTTGAATGCTGTATGCCTTTTCTATGTTAGTTGTCGTAGGTGTTTAATATTAGTTGAAGATTTAAGCCTGATCGCTGATGTTGAAACTCAGCTTTATCGATTGATTTTTCCTGACCCTCTGAGCAATGATATGTATTCACATATGTAGTATTCTGTAACGATATATAAGTGTCCAGAGAAAAAAGAAACTAGTGGGGCTACTACAATCATTGTGATAACTTTGATAAATTGTGCTTTCAATTTATTGTTTACAATTTGCAAAAACCCGAGATACGTTTGTTGGACCGTTCTCATTCAGGTATAGCGAGGATTAGAGAGGGTCTCTGGCACATTTTTCAAGATTTCGTCCCATTGTAGTAGATCGGAGAAAGTGGAATTATGAATCAAAATCTCACAACTTTAATATTGTTGCAAACTTCTATCTATGTACATTTCCATTCCACAAAATTCGTGTCTATAAAAAATATTTCGTTCTTTAAAATAGATCCGATATAATCCAGTTTCACGATTTTTATGCTGTCCAATATAGAATATTTGTTGAATTCATAACTTGATATTATATAATATTTGATCTATTTGTTTATAATACTATGTTGATGTTAAAACTACTTAGTAATATACTGCTATAATGCTGTCACAATCACAACTCTATTTTTGTCGGATGCATTTCGGATTAGTTGACGTTTAGGATTTTATGAACGCTACTAACTTACAACAACAATCAAGGGATATACGACAAAGAATCATAATACTATGCCTACTATCACCTATAATGTGGCACAACATTTATTTACATAAAAGCTGTTGTAGAAGTGGATTACTTTATCTTGGCAATACACCATGAATGCCATGAAATGGGTTTAGTAAGTCTACTTGAGTAAAAATGGTAGGATCAGGATCACCTACTAGATGTCAAATGATGAGATGGAGGGGATTATTTTTATTGACGGTGAAAGTAATTTTCGGAGCGTCAAAGTCAAAATTCGTCGTATCACAAGTATAGTACAATTCACATTCTGTTCCTTGCTTGGTGAAAGTGGGGCATGCATGCCCCGCATGCTAGAATAATTTTATTTGCCATCAGGCAACTGCAACTTTGTCTACTCTATAAGTTTGCCAACAGAAGTAGAGCAACCAAACAAATTCTATTTTATATAGCAGTTACTTCGATATATTATGATGTCTAGTAGCTGACTACTTTAATGATTCTTTCCCTTTTCTCTTCATTAATGTTCATCATTTTACGATGATTATTGTTGCTCCTATTTATTTTGTCTATCCTTCTTTTGTTATGTAATCGTTGCATTATGTAATTTCATCACTGAATTATATCTGAAAAGCGAACAGTGGATAAATCGA
Source organism: Tomocerus qinae (assembly GCA_020055645.1). Lineage (NCBI taxonomy): Eukaryota > Metazoa > Arthropoda > Collembola > Entomobryomorpha > Tomoceridae > Tomocerus > Tomocerus qinae. Next base: position 12,875,311 of record CM034547.1, on the reverse strand, counting down.
TGCTAGCATGACATGGCCATGCTCTTCATTCTACCTCATTCATTTGAATTATTGGAGTAGCATGTCATTGTTTCAGCTTCATTGTCCTGTTTAGAAATTCTCTTTCCCTTTGCAATTTGTGTTGTAAGCGATTGGAATACAAATAACGTCCATGGGAGGCGGAAGAAATTAGCTCGAAGTGCTTATGCTGTTAGTTACGCAATCTAAAGTCTCTATTCTCTATCTGTAAGGACAACACTGTAGAAAGTTAATAATGAGTTACGTATCTGCATACAAAATCATTTAGATTGGAGATAGTTTTATACGTTTATTGCCTCTAGATACACCGAATAGTTGTGGGCTTCATTACAGAAAGTTCTGTAATAATGTGCAGAGTAAACATAGAAGTGAATGCAACTTAGTGTTGCATAAATGTATAAAATAGTAAATTTAGGGAATGGAAAACGCTAACCATCGACCAGATTTCTTTTGCATCACGGTATTATGTAATTAATGTTTTGTGCAAGTACTCTAAAAATTTATTGTTTAATTGGTGCTTGATTAAATTCTCCATATGAAACAAATTCATATCTAAATAATCAAAGTTCTAATTTTCCTAAAAAGCTCCACATGGAGAAAGTCGCATTGCTTTCACTTGTGAAAGTTTTATGTAGAGTTTAGGCTTACATGGTGAAAGTCAAATCAAGTATAACAGAAATGATTTAAAATCCATTTGGAAAATGTTAGGTACAATTTTTAGTAACCTTATGCTACTAAACATATGCTGCATGCTTAAAATATTGTTGGGACAGTTATCGATTCTTCTGAGAAAAAGTCTTTTGAAGTACCAATTTTTCATGTTTAGTTTTGCAATCAGGCTTTTGAGCTATGCATTCCGTCTAACGGAGCGATCGATGACTTGTTCATCTTCTTGGAAGAAAATGTTCTATGGCTCGGTAAAGTATTCCAGTAATAATAAGCTATAGCTAGCGTATCATCAGAGACAGAAAATTAGAGCAGAACAAAATACATAATTGCCATATATTTGTATCATTAATGCTACAACTTTTGCATGTTTTATCATTGCCATCGTATATCTAGATGAATTCTGAGAGTTTGGTACACAGGATTGATACAACTTGCAAAGTTTCTGCTTTACATATTTACGTAATGTAATCATGTCTTCCCAAGGTATCGGTAAAAATAGAATGTCTTTTTTCAAAGGTTCCTTAACTATCGTTAATCGCTAGTACATGCAACGCGGGTTACCTACATGCTTAAAAAATATTGTATGTATATGTACTACATGATTATGTTGAGAATATTCTTTCTAACCCCATCGATATCATTGGTGCTGTAATCATGCCTATGACATTGTGACCGTATTGGATTTAGCTTAAAATGATAGCAGCCCTTAAAGTAAACATGGGAAAAGGAGATAGTCACCTGTACTTGATGTTGACTTTGGAAATGTTAGATTGATGTAAATGTTTAGTTATGATTTCACCAATTTAGTGGTTAGTGGCGAAGGAAACCTTCGTCAGTATTCTGATAAAGTAGTGAAGGGGAAACAGGATGTTTGTATAGTCTAATATTTAAAGCAAAGGTCGTAGGCAGGCACACGTTAACTTATTTGCATTATTTACGTAATGGTTACATTGAAATTGAAACCGCAGAAAGCTTTTTCTGCCTTTGAATAAGAATGAGGAAGGCTGAGTTAAGTTAGCTTACTGTTTTCTCACCGTCTCTGGCACATGATGTACTTTGAATCTTGAAAGCTGGGCCAAATATAGGCGAACTGGTGACTGCAAATACTAGAAGTTCTTTTTATGTTGCAATGGCTTGCGAAATGGCAAAGGGCAGATTGAACGGAGTTAAATCTTTTGTTACTCTATTTCTGCACTCAAAAGTTTCTTTGTTGTTGATCTATAGGCTATACATTGTTTGGATTCTTACGGTGTGCAAACAAAAAGTTAGTCTTATCTACGTTTTGTCTTGACTAACTTGTCTTCTTAATATAATAACTCCTACTGTCGGATTTTTTCCCTCCCAGAGGATTATAAAAATAATAAAGCTTAACTAACCTGTGCTATAGATAAGGTTAGTTAAGCTATTTGCTAAACAATTGCCTTTTGTTATTTTATTTTACTTGGAAAAATTGAAAAAGTTAGTAATGGCTCTAGCTCTCTAATTCATGTCTGTTTTGATTTAGTACAACTTGTAAAACTCAGAAAATTGTAATAACTTGCTTCCACTTTTCTACAATAGTTCCATGGATTTTTATATTTATGCAGTAGATGGATTAACTTCGAAATTGAGGCATCTAGCATCTGTCGTTGAATTGGGGCTTAATCAAAGTAAAATGCACGTGTTTGGAGCACACAACAACCAATCACTACAACTGGGAGAAAATAGTGCACTGTACATGGACATCAGTTTGAAACTAATAAATTAATTATTATTATTATCTTAGCTAAAAGCTAAAATCATTATTTTAATCTAGTAACTGTAAGTTCTATCCATGTGTACAGCTGCAAAAGTAGTTGTCCTAGTTGTAATGCTTTGTTTTAGTTTAATTAACGTAAGTAATATATAACGCGATTTAAGCGATGAAGAAGGTACTCTCTACTGTTTCTACTATACTATACTATTTTATCTAATTGCCATAATATTATCATTAATGAAAGAAAAAATTTGAAATTATATGCCTAAGTTGTCATTTTCTTTGGATTGCATTGCTGTATAGTAGATGCTAAATACAAAGTACATCTTGTTTGCAGGATTCCGAGTATTCAATGGCCCTTAGCTTAGGTTGGCAATAATATTATGGCGATGAACAAAAACTGAAATGTGTTAATCATGTTATATGTTAGTAATATTTAAGTACATCTTCCATCATTGTGCTCTGGGATGGTGCTCGATTTTCGATTATATAATACATGTTCATTTGTGAACCTATTATTTATAAATTCGAAGTGCCTGTTTTGAATTTTATTGCATTCACCAGCGTATTGAGAATTCCAGTAATGCACTCTGTTCTGTACCTATTAAAATGGTAAATCACATGTACATCGTCTTAAGTATATATTTGATTAATATTCCTTGGAGAATAGTACCTGTAATGGTCATGGTGCGAAGCAGTTAATGGTCTACAGGCATTGGCAGTCGCAGGTCCTGATAGTTAACAAGCTAACTATTTATTTACTTGACTTGCAGCCAACTAGCTAAAAATGTGAATTGAGGAAAATGGGAATTCTCCATTGCGATGGGCTGACTATCTGTGCAGTGTGCATAACTCGGGTGGTACTTTTACGCTTGCTTTCTGGTGCCACTATTAGATTTTAGATCTCATTCTAAAGGTCTTTGTGAAAGATGGGTGGTATTTAGTGCAGATTATACGTACCGGAAGACGAGAGTCTAAAAATTTTGAGTTGCTTTTCCCACGAAATCTTTAAGGCTGTTTGGTAATATAATTTACTCGTCAGTCACTATGAATACATTGCTTACATAGTTCTAGTCATGTCAGCGGAGGAAAGTAAAGTATTTGAATTTCTAATTCCGTAGCCAGAGTTCTTGAAGTGTAGTGAAAGTCGAAAGTACATATTTATTTCCTGACATTCTCAAAGGACGTCAGCCTGTCTGTAAAGGCTTTGTGCCACGATGTGATGGCTATCACGTTGTCATTTATCTACTCCTAGCGTGTCGTATATGCTCAGAATTCGAAATAGGACAACTACTACAGGATGGAGACTAGGACTGGCATTCCTCAAATTGTAATCTTTGAGCGAAGCATGTATAGCAGCTGAGCTGGCTGAGATGCTCATTGATTAAATGATAATTCTCCTTTGCGATTTTATTTACTGGGTGAGTTTTATTAGCAATAAGTTTTTGCTGTGGCCTCGTGGCCAACTGATTGAAAGTGCTAGTTTTGGGGAAGGGTAAAAGAATCTGCAATATGGAATGAGCAAGAGCTCTAAGCTCTAAACTGTCTATTTTACTTACTATATGTCTATTATTATTTTATTCCGTCTTCTATGTCGAGAGTACTTTGTTCATTAAGACATTGTGTGACGTGGCTGTCTGCTTCTCTGTGAGAAGTTATGTCGAATTCTTTGTTTTATCAGAATTTAGTAAAGATGACTTGCGAACTAGGATAGGTTTAAGTTAATCTAGCCTTGATGAAATGAGAAAGTAACGAATTTGGAAAGTTGACTAACAAGAAGTTGGGTACATGTAATTTAAGGCGTCTACTATAGGTAGGTATATTGCACCTAATCGTTCAAATCTTAAAAGGGAAAGCCTCCACTGAAGGCTCAAGGCAAAGCAGGATATATGTTATGTGAAAGTCAGATGTAGATCTGACAAAGCTGACGGTTTTGTTGTAGTATGTAAGGTAAGATAGATGTGTGGAGCAGTAGTTCAGTTTGGTAGGTTCACTATGTATAATATATTTTATGTGTAGTAGTTTAGTCCTAGGCCAACTGAGCTGGAATTCAGTGGGCCATGGAGTGCTCTAGTGAATTGTGTGAGACGAGGGACACATTGTATATTGTTCTGTAATGTACGTAGTGGAGATAGAGGAACTTGGTTGGAAAAACTGGTTTTAAGTCCGGAGTGAGCCCAGTGAGCTGATTTTGAGCTCTTTTGCTCTGAGAAATACTAGAAGGTATATACATTTAACCTGATCATCGACATTGTAAAGCATTCTCTCTTTTCTTTCCGTCGTCTTTCGCTCTTTTGCTGTGTCTGCATCTCCTCTCAGTAATAAAGTGGTATGCAGTACAGAGTGGATAGAGGATAGGATGATATGCGCCAACGCTGACAATGAAACTGTAGATAGCAGTGAAATAAACCGAAACTGGGAAGTGCAATAGCAGAGTCGGAGGTTTGTATGTACGTTGCGTTGCTCGAAAAGTAAGTACTAGTAGAAAAGCTTCCTAGTCGGCTCCGTTGAAATTGTAGCAGTTTCACTTCTGCGATACTACACATATCTAAAATGTGGAACAGGAAGACAAGATTCATTCCTAGTGAACATCAGAGGCAGAAGAGACTAAAGAATCGCACCGTTTGCAATAGAAGAAGAAAGACCTAAAGCCACCAGAGTAGACCACCGCCGGTGGTGACGAGGACACTTCAAGTTCTTACTTGTTCTTTGACTTTACTTCCAACTCGCTCGGATCCAACTCACTATTCACCATTAATATTGTGCACGGAATTGTCAGTTGGGGGAGTTGAGAGTGAAAGTGTCCATTGAGAATTCAGCATTCAAACAACTCATCATTTGTACATACCTTACTATAAAGCGACAGGCAATTTTTAAAGAAGACTGTGAATTGCAGAGCAGTGTCTATTGTAGTATTTTACAGTGAATATAAGGTAGTAGCGTCGAGGTGTATAAATGGGATTTGGGAACTCCCATTATATGTATACACAAACGCGTAATAAATCCGACCGGGCACAGTTTAACGGATATTGACAATAAAAAACGAGGGAAGGGAACAACAAATAAAAAGTGGTTCTTCCAAATTCTATTTTTGCATTTGTTTGTACGCAATAAAAAGCAATAGCGGTATTCCCATTATTATGCATGAACCAAAGTGAAGGGAAGTAGAAATTTGTACAAGATGTACGTTGTACATATTTTCAGGTAGGTTTCGAATCAGATAAGGTTGTTATGTTGTTAGCAATATGTATTTATCTACATATTCCTAACAATCGCTCTATCTTGCACATGTACGGATAGAAAGATATTTATTCTTTGTATTTAATATGAAAAATGCAATACGTGTGCCGTGTTCTACTTACCTGCCGAAAAATGAGAAGTCAAGGCAAAAAATGGGTGTAGGCGAAGGCTTTACAGCGAAAGAAGCTAAAACATCGTTTATTGTATGTCTTCCTCGTATTGATATCAATACTTTACCTTTAGGGAACTTCAGTTAACGTCGTTGTACAGGCTATCCGTTATTCTTGTAACTGTCTTCTATATGGTAGTCACAACAGTCATTCATAATATTATGTTATGATAAGAGAAGAAAGCATCCTCCTTTCTCCAAAACTGCTCGAGGATATCTCCGCTGTCATTCATTTTCTTTATTCCGTAGCACTTATGTTGCCTTCTTCTTTTGTGATAGTTATGTTAGACAGGTTCCTGTTTCTGAAGAATTATAATCCTATCTTATAAAGAACATAAATATTACTGTATCACATTGCCAGTATTACTTACTATTATGCCCTACCGTTGTTTTTTGTTATTTGTTAGACTTTTACAATTTTCCTTGACTATAAACCATTCTGCAAACCATAATATAAAATTGTAATGCTTCTTAATGTTAGGTCTTGGGTAAGTTAAGTAGGAACATCCAGGAAACCAATTATATATAACTGGGGCCTGGGTTATATTTCATGGCGTTTCTTCCGCTCTTCTTCTTGTATTTTTTATTTTAGCAACACTTGCAGTGCTGGTACAATTCTGAGTGAGTCTATGTTACTATTAGGATGATTTGGGACAACTTTTCATTGATGATAGACTTTGCGTGTAGGGGAACAATGATATATATTATATTATAAATAGATAGTAAACGGGATTATGGATTTTAAAAAAGATTGTCAAATATTTTGAAGTGTAGGCTATTTGGTATTTTTTGTCTTTCGGAACGGCAACGCGCATTAAAAGTGCAAGAAAGAAGGAGGCATCCCATTTCTCGAGAGACACCGTCGAATAATATAAACATAAAATATTGTATTCCAGTTCAGAATATAACCGTATTTTTAAAGTACTTATCGCCATATAACAGACGTAGTTGTGTTAGAACCGCATTTATTTTACTGGGAGGGGGAGGGTTATTGCCAATCAGGTACGGGTAGTTTATGGTACGAGTGATGGTAAATGGAGTTCATACATAATCGTAATGTGCAGACAGTCTTTGTATTTAACATGGTTGTGATTCTACTTCTGAAGTATCCTGAAGAGGAACATTGAGCAATTTAGTTTAACTGATGAAGAGAAGTAGGTTATAATATTATTGTTACCCTACAAAGGAAGCTATGAGCCTATAGTGCAAAAAGCACATTAGAAAAGGCAGTTTTGGGAATTTTATTTTTACGACTTGTAGGCAAAGTGAGAGTCGAGTTTAATCAGTGATCTGTTGGGCTCGGGGCTCTAGTACCAAGCTGCTGTCAACTGACAGAGTTCTTAATGGACACTCTGTATTGTTCTCACGATTATCTTGCTGGCTCATCTCTTTCTCATTGTATGATACTATTACTAAGAGACTCTCATCACAAGTACATGTAGTATTAAAGAAGCAGGATACAATAATGCCAGAATATTTTCCGAATTTCCTCGACAGTGTGGAGTAGGAGATAGATAAATATAATAGGCAAGTACATTTCGTTGAGTTTCATTGTCTTCTATATGAGGTATTGTAGGCTGTACTTATAGTTTCTAAAGCTATGCTGTGAATGGCAAAAGTTGCGTGGAAAGACGGAAACTAACTTCTCAAGAATGCTTTACTCTGACAGAGATTGTAGATTTCGTGGGCAACGTTTTCCTAATGAAAGCATTGTCGTATTGCTTTTGTTACACACCAATATACGTCGGGTGAAAAGAGAAAGCAAAAAAACAAAGAGTATATCTGTACTTATTCGTAATATGTACCTTTTCCCGTTGCCCCTATTTTGCCTTCAGTTTTCTTCTGTTTATTTAGTGTAGATATACAGATACTATCTATAAGTATTATGTGAAGAAAGAAAGAATCATTATTGCACGAAGATGTGTTGAAACTTTGAAACTGTCATCCTTTTTGATGTTTCTCGCAAGCTGCAAATGAAAAATTAGTAAACTTAGGCCGATGGGGCGTTCGTTTGACAGATTGTTCCTAATTGTAGTCCTTCCTTTCTGTAAGCAATCGGAATAGCATTTATGAAAGTTTGAGTACCTAAATATAGTAAGTTTAGAAGGATAAAAGTTGTTCCTTTACAGTGAACATATATTCTTATCCCTTGTTATTATCAGGTAAATTGGGAAGATACTGAAATACTGAAATACAGTATGACTACATGTTGAAATATAATATCTGACATGTGCTAGCTAAACTTCCACTAGGGAACAATTTGTTTTATTGTTTGATGTGTTATATCGCTATATTCATATGATATGTTCAACTTAATAACTTTCTCTAAGTTTTCCTCTTTTGCAATTGTAATTGGATTATGCTTTCTCTCCATATGGAATAATTTTGTTTGTCTAATGCAAATGTTTTGGTAGGTTAGGTTTAGTAGGATCAATGTGAAAACTTGGTATAAGACTATGGAAGGATTCATCGTAAGTATTGGGGAGCATCTGTAGTTGCGAACGTCGCCAGCGTATTTACAATTTTGGTTAATCCAGCTCAATCTATGGTAGATATGCAGCATTGGTATTCTAATATTGAACCGTGAATAGTGGGAGAAGAAAAGTGAGTAGGTCCTATCCATTGTATGTGTATATATTTTGTTTCCTATTTATGTTTGTATAGTTTGTGGGTACTCGAGTTGAAGACTCGTTCTCAGTATTATCAGAATTTATGGCCTGCAAGATTCCCCTTGAGTTTCCAATGGTTCATTGAGTTTTTCATGACAGTTTCATACGAAGTGAGCGTCTATTGGATTGAGGTAAGTTGATTGCCAATCCTGCCTATCGTAGTGTATGAAATGCACAGTTATATAATATCTAAATTTGCCTACATTCACAAGGCACAAGGACATGGTCAATAGAGGCATTTCAACGGATTTTATAGATACTGTAAGAGCTGAGAGCAAAGCAATGTTATAGATTCAAGAGAGACTCAGCTTTCAGTAAATTCTGTCGGGAATTGAAATGACAAGCTAGTAGATTCGGTTCAGATGAGATCGGTTGAATTGAAGGGGCTTCTCTGTCCGTCCAAATACCTGCCCTGAATTCAATAATTCGGTTGCAAGTCAATACAAACACCTCGAATTGAATCTGTGTGTGTCTGGGAATCGAGATTTCTTGTCTCGTACAGCACTCTGTCAGTGTTCTAGGTCGTAGTAAGTACGTAAATGCTAGGCTCAAGTCTGCATTCTGGCACTGCACGATATCTCCAGAGTCTATATATGTTTGATGCAGAAGTCTGCGCAAAGAGGTAGAAAGAGAAAATTGACGTTAACGTGGTAGCCAGGCTGTAGACTTGTAGGACACAGCATATGTAGTAGTATTATGTACCTACATACCGTGTGAGTGTAAAAAGAATTGTAAAGATGCTCTAAGTGCCGAGTTTTGGTTTAGTAGCGTGTAGTGTTAGAATGAAGATTGATTTGATTAAATATTGATGCGTATTATGTTATGACTGCTGAGTGCCGACTTGTGTGACTGTTGTGCTGTTATTTAATGACATCATAATGTTTATATGTGCTTCAGTGTACAAACGTGTGCACTACATACAAAATCAGGGCAAGGTACCTGTTTATGTGTGGAGGTATTCATTATTGCCTACTACTTACTACTGAATTTACAACAACCACACTCAAAATAGCCAGTCATGATAGGGTACAGGTGCAGGCATGTAAAAAATGTAACATATGAGAATTTGCTGGTTGTTCGTAGGTACAATAGTATAAAGTTCTTGAAATTCTTGTCTTTCTTGTTTCGCCGTTGTTACACTATATACGGCCGTTGCTTTTGTAATTTTATTTGTTAGGGACTTCCAGGACAACTTTTCGTCTACTTTATGTTCTTCGTACTATAATGTAATAATATAATAAAACTAAAGAAAAAGGTTTTCAGTAGAATTTCCTAAACGGCTAAAGTGTGTTAGTTTGTAGTTTGTGTCCTACTAAAAGTACCACAACTTTATACAGGGAAAGTGCATGTACCTAAATATGTGTGTGATCTGCTCTAAAATACGTACATAATGTTAACAGTTAGTACTACATATCCGTAGTAGTCTCATGCATTGATATGGCAATAGTTGTACATGAAATAAGAGCATTTTAGTTTTAGATAGAACTTTAGTAGTAGAATTGAGTTGAGTTTGCGGAAAGAACTTGGTTAGGTACACATCGTTTGGCATGCCTTTAGTGTAAGCTCATACGCGTTAGCCAGATAAAAGGTGGAGTAGGTAAGTAAAGTACTACATGAAAGCGGAGCAAGTACCTACCTCCTAGGTATTCAGAAAATAGGAAAGCTTTTGACTTTAGGTGTATTAGATAGAAAAGACTTACTAGGTATCTCACTAAGCCTAGTCCAAACAAATGTATGAATAGATGTCTACTGGCCTAGGTATAATAATATGAACGTACTAGGTAGAACTATTCTCTCCCTGGCAAACTTAAGTCAGCAGACAGTGAGTTGCTTCGCTTGGACTAGCACACTTCTTCAAGAAGTCCAATTCAGTTGTAAGTCAAGCCTCGCCTCGTCTACTCTATGTAGTCAACTAAATTGACAATTCTTATTTGGTTTGTGGGCGGTGTCGTCGTCTTTGTGTAATTGTGCCGCACGTCATTTTGTCAATTTGTGACTTTCTCCATCCATTTCTTTATTGAGAATGAAGGGATGGAGAAGTTCAATCGTTTCGTAAGTAGTGTATTGTAGTGAAAGGTGCAATTTGATTGTCCTTTTCATGGCTTCAGTCTAATTTTATACCGAATTCACCTATTTTTCTGTTTGTCCCCTCATTTCACTATTGCTCAATCTTTAAATAATTAATGAGCCAATCAATAGCACTAGTAAGTAGAATTTATATGAGGACTATCTGATAATTAGGTTACTTGAACAATTATTGAGGGAAAGAGAAAGGCCTTACTCTACGATTATCACTTGAACCACTTCAAGCTTTTGAATGCTGAATGTCACTCATTTCAACTTCTCTTGTTAGCATTGCAAAAACCGTTCTCTCTGTTTTAATGGAAATTAATGGAAGAAAATTCGTCCAAATATTTACATTAGTGTCATCCATTTATTTCCAACCATTGCAGAAAGGCTGTAAATGACCATCTGAAGAAATTAAGTGAAGTGTTATATAATTGTTGAATCCAGAGTGTGGTTGCTGAGAAAGGTGAACACTGTATGAAATGTCATAGTGCATTTGTGTTGAAACTTCTCATTCTCAACAATTTGCAACTCTAAATCTCAGACCTTTTTGAAAGTTTTGAATTTTTTATTACCCTTGACTATTGTATAGGTGTACTACTTATAGTTATGACATTTGGGTTTATAAGGCGGTGAAAGCTGTATTATTAACACAAACCAATGGTGGACGTGATTCTGGCATACTGCTGTATATTATTTATGTGCTATTGACAGAAAAGGCTGGGTATTACTATATTCCTGGTACTTTCTCTTATACTTTGCAACACCAGTAATAGTGTTGCCACTATTTTGGTAATCCAATATTATACCAACCAAAACGGATATAGCCAACTAAACAATATCGTTATATAATAACTTTCAAGTCATAAATTCATAATGATCTCGGCTGGATTTAATATCGAGTACACTGGACCTAGAGGTTGTGAATGTAGTGCAATCAGAGTGTATCCTGCAAGAGTGTTAATTATCAGAAGTGAATGCAATAGAAGTTGACCTGTATGTATACTCTATAATCCATAATAGCATTCTATCCATTTGCTTTATAACCGTAAGGAATTCATCGCAGTGTCTATTCAGTGTGGTGAAAGTGAAGCGATTAAGAGAGTGAAAGAGTAAATTACGAAGGCCTATCAGAAGATTGCATTAAACTCGATTTGGTGTTGAGACGAGGGTAGGAGTAAGTATTAAGTAATTCATCGTGAGACTCTCCATTTTGCCTCGATTTCTCACAATCAACTCAAAGCCTCTGTCGTAGATTCACTGCCTATACTAAAGAACTAATTGGAATTCTTTTCTCTCTTTATTCGAGAGAGAGTTGTGAAAATGAGTGATAAGGCAGGAAAAAGTAATCAGCAGGGCAGTACAAGTAAACCACGTCGCAAAATATCGCTACCGTGGTTTCGTCAGAGCTCTTTTAGCCCACATGCTGCACTTACGCGACAACACACTATTGACACACCAGGATCTCTTCGCTACCGCTCGTTTGACCGTAGCCAAAGTCAATCTCAGGTTTTGCAATAACCATTAATTTTCCATGCTCTTTCTCTTTCCAATATACCTCCCTACTCCCTTGTTGTACAGACGCTAAATAGGTAGATAAGAACCCACCCGATGCTTTTTTACTACTCGATAAATGTCTGTAGAGTTAACTCATGTCTTGTATTTTTTTCACACTCTGAAGTTAGTGCACTTTACAATGATTCTGTCTAAAATATAATGTCACTTTTGATTTGCTATTGCATCTCTTTCATACCTATTTTTATTCCCCATCCAATCTTGTTCTTTGGTTATTGTTGAAGTAAATAAACTGAGAAAAGCTTTAAATCTACCGTTTTAGTAGTTTTAGGCCGTAAGAACCATCGTTCTTTGCGCTACAGCTCATTGTAGCGTTTTGCCTTAAAGGCATGGCATAAGAATCGTGTGCTTGGGCTGTATATCATCTTCACTTATGGTTAGCTAATACCCAAAAAACTAACGTGAAGGTCTGTCAACAATAATTCAGTGTTTTTTCATTCAAGTTACTCTCAAGATAGCCTGTTCTGTTACATTATAGTCTAGTTCTAGTCTCCTTTATAGTTCACACTGGGAATTTTGAAAATTACCTGAAAATCAATACTAAGTCGATTTTTTCCTTCGTCCGAAATGAAACTATATTTTTGCTATTATTGCTTTCGCGTTCTCTTATAAAACAAAAGTTCTTCTCAACAAAGAGAGAAATCACCACAATGCATCACTTCAGGACAGTAGAGAGAAGAACATAGCTTTTCAAAATTATGGTTGTGATTCTGGCAAATTACTTGCTAGTTACTAGAATTACAGAAATCCTAGTCCTAGAAACCCTAGCCTATATACTCATATAATTCCGTGCTAGTGGTGGGCATTATTAGTTTTAAAGAATTCATTATTCAAGTTATTTTATTGCACTCAGTTTCAAAATTTTGCCTTTTTTGTTCTCAAAAAGATGATATGAATTCATGCTAAACATAGCCCATAGTAGTATACATAAAATATTTTTTTAAAGTTTACACGTCATTGTAGTAGAACTAGAGATTTAATAAATTAATGCAAAATACTTTCAATTTCTCTATTTAATTCACCGTTTCACCTTTTATCAGATCGAACGAAATTTCTTTAAATGGTCCAATTTTCAACTAAGCGTTCAGAATTTAGTCGCTATAGTCATGCATGTCTACGGCGACTAAATTTTGAAGGCTTAGTTGAAAATTGGATGATTTAAAAACAGAATTACGAGTTCTTAGTGAAAGTGCCTTCATTCTTTATAATTTACTGGGGATTATACTGGCCGTGTGTACTCTGTCGCCGTATGAGATTGGTGTGCTGATTAGCTCACATTCCCGCTAGGATTATTTATGTTTCTAACCTCACATTGTTGCTACATGGCTAATATAAATAAAAATGGGGTCGTCTCTTTATTAGGGAAGGCTACTGAAAACGCTGAGCATTGAGCATACTATGTTATTTAAGTAATGATTTTCCTCTAATATCAGTAAAACGACTAGAAAATAAAGTTAGTGGAGTGGACCACTGTAAATCACAATTCACAAGTGAAACTCAACTCAACACAAGTCCACATTTGAGGATTTTGGGTGTCTGATTACTATATGGTATTAGAATTTATAGTACCTATTTATGGAGCGGTGAAGTGCTGTCACCGTATCTGTAGTCTGTAGGTAGTTCCTACTTTCACTGCTCATGTTACAATCGGCTTTCTCTTTGCTTGCTCCTTTAGCAAGTTGTATAGCATTCCTCATAATATTGCTCTTGCTGTTGTGATTTACTTATATGGCTTTGGATACTTTTGTATTCTGAAGAAAAGCAAACTACAGATACAATGCTTCGAAATGGAGGGATTCAATCTCTTCAATGACATACATATACACAGCGCGCTCGGAGTTAAGAGATTATAAATTAATTATTCGATAGTGTCTGTCGAACTCAGGCTTACTGTTGTTGTAACGTTGACAAGAGATCTACAGAACTCTTAAAACTACCTTTGTGAAGCCAATATTATAGTCTCATGGTATCTATATTTCCCATTCTCTTTTAATTCTTGATTGTCTTCCTTTACCCTGTTTTCTATGCAGGTAAAGTTTCTAATAATATTGTATGTTGTGAATTTTGAGGTGATACTTGATACAAAGTCGTTAACTAATTAATTGGTATTTAATATTTGAATGTCAAACTTGGTGAATGTATAAAATTGCACATTTGCTTGGTATCACTACTTGAGTTTTTACCTGTAGTATTAGTCTTTATTTCAATATTATACATAGCCACATTGTATTTTAAAGCGTGGTTGCTGAAACATAAATAATAAGTAAGTGTATAATATTAAATATATTATACTACCTATATATATGATATAGCCAAATCATTGATTTATTCTTCCAATTATTCCTTTAGTGTCGACGAATCTACTTCTACACACAGATTTACCAATCTATCTTTACTCGGAAGTAATATTTTCACTGCATGAATGACGCATTTGCTTTACATGGTAAATGAAAGATTATACTTTTAGGCTTTTAGTATACTCTAGCAATAATGAATTTTCCGAGTGATTATTCTTAATTTAGACTTCAGGATGAACAGTTGAGGAAGAATAGAGTAACTCTACAGTGAACGATGGGAGTTAATCCTAACAGATTATCTGATTCTGACAGAAGTATAAAACAATTAGTAATTTGTAGGTTTGTTTAGCGTATTGTGCTCTGACTTATCTGCGGAGTGCCGAGTTCCTTTTTCTGTGTTCAGTATTGCGTGACATTGCATTACATTGGCATTGTTTATTGCGCGTCAGAATCTACTTCAGGGTTTATACATAATTGCCCTCAATTTGAAACAACAGCATTCGTTCGTACGTCTTTGTTTCTTTCTGAAATAGATATAGATGCCTGTAGATAAAAATAGTTTTTTGGTTTGAACGTACATATATCACTATATTTTAACTGCTCAAGTTAGTCACATGGAATACTATACATGTGGTTTAATGCAATGGGATGGGATTAAAGAAATACAAGTTGCATGATCGACTATCGACTTTCCTCCTATGCATGTAGCTGTTGTTGTTGTAACATTATAGTCTAAATCTAAATACTTCTGTGTCATCCAAAAAAGTCCTGAAGACGAAGACGTTTGTCATCACCTTGTTTCCCGCAACGAGTGTGGTTTACTTATCTGTCATACTTAAGATTAGCCATGACAAGATTTGATCCTTTTAGAATTTTGTTTTCTATGCTATGCTGAACGTGAAAAGGAAATTGCTCATGTGCCGGTTTTCACTGTTTAGTTTCCAATATTCTAAAACTCACTCCCATTTGAGGTCTTCCGGTCGTCCTGTGCTTGATGTAAAAGTACTCTTTGTACTTTGTCATACATTTTGTACCGGTTGTTTACATAACCTCGCAGTGTAGTATTTAAGTATTTATTTTGTCTATGCTCTAATCTTCGTCTGGCTACCCATTTGCTTACTCACGCAGCTACATATGCAGAGAAGAGAATTTTCTATATGTCGCTTTATACAAATATATTTAAAGTTAGATTAGTTTTTACCGTATCGATTTTTGTGCTAATCATAATGTGTGGTTGTGTTTTGTCAAACTTTTACCATAATATAAAGATTCTAGTATAATGGACGCAAGTTGCGAGTTGTGACTCTTGTGACAGCAGAATACTAATTCCACCACGACCTTTGCTATTTACAATACTGTGGCCAATTAGTTAGGATTCATAGGAGTATATTATGAAGTAAAGATTGTTAAAATCTATGTTGATACAAAATACAAATTAAGAGTAAGATTCTAGGAATTATATTAAGTGAAGTGACGTGTAACATTACATATACGTATTATTATTGTGAATGGAAAATGACAACGTCAAAAGGAAAATCGCAAAAACATGAATGAATGAAAAAATCGAAAAAATTCAAGCTTTGGTTGACGGCTATGTTTAATATTCGTGAGACGCTTTGTGATGTATGTCTATTTCTAAAGTTGAATAGCATGCGGGGGAATTACTCCTTCAGGTTTACTTAAAGGTCAGAGTGATGTGCCTGGTTAGCCAGTATTCGACTGATAGGGCTCTTTCCATCGCTAAATGTGTGTAATGTGCCGTGGTAGTAGTAAATAATACCTTTCTTGTTCTTTCCACCAGCATTATAAAAAAGTCATGTCTTATGCATGCTTAATGTTCTAGTATCACAAACGAGACTATAAATGTAGCATACAGCATATGCAGCGTATATATATATCGTATAGATGTTTGCTACTTGTAAACTCCACTATTTTAGGTAGCTGCAAGCTCACTGCCACTAATAAAAGATACTTTTATGTTCTTTTATGGTACCGAGAAAGAAGAGGAAACTCTATTAACAAAGTGTTATCACAATTTATTATGCTGCATAAATTACTCCTTTTTGTCAGCATGCAAATGTACGTTCATAATACATAATTGTTTGTTTAAATATTTAATGTATCATAACTATTTGAATAAGGTATGGGTATGTTCTTTCAAAAATTAATTCAATGCAAGCACATATACCTTAAGTAAAATCCTTTACTTTCACTATGCTCCCTTTCACTTATGTTAGCATAACCACTATTTGAGGTCGACGGATGCTGGTGCATAAGCATCCGTTTAATTTTGTTGGTTAATGGGATTACAAGTATTCATAGTGTATTCCTCGGCTCAACAGCCTAACTGATGTTTAATCTTCTTTGACGAAACGCATACACCTGCCAATTTCGGTTAGTTTTAAATGACTTCCTGTTTCAAGAATGTTTAATCTATAATTCCCCAGTGCAGTAGAAGGAAACTCAGCGACTCCTTTATAATTTTCTTTCGCAACCCACGTATCTCGTTAGACAAGTATAAAAGTAGGTAATAGTTGTTGCAATTATTCGGCAGCGGTAAATAAATGTTT
The DNA here is from genome assembly GCA_020055645.1 of Tomocerus qinae. Lineage (NCBI taxonomy): Eukaryota > Metazoa > Arthropoda > Collembola > Entomobryomorpha > Tomoceridae > Tomocerus > Tomocerus qinae. The sequence goes on along the minus strand of CM034547.1, from coordinate 12,858,302 downwards.
AAGAAGGATACGTCATTTTCATTAGTCAGTGTTAAAACCTCATAAAAATAATGAAATACGGTTGTTTGACTTATTCTGTTGTGTTTGTCATTGAGACGTGTATTTTGAACAATAGAAGACCTCTTTGGTTCTTATTTTGGGGAAAGGAGACCCTATGCTGAAATATATGGCTTAGATAGAACTAACTACTAAATAATATTATATCAATTACTTCGAACTATAGTAATGCCTCGACGTATGTACTTAGTGCTAATTCTAGGATATGTAGTTGGCATGTTGTTACAGCATGTTGTTCATCAAGTCAGGTTGATCTTCGTTGTTTTTCTTTTAAAGTTAAGATGAAAAAATATATTTGTATGTTGGATTTTAGCTTAAACGCCGACCAGTTCACGATGACTTATCGTTCGGCAAAGATATTGGCACATTGTAATACGGCATTGGATATTGAATTCTTGTATTATCATGTACTATGATAAGGAAGAAGTGAAAGTTATTGAAAAAGACGGTAAATGTGATCGTCCACTCCACAATCTACACGAAAACAAACACGACACTTTTAAAAATAGTTGCGTATGGAAAATATAAAAGAAATTAGAATGGACAATAAGTTCCCTATAGGTCGTAATGGTGAATGGTGCAGTTACTGTGGATTAATTTTGATTATGAAATGTGGTACTTTGCCATATTCATCATATATGTACATCAAGCGAACTTTTCGCTTATCGAAAATTTCGTTACTTATATAGATTTGGAATTTGAAAAATTGTTCTAAGTTTTAGGTGCAATGCTTGTAATTCCATTATTTTGAAGATGATTTGTTCCCTTCTTTATCAGACTAAGGATTGCACAGATCCTGCTAGTCGAACAGAGCCATTGCGTTTACAGTTGTCTTTTTGGAGTTACCGACTATACCGACCCTTAGATATGCTGTGCTGAATGCTTTACTGTGTTTGTATGTGCGTCAGTTACAAATTGCAAGTATTTGCAACGACTATACGTTTACTGTATACACATTCTATGAAATGCCATTTGTCTACAGTAATGAGTAGTGGCAGTGGTTAAATGTGTTACTGTTGAAACTATTTTCTGTTCTGTATGACTTGTGTAATGTAGCAAGGCAAGCGAAGTGATATGTGATTAGTCAAGTATTTATTGGGATAGCGTGATATAAAGATACACTCCCACCCAAGCTCAAGTACCCTTATTTACTACTGGGTTCCCTCAATTTGTATTCTTTACGTTTGAGCGGTTCTATAGACATTCTCCACAAGGAATTCTAAGAAAGCATACCAGAGAACGGTTTATCTGTATGTGGAAGGAATTTTATACGAATGAATGGCTTATGGTACTTAGGTGAAGTGGAATTGATATAATTGTAGGATACGTGTTTGTTTGGGACATGAAAAAAGTTTGTAATGCAATAGGTATATATTGTTGTACCTAGTTTTCTGACTTTCTTGTCGGATGTACTATTATAGGTTTAGGTAAGTCTTCCAAAGTATGTAATGTACTTAAAAGGCATTAACTGTTATGTCTAGCTTTCGCATGTTGGGTCGTATTAGTACTAGTAACTCTGTATGTGTTAATAATTTCTAAAAAAGGAATTTTTCTTATTACAATGGCTTTATGTAGTGGTGAAAGTCTTTCTATATGGTGGTGATTTCGTTCTTCTATATATTTAATGTCCTTGGCTCAGAATGCTAAGATCATCCTTTCCATTGTTAACCTTTAACCTTTATTGTGCTAACGTACCACTTTTGTGGCACTAGAGACAGCTTTACTTCAATGGCACATTTTTCTCTGCAGTAGCAATGTCCGTAAATTACAGATGAGCTTATTGTGCATTTCAGAAACTACTATGCCCTGGTACTTATAACTAGCGACTTTCTTGTTCGGATTAACACATGTAACCCTTTATAAAGATGTAAACTACTTAACATTTAATAGGTTGCATGAAATATTCATGTTTGAAATGTATGTAAAGCATGATATTTTTCATATTGATGGAATAGTTTAAGTATAATTAGTATAATAGAACATAATATTGTAATACTTTGAAAGTATATATTGAGGTTATGCTTGTTTCAGAGGGAGAGATGTATGCATTAATACTTTAGTACACTTTATAATATTACTATAAAGTTTCATGTTATAGATATTATGTGCTAAAGTATGTTTTATTTTTGCAGAGTTCGATAGATGTGACGTGGGTGATTGCAGACCACGTAGCTGCAAATGGAAGTCGAGAATTGACAGTACATAAAGGTCAACAAGTCGAGATATTAGAGTTGACTCCTGGACAGCCGGAAATGTGTCTAGTAAGATTATTAAATACAACGTCAGGAAGTGAGACTCAACCAGAAGGGCTGGTTCCCATGATGGTTCTCAAACAGCTTCCTCACTCCCGACTTCGATCTAGTGGTGATCCTGAAAACGGTAAGTTCCCGCTATCTGCTTTCTCTCAGCATCTCCGAGAAAGAAGAAGTGCAGAACAGAACGGCATCTTCCTTTCTGCCTCCCAGTTGTGTGGACTTCCTGTTTGGGTTGTAGCAAGAGATGAGATCGTGCTGCGGTAGAGTTCTCTGAATGCTGCATTGAACCCGCTCTTTGGTATGGAACAGTGTCGTCGTAGTTTAAGGTCTCACTACAAGATTGAGATGTACTCTGTGAAAATAAGTAGAAAGTATCGCTAAATTGTTTTCTTCACCACGTTCACTCTGCCAACGTACCTAGGCATGTAATCGTCCTGGATGCGTTGCGTACCAAAGCATACGGATAACAAATGTTCATAAACTCGTCTAGTTGGTTTCCTTTCCAATGGTTGTTTCCTTTTTGTGGATGGGAGACGGGTAACAGTGTGAAGGTTAGAGGAGACGACGTTTGCGCAAAACACACGTTTTCGCAATGCGAAAAGAAATCCTTATATTCTCTCTAAATTCTACAGACATGGCAAATCGACATTACTACTACCACTACTGTTAATATCATACTAACTAGACCTATATAATAATATATATGTGTGAATAAGTATATTGTGTTCAAGATATAACAAAGTCCTCTTTCACAAGTCTAAAGTACCATAGGAGCATACATTATTTCCATCTTTTCCTTTTTTCTACCATTCTTCGATCTTCTGTAATGAAATTAAATAGCGAATCTAACGAATATAGACCCATCGTGCACATTGCTTTAGTATGTAAAGATAGGATCGTAGTGGCGCAGTTACCGTTTGCAACTGAGCGTAAATACATAATAAGGAAATGTAATGGAAAGCTTAAAGGGAAGTAATTAGAATTAGTAGATAAATACTTATTGACCTGGAAAAGACTACCTTCGTTAACACAAGTTGTTACAAATAATATTATTAGCTTTCAAAGATTAACTCATTATATTAATATATTTCCATTTCCATGAGACAATACTGTAATAACATTGCCAAAATATAATTGCATTGCTATTGCTACTTATAGTTACTAGTGTATTACATAGGCCCTATCATTGTATGTATGTAAGTATGTAACACACACGTGTGTACTTATTTTTACCAAGAAAAATACAAAAATCTTTTAGTGGAAGGCGAGGCAAGAATGAATGTTTCAATATTTAACTTTATGCCACCAAGGTATGTGCATGTATATTTTGTCCATGCACAAATATGTGGTACTGTTATGTAGTCATACGTAATGTATTATGCACATACACTTAAAAGATGTATTAGCTTGCTTACCAGAGTCGGTCGTTTCCATGTTTCAATTTTATGCTCTAATGTACTCCTATCCAAGCTACTCATGTTAACTTGGGTTTTGGGAATACAGAAGAAAGTTTTCTCCATCTGCATGAAAATTTAACTTTTATTTAACTGATACCACGCCATCATTTAATCATAATACTGTCTGGATCTGGAATGTTAGCGGTTAGTAACTAACAACCTAAATTAAGTAGGGAATATTGTTGTGGAAAGTTTTCTTTAGACAGCGCACTATCTATATATTACATGTGCAAGAATAGTTTCGTGGCTTATGTGTTGAACTGTTGGTGGTGGTAGTAATGATTTACCGAAATAGAAAATATCGAAATGATTTCATGAATGATGACGAGTATATACATTGCATTAGTGGGCATGGCTCTTTTGTGAGAGAATTATGGTAGAGAGAAAAGTCTGTCTATCTAACAACGCCAATTAATAAATTTTGCATTGTCTTATATCAATTTTAAATTAAGTGTCATGACCTTTTTTGAGACATTTTATTTAAATCAGATAGAGATCTTCGACCTGCTCAGTAACTGTTGGTTTAATCGGGAAAATCTATATGGAATGCTTGTTGGAGAAAGTTGAGCTTTGTTTACGCATTGGAAACTAGTTGGTTTCCTTGATATTTATCTTATGATTTTTGGAGTCAATAAGGGATTTTGGAGAATGTAATATTGCAGTTAATTAAGTTTCGTATTTCCTTTCATGTTGTTTATGCTCTGTGGGAAGAGGTTCGGTCAATCAAGCTAATACTATTGATTCTGGGAAAGTGCAACAAAGAGTTAAGTAATTCATTTCATTTGGGAGTATGGTCATTTTAGATTGTTTTATCATGTAAGGCAATGTAATAAAGTATGTAGCTTTTAGTGGCATTGGTCATAGCTAGCATGATTTCACAGCGGTGTTCTTCTGCTCAGCACTTTTTGTGGTCAGTTAACTTTGAGAAGGAATGCAATGTTGTGTCCATTCAATTAAGTGGTGATCTAATAAAAGTGCAGAAAGCGTGTCAGATATCTTGCTGTTCTGTTCTGATTCCGATGTCGTAGTTCTCTATTCTATTGTGTAAGCCATAATCACTCTTTATGTAGCAATGTCAGAATTCTGTTTCCTAAGTCATTTTTGCTGAACTCAGTACTCAATTTGTGACTGGTGTTCTCAATTCTCTATAATATAACGGAGACTAGTGTCTAGCATAGTCAATTGGAAAAAGAATGTATTCTGAAAGCAAATATTGTTGGGCGCACATTATCTGAGTGAGCCAAGAAAGCACAAGCAAGATCAGCAAATCATTTCTTCTAGGCTGTATCTGGTTTGTCTCTTAATTTCAATGATGACATTTGTTTGTTGCAGTTACTTGTCAATAAAGATGATGACGGTTGTGTGCTTTCATAGTCTTGTCTGTCTGTCCACTGTAAACATTACTCGTCATTAAATATGTATTGGTTGCTATTTATATGGATCTGTAAAAATAGCAGTTATTATTTATAGTTTTCTTTCTGCTTTAAAGATCAAATTATTTTGACATGGCTTCTGTTTTTAGAAGGTATGTACATATTCCCGAAAGAATCCCTCGCAAACTCACCTATGGAAAAACATCTTCGATACAATCACCGTACCCGACTTTGCATTAGTAAAAACCTCGTAATGGGTTTGAGTGGTTTGGGGAAATCTAATTCCATACCTTGTAACACTAGGTTCCACATCAACGTAGCTCGTTAAAGATAGTCTTGTAATATTTTTCTTGTTTCTCTAATTGGTGAAGGGAAACTCAGTCAGCCAAAGATTCGATTACGATATAATTAAATTTGTTTCCCTGTTCATTTACTTAACTAGTGTCCAAGAAAACATTGATATTTTGTGGGAAATGAGTTGAGTACCATAATATTTGGTATAATAAATATTATATATTGTTGGGAGAAAGGGAATGAGAAAGTTATATGGTCTTTCTCATGTAACGTAGTGTTGCGGTTAGGAATAGCGTCTGACAATGATTGTATTGTGCATATTGTATAAAGTTATGTATATATATGTACAATGGCAACAAGAAGGAATGGGCCAAAAGTCGAAGTGAAAATTCGTTGCGCCGGCGTTTTCTCCAGGAAAACCAACAGTATTACTTAGAAAAGAAGGTTTTAAATGTAGTATAGTCGGTGCTGTAGATACAGCAGCCTGCAGCCCGTTCTTACACGTACACTGGTATCCATATACGACATTGGGAGAATGGTGCTTGAGTACAGTTGACTGAGTTGCTTGTTGGCTATGTGTTTCTCTTCTCTGGTCGTCTGTAGATGTAATACATAGGTACTTTTGATGTTTATAGAGTAGTGTATAGGGACATTGGTAATATAATATTCGGAGATAAAATATAGAAGTCTTGCAATCAGAATCCAGACTACTAGCCCATTTACCAGTAGGATGTGAGTTGGATTGAAGTTTAGCTCATATCCTCTTGCTCCTCTTGCTTGCCCTGGTTTTGTCTGGTAGGCCTGACTGGTCGCGGTAGTTGAATGAGCCAGAGACACTCGTCAACTCAAACTCAAAGTCAAGTCAAGAGAAGCTGGGAAAGCATTCGTAGAAGTAGACGACATGGAAAGATGTGCTACTGACTACTTACAATCCACTCAAGAGTAGTTTTGACTATTCTGTATTCCTTGACTGTACATTTCAGTTGAGTTGAGTCCGTGCCCGACGCTTCCTTCTCTACAACGTGCAACTCTACATTCTCCGCTTCTCATCACGTCGCACCTAAATTCTAGTACAACTATTTTCACTAACTAACAATAAATATATACTTACATGTTGTGAGAGTGAATTCGTAGGAGATACTGCAGAGCAACTGTAGCTGTAAATGTCAGATGAAATCCTCCAAGTCGAACCACAGTTCATTCATTCTCCAGGCTTTTGTTTAAAGGGCTTTCGATAGTCCTCTAACGCCTGTAACTGCTGTGCCAACTGTGACTGTCATTTGTCTTGGACAGGTCTCTCAAATTTTGTCACTCCCTTGCCTGTTTATTATAGCTGGCATTTTTTGTATTGACTTCTGGTTATCGAAGACCTACGTGCTTACATTTATCATTTATATTTATATTCTCATAAATGAATGTCTTAATAATGTAAGAAAAGGGAACTGGTCCATGTACTCAATCTATCATCATACTATTCTGTAAGTGTGTGTGACTGTGAGTGTCTATTGTAGGTTATATCTCTTTATTTTATTGGCATCATCTTCTCAGCGTATTTTATGTAAGTATGTATTATTGAACATCTTGTGCGTGTAAAGATAAAGCTAAAGCTGGTCACTATTATCGTCTTTCCGCTTGTCACTTTCAATCCAGTGCGAGGACAGACAGTTTTTCATGCTGTTACTCATCTAGAGAAACGATAAGCGAGAAACAACAAACACATTGTATTGTATATTACGTTACCTGCATATGTATACATAGGAAGACATTTTCACTTCTGTGCGTACTATATGGCATATGTGTGAAATGTTTTGTAGTTGCAAGAAATCTGTTCTCTCTGTATTAAATGTCTTTTGGACTGAGGACTGTCAAGTTGCTGAGTGACTGCCTAGAATTATTTGCCTACCTAAACCTAACTGACTGCTATAATATTATCTTCAATATTATTATTATAGCTAGTAAGCATAAGTACTAAGTATATAACTTTATGTGCCATTCACTGCACCAACTGAAGATCCCAAAGCAGATCTCCCCTTGTATAGGAGCGTGTACTGTTACATCGAATTTCTGTATATGTCTTTTATGATGTGCATCATTATATTACATATACCTAAGCATATTGTACATAAACGTGTGAGGCTTACTCAACAGATTTACCGTCACATTCAGTTTAGTTGATGCTGAGAACTTGACGGGATACAATCACTCATCTTTTCTGTATGTAGATTATTGTAACTGTATTATTACTTATATACCGTCACTCCTATTGATTGGATTAACCTTTCAAAGGATATTAGGAAAGAGTGCGATAATTTTAGTGGAAAATCTTATAATCCGATTCCAAGTGTTCCGTGTTGCTATTGGGCTAAACTTTTTTGGTCCTTTTGAAAAGGACATAATAACCAACAGACGGATACTTTAGCAAGGATTGAGGGCTGTGTTTCCTGTTCTCGATCAATACCATAATTGTAATCGGTACCTATTTCAATCTACTTACCCCTTGGGCAATGTTGTCAATCGATGTCTACTTTAAGATTGACTACTGTTATGTGTGTAGCTATTTCTCTGAAGTAGATACCTCGGAATTTAAAGACTGAATACTCAGCAATCATATTGTACTCCCACACCCTTGTGCTACAGCTGCAAAGAATAACTACTTCATAAAGCTCTTTCAATAGGTATGACAATCATTCAATTATTGCTAATTGGTTTCTTGTTTAGAATAATTCACCATTAAATGAAGGCCTGATATTATTATGCACTTATATGGTATGTGAAATTCATTTTGTTACTTGTACATATTGTTTTTAATATCAAGCTTAGAGCTTCATAGTATTTTGATCTTGGTGAGATGTGCAATGTGAATATTTTTCCAATTGCAAGTTGTTTTAATTGCTTTATTGCATGACATGATGACACTACTATATGTATTTAAATAATGACTGAAGAAGTATTCATTATCTGCAGATTTATTAATTTTTCTTGTAACATTTAGCGGGTTTATTTTAAGAACAGTAATAGGTAGTGTGTTTGTGACCGCATGGAAATGGATACGGAGCATGGTACCCCTTCATTAAATTACTGATTGCATGGTTAGGGCTCAAAGCAGTAATGGGGTGTGAACATTACTGCATTAAAGGCGTTGCATAACTACTTTCATGTAAACATATTATTTCAACTTTTATAATTTAACTTTAACCCATTGGTGTGTAATATGTATAAATCTCATGATTTTAGTCTTCTGTGATCTGTGTCACTGCTAGAAGTACGCAGATTCATAGATTTTTTCATATTCTTAGGTAGCACTGACTATTCCTCTGTAATATTCATAGACTTTTAGTTTAACAGTTATTGTGTTTGAGAATTGTATAGTTTTGTTTTGCAATGAAAATAATTCTTATCCTTCACAATTACACGAATATTATAACTAATTTTGAATACTCAATTTCTATGATGAGATAAGTAAAAAGCTGGCAAGGCACTGGTCTCATTTTGCACAAGGTGAAAACGTAATAGTGCTTGGTTTTAAAATATGCATACATGGTCACTGTCTTCCTTTGGCTACTTATAGAGAGGCTCATGTCCCAAAGCAATTTGATCACCATTCACTAATTCAGTACTTAACATGTACTGTTCATACGAAGAGTTTCGTTACAGAGAAGACCACTGGAATACTTAAACCACTCTGGGAATAACTATATTGTAATAAATGCAAATGTTTGAGGTTATATTTTGTCTTCTAGGAACTAATACATACTTTCTTTGAGAATAGAAAACTGAACTGCCCTATGAAATCGAGATAGGTCATTTATTTACCTCCGTGTATCACAAATATAATAAAATTATATATATGATTATTTAATTTTAATTCAGATGGAAACACGACTTGTCTTTTACTCTAATCAGCAAAAATATAGTTTTGCAATAAATTCGCCAAAATAGTTTTGTATTAAATTGTGTCTCTAACCAAGCAATAACAACTCCGTATATACTTGATATATCGTTTGAGTCTTTTGCAATGAGCGTGAAATTGGTCGGTGATATTTGAAGCATACTGTATTGCATTGTGTGAGTGTGATGTGATTCAGTCTCGCTGATAAAAGAGTTTTAGTGTTACATGACATGAATGTGTGTATGTATATTGTGTGTCCACCTGTATGCTTAACTGAGTAGTGTCTACAAAGTTACATCTACTCTTTGAGCATTAGCACAGGTAAACATTCAATTTGGAACATTGACTCATTCATTCATATGTAGAAATGTACTACTCTGTCATTGTATTAACACATGTTTTTAATAATGAAAAAATTAGTTTAAAGGAGCAAATTTTTGGAAATTTGACTACATATTTGAAATGCCCAGGTCAGAAATAATTGATAGAGAGTTCTATTGTTGGGGGACAAACTTGATTGACATTGTAATTAATAATGTGTAATGATTTGCATCAGTTGATGCTGTGCAGTTGTGATTAGATATTGCAAATGCATCAGTTTCATGAAACTTTCAAACTAGCTATGTACATGTACAGACGTTGTTATATTGCTAAGGTTGAAGACTCTGGAGGAATTAGAATTTATTGTATATTGCATTGCGAAAGGACAAGCAACCACTAATGTAAGAGGAAGGTTTATACTTGGGTATTATCTACCTGATGTACCTGAAGCTTGGTTCTGCTTACTTCTTTGTTGACATAATAGCTCTTCAAGAGACTTGTATTCTCAACGCAGTATGGATTGTGTGGCGTAATTTTGGGATTCATTTAGTAGGTAGTGAAAATTTACCCAACTGTGCATCTACAATGTATTTATCCTAGCAGTTACTATACTACTTTCAGACGGTCGCTTTTGTTCTTTCAAAAAATTTTGCATTAAAGATATTTTTAGCCAACGAACTTGACCTGACATTTCATTTTAGTGATGAATATTAAGGCAGATGAGTATATTTTAAAGCTATGCTCAGCAATATTATCCTTTAACAATAATATAATGTTGATTGATATGCGTTATTTTTTGCCCCTTAACTCCTAACAAGTATCTAATTGGGTACAAAATTTTCATTATTCATTCTCAATATTTACTACCCACAAATCTGCGTATACAGATAGATAAGAGATAAAGCAATCAATTTCAACTTAGATGACAATCAAAACTGTTGGCCATTCTAACAAAGGACCACATGAGATGGAACATATCTTTGTCATGCAATATAAGTATGCTACTAGTTAATGATATATAAATTTGATTTACTTAATAATATATCTGCAATACAATTGGCATTTGTATACTTGGAATACAATGTTAAGTTTAAATGTTTTAGAATGTGTTGTAGAATAGACATGGAGTGTATAATGTAAAGGTGAAAGATAAGCCTTGACGTAAGGCTTTCTTGTAAATTTTCTTGTAGAAACTTTACATATATGTATATTCAGTAGGATTTTACATTGCAAATGTAAAATACAAGATTCTAATGGTTGCAAAAGGCGTAGCGGCTCTTGTTATGTTGGACGAATTCCAGCATTACAGGCAAAATGTAGTATTCTGTAGCTGTAATAATTATACGCAATGCTACTCCGATTCGCACATGCATTTAGCCAGAGCAAGACTTTTTAGTTCAAGCATTTAGTGTTTGAATTTATCTCGCCACAACTTGACTTGCATTTACTGTATTGACCATTGTAGTTTAGATTTTACATCTCTACAAACCTCCGTGTTTCGTTCGTAAGGAAGGTGGAGTAGAAAGTTTCTCTGGGACAAACACTGTAGTATTTTGCGTATAATTTGGTGTGCCTAGTATGCAATAATATTGCATGTTTTTGATAGGCTTGCTAAGTTGGTATATAGCATGATATTGCATAGAAGCCATGGCTTTTAGCCTACACAATCGAGTTCCTACTTATGTAGACAAGATGACAAGCCATACGTAAGCATACATGCATAGCCTTTCATTGGACATTATTATTAGGTTTGGTTGGATTGAATTGAATTTGGGACTGCCGACTGTAGAATTGGCAAAAGTGATTGCAGTGAAGTAGTAGTGCTTATACATTCGGCAATGTCACCAGAACATCCAGTGAAAAATAATTGTTGTGTGACCTTTAAAGTTAAAGGCAAAATAAGTTTCTCAGAATTGTTACTTTCAAATGAAAATAATTTTTGTAGGTCTGTGGAAGTAATTTTTTTCAGTGGTACGTGTTAACTTTTGTGTAAATCTTTCCTGGAGTTGCTAACTTCAATAATGTTTTTTTGCAGAAATAAGTTTACCACACATCTTGTGATATAAAAAGTGTTTAATCAGCATCGAAATAATTTCTTCCGAGAGTATCACTTTCCATAGCAGAACGTATCCCTTGCTTAAATCATTAATTTTTATTCAGTGCTAACAGTATACTTCAGTAGTATCTCAATACTTATGTCTCAGTCGTTTTCGGTACTTGCAAATATACAATTGCCGTGCAAATTAATAACGCCCAACTTTTCCTTTATGGCAGCATCTTTGCTCTTTAGTTTGTGTAATACTTTACTTTCGTGACCTTACACTGGAAATGTCTAAAGCATGAAAATGCTTGCTTTTACGATTAAATTTCGGTGCTAACATGTCACAAAAGTGTTTATTTGTGTTTCCTGTTATCATAATTACTTTTTAGTCGAGATATATTTTGCGTCTCTTACTTAGAACTTTACTTGGAACTGCCGAGTCTTTCCGATCCTTTATACACATGTACACAGGAGTGGCATTTGTATTTAATTGGAATCTAGAAAAGATTTCAAGCATACTGAATTAATAAACAATTTTGTTTAGCTATGCAAACTACAGTATATAGAAAATACTAGAATACGTAGAAATTAGGAAATCTGAGTAGTACGGTTTTGTTTTCACGTTATTCCTACTTATTACCTGTGATTGCTACAAATTACTGTATTATGTATACTTTGGTCTGAGCCTTGAGCGTGTGTAGGTTTACAATTTCAATTTACTTATAAAACGAAGGTATGTCAATTTAATAACCATAAGCTATACCCTTCTTCGTTCTTGGGGCAAGCTAAAGTAAATGAATAAAGGCTAGGAAAAATATGTTATTTACTGTAAGATGATTTTGTAGCGTAAATGGCTAATGATATAGTGGATAATAATTAGTGTCTTGATGTTTTTGTTTATTATCCGTATTCATTAATAAGTATGTTGATAGCACCCATAAACTGTCTTGATAACATGTGTAGGAGTATTAGGCGCCACATGTACGGATATATCTAGTTTTCTTATCGCCGCACTTTAGTGAGTCTCGTGCTCATCTGCTCTCATTTTATTTTTAGCATTGCGTAGTTTGTTTGATTGAAATGTTGGTGGTGTATGGCATTCCTACCTCGCTCACTTCCTTCTATTTCTGTTATTTCGGCATTTCTACTACTTCTTTAATACAAAAGCATGATGCTATTGACATGGGCTTAATTGTTAAACTGTATGGTATCATCAAAATTCAAATGTGCTTGCAATTAATAGGTACTCATTTATTGTCTTACCAAACTCAACGGAATTAATTTACAGCTGTATGTAGATTTGTTTATACCCACAACTGTGATCATCATATAATATGAAAAACTAGGGCCTAACGTATTCTCATGTTGAAATAACATAGTATCTTGATCGTTAGTAAACGAACAAAAGAGGTGCTATGTATAGATTTCCAACATAACTTATTACGTGCTAGTTAAATCGATTCTATTAAAGTGAAACATGATACCAAATTTTAGAAATTTAATTTAATTTCATTGGATATTTAATTAAAACAATCTAAGTCAAAGAGTCTGAATAATACTCCGTTTAGCTTAATTGGAAGTTTAGGATTGAGACAATGTGCTCTCGATTTTTTATTAAAATGAAATGCCCCCTTGTGTTACGTTTACTTATTTATACCATTAGTCATTCGGATTTCTTAAATGTACTTATGTTTTAGTGCATAAGCGTAAATATTAAATACACGAGTGTTAAAAATTTGTTTTTTCTTCCGTGTAATTACAGCCATGCAAAACATAATCTTCGTTGCAAAACCGTCAAATCAGTAACAACACTGCATTAATGCATCAAAATAATAACATCAGGAAATGGTCCATGAACTATTAATTAGATTTCTTTATTTGGTATTCGAATGACGAATTTGTTTTCTACTTGCTTGTCAATTGTAAGAAGTCAAAAATGTCCTTTGTTAATGGAAAAAAACAAAGTGTATTTACGGTGAGCACAATGAGTCACACTTGGTTGGCTGCTGATTAAGGGTTATTTAGCATTCCTTTATATATGTTATGTTTATAACTTCATCAAACAAGTATTGACTGTTGACCATGTAATTACTTTTGTTATTCGATAATTGAACAAACTTTTTGTCAATTTATTTCGCTTGTGCAACAGCGAGGGTCGTATATTTTTCTAGAATGTTTGTGCACATGAGAACACTCTTTTAGAGTTGTCACGATGCCATTACCTTGAATTGAAGCTTTCGAAGAACGTCTACTCTATTTAATTTCATTTTACACATGTACCTAAATGTGATAGCATATGTAGTGAAAAGTAATACATTTACATAGGTACACGCAGACACTGTGTTATAATCACTACTTTAGGTCAAGGCGAGACTTTCTATCGTTTCAATCAATTCTCTTTGGATTTAGATATCAACTGTAGTCTTCGATTGTTCAGGTGACCAGAATGCATTCCACAACTAATGCTAATTGTCCATGTATGTATTGGGAACACTTCATTTTCATAAGAAAACAATAGTAGTATAAAAACTAGGCATTTAACAGATTACAGTACCATCTGATTGAGCTGATGGATTTTTCAGTGAGTTACTGCATTTATTATTTCGTCGATATACATGTCTACTAATTTAACAGTTGGGCAGAATACGATCATATAGTCATAGTTGTATGTAAGTATATTGATATTGATTCGGCAGTCTTAATCCATGGTCATGTTTGTAGTCTGTAATAATCTTAATTTTATTTCGAAATGAAAATGTTGTGTTCATTTAATTGATGGTCTTCGTTAGGTAGGCATGTCATGGTGTCAGGAAACAAAGTGCAAAAAATATTCAGTCTAATTTACATCCTTAATTACCCTTTGCCAGCAAAATATAATGCATTACGATTTACTTGGAATTTATAAGTGGGTTGAATTACATAGCATTGCGTTGCAATTGTAACTAAATGGGCACCACTACTGCACCACTACATATTTATGACGATATTGTTTAGATAAAGCTGACAATGCAAAATGCAATCTTGATAAGAACGGGAACTGGAGTACCTTAGCAAGACATTGTTTTTCTAAGTTTTCAAGACATACTTTTCTATAGCCTTCTTTGAAATTTTGTGAGCTAGTATTAAATGTGGGTTTGCATGCAAAAATGCAGTTATGCAATGTCTGAAGTCTAGACGGAGTAGTCTATCTAGACAGTCTATTTATTATATCTACGTAGATTATGGAATCTACCCTACACAATTCCCCCAAGATTTCCATAAAACGCTTTGGATGTATTTCCGTTTTTTGTTACATTCAGGATGTCAGCCATTGAGCTGTGATTCTGTTGCTAATATCCATGTCTATAGAGATTCCCTTCTATTTTTGTCTGTCGTTAGTAATAAGAATTAGATACGCGTTCTCTTATTACATTTAAGTGCTTTATTATTCAGCTCAGTAGTTTCCATTTTTAATCTCTCATTATGCATTCGTTGCCATTCTGTGAATTTGTTTGGTCACTGTTATGAAAAAGTATTGTTTTGCTATTCATCAAAGCATCTGGTACTGTTCTGCTATTGTAAAGTTCTACCTTCCTACTAACGTTTAGACGCCTTAAATAATACTTATCGCCGTGTGTTGTGTGAAAACTCTGTGTTCTCATGTTTTCTCAGTGTTGTGCACATAGTACTTCGTGCTAAGCTCACTCAAAGACATTGACATGAAATGACTGGCATGGATCGCTGGCGTAGAGCTGCTCGTAAAGTTTTGAAATCTTTGGACACTTCTAAAAATTCAGGTGAAGGTAGGTTACAATAATTACTACTCTATTGGTGAATATACTAATCTTGAGTTTCTCCAGTATGATTTATCCCCTTTCATTTTGACTGCTACTTACATTCTTAATGACACTATCGTTATTTTATACAGACAGATGTCACATCTCCTTCAACGTTTTTTTATTTTTCCTGACTTGCTATTTACATTTAATTTAGTACTTATTACTCATGTGTACACAAAACTCTTCTAGTATTACTTAATTGTATCAATAAATGTCAGTTTAATATACGAATGACTTGTGACAAAGCACTTACAAGCCTTTCTGTGTCTTTATTCAGGGTTTTTTGGAATTGAAATTGATGTCTGCAACAATGTTTAAATGTTTGCAGTGTCTAAGTTTGTTCTCTTCGCTTATGTGTATATTAAGTTTATGTCAAGCACATTCATTTGCATTCACCACCGTAGAAGTCATTTTTGCTGTTGTCACTGTAGTTTCCGTACAAAATATTTATGCGTGTTGAGTACAAAGTGCACAGAGAATGTTGTGAAAGGCAAATGTAATGTCAAACTACTTAATTTAGATGCATTTTGTGGGAATTTGTTGTTTTCTTCGTACTGTCAGGTAAGTTATATTTGTGTCTGTCTTAAGTGTGGTTAGAATTAAAAGTGTCCTTAGGGATTTGGAAGAGGTTAAGGTTTCAAGCGGTAGTAATGAAGACTCCTGTCCAACTAGGTTTTTGAATTGGAGCCAATGCAGTGCAAAGTGATGAGCAATGTTTATGACCCAATTATTCCGTGACAAGAGCGTATTTCCTAGGAGGTTATTTTGAGGGGATGGATTTATTTTAGTATTGTTGTGTACTCCATTGGTAAATATACTAATAATAGGCGAGTAGTGAATACTGAATACAAATGAATACTTCTTAGAAGATACCATAATATAGCTGTTGAAGTTTCTGCTAAGTGCTCTTATAATTTCGCATTGTCTTTTATACACATATTTGTTGCATATACGTGCTAGTGTTTTTCCATGGAGTATAACATGCAAACCATGTATATCTGCGTGTCTATTTTTAGATGATGTGGAAGTTTTCTGTTAATGTAATTTGATGCAATATCAGTATATCAGTGGATGCAAAGTTTGAGAATAAAACTTAAACAAGGGTACTATCACTTGAATCTGAGCTCATACGAAGATATCTTTAACATGCTTACCTCTAAGTACGGAAATTTTTAGATTTACTCAGTTATGCAATATGCATTGTACTTTGCATTTCTGTCGTATCTTGTAGAAACAGGTTGGTTTTTTGCATTTCTGTAGTAGCTTGGATCTCATCAACGCAAGAATGAGTGTGGTGTACTGAAGTGTGGAATAAAAATATTTCCTAACAACGTAGTAAATACTACAACAGCGAAATTAGATATGAGCAAATGGAAAGAGCTCTTCCTTTTGCACAATAAAAGAGAGATTTTGTTTAACATTTTACATAGTTTGAATCCTTGGTTGGGGAATTCTGTTTTATTTAATTAATCGAGGATGTAGTAGTAATATTTTCATTAGGCAGAGGAGAGAAACTGAGAATAGAGACCGACAGAGAAGGATGATGGTGAAAGAGACGGGTTTGAGCATATAAATCGATTATCGCAACCTTAAGGAAGGAATGCGCATGGACTATCTATAATGCATTGCATAGGTAGTTAGTTAGGTAGCTAATACCAGATAACCAAGTTTGCGTCTCTGTTTTATGTATCATATTTTTATAGCAAGGCATGGCACACAAGATATAATAAAGCTCTAATGCAATCACTTCTTCCATTGAGTCTTAAGCCTTATATCAATGTTAGTCTACTCGTAGACTTCAGTGAACTACTCCGCATCTCAGCACTCAGTCTTGAACAATAAGTCTCGACATTATTTACTTACTACCAATTTTTAACGAATGTCAATTATAATGATTTGACTCTGGTGCAAGGAACGAAGTTTACTGAAAAGTTCCAGAAAAAGCATGAAGATATAATAGATGTAGTAACTTTGGCTCTGTTGATGCAAAATCGACGGGACTGTAGTATACCGTAGTAATAATATGATTTCAGGATTTCAGAATTCAATTAGCATGCACATTGCACATATTACTTTGTTGGACTTACCCTTACTATAATATAGGATGTATATATACTTTATATTTCGTACTACTTGTAATTATATTGATTAGTCCTTGGTCCTATATAATATTATTTAGCCCTACTGCAAATTAGATTAGAGAACAGAGAGTGATGTACATGATGTAGTTTGCTACAGAAATATTTTCTGGGTGTAGAGGATGCTGAATGCTAGAATATTAAACGTACGTGTATGTACCTATAGCTCTACGTAAAAAGCTGGCTAGTGTCAAATAATATTTCTTGTTTGTATGTGGACTTCTATTAGTTATTACAGAGGATGAGGAAATCAGCTAAAGTTTGTGTAGACAATTTGAAAAGATGTCGACGATTTTCCTTTCAAGTTTATGTTCAATACTTCACTTTGATCGAATTGAATTAGCAGTTGAGTTGATGTAAGATAAAACTGCTCTTTGGTCCTTTCGTCAAAGGAACAAGCTGTTGCTAAGTAGTAAGGAGGAATCAAATATTGAATTACCAGAAGTGACCGTTAAAAGGATGACGAAGAGGAAGCCTTGTTACTTATGTTACTTGCGTCCGTAGGAAAGAATGGTGTGGGTGGTGATAAATTATGTCGATTGAACCTTACGTTGTTGATTTTGTTCAAGTAGTCGTCTCTCTCAGTCCCATATGTTTGTTTTCTTTTGGTAAAGACAAAATATTTAATGAGAAATTGAATCACGATTTGTATGTAATTTTATAGAAACTGACACAAGCAATAACTTCCTCTTGACCAATTTAAGAGATAAACGCTTACAATAAGAAATGGTAGACACATTTTTCTTAGATTTTCAATGTCCTGTCCTGTGTAAATATTATTTTGTCATCTACTTCAAAGGTTATTCCATATTCGAGCGATTTTCTTGTAAATTACCCAGAGATACTTGCGATAAAAGTGTTTTGCTTGCCATAAAACTTGTTTGTATAACTTGCAATATTACTGCAATTACTCCAAGTTATTAGCCTTCTCTGGACACAATAGAATACCAGTCTAATGAGATAACAAAAAAGAACCTCGCAACTTCTTGGATTTCAATTAATTTTTGTGATTGAGTTGAATTAGGTAAAGTTTGATTAACTTCATTTGCTGCAATAGAACTCCATTATACATCTGCTACAATTTTTTAGCTTCATAAAACATCTCGTTTCACCTGAAATCTGGAAACTGAACCTTGTTAAAGTTGACAAGAGGATGCTCGAAGCGTTATTTACTAATGAGATAACAAAGGAGAATAAAGAGCCCCACAACTTCTTGCAATTCAATTTTTGTGATAGAGTTGAATCCAATATACTCCATTGTGCAATTTTGAATTAATAAAATGTCGCGTTTACAATATTGTATAAGTATCAATGGGTCACTTTGTTAAAGCCAAAGTGTGTAAAAAGATGCGGCGCTAATTAAATTTGTGATAAGGTTTTTCTGTTAACAAACCACATTTACAGCTTAACAAGAAAGGTTGTCACATTCAATAGTAGCATATCGTCAAAATCGCGGTGTCCATAAAATAAATTAATTATGAAACTACCACTGCGAAGACTTTAATGGAAGTCGACTTTCGGTACGGCTAAAGTACAAAAGGAATGTCATAGTCATTAATGTACATCTATATGATGTGTGCAGTGCACTTTGTACCTTGGTCATTCATATTAATAATTGAGTATCTATCGCATCTCATTTTAATATTGGCCATAAGAATATTATTACAAGTTTGGATGTGTATCATTATATCGCTACGTAATTGAAACTGTCACGTTATGCTTATCTGATCATTAATATTTTGCAAGGATTGAGTTTCATGTTATGTCGTCCGTCCAGTTCTCCTTTTTATCATTTTTGATTTTGATAAATGCCTCTCAAGAAAGTATAGTATGGACGTGTGTCAAAGTCATTGATGTAAATGTAAGATATGCATGCACATAATGTGCAAGTAGTAGTTGGTAAGTAAGTAGTAGCAATCTGCACGTCTACACCTGCATCCATCCATGAAGCAATTGTAGTCAAGTATCAGTGATTGTTGTAGTTGCATCCTTGCATCTACAATTAATTTTATTAAGTGAAATTTTTCGTAATGTTTGATAAGTACTACGTATGTATATCAAGTGGTTTTTATCTACTTTTATTAAAATATGAAGTATTCGTGGATTTTAATTGAGATTGTTATCAAATGTAAATGGAGAGTGGCTACTATTTATTGAAGGATTAGGCCTCGTTACATTTACAGTCATAATAGTGTCTAAGAAAATGATGTCTCAACTTGTTACATATCAAGATGTGTAGTTAAGTGCTGTGATTGCTGACTAGAAAGAAGTAAATATTTTAGGTGGTTGTACGAAGTGTGGAAAATAATGGGTGTCTAAAACAGTGGGTATTTTCTTTAAGGTTTACAGTTGCACAGTAATGGTAGTTGTGTCGTCGTGTCGTGTTGTGAGATTAAAGTAGTATGTGCTTTGAAATGGTAGGAAATCATGCCTGTATTTATTTCTTGGGTTGTCGTTTCTCCAGAGAAGATTCCCGTGAAGTAGCCTTGGGTAGATTTAATAAATTCGGTAGCTGAATGTCGCGTCTCTTTTTACAATTTGGCAAAGTTCCTTAGTTTGGTTTTTACATATTATTGATCCGCCTTCTCCGGTTTGGTTGTTGTGAACAAACCTATAGCCTATATAACGTATACGTAACTTTATAAACTTGAGCACCCTGTTGAGTTTACGAGATTACGATTGTGTTTCACAGGCACAGAGCAGTCTACACTAGGTTTGTGTGACTAATACTTCTAGTAAGTCAGATGAGCGTGTATTATTGGCTGGCTGCACTGCTGTTCTCCACATACTTTGTTCCATTTTAATCACAACCTCTTTTCTGTTGCTTGAGTTAAAAACAAATGTAATCTTCTATTTGTTCACCAGTATGTGGATGTATGTAGACTTGTTATTTTTGTTCAGGTGAATTGAATCGAGATGAAATTGTGCCGGGTGCAGTGCAGAGGAACTTGCATATCATCAATGTTTTTATTACAGAAGAGAACAACACGCATAGCTTAGAAGTGTTTGGCACTTGTACATTCTTTTACCACTATTACTTTTATCAAACTAGTTAGTGTTTCTGTTTTGTCTGTCTGCAGTCAGGCTCACGATCAACTTCATCACGATTTTATTTTCCTCTCCTAATGTTTTCATTCAGTCTTTGTGAGTTGCTCTGTGCAGTGGAGACTGTTTCCAATTGAATTATAGGTACCTGAATTAAAGCTACAGCCCGAGAGCAGTATAAAGCAACACAAGAATTTCGTTATCCTCATCACACATTTCAATTCTGTCTGATTCCTCTCCCGTCTATCTACATCGTTTGTTTGGAGAAGGATCAGGATCAGCAGGTTTATCATAGGAATATTTTAAAGGTTTTTTGGGGGATTAATTTCGGATTACCTAAATGGTTCCATAAGCTGATACAACCAGAAAGGATTATTTTATGCTGAAACGTTGAAAGCTTCGGAATGTGAGAGCAAAGAAGCACTAACACCTATATTTTGGTTATTAAATTGTGTCAACGTCAAGTTTTGTACTCTCTATAGCTATAAATACTTCTTATATTTAGCATACATTTTGTGGTGCACTACATTGTAATGTATAAGTATAGTTGAGCAGACTTTGCGTAGTGTAATGGGTTCATCCGAACCCACCGGGTTGATCCGTTTTCGAGCAACCAAATAGAATAAATGTTTTTATAGTGAGGATATTTCTATCTTCAGTAACCAGAACTAGTAAAGAATTTTTACGATTTTACGACTGTCTGTCTGGAACACTTGTGCCTCTAGTATCATGAACGATATAAGACTAAATATGTGCGATTTAGGAAGGACACGCTTTAATAGATGCACTAGTGGTTTTCGTAATAAACTACATTTTATGAGTCGTTCTCAAGTGTCTTGGTGGTAAATTAGTGTCTATTCTCAGTGCATTAAATTTCGAATAGGTTCTTCTTGATTTTAAAGCTGTCCTATAAATCAGTAAAATCTTATTGTTCACAAGTCTGTACAAGTTCCAGTAAAGTGGAGTGTAATAATTTGTGAACTAGGTTATACAAATGCAGTATATTCTAAGATCAAACTATAAAGCTCAATTGTGTTTTTTTGAGTGAGGTTAGACTTTATTTAAAATTCTGTGGTCAATTTGCCATGAAATTCTCTACCGTTGCTGGTCCTTTGGTCAGTATGTTCCCTACGTCGACATTTAAAGACCTTAACCGTGTATTTCGAAGATCTAAAAGTCACAATGCTGTAACAAAAGCAGATGAAGGTTGGAAAGGAGATGCTGTTCTGGATTCTGTTCTCTATGTTAATATCAACGCTTGCTAATTTCGGCTTCATTACGTAGAACCTCATTGGCTGGCGGTGATTTTGGGTACCTAATATCCTGGCTAATCATTGAATTATTTTACTATTTACAGATAGTGGAAGCAGTGAAGGCAACAATTCCGGAGCTGTTACAAGTAGCTCTCCCGTTTCTAAACGAAGGGTGTTCAGTGGGTAAGTATGAGACACAGTACTTGAATAATAATCGTATCATCCTACTGACATAATATTATGCTCTGATACTCACTTAGATTAGTTATATTTTGTGATTACAACATGCATTCTGGAAAACATTATAAATCACAACCATGGATTAATTTCTAATTGTCCAATATTGTTATGAACTTCCTGCAGCTGTCATAATAATTTACAGAGCACCATAAATTTTTTATTATAAAGATAAAATTAGTACATTGGAACTATATTGACTGATAATTTATTTCATTGGTACCTACTAATGCTGTTGAATACATTTGAGATCCAGATATAGTAACTCATAATTTTACTAGGCTTTACATGACAGATATTTTACATAGTATTGTGCTTGTGTGGGCCAGTCAGTCTTATTTATTTATTTATGTTTGTCTGATATACTTTCCTTAATGTACAGATCAAATATTTTTTGTTATATTATAACACTTGTACATATTATGTCATTAAGCCCATCACAAGATTTTAATACGAGTGACTATTATGTGCCATTGGGTGAGAAAAATGCAAAGATTATGTCCTTTTCTGTATCTAAATGAAATCACTCTGTAGGAAGTACAAATGGAGTAATCAAATATAAATTATTGGAAAGTAGGTAGTTTGCCAAATAGAAAGTCTGAAAATATATGGAATGGGTAGTTTTAATCCTATATGTAGCATTCATCCTACGTAATTCCTATTTTTGCTGATGATAGTTTACAAACACAATTTAAATACTTGTATGTTTATAATCTATTTATATGTAGAATAACAACAAATGTAATAGAATGAGGAAAATTATTTCAAATTTGCTATTTTAACTGATTCGTCAGCCACGCATTGTATTATTAGTTAGTAAATATTGCTGATTCCATATTTGAACATTCATTTTCATTTATGCAACTTCTTCGATTTGCTTGCACCTATCCATTTTGTTCTGTAAATGGGAATTAATTTTGCCTTGCTAGGAAATGGCTGCCCCCACCCCTGAGAAAGTTAAGTCAAGGGAAATTAACGAACAGTTCGAGCGATTCTTCGGGAAAACCTTCTCTACCTCTTTTGAAAAAGACGAGCTCTGATAAGAAATTAAAGGTAAGTAGCAATCTATTTAAATTGATGAATAATATAATTGTGCATATACGTCTGAAGCAAGTATGTGTCAACTTAGTGGCTAGACATTACATATTCTTGACATGTTTTAATGACATGCTAACTACCAAATACAGAGTAGTTGATGCTACTGTCTGCGGTATCGATTTCATGTGATATACTCATTTGTTTGTTTCAACTCGTTTTGGATAGCATCGTCTGTAGCTGGTTAGCAGATCTGCAGATACAGAAACGAAATACGAACTCATTTATCATTGCATTGTTTTACTTATCTGTTAAGTCCAAACCATTCCTACTGAATTATAATGATTTGGTTAGGTAATTTTGTTTAAAGAGGATAGATAGATACGATGATATAAATTGCTCGTTGCATGCTCTTTAGTGTATTTACAGTTGATGGAGATGGAGAGGAAAGTAAAGTTGCCTAATTTGTAGTAGGATTTAAGGTGATATTACTCATTGGAATATTTATGCAGTATGCATAATGGATGACTTGGAGTCAGAAGAAGAGAGGTGCGGGGGATGCTGTGGTATATTTATATAATATAGTGAGCTCCGGCTGTAGTTTTTGTTTTTGTTGAGTGCTATAGCATACTGTTCGTATAGTCCTTAGTGTTTCGTATTTTAGCTTGTAGCAGAAGAGATGAAAGGAATGGACAGAACATGAGATGAGAGTAGAAAACCGACAATGGTAAATAGTCTGTCTCTCATTGTTAGTAGTGTAAATGGTGCGGTGCCATGAAATAGCATTTCATATTTCATTTTATTGTGATATGCTAATATGGCGAGGTTAGGAATCACTGCATTTACACTGCATGACATGAATTTGGAAGAAACATATAAGCAATGCTGAATGTACGATGTATGCGGATGGAATCGCGATTGAGGTATTATATATTCGTCTGGTCTGTCTTCTCTGAAGATAGGCATTATTATTGTAGGCACCAAATATCTTTAATATGCTAATCTTGAGCTAAACAACTGATATGGCAAGTTTGATATACATTATGTGAACGTGTCTGTATCTGCAGTCTCTTCTGTTGTGATGTTGTGTCCCCTGGTGTATCTTATTAACCTGATAGCATTAGAAACAATATATAATAATATTAGCATGGTAATTATACTTTATCTACGTGCTAACAACAAGCTGCTTGTTTGTGCTGTAAGTGTGGTGGTCTATCTATTTACCTAAGTTTGAGTTTACCTTGCCTTGTAGTTGTTGTATATGTAGCTGAGATAGGTTTCTGTTTGAAGTAAATACCTAGGTAAGCTTTAATATGTTTGTAGAGTTGATGTTGTGTTAGCTGGAGGTGTTTTCGCCCATCCTTTGTTTGCTAAATTCAATTCTCTCTTAATGCAAATAAGTATTTATATGTAAACAGGCAATAGGACGACTGTCCCTTTTGAGTCCATATTTGGCATGTCTGACTTGACTTGATTCGTCGAGGGTTTACACTTTCATGATTACAGAGTGCAATACATATTGTTACTTTAGAAATATCTATCTAAAGGTGTGCTTGGAATGTTCCCTCAAATATTATAATCTCAGTTCTTTACAAGACGTGGCAAAGAACGATTGAAACTAAATTATTGTAAGTGTCTTTCTTTGTGGATGTGACATTTATTTTAACTGAGGTTTTATATCATTATACGAGGATGGTCAAAATGAACATCTCAAACCTTTTGAGAACAAGTGTCTATGTTTATTAATGTAGTGCATTGCAAGTGGCTTTGTTTAGTTTTCCGTTGCATATACTTACTACTCTGGTGGCCATATTAAATTACACCTTACATGTTTCAGAAGTCTTTTTTGTAGGCTGTGTTTCTATCGACTTTTCTTCAGGTTAGTACTTGTCATTTAATTGTAGTTCATTTTTATCTCAGCCATGTAGCACAGTAGTTATATTTTTGCCTATATTTTTTGATGTTTTACGTAGTATTCATTAACTGCTTTTCAAAGTCCGAGTTAAGTTCGGATATTAGTAATCAATATATTAGTTGGGAATATTTTAGTCATATTAATTGAATTGGCCTTGAGTCTATTAGTACTACTTCACTTGAGATTCAGAGTAGGGCTTCTTATTACTCCTTCATCGTTATGGCTTGTGATGTAAAAAAATATCTCTATAGATAAACATGATCGAGACATCATGAGCTAATGATTGATGCTGCAAAATATATGATTGCCATCTCTGTAAAGAAATAGAATACATGTAAAAGCTTTGTGCAAGTTCTCTCTAAACTTACCTTACCATCATTTGCATTGAAATATGCAGTTTGTATGGATATATGCATTTTAGTGTTTGACAAATAATTGAGTGATGACATTTTAATTTCTTTTTTTGAATGACAAAATTAATTTTTTCAATTTATATCTGTGGTTGTACTTGTAAGTAATCTAATTATACAACGGACTAATTAAGTCTTATAGCGAATAGGATACGGCTGAACTGACAAAATCGTGTTTTATTCTACATACATAGTTCTTGTATCAATACGTAACCAGAAAGACAAAAATATACTTGTGTCTTGTGTAATGAGATAACTTTGTATATGTCTGCATTAAAGTAGCGGTTTGTTCCGTGGTTGGTTGCATCTGGTAATGATAGCTTAGTCATTGTTTATTAGTAGTATTTTATAATTGGATCACTGTTGTGAAATTGGAATTGTCAAAGAATATTTTTCTTTGTGTGAAGTGAAATACTGAATAGGCTAGCCCAGTCTTTAGGCTTACTGCTGAAAGTAATGGCAGATATCAGTATATCTATATTACTGCTCAATTAACTAAACCATTACCAAAGTTAACTTATCTGTGCTTGATGAACGAAGCTTTTTATATATCCGTATTTATTTCACATGCGGAATTAGTATATTGTTTGAGGTATAGCGTAATCTTTAACGTGTTCATTGTATACAAGATAATATGTTCTATCATTGTTTACTGTTCATATATTGTAGCGCAGTTTATATTGGTTTTGTTCACGCACATGTTATGTTATGTATTGCATTTCATCCTATCGTAATCTCCTGCATATGCTGTTTATATGTGTACTTAAATTTCTCCTCTCTCTTTAAGTACATCGAAACCTATAGTGCTCATGTTCTGTTACTATATTTGTCTATTTATTAGTCTTGACTTCAGTTGTAGCTATCATTCTTAATTCCCAAGTTAATTTAGGTAATCTTATTGTACATTCGTTGATCAGATGAGAATTTAGTGTTATGTTTTCTTTTCGTTATTAATTGTTAATGGGTTTGTATACTAGTGGGGGTCAAAATTAGATGTATTTGCTGGAAGGGAAAGGCTAAGGAGAATTGAGGGCAGAACATTATATAAATGAAATTGTCAGGAGATTGCAACGTAGGTTGACTATTTGCTTTCCTGTGATGAATTTTGAATGCTGATGTGATATTTCAAGAGCTCTTGCTTATTCCTTTGGGCCCTTCATCGTCCTTCTAGATCTCTCCATCAACCTCTTTCGCTTGTTACCTTGTTAGCATTACTTTTGGTTTAGTTTCAGTTTTTGTTAGTTTCTTAAGGAAAGTACATTCTTAGATTCTCAAGAGATTTCGCTTTCTGAGCGTTTTCTTTGCTGCAGCCACTCTGTTGGTAATCATTAATGGAGTATTTTTCTCGAATCTAATCAATCTTGACGTTATTTCTAGCAATAGACACTCGCGCAATGCGTTTTTGCCTCTTTCACTAAGTATGTCAGACATTTTTTATGAAGGTAGAAGTATTTTCAGATCAAAGCTAGCTGATATAGAGGAATTTATAATGCACTGCAGTGCATAATGAAATATGAGTTTATTTTGGCTGCGTCAATTTGTTATCAAACCAAAGACTTAGTTTTAGCATTTTCCTTCTCTTGGGGAAGGTAAGGTAGTATCTACTACGTTGATGCTACTAATTTTACAGGTTCATCGCTCCTAATAATATACAAAGTTCATGTTACTTAGTCCAACCATATTTCATATTATTTGGTAAAACCATTTCGTGTTGAAAAACAGCAAATTAATTACATTAATTAACGTCAGTTCAGTTTAATGTGAGATTGGAATCAACCATTAGTATTTCCCATATATAGGTTATTTGCGTCATTGGAACGGACCAAGGATTTGACATTAGTATTATCAGTTCATAATGCAGCAGTGGAAGAAAACTACGCCATAAAAAACTAGGCGACTATATATATCTATGCATTTTACATTTAAGTTGCATTAAATAATGTTCCATGTGAATGTATAGTATGTAAAGTATTATCCTGGTTGGTGTTTTGTATTCTTTCAGTGAGCTAATCCTAATGCATAAAGTTTAGTCTGCTAGCTCTGTTTTCTTAGTACTTGAATCCCAATGGTATGATATCACTTATAAGTGATATGCATCTAAGTATATTTTACTAAGGCATTCGACATTCAGCCTTTGAATGTTTTACTCCTTTTTCTACCATTTCTCTCCTTATGCCATGCTAGATTTTTATTTATAAGTTAGGTATGTGATATAAATACATACGTATGGAGTACACATAAGGTACACATAGCCACAGCTTAGGTAAATGTGGCTCACTTCAAAAATACATTCATTTGGGTTCTTCAATATTCTGTGCTTGTAAATACATCGAAGGAAGTCAATCGGTATCTATCGGTATGCATGTAATGTATATGCCCCTCCAAGTCATAATAGAATAAACAGAGCGCTTGCATTTCACATCAGTTTCGTAAAAGTTGCTATAGTTCACTTAGAACAGCCTCTCAGCCATCTCGTCGTCTTCAATTAGCACTTGTCTGCTTTTAAAACAGAAAGAATAAACGAAAGAGTGGGAGTTGCTATTTGGCTTCCCTTCAGTCATTCGCAATCGCAGTTGTGAGATACTGGGAAAGAAATATTTATCAAGTACATCGCTTAGGGTTAGCTATCTGCTCCCCACATACACGAGTTACTTAAGTACCTATAGACAATAAATGACTGCGATCAATATTAATACAAATCAATTTTGACATTTAAATTAATACTTGTGTCGTGGAAAATATATTTTTTTACAAGCAGTGCACAGTCCTCAATTTGTATTTATGTTTTGAATACATACAATATTATTAGTGATGGCATTATGTGTAGTCGTGTTCTACTACAGTGTCATTTACCATACCACCTAATTAAAGTCGACTCTTATCTGAGGATTTATTAGTTTGTTATTTGCATATTGTATATAGGCCAGAGTTACAATGCTCAACACTTATTTTTGATGCACTTCATTTTTGCTAATACAAATTGGACTTTGCTGTATTAATATTATTACTATCACGAAATACTTAAAAGGAAAGGTTTGCAGTGTTGTTGAGATTAGATTGAGTGGAGACATATAGCAATTAGTATAATAATTATATCACGAGCAAGAATGGAAATGTACTGCAAAGCCTAGTATTTGTCAGCCTGTATATTTTAGCAGTCCACAACTCTATGAATTGATTTTGTTTTCCTTGTGTGTGTGGTATCCGGTGTTATCGCACTGCTCATTTTACAAGCATATATCTGCAGTGCAAATATTCATTACAAAAATGACACAACATTCTGTGCCCGTGTTAATGTACACGGTCATCATCAGCACATCACCCACCCACGCTCACGTAGCATCATTATAACTTATCTAAGAATTGTGTGACGGTGCCGATGACGTTGCGTTGCTGTCTCTGGGATGTGACTGTAGTAGTATAAAGAATAACGTTCGTTTGTAATTATGTGATGGTATTACGTACTAAATAAGTTCAGCTTGGCTCTCATTCTATGTGTAGAATTTAATGTGATGAGTAAAAGGAAATGAAAGGATTGTTTCTACTTTTCTGGTCTTCATAATATCATCGCAGTCGCTACGTGTAACTTTAGTTTGTGTTTTGTCATATTATAACGAGTGTGTTCAATGTGTTGATTAGACTTACTTACTACTTGGATTTGTAACTTAGCTGAATTTAAATTCCGTGTTTACCAGTTGTGCTAAAAATATTCAGTCTCACATCTACATTCATAGAGTTACCAAATAAATATAAATTTTTCTATGGATCTTGTGAATTCCATGTGCAATCTGTAATATAGAGCCTCTAGACAATATAGTGATCTTTATTCTCGTGTATAAACTATTTATTATTGTTGTAACTGCAACGTATAAAGTGATGTGATATCGATATATGTACTAATTAATTAAGAGTTGTAAAACTGACGTGATTTGTCTGGTGTGGTCAGGTTCAGTCATTTTGACTAAAGTTTAGCAATTCATTTATTTATTGTCTATGAAATCCAAAGGAGAAATGGTCTTGTGTGAAATTGCCGAATAATTTGTCCCAACCAATGTGTCTGTGTTGTAAAATAATCTTTGGTTATACGTAAACTTTGGAGAAAATCGGTGTTTATTTCAACCGAGTGTGGAGATCTAGTGATAGTGCGTTCATATAGTTCTAGCATTGGATTTCCCTTTGGTAGAAGGACGGACGGGCCAATTTTGATTTTATTATTGGTATTCGGACAGACTGGGACAGTGTAGACGGAACCACGTTGCAATAAGCGAAGGGGAAAGTAAGGAGGTAACACAGGACAATAGAGCTTAGATATAATCCTGCAAGCTGAAGATGAAAAAGTTATTGGGGCCATTTCGAAGTTTGTCTAAGTCTTCGGAGCGAGAACGGAGTAAGGATGGGAATAGTGATAAAGTAGTTGAGTCTAGCCATAAACCCGTTCTGCGAGTGAAAAAGGGACGCAATGTTCGTGATGATGAGAAAGAGAAAAGTGGGGATTTTTTGTCTCATGGCCTAAGATCTGGGTCGTGGACTGGATCTCCCAAGAGCAGTAAGAGTGACAGAAATGCAACATCATTGATTGATCATACGACCAATTTCCCCTCCGTGGAATGTGAACGTGTGTTTTCTAAATCTAGTTCGACCCTCGCTCCGACGATAATACAGTCCAGAGCCAGAACTCCTCCTGGCTCTGTTCCCCCTACCATTGCTGAAGATGTAAATAGACATTTGCGCACAGCTCTTGCGGTTTTTTCTAAACAGGTCTCCGCATTTTATTATCTCTTCTGGTCACTATTGTCTATTGTATTTCTGTATCGAAATCCCTGTGGGTTAACTTAATTTTGAAAACTGTTTATATACAAAATTTACGTATATAGCAGTGAGCAATTGATTTTTAGGATATGTTATTAGTCTGCCTGCTTTTAGGATCGGACATTTTTTTTTACTTTTGAAACTCAAAGTTTTTATACTTCAACAATGTCCTCCATGCTTATAAGATAACAAGCTTTACGTGACCGTTCTTGTAGTTTTGATGATGTCGGCAAAACTGTATAAGATGAAGAACATAATATTATATGATATAGAGTTTGCAAAAGCATTAAGTTGTGCAGTGTTCTGTATCATCTCATTACTACCATCATTCATTTTATCTTCCGCTCTCGTTTTCCCACTTTTGTCCTTGTCATCACTTTCCTCTGTCCTCTGTCTGAGCTCCCCTATTTTATGCATATGTCGTACATTTTCCGCACAGAAGCAGCAGAAGCCTACTTGTATTGATGTCATAAATACCCTCATTAAATTTGATTATTGCTTCCTCTGTACTTTGGTGTTCTTTTTACGGGTTCGTTATGTGAACTCTTCGTCATAAGTACGTACACGATGTCGACTTCCCTTATTTACGTTTGTCGCAAGCATCGGTTTATCTGCCACAACGTCAGTCAATTCTTAGAACTGTCTCCAGTTCTTTTACATTGTAATATATTGTTTACGTTAATTAGTTGTCTCTACATGGTTTACGTAGTTATAAATAATGAGTTTAGT
Organism: Tomocerus qinae; assembly: GCA_020055645.1. Taxonomy (NCBI): domain Eukaryota; kingdom Metazoa; phylum Arthropoda; class Collembola; order Entomobryomorpha; family Tomoceridae; genus Tomocerus; species Tomocerus qinae. Next base: position 12,827,226 of record CM034547.1, on the reverse strand, counting down.
ATTTATCTTCAGACGTGTGTGCACATTTTAATGAACAGTTGCTGCAAGGAAGGAGATGAAAATAAAAAATTACGTATACTTATTTAGATGCAAGGAGAGTTGGACTAATTTTATTTGTAAATTTTATAGCTGCCAGCGACTTCTCCAACTGCAGTTAGTAGTAGTGATATGGGAAATCGGCCCTCGAATCCATCCGAAGAAGAGGAAGTAGAGAAAAAGCCGTCTAGAAGTTGTAGTGGTGACTTGGGCCTTGCCGACCACAATGGATCTGAAGACGTAGACGATGAAGTTGAAGTTCCTCCTCCTATGAAACCTATTTCAGAGCAGTTGTTAGCAGCCACTGCTAGTGCCATGGGTGATGAATCACAAGCCAAAAGAGTAAGCTCACCAATTAAAGCCATTAAAAATGCTAGCAATTAATTATTGAGTAGTAATTACTACTGCAGCCGATAACGTCATCTAATCATTCAGTGGTTAAGATGACGATGGGAGTGTATAGCCAAATGGGAATCAATATCCAAAATTCTTACCAAATGTAGTCTATTCATCAGGGAGGGACTTGTATTTGTATTATTCTGTTGTACTTTGTATTACAAATTATCGCGTTTTTTGAGGTTGTGATGTGAAAATGGAACGACATAATTGTATGAATTAATATTGATTGTTTGTGATGGAATGTTATTCATAGTCTGCTAGCATGCCTTTAAAAGGCAATGAAGGATCTACTACGGCCGAGCTAGCTACAGAATTAGAACAAATCGTCCGGGAAAGAATGGTTGGTGATGGTCATTTTCATAATCTCGTGAATTGTGGCACTACTTTTGCAGCAGCACGCATACTTCTATCATTCTTTGTTTATCTTTTGCTACTTTTCACGTTATTTCTATCTTCAATAATTAAAAGATACGACTTTCACTGAAAATCATTTCTATTTTCCTTCGCATTTAATTTTCACCTCGTACTAAGTAATCATTAGTTAACATTATGTAATTAACACTCATTCGTAGTTAGTGTAACTTTATGAGCCTAAGTTTTAAGTAGTTAAGTAGAGTAACATAGTTATATAATATACTGCATGCGTTATGTACGTTACTTACTATGTTTAATTAATTTTTTATGACTTGTAGAGGTAAGCATATAATCTGATTATATAATAAAAATGTAAGCCAAAGCAAAGCATGGCAGAGCGTTTTGTAGATTGCGATTAATGCAAAATGATTACAAATTGGTTTAAATACGTTGTTTTATGTTCAATAATTTTAATTATACTGTTTATGATTTGATGCAAAGTTTTTTTTAAATGATTTCACTACATAAACATATTTTTGTGCTATTTACAGGAGCAACACGAAAATGTGGAACGACTGAGCGAGCTGACATTAGATTCCCGATTAGGTGGTAGCAGTAATTCTGGAAGTAGTCCGGGTGGAGCCCCAAGTGGAAGTAGTTTATTAGGATTGACAACGAGTGGTGAAATGGAGCCAAAGACAGGAAATGGAATTGTACTGACTGGGGAAAGTAGTGCAGGAGCTGGTGTGAGTGACACACGTGAAACTGAAGATGAGTCTGTAGTAGCCATTAAAAAACGAGAATATGTGATTCGGGAGTTAGTGAATACTGAAAAGGATTATGTTCGAGATTTAAAAGAGATTGTAGATGGATATTTGGCCATCATGCGAGACCCTAACAGTGAGATTACCATGCCTGAAGACCTACGTGGGGGTCGCGATAAAATTGTCTTCGGGAATATTGAAGCTATCTACGAATGGCATCGAGAGTAAGTTGGGTTATCACTTTCCGCTTGTGGCTTTCTTTGATTTTATTGCTCAGGAAGTTCATTGAGATTGATACAGACATTCAGAAGTTTGAGTAAAGTTCTGATTTTGTATGCAAAGGCAAAAGTATTTATTTATTTACAATGAAAATTTTAGTGTCTGTTTCAAGAACAAAGATTTTATGTACTTTCTGGGTTTTGGTACTTTGTTTCTTTCTACGCCCTAGAAATAAGTAGAAACTGGAATGAGAGCAGTAAAGGCGTACTGGTAGGTACTCTGAATGTTTATATCTAATGTTTTCATTGTGATATTTTATAGCATATTTAGTAAAGCGTTGGATAAGTGTGTTGATCACCCCGAGGACTTGGGTCCGTTGTTTAAGAAATACGAGCGGAAGTTGTACATGTACGTGGTCTACTGCCAAAATAAACCAATGTCGGAATTCATCGTTTCAGATTACATCGACACCTACTTCGAAGTGAGTTCATGGGAATATGTTTAACTCTTTCGGCTGTTTTAAATGATATTGTTACTATTGCATAATAGCAGTATGATCATTTCGTCATACCCCTCGTAGGTTGTAAGTGATGATTCAATGACTCACTTTGAAAAATGCGTAGGGATGCCCAGATATGCTTATAGTCGATTAAATAATTAGTAGCCCTGTTTCGGTCAATGGCCATACTATCTTATAATGGCAGCCAAATTACTTTTTCATTACCTACAACGTATTTGATAAATAGATGCAGATGCTGAAGTTTACTCTGGAACAGTTTGATATAACAGCATTAGTTTTTATATAATTTTTTTCTAAAGTCTTTAGTGAAAAGTGAAAAGGATTTGTTGGTCTGAGGCAATTATGTTTGTAGGACCCATAAGTATGTGCCATAGTATTTTTCTATATGAGATTTGGCTGAAAGCCGCATAATCTCTGTTGAGAATGTTATGTGTAATATCTTATGTCGTAAATTGGGGTAGAGTGTGATTTATAATAGAGAAGTTAGGACTCACTTACCTACCTACTAGTTCACTAATGTATGTAAATGTTGTGTGATTGTAGGAAATTCGCCAAAAACTAGGACATAAGTTAACCCTGTGTGATTTGCTCATCAAGCCAGTTCAGAGGATCATGAAGTATCAGCTCCTCCTAAAAGACATTCTGAAATACACGGAGCGAATAGGACACCAAACCGAGATTGACATGCTGAAGCAAGCAACACATGTAATGCATGTGGTGCCCAAAGAAGCCAACGATATGATGAATGTGGGCAGACTTCAAGGTTTCGATGTAAGTCATTTCATGTTGTACTTATTCTAAGCATTCTTATTTTATCTTCATAGCCTATCTTATATTTTCTATCTTCGTATTTAATGTATGTACGAACGTTAAGTAGTTATCCAAACATACACGGACGTCTTTGTACAATCCTTACGAGTCGACACATGTATGCAGTCCACTGTATTCCAGCCAAAATCCATTTCAATCGTCTCTCACCCATTCCATTTCCGATTTTTTTGCAATAAAAACAGTTTTGTCTCTGCATAGTATTACAGACTTGACATGAATGCTATTTGAAATCTGAGGTCCAGAGACTAATGGTGAGTTAGACGAATCAAAAATGGATTTTGAAGGTTCTGTATAGCAGAGCAGTTCTCTACTTTTACGCATCAGCATTATCATCTCTCTCTCTCTTGTTTTTTAATGTTCCAAATTAGGAATGCCTAAAAGTTTTTTCTACGACGAACATTTAGGAACAGGTTTACTTTAGTTCTCTGTGCTCAATTCTTGTCAAGTTGGTCTGCCCTTAATAAATCATTTTCTCTTTCTTTTTGCGACCAACAGAAAAGGTATTGAATAGAATGAAGATGAAAATGCTTGGCTAAGCTATAAAACGATGAGGGAAAGAGGATTGTGTGCCTTTTGCTGACTATGTATAAACATCGGCTATGCAAACTAGTAGTGTTGTCGTATCTTAAGGAGATAAAAAAAGATAAATGAATACGGAAGAAATTAGTTATTATACCTCTCTTGTATGTATTTGGAATACCTATGTAAGGCTTTGAGATTTTGCCCTATTGGTCAATTTTATGGACGAACGTAAGCACTATAGGATTAATTGGAGCGTGACTGCCTCTTGATTCAGATTGAGTGATTGCAAGTGGATTTCGATTAGGTCCATACTCATGAGCTTTTATAGCGATTATTATTATAATACATAATCTCTCTATACGGCAATATTGTAATGTATTACATTAGACATTTCTCGATTTATAATGTGAAGAAGCACCAGCTAATGTTTAGTCTTCCTGAAATCAATTACTATATTTGTATTCCGGGTATTCCGTACGGATACTATTTTGTATTGTAGCTTTTAGCAACTAAGTAACAAGACTACATTTTCAAAGCGGTCGGAACACTCACCATTTGACTTTGTTAGCGAATGTTGTGTAAGACTGACATGGATGGATGATTAGAGATGTGAAAAAAGAGCGAATGTAGATATAGCTGATAAGAGAAAACATAGCGCATCTGTTTACACTAATAAGTGCTGTATTATGGATTTATACAATGAAAAGTAAAGGTTCTGACTTTCTTTACAATTAGCTAAACTCTTGTTCTTGTGTTGTTACAGGGTAAAATAACAGCCCAAGGGAAGCTTCTGTTGTTTGGTCCATTGATTTGCAGCGAAGGCAGTTCTGCCGTTAACTTCAAAGGGAAGGAGCTCCAAGTGTTTTTCTTCGAGCAAAGTATTATTTTAAGTGAGGCTGTTGGCAAGAAAACTCAATTCTCCAATCCTGTCTACATCTACAAAGCTCATATTCAAGTAAGTACTAAAAATATGTGAACCTACCTTTCTTTCTCTGGAATTTCTTTGCTATACGTATGTCACAATTTTTATGTGAAGTTTAGATAACTTACAATTGTAGACAAACCCCACTTTCCTTTCAAAAACTACGCCCTTCAGTATTCACCTGTTTGAAAACAGGGATAGTGCTGATGTTATTAGATATGATATTTTTAGTTGATACTCAAGCTTCAAAAAATTATAGAAAGACAATCGATTTAAAACGTGCTGAAAAACAAATGTATTTTTAGGAGCTCTATAATGTCAATTGTCAATGAGTAGCTTCTTGACAAATTGTTATGAAATCAGCATGGGATACGAAAGGTCGCATCGAAAGTGGTAAAGGAATGATAATGACGTTTAATGATAATGTAACCTTAGCATAACAGAACGTACTTTGTCAACTACAAATGCAATTTTGATAGTAGATATAGACAGAAATATTATGTCATCCATTTTATAAATCGAGTCACGCAATAGGTAGGTTTAACTTGGAGCCAGGGGATAAGAATGATACGACGGGAATGCAATGAAATGAATTTCGGCTCTCTGCTGGAGTCTCATCGGCAAAACTGACGTAGGAAATTTTGAGTAATTCCATGTAGGTGGAATAGAATGATATGGAAGAACACGACAGACTCAGGATTTGACAAGAGGTTGGGTTGGAGCTGATGTCAATGCCCCAGTTTGTTTCTGTCTGGTCGCGGATATACTTACTACTCATCATTTGCCTATCTACATTATGTGAATGAAACGATAGCCTGTGGAAATCTTGTTCAAATATTTTTCGATGGAGGGGAGCAGAGCAGACAGACTTCCATATTGAAGGAGAAAATAATTTTTCTGATTTCTTTCTGCCCCTCAAGACATAATTCGTAATTTCATACTAATATATATCTATTCACTAGTATAATATACTATATTTTCTTTAGAGTTCATTCCTTTTCGTTAGTTTAGCAGTTTAGTCTCTCCCGAGAGGTCTTTCACTATTATTAATTAAAAAAGTCATTTTCGATTTGGTTAGTGCAATCGTTTTGTTGTTTTTTGGTGAAATTTAAAGAATTGTACATGTAAAGCGTTTCCAATTATCTTCTGATGTTTTTTGTAAATTGGTATGTTTAAAAAAGTTTTTTGGAACTTGGGTAGAGTCTAAATATGGTTACCGATATAATAGAAATGTTTATTAAATTGTACAATCCATTTAAATGAGGTTTAATGATTAATTCATGATGTCCTGTGATGAGATTCAAGTCAGCCTGCTGACCTGTGCGCCTTTTGACGTAAAAGGAGTTGTGGATTCATTATTATTAAGCAAAGCGATGTGCGATCAGACAGAGCGTAAAAATGCAAAGCATTGGATAGCTATGACTTAAGACGACATATCTGTGAAGCTTTGTATTCATATTTTCAGATCTGACCAATATATGCATGCAGTAATATTGTAAGCTGGAATTATGTCTTCGCGAATATGGTTGTGAAGGTGTAGCCGACTCTTGACATTATCTTGTCTCTTCTATTGCGCTATTGTACTTCAAAGTTTTGTGATAGTGATCCTTTTGTGAAGACTTCTTTCTGTCAAATCAGCATTTATTTTCTGTCACTTATTTATTTGCTAGAAAATGGCACAGTCTCGAACTGAAATTGATACCTTTGTCATGAATTGTCTTCCCGTAATAGTGTAGCAACTTTTACATGTAGATGTTACAGTTTGTTTTGAATCTCGGTTTGTTTTGAAACACACCAGTAGTATTAACTCTTTCCTTACTATACCCAGAAAAAGTATTGTATTCTATAAAACTCTGAAATTATTATATTAGTGGTACTGGTATCATAAATGAATTGACATAAGGGTTGACTTTAATTCCTTGTTCTTCACTGCACTACTGCACTAACTTTTGGGTGACATGTTGGATGCAAATTAATTTTTTTGATAATTTCATGATTTGGGAAAGATAATAAATATAGTACTAATTGTTTTGGACATATTATGCCTGAAGGCATTTGTTTTAAGACAAACTGAGTTTCAATATAAACTGTAACCTTCATATAGTAATTGTGTTCTATATATAAATAGTACAGTGGTGCATGTTTAATTTCAGAAAACAATTCACCGTATTGTTAAGGTACATATACCTATGACTTTGAATTCAATAGGTATGGTAATTCCAAGATGTATATACAGAACTGAAAAGGTATTATTATGGAAATGGTAATAATGTTATTAGGATTATTATGGAAATAGAATGACAGTGACATTAGTACTACTACAACTACTAGTCAGCTCACTCAGCTGGTAAAACTACTACTGTCGTAAACGTGAGCTGGGTGACGCCAGTTTCTGTTATAGTAAATCTCGTAATGTGAATTCGCCTTGACTTACAATATGTAGTTTTTATGTTTTACAACGGCAAGCACTTTATGGCAGTACTTATTTGGCATGTAATATGGCATGCACTTAGATCCTTTTTGATTGGAATGATGAAGTAACTTATCTTAGGGTTTAGGATTAGTAGCTTGTACGATGGGACATAAAGTAGATTCAAGATTGTTACTGCAATATAATATTTTTTTGTGAAGTCATGGACATTTTAGTTCATCCAGCAGTATTCAATATCACAATAATCTAAGATGTAACCCAATAACAAATGTAAAAGTGAGGTCTAATTCAATTAGCTCTATAAAAATTCATTAATAATCACATGTTAAACTGAACGTGTTGGCATAAACTTGTCTCGAAAGTAAATGAACCATGTAAAGCGTAATATAATATGATACAACAGCATAGTAATTTAATCAAGCCATTGTTGTTCAGCAGACCATTGCGAATTTCAAATGGCAAGTATTGAATCTGAGCGCATGGTTTTTGTAACATGTAGAATCTGAGCTTTTATGGGTGTCAGTGCTATACCGAAAGAAACCAAATCTTGTCCTGTCCCAAGGAAAGATACATTAATTAGTGTTATATTCCACTTGTGAAGCATAAGCTATCCTGTCTACTTTCTGGCGCCACTGGTAATACTCTACATAGACTGCAAACGCTACAAAGTACTTTCTATAACATCATTATAATAAAACTATGGTCATCAAAAAGATTTTTTTGGCGAAATGTGTCATTGTTAGTATCAATTATTTAAACACATATTTATCTATGAAGTGACAATGCTCTCCATCCTCTTTTTTCACATTTTTACTAGTAGTACATTGTAAGAAACTTTATATTATTGAGATTACAAGGATGTACGTAGTTTAAGGTCATTTCAATTATTAAGCTAAATAAAGTCCTTTAATTAATTCGGCAATTTACAGATACTATAGTTGATTGCTGTAAGTACGTGGGTGTAATTAATTAGCACTGCAATTTAGTTTGTGATAGCTATTAAAAAAATTGGGGCAAAGTAGGATGTAAATGTAATTATACTAGGAAATGGCGACAGTGATGTAATAAATTTTTTTTGTTTTAGGTAAACAAAATGAGTTTGACTGAGAGTGTGGATGATGGGGATCCATGCAAATTTACTCTGCGTTCAACTGACCCGAGAAAACCAAACTTGTCGTTTGTATGTCAAGCATCAAGCAAAGAGAACCGTGACGACTGGATCGCCCAACTTCAGCTCATTTTACAAACGCAAAAGGACTTTCTCAAAGCCATCCAATCTCCAATTAAATATCAGAAAAACAAATTGACCAAAGAAGTGTAAGTACGAATCATTTAATTCACTTCATTCTGAGACATGATCATTGCCTCCTTCTACACACTCGAGTTCATAAAATTGAGACTCTTGCATAAAACTCCTTTATAATTTATATCAATATAACAACTGTTCACTCAGTTTAGCGTACTACGTACTACTTATTATACCCACTAACAATTTCATACGACTTCCGCTCTATTAACCGAGGAAATCAAACAAAATGAAAAGCCACTTTGAATCTTTCCTTCCTATTCTGTGTATTGCAGATAACTCGCGTAATAATAAGACCTTAGTCTGCTCTTCTATAAAGCTGTTCTCTTTTACAAGTATGGAGTTTTCGGTTAGGCATTATAACAATGTTAAATACGTAAAAAAAGCAATCAATATATTTTACAACTGTAGATAGGACAGAAAACTTGTTTCACTAATTAATTACAATACAATAATGTATTTACTTTTACATTCAAAATGCATTCTCAATCACTAATACAAATTCTATTGTTGACTATTATGTACTGTTTATATTACACGCATGCATAATGTTGTTCCTAACTTTTATCTTTATTTCTAATGGATAAAAATGATTTTGTTATATTACATAATATTATATTTATAGGTATTTTGACTTCTTTGGCAATTTGCCTTGAAATGAATTGTTTAAGTCTCAGAAAAGCAGTAATGAATTAGTTGTAAGTTCAAACTTTGTAATCTGAAGTTTTACATTTACGTCAGAACAAAATTTGGGATTTTCAAATACCAAGCGTATTATTCTTCGTTGAAGGGAATCCCACTGTGGAATTCGGAAAAAGTTTGTCGTAAACCTAAAGTCGTTGTAACAGGTCAAGTTAATTTAGAAGAGGAAGTTGGTTCTTTGCTGTAATTAATTATGAATGTTGTTAGATAAGGCTTACTTTTAGTGAAGAAGAAATTCAATACGAAATTGCAAAGCAAGTTACCTAAAGCCCATTTAATGTGTAATGTGAGGTAGTGAACGACTCTAATCCAGTCTATTTGTACTGCAATCTACGTAGTTAAGCATACTTTACAATAATATTACTACTTCACCTAGGTAAACGTCAAGGCCAGACAGTCAGGTTACGTTACACTACACTTCAAATGATAATATTTATCAAGTTCTTATCGTTCCTCGACTCTGGACTGTGTAATGGTCGACCTAAAGTCACATTATTATTTTCACAGAATCTCTAAACGGAGAGATAGTTCATTTCTATCCTTTTCACTATGTATCTAATCGCACACGTGTAAATCTAAGCTTTCCTAGGTAATTTTGCCTACCAGTTTTTCTGTGTTTACTACTGACGAAATGTACCTTTCTACACTTATAATAGTACTGCTTAATTAGTATTTATAATGAAGCAGGATTCATATTGATTTAAATTTTTCGCAAAATACTAACCTACTTAATATGAATAATTAAGTATGTACAAATGACAATTTTTAGCGATCCTTTCATTTGTTTACGGTATGGTAGACGTTAATGAACCTATATCTACATGATAGGTATGTTAAGTATACGAAAATACAAAACGAATTGATAAGCCAACGTTATGAACTAAACTGATATCGCATGTTTTCAAAAGGTGAATTATTAATTACTGTAGTAAATGTGCTACTTAAATACAAAGAACTAAGTAGTTGCTAATTACAAACACGAATAAAATAGACGTATAGTAAGTAAATACGTTTAAATGGTATATATAGCTAAGAAATTGACAAACAATAGCACACAAGTCCCGTATAAAATATATTCAGCGTTTGCATTTATTTCTCCATGTATAGTTAAATAGGTTATAGTATGGAAGGTTAATATATTAGCTAGCTGTTTGTATAGAGTGACAATCCAAATTAAGTGTATAGTGTCTGAATGAAATATGACATCCTTTAGCCGTTGGAATTCAGGCGGAAACCGACATGTGAAGTCAACTGATAAATTGCTTAACTACGTAGTAGTACTTATACTTGTTCATAAGTTGAAATATAATATTTCCAATACTCCACTTAGCTTGGAATTTCATTTAGGAAGATTGAAAGCATCAAGCTCTCCAATGGTAAATACAGAGGAGAGAGGAAGTAATTCTTGATGACAGATTGACAGACTGAAGACCGCAAACCATAAGAAAGATGCCACAGCACATTAGTGCTTGGTTTCTCACTTCACTACATAAATTGCTCATTTGTTTCACTTCAGGTTCAGGAAAATTTTCACTAAATTAAATCTAAATTCCTTATGATCTGTACATAAATAGAACATCCATGGCAGAGAATGGATTTTGAGAGAGAAATGAAAGCTATGGATCTGTTAACATTATTAGGTTTACGCATGATAAATTATACTAATCATTGCACTCAGCTGAATATCATAATTAATTAATAGGTAGTGTTCCTATCAGGCTTCCTAATTGAGAGCATCCTTTTGTCTTCTACCTTGTCTCCTAAGATAAGAAAGACTTCCTTGAGGAAATGTCATCTCAATTAACTGCCAATCTCATTAATTGAGTACAATTACTAAGTAGAAACTGTTTTAAATTGAATTAGAAATAATTTCCAAAAACCTTTTAGAGGAGTCAGGAGATTTTACACATCGAATTGAAAACGAATTTCGCAATCTAAAAAAGCTTACTATTTACAAATGCATTTATACTCATGGTTATATTTTATGCATTTGATTTATTATTGTCAATTTTCCATGTATTAGTTTTTAGAGATGCATATTCCTATGAAAATGATTATGATAGAAGAATACGAGCTTCCCATGCATCTAGTATAGAATAAGTTTTATTTGTCATTGCTTACTTAATGATTCAAGTCTATCTATATAGTAGTATGATCAAGGAATCGACAAGTATGGCTCCCAATGTAACATTATTAATGGAAATCTAAAATAGCACAGAAGTATCTATATATGGGTAATTTTATTTCACGAAAGTGGTGAAAAGTAAAAAATCCTGTTGAGAATTTTTAGTTGTATAGGCAAGTTTAGACATATAGTAGCGTTATATTAAAGTTAGAAATGCTTTTATTCTCTTTGTGAGTAATATGGAAAAAGTGGGGAATTAGATTCTCTTTAACTGCATTATTACGTCGAGCGGATTGAAAGAGGGAAAATGAGGACAAGGGAATAAAAAGTTTCAATGGTAAGATGGAGGGAAGTAATGGAAATGGAATGTCTGTTGAGAAAGAACAGTTAGGTCGTAGGAGCTGAAATAATGTTAGTAAGCAAGGAACTACAAAGCAGAAAAGGTATTCTAAATTATCAAAAATAGATAAGCATGTTGACATGCAAAGAGGTTTCCGCTTGAATTGAAATTCTTCAATGTTCCCCACCGCACCACTAGGAGAATCGAATGAACTATTTTTACTTATCTTTTAAATTTTCTATGCTGTTGTATAATACTGTATGGTTGTGTCATGTCATGTCACTCTGCGTCCAAGACATCCAGTGAGACTCATCGGTTGTCTTCTACACGTGTGATGTGATGTTCTACATTTAGGAAATGTGGTTCTCCACAATTTTACGATCGATAGTCCCTTTACTGACTGCACTGCAGTGTATAAGTGTTTGTTCTCTCTCGGTTCTCTCTAGCTCTGTGGTCGTAGTCTGTAGGTATTCTGTAGCCACACACTAATAGACACTTGCTATAGTACTTTAGGACGTAAGTCTAAATTGATTTGACTGAACTGAAATACATATTAAAATTTACTATATAATTAGAGTCGCATGCATTTTCTTAAGGATATATCCGTTTAAATGTAATTGTAAGATTTTCGCTCGTGTTTTTCATGTTAATATTAAATGTATGTACATGTCGATTTCACTTGTTCTGTATTGTACAATTTATGCTGATTGCCGAATTTAGCAAACTATTTCCTTACAAGAAATCCATTGTACTATGTATATACTTGCTAAAATAAGGGATCTTTAGTATAATACTATACTCGCCTAATTAGGTTAGATTGTTAGGTATAGTTATTTATAAATGTACTTGTTGTATCATCAAATCTGTAAACATAAAGTAAAGTACAGATAATCATCTCCACTAATTAATGTAATAGTCAATGAGTCAATCAGCTCTGAAAGCGTATGACTAAATATAATTATTAATGTACTAGCGTGTGATTCTGCTATTGAAAGGATGGGATTTAGTGATCAATTGTTGATCAATTGATTGGTTGTGGTAGTAAAAGTTCTATATAATAACAAGCTTAATATATCTTGATGTATTAAGGTATATTCAGTGCTTAGATCTATGTAATACAATTTATTTAACAAGTCATCTGTAATTGTGGGACAAAATACATTTAAATGTAAGTCCACTGCGAAAGGTCCCTTTTCATTTTTAAGTAACTCTCAAAAGGCCAGTTATACGTACAATGAATTTTCTGTTCATTAGATTTTTTTCAGAAATTTTTGAAACTATAAAGCATTTTTAAGTATGTGTTTATATTCATTGTACAAATGAATTACAGTCGCATATTTTCCTTCATATAGACTACGCTTTGCTCTCACAACAGATGAGATTCGGTATTATATCCTATATTATGTATTCTATAGGAGTTATGTACAGACCTATATGTATACAATCTGAAAGTACATACAAGAAATATGTTTTTGGATTTATTACCACAATTGTAAATAGCTACAAAGTAATATGGCATTTTTATGTATGTAAATACATATTATAGTAATGGATTTGTTTTATGGTAGTGCTAGATAGCAATGGGAAGTTGAGAAAGACTCTTAATTGTAGTTGAAGTGATAGATGATATTATAGTATTGTCTGTTATGAGAGGCCTGATTGATAAGTTATGTATTTTATTTGTCATTGTAAAATGTCTTTTCTGTGCGAGTACACGCTTTTACTCTATAATGATGAAGTATTTAATTCAATATACGATATGATATAATATGCTGTATGTTTGTTAAACGAGAGAGTTACCAGAGAATATATCGACTGATTTTCATATAAAAAGACCATTCTTTTGTCTTCGTTTATTTATGGAAAAATGTCTTCATGCTCATATCTACGACGTACCTAGTTGCTATTCAAATGCAAGACATCTGCCCAAAAACAAGCCAGTTATTGTTTGCCGTTTGCAATACAAAATCCTTTTTATGTGTGTTGATTTGTTTTAAATATCGATTTATTGTGCTATGTGACTTGTTTTACTATGCAAATAAGTTAGCCAACTGAAACTGCTGAAGCCACGTCTTTCTATAATTGTTTTTCGTTTGCTTATTGGTATTTTGTTGTTGTGTCTAGTTAGAAGTAAGTTGTAATCGTATCTCACCTTATTTGTAATGTTATATAGCTGTGTACCTGTATTTTTTACGTTTCTACACGTGCGAATGAATTTATCCTTTTGTTTACTTGTTTCTTAACCTTATAGTGTCTGCAGTTACGTATCTACGTGTCACGTTCACTTGCCTGATGAAATGACAAAGTTTGTAGACGTGGTCTATTTACAATCCCTTTGCCGTGGTCCAGTAATTTGCAAATAAGCTTTTTTGTTGTTTCGCGATGAAACCTTATCTCGTGTTTTATTGTACTGTGAGAAAGTGTAGGTTTACAGAAGTGGCAAGATACGCCTACCATAAAAACAGTCATTATTGATAAATGCTGTTATTCCTTCTCGGTTTACATAATAAGTGTAAAGAATACAGATATTACGTGCCCTTTCACTAACGATAAATATTATGTTTCCGTTTCATTCAGCACTGTGTGTACAATAGAGCTTTTTAAGGTTTTCTGTTTATTACTATATTTTAGCAGTGTCTTAAGTGTTTTAGCATTATTTTTAAGTTTTATGTATGTAGTTGTTAGTTGAGTTTGTTGTGCAATTGTTTTTAAATGTAAGGTAACTAAAGCATTATGTTTCAGCATGGTGTACGATGAGTAACACGACTGTTAGGTTCGTTTGTAATTACATCTTTCGTTTGATCTCCTTTCCCTATTGTTAAGTGCTAACTTATTTCCCTTTGTCTTGTAATTGTATTTGTTGTCAAAGTCAAAGCATGTCTCATTTGCTTGTGTCTTCTCTAGTAACTTCACCTTTCTGCCTCCATTTGCCTGACTTGATGTAATTTTCGTCAGATACGTCAGCAACAATTAATTTGCTTTACATGTGACCTTACGACTGGATAATTTGATTTGTGTTACACGTTGTTACTTGCATGTACTATTGTACTTGTTTGTTTGGTTGCGGTTTGTACTAGTTACTTAATAGATCTCATTGTACCTAGTCCTTGACTTGAAATGAAACAAGAAACCACTTATTTCTGCTTTTTTCTTTCGTACGATTTCTTACACAAAGGTGCAAAAACTTTTGCAACTATTGTGGTATTTAATTGACTTAATTTATCTCTTGAAACACTATAACGAAATTAGTTTGCTTTGTTTTCCTTCGTACATAATTTGTAATAGTAATTTGCTAATTATGTTTTTGACGAGTCGATGTCTTTGATTTAATTTTGCACAAGAGGACCAGATGACAATTTTTTTCTTGCTCGAACAGCTTTTGTGGCATGTAAATATGCAACATTGAATGATTTTTAGATTAGTATGAGACGATAGTGTGTATTTTGTGATGTTGACAGGTTTGTATGTGATTTTGTGAATTGTATGAATTACTGAACTGACTTTGCTTTTATTGTTTTGCACCTGTCTGTAGTTCTGCCCCTGATTTGTGGAATTCAAATATCACAGAGAAGAGCAGGAGCACAAGCACAATGCCAATGCCTCGTAGTAATCTAGACAAGGCACCCGCTTTGAGAAGTTCCATTGCAAATAATGCACATTCCTCTTTAGCTTCCGCAGAACCTAGTCATCCGATTCCTAATGGTAATCCTAATAGTTCCCCAATGAGCCCGTCTCGAAATTCAAATCACTCTCATAGTCATCAAAGTAACGAACAGCAAAAACAAAGTGGAGAGACTCATATTTCGCAGACATCAATGCTCCCACCTTTGCCTCCACCTCTTCCTCCTCCAGTTTTACCTTTGACATTAAACGGCTGCAACGATGTCCTAATTCATCCCACACATCACCACCATCCCAATGGCCACATTGCACTCCCCAATGGATCCAAACCTAAGAAATATTCATTGAATGGCTGGAGAACTTCTCTTAGGTCAAAGGCCCGAACAAACAACGGTCGGTTCGCCACTACCATTGGCACCACAGGACATCCTATCAACGACAACGCTGCCTCTGGAGACTGGGGGACTTTAGGTCGTCGTTGGTCCGAATGTAGCACGGCCAACAAATTGGTATAAATTCACATTGTCCCTGTCATCGGCTAATTACTATTTAATTAATAATTTACAACATCCTTCCTACATAACGCTTGCATAACCGTAGTTGGGGCATTTTGGTGTAAATCATAAATTTAAAGTATGGATTGAATTTCTGGGTAGCTTCATTTTATTATAACCACAAAACAACACAAAGGCTTGTACTTTTCAGTAATGGGCAGCATTATACTCCGTAGTTTGTACATACAGTAAGAAAGGCATGCTACACAAAAGAGTAGATGATATCTTCCTCTTCTCGTTGCCGAATCTTCTCCATCCGACGCATTTGGAATGCTGCAAGAATTTTAATAGGAATTCTTAGCCTATTGATTGATATTTGATAAGAAAAATGTCGGAAAGTTTCCCACAGCAAAATTGCCAGAGGAAATTCCATGAAGAGACGTAAAATCCAAGACGGGTGCTTTGGTGGGTCGTAAAGGTGCAATATTTGCTTTCATGCCTCGGCTAAAACAATGAAGAATGCCATTAGCTGGGAAAAGTATTTCAATGGAGGATGTTGGTTGGTTAGTTTTATGTATTAAGATTTTATTGACGCTGCTGGGATGGCCTTTGTTGGCGGATTGGAAATGGGCTTCAACAATAGCTTCAATTAACAAAGCAATGGCTGCGGGAAAATGGAGAGAAAGTGAATGGAAGGTGAAAGTAAAGTAAGGCAAAATATCTTTATAAACTTTTGCAATGACGGCTTATTGTCGAACTCTAAATTGGTATTGCACAGTAGCTGTAGTGTAGAAACTAACAACCTTCATTATCAATCTAAATATACGGAGCCACCAACCACTCGCCTAATCACTGCACTGGAATGCAATATTTTGGAAAGAGTGAATTACTGAATGTACTTTGTAATGTATATTGCTAAAATTGTAGTTTGTGTAGCAACTTTAACAATAACAAGATAATTTTCAGAAACATCACTACCACTTGCTATATTCATGTAGTCGTAGCACTTACTTGTGGCGTGAATTAATTAAAGTCAGCTCTGGGTCGCCAGAACTAACGTTTGAGACGCTACTACTAATTTATTATCCATTTAATATGCATACCAAGGAATAATAATTTAGCAGTTAAGAGTTTGTTATTTTGATTATCACTAACTTGTTACTTGTGTTTGTAAATTGTCAGACTGAAATCTCAAATTCCGCAAATGGGCCAAAGACCATACCTATCCCGCCCTGTTCGGTTGTAAAAGTAATTGCGGATTTTCAGGCGATCAAAGAAGAGGAAGTCACGGTGGGGAAAGGAGATTCTGTACAAATTCTAGGTGTTGATCAAAATAAAGGATACTACTTCGTTAGGAAGATGAACTGTATGAATGACGATGGATGGTTACCGGCTCACGTTCTGCAAAATCCCTACCCTCATAATAATAATGCGAACAATAATTCCAACAATACATCCGCCTCCAATAACAGCAGCAATATCAATGAACATTATTCTCCCAAAAAACCATGGACTTTTAAGTTTCGGAAGCCAAGTTTTAATCGCAGGGATAAAGATCCGACTTTCCAGAACAATAATATAATGTTTAGCTCCACTGAAGACGTCATGGACTTGTTTGATGAATGCGCGCCAGTATTTTGTCACGAGGTCAAGAGTGTCAAATGTAACAGTGGAGAAAGCATAACTTTACAGTGCCAATTATGCGTGAATAAATTCGAGCCGACGATTGTCTTGTGGAAGGATGCGTTTGGCCATAATATCAAAGAAAGCTCCCGTCACCAAATCGTTTTCAGTGAATTCGATGGGGTTTGTTCTCTGACAATCATCGAAGCGAGGGTTACTGATTCCGGACGTTATACTTGTATTGCCACAAATGACGCGGGCAGTTCTACAACATCTGGAGTTGTTAGTGTTACAGGTTTGTACATGCTTAAATATACATTTTCTTGAGTAAATTGATTTAATTGGTTTCTGTGACGTAAATACATGTTATTTTTGTCATGTAGCAATTGCACCATCAAGACCTTCTGCTCCTTTAGTCTCTGCTATTGACAGCGAATCGGTCGAGCTCAGTTGGGCAGCTATGGAAGACGGGACGTCACCAAAAACGAACATTGTAAAGTTTTTCACCGTCCAGCATTGTATTGCAGAGTCGGATATGTGGACCAGCTGTGCTGTAGTTGCCGATTGTCACTCCAAAGTGCAACATTTAAGTCCTGGACAAATGTACTCATTTCGTATTATTGCTCACGGAGAAGGAAGCACCCGCAGTGAACCAAGTTTAGCGTCAGAAAGTGTAATTATCCCACCAAATTCGCCGTTGAGTCCTAAGACGCCCACACTCTCATCTGCTCCCAACTCGGAATTTACTACACATTCTAATGGAACCAATAAGAATTCCAATAACACCAATGTTTCGGGAGAGTCTTTGAAGGATAATGAATTTCACAAAAAGTATGTGGAGCTAGAAGATATCGATCGAGGAAGGTTTAGTGTCATAAGGAAGTGTCAAGATATTTCTACTGGAGCAGAACTTGCCGTTAAATTCGTTCACCGGAAAAGGTGGAAGAAGCAACTGATTCTTAAGGAATTTCAGATCTTGGCAGCAATCACTCACCCGAATGTTGTAAAAGGAAATGCGTTCTGTGAAACTATGTCCTACTCAGCAATTGTCATGGAGTAGTAAGTCAATTATACGATTTCGAAGTGTACAATTAAAATTATGTAACTCTTGTGGCTAAATTTCATTTCCTTTCATAGTGTTAATGGCACTTCGCTGTTTTCCTATTTGTGTGAACAAGACTTTTATATGGAGTACACAGTGGCAACCCTAATGCAACAGCTATTTCAAGCTCTGGAACATATCCACAGCTTGGAAATAGCGCATTTGGATATAGAGGTATGTTTTTATCTATATTTTCTTTGTTCGCTAGCAGTCAGTGCCCGATAATGCATATTTAACTGTTTGTGTTGAATTTTCAGCCTACTAACATCATGATTGACAAAACCGTATTGCCACCAGTAGTCAAATTGGTTGATTTTGGAGATGCTTGTTACGTCGCTGAAGGTTCCCCCGATTGTCTACCTCAAACACTACCATCTTTCGAATTCGCATCGCCAGAAGTTCTTTTACGTCAGAAATGCTCCGTTTTATCTGATATGTGGAGTGTTGGTGTTCTTATTTATTTACTTTTAAGGTAAAATATAGTAAAACGTATAATATTAGCTAACTTTTGTGTCGACGGATGAAATAACCTTTATAAATTCTTGCTTTGTAGTGGGACTTTCCCGTTTCTTCACGATAACTTTGAGAAAATGAGTGCAAACATTATTAATTGCCATTATCATCGTTTTGGAGGTTTAGACGTTTTCAAAGGAATTTCCTTTGAAGCGAAAGAACTAATTAAGCAACTTTTGCTAGCTACCCCTTCCGAAAGATTGTCAGCTTCGCAATGTCTTCAATCTGCATGGATTCGGCAGGTATGAGTAAAATAATTCTTGGCAAGTAGTTATTCCACACGGTTTCGACAATTCAATTTAAAGTCTAAATATGTATTGTTTGTTGTAGGCGAGAAAATTTGTGACACCTCTACCCAAAACTAGACTGCAACCTTATATGAACAGCAGGACAATCGAAAATGGACTTAGACGATTCATTCCTAAATCGCAGTAGTCCATGAGCATTGATCGAGTCGACTAGCTGTGATATCAATCTCTCTTACCCACCATTCAGTTTAATGTAGTTGACAAATATTTTCGCTATTCAGTCTTTTTAGCTTCGCGTAAAAAGCAATCTTGTTTTATTTTATCAAAACTTCGTATTTACATTTGGATGTGTATTATATATGTATGTATTTGTATATGATTCAATTTGTAAAGTATCTGTTGTCCATTAAGCATTGAAAATGTAACATAATATTGTGTAGAAATAGGATTGAAATTGAATGATTGCGACTCGCCAGAGAAATATTACTTAATACTACGTACGGATATGAAGATGTATATGATTTATTAGCAATTAGCATTCTTAATTAACTATAGTAGATTATTGTTTTTAAGTAAAATATGTTACTGAAGAATAACGAATGTCTTGTATTGTTAATAAATAACTTAGCATAAGCTTGATAAGATGACGAATACGTATTATTAAACTATTCTTTCGTTCATCTAGTTAACCTTTTACAATGAAATGTACAACATACAAATGTAATATGAATATTTAGGCAAGTACCATGGTCAGTGCTTCCTTATTTTCAATTGCACTTCAATTACAAAAACCAATGTGATTGCGACAATCTAAATAAAAACTTAAATATTAACATCGTTTCATCCCATTTCTTCCATACATATATACCTTACGTCAATTTATTTCCAAGAAAAAAAGTTTACAATAAGAAAGGATTTATCATAGCTCTGTAACATAATTTATTGAATGATTATGCATAAGAGCATAAGATGTAAGAATCCAAAATGCACATATATGTTTCAAAAAAATATTTCATTGATTGACCTACATTACAAATGCCAATTGATGGCTTTAGCTAACATGACTTTATATAATATACATATATTTCCACTTTCATGGTCAAGTGATGTAATTTTACATCTTAATTAACAGTAAATATAATTCTTTAACATTTTGTCGTATTATACGTATAACTTGATTATCTAAATATCTTTGATATTAAGACAATTGTTCACAACCTCCAATAAATGCGAGTTTTCCAATGCTGCGGCTACCCGTTCTTTATCTGCTAATTGTTTGTTTATAGCTGACTCGGAAGCATGACTCCCTGGAGTAATTTTAACATCCACCTTAAAACGTTCGGGTAGTGACCGAATTAACCGCACCCGAATGGAAAGACCAATCAAAGTCGCCATGCTGCAATGTGGAATTGTGGGCGTAAAGTCTATCTTTACTTCGCTCGTGTTATTGTCCACCTACATTTCGCAATTTTATTTTATACCACCTGTTTTTCATCAAGCACATCACGTTTATTTAATCAAAAAGTTTTAAAATTTAAAGTATTGATCTTACCAACACGCGGTCCAAATCCACGACATTAAGTTCTTCTAGAGTAAGTGGATGCTCAGGGTCGTTAATATCGCGTATCATATCTGTATTATAGAAGAAATCATTTAAGAAGCATTTAATAAATAGTTCTATCTATATGTATATGTATAGCTTCTCGGTTATCTCCATTCACCTCAATATACTTACATGACATAAATACATCAGTCAGTTGAAATTAGCAATATAACATACAAAATACTTGCTCTTTCAACTCTTTCTTACCTCAAAATTTCAAAGTTCAGTTTCAATAACAAAGTTATATTTGAAGTTAATAAGTAAGAAGTTTTAACAAAATTACAATAGAATGAAAAACATCTTACCAAAGACTTCTCTTGAATCAAACTCATCCACAACTAAATCGTCCTCTTCACCAATTGTTACTACTCGAGAATTGCATTTTGTCCGAATTTTGGGATTCAAATTCTCCATTTTCGAAATTTTAACGAAAAGACTTTTATTGTTAAGTTTGCAACTCCTTTGTAGGAACTACGTCTTATTTACATTCCCGCTATAGTTCACATCACCAGATTTAGCCATACTACGTATTCTCACATAAAGTCCCAATTTTTCCTTTATGTGGCCACATAACTTGAGATTTGAGAACAAGAATATTTTATTACTATTTTTATGTCCCTATCATTATGCGACTCAATTTTAGCTAAGGTAAAAGTTACTTTTAGACTTTCGTCAAACACTTTTATGAAGGAATTTTTTTATAATCTTAATAAAATGCTTATATTTTCCTCTTTATTTGTCTGTATCAATCAAATGTGCAAAGTTAAAAACTATATACTGTATATACGATATATAGTCTATAGGATAATTAAAAGGGACATGACATGAGTAACAGTGAAAATCAGATGATAAATGTACATCATTCTCTTTTAGGGAATATTACTACTACGACATAACTTTCATAAATATTAGGGCATTAGTATAGCAAGGTAGCTATTACTGTTTACTTACTAGCTTACTATTTATTATTGTGTACGGGAGCATATTGGATTTTGACACGGTTAGAGGCGGAAATGCTATTATGATATAAAAATACCTACAATGTATGGTACGGTATTCAGTGACTGTTAAATTTCATACGGATGGAGAATGGATAATGGAAGAAGCGTCAAAGTAACTTCTGCAGACGACTTAGACCAGTCAGGTTTATCCGAATTTAAAAGTCAGTTGGTTGCATTTAAATTTCCTATCTTTGATCAGGAGTACTTATAACGCAACGATGACATGCAAACTTAAAGGTATTTTCATCCTGTTATGTCTCACATGTGAACTTTTATTTTTGATCGGGTACTTTTAATTTGATCTGAATATTTGTACAGGAATTGATATATTAGCATCCTTAATACATAAATATACAGATAGGCATAATTAGGAATCCTTATCACTATGATAGGTATTTCTCGGTATATGTGCGAGGAGCGCGGTATAAATATTCTCCACTGTAGCACGAGAATAATGTAATAACATACTGCATGCAGAGAGTTTGTATGACTCTGCATGGTGGTTTAAATGTACGAGCAAGTGCTGGTCATGGAACAAAAAGCAAGCCCGTGTTAAGCGTCATCCTGCTTCCGGTTTCCCCCTTCCTCTCCAACATCCACCTATCTTTATTACCCACTCACCATCATGGATGTATTTACATTATTTATACCTCACAGAATATAATATCATCTATTTGATCACTACTTTTCTTTTCCTTTCAAATTACACACAAGTTCTGTCCGATACTTAAGATATGCTCAAAAATTCGTTTCAAATAGTTTTTAATGGAACTAATCATCTAAATTCCAATTGTGGGTAAAAAAATAAACAAATAATATGAATTTTTTGCTAGAACATTCAAAGTAGTAGTTAGAAAAGATTAAATTAGCACAAAAAACTGTAATAATGCAATTAAGATATGAAAGAAAGGGAAAATCAAGAATGCTTTATCAGCAAGATGACAAAGTAATTTAGATCAGATCTTATTATATAATGTTATATTTTTTATCATTTAGATTAGTATAATTTAGTGGTAGTAAATGGAGCACTATTAGCAGGGAGTTTTGAAAGATATATTATGTAGATTTAAAAGGAAACCAGGCCAAGTAAACAAGATCATTATTAAAATTTACCAGAGGATGGTGATGGTTGATGATAGCTTCCTTTTAGTGCGAAAGAAAACAAGAACAGAACGTATTACATAATGTGCATATTATTATGATGTTTTTTATGTAGGTGGTAATGTAATATATAGATAGCTAGGAGGTATAGGCCGTGTTGGGTAGACTTATTTATATAAGCAAATGTTCATTGTTGACTTGTGCTCAATTTTGCGTGCAACCCTCGAGCATAGAGTGGAATGCCGCCTTTATGAGTGCACACAAAGATTCTTTATGTGCTGTAGAGATATTTTGTAGCTATTTTTATTCACAGAATGAAATAAAGTTACATGTAAATAAAAGGGTAGGTATTTGTATTATTGTATTTCAATGCAGAGAAATACGTAGCTAATCGTAAGGTATGGACATTACACCAAATAATGGGCAATATAGAGAGAATATAATGGGGGCAGGTAGAGGTAACTATTTATTGTATTGAGTGGATACGAACAAGTAATGAAATGTATGGAACATCCTGTTTCGTCTATCTCTCCCTATACAATGTTCGTTTCACTGCCTGCTTGCCTGTCTTTTTTTAACCGTGTAATTTCATTTCTATTTCCATATGCTCCATTCGCATTGGAATCCAACTGACTCTGTACCTGCCCTCAACAAACTCAACCCTTAAATTCAGTAATAAGCATTTCGGTTCGGTCCGCATCCGACTGTTCCACTCGTCGAACCTGTGAGTCCTCCTGCCTGACTTTTAACTTGAACTTCACTCACTTCCTT
Source organism: Tomocerus qinae (assembly GCA_020055645.1). Classification (NCBI taxonomy): domain Eukaryota; kingdom Metazoa; phylum Arthropoda; class Collembola; order Entomobryomorpha; family Tomoceridae; genus Tomocerus; species Tomocerus qinae. Next base: position 12,803,678 of record CM034547.1, on the reverse strand, counting down.
CCGACTCAGACCAACACTCATTTCAAGTGTTTCCCTTTCTCTAATATTCTCCTGCCCAGCCTATCCTGTCCAGATAATACCTACTTAACTGCATGGGAAGCAATAACACATATGTGCAGGTATTGCATAACACCAAATGCATTATCTGATAGGGAAATCGAAACTACAGACCTTATCTCCATATAATTACTTCAAACGGTTCTGTCCTACTATGCCACTGTCTTTGTCTCTCCAACTCAATTCGGGTTAGTTCAAGACAGACTCTGAGACCGTTAACTTTACCACACAAACAGCTCTTCTCTATATTTGACAATATCATCTTCACCCACACCAAGAATACTATTTTAACTTTCTGGTCCATATAAACTACTTCCACGGAGAAGACTTTTCATCTCTATCAACATTCAAGGTAAGAAAAAATCTATGAATTTAAGTCACAATTTTTGGTCGGAGAGTTAAAACTATTTAGTGCTGAAAAATTTTGAATTTATTAACCGCATATTATTGTGATTGTATTTATGAGTTACCCTATGCTAAAATACAGATAATGTGAGAATAGGGAAAGAAAAAGACAGAACTTATGGAAAGCAATAATTATGTTACGTTTTGTTTTATGTATTATTTACATAACAAGTAATTTAAATACGATAACATTAATATTTTTTCTATTAAGTTGAAGTAGATGAATGTAGTCAAACTTTGCTTTTATTTTGTCACTTTTGATATGGTAGTTCGGATAGTATTTTATTATTATGACACAATTCTCCAGGCCAGGATGTAACTGTATAGTATGTACTGCATAACATAGGTTTTTGAATAATGATTTCAAATTATTGCTAGCTATCTTAGAAGTGCAAATTATTATTTTCTGCGTGGAGAAATCAGTTTTAGATAAAGAATAATAGCACAAAACCCTAGTTTTTGAATGGATGATTTCGGAGATGTGTTTGCATGAAAAGAACAATGTGAGATGGTGGAGGACGACGGCGGCACGCCAGAGTACAACAGACCTTTCGTGTCTCGAGGTCATCTCATTCAAAAATTTTAGCATCTCCTTTTCCTTGTTCATTCATAAAATAATTCATTACAATTCTCGTCAGTGGTTCGTTCTGTTCTGCTTCGGCGGGTAGATCTGGATGGATGTGCTTATTTACATGTGCCATGATTACATATTTAAGAAAAGATTTTATCTCTTCGTTGTAAATTCATGGAGGAACAATACTCCAAGACATTTCTACCGACGAAAGTACACATTCTATTATTATATGCAGATTGGTATGTTCGGGTACCTACACCTACGCAAACTGAGATATCCGCTGTTAATGGGAGAAGAGATAAGAGGAATTAACGAGTTAGTCTGCATGCTATTTCTCCATGCATGTACCTATCATCTTTAATTTCTTTATGACTCACTTTACTCAAGCCACAGCTTCCTTCGCTTAATACTTACTGATTATAATGGCTACATTTACAATATACAAGAATTCATAGTTACCTATGTAAAAATTTTATTGCACATGCCTACAAAACAAGCTCGCCATAATAGACCATCCCGAGTAGTAAACAGGTATGCGTGTACAAATCTGTGTACGTGAATAGATCTGGAGAATAAATTCATAATTATATTTTTAAACTGTTGCATAACCAAGTTAAGCGTGTGAAAGAATCCTCTCCGAAATATTCTCAGTGCACTCTCAAGAAAAGTTTCTAAAATCTATTTTAGTTCATTTTGACTTAGACACACATCATCGCTGTAGATTCAAATAATCTGTTATATTATTTTATACTACTTCATTGCACAAAACCGTTACGTTACCAAATCTAATTGTTTTATTGTACTGGAAATATTATCTTGTTAGAAATTTTACTGATTGATATACAAGTAACCGACTATATTTCTTTTATACACGTGCACTGCATATTATGCCCATGTTATAAATATTTAATTGTTCTACATTCCACACAGTTAGGGGTAGCGAGTATTGATTGTTTTTAATTGTTAATGAGAGTAATTAACACGCAAATACACATGCATCTATCCATCATTGGATATTGCATGGTGCTGGCATTTTAATTTATGTTTCTGCATAGTGAGAATAGATTTACATAGATAATAGTATATTGCAGTTGTTTATGTGGTGGGTGCATGATTTTTAGTACCTATTTATTTGTGACTTGCAAATTCATTTGGTGGTTTGTGGTTGGTGAATTTGATGCTGAAATTGAACTTGAAGTAAGTTGTGTATGTCTGTAAGCTGATAATTATTTTGGCAAGGAACGCGTGTGTATAAACGTTCTAATTAATTAATTCTTGGAATGTAATTTTGACAGGTTCTGTTCGGTGACCGCTCCATTTGACTAGAAAACCTGAAGTTTGACGTCGTGACTGCCAATTTGGTATACTAATTGAAGAAAATAGCCGTTGGAAAGGATTTGGACGAAGGCCACAATTATACACACGACAAAAACTACACCACGATTGGAAATTCTTACCTTCATTTGAATTACAAGACAAGAGATTCAAAAGAAACTATTGTTCAATACCGACTGGATATCAAGTTAATATCTATTGGCAATCAGTTGAGTTTTACCTTGAGAATTGCTCACCATTATTGAAATGAAATGAGATCGAGACTTTATTGAGCTAGGCATACATTATGTTAATTAAGACTTTGATGTTTACACTAGATAGGAGTTTTTGTATTACAACGGAGAGAAAGAGATAGATGAGTGAAATTAAATGAATGGTAATGTATTGTCTATTGAGAGCTGAAGACAATAGTGGAGAATAAAAATCTTTCGATCGGAATAATGTGCATGACACTAATCCTTGACTACTGGGAAACAGTATCATTGACTGCAGGTTGCAATTTGTACTCGACGCACTTCCGCCTCTGTGTCTTAACAGTTCGATCAGCGGATCAGCCGACATTTCGTAAAGATACGAACATGTATTTCAGAGAGCGTGACAAGCCCGTCGTGGATGCCGAGACATTCCTGACAACAGCCTTGCCTAAATTCCTAATTGGATCCCTAATAATATTTCTCAACCTCCTGGCCATCGTAACAATGTTCCGGAGTAATAAATGGATCTCACAAGGGAACCGAAAAGGATTTTATGTTCTTCCAGAATCAACTCAAGGACTTCTCCACAGTTTATTCGTCGCTTACCTCGCCCTTGGCATTTTGACTCTCTACTCCCAAATCTCGTTGTCTACATTTGTGCTGGGAGACTTTAGACTTTTTGAAGACCAGGGTAAAGAATGTCTCGCTGTAAACAGTTTCATAATTGCCATAAGTGTCGCAATCAGTTTACATCTTTTGTCTCTAGCTGTGGATAGAACGTTATCTTGTTACTTGCCTTGGTCGAAATATTCTTCTTTGTCAAAAGGAACAGTTCCTCTTTGGTTATTGGCCATTTGGCTTCCATCTGCACTTTTAGGTTCCTTGCCACTCGCCGGATGGAAGACTAATTTTAGTTTTTGTGTTTTCCTCCATCAGTTTGAAGATGATTACTTGAGATTCGTCAGTGGATTTTACATGACTAATGTACTGCTCATGCCTTGCTTGTATTTTTTCTTCGTCGCAGTTTTAAAACCGCAGAAAGATCCAAGAATTCTCTACCGATGGCATAGAAAACTCCAGGCTCATCATCGACTGACTTTTGCTATTGTAATGGCAGTGAATATTATTTGCTGGACACCTTTTCATCTTTATCTTCTAAGTGCCTGTCTCACTTGTCCGTTTAATTACTTGGGAAGTGGGTTCACCATTGAGTATTTGTACATGGTAGCTCTAGTACCTAGTTTACTCATTCCCCTCATGTTTTCCATTAGATCTAGTGTCGTAGATAAGTGTGCGAACAAGATTTCCAGATGTGTTCACTTCAATGATGATTATCAATCTACTAATCATAATCCACTAGCCAAAAAATCCCCTTTGTTTTTCGTTGATGACTACAACGCACAGGTACAAGACTACGGAAGCAGTCAGTCCAATACAAATACTAACTCAAGTGCAAATTCAAACAAAAGTCATCGGGGATCAGGATCTACCACCAAGACATTCTTTGTTCCTCACTACTTACCCATGGAAAATCATCCTAACAAAAACAATAATATTGCTGCTATCAGCAATGGACTTGTCAGAAAAGTCCCACTCAGAAACTTTTGTGCCTATCTCAACAAAAATAATAATAATAATAATAATGGTAGTGTCACCAACTTAAGTTCTGATAGTAAATACGGATTTCCTATTCCCAATGTGCATTCCAAGTCTAACGGAGTTCCAATTATAGCAAAGAAGTGAATGTTCAGTTGAAAGGGACTTTATAACTCCTTTAACCCGTAATGTAAACACAGGTGTCTATGGAAAGACATTTCGTTTCGGATATGACCTAGTTTCTTATAATCCTATTACCTATATTCCCTTTTCTCTGTCCGTATCATACCAAAAGATTTTACATTTACAATAATATTTCCCAAGAGTTTGTGTTATTTCACGATATTTGTACTATTTGTATCTATTGTAGTATAATTTCCTATTAATATCCTATAATACTAATCGCAATGATAATAATAATGATGAGAAGGTTTAAATAGTCATAAATCATACATGGATCCTAGTTTCATGTTTCTAATTCTGACTTATACTTCAAACTATAAATTAATGTTTGTAGTACTAATGTAGTATAGGTACTGAAGGAATAGAAAAATGATCTTCCATGCATAATATTTTGTAGAACTTGTTTCGATTTCCTTAAGGCTGGTTCTACGGGTCTTCATTACGTTTCGCAAAATCCTCCTACCTCCATTACCACAAGGCGTACGAACCCAAATTTGAAATTGAAGATTCTTTGACTTATTATCTAGTGAACCTAGTCCTTAGAATTTTTTTAAACGGAAGTAAAATAGTATTTTTTGATTTTTGAAAATAAAAAGTTGAGTCATTTTCTGCAAAAGTTAATACATGCAAAAGAGCCTGTGAGACATATACATTACATCGGTAGTCGTTACTAATGGTGTAATTGAGAAAAGTAAGCTCTAGGTTCACTAGATATTTTTCTTCTCTTTCTTTTTGGTATCTTTACAAAATCCCCAAAAGTGACCCCAAAAGGTCAAATCACGATTTTCAGTTATTACATGAGAGGATTGATATCATTGAGTAGGATGTCACTCTATTACCAACAGTAAATAGGAAAACCTGAAATGAAAAGGTTTTGCGGCTGATTTGTGATTGCGCTTGCCAGTTATAATACCCTATGTTAATGTTACAATAATATGCTTAGCATAATGTATACGTAATAAAATAATGAGCATAATGTTTTTGTAACAGGGTGGTTTTAATATTTCAATATTCTGTGGTATAAAAAATTGATTCATTTTGTGACACGGAACAAAACAGAGTAGGTACTATACAATACACTACAATACCTACTATAATAAGAAATTATGTGGAGTTCATGTTTTATGTTGCTCTACGGCGCGAGAGTGGGCAGTATTTAGTAAAAGGTGAAAACCCATAGAGCCAGCCTTAAACTGATTGTAAGATAAAAATAGCTTAATAATTTATTGCTTCCTTTGCATTTACAAGATTTATACATCCCTGTACCTAAATATCTGTTTACATGCAATAGATACTGATATGAAAATGTTGGTAGTATTGATGCAACAAAAACTAATTATGATGGTAGTTATTTAACAATAAGTAATTCTTGACATTGACTGAAGCTTTAATTCAGACCAGAGCAAGCAAGCAATTGCTTTGTTTTCATGGACTGAAAAGTATTTTGTTTCGAGGGAGGCATCATACTTAAGTTTTCTTTCTGTTTATTTCAATCATTGTTGTTACACATTATCAGAACGCGTAATCAGGCTGAAATGCAAGGTGAAGTTGATTGATTTGATTGTTGTTCAATGTATGCTCTTGGTAAATCACCTAATATTTACTCAAACAAAGCTAAAAGGGGACAAATTGTTATTATTCTACTTATTAGTGTACATTTATTTACAAGGTTGATTTTCAAAAACAGCTGAAAGGAGGAAGGTTATTTGATGAAACTATACATAATGCACAAAAATGCATTTACTTCGATTAATGAATATTGTTTTTAAAAACGTCTCTTCATGAGTTCGAAATTGTGTGTGTACTGATTGCATGTAATCATAATAATAATGTTGCCGACATTCTATAATATTGGTACTTCAAATATATACTGTGTAAATATCACGTAGATCATCGTATGATATGTTGTGTACATAAAAGAGTGTAATTTATATGTATTTACTGTTTGTTTTGTTATATTGTTGAATTAATTTGTAGCTTCTTACGCTGATCATGACTCATCTCCGTTAATAAGTTAATGACTTTTATCTAGCAATTTGTACGGTAATAACGATCATTATAATACTTTGTAAAATAGTGTCTTCTTACTACTACTGTTTATATCTTTGTATTTGTAAAAGAATTACAAGAAAGCTTTAAGAATTTGTTATACCATGAGTAAAAGATGCTCACATGATATATACGATTATAACTATTTGCGAACTGAAATTATTATGGCTTGCAATTTAATTATCTCTTTGCACTCATATTACTAAATTTTTGCATAATTCCAAGTGAGAAGGTACATGTTTGCACGCCTGTAAGGTACCCAGATTGTTTCTCTTATATTTGCAAGCTATTGCATCACATGTAAGACAGTATCAATCGGATGTAGCTTTAGAAGAAATCAAAATGGCAAGGTTTCCCAGCAATTTGTAATTGATTGTAAATACTTCTGAGTATCAAAAGATAATTTACCGTAATTTAGAGTAGATAAATAAATTATGTCTAGAGTAAGGGACATTGCACTTACATTTAAAAGTTATCATCAGCATCAACTTACGTAGTATTAGTATTTATTTCCGCAAGGGATTTAGAATTTTTTGTGCTAAGTGAAGCACGGAGAGTAGCTGCTACTCTACTACTAGTTATTTTCAATAAAAATAATTACTCTCACTTAATTGGTTTGAATCTACGGGAATGTACCGTTTCAACAAGTTTAAAACTCACTCGGTGTTGCATATTTTTGAAATCATTGGTTTCCCCTCAGCATTTTAGCAGACACGTAATTTTTACGCTATTATTTTTTGCATGAACGCAGGAATTGCAATAGGTATATTTTTTAAAACATATAGAGAGGTAGACATAAAATGTTTATGATACGGTCCTAATGCATTGTCGGGGGGTAGTGGATTAATATAATAATTAATGAATTCATGCATTGAGGTAGCTTTAAAGTAGTCATTGAATAATTGAATGAGATAGATTGACTGTGTAGTAGTAGATGTAGTCGCATGTCACTTTTGTGCTACATCCGCATTTGGTAACAATAGTATAGCTTACGTGTGTAGGCATAAATGTAGAATGTATAATTGTACTTATATACGGATACAACAATAGAAGAATATATTTAGGACATTTTCCAGTAGAGCATTGATAGAGAGGAGTATAATGCACAGAAGTGCATGGGACGACCACAGATTTACAATTACCTGCAATCAGATGTAGCCAATAGTACAAAGTACCTTGTTAAAGGGTACTGCTATAGGTATAAACAGGGAAATCAAAGGCTGTATATAAGAAAAGGGGTGAGTGAGTAAAGAAAGTGTATTCAGTTGTGATCTAAACTTATCTCACGTGAGATAGTGCTTACACCTATAATAATAGTTTATTGTTAGTTATGTGTTTGACCTGTTAAGGAAGGAAGGTATAGTCTATCATCTGATGTGGTCTCTAAGTAGAAGAGTAAATGTGTGCGTGAACAGAGTGTACAGAACTGTAAAGTGTGCTATTGTGTACTGATATCCATCCTGTACTATCTTATATACACATAATAGTACATCAAGGAGTATGTAATATTACACGCATTACTACTATACTAGTACAGAGAGCAGGCATATATGTATATACAATGTTTAAGCTATTACACTTATTTTTGTTGCGTTGATGTTGATTGCAGTCAGAATACGGATTTCTATAATGCATCCCACACTATAACAAAACGAGGTGTCTCACTCTATGTAAGTAGGTACTACAATGGAGATTGTAATTCTCAAGAAATCTCTGCTGGTTGTGGTACTTACACTTGGTATCCACTGAATTAAACTCGACTGCTAGCTCTACACGTTGTTGAGCTACGTTGTTGGACTCATTCGCATTCAATTCTCAGTCGAGTCGACACATCTCATCTTGTCAGTCAGTCAATGTTCTATCGTTGATTTTGTTGTTTGGTGTTGTTTAGCTTTGGTGCTCTCTTCAAATCCAGACTGGTCATTCAACCACTAGACTCCAATACCAAATCAACCTCCGGCTTCTTCATAGAGGAGATACATTTCTTAAAAGGAAATATTAAATACATCTCAACTTCATCCTGTGCTTTCGCTAATTTTTGTATTTTTACATAGCCTTACTAAGCAAACGAGTTCCTTCCTTCTTAAAAGAATTAAAAGGAAAAATAAATATACCGTCTTCAGTGTTTTCTTGTGGATTGTGCATCTTTTTCCCATGTATACCTACATCCTTCTACTTGTACTCCTCTGACGCACTCTCCGTCATTAGCAAAGAGAAATATTTACGCACCGCTCGTTTGCATTTCTTTGAAAAGAATCAAATTCTCATGCCAAACTTTACATGCAAACAGGATTTGCGATTAGGCACGTATGAAACAGTGGATATAAGTCGCTAGAACAGACTTTTTTTTCTACCGCATTCCTTTCTGCATAAATAGTTCACAATATTTATGTATAGGGACCTAAAATCAGTAATGACGAAAACAATCAATTGCTAACGAATTGTTTAGGATTACGGTGAATTGTGCACTTGCCCGCAAGAAGAAATAAAACTGTTATTTTTATTTGTGCGTACGGGAACAGTAGTAAATTACGAATGCCACAAATTGGGATTTTGCATAAGTATCTACTTAGCACGGTTGCAGATAAGCTTGAAGAAATCTCAAGTGGAATTGCTGAACTGTTGTCAGTGGTACAAAGGGATTTTCCTGTGGAGTGCTAAACAGTGCAGATCTGAACTCATTTCTTATTCTTGAAAACCTTCGCTGATAGTGTTTATCTATATTAGGCAAAAGACAAAATAAATAATTACCTCCGTATAGAGTTTTCCTTGTGACACAAACAAATGATACCAGAAGCCGTCTATTTGTCTTGGATCTTTGTTCTTGGTTTACTTTGCAATTTAATTGTGGCAGGAAAGTAGCTACACGATAACTCCGTCTAAAACCTAAAATAAATCGTAAACATTATTACTCCGTGCATAAACTTGAAATTGGTGGATTGTCGATTGTTGTGAATTCCCTTGCATCCACCTACTATAAAATATACAGGACGGGGTATGTAAAGAATGTCATTGTCAGCAAAAGCTTTTAAACAAATCTAATTCACATTCCCATTACATGACAATTAATTGCATAGCCTGCAACAACTGTTAATTTATATTTTGTTGACGGTTTAGCCAAGTTTGTGTGAACTGAAGCGGAGAGCTCAAAGAACTCGTATGTACTGAAGCCGATGTACCTAAGTACATAACGAAGCGACAGAACATCAACATAAGTTTGTTAGCTTTTCTGTTAACTTGTGCTATGCCGTTTTTCACGCCCATTCCGTTCACATGTGCAAAATTTTATTAGTTAAATTTTCAAGAGCATTAAACCACAATTCAGTTCTTAGAAAACAGTTCGAGTGTGTTGTTTAGCCTTGAGTGTTGAAAATCGCACTAGTAAATAACCAGGGAGTCTTATCAGTTGCATACTTATTTGGGTAAACATCCTTCTTTATCTGAATTGGAATTACTTCAAGTTACAAATAGATCTGCACTGATTATATAGACAGTTGAGCAGTATCAACAAGAAATTGAACACAATTAGATTTATATCGGAATTATACCTCAAATCTTAACTGCATCCTTGTGCAATCCCTAAGAACCATACGCTGCCAAGATTTTTTGCAAGTGTTATGTATTGCACTTGATATCTTGCAATTTAACTCACGGTATCGGATCTGAGAAATACATTGCTACATAGTGATTAGTTATGAAGTAATAACATAAACTCTGTAGTAGAATTTGCTAATTACTTCAAATCAGATGTACCCAATGAAATAAATGTGACTTTGTTCTACAATTTGTATCTATTCTATATTCAAGTACACCACAGTATCTTGTGATTTTCATTTGTTTGGGCTACGCTCGACGAATTCGAGCCAAACCACAGAAAAAACTGCAAGTTCTTTGTCAGTTTTGTCAATTGACTTAAGTGGCAGTGCTGACGTGTGTGTAACTGTCAATTTCATCGACAAGCACCTGTTAATTCGTATGGGAAAAGAAACTTCCATTTTATTAAAGTGAACGTACCGTGGTAGAAAATATCAAAATGTCTACAGATTTCGATCGCATTAAGAACCTATGTCTCAAAAGAGGAGACTTGTGGGAAGATCCGGAGTTTCCTGCAGTACAAGCCTCTGTATTTTATCACCAAACTCCACCCTTCCAGTTTGTATGGAAAAGACCAAAGGTAACATCACTTAATTATTAACTATTTTTTAATAATTACCAATATTCTATCCTAATACAATTTCATAATCTACAATATTTACATTACATTTATTAACCACTCTGTGATAAATGAACATGCATCGCTGCCCGCTGCATTGAGCATCTGTTACTTTATTTAGCTTTTTTGCCAATTCTCAATTGCAAATCGCAGTGCTAGCATCAACAGATTAGCTTGTAGCCGTAGCTGAATTTACGATAATAAGTACAGCTTCCTGTTTTTTATTCTTATTTTCCTCTTTGACTGTTATTGTGTAATCGTAACTATATGAAGATGCTATTCACCACCCTACGGCACATTAGTACATATTATTATAGATATAGCCATGGCTTATAAATGGTGTATAAGTGCATGTAGAGACTTAGTTGTAAATTGTAAAGCTTGCCCATCTGTTATTTTTCAGGCTAGACATTTTTGCAATCTGCTTTGTTGAGACCGTTTATTGATATGATAATAAGATTATTGAACTTAGGATGGTATAGTCTTTGTGGAAGAGTTTATTTGAATGTCTTCTTGTCGACATTAAGCAGATAGGTTAGATATCAGTATTTGTTGTTTCAGTGCCTGTGTGCGTGAGTATGTCGTTTAAATCCATTTGTAGAATGCAATAATATTATTCAGGTGTACAATTAAATATGTACCAGGCTACAAGTGAAAAGCGTATGCAAATTCATTTGTTGGTATTTATTGACGGTTTGCTTGGCCACATTAAGAGTTTATTAGTTTGGTGTTCTAGATTGCATTGTGTCTTTAGTCTGATAATCATAAAGATTAGGTACGTGATAATTTCTGAGCAGTGGAAATGGATATTTGATGTAAATATTGAAAATGATAATAATTTAGTGTAGACGTGCCCTTTGTTGCTCTCTTTTGTCCTCTCGTATGTTTTCTTTCCCTGTCTGACGTGCATGCTAACTTGTTTGCCCATACATTGTCTTTTCTTGCTTTTGCCTCCAGGATTTATTTGGCATGTTTACATTTTAATCATATTGGACTCTTGAGGTGACCAGGCCATACTCCCTACACATGGTACAAGCATCTTGCATATGATATGCATAATTCAGCAGCAACTAGACCACTAACATAATAATAGTGACTACAGGCATTCATTGTGGCACTTGCAATCCCCATTTCCCTTTATACTTTAACAACCTAACTTTTTTGCATAGTGTCAATCAGCATTATAACATTGTATAGAGTTTTTCTATAGTTAATATTACAGTAAGTGCTTATTTGTACAGCAGAACTAAATGGTTATTGCATCTAATCACTAAAAAATATGAGTACATGTGTATCTATGTACTATTAAATTGTTATTGTATGTTAGAGCCTTTCAGCTTTTCCTTTTCATTTAATTGTAGTATACCTAATGCACTTTGCCTACAGACTAGCAATACATTACTGTTCATTTACATTTTAAAAGGCAGATTGTAGGAAGTAAACTATAAGCAGCGGGGCAGACGACAAGAAAGTAGATTTTCTGCATTTCCTTCCATCGACTTGCTTCGATTCTTCTACACAACTGACTGATTATCTCAATTTTAGGACGTGATGCGGTCCATCTTTACAAATGTACTGTGTCACAGTCACATTCCTGTCCTATACCATTCTACTATATAGACACAAAATATGACACCATGACCTATTGATGTACATAATGAGTACATTACTATTATGCATCAAAGAAATAATAAGACACATGTATGCAGTTCACATTTATTACAAACAAAATTGTCTGAAGTATGTCTTGTTTAATATTCAAACAAAATGTGCCATGAGATTTATTAGATCCATAAAATCAAGTAATACGATATCTAGAGATACTAGTGGAAAATTACTGAATATTGGAATAATTTAAAGATAACTCTGCCCTGTAGATATATACCAGAGGATGTTCTCTTTGTTGTTTTACATAGCACTATACTACTATACTACAAGTATTTCAACTATTAAAGTCACTCGTCATGGGTTTGTAGTGTAAAGGATAGTTATTACGACATAGGTATGCACTTCCTTGAAATGTGCTCAGAGTTGGGTACCTTAATTTTTGGAAGCAGCCGAGGGAAACTGAGAGACATATACAATGAGCTCTCTATCCATTACTGACCTAATAAAACTCTTTCTTTGATTTTACACACTATTGGGATTCATATGACAAATTATACTATATTTTCTTATCCTATAATACTATGTTGACTACTATAAAATATTTTATGAAGAATTTAATATATGTCTGCTAATGGTTGAGAATACAGCTGAGGCCAACATTAATTTACTGGCATTTTAATGTTGTTGAAAGGTGATTACTCTACTGCTAAGTGTCATGAAATATTTAAATGTAGGAAAAGGCAGTGGTTACAATTGTGTTTGTGTTTTGCTTTGTCTTGTAGTCATTGGATTGATTATTCATGGCAATTATTATATATCGCCATTGAATTGCTTTGAAAATTGTAGCAAACTGTATAGTGCATGATGTTATGATCTAAAATGTAACATCAAATAAGATTCTATAAGCAGAGCGTATGGCTTTTCAGTTTTGTTTTTGCTTTCATGATTTAATCAAAGTGGTTTAGATCTACCTTTGGTTACTACATTGGAGAATGACAATTTTTGACATGTGAGTTTTAGGTAACAATAAAATGTAGGTGGACTAGAAAGAGCATTGTTTGCGGTTTGTTAGAAGTGTAGATGGTTTAATTTAGACAGTATGATAATATTGTTGGAGTTTCTTTGTACGAATCGTGTGATTCTATTTAAATGCAGGTTTTCTCATTCTTATTGTCTAACCATTGACAAGATAATTTAAGTTTAGAAATTCTGCATAGGTATAGTAAAAAATTAATTCAATTGTATCATTGGAATTGTGTTTGGTACATATAGCTGTGGATGAATGCGTGCCAAATATACTTTGACAAAAGGGTATCAAGAAATCTGGCTACTTAATGTGTCTTTTGGCTTTACAAAAGGACGAAATGATAAATACACTTTTACAATTACACATTGAGAAGAGCGTACGCCATAAAAGAAAATTGTATTAGAATCTCCCACAATTATTATTATCTTCCAAGTGATTTACTGTAGATAGGCTTCTTCAGCTAGACAGATTGGTTTTAGTCGCAATTTTATTATTACGCTAATCTGAATAAGAAAGAAATTGTATTATCTTATTATTACTCAAGTTAGTTAGAGACATATTCTTAGAGGGAAAGTTTTGGCCGTTATATATTATCTCCATTATTTTATACGTGATGTATACCGCTGCGAAAATTAAGAAGATATTACATATTACACGTTGTGATTATCGTTTTACACTAGAGATAGGAATAATATAATTAAGTGTGAGCTTAACATATGTTAACCATTTGTTTCCTCCATGTACAGCTTGCAGCTTTATGAACTGAAGAATACTATTTATTAAATCATTTCACTCAAATAAGAACTATCTCGAAAAATTCCTTGTGAAAAAATCCCATTCACTCTATCATTTAAATAAGTAGATAGCATAAGACATGTACCTACTTCATTTATATAATATTATATGCTTGCTTATGGCTTACAGAGCTCAGACATGAAATAAAATAGAAAAGACCAAGTAAATATTTATGCATACAAAGTTACACCTCCTCCGTGACCTTTTAATACTAACGTGTGCTCCAACTCCAATGTAAAACATGAACTTTAAGCATTTGACAAGAAATTATTTGTTCTCCAATCTCCAAGTATCTCTAAGCACTGTAAATAATTCCATGTAAAGCTTTTAGGTGCATTTGTGTATTCTCCTTTTATCATTTATTCCCTCAGAACATAATCAGTCAATTACTTTCCGCTGCTCTTACTTTAATATTTACATACAAACTACCTTAGTAATCCTTTTACTCAAAGTTCACAATTTAGGTAGAAGAAAATGTTGTTATTAAGAAATATTAATTGTTTTTGGATATTTTATTACATCTTTTACATAAATAACTGTATAATTTCTCTAGAAATACAATTGGTCAACTATTTGCTTTTGGCATGCTAATTTCTCTTCACTTTTAAAGTTCTTAAGCTTCAAGCAGTAATTAAGTTTTGTTTTCAGTCTGTATGAATAATTGTGGCTATTGACTCTTTTGAAAGTAGTGAGGCAGAATAAAGTGAATTTTACCTCCTAAATCCCCTCCCATATCTTTTTTCATGATCAATGTTTTGCTAATGATGCCGACTTTCCCGATACGAGGCGGAGAACAAACAAGTCCCATTAAAACAAAAGAATGTTCACCAAAAACCAATGGAGAGAACTAATGTGTGCGTGAATATGTAATTAAGAGCTAAATTAGTGTTAAAATATACCAGAGGTAGGTGTTGGGTTAAATCTATTAACCTTATATGTGAATCCTACTCGAATGCATAAGTAGCCCAATGCTTACTAGGATTTGACACTTGGAAATTATTATTAACCTCCTGATTGAATTCGAGTCTAAGCTGACCTCATTTTCGTTTTGGAGTAAATTCTAGTGCAAGATTGTATTCCAACAACCAGTTTCTATTTGTCTCTGACTTTTCGTTTCTTTCTTGTGGTATTCACTATACCGCAGTACAGAAAATGAAAATTGTAATAAGCAGGTGCTGATGCGGGATACAGGTTTTCATTTGGACATAGAATTGGTTATGGTTTTGTGGGGGTTTTACTTTTATATTTATCTTTTTATAGCATTCAACCTTATAGGTATATACATCCATGTAAGAATAGGATATTCAAATATCTACGTGGTTTGCATAAACATTGTACGATTCCTTTAGCTTTTTATCAACATGTGTGCAGGGGTGTCTTGGAATTTCTCTGAACATTTAACACGTCTTGTCGATATTCCTGTTGCTTTTTGTCATTGGTATAAAGATCAAAAGTTTATTGCTAATTTCCTATGTGTAATGTGTCTTTTACTATTGTGCTTTTCAGGAATTGAGTCCGAATCCAGTCTTTGTAACAAGTGGCAACTCTTATCACTTTGATATTGTCCCTGGAAAATTGGGTGAGTAACTTATAATATATATATATATCTTATATACCTTATAATATAATATATAAAGGCAGATATATAATATATATATATACCATGTTTACCGAATTACTTAATTGATACCAAATACAATTTGATTCTCTCTTATCTATTAAACATGATGTAGATTAATATTCTTAGTCTTATCATTATTAAGAAAGGTATGCATCCTTACCTAATTTTCAGCATGCATTTACTTGCACGAAATACTTACAGCTTTTATTTGTTCTATTTGAGTAATTTCAATTGCCTGAGGTTAAATTACTATTGACAATCTTCGGATTTGTTGTCCTGTATTGATTTCTATTACCTCTTCTGGGTATTGGGTAGATGGTTGATATTTTTATGATGCATAATTGAATTGTACAATTGAAATCACGGTTTTCAGTCACCAATTAAATGATATATAGATCAGATAACCGCTTTTCATGCAAACGTCTAATTGTACATCGTAATTATTCTGTTTAGTAATTAGTACAAGAGGTGCAATTAGTTGCTGCTTCCAGGAAGCCAGCACTTGTCGGCCTGTCTCTTTCAGACAGCCTTTCTTTTTCCATTTGATCGTTGGGTAGACCATCGAAAATCTAATCTCCATTAGATTATCGGCCCCATAAATCACCTTCATTGCTACGTACGATTCACTATAGTCAGTAGATAAACAACCTACCAATTATGTATGTAGCACTATTGGCACCTTCATGTAATTGTTTTGAGAATTGTTATTTGCAAGTCTACACATTTAAGAATGTATGTCATACTAGCCATAAAGAAATGTATTTGTATTTAAATGTCTCTGAGATTCTTATGCTAATCATTCTGCCTGGGGAATTCATTATCTTTTGATAATGTTCATGGGTGCTAATGATATATAGGTAGATGCCTATATACATTGTCTTACAATGTTTCTGTCTATCAGATCTATCCAACTTGTAATTCATACGCACGCATAGTTCAAAATTGGAATTAAAAGTTGCATGTTAATTGTCATCATTGAGCACCGAATTACAAACCATTTTTCGAGTAGTCTAATAATATAGTAACTCAGATGGCTTCATGTTGTTACCTGTTCTCAGGTAGGTATAGTTAGGTAAGGTACGTGTATTTTATCTATTCTGGCTCTAAGATAATTATTACTGCCAAAAAAGTACTTTTTGTATTTGCATGTACTCAATGAAGAATTAAAACTGCAAAGTGCTTAGTAGATGTTTCAGCTAGAAAATTCAATTGCAAGGAATTGCCTTGTGAAACAATAGTTTGCTAATGTGAAATTGGCAGAGAATGGATAAACAAAAAAGGTTAAATATGTGTTAGTAATGTCAACAGAGTAAAAACGAAATAAGTAGTATGTTTATTGCACTTAAATGGAAAAATGCATCATTGTAAATAGACCTAGTTGGTAATGGAGATGTTGACATTGTTTCGTGCTTATATCGAACGAGACTGATTCCTCGTCTTACTATTATATGTGGTTTATATAATAAGGGAGAGAGAAGAGGCGGATAAGATCTTAAAGAATATAAGCTGGTGTTTAATAGCTGTGGCCTGCTGACAAGTTTAGTTGGCGACCGGTACTGCATTAATTTCAACATCGC
Source organism: Tomocerus qinae (assembly GCA_020055645.1). Lineage (NCBI taxonomy): Eukaryota > Metazoa > Arthropoda > Collembola > Entomobryomorpha > Tomoceridae > Tomocerus > Tomocerus qinae. The sequence goes on along the minus strand of CM034547.1, from coordinate 12,786,444 downwards.
AAAAAACTTTAACAATCACAATTACAATCCCATTCGGCCACTTAGTGGCATAATGCAATTGTATACTACTACGTATTTTATATCACAGATGAAAGACGATACTATTATTTCATTCTAAGTATTACTCATTCGCATTACTGGTTACCTATTACGAGTTAAGAAATGCCAGTCCGTCCTGCCAGAGTCTGTGAAGTCCATGTATGCACCCAATAATACAGAACCACCAATGTTGAACAAATATTACACTGGTATACAGACACTCAAATTTATGCATACTTGCATAACGGGATTATGATTAGCCTGATTTTACCCTTTACCTTTGTATTAAAAGTAGGCATCTTCTAATTGTGTGGAAGCGGACGGTGTACTATAATTCATACTTTGAACCTGCCCAACTATCAATGTCTCAATAGTATCTTTACCTATCAATTCATGCATAATACCAATTCCTTCATCCCTTATATACATAGTAGAGGACATTATGCATAATTATTAACAAAATGTCTACATATCAATTTAATAAGCAGGTCTCATGCTTTTACTGAAGAGAATATTTGAAAATTAAATCTCTGCGGTCTCTCTTGCATAATCCCCACGGACTCTTCTTTCAAGCATTTGCAAACTGACAGTTTTAATAATATGTTACCATACGTTATCTAATCTGGCGCCAGGTCTTCATTATTGTTACCTAAATTCATGTAATTATTGTACTAGAATTTATATTGACTCTTATTGTCCTATTATTCATATAATTTTTAATTGATGTGTTTTTGGAGTGTCATAAGGTTTATCTTCTTCAGTATATATAAATGGAGAAGATATTTGGAGTTTAAAATGTCAAGCTATAACTCTCGTGTTTTACACATTAGTAAATGCTTACACAACTCACCCATCCAAAGATAGGCAAAGAATATATATACCTTAGTGTCTTACGTCTTTCGTAAGTGTCAGCGCAATGACTGTTTTTGTATACTTTGCCTACTTTTGCATAGCTTAGCAAATGAATAATAATAATATGTCTTCATAAGGTTGATTTTGCCTACAAGGCTTATTTCTGCTCCGGAATAACAAGTATGTTGATGCACTGATGTACCATATAGCACCGGTAATACAAAGATATACTAATAGACATGTTATTTTGATAAAATGTTCACTAGCTATACTAATAATGCAAAAGTAGTAATTAAGTAATTACCAAAGTACCGTATGAGAATGCCCAAGTCCATAAAATCCTTCATAGATAAGACTCTATAGGCGGGTATAGTAAAATAGGCTGTTAATGTTGTAATAGTGCATAATGATAAAGATAGTAAATGCAAGATGCATGTCCATGGAGAGAGACTCGTTATTTTTCATTTAAAGATTAACAGATACGTCCACGAGATGATAATATGGTAAAGCACGGTAACATAGTGTATCACGAAATTTATTTCTCATGCTCTGTGGCAGTGGGAAAATCTCGTCAAACATTATAAGATAGAAAGATGAGAGAACCCGGTACCCTCGTGCCCGTATTTAACAGTTGTTTTTGACATTAGAGCACATTACTGTTCTAATGGTAATGTAGATTTCCTCTTTTCTCTGATTAGAGGTTACAGTATGGCACAACGGCACTACAGTACATAGCAGACAAATAAAATAAACACAATAACCTGACACAACGTATAATTTAGTGCTCAAATGTTCTATTCAATGATTCTGATGTGAAGTTTCGTGCATAATCCGTGTCTTTAATTTTTCTTCAACTTTTTCAATTCTTTTCTAATCATTAAATATGACTATGACACGTTAATTTTCAACTTAAAGACAGATACAACAATACAGTCATTTGCAATTGCTAGATTCATATGACCCATACTATGTTTATATAAAGTAGATAGGAAGTAGTAGGTGGTCTGTTAAGGAAACTAACTTATCTGTTATACAATTATGAACTTCAAATACAGTTCTTGAATTTAATTTAATTAAACTTGCAACTAAGTTTCACTAAGACCTCCCTCGCAATGCATTCTTTAAAATGTGGTCAGGAAATTACAGGAAGGGTATGTCTTACAATTTCATTGATGACTTGCACCGTGAGAAAATAAACTGCATAATAAAAGATTTCCCATTAGAAATCCAAAGGTCGTATTGGGAAACAGATTTTCTAAGAATGCACAGCGTTTTCTTAAGTAGATTCTTATCAGGTAGGAAATCTCCCACTCCTAAGATGCAAGAAATAAAGAATTAGGTAAAGGAAGAAGATGAAGAGTGATTAGATGTCAACGAGCGGTGCAAGAACAGAAGTAATTTGGAAGACACCTGAGTTGAAATGAGCCTTAATAGGGTTTTCACAGCTGAGGAGATTTGAGAGATCTCAGCGGGAGTGCGAGTCCACTAGCTTTGGTAGTGACATTATTACTGCTTCTATTACAAACGAATGCACACACATTACTTGTTTAGTCACTTACGAACTGCTAGAGTTTGAAATTTCGTTTAATGGGCAGTTTAGAGTGAGTTTACACGATTGTTTTCCTACTGCCCTCGAAATTAGTGCCAGCAGAACCAACAGCATATAACCTTGTGTTATAATGTAGTAGTAAGTAAGTGCAGATGATGCTTAACTTGTTAAGCATAACATTAGAAACTCGTACCAAATAAGTTTACATGCAAGTTACTTAATTGCAACTATTTGTACTACATAGAAGCATTTAGATAGATCAGATTGGTTTTACTCTCTTGCTGTTACAGACGAAGAATGTTGGTATAGAATATGAGATTAAACTTTGAAGGACAATTATTGTTTTTTATTGGATAGGTTAGACTTTTAGTGCATACTAGTCTGCTTGGATAAATCCTTTCTACTGTTCAGTAGTGAAGAATTAAACAGTCAAGTTTTATTTATCGACAGTCATCTGTGTTGTAGGTATAGGATAGAAAAATAAATCCTTTGAAAATGAGGTTGGTCTTAGTGTGATTACGTATACCGTGTTGTAGGTAACTATTAAGTGTGCTCCGACTGTAATGTAATCCACATTCTTGATTTAGGTAATTGAAACAACTTTTATACCTACACCTACTTACTACTAAAACACTTTTTTATTCTCTGAATGCGCATGGAAGACTGGGTCAATCCACTCTGTGGACGCAAAACGTAAATGGTCATAATAAAGAAACAAGTCGAGGCTGTTGATTCTAAGACTACTGCAACAGAGATACACAAAATACAACTTGCTACCTACCATATGATATTTTGCAGGAGAGGAGCTCTAGTTATTGCTTGCAGATACAGGTTCAAAAGACTGCAAATTGTTATCCATGAGAATGTTGTGCGAATGTGTTACGTACTTGCCTTTTTCTCCCTTGCCTATGGTCAGTCAACTTAGTAGCGATGTCATGTTACACTAGTAAACGAAACCAGTCCACTCTTTCCAGTCTAATGAAATTATTCCTAACTCAATTAACACTAACAAACTCAATTGCTATAATTAACTACTGAATTTATGAAGTGCTCACTATTTACAGTTACTTTTAAAGTACCTAGTAGCAGATTCCTTTTTTCATTTTTCTATTACAAATAAAATGCATTCAGAATAATGCACAATGCCTTTCTTTTAAAATACACACACTTCATTTACTTGAGGTAAAATAATAGCCTCATTAAACGCAAAGTACAGGTGCTAGTTAATCTGTAATTGTAAATGTATACAAGAGTTCATGCAATTAATAAAATCAGGTATTACGTACGATCCATGTTTTTCTGTACAACAAAAATAACCTATTTTTAACTGTCTGGTAAATAATGAATTCTCGATTTCAGTATCCGTTAGTTCTACACAAAATGCTTGTAGTTCCTTCTTGTTCGAAATTTTTGAGAATCCCTGCGTAAGACAGCAGGAAGACGGAAATTAATTTCTTTCGTTAAGTACGATTGAAGATAATGAAATAATCGTTATAATAGGACATGTCTATTATATCAGTTAATGTAAACTGTTACATTTAGTAGTAAATCATTTCGCATAATGCAACATCAATCCTTAGTCTTTACCGGTGATAGACGGCATAACAGAATACAGATGGAAAGACCATGTTTAGTATACACACAGACGTATTTCAACTCAAAACATTCTCACGGGTTCAAGAAAGTATTTCTGAAACTGTTGCCTTATATTTTTAATATAGACCTGTAATCTACAATCATCAAAACGTATCTAAATACTTGCGTAATTTATATATACCTACACTCAGCTGATTAGGTACTTATTCGTTTTTGCTATTTCATTTCGTTTGCAGTTATTCCCACACTGATGCACATTATAATGTAGTCTAAATTCTTCAACTTTGATAGTCCTAAGTTGAATGAAAATGTATTCATTAATATTTCTGCTTTAAAATCGTGATTTGCTAGCAATATTTACCTACATAAAACGAGAAATACAGGTACTGCTACACATTCCAGATGCCCAAACGACGCAATATTATTTTCTTGTGGAATTTATATTTATTTTATTAATCAGTGTAGATACCTTTCCGCCTTCGATGCTTCATAAAATATCATTGTTCAGGATGCATATCAATATTATTGTCAACAAATATTGTATAGTAAATGTATGTAATATCAGTAATATGTAAATTAAACATAAGAAATCCACTTGCACAGCTCATTAATTTACAAATCGGAAATAGCTAGGATGAAGACTGTTGTGTGGGGTGAATGAATTGTTGAATGACCACACCATGTTACTCGATTCTTTACGCATGGGTACCTAATCTCAGTCTCACAATTTTTTAGGTTTATCTAGAATCTGGATTTACCTAACTCAGTGTAAAAAAGTACATATGAGTTAAACATGCAAAATAGCATTATAGGAGAAGGTTTATTTGTCCAACTGAACAGCTGAGACTATTTGAATTCAAAAGGAAAAGGAAAATGCAATCAGAAATTGTAATCAGAAACGCTTTTCACAATCACCCTGTTGACTTTTTGCCGCATTGAAAAAATTACCTATACATGTAAACGAAACAGTTGAGTCCACATCCTCTTCCCAGTTTCTTTTTCATTCTGTCAAGTCTTGTCCATCTTGAATTAACTAACGAATTTTTTCTGATGAATTTTTTGTTTGTTTTGTCAATCCTTGTGCAATTTTCACATGCAAAAGGAGAATACAAGCACATTAGTTCCTCTTCATATACTGCGTATTGCTAATCGCATGAAATGAAACCCAAGTCTTACTAATGACTGTAATGACTATTTGAAAAGTAAACCATACTAATCAAGCTTTTACTTGCGATGCAAGTACTTAAGTTTGCGGATAAAATGAAAAGTTATCTTGTCAAAGTTCAGATTAGAGCCAAAGTCACTTTTGTTGTTTCTCTAATGGTCTTTCGGGGTTAATTTGAAAATTGGATAGGAATTTAAGGCTCGCCGACTTTTCTTTTCACTGTCAATTTGAATGGATGAGTTGGGACAAAAGTAAGCTATCTAATCGTTTGGAAAAGAGTTTGACTCGAGGAGTGAACTGGTGAACTGAATGCACAAAGACAAGAAAATTACCGGAGGATAAAATGGAATGAACTCACCTTTGCTTTCGCCTCGCTTTGCATTACAATGGACTGAGAGTGGCTTCGAAGTTGTAATAATGCAATGACTATGCAATTCTTTCCTTCCAAACCAAAGTACCTAATACTCATATGTCATGTCGTGTCATGTTCTTGTCATATAAATATCACATTGCTGAAAAGGCAATGGTGAAAGCTCATTTAAATCCTTTGGGTTAAATAGTTTCAGGCATTTGATTGTTATAAATTAGGCGTATGACATATCAGCATTCTTATATCTATGTAATAGTCATTCCTTATAATATAACTGCATCTCGTCCGTTTTGTACTTTTTTAGTTAACATAATATCATGTATCATTAGATTCTTAAGGATATACATTACATCTTAGGTAACTAGAATTAGGTACCAGAAACTTTCAGTTTTCATTTCAGCCCCGAACTAAATACATTACGTGTATAAAATGCATCAACCTACTATCTCAAGATATGTTCGAGAAAGGATCTCACCAAATAAATATTCAATCAATATTATTGTAAGTCCAACTTGGAATGTAATAGACAGATCAGCTGCATATGATAAACAGCTTTTTATTACAACTCATCTATAATGATGTGTTACAAATACATGTCTTTGCAGAACTCAATGATGTGGATCCGTTTATTAATCAAACATTTATAATTGACATTCCTAAAATGACAGAGTACATATAGAAATGGAATCCCTTTTTTGATAAGAGCAACCGTTAAATGGAAAGTAAATAAATAATTGACTGTTAATTAAACTTTTTAAAATATCTAATTATTTATTTGCAGGTGACCGATGGCTAGTTTCTTGTTTGAGTTGCTTGTGGCTCTCCCGCGAGCTGTTCTTCAGAGTTGTTCCTGCAGATCAAGCATTCACTGATAAGAACATTGTCAAGAACTCAGATGACTATGCTGGAATCTTCCGGTTTCGTCTTTGGTGGTGTGGAGAATGGAGAGAAGTGCTGGTTGACGACAGACTTCCAACAGTCAATGGACGATTAGTCTTTCTTCATTCCCAACATTCGGATTACTTTTGGGCGTCTCTGTTAGAAAAGGCTTATGCTAAGTAAGAAACTTTTTAAACACTCCTATTTACTCTCCCTAAGTACATTAAATGTGCCAAATGCGTGAAATCAAGTAAAATCACATTGAAGCTCAGTTCTACTACAATTTACATTTCTATGCAAATATTATTATTCTACTTATTTTACAATAATAATCATGATCATAGCACACTATAAACATAATTGTGGGCACACAGTATGTGTACGTAGTAAAAAAATAAATGCAATAAGCTCAGAATATCGTGACTCTTCCACTTAGGATTACTATCATGATGCTTACATGAGCGATAGAGCAAAGCAATGTGTGTGAATGTAACATGCTAAAAATAGCAAGTACATGTATAATGTATGTACATAAGTTTATTATTAATACATAGTAATAAGTTTAGAAACTTGTATTAACAGTAACATGATACCTGTGTAACTTGGCTATGAACTCAGTATTTATTTAGTTAGTCTATTAGCCCACCTGAGGTGGTTTGTGGTTTTGCGGTTGTCCTCATCGTCTATAATATTTTCTCTATTGACACTTTCGCCTTGTCTAAATATAAGTTTAGTACATGCCGACTTCACTTACTTCCCTGCTTTACTTTTGTTCGTTTGTTCACATCAATATTATCACAGTATTAGTAATAGGAATCCCGTCAGCTTTCTCTGAAGACTCCAGACAGCGATATCTCATCAAACTTATACGAATTAGACCAACATAGAATACAATATTCACTATGAATGAAATCAAAATTTACCTGTCTTAATATTATGGTATAGCAATTTAATATTAATGTTACTTCTTCAAATCGACATTATAGATGTACGATAATTAAAATTGGACTAATTGTCAAAAACATAAATTGTTTTGAGTATTACAAAATTCATAATTTTTCATATGATAAAAAGAACAAAAAGCGATGTAGTACGTAAAGCAACGAAATAGCTAGTGCAACATTGTTAAAATAGAGCCATGAGATAACTATCTCATCACAACTTGTTCCTTATTTTGAAACGATCAGGCCAACCTTGATTTAAAAAATTCAACTACATCTTACATCTTGAGATTATGATTTGATTAATAGGCATTTTTACTCCCTGCTACTAGTAAATCATATTTTGCACTTGAATGTCGTTAGTGTGATCTCCCCTTTTCTAAGGACAGATTTAATCGTTTAAGGATGCTAATTTTAACTAGGCTCCTGGTAGACAAAAACGGCCATTAACATGAGTGATTTGAGGTGCGTTCGTTAGTCGTAGAATGCGTTGAATGGAAATCAAAAGTATTTAGGATTTGAATTAGTCAATAAATAGGGCAGAGCTGAAATTAAAGTTGTCAATGTCTTTTGTTTACCTTGGCACTTCCCATCATCACCAACATCTTTCATTTATTCAGACTCACTATCTCACATCTTAGCATTCTTATCAAACAACAATAGATTTTCACATGTTGAAATGAGATTGTAGGATGTTGGTGTTGCACTGAAGAGTTATTACATTATTGTAGTATGAGCAGGAGCAAAAGAGTCAATTATCTTGCTGAAGGCTTTAAATTGGTGGCTACCTACTTTAAATTTCTAATGATGGATAGTGACCGTATAACTATTAGAGCCTTGTACTTGTAGAATGCAGACTACTTGTGCATGTAGTAATTAACTATCAAACATTGACAATTGCAATTTAGGTAGTCAAAATCTCTCAGCCCTCCTCTGCATTGCAGGGTGGTTGAGTTTATTATCAAAATATTTTATTGTTATGATTAGCATTACCACATCATTAGCATTATTCATTTAATATTCAGTTCAAATACAAATCCTGATCTTCTCTCTCATTAGTATGTATTAAGTAGGAGATTTCTGCGAGAGAGAAAGCAAGGCGAGTCCAATTCAATTACTATAAGTATCAGACTAACCTTAATTACCATTGCACAAATTCTTCTGCCACACAAGTTTAGCAAATTAAGCATCATTTCAAATCCATTTCACTACATGTCTACTAAACTCTTAGCAAATAAACAAGAAAATAACTTTTGTAGTAGGTACTAAAAGTTCATGTTGATGTAGAAGATAAATTTGACAGATTTACATACCTACATGCAAATGTGCTAGTTTTGCAAAATCATATTGTAATGCTGCTGGTTTGCAAATTATCTCATTTTATACGCATTATCTACAAAATAGGCACAAGGAACATTAGCATTGCACGTACCATCTTTTTGTGTTTCATTTACAAAGAGCAGTTATTTTTGGAAGTTACACAATTCTCCTTTTGAGATTACCTAATGCGTCCTTTATTGCATAAATGTGGTTTAGTCTTGCTATTTTCATCTCTCAGAAGAGGTTGAGCCACAGACAGATATCAACAGTGACATTTATATAGAATAGGGCGTTTCTAACTATGAATACAATTATTCACTAAACAAACATGTAGATGACCATTAGCGTTTTAAAATTGCGGTAGGAATAATAAGACAGTCTCGTAGGTAGGTACTATTAGTAAATGAGCAAAGGTAAAAAGTACAGGTACAATCACCATACTAATGTCAACTCATTTCCTCTAATTGAGTATGCAATGTCTTATTTGCACTAAAGTGTTTTTGACTTTGTTAGTTTACATTCTTCGACACTTTGTTATTGTTACTAACACCTTATGAATTGCATCGTGAGAGAATAATGTTGTATTGTCAGATGGATACCAAGAGGTAGTTGTTGTATTATAGTTGTACAATTTGTATACGTCGTACTTTGGTATGTAAAGTATTGCGTCATTGTCATCATGTCACTCAATATGCTACCTATGCAAATGAGTTATTTGTTGTTTCACGATAGCAATTGAAAGTGCAAGGGATTTTTTTTGTATTTTTCTTATATCCTCCCGCTGTGAATACCAACAACTGTTTTATTTTCGTTCTCAACTGCAGCTGCTGCAAAATGAGAAAACATTTTAATGTCTGAGAAAAACGGTGCACTTCGATGCGTTAAAAATTGCATAACATAGCCACGCATATCGCGGCACTACTGTCTATTTAACTTGGAAAGTAGTTTTAAGTACAATTAGTTTGCATATCGCTAGACTGGTCATTCCACATAAATATAGAGAAGATAAAGAATGTTCTTCTACTCCTTCTATTATACCTTATCGTTTAAAGATATGTAGTAGGAGTAGCATGAATCATTTTTAAGAATTTTACACTAACGAGTCTGCTATGCGTAAAGTATCTAATTGCGAAATGATATGGAATAATCAGCCAAAGATGTTATTGAGTGTAAGTAGTACCTACGTAAAATTGAGAGTTCTGTTCGTAGAATGATAAGTAAGAAGAAAATGGAAATTACATGCGTTTTAAAGCGATTAGATAGGAAATGACACATCTAGGGCTTTTCGTATAGAAGACATACTATTTCATGCATAGAACTATCTTTTGATAGCATTAGCTGATAGCAGCAGCAATAACATTAATTTACAAAATGTACAAAGACTTACTATAATTATATGCTCGGTTATGTTACATACAAAAATCTATAATGAAAGTAAACATCTAAAATTATTCTTTAAGTTGAAGTGGAGTGAACGTTTTTCCCTTTTAAATACATACTAACTAGTTTACTAATGAGTTTAGTCGTTTGGAATGAATCATGGTTAAATTTTGTATTTTACTGTACTTAATAAACAGTAAAGGTGATATAAACGAAAAGATTAAGCATGTAGTAATTCTGTTTTTTCAAGACTGTATTAAGTATTTATAAGTATTATATTGAGACACGCTTTGCAAGCATAGCCATGGTTAAGTACACTTTAAGCCCATTTGATGATCCATGTAATGTATTTGCAGACACGTTAAACGACTTAATGAAAGCTTTATTTTGAACACTTCGACTAGAGTGCGTCATTTAACTTATGATAAGTAGATAGACCTAGTATTATACTTGGAATGCGAACGGAGCTTAATAATTCTTCTAAGTACACTTTGTAATTTAGTAAGGACACAGTAATTTAATGCATTTATGCCGAAAAACTACTCAAGCCATCACGTAAATCCACAAAAAATGTACAGAATTTGCTTTCCGTGCACTGCACTGGAAAGTCGTGGCTGCATTTGCACCTAAACCTAATATTAGTGTCGATGATCATTTTGAGTGCAATGGTTTGTTTACCTGTTACGTGGCAAATGTTAATAATGGGCTTGAAGTAGGTATTAGGTAAATAGGTATGTGAGGATTTTTTATTGTTATTTCTTTCAAAGTTTGAGATGAAGTTGGGTAGAGTGAGAAAAATGTTGAAATAATATTTATACACGAGCTACCTATATATATCCTATTGTACCTACTGCATTACTATATCATAAAAGATTATCTCACGCTTCATGCCCATCTGGGTTTATTATCATACCATTATTATGATAATTTAGACTGGCCTAGTCCAGCCTAGGCACACCTGTTCAACTATCTTATGTCCAACTGTTCTTAATCCATATTGTTAGCTAACAATCTACTCGGCTACTACATAACTACATCATAACACAAAAGTCACAGAAGACGAATAATTCCATGTTATCATTAGTAAGATATCTAAATGGCCAGTCTTGAATACTTTAAAAATTTGATTACTTAACCACTAATAAAAATTCCTAACTACAGATAATTTCTTCGCTAATGCAATTTTCTGTGCTAATTTAAGCTGGCACAAGTTCTCTGTATTTACAAGGTCTTTCGCAATATCTACTTTTATTAAATTACTATAGCGCAGTTTGATTTGAATACTCTCATCTCTTGATCTACCAATGTTTATATCTTAAGCATACACGACATTCTTGTTTGTAGTACTTTTTCTCTTTTGATAACATTAATGTATGTAGTAGTAATCAGTGTCGGTTTTTGTTAAGACGATATAGCCATGGATTTTACATCAATAAATCTACCTTATTGTGTTTAGTAATGTGATGTAAATGTTATCGACAACAATAGCAAGCCATGCATGTTCTTCTGATATAGCACGGGCCATGAACTCACAAAGTCACAATCGTGAGATATCCATTTTGCCACAATGCTCGATATTATATTACACACATATATATCTATTCCAATATTGGCATCTGTTCCGTTTCTCCAACTCCATTCGTCATCAATATTAACGAACACGTTAATTCTTCTTAGCCTAACATATACAGATGTGCACCACAAAAACTTGGTTACAATAAGAAAATATCTATAGTCTATGGTCTAGAACTGTTTGTGTCTAGTTTCTGGTCATCCTTATGAAAAAGAAATGTAATCTTAGCCCGAAATATTTTAATCTATGCTTCCCTGTTTATGTGACAAAATTTCTTTATCACTGCGGGTGGCCTTTTTTAATAGAACTTAGAGACTAACCTAGATCATGCAGTTTTTGAAATAGGTAAAGGTATATTTTCATGTTTAACGCTTTGGCAATGAGTTAAAGAGTAAGTTTACATAAATTGTGTAGATCTATTAGGTATGCTAATGTCGATTGTACTTGAATGACCTAGTAAAATGTTGAGATTAGTATTCGTGGCTAGTATGCCAAAAGAATTTTGCATGCTGTGTGTATGTCTGCATGTTAATTCACATTTCCCTTCATTTAGTATTTTACATTCCAATATTCTAATTCCAATCTTAATTGAATACAATGGAGATTAGCGACACCTGCTTGAGTATTGGCTATCACAAAGTAAGCCAAGTAAGCCGGTGGTATATTAGTTCAGAGAGTCTCAATTTCGTTGCCTTACGGTACTCGAAAATGTAACTGTCTTGTCTTATCTGTAAATAATTAAGTGTTTCAACTGTGTAGAGTCATTACTTATCTTTTGTTGCGATCATGTAATGTGTCATGATGTACCTACTGAATGCACAAACTTAAAATAGCCTTCTGTAACGGCTTGCTCCACACTGACCACTACTACTAGTGTCCTTATGCCATTAACATTTATCCTTCCACCGTATCACTACCACAATAAATATATGTATTTGTACCTACAGACTTGTTACACTATCGTAATGTAAATGACTCACATCAGCCACTTAATATCATGTCTTACAGATTCGTGTACATTAAATAATTATATGTGGATTATTCGAGGTATGAAAACCTTAGTGTCATAAACCTTGAGGAAAAAAATTAATGCAAATCCCTAGGTGTACTTGTACAAGTGAGTCAACTGGCATCAAATCAATCTTTATTAGTATTAGTGCCGTAGTAAATCCTGTCGCGTAGTACATTGTAAATGTCCTTGGTTTATGTGGTAGTAAATAAATTGGCTAAATGTCTTATAATTCGTTGAGACTTTCGTATGCATAAGAACCTTCTAATAATTCGACTTTGAGGCTGTGCCTAAATCAAGAGGTACATTGTAAGTGTTGGCAATTTTGTCGGTATTTTAATGGTATAGGAGATCAAAGTACAAAATCATGTAGCAAATGTTCTGACCATTTTATTTTCAATGGTAATACTAATTGCAACATGTACATTGGGAACATAATTGTGACTTTTCGTGTAGAGACCTTATATGAGTTAAGATCGACATTTATCTTTACAATGTGTATACAATCTCGTTGTAACTACAGATAGTAAATAAATGTGTAGCTATGTCCTATTTTTGGTTTGTGGACCAATCGATCATAAAAGTAAGAAGGCGTTTGAGATTGCATGTGTATCTAAATACAATATAGACAGTTTGGAATGACAATAAAATGTACGCACGCACGGGACTACAATGAGGAATAATTGAACAAGGCAATTGTTGGCTACCTACAGCGGTAATCTACAATAGAATAGAATGCAATTTGCAATAATGTTGTAGAGAGGGATTGAATGCGTGGTTTGATTTGGTTTGGTTTAGCTTGAGTTGGTTGCGGCTTTGACGGGCATTGTTAGTCCAAAGTAAAGTGTAAGTCTTTTATGCTCATTCTCGTCTGTTTAAATAAGTGTCAAGATTTCGCACATAGTGGAGAATTGAGTGAAATGGGGACAATCCGCGCAGAAATCACAAGGAACTGTACACTCTGTTAGTTAAACAATAAATAAATGGGTAGCAACTTGGTTTGTGTAAATACAGCAGCAATTCACATTTGCAGACCACAGAGAATAGAGAAAATTAGAGACAGCTAAGGAAAATGAGTAGAAGTGGACGGAATGATGACTGCTACCTACTTGGATTTGAATTGCAAACACAAATCTGTCAATTGTTAATGTTTATCTACCTATTGTCCTGTTTATGCTTCACAGAGAAATTTTTTAACGTCAGGTCAGAATTCTTATGTTATGGTTATGACCAAAGGGAGGATGACAGCTCCTGCGAAAATACTCTTTTAGTGCTTCTCCATCCTACATAAATAAATATGAGTATGTGCACATATTATGACCTGCGCTGATTTGATAAAGAAATTCATGAATGAGTGAGAACGAAAGAATCGCCAATGATCTCAAATTGTTTCACGTAGCCTTACAAAGCAAGTTGAGATTTGTTTTGGTTTTCTGGTTTCCATTGTATTAAGTTTCTGAATGGAGGCGTTTAAAATGGATAAATGTCCTTTTAAATTATTTCTAGTGCGATGATCTCGCGTGATGAGTGTGCGTGCTCCTTCCTACTAATCTTACACTAAATACTTGCAACAGGAAATTCTGTCTCACTGAATATATTATGCTAATGCATTGTTTGTTTTCTTTCCCCTTAGATTACACGGTTCGTACGAAGCTTTGAAGTACGGGTCTACTTTAGACGGATTTGCTGATTTAACTGGTGGGATTACTGAATGCATTCGAATCAGACAAGATCCAACTTCATGTAGTCGAATTCTTAACAAATTATTGCAGATGACATCCATTGTCACTGTCATTGTACAATCAACCACACAGGTACCTAAGATCTTGAAACTTTATCTTATCCATGCAATAAGGCGATTTCCTTCATGCTTTATTACACATAAATATTTTTATTGCCATTGCTTTTCTACTTTTTATCTCCACATGTTTACAAATTTTTGCAGTGCACATTTAATGCTTCGCTATTATTATTGTTGTTGGTTTTGTAAATACACAGACTTGTTTTTGGCAATGGTTATCATGCAGCAGCCATTCCGTGCAGATAAATGCTTTTGTGACAATAATAAGCGGAGAAGGTGAGGTCACGCTATGTCATGGCTTCGTTTGCCTACCATCTGATAATCTTTAAATCTTCGCACACGTTCTTGTGAACCTTTCTGATCTGGTGATCCCACTTTGCTTATCGTTAGCTCTTTCATGATGTGACTTATCAAATCAGCTTGTACGTTGATTTAAGTCGAGCTGGTTTGGTTTGTCCACTTTTCTTCGTTTTTCTTGGCATCAACTATAATCTCTATACTTTATATAGTATATATACACTAACACCTTTGTTTACTCTTTAAGATGTTTACTATCACTACTACAGAATGGTCAGTGTCTGTCTTAAATGATTTGTGAGTTAGACAAGACAAGAGTAGACAGGACATGCAATTGACCAATTCAATAGCCATCCTCATCATGTTAAAATTTCTAGGTCATTTTTCCGTGGGCAATTAACGTGTGGCTTTTCTTTAGCTTCAAGTAATTGCCGTTTACTACAAAAGACAGCACTTATAGACAGTTGTACATTCCTGTCTATATACCATAGAGATAAGCAAACATGAAACAGTGAGTACTATGAACATGCACATATTCACTGTACATCGGTGGCGATGACGAAAGCATGACAGAAAATTGTTAGACGTAAAATCAAGTCAAGGGTCATTCTGTAGGGTTACATTTAGTAAAAAAGAAAGTCAATGCTATTTTTTTTAGATTTACACACGCCCCTACGACGTTTTTTTAGTGAACTTTGATGTACGAGTATTCTAATGGTAAAGACCTAACAATAATGAAGGAGGAAAACAGACACTTTTCCTTTCGTAGAGAGAAATAGGAAAAGGAATCTTCTGAAAAGTTTTTCCGTGACACGGGACTGGTCTGGTGCGGCTGCTGGATTGCATTTGATTGTTAAGGATATTTTATGGAGATGCATTAGCATCTACAATTGCACGTGTACAGTCCACTTCACAAAAAATTCTCTTTTATCTCATGCTTTTAGCATGGTCATAAGAAATTCCATTTCGTGGTGCTCATCTTTGTACTGTGAACATGTATTTTGTTGTATAGTTCATTCTGAAACACAATAAGCAGTAGTTGATAGTCATCAAATAGGGTGGATAACTTAACAGAAGGGACATTACACGTGGGAGTAAAAACTCCGACGGGAATGGAATGCATAATAGCTTTTGATTGGCTTTGTTCGGCCAGATGCGGTGATTACTATTACGTTGCATTACTCTTCACTTCAATTACATTGTATTTTACACACAGCATCAGAGATCTAACTAACAACATTATAGTAGTTAGTATAGAAAGAAATATGCACCTAAATTATTCTCTACTCGGATACGTTAACAACCTCCAATGTGCAATCTCCTCGCCGTAACTATAAACCAATAAATAAGAGGAAGGTGCGTCAATAAAGTAAAACTTTATGAGTCTGTATATCTCTATGCAGCACTGCTCCTAACATTACTGTCGCTTTTTTACAGCACATGTCTACTGTTGTACGAGAATTTCGTATGCTACCTTTAGGCAATTTTGGTTGCTCTCTGCTAGGACCCTATTTGAGATTAAAACTTTGTTGTAGGAAGGTAATGCTAAATTAATGTTTCTATAGCCATATTGTCCATAAAATCTAATCTGTAAAGCCCATGCCTAAGGCTTTCGTATGAAATGCATATAATTTAAGTGAGTGAGATTAATCGATTCGAATTTCAAGTTAAAACATTGAAGGCTTTTTTAATAGTCGGATGTGCCTTGCTGAAGGAAACCATGATTATTTAATACCTATGAACAGATAAAACTATTTGTGCCAAAGTGCCAAATATACGATGCACTCAGTTTAATGGGTTGTAGTTTAGACACTTGATGAACTAAAATTGTAACATTGCTAATATTAATATGCTTGATTATGCAGATGGTTGGTCGGAATTTCCCATTAATTTAATGTTGTGGTTATCTTTATTCTGCACTGATTCTGTAAAAATTATATAGCTGTATTACACAATGATATATTATTTCTTCAAACGGGCCTACCCCTTTTTGTCAACACCTTTTTGTCAACACCATTTTGTCAACAAATTATTTTTAGAAATACCTTTTGTCAACACATAGTAAGCTTTTTGTCAACACATGCACATGTGCATATGTATAATATGTATATGCAAAACATGATTTATAATTATTTGTATACAAACGGATAATTGTGAAGCAAACCTTTCTTAACAAAAAAGATCCACAGGCTATTCTAAAACTTTAATATTCGAAAGTTAACCAAAATGACTCTCTGAGTGGATTTATATCATTGCTAACAAACTATAAAATCTTAGAATATTCTGGATACTTTTTCTTAGTACTGATTATTTGGCTTATTTGATTGTTTGATTTAATCTAGTACAAGTACTGATAGCCATTACTTATTTTTACCATTAAAGTCAGAATTAATTTTAAGATATAGCATCAATAACATTGTGTTGACAAAAAAGATAATTGCTGTTGACAAAAAATAAAATGGTGTTGACAAAAGATGTTTTCGGTATTTTTTGCCCTGTTGACATTTTAGTGTTGACAAATTGGGGGTAGGTCCTTCAAACATACTGCAAGTCAGCACCTATTTTAGAATTATGATGCTGTTACTTACAATGATTTTGTTGTAATTTATTTCCCAAAAAATGAAAATTAGATCTACATGTATTATCATATTATTTTCCTGTATTATTATTGGAAGTTAGAATGTATATGATATCCGCGAGGGCCGACGCGACGATTGTGGTTCAGCCCATTGGATTGCATTGGTTTGACTAGAAATAATAATTACACCGATTATGCATGTAGGTGAACCTGAAGTGAATTTCTATGTAAACACACTACCTACCTACACACACTCACTGATGTATGTACGTGGGTAGCTTTCAATATAGGTACTCTGTTTACACACAGTGTTTGCGTTTTGTGTATTCTGCTCATGTTGTGCGTAGGAAGATAAAAATGTATTAAAAGGCGAGGTGAGACTAGATCAGTGAGACAGACAGAGATCTATGGGAAGAACCTTTCTACTACATTATATGCATTTTCAACCAGAATAATAGGTTTACATTCTTGAATTGAAGGTCCTACTTATTCTACCTTATAACGCATCCTGATGATACAGATATATTGCGGCCGATGGGTTTGTTTACAGACCTATTGTTGAAATGATTAGCATCAGCACTTTGATGCAGTAGTTTGCATTTCTTCCATTGATACGTCAATTTGAATAGGTCATCTTCCCTTTGTATTTCTTAATTTCTTATAAAAAGTACTTATATTTTAGCATTAGTGCGACACTGGGCTGATAAATCACTTCTGACTGCATTTGTAATCTTCATATCAAGAAGATTCTCCCAAGTAACAATTGAGTAGATATTAATGTCAAGGACTTAGGTGTGTGTGATGCAAGTATTTGGCATGTAGGCAGTTTGGCACGTTTGGCATTACAATTTGATCTCGGTGAAGATTTTAATCTTAATAGGTGTATTCATTTTATATGATTGAAACAGTTGCCCCCGAGTTTTATTTGCATTACATCTACGATATGTGCTGCAATACGAAATGACTTTCCATTTCATTAAGATGAAATCATAGTAAGTGCATTTTACTCCTTTCTGTATCCACTCTATGAGTTATGCATTAAATTAAACTGCTTCTGTATACAATTAATGTAAACATAAAAACAATTGCAATTTAGAATGCTTTTTTACTACAAGCACAGATATAGAGCTTCCGTGTTTAACTGTCAATTCAATAATTTTTAATGTTCTTGTGCTGCAACTCTTGAAACGCTAATTTACAATTATCCCTTTCGCAGTTGGCTAGTACAGTAGTAGGTGAGGTCGTAGGGGTTTGGAATATTAAATTACGACTCAAAGGAAAGTCTTGTAAATTGACATATTAAAATGGTGAATATTATTATCCTCATGAAAAGTCGTGATTGAACTTCCCTATACAAGTGAGCAAGATAAATCGATTCTTCATTCGATATTATGATAATACATTGGGTGTTTCCTCATAATTGTGTCTGTTATGAATTATTTTACGTGAGTTGGCCACCTACACTGAAAATGAAAACTTTATTTGCTGGCACGAAGAAATGTGCACTTTACATTCTTGTGCGTTGAATTTATACTATTATCAATTTGTACTTGTCTAAATTTTATTGCTTTGATGACAGTATTTGTACAATACACAATGTAACATTCTTGGAGTCAAAATTCAGCACTGAAAACCATCGACTACATTGATTATCTACATTAGAAATGTAATTAAAAATAATACGGGTGAATAATTGTTTTCATGACTTGCAGCTCTACATTTTCTCAAAAGGTCTACTTTTATCAATTTAACAGTTGAAACAACTCTCATTGCTAAGATCACTTAAATTCTGTAGTATTGGATAGTAGAAAAAGCGTTAGTAATCTGTGTCACTGGTTGTGTATCAAACGTAATTAATTCTCGTTAATGAAGGGGATAAAAGTTGTTAGTTTGTGGAAAAAGCCAAATAAACTGTGAGCTTTGTGGCATTTATTATTGCTTGTTAATTCTACCTTGTCCTAGATGTAGCAATGATAATGAAAGTGTACCTAAATACTTTAATAGCATACGCATTTAAAGAACAAGCTAATTATTGTTAGTAAACTATAAAAGTGTTGTTAAAGGTGATTGTTAATTCAGCTAGTGAAAACATTGGATTTTTATGTTATGGTAAAGATAGTGTGGAAATGGGTAAGCCCATTTTGCACGAAGAGATTCATAGTCTTTTGATCTTGGATATCAATAGTGTAAGTGAGAATGTAAATGTTGACATAAGATTTATACTCAATTAATTTTGACTCTAATGCTAATGATTCAGTCAATTAAATTGTAAATAAAGTCTGTAGTTTTGCAGACAGGTGTTCGATGCTATTCGTAGTAGTAAGTTATAATACCTGTATTCTGTAGTAGTAAGCATAGGATGCGTATGTAGCAACTTGTAAAAAAGACATAGTAAAACAACGAGCCTGTAAAGTATCATTTCTTCCAGTCTGACAAGTATTTCACCACTTTACAATTTACAATCACATCCTAATCCAAAGTAGTTTTCAGCTAGTCGATAATTTTTTTTGTAAAAATCCAACACACGACCAAAGAAGAAAATAATGCATTTCACCAGATTCACTAGACCACAAGTAGTACTTGTAGAAACCAGTCACATTTTCTTTTTTATTATCAAGTCGTGCTGTGTTCAAACTTAATTCACTAGTAGATCTGAAATAATACTCCCAATCGAGTAGTAATTCATCAGAGTTGAGAAAACGGCGTTGGTTTGTAAATAATTCCAGTCTATCTATAAATCTCATCATTTCATTCATAGTCAAATAGAATGCATATAGCTGCAGTCCAGTATTATTTATGATATCTCTTTGTAGAATCACGAAACATGCAACTAGTTTGTCTTTGCATGTAAATACATAAAAATCTAAAAGTAAAACGTTTTGTTTTGGTTATTTATTTTGTAGGCAAACAGAACAACGAATTGATATTTAATTTATGATAGCACACCGTGAAGCCAGAAAATCTGTACACAAGTTACAAAGTCATGCTAAAGATAATCTACTGCAAGTGAAGCAACTCATCCTGTGTTAACAAGAATAATCATCACGTAGAAACAAAACGGTGGAGTCTATTGATACTATAATTCTTTTCTGTCATCTCGCTGTTTATCTTAAGTTATGAGAAGAGACCACTAAGAAACTTGTAAATGCAAACGCTTTGTTTTCCGCTTAAGCCTTTGGCACTCTCTTCTCATCCTTAATCTCAATAGAGATTGGTGCCAATAATACACTAGCTTTCATTTTTGTATTAGCTATAAGTCTACCTGACACTATGCTTATTTATTGTTATCCTTATAGCATTGTGTAGTCATTGCGATTTGCTTGCTTTGCGGTGATGCGGATTATGTTTGTGGTACTAAACGGCTTAGATTGTAGCTTTATGCAGACACAAGTATTTTGTATCTATACTATTGGGATATGGAGATATGCAGATACATTGTAAGATAAAGAATGACCACTCATGATGATGACAATCTTTACTTTAACTTGTTGTAGTCACGCAATCAATCGGATAAACTTGCTAACGGGATACAAATTGGACTTAACTACCGAATCTATGCCATCGAAAAAGTAAGTTCTATCTTTACTAGTCGTTCTCATTTCAATTTACATTCTAGATAAGATGAAAGTTTATCGTGGTTTGCTACACAGTGTTAAACAAGACTCATTTATGATAGTGCAAATGAAGATTAACGTGAGATTGAACCTTAACTAAAGGAGTAATGTAAAGATGGTTGTGTATATAAAATATTACTATAATTCATTAAACCTTTAGGCAGGTAGTCGTCTTCATTTGGTGCAAAGCTATAATTTCAATAGCAAGACAAGTTTTAATTTGCAAAAATATTAGTACAGGTCATACGCATTTATCTTCCTGCCTTTTCCTACACTTCTTAGGTTTAGTTATAGTATAGTCTTATTTTTTTAAGAGCTACTACATTTTCCGTTCATTAGTTTTACTGTTTTTTAATTATGGTAATTATTCATAGGTAAAACAATTTAGAAGGAAGAACCTATAATTTGCATTTGATTATGACAAATGCGAGTGGGTTTGTCATTAGTTCATAAAGTGACAAAGCATTGTGTCTAAATGTGCGAATGTGTTTTCTGAGCAAGAATAATATGAATCCGGTCATGAAATAAGCGAATGATTGTGACTTCTAGGAGGAGTAGACGTCAGCGCACTAGATTCTCCAAAATGAATTATGACAATGTACATTTCTCGCAATCAGACAAGATCGTTTACTGCACATTATAATTCCTATCTTTTCTTCGTCTGTTTCAGTGGGCTAGTAAGTATACCCAGCCTTTAAAGTATAAAAGATTTATGATTTATAATACTCGCATACAATTTAGGTAGGTACTGACACTCATTACTCTGGTCAATGGGTAGGTAAGTAAGTAGACATGATAGTATATAACTGTGTGTGTGAGTAGGTACGTGTATTTATGTGTGTGAAGCTGTGTGAATAATGCAAAGACTTCAGTAGTTTGATTTGAATAGCCTTTGGGAGACGTATGTCACGAATCGTGATTAGATATGCATATGAATAGTCAGCCTAAGAAAAACTCTAGAAGCTACAAATGAGCGTAATCAGATTGCATGGCTTTCCTTGATACCTAAACATAGTGTAATGCGATGTTATGCTAATTTCCATCTACCTACCTTTCGCATTCGTAATTTCGTACAGACTGAGCTACCATTATCCACAGACAGAGATAACAATGATAACATTGATGCAGCTATTGGATTCAATTTTTATGATAGTGAAGACAACATTCAAGATTACAATCTGACCGAGTTTCTACTACAATGACAAATATTACAGCAAATTCCTTTTATACTTAACAACCTGTAGTACTTATAAGTGAATAGAATGATTCAATGAATCAACCAGAACATTCAGGGGGAATTCTCAGGAATTAAATAAATTCAAATTTTTACAATTACTACATCTTTTTAGAAAATAAACATCCAAAATTAAATATATTTCATAACTTTTAGGTAGCCAATGTTTTCTTTGACGTAGTAATGTTTTTAAAAATGGTGACAAACGCTTGTTGTGACTATTATAAAGATTCTAAGAATACAATATTGTGCTAAATATATCAGGCAAGAATAATCAAAAGTAAAAATATTTTGTGGAAGAGGAAGTATTATAAATTCTTGAGTAAATATACGTTGTGCACTATCCAATTGGTTTCTATGCACTTTAATTAAGGAATGGGAATAAATGAAATCACTTCTCTGTGCACCTGTGCATCTGTTCTTATGGGTCTATGTGCTGTCAATAACTGCCTTGCCTTTTAATTTACGTGATTTCACGAGTGGAGACATAGGAATGTTGGGAGAGAACATGGGTCTGAGTAGTTTGAAGATAAGTGTCATAGAAAGATGAGTCTTTGTCGTGCTACCAAATGAAAGATGTCTCGAAAGATAAATCATAGCTTTGCTCTCTTCTGCTGATGCTCATGTGTATGGCCACTTGCCTCTAAAACTTTCACATTCTCCTGTAATAAGAGATCATAAGTAATTGCTTTACAAACTCGAGTTCTTAGACTGTTGTGTTTGTACAATAAAAAGACATGTTGGTTTTGCAGACACAACCTCCTGCATATAATACTAACTTGAGCGGAGACAGATAAAATCTTTTAGAGTAACATGCGTTAGTTAAAGAGCCCACTATAGTTATGCTTATAGGATTGAAGATTTGTGAATAGAATGGTAGTACCTTGTAAAAATGCTTCATTAGCTTTTAAGAAATGATTGGACAAGAGATTGATAAGAATCAGGCGGAATGTCATAATTTGCTGATTTTCAATTTCGTTTCAAGTATAATAAGCTGTATGTTCACTGATAGATTTTCAAATGATATGATGATTATGATTACTTATGATTCTTATGATAACGTTCGGAAGATTACATTTGCTTGTTGCTGACAACAGTGAATGTGGTTTTGGCTAAACGATAATCTTTAGCCATTCATATTATTACAATGCATAATATTGTCTAATGGGTGTATTAGGTATTATAATAGCAATGTTATTACTTCATGTAGTATTTCTTGTAATTGTAAAGAGCTAGAATAGCCTACTCGTGCCACAGAAATTTTTATAACCACAACCAGAAGCCAAAGAGGCAAGAGCTTTTAAAAATTCATAAGCCATTATTACTTTTTCCTACTTGAAAGCACTTTCAACCTTAATATTATTGGTATTGCGTAACATCTGTCAATAGTATAGGTAAGGCTAGGGGTAGGTGGGTCACTTGGCAATTTCTATTTGGCCAGCTGTAAAATCCCTATTACATCGCAATGCTAATGTATGTCATTACAGTAATTCCCAATGCATACTTCTGTCTCGGCTCTCCAACAAGTTTTCGCCAATTTATTGAATGAATTACTATCTTAGAAGCATGCTAAAAAGTAAATACATAAAGTCAATAAGCCACTTCCTTGTCCATTTCCCTATTTTCAATTATTATGGGCAGATCTTAACATTTTAACTGCTGTAAAATTTGGAGTGCAATGATTGCTTAGGTTTTTGTGTCTTATTTAGGTCTATTACGTATGAAGTACTTATGATTATGTATTGTTTTATTATGGCAATGTACAGAGATTTGTTCATGCAAATACATAGATGCAATGTGGTACACAATATTTTATATGTTGCGCTTGTTCACAATCAGTAGGAAACATGGAAATTAGTGTACGTACTAGAGTTCATAGACTTTTGTTAAAGTTTCATTAACTAACAGCGTTAGAACATAAAAAACCTGGATTAATTGTATAATATTGTTATGAATTGTCTTATAATGCAGTATTAAAGTTCGCAATTACATTTTCACTTTTTACCGTGTGGTGAAACACATTTGATAAATACGGAGTTGATTGAATAATGGAAACAATGTAGGAACATAAAGCATTATAGACAATTGAAACTTGTTTGACTATATGTCTTAGCTGTATATGGATATAAAAAACATAATCATATAATGTAAATCTATTATTCCATGGGGCGCATTGTACTTTTTGTATGTCCGGTTTGTTTGTGTGCTTCGCTGATGGGGACTCTTGATTTGATTGAATTGGATTAGTTAAAATAATGGTGTTTGTTCTTCTTGAGCTTTTTTCCCACTTATCTATGTACAAATACATGAACATGATTCCATTGAAAAATGCAAAGGGTGCGTATTCACAGACGTGCCATATCGGAACTGAATTACTAAACCAACAGACATTATAGCTAATAAGGGGTAACAAACACCTAGTTACAGAGAGACATGTTGTGCAAATTGATCAAGCCAGTGTGATAATGGTAATCATGAATGAATGTAAACAAAAAACTTTCTCAACTTGACTCTCTTGTATAAGTGTATGCTTGTGGAATGTGCATATGATTTTCAATTGTTTCCTCTTTTGAATAATCACGAATACGCACAAAACTCCAAAGGCACTCCCAACAAGATTTAACTGCTACCTATTTACCCATTGATCACAGACGACTGGCTCATTAAAACAATTGAATTTTAATTAAAATTCAAGATGAGAATTTGGGATTTAAAAGTGGAACACCTGCGTTGACCTGCGTATAAATTACAGGTTGGTGTTGGTATGTCTAGTAGTGGATGCGGATGAAGTTGCTACACGTGAGTCAAGTGGAAAAAGGATGTTAAACGTTTATTATCTAATCGTACGCATTAATCTACCTATGATTTCTTGGTTGTTAATGTGTGTAAAAATTTTCTAGCAACTAGCCAAACGGACATTTACAGAATGAGATAATAATTAATGAGCTTCAAGACGTAATTAAGGTTCTATAATATTATTGTGAGGACATGTGCAATAGACTACAGAAATTACAACCTACTTGTTGCCTTAAAAGCAAAAAAGACAAATGGTAATGGCAACGAACTCATATATGGATCTTCCTTCCTGGAAGAACTGTCTAATTAAAGTGTATGAGTTAGCGTATGTAACAGTAAGAATTGTAAAGACATGATCATGATAGTAAAAGTAGTAGGAAAAAGATTATGTAAGCTTCGTAGGAGTACTAGTAGTAGTGGAAAAATTGGAATTGCAATGATATGCCTTTAAGGTAATGTTTTTTACAACTGCTGTAATGTGACGTATTTGTTAGCACTTGAAAGGTATGAATTGTTGTTTTATGCTAATACATTACATAAATGTACCAGAGTGGCTTCAGGTTATTATTTTCTAGAGCAGAGCAAGTTAAAATAATGTCGGCACAGTAAATATCATGAAAAACGAGATCATAGAAACGAGTCTTGTAAAAAAATTGTGACACTGGCACTACATTAAAATGTCTTTGTCTACCAACGTACACTATTTGGGCGTACAGGTCTGTCTAGTGGTCTAAACAGCCGCTTCTCAGGCTGAGGTCTGGAGTTCGAATCTCTGGAGCGCCTCAGGTCTAAAAGGTAGTAGTCTGGAGCTGGGAGAAGCTGTCATTGCCGTATATTCGTTATTAGCATTGATTTGCCTATCTTAGTGACAATATGATTATCTATCAATGCCCTGTCTGGAGTGTATGGATTGTTCTGTTGGTCTGTATACGTGCTACGAGTTCTACCTAGCACAAGTCTGGACAATGGGATGCACATGAGGTGATAAGGTGGATTGAAGTAGACTGCTATAAGTGATTTGCCAGTGGTCACTGGCGGTCGGCTTACATGTTCCGGTCCCTCTCTGACTGCCCACCAGATCGAGTTGCGGGACAGTGTTGAGTCGTTCCGTCTCATGGTTCAGTACTCTTCACTAAGTCTCTTCGTGTAAGTCTGTACACTTAGTAAAGTTGTTCCGGGAGCCACTGCAAGTAAGCCCTCGCGGCTTGAGCGGTAGCATAGCTCTACTAATCAATAGTAGTAGCTGTGCTCTCCCCCTAACACACACACAACGTACACTATTTAATTATTTTTTAATGACAATATATACAGTAGGTGTCGAAAGAAAGATTTTTCATTGATTTGAATGTTCAGGTGGAAACATATGGAGGAGAACCAACCCAGTTAGTCCGGTTACGTGCTTCCGGTTTAATTTCAGAATACATCGGAGCGTGGTCAAAGTCCAGTCTGGAGTGGGATGAAGTTCCGGCAAATGAAATCGAACGACTTGCTGTCAAACAACTGGCTGAAGGCGAATTCTGGTTAGTTGTCTTATTTACAGTTTTCCTCAATTATTACATTGTCACTCTAAGAAACGTGCAATTACACATTTTCACAGTTCACACAGTCTGTCGACATTCTCGTACTTGTAAATGGGTTGAGTGAGTGCCTGCCTACATGCTAAATCATTTTTAGAACTTTTATGTACAGTTACCTATCGTTTAATTCCTAACAATATAAAATATCTCTCCTTAAAAGCCACAACGATGCATTATGCATACAATTAACTTTTAGGTAACAAAAACATGACATATGACACGTATCCGTTTTTGTTCCTTTGATAAATTGGTTAGAAATACTATTGTAATTGAAATGTATAGAGTAGTAAATACTATGTGATTTGTGTTTACATTTTTAAATACATGTAACATATCCTTTTTAAGCCTTTATCATAACTATTGTGGAGAGGAAGTTTTTTCTAGTCATTAATTAAAACAAAGCTGTAATCTACCTGTCATATTGCCAAAACAAATGTGTTATTTTATAAGTGTAGGAAGGGGAATAATTCTGACTGTAATAACGTGCAATGTAATATCTTAATTTGGAACTTTGTATTACCAAAGATGTTGATGATGTGAATCATTCCAAATATGAATACGTTGTTTCTGAATATTATTACAAGTTGTTAACGACAAAATATATTTTTACATCTATTTTGTACGAGGAAACGTTGCTGGTAAAATGTTATCTTGGTGTCAATTTCTTTTCTATTCCCCTAACAGATTGCTAAAACAAAAACATGAATATGATGCTTATTTAGAAGGAAATAATACTTGTATGTTTTTGGAGCGTAGAATTTGGCCATTTGTGATGTCGTATTTACAAGTTTTCGTATATGCAATCTTACATTTTATACTTTAAGCATTTAATTTTCCATTGAATGACTGAAAGTACATTTTCGTTAAGTGCCGGATAACAGATAACATATTAGCCAAGTCCCTTATAGAAAAAATGATTGAAAGCAAAAAGTGAAATCGCTAATGGATTTAGTTAGTCCAGGAACAGTTTAATTTCTACGTAGCTACAAATGTTAACGCTCCCAGAAGATAATGGATTTTCTTGGCTTACATGCTTAGACAAAATTGGGCTGGTGCAGAACTATTTTTAGCAATAACACAATAATTGTACAGATATCAATCTTTGCTTAGGGAGACATCAAATCAACGTGAAGTATTTGCTAAGACATAAAAGATTCTTGCAGATTAGTTTAAGCTATTTAGTTAGTGTTCCCATAGGGAAAAATTCTACTGCCGAGTACGAGTACTAAACGACTCGTATTTACTAGTATAATAGAACTAGTACTTATGGGACGTTGAGTCGTACTTTAGTACTAGTACTAATGTACAAGTAAAAACTAATTTTAATTCACTAGGAAACAAAGGTAAAAAAAGAGCAACAATTTTGGAAAAAAAATCCAGGGGGGGAACCGATTTCCCGCCTACTTCCACCAAAGTCTCCTCTGCCTACCACCTAGCTACGTTACCAAACTAATAAACAGGGGATACAAAGTTTAGTAATAAAACCCGTAATGTACTAAAATACGAGTGAAAACTAGTTGATTAGAACTAGTTCTTTTATTCCTATAGATACTAGTATTTTAGAACACATTTAGAACGTGTTCTAAAATACAAGTTGACATTTTTCCAAATGTTTGTTTATACTCGAATTCTCTAGTATTTTAGTACACCTGTACGAAAATACTCATAGAAACGTGTGCATTAGAACTTCATATTTCCTATGGGTTAACTCAATTTGTTCAAAATCTAAAGCCATTTAGAAATGATTAATAACTTTGAAATGCGTTTACTTATAGTATACTTAGGTTTTAGTTCAGGTTTGAAAAGTCGGATCCAAGATGTATAAAACAAGCCTTGTA
Organism: Tomocerus qinae; assembly: GCA_020055645.1. Lineage (NCBI taxonomy): Eukaryota > Metazoa > Arthropoda > Collembola > Entomobryomorpha > Tomoceridae > Tomocerus > Tomocerus qinae. The sequence goes on along the minus strand of CM034547.1, from coordinate 12,758,036 downwards.
TTATGAAACTAATTGTTGATATTATTTTCAAAATCTGATACATGACTAGACAGCTGATGTATCAGAGGAGAATTATTCAATCTGCATCATTATTACACTGTAGTAGGTGCAAATGGTAATACAGATAAGGCATGATAGAGTGTTGACAGCCCAAATTTAGTTGAGATAGTGAGAGTTGTAGTCACGGATTGAAGATTCTCACGAAGGAAAAGTTAACCAAAAGAACTTTAGGTGCATGAATGATTATAACTTGACTTGCGCCAAAAATTCTTTGAGCATAATACTAGCTCTAAGTGCAAGCATTAATTTTGGTCTTATACAACGTCTTATTTTCTAAGTCATTTCCTTATGCATTTTACTTTGAGTGTGTGAGCAGCATAATGGTATACTTTGGTATAATGCATTTTATTGGGAAATATTGTGAATGCACGTAATGCTTAATGACAAGTATTATGATCTGCATAGTACTCATTTCAGAAAACAGAGGTACCTATATAAATTGGTACTTTACATTTTACATGCTCAAGGAGTCAATGGAACAACTACAGACATAAGTTTCAGTGAAACTTGAATGCGTACTGATTGAAAAAGAAACTCATTGCTCATCACACTGTTGTACTATTATTTTGTTTATCTGTATTTCTGATAGTGTGATAATTTTTAACTCTGATTATAAGAATTTGATGACAAAATTCTCGAATTGATTTGCCAATGAAATCTGACAAATCAAAGGGGAATATAAATTATTTTATTATGGCTTTCTTATAAATGGCAGTATTATCATTTTGGGATTTATAGAATTTATATTTATTAATTCTGCACTAGGCTCAAAAGGATTTCTCATAGAGTATTAACATATTTGACAATAGCAACCGTTTTTGAGATCTCTACACATTTATCAAAAAACCAAAAGTGCGAACGTCAACTTTCACAGGTTTTTGCTTTCACGAATTAGGCCTTCATCGAACAAAGCAAAAAAGGCAAAGTTCCAGAGAGAGTGCGTTCTGCAATTAAAATGTACATAAAAGTAAATAGGTACGTGGAAAATGTAATTATTGCGTGATCATTAGTTTTTGTGCATGTCTAATGGCTAGATAAGAGAATTTTGCATTATCATCGCCGTATCTCTAAATTCACTCCTACTATAAGGAGGTAAAATGATACTGCCAAGATTCATTCCATAAACTGTACAAGTGCGGTCAGTTTTTTGCACATTGCAAAATGTAAGTATACTAGTACAAGTTGTGTTATGTAGGTTTTGTTGGCAACTACATTGTTTAATCTAGTACAGCATAGTAGTATTCAGTGCAGTCTAATGAAGATAATTATAATTTAATTGTTTCGAATTGAAACGCAAAATAGTAGATTTTAATCTAATGTATATACTTGAGCACAAATCTAGCCCGGAATTAACCAAATTTAGCGGTACCGTTTTCCATATTGGCTTCCAATTAAAGGAAGCTTGTAATGATCTTGTATATTTCTAAGAAAGGGACAACAATTTCATTGGACAATAGTCCGAATAAAATCCGAACAAAAGCTTGTGTGTCTAAGCTGATAAAAATCTCGATTTAACTTAAAAATTACCAAATAATCGAGAGTTGGAGTGGCCTATGGTACCTAGCACCGATTTAATAAGTAATGGTTCCTACTTCTACATGAGATAGAACTCTAATAATTACAAGGAATCTCTGTACCTAAATATTTATTGTTACTACCAATTTTTTTGACTTGTCGTATTACTACATAGACAGTATTTACTGCCTTTAGCTTACTGCGTAAGCCTAAAAAATTGAATAGCAATCGATACGTATTGTACAGCTGGGTGTCCTTGTTCTATCTCTTCCTTACACAAAATTCTGAAGTTAAATGTCATCGGATTAGTGTAAAAGTTTTTGTGGAGCAATGTTCAATTTATATGTCAGTACAATATGGGTTGTACAATATAGATTTTTATTTGTCTCCTAAATGCTAAAGAAAGGAGAGAATTTCTTATACAGAGCGAATGCATATTAGAAGAGACCTGTTCAAACGGATAAAATTGAAGCAGGCTAAACCTATGTCAACTATATTCAATTCAATTTGCTCTATGGAGTAAAACTATTTTATAGGCTATATTATTAGGCAGCACAGTTCCAGCTAGTAATCTGTAGCTAGACTAGAAAAGCTGTTGTTAGTTTGCGATTCAATATTGAAACTGCTTTACTGTTTATAAAAGAACAAAGCATGAGATGTGTCACTCATTGGTGTAGTAGCGAGCAAAACAAAGGACTTGAAATAATTTTAATCAATCTAGCAAAACTCATGTAGGAAAAAGGTGAATAATAATGGACCCACAAACATTTTATTCGCCATATCTGTATCAAACAACAAAAATAAGGATTCTAATTTTTTCTTAAAATTCTGTACTTTGTATCTGAGCTATAATGGTCATAATGGTAATGAACTTAAATTGTTGAATTGCAGGATGCCTTATGGAGACTTCTTAAAGACGTTTACCCAAATGGAAGTGGTTCATTTAGATCAAGAAACGAGTAAAGACGAAGTGTCTTTAAGACACAAAACATCTTGGAATGTTCGACAATATCAAGGTGCATGGATGCGGGGTGTCACTGCGGGGGGATGCCGAAATAATGCAGGTACGTTGTGACTAAATATAAAATTAGATGTAACGCGAATATCACGTCCAAGCAAGACTTAAGCCTATATATGATTTCGAACTCGTTTTAGATACAGTAAGTATTAAGTATACATAATATGGTGTATCTTCTTGTCATCTACTTTCTATATCATTTAATATCACTGATTTTGATTAACCTTTTTTAGCTGCCAATCAAGTCCTTATTATAGTACTATAAAATAACTGTTCTGATTTACGATATACAGCAGAGTAGATTAAAAATTGAATTAATTTTAATGATGAAGAAAAGCACATTAAAAAACCTACATAAGATTAGTGATAGAAATTGTTTTTAAGCATAATAATTATTTATTTGGCTTACATGTAAATTGGTTTTCATAAGTGTTATATTCTCTTTTACAAATTGTTACATAGATCAGAATTTTTTCCAGAAAAAGCTGAAATAAATTACAAGGTGGGTGGGTGAAGTAATAGTTTTTGCAAAGTCCTGAGATATTGCATTTTTTCATGTACTAGATTATTTTTGACAATTGAGATAAATGTAGTAACAAACGTCACCTTTTTATGGCTACTAGTTCGGGTGATTTTGACTAACAGTGATCTTAAATAATGATCTCTTTAAAACTGTAATAGTAATAATATGCATAGGATAGAACATAGTAGCACTTCTGTTTGTGCTATATTTTTTATTTAAGTCAGTGTCAATTTGCAACTTACCCCGAATCGTTGCGATTCATGTGTCATTACAATTTCCCACCTGGAAATTTACCTTCCTGGTTAATAGACATATTATGTAATGTAAATCTACGTTTCTTTCGCCCAAGTATCTTAGCTCATCTGCACTTTAGCATTATGCTTATATTCTGTAATGATGAAGTACAGCTATCGCTGTGGCCAAATGAATCTATCTAGTACTTTGAAATACTTTTTCATGCATGTTTACGTACTGGAATTAATAGGATCGTTAAGATTGTCTTGGTGAAGAGTATTCTGTGAGGATGATGATGAATGAGCGTATTGAATAGTAGGTTGATAAGAAGAAAAGGTACATGACAGTATATATTGAAAGAAATGTGTGTCTAATGCGGAAATGTAGCCTACAAACTGTGAGTTCTATTTTAGTTCGTTGGTCTTCTTTACAGATACGTTTCATATCAACCCTCAACTTCATTTACTGTTGAGTGACATGGAAGAAGTGGTTCTGTCACTGAATCAACATGCTATAATGGATCCTAAGGTACGTTTATATTTATTCCCGAGAATTTTCGCATATCATGTTCATTCAAATCTATGAATAAGTAGAGATAAGATGTTTAAGTAACACCGTTATAACGTGTGCCTGCAGAGGTTTCCTTTTTTAATGTCTAACCGGTAACATAAATACAAATGTGCTTTTATGTGCCATTATCATCCTGATGGTTCTTGCTTCTAGCGAGGAGTTGTTAAAAGGAATCTCTTTCGTACATAACTTGCGTATGTATAATATTATATCTTTGCTAAATTATACCATCTCCCCAAGTACCTCTCAAGTTTCATAGATTGTAAGGTAATATTGTTGTTATCATTATAATAAGTAATATGATACACCTATTACAGCGCAATAAATTGCCTAACTGATGTTAAACAACAAAGGAATTTGCAATTGAACGCAAGGAACGTTATCTTTTATGTTGTATTTTTATTCTTTGTAGCATGTGCAGATTTAAAATTGCTCTATGCGTAATAAAGAGAAATTTAGTAGGCTATTTATTATGCATCGTTTCGTTACCTAGATTCTTAAGAAACTGGAGGACACTGGTAACAAGTGCAAAAAATGTGAAATGAACTTCGCCACTTCTTTTCTTACCTTTTATCGACTGATGTGAGAATAATTACATTTTGTATATTTCAGGTGCTTGGATTTACAGTGTATCCATCTGTAAAGAACAACACAGACTCGATTGGGAAAAGTTTCTTTAAAAAGAACAAAAGTCTTATCAATTCGCAATACACAAATAGCAGACAGGTGGGTCCTTTAATTGCCTCAAGCTTAACAGACATATAATTATCGTAGTCTAATCAAATCACAATCATAACAATAGCCTCACCTGTTATTTATGTGATACATATCCTCTAATTAATATGAATTATAAGACTTTCTGTACTATTATAGACTATTCTAATATGGATAGGCTAGTTTATTTAAAACAACAGTTTGTACACACCTGTATTAGAGCTACATACTATTCAATAAACTGATTGCTGGTTTGATACTGAATGAAAATGAAAGAAATAATTAAGGAAGAAATAAAATTAAATGAATACATAATTATAAATTATACGCAGATAGCCATTCTGTATTGTAGCATTGTGACTTTCATGCATTAATAGCAGAGAAGGATTGTAGTATCATATGCAAATGTTCATTTATGATATTCTTTTAATAAATTAATGATGTAGCAAGACACACAGGTTGTGGAATGCAGTACTTGAGTTGCACATGATAATGGTAATGACAGAATTGGATTGACAGTAGTGCAGTTTATACCATTAGAGTTGACGGGGAGTATAATTAGCTGAAAAGGGAAATGATTCAAGTTTCAGTAATTAATGATGTTTTTGATCTAATTCCATAGGTGAGTCAACGGTGCCAATTGGAACAAGGCGGCTATCTCGTCTTGCCAACAACTTTTGAGCCTGGACAAGAGGCCTCTTTCACTTTTAGAGTTTACTCGAATAAAGCTTTGAAATTACGGTTCGTTCTCTATTATTACATGTTATTATCTACAATTATTTAAGGTAGCTTGGCTCTTATCATAAATACTATACAATGGCTCTGTCTGCAGACCAAACAATGAGATTTGTAATCACACTAAGAAATCGAACCCCTATTCATTAAAGTTTTATGCAATCAAAGAGCGTAATAAATTTTGACTGTTCTCTTCTGATTTGCTATTAATTGCACCTTTTGGCATTGAGATTTATGTGTCTTTTTGATAGATATAAACGTGCATGTGCTCTTGTACATTTACCTTAATTACTTTTGTTAACCTTATTGAACCTAAAAACTGTTAAAGACTCTATAACCAAAGACGAAATAGCTAAACCGCAACATTAAAACAATTATAAACTTTTAAAACGTAGTTTCACACTTAAAAATCAATAAAATAATTTTAGTTGTGGAGAATTCTTAAAATGACTGCTGAAGTTTTCTAGTTTCTCTCCAAGTAAGTTCTAAAGATTAAATAAATAGGTAAATAGTACACAGTACGGCCACTACTGGTTCTATTTTTCAATAATTTGCCATACTAGTTCCTATTTGTGAATTTAGTATCCTCTCTAAAATGCGTACAAAATGTGTCAGTAGCAGTATCTATGCATTTGACATGTAAGGAAGGAATGCCTACCTACCTGTGCATGTAATCATAAAATTGTATTGAATCTATTATGCTTTGCTCTCTTTTTTACAGAGTAATCGACACTTCACCATCCCTGAGCAAATCAGCAATAATGAAGGTAATTTATTACACTTGAGTATAAACCATTGTAGTGTAAGTAGAAATGTTTCACATTGTTATATCTCACTTTTATTGTTGCACTCGAATAAAGCAGTTTTGCTTTTGCCAGGTAATGGGCTATTTACTAAGCACAAAATGTTTAATGCCTCCTTTTTATGTACGCTATAATACTTATAGGGTTATAGCCTCCTATACACTTTTCCTTTGGTTGTAGTTAAGTTAATGTTCCATTGTTTATGCAATTCACTTTTAAACGTATTGATACACTATTTGAAAACTGGTTGCAATTATTCATAACAATGTAAAGTTCAGCTATATTTGATATCTTTGATATGCTATGTACATACATGGTTAGACTAGAGAAACACATTTATCATTTGTATTTGTCTAGTACTATAAACGCGATATTTTCATTTGGAAAATCTAAATAAATTCAGAGTTAGTTGTAAATGAATGTTTTGGAATATCGAATGTTGTCGAGTGTTCTTGAAATATGGATAAGATTAAAAGTACTCTCAACATTTTAGTAGAAAAGAAAAGCAGTTTTCTCCTAAAAAGGAAATACACTAACTTATCTAAATCCATTAGGTATTAGTATTTTGATTTATTGGCTTTCTCCTTTTGTGGATGGGACATGTTGTTGAGATATGATTCTTAATTTCATTCACAGGCCTCCCCGATTCTCGAAAGCAAAAACTTTCAACAGTACGAAGCTGTGTTCCTTCAACTGGCAGATGAGCATCGAACTATAAGTGCTTTTGAACTTCAAGAACTCTTAGAAGCTTGTCTTCCAAATGGTAAATACTTTTAATCAATCAACTCGATAATAAATTCATTTGGTTTCACTACTGAAAATCCCACAGCCTTTTATAGTCTCTTCGAGTTCCTCAATTAACCCTGAACTTTTCATGATTTCCTCCATGTCTAGATTACATCAAGAGCTGTGCGACTTTAGAAGTATGTCGTCAAGTAGTGCTGGCTATGGATGTATGTTTTATTCTTTCATTACAATTAATCTATTCTAACTAGCTAATTACTATATACTTTATTCTTATATGTATTTATGATCATTAATTCTACAATATTACTTTAATTATTATCATTTCCGTTGCAAAAGTGCATAAAATTGTCATATATTGTACTTTCAATGTGTAAAGCATAATGTTCGATGTTCTTGTTTTTCTTTTGTTAGAAAACGGGTTTAGGACGACTTAAGTTTTCTCAATTCAAAGACTTAATGTTCAGTCTTAAATCTTGGCAAAGTGCTTTCAAAAGTCATACAAAGGAAAAAACGGGTGTATTAAAAGCCGAGCGTTTGAGAGATTCTCTTGCTGAAGTTGGTCAGTGAAAATATTAAAAAAAATAACATAAATTCTGTATGTAAACATAGGTTGTAGAAAAATCAATGTTTCAATTTATGATTACAGGATTCCAGCTCAATAATGAAATCCTTTCAGTCTTGATTCTACGTTTTATGCGTAAAGATGGAACCCTCCGGTTTGGAGATTTCGTGGCTGCAGTTCTTCACTTGACAGTTGCCTTCTGTAAATAATCTTTTGTGATTTATTCATGAAATATGTCTATATTTTGTGATGGATAGTTTGCTTATTGAATTATTATATTTTATATAGCTACGTTCGATAAGAAGGATCCTCTGTTAAATGGGTCAGTTAAGCTTGGACTTTCTGAGGTTAGTCAAGTAATTCTTATGGTGACCTACTGTTGTATAAATTGAAGGAGTAAATTGTCAAAACTTCGTTTAATAACACTATTTTGTGGTTTCAGTGGCTGAAGCTTTCTCTGATGTGCTGAGTCTTTGGGTCAAGTTTTTGAGCGCAGTTCGTTTTCTTCGAAGATGTACTATGTATTCCAAGCAATATAAACAACTATTATAATGCAATGTATCAACGCAAAAATGCAAGTAAGATAGATTATCGCTCTGCCGAAAATTGATCAACGATTCCGAGGGGTAGGAATTGTAAAGCGGAGCAAGTAAAAGCAAAAGTTCATGTGCTGTGAATAGGTTTGTGCTGTGTGTGTAAATATTACTGAATATATGGCTATGATTGCTTGAATAATGAACAGACACCCGAAACAAATGTATAATTGAGTGTTCAACTTATAAAATAGTAAGTTAATAGTATATCTCTATTTAAAACCTTTTACATGCAAATGGCAATACATAACCGACCTTATCTCTGCTGTCCGGAAACTTTGACAATCAACATTTTATGACAATCAGAAATCAACCAGACATAATTGTAACCGATGAAAACATAAATGCACATTGCATTAGCTACTAATGCAATGACACAAAGTTTACTTAGGTATTTACATGCGTAACCGTTTATTTGTAGTAATAGCCATTGACGCTAGAATTGTAGTCTTTAAAGGCCTGTGTACTCAATGTGACAATTCTTGTACTTATAATACTATAAATATTACTTTTATAGCTTCTTTTTATATGCTTCAACTTACTTCACTGTATCCACGTAATGATAATTGTACAGATCTATTTAACTTATATTTTGTAAGACTATGATAGCATTAAGTAATAGCATTCCCTGAACATATTGTTTATTACTAGTAATATAATAGATTTGAAGGTAGACCGACCCATATTTTGTATGTCTCGTTACCTGAGTCAATTTTGATGTGTGTGTAGTAAACCGTTGAGAATTGTAAATTTCCAGTACTCTTTCGGTAGGTTTTATACATATAATATGCCAAGTATACCCGAATAACTGTCCACAAATTTAGTAAGTATGGATATAAGCTCTTTAACATTCTTTGAATGGTTAAGGATAGAAGAATGAATCAAATGCCAGGAAAAAGGTGCTTATAAATAAAAGAATCTGTAGTGTTTTTGGTCTAGATTAGGCGTAAGAGATAATGTATAAGTGTAGTTTAGTATGCTGCGTGTAATTACTATTTTGTGTATCTAATAAAATGTCAAGGACATAAAGTAGAATGTAGTATGTAGTGAAGGAAGAAATTATGGGTTGGTTGGAAAATCATGGTACTCTTTATTCTAATCTTTAAAGTATGTTTGTTAGTGTTAGCGACCGTAATAAAATCTGTCAGTTGAAAATGTTGTCTACAGACTATCATTTTTGGACTTTCGGTAATGTCATCGAATATTTTTTTTAAATGGCAGGAAATAAATTACATTAATTCTGACTGTGTACATATTTAGAGCACTTTCAATCTAAAGGCTCAATATTGATGTTAGATAGGTGAAGACAATAATATAATGCAAAATGCAATGTCAACAAGACATAATTGGTTTATATACGTCAGAATAATGCATAGAGTAAATAGCGCAGTGTTTGGTTATGGAGTGGCTATTATGATTGATGTTATGTTGTTATGGGATGATTGATGAATAATGATTCTACTGACCCTAATGACATTCACTTACTAGAACTTAAGCAAGGTTGAAATGACAAGTCTATCCAGTTTCAAGCTACTGTTCATTAAGGTTAACACGACTAAAAATACTGAAAAATTGTTTTAAAATTCTCACAATGAGGAAGGATAGGTCAATCTACGACAACTTTAAACCCTTAGTAATTTTATCTGCTGTTTTCGGTTTATTTCCTGTTCAGTCAATCAATCGTGGAAACAGTATCCAATGGAAGATGTTCAGTTGGCAGTCTCTATATAGTTTCATCATATTTCTGTATATTATATCGATTGGTTCGGATTTAACCATTGCGTATGTGGACAAAGCAACTGAAATTGTTCACTCCTCATCAGAAACTGACAATGTTGCTTTAAAATACTTTCTTATATTGATGTTCTGCACAAGATTTTTAGTGTACTTGCATTCAATACTAAAGGTAAAATCTATTGTCACACTAATTCGTTCACTGGTGGACTACGACATTGAATTTTCACTGATGAATCCAACTAATTTGGTCACAACGAGCACAGGACTGATATTTTTTGCTTCGTTGGTCAATGCATATGGAAATGCCCGCGTCAGTTCCTCAGAACTGATAGATTTGGTTACATCAGATGAGTTGAAATTTGTTTGCATTTATATATTTCAAAATCCTATCGTTGCCTTAATTTTCTATACTTACTCCCACACTCTTGTAGGATTAGCCGAGGTATTTTTTATTACAAGTGTGTTATACTTTTCGAATGCCGTCACTCAGCGTGTGACTGCCTTGCAGTTAGAAATCAACGAAAAATCTAGGTACTACTACATGGGGTCATTTATGAAGGACAAAGAAAACCTCAAATTGCATAAAGTAAATAAAATAGATACATTTACAACGGATCTTGATACGGATATTGACCAACATATATCTACTATTATATCCGTCAACAACTTATCCATTCATAGTATTACGAAACCCATAAATTATGATGTCATTGAAGAATCTTTAGGTAGAATCATAGATAGATATCAAAGATTATATCAAATCATGGAGAATTTAAATCACGTCACAAAGGAATTTATTCTTTGTTTCATATCATGTTCAGTAGTTCTTTTGGTCATGGGAGTTTACTTACTATCTAATGATAGTTTTATCAATAGTACTGACCGCATGGAAAATTTATCAGCGATTCAAAAAGCTGCAAGATATTTTAACGATAATGGGAATTTCGCTCTTTTAATGTCGACTTTCTTACAAACACTAAGAATGGGTCTCATCGTCAATTGTGGGGAGTATCTTCATGATGCCGTAAGATTATATTTTATTATACACTTTTCATCGAAATTCCATGCTTCTAGTAATACAATACAGATATGGTTATCTAAGAAAATGACACAGAAATAAATGCAAATAATTACATACTAAGATTTGCAAAAATATTTTAAGCTTTGCCTAGTTTATAATGTCACTAATGCCAATGTCATATAGGGGCGGAGTTTTTCCAGAAGAATCACTTTGATGGACATCACAAAGCTGCATCCATTAGCTCGAGACAAAATCCAATATCTTAAGGAAATGACAAACACCTGCCCGTTTTACCTAAGTGCATGTGGATTTTTTGCGCTCAAGCGTGATATCGTATCTTCGGTATGCATTTTCGCTTAATTGCTTATACAGTAGATAACAATTGTTACTTTCATCCTTAATATATCCTTATATTTTCACTTCTATGTAGAGTAGGTCTTGTAGGTACTGAATAAATAGATTTTTGCACTATAGGCTCTAATTAGTTGTTCTAAGAATAATTCAAGGTTAGAAAGAATGAAGGAAAATCAATAGAATCTTACCCTGTATTTGAATTTTGTAGATAATTGGCTCCGTAATAACTTACGTTATCGTTCTAGCACAATTCCGCATCACTGACACCAACTCTGCAGAGTAATAAGTACTGCATACTAGCACGGAATGTAGTATTAGTGAACATAGTTGTGTATTTACGCGTGGGATGTCAAATGTTATCTGCTAATTACTGACTGTTGGAACGAGAATCATAAATTAGTTTCCTATGTAGAATTTTGGACTGGCAGATAGCTTATTGTATACTTTTAGAGCTAAAATTAATATTGGTGTTTTGTTTTAGCAAATAAAATCATGGTATATAAATGACAGCACGAGGAAAATTATTTCACTTTATTTCACATCTTACATGTTCTGCCACTTGAAGCATATTTCTCTGGATAAACTTGCAAAATGAGTTGGGAACAATTAAAAGGCTTGATATATCCAGTAAATACTTTACTAACTGAGACACAAAGCTCGACAAGTTCCATTCTCCAATCCTACTACCCATTAGCAATTTGTGGTCACATTTGTGGATTCTTCCCGATGGAGAAAGTGCTTGAAAAATTTGAAGGTATCAAGGATATAAAATTCCGGTGGTTGAGCTGGCCATTTCTATACTGCGTGGTCATCAATTTCATACTGTATTTCTTTTCGGTGGAAACAACTTTTAACTTTTGGTACAAAGGAAGACATTATTTCAAGTTTGCTACAGATATATTTGCAGTTCAGTTTTTTCTGGCAGTGTATATCTTCATAAGAGTACTACTACACTTATGTACTATAGTACGCTCACCAAGAATCCTTAAATGTCTACATTCCCTTCAGATATACGATGTGAAATTTTCCCATACAAATAGATCAACCCTTTTCAACAAGTACACAGTATCGTATCTCATTGGCACTGTATTGAATAATTTCGGGAACATTTCGGCTTCTTATCAACAAAATTTTAAAAATATCGGGGAAGATTACTACAGAAGTCGTCGATTCGGCATTCGTCCTATGTTGCCTCTTATACTCTTCCCAAGTCCTGTATTTGTCGGAGTTGTGAGTTTTATTGCCCACGGAGTTGCAGAATTGGCTCTTTTCATGTCTCAAGTCACTATTGCTTTTGCAGTAAATTGTATTTGTCACCGTATTCACAGTTTAATCAGGGAATTAGATTGTCTTCGCATTAAAATTGAAAAGGAAGAAAACATCATCTCGGATCCGATTTATGAATATAGTGTAAATGAAGGGGAAATTCATCACAATGAAAAAATATTCGATATCAGTGGTAATAACATAATGGAGTCAACATGGAAAGAATATTTTCAACGACCTAGCACTGCAGATAAGGAAAAATCTCCACAATATGAAAATGTAGACAATTCAAATTCCCTAGTTGTACAAAATACTACTCCTACAATCAATGAATTTGGGGGTGTATTAGACGAAGAGGCAACCGAAGGATTCGATATCGATGCATTGGATATGCAAATTAGTAAAATCTCAAGGAAGTACTTATTTCTTTTAAATATTTGTCATGAGTTGGATGGCTTTGCTAAGGAAGTCATTTTAATATTTACTGCAGGATCGACGATAATCCTTACTTCTCTTTGTTACTTAATTGTGATTTTACTAACCCAATATGTACCTGCTAGCTCTAATAGGGTTTATCAATCTTCGGAAATCATTCCTCTGATTTTCATAGCTTGCTTTTCAATCATGAGACTTCTCAATTTTATCAACGCTGGGGAAAAACTTATCAAATGTGTAAGTCTCTACACTAACTTAGGATTAATTTCTTAAATTGTATTTACTTTCTTTTAAACTTTGAACAAACTTATTTTCTTAATTGTAGGGATTTAAACTAAATATTGCTGTAAATCGATTTGGATCAGTGAACAGAGGGACCGCACAGCTCGTGAGGCATTTGCAGCATTTGGTCTATAGCACTAGATCAAGACTATCATTAACTGGTTGTCGCTTTTTCATCCTACAACGAAGTGTGCTGACTGAAGTAGGTATATTATAACTATACTTGATAAGCTAAATCTTCGTTTCTTTCCATCTGTTCTATTTACTATTATGTATTTATTTATTGGAGATATTAATTTAATAATGACGTATTAATGTTTTCAGATATTGGGTCCCGTAATAACTTTTATAGTAATTCTAGTACAATTTCGGGCAACTGATTTTCAGTTGTATGCTAACAGTAATAACGGTACATTTCCTATCAGTAAATTGTAAACACTGATCTACTAAAGGAACACAAGAGTTGAACATATCTTTATGCATTAAATTAGAAATATGTAGATTGACACTAATAAAGAGATTTTATTGACAGCAAAAGGAACTTTCGATCCTCACAATACTTTATCCGAGTGAAAAGGCAACATTATGATAAAAGTCGAGGTCTGCATAGAGTGAAAGCATCATCTTCTCTTTAAATAACATTTCTTGCACCCATATCATGCTGGTAAGTACATGAAGACGTATTTAATGCAAGTTATGCATAAAATGAATGTAATAGCATTGGATTACATGACAATTTACAACTTACAATGCAGTCACAAAACATTATACAAAACAACTAAATGTAAATGACAACTGGCCCAAGATCAGGAAAATGACGCTGCCATGTAGTTTGTTCAAATGTCTTATTTTCCAATTTCATTTGGTGTAGCAGTGAGATGAGATAAATATTCATCATGATGATATGAGTTTACAGTATTGGTAACCCGAAACTGTGTCAATACAACAATAAATGTGACAATTGCAGAGATAATCTAAATCGGAAAACAGAAAAATATCAAGCAAATAACATTCAAAATATGGATATAGAGATCAATATACAAAAGGTACATAGTTACATAGTCCTTACCGAAGTAAGAACACGACGATTCAGTGTGAAAAAGCCACAGATAGATAAGGATATATCAGAATGGCATATCACGGAGTAAAAGTTTTGTAGTTTTTGAAGTAAGATAAGGTTATCGTCTTCCAGATCAATGTTAGCAGCAGACATCTTCAATTCTGATAGCTAAATAAAAAGATAAAAATAACCTCGCTAATATAATTAGATGCAATGCAGACTTAATTATAGTTTTATGTATCTACTGATTTATTAAACAATTAAACGAACACATGATGTTCGATTGTAATTCTATGAGGACGACTTATGGGAAGGGGTTATATTATATTACTAAGTAGTAGACCTCTACTTTCCGCGATAGACCACACTATTTCAAAGAAAGAAAAGACGCGCCATTGCGCTTCCAATACAGCCTCTATCCACTCTAAAACGCCATTAATTTCAAAGATGTTTGCATGAAAAAAGGGGTTGTATTTCTTTTTTGTTTAAAAAAATACTTTTTGATGGGCAGGGTGGGTATAACCCCTTCCCATAAGTCGTCCTCATAGAATTACAATCGAACATCATGTGTTCGTTTAATTGTTTAATTCTATTTCGGACGACTTATGGTCGGGGTTATATTATATTACTAAGTAGATGTTCAAATAACATGCAAACAATATTACACGAGTTCCAAAATGGTAGCATTAAGTTTTGTATATTATTCTATGAATGTTATACTTGACATGAGCTATACAGTAACACCGATTGAGCAAAGTCTGTATTGTAGGCTATAGGCCGATTGTAGAACTTTGCGAACACCATTGAAGTCATTCAGTCTTTCGAATGACTTTCAAATCTATGCCGTTGATGAACTTGACAATGACTCAATCATTATTCTGGCACTATCGATAGGAACTTGTTTCCTTATAAATGCTTGTAGGATAACTTCGCTGCCACCAGGGAAAGTTGGTCCGCTATTCGATGTCTTGTGCTAAATGGAGACAACAAAAGATTGTCACTTGGTGAAAATTTTAACCATTTGTCTTTTGCTAACTTAGCAAAAAAGAGGGTACCAATGCTGTGATGGCCAATGGGGTACCACTACAATCCCTTCAGCTTTGTCATCGACAATCTTTTTCAAGGTTCTGCCTACCATATTAAATGGTGGAAAAGCATAAAAGTTTCTCTCATTCCAATTTATTGTAAAGGCATCTATTGCCTCCGAACTAGGATTTGGTTTCCATGAAACGAAACTTTTACATTTATTGTTGATTGAACTGGCAAAAAGATCTATTTCCGGTTCACCAAAACAATCAACAATTTTTTCAAAAGCGAATGGGTTTAATTCCCATTCATATTCTTGGTCCCGACTTCGAGACTCTCTGTCTGCTACCGTGTTTTCTTTTGAAGGAATATATGAGGCAAATACCCATATATTCCTGAATTCACAGAATTGCCAAAAGGCTCTGGACACGGAATTAAGGTTTGAAAATTTTGGACCTCCCATTTTATTTATATAGGCGACAGCAGTGGTGTTGTCAATCCTAAAAAGCAATTGACAATTACTAAGATCTTTAGCATAAGATTTGAGAGCATATAGAGCTGCTATTAATTCCAGCTCATTAATATGTAACTGTCTTTGCTTTTCCGACCATAGGCCTCGAGTTGTGATGCCATTACAAACAGCTCCCCCATCCGGAACGCGAAGCATCCGTAAAAATTACCCTATGAAAACAGTCGTTTCTAATAGGGCCGATACCAAATTCCAATTTCTTTTGCCACCACAATAAATCCAACTTAGATTGGCCACTTAATTTCATGACAGTGTCGAAATCGTTATCAGACTTTTGCAAGGCATCGCATTTTTCTTTCTCAAAAATTTTTGTATACAATATACAAAAGAAAAAGCATAGCGGACTGAAATTAGTTGACCTATCAGTTGCGCAAAATCTCTTATTATGCAACATGTGCTATTAATAAAACGTTCTACGTTCTTCGCAATCTTTTTCCTTTTTTCTGTGGTGATACTGATCTCGTAGCATTTAGAATTAATTACGTAACCGAGATATTCCACCATTTGGGAGGGAACAATTTTTGATTTCTCCCAATGAATTAGAAAACCAAGGCGTTGTAAAAACCCTATGGTAAAATTAACATTATATTGGCACTCAGTTTCAGTTGGCTCTATGCAGAAAATGTCATCTAAATAGTCAACAGATGACAATTTTTGATTCCTCAAGTAGGTCATAGCCACTTTCATAATTTTTGTAAATAAGTATGGAGCTATATTTAGACCAAAAGGGATGCAAGTAAACTGGTAAAGTTTTCCTTTCCACTGGAAACGGAAATACTTCCTATGTTTTTTGTATAAGGGGATTAAAAAATAGGCATCTTGAAGGTCAATAGTTGCCATATAGCTATCCCTTCTCACCAGTTGTATTGCGGATCGAACATCTGTCAACTTGAAGTGAGGAGGATCAATGAAATTATTAAGATTTTTTAGGTTTATTACAAACCTAGAGTTTCCGTTTTTCTTGGGAACAAGAAAGTAGGAAGAAATAAATTCATTGTTTGCATGAGAGCATAATTCAATAGCGCCTTTTGTGAGAAGCTCATTGATAGACGCTTGCATCTTCGTCGTTTCTGTAGGACTTAATTCTGGCTCACCAGGGACATAAACTTGTTTAGGCTGACTGTTAAAAGGCACCCTGTACCCTTGTAACCAACCTAAAACTACTGGAGCAGCCTTAATGTTTTGCCATTCCGAAAGGAAAAATTTTAATCTTCCTGCAATTATTACCTGGTCTGAAGTTATTTCCGATTGCTTGTTTTCTTCTGCCCGCCGTACTGACGATAGGGTTTTGTCAGTGACGGGCGTTCGGAGTTTAAAGACTCCTTGGAATTTCCTTTTGTGGATGTGCGAGAATTTTTTCGATCCACTTTTGTTGCTTGTTCTGGTGTTAGGTTTAGATTTCTCCTGTAAATCCAAAAAGCCGACTTTTCGATCTCTTTTGCTGTTTTTATACGTTGAGTAAGATCAGCTCCAAAGAGATACTCATCTACTAGCCCAGATTCCGCTGCTTTTCTCATACCTTGCTTTAAGCTAGGTAACAAAGCTGAACGTCGCTTAAAGGACAAATTGTGATGTAGGTCACAAAGTAAACGTCCTGAATCGCCCAAGGAGCGATAAATGTCTTTAAAATCCTTTTGATTTTGTAGGGCTAGCATTAAATTCAGACCAGAACCCAAAGCTGAAACCGCTGTTGAGACTTGTGAATGAATGTTGACCATTTGATCATCCTTCTTCTTGGAATCGTTTTGCAGAAAGCCATCAAACTCTATGTTTAGCTTTGGTACGGAGAGAAATTTCGAGTTCTCCGGGACCGGATATTTCTTGGAAATATTGGTACGGTCATCGGCCATTAGGCCGTCCTCAACAATCGGTTTCCAACGAGATAAGATCTCGGAATGCATTGGGGGGCCGTACTCTATTTTCTTCTCTGGAGCACTTCCCAATGATTCCAATATGTCGTCATCCACAGGAATATGCATCTCCAGACTATCATTGTCGATAGCAGATTTGTCGGTAGCAGAAACACCGTGTCGCGAAGCGATACTGTGTAATGACGAATCGTCAGATTCGGTACTGCTTGCTCTGTCTCTCGTCACAGTAACCTTGTCCGTCTCGAAGAGATGGACAGGCTTTGAATTCGACTCGACGAGTTGAATTCGTTTTTTGGTCTCCAGTTTTTCCAGTCTACTGAGTATTTCCCTATAAATATCAGTGGACGAGGATTCACTTCTTGAATAGAGTGACCGGTGACGAGACCGACTTCGAGTAGGGCTCCTGTTATGAGATCGTCGAGTAGAGCGCGATGAGCGATCAGTTTCGGAATGACGATCTCGATGACGACGGTTATGACTTGTTTCTTCATAATGACGATGTTTTCTATCCCGATGTCTTCCGCTCATGTCTGTAAGGGATTCTAATAAATGTCAATATTAAATTCTGATGAATGACAAAATATCCTTACCACTACCAGGTGTAATATCAATATTATTTACAAGAGTGAAGGATAATACAAATATCACATTTTCATACAATTGCAAATATTTATGAGAAAAACATACCACCCCACCGAATTTACCGATATATCTTCGTTAAAATTGAAAACTGAAGATTTTTCAGGAGGGATAATTAGGCTGCGTGTGGTTGCTATCGCACAAAGAGAAGTAATGGCGTTTTAGAGTGGATAGAGGCTGTATTGGAAGCGCAATGGCGCGTCTTTTCTTTCTTTGAAATAGTGTGGTCTATCGCGGAAAGTAGAGGTCTACTACTTAGTAATATAATATAACCCCGACCATAAGTCGTCCGAAATAGAATTCCAATATTACTTACAGCGACCGAAATATTTTCTCCGATGCCTACCAAATTCATCATTCTTACTATAGTAAGAGCAATAATCAGCATTGCAGTGCCCATATAAATAGGTTTGAAAATGGTAACTTCGTTCATTGTGTTGTAAACGACAAAGATGTTGGTGATCAACATGATGGACGCACCCAAGCTGAAAACGAGGATAATTTCTTGGGCCATGCTATTTATGTTGCAAGTAATTTGGACCAAATCCATGAATTTTCTTTTCAATTTAGAAATGGTGCCTATTTTATCCGAACTCATTTTCGTCAAAGAAGCAATTTCCAAATTCAAACTTGAAATTCGTTCGCAGAGTCCCTTAGAGCAGAATGCAATTGTTGATTGAGAAAAGAACAAAGCAAATTCTGCAAAAACGTGAGCTGCCACTGTGATTAACGCTAACAAAGCAGGGAATGGAAGTATTTTGACGTTAAAATATGATACAATGGGTTGTTTTAATTCCTCTGTGTAGGCATCCAAAATCGTGGTGAAGGAAGATAAAATATTTGTTAGCATTGCCATCACTGTTCCTACGAAGAAAATCAGAATTTGAACAGAAAACAAAGAAGTTGTGTTCTCGTAATTCCACAAGTAATCATACTCTGAGATGGATTTCAGGCAGTGAACAATTTTTGGACATTTAAAAATCGTTAATAAATGCAAAGCAAACCTAGTTATGAAAAATACTGCGAGGAAAAACTTGATCGAAAATCTATCAGTAGCATTATAAGGATTTTTTTCTTTGATTATCCTCCAGTATACAATTAATGTGCTTTCTATCACAAATGTATAAAGAAAAATATTGATGGCAAATGTATAAAAAACTTTCCAGCTTTTCAGAGAGAATTTTAAACCCTCCTGTTTGTTAAAAAGATTACACACTGGAAAAAATCCTCCAAAATTACCAAAACATGCTAACGGAAAGAAACACTGCTCGATAGATCTTTTAATTGATGTTTTTGACGAATTTAACACTTGGAATGAGTTTGGAAAAGTCATTTGCATTGCGTTAATCTTATAACCAGACATTACTATTGGGGTAACATGATACGACAAGATCTTCGGTTTTCGAATTACTAATTCGTACAAAATAGTATTCAAAATTCACTTTAACTGTCTCGGAGACGAATGATGATTTTTTGCGAATTTCGGTGCTAAACTATATACTTTATCATAACAAATTTATTTTACAGACTGTTTGGAATATCTTTATTTGTGGACTGTGTGCAGGAGTAGAAGGTTGAACGGGATGATTATCTAGTCTTGACTGATGAAGATCCAAAATAATAGAACAAAGAGTTTTATCTAATTTCATCCATACGTAGCTAATTAGCTAAAACCAACCAACCATTTACCAATTTCCTAACATGAAATCATCACTCCCACCTTTGGCAAATACGGTATCAATAGTAGGTAATTATACTTAATTGATTCTCTTACAGTACCTGCACTATAGCTGCGGCTTTGAAGGAGAGCTATAAATAAGTAGACGCGGTATATTATCTGTATATTTGCTATATTTCAGAGCGAGGAAAGTTAGAAATTGTATTTGGAAACTGAAACGGGTACAATAAATTTCATATCTATTCACAGAAAATTATTTTGTATTCTTGATGTTTATTTTCGCTGATTCACTCTTAATTTTGGCAGTAAAACTTGCTATTTATTTGTAAGCTGTAGTATTATTTTTAGTTCTGTTGAAAGTTGAAACTTTTGCATGTTAGGATTTACTTTTTAACGTCAGCAATTGCTTTTCCATGATTTAAAAATGTAGTTCCATTTTGCAAAAACGTTATTTACGTGGAAGGACTTTGTGCTGGGTACTACGGAGTTCTTTGAGAACTCGATGTATTGTTTCCAATTGATTTTCAGGGACAAAATTTCTGTAAAATTCCATAAACCGAGTGTGCTGTAACAGTAATGCTATAATATCCTTCGCACTTCGCCTTGTTTTTGGATCCTGATCTTGGATTAGCCAAACTGTGGTTCTGAAAACAGCACTAGAGAAAATCCAAAGAGTCAAAATCGGACTAATATCATATCACGTCTATTCACCATTTTTCTATTTCCTTCTTCTAATTCTAACCATCTTTCTAATTGTTAAAATGACTACCTGGTAAGTTTCTTCTGTATCGTGGTACTGTCTCCTATATCATTTTCAATATTTAAATTGTTCATGGCTTGGTACAAATAGAAACTGGTCACGTATCGGGTATTTGCATTTTTCAATCTATAGATTAAATATATTATTAATTTTCTACATCATTTTTGGCATTTAGGGGAAACATATTTTAATTTTATCAAAATCTCTTGCTTTGATTCTGCCTTGTCGGTGAAAGCCAAACAAAGTTTCACTGGAGGGGCCATGTTTACTAAATTATGCAGAGCATCACAACATTCATGTTCGATGAAGAAAGGACCACCGATTTTTTGCATTAGAGTATGTACGATTTTATCCAGTTCCTGTTGGAAATCAAATTGTTTCATTATAATGATTACTAAATTTTATGTGTACAGACTACACAATTGTTTTGAATCACATTAAGTAGGTTTTAATTTACTGGGTAAAAATATTCGCCATTATCTTTCAGAAGAGAACTGAGAATTTTGATAGCTGGACCAGCAACAGTAGTCTTTGTACTGGAGATCTGTAATTTATAACATTTTGGTATTTGTTACTCCTGAAGCATATAAATGCATATAAGTTCGCAGTCTTAAATGCTTGGCCAGGTAGAAACTTAAAACTTAAACTGTAGCTACTACTCACTTGTTTCATTAATGATGAGATGAATGGTCCAATGTTTTGTCCAAAAGAAATTGGATCAAACTTCTTCACCAACTCGAAGTGCTTTTTGAATATTGGAACTGTATTCCAATTAGCATTAGGTAAAGCTTCTATTAACGCCTGTATTCCTGGAGCCGCTGCATTTCTCTTTTTAGCCTTGTCTTTGGCGTGTAGAACTAATTGTTTCGGTTTCTCTTCAGCAACATCGACATCTCCGCCTGCAGATTCGTTTCTTAAATTGTACTTCTCCATACTTTCCTTAATTGTCATTTGTGATTGCCTGGTTCAAAATATGGACAAAGAACTGTTATGACTTATGAAAATTGCACACTATAGAATATGTCCATAGAAATTCTTTCAATTATCACATATGATCATAAATCAAAAAGTGTGTAATTACGAATGTCTAGCAGAATCTTTGTTTAATGCTTTCAAATTTTTCAATAAATTTGGCTCATGTATTCTATCGCTTGTGACTTTGTGAAGTAGATGCGGACCAATCGGTGCCAACTTTTTGCCAATATTTTTCGCCATTTGAGCACCATGGTTTTGGAGTGGCTGAGGAACTTGTGCAGTTTGTTCTAACTCACGATAAAAATCCTCATCAGAATTTGAATTGTCTGACTCAGTCAGGTTTTCAGATGAGTTATGTGCAAACTGATTAGGTAATATCTTTTGGGTGAGGTTACCACGAGACAAAGGTAAAAGCTTTCCACCCAAGGGCAAAGACAGTACCAATGAACTGCTGGATTGGCCATCTTGCCTGTTAAAAGCCCAATCATCATTATAACCCATTAGCATTTTAATTACCACTATAAATATAAGTAGGAAAGGCAGTCAAACTCACAACTCTTGAACAAAGGGATGATCAATTAGCTTGCTAGATGGACTTCTTCGAGAGGGATCAATTCTAAGGCAGTTCTGAACCAAAAAATAAGAATTACAGAATCACCATAATTGACTAGAGCAGAAATGAGCTTTGCATTACAATAAATTACTTCGATAAACGAGATTGTTTCATCACGGAATCCAACAAACTTCTTTTTGAGATGGGCAGCTTCGTTGAATTTGTTGTAGTTTGCCTGAGACAAATATCGAGGGAAGAGAAAGCCCATGTCTTCTTGTATGGCAGCCAGTTGTTTCTTTTCCGTGTCGCAGTTCCATAGAGGAGAGCCAAGAAGTAACTCGCCGAGAATAACTCCGATAGACCAAATGTCAGAAGATTCTAAAGGTCCACAGTCGAGTTCTCTAGAAAGCAACTCTGGAGAGCCGTATGTAATCGTTCCTGGAGGGAAAATCCCAGAGACTTCATTGAGGAAAATCGCTTTGTCAAAGTCAGATATTTTGATGACGCCATCAGTCGTTATGAGAATATTCTCTGGACATAGATCACGATGAAGACATTTCTTGCTGTGACAATAATTGAGTCCCTGAAGAATTTGATAGATTACACTCTGTGCAATGTATTCAGGAATTCCTTTGGGTGCAGCTGAGATCTCTGTTCTCAAGTTGTGATCGCAAGTTTCCAAGACTAGATGTATCTTCTCATCCTTTTCAAAATATCTGAGCAGAGAAATGACATTTTGGTGTTCCATTTCCTATAAAAACATCTTGTAAGTTTCTAGTTTTGCTTCCTAAACGAGTTCAGCATTAAATTTGCAAGATTATTTAAGTAGTGACATGCATTTTCTTACTAAAAGACACTTGATTTCCGCCAAAGCTAATAATTTATTCTCCAACCGACCTACGCTGGTTAATGGTGGATTATGGCTGAATATTTTCAAGGCGACCATACAGTTCTTTTGCATATCATAGAAGCGACCGACCTAAATTGGATATACTAAGCTAAAAATCTCCTAAAAGCTTACAATATTGTAGTCTGTGTCTCTATGAATGTAATTTGTACCATATTGTAAGGATTCTGCCCATGTCCAATCCAATACACAAGATGATAGAATTTCTCTAAGTCATCCTCTACTTTAGTAATCCTGTCAATGGGTATTAAAGAAAAACAAGGCCACTAATGTAGTGAAAAGCAACCAGTGTAGATAAAACTAATGGAAAATGACAGCTTTTCTAACAACTTACCCAATTTTCTGTTGCTGCTGAAGATTTCTTTTGCACAGCCCAACTTTCAGGCGCAATTCCCAGATCTGTTTCTTCGTCTTCCTTTTTTCAAGCTGGTCTTGGACGATCTTCTCATAATTAGTCTTGGCTCTCTCGTGCCGTAATTTTATGGAAGACCATTTGGTGTTCTTTCCACCCGGTCTGAATCTTAATCCTTGTTTCGAATTGACGTCCTCGTCTTTCAGTGGAATGAATGTTTTCAGTTTCCCTTTACCATATATATTAACAAATTATTCCATACTGCCCCTTATTTATACTTTTCAAACAACTTTTTCCCTAGATATTTCCTTGTCATAGCTAAAAAGAATTTTCCAATTTAGACTTAACACAACCAATGATTAAGTTGGTCTTGTCTTGTCCACATATGTACGTGATAAGCATTGCTACCGTAAAAAGCAGAAAGTTTAGCCCTGTAAACTCTCCCATAGTGTCATGGAAGAAAAAAGAACAGATCACGCAAGGAATGTTAATACAGAGTGAGATCTCTTACTTTTGTAAATGCTCTCCGTTTCCGACCGTGCAGTCACACTTCGTTTATTCTCACCAGAAGGATGATACCGTTTCGTGTATGACTGAAATCGATTTGGTAACTCGCAATATTTTTCATGTATGCCAAAATTTTCTCTTCCATTATGAAACAAAGAGCCTGGATGTTCATATTCTTGGTTTTTGTTCGTGTAGTACATAGTCTTATGGTAGTCATTGTCCATTAACACATCATTTTGCCAGTGGGAGTACAAAGGATTCTTAAAAGAAAACGAAGACACGAGCTTGCCTCCTGAGCCACAACGCTGTTCTCCGTCCTAGAAAGAAAATCTTTTTACACAACGAATGCACAATGGGAACTCATGTATCATTCACACCTTTGACTCTGGAGAATAAAAGAATACAAGAACAAAGAAAAGTAACATTTAAATCGTACGGAATAGAGATGCATGTTATATGGTGGAGCTTGTCGTTTTATTAAAATGCCCTCATTATAAAATCGACGGTCAAAACACTTCATAGGTACTCGACGTGGCTCTTCAAACTGTCCCCATTCGTCTCCCCATCGCATTGCTCCGAAATCTTCACAGTTATAGTAATCCCAATCCCATTTTTCAGAAATGGTGTTCGAGGGTGGAAGAGGTAACAGACTAACTCTTCTCTCATGAAAATTTAAACCTTTGTTTTTTGGCTTTCCAAACCCAAACCACGTATATTTCTTCCTTTTCCGGATCCTTTCCATCAATTTCCTGAATTCCTTACACAAACGACCCTTGTTGGGTGGTGGAGGAATAGCATTCTCTGTTACGACGTCTATTACGTCTACTTTTTCCATTTTATCGGCTAAATTAAACTTTTGATATTTGTAAGAAGAGAATAGGGTTACAAATTGAGTACGTCAATGAAAAACTATTTGTATAGTGTACGCAGGCTATTTTAGATCATGGATAATGAAGATTTGCAAAGATTCTTGTACTTGTAGTTGACTTGTAGTAATCTTTGAAACTTTTTCATAATGGAATCCACAGTATTTTGATCCCCATGGCTACTCCCCCACATACAGTAATGCCCTACCAAAAATAACAAAAATTTTGCACCCAAGTTCCGATTTTTGAATTGGGTCTTGTGTGGCTGCTCAACACGTGGAGTCAATAGTAACAGCAGTTTGCAGAATCCACACCCAATTTGCCAATGCCATGAGCTCCCCCAACTTGGGTGCAAAATTTTTGTTATTTTGGGTAAGGCATTACTGTATGTGGGGGAGTAGCCATGGGGATCAAAATACTGTGATGGAATCAATAAGAGTCCATTACACCATTATGGAGCAGCCTGCTCCAGATCCCCATGGAAAATCAGAAACACATTAGCTACTATATTTTTAGATGCTGCAAGATGAATCAGAAATAAAAGAATGACGTGAATCTTGTGACTGTGATGTGCCACAGAAAACAGGCTTGAGATTTGGGTTGAGATGATGGTGAATAATGTCCATGAAATGATTTTATTTTAGTAAGGATGTCATTTATTGTAATATATATCTGATTATCTGATGCCAATTATCATGGATGGACAATGGCATTAATTGCATTAGTAAATCTGCAAAATATATTATACTCCAAATACTAGTTCTTAGGAACACTACTGACTGAATAAGTTATAGCTAAATATTTCAACCAGATGACCAGCTAAAGTATTGCATTTTCGTACATTACAAATTTCTAATTTATTATATTTTAATTAATATAATATAAGTATTGAAATACTACATTTTCAACTTTTGCATACAATTTCGTATTTATTAATCCTTTAAAATCAACTTTAACATCGGTACATATGGCCAAATGATTCACAACATTCGCTAGATATTTTTTTCATTTGTAAAGTACGTAAGGTATACAAATACATGAGACATGATACTTGACACGTACAGACTGTAGAAAACAAGACTATATAGGTATATTATTATAATATATGTATCTATTGTTGTTATTTCTTAGTACTGGAACTGGAGTTGGAAGGTGGACAGATTTCGTAAATTACTGCATATAAATTGCACATTAAATAATATAAAATTTTGTCTATTATGAAAACAAGAGTAGAAGAGCCGAGTTATTTACCTCTACCGGTTTGTTTTATATTATCAATTATTTGTGAAAGAAGCCATTTTCGTCTCCAGAAGAGATGGCCCATATAATGATCATGCCGATACCACAAACGACGGTCATGACGGCGAAAATGGAGATACAAATCCAAAAGTCTTTCGTGGTGGGAGGACGATACTCTTCTTCGGTGAAGACGAAACCTGCACGTGTCCCGGTCGTAGACTTCATAGATTTACTATCTGGATCCTTCGCAGCTGGAGGTGCCATAGCCATGGTAGGCATGGCCTCACCAGAAGGTACTTTCACCTCCTCAGTTGGTTTCGCTTCGTTGTCAGCCATTCCCCGACCTTTACGATTTTACGATACTTGATTATGAACAAAATACTTTTATTATCAGCAAAATCGAAATGTACTTATCACAGGGTCAAAACCGATCTTTTCGTGTCCTTTTCAAAGAAAATGTTTAAAACTACCAAAATCAAAAATAACTTTAGAATATATTGAATCAACCTAAAAAAGCTTATTATTAAAGTCAATCTAATGTTTCTAAGGGCAACTTTGGCTAAACGTGAACGTTTTGGAATTGACCCATTCCCCGAATTTTCTTGAAAATTCGCAGTCGCTAAAAACGGATATTTTTCACTCGATTCCCAAAAATGTATTTAAAAAGGTATATTGAAGTTTCAGCCCATTCGTTATCAATTATCTATTGGCGATTAGCAATACCAATCAATTACATGCTAATTGACACTTTTTCTTCTAGTTGGTGTCAATTTCAATTTTCAATACGTATCATCTTTAACTGCAGTAAATAGCTAGCGTTGAGTCAGCACTGCTGACTACAACCAAAGTTGTGCTTCCATTTTTATAAGCAAAGTCGTTGTTTATGATATACTATCTGTATAAAACACCATGCATTTTATGCACTGTATAGCTTTCCCAATTCACAATGTCAATCAAACTCCCCTTTTGAAGCCTGCATCAAAGCTTTCACATGACACAGTGAAAGTTTTGTGAAGCGTTAGCTGTACGCTATAGCGTAGCACATAGCGCGCTATGTGCATCAATATTCTAAGTACGGTTTTTACTTAGTAACTATATATACTGAAATATTTTAGAGCTACTAACATCACCTTCGATAGATTTGCTTCTGGAATTAGAGAGGTCTTAGCCTTAGCTCAATCACATTATTATTTGTTATGATAGAGGAGAGACGACGTTGAACAGTTGTTGATGGTGTTCTCACGGTCTCCCTTCGTGAGTTCGAACTTTTTCTAGAGAAGAAAAGGTAGACTAAAGGATTAGTAGAAGAGTTAGCGACGACCATTGTAAACAGAAAGTCTTGGAGATCTGAGTTGATCCCTTCTGCAGACGGTCGATCCAAAATATGCCTTTTCAAAAACATAAAAGTATAAAATGTTATCCAACTGAGTTAAGTAATAAAAACATCCATTCCGTTGTCAAAAACAACTTTTCCCAACATCTCAACTGACTTCTCAAGACATTTCGCTGCACAATATAGAAACATACTAAAAATACTCATTCTTTCCACTTCTTACAACATAATCTTTTGTTTTGCTGCTTAATTATTATTCCTATACCTATTTTCAGAATTCTATAAAGACATTGTTTGAAGTGAAATATTATATGTTCAAAGAACCAAGGTACTTTATTGGATTATTTGGGTAGAACATTAAAATTTGTCCACAAGAAATGCTAAAATAAACATAAATTAGTTTTGTTAACATTTTGATTATTTAAAACACATCTACTATTATAAATTGTAGTCTTTCTTACACATTGCACTACACCAGGGCTGGGTGGAGAACAAAGAGCTCTACAATATTTCGTAAAATAAAGATCTAGAAGTAATAAGCGTGATATTGCATATATCAAACCAACATAAGATCAACCAATACTAGAGGTCTGCGGTTCTCAGGGCAGAAACCACTAATTATTGAGTGCATTATACAATAGTAATTTGTAATCATCAGGGATTCCTATAAGGTGTGTGATGTGGTAATGTTTGCTGATTCATTCTGTGCTTTCTCTCCACATACTTACTTATTTATGCTGTACAATAACTACAATAATGACTCATAATTCGTTATTGATTCGTGATTCTGAAACGATATGGCAGCCATCTTATCAAAATTATAGATTTGCTGCAAGGGAAAATCGTACGTAAAATAAAAACGGATGATTGTTTGACTGGCAATTTAATGCACACCGTACCATAGAGTGATGATGACAAATGGTGTCCAGCAAATAAGGAAAACCAATACAATGACAAAAGTCAGTTTTAGAGCTCGTATTCGGGCACGTTCAATGAAGCATCGACTGCTACGGCGTAAGAAGATAGACGATTCTTGTCCGTCTGCATGGATTTAAAAGCATTCTCAATTATCTGTCAAATCACCTGCTTGATTTCCAATTTGAAAAATTCTTCTTGCATACAAAAAAGTATTACTAAAGGAGGTCGATTTAAGGAGCAAAATCTAATCTACAGTTCCGAGAAAATTAATTGGTAACCAAAGAAAGCACCTACTAGATTTGTTTTCTCTGATCTGCTCCATTAGTATTTAAAATTATATGTTAAAGGAAAGTTAATAATAGTTTGCACTTACCTGACGGGGCCCTTTGAGACTGAATGGTGAGTATGATGTTAACATAAGAGTATATAATGACTAATAGAGGAAGAAAGTACATGACTACTAAAGAGAAAGTTGTGTGAATGACTACGAATTCTTCTTTAGATCTACATTGTGTATATGATGGAAAGTCTGGATGATTTTCTTCATGAAAGACTATGACCTATATTATTAGGAAACGTAAAAGAAAAGACTCTTTAGACTAGAAAAACTTCTGAACGTTTTTCTTCCATCCATTACTTATAAATTATAAAGAGTAGTGGAGAAAGCAGGAGAAAGTCTTACTTGTGGGGAGCTGCATATAGCTGCGCTGCACCAGGAAAGTATAATCCACATACGAATTCTTTTAGAAGAGTTAATAGCCGACATCGGGTGAACTACTACGTAGTAGCGATCCAAACTGATGCAAATTAAAATTAGCGAGCTCAAGTAAAGACCAAATGCTCGTAGGTAGTGCAGTAGCTTGCCTGAATGAACAGAGAACATTTGTTTGATTAACTGGCAAGGAATTCAAATTTAGTTTGAATAGACTATCCAGAACAAAGGAATCTTATTCAGCTTATTCTAGACATGCTTCATCCGAATCTCTATCACAATTCTTAATCATTCTTATCCACATTATTTGCAAGTAATAATATTTGCACAATATTAATTTGAGAATTTGTTATATTTCTAGATTCCACTCGTCTCGACTAGCTGAATGCATTGGAGTCAGTTTTAGGGTTGTGGTATGTTTCATTGACATTTTATCCAGATTTATGTAGGTTAGGTTTAGGTTAGCGTTCTACTTTGTAGCAAGTGTTCTAGTGACAAGAATGGGTCATGAGGACCACCAATCGACTCGTCTCGACGAGCTTGAAGTTTTGAATTTTTTACGATTTTTAAAAACCACTTTTTGGAAACTACCAGAAACAGACTTTTTCTGGTAGTTTCAAAAAAGTGGTTTTAAAAATTTTAAATTTAAATAAAGTGGTTCCATTGGATTCCGCTAGTCGATACGAGTCGAATGGTGGTCCATATGACCTACTTTCGTCGTAGGTAGCCATATTATTATTTCCAACGTACCATTCCACCTTTCATGCTACACATTCAGAATGCATCTCCCTACAAAGTGTGTGAATGATAAACATGAGAAAAGTTTGAGACATGGGATTGGATCGCTATTTTGTCGACGGTGACGAAAACAGGGCATATGGACCACCATTCGACTCATCTCGATTAACAGTCAATTAGGATGGGTTTTGTGACTGTTAGAGTTCTTTTATGATTTTCAAAAACCCATTTTTGAAAACTACAAATTACAGACAACACCTACGACCACGTTCAAAATGAGATGTCTCTGCAATTCAATTGGCAGCATAGTACAACATTATATCTGGCACATTGTACATCAGATAATTCATTCTCAGTTCTCAGAGGCTATACGAAACACTGTAGTCTTTATGCGCCCCAAGCAGTAACAAAGATTGCTTATGAATATTTGGGGTATTGTGAGTACCGTAATGACAACAACAACAAGGATGATTTATGAAACGTTTAGATATGCGGACCATGTTTAAGTTGGACGTATACATGAAGAGTCATAGTCAGGAAATATCACCACTGACTGACTTGTAAAATGGAGCGTCGGTTTATTTTATTCGGGCAACGAGAAGGATAGAAAAGACAACACATATCACATACGTAGAAAGGGTGGTTTTGTCGACAACTACAACCTCTAATATGTCCAAATCTCATTATCGTGGTTATTACACCAACAGAAACAACGAGTTAGACGATTGCATCTTTTCAGTGGTCGGGCAGAATGTAGAAATCAGTATCGTTCGCGGAATAGATGTCACTTACACAGAAATCCCCGTAGTCGACACCGATTGGATTGTCTTGGAAAAACGCGACCCCCGCGCCCCTAAAGGTTATGTAGCACTTAGTTTTGGGGGTTGTTACGACCGTCGCAGACTACACGTACCCCGCGGTGACTATTTGACCCTGCGAGGAATATTTGAAAGTGCAGCACATAACTTTAAGATGGGTTCTTTTGCTGATGAAATATCCTTGGGGAGTCTAAGGTAATAACAACAAAAGTTATTCGATCGGTGTGTTCAACAATGATTAGTTAGTTTAGTGGGTACTCGTTGATTCTAGGGGGAGTTAGAGTGAGGGTAAGTTAGGTTAGTTTTTTGTTTTGTTTTCAGTGAGGCGGTGTCACACTACGAAACTACCTCTTTTAGAGAGACTATGACCCCAATGGCAACTCCAACTCCCATGAAATTTAAACCGATCACTCCATTACGTCCTATCAGATCTACTACCAGAGCCACTGCGTCTACAAGCGAGTCTACTTTGTCTACAAGAAAGGTAGATTTTAATAAATGTTATAATTAAAATTTGGTTCTGCAAACTTATGTGATACGTAAGTGGTTATGATTCTTAGACGCTACCAATCAGCAAGAGGTTGTTCAAAACTGAACCCGGTTCATTGTTATCAACTGATGCGTTTGAGGTTGGAAGTCACAACGAAAAAGAAGATGACGAATCAGAAGAGGATGAGGAGTATACTGCCAGACGCGATCAGGATAAAGATGAATTGAGATCAAAGAGGAGGAAACAATGAATTTTAATGAACATGTCGGTAAACATTAGTTACAACAGTTAATAAAATTTTATGAGTCTTATTTCAACTTTATGAATCCAAGGAATTCCTCTTGGGGCTACAAATTTTTTTTCTGAATTTTACCAAATTTTTTAAAACATTATTTGAGACACTACCAGAAAGAGACTCTTTCGGGTGCTTTCAAAAAGTGGTTTTTTAAAAATCTTAAAAGATTACAATAGTCACAAAACTCTTCCCAATCGACTTAGCTAGTCAAGAGGACTTCGATATGACGTATGAGCTTAGTATGGGGTATTAGCACATCCCTGAATCTAACATGACAAGAGATTCAATTTTTTGGTAACAGGCACAAACAATTAAAGAAGTCATAGCCGCCCACATCCATTTGAGGAATCCAATTACCATTATTTCACTTCACTTAACTATATGGGCTCTTCTATCTACAGTGAACACTTTACATGTGCATTTGCACTAAAATGAGGTAGAGAGTTTAGTATGATTCTTTCTATGCACTAAGTGCACTGAGATAAATTGGAGTATTGCCCCAGCCCCTCTCTAGCCTGTAAGAGACAGTATAAATTGGAATGCTGTAGATAATTTATTGATCCTGCATGCCGAAAATATTTAGAAATATTTAAACACAAAGATTTCTGGATTTTTTGAACTACAAATGACATTTTTGTTATTAGTGACACAGAAGGTTTTCCTAATAGAGGTTTCGCTGATTATAATTTACCTGTGATCTCTAGTACACAGTATACCAATAGCTGCAGC
The DNA here is from genome assembly GCA_020055645.1 of Tomocerus qinae. Lineage (NCBI taxonomy): Eukaryota > Metazoa > Arthropoda > Collembola > Entomobryomorpha > Tomoceridae > Tomocerus > Tomocerus qinae. The sequence goes on along the minus strand of CM034547.1, from coordinate 12,725,872 downwards.
TTACATTTCACAAAGATATCTTTTTTCTCATGTCAGTCCTTTAGTCATTCTATTATATAAATTGTAATAAAACTTTCACTGGACTTTCACTGTAAAATTAACACTCTAGATTTTAGTAATGTGGAATTTGAAGTGCGCAAATTTCTTATGGTGAAAAGTGAAAGAGTTTACGACATGGTAGGCTAAAAAACAGACAAAACGCGGGGCATTATTCCAGGACTTTTAAATAGCATACTCTTATTATTACATAGTAGCCTACAAGTAACAAACTTTAAAACAAGAATATAGACTATGCATGCAAAGAGAAAGTTTGGGACACGCACACTTGAAAGAATACTTATTACTTCAGTTTTTGAGATAGATATTTCATCTTAGTAATTCAAACAGTAAGATAGGTAATAGGCGACGGAGCATTGCCCACATTTAATACTCTCTTCTAAATGAACACGAAGCAATCTATTTGCTAAAACGCTACCATTCAACCATAACCCATGACTGAACTACTATAACCATGAAATGATTGCTTTTCGCTTTTGGCGAGAGTGACAATCTACGTATGGGTATTAAATTTCACCCGAGGAGCTACTCAGGTGTGCAAATTGATTATTTCTACATGAAAGAACAAAAGGAAATGACTCGTAGGTTTTCCTAATTTAACCTTTTAAGGTGTCCTGTTTCAGACTTCAGAGAGTTTTGCATTGTTTGCGTTACTTGCGATTGAATTGGAACTTGAAATTCAAACATTTAGCAATTAGTAAACTAATTTTGAAGGAAAATTAATCACAACTGTTAACTTAATTTACTTTATCAAACGTTCTTCTGAATTTCAGAGTACAATCGCACTTTACACAAAGTACAATAATTCAGATATGGCATAACAAATCATCGAATTATACTACTAATCATTTTGGGGTTTAGAAATTAATGTTACAGTATATCTTTTCTATACCTAGTTATTTTCCTAGTTATCTATACATGGTTATTTATTTTTGTATACAGGTAAAACCACAAACATATTAATGCTTTTAGTGCAACTAAGAGCCAATTACCAATTATTATTAGAGCCAGAACCATATTACAACCCAATTTTATATTCGTAGATAGGTAGGTAGATAAAATACAAATTAGTTAGTACTGTTGTAGGAACATTGAATTAGGTTAAACGAATTATTCCAAAAAAAATTTACTACGAAGCTCATCGATTCAAAAGCTTTTGTATTTTCTGTTATCACACATCCAAATTCTATCGCATTTTTACTAGCCATGATTTTGGCTAAGCTTAGAATAGCTACCAAAACTTTTTACTAGCTCATAATTTGGATATATATGTTGGTGAAAGTGGTGAAAGTTTAGCGAGAATCTTTCATGCTGTTAATACATGCAATTGGAATTGAACCGGAGCTGCTTTAGATGTATGCAGTTATGTAAATACAAATAAAGTAGAACTAGACCAACATTGTAAAGAAGATATTTTCATATACATAAAGCCACAAATGCTGTCTATTGTCTATAAATGTCTGTAGATTGTGAAATTATAACGAAAATCATACTGTTTAAAGTAGTTGGTATAAGCTTAGCATTCAAGAATTATTTGGTGTAGATTTGACTTACATAAAATGTTTCCGGCATACCACCCGATGGAATACCTCCATCCAATTTCAACAGGAATGACGATGAACACAACCATTAGATCTGCGATAGTTAGGTGAAGCAACAGTTTATTCATAGGTGAAGGCCTTTTCCGCAAACGACCACAAACGGAAATTAGCACAGATATATTACCAGTGGAAGCCACAGTGAAAATTATGGCATACAAAATAATTGTTCTCCATTGTTGTGGACTAATGACTGTATATTCAGTCGGAAGCTGGTCGTTTGTATACATCGACATATTGCTGAAGTTCCAATTTTCTTCCGTAGAGTTTATTAAGCTTAAACAGCTTGTACTCATTGTCCTTGCAATTCACTTCAATACACACACGACATGTATTAAATGTACAAAAATGCCACTGGTAAAAAAGGCTCAAATAAAAATCCTAAAAAGTTGTACATTTAGTACACTGGTTATAAGTTCTGAATTAGAACTTTTTCTCCTGATCTGTTTTAACGTATAAATTTGAATTTTTGTAATCTAAAATTTATTCTTCAGTTTTGATAAAACTGAAAATAGGACTGTTCTGGTTAGCGTAATCTAGACGATGATACAGTATAGGGCACTATCTTCGATAACTATACTTTCAAAGTAAGACTATCCCATTACCAAGTCCGACCTCAGTGCATGCATTTTTACTTTTGCTTGTGTTTTAATTGAATTAAATATAGAGATCCAAGTAGTAGATCAAAGCACTGTATGTAGTTATTGCTATATTACGTTCTGAAAAGTCCATGAGAAAAGACTTCGTTTGATTGAAGTCTTGTAGACTGCTCTGCTTTGAAGTCTCTGTCCGTTAGGTGAAAGAAACCAGACACGAAAACAAAAAGTGGTTTATCCAATTGTAATGGGATAAAAGTCTGAAGTTTAGCACAAAAGGGAAGAGTAAGAGTAGATCAGGCTTTGAGAATTTATTATCAGTAAGTAGTAAGTATTATCGACTGTACACGTGTGTGTACTCATTCAGTGCAATGAATGTGAGATGTGATGTGAGATTTTGAGACTGAGACGATGAGTAAGCGAGTGAGATGAGCGGATTCAGTCAGCTTCAGAGTGAAATAAAATAGAGTAAACGGGAGGTGCAGAGTCAAAAACAAAGTGGACTCGGGTGGATTTACTTTTGATGTGAGCAGAAACGTTACATACGCTGCATTTCGGAGAAGAAGGGCAGAATTACTACACGGCTGGAGTTTAGCTACGAGGATTTCAAGCGTATGCGTACCATTGGTATTATTCGGTATAGTGGCTGGATACTGCGAGAACAGAGTTTCTCAATTCGCAAACTGACTTTATCTACATTGCCACAACATGGTATATGCTTACAACTTTGATTCCATAGCAAGGCTTGAAAATTGCCCACAATTCTTTCATTCTAAAGATATTTTTTATTTGAATTCTTTAGAAATGCTAAGTCGGTTGTCGGTACTTTCATTATTGGGATTTTGCTAGTATTAGTATCCATGAAAAAAGACTTTTACCCCTTTTACCTTTGTCTTCACAATATAAGTAGACTGTAAGATGAATGTTTTTGATTCTGATACGGATGATTAAAATGGTAAGCACAGATAAAATAGGGACAGTTTTGTTGTAAATTCTGTATTCTCCAATATCGTGAAATGTTTCTCTTTTTTTTGTACCCAGTTGGATATAACCGAAAAGTGCCTTGTGGGCCACAAGGCACTTTTCGGATATAACCAGTACCAGAATGAGATCGGCTAATGTGTAATTACTGTCATCGTTGACAATTGACGCAGTAGCTACCTCAAATGAAAGCAATATCAATTTTTCCAGCATGTGGAACATGAAACGTACAAGGCACAACATTCATATCTATGCTATTCATTCTACCATTCTATTTTCCTCAGCATTAGCTTTATCTATATAGCTCAGACTTTCAGATATTAGTTATATATAGCATTTTAAGAAGCTCAGACTTCAAACAGTTATAACATTTTAAGCAGATCAGACTTCAAGACTTCAGACAGTTATAGCATTTTAGTTTATACTGTTGTTTGCTAACAATTAGTGTTAATTATTATGATGCATCATGCACAAAGCAAAAACAGTTAGTTTAGTTTGCTCTACTACTATCTGTAATGCTTGCAAAGTTGTGAAAGTTTAATTTGCAACGAGTTTCTCGTGACCGACAGATGCAAGTTGCAAACAAAATACATCAATAATAATAATATAGTGGCCAGCATAGCAGGTAAGTATAAATATGAGGGGTACCGGATAGTAAGTATATATCAAATCAGCAATCTCTTATATTATAAACACAGAAAAGAGATAAAGCAATAAATTTACCAATCTATCTATGTATGTATGTCTGGTTGGAGAGCTTAGGAAACTTGCATACATTACGTAACGCAAAACCCCCTCCCCAATTTGTAACGCAAGTGCTGTCTGTCACACTTTTTGGATTCCACCTCCTCCTCCCCCAACAACTACACACGTAATATATGCAGGTTCCTTTAAACCAAAATGCGCATGCTCACTTCCTCTAAACCACCGAAATGAATTGCTTCATAAATTATTATGACATCAAAACAATAATAGACATTCACCTAAAAATTGATTATTGGTGATTGAATGGTAATGATTAGCGAACTGGGACATTTTGTAATGATCGTAATGTGTGTATTAATTAGCATTTCAAAACTTCTAATGCAAATTAGTTCTGCTAAATCGACAAATTGTTTTATATTTTTAGCATTTTTTAGTAGAGTTGCTGTTACTTTTTAATGCCCCATTGATTTCTTTGTGCCAGTTTGCTCACCTTTTTTGTAGAATTAAATAAAAATATGTAGTACTGGTTTACATAAAAACCGTAGTGAAGTACCGATGATTTTTGGAATTGTTTTTGTTACTGTGATGGGTGGCCTAAAGAAATTTACTTGTGTGCTAGATTCTACCCCCTTAGCTGGGTTCACTAGTAACTATATAATCCTGATACAGATAGAGCAATAAATTTACCTGCCTATAATATTATATCTATGTGTGTAACTATGTGTGGTAGGAGAGCCTAGGGAACCTGCACATATAACGTAACGCAAAGCTCCCTCCCCCATGTGTAACGCAGGTTTTTGCACATTGGGAATTCGAAGTAGAGAAAAAAAAGACATTTACACTACACAGCTGAGTACAGAACCTTTCCATTCCCGCTCGAGCTTAACAGGAGCAATTCCCTACTTAAATATTTCCAATTGGTTTTTGATGTATGTCAATTCGGCGCAGAGCAATGATATATGTATAGTTAGAATCGTCTCTTCGTAATTGACAACGTAGACAACAATAGATAACAACATAATTTAAAAGAGGAGACGACCAGAGATGCTCCCGTTTTAGCTAATTGAAATTCGCATATTTAACACAGAAATGTTAGGTACTTTGGAAGCTGTGCTCCGCCCCCTCTTTCTAGCGTGACTAAAACAAAAAGCAGTGCCCTGTGTGCTTTGTGCTGAATACTTATCTGTCCACCAGAAACTTATTCGTTGGTGCTGCGCTGACCGTAACACTCTTGGGCACCTCCTCCTCCCATCAACTGCACACGTAATATATGCACGTTCCTTGAAATCGAAAAAGCAAAATGCGCATGACCACTCCCTCTAAACCATCGAAATGAGTTGTTTCATTATTATTATAACAATCAAAACAATAATACTCTATAAGTTGATTATTGGTGATTGAATGAAAATTATTAGCGAAAGGGGACATTTGTAATGATCGTGCGTATTAATTAACATTTCAAAACCAAATACAAATTGGTACTGCTATATCGACAAACTTATTTAGCATTTTTTAGTAGAGCTGTTACTTTTTACTGCCCCCTTGATTTCGTTGGGCCAGTTTGCACATCTTTTTTGTGGAATTAAATAACATACTGGTTAACAAAATAACCTTAGTGAAGTACCAATGATTTTTTTGGAATTTTTTTTGTTACTGTGATGGGTAGCCTGCTGAAATTCCCTTGAGTGCTAAGTTTCCCCCTTAGCTGGGTTCACTAGTTAATAATAATATATGTTGCAGTCTGGGTAATATGATAATATGGCTTATAAATTATTTACCAGCATGTATGTGTTGTCACACTGCACTGACTATCTTACGTTTGCACTCGTGGTACATTTGTAAGGGGTTATTATCAACGACCTACCCGCATATTTAGGAAGAATGTATATAAATACATATAGATAGGACAATATATGCACATTATAGTCTTTTGCATAGAGTACTTTTACTAAGTCAATTACCTCCTCTGGCAAAATGTTATAAACTCCGCTAGCTCAGTAGCTACCTATGTTATATTTATAAAGTTTAGTACTGTCAACATCTTAGAAAGATTCATCAGCATATTATGTCCCTTCAGGAATCTTCTGTCCAAAATGGCCATTCTATCTAAAGTTCTTAGAGCGAGTGATTTTCTATCTTTCGCTTGCATACCTGTTCATTGTGCTCATCCATATATATTATATGTAGTCTATGATTAGACCTCGGACAGGAACATGTTGGAGTTTACTCTAGGAAGAAGCACCCCCACAACACTCGAGTGCGGAGGTACTATTCTGGGTATCTTGTATAACGGCTATGTACCTATATAGCTAGATGTGTACATGTACTAGCGTCAAATCGCATCATAATCTAGCTGAATGATGAAAGTGAATAAAATTACACTCGACACTCACTTACCTCACTGAACTTACACTTTAATATCTCAGTTCTCACAAATACTCACTTTACATCTAGTATTTCTTTTCTAACGATGAGAACATGAACATGAAAATCAAATGAACAGTTCGTTTGTATTATTGATTACGATGAATTTCGGAGAAAGGGTGGTGAACATTTGTATCAGTGAAAAGGACCGTGAGTACTGTTTCCGTGATAGCATAATAGAAAAAGGACAAGAATTTTGATTAGAAAATGCAATACTGATGATTTTAATTGTGTCAATAAAACAGATTGGCTAAATGACACAAAAACCTTTTTTTTCAATACAATTCCTGGTAAAAATCATTTTACTCAACCAATGCATTGGTTGATGTGCTTTAGTTTCCATTAGGGATGGTGGGTTGGATTGGACATAACGGTGCGCAAATTTCTAAGTCCCACAGCACCACTATATCTCGGAATATTTAGACGTGACCCCCCAATGTTTCATCAGATCTTTATCAGACATGACCTTAAGGTCATGTTTCCACCCTCCCCACCCCACCCCCACCCCACCCCCTAACCTAACCTAACCTAACCTAAATGAAATAAACATTTAAAATATTAAAATTTTAGGTGTAAAACCGGACCGTCGGGTGTATGGGGCAAAATTTTTACACCTAAAATTGGTCATTATCAAGGTGAGGTAAATTTCTATAGCAATACATTTATCGTAAATAATAATAATAATAAATCCAACCATGCATTCTTCCTGTACGCTTGTAAAATAAAATACTGTAGCAGAAGGGCTACCTTTTAAATTTTTGCAACACTTGACAGCACACCGCCTAACCATCGCCAATTCCAGCAATGAGCAATAGACGCCTGTTAATATGTGAAATACGCATGCAAGGAATCTAAGATGGGGACGGGACTGCTGGGACAAAAATTAATATTTTTGTCCCAGAGTTTGTCCACCGATATAAAGGTCCTTTCACCACCTGTCTATAAGCAAAACAAGCGTCACTATAGAAATTTACCTCACCTTGGTCATTATGTTTATTTCATTTAGGTTAGGTTAGGTTAGGTTAGGGGGTGGGGTGGGGAGGGTGGAAACGTGACCTTCAGGTCATGTCCGATAAAGATCCGATGAAACATTGGGGGGTCACGTCTAAATATTCCGAGATATAGTGGTGCTGTGGGACTTAGAAATTTGCTGCGCACCGTTATGTCCAATCCAACCGGGATGGTGCATCAAGCATTGCAATGCCTAATTTTTATAGGGTGCAATTAATTTGTATGGCACACACATGACTTTTGTATGGGGGATTTTTTGACATTTAGTGTGACTTTGTATGGTATGTTTATGACTTACCTAATGAATTTGTATGGAAATAATGACTATGTATGGTGATAGTTTTTTATAAGCATGCATATAGTATACCAATACACGATATATATCACTATAGGTTGGTAAATTAATTCAAGTCTAAAAATATATTGTAGAACGATAATACCCAAGTAGAAACTGAGCAGCCATGCAGAAAGCATGGATAGTTAGTTATGTGTTTAAAGTGAAGTCAATGCTCTGAGCTCCATATCATGCTCTATCCCATAATTAGCATGTTACCATAATTTTTCCAATTTGTACATTTCCCCTCCTCTGCATTTGTCTTTGCTTTATTTTGTTAAAAATTGCTTGTGAGTGAACACATTTACCATGGCCGGGAAAATTTACCTCTTATGTTAAATTAACTTAATATTGCCATACAAAGTCATAAACCGCCATACAAAGTCATAAACCGCCATACAAAGTCAAACTATCTATTTTTAGCTCTCCTATACAAAAGTCATGTGTGTGCCATACAAATTCCTATTTTCCCATTTTTATATTAATAATGATAAAGATGTATGATTATACCACATTATACCCACTTCGGCTTTTTCTTTCGACTAAAGCTTTACTTTTTTCGGCCATTTGTATTACCATTCTCCCACATTCTTGATTCTATATTTACATTTTTTCATGGCAGTGATATAAAACAGTATGAATGAAATGAAGATCATGTGGATGGATGGTTCTTGGTATTTTTGTATTTATTTACATTTCAGGTTAAATAAACAACTGAAAAAAACCATTCAATTCAAATTATACTTATTATTTATTATGACTTATACCATCAATATATATCCCAAAAATTATGCCAAACTGAGATTTTGGAATAACAGCATACATTTTTTGTCACCTTTCCAAGTTAAATATAAATAATATATCAGGCTCGTTATATATCTGCCGCTACGTAAGGTTGCCACCCCCACTTATTATTGAGCGAACTATAGAATCAAAGCGCCTGTAAAGTGAAAGATATAAACAATATTATTAGAAGGTCAATAAATATTTCCATATAAACAAGGCTGTATTGAGGGGGGCATTGGGGGCAAGTGCACCCCCCTCCCCCCGAAATCTAAAAAAAAGAAATTTTTTCTCAAAATATTGCGCGATTTTATGTCATTTTTGGCTATTTTTGACTCAATTTAAACAAAATAAGCCAAAATGTTTCGCGCGAATATGTATGGCTGTATAACGTCAATCGACTTCTAAATATTTCTAAATCTTACTTCGAAGTGATATCAGTTCCAGGTAGATAAAAAGGATTAGACATCAAATCACAAAACGCCGTGTGCAACTTTCTAAACATCTGAAAATTTAGTACAAATTTCAGTTAAAAATCCTTTTAAAAAGCAGGACGGGGAATTTGATTAAAAATGTCGATAAAATTTATAGAAAAAAATTCTTACCATTCTTATATCATTTTCCCTGAGGGGTATGCTACCTTCTTCAATAACAATCACAAATTTTATTTTGGTATTTGTCATGTAACCAAATCTAAAAAAATAATATTTTAGAAAAATATTAATATTGCTCATGCTAAGCAATGAAAATCCTAAATATTCAATATTTTTCTATTTAACTATAGGGGCTTTAATATTGTATATATGTATATAACATTTTTATACTTACACTTTATATTCTTCTTGAGCTGTCAATGCACCCAAATATAGTTCTCGAGTAGCCTCAATACCACCAGGGTGTCCCAAGTTTGACCCAGGGTTAGACGCAACTGCTAGGCCACTTTTTCCTGGACTATGTACCCGTTCTTCAATAATATCTAACGCTGAGCTGACAATAAAATGGTATTGTAGTTCAGATGTTGGCTCCCTGCATCGGAAGTATAACGGCCCATTCTAAAAAGGTTTAAAATGTCCATTATATTGTAACAGTAATATTGACATTGACATGTCCTTACAAAAACGTTCCAAATTGTTTCCAATAAATTAATTTACAGATATTATTTATCTTATTATTTATACAGACAACTGCATTATTATAAGTGCAATTTAGAATTAAATGAAAATGCTTTAAATAAACAGATACCCTTACATCTTTGCCAATTACAGCTACACAAACTGCCATATCTGATCCTAGACTTGCGGAACAAATTCTGCAGTACGCGTGGCTTCAATCAACAATTTTCGTATTTTTGAAGAGAAAGGTTTTTTATTTCTTGTAGACAATTTGAATATTTGTGATCATGAATTTAGAATTTTGTAAGATTGTGACTGTTCCTGCTTTTCGCTTCACACCTTTATGCATCTGTTTTGTAAAAAAAATGTTGATTAATTATTTAGGAGTTCAGGAAGGATTATTAGCGCTTGACGTTTAGGGAGAAAGTTTAACACAACTGAGTTATAAAGAGGAAAGTAAAAAGGGGCGAGGAGAAAGTTCCGACTTTGTATTTCAATTTCAATTCCTATTGACCGCTTTACTATACAGCTGCTCTGCTGTACATGTAAAAATACCGCCAAATTTAGATAACACGCGATTAGCATAAAGTCTTTCTGGAGTCTGAACTCTGAACTGACTGGAGTATTTTGAAGAAACGGAGAAATCTATTGTTTTTGTTTAATTTTTTGCGGACTTTAGAATTTAAGCAAAAAACTTTAGTAGCTGTATTCTATTTCCACTTTAGGGGGTTTACCATGAAATCTTCCAAGAAACTTGGAGGTAAATCAACAGTAAATACTAAAAATGTTGATATTGAGTTTGTTGAGTCAGAAACAGAAGATCCTTTAAGTGATAGTGCAAGTGGATCCGAATCAGAAGGCAATAAACATGAAGTAGAGGATCCAAAATTTACAAGCTCAAAGGTTTCAGAAAAAAAGTTGGTAACAATTACAAAAGAAGATACGGAGGAGAAAAAGCCTAAAGCTGGAGTTATTTACTTATCAACTATACCACCGAAGATGAATGTCACAAGGATTCGAGAGTACTTTGCTCAATTTGGGGATATTAATCGATCATTTCTTCAACCTGAAGGCAAGAAACAATAATTTAATACTCAAATATGTTTAATTTTAATGAAATTCAAAATTTTGAGAAATTACAAATCTAATAAAAATCTACATACATTCAACATTATTCTAGATAAACCGTGGAAGGGAAAACGGAAAGTAAAAAATCAAACGTTTACCGAAGGATGGATTGAATTTAAAAAAAGAAAACATGCGAAAAAGGTCACGGCGATGTTGAATAATCAACCTGTTGGTGGGAAAAAATCTAAAGTATACCACGATCACCTGTGGAATATCAAATATCTGCAAGGGTATGCATTCCAATACATGCATATTATATCTAACATAATTAATAGTACATTATGCATTATATATTTTTAGTTATTATTATTATTGGTGCTAATAATATAATTTAGATTTCAATGGGTACATCTCAATGAACGACTTGCTTACGAAAGGATATCACGGCAACAAAAACTAAGAAATGAAATATCTGCGGCAAAGAGAGAATCGTCATTTTTTGCTAAAAATGTGGATTTGCATAAGAAATTGAAGAAGAGAGGTATGCTTAACAAACCTCCTCCAAAATTCAAGACTGAAAAGTTGCTTGACGATACCGGCATTAGTGCGGAAAAATCTTTATCAATACAAGGGCAGCCTGATAAAACAAAAGAGACTTCGTCGGTTGTTAAACCTTTTATTACAGAAAATTCAAACAAGAAAAAAAGAAAATGTGTGTCAGAAGATAAACCAATGGATAGGAGTAAATTTTTGAAGTCTATATTTGGAAAGTAAATGTTGAAATACGAAATATAAGTAAAAGTACACTTGCATTGAAGTAGTATGTGGCAATTATCGCAGCAATTTTTTTCTATTGCTATATAAAACCTACACATTAACAATATTATTGTTGAAAAAGATGTTCAATTTATTTCATGTACCACGCAATCCCTACTGGTCTATAACGGGTCTTCCATCCGTTTAGGGTCTAAAAACTAGGCCACAGAATGGAGGGGTTCCGAATTTTGGCCAGGTTTTTGAGAATTTTAGAGATTTTTATACAGTTTATTAGCAAACTATTACAGGCCATTGTTACAAAAGAATAGACGTTTCCCACAATTCCAGGATAACACAGGCAGGTACTGTAGTCATTTCAATACCTATTCATGTTAATTTAGTGACCGGTCACCAATTGTGGGAAACGTCTATTAAACCTTCGTGTCGGCTACATTTTTTAGGACTTGTAAATTAATTTTGGCGATTACATTTTTTCGGACTTAGAAAATATTTTTGGCGGCTACACTTTTTGACACAATTTTTTTCCAAAATATGGAATATAATATCAACATTTTAAATATTTCATAATTTCCGTTGTGAATCTGACTGGTTTCTAAATCATGGAAAAGGAATCCACGTTATGAAGGTTTCCGCGCTGTTTATACAAAATTACAATACTATTTATACGTAGTAAGGTAGACAGCGATACGTAATACGTAGTGTAGTGTTGTACATGAACTATAGTAAGTTCATCAGTCCCACGTTCGTAATACGTAGTACTCCTTTCCAAACTCTGCTGACTCTGCCTGCTCTTGCCAACAGATAGAACGTAAACTCAACGTATTCGAATCGAATATCCTCAACATCAAACTTTTGTACCTACCTATCAGTATGAATAAGATCTTTGTAAAGTGTGTGTTTTAGTGTGTGTGTGTTTCCGTTATCATTTCAGAGCCTGAATTTGGCTCAGTGGTGTTGGAATGTTACAAATAAATCCAGGCTCTCAACACACACAAGTCACACAATCAGTATGAATAAGATCTTTGTAAAGTGTGTGTTTTAGTGTGTGTGTGTTTCCGTTATCATTTCAGAGCCTGAATTTGGCTCAGTGGCGTTGGAATGTTACAAATAAATCCAGGCTCTCAACACACACAAGTCACACAATTCTTATAAATATTCTTATTGCATAGTGTGTGTTAGTGTGTGTGTGTTTCCGTTATCATTTGAGAGCCTGAATTATGGGCCCGAGCCCGAATTATGGGCCTGAGCCCGTTATGGCTCAGTGGCGTTGGAATGTTACAAACAAATCCAGACTCTCAACACACTAACGAAAATAAATAATATTATATTCTCGGCTTGACTCTTGACCAAGTTATTCCTAAAAGGTGTAGCATGAGTGGGAGACTTCCAAATTATATTCTTAAAAGGTGTAGCATGGGTGGGAGACTTCCAATTCATATTCCTAAATTGTGTAGCATGGGTGGGAGACTTCCAACTCATATTCCTAAATTGTGTAGCATGGGTGGGAGACTTCCAACTCATATCCCTAAATTGTGTAGCATGGGTGGGAGACTTCCAATTCATATTCCTAAATTGTGTAGCATGGGTGGGAGACTTCCAACTCATATTTCTAAATTGTGTAGCATGGATGGGAGACTTCCAACTCATATTCCTAAATTGTGTAGCATGGGTGGGAGATTTCCAACTCATATTCCTAAATTGTGTAGCATGGGTGGGAGACTTCCAACTCATATTCCTAAATTGTGTAGCATGGGTGGGAGACTTCCAACTCATATTCCTAAATTATGTAGCATGGGTGGGAGATTTCCAACTCATATTCCTAAATTGTGTAGCATGGGTGGGAGACTTCCAAATCACATTCCTAAAAGGTATAGCATAATTGGGAGATTTCCAACTCATATTCTTAAATTGTGTAGCATGGGTGGGGGATTTCAATCCAAATTTTTAAACTTAGTAAACGCACGGGTACGGAGTTAAATTCCTGATTTTAAGGGTTTGTTATTTAAAAACTAAAGGAAAAATTTAAAACATTTTTGTAAATAATAAATTTTTGAAGTTTGTTTTAAATTAAGTTTCAAATTAAAAAATTTTTTTTTTCATTTTTTTGAAATTTCAAGCACCCTGTTATTAACCCCGTCCGTAGGACGGGTAACCTTACTCGTACTTTGTAGAATCAGATTACAGATGTTCGTGTAGGTACAAACAAAACAAACTCAACGACGTAAATGTACGTTCTCGCAAAACACCAGTCACACAGTAAAGTAACCTGACTGGTACTGGCACAGTCATTTGTCTCAATAATAATTGAGTCGGTCGAAGTCAAAATTTTAAAAATTCAATCATAAATAGTAGCCTTCAACCTTTGTGGTCGTGTGGCAGTCCCCAAGTCCCCATCGTCCCATTACAATAAATATTGTTGCTGGCTGGAACTGGAACCTTGACCTAGCCTGGGATTTGTGCGTGGAAAGAAAGTGAAGGATCAGTATTACTTAAGACTGACGACTATCACAAGATTTGTCACTCAATACACCAAATAAACGTTAGTAGCATTTTCATTTCATAAAAAATCAAACCATTGTTTATGTTAAGCTTATGTAGAAATTGAAATTTTGAAATCGATTCACTGTTCATCGTTTTGATCATCATTTTATACTCATCATCATAATATGATATACAATTACAATACATCCTGAAAGTATGTAATTGAATAATATAGGGTGTAGAATATAGAGTAGGGAATCAAGATTCGTCTAAACAGGTTAGTTGGTGCGGGAGTTGGCAAATTAAAAGTTCACTTTTTTCACCTCCATATTCACCTGCCTGTAATCACCATGGTAGTTAGCAATGGCAGTCCTTTATCCTATCCAAGCAGTGGAGGACAAATTATAGGATTTGTCCTCCAGAAGTGACAAAAGTGAATTTTTAATTTGTCAACTACCGGACCGACTAACCTGTTACCATATAGACGAATCTTGGTAGGGAATGCTATAAAAAGTAGATTAAGTTGTAAGTCTATTAAATTTTTAATGTTAAAAGTAGCAAAACTGAAAGGGTAGTAGTGAGAAAATTGTCAGCTCATCAGCTGCGCGAAAATCTTGGCAAATTAAATTAATTATCATTTTTGATTGGTTTGGTAAGAATACCAGTAGTTTTTAGTTCATAGATAGCGTGCAGTTATACTAAGGCTAAAGGCTTAAAGGTCCTAGAAATTAGTCGTTATAGTATGCTTAATTAAATAGGTTCAACCACTATGGTTTAATTGGATGGTTGGAATTTCTGAAGTTTGAAGACGTTGCAACAAAGTAGTGTTTTGAACATCCTTTCGAAAGTGAGAAATACTTACAAATCTACATTTTTCCATCCCTATACTTCAGATCCGACAGACGACTTCCATTCCTGAATTAATTACCAACCATTTCGAAAACAACAGCAAAAGGGGGGCAGAGGATGGCGACTCCAAGAGCGGAAACTGAAGATCAACAGAAGTTACGCTTTCAAATAGAACTGGAGTTTGTCCAATGTCTTGCCAATCCTAATTATCTCAACTTTCTGGCCCAAAGGGAATTTTTCAAAGATCAAGCTTTCATTAATTATCTCAAGTATCTTCTTTACTTCAAAGAACCAGAATATGCTCGTTTTTTAAAGTATCCGATGTGCCTGTATTTCTTGGATCTCCTTCAATACTCAGAATTTAGAAAAGAATTAGCAAACAACAAGTGTACAAAATTTATAGAAGACCAACAGCTTCTCCATTGGCAGCATTACATTAGAAAAAGGTCTAAACTTGTCCATGCAGGATCTGGCGGAGATATGGGATCGTCAGGAAACACATCGTCCATGACTAATTTACAACATCATTCGGCTATGAATAACGTGGGGCATATTAAATAAAAGCTTATGAATGCCATAATATACTATCAAAAAATCTGGATTCAACTGTTATTTTGATTTGAGTAAAATAATAATTAGACTAAAAATAATTTTTACAATGTTTCCTTCTGTCTCTGATGTTTTTACCTACCATGTATGTATTGGAATAAAAAAAATTATGTTGCTCTGTAACTTGACCCGCACAATTTACTAATTATAACTAAATTATTATTTACAAATTGCAGTAGGTATTGATTGATACATCTTTTCATGCATTTTATACAAGTATTAATTGGGTTTCGGGTTAGTAACTATTTTTCTAAACAACTGCAACTTTACATAGGACTTATTAGAATGGTTAGGGCATTAGGTCATCTTAGCATAGGATCAGTTAGGAGTCCATTCATGTTCCTAATATTATCCTATGTATGTCCCAACCAACGCTACTCGTCGTACTTTCTCTTTTCTTTTGGAAACCCCATTTGAAACTTTCACCCACCTTTCATGGGAACTTTCACCAAAACTTTACAAATGATAGTGCTGTGAAAGTTGAGAAACGTTTAATCAATACTTAAGAGAAAGTTGGGTTGTTTTGGTTGGAGACGTACTGTACTATTGTTTGTGTAGTATGATATCATCCCTTCAAAGGTTAAGGGTAAATGAAATTATAAGAAGTTTTAAAGTGGAAAATGAAATTATAAAAATTGATATAGTTCCAATTTTTGTTTAGTAAAATATAAATGTTGTTCAGTGTAAACGTCGCCATTTCAACCTTTTCCCATTTAGAAGTAATTTTATTACATTTTTTTTAATTTTGCAGATTATTTTAGCTTCGAATTGGTGTAACTTTTCTCTGCCACCGCAACTCAACTACCGGTTTCTGTATTCAATATAAATTGTCACAGGCAGCTCAATTTAAGAAACATTTTAGTCATGTCTGCTATTGAACTACGACCTGAAGCGCTGGAAGTCTTGAGTGAGCAGCCGCAGTTACCAATTCCCAAATCTCCATGGGGGTCAGCAGTGGCGAAGGATACTGCTGTAAACTTAAACGACATTATGAGCGAGCAATTGGCTTGCAGTCTACATGTTGAAGAGCAAGAACAAATAGTTAAAGATATGCTCCTAAAGGAAGGTTCGGATGTAGCCGGTGGTATTGATTTGTCGTCCTTGAAAAGCATTAGCAGCCCAACCGAAGATTGTAACAGTGATATGCTGATAGCCCAAATGCTTCAAATGCAATTCAATAAAGAATACGATGAAAATCTAAAGCGAGTAGAGCAAAAGTATAATGGATCATCCAAAGGTATTTGAAAAATTTCATTTCTGTTACTTTAAAAAAATCTACCCAAAAAGTAAAAAACCTGTAATACTATGATTTCTGTTGGAAAGCTACTATATATACATTATTTTAATTGCACAGTTTCAGTCTCCCTTTCTAACTACATGGCTTCAGCAGCCGATGGGGAAGTAGATTCTGACTCCGATGAAGAGGACATATTGCCACCAAAAAACTGGGACAGTTTTGAAGTATGTAAAAAATCATGACAATTCTAATAATATTCAATTCAATTCAATTCAAGTCAATTTATATTTCGCCTACATCCTAAAACTTTTTTGTCTGTCACACCAGGCACACGAGAAAGCTTTCCCTGCAATGCCAAGATGTGGATATGTAAAAGTCAACAATGAAGTTGTTACCAAACATGACGTAACAATGAGTGGCAGACGCAATGCTTGCCGGGTTATGGAATCTTTCCCTCCTTGTATACATACTGGAGATGGAGCTAGTTTTGATATGCAGCTTTCAAATAAAGTATGGAATGTAGAATCCGAATAATTTTTGTTCAGAAAGTATTGACTGATATTATTGATTTCTGTGTTTATGAAACAGGTTTATAATACCTTAAAAGTATATTCCAAAGCTGAGGAAGGAAGAAGAAATCGAATGCACGATAAAGTAGAAAAGTCTACGTCGGAAATGGCTATCGATCCTAAAACCAGACTAATTCTGTACAAAATGATAAATAATGCAGTGTTAGAAAAGGTTTTTGGAATTATATCTACTGGAAAAGAGGCTGTTGTGTTGTATGCAAACGGTGGCAAGTAAGTGTATAATAAAAGGACATAAACAGAATCATCCTACTCATTATGATGACTATTATTAATCAAGTATTATTCTTCTTTTCATAGTATTGAAGCGGCCACAGACACTGCAGTAAAAATACCAGAGGAGTGTGCAGTAAAAGTGTTTAAAACGACATTGAACGAATTCAAATCGCGTGATAAGTACATTAAAGATGACTACAGATTTAAGGACAGGTTTTCCAAACAAGTCAGTAATATTATATGCGTTGTACTTACCTTCATTAATGCCTACAATTATGATCATGTATTGGAAACATTTATATGCTTATACGGTCAATTTGGTATTTCAGAATCCAAGAAAATTCGTACATCTGTGGGCTGAGAAGGAAATGCATAATTTAACCAGAATGGCTAAAAACGGTATCCCTTGCCCAGCAGTTGTGCAACTCAAAAAGCATATACTCGTACTTGAATTCATTGGGAAAGACATGAAACCTGCTCCTAAACTTAAGGAGGTCAAGTTTCCCAGTGATGATGGCGATTTTTTGCTTGAAAGTGCTTATAACCAAACTGTAGACGTAAGATTCCATAAAAATGAAAATATTTAGTTAATTAATTATTGTTTTATTTTTGAAATTGTAATAATATTGTTTTTTACAGAATATGACGAAGCTTTATAAGGAATGTCATTTAGTTCATGGAGATCTCTCAGAGTATAACATACTTTGGCACGAGGAGAAAGCATATTTCATTGATGTGAGTCAGTCAGTAGAGCCGAGTCATCCACATGCTTTGGAATTTCTTTATCGGGATTGTACCAACATTGTCAACGTAAGTAATGAATGAAATGAATTAATGAAAGGCGCACCGGAAAATGATTAATCTGCCATAGATAACTATTGTCTTGTACCTAATTGAGATGACCCAATTTTACAGTTCTTTGAGAAAAAGAAATTGAAGGATATTCACACTGCCGAGTCGCTGTTCACGCTTATCACAGGTTATGAACTCAACGGCAGTGAGGCTGACATCCTCAATCAGGTACGTATAATAATGTGTAATGCATTTTTGCTAGTAGTATACCTTATCTAGCCGTGTAGTACATGTCATTTTTTATGTTCTTTTCCTATTACTATTACTAAGGAATAACAAGTTTGCATTACATTCATAACAATAATAGCGTAAACATAGTGTAGTAGAGGTAGTATTTGTAGTATCAAATATCAGATAGCTCGCAGACTCACAGTTGGTACTTTTGTCCTTCTTTTTCTAAATGTACAACTTTGAATGCTAAGGCAGCGACAAGTTGTGCATTCTGCAATATAAGTGCATTTCTGTCGTAGTATAATGAAAGATGGTATCTTTGTGTGTTTTCTGAAGTATTTCCTTTTCCACAGATCCTTAACTATGAAAAGAACTGCGAACTCCTTACTTTTGCCCAACCAGAGAAGCCATTCGCATTCGACTATTGTTGGGAAAAATCGAAAACCGAAGACAAGTGAACAAAAGTATTTATTGGAAACGATAAATGTACATGTAACGCTACCTAATCAATCGAAAAGTACAATCGCAGTTCTTTTAATTAAAAAAATTGGGTTTATCTGCTTATTCCGGAAAGCAAAGTCAAGCATACAAGACATCTAAGCTGAACAACGTAAATCATTCTTTTTTCTTTTCTACCGTATCCGACATTGTAATACAAAACATTGGTTTTATATTATTTTCTACCTTTTCTAATGTGGTTCATATCGTAGTCCAACTACCTCTTATATACGTCGTACGTTGGTCTACATATGCTACTCAATTATTACGCACAAAGATGATAGTACTATTATAATAGCCATAAATCAGATCCTCCTCCCTAACAAAATTTTAGTGTAACGGCTCTGCTGCGTTCAATCAAATGAGGCAGTCATTGGAATAATGTATTCTTTTATAACTTCTGTACATTAGAAATTCAAAATTATTGTAATGCTAAATATTGAAACATGCTATCTGCCCAGTGTGTTCTTCAAAGCAGGAAACATACTTTTAGCATATCAAATTGATTCTCTCCAACTTGATTCTTTATTATTGTACTCATACTACATACTATACTAACCAAAATTATTCTTAGTAAATTCAAAATTGTTGTGGAAAACCCAATTACTACTGCGTGTACTCATTTTCAATATTTTGCATCATATTTAGAGGTTGCATTATTGTTAACAAACCTACATATTGGGACAATGTAGGTTAGGTACTGTCACTGCACTGCCTCGTGAATGTAGTAAAGTAGTATTTATTAAATTAGTACATAATTGGACAACCAAACCGCATTCATCTGCAAGAACTGGAAACTATTATTTGACCGTCTATGAACTGTATTGAAAACATGAAAGAAGACTAAACTGATTACTTGAAACTTATCTTTGGGTATTTTATTTAGGTCTATTATTTCCTTTTCTGTGTTCACAGTGGTTTTCTCAATTTTTTACTCAATTCAATACCTGTGTGCACTGACTTGAACTGACGACTAGTGGATAGGAACTGTGCTCTCCTGTGCATACGTATAAGTAATAAATAATTGCACTATCTCAAAAATGCTAATTCTGTCTAATCTCCCCTCCTTGGTAGCTCTGATGAATATAATAGTGCTCAACTGCACAACTAATATTATGAGCATGCATTTTTAATGTAAAAAATGTTTTATTCACCTAATAGTTAGCTATACCAGTAATACGTGTATGAAATCTAGTTTAATCTAGCCTTAACTCTTGACGATGCGATGGAACGATTCACCCCCGAATTTTCAACCCTTTTTTGTCAACACACGAAAAATTTTTTGTCAACACCAAGTTTCTTTATTGTCAACATAACCAAGGCCATGTTGTCCTGTTTTGTCAACAACAAATATTATTCAATGCAATATATTAAAATAAACAGTCACTGTAAATAATCAGTCAATGAATGTACAAGTAAAAATAATGTAAAAAGTAATGCTAAATCACTTGTAAAGTTTAAATGTAAAAAATCAGATCATTTCATCTCACTAAAATATTGTAACAGTTTTTCATAATTTGCCCGCTATCGTATAAATCCACTCCGAAAATGACGTTTTTGATTTATTGCGAACTATTATTTTAGGCGTTTGGTATACTTTACAACATGTGGACATTTCTTGTTAGGAAACTTATTTCGCATGACAATCCTAGCCAAAGTATTTTCGCTGCCATGTTGTTCTTTCTGAAGTACATCAAGGAATTTCCACATTGATGGGCGACTAGTTACCATTTTTCTGTGGAACCTATTACGCCAGCCTTCAACTAGGTTAGAAGTCCGCGGACAATCGGTTAGCAGTCTTGACCTGATGTTCCACATCGTAATGTCGAACAGAGGTGCATCCCATGATGATCCTACGTATGTAAAGTAGAAATACTTCGCTATGGGTTTAACTTCAGGATCGAGTTTAAATAACTGATAACGCAAAGAATGTTAATGCACACCGCCGTAAGTTACACCGTGTGCAACCACACTCATATTTGTTATTCCTACTTCTCAAATAAAGACTTGTACCTACGAAAAAACTTGTGTTGACAAAAAGTCTAAATGGGTTGATTTGTGTTGACAAAAAGGTGTTGACGACCAAAGGGGTCAAAATTGTGTTGACAAAAAGGTGTTGACAATTTGGGGTGGTCCCGATGGAACGACTCACGTTTAAGTCTTGAAGATTGCTCTGTTTTTTATTATGATTTATAATAAAATTTATAAAAATTTTAGATCCCACCTGTTTAATCTTCTGTCGCTAAATTCCCTTTCGATATCTTTATGCTAAACCAAGATTGCCATTCTATTCAAGTGATATGTAAGTATTATTATACTCTCACACATGCATATCATAGGTACAAGATACAGTGTGGTTTCTTTAAGTATCCTGCCTTACCTATTAGTACTAGTACCTATATCAATAATACCTAACAATCTTATTGTTTAAGAATTCTTAATCAGAACAGAACAGAAAGGATGAGCCAAGTGTGCTGGTAGGTGGAAATACAAAGGCATATAGTTAAATATTGGCTGTATTCTGTGAAGTAGTATGTACTAATATTATTCATAAAGTTTTATTAGTAGGCAGGCATATACATACTTGCGAGTGTAAAGATAGAGATATAATTCACAGATATGGGTACAGTGTGTTTATTTATGTATGAAAGGCTTGTTGAAACCAGTTTGTAGGGATTTAGGCTCATCAAAATTTTGAGATTGGTACCTGATTATGAGACGATGCATGTTGAATGATGTATGATGGTATGATTAGTTGTGGTATGGAATGTATAGAATATCATCCGTTTAGCTTGACTTTTATCTCTGGCTAGACGATGTAAGGTAATGAAACTGTAGAAATGGAACTAATCCAAGTTTTCCTTGTTGGCAATGGCATTATGTGCAGTCATGTTCAACTTGATCGCATAAGAATGGGAATTTATGTACCTAAAAGTGGTACAAGTATTACATTTATTAAGCCGAGGCTTCGTGCAACTTAGATACATCGGTCACACACAGTCTAAATACACCCTGGTATTTTATTATTCTATACTTTATAAGTACAAATAGGTACATAATTTCTCTATGCTACTTTTCTCTACTACAATAGAATTAAAGAATGTATGTGAGCAGCAAATATTCATGAGTTTTAGAATTGGTGTTTGGTTTGGATTAACAGAAGTTTCGTTTGTATGGCTTTTGCGATTAAGTACCTTTACTATGTTATGCTAATAGTGTTATAGTTGAGCTGGTTCTTTTGGTTGTTTGTCACTATGAGTTAAGATAATTATTATTCTGACAATTCGTTAATGATGTGACATTGTTATTATGTACTACTTTACCTGCACACAATTCCAAAGGTAGTAAAACTTGTGTGTGTACTCTGCTGACACCGCTTAAGTATATGCATGTCCTACTAAGTACTTGTGGCACACGTTTAGGTATGCAAAAAGCTACAAACTCTTTTCTCACTTTCAATTTACTAAAATCTCCAATAACGTTTGTTTGTAGTTTGTACAAGTACAGAGTGTGTCAAATGTAGGGTTCGGTATTACTTTCACCACTTTGCTAACAACGCATTACTTGAAAGTGAAAGGCGAGATGTGGTGGGGGAAAGCGAGATAGTCATTGTAATGTTGTGATGATATTATAGTCCTAAGAGTCCTAACTTATCTGTTATCTCCTATAGACCTACTTATTATACACCAATCAATTGATATGCATTTCTATGAATTTTCGGTGTCGATGTTCTTTAGTCATAATCTCCATACCATGTTTTTGAGACCATGTTGTAAGGCAATGCGTTTTTGTTCTTATTTAGACAGATTGTGTTTAGGCAGATAATATTTAGACAGACTGACTTATTGTAATTGGTTGGTACTGTAGTTTATTCTCGATGATATGATAGTTTTAGGAACATATCGGTTGTGATTGTGTGATATCTTTCATCTTTCCCGTTGTACTAAGCCATAGAAGTACTACATATTTTCAGTATTTTTTATGGGTGAAAAACATTGCTAAATTATTTTATGTACATGCATACGGTCAATGCTGATTTCAGTATGTTAATCTATTTTAATTTTAACGTATTCTTAAGAAACTTTATGCACAAAAAATTATTCAAGAAAGCGAAAGTGCTGTGTCACATAAAAGTATGCCTAGTTTTTGCTTCACAATGTATTTGCGTTGTGAAATATGTACCTTAAATTTGCACTGACAGTGACACTGCCATTTATTTGCATATAGTAGCTTTAAGCTACGCTCTTCTAGACGTGTGTGTGCTGCGGTCAACGAGCGAGAAGGTAACATGGAAATATTTTCTCATGAACAGACTACAATGAAATTTGTTCCTGTTATCCCCAAGTCTCAGTTCGTGTATAATATTTATAGAATAAGGGTAAATGGTAACCAGTGAGCCTTTAAAAATTAAAACCTAAAACATACACAGCAATGTAGACAGACACTTTGAGCGACTACAATACAACTATAGCACAGCTACCGTTTTGATGATGGTGGAAGAACGGAAGTACCTATTAAGCTATACATAATATATATGTATACATACTACATGGACTACTACAACTATAACTACAAGTCTTGATGCTCATTGCATTGTTCTTTTTACATATATCTAGGTAGGGGTGTCTACCGTAGTGTGTCTACCTTGGGATGGGATGAACCTGTCAGAAAAAACACAACGACACATACGCAAACCCAGAAGAATACCTCCACTACTCTACTACAACTCAATGATTGCGTGGATGGATATGCATTCTTTTGATTTTGTCGATTCACCACTAAGCCAAGCAAATCAGCTTATAGCCAAAGCCAAAAACTAAAATGAACAGTCTTTGGTCTGTAGTTGAAACCTCAGCCTAATACCAAATCACTTCCAGTGCAGTGCCAAGTGTCAATATCAACATTAGGCACTTAGTTTTTACAATTCCATATACATAGGCAATTTTTAAAATAGCTGTCCGTATAAGAAATCGATCTATATTTGCATTTGTTGGATGATCGAATAAAAGTCAATTTTTTACGCTTTGTACCTCATAATTTTGTAAACGAACAAGGGCAGAAAATTGCTAGTGTGAATTTGTGCTGTGAGAATAGTGTATTATAGTAGTGCAATGTAGTTGTGTCATAGCAGGCAGAAGAGACTACTGGACCGGAAGTATGCGCGAAACTGGAAAAGATGTTTTAAGTCGATTTATTATGAGATTTGTTTTATTTTGTAAAGTAAATTGTAAAGTGTTGTACTGATTGTACTTCTTGATCCTTGGTGTGTCACGTTGCATTTTATTTGGTGGGAATATAAAATTAACTAAAGTACATCAGCTGTCAACGCTTCAAATGATTCACAAAAATCATTATTTTAAAATAATATACAAGTTGTCAACTTATTGATATCACAACAACTTCATAAGTGAGTCAAATTGTACAGTTGGAATTGGAAGCCTGAACGCTTCATCATTCATCCGCAAATTTCGGAACTGTTTGGATTTTTATGGTGAGTTTTTACGTTTAATATTGTTTTTCATTTTCGCTTTTTGTAATAATTAATTGCCTTTTGAAATCGCAGAACAGAAAATAGTAATTAAAGGAAGGAGCAAAATATTCCATTTTATTTGATATCATATCAATAATTTTTCACTTAGTTCGTTGGAAGAAAATTTAGTAGGGCGTCTTAGCTCTAGATTTTGGATTTGGATATGGATAACGCCCGCATCCGATACAATCTAATCTTTGTAGAAAAGTTGAAATATTTACTTGAAAACATTATTTTATTTTATAAAATAACCTTCACTGTGTGTTTAGTTAAATAAGTAAGAAAAGTCAGTATTATGATCTCTAATTTATTATTGGTTGTTTTAAATGGAGGCATTCTTTTTTGTGCTTGTGCATTAATTTCTTAAATGGCAAGAGAGATATATCTATAATAAATGCATGTATGTTGTGTGTAAGCAAGGGCACGTAAACAATTTTATTCTGCTGTCCACAGTTAAATAATTGTATGCTACTATGTCATATGTAGCTATTATTTTAGTTCGTATTTACTATATAAGTAACCCATTTATATTCATGTACATGTGTACGATATTAATATTTTCAGGTCTTAAGTAAATTTCCGGGACGTGTCGTTACAACTTCGTATCGACAGCAAAATTAAAGTGTCGTGAGGCGAGGATTTTGGTATCGGATGTGTGCTACTAAGCAATTGAATTGCCCACAACATACAACCCCAACTAAGAAAGGAGTTAAATGTTAAATCTCTCTCGGCCAGTGGTCACAAGGAACAAAATCAACATGTCATGTCGTCGCTTGCTACTTTCTACATGATAATCATCCAAATACTGGAGTAAACTACATTCAGAGAGGGGATCTTACTTTTTATGTACGATTTGTATTATTTTGACAGAATTTATTTTTGGTTTATATTTGTAATTATTTGGAGTGCTGTTTACATAGTTTTTACTTATGCCTTACATCTTTATTTTGACAGGAGGTCTTAGTGTGTTTTGTGATGTGTGGTAGAACACAGAACATATCCAAAGGAATACAAATTAGCATCTCCAATAGAGCCAATATAATATGCCACATATATTCTACTGACAATAATATTAAATAGCAAGTAATTGAAAGTAATTGCAATAATAGGCAATGTGATCATCGTTTTCAAATCAAATAGTGAATTAGATTGCATTTAAGTCGAAGTACAATCGGCGCTTACGGAAAAATTTGTATAGAGAACCAATCAACAAAATGGTGCACCAAATCTTTGGATTTATAGTCCGACGAAGGAGGCTGTTTTTGCTCAAACTATTTGTTATATTCTTTTTTGTGATAACGCTTTTACTGTGGACTCGAGTTCAAAAGCCAAATGAAGAGCTCGGTAGCCCTTTAAAACTTCAGTCCGTAGTAAATGCGGAAAACTACCAAAAAGCAGATGGTCCTATAGCAGCTCAATTTCTCAGTGAAAATAATAATTTAGAAGAGGACAAAGAAGTACAATCGTTGAAAAAACCTTCAAAACATAAATACGAGTTTCATAATAATGGCAATAGTGTGTTGGAAGAAGCAGAGTTAAGGGAAAGAGTGAAGAAAGAAAACATGGATGAATTTCTGGTTCCAGTGTTAGAAGAATACAAATATGAAGAAGTAGATTTGAGTCATAGGAAGGTTAGTAGTGTAGATGATTATGATGAAGAAATTGAAGATGACATGAAAAGGGTTAAACAAGGCCTAGGAGACCGGGGCAAAAAAGCAAGTGTACCCGAATATCAGCAGCCAGTGGCGGATGCAATTATGAAAAAAGAAGCATTTAATCGATTATTGAGTGAAATGATCTCCCCAAACCGCTCTGTGCCCGATACTCGAGAACCTGCGTGAGTTGGCTATAATTTGTTTAAATATATTTATGTTATTCTGTTGTGAATTAATACTGATTTCGATAAAAACAAAGGTGGTTGTGGTTGATATTGGTTAATTTTTTATTATGTTTTACAGATGCCGGTCAGAAGTTTATGATGATCAATTACCTACCACCAGTGTTGTTATAATCTACACTAATGAGGCATTTACAAGTCTTATAAGAACTATTCATAGCGTTATCAACAGAACTCCTTCAAAGTATCTCAAGGAAATTATCCTAGTGGACGATTTTAGTGACCACAGAGATCTAAAGGGTAAATTAGAGCGCTACATTGCAACGAAATACCCATTTGGGTCAGTTCGACTTGTAAGATTGAAGAAAAGAGCGGGTCTCATTCGAGCTCGAATGATTGGAGCACATCTAGCAGTTGGAGATGTAATAATATTTTTAGATGCTCATGTGGAATGTGGAGAAATGTGGTAAGAAATTGCTGAAATCCATTATGTATTGAATTATATTCCTGGTGTGAGTGTGAGTTGTATGATCATGTGCGTGCATGTTCTGAATTTTAATTTGACGAATTGAAAGGGCTGAGCCAATGTTGCAGCGGATTAAAGACGAACGAACAGCAGTAGTGTGCCCTATTATCGATGTCATTGATGATAAAACAATGGAATACTATCACGGAAATGGGGAATTTTTCCAAATTGGAGGTTTTACGTGGAGTGGACATTTTACTTGGGTGAACATTCCTACGTATGAAGCAGAGAGGAAAAAGCATCATCACTCTCCTACTCGCTCGCCTACGATGGCTGGAGGTCTATTTGCTATTGACAGAAAGTACTTCTGGGAGATTGGATCTTATGATTCGGAGATGCAACTTTGGGGAGGGGAAAACCTTGAAATGTCTTTCAGAGTTAGTTATTGTACTCTATTATGATAATCTACAAGTTTGAGGTCACTACCTGAACAAAGCATGCTATTAGAATTTACCTAAAAATATTTTTTTTATTTTGCAGATTTGGCAATGTGGAGGTAACATTTACATCAGTTATTATATTCCATATAACTTTTCTGAATATAGTCATTTAAACTCCTACTTAATTGAAATTGGACCATTGACCGTATCAATAATATGTTACATCTAAATTATTGTGCTTTAGGTTCCGTTGAAGTAATTCCTTGCTCAAGAGTCGGTCATATATTTAGAAATTTTCATCCTTATAGTTTTCCTAACAACGTAGATTCACACGGGTTAAATACAGCAAGACTGGCAGAGGTTTGGATGGATGAGTTTAAGGAATTATTCTATAGTCATAGAAAGGAGCTGAAGGTATGAGCATGAACTATCAGTATAACTTGTAGAACATTTATTTATTTAATTTTCATATCGAAGCGAACACTAACCATTTTCATTACCTTTATGGAATAGTATGCCGATTTTGGAGACGTCAGTAAACGAACTAATTTCCGGAAAAAGATGAAATGCAAAAGTTTTAGATGGTTCTTGGATAATATCTACACAGAAAAGTTCCAAATGCAATTCGGGTCTATACTGTATGGACAAGTAAGTGCTCTCAAGAATTCAATTTTGGAGTGTTATTATTGTTGTTTGTTATATTTAAAGGAACCTCGTCAAATAGTTCCATAACTTCCACACAACTCAACTTACTTTAATAAATGCCATATTATATTATGCTAACTTCTGTAATGAAGCCGAATGCCTAATGTAGTGTGAGCTGGAATTACTGTTAGTGCTACCTAGCACTAGTACGAATTCCTGATTTCTAGACATGGCTTATGTAATGCAAAGTGATATTTCGAAAACCTTTTCCCAGACCTAAGTCTGACAGTGAATTGAATTACCTAGCACTTTTATTTCTTCAAATTGCTAATAAAGTTATTGTTTATAGTTATAAATTGTGTCCAAGTAGTAAATGGACATGCCTATAATATCTACTCACTACTCAAAGTATAAGTGTTTTGAATAACTTCCAATAATAGGATCGACTTTAGGGCTTTTGTGATTCTGCATTAATCATTAGTACTTTTGTACTTACTAAAGTTAGCAGTCTTGATTAGTGTTATGTTATAGTTATGTTATAACTATGTGTTAAAATGCTTTGTAAGATATTTATCATTGTTATAAACGTAACAAGTATGTCAATTTATAGAGCTTAATTTAATTATCTTATATGCATGGTACAATTTTGTGTCACGATTTAATTGTTTATTTTAGGTCAAGAACGAAGAAACGAATCAGTGCCTTGATAACATGCAGCATTCCGAATCAGAGGAGTATCAATTAAGTGTGTATCCATGTCATTCAGTGTTGTATCCCAGTCAGGTAATTATTTAATTCTTTGCAGATACACTATATTTTTGGCAAATGTATGTTATGGGTATTTTAATTGATGGCCTGTTTTAATGCAGACGTTCATGCTAAGCAAAGAAAACCATTTGAGAAGAGAGAATGAATGTGCCACTTCTGGAACGAGGAAAGACACTGTTCAAATGGTTCAATGTGAACACGTACATGCTAAGGATGTGTGGGAATACAAAGATTCACAACTTTACAATTTACGTTCCGATAAGTGTCTGACAGTTGTCACAGAAGACGGAAAGAAGAATATAGAATTAAAAGATTGTATGAAACTTCCTAATCAAATTTGGGTTTTTGATTCCTTCAAAGGTGATGAAGAACAACGCTAAATAAATACACTGTTACAAATTGGCTAACAAAATAGAAATAGTACTAGTTCGGAGAAAGTCCAAAGCTAAGAAATGATTTTTAATATTTATTGTATCCACACACTAGTTATTAAGACGAACTTACGTTGTAGCAGAAAAGACAGATATTTGCTGTCAAAATATTTTCTTGCGAGTTTACTAGAAGATGTATACTAAACTCACTGCTGTCTCACCAAAGTAAAAGTAGAAATGGAGTGCCGGAATGAAAATATTTGTTTCACACTCATTTTAACTTGACCAAACTTGTAGAGTTAGGTTTTGTTTTAGCCACTAATTGTTGATCTAATGTTTACTGAAGTTTATAGCATAAAACTAGGTACTTAGAAAAACTTATATCGTGACTTTTATGAAGAGTCGCATATTTTTAAGTAAAAAGTAAGATTCAGGCAACGAATGAGCAACGTAACCTCTAAGTGGCTAACATTTAATAATGTAAATATTTGTAGTGGTAGCATGTATAATTATCAAAAAATAATTAACATTATTCACAAGAGTGTATCTTGACCGATGTTGACAGGCAAAAATGGGATGAGGCTCTAATTATTTTTTGAATCTAGTAAATTCCATAAAGGTAATACGAAACAGACTGGTAGAAAAACATTCCTTTTTATATAGCAGAATATCTAGGATTGTAATTAATTGATAAATTATTTCAACTTTCAACCAAGTACATATAAGTATCTTGGAAAATGGTTGTTTATAAACTTTTCTGTATGTGTGTTTCACAGGTCCAAATAATTTAATACGTTCTATGAGAAAGTAAAGTATGAATTTCAGTCAAGTCAGATTGTTTATTTTAATTAACTATGTGATATCTTTAAAGTAAGTGAAAAATTATGTGTATACAATACATAACATTATTTCCTGATTTATGTGTGTCATGGTGTGGTATTTAATTTAGTGATAATGGTTTATTTTATTGATGAGATTGTTATTAAAACTGTACTACTGTTACCTTGTGCCTTAGATTATAGTAGGAGGTACAATAATACTATTAGCGTGTGTAAATAGGAAAATAATATTTTAATTTTCATTTACATACTTGCAGTAATTGTATGTAATGTTTGTTTGTATTTATACACGTAATGGGTACGTTAAACCACACTGAAGGTTGTGATTGTTTTTGAAGCGTGAAGAGCATCCTATGTACCTACAGACGGCTTGCAAAATGGTTGAAGTTATATTATGAAGATTGATAATGTACTTGTAGTGGTGGGATTTACCAAAAATTCTGTACTTATTCAGTACAGTATGGTTCATTTACTGCCTTTCGTTCTAGAGACTTTCTAGTAAAAGTACTTTGGTGATCAATAAATTAGGCTACATGGTAGATATGGTACTTAAGTAATTTTTGCTACAGTTAGAAGATGAGAAAAAATTGAGTACATAGTTCGGGTTGGTATTTCCAGTTTTGAAGTTGCGATACATAGATGTAATGTAGTTTTTGTTGGTGATTTTTTTGGTGATAATATTAGTATTGTCTTATTTACAATTCTGTGTACTTACTATATAGTATTTTGTATGCATTATTATCACTCTGTAATATCATATTAATCAAACATGACGACCATATCTTAATATCACTGTGAAAGAAGTCTAATATCACATCTGAGAAAGTACTGTATAGAATATAGATATAATGATTAAACAAATCAGATTAAATAAATCAGTAATTTAATATAACATTCGTGTTTTTCCTTTTCATTCATTAATATCAATTATCCAATAACTATATAGGCAATCTTCTGTTATCTTAATGTCTTTGTAGTAGAATCGATTATTTTTATCGTTTAAAGGTATTTTTTTCATTTTTTACTGAAGCGTCCGATTATCAGCCGAAGGAAATACAATGTAGTAGCTATTGGTAGTTCTACTTCTGCTAAATCGTGTTCTTATAGAATTAATAAAACCTTCGATTGAGACATATCTTATAGTACTCGGGATAGCAGCAGATATTCTTACAAAGTGAAGCGTTGGGTATAAAATTGAATATTTCAATGTGTGATAAGATAGTTCTAACGTGTAATTTCATAATAACTCATTTTTGTGTCAATTTAGTACTAAATATCAATATGGTATGTATAACGTTGCCATTTTAGCAGAGATAAAACGTTTTCGCAGTCCATTTAAATCTTCTTTGGAGTGTCTACCCACCCCTTTAATTTATACCTTTATTTCTGAACAATACCTCATTCCAAGACATTGCAAGGATTGGTGTCGGTGTGTAGCGCTTTGACTAGCGTGTGGATTTCTCGAGTCGGAAAAATCTTAATATTCAATTCAATCTGAATGAATGCATAATATTTTTTGCACCCTTAACTCATGCACATGCAGTGCAAGGTTGTTGTTGTCTTCCTTTAGGATATGACTCTATATTATAATAATAATGATACCTAATTACTATTGATTATTACTATTACGTAACTTTATCTTCCTCATTAATACAAACACCGGATCAAGCGTACCTACCTGTATATTAAGACATTGCATTATTGCTTAAATTCGCACTCCTTTGAATCAGAACACCTACTCATATGTATTATTTAGCCAAGCAGTAAGTATTCTTTCATGCAATGCAGGAAAATGTTTCGTGCGTGTAAGTGTAAGCACCATAATAAATAGTTTGCCCATTTTGCCCCTTTTCTCCTCGTTAGGCAGGCATTGCCTTGTGCAATTGTAGCTTGTAACTTGAGCATTTAGGTGAACACAAGTTATACGGTTTGGGGGCAAAGGAATAAGGGTATTGTATACCATACTGTTGTATATACAGATGTAAAATGTAAATGTGGGTACACATAAAAGTATAATCTTATGTAATATACTTGTACAATGCAATAGTATACATAGAATATTATATTATGACTATGAATTGCTCAAACAGCTGCTTCTCTAGTTGGAGAGTGAGGAATGTCCGTGTGAACTAGACGATAGCTTGAAAATCATTGCGGTGAGTAAGGAAAGACGAGAGCTGCAACCCCAAAACGTAAATTGAAAGCAATTTCATTACAAATAAAATAATGAAACGTAAGAGCCTAGAAGCCTCCCTATAATGATGAGACTTATCAACATAAAGAGTTATAAGGGAAATAGAAGTACTTGCACACTTCAACTTTTACATAAGAGCTGTCTCAGCCTCACACGTTCTCGGAATGAGTCAAGTCAGACAAGTTAGGCGAAAAGAGAGCAGAGTAAAGCCAGTATTATATGTAGATATGATCAAAGTCATAGAGAGGGAAGGCGAAGGGTCAAAGTGTTAATGGAATTGCCTTGTTCCATCTTCCGCTGATGTGACTCTGTCTGACTGACGATGAATCTAGCTCGGCGGCTTTCCATTGCCCACTTATATCTCATGTATGTGGGTAGGTAGGTACTTATCATGTTGACGTTACTATCATCTCTGTGTACAACATTCCATACATATTTAAATGGTTCTCTTGACACATTACTTACGCACTATTAAACTGAAAGCTTGGCTTTAAAGATAACTGTGTTCTCTGCATCATTGCATTGCTTCTCTCTCTCTCTCTGGAAGGAGTTCCCTCTCTCAAAAGTGCTTCACATACAGATATCGTATGAAGTGAGCATTATTTCAGGCATTTCCAGCCAGGGTTTTAAATCTCATCTACCCTGTCTCTCAAGATAAGGCTCTCGCATGTCTCTCACGTATTCGTCACCGCACTAACTGATCTATATAAATATAAAGGTGACAGAGTGACAAGACAGCGCAACCAGCCATAAATACCTAACGATAAGCCTCCTTTCTGTAGGCCAAAGATACACTGCACTGCCTCAAACCTGCAACACACTTTACGATAAGTACTGCATGTACTACTTTATAATACACAATGACGTTTCCTTATTAGGAACAAGGATTCACTAAATGCTAGTTTACCGACACACATAAAACACCGTGATAATGTTCTTTTACTATATAGCCTCCATTCTGACAACTGTTCACTACTCTCTATTAAAACCCGTTAAGATACTTGGAAATATTGTTTACTTCCGATCAGTGCATATCTAGGACAGAATGAATCAGAACTACGTCAAGTATTGCTACTTGGTTAGAATTTAGAAACAGCTAAAAAATGATTACAACTCGCTATCACAAATTCTATTTCTCTCGCAAAATTCGATTTGTTTCTGCCTTAGCCAACGTGAATGCAAAGACTCTAGGGAAAGGATATACTCATTTACCTTAATTCTACTAGCTTTAGGGTCTACAGGCAATTAAGTAGTAATCTTGTATATCATCATCACTTTCCTTAGGATTCAGCACAGGTCTATAAATTAAGGGCCAACACCACCTAGATAAGTAGTAGAATTATTACCGAAAATCTCACCCGTGGTTATATGTAATCTACCGTCATTTGACATGACAATGATTTAATAAATAGAACTCAAGATGAATGTCAATAGATAAGGATCTTAATTCGATAATGGTAAAGGCGAGAGCACGAGCAATAAAATTATACCTACAGTTTTTCTACAGACCAGGTCAGGTAAAATGTGAATTTGGTCTCATTTCTCAATACTAGCATTCGTAGCATAACGTCTGGCTAATAAATCAAATGAGTACGAATGGATTTTACTATGAATGTGGTATGAGTGGCTGTTCAAGTGTTTTTACACATCCTTTCATCGCATTGTTATCAGATTTACCCAGAATTGAATGTTCAATTGAACGATAAATCTGAGAGGAAGATCAGATTTAGAAACCTTTACTTTTATACAATTAGACAAATGGCCAAGAAAACCATATAATATTTATTTCCTATAGCTATACCGATGAGTCTGGTGCAAACGAGGACTAAAAGGGGGTTTAGCATATTTATATAGTGGATGCACGGAGGAGAATTTCCTATGCACATAATTTCAGAGATTTTAAGTGAAGTGAAGACAAGAAGAGTGGGAGACGTATGTAGTACTTATGTAATATATCACTCATTGTCAGAGGCAGAGTCACAGGCAGCATAATTTTGAAGCATAATGTAATGCTTGGTTCAATTCCGTTGAAATATGATGTCTTGTCCTGTCTTCCCAATCCTAAGAGCAAAGTAGATGAGAGAAAGAGAATATTTTTATAATTCCTTTTCCCATTGCCTTTTCATTTTGTCTGGAGAAAAGTTTGTGTGTCTGAGAGTCTTGTTGATGTTTACGTTCTGTACAGCAGATACAGTGTTAGTTTGGGGCTGAATTGCTCTCAGTGGTCCTCAGACAGCTCAGCACGAGCCGAATGCTCAGTTTGTGTGCGGGACACCTATAGTTAATGCACATTTCCTACTTATACATAACAAAGTGCAGTATATTATGCCTACATACACTTTAGTCTGTCTGCTTGTCTTCTCATCTCTCAAAACAACACGCCCCTACCCTTTTTATCATCTTTACACATCTCCTTCCTTCATTCACTACTACTATCGTAAATATCATAGTTTACCACATAGCCACATAATGTACCACAGACACTATGCATCCACTGTCATAAATTCAAGGTAGCGATATACATTTTACCAATGCACTCCTTTTCTTCCCTCATCTAAGTAGGTATTTACTTAACAAAGAACTTTCCATACCACCAACCTAATCATTATGACTGACAATATTTATTATGACGATTTAGTAGAACATTTCCATTAACATATTGCCATTGTCATGTTTAAACTGTTTAAATCTCTTGAAAAGTATAGGATATGGCTAATACCTGCATAATTTATGTAAATTGTTTGCCCTGCAATTGCAATTGATACGTTCTTTTCCTAGTTTGCCAATATTTTACGAGTCCACCGCATTGTTAGGGGGAATTGTGACAGAGTAAAACTAGAAGTTTTACATGAGCTACCATCATAGTGTCTTCAATTACACTTTACCCTGACTTTTATTAAGGCTCTAAATTGAATTCTGGGATGTTGGCAGCTCAACTTGGTGCCACTGTGTACATGGATATGTACGAACTATGAATTTTAAACAGAACGCAGTAGAAAGTCATACGTGGAACTGGAAATTCTTTTGAAGAGAATTATTAGGTACATTTCGGGAAATTCTATTGTACAAGATTTTTCTAGAAATAGGTTAACGAGACTTATATAACATTTTACATAACAATTCCAAGAAAAATACAGATAATACGTTCTGTTACTCGTTTGTAGTTGTGTAATTCAAAAAAGTTGCAAAAAAGAAACTAACGTTGGTTCACGCCTTGTGTAAGTATTGTGTA
Organism: Tomocerus qinae; assembly: GCA_020055645.1. Classification (NCBI taxonomy): domain Eukaryota; kingdom Metazoa; phylum Arthropoda; class Collembola; order Entomobryomorpha; family Tomoceridae; genus Tomocerus; species Tomocerus qinae. The sequence continues at coordinate 12,690,604 of CM034547.1, read as the reverse complement.
AATGTATAATTATTTGTGCATTAGTTACTTTTATTTATTACACCTGGTTCTTGTTAATCTTTCTTTACAAAGTGCCGAGATTTTTACTTTCTTTTCAAATGTGAAGTAGACAGACAAAGACTACGTTCTGGTTAATACAACATTTCAATAAAAGTAGACTGCGATTTTACATAGGTACTTACTACTTACATTTCCAGCAACAGGAAAACATTTACAACTCTTCGATTTAGACATACCTACTACCCTTTCTAATATACTTCAATACGTCTGCAATTCTTCTTTTACCCTTTTCTGTAACATCAGTTATTCAATCTCTGGTTACTTTGATTCTCTAAGTTGAATACCCCGAGTTTCTTTTTTTCGTCTGTCTTCATCTTGCATTAACTATTATCCTCCCACATTATGCAACTTTTTTATCTCTTATTTTCAGCAAGCATTGAGCATGGCGTTCTTTCTTCTTGCATGATTGACAAAACAAAACAAACTTTAAAGGCTCTGTAGCAGACATACTTTCTTTGTATAAAGTAATATTCTGGCAATCATATTATACAGTTTAGAAGCGTCCTGATAGGTATGGCCAATAAGTATGTTAAACTAATAAGTTTTCGTTATCGATGAAATGTATAAATAGGTATAAGTTGTGTCAAATATCCAAAATGCAATATGCAGCTACGACTGATAACGTATGAACTAAGGACAAATGCAGACTTCAGGGTTCATCACATAGCAATCTTTACTTTCCAAAGGTTAGATAAATGATTTCAATGTCTGAATATGTAAAATGACTGTTATATTGATGTGTTTGGCAATTAAATTGCACCATCACTTATACAATTACATTTTGAATGTATTTATAAGTATTGAATAGTTGAAAGGACAAGTAATGTGTCGTACTTACTACAAGTAATTATCAATACCTTGTATGAATAGACACACAGAAGTGTCAATGTCAAAGCAGTAAACTGGCATGAAATTAATTACCTATAAATGACGTGTGTTGTTGTATTAGCGAAAGCCCTCTTTCCATATGATAAAATAAGATTTTCTAGTAAATGCCCACTATTGCTACGATTTCCATAGAAGGAGAGTGTTGTTTGTGGATTATATAATGGAAGACTATGGTGGTTGAGCTGAGAAGTGTTTTATTACTGAACGAAAGGTAATAAAAGGGGAAATTGATAAAAATGGAACATGTACACAATAAATCCATCAGAAAAGAAGGGTAAATGAATGCAAGAGGATACTCCAATTCATAGAGCTTTTATTACCCCTGACTGAGTCAACCTGAAGTTTTATCTGACATTGATTACATCTTCGTGAGCTATTTAGTTCAGAGTTCATAGCTTCCATGAATAATCTGCAATGCTAAAGCGAAACAGACACAGCACGGCACTAGATTGAAGAAGGCATTAAGACAACCCGTATTTAGCTAGAAGATTCTCTTTTGGCAATTGCCGTAAGCATTTCCCTACCAGAAAGTAGAAGTAGTTCTCTTATTACTCTAAGTAGATCTCTCCCGAAAACAATTCGAACATTGATGAGTAATGAGATACAAGACCAGGTAGGTAGGGCACGGAGGAGTTAATTATTTTATACTGTTCGTTCACCTTAATTGAATTTCTTTTCTTACCCACTGCTATTCAGAGCACTTATCATAAAAATTACCACGCTGTTATGTCTTCATACAGGTACACAATCTTGAACAGATAAATTCAAATAGCAATGACTCAGATCATTAATGTCTAATTGCACCATTAAGTCAGGAGGAGGATTTGTCAATGTTTTACCGATGAAACAGTTGCATAGGTAGTCATAAAATAATTTAAACTTTTCCTTTCGTTTAAACATGTGCAAAGGTCGAAAGTTAAAAGCTTTTATGCTAAATTTTATTGCAATATTAAACGGATCTTGCAATCACGATTATTGAACAAGGTTTACAATATTATCATTTTAGTATTTTCAGACTTCTCGTAGAGAAGCATCATAGGCAATAAAGCAAGATAGTACAAGACAGGTTTTACTCATATCTCGACTTAGAGATTTACTACATCTTTTCGTAAAGCAATTAAATTAGATCTTGTTCTATTAGCCCATACCTCGTCCTTGTCGTGATCATCTCAGTATGTATTTTACTAACAATAGGATAATAATTTGATCAATTGCAGCATAATAAATCTGCTTACGACGCAACTGCACTTTGACGATTATTATTTTCACATTTTTACTATACTCTACTGGATATTTATGCTTTGAAGATGTTCAACAATATGATATAAGAGATAAGCGATGTAGTAGACTTGCTTTCATCACTAAAATCTATTTAGATGTAGATGCAGGTACATGCTCGTAATTAATAATGGCAGTATGTCAGTCACTACCTACTTACACGAGACTAGATATCGGATTCATTGTTAAATATGTTTGGAAAGGAAAAGCGTCAAGTGGAGTTGAGTGATTGAATCTGTCAGTCTTTTGCGCTGACAATGGAGAAACATGACTGTCATGTTTCCTCTTCTACTTCACGACCTTTCGTAAAGATCTTGAATTAAAACAAGTTAATTCACAGATATTACTGAAGAATATCTGTAAACAGGTATGACATGGAATGTTCACAGTAAAAAGTAGAATACAAAATGTAACACACCTAAAACGTAAAAGTGCATAATCAAATGCCATCATTTTTCGATTGTTTAGAACAGTGCAGCTTAGTATAGATGTACCAGCATTAATAGTATTATAATTACAAAATTCCAACAGAACAGAGAAACCAAGACTGTTCAACGATTACTGTCAATTAGCGTCAATTGCGTCCTGACAAGTCTTGTCTTCTTGCTCGTTTGATGTCTGAAATCTCATTTCTATTCAAGTGTCTAAGTACAATTACATAGTAGCATCTGCATGTAAATTGTTCAAGCATTGGTGCCTTGAATATTTGATATTTAAAAAATTAAACCGATTACAATTAAACCTACTACGTAGGTACTACAGTAAATTGTCTATCATTATCATACCATCAATTTAAGTCACAATACAATACTTATAGGTACACAGCCTATGATGCACATTTTTATATAGCTTCCTCATTTAAATCACAAATTATCTGACAGATTAGTCAGAGTATATCTATGTCTTCCAAGCCATAGAATTGCTCCTACTTGAATTATTTTACTGTAAAAAGCTGTTGGGTGTTCAGAGATTATCTTTTCAAACTGGACTGATTGGCTCTTCAATCAAAATAATAACTATATAAGAGACTATGGCTCACATAATGCAAAACAACTTTGAAGTGTCCTTTAAAAAATAATTGTAGCACAGTGGACAAGTTTATAAAGGAGAGCGGCAGTTAGGGAAAAAAGAAGTTTCGATTGATGTTAACTCAAGTGTCCCCTGTCCAGTAAGATTTTGTGTGGAGTAAAGACACTTAAAAATGTTTGCGGCCATTTGAAATTGTGGTGAGTGTACAAGGTTGAGTTGAAGTGTCCTTATTTCTTGTGTCTCATCCAGGGAAACACATTATCCTTGAGTGAAGTAGCACGTATTAATATTTGCTACTGTATGCTGTGGACAACATCCAAGTGGAAGTTAAAGTCAATATAGAAAATAGAACTCACATGGACATAGAGAATACCTTTAGGTTTGATTAGAGTGTAGGAAAGCTGAAGAAAAGAGATTACACGTAGAAAACGTAATATTATGTATCAGGTTGAATTTCGAGTAAACTGGCCAGACTAGCCCAGAGGAGAGTTAGTAGTGTTATATACTAGGGGATGTCAAGTCATGCGCCTATTGCATTCCTCGCTTAGAAGAGATCCTGTATATCTGCCTGCTCTCCTCCTCATCTCCTGCTACTCTCTCTGCTCAACTCAAGACAAGAGTAAAGTTGATCTGAAGCTTGAGAGATGCGAGCGAGTGCGAATGGAAAGTGCTGGATGTAAAACCTCTCAAGACACACTGGAATTCAATCCACCACCTTCACATCACTTTTAGCTCCATTATTGTTTGCTAGGTAGCTGACTGCTGCCTGTCTTATCCTTGTCTCACTTCCATTTCGGTGATTTGTCTTCCACCCCACTTCACAGAAATACATATCACACGATTTATAGACTTCTCGCACCACACTCTATCAAACGTCTCAACCTACTCTCATCTTGACATAGTTTTCCTTTCTCCTCCTAATACCCCATCAAAATGCATTTCCCACGGAACAGCGAAAATTACAATGATGATGTTGCATAACTATTTGTACTAAATAGAAAAGTGCTGTGGTTGAAGACATTTTTTGGCAATACACAATAATAGTTTCAAGTGTCATCATCGTGGACTATATAAGCCTATCAAAATATAAACACTATACAGTTATGTTTTCCATACCTTTGTACCAAACCGACTAAGTTGGTTGAGTGGGACAGACTGTGAGATTTTAGCAGTCTCATCTCACCTCACGTCAATAGCTATACAACTCTGTGACAGAATTTCACTACATTTCCCTTTGCGCTCTTCCGCTCTACATAATCACATTGTAAATAGTGAACACCAGTGAAATATGAACACTAAATGACAACGTGCCATGCCAGAAATATTCCAATAAACACTAACCACCTAGGACTCACAAACTAACAAAAAACACGGCAATATCAAACAACTGATAATCTGTTTTCAACGGAGCTATCTGAATTTTGTTTGCTTACTCATGTTGATACTGATAACAGTGATCCACAACTTTCGTTGAGAATGAGACTCGACTCTCTAATCTTACTCCGATTGGGATATATGGATTCATTCCGTACCTCTACTAAAACTGATAACAAACAATGTAGCAACCTGTCTAGAATCTCTAATTCTTCCTTTATTGTACAAACACGAATCTCCTGCATTTCCGTCGTCTAATCAGGTGAGTACTTTTATTAAAATTTTAATTCAATCTATAATTTACGGGAAACTACGAGACAGAACTATTTACGTGTATGTATTTTAAGCTGTCATTTAGCTACGTACCTTATTTCCATAATAATTACATATAACACCTTTACACACGTGCTAGAAATGTAAATGGTACAATATTAGGTAGTAAACTTAGAACTTTGGATATAATTAGCCTATTCAGATCTTGAGAACACTGCTGTTAGTAATTACAGTTATATAATGAAGGTAAATTCTTGCTCAACTATTGGTAATAAATAAGAATGAATCATGGCTACTGTTTCGATTCAACCCATTTCTTGAACATAAATCATATAAATTGCTGTCTAATTTGTTTACCCACTCGGTAGTAGGTAAGGACCTACTTACATACAGGCATGCAAATAATACACAAGCGTTTTTAGGCAAACCTAAATACATACTAAGTATATTCACAGTTGCTCGTAATAGATACACCTTGTTAGTCTGAACAAAAGCTGAATGTAAAGTTAAAGAATTTCTGAACGCAGTAATGAGCTATGTTTCTGTCGTACATTCATTTCAAGAGTTTCACTATAGTAGTGCAAGTCTTATTTCTTGGTCATAAAGCTTATGGGCGTATTGTATTCATTTATTAGTGTAATGACCAAGGTTATGTACCTATCTAGTTATATAGTAGCTAAGGTGTATCTGGTATATGGAGTGACTGAGCCAAAGTAAATATTTCTTTTCTAAAAGCTAAACGTGGAAAAGACAAGACAAGGACATAACTGGAACCCCGAGCAAAGAATCTGATTGTGACACTGAGTCTAAATTTTCCGGGTTCTTAGACAAGAAAGAACTAACAATAATAACATAAGCATTTCTTTTCTCGAGGGACTTTTTATTTTCTGGATAATGCATGTAGCAATGCTACTTAACAGCTTACAGAGAGAAAAGTCAAGAAATGTACAATGAAAATGTATATCAACCTAACCTGTGACATATGTACATATAAGTAAGTACTTTTCTAGCTTTCATCTCACAGCATGCTCTAGCAATGCATATAAGTGTTTATGTTGCTGCAGAATCTAGCGATTACGCATTTACACATGATACTTGTGTCTGTGTGTAGTAGCTTTGTTTTACTATTTTTTGTACACAGGGAGGAAACAGATGCACAGAAGTAGAGAGAGACGTGAGTATTTATTGTTTGACATTGATCAAGTGCCTTAACTCCCTTGTGTACATTATTGATAATAGCAGTCACTCAAGACACTTTCTTTCTATATTTATGTAATCTCTATTATTACAACGATTGGACTTTATTAGACGTTTAGTTCCATTGTTTGTGTGTACACGGAATTACAAAGAGACATTCTTTCTCACTTTCCCACAAAGGCGTCCCTCCATGCTGTGAGACACTCAAATAACATTGGTTACAAGGAACAACACCAAAATATCTGATGTATTTACCGTCTGGTCTAGGCTCATTTGCTACTAGACTCACTAACTTTTGTCTACGTAATCTAACTTTTTATTTATGTCTGTCTAGGTAGTACAAACGTGTCAGGGAGATGCTTTTCTACCAGCCTTTTCTTTCTTTGTCAGCTCTACATTTCTAGACACTTAAATATACAAATTATCATCCAAGCCTAGGGCATCGACACATACTTAATTGCAAACACCCTGTGCTTATGCCCCTCAGCCAAAATAACAGCATCGCTTTTAGTAATGTTTTATTGTTCTCATTTTGATTGCACACATTGCTCCTGTCTAATCTTAAGTGGACCTATAAAACCTTTAAGTAGCAATACACTCATCTACCTACTCCCATCTCAAACAACTTTTATTTTACACATTTTCAAAAGCTTTTCCAAACATCTTGCACCTCGACAATAATGCTCACGTACTTACATTATGTTAATGTTTATTTCACTACTACTTTTTAATTACTAACCAGTAACAATCAAATGGATTTAAGACTACATTTCCTTATGTACAGCTACTCGCGTGTCATTAAGTAACTCCAATTAAGACTGTTTTGTCAATATTGCTCAGCGTCTCACTACACATACCTAACATACCCAAGTCATTGTATACAAAAATTCATGACTATTATTTGTCATATGCACATGCATATTGAAATAGTTCAAGACAATGTTAGTACTAGCTATTTTTATACTTTGCTACAAGTCCCAAAGAAATTATAAATTCTTACATGTACAGGCTCCAAGTATTTGTTTTTGTTTGCTACGATTCGATTGTCAATAAAACTCTTATTCTCTAGTTACGTCATCTAAGATGACACAAACCCACTTCTATGTGCCACTAAATTTTTCATTAACGAACCTCTATGTACAGCACCTGTCACATCTCATAGTCAATAGTAAACATATTTAATAGTCCATTAAACTAGCTACAATATTTACTTACTACAGCAGTTTTATATGGTTTAATGTATTCCTAATTCCTATTCCTACCTTGTTATTTACAATATTTTGACATGTAATTAAAGGCCATTACCTGAAACAATTGCGAAGGACTAGCAATTACACTTCATTAAAAATGGTCTAATTAATTTATCGATAGTTACACAAGAGAATGAAGAGAAGCGTGTTTTATACACCTAAATTGATTTGACAGTATAATGCCATTTAAGATTTGTTGATGATTAAAAATTAAGAGCACGTTATACACGTTGAACAGATGAATCCATTGTAAATATGTTCGATTTACACAATGTGAATTTACGGGATGACAACAGTATTTATTACTTCGAATGACAAACTACAACAGTTAACACTCTCATTAGTGACGTGTATATATAAGTTAATACATACTATTATGGTCTAGAGGCTTATCTGTTTATTTTGGCGAATAGGACGGATATCTGCATAAATAAAACTGATATGATAAAGAAGGAAATAAATGTCAAGAACACTAGCTAACTTACAAGACAAGAGACAGAGATTATGAGTTTAGGAAAATGAGTAGCTGATTGCATTGCGCATTGAGAGTTTCATATATATACCATATATATTTGTGAAGATAAATTAAATACTAGTAAGTTGGATGAGACAGATTTATAGTATTTGAATTAAGTTGTAAATTGGGATCTTAAATGAGTGGTGGATTTGTATTGGAGTAGCTAGTCTGGACTGGATTAAATGAAGATGCCCTGTCTCCGTCATCTCAGCTTGTCGACAACATCTCACAAAGGATTTTTCCTCCTGTATTTCCTGGTCGTTCTGTTGACACTGGCCCGAGTGAGTCGTGAGCAAGAGCTTTTCAATGACTACGGACAGGGACAGAGTACCTCACAACCGATTCAAATAACAAACACTCTACCTTCGACTACTAATGATCTTCCTCTGTTGACGTCCACGTCAAAGTCAAAAGAAGAAAACGCAGAGTTGATTCTCCGAACTAGTTTGGGACAAATTAAAGGCAAGACTTTTTCTATTAAAAACGGAGAAAAGGTTGGAGCGTTTCTAGGCATTCCGTACGCCGAACCTCCTGTGGCTCAACTCAGATTCAGGGTAAGTCCCTAATAGCTTTTCATTATGTAGATATCTACCTCTACCTACCTATTTATTTAGATTATTACTCCAGTTTCCCATATTCATGAACACTCCCTTATACCAAAGAAAATGATTTTGCTACATTGTCTGCTAGTATATAGTATCTACTAGTCTACTATATATACAGATATGTAAATGCATCTTAATAAGCAGAGGAGATAGAATGTTAGTTGACACTACTACTCAGACTCAACTCGACCCGAGTCATTACGATTTAATTACTTTGATAATTTTATTATGTGGTAATTAACGAGCGAATTCACTCATAGAATGCTTTAGTAGTTTCAGAATAGAAGATGAACTGATTCTCCTCGTACTAAACAGAGACGAGAAAGTAGTCAAATCTCAGGACAATCTCTTTGAATATATAAATAAACTCGTACCTATTAATTTAAGTACCTACGTAAAAACGTCACCCTTCGTCAATTCGAAGGGCAGTGCACGATGAGCAGCTTAGTTAAAATTACTCTCTCCCTATTGTGAGTATATAGTGAACAAATGTAAGTAAACACATACAATAATATCACAGTGTCTATACCAGCATAATGCTTAAAACATTTAAATTACAGTCGTTACTGTATGTTAGCTGCCTAGACAAGTTATTCTTTCCACAATGCCATTCTTTAATATTGATAGGTACTCTATGGATCAAGTATAGGTACTTCTACCTAGAAGCTATACTTTGGTTTGGTGCCTTGCTAATTTTAAGCGAAAGTGTCGTTTACTTTGGCTGTGGTGTAGAACGCTGGTAGTCTTGAGCTGGAGTTGATTAACTTAACATCTTGAAGATGTAATAAATCGCTCACAATCACTAAATTAGTAAGGAGGGGATAGGAAAGAAAATGTATGCCATGTAACTAGTAGTAGTAGTCTTAGTCTTGTCAAATAAACTTTCATGATTGATAACATTCATTAAATACAAATACATTCACAGAGCTAGAGGCAGACAAGGTTCACGAATATTAATAGATGTGACCATACAAGAAAATATTTTTAAAATACAAGTGTAGTTATATATGTCAAGCAAGCAGTTATGTCACATACCCACGTATAATATGTAACCATTGGCTGATATAGTGCTTATATGTTACATAAATCATATGCGTGAAAATTACCTATATAAACATATATAATGTATGTCTTGAATGTAAAGTCAATTTACAGGGAAATGAAGCAAGTCATTGGAAATATGCGAGATATAATGTAATGTGACAGTGCTACATTCCTAGGAAATGTCTTTGTCGGCTTAGCTCTGATAAATAAATGAATTAAGAAACTATTCTTTGTAATCTCTAGGTTATTATATTATGTGACACTGACTTTGCCTCCCGGCATGAGATAGCACGCTTGGTAATTATTCGCAATTTATTTCACTAGGTACGATGGATACAAATTATGTCTACAAGTTACCAGGTCGGTTACAATTATAATATACTATAGTAGCATCATCTGAATAGAAATTTTCAAATAAATAAGACGGCATTACACAAGCTAGGAAGAATTCTCTGGTAATTGCTCCTTATGGTATCAAACACATAGTTGGTATTGCATATAATATGATCGAACCTACTTAGGGAAATACAACAAAGTAAAGCATGTGGTAGAATCTGTGTTAGAAAAATTATCAACTGACGCAGATTTTTAAACTGACAGTTTATGCCCAGAGATTGGGACTGTTTTTATCTGCGTGCATGGAATATTTATACGAAAAGATCTGCTTCCTCACTCAAAAGCACTCATCCACACCAAAAGGAACGCATAAGTTGAGTGTCAAAAGGAAAGTCTTCAATGATTTTTCGCCTATTTTTACACTTTTAGTACCACTAGGATAATCTTTACCCCCAAAGGATCATTCCTCCCATGCACGCTCATTCCAAATCATACTTATATTTCAGCTTTAGCTATATAAGGAACAAAATGAATGGTTTCCAGGTTGAGTTTAAGCTTTAAAGCACTTTTGCAGGAATTTTTTAAAGCCCTGTCTGGTTATGTGTGCGATGTGAGTTCACCTGCCGTTTCGCTGAATGAATCGTTATCTTCCTTTTCCTTATGCAGACTTAGGTAGGTACTTATTAACCATAATGTCTACTACTGGTAAGGAAGCAATAAAGGCATTATGCTCTACTATATCATGAGGCAGAGATGAATACAAAAATGTTCATATTTCCAGTACCTAAGATAAAAATGGTAAATACAGATAATAATAACACACGCAGATTCATATGACGTTGTGTATAGCTAAAAATTACATGTATATCAGGCTTACAAGATAAATTATACTCTATTTCACCATGAATGGTTCCCATCCTTAAATCATGACATTTTCCTACTAAGTATTTCAGTAGGTACTTAATTTTTATCAACGTGATATTACAATTACATCTGCGATATCACTTTTTGTATTGAGATATATTAACTGAAATGAAAAAAGGAGCAATACTCAAGAATTTTAAAGGTAAGGAGGATACTTTTGCCTTATTCGGAGATTTACGGTAGGCAGGTTAAGTTTCCAGTAGATTGTAAGGTAGCGGCGGGTGTGTGTGTTCTATTCTAAGTGATAAGAGTGTTCTTTAGAAGCCAAGATGTGAAAGAGATTACTCCTCCTAGGTATAAGCTGTGAATGAATCTTGAAAGTAAGTATTTTATGATTATGAGATTCGGAGGTTGATTGAAATAAGTTGCTTTCGTGACACGTTAGCGTCACTCTGGAAAGCCTTTCTTCAGCTGTAGATCACTTCACTACGTCCATACATAAAAGTGTGAGAGAGATTTTCATTCTTTAGACGAATAGCTCCTCTGCTGCATTTCTCGTTGGCTTCTTACCAACAAACTATTGAACAGAACAGAAGAGACTCGGGATACTTAAGCTACACAATACAGACAAGAATCACACACGACGCTACTAGAATATATTTATGTATACATTGTACCTCTTCCTTTGTCTTGGTTCATGTATGTCTATACCTATGCGTATTTAGTGTTATGTATCCTTTCTTATCGGTAACTAAAGATAAGCTAAGTTAACCTTACGTCACGGTTGTACTTTCTATTGCATTTTAATAGAGTATGAAAGAGATAGTTAGCGTCTTATTGCAGCTTCGTCTGGCGTATCATATCATTTGCATAGCTGCAGAACAAAGCAAAGAAAATGTTGAAAAGAATTAGAAGACTCAACTGCGAGCTGCTGATGTGTTCATGTTTTCTCTTCTTCGTCTTCTCTGATGATGGTGTGCTATGGCATGCATAAAGTACTTAGAGTCGAGATAGTTTTCTCGTGTTCTGCATTCTTCAGCCCGCTCTCCGAAAAGAAAGAATTTTTATGAGACGCCTTTGGAATGAAAACCCTAACAAAAGAAAATCAAACCGAGATTTATTTAATCCTTTTAGCATGACTTTTCACAGGGGCTTCTACTACAAAAGTCTACTTACTCTATGATCTTTTAAATAGGCGAAGAATTTTCATTCTTTTTCACAGTATGTAATTATGAGTGAGAAGAATAGAACATTCTCTCTCAGATGAGATTTGTCTCCTCTGTCTCATTTTAACTTTGAATCCTAATAGTCTCTGTCATTTTTCTACTTTTTTTATCAACTTTTTTTTAATGAAGCCTCTAGAGTCTCTTCCAATTTAAAAACTTCATGAATATCATTGTAAATCTGGAACTGAAACCTTATGTGATCCAAAATCTCTATATTACAAAGTGTCTAACAGAATTTTACCCGTTTTAGAATCCTAAATATACATCTAATTTAGCCCTTCCAAACTTGGACATTTTTAAAAGTTATGTGACAACGACTACTAAATGATGTGAAAGATTGACGAGAAAATTGAGGCTTTAACGGCGGTAGACACAGTGAATTCATAAGTAGGTATAAGATGTAAAATTGTCAAACATAATTGTAGTTAGTAATATTTATGTGCTTGTTTTGTGGTTTGTTGTAAAAGAGTGAGTGTAAAGTTCTACAAATGTGAAATTAAAGTTGCTAATGTAAAGTTTACGGTTTGACTGTGTGTGGTTTTGCTTATTAGTGTTTGGCAGATAGGGCTAGAATTGAGTAAACAGGGAGATAGTACATGAGAATTATGTAAAGTAGTAGTTTCAAACAACGAAAAGTTATAAGTTTTAGTGTTCTTTGATTATTCATGCACATAAATCAATGATGAAACGTACGTGAAGTGAATCATGAAGAAACTCACTATCGCAGAGAAGAAAAGCTTTTGTGTTCGGTCCATGAAAATCTCTTATCAGTTGTTAGAAGAACAACTTTACTAGTTGCCGAGCGAGGGAAGCCAGGAAGTGACAAGTTGTTTTATCCAAGAAGGTAAGTGGGAATGGCCAATAGTAGGATTTAGCAGATTAATGATGTTCGAATCGTTTTAATCTAGTTTTATTCAGATGAACTAGCCATAAGTTCAGTAGCTGCCGGTAGAAAAAAAAGATGCCGAAGATTTTTAATGAGATACTTACCTTACCTTAGGAAACAAATAGAGATGGAAATACGAGAAGATAGAAAAACTGAGGAATCCAGTGCACGTAGTAGTAATAATGTCCATTTGACGAAAGGGGTAATAAAAGGTTAAATGAAAAGGTTGAGTCGGTGGGCGGTGAGTAATCGTAGAATTTTAGTGCTTTTCTTTCTTATTTGGATTTGGATAGCACAGGAAGAAATCTGATGATTAAATTAGCTGCTGCCAGACTGTAATATCTAATGCGAAAGAGATGTTTGGGTTCATATTCCTTATAAGTAGCACATAAGGTATCTTTTCTTGTTTTATCTGTCGGCAGGTTTTCATTTTGTGTACCTTTGCTGATTGCCAAGCCTGGGCTAGTCAATCAAAATGAGCTACGTGAGGATATTACTTATGATGAAGAAATATTCAATTACTACCTCCGCTCTAGATTTGGGAGGAGAATTGTGCTGAGTTAAAAGGTTTATAAATAGTGGCTTGGCTCTCTTTTATTCTCTTGCAATCAGGATGGGCCTGCAAGCAAACCAGAGAAAACCACAGAAAAGATGCTTCTTTTCTTGCACAACTTTGAGTCTGGTCTAATGAGCTCATTCAGATAACTAAAGTCATGAAAAGCTTATAGGAGAGATAAATCTATGACGCTATTACGTGTGAAAAAACTGCTTAAAAACCATAAGCTTACTCGAGAAAAAGAATTTTCAAGAGTTTTGTCTTATTTTTTGTGTGTGGAATTATCTGCTTAACTAAAGACCAACTACCAACTTAAATATAAGTAGCTTCAGAATATATTTACTTGACTTTTGACGTGTTACATGCTGTGCTCAGAGTGCCGACTAACTAAACTTTCTTTTGTTCACTAATACTTTCAATGTCTCTCCCGACGAACCACAAACAAGTCTTTTGTACGGCGTAAGTGTCGGCAGAAAAACTTCACTATTCAATTTAGTCTGACGAGGTGTTTGTGCCACAATGCGAAAATAAATCTCAGGTTTTAATAATATAATATTTAAAGTGTCCCTCTGCTTATTAGGTTTGTTTTTTATCACAAAGAAAATAAATTTTGTGTAGGAAGGTATACTTAGGTTTAGTGTGATTCTTGTGGGTTCTGTGCTAATCAAAAATAATAGGCTTGCTAGAAAAAATTATCATTAGTTAAGACTTTGGCTCAACTCGTCATAACATAACAATCTGTGTAATTGAAAATTATGTACTATTTTACTTTCAGCCACCGTCGCCGATAAGATTATGGGAGGGAGGAATGCTAAATGCAACGGATTTTGGTCCAATTTGCTACCAGCCGGCAGAGCAAAAAATATGGGATGTTGTGTACACGAAGAGCAACCGAGCCAATATTCGCAAGCGGAAGCTCGAGTTATACAAAATGAGTGAGGACTGCCTCACCATCAATGTTTATGTGCCTTTGGTAAAAAAAATCTTTTCTTTGCTTGGCTTAACTATTTTTAGACAGAACAGAAAGAACATCTTGTCTAAGCTCGAATACAATTCTTCACACTTGAAACAAAGTAACTTAAACCGGCTGTTAAGATCTTTTGTAAACTGCAGTAGCTAATACAGGACTCCTGCTGCTACAGATAAAATGTGCATTTCTGTCATGTCTATAATAATATCTAGTTTACTATGCACAATATGAGATAAATATAATATGTGCGTAATATCTTGTAAGCTTTTATGTATATAGATGTCATTCATAAGTCTGTTGTGTAAAAGGAGAACAGAAAACATTCCAGACTTGAGTTTTCTTAACACTTGTCAAGAAGTGCTACGTTCGGTTGATTAGCTCGGTTGGGCCTTTGCCCTGCTCATTCATTCATTTCTCCCATCTTGTCATCTACCCATGGCATACATAAGTAATTCTTACCTATATACCCACTTCTCTAGTAAATAGTATCAGTCTGGATTAGCTCTCCCAAAGTTAATTACCTTTCTCAAGAAAATCCTACGTAGGACTCCAGAGATAGGTTGACAGGATCACGGAATAATATCTTTTACAGTTTCCATTCGTTTTCCAGTTGCCAGTTCTTGTCTGTCTACTTACCACACTGCAGCATAGCATATCAAACCAGAGCAACTTGTCTTGTCACTAGAAACTCGTAAATATGTCTCAAAAGTTTAGCTTGCTATGCAGCAGATGAGTACGTTATGTTCCAACATGTAGAGATTCCTCTTGATTTCCTTCGGTGTGTTAATTCAATTCAATTGCATTTTCTAGAATAAACATGGGTATTAACATCCAGAGACATTTGTAAATAATGGCTTGAAATTCAACAGGGACTCAACTGACTGATGATAGTGATGATCCTAAAAATATACTTTACAGCAGTCTAATACTATTTTATATCTAGCCAACTACGTAATAGTAGGGATTATTTACATCCTTACGTACTCTCCCAACTGATGTCCCCGACTCAGTGACACATTTTAAAATGGTAAATCAGAGACTCTTTCATAAGAATAAAAAAATTAGATAGACTTTCTCACGATTTTACACTTTTGGACTTAGCATATTTGGAAAAGCAGAGTAACCTGTATGATAGGGTTTAGGTAATAAATGTTTTAAGCCAGAGATATCTCCTGGACTGTGATACACATCTGTAACTGATCATAATACTTTAGATACAACCAACCTCCTTGTTGTGGGTTGCATTAAATTATATTAGACAGTTTACTGCATATTGCATTTCCATTCTGAAGCGGCACACATAATCATAAATGAAAATCAGCCGCATGGATAACAACCTCTAACACCTACCAAGCCCAAATGAGATGCATATTTGCAGTATGCTTAAGATGGTTTAAGGTTACATACTTACAACAGTAATGATGGTTCAAGTGGCAAAAGAAAATCAAATTACAGACAAGACAAGTTTATCTATCAGTAGGTACTTGATTTATGTGCAATATATTACACACCTACCTACCTACAGATATACACGAGTGTATACAAATATTATATGCATAGGGCGTGTATTCGCTATGTGCAAATATAGGAGCAGTTTTACCAATAATTTTACTTGATGGAAATTCGCTAACTGAGAAATGACATGCTACACCATGAAATCTCTATTAGCAATCCATTCACGTCCGTACGCCAGCAGCCAGCGTGCAAAGTCATCATTTGCAAATCCCATCTCCAACCTAGTCAACAGACACAGCAGCTCTCTTATATTCTGTCTGTCTTGCTACATAATGTCTTCAGCAATAAAGTTAATGAAATAATATGCTGTATAGAATTCTATGCTTGGCTCAGTATCTGCATGTCAAGTAGGTGGATAAATACATAATATTATCATTTGAGCATTAATATGTATAATTACCTAGGCTCTCCTGGCCCAAGTAACTTATTCAACTGGGATTATATCAAAATTAGACAACTTATATAAATTAGTGTAAGCTCTTCACTCTTTTGAACAATTACCATGCATTTGCAGTTAGGTGCGAGGTAGATCCCAGTCTTATTAGTACCAGAGAAGAGCAAAAGCAGAACTCGCACATTAAAATGCATTTTTAGCAATCAGCGGCATGCATCCGTAAAGAGCTTTCATTTTGCCAGACTTCAATTTACATAAATTTATTTCAGCTAATAACTTTTCACCTTAGTGTATGTAACAAGTCTATATACTTACCATACTTAATACTACACTAATACACTTTATGCTTTTCACAAGGTACTAGTAATCATAACAGGCATATGCAAATTCAAATACTATTATGTTGAGTGTTTTACAGTTATAGTTTACAAAGCTGGCTCAGTGCTGATAGGATAGAGTAGCTGGCTAAGCAAAGACTTGGTCACTAATTCAGGTAATTACTCAATGATATGGCAATTAAAAGAGAAATTATGCTAGGCAGTATTCATAACTTCCTACTTGCTTCAATTCATGTATTGACGGACCTGTCACTGTCACTTGAATTTTTGAATTATTTGGATAGATCTCTCTCAGTAATTGTACATTCTAGAACCAATTTTGTAAATGTCTCTTTACACCAAACCATCTAAAAAAAATATTAATCAAGAGTTTGTTGTATACATAATTTTTAGGAGTTAGGACGTAGATATGGATTATTTGGATAGATCTTTAAGTCATCCTCACTCAGTAACATTATTGTTGGACCAAATTTTTCAACTGCTTCAAATGCCCTTATTATCTGAAAATTATGTATCGAGAGTTTGTTTTTTACATAATTTTTAGGAGTTAGGACGTAGATTGCTTACATTTTAATGTGTATGCTGACATAATTAAGTTTTCCACGTTTTGCATAGCTATAAAGTATTTCTGCTGTCTAAAGTGTTTATAAATCGATATATTTGAGAGATCTGCAGTATTCGCCAAGTTCTATTGACGTACGAGTGGATTTGATCCAGAATTCCACATAGATGTTATTTAGATTAGGACATATTGGAATGGATATCCGTGCAGCTTTCGCTTAAGTGAGTCCTTTCAATTGAAATGGAATTTTTGGGGCCATACATACGTTGGAGAAAAGAAGTCATCATTTGAAAGTTTTCCCTTCATGCTATTCTCTCGTCTGCTTTCAATTTCAATTGCTTTTCGATTTCGAACGATTTGATTTGAATGAAATGACATCCGATCTTTCTATAAAAAGTTAAGGCAGGCTGAGATTTGTGGAGAATGTACACAGCAGAGCGTAAAATCTATTTTATGCATGCCATGTCTAGCTACCTAGATTCAACTAAACGTGTTATTATGGATTCTGCACAGCCTGCATGTAAGTATTTGTCTTGGAATGCTCCACGGAAGCAATCTGTTAGCATATAATATCCCCCAATATATAAATCTTGTACAAATAAAGGATGGTCAGGCGAAAAAATCCGATGAAAGCAACTTTAGCAACCAATTTTGTGTCAAATCTTGGACAACAGTTTTGGCCTATACATCTATTCAATTTAAAAGTTCAGATAGCAATTTTCTGGTTGCCTGAATCTATTGCTTGTTTCCTTTGCAACTTTGTCAACTCCAATATTTTCAGTTTCATAGCTATTACACACACTCCACATCGCTTATGTGAATTAGCAAATGTAAAATAAATCTGGTATGAGTAGCAAGTAAAAGCCCACTCATCTAAGACTTATTGGATATGAAAATATTTACTGCAAAAGTAGGAAAGGATGCATGTAACAGTGCACTATACTGTTTTAAAGGATTTTTAATGTGTAAGTACTTACAGTACTAAGTGAAGCCCTAGATTTTTGTTGCCATTCATTGCATACTATTTGTAAATGGTATTTACTCGATAATTTGTTAAGTGTTGTGTGTATTTATTTACTATTACTGTAGATTGCAGTACATTTTAACTTTTGTTAGTTGTTTGAGGCAGTTTGTTTACTTTATTTCTCTTGTCCTTGATTGGGCGAATTGTACTGACGTTACAACTTGATTGGCGAAAAGGGAAAGCAAATAAATGGACACACTTCTAGGTGTGTGGTAACTAATAAAGTGCTATATGCGAATGGTAAGTATACTTATGTGAGCATATATGGTGGACGGTGACATAATAACAAGGAACTGTAAAGTAAGTGTAAAGAGTCAAGGGATTGCTAAAATTAAGATACAGACGTAGGAAAAGACGTCACAAAGTTCCCTCTCGAGATTAACTAATCATTGGCTTAGAATTAGTTTACATACTACTTAAGGATGTTTTCTTTAACAGGGAATTAATGATGTGCCTGTGTAAATGCTAACACTAATAGTAAGTCCATAGTGAGTTAATTTAAAGGAGCGAGATAGTTTCTTTGCTTATAATTCCGTAAAGGATGACACAAGATAAATGACTCAGGGCACTTTGTGTACATTTTGGACTGGCTCCGTCGGGCATGACTTGATTATTGGGTTGACTTTGCTAATCTTCTAAGTTTAGCCAAACAAACACCAACTAATTTCAAGATTTCCTTGCTCAGCTAATTTGCCTTCTCCTGTTATAACGCTTTAGTTGACATACCGTCTGTGGTTGAGCTACCTTCACGTATGTTTCCCCTAACCTCATAGGCCCCACTCTATTTATCCACCATGGCAAGTCGGCTTTAAATAACACATTGACTTGATGTTTCTGTCTTTGAACTAAGTAATTCTACTTATGCAAGTTATTTACGTAGACAGGTATGAACATTACAAAGTAAACCCTATGGGATTCTTTGTAAGAATCTCGCAAGGCTTTAATTAAGACAGCTAAATAATATTCGTGAAATCCCATTTGCCATCTGTACATTATAATTATCACTTCAGTTGAAATTTGGGCTTTCATTCCTTCAAAAGGATTTCCTATGATGCATGAAGTGTCTATTTTCATTAATGTGCCATTGAAATTAACTTAAAGAGCTAAAAATATAGCAGACTGATTTTTTATTTTCCATCAGAATATCCGATTTAGTAGCAAGCCACTAAAACCCATCAATATTTGCCATTTAAGGTTACAATCAAGTACCGTACGTGAGATGTACGGGAGAATATCTACGAGAAAAAGTGCAGATACTTAAGTACTTAGTAATATTGTAGTGCATTAAACATATTGATGATATAGATGTTGGGAAATGTAGTCTTTGATTTATTCGTTCTTTTCATTTGGAAAGGGGAGAGGAAGAAGTAAAATACCGAAAGATATATGAAGCCGGGAGGATAAGTAATGCTTTTATGTGGACTGTATTCATTTCGTTTTATTTACTCAAGAACTTTATTGATGAGTTATTTGACAGAGAAGGATCAGACTGGCGACTGAGTGAGTGGATTACACTCACTCATCTAGCTGCTGAACTTAAACAAACGGATTGTGAACACTTTACCAAAAACGAGTATGTGGCAGCTCATCTTTATCTCTAGATGGATATAAGATGTTCATAAGTGATACGAGAAAGGACGTCCCCTTCCCTAATCTTCCTAACAGTATAAATTACTCCGAAATAAACAATGCAAAATGTAATAACATTTCCGTATAAAGTGAGCATTTGTATGTGCGTCGAGTACGAATGTGTAAAGTATGTAGTAGTCATTAAATCTAAGTGCACGCGGCTATTCTTTTCTCAACTAAGTAATAACAAAAAAGGATGAAACTTTTAATTTATTATTAGTAGATAGAACTTATTGTAGTTAACGCATGCAATTTTATTATTGCAGCTGTCAGTCTGCACTACGAAAAAAACAAGACAAAGTAATTGGTTAGGATTCTGAAAGTCAAGCACTGAAGTGTAAATTATATTTTTAATATGACCAGTAATGTTATTGCTTGTAAAGCATTAACACTAAGAGAAATAACGTCTCCTTAAAACCCACTGCAATCATGGTTGAAATGAAAACCGAGTGTGAAACTAAGCTGCCTAAAATGGATTGAAATGCTATCCTGTGACAATAATAATTACTGTCAGCTCGTACGTAGAAAAGATAAAATCGTAACGTAGTTTATATGTCAACAAAGGGTTGTACAAACATTTAGCACATCCTTTGAAGTAGTATCAGAACTAGAATGGTATCAAATGTGTAACAGATAATTTGTCCCATTTAATATAAGTTTGCAAGAAACTACGTTGTTGTTCTTGTTAAGGAGAATACAAAATGTCAAATTCGAATTGAAAGTACATTCTGTAGTGTTTACGAATTCAAAGAAATCCATGAAACATTATTAAGAAGTAAGCTTTGGGCTGTACTTAGTACGGGATGTACAAGTTTTCGTTGTTGTTTCGTTTGTTTTCGTTATCATCACCTGGCTGCGTAGGTTTTATAATACAAGTTCATTAAATTAGACAATGTAGAACTGAAAGGTAAAGTTTTACTCGAGATGAGTCCATAAAGGTATCACATTTCACTGTTCCAACTGATAATATCTCGTCTTGCTCGAGGAGAAAGAGCAGAAAAGAGGATTGATGTTAGATAAGGATGGAGATAGACTCTAGCATGCTGTTCTCCGTCGTACTGTGTTTGGTTTTGGTTCTGTTGAGCAAAGCTGCAAATGAACGAGACAGAAAAAATAAATAGTCTACAATTTTTCATCTTTCAGTCAGTCTATCTCAACTTAACTCTGTTGTTATTATGATGGCTGTTGCAAATTGTGGCTTGAAATATTAATATCTTCATTTGGCCAAAAGAACCTGTCTGGAGAAGGAATCTGCATTATTGCTCTTAAGCATGTGGGTATAGGGTATTTCATACTAACCAAGTCTTACCCTCAACCGTGGCTAAAATATTTTGAGTTTGAGACAAATTGTTATGTATCTACTTAGCTTGAGTAGTAAATAATAAGTCAGACTCGACTACATTCGCATTTGATGTGTAGGTATTCTTGGTAAATAAAAAGGACATAATGTTTAGGCATTAGGGAAGTAGAACTACTTGACAATTTTACAAGAATTTGAAATTAGGACGCACAGCTGTATAAAAGGCATGTTGGGAAAAGCAGAGAGAGAATTCTTTAGAGAGATGAAAGCGGAGATATTTTATGTATATATTCAGAAAGCGGATGCGTATGAATATATACATGTCTTTCTTGTCATATTTTTTGACAGAAAAACTTTGTAGCTTAACTTAGCATGAAAAGATCTTTCAGCCGGGGAAGGACATTGTTATGTTTCAAGCCTACACAGGTGTACAGGTGTAGATAATGCACCATTTATGAAAAATACATCTTAATGTTCCCAATTCTGTGATTGTAGAAGGGAAACGGAAGTATTATATCCGATGGAGGACTACCAGTATTCTTTTTCATACATGGAGGATCTTACTATATGAACGCTGGACGACTTTATCCTGGCCAAGTTTTGGCTGGTACACAGAACATGGTCGTCGTCACTTTCAACTATCGTCTTGGCCCTTTTGGTAAGACTTCCTGCATTTATATTTGCTATAATTAGACTATTATGTAAAAATTATTGCAAGATGCATAAAATCACAAAGGCTAAGGCAGTTAGATTTAAATTTTATAGATGCAAAAATTGTGGGTGAATAGATAGACTTTAAACTATCGATGAATTAAAGTGTTACAAGATTCCTGGTGATTTGCATAAGACACATGGTATTATTTATGGTTACGAACGTATTCATGCTTAGTAAATGTGTCTGAAGTCAACTAATCGTAAAACGAAACAAAAAGCGGAGGTTCCTTGCTTATGCCCATTTCTTCTTTCTCTAGATGGTTATCTTAATAAAATACACATTATGATTACCTTATAAAGAAAAATGATGACATGACGTATAGAGGAGGTTGTTCGATGAAATAAATAGTAGCTTTCCTTCCCTTTACAAACAGTTGGATACATTAAAGATTAGCATCAAAGAGAAACTGAAAGCGGATAGGATATACGGAGCATGATTTTAAGTGCCTCTTTTTACAGCACTTAAATCAAGTCATTATAATTTTTTCTTTGAAACAATTTAAGCAGACGTTTATGAAGGGTTGACTAATACGTCATGAATCTTTGGGTATCCCATTGCTAGTATAAGTTGATCTTGCAAATGAATGCATTGACTAAACAGATAAGGAAAGCAATAAAGCTATAGATCTCATACAAACTTAGAAACTATTATGGGAAAGGTGCATTTAATGATTTTTTTTACTTAAAGAATTCAAATAATGTCTGATGAGTTGACTAATATTTCATTAACTAACCAGAAAAATAGGCATTACTAATAGGGAAGATAAAGAGACCACCCTGTTCAGAAATTAGCTTTTCAAATCTCACAATAAATTATCATTAATGACCACTTAAATTAGCCGAAGCGACTAGGCTCATAAAAAGTGGTGTTCATCTAACTGTACAGATAACTGGGAGAGTAGTGGAAGAGAGGTTGAAATAGATAGTTGTTGTGTCTGACGAATGGAGTAGAATTGTGAGGTAGAAAATTCTGAACAAGGACAATGTAAATAGTAAACGTGGCAGAAATGGTTTCCGTAACTCAAAGTCTCAGTCTTGTCTTGTCTCTAGTTAAAAAGAGTTTAATTTTCATTGAAACAAAAGTTGTCTCTAAATGGGAACAGTTATTAAATGAGACTTGCCTTCTAGGGAAACTTTAATAATTACAATGAGATGAATGAGAGGATACCATAAACTAAGAGTATTAAATTCATATTATTGTAACTAATAAAAAGTTACAGTTTGCTTAGGGTTTCTTTATTCAGGGAGTTATTTATGACAGAAATTATAGTGGAGGAAAAGTTGTAAATATCTTAAGTACTTGTATACAATTTGAACTGTTTTGCTTTACAAGTTATAAGTTCCTCTTACTGTCTCACTCGACTCGTGCAAAAGTTTATGCTTTGTGGTTAACTTTGTAAATGGACTAGTTTTAGGGCTAAATAATATTATTTATGTACTCACAACAGAACTAAAGCTATACAATTGCAATAACAAGTGCTAGAACATAAAACGTGAGTTACTACTTAGAACTTCGAACCACCCACAATATCAACTTCGTGTGTAACATCAAAAAGAAACTAAAACCGATAAAGTTATTTACGACTTTAATTCTCTTCATGATCAAGTCCAAGTCAATGGACAAAACTATCAAGATTAGTTACAGTCAGTAAACATGTGATTTTCCTTGGCTAGTTTATTTCCCTCACTTCTGATCTGATGTGACTACTTTGGGAACAAATCCAAAAGCAAAGGAGCTAGTACTCATGTTAGAGGAAATAAGAATCAAGCCGATTGAGCATAACCACTCCGCCTACTGTCAATTCCCTAGTAATGTGTTAGGGATCTCTCTATTGTTTGTCTGCCATCGTCTATGGGATAAAACTTCAACCTTTATTCTCTTCTATATTGGAATTGGATTACCTAGTCCACGTTTTCCTTGATTTATTCAGTCACCCTTCCCAATCCCATTCCTCTCACGCACTCCACTTTCAGTTTACTTGTTTTGTATTGTATTCTGCTCCCTGCAAAACTATATTTGTTAAAACGAACTATTTTTGCTTGTCTTTATCCAAACTTGGTAGGAACGAATGCTAAAATATAAGTACCCTTTCATATTTGTCTCTTCCGGATTTACGGATTCTGATTATTCCACTTAGGCTTACTTTCGGTCACGGCTAACCTTCAATTACCGCTTCTCATAAAATGAAACACATCTATTTAGTAAAACGTCTGCAGTTTCACTAACCCAAACATCCGGAAATTGTTAGCCAGCTGAAAATATTGCCTAGCTTTCAATAAATTATTTCGACATGGCTGCTTTCGCTGTAATTTCATCAAATCTGTAGTTATTATGACAATTACTAATGTAGACCTTCATAGATATTTACTTGATATGAGTTTAAAACTAGCAGTATATCATATCATTTAAATTTTTGAATTTTAAGATCTTTTGACTACTTTTACACGTCCAATTTCTAAAGCTTCAAATACGGAAATTCACAACATCAAATACTTTGCAGTTATGAATTATATTGTTTACATTATCATACAAAATGCTTGATATGGTGTATAAGAAATAGGAACGTACATTTCTTATGAAATTGGGGCACTGTGACACAAGCATCTTTACTTTTCAGAAGAAGGAAGCACGTTTGTATGCCTGTGAAGTTTGTGAAATCTACAAGAGACAGGAAATAATTGGGAAATATACCCACCAACCATTGACAAAGAATTTTAAGGGGCACTATGATAACAACTAGAGATTTACATAAAACTTGCTCTTTTAACTTTTGGCAACGGTTAACCAATATTTGCTTGTTCTGGGCAAGAGTAATGCAATAAATAATGATTGCTAGCCTATTGTGTACCAAAAGTATTCTAAACTTAATCAGTGCTTAATTACGGTTAGAAAACATGAAACCACAGAATGCTTACACATTTTAGACCAGACACTGAATTATCTTCTCTTAGCGATTTCCTTCAGGGATGTACATGTTACTTGGTTTTAAAGAGCGACAATGTGTAAGTGCAAGCATAATAATAGTTGTGGAATTTCTCAATTACTGTCCATTACACTCTACATAAAAACATTGTATGTTAGATAACATCAAATGAAGTAATGTTTGTTATTTGAGATAAAGCTTATTTTCTCAAACAAAACTTTATAAAAATGTTTAAAAAGTTGTTTAGGTATCCTTTGTGCTAATTAGTTGGTTGGAGGTTGATCTATAGAAGGAATAGATTAAACTGACATTAAAGAACACAAATAAGTGTGAACTCAAAGAAGACTAACAATTTAATTGCTTTGATTTGGCATGAATGTGGTGAACTAATGTCAGTGATGTCAATCAGAGTGGAGTAAGTACTCATGTAGTTTGTGAGTGGTGTGGTTAGGAGAGGCAGTAAACAAACAACTTGGAAAGAAAGCACTGCAATGCATGCAAGTCAGGCAGGGTTGGAAAAGCAAGCAGTCAAGTCACTTACAATTAGTGGAGTAGTGAATGATGGATGTCTCTAAAGACCAACTCATGCAGCAGAACCAAATTTATACTATTAGTGCCACTTTTTGCTTTCGCTAACCGACATATCCTGGCAAATTACTTATAGAACCCTTTGTGTACTATACATACTTATATTAATATAACCGTGTTTGTGTGCGTACTGGTACTCTTCTATGAAAATACTTCCCCGCATTGTCTTACGACTGATAACACTCGGCTTAATTAAAATGCAAATAATGTATTAGTGAACAAAGTGCTTGTAATTTGCTTCATTAGGAGGAATGTGGGGGTGGGAACTTAATATGTACAAATCTAATACAGTACGCAATTAAAAATAATGTGTGTGAATGAGAAAGACACAAATTAACAGAGTGATAAGTGTCATACTAATTACTATATCATCTGGAAAGATAATATCAATTACCAGTAAAATGTTGTAAGACACATTAAGGAGAGCTATTTATAGAAAGTTTTACTATTTAATATAATTGGTTAGCAATGTACAGCAATTAGCTAGGCACTTTCTGACGTCGTATCGTATTAGGACCTTAAAACAAGGCTGACTGTATGTACAATTGAATTACAGAAGCTGTAACGTACAGAACTAGAAGACAAGAAATGAATTACCAAGAACGGACTACAAAAAGGGTTGCGAGTTAAAGCTTATGGCACACACAGGAACTTTGTATGGCAAGTTTAAACAGTCATAATTTTGTATGGTGTGTTATAGAGAACCGTGTGAATTTTTCTGGTAGTTAAGGGAATATTGTATGGTACTAAGAGTATTGTCAGACGAAGAATGGTGGACGTGACAATGAAAATGTAAATATTTCGTCATTGCAGTTAATAGGTCACTAATCGTTTTTCATCGTTTTTCATCGATTTTCATCGTTTTTCATCGATTTTCATCGTTTTTCGATTTTCATCGTTTTTCATCGATTTTCATCTATTTTCATCGATTTTCATCTATTTTCATCGATTTTCATCGTTTTTCATCGATTTTCATCGTTTTTTATTTTATGCTTTAAAACAGTTATAATAATTTTGGTTGGAAAATTACCTTACCTTCCGAATACCTCAATACATTGTTTAACCCTTTACTTACCCTCTTACTTACTATTGGTACTCTTATTAGTACCATACATTATTCCCTTAAATACTAGATAAATTGACATGATTTTTATAACACACCATATAAATTACGACTGTTTACTAAAATTTCTTACCATACAAAATTCCTCTGTGTGCCATAAGAATTTCATTTTTTCCTATAAAAAGACTGGGGGAACCAATGCATTTCTACTAAAATATAAATCAAAGTAGTAAGCGATATGTACAAAAATTGAATCACTGCAGATTCAGACAAAGAATGTTCGTTTGTACTTGTATGTACGTCAGTAATAATCAAGAATCTCTCGGGTGTTCAATAAATAAATAAAAATCAAGAAGAAAAAACTAGTACGGATATGGATAATGTCTCCTTTTAGAGAAGTGCATGGAAAGAGGTCCGTCAGTTGCCCAAGTTTTTCTCGGTTTGGTTAGGTTAGGTTTCTATTAGACTTTTTTCTGTCTGCTGTCTATCTCATTTGATGGTACACAGATGTGGGTCTTTGTTTTTTGCTCTCTTCCTATCTCTGTGTTGTTGCTCTAGGCTCTAGGACTACCATAATGTCTACAGACTCCAGCATAGTGATGGCAATAGCACTAAAGATCAGTTTTGGTGATGATTTCTCTTTGAATCATATGTGAGATCTGAACTACAGAAGTAAATAAAAAACCACTTTGTAATAATGAAATGAAAATGTTGCTTCAGGGTTCCTGAGTACGGCAGATGCAGCTGCCTCGGGTAACTACGGAATGCTGGACCAAGCCTTAGCCCTGGATTGGGTTCGCGACAACATAAAACAATTTGGAGGCGACCGAAAGAAAATCACTCTGGTACGGAAAAAAATGACTCCTATAAAGCTTAAATTGTCAATGAATACCGACCTACATAATAATTATTAGCTATACGAAATATATTAATGTAAATGAATAGATGTATGGATGTACTAATTGTAGACTAAATAGAAATGTGAAGACTTTTTTCTAAATACGTAATGTCACATTTCATTTATTTATTTCAATAGGTCGGGAACAGTGCTGGTGCTGCTAGTGTCATGTTTCACATGTTTTCAGATCTTTCCAAAGGTTAGTTTTCAATACTTAAATTAACAACTATGTTAAGATAGGAAAGAATTTATCTATCTACTAATGTCAATGTACAATATTTTATAATTTATTGATTCCAAAAGCAAAGTGTTTGTATTCAATATTTATAATTTTTTGGGAATTACATAAGGTTATTCTTACATAGATGCTTTATGTAGTAATTAACACATATTTCTATTAAAAATTGCGTAGTATATTTCTGCTACTTCGTTTTCTTTATAAACGATTTTGTTGTGAAGATAAAAGGAGAGAAACGAATGTAGATAAAATATCATCACATGCATGATTTACAAATAATGGAATGAGAAATTGATTTAGTGTTGTATTTGACTATTCAGGAAAATTCGTTGGAGTGACAGTACAGTCCGGTTGTTCTGGAGCTCCTTGGGCAATTCAATTGTCTCCAAAGAAGCATGCAGAGGATTTAGCTACCCAATTAGGATGTCCTCTGGAGCCTACAACTGATTTAGTCGACTGTGTTAGAAATTTTTCGCCCGAGCTTATCATGAAGGTAAGTGTATTGCATATATAAAGCACTGTCTCCAAACTTCAAAGAATTATTCTTTCTTGCCAGTAGCTACCTTTTTCTATTTCATCTACTCTTAAGCACTAATGGTAACTGTATCTAAAGGAATGCCAATTCTCAACTGAATATTCATAAAATAGTCCTTGGACTGAGTAGTCAGACAAATTGTCCGTACAGTTAATACAGCGTTTCTAACACTGATAGCACATAGAATGTTCGAGTTACCGAACACCGACGTATTTAAAATGCCGGTATTGCTACTTTATTTGCTACATTGTGTTCTCAAACTGGTAATGAAGCGGAGATTAAACTTTTCCAACATTGGAAAGTCATTTCTGAAAGAATCATGAAAATATTCTCATCAGGCAATAATTAAAGAAGGTGCTTTGCCCCCGCAGAAAACAATATCCGGTTTAGAATGGACAAGCCAAGTATTACATAATTAATACACATTTATACATCTCATCTCTGTATAGATACCGAAAGAACTCTAGAAATAATTCCTAGAATAGAGCATGGAATGTATCGAAACATAGAGTAGTCTTTATTGTATATTTTTTCTATGGCAAAAAAGTTTCTAAACTATTTGATTTGATTTCCAAAATAATGTCGAGATGAATATTTGAAAGTAGATAAAAGAAATAATAGAGTTAGTCTCGGCTTGTTTATCCAATAAAAGCTAAAAAATTGCTGCCTTTTTAAAGATTTGAATTCTGACATTCTGACAGTCATATTTGAACGTATTTTTTATTGCCTGACATACAATTTTGGAGATAATAAGTATAATAATTGGGTAGTATTGCTATAGAATGAGGGACAGAGAGTAAAGCTGCTTGTGTTTAATGGAATAGACATTTTTTAATATGGAATTTCGTTTTCCCCGTGGCTTTCCTTGACTCCCTGTAGCGTGTCAATCGAAATCCTCTTATGTCTTTTCACAAATTTTGGATGCACATAGCAGAATAAACAGTGAAACGAATAAAAGATGAAATTTGGGTATTAGCCTCCAACAGTTATCGCAAACTACTGCTCTGTCCTCGCTCTCATTTTTCAAAACGAAGTTGAATTTTCAATTATCCTTTGCATACAAATATCATACAATAAGAGCACAAACCATGTTTTTCGCTTCTGTTATACTTAGTATAGAATGGGACAAATGGAAAATTCAGTATTATCTTTTTCTTTTCATGACTTTCCTATTCACTATTAGTTTGCATAGTTGGATATGAAAGGAATTATTGGATACAGAGATACCTATTTTGTTTGTAGATAACCTATGCTTACCTTTCCAGGTAAAACATATAGCGCTTTGTATATTTTTATATAATGTTCATTTGCATGAGAATGTAAGAAAGAAAAAGCTGGAGAAAGCAGGTGAAAGCCTAGGGAAAGTCTACTACAATTCAATGTTCTTGGTATTCCTCACAAATACATCGCTAAGGATTTGTGTAACGAATATTTATTGTTAGAGACTACTCATTCTTTACCTCATGCCTATATAGCTTTGCTATACACTAGACAAACTCTGATTAATGTTACAATTCATACTGAGAAGTATGTCTACTACTTATTTGGAACATACTCGGAAAATATATGTAGAAACGTCAGATTGAATCTTGTATGAAAAATGTCAAAGATTCACTTGACAATAGTATGAAAGGATTGAGCTTAGTGAGTAGAGATGCGTGGCAGTTGTTTGCATAATTGAATTGAAATAAAAAGAAAATTCAATTAGGATGATGAAAACGGAGAATTGAAAGGTTCTTTGAGAATTTCCATATGAATTCATTTAGACGGAAAGAGTTGGCTGGCTGAGAGGATGAGTCGAGTTGCTAAATGTAAAATGATTATATGTGTTTGTGACAATACAGCATGCAAAATTGGAAGACGGGCTCAGTTTAGCATATGCAACTGTGATCGATGGGAAATACGGAGGGAAGTTTCTCTCTGAGCATCCTGAGACTTTGATTCGGCTCAAAGCATTCCACCCAGTTCCTGTTCTCACTGGTTTCACCAGGGACGAAGTCACCATTTGGTTCACTAAATGTAAATCATCCATTCTTACTTCATTATATATTCCTTAATTATAAGTAAATAGACTCTATCTTTAAATTATATTTCCAAATTAATTTCTTGTGATATGAAAATACCTTTTAAAAAATGCAAATACTCTAGTACCTTGATTTGTGGATTTTCCCAATTAAGGTTTTTTGGTTATCTTAAATTCCTTTTTGTGGTTTTATATTTTCAGTTGGGCCGACGACAAAGACGAAAGACTTAAGAAGTTTTGTACAGTTAGATGTTGTAAGTCTTTTGGAAAATTTGCCGTCGGTTACGCCAGCGAATGTCGCAGCTATGATCCATTCAGTCACAGTTCAATACCTCTACCGCTCCGGAATCCAGGAAAATGACACTCTGGGGAAAACCAGCTCTGTCAGTGATGTAAGTTAACTTATCACTACCTAATTTTATTTATTCAGGTTTTATTCCCCGTTTTCCCAACTTCCTTACATGGATTTTATTAGCTGTGATATATAAGAAACACTGGACAGACAGGTAAAAAGGTGCATCCTCCGGATGTTATGTATTTTTTATTCACCATGAATAAGCTATAGTGTTGAAATGGGAAAAGGCAGGGAAATTCGACACAAGAATAAAGGAAACATTTTCAGCTGTTGGAGTAGTGATAGGAGAAAGAAGCTAATTATATTTTCACAAAGAAACAAAATGGAAATTGTGCCTGGAAATTGTCCTTGGATTACATTTTCAACTCGAATACAACTCCGGTAAAAAAAATTCGAATCCCATCATTGTCAGTTGTGTCTAAATGTGTCTACAAAAGAAAATAGTATGCGAAGCACACATATCCATTACTAGAGACCAGATACAAAATTAGATTACCTAGTTGCCTTGTCCCACTTAAGATTCTCAAGATTAGCTTCCCTTACTTTTGGATAACTTTTCTCTTGCTGAATCCAGGGAAGCCACTTCAAATTAGTTTATCAAGTCAAAGTCATGTAAATTACTAGGAGTGAGACTCGTTTCCTTAATACTTCGAGAAATCTGTCAGCAGGAACTTACTGTGCTATATGTAGATCTAGTATGCATAGTATGTGCCATAGATTAATGGGTTATCGTAATAGTTGGATCGTATAACCTAAGTAGTTAGTTTTTTGTTCATTTTTTTTCTCGACTCCTTGGCATTTTCGTTGATTTTAGCGTGAATATATTTAGTGTGTGCTGATTTTTGTCTAAGTTATTGCTTAATGTCTAAGGCAGTGTGTAAAGTAACAGAAGATTCTTTAGCTGACTACTAGTGTTCCCCAAAGGATAATTCCCCACACGCTCACGCATTACGCTTGAATAACATAAACATGTCGATTCTATTTACATTCTTCACTCTGCGAAAAAAGACATTGGGTCATTTCATTACATATGCATGAGAATACGTATATTTATAGTTTGGTATTTGTGTAGGTAACAAATGCGTATAATGTGTACCCCTACAAATACAAATCGACCAAAGTGCAAACCCATTTTATTGGTTTACTTCAGAAAATAAACAAGCCATAAAGTATTTAGCATGTCGCTTGTCTCGCTCTTCCGTCCTTTTTCTTGTCACCATTTGAAAGCATCAAATTAATTGGTTCTGAGCCAGCACAAATTGGTCTGGCCTCTGAAAAAATCTATCTACCTTTATCTAAAGACGACACAAGATACTCCAAATATAAATTAGATTTCAAATAGCTATAGACCACCAAGCCTATAAATGTAAAGGTGTTTAATAATAGGAATGTTGGAACTAATTGAATCAAATGCTTGAATTGAATTGCAGTTTATATCTGACGTGGGTCTGAAAGCACCTTGTATCAAAGAGATGAATCTCCTGTCCAAACACAACGTAAAGCCTGTCTATCTTTACGAATTCAACTATTTCAGTGTCGATGACATCAAAATCGGTGGACAGGAATGGATTGGTACGTTTCCTATTCTTTCCTTTACTATTATATGTCCTATTGGTCAGTTTTTCAAATCCATATAAATAATTGGATTTCATTTCTTCGTTTAATTAATATCTATGCCTTTATTAACTTAGTTCAGCCTCAGCTAGTATTTATAGCTTAATAGGTCCTAATTATGGTCTGCATGGCATCAATTAACATTTTCCTCATCGTAGCCAATGTAATTATCTAACACTACAAAAGCACGAGTATTTCCGGAATAAAGGATCTTATTAGATTGCAGGTCTGTTGAGTAGAAATTTTTGCTGACCAAACGTATCTGGTTTAGAGGTACTAGCATAAGCAAGGATGGAGGGAATTTCCCAAATTAAACGTCTTCTTTTCCATTGTACAATGTTCCCTTTTGTACTGCCGTGCCGTTTGAGTGACAACTCCTGATTCAATCCAATTAACAAATCTTGTTACCTCAATTGCCTCACTTCACATTGTCGCTCTTACTGACATCCACCACTTATTGCTTAGCAGGCTATTACACGAACTTTCACCAGGCTCCAAGGAAATTTCTCTAAATGGCTTACTGCAAGTATTAGTGTGTAAAAGCCCATTAGAAACAACACTTTTACCAAATCGTTAATGTTTTACTACCACTACTTATAGATATCAATGCTATACATAACGTCCTGCAGCAAGGTTAATTAGTTATTCAAAATAACACTTTAGAAAAATATTCATAGGTGTAATAGATTAGTTAGCTGCAATTGACAATACGACAATACTGCTTCATCCCAGTTTCACCACTACATGATAAATAGCGACTGATTTTTTATCTACAGGTGCGTATCATGAAAGCGAACTTCAATTTATTTTTGGAGAGGGTTATCTCAATTACAACAATCACTTGAGGTCATATGACGACAAGAAAATGAGCGATCTCATGATGAGGATATGGGCCAACTTTGCTAGATATGGGTAAGTATGCTACATTACTTTTTAATGCATTTATGATAAGTTGGGTAATCAGTCGTAATTGGTCCCGATGGCAAGACATTGGGGGTCAATAGTAAACGAAAGAATTATTCAGAGAAGATTTTCTATTCATCAATCACTTTTTCCTGATATTTATTTGTTGTATAATCGTACTTAGTGAAAATCTAAGTATGACTTTTATGATATCCCCTCAGTATAATTGACCAATTAATTGTGAATTGCTAGAAAAGATTCTGTATTCGATTTCTATGTCCAGTATCACATTTTTTTTCCTTTGAAGAGGAAACCATATTGTAGAATGTAGAGTCTAGGCTGGCTGGTAAAGAGAGCTGAATGAATGATTGTCATGAAACAAAAGATATCAATGTGTAGTGACGGGTGACTCACATCCACAAACCTGTCACTACTCACTGTACCCACTACTGTCTGTCTAGAGATGTAGTTGTAATTGTATAACTTGTAACTGTGACTGTGTGACTCTCCTACTTGCTCTTGTTATGACGTGGGGCACTGTGAGATGAATTGAAAATGGTTTTGGTTGATTGAGTTGAGGATGGGAATGAATGGGAGTGTTTGGGTTGGGACTTGGGAGTGAGTGTAGCACATTTTAGACTTGGGAGTAGTTGATGAGACAAAGTAGTAAAGAAAAGAGATTTAAGACCCAAATGCTGTATTATTGTTGTATGTTGATGTCTTTTTGTCACGCGAAGTAATCAAAATCTGAACTCTGAACTGGGAAATAAATATATGCATTGCTGATGGGCTTATGAATACAAAGTCATCACGTTATAATATAATGTTCTCTAAATAACTACATTTCCAAATGCCCATACCCAATTAAACAAATACTATATATCATAGTACACAATATACCTAAATGCAAGCTCTGGCACACTACAGTCAGTTCCTAACAATACAAATATGTACGATAACGTTCCCTTATGAATGATACATTTATCTGGCGTGTCTCGTTGCTTTATCTCAATATAACTCTAATGCATTGTTATTATGGATTGTATACAGATTGTTTGCAAATGGTGACGTGACTGACGATATACCTAAAGGGTAGATAGCTAGGGCACGCTAATAATTAAAATGGGCACTGAAGCTATTGTATCAACCTAAACTGACATGTTTTACAGTCAATAATAAAACAATTTTGAAATATAACTTTCGAATACAACTGATATTTATTATTTGTAGTTTATCGTTTAGGAGGAATGTTTTTTATTATTTTTGTACCTCCAATATTTACTTGGCAGTAGCGACGTACTTTTATTACTGCTCCACTACTTCCTTTCTAGTATAAACAAAAGATTATTGCATTGCATTCCAGATTCCAGAAATACTTATTATCCGTGTAAGTGTGTCTATTGTGTTTACTACACGTTGCTTGGTCATGCTTACATGTTTACATTGACTGTAATCCTAAAATATTTTCTGAAGGTATGACAATATTTTTATGTTGACCAATATGGACGAAGAAGGAAATAGTTTCTAGATTCCAACTTCATCGCATACCTGTAGCCTTCCATACTTATTATAAGTATACAAGCAATATTAGCTTAGCTTCGGATTTTTTGGAATCCCAATTCTACACGATAAGGAATTCTTAATTTTGTGGTTACTGCAAATGGATTCAATACAAATATTCAATCCTAGTCAAGTATACAGCAATAGTTGATACTTGCTTCACAAAATTGCAAGCAAGGGATAACTTAGCAATAGCAATGTTAGGATTCGTAAGGTTTCGCGAAAGGCTGAGCTGAGTTTTATCTTATGGATTCTCAATTATGTCCTGAAACCGAACCCTAACTAACCTAACCTAACCTAACCGAACTGATTACAAAGAACCTTCAGTTTGCGGTTGTAACGTTAAGTTTTGTATTGCAAACTTACATACAATGCAAATTGCGTTTCACTGCTGCCTACTGGTGAATCGGTGAATGTATGCAGGCATTTGTTAATAGTTAGGAAATTTTATTTGAGGTGGTAGTTTCACGTTATCTTATCCGAGAAACGAGTCCAAATGTATAACACTTAGTTATGTGCGTTCTTGTATGATGTGTTTAATCAGAAGTGGACAAGCAGTAATTGTTCCACTCTCGTCCAATCATTCTGAATGTAATCAATATAACCCGTCCGCCGTTACTTCGAGTTGAATAGAGAAGGTAAAACAAAGAAAGAACAAAGCCGACTTCATGGTCGACTGAGCACGGGCTCGCTCAACCGTGAAATCGCTATTGTTCTTTCTTTGTTTTGCCTCCTCTATTCAACTCGAACTTACGGCGGAAGGGTATTACACGACTAAACATGCACTTGGGATTAATATATGACATCCTATTAGGATTGTCGAATTTAAAGAACTTAATTAGACATGATTACACCTAGATTGGGGACATGCACTACTTGGGATTGGGAGACATAATTACGTGGTTAATCTCTCTGATTATTACTGTTGACTCTTTATTTCTTGCCATGCAACTGGTAGTTTGTATATATGGTACAGTATGTCAAGAATAAGACTTTCCTTTTACTCCGATTTCCCAAAACACCTAACCATTTCGGTCGCTTTTTAAGATACTGCCGCTGTTGAAAGATTGAGTTGCGAAGCGCAAATTCGCCAACGTACAAAAGTCGCTTTCGTGTCATTCCACATATACTCATCGGGATTTGGACACATACATCTGTACAATTAAGTTCAAATAGTATGTATAAAATTGTATTTTACAAAAGAACTAAATGCGCCAAGTTATGTGTGTCCTGCGTCATTGCTATTCTGGAAATCAAGATCAATTTGGTACAATATACTTCTTTCATTAACAACAAGATAAAAATGTCAAAAATCGCATTCCTCTTTTATTAAAAATGTTTTATTCCATTTATTAAATTGTAAATGAGGAAGAGACGAGAGCTGAAGGAAAGAATAGCTAGGTTTCCACTTTTATGCACAAATCCCAGAAATTGGAGAAATCCTAGAATATTAGACTGGAATCCCTGACCCAGACATTCTAGAACACTAGACTAGACTAGAATCCTAAAATTCATAGAATTCTATTTAGAACCCTAGAGAGAAATTCTGGAAATATTCAATACACATAATTTGCTTACGTCCCAAAACGTTTCATATTCTGCGAAATACCTTCATAACCCCTGGAATAGTAATTAAAAACGGTAAGTATGATTTGTTGTGTTTGTTAACCAAGTTATACCCATTATCATCTCATCTCCTAATTTTCAAAAAAAGAAGCGTTTAAAAATGTCCAAATGTACAGTCAGTGGGATCGTGATAGCGTAGATTATTGAGTATTTTGTGTTTTTATTCCTGGAATAATTTAAAGACATAATCGAATGGATTTATTTCAGAAACCCAACACCAAGCCGAAGCCAGAAGAGTGAGCGATCAGGGCTAAAATTCCATTGGACCAATTACTCGGAATTGAATCAGGACTTTGCAGTTCTGAGTCTGAAGTCTCATATGGATAAATATTTCCTGACAGATAGGTAAGTAAAATGAGTAATCAGTAGATTTTTATTAGCTTTTAAGAGTAAAATTCTCGCCACAAGTTCAAGGACCCTGAATATTCATTTGCATCTGAAACAATGCAATGTAATAGATTATATACTAGCAAGGTATATAATATGTGTAAGGAGGTATTGAAAGGGTATACTGTGTAAGGCGAGATTGTGTAGTGATTCAAGGAAATGGGACAATGTATATAATTTAGTTTTTGGTTGGTATTGTTGAAGGATGCTGTTTTGGAATTTCTTCTTTCCAATATTCCGAGACTACGCGTTTCGCTATCAACCACAGAATGTATGTGAAGAATGGAAAGTATTGACAAGTAGTTGGATATTTTGGCTGTTGGTGTGTTTCACATTCCTCCTTGCCTTTCTTGTGACAGTATTTCTGTCGCTCAAAGTCGGGACGAGATTTCGAAGGAGAAGTAACAGCCGAGCTCACAATAATCATCATCTGAGTGGAGGTCCAACGATACTTTCCTCGTCGAACAATTCTGTGCCAAATAACCAATGAGATTTAGAGCTCCGATCTACTCCCCTCAAGAAAATGTGAAATTCTATGATCCATCAACATCCGGTTCCTCAGCTACCCAACTCCACTTTCCTTCTCCTTTAGTGCTTCCTTAGCTTTCTGAATAACGTACTAAAGGAAATCGTAGGAAATCCTGAAAGTAGTTTTCCAATTATTCCATGCAAGAAAAAGATCGGAGCGAATTGAGAATTTGTTTCATTTTGTTATTTTTCGTAAAGACTTTTACTCTAGAGCTATAGAAATACATATGAACTCAAATAATAATGATAAGAAATCTTATACATAATATTAAATCCCAACAAGCCAAAGTTAACCAAGAGTAATGGGCTTTGACAACAAAGTCAATCATTGTAAGTATAATTGCTGAATTCCATAATATTATAGGATCTGTTATCTTTATCTGACGGAAACGGAAAAGTACTTATTCAATTCATAAATGTACAATTAATTAGATAGGAGTAAGCAAGTATTGAACAGGATACTTAAAAATATCACAATAATAAATACAAATCACAAAGAAAGTCAATTACCTAATGACGAAAAATATACATACCATTCAACATATGACCTGCTATGTTCTTGTCAACTTTAGTTTTAATGTGTTACATTTCAAAGTGTCGTTATTAAAATTTGTATGTAGAATTGTGTATCTCTACTGTACATATCTTTTAATGTAATGTGTCGTGTCCAGTTAATTTTGACCATTAAAACACCCCTTTCCATTATATAAAATCTAAATAATAATAATATATGTAACTCTAATGTAATTCGTTGGTGGTCTTGTTCAAGTTAACCAGACACTCTGACATAAGATAATAGTGCTGTGCTGTACAAACAAATGAAATGTTATGTAGGTTGAATGATTATATACTTGACGAGTTGAATCAATGAGATAAAATATAGAAAATAAATAAGTATCAACTAAATACGTGTACAAGGTAGTTATATCAATTTCTAGTGAATCACATTTCCCTAAGACAAATAATTAGCACTTAGACACTTTTAATGTACCTAGTTGCTAAAGTACATTTCATTAATTACATTGTACTGCTATATGACATGACACAATGTGGTAAGGTTTGTGAAAGTACTTACACTTCTACTATTTGCAAAGTAAACAACATAACAATATGTTAATAGATACCTATTACTTAGAAATTGTATGTTCAATCATGAATAAAGTCATCATTCATCAGTTTTTACTCATATTTTGCTCTTACTGAAATTATTATCCATTACCATATCTTCTCCATATGCTTATTTTGAAAAAGCCTACAACAAACCTTGAGGACGTTCCAGATCCAGGCTATCATTTGATTTCAATTCATATGTCATATACCATAGTTCATATTGTTTTAGCACAAGCGAAACTGCCACTAAAGTATTTTGTAAAAAAATCTAATGATCTCAAACATTGTTTACAGCTGTTCATTTATATGATTACAATTAATTGTTAGAACAAGTTGATGAGTTGCTTATCTGCTTAATGGGAGTTCCCGGATTATGCAATTAACGTAGGTACTATTCAATTTAGGTCATCACACCATAAAATCAAGGAAAATGAAACGCTTGACCCTAACACATCATGCATGGATTATCTGGTCAAGTGTGAGTCAATTATATTTGTATACAAAGAATTGTAATAATAATGACACATGCACTACAAAATAAAAGCTTAACAAAATATTAGGTACATATGCAACTTATTTGCTGTTCCATTATGTAACTATTAAAATGATTCAAGCATTGTACACCTAAATTATTATAAATTACAGTGGAAACAGATAAAATTAACGCTGAAAACCACATCAAATTATGTGTAGTCATTATATAAGCCAATAATTGGTAAATTCTCAGAGTTGCGCATTAATTACATGTTTTGGGCTCATGCACATCAAGGATACGGATAAGCACAACAAATAGAAGGAATCTCCAGCATAATAACAATAACAATCGAAGTTAAGGCCAAAGCTTAGGTTCGAGCACTTAACAAAGGGATGGTAAGTAATAGAATATGATACCTTAAAGGGTTATGTAAATCTGGACCGCTGTGTGAAGGAGGAAGAGCCTTTATGAAAGGAATTAGTATTCGCCCAATTTATTTTATGTGATAACTATTTTTCATGGTGGATGCATAACAATGAAAGCGTAGAAAGGGCAAAGTACAAACTAAAGAAGTTCTGATTGACTATGTAGTATGAGTGCTATCAGTGTCTTATCTGTACTAATACATTATACTACTTAAGTAGCTATTTATTGCTGTAAGTAGGTAGTTAAATGGAATAACATGTACTTATCAGAGTCCACACTGGGGCATAATAATCATCCGTTTAATTGTAACGAACCATCACATTTCTGTAATCTTTCCAATTTGATCATTGAGCTCCCAACAAAACATGCAATTCATATATAGCACTACACTCACTCCTCTGAATATATGACAGTATGATTAACATGTCACTCCCTATTGTCACTATTGACATAAATGAGAGAGAGTCACAAAAACTACGATAAGATTTCATTCAATTCTTCACTTCTCACATGATTACATTTCATTTGGCTCACTTCACATTGCATACCTTGCCAGCACTCCCGATTGAAGTGTTCAAATCTCCCTTTTTCTACTAGACTGCAAGAGTGTGTCAGTTTTTGTGCACAATGACATTTTCATAGCTGATATTGATCTGTCTCAAAAGTTGGTTTTCATTTTCCAAATAAACGTTATTTTTGATCTCCTCCTACTTCTATACATTTTCCAAAATGTCTAAAGATATTCCGCAGTTCGAAAGGTGCGATAATAGTGACAATGACGAAGTCAATAAGCCATTTTTTGGTAATAATGGCAATGCTGAAGTGAACGGAAAAAATGGCTTAGCTCATGTTAATGTAATTGACGACAGAAGTGAGGAAAATCGAAGATGTGGCTTTGGTTGCTTCAGCCCGGAATGGATTCAGAAATTCGCGTCCAAGAAAACCTTCATGCTCGTATTCTCCATGCTATCTGTCGTACAGGGAATGTCATGGGCTTATTTTACAGCTACAATTACAACACTAGAAAAGAGATTCAAAATCAGTTCTGAGACTGCAGGTACACCTATCTCTTTCGATACAAAAGTATAGCAATACCTTTCCATTGTACAAAATACTTACCTTCAGGATGCTATTTTTTGTTTTCTACTGATGTGTATGCTTAGATTCATTTCCGTAATTAATTTTAAAAAGTAACCACTTTTTAAGTAAGAGCTGCAAAAACATTTTCAATTTTTTATCAAATCATGAATTTTAATCTTATAAGATTAGATTTCAGTTTTTTGCGAATTCTTTGGGTTTGGTTAAATAATTTATTTCTAATTTAAGCGATCGCACGAGCATTTTTGGCAACTTGGTTATAAATGCTTCTTTAATTTATGTAGGTTGGTAAATCACATTTCCGTTTCGGGCTAATTTTTTCCGTTCTTACAAATTAATGGGATGAAAATTTGGAATTGCTGTTTGCAGGAATTGTGATGACAGGAAATGAGTTCAGTCAGATAATGTTTTCAATCATTCTATCATATTACGGAGGCAGAGGTCACCGGCCACGATGGATTGCATTGGGAGTTTTATTCTCTGCTCTGTCTGCATTTATTCTCGCTTCTCCCCATCTTTTGTATGGACCTGGAAGCGATGCTTTAAGTCTCACTGAGGAATATGGACATTTATATGATACAAAAATTGATAGTAACAACACAAGTTTCATGTCATTATTGCAAAATTCTACATCTGCTAATATAACTGGCTCAGGAGGTAATAGAAGACTTCGAAGAACAATAATCCATTTACATAATCCTCACAAATAAGCATATTTCAACTAAAAAATCATGAAATGTTTTCTACAATCTGGCAATATGAAGGAATTAAAATGATTTGTTGAATTTTAGCTGCTTCGAGAAACAAAGTACAAACATGCCGAAGAGATTCGACGGTGGGGGACTCGAAGGATTGTGGAACATCGGATACATCAATAGTTCCTTTGATATTGATATTTCTTTCTCAATTTGTGCTGGGCATTGGAGTACTGTTATTTTTTTCATTGGGGGGACCATATTTAGATGACAATGTGCAAAAGACGAAATCTCCGTTAGTATTCGGTTGGTGCAAGAGAAAATGTCTTTTACGACCTCATTAGTGCAGAGCAAGCAGTTGGTATAATTTTTTTGTGCTTTTTAGGTATCACAATGTCTCTTCGTTTGATCGGCCCAACTTTTGGATTTTTGTTTGCTGGAGCTTGCTTAAAACTTTACATCAGTCCTTGGTTGACTCCCATTATTACTCTTGGAGATCCTAGATGGATTGGCGCGTGGTGGTTGGGTAATAATATTTCTGAACATCAAATCATTGTTTGAAATGAGAGATACTTCTTATTCACCATTCCTAAATTATATAAAAATTGCAAACGTTAAATCAATAACTGCGTTGTGATTTTTTATCTTATCTTTGATATATTTACTCTGAAACAACTATGGCTTATAATATTGACCTGATGTTTATGACAGCCATGAGTGTTAGTATTACTTCCATTACAATGCACTGATTTTTCCCACTGAGATTATTTGGTAGCTATCTATCTGTATTTGTATAATTTAACTCTTTGGATATTTGTATACTTGCCGTATTACGTATTGGTATTATTCACCTACTTTCAATGCAATTCAAGTTTAGTATCTTTTCTTAAAAAAATTGATTGAACTAAATATGGGAACAACAGCAAATAATTTTTATCTAAATAAATACTTTGTTGACTGAATATTTCCACCCAAGGAATGGATTTACAGAAATGCTTGTCTATTTTCTGTGTGACGATAGGAAGTATAGGAATGGGATAGAAAAGAAGTTGATTGAACAATAAAAAACACTCTGGTTTAAAAATGTATAGGTTGGGTCGTTCTTGGATGCTTAATGGCATTCACATCTGTTTTCATTGCCATGTTTCCAAAAGAGTTACCTCGAACAGCTCTGCGGAAAAAATTGACGGCGAATATGGCGGCAGGTGCTTCAGGCCATAAAGGCAGTGTAAGAGATATGAATAGAGTCGGCTCTCAATTGGTCCTCACTGCAGAAGTTGTAGTCGACAATGCAATTCCCAAAGTTTCAGGTAAGCCATGGAGTAATGCACTCAAACACTCTCGATAAAGTACCTGAACTTTCTTTTTATTAAGGCGTCCATGCACTTTCTCTTTCGCTTTCACTTTCCACATTTTCCATTTTTCTATATTATTGCTCCGCTATTGAATTCCTTTCTCTTTCCTATTGCTACATCACATTCAGCTCCCGGATGCACTGCAAATACTTAAAAACCTTACAGCTATGCAGAAAATAATGTTGCTTTCTATACCACGAACTTGATAAATCGATTAACACATTTTCATTTACAAAGATTAAAAAAATAACTTTCAAATTAGGAAGCTCGCTGTAGGAGACTGTAAGTAACAGAAAAAATATGATTTTCCAATGAAAATGTTCTATTAAAATTCTAAATTATTAACGAAACATCCATTTATGATGCTGACTTGATTTATATACGGTAGCTTCAACATTATTAGCACAGTTTATGTAGGGGTATTTTTAGTAGTAAAAAAAGTTGTGATTTTCTGATAGAAATAGATAGAAAGCATTTTTGAAACAATAATTTCAGCTGCGTCGGGTAATTTAGAATAGTACGAAAAATTTAATTTGAGGGAGGAAATCAACATGTCAGTGTCATGTATTATTATTTTGTGGTGCAGAATTATATATAGTATAACAAATTAGATTCAAAGAAAGTTTTAAAAGGTTTAACTAGGCGAAAGGAACTGTGAACAATTAACGAGAGAGTTAAGTTGTGCGTGAGTAATTGATGAGTCTGAATAAATGATAAGGAGGAAAGAAAGTCAGATGCCACAGACAGACAGACGGA
The DNA here is from genome assembly GCA_020055645.1 of Tomocerus qinae. NCBI lineage: Eukaryota > Metazoa > Arthropoda > Collembola > Entomobryomorpha > Tomoceridae > Tomocerus > Tomocerus qinae. The sequence continues at coordinate 12,647,618 of CM034547.1, read as the reverse complement.
ACATAACAGACTGTACTCTATTTAGAGTAGATGTTTCCTCACTTCAGCATTATTGTTTCTAGGTCAGCAATATCTCTTGGATCCTCTACAAGGCTTCCTTATAGTGTCTCCGTCGAAATGTTATTTGCCACAGCCCAACCAAAATTTCTATTACTGCTTTCACTTTCCTGTTTGTATATTTGTATTAGCATGTTTTCTTATATGTTGATGTTGAGTGAGTTGAGTTTGATGTGATTTCCCTGCAGAGTTGCCGAAGGCAGTCAAGGCACTTCTCACCAATAAAATAAACTTGTTCAACACTCTCGCCGGAATATTCTATATGTTCTCTGCTATCGGCTACTGGACCTACATGCCAAAATATATGGAAACCATCTTCAGGCAAACCGCTGTCAACGCTTCTGTCATTTCAGGTAAAAATTGAAAATCAATATTATCTCTTTGTCTCATGTCCTCTTTTGTCAACAATCCCTGTACGCGCTGAGCAAGAGCCATCTAACTTAGTTGAAGAGAGAATTGACGACGCAGGCGCTATTGGTATCAGAGCAAACGAGATTATCCTCGAAGAAGTCAAGACAGGCCTGTGTGGCGAGAAGAGAGACAGAGTCGAAGTTTGGAAGCCGAACAGTACAGACAGTAAGACGCGGAACGAGAAGCCAAGGCGTGCAGTTCGTTTGAAGAAATAATAAGTGCTTCGAAAATAGTTGAAATTTTGGGCATTTATAAATCAAACATTGAATTAATTGTATTTAGTTAGAAATAGAGCTTTTTTACAATTTACTCGTTCTGTGCAGTCAATTTATTCATAGAAGTCATCTAGGTAGGTAGAAAGTCTATCACCTACACTAAGTCAGTTATCATTATTAGTCCTGAGCAGATTCTCAGGTGGTCCTTCATAGATATCCGTTAGTTGCATTTGGACACTTGCATTTATCCCCTGAGCTATCGAGGAAGCAACCATACATTGGTCTTCGAGCCCAGATCGAACGCACTACGGAAATACAGTCAAATAGTGAAAAGTGAAACTTTGTGACATTCGACCGATTGAAGATTTATCAGATAATTGCTATCAAAATGGATATTGTGCCAAATGGAAAGAGCGGTGGAGCCAGGAAAAGCGAACGTGGAAATGTGGGAAAAAAGCCGGATCGAATGGGAGCAGTGGAGTGGCCTATACCTAGAAGGAAGGACAAAGGACTTCAGTCAACCTCTCAAGCCGCAGTAAAACCCCAAAGGAAAGAGGACCTCGAAAATGTGGAGGACCCTCATCACGGAGACTTTGACGACTCAAGCTCTAAAAGGTCATACCATTCAGGACATAGTAAGCTATCGGATGAAGCAAAAAGTCACCGGTCTTATGTAAGTAGACTATCAAACAATAAAAAGTCTAATGAAAGTGTCAAGTCTGATGTCAGCAGTAAATCTCGTGCGAGTGAGGTCAGCAACACCAGTGAAGCCCGTCGGCGTAAAAAGGAAGCTGACTTGGAGGCCCTTAAAAACCTGATGACAATTCAGGAAGAAGAGGAAGAAGAAAAGTTGAGAACCGAAATTCGAAAAGCTCGAATTGAAAATGAACGGCGCCAAAGAGAAGCTAATGAAGAAGCTGAAAAGGTTCGTCGGCAGGCGGCAGAAGAAGCGGAGTTGCTCGAAGTTGAAGTAGAGCAAAAACTTCAAAAAAGAAAGTTTGAAAATCAGAAGATAATTTTGAAGAAACAACTCGCTATCTACAAATCAAAAATCGACAATGAGCTGGGAGTGGATGGTGAGCCTGGAGATGACGACAGCTCACAGAAGCTTAGTGATGAAGATGGGGAGTACATAATTGAAAAGTCGGTCAAAGGAAAGGATCAACGAGTTGCTGATTGGGTCAATACACAGCAGCAGCCGGAAGTGAAAGTGAACACTTCAATTCCAGAACCCGAAACTCAACAAGCAGACCCAGATGTCAATAAAGTTATCAATCCAACACCGGAAATAAAAGTTGGAGGTGAAGGTGACCAGATGCGTAAGTTCGTGGCCAGACAGTCCATGGCGAAAGACTTGCCTATTTTTAATGGTGAAATAGAAAAGTGGCCAGCCTTCATCGCTCAATTTAATAGTTCGACAGCATTGTGCGGTTTTAGTCAAGCAGAGAACCTCTACCGACTTCAGAAAAGCCTCAAAGGGAAGGCAGAAGATGCCGTTCAAGCTCTGTTGGCACACCCACAGAATGTGCCTAGGATTATGGAAGTCCTAAAGAAAAGGTTTGGCAACTCTGAACTACTTATTATGAAATTAGTTCAAAAAGCAAAAGCAGTAGCATCCCCAAGGGAGGATAAACCTGAGACGATGGTCGACTTTGTGACTGCAGTGCAAAATCTTGTTGTCACTGCAGAAAATCTATCGATGCCAGAATACGTCAACAATCCTCAGCTGTTGAAGGAATTGGAGACTAAGCTGCCATTGCAAAGTAGGACAACCTGGAATATCCATCGCATTAGTTCTGGCCAGAAGGGAGCTTCATTGAAAGTTTTTATGGAGTGGTTAGAAATCGTTGGAGAAGCTTTCCAGAAAATGGACTTTTCTGGACTTGGTTCAAGTACCTGTGCTGTGGAAGCAGAAAAGAAAAAGGGCAACAAGTTTAAAGAAAAAGGAAACAAGAGTGAAAAGGTTTGTTCTATTTCTACAGAAAGTGAAGAAATGTCAAACAAATCTTCTAATGACCCATGTGCATGTTGTGGCCGAAGAAACCATATCACCGAAAAATGTCGAATTTTAATTAAGAAGAGTGTGGATGACAGATTAACATGGGCAAGAGAAAAGAGGGTGTGCTACCGTTGTTTGGGACTTAACTGCAAAATAGAAACGTGCCCTAAGAGTGGCAGTTGTGGAAAAAATAATTGCCGTGATCGCCACCACTTTCTACTTCACAAACCAAGGCCACTGGCTGCTGAAAATGAAACTGTGGAAGTTTCTCAGCCAAAATCCGAAGAGAAGAAGGATCAAGTGAATTCTGTATTAAACACCCACTTTGAAGATGATGTACTTCTCCGAGTTCTACCAATTACGATTTTTGGCCCTAAAGGAAAGCTCGACACCTATGCCCTGCTGATGAAGCTTCTACAGTAAGTATTCTAGAAAGTGCCGTAGCAAACAAGTTGGGAATCGAAGGACCCGAAGAACCCCTTTCAATGAAGTGGATTAGTGATGTCACACAGAAACATACTAAATCTACCCGAGTCAGTCTCAAAATACAAGGACGTTTAACGGATGAAAAATTTGAGTTGCATGACGTGAGAACAATGGATCGTCCTGGAATATCTCCACGTCACGTGAATGTCAGAAAATTAAAGAAATGGAAACATTTAGCTAAATTTCCAATGCCAAGATCAACTGAGCAACCGACAATGTTAATCGGAATGAGAGATTGGCATTTGGGAATTGTACGAGAAATCGTCGAGGGTCCGCCTAACGCTCCAGTAGCCTCAAGATGCAAATTAGGATGGAGTATTCATGGAGCTACAGATGACAGCCGTGGTAGGGTAAAACCTGAAATTACTTACCATATTTGGAGTCAAAAAGATAAAGACGCCGAGTTGCACCAATTAGTGAAAGAGTCTTTTTCTACGGAAGCGTTCGGTGAAGGTTTATCAAGAAAAGCCCCGATCCCGAGATGATAAAAAAGCCCAGCTGCTAATGGATGAACACATGAAGAGAGTCGGCGAAAAGTGGGAGACATGCTTGCTCTGGAGGGATGAGAATGTCAAGTTTCCAGATAGTAAACCCGCCGCCCTTCGCCGCCTCTATGGCATTGAAAGGAAGATGGACAAGAGCAATGAGTTTGCTGATACTTATTGTAACAGAATTCAAGAATACGAAGAAAAGGGCTATGTAAAAAAGTTGACCCCGGAGGAAGCAGCAGAAACTAGCCCGAGGACTTTCTATATTCCTCACTTCATGGTTGCAAATCCCAACAAGCCTGGAAAGTTGAGACTTGTGTTCGACGCTGCTGATAGAAGCTGTGGGATGAGCCTTAATGATGCATTGATGACTGGTCCTGATCTTCTGTGCTCAATCGTTGCAGTTCTATTCAAATTTCGCCAGAGAAAAATCGGATTTAGTGGAGACATAGCTGATATGTTCCACCGAGTGCAAATTAGAAAAGAAGACAAAAGTTCTCAGAGGTTCCTTTGGAGAGGAAAAGATCGAGACAGAACGCCAGACGTCTACGAAATTCAAGTGATGTTTTTCGGAGCAGCCTGTTCCCCAACGCTGGCTCAAGAGGCAAAAAATAAAAATGCCAGAGAATTCGAAAGTGAATTCCTGAAGCTACCAAAGCAATAGTAAGTAGACATTACGTTGATGACTACTTAGATAGTTGCCATGATGAGGAGTCTGCATTGAAGCTAATACAAGAAGTAATCGAAGTTCACAAGCGAGGAGGTTTCGTTATTCGTGGATGGACATGCAGCTCCGCCGAAGTTTTGGAAAAGATTAATCCACCTGGCCCTGGAGAAATAAAGCAAGCGATTAATCTCAATCTGGAAACTGGAGGTGCCACCGAACGTGTTCTTGGCCTACATTGGGAACCGGGAAGTGACCAGTTTAAATTTTTGTGCAAGTTTAATAAGCAAGACCCGGCAATTGTGACTGGAGAAAAAGTTCCTACAAAGAGGGATGTCTTGAAGTTAACGATGTCTGTCTTTGATCCCCTTGGTTTTCTGTCACCGTTTACAGTTAAAGCCAAGATGTTATTGCAACAGATATGGTTGCGAAAATCTGATTGGGACGAAGAAATAGCTTCAGACTTACAAGAGAATTGGAAGGACTGGCTGGAGGAGCTGAAATCGGTGAGAGAAATCCGAATTCCCAGATGTTATGCGTTGAAGATGGAATTTGCGGAAAGAAGAACCCTCCATGTGTTTTCCGATGCCAGTGAAAAGGCATTTGCTGCCGTCGCCTACATGAGAACAGAAATTGGAGGCGAAGTAGAAGTTGCTTTCGTTTTGGGAAAAGCAAGAGTAGCCCCGCTGCGGCCAATGACCATTCCACGCCTGGAATTGCAAGGAGCCTTGTTAGCAGCACGGATGGCGACAACAATAAAAAATGAACATGAATTATCCATCGAGTCTACTCAATTCTGGTGCGATTCTTCTGTAGTGCTTTCTTGGATTCGTTCTGATGCGCGCACGTTTCAGACTTTTGTGGCCCACAGACTGGGAGAAATCGAAGAATTGACAAACGTAGCTGAATGGAGATGGATCCCCACAAGTGAAAATGTAGCAGATGATGCCACCCGAGATGGGAAGTGTGATCTTTCAACTTCCTCCCGTTGGCTGACTGGACCGGCATTCTTGAAGTTACCCCCAGAAGAATGGCCACAAGAAAATATTAAGAAAAGCAATAAGGATGCTGAAGTTGAACTGAAACCTGAGTCAACTTACATCATTCAACCGAAGAAAGTTAACTTATCTGATGCTTTGCCGGATGTCAGTAAATTTTCAAATATTCATAATTTGATCCGGTCTACAGCAAGAGTTGTGAGATTCACTACACGTCCTCAACAGAAGTCTAAAAGAGTGTCTTGTGAGCCAACCATGGAAGAACTCGAAAAGGCGAATAATCTTTGTGGCGACAGGTTCAAGAGGATTGTTTTAGTGAAGAAATAAAGATTTTGAAAAGTGGAGTGCAATTGGATAGAAAGTGTCGACTGTTTCCACTTTCACCATTCATTGATGAGATTGGTGTGGCTCGACTAGGAGGAAGATTATCCTGAGCCCAAGAATTAAAGGAATACACGAAGTATCCAGTGATATTGGATCCTAAGCATCCAATTACAAAGATGATCATCATGGACTTTCACCGAAAAGCAGGCCATCATGGCACGGAGAAAGTCATCAACGAATTACGACAGCAATTCTGGATTATTGGTATGCGGGGAGCAGTCAATCAAGTTATTAGGAACTGTCAATACTGCAAGATTCAGAAAGCAAAACCAAGAAATCCAGAAATGGGACAACTACCAGAAAGCAGAACTCGACCTCAAGCCCGGCCATTTGTGGAAGTGGCCCTGGATTATTTTGGGCCGATGGAGGTGACTGTTAAAAGAAGTCGAGAAAAAGATATGGAGCTTTGTTCGTGTGTCAAACGACCCGAGCTGTCCACTTAGAGCTGGCTGGTTCATTGACAACTGATGCGGCTATCATGGCATTGCGACGCTTCATAGCAAGACGGGGAGCCCCGAAGAATTTATATTCAGATAACGGGACGAATTTTCGTGGAGCCGCTACTGAATTAAAGAAAGCTCTTGAAGAGCTCAATCAAGATGAGATTTGCAAAGAGATGACGTTGAAGGGTACGCAGTGGCATTTCAATCCGCCCGGTTCACCACATATGTGTGGGGCCTGGGAAAGACTTGTCAAGTCTGTGAAGACGGCCCTGATGTTTACACTTAAGGAAGTAGCACCTAAGGAAGAAGTGCTGCAAACTTTGCTGGCAGAGGCGGAGCACTCTGTTAACTCCCGACCTCTAACTTACGTTTCGGATGATGTAGAAGCAGAAGAAGCCCTAACTCCGAATCATTTTTTACTCGGAAGTTCCAGTGGACTAAATCTACCTGGGAAATTTTCGAAGGATGACTTGTGCGCGAGAAAGCTTTGGAGACTTTCAAATCCTGGCTGACCACTTTTGGAAGAGATGGCTGACGGAGTACCTACCTACTCTTGTGCGAAGATCTAAGTGGCAGCAGAAAACCATTCCGATCAAGAGAGGAGATCTTGTTTTGATCGTGGACGAAAACCATAAGAGAAATTTGTGGCTGAGAGGAATTGTGGAAGACGTTTTCCTGGAAAGGATTTACGGCGTTATCCGAGTTGCTGATGTCCGAACTTCTACAGCAACTTACCGAAGACCAGTAACAAAGTTAGCGGTTCTTGATTGCGGACCAGATTTGGTAAAGAAGACGGAACTCCTTTACGGGGGTGGGAATGTACGCGCTGAGCAAGAGCCATCTAACTTAGTTGAAGAGAGAATTGACGACGCAGGCGCTATTGGTATCAGAGCAAACGAGATTATCCTCGAAGAAGTCAAGACAGGCCTGTGTGGCGAGAAGAGAGACAGAGTCGAAGTTTGGAAGCCGAACAGTACAGACAGTAAGACGCGGAACGAGAAGCCAAGGCGTGCAGTTCGTTTGAAGAAATAATAAGTGCTTCGAAAATAGTTGAAATTTTGGGCATTTATAAATCAAACATTGAATTAATTGTATTTAGTTAGAAATAGAGCTTTTTTACAATTTACTCGTTCTGTGCAGTCAATTTATTCATAGAAGTCATCTAGGTAGGTAGAAAGTCTATCACCTACACTAAGTCAGTTATCATTATTAGTCCTGAGCAGATTCTCAGGTGGTCCTTCATAGATATCCGTTAGTTGCATTTGGACACTTGCATTTATCCCCTGAGCTATCGAGGAAGCAACCATACAATCCCCAAAATGTATTCCATCCATCTATTCTACTCCCACCGGAGCACATTCTCCGAAAAGCAAGAATTCAAAACAAATAGACATTTGTGTACTTACAATTTATTATCTTCAACTATAAAGAAGTCTGTATAAGTGCATTAACTCGCACGTGTCCTTATAATGGGCTTGATTATGGTCACTCTAGACAAAAACCAAATATTACACAATCTACTCTGACATTTTTCATAAATGGAATTTCTAATTCAAAAAGATAGCTTAAGAGCTACAGATCTCAAAACTTTCACCGCGTACTATAAGGACAGTAAAAAAAGAAAGTTAAAAATAACAAATATTTGTACTATCAAGAACGGTTGAGCATCAAAATAGATTTAGGCAAGATACTTTAGAAATACTTAATATTTTTAGTCAAGATGAATTATTATTATATATAGTGCACCTGAGTAGTTGTGAATTCAAGGTTTAGAATGGAGAGGGACATAAATAATTTAGAGGAAGCCATCGACCATAACTTTACCATTTACAAAGGTTCGATTGAAAGTTAGTCACCTTGAAATGTCGTTATTTGGTGTTCTAAGGAGAGTTTGAGGAAGAAAGTGTAAACTTTGCTCTTAACAGTCCCTGAATGCTCTGAAGTGCTTTTATCTGTAGTAGTAGTTGTTTAACTTCTGTAAAGAAGATGAAAAGCGAGGAAAACGATCGTAGCTATTTATTATTATTATACTACATTTGGTATAAGGTTATTCTCTCGGTGAAACTATGGCAGATGACATTAATCGTTTGAGTTGTGCTATAGATTCAATTGTTCAATTGAGCATGTTATGCACATTACCCCGACCATTGCTCCTTTATCTCTACTTTAACCTACAGAGAATAAGTGACTTTTTTTATAAAATTGGTTTACAAATGCGTTTATGATTTAGGTACGGTGAGTATAGCATTTCAGTCAATTGGACTTCTTGCAAGTGGAGCTCTGATATCAAAATTCCAGCCAAGTGCCCGGAAACTGGCTGCATGGAATGTGATCATAGGGATTTTGTACGTGGTGGTGAAAGCATCTTTCACTCAGTTGGGATGTGATCAGGGAAATCTGATGCTGGGTACACAGACAGGGGACAACTCTTGGAATCTTACCGAAAGCTGTAACATGGACTGCAACTGTAAAGTGAACAAAATGCTTCCAGTCTGCTATAAAGAGAAGAACCAAGTTTTTTATTCCGCCTGTCACGCTGGATGCAGCTCCTTTGTCAATGGCACCATTTCCGACTGCTCTTGTCTTCCTTCCCCTGGAGAAACTGTTACCCTTGGCACTTGTGCCGACTCAGGGTGCTTTACTATCTTTATGACTTTCCTAGGTATCAATGCTATCATCAAGTTACTCGACAGCAGTGGCCGAATTGGAAATATGCTCGTTGCTTATCGGTAAAATATATAAACTTTTACTCTAATCATTCCTTTTTTACCATTTCGTGTAAAAATACTTCAAATCTGAATTACAACACCTAAGTACACTAGGTTGTCAATTATCGGCTTTTTGTATACAAGTAATTCCTCGTCTTAACATCGCATTTTGATCTCTTTTCTCCCTATACTAAAGATACTTACGTATAGAGCATCAAAATTTTAAAGACATTTGACTAAAGTGAAAGTTAGATATTATACTGATGCTACTACATTTTCTACTTCAACTATTCAAATCGCTGGTAGTGAATTTTAATTTCTGTGCATTGACGTCATCTGCAAATTGCAATCCGGCGAGATATACTAAGAATGGTTGCCTCGCGGAGACTTTGTAATTCTTCTTGTTCTCTAGTACAGTAAAATGGTTACCGGCTTCCGAACCGAAAGAATTGGAACGAAAGCCTTTGGCTTACTAGATGAGAGTCATTTGCTTACTTACCGTCGAAGTAAGCAAATTACTTCTAATTCTCAATACTTAGGAGCATTCACGTTTTCAGGTGGAGTCTCATCTCTTACATAGACGCAAAGTAAACTAACAGAGTACAGTTTATTGTACTACGCTTAGTATTGATTAGTAAGGCTACAAGGTTGACGTCAGTTTCAATTACTGTGTAATATTATGCAGTTTCTGCTCAGATATATGAATATTGCAGAGTTGATAAATGATAAAGGACTGAATGAGAGAAGAAGAGTAGATTGTATAAGCTAACTAATCTTTCTCTCTCATGAATTTGCAGATGTGTGGATCCAAAAGATAAGTCTTTGGCAATCGGTCTTGGCATTTTCCTTACAAGTATATTTGCTTTTCTTCCAGCTCCTATAATATTTGGACAAATTTTCGGTGAGTATTTTCTACATAGCTACTAAACTACATGCCATACCAATTACCAACAAGATTAGTGTTGATGAGGTCTAGAATAGAAAATTCGATGTGTATTTTTCATTCCTACTATGAACTGAAGTTACATTCTAACATGAACTGTCCTTTGTATGTACAGTTTGATTAATTTTTAATTGGTGTATTTACAAACAAACTGACTATGTTTTTTCACTCCCAGATGTAGTAAAAATGCACCGTATCAAGAATTTCATTATCAGGAACTTTTCGGAATGCTTAGGTTCTTACTAAAAGGTAGAAATTAAATCCAGAATGATAAAAGTTTAGTAACGATTTATTCTATTGAACATATATAGGGGACTTTTGTGACAATAGTCGAGTAGGAAATGTGTAAAGATATATTAGGTGAAATATAATGGAATGTGTTAGGAGATAAGTATGCTGCATTACCCTGGCTGCGTTTCTGATCCCCTTTTCTCCAGCCTGTTAGACATTGCCAAGAATGTAGAGATTTATCTGCTTTCACTCACCTTCCCTGCGTCTGTCGATGTAGCCATAAAATAAAATTTAGGCCCCGGTTCTCAATTATTGCCACACTATTGAGTAGTAAAACGGACAATGAATGTCTTTTGGATATACTCTAATAGTGCAGCGAAATGGATAATGGTTCTCAGAAGTACAGCGATAGTATAATGAAAGGCTGACTGAATAGGTAGCATAATTTTTAATATGTGTATAAGTATACTTTCCCCATTTCCTTATGATTTATGCTTCACTTCTTTTTATTGTCAGTTGTTCCATTGATTTCTAAGCTGTGCTTATTCTTCCAGCATAATAATTATGCATTTCTGAATCATTATTGAGGAATTTAAGAAAAGCTAGTGAAGAGAGTTCTGTAGACCAGAAACCTTATATTAGACAAAGCCATTGTATGCGATCTTCTCTTATGACTTAAATAAGTACCTAGCTTTTTCTCAGAAACTTTCCTGCCTCTAACTTTCTCCTTTCTTCCCCGTCTTCATTAAGATTATACTTAATTATGTGACATAAACTTATTGTTACTTTAGAAGAATGTATTGTATTCTCAACATTTTCATTGTTAAAATACACTAATCTAAAGCTATTGATTTGTCTGGAAACATAATAATATCTCCATTATGAAATAGATATTCTACTAAATCATCATTTCTGTTGTGTACCATACTTAATCGATGCACTGCAGATATGTATACACTTTCAAATAGGTTTAATTAATATTTATTGATTTTCTGGTTTACAGATGCAGTTTGTTTGGTTTGGGGAACCAAATGTGGAAAACGGGGAAATTGTTGGCTTTATGATGGAGAAAGACTCAGATATATGCTAAATCTTACAGCAGCAGGTAATTTCATCTTCATCTGCAAAGGAGACTGAGAATGACAAATTGAATTTCAACAGTATACAAAAGAGACTCATTTTACTTTTTTATAGGATTTACATTACTCGGAACAATATTTGACGGGTTCGTATGGTACTATGTAAAAGACTTGGATCTTTACGATGAGGAAAAGAACGTCGCTGCAAGACTCAAGGAAGAACAGGAAAAGAAAAATAGACAATCACAAACCGTAAATTAAGAAGTGTACTTATTTATTTACAATTTGTACAAATTACTACATACCATAGTATTTCAAAACTAAAAACACTTTTGTTAGAGTGGGCTCTATCTATACTGAATGTACTTTCTCTACTTTATTTATAATGACTATTCAGCTGCACTGCACTTATATAGTGAAAGCGGTAAAAGCAACAAAATGCTAATAATAAGTTGTGCAAATAACAATCTTCTAATAATAATATAGCTCAAAGTTAAGTAACCACTAACTATTTAAATGTACTGATTTTTATCATGTCAATAAAATATATTTGAATTTTACTTGCGAGATTTTGTGTATTTGAAGGGCTCTAATATCTACTAAAGTAGCTATAGAATAAACTTTGATTTTGATATATCACCGAATCACCGCATATTTAGTGCATGCCTAAATATGTATCTTACCCGAAAATAAAATTGCGTCTCTGAGGAAAAAGAACAATGACACAAAATGCGTATGAAGTACAAGTACATTTAGAAGGGCAAGTCTGACTGAACTGGTCCTATTATCCTGGTTTGCGATGAAAAGCATATGCACAGCAGTTGTAAATTGTAATGACGGTTCCTACTTGATAAAGTGTTCCAAGGACAGCAGATTGAGCATCATCGTACGTAGGTATACATTTATATCAACATTACACAAACCTTTTTGCTTTTACGCTATGTGGGATTGTGTACTAATCTTAGCTCATGAGATAGAGCTACACCCACATACCAACTCTTTTGAATTATGCGTAAGTAAACATAATTCTTTTGACTACATTTACTGACGCAAATCTTCTTTAATAGCAAGATCTGTTCAGTTTTCGTTAAATAATTTGAAGAGAACTGTGATGAGTCTTTTTTTACACACACAAGTAAGCACTTTGACTGTATATGAGTCTGTTTGCTAAAAGAGAAGAGCTGTCAAATGTTAGTCAGAGCTTAGGATGGCGGTAACAGGAAAACTTGTGGTGTTTATAGTTTTAGCTCTCGGAGTTCTTCTAAATTCTCCCTTCATGATTTTTAACGCAGATTTTCTCCAGGGTCTTATTCGAAATCTAACAGCTTCCCGTTATTCCTCCGGTGCGAAATATAGTTTTGGTCTTAAAGTGGCCAGTCCCAGCAGAACTATGGTTCGATTTTTAGGACAAGAAGAAGCCATCAAAATTGACCAAGAGCTTTTTAATGATTATAAGTTTTCCGTTGATCAACTTATGGAGCTTGCTGGTCTTAGTGTGGCTTCTGCCATTCAATCTGTCTATGGGGACACAGCAAGAAAGAATTCAAAGGTTCTAGTCATAGCTGGACCAGGAAATAATGGGGGAGACGGGATGGTTGCTGCTAGACATTTGAAACTCTTCGGATTTTCTGATGTCAGTCTTTTGAATGCAAGAAAACCATCAAAAGACCTCTTTGTGAATTTAGTCAAGCAAGCTGAATTGAATGATGTCAACGTTTCATATAATCCTGATTCATTTCTGTAAGTTGGATGTATTTGTGAAAGAGCCAATTGTATCAAATAAATTAAAGCTTTGTGCAAGCTAACACCATTTATCTAACACGAATACGTGCGTTAGGTAACAAAAACGTTTAAATAAATACAAAAAATTTAGTTCGATTTATTTGGATTCTTTCACAGGAATGATCCATCTGTAGGGCTGATAGTAGATGCATTATTTGGATTCAGTTTCAAGCCTCCAGTTCGTCAGGATTTTCAACCTTTAATGGCTATTCTAACCTCAGCAGCGGGAAAATCCATACCAATTGTATCAGTGGACATTCCCAGTGGATGGGATGTTGAAAAGGGACCCTCAGAAGATAAACTATTATATTTTATGCCTGACACATTGATATCGCTCACAGCCCCTAAAGCATGTGCTGCCAATTTTACAGGCCATCACCATTATCTTGGTGGTAGATTTGTACCACATAAGTTGGCAGAAAAATACTCTCTAAATCTTCCAGAATATCCAGGTACAGATTGTATCGTCCCTTTGCATTGCAATCAGTGATATTACAATAAGTAATAATAATTGTTACCTAATTAACTCCAAACTTGTTTCATAAATGATTTTTGATTAATAAAATGATAAATATACCAAGATTAATAGAGTATTTTGAGATTTCATTTCGTCACAAACTGTACAATTGCATTTTAACACAATCTATATGTATATGTTCACAGTTTTTTATATATACTTAACGCAAAAGTTTATAGGTAATACTGTTTCCATTTTTTTCATAGTCAAAAGTGTACGACCCAGAGTAATCTTGATATATGCTTGCCACTTTGCATTCCTGTTCTCCCTTTACGCCTTCGTTTTCAACGTTTTCTGCAGTCATTCTTAAATATGACAACTTATTCTCGGTCAGCATTTTCTGTTCTAATACGAGGAACAGTCTTTTAGGACTTATGGTTGCACGTTCCCATAAGTTAGGACAGCATCCAACGTCTAGCCTTTGTAGGGGAATCTTAACATCGACACATTTTTGCAACACGGTTTCCAAACTATAGTTAACACATTTAAAACAATGTCATGAATATAATATGTTTTAAAATTTAAAATACTGGTTAGTATTATTATGTTTTAATAATTTACCTCGATAAGGTCAAACATTCATTGTTTGATATGTTTAGGGATTCCAGACTTACAAGACGGGAAAATTGTCTAAAGAGGACAAAAAGATATAGGTATAACACTTTCATTAAAACTACATCGTAAGCCAGGTATAAATCAATATTTTAATACTCTGTAATAGTTTTTAACGTAGTATCAGTTAAAGAACAGTCAGATAGTTTCAAATTTTTCAGATTGAAACAGTCTTCGTTCCTGGATAAGAAGTTGCATATAACTTGCGCAAATGCCTCTGAATCGGCAACGCCACATCCAGTACAGTCAAAACTTTTTAGTCTGCTCGGGTTTAGCTTATGTAGGATCTTTTCAACACCCAATTCGCCCCAGTCGTTATAGCTGATATCCAGCTCTTCCAACTTTGATTCTGCAATCATTGAATTCAACATTTAAGTAATGCACTTTTATTGAGTAAACATAAGACGATTGTAAAAAATAACATTACTGGTAAGTGCATCTATGAGCTGAGTTCCACTGTTCGTGAAAAGTTTTACATTAAAGTTGCAATCAGAAATACACAATCGTTTTAACTGTGTTAGCCTAGATAGCAGCTCACTCAGATTACGTCCTACAGAATTTCCAAGCGGATTGTGACTTACGTCTAACGACGCTAGGGAAAGAGGCTAAAATAGAAGGTTAACATGATTATAATTGATTCAGCAGACCTTCAATAACAAGCATTAGTGCGTCGTACTTATTTACATAACCCTATACTTACAGGATTAGAATGATGATTAGACAATTCCGTGCTTTCAGTGAAAACGTCTACAAAGTGTTGAAATCCGATGGCCGTTACTCCATTCATGCTTATATCAAGAACACAGATGTTTGGAAGTGTTGGAAGTACTTTGCCTAATTCCTACACAGAATTTTTGGCTTTTATTAATATTCAAAGTTATCCTAGAACTATTTAAATTCAAATTACAAACATTTATTTAGGCCCAACCTTAATTCCTTCGTCAAACAAAGAACAACCAGAAAGACAAAGTTCGCGCAGGGAATACTGACGAAGTAAGGAATTGCAAACACTCCGGCCAATCTTGCTCCGCAGATAGAAGTCCTTTAGATTGAGCATACTTGTCGACTGACAAATATTCATTGCAGAAAGGAGTTCAGAGTCAAGAGCTATATAGACCATAGTAATCTCATGCCATTTTAGGTTGTTTACAATAAGTAATGAGTAATTTACTAATTAGTAAGTATCATAGCTTCCTGTAGTACCAACACCAACATAAAAAAATCCGTATTTGAATATTACAACATTACAAGGAGACAAAATAGTGCACTTACATATCTCCAATTCAGCACATGCAGTTTTGAATCGATCTGTCAGAGGGGGAAGATCGAATTCAGAGACAGATGCTACTAATTCAGTCTCGTTACCTCCTAACACAAGACTAATAGTATCTGATCCAGATAAAAGGGCTCCGTCCTTTGTATTCAGCTTAAGAATAGGCTTTACTCCATACGTTCTGTTATAACATCAAGTATATACCATCAAATATACGAAATTAAGACAATGTGAAAAATCAACAAAAACACTAATAAAGCAAATAAACATTAGAAATAAATTGGTATTAACTTACTTAAAGTATCTTGCTGAGCACTCTTGAACCAACCAATCTATCGTTCTATGTAGATTGTCCTCGCTAACAGGAACCAACATTGTATGTTCTAATATTCTTACTTTTAGTCTTAGAACACTTCCTTCTGAACTAAACCTTTTCTCTTGACCCATGGAAGATGACGAAGATGAACGTTTTAAGGTATTTGAACGTTTATTAGTATTTGATTTATTACCTGAGGATACCTAAGCGATTATAAATTAAATAAGTTAAGAATTGATATTTGCATTAGTAAAATACCATAACCACAACCCATCTAGTAAATCAACTTACATATTTGAAAGGAAGTCTAGTCTGGACAACCCTAGAAGAATTGGATAACCTACTCGGTTTAGCATTCGAATTGTAGCCGTCGACTCTAGATTTTGACGTTGAAGGCCTACTATTTTGGAAATCTTCATTATCACTATCTGAAGAAATAACTACCGCTGCATGTGAACTTCTTGACGTTTCGTCTATTTGCTGTGAATCATATAAATATTTATTACAACAATGATTAGATTAGCAGCATTATTTAATACATACCATAAATACTTAACTATAAATATATTTTCATAGCAGAACTACTTACCTCAGAATTGTCAGTTACTTCATCGCTCAATGATGGAGGGTAGTCGTATCTCTCTGGAAAATTGTCATCAATATCAGGTAATTGCGACTCTACATCCATCACCATCGCTTCATCCGAGTAGCTTGTGGCCTCAGGAGAACGTGCGGAATTTTCATTATCAGATGAATCACTACTTATAATAGTTCTACTCCTCTTATCAATTTCAACTTCGGGCACGTCAACTTGTTTTCGCCGGCCACCCCTTTTCGCAGAATTTCTCTCTTGAAACACGACGTCTTCCATGGGATCTCGTTTTCTCTTTGAATGCTTTAAATCTACATTTAGATCATCCAAGAGCCAATCCTCAGTCACGTTCTTGTCTTCGGAAATGAGAGCTCCTTTAGGAGGCGGTGAGAGAGGAGCAAGATCCTGTTCATTCGGATCATTACCAAGTCGACGAGATTTATGTTTCCCCTTTCTGTTTCTGACTCTTAGTCCAGTAATAGCTTCGCTGTATAGATCCACTGCTGCCTCTCCGTCATCTGGATCGAAATTATCATATCCAATTTTTACTGGAGTTGGGCTTGTGCTGCCTCGATTTCTTGACCTCATCAAGCCGTATTTTGGACTAGTGCATTTCCTCACGGTCCGCTTCCTTGCTTTTACCTCATCTTTGGGTGTATAGGGTCTGCCAGCTGCAGAAAACATACGTATAAATTAAATTGTGTAAGGATAAAAAGTATACCTATGTAAAACCGTCATTAAACAGAATCTCTACCATTTAATTACATATACATAAAACCCCCCTTGAAAAGCTTTTAGCCTCCGAAGTCCCCTCCATACAACCTTGGTTTGTACTACACTACAATTATGTATTTGTATTGGAATTGATTACCTTTTGCCATTAGACTTTTCATTAAGTCCTTGGTTTCTTGAAAACCTCCATCAGCACTTCCCGAAAAATTTTCAATATTTTCTCCTGACTCTTGTTGATAAATGATCAGCGAATCTATAGGATAGTTATTCTACAAAAATTAAACATCATTGCATTAATTGTTAACATTTATGAATCTCGAGTCAAAATTAAGTTATTAATTTTTATTTTGTTGTCTAACAAAACTCACGAATTCTATACTTACACTTGCATCTTTTGCCAAAACGTTAGCTCCATGTTTGAGTAGTAATTGTACAACACGGAAATGTCCGTTACCTGCTGCATCATGCAATGGGGTGAGCCTGTCACATTCTTGACCTCCAGGATCATTAACTGAAGCTTTTCGCTTCAACAATTCTTCAACGACCTCATATTTCCCGAAATTGCATGCTTCATGAATGGGTAACCAACCGGCATAATCTCTCGGATTTACTTCATGACCCTTTTAAAAATAATTAATACTCGAAACTAAACATCAACCTAAGTTTTCAACTTTCAGTTTAACTTATGTTGACTCACTTGTCTCAATAAGCGTCTAACGGCTTTTATGTCACCACTTTTAGCAGCCAAGTGTAATGGTGTTTCACCCAATTCATTTACTCTCGAGAACTTTTTCCGTTTCACACCCACTACATTTTTCCTTTTATCTGCCTCCTCCTCCTCATTATCGGTATCTTTTTCGGCTGTAAAAATAAGATTTAAGACATTTCCAATAGATAAACTATTAAATAATCAAGAATCAATTAATCATGCACTATAGGAAGGTGAAACTTTATGATATAAATTTGCATATTGCCATTATATCAAATTACATGATAGATTGTCGAGGTCAACTTCCTCTTCGTCGTCAAGAATATCCTGAGAATCAGGTTCAGTTTCTTCTGAATCTGATAAATTATTTTCTTCCTTTATTCGCTGCACTTTTTGCAAACATTCATCTAATGTCCAGAATAATTTTCAGTAAATTATGATTCAAATAACGTTCGCAAGACATAACATTTCTGAATATAGAATTTAATTAACTAACCTGCTTTCTCTTTTTTCCCGCAAAATCTGAAATACACTCCTAAATTTTGCAGAGCTGTTGCTTCTCTTTTTTTACTTCTAGTCTGACGCGCTAATTTAATTGTGTTTTTGTATTCTTTGATAATTTCCTCTTCGGGTCTTTTTAATTTCTCCAACACAAGTGTTATATTTGTAAGAGTTTTAAATTTCTAAATAAAAATTAATGAACATTAAAACACGCAATAACAAATAAATGGAAGAAATATGTTTTGATCTGATGATACATACCTCCACAATATTATTAGAGTGAAGTTCCATTTCTTCTTGGAAATACTTTAGTGCATTTGGAAAATCTTTATTATCTTTGTAAGTGGCAGCAATGGAATAATATAAACGGGACATTTTCTTTCTATTGGCTGATTCAAAGCCAGGAATTTCTTTGGCACACTAGAATTGATTATAAGAAAATAAAACATTGAAAAAGTAGAACAATTCGGTAAATCTGGAATTACCTAACCCTTAAATTCAAAACTGTGATGTAATGAGATAGAACATAATATCAATATCTTAATTGAAATAAATAAAATTACGGGAAACAATGAAACAATTTTTAAATTCTACAGAATCGTAAATAATATCTTAAATAAAATGGTAAAAGAAAGTAATAGAACTCACTCTAACACTGTGTAAGTATTCATTGATGGCTTCGCTGTAGTTGCCCAAATCTACAAATTTATCTCCTAAATGCTCGTGGAGGTCCATTTTTTTGGCAAAATCCTTTGGGCCCGTACTATATAAGTTGTCCTGGGCTCTGCTTATTTTGACGGCTGAAGTAGTTCAAGAAATTGTCACAAAATAACATACCATTACCATTTATTTAAGAAATGTTATACGAATTATTCCCAACCTGCAACAAGCAATGGATCTAAATCCTCAAGGTAGCCTTTAACTGCCTTCTTCGTCGCAATCCGTTTTCTCAACTTTTTCAGAATATTTTTACCAACTTCAATTTCATTTAAATAAAAATACACCTGTAAATTCAAAGGCAGACTGAACTGTTATTGATCCCAAATCAAAGTATAGAAATAGCTCTACCATGCTCCATTATTAAATTTACTCACCTTAGCTTCTTGAATTGTAGACTCAATTTCCATCGGAAAACTTCCTAATGCAACAGCAGCATTTACACCAAGATGAGCTGCATTACGAGCTTCTTTTAGAAGACCTAATTTAACATACACATTACTCAGTGTCATGGAACAAGGATGAATATAGGTGTAAAAATTTTGGATAGTTCCAATGTCGATGGCCTAAGACAAAAGACGGATAAAAAACAATTAATAGAAATATTTAATACTCCGTATTCTAGATGTAATACATATCAGTTAATTTCACCCACCTTTTTTAGCCAAATAAGAGCGTCTTGTATTTTTCCCATACATTCGTACACAATTCCAATGTTTTGAGCGGCTCCACATTCCATTTCCTTGAGATCTCGTTCCTTTGATTGAGTTTTTAATCTAATATAATAGGAATTAATATTTATTATATAAATAGTCATCTTCCAAATTGAATGGAATGAATGGAATTGTATTGTATAATGTACAACAGAAATAATTCCTTACTCGTGTTCGTTTAATATATTAAAGCCGGAACGAAAATATTTTAAGGCATTGTTAAGACTGTCTTCTCTTTTCTCAGTAAGATTTAAACGTTCCAGTGAGCCGTCTTCTGTATCAGAAAACTTATCAGCCCAACATAGATAAGTTCGCCCTAATGTAATAAAAGCCCGTTGAACTTCTATCATATTATTTTGTTCCCGTGCTAATTCTATGAAACAGTCAACTGCTATTAGTCATGATCATGGCTTTAAATAAATCAACCAATGTAGTTTGCTTTAAAAGTAATTTCTAATATACTTAAGTATAAATTGATGTGCTGAATGGCTTTGCCCTCATCGTCCATTTCCATCAATGTTTCACCGATATTCCTGTGGGCGATACCTATGCTCATTTTATCTTTAACCACAGAGGACAAATGTAACTCCTCCTACAATAATATACGTTTGCAAAATGTAAAATCGATAAATAAGCAAAAATTTATTTGTCATGTATTTCATATTTGATGATTTGACGAGATTTAACGGAAATGTTTTCGGAAATGCTCACTTGGTGGTGGTTCAAAGCAGTTTCGAAGTCATTTAACTGGCGGAATAAATTTCCTAGTTGATTGTGAATTTCAGCAGCCTCCTTGTAGCTGCCTTTGCTCAAATTAGTCCGTAATTTTCTCTTCAGCTCTGTCAATATAAAAAAATTAGAAATGCATTCAGCATTTTGATTTTGTCGGAAATCTTTCCAACACCATCCTCCATCCTCTATCAACAACCAATATTAAATTCGCAAACTGGTCCAACTTTAGAGAATCAATAAACAAATGACAAATACCTTCTATCACTTGGACTTCATAGTCCTTTCCTTTTCTCATTGGCTTCATCTTTTTCAGTGTTCGTTCAAATTCTGACGTTGTTAAGTTTACTGTTTACGGTCAGCAGTTCTGAAATGCTTTTGCTGAGTGCTGGACAGACAACAGATGGGTGACGGGACTATACTATTGATATTATAAATGTGCCAACAACGAACACTATTATCTTCGGGAAATATCCTAATTTGCAAAATCTACATTGCCACTGGCTGAGTGACCACTGATGGCTGACTATCAAAGTGTCAACTGTGACTGTGGCTCTATATTATTATATGACACGGTCCTATGAATGTATGTGAGCGAATGTTTTGCAATGTTTCCCGCGTAACTTCGCCGCCAGAACACTTGTGCCGAAGACGCAAAATTTTGTTTCCTCTTCTATTGCCAATAATATTACAGTCTCAAACACAAAAAGTCTCATCAAAATCTCAATCTCACGGAGGGGGGAGGGGGGTGCACTGAGAAAAAATACTATATTCGAGCGAAAAGTTTAGCGATTTTTTGGGTTTTTAGACTTTATTTTTCTCGATTTCGGGGGCGGCACGTGATTCGGTGCACCCCCCTTCGCTGCGGCCTTGATTATGAAAATGAATCGCCATAAACATTATAGTGATTAGTTTAGAATTTACAATATTTTTTCGAAAAAATACTTCACCCTGAATCACAATCTACCTGCCAAACCCGAGCAAGTAAAAGTCTTTATATTTACTTTTATTCATTTTTCAAATCCCTATAATGAGTCAATTATATGATATACACTTTTATATATTTTATTTGCTTCTATTTATTCTTGCAAGTAAAAACAATACTTTGCAATTACGAAAAATTACACATAAATACGTTCATCATTTTGTAAAAGCAGCTATGAGGAATCAAAAAATATTGTCATGTAGAAAATGTGGCTAAATCCTAGTATACCGACGCTCCATGGAATAGACTGATATATAGCTCATTCGAAAGATCTCGTCGAGTACATCACGAATATGGTATTGGTTTTTGGGGCAACCCCCCAAATAAGAAAGTTATGGTCGGTTAAAGTTGAAAAAATGACTATTTCGATGCCTACGTTTTCAGAAAACGAAGAGTTACAAGTTCTTCAGGACATCGTTGTTTTGCTCTTCATGTTGAATTTACTTGTAACTATGGCAACGTAGCTAATAAGATTATTTAGGTTTGGTTTTGTAAAATTCTTAATTGCACTTTAACTTCTATTTTCGGTTTCTTCATTGTTCTAACTTCAATTTTCGTCATTTTTGATTTGGTTAGTTTTTAAAAAATGCTAATTGTGACCACGTCCCTTATTCGATTTCCTTCAATTTTAATTATGTTAGGTTTAAAAATTGCTAATTGTGACCAAGTGCGATGTTTAATTTTCATCAATTTTAATTAGGTTAGGTTTAAAAAATGCTAATTGAGACCACGTCCCATGTTCGATTTCCATCAATTTTATTTAGGTTAGGTTTAAAAAATGCTAACTGTGACCACGTGCCATGTTCAGTTTCCATTAGTATTAATTAGGTTAGGTTTTAAAAAATGCTAATTGTAACCACGTCCATGTTCGATTTCTAATAATTTTAATTAAGTTAGGTTTTATAAAAATGCTAATTGTGACCATGTCTATTGTTCGATTTTCGTTAATTTTAATTAGGTAAGGTTTATAAAAGCTAATTGTGACCACGTGCCATGTTTAATTTTCATCAATTTTAATTAGGTTAGGTTTAAAAAAATGCTAATTGTGACCACGTCCCATATTCCATTTCCATCAGTTTTAATTAGGTTAGGTTTAAAAAATGCTAACTGTGACACGTGCCATGTTCAATTTCAATTAATATTAATTAGGTTAGGTTTATAAAATGCACATTGTGACCGCGTGCCACTAACCAAATCAAAAATGACAAAAATTGAAGTTAGAACAATGAAGAAACCGAAAATAGAAGTTAAAGTGCAATTAAGAATTTTACAAAACCAAACCTAAATAATCTTATTAGCTACGTTGCCATAGTTACAAGTAAATTCAACATGAAGAGCAAAACAACGATGTCCTGAAGAACTTGTAACTCTTCGTTTTCTGAAAACGTAGGCATCGAAATAGTCATTTTTTCAACTTTAACCAACGATAACTTTCTTATTTGGGGGGTTGCCCCAAAAACCAATACCATATTCGTGATGTACTCGACGAGATCTTTCGAATGAGCTATATATCGGTCTATTCCGTTGAGCGTCGGTATACTAGGAATGTAAGTCTTTATAAAAGTCTTTATATTTACTTTTATTCATTTTTCAAATCCCTATAATGAGTCAATTATATGATATACACTTTTATATATTTTATTTGCTTCTATTTATTCTTGCAAGTAAAAACAATACTTTGCAATTACGAAAAATTACACATAAATACGTTCATCATTTTGTAAAAGCAGCTATGAGGAATCAAAAAATATTGTCATGTAGAAAATGTTCAATTAAAAATATTATAGCTATTGTCCTAAAGTTTTAATTGCTTCAGAAACAGGACTCTGAAGAACTTTTCTGGATAGTCTCATACTCCCACTAACAGGGTCTCTTCCAAAATATTTTACAGTTAATTCTTGACCAACTTCTATACCCAAAGCGCTTGGATGATGTATCTGAAAATAAAATTCCGACAATGTAACAAAATTGTATATTCATAAAACTTGTACATCAGTAATGGTACAATAAAAAGTAAATTATGACATGCATAAAACAAAAACGAAATAAATGGTATTTTATATTATCATGTAGTTATGTTTACCTTTCTTTGATCTAATTGAGAATTGTGAAGGAGCACCGGTTGCATATTTGGATAAAGTGTGACCATCACTCCAGAATCCTTAACTTCAACAATTTTTGCAGTGTAAATTCCACCAAATTCAAGTTGAGGCTCTTTTTCTTCTGTAAGAAGTTCATTTATTATCTCTTTTGCTTCATCCATGGCATTTTGATTGGGTGCAAACACATTATAACTTGAATCATCCAGTTGGGTTACCTATTTTAATAAAACCAGAAACCACAACAGGTAGTAACATTTCAAGAATAGCTTACATGTTTCAATAGTATGGCAAACTTTTAAGTGAAATTGACATAAGCAGATGTACAATATTACTACGATACCTGGACACCAACTTCAGCTGTAAGTCGCTTGATATTTCTTCCACCATACCCAACGAATTTAGCTCTCTTATGGGCTGGAACATCAATTTTTTCAGAAACAGGCCAGTTCTCTTTCTTTTCAGTTCTAATATTTCATTAAATCTTCATTTAAATAACGTTTATCAAATTATAAGTGTTATGTTATGAAAATATTCTGTTAAAATGCAAGTTCTAATGTAAATGACCTTCTTTCTTCTTTGAATAAAAACTAAAGACCACTACAACTATAAATTAAAGCGTGACAAAGGGAACAATTTTAGCATAATATGAACTAGTAATGGAACAAACCTATGACTCTGCATGGTGTTACGCATAATGTCTAGTATCTCACTTTTAGCATCACTTCCCTGTAAAACGGCTTCCATAACCACTTTTAAAGGAATTCCAGGAACTTTAATGTCGGCCTGTAGAGCGGTGATTCCTTTTTTCGTCCCAGCTAATTTGAAATCCATATCTCCCAAGTAATCTTCAATCCCCTAAGCGCATAATACAGAGTCAATAATTTATAATATTCCTCCTACTACAAATCATCCCAGGCTAAGTATCGATAGTCAATAAGCCATAGGCCCTTTCAACTGTTTCAACTTCAACCTATTTGCTGGGAATTTTTGCAGAAAAATGGGTGAACGTTAGGTGGGGAGAAAGGAAAAATATAAAAAGATTTTAAATCCCTGAAATTCTATCCTAAGCCCAGCTATCCGATCCGACCTTACCAATGTCCTCTTACATTATTACCACTGCACTGGGCACTGAAGCAATAATTCCAGACTAGAACTATTGGAACTTCTAGTTGCACAATTGCTCCTTCGCATTTCAGTTCAGTTTTTCCAACAATTTCCAAGATTATCAAAAGTGGTAATTTATGTCTTTTTTGAAGTCTTTTCGGTGCATTCCAAATAAGACAAAATTTAAAGACCTATTTGTAGACCACTTCCAATTTTAATGAAAATTGGCGGAAAAACGACTGCTTTAATAACGAATTCTGCATCAATTATTTCAAAACATATTTGTGGAGTCCGGTAATCCCGATCGATATCCGATAGCTGGAAATCGGACAGAATTTCCTTTCAATTTTCAAAAAATGGCTCGATTATTGATTAAATGCAAATCGTTGAATACCATGTTACTTTATTACCAAAATATCGGTCAGTAAACAATAATCTTCCAAATGTTTCGTATCACTTCCGGAATATTTAGTTATTAGACCTATGGCTACACCAGCCGCTGGAGCGGTAAGAGGTACTCCTGCGTCCATTAAAGCCAGTGATCCTCCACAAACAGAGGCCATTGACGAAGAACCTATTTGTAACATTGTAAAATCTATTGAAATACATTACTACAGCTTTTCAAAGAATTGTGGAAACGAAATTATAACCATTAGATTCCAGGACTTCTGAAGTCAGTCTGATTGTGAAAGGGAAATCCTTTGGGATCACTGGTCTTAGTGATTTTTCCGCAAGAGCTCCGTGGCCTTGTTCACGCCTCCCGAAACTGATACGTCCGGTTTCGTTAGTAGCATAGGGAGGAAATTCATAATGTAAGAAAAAATTCTTTTCCTTCAACCCCCTGTAAAATACATTGAGATTAAAATAATTAGACGCTTTAGCCATTTTCAAATATATACTTTATTAATGTGCAGTCACAGTAGCGTACCCTGTAATCACAGAAATCGGATCAGATTTCAAAGCAGAATCCAGAGAGTCGAAAGCCACTGTGCAAAATACTTGTGTTTGGCCACGCTGAAATATAGATGAACCGTGCAAAGGCTTATGAAGATCTACTTCACAAGATATATTTCTTAGTTGAGTTAAGGATCGGCCGTCACATCTGTTGCGGATTTAAAAATAAATTAACTTGCATAGAAGGTAAAATGTAGCATGGTAAACCTTTACTGAATGTGCCTGGTGTAATTTTAAACGGTCAATGGTCAATTCAATTTCTGAATTGACCATATTTCAATTTTTTAAAATGGTCTTTACACACTAACTAGGATGAAAACATTTCATTTCTGTACAATTTATTATTATTGCAAATTTAAAACTTAACCTTACCGTGTTTTTTCATCCAGAATTAGATTTCGAAATATACTTTTTGATATTTTGTAGTAAGCTTCAGTGATGGTACCATGATCAATGTTTGGAAAACTTTCTTTTACTTTTTCGACAACGTCTGTTTTAACTTCGGTTATGGCATTGTCTCTTCCCAACTTATCATACTTTGAATCTCTAAATATATCCCTGATACGAATTTCACCCAAAGATCTAATAGCTTCTAAAATATTTTCATATTCTACAGACACCACGTTTTCAACTAGAGCACGTTTAGGCTTACCACACTGCCTTTGTAATTCAGAAATTCCTTGAATGACATGTTGACACTCCCGTACACCTAATTTGATAGCTTTCAAAAAATCTTGTTGTAGAATACAGTCTGCAGTTGCATCAAGCATTACAACAAGGTTTTGTTTAGCTGCAGTCACAATTAAATTTAAAGTACCTTGAGACATTTCTCGTCGACTAGGATTTATTACAAGTTCGTTATCAACCATTCCTATTCTTACAGCCCCGATAGGTCCATTCCAAGGAATATCAGATAAACTTAAAGCTGCAGAGGCTGCATTCATGCTTACTATATCAGGGTCGTAAACTCCATCCACTGCTAATAAATTGCACATAATTTGGGTATCCCATGAATATCCTTCAGGAAATAGTGGACGAAGAGTTCTATCAATGAGACGACTTGTAAGGACTTCTTTCTCAGATGGTCCCATCTCTCTCTTCAGAAAATTAGTTGGAATTCTTCCAGCTGCAGCTGCTTTTTGACGATAATCTACGACCAATGGAACAAACGAAGCTGGTTTGGTTGCCGTTTTTCCAACTACAGTCACCATAACTGAAGTTTCTCCAAATGTTGCAACTGCACATCCATCCGCCATTCGAGCTAATTTCCCCGACGAAAATTTCAAGTTTCTCCTAAACAGCAACAATCAGAAGTTTTAGAGAATAATTTACTCCCAAACTTCTAAGTGAGGGGAGTCTTCATCTATGTTTGAGTACAGTTATTGAAATATAGGGAGATTATTACTATCACGCGTAGCTGGAAATTATTAACTGTATTTTAAGTTAATTTCGATATTTTTGACCCTTTTGGCTTTCAGCCGCTCTGAGAGTCAAAAGTTGACATGCTGACAAAGCTGAGGGTCAAAATTCTAATAAAGCTCCAGGATAATTATTATACATATTGATAAACAGTATTTAATTTATACACAACTAGTACTTGTTTTAATAATAAAAATTTGACATTATATATTATTCTAATGGTAGAGAAATAGAAGTAACTGGTGTAAGTGTGTGTACCTGTCTGAAAAAGTGACAACAGTATCCAGATTTATATAACTTCTGTGAAAAGTTCTCATTAATGCTGGTGACGAGGACCATAATAACGGTTTGATAAATCGATTACTTCGCATCTTCAACATTTTGCGAGCCAACATGACCATTGTCATTTCATATGTCATAGAAATAAAACTAGATTTAACGAAAAGACAGTTTTCTAACTTTAATGTTTGATGTCAGATGTTTGAACTTAAAGTTCATAAAAACTTTTGACTGTTGAACTTCTAATTAAGTAGTCAGCAGTTGATTGACTGAAACAAGTAGTCAATAACATTCACTCGTTTCTTTCGTTTATGCCCCTACTAACTTCCCATTCATTTCATATTGAAATTGAAAATTATTTCAGATTCTTCAATTGTAAAAATTAAAAATGATGAAACCGTTAACAATTTTAGACACTTGACACAGACTGTACTGTAGACTTATCAACTATTGAACACCAAAATCCAACAACCGCACAGTCGAAATATTTGTACTTTTCCCGCTACGTGCATACACATGTGAAACCGGTTACAGCCGCCAATTCCAACATTGTAGGAGACTATATTACGCGCTGTGCTCACTTCTGCCAGGAGCTGCTAATGTTGAAATTCAAATTGGACGAATTTAACGAACAAAATTTGAGTAAATTATTTATTAGTTTTTTAGCACTGTAAACAAAAGTAAACATTTTTGTTAAATAAAACAAAAAACGCTTGATTTTGAAAGTAGTTCCCTTTAGTCAATTTATTTCCCTTTGTGTACCGTACCGTGACACCGTGCATATACAACTCAGCAGAAAGTGTTTAGTGTTTATAAGGGAGGGTAAGTCATTAAGATTTTGATTTTACCCTTTTTCAAAATTTGTTTTTTGTCTGTTAGTTTCTTCAGTAGTTTCAATTTCTATTGGTTTTATGTGTGTTAATTTTGAAGAGCCAACAGTGACTGTGACATGATCCGTAAGCAATCATTAATCACTGTAATGTAGTCATAGTTGTCACATAGTCACATTGTCACTGTTGACTGTCAGGTCAGGCTCATCCTATATACCCGACACCCGACAGTCAAATACCGGACAACCGACACCCTCCCACCCGACGCCCGACAACGACCAAATACTATCTACCCGACACCCGACGGCGAACTACCAGACACCCGATGCCTTCCCACCCGATGCCCGACAGCCCCCAAATCCTTCCCACCCAACGCCCGACAACTAACTACCGGACACCCGATACCTAACCAACCGACACCCGCCGCCTTCCCACCCGACAACTGACGCCCTTCTACCCTACATTTAGATTTTTTGGAAATTTAAATTTTTTTACACGATGCATGTGCAAGTCATAGCATATCCAAAAGTTTGAAAGGATGGGAAAGGATGGAATGTCATAAGCTAGAGATTTGAGCTTCCTGTTTGCCAATACCAACACTGGTGAGGTCAATTCTGGAAATAAAAAGTATATGTGACAGCCGCAGCAAGGGTCTTTCGTAAGGTGAAGTAAATGACCAATCCAACCTCTTTCTGCGACCAAATTGAAGTCTAGGTGCATTCAATTAACTCGCTTGGAAAATACCTTAGGTCATATATGCAGCCATTGATTTTACGGTTCTTGTATTACGATAGGGGCATAAAAATAATTCACGTTATTTGTATTTGCACTTTAGAAATACAGAGAAATAATTCAAAAATTAGTTTTGTAGGTGGTGTAACGACTGATTGTAAGGTATAAGGCTATTTTTCGCGCAAATGCTCTTAACCTGGCTGCTGTGCTAAATGCTAAGTGGTTAAATGCAACCCAACACGGAGAGCGTCACTATTGGGTTATCACCAACCCTCACACGAGTCCTTTTTACAATAAAGAATGAATGGCAAATAACTTCGTATAATAAATAGACGAAGAACACAATAGAAATACAATACAAATATATCTAAGAGCTTTGACCAATATCCAAACAACTTACATTAAGCAAACTCACAATACGATAAACTGCCAGATAACCTTTAAGAAATATAACCATGTAATTCAATACAAGCCCACGATAAAATAAGTAAAAGGTTAGAGAGATTCCCCCAAATAGTTAACCCAGGAAAGCTAAAGGGTGCGACGAGGATAAATACGAAAGACCGAATTCAGCCGCTTCGTATACTCTGCAAGGAACCGAATTCAACACCAAGCAGGACCCTAACACGTGGAACCGAATTCAGAAGCCACGTGTTCAGTCGAGCACTGAACTCAGCGCCCCACTCTTTCTTCCAAGGAACCGAATTCGGAACCCAAGGAAAAGACCCGACACTTACAGCCAGCAGTCTCAAGCAACATCAGCTGATGCCAGAAAGAACAGGACAGGAACCACAGCAACAGGAAGCAAGCAAGTCCCAGGAATCCCAATCACGACTAGAATTACACTTAACCTATTTCAGCTGCAACTACACCATTGCAGCCGTTTATTCACCAACGACCGTCAACTATTACGGTAATTAGCTCCGTTGATCCTTGACCTAGGATCAACTTTAAACTATCCATCAGAATCAGGCCTTAAAGCTCTTTCTGTTTTTGCATTCACAATGACCAAAATGTCATTGCAAATATCTTATAATTATAAATGCCACTTAAAACTATGTTTATTTCCGTAAGCTCAATCCAGAGCTTACAAATATAACTTAAACTTTAAGATTACACTTAACCTAATGTTCTTCTAGCTGTGACTCAACCTTACAGCCCTACACTATAGCCCAAATCCACGATTCCCTACAGTGGTTCCATGCATATTAATTGTCTAGTACTAGACCTACTAATTTGCCTTGCAAATAGGTCTAGACAGTTTAGCTTTAAAAAATGGATCCGTTTTGCTCCTAATATAGTAGCAAATTAGTTGATGGCCGATGCGGAAATGAGGAGGCGGCCAGAATAACCATGGATATTATAATAATTAATAAATTACAACAGATTATTTCATTTAAAATTTTTATGATTTTCATAAGCATTCTCAGGGGGAATATTTATTGCAACATGTGACTTCTGCATTACAGTCGTTTGATATCAGTATATATTACATACCTTTTAGCATATCATATTACTACCATCATCCTAAGCTACATTTATCATATCATACTATTCCACTCTATGAATAATACAAGTTATAATCATGTTATTGGATTAACTTTCAAACTATGAAAACAACACAATAGAATAGATCATTT
Organism: Tomocerus qinae; assembly: GCA_020055645.1. Lineage (NCBI taxonomy): Eukaryota > Metazoa > Arthropoda > Collembola > Entomobryomorpha > Tomoceridae > Tomocerus > Tomocerus qinae. The sequence continues at coordinate 12,617,274 of CM034547.1, read as the reverse complement.
TAATTATTTGCTGTAAGGGAGCAACTGTTGATACAACTACTATTATGTTGACACACAAAATAGACAGTAGGCATACTAAAGGGCTTGTGTCCTTACTTCCTAGGGAAACGTACCTGTGTTTTGGGTGCTTGTATGGTGCGGGCACAGGAACCAGATTTTTCACGGCCACGAGCGGGCACAGGCAGATCAAGGATACTAGGGAGGGTACGGGAACCGGCAGATCAAGGATACTAGGGCGGGTACGGGCAACCTTTGGATTACTTTGCCACGGTGATGGGCAAGAAAATTCCAGCTGCCCACTGGCGCCCGTAACTGCCTGTAAGTATGTATAGTATAAAAAGCACGCCACAGGCTCATATTAAAAATTTTTTACGGGCCCGCATATCATAATTTTCAAGAGCCTACATCTCATAATTTTCACGGGCACGGGCCAAACAAAGATGCTCACGGGCACGGGTCAAACAAAGATGCTCACGGGCACGGGCCAAACAAAGATGCTCACGGGCACGAGCCAAACAAAGATGCTCATGGGCACGGGCCAAACAAAGATGCTCACGGCCACGGGCCAAACAAAGATGGTCACGGGCACGGGCCAAACAAAGATGCTCACGGGCACGGGCCAAACAAAGATGCTCACGGGCACGGGCCAAACAAAGATGCTCACGGGCACGGATGAAAACAAAGATGCTCACGGGCACGGGCCAAACAAAGATGCTCACGGGCACGGATGAAAACAAAGATGCTCACGGGCACGGGCCAAACAAAGATGCTCACGGGCACGGATGAAAACAAAGATGCTCACGGGCACGGGCCAAACAAAGATGCTCACGGGCACGGATGAAAACAAAGATGCTCACGGGCACGGGCCAAACAAAGATGCTCACGGGCACGGATGAAAACAAAGATGCTCACGGGCACGGGTGAAAACAAAGATGCTCACGGGCACGGGCCAAACAAAGATGCTCACGGGCAGGCAAGGGCAAATCAGAATGTTCTCGAGCGGTTGCGTGCGAGCATACTACGGGCAAATGACAAATCTCTATAACAAATGCATGACGTGCGCTGCAAAGGTATTTTGAAATGTAGTTGATGTTTAAATTGAGACCTTTTACATGGCAGAATTATATTAGTTTTGCGAATATATATGATGAGCTATTTACGTGATCTTTAATACGCAGAACCAGAAATTGTTACACTTTAATCATTTTTGAAGACAAAACTTACAGAAACAACATAGTCAGCGTTTGTTCCCGTTCCCAGGACATCATGAAAGAAATAATACTTTTACTCTTCTTCTGCTTGTTTCAGTTTTATATTATATATGTGCTCGGATATTTCAAGATCTTTGTAACTGTCTACATTGTCTTCATTCTCTTTCAAGTAGTTTTAACATCTTTAGTATACGTCCAAGTGTTACTCCATATTCATTTGTAATTTTATTTTTAATCATAAATATTTGTTTACCAAATTAAATCATCTCAATAATATCTTATATTTTGCAATTTTTAACGCTTTTTCAGGTTTAACGACATCAATTAGCATTTCTGATGATCATTATCTTCGCGAGGAGGGTTATGAGGGCGGCCGTTTTATTTCTAATAATATCCACTACTTTTTCCCAGATTTTTGGACCTCCAACACGGTATCCGCTAAAATTCAGGAGGCCTACTAGTGCTACCACAACCATATCAACATCAACCATTGCTGTTACAAAAATTTTATTTGCAACCGAGGCTGCCTATATAAGTAATGACTCAGCAATAATTAAAAAAACCATGAAGCATTTGGTCCCTTTTGTGAAACCCGAAATTGTCAAAGACATCGGTAACATAAAACCAAAAGATTTTGATTACAACTTTGTTGCTGTTTTAGTAATTTTGCTAGTAGTATTGGCCATTTTGACAATCATAATGGTGATTAAAAAAACACCGAAGTAATACAGTTGTTTTTTATGCAAACAACATTGGCGAAACGTCTCACCAACAATCTGTATGTCCCAAAGAACCCGACAGAGTTTAGCTTTCTGTCACGTCAGCTTAATATGTTAAAAAAACAAGGTTCTAAATAGATAAAATAGTAGTTAGATTTAATAAAGTTCCTCAATTTTACTGAAATAGATTTAAAATTGATTGCCAGACGATGTACATAAATTATGATTTTATCTTTAATATGTTTGCATTACAATTATGCTGTGTACCAAATTATACAGTTGTTGTTTATGTATTTAAATCCATACTCCGTATTAAATGTGTCAAATAAAAGAACCATTGGTTCGCCAAAATGTAAAATTTTTAATTGCCATCCTTTATTCTTATTTGCTAGAAGGCAAATACTAATTGAAAAAATCATTTTTATTGAGTATATTTGCATATCTATTAAACAGAATTCGAAAGAAGCGATATCTGTACATTCTAGGCAAAATTGATAGATAAACACAAAGGCATGCACATTGTTACATAATTACTCTCATAAACAAGATAATTTCATAAACAAAATAATTTACATTATAAAAATTTTATATTTTCAAAAATCTAAATGTCGGGTAGAAGGGCGTCAGTTGTCGGGTGGGAAGGCGGCGGGTGTCGGTTGGTTAGGTATCGGGTGTCCGGTAGTTAGTTGTCGGGCGTTGGGTGGGAAGGATTTGGGGGCTGTCGGGCATCGGGTGGGAAGGCATCGGGTGTCTGGTAGTTCGCCGTCGGGTGTCGGGTAGATAGTATTTGGTCGTTGTCGGGCGTCGGGTGGGAGGGTGTCGGTTGTCCGGTATTTGACTGTCGGGTGTCGGGTATATAGGATGAGCCGTCAGGTCAGTATAGTATGTAGCAATAAGTTACAGTCAACGGTAAGCTAAGTTGTGAGTTGTTGGTTGTATGAGTGACCAGTTATTTATTATGTATTGGGTTCTTTAACTTCTTTTTGTTTTTATAGTGTACTTACATACATTATTATTAAACGACATTTTTAAACAATACATTTGCCTTGACTATTAATAAACTAGGATTGTCAAATCATCAAATACGCGATGCCTATGATTAGAATGAGTATGAGAGCATTATTATTTTGTTTACAAATATTTGAATCTGAGATAATAGATTCTTCGTATATGCCATTCTTAATGGTGAACTATCAACTATTATTAGTTGTTCATTTGGAATTTTATATGTTTTGTAACTAACATAACTAATTAATCACTATACAGGTGCAATAACCCATGCTAATCATTGTAACATCTCCGAGATGGGTAGTATGAGATGGTAAGGTAATGCAATCAGCAGTTGGGATTGGATGTCTGTGGAACAATAATTTATTGTTTACTGGATACACACCACGAAATTATTACAATCGATTTCGATCGATACAATTTCAATGCAAACGAAGTATGAAATAGCAGCGATAATAAAATGGTTGAAATGTCTGCCCAAAAAGCTTTATTAGATGCGATGACTTTGTTGCACTTAAACAATGCAGGTAAGTACTTACAAATAATACATGTACATTTAGCTTATTTCTGACCAAAATATTTTCTAAAGCCAAAATAAAGTATTTTTCATTAATGTTATATTATAACCTTTTGATGTATAGAAAGAGATGAAGTTGATGATATGGATTTAATTGCTGTTGAAGCTCTTTTTGACAATGCTAGCTCACAGCATCACCTAAAATATTCTGCTATGCAAAAGGGAACGAAGCCCAAAACTAATACAGAAAGGAAGAGGTACTACTACATTTAATTAAATTTGTTAAAATTATCCTTATTCAACGCTATACAATAAATAATTTTTGTACTAAATACTATAAATCATGAAGTACATTAAATTGTTAAACAAAGTCACTAACATTATCAAAATTCTTAAACACATAAAGGCCGGGGCCAAAATCCCTAACAGCACCGAACCAACTCAAGTCAGACCCTTACAAACAGATAGTTGGCCACTTAAATGAAGAAATTATAACTTTACATAATGAAGAAAGCGTTTTGGTGAATGAAACTAAAACTTCATGTCTTGTTCAAGATCTGGCCCATTTAGTTAGAGAACCATCACCACACACAATTCCAGTGGAAACTAAAGCGTAAGTGCCCATAGAAATCTATCTTAGTTATACAGTAGAGTAGATGCCCATCTATGGCAAATAATTCCAACAACTTTCATTTCAATTTCGTACACCATTGTAATATGAATACATTTTTAAAGTTTATCATAATGATTAAACTTGCGATATTATGATTACATTTAAGTTGATGCACAATGTGTGAATTATTATCAAAGTAATTTCTCTTACATTCAATCTTAGTGTAAACCAAGGAGCTTGGACGGTTAATAAGGAGAGCCAAGTAGAGAAGTGCCGGTAAGGGATTTTGAAGATCTATATGGGACATTTTGTCTCAAATTTTGTGTGAATATCTGGTTGCTATGCTGTTGGAAACGTATTAAATTATTAGAGGATAGCAAGTGGGACATGAATGTTTATAGCAGATTGATAAAGACGGGGGTAGGGCACGTTTTCCAAAAAACGTCCCTTATAAATCTTCAAATTCGCTTATGGTAAAATTCCCTACTCGGCTCTCCTGATAAAGCGCTACTATACTATGGCAACGTCCATGCTCCTTGGTGTAAACCTATAATGAAACTTTCACTATTTATCCAGAATGTTTATTTGCGTTAAATAGGGGTTTTTATCGTGGAGTTTAGCTTAAAAATATTTTTGTTACAAATGGTTGCTAACCTAAAAAAGATAATGTATTCTTTTAGATATGAGATATAATAGTTTAAAGTTTTTATACTCCTACGAACTTTCAGCACTGAATTTTTATTTTTATTATACCGTCACTCTGTCAGAAGATTAAATTCACAGAACATGGAAATTGTCTAATTCTTTGAGTATAACAACACTTTCTTCGTGGTAAATACCTACGAATCTTTCATTTAGAAAAATGAATAGAATGACCAATGTTGTCGCACATATATAGTACATATTCGTGTTAAAAGCGCAATAATATGACTTTTAGGTTTAGAATGATACTTTAATAATCTTCTGACACTAATCTTATATTCAAATCTTAAATTCCGCAGGCAGAAAAAATGCAAAATGGTGCATGAACAAACGCACTATCAAGCCATGCTTTTACAACAACTTTGTAGAGTAACAGATGTTCCTGACGACAAACAAGATTACATAAACAACTTGTGCAATTCGGTTTTAACAGGAGCCTATGACTTTTGCAGTTCGTAGAAATTAATGTTTGGATAATGTCTTTTAAATGAAACTACTGTACAAATTAATCGCATATTTTAATTTAAAGATTGAAAATAGTTTTACAATTGTCCTATTTTAGTAATTCAGCAACTTACATTAGAACCCTGTAGAAATTGTCAGACAGACCATAGATAATAATAATAGATGCCCCTTTTTCAAAATTGAGCTCGTAAATCTCATCACAAATGTGTTTTAAGTATTTTTTAAACCTTGGGTGTCTGAAAATAAAGGAATTTTGGTTTTATAATTTTAGTTTTAGATATCTATTTTATGTGTAATTGCAGAAATCAGAAATTTGCATACAACTACTTACTTTTCTATGACTTCTGCGACACTTTTCCCATATTCTTCCTTGTCGGTTAGCTGCAACGAAGAGGCCAAAGTGTTAATTACCGCGCTATTAACTTCCATGCCTAATAGTTCCACAATTTGCTGCTTTGACAATTTTGGCAATATTTCAGCTATGTGAGACATCATCTATAAATAATGTTTGTTTGTGATATTATATAGAGGTAATTGCTGTCATTTAATTCCACTAAGGATTCAATCGGTTGGGGTTCTTACCAAATTTTCGTATCTTCTTTTCCAGTTGGCAAGCTTTTCTTTCTCTTGAATTACAAACGAAATGTTAACTGAAGGCATATTTCCAGTATTTGCAGGTATACTGCCACTACTGAAATCTCCAGTTTGAACCCCTGATTTTAAATTAACACTTTCACTTCTTAGTAATCCATTTCCAAAAGAACTTTCCGAATTCCCATCAAAACTAACACGCCTGCATTTTAGAATCAATTCAACTGCTTCTTGCTTGCTCATTTTTCTTTCATGGAACCTGTTCGAAATTGCTAATCGTTAACATATGCTTGGCAAAACATTTGCGCTTCGCTGTTTTTAATTAATTGTAAATTGTACCTGTCTTTCTCCCAGCTACGCACTCTAATAATGTTACTAGGATATTCTCCTCCTTTCAAGATCACAACAAATGACGCTCCCACTTCTTTACAAAACTCTTCAGGCGATGCAGCGCTCTAATGGGGCAAAACAAATAATGAAACAAAAAATCAATTAATTGTCAAAGGAAGAAATTAAAAAATATTAATTATGCAATATTATACTAGTTTTTTACATCTTGCGAGCCGTCAATTAACGTGCAGACGATTCCATGAGCCCAAAATTCTTTCATAATTTCAATTTTTTCCTTTGGCATCGGATGGCCAACAGAGCAAATGATAGCATCAATTGCACTATTTCTTCCAATCACTTGATCTTCGTCATCATCGAATCCAGCTACTAATTTATCCAAAGATATACTTACTCCGACTCCACACTGTTTTAAATCCTTTGATGCCAACCCCGTTAACTCCAGCGTTGATCTACAAAATAATCATACTTAATTTAGATGTTTATACCATTTACTTTGTATTAATTCCACATTGGCATTCGCATGTCCTCTAAGATTGAAAATATTTAATAGACTGTCTGACTGTCCTGTCCTAACAAAGAACCGGTGCATCGAAGAAAGTTACTTTCTCTTTGGTGAAAGTGAAAATGGTGTTTTGCCTATACAAGAGAAAATTACTTTCTCCCAATGTAACCGTCTTGCAATAATACATGTAAAATATAATTATGTCCCTAATATTCTGTCAGCGGCTATTTGTCATACCAAGCAATTGTCTACTTTTCACTTTCTACTTTTTCAACAGCTCAGACAGTGAACTATAATGCTTTCTATTGGAAAATCGTACGAAGTTGCTTTCAGTCAGGAATTAGGGCGCTACATGATCACTAATAGAGATTTGGAGATGGGTGAAATTATTTTCGAAGAAATGCCCCTAATTAGTGCCCCTGAAAGAGGCTGCAAATTAATTTGCCCAGGGTGTTACAAAACTATTGATGATGACTATAGGGTAAGGATTTTAACAAATGTTTTCTCCCACAAAATACATATTAAATAAAATATTTATTTAATGTTTTCGCACATCATGTAACTTGTATAACCATCTTTCAGTGCGGAAAATGTAATTGGCCGATTTGTAACCCAAAATGTACCAAACTAAGCGCTCACTATATAGAATGCAATTTAGTCAGACGACTTTCTCAAGGAAAAACTGGTCAACAAAATCCAGACTGGCAATCTTTATCAGATGGCTTAATGCTTGTGCGTTGTCTTTCAATGAAAACTGAAAAACCAGAAAAATGGGAAGAATTGTGGAAAATGGAAACAAATTGGGACCGGTGGGCAAGGTAGATTTTGTACCTTCCTAAGCTTAGAAATTCAATCTACATTTCACATGACATCGTGTTTTCATCAATAGATCCCCTCTTTACAAACAAGCTGAAAAGATGGTAAAGATTCTAAGGGAAAACTACGAAATCTCCCCAGAACTTCATTCTACAAAGGAAATTTTACATATCCAAGCTGTTCTAGATATCAATGCGTACGAAATTAGGCTACCTGAGGCTAATGTTCAAGCTTCTTATATTTTGGCCAGCATAGTAGAACACAATTGTGTGCCTAACACTCACAGAGTCATTACAGGTAAGTACAAACCATTTTTAATAGAATCAAAACATACTGAACTTAAATATTCACTTTCCGATGATTTTATCTGAACTGCAAAATATTTTTCTGTCTTAGGAGACAACCTTATTTTGACTTTGAGAGCCTCTACTAAAATTGAGAAAGGGGCTCATTTGTCAACATCTTACTGTGACATGCTATGGCCCACTTTGCAAAGGCAAAATTATTTGAAGTACTCAAAATTCTTTATCTGTCATTGCCACCGTTGTAAGGATCCGACAGAGATGGGATCATATCTCTCTAGTTTTTTATGTCCTGAATGTCCTGAAGGAACTCTTTTGGACCAGATATATTCGGAAACCGAATTGGAAGCTGAAGATTCTAGTTTTGCCAGATATAAATGTCCGGTATGTCATAAAATTTTCGATGGTGAATATATTAAAAAACATTTAGACATCGCTGAAGCGGAATTGGAAGAGTTAGATAAGAATCCATCGACAGAAAACTCCTCTGTGTACGAAGTAAGCCCCATTAATTAAAATAACTGTCAACAAAATGACTGAGTTATTATTTCTAACAAAATTTCGGCAATTAGGACTGGATTCTAAAGTGGTCTGTAATGCCTCAACTACTTAAGGAGAAAAGTACGACAGAAATGGAAAGACCATTGATTTTGCATCCTCATCACTGCCTGGTACTTGATGCTTGTCATACTGCTTTTTTGATGTACAGTACAGAAGAATCTTCAACAACAGAAGAACTAATAAAGAAAGAAAACGTAGGAACTCATCTGCTGAAAGCTACAAAGTCAATAATCAGAGGTTAAAGCATTTAAACAACAAATTTTAACAAGCACTCGAGTATCCGCTTTATAGGCTTTTTGTACATTTAAGTAGGGATTTCCAAATTTCAAGGAACAGTAATGTATGAATTGGCGATGGCAAAGACGGGACTCCTACTTCGTTTCTTAGAAGAACCTCAAAAGTCTTCAAAGCTTTCTGAGAAGCTTGAAAAACTAGCTAAGGTACAAATACAATACAAAACATTAATTAGGCATTCAAATCTTAAAGTCATTTCTGTTTCTAATTCAGGAATCGTTAGCTTTGCTTCAAGACTCTATAAATCTGCTGCAATATGAACCAAAGGATACCCCGGAAGGACAATTAGTACAAACGGGTTCGCCTCAATTGACCCAGCTCAAATCTTTCGTTCAAGAAATTTTTCCGCACTTAATGTCATAATTGCTCAATTTATATAAAATATAACTGAATGCGTTCATTGCTCACGTTACCGGAATGCATTGATAAGGTTGTCGTATCGTCCCCCGGCAGCAATTACATCAACGGCCAGTTTATTTTTCCTTCTCTTAAGATTGCAAACAACTTGGAAAACAAGTCCAGAGTACACGTTTGTAGCAAAGACCATAGTTGGACTAATCACCACATTGCATTGTGAATTCTAAATTAAGTGTGATTACATAAAATTAAACCAAATGTAGTAAATTGAGCCACTAAATGTAATATTATTAGAATGGTACCTAACTTTACAAAGGGAAGTTAATAAATCAATCGAATCCTATACTTACTGCCATTCCGAATGCTTTGATATGTTCCTCTACAATTTCAAGTTCATGTAGACCTTCTTTAATCTTGCAAGCAGCATTTCCTTTTCGACGTATGATTCCCTTAAGTACGTTTGTAATTTTGCTAAGCGAACCTTCTATGTCCATAAGGTTAAAAAGCATACTTATAAACCCATCTGGTAAACAGAGACTACACAACATCGTCTGGATTTGTAATTTTGAATTTTTCTCCGTCTGAAAATGCATATGAGTTTTACTAGAAATTGCACTAAGTAAAAAGTAAGGAGACGCACAGGAAATTACATACTTTGACATCTGCTAAAATAGATTTAATTTTCTCGTGGTACTTTTCATCAATCCCATGATGCAAAAGAACTCCATCCAACAACTGAGTATGATTAAGTCGTATAGTACAGCTTTTGTCTTTTGTCCATGGCAATTCTTTTAAGATCTCGAATACAATGGACACAACTTCTGCATCAGCAATTAGTGTACCTGCATCAAATACAATATGTACAAATCAAATACAGTTTTATATCATACACTCTGACTACATTAAAAATGTACATTAAACATTTTTATGAGAATTCTAAGTCATCAAATTTATTAAACAAATTACCTTGAGAGGAATCAATTACATCAAAGGCACATTCAATAAGTTCCCTTGGATGGAATCCATACACTTTTCTCTCTCGGTAAACTCTGTCAATAGAGTACCTTTTCATATGAGTAATAGTGTTACGTGTTACAAACCTAGCAAATGGCACGCGTAAATCATGAGGAATGGAAAGAACACTTCCACTGTGGGATATAAGATTGACACTTGTGTCACTATTTTCGTATAACTGCGATTTGGGCATTAAAAGAGGAGTGCTAACTTCTAAACCTCCATGACGCTGGAACACAGTCTGAATCATGCATTTCACATTCTGAATTAACAGAAGTGAGCGGGAATGCTGGGCTGAACCCATTTGTAATTTGGAATTATCCATGTCATAGGTTAAATTTTCCGCTGCGGAGATTTTTTGGTGAAAACAAGAAGCTATTAAATATTTGTATGCTTTGCTTTGTGAATTTGATAGAGTGTGGCGAAAGACTTCTTGTAGTTGAGCTTCTTCCATTTGTGGCGGGGGAAGATAGTCTGACTGCAACAGCTCCAAAGATGTGGGTCGCTTACTGGGATCATGATTCAATAACCATCTAAAACCAAAGTATTGATTAATTGTACCAATACTCGACTACAAGGACTGACATACTGATAGGATTTCTTTATAAGTATTAACGTACTGAGTAATGAAAGTCTGTTGTGGCATCATTTGTCCATCAAAATCTTGTGGAAAATTAATCTCTTTTGTACGCAAACCAGCTATTACTCTCACACGCTCCATGGAAGTTTGTAAGGGATGATAAAACATTTCGAAAAATATTATTCCTAAACTGTAAATATCTACTTTCTGTTAAAAAACGAATCAAAGGTTAAGAATATGTACGATAATTGAAAAACATTGCAATATTATGCTTAAACACAAAAGTCTACCTGATTGTACATAGCTTTGGCAGTAGTTCCTAATTCAGGAGCAACGTACAAGGCGGTCCCTACTTGACCAGTTAGTGATTCGTCCACAAAGTCAATGGATCGAAATCCCCCGAATTCTGGATGAGGTGTACAGTCGCCGCCTCCTCCTCCTCCACTACTTCTATTAGTTATTACAATAACGGGCCCAAATTAAATGTAACCAAACAAAAGCCAAAAATACTTAAGACGGGTAATGAAAATCTCACTTTGGAAAAATGTTTGTTGTCGCCAGTCCAAAATCCCCGATTTTTACATGATCGTTGGAATCCAAAAAAATATTTACGGCTAAGAGAATAAGTCATTAGTCATTAGAATTCTTAAGGAAAGCCTGTTACACGCATATAAAATGAATAACAGAATTGATTTGCTTAATACGTTTAAGATCACGATGAATCATTCCCTGCTGATGAATATGAACTAAGCCTTCAACGATCTCCCTGAACAGTCTCCAAACTCTCTCTTGGTCTTCATACAAGTTGTCATCTATAGCAGTTCTGTTCAAAACGTTGTATTACAAATATATATAAAAAATACCTTTTTTAAAGGAGGGCTTGTTAATTGAAATGGACGCTATGATTATATTTTTCTGACCTCAGAGTACTCTTTTCACAAAATTCCATCTGAATGTACATAAACTGCGTTTCCCGTAGATGAAACAATTCAGAGCAACTTTCACTATTGATGGTTTTAATAACATTCTTCGGAGTCTTCATTTCATTCTGAATCGACTGAGATTCGTTTTGCCCTTTACTATTTGGAGTATTTTGAGATTTCGACGCAGAATCAGAAGATTGACCTTCAAAAATAATATCTTCGGACTCATCATCATCCCCTCTCCTGTAGAAAAGAAAACCCTAAGTTTCAGTCGCAAAAACGTACATGCTCTGCATATAAACATTATATCGTATTAAAAAGAATAGATATAGTATCATTTGTACAGAAAAGAGGTTCCGAATAAATCTTCATCATCCGAACTTTCTTCTGAGTCATCACAAACATTCTGATTGGCAATTGATATACTCCACTCGGAGTCCTTTGCAGGAGGTGCTAACTCTTCTATATTATCATGTATTCCAAGCTGTAAGTATGAAACAAACATTACAGTTTCATATCTTTCAACAACAATATAATTCATGTTTCACATAAATGTTTTCCTATAATCTATAGCCCGGACTTACACTATTTTGGAAGTTGTTAATTTGAAATTGAACACTTCGTCCTTGAGTTAGCAGTTTATTGTTAGATTTTACAACACTAGCGCTTGGCCCCGTTTCCGTTAAAATACTTGGCGAACTCTCATCACTGTCACAGTCAACCACTGTTTCTATCCAAGAATTAAAGTATCGAACAACATTCTCGTGATTAAGTTGTGACAACAATTTCACTTCCCGAGTTATTTTCTTGTTCAACTGTTTATTTCTAGGATTTAAGCGAATTCGTTTTAAGGCATAAATTCTGCTGTCTAGTTTGTTTTTGACCTATTTAGAAAAATACAAATCAAGACTTTAATTACAGCGGGAGAACATATTGTAAGAATTCAACCAAAAGTAAATAACCTTAAGAACATCGCCGAAGCCTCCTTTACCCAACCATTTTAAAACTTCAAATTCATTTTTCAATCGAGAGTGACCTGTAATAAAGTGGCTAATATGTGGATCTGCTTCTTCATTTTCTTCCTCCTCTTCTTTCTGATCAATAAAAGAATCATGGACATTAAATAAAACTGAAATATTTATTGAATAGCAATATAGTTCAATTTAAAAGAGACAAAATCGTTTATTACTTCGCTTTTGTTTCCATCAGGTTGCGCTCGGAAGCATTGCATTGTAGGTCCTTTTTCTAATGGCGTTTTAATAAAAGTATGCTCAAGTAACTGCTCTGCTGTCGATCTGGCATGCTCACTGGTTGTGAGACACCTATTTTAGAATTATATGCATAAATACATAGTAAGAATGTACAGTAGTAATAAAATAGCACAGAAGCTTTTGAGATATTGAAATAAATCACTTTTTGAAAAAGTCTTGTAGCTCTGCTGGTAGAGAGGACGGAATCACAGGTGGATTATCATTTACATACTGACCCCGGACAAGACTTAGTATAAGTACACCGAAGCGATAAATATCTCCTTTCTTGGCTCCTCTTCCTATGGTTGGGGAAAATTTGTCAGGAACTTCAGCTGACCCATTAGTTTGATTGTAAAGTTCGCATATTTTACGCTCTAAGCCATAATCACCTATTTTGACTTCTCCTGTGAATCAATTTATAGAGTAAAAATGTTATTTCGTTGTTCCACAAAACTTTGTATTACAACAAGCATGACAAAATGGACAAAATTACCGTTTGTATCCATAAAAACACTTGTATCTCTAAGAAAGCGGTGAACAATATTGTTTGTATGCAAATATCCCAATCCTTGCAATACCCCGTGGGCACAATGTCGGACTAAAGCTAAATCCAAAGTTAAAGTATCTTGGAGGTAAGAAGCAAGAGTAGTCCCTCTTATAAATTCCTAGAAAAATAAAACTTAATAATAAGGTAACAAGCACAAGTTTGTAACTTATATAAAATAATATGTATAATTGTCATTATCAAGCAAATGACAGAACAACAATAATTCTAGCATACATGCTACTGCTAACCTGTGCAATGTATAATGAAATTATCCCTGTATCTTCATGAACTATTTTCATTCCAAGGTACCAAATTATATTAGGGTGTTGTAACCTTTGTAGCATGTGGAATTCTGGCTCGAAGGAATGCACCTGGAATAAATGATTGGTTTTGTTTTAACAATTAAAGTAAATAGAACATAATTATAAATTTTAAGGTACCTGCTTCATCAGTCCATCAACAGTAACAGTTTCACAAACGTCTTTTATTTCTCGCCCTTTTTTATCCAATTTTATCACAAATCTCCACTCACAAATTGCAACAAGACTACCATTACAAGAATCCATTCCAGCGGATACACAGCTCCCTCGTGGACTTTTACCTACAACAATAAAAATTTAATTGTTACATTTGGGACAGTCATTGCCCAAAAAAATTCATAGCCAAGCTAAGATAATATAAATAAAAATAAAATAGAAAGAATCCATAATATTTTCAGTAATCACCCAATATTTCCCCTTTGTGAAATCGTCGTGCAGTTTTGTTACAGAAAAAGTCTAAGGTTACAATATCGGAACTCTCCGAAATAGAAGAATCGCTTCCTTCGGAAGTAGTTCTTCGTCGGGAAGAAATAGATCGCCGTTTTTTTCTACTGTGTAATCCCAAAGCATCTTTGGGAAATCCGTCGCCTTTAACCGGAGACGACTGAACACTGGAATTTGGGCTTCCATTTTGGTTAATTGGCATTTTCCATTGTTCCTTCCTCTTTCGTACCTCTTCTTTTAACGCTTCTTGTTTTTTCTGTATTTCTTCTTGCAATGCTAATCTCTGTAAATAAACAATACTCTCAACTTCATACACATTACAAGAAAAATAACTGCGCAATTTGGTAACAAAAAAACAATTTTTTATCAGACCTGTTTTTCCTGGTTTTGAAGTTCCTTTTGCATAGTTTCTTCTTCTATAATTTTATTTCGTTTCAACATTTCATCATAAAATGAGCCTGTAGGCCTCTTCTGATGTGAGAACAGAAAAGCCTAAAACATTTAAAGTAGGAATAAAGTAATTTGGAAGAAACTTTATACGATAAGGCTGGAAAGAAACGTGCTCTTTTTTATTTTAAAGTATAAAACATACCTCAGCATGGTGAGCTAAGTCTAGTATCATCACTTCCCCCAAGCATTCTTTGGCCAAAGTTTTGAGATCGGCAACCAATTGCTGCACTTCCTGAGAAGATAAACCTTTCGAAGTCACCACAGAAATTTCAGGAACTCTACAGTAAAAAATGATAAAATATTCGTTAAAAGCTGTAAGCTTAACCAATTCATGCAAATTCAAAAATATAATAATACAGCTAACTACAAATCAGATTCTAAGTCACATACACATTAGGATATTCGTAAGGTACTTTAATTTTCAATACAACAAATGTGGGTGCTTGCTCATTTTGCCCTAAACCATTACTACTTCCTCTTTGGGGCTGAAGCTTTATGGATATCACCGGTGGTTCCAAAGCAAGAGATGCTTCACTATTCCAGGATCCCTCATCTCCACCTTTTCTTCCTGTTCGCACATCCTCAACATCACCTAAATATATGGCCTGTAAGCGATATAAAAGGAATCCGACATTCAGTAAATTATTGAGTAACTTTTTCAATACTTCACAAAAATCATTAATTTTATACAATAATAATACTTGTAAATTTACCTTTAAAGCTTCAACTTCGTTTTCTTGTCTCTCTCGGAAATTGTCTTCAGACATTTACAGTTCCAATGAAATTCAACTCCTTTCTTCTCTGATGGATTTTGTCATTGGTTTCCAGCCCCCTTAAAAGTCAAAAGTGATGCTGCTTCCTCAAAATATGAAATAACTATCTTCACGAAAAATTAAAATCTGACACTAGACAGAAAGCTTACAATTCAAAAAACAAACTACTAAAACATGTTTCCTTTACTTCTAAAAGATTAAAAATATTTCATGTGTAGAATCAAATTGGAATCTACAACGCACTTAAATTAAATCAACAAATAAAGTAGGTACAAGAAACTACATAGTACACTAAAAGTACATCTGTGTCTGTCATTTCAAATGAAAAGATACGAGAACTTCCAGGCACATGTTAGATAGTCGTATGAGTCGTATCGCTATTGCTATACGATAGGAAAAACGAACAAAACACGTCCACCAACTGACCAACCACCACATGTTTTACGCAGAGATAGCAATACACGACGATATTGCCTATATGCTTGTATACAAATATGAAATAATAGAGAAGCGAACACAAAATCATGCTTATCAATCTTCTGGTACCCCTCACAAATTTGTAATTAAAAATACATACAGTCCGAAACGAAGTGAGTGTCATTTTCCGATAATGCATCGTATCAGAGGTCTTAATGTCAAATCATGTAAATTATAGGTCCCGAAATGATTTCCATTTGGAGCCTTCGGGCTTGAAAAGTGGATGGTCAATGATGTAAACCTTCAATCGTGTTGTTTTGGTTTTAATAGTTTAAGATAATTTTATTTTTTGCATAATGCGGAAGTATGTATTATTACATTCTTTCTACACAGTGCAGCAAACCAAAAATCTATCGAGTTGAGTTCTTATTTCATCTGCTATTTACCAATCTAACCTTGTTATATCTAATTGAACATGTAAAATGATGGTAAAATGTGACGTTTAATAATGGCCATTTATAATATAAATTGTATTTTATTCTACATAAGTGAATATTAAGAACATGAAATTTTTATTTGCTCATATATATTACCATCCCAGTCATACAAGGTTGATAAATTCGTTAGTGAAGACTTCGAGAATCGTAATTTCTAAATAGAATCTGACATTGACAACAAAGTATCTAACATCTAAAAAATATACTACAAATGAACCTTTATGACAATGGCAGTTTCATTCTTTCATCAACGTTTAGTCACTTTTATAGAAACGTTATTTATAACAATGTATCAATACCAAGAACAATACAAATAAATTTTTTAATGAAGAAGCAATAATATATAGCAGATGTCAAAAATGGAAATAAAAAAGGAACCGTAGACTTGATTATCCTGTTTTAGTTTTTGGTGGAGGACGAAAGGTACCGACAACAACTGCATGGTCTCGTTCGTATGGTTCCAATGTCAGTTGCTCCTGAGGTTTCAATTTATCTGCTTGAAGTTTTTTGACTTCATCGGCGAACACAGCCTCAGGTTCAGCAGTCGAATCAATACAATTTGCCTTTATAAACAATTAATATACCATGATTTTAGACTTGCAGGGCAAACTAGGCTAAAAGTAATGTAAGATACTTTTAGTTCCAATGCTATAGCTTACCTTGATTGAAATGACAAAATGTCCACCATTTTTCAAAAAGTATTGCGAGTTTAGTGACACAATACGAGCTTGGTCTGGTTGGGCTACGTCCGCAAAAACACAATCAACCATACCAACAAGCATTCTGTATTTGTGTGGATGTCGAGCATCTTCAATGATTGGAATAATATTAGTCCTTTTCTTAGCCACATTTAAAAGATCTCTTCCAGAACGATGAGAAAATTCAACTGCATACACTAAACCTTCCTAGAAATCAAATATATTATCAAATTATAAAATATTTTTATATGTATTCATTCAGAACAAAGGATTTGAGACTTCAATAATTTCAAATCATCCTTACCGGGCCAACTACATCGGATACATGAGACACAGTGGTACCGGAAGCCGCACCGAGATATAAGACTTTACATCCTGGTGGCATGTGAATTTGGTCAACACCTCCTAAAATAGCAGCAGCCAACTTGGAACGAAAAGGATTCCAAACTCGGTACTCAATTTTGGTTCCATCCTCCCCCTTAAAAACCATAACATTTTAAAATAAAATTTCTTGCTGTTACATATAAAATTGGTATAGGAAATTAATTAAATAACTTTAAATAAATTTTACATCAACAGATATCCTCTTTTCTCCATAAACAGATTCGCCGGGAACCATATTCCTGGTAACTAAAGCGTCTTCTTTTCCTCTAGCAATGAATACCCCTTCATGACGATGAGGTTCTATTACGACAGTTTTTCCACCTCTCATACCACCTGAAATGTTTCCGGCACAATAATTATTACACAATCTCATTATCTCATCTATTTACAATTATAGTTTTATATATCCAAACTATGTAATAAAATATTACCTCCTCCTCGACCTCCGCGGCCACCACCACCTCGGCCTCCTCCGCCTCTTCCAAAACCTCCACCTCTCCCGCCGCGGTCACCGCCTCTTCCTCCTCCAAATCCACCACGTCCACCTCCCCCACCTCTTCCTCCTCCGAATCCACCACGTCCACCTCCCCCGCCTCTTCCACCGCCTCCAAAACCTCCTCGACCACCACCACCACCACCGCTACCAAATCCTATGTAAACAATTTTACCTCAATTATTTTCAATTAACACACGTATCATACTCAAACAGTATTATTTAAAACATCACAAATATTGAATATAAGAAATAAAAAGTATTTCAAAATTGTTTCAGTTTTATGAGTAAAAATTTCGTACCTGGTCTGCCCATTATTTTCCGATGTTGCAAACAGCACGTTTAAATCGACACTAACCGTAACGTAAAATTTCCAAAATAAAACTTTATTAATTCAGATAATTCATTCCTTGTCTTCAACCTTTATTAAGAACAAACCAACTTATGTATGACTTAACTTTTTTTCACTCGTTTTAAATTTATTTAGCTGCTCTACGCAGTGAAGCTGTGTTGTGGAGTCAGAGTCAGTCAAACAAAAACACTCCGCAAAGCTAACCTCTGCTGCCGCACGTGAAGCATGTAAGGCATTTTACCTTTAGCGCTCTGAAATTAGTCACGAGCAATATAGCAGATTGTAGTTCTGCGTACATAAAATGTATTTTGTAGAATTAAACGGTCTGTCTCAAAAAGACCAAAAACTCCTTGTCCTTATAACACTCTACCATTCTAGTCTAGGCTTCATTATTCATTCATATATTTGAGACTTTGAGTCTCATTCTCATTTCAGTTTGTCAATTTCACTCAGCCTGTCAGTCTTATTGGCTTTTTGAGCATTTTGAGATGGTATGTTATATAAAAATCTGTTTTTGCTTAAAACTAAGCAGTGTATATTTTTCTTTACAGATTATGTTAGGGTTTTAAGTTGCATAATGATATGCCAAATGGTAATATTTTATTATGCCATTACTTAATTGAAAGATGTGAAATAGATCGACAGAACAACGAACAACATTATATTTAACGACAATTTCAACTTTATTGATCATACAATAAGCAGCACACTTTTTCAGACAATCTAAATAAATTGCTTTAAAGCCGTAAACTAATTGTGGAGTACTTAGTACGCACACGTACAATAAGTAAGAACTGTACATAATAATTTTGTATTTGAGGTTGATTAATGATGAGAAAAATGTACTAAGAACAAAAATTAATGTACTTTAATACCATTTATTGTATTCATATCGTCAGAGAAGCTTAACTACCTAAACCGTCTAAAATATTTAGTTGTAATTGTACTTACCTAATAATACATTATAGGTACATTTACTTAAGGTTGCTCATCACGCCTGCATAGCAACCGCATGGGCCTATCTAAATGCGTGTTAAAAAGTGCTTTACACCAAGCTTTATTCCTCCCGAAGATTACGGCCGATTTTTATGAGACTTACATTTTTGGAATCCTGGACTATCGAGGAACACAGGAGGGCGGATGGACTTTTGATATTATTGCTTTAAATGCTTTTAAAAAAATCGAATTCCAAAAAACGTGAATCAGTTTTAGTTTTTATTTAATGTTGATTTTTTTGCACCATTTAAAGCAATAATATCAAAAGTCCATACGCCCTCCTGTGTTCCTCGATAGTCCAGGATTCCAAAAATGTAAGTCTCATAAAAATCGGCCGTAATCTTCGGGAGGAATAAAGCTTGGTGTAAAGCACTTTTTAACACGCTTTTAGATAGGCCCATGCGGTTGCTATGCAGGCGTGATGAGCAACCTTAAAGGGATAATAATATATATAGTAATTAATTATTTCTACACTAACTATAAGACATTTAATTAGAGACCTAAACTAAATCCGTTATACAAGTAATGAGAGAGATGCAAAAATGGTTACTGATTTTTAAATAATGTAACTAAATAACACTATTCTTTGTATAAACCTCTGTGTAATATGAATGCATATTTTTATAGCGGTCTATCACAATACAATACAGAACTGAACCTATTATTTTGTTCGATTTAAGAAATGTACATCTACTCGAGTCATGTGATACAGAATTTCTTAACAAACGCCACTTTACGACAAAAAAGCTTATATCTAATCCGTAGGAATTAAGCCAAATCTTTCAGGATCTATTTAGTTACATTAACACAAAGCATAAATGCGAAGTGGGAATTTTTGGTATATGACATTTAAAATTTGACAGCCAACAACATGAAACATTGACATTTAGAATAGTTACTGACCATGAGTTACCTAATTGATACAAAAAAGGAAACCACAGACAGACATTATCACATTTTTACCATCTTCACTTCACGTACACCTATCCTGTACTCGATTTTATTTTTTCCTAACTGTAATCTATAATATTAGTGCGTATTCCTATTCAATTGTGATATCTTTGCTTTTCATTATATATCATGACATTATCCCACCGTGGCTAATTTTGTTTGCATGTTTATTTTTGACAGTTAGAGGGTTTTTAGACAAAATAGGATCTTTTTCTCATTCTGATCCTAATGTCTAAGTGGTTAATGCAACTAGATAATTAATTCGATTTTACTTAATATTACACTGATTTATGACTTACACTTATATAAATAGTAGCACATTTTGTAAATGAGGCAGTACTAATAGTAAAAGGTTCATTCAGTCCAATAATTAGACATTTGTAAGGAATCATGTATCCCTAAATCTTAACGCAGGAGTCCATATATAGTTAATATTCTATGTAATCGGATGACAAACAGAAATAGTACATTCAATGCTCATTCTTAAGAAAATTTGACACAGTCCTGTTTAAAACAAGACTTTTACTACCAAGTATTTTGACGTACATTTATTTATCAATACGCGAGTGACGATTCCAAAGAGAAGATTAGAGACAAACTACATCATACTAAAATAAATACAATGACAAACTATTCCTTACAAACCGAACCATGTCTATAGGCATATTATTAGCTTATTAACAGAATACAAAATATAAATTATAAAAGCTTACAGTGTACATCATTATCCTACTTAATAGTTATATATCCATCCGTGGTTCGTATTTCTTCGAGAATTGCGCATTAACTTTCTTCCGCTAAGGTATCGTCATCTGTTTTACATTTCTATGTTGTACCTAAATATATTGATTACATTTACTAGCCATAGTCTAGTAGAAATTATCTTATCCGACTATCCACATAGTTTTTTCTCGATCTTGCCTAAAGTCATGTTGCCTAACAGGTGCCTTGTTCTGACTCATAATATATTTCAAATCTTAATTACTTTGTTGTAATATTAAGCACGAAAAAACAGATACACAATGCATTCTCATTCAACCACGTTCATAAACATCAGACGCACAATTGACATGCAAATATATATACCTTTGAGTGCATTTGGCATTCATGACACGACAAACAGATAACTACTAGTTGGATTTTCCACAGTATTTTACATACAGAGATAGAATATCCTACTTCAGCTAGTTAATTCTCATTCATTATTAATCATAATGCAAATATAATCCCTATTACACCATATGAATGAAGTATTATTAGCTTAGTACAATTATACATTCATTCACTCAAAGTGCAGAAGATTTGCGAAACAAAATAGCAATGGGAATATTTTTCAAAGAGATGATTGCTTATTTAATATTATTTTTTATGATTACTCTATTGATCTATATACTATGTTGGTTTAGTTGATAATTACAATAGAATTGGAATGCAGAGGCTATACAGATATACATACATTAATTTATTATAAGTCATTTATTAAAGCATAATGAAAAGATAGAGATTGCTTAAAAGGAATATTTATTAGATTGATTCATGGTAGTAGTGTTAAATAGCAGTTGTAAACATACATGCAACTGCTTGAATATTATTTTTTTCCATTTTTCAAAGTACAGAATTTTGTCAAGCTTATTTTCTTCCTGCAGCTAAACCTAGATCTAAAATTATTAGCTATCTTTTACGATTATTCCCATAGAATAGAATTTGTCAAGAATTATATTACAGTTAATATAAACAAGACCGTAACACACTTTCTCTCAGGTCTGTCTCCACTTTTCATTCCTATACTATTCGTATTTTCTATTGAAATCTGATCCTTCAGTTAAGTATACTTACATTGGGTATATAGTACTGATTAAGTTTATAGTTACCGTTGCCATTTGTTTTGCTTCCTGTCGGCAACTCTCGGCCTCTCGATCATTTTACTACACCTGACATAAATTATCATTGCATAGCACTACATACACCGTCTGATCCAATTTCCACACTACCTACTATGCTTTGACGTTTATCCTTACATGAACTTCTAAGTGTACAGATAACAAACTTTCTAGACTATACGGTACAGATCACATTTTTAGGAGTCCCTGAGATACACTATGTACACGTGCATGACTCCAACTTCTAGTGTTTAGCCATTATCATGTGAATTGATTTAAATATGTTAAAGCCTGGACTCGTAGCTTTGCATTTCTTTCCCTACTGCCCACAGTGCATTAATAAATACAATCGTAGTTAAGCTAAATGATAGTATTTAGCGGAGCCGTAAATTATTCTAGTGTTAGTGAATGACATAATCGATGAACTCATGCTACAAGCAATGAGAATATTGTGCCTACTCTAAAAACTCAAATTAAGTGACTCTAACTTACTTTGACTTACAATTAACTTATCCTGAACTGACGACGTGATTGTGATTTCATTTTGCCTTCCCTTGTGAACACAATTATATGTATTATTATTTCATCAATATGAACAATATACAGTGACCGAGTGCCACATGCGTGCACTGGTTACAGATTACCTATTATAAAAGTTAGAATAATTTCTAGAATCCATTCAATAAATCAACAGAATTTAACATAACAGCCTTACATACAAAATGTACATTAGTTAATTCATAATTTGTATTTGTAAACACATAAATAGTATTAGATTATTAGGTACACTTCCATCTTACACAATTTTCTTTCCCATTGACATAGGTACATTGATACGTATTATAAACACTCTAGTATACACACTTATGGAATTACTCAATACTCACTCATAGTATTACATAGCTAAAAAATTGTAAGCAAACTTAATGGACTGGTCACCGCAACTAGACAAACTATGCATTCATTAAATGTATCGCTATTACATATAACAATACAAAAATTCTCAACAATATTCTCCACAAAACAAATAGTCTAACAAAATGATTGACTCGTTATCAGTAAATGAAAGCCTACTTTCCCTTAGTCAATATCTGATGTTCCCTATGTACATTAACTATAATGTTAGAACATGAGAGAGATGAGGTGGGTGTCTAATGGTCAAATTCAATTAAAAACATTATATGTATGTATCTTATTGTATTTACCGGTAAATATACATAAAGCACTAACAATAAATAATGTCAGTCTCGTTTGACTCACAATCAGCATGATTCAGGTATAAGTAATTAATTGATGTTGGTTAGAGCTTCGCGAGTTTAGTTTCGGGACTCTTAATCAGTACAGTACTACAGTATCTAACTTATCAACTACACCTACCTAGTATTTGTATTGTATTTTATGTACCTCAGTTTTTGTAAAGTAAAGTAGTTTAGTATTCAACATGCTTCTGTTGAATCGAAACGTGTACATAATATTTATTAAGATCTACTCAAAATGAAATCATAATAATGCAATATCAGAATTTGTCTTCTCCATCAAGCCTTACTGTAGAAATTCATCCGACTCCGCCCTGACTATATATTTCAATTCATCTGTTCACTTGTCATTGCCACATATTCTCCTATCGATATAATATGTTTAACATTAGATCGATTCCTGTATAAGATAAGCTAATTTTAAAAGATAAAGGTAAGGTGCATTGTATGTAGATATTATTAAGTACTCATTTAAAATTTTAATCTAAGTACAACACCCATCGTCCCGTTATTCAACTATAAATTTCATAACGTACATTGAATACTCTTAATATTTGGATGACTACCACGATTCACCTTTCCAGAATTTGTAACATTTCAATTTTGTGACAATTAATTCCTTTACTTCCGTTGCCAGCTTTTAATTACTTATCATTTCCTTTCTTCTCAGCGTAGTTGACCGTATCACCTCAGCCGCATTCCTCTTCTATAATTTCCTGGAGAACCTTAATCAGATTAGAAAGTCCAAAAATGTATCCAGTATCGGAACCAGCATGCTCCTTTGCACAGTGTCCTAGGTCGAGGCCACTATGAGTTGCATGGGCAAAATCGATCATTCGCACATCAACGGATTCGCTGGAGAGCGAGGCCGCACTCGGAGTCGATCCACGACTGTTCAAATTGCTTCGGCTACTCCTTGTGCTCGTACTTGATGAATTGTTGGCACTCGAGCTTACATTATTGAAATTAAGAGCCTCAGTGCTTCCGCTTTGACCGACTTTGTCTCCAATATCTGAATCCACTGGGTGAGACTGTTGAGTCTCATCAAAAGACGAACTTCCTCTCAAAATGTTCTCCGCCGACTTAGACGAAGGAAGAAGGACTGGCGATGGAGATACCGAGTTGTTTCGTCTTTCACGAATGTCGACATCCATCGGGGTCGCATCATTTTCATGGTCATCCATACCGTGCTCTTCATCGCCACTCAGCTCTGGATCCAGCCCTTCATAGATGAGTAGCAGAGAGCTAGTGTAAAAACGAAAAGTATCCAAATTTGAAAGCACTGCTTTCAACTCTTGTAGTTTTTCTACGAGAGGAATCAACGCATCCGTACGAAGACGGTTTCCATTATGAAGAAACTGACAGATTGCCTCACGAAATCCATCTACATTCAATTTTCTGCCGTAGTATTTGTTTCGACAGATGAATTTCCCTGATGACACTTGATAAACCTGAAACAAACAATCCACTTGTATTAAATGTACTTTGATATCATGTCACGCTTACGTAAATTGCATTCTAAACAAACAGCTATAATATATCCATTAATAAGTATCTACACCGATTGGAATTTGTCTATTTTTATTCGAGCAAATCTAGCATGAGGCATTTTCAATGCCAAATCCTTCAAAAATAAAACTACCTAATTCATTTTTTGCAATTGTTGACAATGACAAAGAGTTGTGCAACTATAGCAGTAGACTAGACACCCAATGAAACCAACCAGTCTTCAGACATCAGAAAATCAGGCAACCATGAATATTACAATTATAAAAATTCATCATCAAATTACTCGTTTGACTAAATACTCTATCACTATGCACGTAGCATTTATCAAGCAGGATGTTTAGATGTTTAATCTATCTCTTGAACATCTTTCCTGTACTCTACACGAAAGTATTTATAATTTGCATAGATAATGTACATGAGCCGGGGAAACCGTATAAATAAAATGCTTGTGTTTGGCAATAGACCTGGTGAAGAAATGAGGACACGCACCACTGTAATACAAGGAATATTCTTTAGCAAGACATACGATTCAAACGACACGTGCAGTCAACCACTGCTCGCTAGGTAAATGTAAGAATTCTGAAGTATGTATGTAGGTACAATAATAAACACGGAAGTAATACAAAATATCTCTACCTACTTTGCTATAGGTATACAAATAATTGTTTTGTATGCATATACTCATTTTCAGCCTGAATTTTATTCATCTTTATAAAAAGGAACATGTCCAAATCTTCTAACCCTCAAGGATAATTACTGGCTACTGGCAGCATTCTGTGGTAAAAACCTACTGCTTAGTTACTCATGTTCATGACTTCTTTTCTCAATGTCTCTTAAGTATAATGATGACCTTTACACATAAGACGATTAAGTAAAACCAGCCAAAATAATACAGATTTATAAATGCTAATATTAAATAGCTATTACTACTACATTAGAGAATGAACAAGTGTTTGTGCTAGCTAAACCAGATTTGTACAGAATTAGGCAGAGGACTCCCAAGGGAAAATGCCGATGCCAAATGTCAAGCTATCTGTCTTAGTTCATTATTCTTCATCACAAATCTTGTACATAGGTAGCTAATCAGTAAACATGATGGTAAAAATATACTTGCAATCTGTCTAGATTTTCATGCCCTCTGATTACAATCAGACTACATTATTATTTGCTTCGCAGGCACAATGTACTTCATTTGGATTGTTTACATAGATTGCGGAACTTAATCATGGACTGACAATATTTGTTCTCCTTAACGAACATAGCAATAGAATTTCTACTGTATTAATATTGCAAATGTCATATGAATACAAAAAAAAACAAAGTTCTTATCGCTAGTTTTTGATGATTTAGAAAATGTAATAAGTTCTTAAATCAATGTAAACAAGTGTGAAAAGTTGGCTCGTGACTATTTTAAACCATGGTACATAAAATATCATAAATGATTACGCAAGTAGGTAGGTATATTATGCAAGTGCATGTCGTACGGTACAGTAGGCTGTGAGACGTACACTCTTTCTCTAACCTTGCGTTAGTTATCTAGACGAATATATCATTCTAGATTCTAAATTCTAACTGCGACAACACAGATTTATAAATACAAATTCTTACACAGCAAATGTCTGGTACGTTATGTTCCTGAGCGAGGATAAGAAGGATCAAGAAAACCTGATGTTCCATTAATAACTACTATTTACTCCAGCGCGAAGTTGTGTACGCTTGGATGAATTGAATTTTAATAAAGAGTTTGTAACAAGATGAAACGTATGTACCTCATTTATTTACGGTCTCGGGCATTACTACAAAAATATTATGCCCACATTGTACTGCATTCAACATTCTATATGCCTTAAACTACAAATTTTCTACAGTGGCTTAAAATACTGTTCTAATGGCAGGATCCATAAAAGTTCCCCATTGGGTAGCTCTAAATAAAATCTCTCCGTTGAGGAAGGAACTATTCAACGTATTGTACATTGCCCACGAGGGAAATACAATGCTCTAAAGACACAAACCCAAGTCGTTAAAAAAAATCTGGAAAGGAAATAACTGGGGAAGAAGTGAACGCAAAATGCTTTCTGTAAAGATAATAGTAAAATCAGTAAAGACTTAGGAAATAATAGACTGGTTCTACTTATTGGTATTAGGAGCAGGCAACATATATTATAATTTTCTATAAGCAAACAGAGGCCATGCCAAAGTCAAGGGATATGGCAGAAGGCCAACGGCCACGATATAGGTTCTTAACTTCAGACAACCATAATATTACGATATTCTAAATAGGTATAGGGACATGCAATTCGACTTAATGTATGAATAGCAGGCACGATTCACTAGGAAGATACAAGAATGAAATAAGCTGTAAAACTCCCAACTTCCCAACTGCATCTGCTCCCAAAGGCTAAAAGGCTTTAGCACAATATACGAAATAAAATGCATTTCAAAGTCTGTAGAGAAAATTGGTTTAAAGAGGAGGCACGCAAACCATGGACATAGAGACAACCTTAAACTTCCAATTCGCAATCCAATCCCTGCATTTAATATGAGGTTTATGCAGGAAATATTCCTATCTAAATCGGATCATTTAATCCTGTCTATTTCTCCAAATACCAAGAGAAATTTTTATCCCATGTGACGATGACTACTTTGAGACTGCTTACTCATTGTCAGTGAAATCTCTTTCACTGAAACCCCCACCACCTCCACAAGACACACCTCACCTATTGAATTTTGGATATTCGCGACATAAATAGCGTCATCTGCTCAAAAACAAATGGTGATTTTGGCACGAGTTGACTACTAGTCTAATCTAATGACCTTTCTTTTGCGTTCTTCTCCTTTTCCATCTATACACTCTTTCAATTGTTTTACAGTACCTATCCAAATCACTTTTGCTCAACTCATAAACACATTTTTAATTGCTACCATACAATTCTAATGACATAATAATTTCTCCTGACTTCAACCTATAATAATATATAGCTCTTTAAAAGCAGAAGTGACAGAGATTACATATTCTTGTAGTATAGGATAGTAGTAGCCTTCCTTGGCATTCACTTATGTTTTCATCCTAACTACAAAATCGCGTGCCAGCTTTAAAATAACAATATTCTACTAACGAAGTAAGTAAATGGGCTATGGAGTATAAAGTTACTAGTTCGAACTTTAAATATCATCATGACAGTGCAATGTGAGATTTACCACGGAAAAGATAGACAGAACAATGCCAAAATGCCATTACTCCTGCACTCAATCCAGTACATCCGCACTTCCATTTTAAACCGATAGCAATAACATAGGCAGAAAGAATTTCCTATTCTATTTTCTGATATCGTAATGACAAAAATAAGTTCATGTCTTCACTACTGACTTTAAAACCAGCTGAAGACACCAACTACTGTTCTAACCTTATCATTAGGTTACGAGTAGTACAGATGTGATTGTAAAATACACGAAAATAGAAGTATCACCTACGCATTACTATATATTGCTATTTACTACTATAAGATAGGATGAAGCCTGATAAAAGCAACACTTTTACTTGATTGTGATATAAATGATCATAATATTGTTGTTGGTAATGAGTATAAAACTATAACTACTATCACAGTAGTAACTTAACCATTCGTGTTGCCACTATAAATATGTAGACTGTCATTGTCATATGTTAGAGCAATTTAAGTCTTAAGATTGGGATTTATATTTATTGTTTTCACTTAAGAAGCTAAAATAAATGACTCGTTTGTTTTGACAAGTCTAGTGAATACATTTCTATGAAGAAACTTTTCACATCCTGTTGTAATTGTAATCGTATTAAGAGAATAATGCCTAATAATGTACTGGTTAGTCTCAGGGTGACAAGTGAACAACAACCCTGTTTAACTAATGAAGTGCAAAATAATCAGGATAAGGTTAAGACTTTGAGGGAAAAAGACAAGAGACGAGGGCAATATCAAAAGTAATTGGACACCTCAATCACATCGTATTTCTTGCTGTTATTTTAGTAATCCTAGCCACTGGTGCTCTAGATAATGTGACAGTTCAATAAAAGTTTTGTTAATCTACGACAGAGCAGTCCTTGTACCCTGCCGCAGACACTAAGCCCCCGCATTACTATTAAATAAAATATACACTCTCATTTTCCCTTTCTTTTCCTAGGAAAATCTTGATTACAAACAAACACTATTAATATCCATTCCACATTCTATCTAGATAAATGACTGCATGCTAAAATTGACTTGGTTTTGTCTTCATGCATTCCGCTCTAACTGCGTTCATAGTAATAAAATTATGATGCTAACTTGGACTACCCGTTAAGTTATATGGTTCATACTTGAGAGGAAATTAAGAAACCGAAACTAGGTCTACATATTCTAAGCTTAGTCCTCTAATCGCTTGATAAATACTCCGCTTCTGACAATTTGACTAGTACGTAGGTTCTAGCTTGTTTGGCCCACTCTCCTAAAAAAGCCTTCATTATTAATACAAGATAATAATACAGTGATGAGAGTAACTGACCTGCATTCCGCATATGCGAACACCCAGTTGAACAGATGTTGAAGAAGCGGCCTTCGCACTTTGACTTTCAATTTTTGCAGGGGTAGCATCATCTCCGTATTGCCTAGTTCCCATTTTCAAGTCTAATACACAGGGATACTCAAAGCGCCAAGTCAGGTTTTCCAACAACATAAATTCTGCAAAAGAAAATTGCAAAATATATTATAGTAATCTGATAGGACCTTCCCACGAAATTTACCCTACATTGGTAATTACTTCGCTTTATTTTCTCTGATGAAAGGATTTAGATGCATCACATTTTATATTACATTTTATTAGGCTCTTCAAATGCATTTTTTAACGGATACACATATTAGTAATAGCTATAGCCTCCATGAACAGAGGTAACATACTTTTGAGCTTATTAATTGGAGAAAAAGACTGAAGGCCACATACATAATATATTTGTATAAAATTTCTGAATTTGGCAAACGTGAATTTAGGTTAAAGGATGTTGTATCCTACAGGATGATTACCACAAAATGCTATTATCTGTCCCAAAGTAACAAGCGAAATACTTTCGTGATGTATGGAAATAGACTTACTTAAAATTAACTAAATTTAATGAGTTCAAAAATAACATACTCTGTGCATGAGGTTCCTTTTCTTTTTGAGCGTGACTGGAGGCTCCAGATCGTCGTAATTTAGACAGTTGATTCTGATGACATTTGAGAACCCATGGATTGTGAGCCTTGACAGGTCGGCTGCTGTTGCTGGAACTAGCTGCAGCTGCTCCTTCTTCATCAACAAACAATTCATTCCGTTCGCTTTCTATCTCTATTTCAATACTCCCAGAATTCTTTAGACGAATTCGCCTGCAAATGAAATGTTTACAGGATATTTACAAGACACATTCAACTGAATTCTGGCGAAATGTATTAATTATTTAGTCTAGTTGTAACTTCTGAAGAATCTGCCATAACAATTCCTTCATCACTTGACAACTAATGCTTACACACCATTCGCTATGCTTTACATCGTCTACCTACACAATTATTACAACTTCGTGGGTAACACTACATTTACATGATATTTAAATTTGTACCTACATTTCCTTTGTATTTGACTATGATGCATTGCTTTTTCGTTTTGTCGGCTTTCATGCATTTTATGCTACGGTTCTTAGAAATAAATATTTTTTCCTTCACAAACCAACAATCAAATATACTACAACTCCCATAAAGAACATAAAAACATAAATACTCGAACTAAATACTACAATATAAGCAAGGCAATACAGCAGAAAAGCCAACATGTCATATTCATTCATAAAACTTGTGACTAATCTTTCTTTTGTCTAGTGTAATATTCACGGTCAACTACTCTGAGACATTTTCTTGTTTTAGAGAATGAATAAATAAAAATTGTTTGTTTCAGGAAATTCCCAAAATGATGTACCTAACAAAACTTCCTTGGCACGACCGTGTTAAACAGGAGGACGATGGCATGCATAACTTTGAGATATTCATATCACCGAAATTAGGTATTCCCAATTTCCAGGTTCAAATAATAACATTCTGAGAAAACTATTATTTTACATGTCAGGTGTTATCTTCTTAAGCTTAAGACTGGAACATTGGAAGTGTTTAGTCAGAAATGATAATGGTTTGCATAAATTAAATAATAATCTATTAAGTTTAAGACATCTCCTCTATCTAGAGTTACGCAATAAATAAACCATCTGCAATTTTCAAATACATGCATATATTCCTGTTTGCTCTTCGCAAGGAGTTTATCGCTGGAAATTAATCAGTATAAACTAGCAAAACTTAATAGTGCAACTTTCGTGGTTGTATTGCGTCATTTCTTTGAGTTGATCAAACAACTTGTTCACGATGCACGAATATTTATGGTCTTTACTTACCGACTTTTCGGCCGCTTTTTATTAGTAGAGAGTTGATAACGAAAAGATTTTGGAGGGTAGGCTGCAACCGTAATGTAGCCATCAGGATCCTCTTCAAAACGCACCTAGCAACACATACAATAAGAATTACTCATCAGTCAGGCCAGCATAATGTCAGTCAGTATCAGACTGTACTCAGTAGATTGTAGGGTAAATCACAATCTACAATCATGACCACACGAATATAAAAATGCTACGATTAGATGTCCTAACACGAAAAATCTTCTGTTTCAATCGATGGCTTTGCATCATTCCTCTACTCATTGCTCATCATTAATCGTCATTTAGCCATACAAACGTCATTTCGGTTAAGCATGCCAATCACATGCAACTTTGCAGAATAAAAAAGTTATATTTATGATTCGGACTTGATTGTTGGAATACACCTTGGATACACCCTATAGACATTTTTATATACAGCTTGCAGCTGAATAATTTCTTCTAGAAGGTAACATTTTAAAACAGCATTTCCTTTATTGTGCACATCGAATCTGTTGCTGATTCCGAACTCTTACGTAACATGTACTTGGAATTTCAACATCTCAAATTTATCATTCTAATTCTACGACGCTTCTTTCCAGTTATCAAAGTTATCACTAAAGTACGAGGTGACCTAAGGTCTTAGGGTCTTTAAACAGGCATTCAAAAATGTCATCATC
The DNA here is from genome assembly GCA_020055645.1 of Tomocerus qinae. Lineage (NCBI taxonomy): Eukaryota > Metazoa > Arthropoda > Collembola > Entomobryomorpha > Tomoceridae > Tomocerus > Tomocerus qinae. The sequence continues at coordinate 12,585,415 of CM034547.1, read as the reverse complement.
ATGCACTCAATATGACCATAAAGACCAGACAGCTTGGCAAGGTATGGAAATATTAATTATTAATTGGCTCCCCATACAACAAATGTTTTATTCGCGTGAAGAATATATAAATAGATCTAAATAATGTTTTATACTTCTACCCATGTATGATGATTGTGCTAAGGTTTACACGATAATCAATAGAGCAGCAAAGCAATGGGTATACGATACTGTATCGTTTCCTCAAACATTCTGTGGCGACCTTTCCATATGATTACCAATGTTATCTAATTATCTTCTAAGTTCAAATCTTTGCAGTTGGAGACTTTTAGTCCTAATGATTATCATGTTAAACGCAACATATCAAAAATTTCCAAAAAAATTCACAGCACACTTTTCTACTGTATGTTAAATGTATGTATTTTCTTATCTTTTTACGTTTTGTCATTTGTGTCATCGCGTATAACGATGAATCTTTGACTTAAGTCTACATTTTTTCCTAAATACATAGAAAACAGGCTTAACTTATGCTGGAAGTTGTTACATAATTGACAGGTGCGGCAATTAATTGCGTTGTGATATTAAAACTAAAGTTTTGTATTGCAATAGCAGTAAGTATGTAAGGTAACTTGGTTTGTCATTGATGAATAACGCAATATCTGCATTAACCTTAAAAGAGAGAAAATGGGCCATTTTTAGCCGTAGCCAGACTTTATTTATATTCAAGTGTAGTGATAAATGATTGATTCAATCGTTGATTATGTATTTGTGTCCCGTAGACAGATAATTATACAATATATAGGCCAAAAGATATGCCTACCTATTAGCTATAGGTGTATCCACCCAAAAGTGTCTTAACCTAGACCTGATACCTCTGCAGTTTACAACAGAACTTTGCTTACTTATGTACAAAGGAATTAAGCATAGGTTAAGGTTAACTCAGGACACCTTTCTTTGAAGAAATAGAATGGGTTAAGACTTTAAGACCCTGTTACTACCATAGAATACTTCAGAGGCAAAATATTATATCGGTATAGGATTCGGACAATACTCAATCCATAATATTAATAATGCACATGTAACGACATGTTCTTAGAATAGAGAATACTCGAACCCAAGCAAGAGGTCACAGTGGAAAATTACAAACACAAATGGAGACAAGTATCGAAAGTTTGCAATTATAAATATTAACTCATTTGATGCATTATAATTGTTGTACATATATATGTTCCATGCATAACAAACGAGCAAATAAAATTTGTAGTATGATACATAGGTATAGTCAATGTATGTATTATGTATTACGACAAAATTTCTAAAGCCATGTTAATCTCTTACATATAGCCCTGTTCAATTGTTAATAGCATAATCGCCCTGCTCTGTATTCTGTGTAAAGTCAGCTTAACTCCACTTCACAGAATGAAGCATATCAATATTCTCAATTATATACGTCTATTTGCATTAAAATCGCATACAGAGTGTTTTAGAATGAGGACAGTTTGAACACAACGCAATATTGAGTATCCTTCACATGATTCGGACATGAACAGTATGAACATTCTATATTTTGAATCATCCTTATTTAGTAGCAGTTAGAATGTAGTGAAGAATGAGATGCGAATGACAGAGTCATACTTCTACAAAAAACGTGTATGTGGATAATTTTTTAGCGGTTACCTACATCTCAAGTAGAAACAACGATTTGAATAGATCAAATCAAGTCAGTCCTATATTTGATGTGTATTATATGCATCACGTCTACTTTAATGGTTATAAAAACCATAATTGCCACAATGTACCATGTAATTTAGGTAGTTTTGAGTATTTATGTAAGAGGTAGGTACCAAACTTCAAGAGCAAATAGGAACCTAAATTTTTATGTAAAAATAAATGCGTCACATTATCGTGAACAACATTTCAGGGCATCATTAACCTACAAAAAAGAACTACGGAACATGATTCACATGCACTGTTATGCAATTAGAAACAAAATTTTCCACGTACTTGAACTACCTCTGTTCCCTTTTAATTTTTAAGAATACAAACTTTGCATACCTGAACAACTCCACGATACTCGGGTGTAAACTTTTTCATAGAATTCGGAAGCGTCTCATAGAACTTGAGCTCTTGTTTAATTAATGGTTTACAAACAGTTCTTTCATCAAGACACAAGATAGAAGAGTGTCCTCCAACTTGATGTATAAACGGCTCCAGCTAGAGAAAACAATTTAAATTGTTAGTCACATGCAATATTTCACCTTTCAATGTATTCAATACAGAAACCCACAATTTTAATACCTATCAAAAGTAGTAAACTTAATTTAACCGATAGTACGTTAACCTCTCTATCAAAACTAACAAAACTACACTCTAATCGCTAAATGTTGTGCGAATTCCTCGACTTTCTGGTCATATAAACTATAATTTGAGTTCAGGCAGAAAGTATAATGACCCAACAACACAAATAATCATTTATAAAAGTGAATTCATTGCAGTATTACGTTGCATTGCACTTGCAGTACAATGTTCTTCAAAATTTACTAGCGGTTTTATCAAAACTAAATGAATAAAGTATGAATCCAAAACAACCATATCACATTTGAATTTACAAACAGCATTACATATCAATTTAATGTGTAATATCTGTAACTGAATTATTTATGATTATTATACAACTGGTCTCATCTTAATTGAAATCTGAATAACAGCTTTACAGAAGTACATTAGTACATTTATCCACTTTAACATGGTAATTAAGTAAAATTACGATACGAAGCAATAATTATGTCAATGCAATGCCATACAACTATGATGAGGGGTAAAGTCGTTAAGCAAGTGCTAATATCGTTTGACCTTTGACTTTGAACTACTATTCCCTAGTTATCAATTCATCGCACCACTCGGCTACAGTAATCAATTTATCAAATCACTTCAGCTGATAGCTTTCCTCATAAGTACCAAAATGATAAAGAATCTCAATAATATATTACCTATTAGCTAGTACATACATAAAGTACCTGCATAAAGTATAATCAAGTCAAGTAGATGTAATTTACAACAGGAGGTCGCATAGGACACAATAATATACTCAAAGAACCTTAATATATTTATATTGCCTTATTACATAATATGGCATGCATTAGCTAAGGCCGATTGACCATATAATAGATATATATAACAATAAGCTTATAAGCACTCAATCCCAATACAACGATAATAACTATTTTATTGTTGCCCAACTTCAAATGCTTTATTCAGTCATTTCTGAACAAAATATTAGTCTGTTCCAGTTGAAAGCAGACACTTCAAGTAATGGTACAAATACAAAATGAATTATCGATAGAAGCGACATAATAGACTTATTTATAGAAATGTTTTACCCAGTACTAGTACATTGTGGTGCGCTATGCTTTCAGCGCTACTTCATTCTAGTAGCAAATTCTACTAAGTAGATTGTGCTCGAATACACCTTGTCATATTATCTACCTAATAATGGTATGTTTATCAAGTTCATGTTCCTTAGGAGGATCGCGTGCTCAACTACTTTATTGCAGCAATTCTACAGAAATCAGAATAAATACAACAAACATGATGAATTCTAGAAAATGTTGCGTGCCCTTTTTAATGTCCATCTCCTATGCACCATCAATTTATATTGACCATATACTTCAAAACATGTTAAGGCACTACAGTACCTATTTATATTTTAACAGAAAGGAAACTTCATTTTCGCCGACACTTTTTATGCAAAAAGCTTTTGAGGAAAAATTCAATAGCGAGCACTTATAAATGATTATGTTTAATACGGTTCTTTGTGTGCATACACTTATCCTTGTTGGAAGTCAAAGTCAACCCTTTATTGTTGACACAACTCTACAGCCCAAACCGTTATGAAATTCTGTGTAGACCTTTACGTATTGCGTAAATGTAAAATTCTTCCAAATTCTTGACATAAATAAGAAATACATGATTTCCTTGGATGTTGCTTCGTTTCAACTTTTACTTTGCCCATTAAATGCACCTGCATAATGTTCTTATTATATTCAGACAAAGACAATATGGATGCCAGTAGGTACTGCTGCAACACCATATGCGTAGTGTCATAAAAGTTATATATCCTTCTATATAGTAGTAGTTATTGCTACTCTGAAATTAGAAAACCTAGTGTCTTAATTCTTATTTTAAAGTACTCAAGTATATACTGTATACAAATCTGCAGTTACAGATGCATAAAACTAAAAATAACATGGTTAAGATTCAGTAGAGTCTTATAAGGATAAGTCAGAAAATTGTCCCACCTGAACTGGTTCGCATTCTTGAATTTCATTTAGAATATCTTCCATGGGCATTCTTCCTCTTTATCTCCACACAAATTTCCTCGACGACCAAAATCACAAGAATTGGTTTTGTTCACTGGCAACTGCAATAGAAAGAATTATTGTAAAAAATAATCTAGTTAACCAAGAATTCACTTTCAATAACCAATCTCCATAGGTCTTATGTAAATTAGGGGAGTTTGACTAGCACAAGTATCACAAAATTGAATGATTATCTGGCACAATGTCTGGGCGCTGATTTGAGGGCGGGCGATAGCCTGCCATCACAGCGACCAGGGATTATGCCTGATAATCGTAATTATACGAGCATTTTCCACACACCGCCGCTTGCGAGGTTAGAGCGTCGAGAATTGCCGCGCAAAATGTGAAGTATAATTGTAACAGTGTACATAATTAAGAGAACCATGATATACCTAAAGAAATGAACGAATGAAGCTGAGGATTTTGGTAGACTAGACAGTCTCAGGTAGCTCAACAACCGTGAGGAAGGTTAGGCAGGTGATTGTTTCAATAAGGTAGACTATGTATTTATATGTAATTTCACAAGGATTGCAATCTGGTGATGCGAGTTGTATTACAAAAGATACACTCCACAACTACTTCGTATGTATTAGCGAATTACGTATGTGCACACTCGTCGAATACAATAGAAAAGTATGAATCACTTTAGCAGATAGCTGAATGATGTAGAAGTATCCTGCTTAACAAAAAATAATTACGATCATCAGTTTCTAATGAGTAGTTTTCTTCTGGACGCTCTACGTCACCCCATGTAAAAAGTACAGAATGAAAGAGTTTTTTGCACACCTCAGCTGCAGTCGGGACGAGGTACTTTAACAAAATATCAGTTTTATAGCTCAAGTACAATATCGCCAATTATTTGGTGCATGTACACGTATGCAAATCTGAACTATATACTAGAGACACGTAAAGCCTCAGTAACCTAATAAAGTTCAAAACTTAATTGTTCTCACAGCACCATAAAAGAAATTGTGCAAATACAGGAAGGAAATTGCATATTACACAGAACTGCATTAATAGGGTGATCTCAGTTCTAACTCACTACAACAAAACGTTCAATATCGCATACGAAGCAATTAATCTCTCTTGTGAATCATTTATATATCACCAAAAAAAATCATGAATAGTATCACTTCGAATCAATATGGATTTATGTCAATAATATATTACAACTTGTAGTAAAAAACATACACGAAGGCAGTAGCAATCGATTAAGTATTTATTGATTGGAGCCCTACCACCTACATACACATTAAATATTGTAGCTATAATAAATAGCGTATGTACACTAATGAACTCCTATCTAGCCATGCAATGCATAGATATTTTCTTATCTTCCTTTGTAGTTGGCAAATGTAACGACACCGAGCATGTTTTTGTTGATTCAATGCAGTCACATCACGAAAAACTCTCCCAGGATTAACTATATGGCACTTTTTCCTTATGAATATCGTCCGCACTAGATTAAGGTGCATAAAACGTATGAAATAACTCCTGCTCTGCTTTTATTTCGTTTAGCATAGACACAAAATACACAAGGAATTATATTTTTGTCCCACACTTGTGGTGGTATGTTGCTGTACTTTAGCTTGCCTGCAAGCACAGTAAAATAATGCACTGCACGAAAGTATAGGATGAGAACAAGTTGAGTGCTGTTCGTCGAGTGGGTATGGAAAATACAGACAGAGGAAGGCTAAAATAAAAGTTCTTTTCGGCTAGGATGCTAAGTGAGAAATGATGGGCGACGGAGTCAAGACTTTCATTTTATCGCATGGATAATATGCATAGGTAGGTTATGGAGTTATAGATATGATGATAACATTATGAGCTTGCAAATGTATTTTATAGACTACACTCTTCGGATTGTGCATTCAGGTTACTTTGACGCATATACAATATACACTTACACATTATTCTATTTTATGTACATACATAATGTACCTTACCTATCGCATTAACGCTAATCAATTCTAATCCAAATTATTCAATGCGGCACCTATAAAGGTTCTACCATATCGGAATCGTTCGATATACAGACGACAGGAAAAAATAACGTGCCACATTACTTGTTTACTATTAATTTAAACAATAATGGTGATAATGTACGATCGATTCAATTAATCATGAATAATTTGCATGATATATAGAATATAGAATGATAGACTATTGAGATTATATATGCATATTATTATGATTCCCAATCAAATTGGCATACGATTTTTGGCATAAACATAATTTTTTTTCACATAAGCTTTTTGGAATAATAAACTTTTTATGCCAATAAGGTGATTTTCAATTCTATGCCAAAACGCGTATGTCAATGTCAATTTGATTTCTTACCTTGTATCTCTATACTCTATATAATGCGGGGGATGCGATGGATTGTAATTCACTTAGCGACTCGATAAGTCTTTCGTTTACCGAAAATTGTAAATATTTAATTGCTCAATTCTATTACTGTTTCCCAGATGTATGTAAGTAATAGAAATTATGGATGTCTCGAGTGAACAGGTTCCATAAAATAACAGTCAAAAATATTTGTGACATAAGGGCACTATTCCACCAACACCCTTTTCGGAAATGATTACAAGCTAATCGTGTCAACCCTCTGCCCCACCTATGTGGTCTTCTAAGTGTAATCACTACTGGAAGGGAAATGTATGTTCAATAATTTCATTCTTTAGTAAAACAGTTTTAATTCAATGAAGAAAAGAGATGCCTTTAAATATGAATACTAGCATTTCATCAATGCATTAGTTCACAGCTTTCTTCACTAAACAAAGCTGTGATCTAATACCTTAGTATTTCATAATAATACCCCGCCCTATAGCAATACGCACATCATATTAACTTAATATTCAACCTTAGTGTATATAAGCATAAAATTAATATGTTGATGTCCAAAATCTCGATACAGTGTCTAGGCTTAGCACTTTGGTTATAATGAGGTAGCAATTACTAACAAATTACCACTACGTACACTAATTCGTAGTTATCAGCATTTACAAAGGATATTGACAAGAATACATAACTGTTTAAAAACCTGCCTGAAACATGGGACGCGATTTACATGGTAGTTTTGCATAATTAGTGTGTGTACATACAACTAGAACATAGGTGCTACCAGTCTCAACCGCCTATTATGTCATATCATCAATATAATCATGACTATTTCCAGTAGTTTGCAGTATTAGGTGGGATGTGCTAGAGCTGCATCTTCAATAACACATAATAGCATTGGAACACCAAAAACTACAATACTGCATGCTAACGTAATTTTCGCTTGATTTACTCGCATGTTCTAACTGCATGTTTTATTTATCGCCAATTGCATCTTTACAATCTTTAGTTATCACAATTAGCGATAGGTACAACATTAATCCATTATAAACCTACGCTAAAAGCAATATCAAGGAGAGCAGAATATTATTTGGAAGAGCATGAGCATCATGATAATTGACTTATAGATATCGTTTCGCCGAAGAACTCAAGTGCAGGATCAAGGCAAAAGTAGACAATAGTAGATTCCCAGATTGACTTGCCTACGTGTGTTATCTTTTTATGACTATGATATAACAGTTCCTATTCATTTTCGTATTTTCTAATTCGCAATCTATATTTTAGGCATTCGTGGGAAAGTACTACTACAGACTAGTTAAGTACGATGTTTTTCAGCATTAATAGTATTCAAACTGTCTACGTGACGTGGATGACCTGTGACCTAAAGTCTATTAATACAAAATACACAATAAAGACCGCATCACTGTCTGAAGTTTTAAGAATAGAAAGTGTCTTGTATTTGGTGCGTACAAGAGTTGGCATGTTATGAATGAAAATGAAGTTGCGCTCTAAAATAACAATAAACGATAACGGAGTCGCGTTTTTATTTGCAAAGAATTAAAAGAAAACAAGATGACAAACTAGTAAAGTATGCTGATGCAATAAACACGTAGTTTCGATCGGATGCTACACAGTTGTGTACGATATAAAAGCTGATTGGTGCATTTAAGTAAGCTGAGAATGTGTATATTTACACTATTATCTTTAGATTTTAGGTGTTGGATATACATACGCGTAACATGTAGAATTGGCACATTCGCTTCACGATTGACTACTATTAATGACTCTCTCAGAAAGTTAACCACAAGACTATGTGCTATAGTTCTGCTTGATATAAAGTATACCAGGAATCATGAATTTCAGAGAACTCTACGTGGTATAAGTGATATTTCTGGGTGCTGCAACCGATTTGCAGAAGCCAGCAAAGCGTCTGGTTACAATTACAACACAATGCGCAAACATCATAAATCATTATTCAACAACAGCATTTTGACCGAAAGAAAGGAGACAAAATGGATTGGAATAAAAATGCAAACTGCTCTAGCCCACATTAAAAAATAAACCTTATTCCCAACATTTTGGCGTTACGTATGCTTGACAGATGTAGTAGCACTTCACAACTTCACTTTACATACTCTTGAAGATATGAAAAGTGACAGTTAAATAAAATAAGGCCAAATATCGGGTCTTGTTTATTGGCATGAATTGAAGTTGGAACACCACAGGATTTTTTACTTTTCTTACATAATATGATGAGTTGTGGTTGCTGGAAGTGTTTCTGAAAGAGATCTTTAGACATACCGTCAAAGAGAAAGAAGAAAGCACGAGCATACATATATAGAAACTCTTACACTTACTCACTACACTCAACTCATTAGAAAATTAGAGAAAAAAACAAAGATTTAAGAAACGAATGCTCTTCAAAACAGATTATATACACTTGAGCTTTGTATTGTAGACTTGTAGATTTCCTTTGAAGAATAAACAATCTAACGGATTTAAATACAGATGAAACACATTCGCTATGCCTATAGTGCCTACGATTACTTAGTTAGCAGCAGATAATCTTACAACTACAATGTACGCAAGTAAGTTTGTAAGTTATATGGAACTGATTCTTGTTTGAGTCAAGTTAGCCGCTGAAACTCCTGTTCTTAATGCTCTTTAAGCTTTACAAATACGTACACAGATCCAGTTAAAAATTCTATTTCTGTCCCGTCAGGGCGTTGCTCGTACCTCAATTTTCAATGCACTCATTTAGTACATTAAAATTCTTAACTGTCAACAATACTTCAGCTTATGACAACATATTTATCCAATCCCAAAATACTCAGATTCCAGGTGTTTTGGTAATTATAGAAGTCTTCTATAAATGTGTTTTACAAACTACATATTTTTGGGCGAATAAAATGTTAATAATATACGTGTCATTAGGCAATTTTCATAGGCGTCGGAACCGGGGGGACAATGTCCCCCCTTGAATATGGCCAGGAGGGACATGTCCCCCTAAAAATGTCCCAAAATCCAAACTAAAATTACATAAGCACCAGAAAAGGCGATTTTTTTGTCAAAAAAGGTTAAAAATCCAAAAAATTTTCGCGCTTCGCACGAAAATCTCTTCGATTTGCCAATATTTTATTATTTTGGTGGCCCCCCTTTCTGAAGAAGCCATTTTGTCCCCCCTTGATAAATTACGTTCCGACGCCTATGGCAATTTTCATAGGTAGATTAAAACCTCCAAATCCAGTCAAGACCACAAAAAATTGGCAAATTAACATTGCAATAGAATATCATCATGTTAGAATCTTCCCTTTAATTAAACATATGTTGGGTTTTAAAAATCGACTTAAGATGTTCCAGATAAGTATACGGGGGATTATTCATGGACGATGTCTCTATTTAAAATAGACAGACAACAACAAGACTTGACAAGGTGGAAGGAAACTGGCAAGTATGCATTATTTTATTCTCGTTGCTGTCAGTTTCTCCGTGCCTTGTATCTTATCCACTCTGTTGTACGTAGAAGTATGCTAAAGAAAACATTTCTAACGATCGTGTTTTTACCAGAAAATGTTTTTCTCTATTTCTGCACATAAAGTTTAGTTTGATAGATTAATGTGTTGTTGCTAAAACAAAACTCCCATGTAGTAAATATATATGACCTCTCTCATGTGGCCATCAGCGTTGATAACGACTGCACCGAATTTTAATTATCAAAAAAGTGGCTGCCTGGTGTCTTCCTAGAATAACACCCTGTTTTGACAAGGTTGTGCGAAATGAAATCATCGGATATTTTATGAATATTACCGAGTGTATAACCTTTGAAAAATTAATTAGTACATTTGTTAGCAGATTATTTCAATGGGTCATATACCAATGTTATTGAACAGATGACACAAATTACTTTCCTACTTCCTCTACTTTCCTTAATGGCTTTACAACATTATTGAGAAGCCAATTTTCTGAGCGGATAATTTACGATAAAGAATGTGTACTAAAGGTGACGAATCAAGCCTTTATTTTAGGAATAATCTGTGGGACCATTTGGGGGACCATTTGGTCCCGCAGATTATTCCTGACATTTCAATGGAAAAATGGGCTTTGTTCGTCACCTGTTATAAATCGGGTGTTTGTTGCTATACGCACCTTGGTACCAGACGGACTTTGTCTGGCTATGTACTTTACGTGCCTTAGCTCTTCTCCCGATAATACTAGTCAAGTTCAGGTTAAACAGCTCAACTGTTGTATGCGAACATTGTATAACTTACTTAATTGATACACATCCACTTCTGCCATTTACCTAATAGTGACAGCTACGTATTTATTAGCAAACTAGAAATTCTAGTTGGATCTGCTTTTAACTACTTAGTCGAATGCCCTGTCTAAAGAACAGATAACAATTACATACAACAAAAAAATTATCTGCTCTCTGGTTTTAGCAAAGATCATAGTTACTTATGTAAGCATATGATTTAATAATAATGGCAATAGTACTAATGAGAACATCTTCTATATGTAAATAAATTGTTTTATGCATACACTATCTAAAATCTTACACGTATAGCGAAATAGAGGTCAAAACACCCACAGGGTGAATATCCTCTATATTCGGATTTTTGAATAGAAACAGAGTTTCTTTAAAAATTAATAGGGAAATAGAGGTCAAACCACCTACAGGGTGAATATCCTCTATATTCGGATTTTTGAAAAGAAGCCGAGTTTATATAAAAACTAATAGCGTAATAGAGGTCAAACCACCTACAGGGTGAATATCCTCTATATTCGGATTTTTGAATAGAAACAGAGTTTATATAAAAATTAGTAGGGAAATCGAAGTCAAACCACCTACAGAGTGAATATCCACTATATTCGGATTTTTGAATAGAAACAGAGTTTATATAAAAATTAATAGCGAAATAGAGGTCAAACCACCTACAGGGTGAATATCCTCTATATTCGGATTTTTGAATAGAAACAGAGTTTATATAAAAATTAATAGGGAAATATAGGTCAAACCACCTACAGGGTGAATATCCTCTATATTCGGATTTTTGAATAGAAACAGATTTTATATAAAAATTAATAGCGAAATAGACGTCAAACCACCTACAGGGTGAATATCCTCTATATTCGGATTTTTGAATAGAAACAGGGTTTATATAAAAATTAATAGCGAAATAGAGGTCAAACCACCTACAGGGTGAACATCCTCTATATTCGGATTTTTGAAAAGAAACCGAGTTTATATAAAAATTAACGAACTAGAGGTCAAACCACTACAGGAAGAATATCCTCTATATTCGGATTTTTGAAGAGAAACCGAGTTTATATAAAAATTAACGAATAAGAGGTCAAACCACCTATAGGAAGAATATCCTCTATATTCGGATTTTTGAATAGAAACAGAGTTTATATAAAAACTAATAGCGAAATAGAGGTCAAACCACCTACAGGGTGAATATCCTCTATATTCGGATTTTTGAAGAGAAACAGAGTTTATATAAAAATTAATAGCGAAATAGAGGCCAAAACACCAACAGAGTGAATATCCTCTATATTCGGATTTTGGATCAGAAACACAAACAGAGTTTATATAAAAATTAATAGCGAAATAGAGGTCAAACCACCTACGGGTTGAATATCCTCTATATTCGGATTTTTGAATAGAAACAGAGTTTATATAAAAACTAATAGCGAAATAGAGGTCAAACCACCTACAGGGTGAATATCCTCTATATTCGGATTTTTGAATAGAAACAGAGTTTATATAAAAATTAATAGCGAAATAGAGGTCAAACCACCTACAGGGTGAATATCCTCTATATTCGGATTTTTGAAGAGAAACAGAGTTTATATAAAAATTAATAGCGAAATAGAGGTCAAACCACCTACAGGGTGAATATCCTCTATATTCGGATTTTTGAATAGAAACAGGGTTTATATAAAAATTAATAGCGAAATAGAGGTCAAACCACCTACAGGGTGAACATCCTCCATATTCGGATTTTTGAAAAGAAACCGAGTTTATATAAAAATTAACGAACTAGAGGTCAAACCACCTACAGGAAGAATATCCTCTATATTCGGATTTTTGAAGAGAAACCGAGTTTATATAAAAAGTAATAGCGAAATAGAGGTCAAACCACCTACAGGGTGAATATCCTCTATATTCGGATTTTTGAAGAGAAACAGAGTTTATATAAAAATTAATAGCGAAATAGAGGCCAAAACACCAACAGAGGGAATATCCTCTATATTCGGATTTTGGATCAGAAACACAAACAGAGTTTATATAAAAATTAATAGCGAAATAGAGGTCAAACCACCTACAGGGTGAATATCCTCTATATTCGGATTTTTGAATAGAAACAGAGTTTATATAAAAATTAATAGCGAAATAGAGGTCAAACCACCTACAGGGTGAATATCCTCTATATTCGGATTTTTGAATAGAAACACTAACAGAGTTTGTATAAAAATTAATAGCGAAATAGAGGTCAAACCACCTACAGGGTGAATATCCTCTATATTCGGATTTTTGAATAGAAACAGAGTTTATATAAAAATTAATAGCGAAATAGAGGCCAAACCTCCTACAGGGTGAACATCCTCTATATTCGGATTTTTAAATAGAAACAGGGTTTATATAAAAATTAATAGCGAAATAGAGGCCAAACCTCCTACAGGGTGAACATCCTCTATATTCGGATTTTTCAATAGAAACAGGGTTTATATAAAAATTAATAGCGAAATGAACATCCTCTATATTCGGATTTTTCAATAGAAACAGGGTTTATATAAAAATTAATAGCGAAATAGAGTTCAAACCACCTACATAGTGAATATCCTCTATGTTCGGATTTTTGAATAGAAACAGAGTTTATATAAAAAGTAATAGCGAAATAGAGGTCTAACCATCTACAGGGTGAATATCCTCTATATTCGGATTTTGGATCAGAAACACAAATAGAGTTTATATAAAAATTAATAGCGAAATAGAGGCCAAAACAACCACAGAGTGCATATCCTCTGCATTCGGATTTTGGACTAGAAACACAAACAGTTTATATAAAAATTAATAGCGAAATAGTGGTCAAACCACCTACAGGGTGGATATCCTCTATATTCGGATTTTTGAAGAGAAACCGAGTTTATATAAAGATTAACGAATTAGAGGTCAAACAACCTACAGGAGGAATATCCTCTATGTTCGGATTTTTGAATAGAAACAGAGTTTATATAAAAATTAATAGCGAAATAGAGGTCAAACCACCTACAAGGTGAATATCCTTTATATTCGGATTTTTGAAAAGAAACCGAGTTTATATAAAAATTAACGAAATAGAGGTCAAACCACCTACAGGGCGAATATCCTCTATATTTGGATTTTTGAAAAGAAACCGAGTTTATATAAAAATTAATAGCGAAATAGAGGGCAAACCACCTACAGGCTGAATATCCTCTACATTCGGATTTTAGAATAGAAACAGAGTTTATATAAAAATTAATAGCGAAATAGAGGTCGAACCACCTACAGGGTGAATATCCCCTATATTCGGATTTTTATATAGAAACTGAGTTTATATAAAAATTAATAGCGAAATAGAGGCCAAACCACCTACAGGGTGAACATCCTCTATATTCGGATTTTTCAATAGAAACAGGGTTTATATAAAAATTAATAGCGAAATAGAGTTCAAACCACCTACATAGTGAATATCCTCTATGTTCGGATTTTTGAATAGAAACAGTTTATATAAAAAGTAATAGCGAAATAGAGGTCTAACCATCTACATGGTGAATATCCTCTATATTCGGATTTTTGAAAAGAAGCCGAGTTTATATAAAAATTAACGACATAGAGGTCAAACCACCTACAGGGTGAATATCCTCTATTTTCGGATTTTTGAATAGAAACAGAGTTTATATTAAAAGTAATAGCGAAATAGAGGTCTAACCATCTGCAGGGTGAATATCCTCTTTATTCGGATTTTTGAATAGAAACAGAGTTTATATAAAAATTAATAGCGAAATAGAGGTCAAACCACCTACAGGGTGAATATCCTCTATGTTCGGATTTTTGAAGAGAAACAGAGTTTATATAAAAATTAATAGCGAAATAGAGGTCAAACCACCTACAGGGTGATTATCCTCTATATTCGGATTTTTGAATAGAAACAAGGTTTATATAAAAATTAATAGCGAAATAGAGGTCCAACCACCTACAGGGTGAACATCCTCTATTTTCGCATTTTTGAAAAGAAACCTAGTTTATATAAAAATTAACGAACTAGAGGTCAAACCACCTACAGGAAGAATATCCTCTATATTCGGATTTTTGAAGAGAAACCGAGTTTATATAAAAAGTAATAGCGAAATAGAGGTCCAACCATCTACAGGGTGAATATCCTCTATATTCGGATTTTTGAATAGAAACAGAGTTTATATAAAAATTAATAGCGAAATAGAGGTCAAACCACCTACAGGGTGAATATCCTCTATATTCGGATTTTTGTAGAGAAACAGAGTTTATATAAAAATTAATAGCGAAATAGAGGCCAAAACACCAACAGAGTGAATATCCTCTATATTCGGATTTTGGATCAGAAACACAAACAGAGTTTATATAAAAATTAATAGCGAAATAGAGGTCAAACCACCTACAGGTTGAATATCCTCTATATTCGGATTTTTGAATAGAAACAGAGTTTATATTAAAAGTAATAGCGAAATAGAGGTCTAACCATCTACAGGGTGAATATCCTCTATATTCGGATTTTTGAATAGAAACAGAGTTTATATAAAAATTAATAGCGAAATAGAGGTCAAACCACCTACAGGGTGAATATCCTCTATATTCGGATTTTTGAAGAGAAACAGAGTTTATATAAAAATTAATAGCGAAATAGAGGTCAAACCACCTACAGGGTGAATATCCTCTATATTCGGATTTTTGAATAGAAACAGGGTTTATATAAAAATTAATAGCGAAATAGAGGTCAAACCACCTACAGGGTGAACATCCTCTATATTCGGATTTTTGAAAAGAAACCGAGTTTATAAAAAAATTAACGAACTAGAGGTCAAACCACCTACAGGAAGAATATCCTCTATATTCGGATTTTTGAAGAGAAACCGAGTTTATATAAAAATTAACGAATAAGAGGTCAAACAACCTACAGGAAGAATATCCTCTATATTCGGATTTTTGAATAGAAACAGAGTTTATATAAAAACTAATAGCGAAATAGAGGTCGAACCACCTACAGTCTGAATATCCTCTACATTCGGATTTTTGAATAGAAACACTAACAGAGTTTGTATAAAAATTAGTAGCGAAATAGAGGCCAAAACACCCACAGAGTGAATATCCTCTATATTCGGATTTTGGATCAGAAACACAAACAGAGTTTATATAAAAATTAATAGCGAAATAGAGGTCAAACCACCTACAGGGTGAATATCCTCTATATTCGGATTTTTGAAAAGAAACCGAGTTTATATAAAAATTAACGACATAGAGGTCAAACCACTTACAGGGTGAATAACCTCTATATTCGGATTTTTGAATAGAAACAGGGTTTATATAAAAATTAATAGCGAAATAGAGGGCAAACCACCTACAGGGTGAATATCCTCTATATTCGGATTTTTGAAAAGAAGCCGAGTTTATATAAAAATTAACGACATAGAGGTCAAACCACCTACAGGGTGAATATCCTCTATATTCGGATTTTTGAATAGAAACAGAGTTTATATAAAAATCAGTAGGGAAATTGAGGTCAAACCACCTACAGGGTGAATATCCACTTTATTCGGATTTTTGAATAGAAACAGAGTTTACATAAAAATTATTTACGAAATAGAGGTCAAACAACCTACAGGGTGAATATCCTCTATGTTCGGATTTTTGAATAGAAACAGAGTTTATACAAAAAATAACGAAATAAAGGTCAAACCACCTACAGGTTAAATATCCTCAATATTCGGATTTTTGAATAGAAACAGAATTTATATAAAAATTAATAGCGAAATAGAGGTCAAACCACCTACAGGGTGAATATCCTCTATATTCGGATTTTTGAATAGAAACAGGGTTTATATAAAAATTAATAGCGAAATAGAGATCAAACCACCTACAGGGTGAATATTCTCTATATTTCGGATTTTTGAAGAGAAACAGAGTTTATAAAAAAATTAATAGCGAAATAGAGGCCAAAACACCCACAGAGTGAATATCCTCTATATTCGGATTTTGGACCAGAAATACAAACAGTTTATATAAAAATTAATAGCGAAATAAAGGTCAAACCACCTACAGAATGGGGATCCTCTATATTCGAATTTTTTAATAGAAACAGAGTTTATATAGAAATTAATAGCGAAATAGAGGTCAAACCACCTACAGGGTGAATATCCTCTATATTTGGATTTTTGAAAAGAAACCGAGTTTATATAAAAATTAATAGCGAAATAGAGGTCAAACCGCCTACAGGGTGAATATCCTCTATATTCGGATTTTTGAATAGAAACAGAGTTTATATAAAAATTAATAGCGAAATAGAGGTCGAACCACCTACAGGGTGAATATCCCCTATATTCGGATTTTTATATAGAAACTGAGTTTATATAAAAATTAATAGCGAAATAGAGGCCAAACCACCTACAGGGTGAACATCATCTGTATTCGGATTTTTCAATAGAAACAGGGTTTATATAAAAATTAATAGCAAAATAGAGTTCAAACCACCTACATAGTGAATATCCTCTATGTTCGGATTTTTGAATAGAAACAGAGTTTATATAAAAAGTAATAGGGAAATATAGGTCTAACCATCTACAGGGTGAATATCCTCTATATTCGGATTTTTGGATAGAAACAGAGTTTATATAAAAATTAATAGCGAAATAGAGGCCAAAACAACCACAGAGTGCATATCCTCTACATTCGGATTTTGGACTAGAAACACAAACAGTTTATATAAAAATTAATAGCGAAATAGTGGTCAAACCACCTACAGGGTGGATATCCTCTATATTCGGATTTTTGAAGAGAAACCGAGTTTATATAAAGATTAACGAATTAGAGGTCAAACAACCTACAGGAGGAATATCCTCTATGTTCGGATTTTTGAATAGAAACAGAGTTTATATAAAAATTAATAGCGAAATAGAGGTCAAACCACCTACAAGGTGAATATCCTTTATATTCGGATTTTTGAAAAGAAACCGAGTTTATATAAAAATTAACGAAAAAAGGGTCAAACCACCTACAGGGTGAATATCCTCTATATTTGGATTTTTGAAAAGAAACCGAGTTTATATAAAAATTAATAGCGCAATAGAGGTCAAACCACCTACAGGGTGAATATCCTCTATATTCGGATTTTAGAATAGAAACAGAGTTTATATAAAAATTAATAGCGAAATAGAGGTCAAACCACCTACAGGGTGGATATCCTCTATATTCGGATTTTAGATCAGAAACACAGAGTTTATATAAAAATTAATAGCGAAATAGAGGTCAAACCACCTACAGGGTGAATATCCTCTATATTCGGATTTTTGAAGAGAAACCGAGTTTGTATAAAAATTAACGAATAAGAGGTCAAACCACCTACAGGAAGAATATCCTCTATATTCGGATTTTTGAATAGAAACAGAGTTTATATAAAAACTAATAGCGAAATAGAGGTCGAACCACCTACAGGCTGAATATCCTCTACATTCGGATTTTTGAATAGAAACACTAACAGAGTTTGTATAAAAATTAGTAGCGAAATAGAGGCCAAAACACCCACAGAGTGAATATCCTCTATATTCGGATTTTGGATCAGAAACACAGAGTTTATATAAAAATTAATAGCGAAATAGAGGTCAAACCACCTACAAGGTGAATAACCTCTATATTCGGATTTTTGAATAGAAACAGGGTTTATATAAAAATTAATAGCGAAATAGAGGTCAAACCACCTACAGGGTGAATATCCTCTATATTCGGATTTTTGAAAAGAAGCCGAGTTTATATAAAAATTAACGACATAGGGGTCAAACCACCTACAGGGTGAATATCCTCTATATTCGGATTTTTGAATAGAAACAGAGTTTATATAAAATTTAGTAGGGAAATCGAGGTCAAGCCACCTACAGGGTGAATATCCACTATATTCGGATTTTTGAATAGAAACAGAGTTTACATATAAATTAATAGCGAAATAGAGGTCAAACCACCTACAGGGTGAATATCCTCTATATTCGGATTTTTGAAAAGAAGCCGAGTTTATATAAAAACTAATAGCGTAATAGAGGTCAAACCACCTACAGGGTGAATATCCTCTATATTCGGATTTTTGAATAGAAACAGAGTTTATATAAAAATTAGTACGGAAATCGAGGTCAAACCACCTACAGAGTGAATATCCACTATATTCTGATTTTTGAATAGAAACAGAGTTTATATAAAAATTAATAGCGAAATAGAGGTCAAACCACCTACAGGGTGAATATCCTCTATATTCGGATTTTTGAAAAGAAACCGAGTTTATATAAAAATTAACGACATAGAGGTCAAACCACTTACAGGGTGAATAACCTCTTTATTCGGATTTTTGAATAGAAACAGGGTTTATATAAAAATTAACAGCGAAATAGAGGGCAAACCACCTACAGGGTGAATATTCTCTACATACGGATTTTTGAAAAGAAACCTAGATTATATAAAAATTAACGAAATAGAGGTAAAACCACCTACAGGGTGAATATCCTCTATTTTCGGATTTTTGAATAGAAACAGAGTTTATATAAAAATTAATAGCGAAATAGAGGTCAAACCACCTACAGTGTGAATATCCTCTATTTTCGGATTTTTGAATAGAAACAGAGTTTATATAAAAAGTAATAGGGAAATAGAGGTCAAACCACCTATAGGGTGAATATCCTTTATATTCGGATTTTTGAATAGAAACAGAGTTTATATAAAAACTAATAGCGAAATAGAGGTCAAACCACCTACAGGGTGAATATCCTCTATATTCGAATTTTTTAATAGAAACAGAGTTTAAATAGAAATTAATAGCGAAATAGAGGTCAAACCACCTACAGGGTGAATATCCTCTTTATTTGGATTTTTGAAAAGAGACCGAGTTTATTAAAAATTAATAGCGAAATAGAGGTCAAACCACCTACAGGGTGAATATTCTCTACATTCGGATTTTTGAAAAGAAACCTAGTTTATATAAAAATTAACGAAATAGAGGTAAAACCACCTACAGGGTGAATAATCTCTATTTTCGGATTTTTGAATAGAAATTGGGTTTATATAAAAAAAACGAAATAAAGGTCAAACCACCTACAGGGTGAATATCCTCTATATTCGGATTTTTGAAAAGAAGCCGAGTTTATATAAAAACTAATAGCGTAATAGAGGTCAAACCACCTACAGGGTGAATATCCTCTATATTCGGATTTTTGAATAGAAACAGAGTTTATATAAAAATTAGTAGGCAAATCGAGGTCAAACCACCTACAGAGTGAATATCCACTATATTCGGATTTTTGAATAGAAACAGAGTTTATATAAAAATTAATAGCGAAATAGATGTCAAACCACCTACAGGGTGAATATCCTCTATATTCGGATTTTTGAAAAGAAACCGAGTTTATATAAAAATTAACGACATAGAGGTCAAACCACTTACAGGGTGAATAACCTCTATATTCGGATTTTTGAATAGAAACAGGGTTTATATAAAAATTAATAGCGAAATAGAGGGCAAACCACCTACAGGGTGAATATCCTCTATATTCGGATTTTTGAAAAGAAGCCGAGTTTATATAAAAATTAACGACATAGAGGTCAAACCACCTACAGGGTGAATATCCTCTATATTCGGATTTTTGAATAGAAACAGAGTCTATATAAAAATTAGTAGGGAAATTGAGGTCAAACCACCTACAGGGTGAATATCCACTTTATTCGGATTTTTGAATAGAAACAGAGTTTACATAAAAATTAATAGCGAAATAGAGGTCAAACCACCTACAGGGTGAATATCCTCTATATTCGGATTTTTGAATAGAAACAGAGTTTATATAAAAATTAATAGGGAAATAGAGGTCAAACCACCTACAGGGTGAATATCCACTTTATTCGGATTTTTGAATAGAAACAGAGTTTACATAAAAATTAATAGCGAAATAGAGGTCAAACCACCTACAGGGTGAATATCCTCTATATTCGGATTTTTGAATAGAAACAGAGTTTATATAAAAATTAATAGGGAAATAGAGGTCAAACCACCTACAGGGTGAATATCCTCTATATTCGGATTTTTGAAAAGAAGCCGAGTTTATATAAAAACTAATAGCGTAATAGAGGTCAAACCACCTACAGGGTGAATATCCTCTACATTCGGATTTTTGAATAGAAACAGAGTTTATACAAAAATTAACGAAATAAAGGTCAAACCACCTACAGGTTAAATATCCTCAATATTCGGATTTTTGAATCGAAACAGAATTTATATAAAAATTAATAGCGAAATAGAGGTCAAACCACCTACAGGGTGAATAACCTCTATATTCGGATTTTTGAATAGAAACAGGGTTTATATAAAAATTAATACCGAAATAGCGGTCAAACCACCTACAGGGTGAATATCCTCTATATTCGGATTTTTGAATAGAAACAGAGTTTATATAAAATTTAGTAGGGAAATCGAGGTCAAGCCACCTACAGGGTGAATATCCACTATATTCGGATTTTTGAATAGAAACAGAGTTTACATAAAAATTAATAGCGAAATAGAGGTCAAACCACCTACAGGGTGAATATCCTCTATATTCGGATTTTTGAAAAGAAGCCGAGTTTATATAAAAACTAATAGCGTAATAGAGGTCAAACCACCTACAGGGTGAATATCCTCTATATTCGGATTTTTGAATAGAAACAGAGTTTATATAAAAATTAGTAGGGAAATCGAGGTCAAGCCCCCTACAGAGTGAATATCCACTATATTCGGATTTTTGAATAGAAACAGAGTTTATATAAAAATTAATAGCGAAATAGAGGTCAAACCACCTACAGGGTGAATATCCTCTATATTCGGATTTTTGAATAGAAACAGAGTTTATATAAAAATTAATAGGGAAATATAGGTCAAACCACCTACAGGGTGAATATCCTCTATATTCGGATTTTTGAATAGAAACAGATTTTATATAAAAACTAATAGCGAAATAGAGGTCAAACCACCTACAGGGTGAATATCCTCTATATTCGGATGTTTGAATAGAAACAGGGTTTATATAAAAATTAATAGCGAAATAGAGTTCAAACCACCTACAGGGTGAATATCCTCTATATTCGGATTTTTGAATAGAAACAGAGTTTATATAAAAACTAATAGCGAAATAGAGGTCAAACCACCTACAGGGTGAATATCCTCTATATTCGGATTTTTGAATAGAAACAGAGTTTATATAAAAACTAATAGCGAAATAGAGGTCGAACCACCTACAGGCTGAATATCCTCTACATTCGGATTTTTGAATAGAAACACTAACAGAGTTTGTATAAAAATTAGTAGCGAAATAAAGGCCAAAACACCCACAGAGTGAATATCCTCTATTTTTGGATTTTGGATCAGAAACACAAACAGAGTTTATATAACAATTAATAGCGAAATAGAGGTCAAACCACCTACAGGGTGAATATCCTCTATATTCGGAATTTTGAAAAGAAACCGAGTTTATATAAAAATTAACGAAATAGAGGTCAAACCACCTACAGGGTGAATATCCTCTATATTCGGATTTTTGAATAGAAACAGAGTTTATATAAAAATTAATAGGGAAATATAGGTCAAACCACCTACAGGGTGAATATCCTCTATATTCGGATTTTTGAATAGAAACAGATTTTATATAAAAACTAATAGCGAAATAGAGGTCAAACCACCTACAGGGTGAATATCCTCTATATTCGGATGTTTGAATAGAAACAGGGTTTATATAAAAATTAATAGCGAAATAGAGGTCAAACCACCTACAGGGTGAATATCCTCTATATTCGGATTTTTGAATAGAAACAGAGTTTATATAAAAACTAATAGCGAAATAGAGGTCGAACCACCTACAGGCTGAATATCCTCTACATTCGGATTTTTGAATAGAAACACTAACAGAGTTTGTATAAAAATTAGTAGCGAAATAAAGGCCAAAACACCCACAGAGTGAATATCCTCTATATTTGGATTTTGGATCAGAAACACAAACAGAGTTTATATAACAATTAATAGCGAAATAGAGGTCAAACCACCTACAGGGTGAATATCCTCTATATTTGGATTTTTGAAAAGAAACCGAGTTTATATAAAAATTAATAGCGAAATAGAGGTCAAACCACCTACAGGGTGAATATCCTCTATATTCGGATTTTTGAATAGAAACAGAGTTTAAATAAAAACTAATAGCGTAATAGAGTTCAAACCACCTACAGGGTGAATATCCTCTATATTCGGATTTTTGAATAGAAACAGAGTTTATATAAAAAGTAATAGCGAAATAGAGGTCTAACCATCTACAGGGTGAATATCCTCTATATTCGGATTTTTGAATAGAAACAGAGTTTATATAAAAATTAATAGCGAAATAGAGGTCAAACCACCTACAGGGTGAATATCCTCTATATTCGGATTTTTGAAGAGAAACAGAGTTTATAAAAAAATTAATAGCGAAATAGAGGCCAAAACACCCACAGAGTGAATATCCTCTATATTCGGATTTTGGACCAGAAACACAAACAGTTTATATAAAAATTAATAGCGAAATAAAGGTCAAACCGCCTACAGAATGGATATCCTCTATATTCGAATTTTTTAATAGAAACAGAGTTTATATAGAAATTAATAGCGAAATAGAGGTCAAACCACCTACAGGGTGAATATCCTCTATATTTGGATATTTGAAAAGAAACCGAGTTTATATAAAAATTAATAGCGAAATAGAGGTCAAACCGCCTACAGGGTGAATATCCTCTATATTCGGATTTTTGAATAGAAACAGAGTTTATATAAAAATTAATAGCGAAATAGAGGTCGAACCACCTACAGGGTGAATATCCTCTATATTCGGATTTTTGAAAAGAAACCGAGTTTATATAAAAATTAACGAAATAGTGGTCAAACCACCTACAGGGTGAATATCCTCTATTTTTGGATTTTTGAAAAGAAACCGAGTTTATATAAAAATTAACGAAATAGTGGTCAAACCACCTACAGGGTGAATATCCTCTATATTTGGATTTTTGAAAAGAAACCGAGTTTATATAAAAATTAATAGCGAAATAGAGGTCAAACCACCTACAGGGTGAATATCCTCTATATTCGGATTTTAGGATAGAAACAGTTTATATAAAAATTAATAGCGAAATAGAGGTCAAACCACCTACAGGGTGGATATCCTCTATATTCGGATTTTAGATCAGAAACACAGAGTTTATATAAAAATTAATAGCGAAATAGAGGTCAAACCACCTACAGGATGAATATCCTCTACATACGGATTTTTGAATAGAAACAGAGTTTATATAAAAATTAATAGCGAAATAGAGGTCAAACCACCTACAGGGTGAATATCCTCTATATTCGGATTTTTGAATAAAAACAGAGTTTATATAAAAATTAATAGCGAAATAGAGGTCAAACCAAGGCAAGTATAACCTAACCAGGTAGCCTTTTGCCATAATATTTCAAATAAAACTTCACTTTTTTTCTCGATAATCGCAGTGCGTTACCGTTATACTACCGTAACTATGGTCCCCTCTCCGTGGCACCTTACTGAAGTACGAGTATTGGGAATAAAATGGCGATTTTATTCCCAAGAATGAAAAAAGTTAATTTTTATCTGAAATATTACGGCAAGAGAGCCTTGGGTCAAACCACCAACAGGGTGAATATCCTCTATATTCCGATTTTTGAATAGAAACAGAGTTTATATAAAAATTAATAGCGAAATAGAGGTCAAACCACCTACAGGGTGGATATCCTCTATTTTCGGATTTTTGAATAGAAACAGAGTTTATAAAAAAATTAATAGCGAAATAGAGGTCAAACCACCTACAGGGTGAATATCCTCTATATTCGGATGTTTGAATAGAAACAGGGTTTATATAAAAATTAATAGCGAAATAGAGGTCAAACCACCTACAGGGTGAATATCCTCTATATTCGGATTTTTGAATAGAAACAGAGTTTATATAAAAACTAATAGCGAAATAGAGGTCGAACCACCTACAGGCTGAATATCCTCTACATTCGGATTTTTGAATAGAAACACTAACAGAGTTTGTATAAAAATTAGTAGCGAAATAAAGGCCAAAACACCCACAGAGTGAATATCCTCTATATTTGGATTTTGGATCAGAAACACAAACAGAGTTTATATAACAATTAATAGCGAAATAGAGGTCAAACCACCTACAGGGTGAATATCCTCTATATTTGGATTTTTGAAAAGAAACCGAGTTTATATAAAAATTAATAGCGAAATAGAGGTCAAACCACCTACAGGGTGAATATCCTCTATATTCGGATTTTTGAATAGAAACAGAGTTTAAATAAAAACTAATAGCGTAATAGAGTTCAAACCACCTACAGGGTGAATATCCTCTATATTCGGATTTTTGAATAGAAACAGAGTTTATATAAAAACTAATAGCGAAATAGAGGTCAAACCACCTACAGGGTGAATATCCTCTATATTCGGATTTTTGAATAGAAACAGAGTTTATATAAAAAGTAATAGCGAAATAGAGGTCAAACCACCTACAGGGTGAATATCCTCTATATTCGGATTTTGGACCAGAAACACAAACAGTTTATATAAAAATTAATAGCGAAATAAAGGTCAAACCGCCTACAGAATGGATATCCTCTATATTCGAATTTTTTAATAGAAACAGAGTTTATATAGAAATTAATAGCGAAATAGAGGTCAAACCACCTACAGGGTGAATATCCTCTATTTTTGGATATTTGAAAAGAAACCGAGTTTATATAAAAATTAATAGCGAAATAGAGGTCAAACCGCCTACAGGGTGAATATCCTCTATATTCGGATTTTTGAATAGAAACAGAGTTTATATAAAAATTAATAGCGAAATAGAGGTCGAACCACCTACAGGGTGAATATCCTCTATATTCGGATTTTTGAAAAGAAACCGAGTTTATATAAAAATTAACGAAATAGTGGTCAAACCACCTACAGGGTGAATATCCTCTATATTTGGATTTTTGAAAAGAAACCGAGTTTATATAAAAATTAACGAAATAGTGGTCAAACCACCTACAGGGTGAATATCCTCTATATTAGGATTTTTGAAAAGAAACCGAGTTTATATAAAAATTAATAGCGAAATAGAGGTCAAACCACCTACAGGGTGAATATCCTCTATATTCGGATTTTAGGATAGAAACAGTTTATATAAAAATTAATAGCGAAATAGAGGTCAAACCACCTACAGGGTGGATATCCTCTATATTCGGATTTTAGATCAGAAACACAGAGTTTATATAAAAATTAATAGCGAAATAGAGGTCAAACCACCTACAGGATGAATATCCTCTACATACGGATTTTTGAATAGAAACAGAGTTTATATAAAAATTAATAGCGAAATAGAGGTCAAACCACCTACAGGGTGAATATCCTCTATATTCGGATTTTTGAAAAGAAACCGAGTTTATATAAAAATTAATAGCGAAATAGAGGTCAAACCAAGGCAAGTATAACCTAACCAGGTAGCCTTTTGCCATAATATTTCAAATAAAACTTCACTTTTTTTCTCGATAATCGCAGTGCGTTACCGTTATACTACCGTAACTATGGTCCCCTCTCCGTGGCACCTTACTGAAGTACGAGTATTGGGAATAAAATGGCGATTTTATTCCCAAGAATGAAAAAAGTTAATTTTTATCTGAAATATTACGGCAAGAGAGCCTTGGGTCAAACCACCAACAGGGTGAATATCCTCTATATTCCGATTTTTGAATAGAAACAGAGTTTATATAAAAATTAATAGCGAAATAGAGGTCAAACCACCTACAGGGTGGATATCCTCTATTTTCGGATTTTTGAATAGAAACAGGGTTTATATAAAAATTAATACCGAAATAGCGGTCAAACCACCTACAGGGTGAATATCCTCTATATTCGGATTTTTGAATAGAAACAG
Source organism: Tomocerus qinae (assembly GCA_020055645.1). Classification (NCBI taxonomy): domain Eukaryota; kingdom Metazoa; phylum Arthropoda; class Collembola; order Entomobryomorpha; family Tomoceridae; genus Tomocerus; species Tomocerus qinae. The sequence goes on along the minus strand of CM034547.1, from coordinate 12,558,505 downwards.
AGTTTATATAAAATTTAGTAGGGAAATCGAGGTCAAGCCACCTACAGGGTGAATATCCACTATATTCGGATTTTTGAATAGAAACAGAGTTTACATAAAAATTAATAGCGAAATAGAGGTCAAACCACCTACAGGGTGAATATCCTCTATATTCGGATTTTTGAAAAGAAGCCGAGTTTATATAAAAACTAATAGCGTAATAGAGGTCAAACCACCTACAGGGTGAATATCCTCTATATTCGGATTTTTGAATAGAAACAGAGTTTATATAAAAATTAGTAGGGAAATCGAGGTCAAGCCCCCTACAGAGTGAATATCCACTATATTCGGATTTTTGAATAGAAACAGAGTTTATATAAAAATTAATAGCGAAATAGAGGTCAAACCACCTACAGGGTGAATATCCTCTATATTCGGATTTTTGAATAGAAACAGAGTTTATATAAAAATTAATAGGGAAATATAGGTCAAACCACCTACAGGGTGAATATCCTCTATATTCGGATTTTTGAATAGAAACAGATTTTATATAAAAACTAATAGCGAAATAGAGGTCAAACCACCTACAGGGTGAATATCCTCTATATTCGGATGTTTGAATAGAAACAGGGTTTATATAAAAATTAATAGCGAAATAGAGTTCAAACCACCTACAGGGTGAATATCCTCTATATTCGGATTTTTGAATAGAAACAGAGTTTATATAAAAACTAATAGCGAAATAGAGGTCAAACCACCTACAGGGTGAATATCCTCTATATTCGGATTTTTGAATAGAAACAGAGTTTATATAAAAACTAATAGCGAAATAGAGGTCGAACCACCTACAGGCTGAATATCCTCTACATTCGGATTTTTGAATAGAAACACTAACAGAGTTTGTATAAAAATTAGTAGCGAAATAAAGGCCAAAACACCCACAGAGTGAATATCCTCTATTTTTGGATTTTGGATCAGAAACACAAACAGAGTTTATATAACAATTAATAGCGAAATAGAGGTCAAACCACCTACAGGGTGAATATCCTCTATATTCGGAATTTTGAAAAGAAACCGAGTTTATATAAAAATTAACGAAATAGAGGTCAAACCACCTACAGGGTGAATATCCTCTATATTCGGATTTTTGAATAGAAACAGAGTTTATATAAAAATTAATAGGGAAATATAGGTCAAACCACCTACAGGGTGAATATCCTCTATATTCGGATTTTTGAATAGAAACAGATTTTATATAAAAACTAATAGCGAAATAGAGGTCAAACCACCTACAGGGTGAATATCCTCTATATTCGGATGTTTGAATAGAAACAGGGTTTATATAAAAATTAATAGCGAAATAGAGGTCAAACCACCTACAGGGTGAATATCCTCTATATTCGGATTTTTGAATAGAAACAGAGTTTATATAAAAACTAATAGCGAAATAGAGGTCGAACCACCTACAGGCTGAATATCCTCTACATTCGGATTTTTGAATAGAAACACTAACAGAGTTTGTATAAAAATTAGTAGCGAAATAAAGGCCAAAACACCCACAGAGTGAATATCCTCTATATTTGGATTTTGGATCAGAAACACAAACAGAGTTTATATAACAATTAATAGCGAAATAGAGGTCAAACCACCTACAGGGTGAATATCCTCTATATTTGGATTTTTGAAAAGAAACCGAGTTTATATAAAAATTAATAGCGAAATAGAGGTCAAACCACCTACAGGGTGAATATCCTCTATATTCGGATTTTTGAATAGAAACAGAGTTTAAATAAAAACTAATAGCGTAATAGAGTTCAAACCACCTACAGGGTGAATATCCTCTATATTCGGATTTTTGAATAGAAACAGAGTTTATATAAAAAGTAATAGCGAAATAGAGGTCTAACCATCTACAGGGTGAATATCCTCTATATTCGGATTTTTGAATAGAAACAGAGTTTATATAAAAATTAATAGCGAAATAGAGGTCAAACCACCTACAGGGTGAATATCCTCTATATTCGGATTTTTGAAGAGAAACAGAGTTTATAAAAAAATTAATAGCGAAATAGAGGCCAAAACACCCACAGAGTGAATATCCTCTATATTCGGATTTTGGACCAGAAACACAAACAGTTTATATAAAAATTAATAGCGAAATAAAGGTCAAACCGCCTACAGAATGGATATCCTCTATATTCGAATTTTTTAATAGAAACAGAGTTTATATAGAAATTAATAGCGAAATAGAGGTCAAACCACCTACAGGGTGAATATCCTCTATATTTGGATATTTGAAAAGAAACCGAGTTTATATAAAAATTAATAGCGAAATAGAGGTCAAACCGCCTACAGGGTGAATATCCTCTATATTCGGATTTTTGAATAGAAACAGAGTTTATATAAAAATTAATAGCGAAATAGAGGTCGAACCACCTACAGGGTGAATATCCTCTATATTCGGATTTTTGAAAAGAAACCGAGTTTATATAAAAATTAACGAAATAGTGGTCAAACCACCTACAGGGTGAATATCCTCTATTTTTGGATTTTTGAAAAGAAACCGAGTTTATATAAAAATTAACGAAATAGTGGTCAAACCACCTACAGGGTGAATATCCTCTATATTTGGATTTTTGAAAAGAAACCGAGTTTATATAAAAATTAATAGCGAAATAGAGGTCAAACCACCTACAGGGTGAATATCCTCTATATTCGGATTTTAGGATAGAAACAGTTTATATAAAAATTAATAGCGAAATAGAGGTCAAACCACCTACAGGGTGGATATCCTCTATATTCGGATTTTAGATCAGAAACACAGAGTTTATATAAAAATTAATAGCGAAATAGAGGTCAAACCACCTACAGGATGAATATCCTCTACATACGGATTTTTGAATAGAAACAGAGTTTATATAAAAATTAATAGCGAAATAGAGGTCAAACCACCTACAGGGTGAATATCCTCTATATTCGGATTTTTGAATAAAAACAGAGTTTATATAAAAATTAATAGCGAAATAGAGGTCAAACCAAGGCAAGTATAACCTAACCAGGTAGCCTTTTGCCATAATATTTCAAATAAAACTTCACTTTTTTTCTCGATAATCGCAGTGCGTTACCGTTATACTACCGTAACTATGGTCCCCTCTCCGTGGCACCTTACTGAAGTACGAGTATTGGGAATAAAATGGCGATTTTATTCCCAAGAATGAAAAAAGTTAATTTTTATCTGAAATATTACGGCAAGAGAGCCTTGGGTCAAACCACCAACAGGGTGAATATCCTCTATATTCCGATTTTTGAATAGAAACAGAGTTTATATAAAAATTAATAGCGAAATAGAGGTCAAACCACCTACAGGGTGGATATCCTCTATTTTCGGATTTTTGAATAGAAACAGAGTTTATAAAAAAATTAATAGCGAAATAGAGGTCAAACCACCTACAGGGTGAATATCCTCTATATTCGGATGTTTGAATAGAAACAGGGTTTATATAAAAATTAATAGCGAAATAGAGGTCAAACCACCTACAGGGTGAATATCCTCTATATTCGGATTTTTGAATAGAAACAGAGTTTATATAAAAACTAATAGCGAAATAGAGGTCGAACCACCTACAGGCTGAATATCCTCTACATTCGGATTTTTGAATAGAAACACTAACAGAGTTTGTATAAAAATTAGTAGCGAAATAAAGGCCAAAACACCCACAGAGTGAATATCCTCTATATTTGGATTTTTGGATCAGAAACACAAACAGAGTTTATATAACAATTAATAGCGAAATAGAGGTCAAACCACCTACAGGGTGAATATCCTCTATATTTGGATTTTTGAAAAGAAACCGAGTTTATATAAAAATTAATAGCGAAATAGAGGTCAAACCACCTACAGGGTGAATATCCTCTATATTCGGATTTTTGAATAGAAACAGAGTTTAAATAAAAACTAATAGCGTAATAGAGTTCAAACCACCTACAGGGTGAATATCCTCTATATTCGGATTTTTGAATAGAAACAGAGTTTATATAAAAACTAATAGCGAAATAGAGGTCAAACCACCTACAGGGTGAATATCCTCTATATTCGGATTTTTGAATAGAAACAGAGTTTATATAAAAAGTAATAGCGAAATAGAGGTCAAACCACCTACAGGGTGAATATCCTCTATATTCGGATTTTGGACCAGAAACACAAACAGTTTATATAAAAATTAATAGCGAAATAAAGGTCAAACCGCCTACAGAATGGATATCCTCTATATTCGAATTTTTTAATAGAAACAGAGTTTATATAGAAATTAATAGCGAAATAGAGGTCAAACCACCTACAGGGTGAATATCCTCTATTTTTGGATATTTGAAAAGAAACCGAGTTTATATAAAAATTAATAGCGAAATAGAGGTCAAACCGCCTACAGGGTGAATATCCTCTATATTCGGATTTTTGAATAGAAACAGAGTTTATATAAAAATTAATAGCGAAATAGAGGTCGAACCACCTACAGGGTGAATATCCTCTATATTCGGATTTTTGAAAAGAAACCGAGTTTATATAAAAATTAACGAAATAGTGGTCAAACCACCTACAGGGTGAATATCCTCTATATTTGGATTTTTGAAAAGAAACCGAGTTTATATAAAAATTAACGAAATAGTGGTCAAACCACCTACAGGGTGAATATCCTCTATATTAGGATTTTTGAAAAGAAACCGAGTTTATATAAAAATTAATAGCGAAATAGAGGTCAAACCACCTACAGGGTGAATATCCTCTATATTCGGATTTTAGGATAGAAACAGTTTATATAAAAATTAATAGCGAAATAGAGGTCAAACCACCTACAGGGTGGATATCCTCTATATTCGGATTTTAGATCAGAAACACAGAGTTTATATAAAAATTAATAGCGAAATAGAGGTCAAACCACCTACAGGATGAATATCCTCTACATACGGATTTTTGAATAGAAACAGAGTTTATATAAAAATTAATAGCGAAATAGAGGTCAAACCACCTACAGGGTGAATATCCTCTATATTCGGATTTTTGAAAAGAAACCGAGTTTATATAAAAATTAATAGCGAAATAGAGGTCAAACCAAGGCAAGTATAACCTAACCAGGTAGCCTTTTGCCATAATATTTCAAATAAAACTTCACTTTTTTTCTCGATAATCGCAGTGCGTTACCGTTATACTACCGTAACTATGGTCCCCTCTCCGTGGCACCTTACTGAAGTACGAGTATTGGGAATAAAATGGCGATTTTATTCCCAAGAATGAAAAAGTTAATTTTTATCTGAAATATTACGGCAAGAGAGCCTTGGGTCAAACCACCAACAGGGTGAATATCCTCTATATTCCGATTTTTGAATAGAAACAGAGTTTATATAAAAATTAATAGCGAAATAGAGGTCAAACCACCTACAGGGTGGATATCCTCTATTTTCGGATTTTTGAATAGAAACAGAGTTTATAAAAAAATTAATAGCGAAATAGAGGTCAAACCACCTACAGGGTGAATATCCTCTATATTCGGATGTTTGAATAGAAACAGGGTTTATATAAAAATTAATAGCGAAATAGAGGTCAAACCACCTACAGGGTGAATATCCTCTATATTCGGATTTTTGAATAGAAACAGAGTTTATATAAAAACTAATAGCGAAATAGAGGTCGAACCACCTACAGGCTGAATATCCTCTACATTCGGATTTTTGAATAGAAACACTAACAGAGTTTGTACAAAAATTAGTAGCGAAATAAAGGCCAAAACACCCACAGAGTGAATATCCTCTATATTTGGATTTTGGATCAGAAACACAAACAGAGTTTATATAACAATTAATAGCGAAATAGAGGTCAAACCACCTACAGGGTGAATATCCTCTATATTTGGATTTTTGAAAAGAAACCGAGTTTATATAAAAATTAATAGCGAAATAGAGGTCAAACCACCTACGGGGTGAATATCCTCTATATTCGGATTTTTGAATAGAAACAGAGTTTAAATAAAAACTAATAGCGTAATAGAGTTCAAACCACCTACAGGGTGAATATCCTCTATATTCGGATTTTTGAATAGAAACAGAGTTTATATAAAAAGTAATAGCGAAATAGAGGTCTAACCATCTACAGGGTGAATATCCTCTATATTCGGATTTTTGAATAGAAACAGAGTTTATATAAAAATTAATAGCGAAATAGAGGTCAAACCACCTACAGGGTGAATATCCTCTATATTCGGATTTTTGAAGAGAAACAGAGTTTATAAAAAAATTAATAGCGAAATAGAGGCCAAAACACCCACAGAGTGAATATCCTCTATATTCGGATTTTGGACCAGAAACACAAACAGTTTATATAAAAATTAATAGCGAAATAAAGGTCAAACCGCCTACAGAATGGATATCCTCTATATTCGAATTTTTTAATAGAAACAGAGTTTATATAGAAATTAATAGCGAAATAGAGGTCAAACCACCTACAGGGTGAATATCCTCTATATTTGGATATTTGAAAAGAAACCGAGTTTATATAAAAATTAATAGCGAAATAGAGGTCAAACCGCCTACAGGGTGAATATCCTCTATATTCGGATTTTTGAATAGAAACAGAGTTTATATAAAAATTAATAGCGAAATAGAGGTCGAACCACCTACAGGGTGAATATCCTCTATATTCGGATTTTTGAAAAGAAACCGAGTTTATATAAAAATTAACGAAATAGTGGTCAAACCACCTACAGGGTGAATATCCTCTATATTTGGATTTTTGAAAAGAAACCGAGTTTATATAAAAATTAACGAAATAGTGGTCAAACCACCTACAGGGTGAATATCCTCTATATTTGGATTTTTGAAAAGAAACCGAGTTTATATAAAAATTAATAGCGAAATAGAGGTCAAACCACCTACAGGGTGAATATCCTCTATATTTGGATTTTGGATCAGAAACACAAACAGAGTTTATATAACAATTAATAGCGAAATAGAGGTCAAACCACCTACAGGGTGAATATCCTCTATATTTGGATTTTTGAAAAGAAACCGAGTTTATATAAAAATTAATAGCGAAATAGAGGTCAAACCACCTACGGGGTGAATATCCTCTATATTCGGATTTTTGAATAGAAACAGAGTTTAAATAAAAACTAATAGCGTAATAGAGTTCAAACCACCTACAGGGTGAATATCCTCTATATTCGGATTTTTGAATAGAAACAGAGTTTATATAAAAAGTAATAGCGAAATAGAGGTCTAACCATCTACAGGGTGAATATCCTCTATATTCGGATTTTTGAATAGAAACAGAGTTTATATAAAAATTAATAGCGAAATAGAGGTCAAACCACCTACAGGGTGAATATCCTCTATATTCGGATTTTTGAAGAGAAACAGAGTTTATAAAAAAATTAATAGCGAAATAGAGGCCAAAACACCCACAGAGTGAATATCCTCTATATTCGGATTTTGGACCAGAAACACAAACAGTTTATATAAAAATTAATAGCGAAATAAAGGTCAAACCGCCTACAGAATGGATATCCTCTATATTCGAATTTTTTAATAGAAACAGAGTTTATATAGAAATTAATAGCGAAATAGAGGTCAAACCACCTACAGGGTGAATATCCTCTATATTTGGATATTTGAAAAGAAACCGAGTTTATATAAAAATTAATAGCGAAATAGAGGTCAAACCGCCTACAGGGTGAATATCCTCTATATTCGGATTTTTGAATAGAAACAGAGTTTATATAAAAATTAATAGCGAAATAGAGGTCGAACCACCTACAGGGTGAATATCCTCTATATTCGGATTTTTGAAAAGAAACCGAGTTTATATAAAAATTAACGAAATAGTGGTCAAACCACCTACAGGGTGAATATCCTCTATATTTGGATTTTTGAAAAGAAACCGAGTTTATATAAAAATTAACGAAATAGTGGTCAAACCACCTACAGGGTGAATATCCTCTATATTTGGATTTTTGAAAAGAAACCGAGTTTATATAAAAATTAATAGCGAAATAGAGGTCAAACCACCTACAGGGTGAATATCCTCTATATTCGGATTTTTGAATAGAAACAGAGTTTATATAAAAACTAATAGCGAAATAGAGGTCGAACCACCTACAGGCTGAATATCCTCTACATTCGGATTTTTGAATAGAAACACTAACAGAGTTTGTACAAAAATTAGTAGCGAAATAAAGGCCAAAACACCCACAGAGTGAATATCCTCTATATTTGGATTTTGGATCAGAAACACAAACAGAGTTTATATAACAATTAATAGCGAAATAGAGGTCAAACCACCTACAGGGTGAATATCCTCTATATTTGGATTTTTGAAAAGAAACCGAGTTTATATAAAAATTAATAGCGAAATAGAGGTCAAACCACCTACGGGGTGAATATCCTCTATATTCGGATTTTTGAATAGAAACAGAGTTTAAATAAAAACTAATAGCGTAATAGAGTTCAAACCACCTACAGGGTGAATATCCTCTATATTCGGATTTTTGAATAGAAACAGAGTTTATATAAAAAGTAATAGCGAAATAGAGGTCTAACCATCTACAGGGTGAATATCCTCTATATTCGGATTTTTGAATAGAAACAGAGTTTATATAAAAATTAATAGCGAAATAGAGGTCAAACCACCTACAGGGTGAATATCCTCTATATTCGGATTTTTGAAGAGAAACAGAGTTTATAAAAAAATTAATAGCGAAATAGAGGCCAAAACACCCACAGAGTGAATATCCTCTATATTCGGATTTTGGACCAGAAACACAAACAGTTTATATAAAAATTAATAGCGAAATAAAGGTCAAACCGCCTACAGAATGGATATCCTCTATATTCGAATTTTTTAATAGAAACAGAGTTTATATAGAAATTAATAGCGAAATAGAGGTCAAACCACCTACAGGGTGAATATCCTCTATATTTGGATATTTGAAAAGAAACCGAGTTTATATAAAAATTAATAGCGAAATAGAGGTCAAACCGCCTACAGGGTGAATATCCTCTATATTCGGATTTTTGAATAGAAACAGAGTTTATATAAAAATTAATAGCGAAATAGAGGTCGAACCACCTACAGGGTGAATATCCTCTATATTCGGATTTTTGAAAAGAAACCGAGTTTATATAAAAATTAACGAAATAGTGGTCAAACCACCTACAGGGTGAATATCCTCTATATTTGGATTTTTGAAAAGAAACCGAGTTTATATAAAAATTAACGAAATAGTGGTCAAACCACCTACAGGGTGAATATCCTCTATATTTGGATTTTTGAAAAGAAACCGAGTTTATATAAAAATTAATAGCGAAATAGAGGTCAAACCACCTACAGGGTGAATATCCTCTATATTCGGATTTTAGGATAGAAACAGTTTATATAAAAATTAATAGCGAAATAGAGGTCAAACCACCTACAGGGTGGATATCCTCTATATTCGGATTTTAGATCAGAAACACAGAGTTTATATAAAAATTAATAGCGAAATAGAGGTCAAACCACCTACAGGATGAATATCCTCTACATACGGATTTTTGAATAGAAACAGAGTTTATATAAAAATTAATAGCGAAATAGAGGTCAAACCACCTACAGGGTGAATATCCTCTATATTCGGATTTTTGAATAAAAACAGAGTTTATATAAAAATTAATAGCGAAATAGAGGTCAAACCAAGGCAAGTATAACCTAACCAGGTAGCCTTTTGCCATAATATTTCAAATAAAACTTCACTTTTTTTCTCGATAATCGCAGTGCGTTACCGTTATACTACCGTAACTATGGTCCCCTCTCCGTGGCACCTTACTGAAGTACGAGTATTGGGAATAAAATGGCGATTTTATTCCCAAGAATGAAAAAAGTTAATTTTTATCTGAAATATTACGGCAAGAGAGCCTTGGGTCAAACCACCAACAGGGTGAATATCCTCTATATTCCGATTTTTGAATAGAAACAGAGTTTATATAAAAATTAATAGCGAAATAGAGGTCAAACCACCTACAGGGTGGATATCCTCTATTTTCGGATTTTTGAATAGAAACAGAGTTTATAAAAAAATTAATAGCGAAATAGAGGTCAAACCACCTACAGGGTGAATATCCTCTATATTCGGATGTTTGAATAGAAACAGGGTTTATATAAAAATTAATAGCGAAATAGAGGTCAAACCACCTACAGGGTGAATATCCTCTATATTCGGATTTTTGAATAGAAACAGAGTTTATATAAAAACTAATAGCGAAATAGAGGTCGAACCACCTACAGGCTGAATATCCTCTACATTCGGATTTTTGAATAGAAACACTAACAGAGTTTGTACAAAAATTAGTAGCGAAATAAAGGCCAAAACACCCACAGAGTGAATATCCTCTATATTTGGATTTTGGATCAGAAACACAAACAGAGTTTATATAACAATTAATAGCGAAATAGAGGTCAAACCACCTACAGGGTGAATATCCTCTATATTTGGATTTTTGAAAAGAAACCGAGTTTATATAAAAATTAATAGCGAAATAGAGGTCAAACCACCTACGGGGTGAATATCCTCTATATTCGGATTTTTGAATAGAAACAGAGTTTAAATAAAAACTAATAGCGTAATAGAGTTCAAACCACCTACAGGGTGAATATCCTCTATATTCGGATTTTTGAATAGAAACAGAGTTTATATAAAAAGTAATAGCGAAATAGAGGTCTAACCATCTACAGGGTGAATATCCTCTATATTCGGATTTTTGAATAGAAACAGAGTTTATATAAAAATTAATAGCGAAATAGAGGTCAAACCACCTACAGGGTGAATATCCTCTATATTCGGATTTTTGAAGAGAAACAGAGTTTATAAAAAAATTAATAGCGAAATAGAGGCCAAAACACCCACAGAGTGAATATCCTCTATATTCGGATTTTGGACCAGAAACACAAACAGTTTATATAAAAATTAATAGCGAAATAAAGGTCAAACCGCCTACAGAATGGATATCCTCTATATTCGAATTTTTTAATAGAAACAGAGTTTATATAGAAATTAATAGCGAAATAGAGGTCAAACCACCTACAGGGTGAATATCCTCTATATTTGGATATTTGAAAAGAAACCGAGTTTATATAAAAATTAATAGCGAAATAGAGGTCAAACCGCCTACAGGGTGAATATCCTCTATATTCGGATTTTTGAATAGAAACAGAGTTTATATAAAAATTAATAGCGAAATAGAGGTCGAACCACCTACAGGGTGAATATCCTCTATATTCGGATTTTTGAAAAGAAACCGAGTTTATATAAAAATTAACGAAATAGTGGTCAAACCACCTACAGGGTGAATATCCTCTATATTTGGATTTTTGAAAAGAAACCGAGTTTATATAAAAATTAACGAAATAGTGGTCAAACCACCTACAGGGTGAATATCCTCTATATTTGGATTTTTGAAAAGAAACCGAGTTTATATAAAAATTAATAGCGAAATAGAGGTCAAACCACCTACAGGGTGAATATCCTCTATATTCGGATTTTAGGATAGAAACAGTTTATATAAAAATTAATAGCGAAATAGAGGTCAAACCACCTACAGGGTGGATATCCTCTATATTCGGATTTTAGATCAGAAACACAGAGTTTATATAAAAATTAATAGCGAAATAGAGGTCAAACCACCTACAGGATGAATATCCTCTACATACGGATTTTTGAATAGAAACAGAGTTTATATAAAAATTAATAGCGAAATAGAGGTCAAACCACCTACAGGGTGAATATCCTCTATATTCGGATTTTTGAATAAAAACAGAGTTTATATAAAAATTAATAGCGAAATAGAGGTCAAACCAAGGCAAGTATAACCTAACCAGGTAGCCTTTTGCCATAATATTTCAAATAAAACTTCACTTTTTTTCTCGATAATCGCAGTGCGTTACCGTTATACTACCGTAACTATGGTCCCCTCTCCGTGGCACCTTACTGAAGTACGAGTATTGGGAATAAAATGGCGATTTTATTCCCAAGAATGAAAAAAGTTAATTTTTATCTGAAATATTACGGCAAGAGAGCCTTGGGTCAAACCACCAACAGGGTGAATATCCTCTATATTCCGATTTTTGAATAGAAACAGAGTTTATATAAAAATTAATAGCGAAATAGAGGTCAAACCACCTACAGGGTGGATATCCTCTATTTTCGGATTTTTGAATAGAAACAGAGTTTATAAAAAAATTAATAGCGAAATAGAGGTCAAACTACCTACAGGGTGAATATCCTCTATATTCGGATGTTTGAATAGAAACAGGGTTTATATAAAAATTAATAGCGAAATAGAGGTCAAACCACCTACAGGGTGAATATTCTCTATATTCGGATTTTTGAATAGAAACAGAGTTTATATAAAAACTAATAGCGAAATAGAGGTCGAACCACCTACAGGCTGAATATCCTCTACATTCGGATTTTTGAATAGAAACACTAACAGAGTTTGTATAAAAATTAGTAGCGAAATAAAGGCCAAAACACCCACAGAGTGAATATCCTCTATATTTGGATTTTGGATCAGAAACACAAACAGAGTTTATATAACAATTAATAGCGAAATAGAGGTCAAACCACCTACAGGGTGAATATCCTCTATATTTGGATTTTTGAAAAGAAACCGAGTTTATATAAAAATTAATAGCGAAATAGAGGTCAAACCACCTACAGGGTGAATATCCTCTATATTCGGATTTTTGAATAGAAACAGAGTTTAAATAAAAACTAATAGCGTAATAGAGTTCAAACCACCTACAGGGTGAATATCCTCTATATTCGGATTTTTGAATAGAAACAGAGTTTATATAAAAACTAATAGCGAAATAGAGGTCAAACCACCTACAGGGTGAATATCCTCTATATTCGGATTTTTGAATAGAAACAGAGTTTATATAAAAACTAATAGCGAAATAGAGGTCTAACCATCTACATGGTGAATATCCTCTATATTCGGATTTTTGAATAGAAACAGAGTTTATATAAAAATTAATAGCGAAATAGAGGTCAAACCACCTACAGGGTGAATATCCTCTATATTCGGATTTTTGAAGAGAAACAGAGTTTATAAAAAAATTAATAGCGAAATAGAGGCCAAAACACCCACAGAGTGAATATCCTCTATATTCGGATTTTGGACCAGGAACACAAACAGTTTATATAAAAATTAATAGCGAAATAAAGGACAAACCGCCTACAGAATGGATATCCTCTATATTCGAATTTTTTAATAGAAACAGAGTTTATATAGAAATTAATAGCGAAATAGAGGTCAAACCACCTACAGGGTGAATATCCTCTATTTTTGGATATTTGAAAAGAAACCGAGTTTATATAAAAATTAATAGCGAAATAGAGGTCAAACCGCCTACAGGGTGAATATCCTCTATATTCGGATTTTTGAATAGAAACAGAGTTTATATAAAAATTAATAGCGAAATAGAGGTCAAACTACCTACAGGGTGAATATCCTCTATATTCGGATGTTTGAATAGAAACAGGGTTTATATAAAAATTAATAGCGAAATAGAGGTCAAACCACCTACAGGGTGAATATTCTCTATATTCGGATTTTTGAATAGAAACAGAGTTTATATAAAAACTAATAGCGAAATAGAGGTCGAACCACCTACAGGCTGAATATCCTCTACATTCGGATTTTTGAATAGAAACACTAACAGAGTTTGTATAAAAATTAGTAGCGAAATAAAGGCCAAAACACCCACAGAGTGAATATCCTCTATATTTGGATTTTGGATCAGAAACACAAACAGAGTTTATATAACAATTAATAGCGAAATAGAGGTCAAACCACCTACAGGGTGAATATCCTCTATATTTGGATTTTTGAAAAGAAACCGAGTTTATATAAAAATTAATAGCGAAATAGAGGTCAAACCACCTACAGGGTGAATATCCTCTATATTCGGATTTTTGAATAGAAACAGAGTTTAAATAAAAACTAATAGCGTAATAGAGTTCAAACCACCTACAGGGTGAATATCCTCTATATTCGGATTTTTGAATAGAAACAGAGTTTATATAAAAACTAATAGCGAAATAGAGGTCAAACCACCTACAGGGTGAATATCCTCTATATTCGGATTTTTGAATAGAAACAGAGTTTATATAAAAACTAATAGCGAAATAGAGGTCTAACCATCTACATGGTGAATATCCTCTATATTCGGATTTTTGAATAGAAACAGAGTTTATATAAAAATTAATAGCGAAATAGAGGTCAAACCACCTACAGGGTGAATATCCTCTATATTCGGATTTTTGAAGAGAAACAGAGTTTATAAAAAAATTAATAGCGAAATAGAGGCCAAAACACCCACAGAGTGAATATCCTCTATATTCGGATTTTGGACCAGGAACACAAACAGTTTATATAAAAATTAATAGCGAAATAAAGGACAAACCGCCTACAGAATGGATATCCTCTATATTCGAATTTTTTAATAGAAACAGAGTTTATATAGAAATTAATAGCGAAATAGAGGTCAAACCACCTACAGGGTGAATATCCTCTATTTTTGGATATTTGAAAAGAAACCGAGTTTATATAAAAATTAATAGCGAAATAGAGGTCAAACCGCCTACAGGGTGAATATCCTCTATATTCGGATTTTTGAATAGAAACAGAGTTTATATAAAAATTAATAGCGAAATAGAGGTCGAACCACCTACAGGGTGAATATCCTCTATATTCGGATTTTTGAAAAGAAACCGAGTTTATATAAAAATTAACGAAATAGTGGTCAAACCACCTACAGGGTGAATATCCTCTATATTAGGATTTTTGAAAAGAAACCGAGTTTATATAAAAATTAACGAAATAGTGGTCAAACCACCTACAGGGTGAATATCCTCTATATTTGGATTTTTGAAAAGAAACCGAGTTTATATAAAAATTAATAGCGAAATAGAGGTCAAACCACCTACAGGGTGAATATCCTCTATATTCGGATTTTAGAATAGAAACAGTTTATATAAAAATTAATAGCGAAATAGAGGTCAAACCACCTACAGGGTGGATATCCTCTATATTCGGATTTTAGATCAGAAACACAGAGTTTATATAAAAATTAATAGCGAAATAGAGGTCAAACCACCTACAGGATGAATATCCTCTACATACGGATTTTTGAATAGAAACAGAGTTTATATAAAAATTAATAGCGAAATAGAGGTCAAACCACCTACAGGGTGAATATCCTCTATATTCGGATTTTTGAAAAGAAACCGAGTTTATATAAAAATTAATAGCGAAATAGAAGTCAAACCAAGGCAAGTATAACCTAACCAGGTAGCCTTTTGCCATAATATTTCAAATAAAACTTCACTTTTTTTCTCGATAATCGCAGTGCGTTACCGTTATACTACCGTAACTATGGTCCCCTCTCCGTGGCACCTTACTGAAGTACGAGTATTGGGAATAAAATGGCGATTTTATTCCCAAGAATGAAAAAAGTTAATTTTTATCTGAAATATTACGGCAAGAGAGCCTTGGGTCAAACCACCAACAGGGTGAATATCCTCTATATTCCGATTTTTGAATAGAAACAGAGTTTATATAAAAATTAATAGCGAAATAGAGGTCAAAACACCTACAGGGTGAATATCCTCTATATTCGGATTTTTGAAAAGAATCCGAGTTTATATAAAAATTAACGGAAGAGAGGTCAAACCACCTACAGGGTGAATATCCTCTATATTCGGATTTTTGAATAGAAACAGAGTTTATATAAAAATTAATAGCGAAATAGAGGTCGAACCACCTACAGGGTGAATATCCTCTATATTCGGATTTTTGAAAAGAAACCGAGTTTATATAAAAATTAACGAAATAGTGGTCAAACCACCTACAGGGTGAATATCCTCTATATTAGGATTTTTGAAAAGAAACCGAGTTTATATAAAAATTAACGAAATAGTGGTCAAACCACCTACAGGGTGAATATCCTCTATATTTGGATTTTTGAAAAGAAACCGAGTTTATATAAAAATTAATAGCGAAATAGAGGTCAAACCACCTACAGGGTGAATATCCTCTATATTCGGATTTTAGAATAGAAACAGTTTATATAAAAATTAATAGCGAAATAGAGGTCAAACCACCTACAGGGTGGATATCCTCTATATTCGGATTTTAGATCAGAAACACAGAGTTTATATAAAAATTAATAGCGAAATAGAGGTCAAACCACCTACAGGATGAATATCCTCTACATACGGATTTTTGAATAGAAACAGAGTTTATATAAAAATTAATAGCGAAATAGAGGTCAAACCACCTACAGGGTGAATATCCTCTATATTCGGATTTTTGAAAAGAAACCGAGTTTATATAAAAATTAATAGCGAAATAGAAGTCAAACCAAGGCAAGTATAACCTAACCAGGTAGCCTTTTGCCATAATATTTCAAATAAAACTTCACTTTTTTTCTCGATAATCGCAGTGCGTTACCGTTATACTACCGTAACTATGGTCCCCTCTCCGTGGCACCTTACTGAAGTACGAGTATTGGGAATAAAATGGCGATTTTATTCCCAAGAATGAAAAAAGTTAATTTTTATCTGAAATATTACGGCAAGAGAGCCTTGGGTCAAACCACCAACAGGGTGAATATCCTCTATATTCCGATTTTTGAATAGAAACAGAGTTTATATAAAAATTAATAGCGAAATAGAGGTCAAAACACCTACAGGGTGAATATCCTCTATATTCGGATTTTTGAAAAGAATCCGAGTTTATATAAAAATTAACGGAAGAGAGGTCAAACCACCTACAGGGTGAATATCCTCTATATTCGGATTTTTGAATAGAAACAGAGTTTATATAAAAATTAATAGGGAAATAGAGGTAAAACCACCTACAGGGTGAATAATCTCTATTTTCGGATTTTTGAATAGAAACAGAGTTTATATAAAAATTAATAGGGAAATAGAGGTCAAACCACCTACAGGGTGAATATCCTCTATTTTCGGATTTTTGAATAGAAACAGGGTTTATATAAAAATTAATAGCGAAATAGAGGCAAAACCACCTACAGGGTGAATATCCTCTATTTTAGGATTTTTGAAAAGAAACCGAGTTTATATAAAAATTAACGAAATAGAGGTCAAACCACCTACAGGGTGAATATCCTCTATTTTCGGATTTTTGAATAGAAACAGGGTTTATATAAAAATTAATAGCGAAATAGAGGTCAAACCACCTACAGGGTGAATATCCTCTACATTCGGATTTTTGAAAAGAAACCGAGTTTATATAAAAATTAACGAAATAGAGGTCAAACCACCTACAGGGTGAATATCCTCTATATTCGGATTTTTGAATAGAAACAGAGTTTATATAAAAACTAATAGCGAAATAGAGGTCAAACCACCTACAGGGTGAATATCCTCTATATTCGGATTTTTGAATAGAAACAGAGTTTATATTAAAAGTAATAGCGAAATAGAGGTCTAACTATCTACAGGGTGAATATCCTCTATATTCGTATTTTTGAATAGAAACAGAGTTTATATAAAAATTAATAGCGAAATAGAGGTCAAACCACCTACAGGGTGAATATCCTCTATATTCGGATTTTTGAAGAGAAACAGAGTTTATATAAAAATTAATAGCGAAATAGAGGTCAAACCACCTACAGGGTGAATATCCTCTATATTCGGATTTTTGAATAGAAACAGGGTTTATATAAAAATTAATAGCGAAATAGAGGTCGAACCACCTACAGGGTGAATATCCCCTATATTCGGATTTTTATATAGAAACTGAGTTTATATAAAAATTAATAGCGAAATAGAGGCCAAACCTCCTACAGGGTGAACATCCTCTATATTCGGATTTTTGAATAGAAACAGGGTTTATATAAAAATTAATAGCGAAATAGAGGTCGAACCACCTACAGGGTGAATATCCCCTATATTCGGATTTTTATATAGAAACTGAGTTTATATAAAAATTAATAGCGAAATAGAGGCCAAACCACCTACAGGGTGAATATCCTCTATATTCGGATTTTAGAATAGAAACAGTTTATATAAAAATTAATAGCGAAATAGAGGTCAAACCACCTACAGGGTGGATATTCTCTATGTTCGGATTTTAGATCAGAAACACAGAGTTTATATAAAAATTAATAGCGAAATAGAGGTCAAACCACCTACAGGATGAATATCCTCTACATACGGATTTTTGAATAGAAACAGAGTTTATATAAAAATTAATAGCGAAATAGAGGTCAAACCACCTACAGGGTGAATATCCTCTATATTCGGATTTTTGAAAAGAAACCGAGTTTATATAAAAATTAATAGCGAAATAGAGGTCAAACCAAGGCAAGTATAACCTAACCAGGTAGCCTTTTGCCATAATATTTCAAATAAAACTTCACTTTTTTTCTCGATAATCGCAGTGCGTTACCGTTATACTACCGTAACTATGGTCCCCTCTCCGTGGCACCTTACTGAAGTACGAGTATTGGGAATAAAATGGCGATTTTATTCCCAAGAATGAAAAAAGTTAATTTTTATCTGAAATATTACGGCAAGAGAGCCTTGGGTCAAACCACCAACAGGGTGAATATCCTCTATATTCCGATTTTTGAATAGAAACAGAGTTTATATAAAAATTAATAGCGAAATAGAGGTCAAAACACCTACAGGGTGAATATCCTCTATATTCGGATTTTTGAAAAGAAACCGAGTTTATATAAAAATAAGCTCGCTTTCTCAGGCGAGCTAATTAACGGAAGAGAGGTCAAACCACCTACAGGTTGAATATCCTCTATATTCGGATTTTTGAATAGAATCATTTTATATAAAAATTAATAGGGAAATAGAGGTCAAACCACCTATAGGGTGAATATCCTCTATTTTCGGATTTTTGAGTAGAAACAGAGTTTATATAAAAATAAATAGCGAAATAGAGGTCAAACCACCTACAGGGTGAATATCCTCTATATTCCGATTTTTGAATAGAAACAGAGTTTTTATAAAAATTAATAGCGAAATAGAGGTCAAACCACCTACATGGTGAATATCCTCTAAATTCGGATTTTTGAAGAGAAACCGAGTTTATATAAAAATTTACGAATTAGAGGTCAAACCACCTACAGGGTGAATATCCTCTATATTCGGATTTTTGAATAGAAACAGAGTTTATATAAAAATTAATAGGGAAATAGAGGTAAAACCA
This sequence comes from Tomocerus qinae, assembly GCA_020055645.1. NCBI lineage: Eukaryota > Metazoa > Arthropoda > Collembola > Entomobryomorpha > Tomoceridae > Tomocerus > Tomocerus qinae. The sequence continues at coordinate 12,539,251 of CM034547.1, read as the reverse complement.
CCTACAAGGTGAATAATCTCTATTTTCGGATTTTTGAATAGAAACAGAGTTTATATAAAAATTAATAGGGAAATAGAGGTCAAACCACCTACAGGGTGAATATCCTCTATTTTCGGATTTTTGAATAGAAACAGGGTTTATATAAAAATTAATAGCGAAATAGAGGCAAAACCACCTACAGGGTGAATATCCTCTATTTTAGGATTTTTGAAAAGAAACCGAGTTTATATAAAAATTAACGAAATAGAGGTCAGACCACCTACAGGGTGAATATCCTCTATTTTCGGATTTTGGAATAGAAACAGGGTTTATATAAAAATTAATAGCGAAATAGAGGTCAAACCACCTACAGGGTGAATATCCTCTAAATTCGGATTTTTGAAAAGAAACCGAGTTTATATAAAAATTAACGAAATAGAGGTCAAACCACCTACAGGGTGAACATCCTCTATATTCGGATTTTTGAATAGAAACAGAGTTTATATATAAACTAATAGCGAAATAGAGGTCAAACCACCCACAAGGTGAATATCCTCTATATTCGGATTTTTGAAGAGACAGGAACATTTTTTTTAAAATTAGTAGCGAAATAGAGGTCAAACCACCTACAGGGTGAATATCCTCTATATGCGGATTTTTGAATAGAAACAGAGTTTATATAAAAATTAATAGCGTAATAGAGGTCAAACCACCTACAGGGTGAATATCCTCTATATTCGGATATTTGAAGAGAAACCGAGTTTATATAAAAATTAATAGCGAAATAGAGGTCAAACCACCTTCAGGGTGAATATCCTCTTTATTCGGATTTTTGAATAGAAACAGAGTTTATATAAAAACTAATAGCGAAATAGAGGTCAAACCACCTACAGGGTGAATATCCTCTATATCAGGAGTTTTGAATAGAAACAGATTTTATATAAAAATTAATAGCGAAATAGAAGTCAAAACAACTATGGGGGAAAAATCCTCCGCATTCGGATTTTATAAGAGATACACAAACAGGGTTTATATAAAAATTAGTGGGGAAATAGAGGTCAAAATACCTACAGGGTAAAAATATTCGAATTTTTGAAGAAAAACACACAGTTTGTTTAAAAATTAGTAGCGAAATTATAGGTCAAAACACCTACACGGAAAGAAATATCTATTTTCGAATGTTTTAATATAAACAAAAACATTGTTTTAAAAAATTCTTTAAAAAATTTTAAAAAATTTTAAAAAATCAAAGGTTAGAATAGCGGTTCAAAGCTTTTTTAAGTTTTCTACAAAAATTTCCCTAAAAAGGCTAAAACGTTTCATCGCATATTTTTACGTTTCAGAAGATATGAAATGGTTTGGGAGGTGACCTAATAATAATTTTTATATATAACCGGCAAGTTTGCTATTTTTATTAAGGTTTGGTTCGCTATTTACCCAAGAGGTTGTCCTCACTCTAAAAATGACCACCCTCAAGCCCCCTCCAAATCGTCCGAAATGAAAAAATGTACAAAAAATTAATCTTTTTAGTGGACTTTTATAAAAGAAAGCAAGCTATGGACTTGGTCGATTTACTTTCACTAACTTTGGTTTTCGAACTCTAGTAATTGTCATTTTCATCGTATTATTAGACTACGCGGAACATTAAATTGTGTTGCTACTTCGTGTATGGAATTTCTCTTAGCTAAATTATATTGCTTTATCTTAATTTTTGCCGAATGAGATTGTATTTTAATGGTCTTTTAGGAGTCTGGCTCGATACGAAATTCTGAGAGATACATTTCCATTAAAATGATGGCATCTTGCCATCTTGAGCCTACCTACGGCCATTGCTGATCATAATCTAAAAATCTAAGTAAATCTTTATCTCCAATCCATTAGTATTTTCCATACAACTATTTCCATCCCATTAACTCATATACCTTTACAAAATAGGGGGTCAAGTATTTCAAGGAGGGTCAACTATTATTTGAATCAACTTGTTATCGTGAAAATATAATAGTTGACCCGGAGGGGGTCAACTATTTTGAACGGGGCGAATTAATTCGGATTTTACGGTAGAAGTCAGAACACCAACAGAGTAGGAATCGTCTATATTCGGATTTTTGAATATAAACACAAGCAGAGTTTGGATAAATTAAAGGCCATACAAGTAGCAAAACATGATCTCCATAAACATAACCTTTTCTACATATCATCAAAAGTGAACCCATGTAAACTCTTATGGATGAGAGAGTATTTTGCTGTTACTGTTACTATAATATGTGCTTTCCATTAGTACAAAAGCACTAGAAACACACCCACACAATGAGCCAATAATATTGTGCAAAACAAAAATGAATGTGTGCTTGTGCTTATCTATAAATCTTTCCAGCAATTAGTAAACACATATGATTGATCCAGATGAACATTTGCATCATTTTTCACTTTCACGGTCACGCCATTCTATACAGTAATTATGACACATCAACAACAAATAACAATTATCATAGCTAATGTCCCTGTCTTAAGTTAAAAAACCGATATGACCTTAGCTACTTAATCAAATGATTGCATAAGAATTAAATATGTCCCTTCTATTTAGTTTTCAACTCTACATATTACTGCTCTTTCCTTAAGTAAATATTATCAAGCCAAAGTAAACCAGGTACAAATGAAAAAAACAACTTATTTTACCACTATAAACTCTTCTCCACTAACGCAACTAACATTTACAAACAAAACACAAACAACTTTTTGAAGTAGAAGATTATGTCGTGTGACGTAAATGGGAATGCAAATACATACTTAACCTAATCTGATTCCCTTTATTATGTGCCTACAAGTAATAAAAGTAGTATACTTTAAGATACATAAACACCAAATAACAAAGCAATATACTTCATAGGATTTGATATTATGGATGGCTGAATTGATTATAGTGTCATAATAAAAGTGATCGAGACTTGCAGCAACCGCAGTAGGCAAAGAACGAAAATTGTGAAGCGAATCCGAAATGCTTTAGCAGTACTTCACCTAACCTGTCAAATGAGAAGTTTTGGCACAACGCTCTATGTCTCAACAAAATGATGGCACCATCGGAATTATCTCTAAGTGGGTGTTAATGCACATTAATCTAGTTCGTTAACAGTATTAAACTTCTGTGTAAATAATACAATTAACTATGCTTGCGAATGCGATTCAAGCCCATTATGAGTATGTAATTCAATCACAGTAAATTGTTCGCCATGACTTATATGGCAATAAGTTTCGTCGTTCACATTCGAAGGTAATGAACTATGAACTTCAATTTTTGTGAACACATTACTGCGGAGAAATTTTGCATTATTTAGAGCTAGTAAATCCTTAAAATCAATAACAATATGGAATGCAAAGCGCTTGATGGATCTTCAACCTTCAACCTAGATACACTATTTTGAACCTAACGCTTATAGTAAGTAGGCCTAGCCCTAATACTGAAGCATAACATTCGCTGTATTTCACTACCATTCTCATTCTGTAGTGAAATACATTTGCATATAAAGTTAAGGTCTGATCCAGTTGTCCCTTAACCCAAGCACGTATGCAGAACTGAGTTTCGGAGGGGGCTAGATTTCCAATATATATTTTAAGTATATATATTCGCGCGTAGCGCGAAAATTTTTGGCGTTTTTTGAAGGAAATGAGTCAAAAATGGCCTAAAAATGGCAAATAATCGCGCGGAGCGCGAAATTTTTTGCTATTTTGAGAAAAAAATTCCCTTTTTCTTGGATTTCGGGGGGGGGAGGGGCTTCAGCCCGTAAAGCCCATCCCTAAATACGTCCTTGCCTTAACCAGTATCAAAGTGAAATATAACACAATCAATAAACATTAACACTGGTATACCACATAAAATACTATACCGTAATAATCGAAATAATTCCGCGCGGAATTATTGTTTCAAGCACATAAAATAATTCCTGAAAAGGCCAAAAATGTCGAAATAATTCCGCACCCGCGGAATTATTTCGATACGCGGAATTATTTTTCAAACAGTCAATAATCAAATGCTTATTTGATTTTCGATGGAAATAAAATTTTTTTTTATGAAAAATGAATTTTGATGTCATCATCTGAAGACAGTGATATATCCATAGGATAATTTAGGCCGAAGTCGCAATGTTTTGAACGTCCGAAGGCAGTAAAATTTCATTTTCCTGGATCTACGGCACGGCTCTTCCATTTGCCTTTACTGCTGCCGTAGCATTTCTCTCCCTTCGATTACAATCCTTGCCTGGTTTGAAGGCCGTAATTAAATTGCTCTGATTTCCATGCACATAATTTATTAGCCTGGATTTTAAAATCCAAATTTCTTGACACGTAAACAGGACACAGGAGTAAAAAATACACGTTCTTTCTCTGTTTGTACCATTTCAGAGTAATTGCAGACTACAACTAAACTACCATTATACCAGATACCTAGAACACTAGAACTCTCAATCTCAAGGCAATGTTCTTACTTCTTTAGTACATATCCACATATCTAAGTTTAGGTGCGTTTTACCTACATTTGGGCCCGTGTATTCGTTATCACCGAAAGTGTCACCGACCCCCTCCGATTACGACCAAAATCGCTGATAATATGTCTAAAATAGAGTAATTAACGAAATGGACCTTCAAAATTTTTTAAAAAATAAGAGGGGGCGTGGGGGGTAAGGGGAAGCTTTTCCATTGGGAAGAAAGATTGTGACCAAACGGTAAGTCATAAAATTCTTTAGTTTTTTTCTAAAATAGCATAGATAGGTGCTTCATCCTGGCAAGGTATAAATTTTATTCAATTCGAATATTTTGGCGCGAAAAAAAATCGGTGAACCTGAAATTAGCAATAATTCAAACATTGTGGGTTGAAAATGGCACATATCGACTAAATATTGAATATAAATGATGCTAGATCATCTTAAATCTCCTTTCTAAGCAAGAATAAGGTTACATGTCCAAAATTTATTAACCCCTGTCCGGGGAAGCGGGGGCGATATAAGTTTGGATATTTAATTTCTCAAAACCTATTACGCCTAAAGACTTTAAACCACCGCCAAACAACTCAGCATCATGTAATGAATCATGGCATGGTGGTATATTGTGTGTCACCCCACCCCCTGAGGGGTGTGTAGGGGAGGCTTAAGTTTAGAATCCCAATATCTCCAAAACTATTTGACTTACGGACTTGAAACTACCGCCAATCAACTCAGCATCATGTAATGCATCATGGCATGGTAGTATATTGTGTGTTTCCTAACCCCCTTGTGGGGGTGTAGGGGAGGCTTAAGTTTGGAAACCCAATATCTCCAAAACTATTTGACTTACGGACTTGAAACTACCGCCAATCAACTCAGCATCATGTAATGCATCATGGCATGGTAGTATATTGTGTGTCGCCCCACCCCCTGAGGAGGGTGTAGGAGAGGCTTAAGTTTGGAAACCCAATATCTCCAAAACTACTCAACGTACGGACTTGAAACTACCGCCAATCTACTCAGCATCATGTAATGCATCATGGCATGGTAGTATATTGTGTGTTTCCTCACCCCCTTGTGGGGGTGTAAGGGAGGCTTAAGTTTGGAAACCCAATATCTCCAAAACTAATCAACGTAGGGACTTAAAACTACCGCCAATCAACTCAACATCATGTAATGCATCGTGGCATGGTAGCATATTGTGTGTCACCACACCCACTGAGGGCTACCCTGCTACCATGTCATGATGCATTACATGATGCTGAGTTGATGGACGGTAGTTTCAAGTCCGTACGTTGAGTAGTTTTGGAGATATTGGGTTCCCCTACACCCCCCTCAAAGGGTGTGGTGACACACAATATATTACCATGCCATGATGCATTACATGATGCTGAGTGGATTGGCGGTAGCTTCAAGTCCGTACGTTGAGTAGTTTTGGAGACATTGGCTTTCCAAACTTAAGCCTCTCCTAAACCCCCCTCAGGGGGTGGAGTGACACACAATATACCACCATGCCATGGTGCATTACATGATGCTGAGTTGATTGGCGGTAGTTTCAAGTCCGTACGTCGAATAGTTTTGGAGATATTGGGTTTCCAAACTTAAGCCTCCCCTACACCCCCACAAGGGGGTTAGGAAACACACAATATACTACCATGCCATGATGCATTACATGATGCTGAGTTGATTGGTGGTAGTTTCAAGTCCGTAGGTCAAATAGTTTTGGAGATATTGGGATTCTAAACTTAAGCCTCCCCTACACACCCCTCAGGGGGTGGGGTGACACACAATATACCACCATGCCATGATGCATTACATGATGCTGAGTTGTTTGGCGGTGGTTTAAAGTCTTTAGGCGTAATAGGTTTTGAGAAATTAAATATCCAAACTTATATCGCCCCCGCTTCCCCGGACAGGGGTTAATAAATTTTGGACATGTAACCTTATTCTTGCTTAGAAAGGAGATTTAAGATGATCTAGCATCTTTTATATTCAATATTTAGTCGATATGTGCCATTTTCAACCCACAATGTTTGAATTATTGCTAATTTCAGGTTCACCGATTTTTTTTCGCGCCAAAATATTCGAATTGAATAAAATTTATACCTTGCCAGGATGAAGCACCTATCTATGCTATTTTAGAAAAAAACTAAAGAATTTTTTGACTTACCGTTTGGTCACAATCTTTCTTCCCAATGGAAAAGCTTCCCCTTACCCCCCACGCCCCCTCTTATTTTTTAAAAAATTTTGAAGGTCCATTTCGTTAATTACTCTATTTTAGACATATTATCAGCGATTTTGGTCGTAATCGGAGGGGGTCGGTGACACTTTCGGTGAAAATGGAAGTAGGAGCTCATAGGGGGACAGAAATTTTAAAAAAATGACATTGTATCAAGAGACAAATAATAAACGTGTGTGTAATAATGATCTAATTAAGATCTAACTGTCCATCTTAATGAGATCTCTACTAGTTTATTACATAACAATTCTACTGACACAACATAAAGAAGACCAAACAGCAAACCAGCTATATTGTAGGGCGATGCATAACCTTCAGTGTTTTGGATGTTAAGCAATTAGGAAACCAGAAACCTGTACCAGTCGCTGACCTTCCATTTAGATGTTGTTTACTGTGCCGCTAGCCGTGCGTCTTCATTTCGTCCATGTAACTTGGTGTGGTCAGTTTTTTGGGTCAATTCATTTAGTTGAAGCCGAACTGACGACAAGTATGAAGGTATAATCTCATTATCTCATGCTTGTACTCTTAATGGGTAATGATATTGGATTGGATATTTAATACTTAGTTAATTACGTTAGTTCGACTTATGGAGCATGCATGTAAGGGGTATTAAATTGCATATATTTGTATACAAGACCATGAAAACTTGAAAACTGATCCAACGACCCATATTATGACACTTTGCAGATGCAGATAATCTTAACACCTTATGCAGGTCTTAGAAAGGACATTTACTTAGGTTGTTTCATTACGATATCAACTATCAACGTAATTTATGTACCAGACAACTAATTACTAGCTAATTGCCCAATGCCTGCTCGTATTATATAATTACTAGGTACGTTTTGATAGTGGGGCGCGTCATCATCACCGAATGACGTCATGTCAATATTTTTTATATGCTGCTGTGCGGCAGTACAGAGTCATCATAATTGATGATTAGCATCGTGTGGCAAGTGCCAGCTAATTATTACGTTGCTTCTGCCTAATGTTTTTATATTTATAAGAATGTAATCAATTTGTAGACGTATACACCATTGTAGTAGTAGAAGGTTTATTTGCTTAGGCGAACTCCTTTACTCCTTCGGTTTGTTTAGTTGTGACAAAATGAAGGAGACATATTATATGGATGAAAGATATATTTATATTGATTTTGTACATTTCTTAGTACGGTGATATATTGACATTTGTAACATATTTTATACGACATATTTAATTGTCTTACTGGTACCTGGATCCATGAATTGAATTGTACACAATATTATGTTCATTTTCTTTAAATGTGTTTTAATTCCTAGCACAAACTATTTAGTCATGAATATTTCATATAATTTGTCCTTGAGAGATTTCTGATAACTTTCGGACTGATGGGTTGTCTACGTATAAATATTCTAAAATCGTTGTAGTTGTAACCATTTACTACTACACTACATAAGTAGGTAAACGTTTATCTCATGCACACTTGAAGTTAAATATTATTAAAACTATTTTTATTCTCATTTATATGCGTATAGTGTAGGAGTGGGGAAGTGATTTAGTAGTAGGATATGCATACATGTTTCCATTTTACCTAGTTTTTGTTGCATTATCTACAGGATTTGTTGTGCTTCATTTGTATGCAATGCAATAATAATGCACTGTGTGCCAATGCGCATAAATATTGTTTTATTATTATTGAGAGAGATAAATAATTGCATACATATGTAGTACATCATATTGTTTAGTCTAAAGTTTAGAGCATCGTGGTGATGCCATCACATCCTCTGCCTGATGAATCGTTCTGTCCGCCTATACTTACGAATCGATGCATTTGATTAACTTAGGCTAAAATTTCCTCATTGCACTGTATATAGGAAATGATTTTATCCTTGACTTTCAGTCAATTCCGTATTTTTGTGTCGACAGTATTCTATATTTGTCTATAGTTAATACCAAAGGGCTTGAGTAACTCTGGGACAACGTTCATAAGAACTAGTACTATTATAATAACAATAGTTTGTCTGTAGGCCTTGCATGGGCGATTGCTTATAGCTACGAAGTAGTAATAAAATGCCAAGGAATTGGCTTCATTGTCTTGTCTGTTCCTTTTCTGCTATCTGCTTAAACTTGTCCCCAGTGCAGTGTACTAACAAGAAGAGTACTGTTACTATCTTTGTCAAGAATTGCATTGTACTGTGGGTAAAAGTATAAGCTAAAGTGGGTTTTATCGGTTCAAATGGAATTTTTGTTTACACAATGCGGCCTTCAGTCTTGTGCAAATCTATTTGCACAGATATCTAGTGTGTTTAAGGTATATAGAATTTACGAATGCTAGGAAGAAGAGTTACTAGCTTTTTCTGCTATCAAAATGAATGTGGGGAGTCAGTGTGATGTTTAAACCCGCCTCCTGTGTCGGTTTTGCATGGAAATCCCACATTGTGTAATTGTATGTCATATAAATAGTAGTGGTGTGATTAAAGTAAACAAAATACTGCTTTAACCAATTCGAAATACCCATTGGAAATGCAATTGATTTAACTATCTGTAAAATCCAGAATTTATAATGAGCGAGACGTTTAATTAGGCTTGTATCTAGGTCTCTTTTGGCAAAGGGTCTATTATTTTCATTCTTAGCGTTTAATTACTTTTTTGATATTAGACCAGAATAGAACACAATCACAGCGCAGCGTCGGCATACGGTAGTAAATGTTCGTGCTTTACTAATTACATTGAGACATCAGGGTAAGATACTTGAAATGTTAACAAACTTCATTTTTACATTCCAAAAATATAGGGGTTGTAAATAAGGAACAGAATAGTAAGAGGATGTGCTCACTTGTAGATGTAAACCTGCATAACCAAAATCAAATGGCATCACTTAACGCTAGTATTGAACGCAAAATTCTGTCAAATTGTGTTCAGTAAATACATTCTATGCAGAGACTTTGGATCTATGTGATGGATTGGTGCCAAAATATGTTTCTATTATTAGGTTTTTATTTGGGCAGCTACAGGGAAATAAATTTTAAATGGACAGTTAGAGAGTTATATAGATGGAATTTGGAATGGGAACGTTATAACTTTTATTACGTGCTTTCATAAAAGGTCCCAGAATACTATTAATTGTAATAGAAGTTGTAAATACGATCTTAAAGGGAATAAAAATTTTCTGTCATAGTAAACACGAGGATTGATGGCAAAAGTCACTAAAAATGTGGCTTTAAAATAGAGTATTTACATACAAGCTCTTAAAAGGTAAAGGATATGTGTCGTGTCTCATTTATTTTTAGCTTGGGAGAAATAGAATATTTTTATGCGTGAAAATGATATAAAATTATATAAAGACATATAGCAGCACCTAGTTATGATAACCAAGCACATCTTTACAAATCTATATCTGCTCTATATACTTTCTTTCATCTGTGCTGTATAGATTCAAAAACTAGTCCGACGTAAATTCTGTTTGATGATTCGGTGTCGGTGATGCACACTGTAGAGCTGTCGTGTAACGTTTTGGTCATTGTAGAAAAATCTTAGATGAAGGAGGGAGCTAAGCTCTGAAAGTAGCTACCCTACTAATGTTAAATTGCGAATTTGAAATCGCTATAACTGTAGCACCGCACCTCGTCGGTCCTTCTAACTTACAGATATTGTCAATTTGGACAAGGCGGTTCTAATGATGTAAACATCATTGCGTTGCGGGCCGTTGACATACATCAAAAATCATTTCGAAAATCTAAGTAGGAAATTGCATGGTTAAGCTAAAGCCCCGCCAGATAGCCTCTCAGATTTAACTGTCCTCACAGCCCCTATTCAATACTACATAGTGTGATGGTTACGTAGGTACTTACATTCACATTAATCTAAAACAGAGCTTACCCAATGGAAAAATTCTTGCACATAAACTTACCACTGTGCGCAGTGAATGAAGTAGTTATGCTACCTACTATATATTATGCGATCCTATAATTTATAATTTCACTCACACAACACTTTCTTAATATTCTTAATATCTTGATGTACACTCTTGCTGCATTAGTTACTCATTTTCATCGCTGTGCTAAAATTTCACTATACATGCGTTTAAGAAGTCGCTGTGCTGTTATGAGATGGAATGCATCAAGTCTTAAGAAATCTACAACGTAGGCAAGCATATTTTTTGGCGACAGGGTCATTAAAACGGCTGCCATTACTAATTAAATTAACATAATACAGGAATTATGATCGAATTGATGTACAAAGTGAATACCTAAGTAGACTAAGTAGACTTTGTTCCAAGAGAAGCTTTAAGTTCCATACAAATATTACTCACTTTATTAATATGCAGAAGGAAGTTCTTAAGATATTTTGCTGGCTGGACTAATGCAAACTTTATAGTAAAAGCAAAAGTGAAGGTGGTTTAGTTGTTGTAGCAAATAATGTTAGTATATAATCATTTCATTAGGATTCACCATCGATTTTAAAAGTAGAAGAATAATTTGAGAATGAAACATAATTCCTTAATTCGTCTCCCATATTTCCGTCTAATTACATGTACACTCACAGCATACTACACGATATTTGTGTACAATATTGATGCGTTACATATGTTTAGGTTGTTAAAAAATTATCAGTCATGGTCTAATGTGTTTTTTAGTTTATTAAAATAATAATGAGGTCATCTCATTTATGCAAGCAATGTAGAAATGTTATCGATTGAAAAGCATGGAGATGTATGGCGATTGAAAACTGCTGAAGGCAGTACCAGGAAACTGCTGATGACTGTTACTACTGTAACCTTGTCGTGATAAGACTACCTGACAAACTGACAACTTCCATTACCTGGTTTCTCTATTTCTCGGTATTCTATTCTTCAGGTCCTGTTCAGATGCTTGTCCTTGAAATACGCAGTTTTAATTGACATTAATAATTTATTGGTCATCTAGGCCATTTTCTAATACCAGTGAATTCTAATAAACCATGAACATCAAGTTCGTTTAACTAAACATACTAAATAGATATACTGATTCAAAAATGATATGTTATAAGGTTTATGACAGTGTTATTCCTACACATAAATGCAACATAGTGATAGTGATAAATGTAGACATAATATTACCCTACTATATACCGTAATAATCGATATAATTCCGCGTACGCGGAATTATTTCGATTTTACTTCGCGTTTTTGACTGTTTGGTAATAGTTCCGCGTATCGAAATAATTCCGCGTACCTATACCTGTGTATGTCTGATAATGTAGTTATAATGTATGTAAATTTTGATAAGAGATAGATGCAAGCGTAAATAAATATTTGCTTTGCAGTTTTACAGCTAATGCCTCCAGTTTAGTGGGTAAGAACGACATCATCTATATGTAATTCAAAGCCATAGAAAATGGTCATCTAGCTTGCGGCATCATAGCATTGTCACTGTTACAATTTTATGAACACTTTTATATTAACCATCTATATAGTAAAACTCGGAGGAATCCTGTACTAGCGAAAGAACTATTTCCGTCCTTTATGAGATGTGATTATGTGCGTGAACTATGAACTTATGGAGTATGGCGAATGAAGTTTGGTGTTTAAAGGATTATTAGAAAATAGAAAATTCAACTTACCATTCCAGGATTAAAATTTGACGATAATACAAAGTCGGGTAGATCTTGCACTAGCACTACGGAAAGTACTAGTGGCTGACACCCTATAAGCGATCTGCACCTGAAAAAATATTTTGTTGAATAGATTATTGTGTCTTGTGACTGGGCTTGGTTAATATTTTTATTTACATTGCTTTTCCAAGAGATTTTAGTTTGAAATTGAAGGATTTTCTAACTAAATTCTACACATTTCATTTTTTCATTAATTTTTATTACCGATCAGCATTAATCATTGTATATATAAAAGCCCCACATACAGCTGTTCTGAATTCGATATTTACACAATACTTTTGACTTTCTAATTTTTCTTATTAAAATAAATGGATATCGGATAGATATCTTTTTTTAAAAACTGATAAGTACCTTCAACTTTGCTGCCCACAATGTAAATAATGTAATACGTATTTAAAAGACTTCAAAAATGGGATACAAAAGCAAAAATTTCAAAGCAAGGCATTAAATTTCCTTTGTGTTTTGTGCTCATTGGTCAATGAACGCTACTAATATCGATCAGTCGGTCTTCCCTGGATAGAATGTTGTGATTCGATCAAGTATCACCAATCACCCATAAATTACTCAAATTCGTTATTTCAGCAGCATGGGTGTTGTCGAAGTGTTGGTCAAAAGGGAGCATTTCTCTGTACCTACCTACTTTAAATTAAAACTAGAGGTTGTGATTCGAGTTGATTGTAATATTAATAGGTATGTGCGGAAAAGTTTACCTGTATAATATGTAGGTTGATTGGTTTTCCAGTAGACTAGAAACGGAGATCCAATTTTAAACAATAAAATTTGGCTATTGTAGATTTGGAATTTAGTAAAATGACTGAATACGATGATTGTAGCTAAATTCTACCACAGAAGCACTAGAGTGTGAGTGACAGGAATATTGGAGAGAAGCAACTTAGCGACAAGATAGCGAACTGCTGATAGAAGAACTTGATTTGTAGATAGATGATAGGGGATAATGCAGAAGAGAAGAGTGAAAGGATCAGTCAGACGGATGTGACTCCTATGTATATTTATGTTGTGAATAATCTGAGAGAATTATGCTTAAAAGATATCAGAGATAGAGAGATATTCCGTGATATTCGTGTATGTATGTGTAGATTGTGAATGGTACTTCTAAGTTTGGTAATCAAGTTGATTAGCCAAATTTTCTACTTTTTTTGGTATTTAGCTTATATTTTGTGTGTATTATGATAATATCATTGAATTATTTTAAGTATACTTTAACAGAGAGTGTTTCAACAATGAGAATAGTGGTGCATTTAAATGCGATGATGCAATGAAAGGAATAATGTTTTGGAAAGCTTTCTCCTACCTAAATATAAAATGCAAGGATTAAATATTTAGGTAATATCGAGTGTATCCCCTATTTCAAATATTTTATGCTGAATGTTCAACGCATGAACTTCGCAAGGATCTAAAAACATATATGCAATAAATAATATACTATTTAAATATTTTGTATCAATTGTAATCAAAGAATTAGTGTTGTCTATTCCGTAGAACAATAAGGACTTAGAACGTAGAAGTTCTAAGGAAATGTATGATCCCTATTTTCTGAGGAATAATGTGAATGAATGCAGTGGAGTATTAGACAGTAGAAGAGCTGCGCGAATAAAAGAATATTTTGTATAAGATTCAATATCCTTTTGAGGCTGAGTGCACTAGTGCTTTGTGTAGTTACATATAGCCATGGCCATGTCTGCCGTTCAATTTTATAGGTTGCCTGTTTATATTCATAGGAATTCCAGTTGTATGCGGGGAGGAAACCGAGGAATTAAATTCCAAAGTCCGAAGGTGGTATCTTGCTAGTGCGCCGACCCAAACCCCGACCCGACACATCCATTTAGTAGTTTTCGACTGTTCCGTGGCCTTTTCCATCATGAAAATCGATTTCTCCCGTTATCCTCGACAAGTAAAATTTGCTATGGTTCGCAGTGTATTTGGTTCAACGACGGCAACATTGTGTTGGCAACAGCACACCAAGATCAGCCCAAGAAACTTGGTTCATGTGTTGTGGATGTAAATGTACTATGCTGTCAAAGTATATAATGTTGAAAGCTAAAGCATAGGAAATACATAGTAACAGCTGTTATAGTCCCGTTTTCATCCATTCAGCTGCCGTAACAGAAGTTGTCGTACTGTTGGCACCACACAGTGACTGTTCTCGTCGACTTGCGAATCTGTGCAAAAACTTTGTGCCAAGTTGTCAGAGACAATCTCGGAGAAAGTTTCAACTATCTGTGCTGTTTTTCTTTCTCAATACTATTTGTAAAACCTCAGCCTGAACCTGCAGAGCGTGTTGACCAACTAAAGTAAATATTGCAAAACATTTATTATGTTGTATAATACCTAATACACGTTCTATGTACTTTGGATTTTGGTTGTGTTAGATATCGAATGAAGTCGGATTGCATTGGGATTTCGGTCGGAATATGCTTTTGGCAGCAAATCCGCAATCGGCTCTACTATAAACTCAGCAGTTTTGCAAAATATACCTATAGACACATATCATTGGTTCTTCCACGATATAATTATGATATTCATATCACAGTACACACCACGACATTTTAACCTAGGTATGTAGGTATAAGTATTACTACGTTGTTAAGCTAATCTAATGGAGATGTTCTTTGCCCATGCTCACTCAATTCAGCGCTAGCCTAGATAATATTGGATACACTTCTTTCTGGAGTATGAATGTTATGTGCTAGTGCTAAATTACATTACACATATCAAATCAAACTTAAGACTAAGACCAGCCTACGGTTCGTATTCATTATTTAAAAAGTTCTGCACATATTGTATAGCTACTCCGTGATTTAATTTGACACCATAATTCTGACTGAACTGACTCTAACCGATACACTCATCTTGATACACTAACAATAAGTCAGTTCAATCACGAAAGTATAAAACCGTTGTCAACAGCCGATATTTATCCTCGGAGAAACTCCCATTCGTCCGTTCGAATATCCGAAACCGAACTGAGCCGATCTTTTCTCTTCCTTATCTAGGGAAACAAAAAGACACTATACTACTACTCCAGTCTCATTCGCATAGATACCGTTCTCTGCAATCTGCAAGGATATTTTAGGTGACCGTACTATTTACGATAGAAGACTATCATCGTAGATATAGATTCCCAGTTTTGTCTTTAACTTGTTCAGTATTTATTTGTCCGTTCACTGAATCAGTCGCTCAAATTGTGCTGGTTACTCAATTCCTTCCGTGGTTGTGCTCTCCGTTTTCTCTCCTCCGAAACTCTATTGTGTGACAACCAAACTCATTTTTTAATTCAATTAATTACCTTCATTGCCAACATAAATTAATCATCTTTTAGACAATATTTTTCCGGAAATTGGTGACAACTTTTATGA
Organism: Tomocerus qinae; assembly: GCA_020055645.1. Lineage (NCBI taxonomy): Eukaryota > Metazoa > Arthropoda > Collembola > Entomobryomorpha > Tomoceridae > Tomocerus > Tomocerus qinae. Next base: position 12,523,553 of record CM034547.1, on the reverse strand, counting down.
CGGACTGCAAAATACTGTGCTCTTAGTATGCTCGAATGTGATTATTTTATCTAATTTTTTATCGACTGAACAAAACGAATAAGTTCTCTTGCATCTTATGGACGTTAATAGTATACCAAAATTCCAACTGTCCAATTCATCCTCTAATTCAAAGGTTTACAAACTGAATTCCTTCATTTTTACAAATTACTTTTTTAGCTAATTACTGTGTGCTTTGCAATGCAATAGTAATAATTTTATAAATATGTAAGAATTTTTATTACTAGTCCAATAGATAATCTTGCACAATTAAAAGCTTTGGAATTATGACATATTAAAATTTTAGTTCTGTAGATGCAAGCAGCAATTTAGTATTCGTAATCATGCTTTTATGGAGACGATATCGTGCAAAAGAAAGTCACTATGCGCTAGTACTCGATACAGTAAAGAAAAGTATACTAGCACACCTGAAATTACTTCCCTATGCTAGATGTCTTAAGTAAATACATGGTCGGGTACTTGTGAGATTTTTGGTCAATAACAGCAGAATATATTTAAAGGAATTAAGTGGTGACACTTTATACGTAAATCTGTAGATTACACTATTACTGGTGGCATAAAATTTTGAGTTTATACAGTAATAGAATGTATTAAATAAGGCCCTGTTACATTTCATTTAAAGAATGGCTGAAAAATAGTATTATTCGCTGTGCACTACTAATACATAATACTTTTGTCATTTAAATGTCATCAGTGCGAGTTTAGACAGTTAGTAGACATATAGAATGTCCATGATTCGGTACGCATGCTTTAGCATTTAAGTATCAGTTGGTTAATCTGACCTTTAAGATGTACTTTGAAAAGTGCACTAGAAAGACCAGCTTAAGTAGTTGGTGAGCAATAAAAAATGTTCTTGAAAGTTTCATGTTGTTAGTAGATATGACAGTTAATGCTTTCAAGGGTTTGTCTTTTTTCTGTCAAAAAGTCTTCGTCCTGTCACCTGTAATTTCATTATACTTAAAAGGGTATATAGTGTAAAAAAACATTTGCCTACAGGCGCATGTTAACAGTACATATTATATCCATTTAGTGACTTATTCACCAAGCCATCCGTAACCTTTTCTGTATACAAAGCTTATCATTGTTATACATTTATTCATATATTATTATACAGTAATGCTTTTCTTCTGCCGGTTCTGGTTCACTTACTATGGGCTCACTTGTGTGCAAACAGAAAATCTAATTTGGAGAAAGTTAAATCCTCCTCAGAAGCTGTAAGCACTTAAGTATGTATCAAAGTGAACAGAGTCATGCTTGAGGCTGAAAGGAGGATAATAATCTCTGAGACATTAAATCATGCTTTGGGCTAAACAAAAATATTTATTTTGCTTCCCAGCAGATACTATACTCCCAGAATTTTTTGAAATATTAAGAATCTCTTGTAAACATGTCCTATTTAGTCATACAATAGCTTCCTTGTTTTTAATTGCCAATTTTCAAGAGCTTAGCATAACAGATATTGTAGTAATCATATAACTATCGAAGTGCAGTCTCCTTTTTTGTACAGATAATTCTTTCATTTTGAAAAGTGTGTCTATTACTTTTTTAGCAATTGGAAACCAAAAACATTTTATTCACAAGATAATTTTATTAATATCTGTATTAGAAAGCAGATAAGGGTAAAGCCTCTTTTGTCGAAAATTAGAGCACTACAAATATTATTGTGTGACTACAGGATAGAAAAGCTTATGGATTTTGTTTCAGGAATAGTAATAGGTTATTTTCAGGTATGATACTATGGCTATCTACTTGTAAGAGCTTTCAAGGTACAATCTAAATTTGAAATTGAAATATTCATATGAAGTTTGTGTAGTGGGTGATATCTGTAAAGGAAGAACTAAGTTATCTGAACTTAAGTCAAAATAATCGTGACGCCATGGCCTAAGAGTAGTTCACTAAACTCTGCAAACTCTTAAGAGTCCAGTTCCTTTACATTTGGAAATCTCTGATGACTATCAAAATACATGTAAAAATTGTTTTACAACTCTTGGAATTCTGTCTAAAGTTCTTACCCGATTTTCTTGTGTGGCACATTTTTGGAATCCTGGATATATTGTACACCCCCTCATTGTACAAAATATACGATATGTTTACTCATTAATATATCTTATTGCGATTATAATTTTGTAGACGACAAAATCTGCTAGAAAATTTAAATATCGTATATTTTGTACAATGGGGTGGTTGACAATATATTCAGGATTCCAAAAATGTGCCACACAAGAAAATCGGGTAAGAACTTTAGACAGAATTCCAAGAGTTGTAAAGCAATTTTTACATGTATTTTGATAGTCATCAGAGATTTCCAAATGTAAAGGAACTGGACTCTTAAGATAAATATGATAATTTACATACGAAAAGAGTACATAATGTGTGATTATCATAGCACAGAGATGGTTAGTAGAGTTTAATCTAAAACTAAGTTCTACAGTTGGAGATTAGTGAAGCGTTTTACAACGTGCTATACTATTTATATATCAAAATAATATTTTATTCATATACGAACCCACATGTGTGGTATGCAGAACTAAAAACTCACAGAAGCCAAATTATCAGTCAATGCATTGCAACTGGTGGGTCTCATCACTATAAATATGACATGGCTTTAGTATATCTTATGACATGGCTGTCATAATGTGCTATCATCATACAAGATTAGCTATAAGTATAGAAGTATGAATTCCGGAGATGTTTCAAGCTAGATAGTCACTTCTAGTGAACTGTACAATAAAAACCTCCATAAGGAACCCGATCTTGTCGTAGTTCAATTTTGAATTATTTTTCCTCCATATGCTTATACATTGTACAGGTAGTTAGATTTTAGTATGCAACGAGACATGCTGTGCGATAATCTGAGCGTCATCACATGACCATATTTAGTCTGTAATTTTGTATCCATTATATTTACAGTAGTTCTAATAATACTATAGGGTTCAAATGATTTGGAAGTATATTTACGTATGTTAATATTGTACAGGTATCTGTAATAGGCGTATTAGCTCAAATTTAAGTTGACTATACAGTCACAGCTTGAAATACTTAGCTTATTAGCTCACCATAAGCACATTTAATGTGTTTGTATAATACTCACACATGAAAGCAAACTTACATAATGCTACTTAAATATGCATATAGTGTTGTTGTGGCTAAGTAAGTAAATGTAATGAATTTTTATTATAGATCCATACCTACGCTACATGAATAGAATCCTACCAAGAACCCGTCTCATCATCTATTGCGATAAAAACAGCCGTGCTATCAATTCTAAAGGATTTTCTGCGCCACACCTACCAATATAATCTTCAAAGCGAACATAACAACATTACTAAGAAGTAGATATATAATATTATCAGTCCTGAAAGGTTATTCAAGCTAATCGGCTGCTAAGAGCTCCTTGTGTTGGCTCCGTCTGTCTTCATATACCTAGGAGAAAAAAGGGCAGAAATAATTAATTAGTGAACCCATCAAAGGCAGAAGCTGAGACGAAATCTTATTGCTTTGTCAAACTAAAGTTGCCAATCACATAGTAATAATAACACATGGATTCTTTGTATCAAGACAACTGTGTACATTTTATAGATCAAATGTGCTAATCTAACTAAATTAAAAGGAATTGTCTGATATTTCCATCAAATAAATTCTTAGAGGAGAAAACATTCTGAATTCAAGGCCGAAGTAATTTTGTGCTACTCTCCTATGTTCCGAACTGACAAATGAGAAATTAAGATTGGCTACAACGTAAAACGGCTGAATCCTTCTCGTGTATGTTTGCAATTTTAAAGTTGGGCAATTGCATGTAACAGATAAACACTGGAGTGACATTCCTTCGAGATCTGATTGTGAGTTGAATGGGAATGCTCAATTAATGTGTCTCTCCTCGTTGGAAAAAGCACGACAACTTGTCTCCGACAATAAAAACTAGGCCGTAAATGTGTGAGCATTGAACCAAAGGAATCTGAATAAACGACCAATGTGATTGCATAGTATAGAAACAATTCCTGTCTGGCCAACTCGTGTTTAGCAAAATAAAAATGTCTGAATAGTATGTTTTTGTCAGTTTTGATGTTTGCTGTCTTGCTAGTAGTGTAGTTGTATAGCAGGAAACTTATTGCTAATAATTCTGGAATGAACACGGCGAAAACTGGTTAATTTTCCTGTGGAGAGGAACAAAGGAACATTACAACTACGCAAATAAAAGATTCCAAGAAGAGAAACAATTACTACAACGTAGCTACAATAGTGTAATAATAATAAATAGTGACAATTTTTAGCTTTTGCTTTGACTGTGGTGGAAAGTGATATACTAATTCGGATGTCACAAAATCAGAGTGAATTAAAATTTGAATTTTACAGAGGGAAAAGCGTCGAAATTCGATCTGCGGGAAAAAAGCATGGAAAGAATCTTAGCAGTGTCATACAGTAATAGCTATGGCTACTGTGGAACTGTCGATAGTAGTGTAGACATCCCAGTTGGTGTATCTGTAAGAGAGATTGACGACTTGACCAAAGCGATTCTGATCCCCACTGCCAAAACTGGTAAGCCCTCTCGTCAAAAACTTTTCTCCTGCCAACGAGATCAAGAATCCCCTATGGAAGTTGATCGTTTGTCACTCCCAACGCAAGAAGACTCCTCCATCATCATCAGTACAACAGACAACATTTATTCTACTAATTATTACCATGTCGTCCTTCAGTACCAATACCCTCATCACTACAACTTGGAACATCCTCACCTCGTTCCTCTCCCACTCGTCCTTAGCTCATCTTAATTAATAATTTATTATTTCTTTTCCCTCCTCTGGACCCCCTTCCTTATTTTTGTCAACGTCATCCTTGTCATGACTTTGTGAAAACAGTGCAGCCTTCCATTTAACTCATTCAGTCAAACAGTTTCAGTTCATTCAGTTGTATTTGCTCTGTCTGTCTGACTTTCCTCCAACACACTAAAAGGTCAACCATTTTCACGAGGGTTGAAAGTTGAAAGTCTAATTGAACTTGAAGTTTTTTTGGCACTTTTCTAAAGTCTCTCTATCGTTAAATTATTTGTGTATCCAAAAGTGCTAATGCACTCTAATATATTGCATCTGACTATACGTAACGTCAACTTAACTCTTTCATTTCGTCGGGGATGACTTCATCTTTGAGTTAAGATACTTTTTCAGAAACTTTAGTTAAACGCTATATACTTAATACATAATTGATTCAGTGGCACATCGTCTCGTATATTTCAACAGCAAAACTTTCAGTTGTTAGTGAAGTTCAACTCGCTCTGTGCCACATTACTATATACTTACTTACACATACTCATCAGCATTTTAATGGTTTACAGTTCCTGGCATTTACTCAATTTTCATTTACCTATAGTAAAATAGTAAAACTCTTCAGTGTTCAATTCGAGAGAAACGTTTAGTTTGCTAGACGAGACGACAGGGAAGAGGACTCAAGTCTGATGTAACATAACAACTTACAATCTACAATGTTATAACATCTACATAATGATATCGTAACGTGCAACAAGCTACTACTACTGCATCCAACCAACTATCTACCAAATCCAATTGAATCATCATCTTCACTATAAAGTTCGTGTACGTGCTAAAAAGGATTCCATAAATATAAACATAAACAACAGTTTTAATGCCATTTCTTCTCAAACAAAACTGAACCAACCTCCGAGTTTACATCTAAATCCTCTTTTTACCAACATTATTATATACTTTATATACGAATACCTACACCTGTCATACACAATATAAATTCACCCTTATAACATCCTCTCATCTACGATAAAACAAATACCAAAATGGTGAAAGAAAAGCCTAATTCCACGAGGATTTACGACGAGGAAGGATTTCGGCAAAGAGCCGCTTGCATTTGCGTCAAAAATGAATTGGAGTCTGAAGTAAGATCAATTTTTATTCTTTTTAAGGCTTTATCTACATGTAATCATATAGTACATTATTATACCTATGATAGTGTTCATTTATTACATCCTTAACCATCCAACTTGGAAATTCCAACTTGATAAGTACACTAAAGATAATAAATTGCATTCTCATCACTTAACATACCTAATTGCGTAAAACAGATAGGGAAAATTCTAGAAAGATATACACAAGCTATATGCATTCTGATACAGCATTTTTTATTAAAGTTTCAAGTATATTTGCAAATTGTGCTAATAAGCAAATAAAGGATGCATGCAATGCATATTCATATTTTATCCAATATGCTTAAAAGTGGAATAATCCATTGTAAGCCTCAATGTGGATATTAATTAAGTTATGCATTGTAAAATAGCACACCTTTTTTATTGTCGACACAATGGGCCGAATTTTTTACTATGGTATTAATATGCATAGTAAATGTAATGTCTTTTGTTGGTGCTATGTACCAATAGCCACAAAATTGTGTGCTTAAATACTTATCTGTCTACTGTAGACATAGACCATAATACTAAATTTGGTTAATTAGTATTATTGTCTATAGGATCAACATTTTTTACCAAGCACTACTTGATTGTGTTATAAAAGCATTAAATAATGATGATTCTAAGGTACAAAGTAGTCATTACTGTGCAGGTATCATGTAAAAAATGAGGAGAGCATGTTATGTCTAGACGGTTATCTATAAAAGAGATAAATACTTGTCTGCATACTAACGACTTCAATAACCTGAGTAAACTCACTATTTTTGTCTATTCAATTAGTGTATATTGTGGCATGTAATTTGCCTTGAATTGTACGTGATCTATCTTATGTAACGTTTTATTTATCACTGACACCCATTGTGCAATTCTCTATGGAAGCATTCTATTGAAATTTCATGGCTGCCACAGCAAGTAATACTTTTAATGTCATCTCATGTATGCAAACAGAGGAGTGTTTGTTCTACTGCTTGGAATTTATACCCAAATACTTATAATCCTATGTGCATTATATAAAAATCTATTTAGTCCTTTTGTCAACATCATTATACAACAGTTACCTCATTTTCTTATACAATTATTTGACAAGATTCCTAGTGGGGAGAAAAACGATTACTGAAGTCTGCATAGTCACAGATAATAGAAGATCATCAAAGTAATGCTTAGATTCCCCAGCCATTTATCAATTAACGTTAGATGGTTAGATAAAGTACCCATAGGAAGGCATCAAACCATATGATTATTGCAGTACGCTTAGAAAGGTTTATTGGAGTGGAAACTATTTTTTGTGGTAAATCTCTTTCACAGACATGCATGACCCGATATGATACTTGAGATAGAATTTCGAATGTAATAAACTTCTAGTTTAGTGTAGAATATAAAAAGTAATTTATGAAATTCGTATATTGAATGGTAATCGGAAATGTACAGGTATTACTCGTGTCTTCTTCAAGACACTCGGATCAATGGATTATTCCAGGAGGTGGTGTGGAACCTGAAGAAACTCCAAGTGTAGCAGCCATTCGGGAAGTTATTGAGGAAGCAGGTGTTCGTGGGAACCTCGACCGATGCATTGGAGTTTTCGAGGTTACACTTTTTTCATTTCCATTTATTTCCCATTTACACAAGCCGCTTTTCTTCCCTCGTGCTAATTCAGTGGAAAGAGCAAAAGTTTTCTGATTGTGAGTTCCATCGATCTGTGAGATTTCAACACATTTCTATGCTCTCCATAATGGCTTAAGTTTCAATTTAATGGCAAAATAAAATAAATGGTAGTATCTCTAATGGACAATTATGGCTACCGTCTACATAGAGTACAGGAGTAGTCTGCACACATAATAGATAGACACTTAGTTACTTAAAAGTGCAGTTCTTAATCTGTACTCTTTAAGATGGAACAAAAAATGATTAGTTTTGCAATTCTCTAATTTTCTGTTTATCCTTGTCCTTAAATTGAGGTTTTCCTTCTGTTACTAATCCAGACTTCTAAAAAAGTATCTGTCATGTTCCATTCTTAGAAATGTTGGTCTAAATTAATGCAGCCACTACATCCCCAATTCGCTGTTATTAAAAGCTTACTAAAAAGAAAAAAAACCTTACTAAAACAGACTGATTAAGACTAATAAAATGAGTAATATTTTTCCATGATAAAAGTTTCAGAATACATAGCTTCAACATAAAGCTGGGTAATTCTAGCTACGTAGTGCAAAGTTATGGAGTGCAAAGTACTTTTTGTAGGTTAATTGTATGTATTTACAATTTATATATTTAGCCATAACCATATAAGTAATACTTAATGTCTATCTTTACACATTAATTGTGTGTGATCAGTAGTAATGTCTGATTTGTTCAGAATAAGTGTGTTAATGCCCAATGTAAGCATTATTGTTTATATAGCAATGTACCGTAATTTTAAGGTACCTTTTGGTTTTGGGAATGTTATTTGTTATCTACTTTATCTGGAATGTAATTTCTACCATATGTTCACACACAGGACAGTTTTAATTTGCATACTACGTAACGGATATGTGTTTAAGCATGAGTGAATCAGTTGTAAAGGCTTGGTTTAAATAATGTGATTCAGACACATATTTAGTTAATGCTCATTGCCCGGATATGAATATCTTTTCTCTCAGGTTACACTCATGAGTGAATAACTACTAACCGAGTCAAGGGGCAGTCATGTTACTGTAGATTAAATATGTACATGTGTATGCCACTTGTAAGTTGCGAGTAATGCAAGTTTGGAGAGATTGAAATTCAATCCAGCTGTCGTTTCGTCCTACTCAAGTTTTGATTCTAAATATACGATCTGTGCCATTAGTTCTTATTTGAATTGCTAATAATTGCCACCAACCTCAGATAAGCTAAATATTATAAAATATTACGCACATTTGCTACTAAGTAAATAATGTACTTAGTGCAAACCGACTACTGATCAGTGATCATGATAATATCAACCGACTTGTACACGCAGAGGTGGTTATTAAATTACAGCAGGCTTTCTGGAGACACACTTTGCGTATTAGCAAAGTAATTTTGTTTAGGTAATGTTATAAGCAGTCGAAAGCTTTCACATTTTACAGCTTTTGAGTTAGGTAGGCACCTATTTCTGTAATGTACGTTGTAACTCACATCTTCGCTCCGAGTTCAAGTGCTGTTAATTTGATTTCAGACGACGACGAAATTTAATTCTCTGTAGGCTCTTGCTCCTTTATTGTCGCAGTGGAGTGAAGGAGTGCAATTTGTTCCGTTGTGACAATATCAGTAGCAAATGCCCAGTATTGTGCCTAAACTAGACCATAAATCATTAGAATCATTACGCCCGCTAGCCCGCCCTATTAATCCAATAAATTTGCAGTTTCCCATCAATTAACTAAAACCAGGAGTTCTGACCCAGCCATTCAAAACGATTTTAATCATGATCGATGATGTCCAACATCATTATGGGAGGTTACTCGGTTATTGTATTTTTTGCTGTATATGCGACGACTAAGATCTATCTTAATATTCCCCAAATCTCTTTGATTGCATTGCTGTCAATATAGTTTCATTTCTTTGACTGTACATAATATAATTATCTTTATCAATTCTATTTAAATAACATGCATCTGCCATCTCAATCCTTACGCCACTTATTTCTCTACTCAGTAAAATCTTCAGGGAAAATTATTGAAATGTTTACTCTATAAATAAATCAGCTACTTTGCAAATTAGCATGTAACTTATTCAGTTTATGTTCTCCAAATATCCAGGTTTATACTTCCGTTAAAAAATCTCAGCGAATCTTTACGTGGGTGGAAAAGTACCTGATTCATCCTCAATATTTCACGACCCCAGACAGCCAAATAGATACTAGCATGGGGAAGATATCTAAAGTCTTGAAAAAACCTATAGAACAAATTTTTGAGAATCCAGCCATTAGAATGAAAGTATAGCTTAAAGTTTCTCATTGTTTTATTGCACTGAAAATTGCAAACACAACGCAATATAGTTAATAGTGTAGGTAGGTATACAGTGAAAATATTACAAATTACAATATCCTTTCAACCTATTTGTTTATCCAATGGGACCACTAGCCGTCACTAGCCGATATTTCTTTTCTTCTCCAGCAGATGTTTGTAGAAGGCAGGAAGCATAAAAATAGAATAATTCAATATTTAACGTAGACGCTACCTGCAAAACTAACCTTTAAACTTTCCAGAGTTCATGTGGACATCGAACATGCACATAAATTCCGGATCCATTGGAATGCAATATGAAACACACCTCTTGTGTCGGTCCTTTAAACTGAACTAGCGCAGAGTTATAGATTAGACATAATATATATCACAACAATAAAGTAGGTTGCAGTAAATGTAAACTTGTTATTTTAGCGTGCTCTGACTGGAAATCTGTTTCCTCGTAAAATATCTTGTACTAAAGTTAAGTACATACAGTGAAGAAATCTAATTTCAGAGTAGATTCCTTAGATTTATTGCTCGATTTCTTGCAGCTCTAGTCCCATATTGAAGGTCATGCTAGTAATAGCTGTCTACTTAACGAATTATATCCGTCAAGATAGTAATATATATGCACTCCACAGACTAACTTTCTATGCTACATAATATACACTATCTATATGGGGGATTAGACACTATAGATTAAAAATTTACTTTTCTGTGGGAAAACTTTGCAAAACTAGTAAAACTAGGAAGGTTGCCTAAATGTGCTAAGGTATAACATGCACATCATATTCTACAGTTTTCGAATTTTTCATACATAGTTAATGGAGAAAGTTATTTAGAAAACAGACCTACGAAATATTTTTCAATGATTGGATTGTGTTGATTACATTTTATTAATATTAAATGACTTAGTACCTGTACGGTAATATTTAGTAGATGGAGCATTATTTAGATAGTTGAGAAGGACCACCAAAAAATGACGCAAGTGAGCTGTCAGTAATGATTCACATTTTGAAAGGGTTACACAGAGGCATTATACCTTTCTTTCCAAAATGTTTCTCCGCAGGCGATAATAAATCAAAGGATATCATGTCAGCTGTGCATGTAAAGTTTTAATAGATATACAATAGTGCAATAATAATAGATGGGAAAGGTCACCGAAGACAGGATCTTGCTCAGCTCAATTCCCGATTTATCTCCATCCTCACTCACCGCAAGAACATCATTTAGAGCCGTACATCGTATTCCCCGTATATATAAACCATTAGGTATTGTAAGGAAGTAAATGTGTGTGTGGTATGAACTTTGGTTCATAAGTTAGTTGCTGCTATTTAGAACCGAATAACCCACGTGGAGAGCACTAAAGCTCTGTTTGAGTAATGTGCTGCGAATCGAGTTCCAAGGCCACGAAACACACATCACAGCCGCAGAACTAAAGGTAGAACGACGACATGCATTAGTAGTTGCGACAGACCGGCCAAGTAGGGTCTCGCATTAACTTTTGCATTGTTGCGTTCTAGCCCGAGTTCTATTCTCACAGTATAATCCACAGACTTGTATATGTGTCAAGAATGGGTATTCGCTGATATTATTACTTTATATTAGCGGAGCATTAGACTTAGCGTAACAGAGCGTACCTGGCTCTCTTTCAAATTTTATTAAAAACCTTTGCGAAAGGAATTCTTTGCTTTCTTTCCTATTCTTTTTACACACGTACTACTAAGATAACTCACCTATCTACCTACATCCTCTGACGCTCCATTATTTCCATTTTGCTATGGGCTGAAGATATTTATAATGAAATGAAATGCCATTCTCAATTGCTTTCAGTCCTTATCCTCCGAATTCCTTTTATTGTATTTCCATTCTGTTCTCTGTCTGATATTATTATGCTTGAAGACACTCTCAAGACAATTCTTCTAAGTAAGATTTTATTCGATATCTTCGTCTTCTCTCCTCCGCCATTTCTTTATGGCCAACAAACGCTTTTGCGGAGCATTAGTTTTTATTGGAAGGCTTTCGTTACAAACCTAGCTAATATTATCTAACAACCACATGCTGTGGTTTTCGCTTTAAAGTACCCACGTTGTACACGTTTTAGTGCAACTAGCAAAGAAGTATCTCTTCTCTCGAAAAGTGTATGTAAATGGATATAGTTCGCTGTAGTCCGACTACCAACTCTCTAATGGCATAACGAGTGACAATGTCTTCGTGGCCTACTTTCCCACAGAATTCTCCCGAGGATAACCTCTCCTTTCCAACTTCATTATTCATGAATTACCCGCATTACTCTACATACCTTATTTTAATAAATAACGAAATGTTTCGCGAATTCATATTTTATTCATGACTAACCCACTCACTCTAGCAATCATGCATCCTAGTTTAGCATTACATAGCTCCTTTCTCTTACTTTCATTTGTGTCTATTATTCGAAGTATGAATGAATGTTATATAAAGGTTCTACAATGTTACACAATTGATGTCTTCATAATGGAAAATTATATAATTAGACTCTACTACTAATGCTTATGATTCAGTTCCTGAAAGAATTTTATAGTATCAAACTTAGGCGTGTTGATAAGTTAGAAATAAGTAGTAAAATAATTAACTTGGCATTATTGTTATTAAATAGTTAGTTGGCCTTCTTTAGAACTTTACTATATGACTTCTAGTACAAGTTTTACCGGTCTAAGTTATTATCAGTCATACAATTAGTTGACAATTAGAACAAAGACAATGTTCTGTATTATAACTATTGTCATACTAAACATACCCGAGGCCTACCTGATAGCAAACGCAAAGCAATTTAAGTAAATTAAATGATTTTCTAACTTCCGTTGAGAAGTTGACTACAAATTGTCCCTTTATAGCAAAATTTCCTGTTTTGCATTGTTGGATAGCAGGAAAGATACAAATCTCTGAGAGAAACTTGCTAACAGATGCATTTTAGGAGTATAGAGCTGTATAAATTAAAATTGCATTTCTATCCAGCAATAGCCTATGTTATTGCTAAAATTGGAGTTTCTCAGAAATTGATTAACTGCTTTGATATGTATGAAATACAAATATAATTAACAGATTTATGTTCTTAAAGGATTTTGTGGTGGTTAACTATAGCTGCTTATTCAGTACATTTATTAGTTGATATTGTGACTTTTGGCGTGGTATAATGAGGTTAAGTTATTACTGGATGTGGGAATCTTGAATCTACATTTGATAACAACAAAGTTGCAACTGTCTGGCAGGGCAATTAATTTCTGACTATTGTGCAATCTGAAAGCACAATGGTCTCAACTTTCGTGGTTGTTCGGTTTGCTTATCATAAAAGGATTATAATTTACAGGAATTATTCAAGCAAACACTACAAAAGCAATGTACACTGTAGCCGTTTTTAATGCGATCTCTGTTATGTTGTTTACCCTTGAGAAAGATGGAATATTTTTGAGTTACATTAAGCACTAAACAGCTCCTGTAGAGAGGAGATTAAATTTTGGAGAGTGAAAGTGCAAAGAATAAATAGTTGAAGTACATTTTGCTCTCTCTGGCTTTTACAGCGATATTATTCACCTATCCATATGTAAAGAAAGGAGAACACAAAAAAGCTTTTTCAATTGTGTTTTTCTCCAGTCCCCAAAGTAAGAACCCTTAGCCCCGCTTAACACAAATTTCTCCTATTGTTCGTTTTTTGCTTCCATGAATATTATTATGTGTATCTTTTATGTTTGCGTTTGAATCAATATTCGCATGAGAAATTTTTCTAAGCAGATAAGTATAGATATAATATTACCAACGTGAAAAGCTCTTTCTTTTACATGCAATTTTAGCTTTCACTCGCTTTCTTTTCGTTGAAGGTTCTAACCCGCTTTAGAAAATCCCTATTGTCAAAAAATACATAATCTGTAGGCAAAAGCTTAGTGAAAATACAACTTTGACTACCCAGAATGAAAGAATAGATATAAATTTTCAGTTTTTTCGTGTCATAATTTATATGATGCTAATAACGGAATTTCTCCAGTAAATAAGTCTATTGCACTACTATCATCCACTTGTCAGTCGTAACAAAAAGCAAGGTAATAAATAATTTATGAGAGAAAATGAAATAATAATCTCTCATCTTTCACTTCACAGTGACTTGGAAAATTCATTTTTCTACGGGAGAAATATCATCGTCGCTAATCCTAAGTTCTCGTAGTTCTATCACGTTTCGCAATATCGCGATTTTCCAATTCTAAACCGTACTACTGTTTGGATATCCTAGCCAAAGTTTCAAAGTTTATGTGCAATGCAAGACATCTGAAGTTATATTGACAGCAGAAACTACTTTTCCCAACTTTCTCTCTCCCGATTTATTCTGCTCATATAATTTAGACTAAAACCATTCATCTGCCCATGGCGCTTGTAAATCACTATCTACCTATCTACACTTTAAATGTCAAATTAAAAGAATTTCGTAGTCTTTGTTTGACAAAAGATTTTCAAATTCTATTTTGTTTACATAAATATGTAAATATTGTTCAGAATCTCAAGAGACTTTAGTTGGGCTTTGAACTCTGATTATTTGTAGTTATTTGTAGTTAGAACAGAATGTAAGAAACTTAAAAGCATTCTATTTTGTAATATGCTAATTATTGCTAGCACGTTTGCCAATATTGGATTCAAAGCAGAAAATAATTTGTTTACTGATAACGTGGGGTCGACATCATTTTTTTCTGAACAGTTGGCTGCACCCACGCTACCAAAATAGTACAACAAATAGAAATCAAAGTGCAGAGGTTATGGAGAATGAATTAATGAATAGCCTAATGATAAACAGACGCCAATATAACTGGCAGGGTAGGTGTGGACTGCGAGAGAGAGATTGCTTAATAATAAACATTAATCTTGGATATACTTCAATTTTATAACTTTTGATTATCATCCTTGTAATAAATTGAACACTGTTGCTCCGATACTATAAACACATATCATGAGAATCAGTAGCAATACCAAGTATAATTTAATACTCTTGTATTTGTAATAGCTGTAATTAATTTTTACGAGCCTTTTGTATGTAGTAGCAATGTTGTAGTTACATTTATTATAGAAGAACTAGTAAAAACAAGCTAATCAAAAACAAGTTTGATAAAAAACAAACTTTAGCGACCAGGAAGGGCGAATCAAGCACAGTAGACAGTCGGCTCGACTTTTTTCTCTGTTCATAGAGTTTTCACAATTGTAAGAATGAATATAATTAGAAACAAGGAGACCCTAATTGATAATTTGCAAACAAAAATAAATTCTGTTTTCATTGAATGAATATTTATAGCTGTAGTTATTGCTTGTAGCTGAAATGATTGTTAAGTATGTTTAAACGAACGTATATTTTGTGTCAATTCATATACTTATGTGTGGACATGCAATAACTGTCCTTACATTTGGTACTCTCATCAATATCTATAAACATTGAATGAATATATTCATTTTACAGCAATGGGTTTAAAAGTGTAATTTAGGTTACACAATGTTGGAATATGAATATTGGGTAGCAATTTGTAAATTTTGCCTTTGCTCTCTTTCGAACTGCGGGGAAGAAGAAAATATGATTCTTTGTACTTTTGTGAAAAGCTTATTAAATATTTTTTGTTTTTTGTCTTTGACAGAATGAAGAACGGAGACATCGAACAGCAGTGTATGTCATGATAGTAACGGAGGAACTTGCCGAATGGGATGACGCCAGAAATATCGGTACAAAATTAAAATCCAGCTCTATTCGGTTTACATTAGTGCATAACATGGCCAAGTGTCAATGGGCCAGTTGTTTCCTGATGTACTTATACCTATCTCTCAGTATTTATAATGCATACCATTTCTTATGTATGTTCTTCCTGGTATAAATTGAATGTGTAAATATTGCATTTCTATAAGTTGGCGAATTTGCAAAGGTTTCTATACGATTTTAGAGACAAAATATGAACAGCTGGTGCTGTATGATATCATAGGGCTACAATAGTAGAGTCATTCATTCTACACTTGGCAGATTGTCTTTAAATAGTCTTTACGTAGGTAATTTATCTAGAAATAATGAATAAGATCATGTGCATATCACGCATATATATTTTTAATCAATGCAACATAACAGGGGCTGTCAGTACATTACACAAAGAACAAAGCCGCTGTGACATGGCAGTAATTATTCAGGACCAGAATATCATATAGTATAGCAGACCACACACAATGATGAGATTCGCTATGTGTGGAGGTTGGGCATAACAGAACAGAGAACAAATGTTGGAATGACTTTTTCGGTCCTATCCATCCAACTGGGTACCTAACGAAATGAAACGAACATTTTGCTTGCACTTAGCAGCAGTTTCACAGACCTATATTCTGCACGTGTAGCCTCAAGGTATGGTAAATGTTATAAGTCAACATGCTATACGGCTATATGTATGTACTTGCTAAATATTATATGAGTGTATGTTGCAAAATTCATTTCCTAGATCAAAAACAAAACAGACCCTCTTAAGTTACGATATTTCAAGATTTACGACCGTTACATAACATGAATCGTATGTCGGCAATCAAAATGTCAGTTTCATAAAATTCATAGGTTCTTACACAATCAACAAAGGAGTTACTTACTCTTTACTCTACTAATAAAACGTCGTCTTCTACTCTTAATATGTCTACAGATCAATACTACATTGTTTTAAATGGGTATTTCTTTCAAAACCGTTTTAAAGTAAATGACATTGTTGACAGTTTACGGCAAACACTTTATGGTAGAACTGGTTTTGTTGACTGAAAATTAGATCATTATCAAATTATCATTATTTAATACATACTATGCTCCTTTTAAGCTACATAACAATGATTACTTGTGCATTCACAGTGTAGTACATTGCATTCTGTTTAGCAGGAATAGGATAGCCATTTTAAGATGAAAAATTAATATTGCTAGTTACAAGTGTTGTTAAGTACACTCTAAATTCCATTAGTCATGTAATTACTTTTGTGAGTGGGTTGTTAAAGGAAAATGAGAGCAATTTTTAGTTTTGATGTAGCGATCTGTTGAATCATTCACCATTGAAAAATGCCGCCAATTTCGGAGAATCATGTCCAAAGTTCGAATGGTTATAGTAATTAAGTATTTACTACAGTTTTATTAGAGTTCGCAGGTAGGTAGAAGTAGAAAGTACAAGGTAACTCTCGGCATAATTTATTTTATCATGGCATAAACATTCTGTAGGAATTTGGTTGAACTCATTTTTCTCTAGGGGCCTTTGTAGTTGTCGAACTAAAATATAGAATGGAAAAGACTGTAACTCTGTTAGTGTACACAAAAACTCATGTACGCGAAAAATAAGTGCAATACTAAAAGCGAAATTACTTACTTTAACAAGCTATTAGCCTATATTATTACACTTAAATAGTATTTTATATCTTTAACTAGGTTAGTGAACATCCATTTGCTGTAGAAAGTCGATAAAATTAGAAATTGCAGCTGTCTCTCTTTTTATTAGGACATTTGCTTAAGATAATTGCTCATAATATCCTTTAACAGGTCGCAAGCGAAAATGGTTTACTTTGGAAGAAGCTCTTGAACAACTAGCTCTCCATAAGCCGGTTCAACTCCATTACCTGGATCATTTGAGACCGACGAGCAAGGTAATACCACGCCATGCCTTTATAATTACACGGTGAAACTAATAACTAAGTCAGTAGAAGGACTAAACGTATAGCTTTGAGTAAAATGTTACCTTGTGGGTTAGGAACATTTTCCTTTGGGATGTTTCAATAATTTTGGTATGATTTCAGAGAAAGTTTGGAAAACTTTCTTTTTAAAAGGAAATTAATGTTTTTTACTTTCTCTGGAGAACGTAGAGAAAGTTAGGAAGTTTTTAATTAACATTTTTTTCTACTTACACAGAGAAATCAACAGACTGACAACGGAACGGCAACAACTTGATGAGCTTGTCAACGAAGTGAAAGAACGAAATCGACGCATGCATGTTTCCCGCAATGCATAATTGCAAAGCAACAACAAAAAACGATAGTATGATAGACTCCACCAATATGGAATCCTAACCTTTGGCATTTGGCTTTTTACAATGTTGCTCTAAGTATGTAATGGAAATTTTGTAAATAGCACTGTCCTGCCAGCCAACTACTTCAACACTTGAACTTTACAATTTAAACAAAACACACGCATTCACATTATAATAATGGGTAAAGTATAAATTACATTTATATAGTACATACTAATCATAGAAGGTTTGTCGGTCCGGAAAAAAACGACTTTGTTATTAAATTTACTTAGAAATTGTATGATAATTATTTCTGTTAAGCATATATTGAATTACTTATTATTATTTTATTGTATTAATTACCATTATGATTATGGTTATTGTAGAAGGAAAATATGGTCTATATTTGATTAAAGTTGAGTAAAATAGTATTGATTAAGTTTATGTATTCAGACTTTTGTTCAGGGCTCAATGGTTGAGTTTTGTGTCAGACACTTTGACAGAATATTTTATTACCCTCAACAATCACTGATTACCAATATCAATCTGTTATTTAAAACCTAGTGCCGTACGTACATGACTTTAGATTCAAATGCACACAAATGCAGTTCTGACAAGATGATGTGGTTTAGGTCAGTAGATTAGATCCTCTTTAGAAAATGATAAGGAAGTTCATTGTCACGGCATTTGAAATTCCAGATAGAAAAAGATTTGGCAGAGAGATTTGTATTTATGTTGTATGGAAGTGAAAACCTTGGGATTATGTTATAGACCTATGCAATCCATTCCACATTGTGGGAACCATTTATCTGTAGTTGTTATGCAGTTATTTCTGTCTGTAGGTTTTGTAATTCCAGTCCACTCCCGTGTTTCAGAAAACAATCCAGTTTAGACAATATATAGTACGTGTAGAAATAAATAGTGGTTAGTATGGTTTATTTATACGATTGAGTCGAGATCACGAAGTCAACTTATGCTAATGCCTACGTACTCTGTTATATATACACAAATTCATGACTGCTGCTATTACCGTACTAGAGTAGAAGATTAAATGAAGGACAAGGAAAGGGATACTATGTTGATACATGTAGTAACACAAGAAGGTATGTACTCTCTGCTACTATTAGTACTACATTAAATGCAATGTTACAATTAAATGAGACATAAACATCAAACATACAGTGGCAGATGCATATAGGTAAGTTAAGAAATGGGAAGAACTGTAATAATGTCTATTTGTTAGTATTCTCCTGTATATTAGTGTACGGTAATGTGAAAGCCGGTGTGAACGTGAAATAGTACGTAGGTATATAGTAGGTGATTTAGAAAGAGTGCATGTATATAGAGATAGACTAGAATAGCACGACCTAACCTTGTAGTGTCAGTGTCAACACTAGTATGTCGGCAATTAGGAATATTTTAGTGTTGGCAATATTCCATTCTACTATAAATGTCTTTGTCAGGATTCGAAAACAAATGTGTCTAGTAAGGATGTCTAATAATATGTACTGTCTACAGAGAGTGAGTGGAAAAGAGGAAGTCACTTATACATAAGGTACACAAGAAATAAACAAATTACATTGTAGAGCCTTCAAAGTATGAGGAATCCTTATTAACACCCAGATAACACCACACGATAACTAATGTTGTGCATCTCTCCGTTCTGCTACTAAAAAAGTCTATTTAAGTTGTAAGGGAAGCATTGGCTAATTACACAGGACAGGCTTAATTAACCGAACCCACAACAAGCCACATTATGATCCATTAATTCTTTATTCTGCTATATCATATCACGTAACGGCCTTCTTTCTATGTGTGTGGAGTAAATGCCATGTAATGTTATCTCATGGCATTTACTTATACCAGTACAGTACGCGCACGAATTATTTTCGAATAAGTCCATCCCATTTTTCATACTTTTGCTAAAACGCTCTAATGAATAACCTATAAGCAGTAGTACTTACAAATGTATTTCGTCTAGAAAAAGGTAATTAAGTTAACCTAATCGTACATAATATACAATAAAGGTAACCACGAAGTGAAAATCGCAGTAGGCGGAAGAAAATTTCCTAGATCCGTTTAGTTCTCTCTCAAATGAGTGGAAGTCAACGTCAAGAATGTGGAAGTCATTCACCAATAATAACGCTATAGCTAAAGAGACATTCCATCGGTAAATGTCACTATTATGTTTCTTCCGCAACTCAATACAATAAATTAATTAAATGTAACTGTAAATCTACTTGTATACATAAGCACATACAATGCAGATATAAGGAGATGTTGGACTTTTCAAACCGTCAAGTTGAATTTCTGTGTTAAACACGTCGACTCGGTTCAATTTTCAAATTAGATTCATAGACAATTGCCATTGCAGTCAAAAATACCGTGTATGTCAATAAATCTAATGTTCAATCTAATTACCTGTTTTAAAATTACCGTTCAAGAAAATCAGGAATTCGTCCCTGTCCTGTTCATTTTATCCATTGCTCTAGTTCATATCTTTTGCAACGATGCAAATTTGCAAATCTAATCAAGTTTCAAAGATCCTTATTGTTAGTATTAATTATTATCATATCTTAAAAATGCAAATAAAAATGGAATAACGAGTCTATATGTATCTATGTATATATAATTAATACACTTTAAAATATTGTCTGTGAACTGCAATTCGGTAAATTGTCGTATTACTTATTACTAATGTTATGCACTAGAATTTAAGATGTTAAAGCAATATTTGATTTTATTCTATATGGTCAAATCGTCAAATACTTTATGAATAGAAAAGGTTCAAGAAATTAATGCACATGAACGTAAAAGAAAATAAATCGGGAAGTTAGCAGAAAGTTTCGCTTTTGAAGAGACTGAACTTTTATTGTGTAGTGTTGTGACTGGAGAGAGGCAAGACATTTTTTTCTGTCTAAATTAAAAACATAGCGGAAGAAATGTGATCCAACAGTATCGAAACCGAAGTGAATGGTAAAACAATGGTAGTAAACATTTCTGTCACAAGTACTAATAATATATCTTTAGACTATGTTAATTTCATTCGTGCTTTATTTACTTATTTGATTGTAAAATTGTCTAAGGCTAAAATATAAATCAACTATGCCTATTGTACTACCTATAGACAAGAAGAAAATTGATTTTGTGATTACTTATAGATTCATCATTTAATTTGATGTATAAATAATTTGTATTAAACAATAATTATAAAGGAAATATACATACAATACTAATTGATCGAAAATATCAATCCAAAACCTTTCGTTTTGTAAATTCATTGAGACATTTAAAGCATTTTAACAATTCGCTTTGATCAGCATATAACTAATGGCATACAATAATATATACACAAAACATTAGGAACAATTGGTAACAAACATGAAAAACAATAGAAAAAGTTAGAACCTAAAAAAGAAAGCACTTGTTTGTATGTCTTCCAATTTTGGTAGGCACGTTCCCATAAAATCGTCCCTAACGGGCTCCAATTCCGTAGTTAGTACCTAAAAGTAATTGCAAACAATGACATTTTAACATAACGAGAAATCAAGTGACATAGATCTAAGTGCAAACGCACATGCAATGGGAGTCTAAGAATGAATGTAGTGTTAGGTATCTCTTACAGAATCGATGGTGTGAATAATTCCATTAGAGGCAGTAAGGTCGCACGTTGTAACTTTAGCGTTTCCGAAAACAACTTGTCCTTTATAATCCCTGAAGACCGGCACATGCAATTTGCTTAGAGTTTCTACTCGTTTAGTAAGGAACCAAAGACTCGGAGCAACTCCAGCACAACAAAGAGAGTCTGCAAATAGAGGCATAATTTTCCTATTCACAAGAACTATTTACAAAAACGTTTTACGTTTGTTTCAAAGATTTACCTTCTACTATGTGCTTCTTGATTAGTTTTTCTGCTACTTTTCGATCGTTTAGGATTTTTTCCAAGTCATCTCGTGGTAATGCATAGAATGCGGCATCCGTCGGGGCAAATATGGTCAATGGACCTTCACCTTTCAGTTTACTTTGAAAATTACTCTCCTGAATTATTTACAGGACAAATAGTAAATTAAATATAGCATCGTGCACAATTGGCAGTTAATTTACTATAAAACAGCATAACAGATAATCATTTTCAAATGCACACTCACCTCGAGAAGACGACTGAAAATTGAGAAGTCCGATTGAGTTTTGAGTGTTTCAATAACATTCAATTCCGATGGTAATAGAACTCGGTCTACTGTGTGAATAATTCCATTACAGGAGTTAGTATTTACCTTTGTGATGCGACCACATTGAGCTGTCACTTCTGCTTCTCCGCTAAATGGAAACTAGAACGGTATTGTAAAAATATATCAAATCAATAAAACATGTGTGCCAGTAAACCGAAAGAAAGCCACAAGTTCCTTCCTACCAGTGTTTTCTCTCTAGACCACTTTCGGGCATGCAAAATTATTTATTGTACATCATGAGAGAACAATTAAGGAATATTATACATAACTCTACTACTGTAACACGAATTTATACTGACAGAATTGGTTTGCAATATTGTTAGTACTATACAATGATTAATTATCAAGTTAGGTGGTTGGAAACCCTTACCATGGAGTAGAGGTTCATAATGATAGATCGATTGCTCAGTTTTGTAGAAAGGAGTTGCTGATGAGAAAAATGACATGCCTTTGTCTCCGGAGTCGCAATATGGTACAAAAGAATCTCACGAAGTTTCTGTAAATAGAAAAGATTTTACCATTAATCAAATGCATAGGTACATAAAGGACATGATTTTCTCTATCCACTACTATTCGAGGACAAAGAGATTATTTAAGAACCTTTACGAAGACTTAAATGCTTAGCCAACTGAATTATGTTCTTTCAAGTTGGTTTTATCTACACTACTTTGTGTAAGAGCAATAAGTCTTAATGTAGTCGAGTTTTTTCTTTTCACAAGTCTATGTACAAAATATACACTAATAAAATGCAATGTCGTGAGTGTACTAGTGTTCAATGTGGAGGAAAATTGTTTCGGAAGAGAGGAACTCATGCAAATCCAAATGATATAGTGAGTTGCTCTGTGAGTAAGACAAATTGGGTTAGATTGAAGAAAGTTGTCGGGGAAAGTACACATATTGTCTACAAATAAGAAACGGTAAATCCTAATTCCTTACGGTGGAGCTTCGTTTAACTTCTTCAGGGATTGAATCCATTGCAGCATTATTCGGAGCAAATACAGTCACATTTGTCATTTCATCCAAAGTATCTTTTAGTCCAACCTTAGACAGGCTTTCTAAGAATGACGTCAGTCCTGCTTTCTCCAATGCTTTCGTTACAGGCTTATCTGTGGTGGTAAAACAATGTTAGCGCCAAAGTTTTTTATTTCCTGTCAGTATGCGGTGGCTAATGTAATTTCGGGCTTATTGGGACGTATCTTACCATTTTCACTTAACAGCACCGCATCAATTACGTGCACAACGCCGTTGGTTGTTACAATGTCCCTCGTGATAATTTGGGAACCGTTGATAAATAGTTTGTCATCAGTTCTACGTTCGAAGTTTAATAACTTGTGATCGATATTCCTCACTTCTCCTTGCTTGTATATGACTGAAGTGCAGAATGTAATTGGTACAATATGATGTCGTAAAATCCCTGGAATTACAATTTAATTGAATTACTATGGAATGGCCATATAAAAGCTATGTACATACTACTAAGTGCGTCTATATAACGATTTCTGTGCCTATAACAATCAAAGTCAACGTTATTATTAGATAAACCGACATACTTTTCAAGCACGGATCTCCATTTTTCATTTTCGCAAGCAGTGAAGAGCCCATTTTATTTAAGGCATCGTTCGTAGGGGCAAAAAACGTCAAATGTTGTTTGCTATCTCGGAGCATTGTAACTAGTCCACTGGTTGGTATTACTGCAAGAAAATATATATTAATGCAAGAATATTTAATTAGGTTGGTTGTGCGTTAAAGAAATTTTGATGTTCCTGAGTTGGTTTTATTTTCACTTGAAAATAACAGTGAAAAGACAAAGAACTTACAAGATTTCAAGACGGTCAACTCTGGGTCATTTTCAATAACATCTGCAATTGATTTGTTAACAGGTTTAATCATTCTGTCCACCATGTGCACCATTCCATTTGAACAACGATGATTCACAGAAGTCAGCCGAGCGCAATTCACCGTTTTCAACTTTTCTCCAGCAACTTGCCAAGTATTCATTCTAATTACGCTCTCATTATTTTCACTGTAAATAACTTTCTCATCCACAAAGTCATCCGTGCTGATTTTCCCATCTACCATGTGGCTCAATAGAGTTTGTTGAAGTTCCGCATTGTTATCATCATGGGAGTAACTCACTTGCTTTTTCCATTCATCTTGTTGATCCAAAGCGTTGCGTTTCCACGTTTCTTCATCTAACACAATTACCTCCTCTTGAGGTGCCCATTCCTGCTGTTGATCATCGTCTCGCTGAAGTGTAACTTGTCTACGATTGGATCGACGAACATTTCTTCCCGTTCCTTCTTGGCTAACTGGTTTGTGAGTAAGAATGCTACGACGACGTCTCATTGCTTCACGTTCCATTGTGACTAAGACTGAATTCTAAGAGCAATCACAGATTATGCACATAATTAGCTACAATGTAACAACTCTTAGAAAAAATATGGAGACATCTTTACTCCAAGGTTTATAACGGCAAAATGGAATTGATTACAGATTCAATGTCGTTATCAGTATTTTCAGCTTTGAAATTAGCAATAGCTTCGTCAGTCGGCACAAATACAGTCAGAGTTTCTCTTTCCAGCTTTGTCTGCAGTCCAACACTTTTGGCCAGTCTTATAAACTCTTTACCACCGACTTCTTCAATTGTTTTCGCCACATTTTCCAAATGTCCTGTGATTTTAAATGATTATCAAAAATACTTTTCAAAAAACTGTGTAAATTCTTAATAACTACAAACATTTTTCGTCGAACAAACCACATCGAAAAAAATGTAGAAAAACAAACCTCGTTCGCAAATTTGCTTTCTCGTGTTCAGAATATATCCGTGACAGCATTCATATTCCGTTCGAATGGTCTTGCTTATACTCGGACCAATAAGTTTTGTCGTACAAGCGTATTTCGTATCCAAATCTTCACAAGATGATAATTTCATATGAAATTCTGGGTTTTCGGTCAAGGAATCGTTTTTCTTCGATGTTAGTCTTGCTGGTCTTGGAGTGATGAATTCTACTTCACTACTTTCATCACTACTACTACCATTAGAAGTTGATTCAACATTTTCATCCTCTTCTTCACGTTTTATACAAACATTAGATCTGCAATACATTATATTTGATAATTTTTAAGTAACTTGAGTACAGAATTTAATAAACTACGGATATTATTTTTGCTATTACCCTTTCCACCACGGTTTAGATGCTGAAATCCCTGTAAAAGGTGTATTACCAAACATGGTCATCCAGTTTTGATTTACAGGAGTACCCCTCTGATTATCAGTACCTGCAAAATTATAAGCGTTTACATTTTACCAATTCTAGGCTTCACTTTCGTGAAATCCCTGTACTAATCAATAATGATGAAACCACAACAGAAATAGCATCTACCATGGTGGTCTAAAATATAGTATTCGAAATACTATTGCTCTAGTTCACAATAAAACAAAGGCTACGTCTCATGATACCCAATAGGCACTGCATATATAGAAAGCAGATGGAATATTTATTCAAGACCACCTACTTACTTGTCATTGTTAATGGCGAACATTATTATCTACTCTATCATAGCTAGAAGCTATTACATAGAAATAGGATTTAGGATATCTGCATCGTATTGTGTAATCTCAATATATTTCGAAATGATATAGCATAGATAGTACCTGTATTGAAGAAATCAGACAATGTTGTAACTCGCATATCAAAAGGAGATCTGTATTCTACATCGCCAGTGTCTAACTCCATCGAGTCCTGGTAATTGGAATTTCCAAGTTGGGGAATACCGATACGTCGTATGGGAGTGGGAGTGTATGTCGGTCGTCGGAGTACTCTCCTATGTGGATTTGCTTCTTGACGTGTTTCAACCGCAATTTGATCTTCCCCAGGATGGCGCTCCTTTGATTTCATAAAGGCATGTAATTACGGATTATATTTTCATGACATGATATGCATAAATCTTGTGAAATGTGAATCCTAGTTACGAAAGTGAATTTATTACATGTCTACATTAAAAGCAAAGTACCAGGAAAATATATTATTAGGAAAAGGATTTGGAGTAACTAATTCCTTGTTTGATGTGGTTCATTATCTCACGTCAAATGAAAGGTAAACACCACAATTCTATTGGATAGATCTCAAAGTTCTATTGTGGTAAGTGGAACGATTTCCATTTCTGGAACAGGAGATTTGAGATCAAAGTGAAATTAATGCTCTGGTGCGGAACTTACATCGAAATCAATATGATGTCTCCAGGGATAGAGACTGGCATCTCTTCCATTCTCTACAGAATCATCGTCATTGTGACTGCTGTGTCTTGGACGTGATCTAAACGTTTCACAGATATAAGAATCATGATTCTTTGCAGATATTATCTATAATAGCATTTTCATAGTATATAAGTATCTATGTACGTAATTATCCTAATTGGATATATATTATTACATTACAGTATAGGATGAGGTATATCTTTCATTTTGGGGTATTCTGCTGTGAAGATTATATTTATTACAACTTACAAGAATGAATTTCTTCCAGAATTAGCTTGTCCTGAATGACGGAAGGCTTGTCCTTGATTATAACAAAAGCCCGGTGTCACCAAAACCAGGATAACCACAAGAGATAAACTATATTTCAACTTTTCCATTTTCGTGGAATCTGCTGTTAATTATTAGAGAGCACAAAATTTACGAGCACATTGGTAATTAGAAGCCACAGAGATGCACAGGAGTTGTTGAAGAAGAGGAATGATTATAGTTAGTTAGCTTTGAAGAGTTTGAACTAGTCTGAGTCTGAACTGAATAATATTTAGTAGGAAGACGTCAAGAATCTCAAACTGTGCATAGCAATATGCTAAAGAAGAGTGTCTAAAGTTAAAGAGTCAATAGTTGCAGATAACCCTTCACCTTACCGTTGCGCTCAAATTGTCTTACATAGCGCTACAATAACAACCCCTCTCAACCTTTCTAACGAACAAGGATTACCAAGAGTTACATTCTACATGCATATGCACACATCATTATCTACTACTGCTCTCTGGTCATGTCTACTGAGTAGAGGTTTACAGTTTCAGTTGGTTTAATTCTTATATTGCTTATAAAGATTTTTTGTACTATATCTAAAATACCTATATGATAAATAGAGAGATAGGCATCATAGATCACATTTTCTAACGCTTTATGTCCAAATTAGAGAATATTGTTCAATCTCATTTCATCTTCTCTCATTAAGGCCTATTAAATATTTATGCGCTATTTAGATGTCAAGTTTAAAGGAGAGTCCATGCAGTTGCAGTGTGACTATTGTTTATAGTGCCTCCACGTAGTATTATTGACATCTATTAAAGTTATCATAGCTCAATACCATTTATTGGTAAAGCCTAAGTTCGAGACAATACAACAACATTATTCTTTGTCTAGAATATTAGTAGGTACATGCAAAGCATGAACTTGTTTTTCAATCGATATGGTAATGCGAATGTTAATTGATATACTCTGTAACTTGTTTTTTGGTTTCTCATGAAGAGATTATCACTCTACTGACTATGTACATTGTCCAATTTTTATTTTCAGCAGTTGTCGTGAATAACATTCTATACAAGATATTTTACATGGACATGAAATAGGAATGTAAATACAAGTGGGCAGTTGGTTGTGTTCAACAACATCCTCTCTTTCTATAGAGTTATACTATGTACTTGACATTTACATTTAAATATTTACAGTATAGATATTATCAACACTCCTATGGCTAGATGGTAATAAAATAGTCATAGACATAAATACCTACTTATTAAGGTTAGATGCAATGACGATTTCCATATTTGATGAGGGTTCGTAGAACAACAACTTAACTCCTCACAACCTTTGACCTTGCAGTCTCATTGCCAGTTCCATGAAATTAAATGAAGTTTAATCTGGTCAATAGGCATATGCATTTAATGCTTATTAATAGTCTATAGAACAGACTATGCATAAATTGCCGTACCTAATTTAAAAACAAAAAAGTATGACTATCACTAAGTAATAGTATTTCCCTTCAAATGTCCTTTCCAAGTAATTAGTAAGCCAAGCACTAAAGAATTTAGTGAGTATCCAAGATGAAAGAGTCGGCTTGACTCACGCCGCGTGGGAGTCTATTGAAAACAACATTATGTAAATCCAAATAAATTGCTATGTGATCTTGGATCAAGTTTATCGTACCTACCTCCTCAATTTTAATTAAGTTGTAATAGCGTATTCATCACGTCTTGGCATCTTTTCCTTTACATCGGCTATCCAAGTTATTTTGCATCAAAAAATATTTTACTTCGTCCAGTTTTTGTCTTTCTCAGGGTCATTTTCCTATTTGTTGATAATCTTCACTACTAATGCACATCCATGGCAGTCTGTCATCTTGTATTTACATAACTTAAGATTTACATACGTACAATACAATAATTTAATGAACACCAAGGACATGAACTACTGTAAGGTGTCATTGAATACTACTTTCAGCTTTGCCTTACATTTTCACAAAACTCACCACGCCACATCTTGATACTTAGCTACTGCTTTCCTATCACTAAATAGAATGTTTACATAAATCTAAAATTATTACCTTAATCTATTATCATTTACCTAAAGCGTCCTTTTCTCGAACAATCTCCAGTTAGTCTCAAATTGAAGATATGTTTGACTTTTTTAACAAAACAAAGAACAATGCTCATTTTTATGCTCATTCTTCACAGCGTCAACCGACAAGCAAGACCTTGAGATCATCGTTCCAACCGTTTTTTATACTTTCTTGGCAGAAGGGCATTATTTTTGAAATCTCCAAGAAGTTAACATTTGATGTAACCTATAGTACTTGAATAATTGTCTTGTCAATTATCAGTAGCAAAATATTCCAGTAATCTTCGTTTCGTTCCACTCATCTTCGTTCAGTCCTTCGTTCCAGTCAGCTTCGTCATCCAGTTATCTTCGTCATCCAGTAATCTTCGTTTTATTACTGGAAAAGTAACTCAATTCTTCACACTTGTCTTGGGCAGCAGAAAGAGATTTATTATGGGTTCGACGGCAGTAACTCCGAAGTCCAGAAAGCGACAAATAGGTAATTAATGCTTAATTATATCATTCTTATTATTAGCTTTTAGAAAGCCACATTTCATACTGAAAAATGTCAAAAATGATTTTCCCCATGAGGGCATTCTGACTTCAAAACAGGCGAGCTAAAACACAGAAAACATTTTTGCTTAAGCATGTATTTTAAAAAGATCTGCTTTTATTAAGAAAGGGTTCTGCTTTACTTCACTCTTTTTCCTTGAGTATACTCACATATTGTCTGAATTACTTAAATTGCAGAGGTCATCCATGAAGAAGAGTGTGGGGAAGAGTTTGATGTAGTTTTAAACGGAGAGCCAAGTGTCCCCAAGGCAGTAAGGAAAAGAGGCAAGCGTCAGTCGGTCACATACAGGGAGGTCATCTCGTTAGCAAAAGTGGGGCAAGATGGTAAAGTCCTAGAATGTGTCCTCAGTCGATTTCCCATAGAGATTTTAGCTAAGGTGGCATCTTTGTCCAGCGTATGGTGCACGGTCGCCTACAGAATCCTTCGGAAAAACTTAGGACCAAATAGCCCTTTCCTCCGTGTTTGGATGGCCCAGGTTTGTACTTACAGAATTACGAGATGGTCTCGTGGTTGGTATTTAGAGTTTTGTATAAACTACTTTTTCATACAACGATATTTTTCAATATTCGTAGCCAAGTGAAATGGAATCATTCAACGGGGACCTGCATTATCATCCAGAGCTTTTGGTTGAAATACCCGGGGACAAATCTAGACCTGTCATATCGAAAATTGACACAGTCATCACATTTGCTACAAGAGCTATGGAAGATCAGTTTTGTGATGGTAAAAGTTCTTGCTAAACTAACATCAAAGATATACTTATGAAGTCTAGCTGATATAGGGAACGATAACTGGATTAGTAGCTAATAAGAATATACATTAACTTGTCTTGTCTTGATTACCCTTAGAGTGAAAAAGGGATATTATAATTACATTTTTTGACTTTTTGACAGACGAAAACGAGCTGCAGTTCCCCTATGATGCAACAATCTTGTATGGTATCAGTGAGAAGGTGTTTGCAAACACGGTAAAACACTGGAACCCGTTCTTAGTGTATGATAACGGATGGGAGTTCCCAGAAAACAGAAGCATCGTCACAAGTCTGTATATCCCCAAGTCTGATTATTTTGACGTTGTTTCGTTCTCCATTCCTTTGAACTCGGATGAGTTGGGACTCTGTGTAAGATCACTTTTCTATGTATTCCTAAATAGGTTAATGTCATCCATATTCAGAATGTGACTGATTGCGTAATATGGCATTACCAAGTAATCTATACTATTTATTAGTTACTAAGTAATTTCCAAGAATGTAGACATCAATATTATATCATTTTGAAGGACAAAGAGCTTTTCCACAATATACTTAACAAGAACTACGAAATAGAAGCCAGCAAAGATGGGCTGCTTTGTCAAAGGTCCATAAAAGCTGTTCTGTTGTTCCAGTTCCATAAAACATCATTCTTGCAAAGCTTTATCGAGTGTGCAAACTTACTGTAAGTTACTGTGTGCTTTTCATTATGTGTTTATCCATTTCGTGTTAAGAATTGTATGCAATGATGTTAATACCAGGAATTATGTTTTGTTTAGGGAGGTTAACATATTGGGGGGAATCTTCAATACGATTGGATTTAATTCCAATGACGAGCACCATTCTAATGGAGTCGGAGTATCATTTTGGGGGAAAACAGATGAACTTTCTTGCTTGAAAATTTCTACTTATCGAATCTGTATGACCAACCCAGGAGCAAAAGAAATTGTCTTAGAGGTAAATCGTTGTCTTGCATTTCACTCTAATAACTTACAAGTAGTATATTATAATTACGGTTTATTTTTTACTGCATGCTAATTGACTTACTGTTTGAAAATTAATTTCCACTTGCCCATTTGCCTAAACTTGTATGTAGATTAAGGAACAATGCAGCTCTTATGCAAATGCATTCGCGATAATGTTGTCCTGTGACACTGTTGACGAACCTGCGAAGAATAAAGACATTAAAATTGTAAGCGTGGAGGAATACCTGGAAGATGACCAGTACTGGCTTCCGAATGAAGGACACAGAAGAAATGCATACATACAAGAAGGACTAAAGATTTTCCGGCATTATATGCCAAATGTTCCGCTGATTGGAGCTGTCCTACAGAGTTCCATAGTACTGGGAGCCACTAGTTCAAGTGATAATGGTCTTAATGGTCCTACTGATTTGGCATTGCTAGTTGTCACTTACAACTAGCAATGTCGATCATTAAGTATTTCGACAGACTAGAGTACTCCAAATGCTAAGATAAGTTAAATGAGGAAATCTAAATGTTAACTTCCACATGTACACATGAACGTGGTCAAGGATTCCTAAAAAGTTCCTCCTATGCAATATATTAACTGATTGTTTTTAATTATTTTAGTGTTGCCCTTTATACCACATCTAATCATGGACTATTCGATTGGTTTACAAATCAGTTTAATTTTCAAGTATCTTTAATGTTAGTTAACTGTTAAGACAATCTTAAGCTGTTATTGCATGATGAAGCTGCACTGGACATATAGTATTAGCTGGGTTTAGGAGTCCTTTAGGAGTAAAGTATTTTAGGAGTGATTCCCTCGTAGGAGTCGTTCCATGTAATCCAATGTCTTTTTTTTATCATTATTATAATTGACAATTATGAGAACAAAGACAAGTAGTAAGTGGTCATACATGTACCTATATAGATAGTCATTTTGATTTGTTGATAACGTGTTCATTGTATTGCGTCAACGAATTCAACTGTTTTGTTTCATTTGGTATGTACATATTGACATGTAATCTTTATACCTTTGCATGTAAATGTCAATTTATACATGGCAAACATTAAATTGTTTGTTCAGTATATGCTGGCCATTTCCTCTTTTAGAGATTAAGTTTTGATTGGATGATGAAAATTTTAAAGAATTTACACATAATATACGGGAAGATAACAGCAATGATTTTTAACAAGTATAAACTTTATAAATGCTTAAATATATACCTTGCCATGAATCAAGGTCATGACTATGTAAATAGAAATATTATGTAAGGTAGTTTCCAAGGTTCCAGAACAAAAAATTACCGACAGTAGATGGATAATTTAAATTCTGTGGAACTTACTTTTAAATAAATAAAACACAATTAGTGTTCACGAAATTGTAATAAGCAGTTCGCTCAGTAGTCCAAAATGGCATTATTACTTTTTATGTTCGTTTTCATCAATATACTAGTAATTTTAGCGCTATTGGTTCGCTATTCAAGACAGCATTATGGAGTTGTTGAGAAGTTAAACATTCCTGTAATAAAACCTCATTTTATATTTGGAAGCAGTCCCTTCGGTTACAAAATGATTTCACACGAAGAGGATATCAAAAGGATGCATTTGTACGGTCCAATCTACGGGGTAATTCAATTAACATTTTCATTTATGTACCTCAAAGCATACCTTCATGTACTAAATTTTACTTAAGAAGGTATTCTTTGGGGTACATAAGTGAAAATATTAATTCATTTTACATTTCACCGCAAAAGCATATCTGGTATAATGAGTAAATAGCACAGAGGTACATAAGTGTCAGCAAAATCTTGGAAATCCTAAAGTAAACAAGGGTATTTAAGCACTTAACTAATGAGCAAATATCTTAATAGATGTACGAAGGTCGAAATCCTCAGGTTTATATAAATGATCCGGAACTCATAAAGTTAATGATGGTAAGGGACTATGACCATTTCAATGAAAGGGAACATGTGGATTTTGGACATCCAATTATGAATGGTGCGCTGGATTTTTTGCCAAGTAAGAACATTCACTTTATATATTGTTATAATTATTGGTGTTCGGAAGACAGAATTTAGTCGAGTCTGTGTTGACTAACCGAGAAAGTGGTTTTCTCTTGCAACACAGTAACCCTGTCTATAGCTTTCACTAAGGAGAAAGGAGCTTTCTCGGATGTGCTAGAGCAGGCAGGGTGGGTTGATACATGCTTTTAATATATTTTTCTGTTTCAGAGGAACAGTGGAAAATCGCTCGTTCACAAGTGACACAGTCTTTCACATCCACTCGTTTCAAACACATGAGTGAAGTTTTGACGAATCTGACGGAGGAACACGTAAATGATTTAAAATCTCGTTGTAAAGGAGACAGGATGAAATTACACATCAGAGAGTAAGTATGCCATAAACCTCCGTCGTAATATTACCCGGATATTGAAATTAGGGTAAAATTTAAGAGAAAATTTCAAGTGAACTAATGCTAAATCAATCTTTGTACTGTATATTTAGTTTTGAAAATTACTTTAAAGTGAAATGTATATATTTTATCAGATGGCTTGGAATGGTGGAGACGGATATTTGCGGGAAATGCTTCTTCGGTATCCAATTTCAAAATGTGAAAGATCCAAAGAATGAAATAACTTCTCTTTTCAGCGATTTACTTGGGGAAAGTTGGACACACAACTTCTTTACATATAATTTACCCGGTGAGTAAGATTAATTAAAGATCTTAGAGTTAGTTTTGTATAGGTATTTTAATAGCTGTAGTGATTGTGATAAGTGTCCACTCTGGGTTGCTGGACAGTAAACCTTAATGCTTATAAATGGCCATTATTTATATTTCAGTCGTTTTTCCACTTCTGCGGAAGCTATTTCCGGTACTACCCAAGAAGTCAGTAGACAGATTAGGAGCCATAACATTAAGTATGATTAAGCAACGTCTGAAAAGTGGAGCTAAGCAAAATGACCCTGCAGATTTTTTTGCGAGTTTTTTAGGCAAGATCGAAAGTTCTAACTCTGAGTACAAATCCTTGGGATTTACAGCGAATACTGTTATTGTCCTACTGTTGGAATTGTACTTCGCAGTCTACGACTCTACAGGAACTGCAATAACCTTCCTTATATACCATCTGGCAAAAAATCCAGACTATCAAGAAAGACTTATCAAAGAAGTAGATTCTGTCCTGAATAAATCCGGTGGGAAAATTGAGAATATCAGCGATAGTGAAATGCCATATATGACAGCTTGTTTCAGTGAAGCTGCCAGGCTCGCTCCTGGTTTTATTCGTGCAGAGAGGATTTGCACACAAGACTGGGAACACAATGGGATTTACATTCCCAAAGGTCAGAAAGTAGTATTTCCTATTTGGGCTGCAAACAGACATCCCGATTATCATCAAGACCCAGATGCATTCATCCCGGACAGGTTTCTTGCAGACAATAAAGCGACTATGAACCCATATGCTTTTTCTACGTTTGGTCATGGACCTAAAAATTGTCCAGGGACACGTTGGGCTTATCAAGTCAATAAAATCCTTTTGACATCTTTGCTTAAGGAGTTTCGAGTGGAAATCAGGTCGGACACAAAAGTTTCTTGGAAAACAGGAAATGGTTACATACCTCAATTCTCTCCTATTTATGTTGATATTGTAAAAAGAAAGTAATTCTAATCACAATCAAACCGAAATTACGTTGTCTTTGTATTTAAATAAAGATTTATGTATTAGAAACTAATTTTAAATGCATCTTATGATAAACTGGAAGAATTAATTTTTATTTCCGATAAAGTAGGAAAGGGACTCATAATTAGTATACAAATATTGTTAAAGTTAAGAGAATACACAAAAAAGCATTTGGAGAATATATTATTACTACAACTTCGAATTCAGTTTGGAAAATTCCAATTGGTAATTTTTCTTTGTTTCGTAAACTGTGGCATGGACTTGTTCATAATGAGGTGCCAGTCGAGATTTGACTCTTTGCATATAGGCTGCAAGATTTGGTCGACCTTCACCCACTTCGTATCCAACCATTCCTTGAGACAGAATTGTTTCAAGAATTAGATGTGATTCGAAGGCATTCTTTGTTCTGATTCAATTTTAATCAACTTCTGCTTCAAGAATAATTTAACTGTAAATTGGAAGTGAAACTTACCCGGCTGCTCCATTTCAGCTACAGCAAGTAAATCAGCAATTGTAATCTCATTTCCAGCAATAAAAGGTTTATCCTTTAGCCATATAGTCTCCATTTGATTTAGTGAAGTTTCCATTCCTCTTCTAGATCTTGAGACTTTTGTATTATCTGGAGTTTTTCCTAAAATCATTACCGGGAAAAAATGTGTCATAAAGTACAATGCACAATTGCTCCTCAAGTTGTGATGCTGCCAAGCCATGTATTCATCTACCCGGGCCATTGCTCTGCTATCTGTTGGGTACCAGTTCCCTGACACTGGAAATGTGCGGCAAATGTAGCGAAGAATTGCCACACTAAAATAATCATCAACTTTGAGACACACCTTTGCTTTTATATTAAGTATTTCTCATTCTCACCTACAAAATTATAAGCATTTATTTAATTCTACTATTAGGCTTATTAATTTCACCTTTCAGTGAGCAAAAATCCATCATGATCCATAGCTGGCAACTTTTGGAACGGATTAATTTTGGCAAACTCATCACTTTTGTGTTCCCCTTAAAAATTTCGAAAACATCTACATGAAAAAAATTGGTGAAAGAGAAAATCAATGAACTTATTTTAAATACCCTCTCGAATTGAAATAGGTACTTCTTCATGAACAATGCCATTAGCTCTGCAGATCAAAAGAAGAGCTCGGGAAGGTTGAGATAACGCATCAAAGTAAATTCTGAGCACCATGACTTTGATTCTCCAAAACGCAAAACAATTTGCACCTGTCAATGAATAATGAACTAAAATCACGATTTCCGAGGTTTCTTAATGTTTTCGCTTGATTAATTCAAGGTTGTGCAATATCTTTATGTCTATAGGGTTTGTCAGCGTATGATCAAAAGATAATAAGATGCTGTCATATCATGGATTGTATATTACAGAGAGAAATATTAGAGAGGTAACTACACTGCACTAAAGTCAGCCCACAACTTCGCACTTCGTATTTCGTAAGACCAAAGCCGACAATAACACATGAAAGTTATAGCACAGTTGTAAACAAATACACTAAGATTACAGTTGTACCCTACAGTGTAAATAGCAAGTAAACTTTTTGCACTAGGAATTATCGTTTACTTACAAGTAAGTATGGCTTTTGGATGCTCTGTGTATTCTTTAGTTATGAATATGAAGCAATAAATGATTATTCAGCTGAGTGAAGAAATGACGAAAAAACATTAATAAAAATATTCTACATATTTGTGAATCCAATCAAATTGAACTTTTGGTTAGTTTCGTTGAACTGTTTTGTTATCTGTGAGAGAGAGCAATACTCACTCTCTATATAGTCACAGATAACGTACACCAGTTCCCAGTAGCTTGTTTACGATGGATTTTGTAACACATGGAATACTGATACTTATTAACTGAACAAGTTATGTTTACTGACAGTCAAGAGCTAAGATAGTCAAAAATGTAGAGTATTGTACGAATGTAATTTCCCACCTTAGTTTTGCATGCAATATAATACTTACGTTTAAACACATATCCTTTACCTTACATATAACTTCAACTGTCATTCATACTATTACGTACAATAGCAGTAACCACCGTGTAACTCAAGTGCATTTCGCTATAAGTGCTGGTTCGTGATAATTTATTTATCCTCATAATACTAAC
Organism: Tomocerus qinae; assembly: GCA_020055645.1. Lineage (NCBI taxonomy): Eukaryota > Metazoa > Arthropoda > Collembola > Entomobryomorpha > Tomoceridae > Tomocerus > Tomocerus qinae. The sequence continues at coordinate 12,486,735 of CM034547.1, read as the reverse complement.
GGTTAATTGTATGTGGAAGGATGATAATGATACCCTAAGGCCGGTTAATGAATGATACATTTCATGTTATACACATGATACCACAGAGACAAAAGCAAATACTTGGATATATTAGACATTCTGCAATGCGTTGGAAGTGCTCTCCAACTCCAAATACTATATCGTATATACGATAATAGATATAGTTCGTTAAAGGATGTTAAGTACTAAATACGCACTATTCTATTAAATCAGGACTTATTTTTCCTTATGCTGCAGTAGAAGTGATGCGAATGATTGCCACAATTTTAGGGGAAATATTGAAGTGATTTATTATATACGAATATAGTATTTAATAGTTACATTTTATTTGATGTATAGTATAATATACAGGGTGGGCCTGAATGAACCGGAATTTTAACTTTGACTCTTAATAATTCTGTGGTAGATAACTTTATTGAGACTAAAATAGTACCATCTGAAAGAGCATGCGTTTCTTAGTCAGTATTGAAATTATGAACACAATCGTAACACAAAAACAGACTAAAGAAGCGCCCGAAAAAATTAGAAACAACAAAATCTTGTAAAATTTACATTTTGTAAAATTAAATTTTCACATTTTATGTTTGAAATGAAAATGGTGGGACTGGCGAGAGAGCAGAAAGTGTAAGGAATAAAGAGGTGAAAAAAGTTCAAATTGAATTTCAGCAAAAGTTTAACTTTGTTCCCAATTTTGACACGGTCCCAAGTCGTTCCCTTTGTGTGTGGGCTGGCATGCGGTCAGGAAGATATCTTACGTCCGTTTTTTTACAGCAACATGTAACGATAATAAAACGTGTAAAACAACGAAATCTGACCAGCAATAACGTCACCAAACTATGAAAATTTTATGTTAATGCAAGAACTTCTCCCAGCTTCCCACTTCAGACTGGATGTCCGGGCATGGATGAACATTTCCCGGATAAATCAAAAGGTAGAGGCGGTCCAATTTTTTTGTTCCCGCGTTCCCCTGATTTGAGCCCTATGGATTTTTCAGTATGGGGTTTGATAAAGGATAGAACGTATGCTAGAAAGCCGACTATGGCTCAACTTGAAGATGGATTTAAGATGCCTCCTGACCACATGCCAGCCCACACACAAAGGGAACGACTTGGGACCGTGTCAAAATTGGGAACAAAGTTAAACTTTTGCTGAAATTCAATTTGAACTTTTTTCACCTCTTTATTCCTTACACTTTCTGCTCTCTCGCCAGTCCCACCATTTTCATTTCAAACATAAAATGTGAAAATTTAATTTTACAAAATGTAAATTTTACAAGATTTTGTTGTTTCTAATTGTTTCGGGCGCTTCTTTAGTCTGTTTTTGTGTTACGATTGTGTTCATAATTTCAATTCTGACTAAGAAACACATGCTCTTTCAGATGGTACTATTTTAGTCCCAATAAAGTTATCTACTACAGAATTATTAAGAGTCAAAGTTAAAATTCCGGTTCATTCAGGCCCACCCTGTATATATTATACGAATATAGTATAATAATTTGAAATCGATCTGAGCATGAGTTTTTAAGAGTATTGTGGCCTGGTAAGTATAATGAAAAAATTGTACTTTAAGATAAATATTGCTCTTATTACAGTCACAATATTAAATTTTCATTGCACCTGATCCAATTTCTGTATCTTTGAAAAAATAGCAATATATAATCAAGTTACTACATGTGTACCATATATAAAGAATATTATTTGGCACTTGCAAAATTAAAGGAACATAGGGCCTATAAAATTTCTGTGCTTTAAGCCTTAGATCGTTTTTCGGCTGTTTCTTTGTATTTTTCAGTAGCTTTATAGAGCATAGCATGAACATCTTCATAGTGTGGACTCAAAGTTGATTTAACCAAGTCCAAGTATTTGTGGACATTTGGTCTCCCTTTCCGAACATCGTAGCCGACAATTCCTGTTAGCAAAATTAATTCATTAACTAATTCAATACGGCATAATGTGAATCATAATTACTGTTAGCACTTGGTACGAGTAATTTGAAATGGCTACTTGTAATGATATTGTAAAATGATTCATATAACAATGTAACGCGATTAACCTGGCATTTCCAACTCAGTAGTTGCTAACAAATCGGCAATTGTTACATTATTTCCAGCGATGAATGGAGTTTTCTTTAGCCATACATTTTCAATATCGTCAGCAGCTTTGTCGAGACCGTCGGCAAGTTTCGCAACTTTAGATGCACTAGGCAAGTCGCCGCCCATCATCATTGGAATGAACTGAGTCATAAAATACAGAGAACCGTAACTTCGGATATTTAAGTGCTGCCAAGACATGTACTCATCTACTCTAGCCATCCCTTGACTATCTTTCGGATACCAATGGTCCTTAACAGGAAATGTGCGACACATGTATCGCAAAATTGCTACACTAAAATTGACCAACAACCAAGGAAACATTTTTACATAGCATTTCAAGAATCTGTATACGTAATTACAATTCGCAATAAATAAATATATTTTCTATAATCAGCGTGTACTATCTTTACCTTTCTGCCAAACGAAAGCCGTCATGATCAATAGCCGGTACCTTTTGGAATCGGTTTATTTTAGCATATTCGTCGGTTTTATGCTCACCTAGGACAAAATTTTAATTATATAGTATCGGTTTGGTTTCTCATGCACTCATTTATACCCATTTAACATTTAGCGTCAGTTTGAAAGAAGTTATAACACCTTTACGGAGAGCCACTGGAATTTCTTGGCAAGGAATGGCATTAGCTCGTGCTAGGAGCAAAACAGCTCTGGAAGGCTGAGACAAAAAGTCAAAATAAATACGAAGAACCATTCTAGCACAAGTCTGAACTATGTTGGATCACACAAATGATGACAATTTATTTTGTGAAGAATAAATCGACAGAACAAAATAAATACACTTTTAGTTTATACTTCAGTAAAGTAGAGACCAGACCACTCATAAACTCACACTGGTTCTGGTATGCCGGAATGTGTTGTGTTGTCATGTGTGGAGCAATTCCCAGTTCTTCCAAGGTGAAGTGCTTATTGGAGAAAGTCTGTCTCAAAGAGTGAAAGTCTTGTTCGTTGGCTGGCTATAGTTACATGCTGTACAAAACTGGGACTGTAGCGGGTAAATAAGGGAAGGGCACAATTCATTCTGATCTTCAGGAGGAAATAAAACTAAAAGTGACAGACTGATGGGACATACGGTTATTGCAGATGAGCGCCTACAATATCTAGAACAATAGTTGCATCATCCCTTGACGTTCATGTTGTAGAATTGAGACTTTAAGGGACAAACGCCATATACGACACGACCGTACTAACAGGAAATAACTAAAAGGTGAGAATTTTTAGTTTTTTTAAAGACTATAGACAATAGTTGCTTAATAAATATACTGATTACATTCAGTGCATACATATAAACATAATGGAAAAAATTTTCTTATTCATTAATTCAGGAAATCAACTCAGACTGTGAAGACCAGCAATCCGCCTTAAATTCAACATTCTAAAGTGGAAATTCTAAGGATTCCGGTGGAGGGGATATGAGTTCCGAAATTTAAAATATATCCTATTAGGTGTTTTGAAGATAAAGCTGTAATTCTTTACGCCATCGCATTCGGTATGATGTTGTCATATACTTTCTATTATATTTTAGAAATATAGCAAATTGTATCACACAGCTATGCAAAACCGATCTACTATACTGTATATAGTCTATAAGTCTACACTTCTATAACCATAGCTTAGATGACAACACTATTTTGCTTAAAATTCATAGCAAAATAATTTTATCAATAAAAAATTTACAATTTGATCGTAGAAGATAATCCATAACGGCATTTTTGATGTTTATAGAAAACTTGAAGTATAATGACGATCAATAACGAATCAGTGCAAACCCTTGCAATAGGGTCAACTTCAGATTGCATCCCAATTTTGAGTGATTTCAATGCTGAGTTTGAAAAGCAGAAAGACTTCCCACAAGTTGAATATGATCTGAAAACGAGTCTATGGACAGTAATATTTACACGAATTCAATCTCCTTCTACTCCCCCAGAATTCACCAGGGTCCTTTTGAGTACTCTTCGAATTCTCAGCAGAGAGAAGTTGACCTTAGAAAGCATAATGACAGAAGAACGGGCAAAAATTATGCTTGAAGTTGCCAAACTCAAAGAATCAACGAACTATGAAAATAATTCTGACAAAGAAGCAGTAGAAGGTCTTAAAGTAGTGTACAATATGCTATTTCAAAGTTGTTCTGTGCGGAAAATGTTTGTGGATAACGAACTTCTACAGGGTCTTGTTACAAAAATCAAGCATTTTAGATCGTCGGAGGTTGAGTCAACATTGGATGTGCAATTTTTTATATTACGGATTTTATTTATTGTAACTGCCTTAAGCAAAGACACAGTTGAAAAAGTTCGCCTTGATCTAAAAGGGGTCATTTACATGGTAGAATTTCTTGAGACCTTATCTCAAGGGAAGCAAAGTTATGACGATATGACAGTGGACATAATCTGCGATACTTTAAAAGTATTCTATAATTTATTCAACGAGACACCTTCGAAACCAAACACCATGGAACCAAATGATGACGAGGAGCTTGGCCACGCACTTAAAATTACAAAACTACTCCGAATATTTCTTCTCCACGACACGAAATCGTCTATGAAAACAGAAGAGCTGAGAAATCATTCAATTAATTTACTGACAGTACTACCAAACGCATGTTTTGAAGAATTAATTCCGGAAACCGGTGTTGAGGCACCAACTAGCTCCGATGGAAAAGATTTGTCTGCTATTGAAGCTATTCTTGATTTTCTGAAACAAAGAATATTTCAGTCTGACGGAAATCGAACACTGTCTGAGCTACTATCACCCGTATTAATAACTATGATTCGTGTATCGGGAAGCAATATGATAATTCGAAAATACCTAAAGCAACAAGTTTTACCACCTCTGAAAAAGCAAGATGTCGTTGAAAAACCAGAAGTCGGGAACACTCTCCGAAATAAATTATGTGCTTTGTTGACTTCTCCTGCTGGAAACATTGCAGAATTGGTAGCCAATTTTCTATTCATTTTATGCAATGAAAATGTCAAGAAACTTATAAAATATACTGGATATGGAAACGCTGCTGGACTTCTAGCAAAAAAAGGATTATTATTAGGTGGACGAGTTACAGATTATTGCTCTTCGGATTCAGATAATTCAGATACGGAGGAATACAGGGAAGTAAGGCATCTTGTCAATGAGGTTGAAGGTTGGATTCAACCTGAACGTCCCCATGGATGTGAAGGAATGACTGACGAACAAAAAGAATACGAAGCCATGAAACTTGTCGAAGCTATTGAAATGCTAAACAGAAGTAATGTAATAACTCCGTGTCGAATAGGAGAAGATGGAAGACCTCAACCTCTGAACCATGTTCTGCAACTTCAAGATGAAGTATCTTCCTATAGCGAGGCAGGTGCAAATGATTCCGATAATGACTGAAAGTTAAGATGTGCAATGCACATATAGCTTTTGTAACACTATGAAATAACCATTTGTAAATCATTTATTATTAATTATTCAGTGTGTTATGCTTAGGCAGGACATTTACAATGTGTGTGTAATATGTGTGTAATTGTTGGCATAATTTTTAATACCTTAAGCTTTATAACAACATGTAAAAATTCTAAAGTATACAATTCCTTAGATCTTCTAGTATGGCATGGACGGCTGCGATTCGCTTGCCATGTCAAAAGTCACTGGCTTTTTATCACAACCACACTGAAAATAAACATTTTAAGACCCAATAAAAGCTAAAGTAATTCGAAATAAAATGAAAATAAAATCTGTATTTTAGACTTGCACAGAACTGGGAGCAACACGATGTAGCCCGAGACAATAGGAAAATAATAATACAGACGACTACCGCCATCATAGTAGCGATTGTAATTTTAATGAAGTTTATCAGTCGAACCGGTTCTGTAAAATATGTTGGGACAGAAATAGTACTGCTGACCACTCATGCTTACACAAAATGAATTTTTACCGCACACAAACATTTCATATTAAAATCTTACGGTTACTGTAATCATTTTGGACTTCATCTTGCACTGGTAAAGAAGATATTATGACTGTTTGTATCAACATAATGAAAGCTGCTACTCCTGATACAATTTGCAATACAATTGACCATAGAAATCTGTATTGAAAAATAGAGCGTATAATCAGTAACAATTATTTAATTTTCAGTCAGAAGATAATCATATAAAATGTCACCTGCTTCTGGACGGGTTTTTTACGGTTGCAAATGTAAAGATTCCGGTTACATAAAACAGTAGCAAAGATCCCCAATCAAACAGGATATTAAGCCACAGTGATAGTTTCCATAATGTGTCCGTTTCAAAGTAGAGATAAATCTACATATAGAATATAATATAGAAAAACATTTTTTGAATTAATTTGAGACAATTTGAAACTTTGAATTCACCTGTAGCCCGAGCAAAACAGATGCAGAGATAATCTGCACAATGGAAAGAGCGCCTGTAAAGGATGGTATTCCTACTACCCGGAATTCATCACTGCTCTCACTGATGGTATTTGCAATTGCCACACGTTTTGGTTTAGCAAGGGAAAATTTTCTTACTGTCTTTTCTTCTTCAATGGCTTGATTACATAAATTAATCACTTCGTGAGTTCGTTTGATGCTCATTTTTGTAGGGAAACAAGATTATAACTTTAGACTAATACTCATTATTTTCTCCCGTGAATTAAAAATTCTCTTATCTTTTTAAGGTAATACTGAGCTAAACCACACAAGTAAAGAATTACGTTTAAGAATACGTTTAATCTGCGTCTTTTCTACCTATGAAATAATTTGACCTCGCCAAAATCTCACAAAAAACTTCAATTGAAGCAACAAATATAAATTGGTTTGTTTACTCTATATGATACACGATACGTTTTGTCAAAACAAGTTTTTATTAAGCAATCACGATGCTTTCTTGACCTCAGTTGCCTATTTCAGTATTATTATTATTTATGAATACGACTAAGGCTATTCCTGCATCATTAGCAAACTCTGTTGGAAATTGTCAAAGCTTTAACAATTTGTCTTAATTATTTATCACTACGAAATAAATAGTATGGCTATCTATAACAAGAACCTATGTCATTTTACATGTTTCAGATATTCTCATGAGAGCAGAATCTTTTCCGGGATTATATATGAAGCTATTTATATTCCATTGCTCATCCAATCAATTTATCTTCCACATAAAGACTATAAGCTCATTTGAACATATTTGTAGTTGTAATAATGATTATGGTTATTGGTTACATAAGCTACATAGAATAATCTTCAGTTAGCGAATCGTAATCAATGTCGTGTACTTTCTGCTATGTGAAAGATTGAAGAATATTGTATTACTACAAATACTACTTTTACTGCATCTTACTTGCGTCTTGCATTGTATGGTCCTACATTTTACAAATTATATCTTACGTAGCATAGGAATACATTTGTACAACTTGCCAGTTTAAGTTTTAGGTTAAAACAGTAGCTTAATTATAGTAACTTAAAACGTATAAGACATGTCCATGTCATATAAGACCTTATCGTATAAATGCCATATTGGGCACATTAAAAGTTATAGGTGTGTCATTGGATTAATTTTAAATGGGTGAAATTACACACGAGCTTAAGGTTGAGAAATAATGAAATCCACCGATGGAACTGGAAGATGGAAATGTGAATAGATTGCAATCTGATGCAAATGATATTATATGAAATTGAGAATGCAAAGACATAAGAAAGTATTTTATTGCACTACACTGTTTAAGTAAGCTGTAAGTGAAAATATAAACAATATACAAATGAAATGTATCAAAAACAGTTGTGTGAGTATCGGTTTTTTTGTTTTTTTATTGCTATTTATCAGTCATATTCACAAGCATGGTATTGTGAATGTCTTTTTCAACAAATATTTTAATAAAACGTTTATATAACTGGGTAAACTTAAATTAAGGACACTATTAAAGCAACATAAGCTTGAGAAATATACATACAAAGATTCTTTGTTTTGTGATAATGCTTTAGTAATTAATATTAACTTATCCGTATTTAATTTGAGACAATTTTAGAAGTATTATTTAGTATACCTAAATACTATAGTTGTGTCAACTCTCTATTTAAGTTTAAAGTCACTGTTAACTATTTAGTTTTAATTGTCCAGTATGTATGGTGGTATAGTAATATTTAAATATGGTTTAATAATGATGCTTATAATAGTTTACAATAGTATATTTTTACCTGTAGCTACTGAGGCTATTGCCATTGTGCATAATACCACAAGTGCGCTTTGCGACACATTAAAAATAACTTTACCATTAAATCTCACATGAATGAAGGTACTATGACACATTTTATGTATAATTATTATAATACACTTAAGCACTATAACATACAGTGTGCACACTAAATACTAATATTTTGACAATAAAATCACATACAGGCAGCTCTTCTTCGTCATTCGTTTATAGGTATAGCATCTAGCATACATACCCATTTAATAATAATATCATTTTCGAGATTTCGAAACAGAGCTACCAAAGATTGCTAAATAAAAAAATCCAACACCGATAGTTTCACTGTAGTTTCGGTTATGATTTCTCAATTTCTCCCTTTCTAACGTTGTATTCCGTTGCTTTTCGGTCTTGTATGGTTTATGTTTCCTCTATTAGATATTAAATCTATACAAAAAATTCTATTTTCCACTCAAATAGGTTATTGAGTGCAGACTAAATGGGAAGTTTTCGTTAAGCTATATAAATATCATAAATGTGTGCATTTAACATGAAAATAATGCGAAAGCTCAACCGTCATATTATAGTCCGCAGTCAATATTCAGTGCTGTAATCGTCCATAATAAGTGTATGGTATAATATAGGCAACAGGTTTGTGCATCAACTTTGTATGTAATATACTTATCTGGCTAAGATATAGAGTTTTCCTAAAACTTCTTATGATCTGTAATGTAAGTACTTTTATTATGTTATTTGAACAAAACAGTCTCTAACTCCGAACTAGTGTTTAAAGAGGATTTATGCGTATTTACAACTAAAACTACATTTCCTTCAATATACATCTATTTTGTGGTTTTACTCATTAGCATATTTTTACCACTTGTACATACTTACTCGTATAATTACTACACTTACGTATAGGTACTTAAATCTGCTTTGTGACATCATTTCTTCCCGTGTAGAGCAAGTACATTAGTTTTTAGACAAACAAGATGATGGTCTGGGAACAGAGTACGAGTAACGGCGACATAACTTACAGGTGTGAATACCGCATCGATAAGAAGTTGACTTCGGTGGGTTTCCATTTAAAGAAGGGGATTCCCGACCACGACAATATTTCAATGCACAAGGGTACCAACCTAATTAAGTGAAAAAATAAGTTAGAATTGGAATGTAGAGTAAATGATTGTACTTATTGTAAATACATGTGTAGAATAAAAATGCTAAATTACTTATACAAAGCTCCAATGGACAAACACAAGACAGGTTGCTTATCTTGCTAGAGTCTTTTTTCATTGGAACTAAGCAATCTTGAAGATTTGTAATTGGGAATGGTTTGACAGCTCGGAGAAACATTTCATTTGCTTCCACGCTGCTGGTTGCTACTCCTACAGCCGCACTATCTTGATCGTTTTTCAAATTCAGATTGTTTGTACTTTTACTAGTCAAAATAGCTTCCAATTCATCTTTGATAGCATAAGTAGCATCTTTAGCGTCCCAACAAATTGATTTTATATGAGGTGAAATCCAATCGGTACTTGTGACATCAAGCAATACATCAAGAGTTGTATTTAGCTTTCCTAAGTCTTTCTCTGGAGTTCGAACTGCCCAAGGATTTTTCTGAAACAAACAATAAAACGTATTTTAAGAATTCTTTTTCAAATTAGTTTTAAAGAGGGTCTATACAAAATATAAATTATACTTGTCTCAGCTTTGCCATCGCATCAGGTGGAATGAATTCCGACCGTTTAAAACGGGTCACAAAGCATAATATTTGAAATTGTGACTCCTTCTGTTCCTCTTCTCCAAGGATGAGAGCATTTATAATTTGAATATCCTATTAAATACAAAAGTTGATATTTTAATCAAAAGTTTAGAGTTCTTATAATGGTTTTAGTGTATTTCAGTAACCCTTACATTTTTGAAGTCAATAAACTGAGTGATTATAGTTCCATCGGGTTGTTGTAATTGTAAATGAACGATTTCTTCTGAAACATTTGCCCAGATAGACTCTTGAAATACTTCTCCTCCCTGAATCAACGAAACAAGATATTGATTTTTCATAATTATCGTAAAGTAGTTGAACCTAAAAATTAATATTAAATTCCCCTTACCTGATTCTTTACATTTACGACCAATTCACCCGATATGGAATTCGATCCAACAATTAAAATAATATACAGGTACTGCAATAAAGTCGAAACACTTCTGTGAAGAAGTTTCGTTTTGCTAAAAAATTGCATTGCAAATACAAAAGCTAAGTCCTTGTTTCTTCCTAGGAGTGACGGTCATTTGAGCCAATAATACGTGAGTTTAATTTAAATATAAGCTATATGTTGATAAGATATTGGAAAAAATATTATCGTTTTATCTATATTCTTGTGCAGTTCGTCTTTCAAGGGTCCACATTGAAATATATTCACTTGTACGAAGTTCTCAATTATCAATGAAACTCTGTAGTGTACTTTACAGCGTATATTATTTGATTATAGATATAATTCAAGAGGTTTCTGCAATTAATATCAGTGTTAATTTCTTAACAAACCAAATTCAGATGAATTAATTTTCAATCTCTATTGAAGGTTGTAACATTTTAAGTGAACTATATATTTCGACGTGCATGTGACGATGAATACATAATAATATATCCGATCCCACTGCAGCTGCACTACCTACCTACCTACCGATACCTATACACTACAGTATACTATATTATATCATGCTACATCGTACATAGTAGTTTAGTTATGTGCATACAAAAACATCGATATGTATGACAACTTTATTCTCTACATAAATATTGTTGGCGAAACCAAAATAAGTGCACCTTTTACTTTATACTCACATTCAAATCACCACCTTTACCTCTTTAGTGAGTGAATTGGCGAGAATGAGGAGCACACTTGTTATAGTAAAGTATCTTTGATGTTGATGTATAGATAAGTAACAAAATATTTCACGAAGCAGAAAGATAGCAAAAGATATATAATATTTTATACATGATTACAAGACTATATTGTTTCTATGTAATAGGAGTAGGAAAAAGAATAAATTGCTGACATAATATTATTGCTTTGCGTTTATGCATCTTATAACATACACTAATCTATATAACTGATAGTAATGTTGTTGATTTTGATACTTGATACTCTGTCATCTTATGATGTAACATACGTTTGACTTGTCTGTTTGCTTTTACTATTACAAATTAATAGTTTCCTGCTTGGTGTATTTCAAACCATTCACCAGACCAAAATGTTATTCAATTTCGTTTCTAACTTACATTTTCATTTGAATCATAGATCATAGTTGCTAAAATACATGCATAAGGTGTATAAGTGTATCTATGTATTGCGTCAAGTATTAAAACTACGATGTGATGAAATGTGGTAGGAAATTATTATAGGAAATCTTGTGCAGAATGTATTTTAGAAGGTATAGGAAAGTGAAACAATTTACAATCTGATTCTAAGATATTATTCCAAAAGTTACAAAATACGTGCTAATAAACATCTTTATAAAAACGTTATAAACTTAACACATAGTTAGCTGGACAAATCTGGACAATTAATAGATACATAATGAATAATTGTGACATTACGGCCGAGATATCAGTGGCAAATGCCATTGAAAGCATGAATGCATTTAGAGACACGGTGAATTCTCTGATTTCATCATGCAGAAATACCATTAGAGAGAGAGGAACCTCGTACTTTATAGAGAAAGAACTAAGGAAACTTTTTGTCGTCCATAATGCGTATGAAAACTTGGCGAGATCGCTGAGAGCAAATTCTTGCACTGGAATTTTGGAAACCAGAATGCAAAATCTTTTGCTGAAAAACAGAGGAAATGAAATGCTAGCAGATGCAATCGAAGATGTTTTCCAATGTGAGCAACAGCATGACTCTTTCCTCGAAGAAATTGAAGACAATTTGGATAAGACCTGTGACAAGTATGACCAGCACAATTCAATGTTAGTTTTGGAAAGTCTGGAATCAGGACAGAAAAAGTCGTTGAAAGAAATATGTGGAAGTTCCCACAAAACGTGGGCTGTATTCTTGCGGCATTTTGCATGAGTTCCTTGACGAGTCCATGTGGCACTCATTCAGGATTCACTGAAAATGGTAAATTAAATGCCAAAAATCTAAATATGATTATGAACATTATTTATTATATCTGCTGAACTATCTATCTAAAAACCTAAAATATTTTAATATGTAAAACAATATTATAGCTCGAGACTCATGGTTGTCAAGTTGTTGTAATTTCCTTCGGAGAAAAACATGGAGCGGAACGATGGAAGCAAGAAACATCTTGTCCATATCCAGTCTTCATTGATACAGAAAGAGTGACCTACAAACACTTTGGCATGAAACGGTCTGTTACAAAAGTGTGGGGTAGAACCACTATGATGTACTGTGCTGACTTAACACTAGCAGGAAAACAATTAATAACTCCTTTCCAGGATGTAAAAGATGATACTCTCCAAATGGGAGGAGATATTATATTTGATGCCAATTCAAATGCTATTTACAAGCACTTGAGTAAAGCAAGTTTCGATAGAATTAAAGTTCAAGAGATTGAGGAATTTCTTAAAAAATTAAATACAGACTAAACTTAGTATATAGTATGTATACAATTTTGTTACAAGTAAAATTACTAAAATCCAAATCTTGAGTTTATGAACAACCAGAGGGAAACCTTGAGAGGTGCTCTGAAGTTGTGATGTTTTTGCAAGATTTAGATCATACAGAATTATTCTTGTAATGAAAATAACTTTTTCTTTGCGTACTTTTAAAATAAATGACAGTCTCAATTCGAAATCTACGCTGAAAATTTATTGACAAAATTTGTTCAACAACAAGGATACTACTACACTACAAATACAAATATGACTAATAAATGTGCTAAACTTTGTAGTATTCTGTCAATGATTCATCCTTTGGTTTCAAAATACATTTATCTCGTAAGCTTACAACCCAACCAGGTTCCAAATCATAAAAAAGTTGTCTAGGATCTTTTCTTTTTAACAGCATGTCCTTTTGAGGGTCAGAATTTAAATCGGGTAGTACATACCCGTATTTTTGAGCCAAAACGAGTCTTTCTTCAGCGATTTTGTCAGGATCGGCTAAATAACCTCTAAACTTTGGATCAGTGTAATATTCGATGGCATCTTCTGGTGGAATCATTCTTTTAGGTATTGGCTGGCCCTTCTGGAAGAATCTCGCAGGATCCTTAGCAGCATGCAGACTGGCAACATCATAATATGCTGTTGTAATTATTCCACCATTTCTTTCTACAGCAGCTATTACTCTTTCTGTTGTCCACTGAACTTCAATATTCACCTTAGCTTTAAATATATCTGCACTCTAAAATTATAAAACTACCAGTTAGTTTCAATTCAACGGTAAATAAAATAGGATAAGTGAATTTCTTACACTCGATCCTTGAACATCATATTCGTCGTCATCAGTGAGATGAAATCCGAAATGTTTCTCACTTGGATCAAACCGAAATACTTTCGTATTAGATAATGCAACGAGATCGATTGGTTCCGCCGGGTTTAAACGATTCGTGTCAATTAGTAATTGCAGCTGATATAGGCTTATGGGAGGGTACTGCCTTCTCAGACTATATGTGTGTTAAAAAAGTGAGAAAGTACATTAAAGAGTATTACAAATATGAACATAAACAGAGTCTTCAAACTTCATACCTAGCTAAGCCGCAAGAGACTTATAATCCGGTATGGTCTATTACATAATAATAATGCTATAAAATATATACTAGCTAAAAAGTAAATTGGTTCAAAACTTACTGGTGGCCCTTGTAATAGTATTCACACGGAATTTTGACATAGAAAGGAATCTGCCCTCCTTCAAACCCAAGTCTAGGAAAGGTCTGCCTTTGTTTAGCCCCCTTTTGAGGAGCATGGTGTCTTTTACCTCCATGCTGACCCCGGGATCTGTCGTGCTACAGAAAGATAAAACAATATTTTGGCTTACCGACAACCGAAATAACAACTTGTCTTAATATTTAGGTAGGTACTAAAATATTAGTTACCCTAGTATGTGGCAAAGGTTCTGGGCGAAGATTGTTAAGGGATACCCTGGGTAGAGTCCTTATCATGGCCAATGCCCGGTCCGCTCCACCACGAAGGGCCATTCTTGATCAGTGAAGAAATCAATCTAGGATCTAACCTAAGTATTGTTTGGTTTTCAGCTTGGAAATACTTTGCTCAGCAAATAAAAGTCGGATACATTTCCAGCCTGACCTGAGAGTGAGGGTTTTGGATTTGAAAGTAACCCGATACACCAATTCCTGCTCGTTAAAAGTTCCAAAAAAAGGAAAATAAATAAATTCAACCATTCAATAAAACGCGCGGCTGTATCATTCGGGCGGCAGAGGGAAAACAGACGCAATTTGCCGACCTACCAACTTTTTCTTTACAAATCTGTGACGGTGGACGGACGTTGGATTTACATTACACTCGTGCACACTCACAGACAGAGAAGTACTTTAATCGTACCGTCAACTGAAAATTTTTGATTAAAAAAGCGGCGAAACAAGTAAACAGTGATTTTCGGATTTTGCCCATTTAATTACGAAGGTTCATCAGTGGTTAGTTTGTCTGATTCATAGTAATATCAGTATTAAATAACTAACAATCATAACTCTCCCTCTTAAGAGTTTGACTCCGGTCACTGACAGTGTAGGATCTCTTTCATCTTTACCAGAAACGTAATGGAAATTAACGACGCCAATTTAAGCTCCTTAGGAGGATTTCTACAACAAACCCTTTCTCCGGATATTGCAATTAGAAAGCCTGGTAATGATTTTTTCGAATTTTTGAGAGTTTTACCACTATCTTACTTGATTTTGGCTTGTTTTAATCTTTCTCGTTTTGTTTTGTGTTTTTACAGCTGAAAAATCGCTAGAATCTGTTGAACGAAACAGAAATTATCCATTGTTACTCTTACACCTTATTCAAAGAAACGACATCGATCTCACCATACGTGTCGCTGGTTCTATCGCATTTAAAAATTATGTTAAAAGGAACTGGAAAATGGTACTTACTTAAGACTATTTCGATTCTTACAACGGTTTTTGGATTTACGTTTTATTTGTGCTTCGTTTTAGGATGAGGACGAGGAAAGTAAAATCCACGCAGATGATCGAACTGCTGTTCGAAATCTTATCGTAAATTTGATGCTGCAATCTCCTAATGCTATTCAGCGTCAGCTTAGTGATGCCATTTCTGTCATCGGGAGAGAAGATTTTCCTGAGAAATGGCCTGGTCTTTTGAATGAGTTGGTTGAAAAGTTCGGATCTGGTGAATTAAAACACAATATTTACATTTAACTTATTTCCAATATTATGTATTATGGATTTAAGATTATCTTAACACTTATGCATTTACATATATTATCTTATAATAAATATGTCTGATTCTCATTTAATCAGGGGACTTTCATATAATCAACGGAGTATTGCACACCGCTCATTCTCTATTCAAGCGATACAGATATGAATTTCAGTCTAACAAACTTTGGACGGAAATTAAGTTTGTGCTGGAAAATTTTGCAAAGCCTTTAACAGATCTCTTTGTGGTAAGCAAGCAAATTAATGACTAACAGTTGCATACGATTGACACGAGAATAAAAATCAATATATTAGGTATATAATATTGATTGTTGTTAATTTTAATAGACAATGAACAAATTGGCTAAAGAACACGCAAATAATAAGGATGCTCTTCATGTTATTTACAGCTCATTAATTATGATTGCAAAAATATTCTACTCGTTAAATTTTCAGGTTTGGGATTCATATTATTTTCATTTCACAGCTGAATATGCTATATTGTAACAGTACTTATCATAAGGATTTTTTTAGGACCTGCCTGAATTCTTCGAAGACAACATTAATATATGGATGACTAATTTTCTGGAATTGCTAACTTCCGAAAATCCGTTGTTGAAAACTGGAGTAAGAAAATTTAAAAATGCAATTATGTTATGAACGAATTATAAAATTAAAATTATTAAATTTTAGGACGACGAGGAATCCGGTCAATTGGAACAAATAAGATCTATAATTTGTGACAATATTGGCATGTATGCTCAAAAGTATGATGAAGAATTTGCCCCATTTTTGCCCAAGTTTGTCGATTGCGTTTGGAATTTGCTTGTCTCCACAGGCAGCCAACCAAAATATGACGCAGTAAGTTTTAATTAAAGTTTAGATAATACGTTATTATAAGTTGAGTTGAAACAAAAGTGTATATAATAATATGATTATGATTCCAAAACTAATAATAATCATCGATAAACTATTGATTACAGCTTGTAAGCAATGCGATTCAATTCTTAGCATTAGTCGCAGATAAAGGCCAATATAAACCTTTGTTTGCCGATCCTACGACTATGAGTGGCATTTGTGAAAAAGTCATAATCCCCAACATGGAATTTCGTGGTAACAATTATTTTTATGATGCTATGTTTGGCATTTCGTCAATTCATATAATAATGATCAGAAGTATGAAAGAATTTAATTTTTTTTAGAAACCGATGAAGAGTTATTTGAAGACAATGCGGAAGAATACATTCGGAGGGACATCGAAGGTTCTGATGTTGATACACGTCGGAGAGCTGCTTGTGACCTGGTTAAATCTTTGTCACGTCATTTTGAACAACAAATCACGGCGATATTTGTTCAATACGTTCAAGTAAAACATTTTTATATGGATGGATGGATAATAAATAACAAGAGATGAGAATATGTATTGATTTTTTATGTCATAGGCTATGTTGGCTAAATACGCTGAAAATAGTAAACAGAACTGGAAAAATAAAGACGCTGCTATTTATCTTGTAACATCGCTTGCAACAAAGGGCAGAACCGAAAAATATGGAGTTACTCTTACCAATCAATTAGTTAATATAACAGATTTCTATAACTCTCAGATTCGTCCTGATCTGTCGAGTCCTGACGGTATGTATGCATTTATATGCTATATATACAAATACGTACAAAATATATACAAATATAAATGCTTACAAGGCACTGTTCTGATGAAGTCCCGTAGAAATCGTTAATTTCTTGTTTCATATTACAGTCAATGAAAATCCTGTGTTGAAGGCGGATGCTATTAAATACCTGATGATATTTCGTAATCAGCTGCAACAATTTGCCATAAAGGAAAGTATTCCTTATTTGGTGAATTTGTTAACATCTGCAAGTCCTGTGGTACACACTTACGCAGCGTACACGATCGACAAAATTTTGCTTTTGAAGCAAACGGATAACTTTGCTCTGTAAGTTAGCTTAACTTTTCCATTTTTTATGTTTGTAAATTAAATGTAAATATGTAATGTAAATATTAATTTGTAGAATAAAGTCTGCGGACCTTGAACCTCATGGAAATAATCTACTTTCAAATCTCTTTGCTCTACTGGAGAAGACTTCCAATGAGAATGAATACGTCATGAAAGGTTGTCAATATTTATTGTATATATGACTACAAATAATGTGTGTATAAGAATTTTTTTTACCAAGATTCTTTTATGATTTCTTGTTAGCTCTGATGAGGTCTCTGAGTACTCTACAAGACGCTGTTGCCCCTCTCATGGGACATATACTTCCTAAATTGACACAGATATTAATAGCCGTATCAAGGAATCCTAGCAAACCTCACTTTAATCATTACTTATTTGAAAGTTTATGCCTTTGTATCAGAATTATGTGCAAGAGCAATTTACAATATGTAACCGTATTTGAAACAACACTTTTTCCTATAATCGAAGGAATTCTGCAACAAGATGTCACAGGTATTTATGAATTTGCATTCATTGAATTACTTTAATATGTAATTATTATATATTGTTACTTAACTTGATAACGATGTTTTACAGAATTCATCCCTTACGTGTTTCAAATTCTATCCATGCTTTTGGAATTGCATTCTAATGGTGTGCCAGATACCTACATGGCTCTGTTCCCTTGTCTCTTAGCACCCATTTTGTGGGAACGCCCTCCAAATGTGCATCCTCTTGTTCGATTACTTCAATCTTTTATTGACAAGGGTCCTCAACAAATCGTCGCCCTTGATAAACTGGTGTGTATTTCGATGTATAGTCATATTCAAAAAATAGTAATATGTGCACATTTAAATAATAGTTCCTTGTTCTGTTCCATGTTGACGTAGGGAGCCTTGTTGGGAGTTTTTCAGAAATTGATTGCTTCTAAAGTAAATGATCACGAAGGATTCGAGTTGGTACAGAGTTTGGTATTGCATATTCCAGAGTAAGTGTCATAACTTTTCAAGAATTATCATTTAATTTATCATTAAGTATTTACTAAAGCATTACTTTACTGATTTTTAGGCAGGCTTTAGCCCAGTTTGTGAAACCAATCTTCATGCTTTTGTTTCAACGTTTAACATCGTCAAAAACAGTGAAATTCATAAAGTGCCTGTTGGTGTTCTTTGGTGTGTATGTGATAAAATTCGGTGCCGATAATTTTATCCAGCTAATAGACTCAATAGAAAACAAATTCATGACGAAAGTTCTGGATCGTTTGTTTATTGCTGAAGTTCAGAAGGTTTCTGGAAACACCGAAAAGAAGATATGTGCAGTTGGCATCACGAAGCTTTTGTGCGAATCTCCTGTTATGATAAATGGAGACTATGCAATTTACTGGTTAGGGCATTTAAACTTTCAAGTATTTAAAAAGTTGAGACTTCTTAATAATTTTTGTTGATACTAAAATTGCGATTACAGGCCCCCATTACTCCAAGCTTTAATTGGTTTGTTCGAACTACCTGAAGATCCTACTGTTCCAGATGATGAACACTTTGTTGAAATTGATGAGATTGTCGGTTATCAATCGGCTTACGCAGAATTGAATTTCATCGGAAAAGTTAACAGAGATCCGTTGAAAGGTAAATAGATTGACATAAATTGAATTGTTTTAACCTTTTTATCCTTCGCTAAAACTGAAAATTTGATTTAGGAGCCATACCCAACCCTAAATTGTATTTGGCCGAAAGCCTGGGAAAACTTAGCGTTGCAAATCCTGGGAAGCTTGTACCACTAACCTCAGGAATTGACCCTGCAGCTCAAAATTTTCTTTCTAAATATCTACAACAAGCTAATGTACAGTTCGTTTAAAGTAATATTTTTCTTTGCAAAGGAGTGTACTCTTCACGCGTAATTAATTTATGCCTTTAAGTTTCAAAAATGACAAATTCTCATTACTTATTGAAAGAACAAGTAATTGGCAGAGCGTAATCGAAGTAACCGCATTTACAGTAAAAGGTCGTACTTATGAACTTTCTTCTACGTTTTAGTGATCTTTATTTGTAATTTGTTTGTATCACTCACTCACGATAATGCCCTGCGAGTTTACTTTAGCGGCCTGCGGTTTGCTCTATATTATTAGTGATAATTAAAATGTGAGCATATTTAATAAGAACTGAATTTAGTGAATAGTAGTATTTAATTAATTGATCATTTTAATAATATGAAAATAATGTGTGCACTTATAAATTGCTAAATAATTGAATAATAATGTATACTTTGTATAAGTCATGAAAATAAATACCAGTAAACAAATGCATTTATTTATGTCGAGTTTTAAACTATTTATTATTAACATTTATTTATATTTAATATTTATTAATATCCTCAATATCATTATTTTACTCATTTCGGGTTGTGCGGAAGGAACTGGTGTTACCGATGGCACAGACAGAAGTTTACAGTAATATATATCTTATCAATCTAGTTGAGTAGTATGTAACCTTTCAATAGCCGTCCGTATGTATACGGACACAATTCATAAAAAGATGCAGAGAGTTGAATTGAGTAGGAAGGAGAAACTGCGAACTTGTTCACATTCATTCAATTCTGTTTGACTTTCAATATTCTCGTTGTGCATATTTATACAGATGGGTGTAGTGTGAGACCTGAGAACCAACATAATTCATCACTCATTATTCATGGAAAATCATTGCCACGTTATTTCTTATTTTTTGAAACCTGTTTTTGCCTAATACGAACAGTAATTTTTTCGCAAAATTTTTCCATACAACGAAAACAAAACACCGATTCCACTGTATAGCAAGATAGGTTTTGTAAGCTATCAGCTATATGGATGGTTCAACCTTGATGGTTCAACTTCAGCCAGTCTTCAACTAAAGGACTAAACTTGGGCAAGTCTATTCTGTACCAACCGTTCCAGCAGATGACGTGGGTGAAATATTTCCAAGTGTAGTGTAACTTAACTTGTAAGCAAGTGTATGTAAAGCGTGAATAGTCTTTTTTGTCCTTTGTTTTCAATTTCATAGTTAAAAAATTACTTTCATTACGTTGAAACCTAGAGTTAGTTTGCCCCTTGGCCGATGTTATAGTTATGTCTGTCTTCATCAGAACATTTAAAATTCGGAGACAAACTATCTTAATAACAACTTTTCAATAAAAAGTGACTTGAGTAGAATGTCGCTGGAATCGGCTGAAGTTTATTATTTACAAGAAAGGCCCTAGAAATATCAATATGTCGAAGTTAAACTATTATCTGCTGTTTGCATCGAAAAACATTTTTAAAACCTCGAAAGGGTGCAGTTCCAGATTGATGTGCACGAGATCCCTTCCCAAATCTCGACCATGGAGAAATTCAGCCACTTTAATAATTGTCGCTCCTTACAAACAGTCATTGGGATTTCTAGTCATGACAAGATCAAAACAGAGCAAATTAATGCCAGGTGGAGTGGTTTTTCCCGGAGGAGTTGTTTCCCCTGCAGATGCATCACATAAGTGGTTAGATTTATACAAGAGTACGGGACTGGATTTAAAGAATCCTACGTTTTTCTCACCAGGAGCTCATTTACCCTTCATTTATACCGACATGGATGATGACCCCACTTCGAAAGATACTATGACTTCACAAGTGTCCTTGAGAATAACGGCTATCAGAGAAATGTTTGAAGAATGTGGCATTCTACTGTGCAAGCCTTTAGATAAAACAAAAATCTCTTTGGAATCGTCAACTCATTATCAATTTGAGGAACTCGGTGACAAGAAAATAATTGCAGAGTGGCAAGAAAAATCCCGTGAAAATGCTGAGCAATTTTTAAATTTGTGCGAAAAAATTTCATGCGTACCTGACCTATATGCATTAGGAGATTGGAGTAACTGGTTAACACCTACAACCTATAAACCCCGTTCAAGGTTTAACACAATTTTCTACATGGCAGTACTGAAAAAACCTTTACCAATCGTCATAGATCCATTTGAAGTTCAAAATGCTAGGGTAAGTGAGGCATTAACTAAGCACACTATTTCCCAATGTATTCTCGAAAGTAGAAAATTTTATATTATTTAGAAAATACGTATGTTTATAGTTTTTGATATACCTCTTCTCTTATTATTGTTCCAAAACATCCATTCATTAGAAAGATAATTGGATCACACTATGGCACAATACAATTGGCTTACTTTGACGAGAACTCGAAGCCGAGAAAAACAACGTGGGAGGTCCAAATAAGCCTATGGTATTGTGCCATATGATCCATTGTCTTTCTAATGAATGGAGGAATGGATGTTTTGGAACAATAATATGAATGAGTGAAAGTTATATTATACCAATATATGCTTTAAGCATATATTTTTGGATAGTCTCCAATTCCCATGAACAAATAATTGAATCGAACAATGTTTAAAATAGTGGGAGACTGCGGACACTTTGTTACAGGAGGCTAAAGAAAAGAAAATTGTGCTGATGCCTCCACAACACTATGAATTAACTCGTTCAAAAGATATTCATAACCAATCAGATATGGAAAGACTACTGGAAAAAAGAAAAGAACTTGGTCTTGATGTATTTTTCCCAATACTAGTAGCAGCTAAAGACGGCTTAATTAGATTTAAGTTGGGTAAGTAAACCAAATGATTATTAGTAACAAAATATTCAAAAGTACAGCAAAATAATTGTTTTATAATATCAACAGGTGATGATTTATATCCACAAAACCCTGACTTGTACAACACTACCCCACAAATTATATGGCCAAAAACTATAGATGAATATCGAAAAGCATCAAAAAATTTACATAGGGCAGAAGTCGCAGAGGATGGAGATGGATCTGTCTCGTATTTAATCAACAATACCAGACGAGGACACTTTTATTCTTAGAAATCAATAGTATATGAAAATCACTGTAATCACTTACCAGACACCGAAACTGTTTATGAGCAACGTTTTCTGGTGTAAATATGTTAAGTTATACCATTTATTGTGGTAATGTTTTAATAGTCATTTTATTTATAGGAGCAATTATACTCATGATATTATAGTAAGTCTAGCGAATAATTAAGTCGTGTTAATATACATATATGTGTACGTATAAGATGGTTTCGACGTTCGAGAATGTAAGTTTAATAATTATAAAATGGATATACTATATATTTTAAGGACAATGGAATACAGAAATAATTACTCAGAATAAAACAATTCCAATAAATCATACACAAACAGGTTGTATATAGATAGTTATTTCTTATTCTTACTATCTTTCAGCCTAAAGTAGTCTGCATCTAGAATATCTTGCTATGGGCTCCAGAAAAATTCATTACAACTGGTTCTTATGTATCTCATATTTTGTACTTTTACAAACATTTCTGTGATCCGTATTTTGGCCGTCGTCGTTATCGCCTTTTTCACAGAGCGTCGACGGCACCGCCTGTATTTATTACAACGTCATGCTGTATCCCTCAACTTACAACGAGTCTCTTAATTTTACTCTAATCCTAATCTGGCTGGGATTGGAATAGATAACACAAGAACCCCATTAATTCGATAAAGCTAAATAAATTCATTTTTTCATCGTTAAGTTAGTATGATAGTGCATTTTTTAAAATAAAGTACTAGCATAGCATCAGAGAAAAAGGAGTATCTAATTGGTATCCCTATCAGTGAGCGCTCCCCCTCCCCCTCTCCCGTAATGAGAATGAGAGCGATTCCCTAATCCTGTCTGTACCTCCACTGACACTCATCAAATTCGACAATTTTTAATTTAATATTCTTGATTACTTGCTCTACTAATTTCCCAAAAATATTTTGAAAACCAAAAATGGTGTCCGGGACCGACTCTTCCGAGCCGAGGGATTTATTCCTAAAAGACTCCTAAAAATGACTTATACTCACTGAATCTTTTTAGTAATATTTAAAAGTTTCCTATTAAACAACATTCACTTGGTTTACAAATCACTTTAATTTTCAATATGTTTAATACTAGTTATAAGTGTAAAGCCATCCTACGCTGAATTCTAGAATTCTACGAAGAAGCTGTATTGCACATAGTATTTAGCTGGCATTAGGAGTCCTTTATGAGTAAAGTCTTTTAGGAGTGATTCCCTCGTAGGAGTCGATTTATATAATCCAAAAAATTGAAAATTCAAGTTAAAATGAAAATCGATTTTAGAAAACATTTAATTTCTTTTTCTAGTATATTTTTTTGGTTTTCTTTTGCGTTTAGTATTGTTTACTACAGCACTACAAGAAATAGCATTGCTATCTAATCTTTCTAAACAAACTACAGCTTCCTTTAAATTGTAGCTAGCATTTCTTCGGCTTCCACACGACAATACAAGGCCACTATTCATGTCTTGTGCACTGTGATCATGTTGAATTTGGACAGCTAAATGACTAGTACCACTATTATTAAGAGACTTTGACTTTGACCTAGTTCTACCAAGTTGCTCCGTGGAACTACATAGACTTTGGGGGCTTTTAGCATTAGTATAAAAACAATGAGGAGATTTGGACGGACTTAGATCACTACTTGAACAGTTAGTTATATTTTTACTGCAAATATCTAGATTATTGCCCAAAAGATAACCAGCCCTCACATTCTGGCTATTTGTTTGCGTAAGCCTTTGAGATTCCAAAAAGCATCTTACTTCATCTACAGGACTTACATTTTCGTTCTTTTCGGACATTTGACTAAGTGTATTTGTTATTGCTCTTTGAGGTGTACGTGTACGTGATTGCAATGAAATGATTACAGAACCAGAGTCTTTACCATCACTAATGTTTACAGAAAGATTATTATCGTCACCTACTACATTTGTAGGATTTGAAATTTTATTGCCCGCAGTCCCAGTTGTGTTCTCTTTGTTTAGATGCGACTGCGAAGTCTGCGAACCATTTTGTGTATCATATTGATATTCCTGTGTCATTAAAAAATGTTTTGCAGCAGAGTTACACTGCGACACTATCGACATTTTTGGTACTTTAGCAGGAGGACTTTGATCTTCATTTATTTTCTCACTCTCTTTGAGAAGATTGAGATGATCATCAGATAGAAATTCACTTGCACTGGTATAGTCTTCATCTTCAACCTGATTGCTTTGTTCTTTGTCTTTCGAAATGGAGCTATTCAAATGATTTGGTTCTAAGACATTTGAAATGGAAGCTTGTTGAGTGGAAGATTGGATGTTCTGGATTCGTCTTTTCCTAAAAGTAACTTGCGACGTAAGCGCAGGTGCCACATTCATTTCCAGGTATTTTGAACAAGTTGGGATTATAGGTGAATTATTTTCATTATCAATAATAACATTATCACCGGGAATATCCATTTCTTCTCCGTTTTTGCTGTCATTTTCTATGCCGATTATTTTTTTATTTATTGGAACGACTTTAACTATCTTGCGATTAACGCAATCTGAAACTGTATCTATTATCACTTTATTCCTTACCTCCAAAGGTATTTCATCGATTAAAGAGATATTTTCTTCAAATCCGACCTTTTTAAATTCCAAAATAAAAACATTGTAATTTCAAACACAATTCACAATAACTGTAAATACATCTATAAATTATAACGGTTGTAGTTGTAGAAAGTACTAAACGAAAGTACTAAATTAGTTATGAGTTCATTTCATTGATAATTATATTAATATATATTCTATAAGAATTTCTGTCCATTCGTCATTATAAGCTGAATAAAAAAGGAAATCCTTACATTTGAAATCACTACCATTTCACAGTTTGAAGACATTGAACTATATGAAGTGTCAATAATTCTTTCATTGTCTCGAAAACACAACCTCCCTCCCCAAAGTAAAATGCAATCGTTCGGCCGGACGACTGTTGGAATAACACCAGCCAGATCCTTGTCAAACACGAGTTTAAACTTCAAATATTCCTTATCTGTGGTGTAATTATTTGCCACCTTCAATTCAATTGTTTCAACAACAATGCTTTCATCTTCAGCTAACGGTATAGATTTGACTTCTAACTAAAATCGAATAAGAATTAAAATTAAAACAAAGTTAACATTTGTTTCACTGCCCAAAAGCTAAAAATTTCTCAAGAATAAGCTGTAACTAAGCTGTAACAGAAAACCCTTTGGATTAAAAACCATATACACTGTACACAAGTTTTGAGCTTAGCTTACCAAATGAAAAAAGTCGTCTTGGCCAGTCCGAGATTCCCAATCGTTTATTTTCTGAAATTCGTCACAAATAGCTAGAGCCAATGCCAACCTGGAATAAAATTTGCAGCGGTATTGCCTGTGCTTATCTATTGCTTCAGCAATTTTGGTGCTTGTCAGTTTCCATAATATCCACGGCTGTTGTGGTTGGGGGTCCATATTTAATTTTGTCCTTGCTTTTCGTCAAAGCTGTATGCCCAAAGTAAATATCAACAGCAGATAAGATGTCAGACAGATCAGAGCAGAGGTGACAATCAACATTCAGTTACGTCCAGTCTATCTAACAATAACCTACTGTTAGTATAGTTGATAGTATAGTACTGTTGTACTTTGTACTGCTTATTTATTGTTTATTGTCACGTCCACGTCTTCTGTCATCTGTTTAGTGATTGATGATTGAAGTTTTCATTTTTCAAATATAAAATCAAATAATTAAATATCAAAATAAGTGATTGATAATCTATGTACTTAGTACTTATGAGATGCACTTGCTTGCAGTCGTAATTGTGTCCTCTGTTCGTTTTGGTTTAGTTTCAATTCAACTAACGTCCTTGGTCCGTTCGGTTTTCGTTTAGGTTATAGCTTTTTAGGGGTAGCTTTCCATCTAATAATTGTGTACTAACTAATCGTCAAAATCGTCAATATACTTTACCGCCTTATTTGTAACTAACAGCAAGGTTGCGTAAAATAAGGGTGAGCTTAATACCTGGAGTTGGAATGGGCAAAATGAGAATGTCAGATATGCAGAACGTTTCGATCTTTGTTTTGTGTCTTCATTCTGGCTTCATCTCTATCAGCTATGATAATAACAATAACCAAATACTATGAAAATAAATACTGGTGATAAGAATAGTGATAATTTGATAATACACTGATCGTGCATATAAACGATATTTTATTGAAATTATTGGTTGATTGATTTAGTTAGTAATAATATAAATTGGTTATCGTTCTACATAAATACCAGTGGTACAAAATTACATACAAAATCATGATAGTTTTCGTAACAATTATTGGAGATAGATATTATGAATTGTTATGTTTTTAGGAAGGTACGTAGTTATGTATGTCCATACATTAAGCTAGCTACAACTATTCTACTGATATACATTAGATAAAAACTAAAATAATGTGTATAATAGTTACAATTTTGCATATTACGGTGTTTGAATGATTTAAATCATTGTTTAACAAACTAAAAATTATGTTTGAATATTTTTTTAATAAAACAATTTCTAAAACTTATATTTCATTATAAATCAATGTGGCAGGAATCGAAGCATTTATATTAAAAGTTAGTATTGATTATACACCACCACAATTGCACTATTTACGTTAAGTCATAAGTATTTCGCGTAATTTTGCATATGAATGGATAATTTTATTGTACCGACGAATTTCTGTTTAGCTCCCTAAATAATCGAGCAGAATAATAACATTTCGGAAGCTTGTAGATTTGACTTACCATTATAATTATAATATTATAAACGTTTAACACATTAAGGTATAATAGTTTAGTTATAATATTAATAGTAACTTTCATTAATGGAGGCGATTTAATTTTAATACATTATTATGACGTAACATAGAATGACAAGTCATTGTACCCACTCACCTGTAGCCAAAACTATAGGCATAAAAAGTACTGGTGAAAATGTTCCTGTGTACCTAATTATACAAAAGATCATTGACTCCTTGGATAAAA
Source organism: Tomocerus qinae (assembly GCA_020055645.1). NCBI lineage: Eukaryota > Metazoa > Arthropoda > Collembola > Entomobryomorpha > Tomoceridae > Tomocerus > Tomocerus qinae. The sequence goes on along the minus strand of CM034547.1, from coordinate 12,459,246 downwards.
GTGAGACTCAGACAAACTTCTACGTACTCAAGAATCAACAATCTACGATTTTTTACCAAGAATAAACATTATACAAAACATCATTACATAATAGGAATATTTCATTGTCGCAGTTCTACGTAGTTGGCTGGAAATAATCCGAATTTTCCGTTACATTCTCCTCGCCACCAACCTTCATCAATCTGAAAAACGATTCAAAGTACAATTATCTGTATTCGATTCTACACAGGGCTGCAGTCAGGAAAAAATTCAGAGTTTGGGGCCCAGAGAAAAAAGAATTGCGAAATGTGGTGTTTAGAGACTAAAGTGACCTCATTTTCCCTCCTGGCGGCAGCCTTGTGTTCTGCTAATCGCGTTTTACAGATTGCAAAATTCAATTGTAAACTTACCATCTCGATATTTGTGATGACATCGCCGGGGTCGAAAGACACTTCATCTTCCGCAGCTGAAATAAATTGAAAATTGAGTACTATTTATTTATACCTTTGCCTTGTAATTGTATGTACCGCAAATATCGATATAGTTCCGCGCGGAATTATTGTTTCAAATGCACAAAAAAAGGCTGAATACTCGAAATAATTCCGCGGCCCTTTTTCAAGCAGTCAATTCTTATTTAATTTTCAAATTAAAAATGAAAAAAAGCTTAATAAAAAATGGATTCATATTTCATCTTCTGAAGACGGATACATCCATATGATCCACTAGGTCGAGGTCCATATCTTCGTCGTCAGAAGGCCATATTTAAAATATCATCCTCGTGAATCAAGGGCTTGATCTTAAAAGCCAAATTTCTTGACACGTAAGTGCCTGGTCTCTTGGGAGTCAAAAATTCTCGTTTTTCCTCTGCTTCTGCCACTTCAGAGTGAATGCAGACTGCAACTAAACTACAATCATGCTACACACCTTGAACCTTTCACTCAAGTCAATGTTCTTACTTCCTTAGTACATATATGCTCTTACCTATTTTATCTTAGCAGTAAATTTGGCTTACAGTAATACGAATACGCAGGTAAAAATAAAAATACGCGGAATTATTTCGATATGCGGAACTATATCGATATTTACGGTAACTATACCTCAGTTCAGTACCATCGCATTATGTCTATTAATGTATGTATAATTTGTATTAGTCAAGTACCGGCTTGATAATCGTAAAGTGCTACAGCATTGGCATTGCCGTTGGGAGTGGAAGTTGGAGATGCAAATGAATTGCCATTGGGAGAAGTCGCTTCTTCGCTAGGTTCATCATCCCAATCCTCATCATCGACGTCATTATCATCATCTTCTTCCTCTCTGAACCTACGTTGAGCAGGGGGCAATTGGGCCTCCAACTCCCTAGCCTTCTTCTTCTGAGCATCTTCAACAGCAAAAAGCTCATTTTGCATTTGTTTCAGTTCCTCCATACCCCTTTGAGCCTCTTCTTCTATTAGCCTTTTTTCCTCTGCCTGCTTCAGTTGTTGTTGTCGTAACATTTCTTCTTCCTGTTTCTTTTTGGCATCCAATTCTTGTTGCTTCTGCTGAAATCTTTGGTTTTCAAGTTCTTGTCTTTTAAGAGCTTCCACTCTTTCTTCTTGCTCCCGTTTCTGTCTCTGGGCTTCCGCCCTTTCCTCACGCTCCCGTTTCTCTCTTAGGGCTTCCGCCTTTTCCTCACGCTCACGTTTCTCTCTCTGTTCTATCTCTCGTCTCTGGTCTTCCACTTTCTTCTTTTCGTCTTCCGCCATTTTTTCCTGCTGCTTTTGGTTCTCAATTTCTAACCTTTCAGCTTCTCTTCTTTGTGCCTCTTGCAACGCTAATTGCTCCTTCTTAACCTTCTCTTCATGATCAACTCGATCTTTTTCTTCTTGCATAGCTCGCTCTTTGTCAGCTCTTTCAGAAGATGCAATTTCTTCAAGTCTGGCATCTTCTGCGAGTTTTCTAGCTTCAGCTTCAGCAATTTTTTTCTGAGCTGCTAATTCCCTAGCCTCTAATTCTTTTCTCTTTCGTCGCTCCTCTTCAGCTCTCTTTGAAGCTTCCTCTTCACTCGTTTTTGCCATTGATTCGAATCTGGCCCTTAAATCTGATGACCTTCTTTCGATTTGAGGTTTTTCTCTTTGGTAATTGGTTCCAACTTTAACGCGTTCTTCATCGTCAAATCCATGGGCAGATTTATCTACGCGATCTGTTTCCAATCCAAACTGACCACCAAAACCCTATTTACAAAAGTGATAATTCTTTTGGTAAACAGTCAGTTCTCTTTTTAAATAGAGTACAAAGCGAGCAATCGTTTACCTTTTTATATTCAGTCTGACTTTGATGTTTTTGTACAGTCTCATGATGATCCCAGGTGAGAGCACTCTTGTCTTGCCGATCGGTCTGCACCCCGAATTTACCTCCAAACCCTTTTGAATAATCTGAAAATAAAATTATTTTAAATTTTCATACTTTCACTAATATTTTGTCGTAATAATGAAGTTAACAAACCCATTTGTGACTCGTGTTTTTGTAACTTTTCTACGTGATCCCATCCAACAGCACTTTTGTCTTGACGGTCAGTTTGCACTCCAAATTTGCCACCGAATCCTGCTACATAATCCTTTTGAGATTCATGTTTCGCAGTTTTTTCAACATGATCCCATCCTACCGCGCTTTTATCTTGACGATCCTTCTCAATACCAAATTTTCCCCCAAATCCACTCGTGTAATCTTTCTGAGAAGCATGTTTGTCTACTTTCTCCATATGATCCCAACCAACAGCACTCTAATCAAGACCAAAAAAGTTACAATTGAAACAAATAAACAACTTGTCATTAAATGAGTTTGGAATGTCCCTGACCTTATCCACTCTGTCCTTTTGAACTCCAAACGAGCCTCCAAATCCAACTTTGTAATCTTTTTGTGACTGATGCTTTTCAACTTGAGCAATATAATCGTTTCCTACTGCTGACTTATCCATGCGGTCTTTTTCTAAGCCAAACTTTCCTCCGTATCCAAAACCAGGATTAGATTCTTCTAAAATCTTTTTCTTTTTTTGCGCATCGCTTGATTGAATTTCATCATTTAATTTCTGCATACTAAAATGTATTAAACAGTTTTAAAAAATGGCTAAAGAAGTCGAATCCCTCTTTTATGTTTATATTAAACCACAAAGACATTATTATTATATTACAAGCGTAGAAATTGTAACGTACTCTATAGCACCACCAGTTCGACCTGATCCTTCTATAGTTTTGGATCCCCATCTTTGTTCTTCCTCCGTTACATCATTTATAAAGTCTGGATCCGTTTCCCATTCATCATTGTCATTATCTTGAGTAGGAAAAGAGGTTGGGTTCATACCTGATGTTAAGAAAAACAAGTTACAACGTGTTTAATTAAAATTTAAATGAATATATAAAATGTCTGAAATGAATAATCTGTAAATATAGTCTGTTTGTAGATCTGAGAACTAACCAACAGTAGATTTCCACATGTTGAACAAGTTTTGCTCTTCCGCAGTCTTGAAGTGGGCCAGTGTTACTGTTTATAAAAAAAAGTCGTTTTGATAATTAAAAATGACAAAAAAGGGATTACCAGAGATTTTGGTTAGCTTTTGCAACTAAAAAGTAATTGTGATTGTGACCCTTAAAAGTACAGTTTAGTCAAATAGATGCTAAGTTAACTAGAGATATCCATAAACGGTATATTGATTGTAAAATAGAAATTAATTTTCTTAATATATACCGCAGCAAACAAATGTATGATTAATAACATACTCCATACAATCTTGCAAAAACAAGCCTTACCAATAAAGTGCTACTATCGCATATATTATTTCGTTCGTTATTGTTTTGCAAGTTGAGGGAAAATAATAATTTTATTAAATGTATACAAGTATAAGTCTATTATTCCAATATTACATCCTATATGGTTAAAATTCCTAATGATAAGATAAAACTTGTGTTAGCTTAGCTTGGGACAATTCATTACATGGAACTGCATGATATGAGTCACCGATGATAACGAATTTTCAATACAATTAATGCATAACATAATATATCTTTTTTGGTATTACATACGAATACGAAGCACAGCACAGTGCATAGTGCAACTCTAATTGCTTGTGTGCTAGCTATTACCATCTATTACGACTCTATGACGCATATAGTCTGCCAGGCAGTAGTGTAGTAGATATTTAAAAAAAATTAAGTTTAAACCTGTAAATGTAATTGTAATGTAATGCAAAGTAAACTGCATAGTATAAAGTCTTTTGTTTCGTGTTCCGATCATATTTATTTTATAGTTCATCAACATCGCCAGGTTAATTACCATCTTAAATACTATTTTGCAGGCACTTTCCCCCGATTTGCTTAAATATATATCTGGGGAACTTTTCTATGCTACTTCTCAATTTATTATCCATCCCATCTTTATAACAATATGATTCATATAACGTTATAACGCAAGCAATGCATAACTGAGTGTTAAATATTTGTAGCCCCACCGTATACCTATAAATTAGAGAGAGTGAAACGAAAATAGCTGATGTACAGCTTACGTCAACGCAAAGTCAACTACGTGTGTGACTCATTAAATTCCTAACATGCAGACTTTGCAGGCGTCAAAAATACAAAATATTTGAGGATGGGAATTAAAGGATGCTCTACAACATCGTCAATTAAAACGAGCCTAGAAAGACTTTCTAGACCAGGCGACCAGGCATCTATTCTATTCACAATAAGACATGAAATTCCCTTTAAGGTTAAACTTGTAAAATTACAAGTTGTTCTTAGGGTTAGGTTGCCTGACTCTGATCTATAAAATAATATTTCAAATCTGGGCACATTAGACAACTACTACTTTGCATTAGTATAGTCATGTCCATGTCTCATCTCATCTCTCTTTTAACTAACTGTTACCGTTTAGTAATTAATAACGACAGTAGGATTCTTCTCTTCATCTTTCTTCTTCTAGTGAATTTGAGGCTTACTAAAGCAACTCTTAGTACTTCTTAGGGTATGGCCCCTTTTTGTCAACAAAATGTCTATTCTACATGCAGCATGTACATATGTAGTTAAAGTTTTTATAGAGCCAGCTTATTCCAGCCGAGAGCAAGACCCTTTGAGGAAGATATCTCTCTCAGCCTCAGCCTACCTACAACACTCAACACATATACCATCAACCGTGTGAACACATTTTACGCTAGTGTTTATTTTTGACATGACATGACTTACGGAGTAGCTAAATAAATTACGAACTTATAATAGTAATAATAATTTTTATACATAATTAGTTGATAGTTTTGAGATAGAACGGGGCAACGGGGTTGTAATTTAAGTTTAGTACATTATAGTATTATTAATGATTCATTAGTAAGGCGTGGATTGACCGGACAGGTGACAGGAAACTAGTCTGACCCTGCGGCAATGCTAAAAGGTATACTTAATATACTTTTGTCTTTGTGTACACACACAAAAATGTGTTACACTTTTTATGTGATGCTAGCAGATAAACAGTAAACTACTTTAATGTTATTAATAATAATATTGATGACAATGTAGTTCGAAAATCTTACATATTTTTTGTTGCAAATTGAAATACCCAGTTGTCCCGGTTCGGGATACATTCAGAGTCCAAAAGTCCACAGGAGTCTTGTTGTTGTAGTCGTTGTGCTACACGGTTACACGTACACTGGTAGGAGGTATAAAAAGTGATAGGTGGTTGACTTATAATGACATAAGAAATGAAAGTACTTCCAGGTCCAAATGTTCCAATTCCACCTTTCAAGTGAAAGTTTAAAACAAACCGGGTGGGGAAAGAGAAAGTACGGTCGATGTGGAGAATAGAACTGGCTATGTTTATGTCAGTGGTGATTGGGACATCTACACATAGATGTAGTCGAATGGCGACAAAATGAGACAGTACATGGGTTGAGGTTATGTGAGACCGTATTAGACATACACACACATATACACAATATGGTGTGCCGTGGCCGTGTGGTGAATGAAATTGACTGACAAGAAATGAAAAGAAAGCAAAAAAATCACTTAACTGGACAAGCCTAGATAACGTTCAAAAGGCTCAATGATCCATCAAAAACTGTACATTCCAAATAGTTCCCATTATGATTTTTTTGGCATTTATTTTTGTATATAGTTATGTAAACTACATGGCACATGCACATCGTGCATCGTATTCGTATAGTAATGTGTAAATGTGTATCATGCTACTTGCTACTTCCAAGTTCCCCAGTTCAAAGTAAGACAATTTTATTTTTATGTGATGACAAAAGTGAGCGGCAAGGCTGATTTTCAGCTGTAGAAATGATCAATTATATCGTTGTGATCTGGAACAACTTTACCATTTAGCTTAGGTTCAGCGGGCACACGATGTATTCGGGAAACCTTTGACTACTGAATAAAGGTAACTACTGAAAGTGATAAGGCGTATATATTGCTATATGTAATTAAAAATAAAGCACTAGTTATAACATTTATGACTGACAAATAGTTGATAGCAATTAATGTTTTCGATAATATGATAATGTACCCCAACGCATACCTCTTTGTACTAAATTTAGCACATGAAGGTATGCGTGTTTAGTTGTTAGTCGTCAGTTCTTTCCAATTTCATCGGTCCCCCCCATCCTAGTGTCCTAGTGAGAAACATTCATCCCCAGATTCTAAATTCCATAATCCTTAAAACTGAGGTCTCATGTCTCATGAAACCAAGACTAATTTCAGTTTCAGTCCCATTTCTTTTGGGGGAATTTTGTGAGTTTATTACATGTTATGACAATAATATTGATTGCGCCTTGGCCTTCAGCCTTGTTCATAAGAATTTTTGATTGTAATTGTAGATTGTCGAACTAATTTAAGATTTTAATTGTTCAAATGTTTGTTAATTACAGATTGCTGATGTATTACTTGTGTATTCAATTCAACACTAAAGCTATAACTCTAGACTAGACGCTGCTGTGCTGACTACTACATGAAATTGAGAAAACTGTATTGTATAATTGTATAACCTCTTCTGTAGAACTTGGGATTGCCAGCCACCAGTACCAGTAGCGTTGCTAAACCAGAATTCCCAGCATTCTAATTGTTTCCATTTAAAATTCAGAAATATATTTATATTTCCCTTTGGGCTGTAATGGGAAGACCAGTGAAACTATCTGGGTGGAGATTTGCTGCTTTTGTGGGATGTTTAGTGGGAGGATTAGGACTATGCGTATATCCTGTCATTATTAGCCCTATGATCGACCCAGAGCCGTATAGTAAGACGTTTTAGGATTTTTTTAGTTGTTTACTTCAAGCATTAAAAATATCCCAAACTTTTAGTAAAGATGACAAGACTTTGATATTAACTATCTCTGGTTGTAATAATTTAAAACTTCCAACTTCATGTTGTGAGTAGTCTTTACAAATTAAAATTATGTTTTATTTACAGAACGAATGCAACGATACACAAGATCTGGACTAGACCAGGAAAAAATACAGCCTGGAAGTGAGTGTTACGTATTAACTTTTACTATAATTTACATTTTAAATGCAAACTCGCATTTATTAATCTTTCAATAATTTAGCTAAGGCTATTCATATTCCAATTACAAATTGTTGGTAAATGCTTTGACTTTGAGGCATTATATTCATAAGTTTTTGTCCTGTAACTTTTAGAAAATAACAAGGCAAGACGTAATTTAAAATTATTTTGTATTGCGCAGATATGAAGGTTTGGTCTGATCCATTTGAAAGAAAAAACTAAAAAACGGATTCAGTATTGGCTTGGTATGCAATTACAAAATATATATACATATATACAAAATATACAAAATATATACAAAATCTTTCGAATTTATGACTTAGTTCACGCATGTATGTAATTTTCAAGGGTAATAATTGTAATAAATAAGTATTGTAAATGTATATACAGATCTATGCCTTGTAAAAAAAGTCAAGCACTCGATTGCACCCAGAAAAGTCCAAGAATATTATAGAAATGTGTCCTAAATAATCATATATGAAAGTAGTTGAACTCTACTTTCATTAGAACCTGTCAGTACTGAAAGCACTGGATTTCTATAAAGCTAATGTTGTGTGTATAATGTGTAGTTTTAGATAGTAAGTTACAGACAGACGGGTAAATTAGTAATAAATTTGTGATGGATTTCGTCAATTGTTTCTGAGTTTTCATTATTGGTCTGGAAGAGGTCTTCAAGTTTGTATATGGTAAAAGTAGTTTCGTCATTTCAGTTTGGTCAAGAAACAAAGCACATGAACCATGAAACCCCAACCTATCAAAATATGCCTAACTTATTCTTAGCTATAGTTTTCACAAATTATAATGCTATCTTAGGGTTATTAATTGCTGTAATTAATTATTTATTTGATTACAAACGTTCGTTACAGCCTAGTACATAATCTCATTTTACTGAACCTCATTAGAAATATTAGAATATGCGGTCAACCTCCTCTGACCTTATTCACATTGTTAGTGTGTAATATTGAATTTACGGAATTCACTAATTCACATGAAAAGTACTAAAGTACACACACATATTTATTTATTCTGATCATGCCTTATCTCTTCTGCTTTTTAACTTTTATAACTGATTTATGATATGCAGAAATATATATATATATTACATAATGGTTAGTGGTTACATTACATGGTATGTGGCATGGCATAAGTCCTGTTCTGCTATAATCTGTTTTTTATAGCAGGTGGACGACATACTATAGATAAGATGGCATGGCATGTGACCTACTCGCCTACTGTAATTTGTAAAAGAGAGTGAATTTCATTTGTTATTTCTACACAACCTGAAAAGCTTTGGTAAAAAACTGCCAAACTAAATTAAAATTATGTTTTTTCGTTCTTTTTAACAAGGCCAAGCTAGCGTTACTAATTGAAAACCTGAAGGGTGCATTAAATCTAGTTATCATTTTAGGAGCAGAAATAAAAAATGTTAGTTTAGGAAATTATGGCCGAAACGAGTTTACGTTGTAAAAGCCGGGAGAAAGTCATGCTTTCTTCTGTTTTCGACACTACGCATACACATTATTACACATACACAAATACTCTACACTAGCTGGATGTGGAGCGGAAAGTTGTGTATTCCACGGGTATGGCACATAAGCATAAGTACAACGTTGAGTTTTGTTAGGTAGGCACTTTGCAAAACTCCAACTTAGGTTTTGTACCTTCACCCACCATAATCCCGTACCGTTATATGCTAAGATGATTGACTCATTGTCAGTCAGTCTGGAAGGAGAGTCTGGACTGGAGGACCGAGAGATTCATTTCGTCCTTACGTACTGTTTGTATTTGTAGTCAGTGATTCTGGTCGTTTTATTAATTGTTCTTATAATATTATTCTACAGATCTCATGTGTATCAGTAATATTTCGTCTCATTTACTGACTAATGGACAACTAAGTGTAAATTATTTTTTTGTAAATAATCTTTGTATTAATTTAATTTGTTATTTCCCTTTGACTATAAAAGTAGAAGTTTCTTAGTAATAAATAGATAGTACACAGCACACAAACAGTAGTACGTTTAGTTAAACTATATAGTTATAGTTTGCAATACATAATTTATGGTGTATGTGAGTATTATGCAAGTGGTAATTAATACAGTTAGGATGAAATAAGTGTAAAGCATTCAAAGAAATGTTTATTTACTCATCAAGGAAGAATTTTTTATGTACGTATAGCTTATGTGATTAGGAATATCTAAATCCAATGTACAACCACGAAACTGCGACCACATTGCAAAACAAATACAGATCTCTAATGCATCATAGAAATCTGTGTATCACATGCTGAACTTTAAATCATTTAGAACTCTTTCTATTGGAAGTGAAGTGTATTCACATTGTGTGAAGTCAAAAGGGTGACTCTTGGTTTTCGTGATCTTGTGAAGAGAATTATTACTTGTTTACGAGCTTTGGTAAATTGCATATTATTGCATTTTGACTAAGAATTCAGTGAAGTAGAGTATATATTACTTCTTGAGCATTACTTACATATTTTAAAACTAAACAAATCTGTCCTTGATTATTCATCTATCAATGCATACGAAGTAGCAAGTTGTCCTTCTCAAGACGAGATTTGGACTTTGCATTCTGTGATGAAATTAAAGATTAGATTAATCTTAAACACTAGAAACTTATTATAAGACAATATTGTATTATGAAGTTATGTTTAGTATAACGTGTGTAGAACAATTAGACCAAAATTGTATATAAATCTCAAAGTGAATAATTTTAGATGTATTATTTTATGATGCAGTATGTACTATTTTATACGAGTTATAGTTTCTAATCTTGTGAATTATTTGTTTCTAGATGTGTCCGTAATGCCGAAACTGACAATGATAGTTGCAAATTTCTAGAACAAAGCCTGATGCTAATTGCTACACGAACACCACGATAAGTTCACATAACATATTCAGTCTAACAGAAAAAGCACTTATGCATTGGCTCATAAGTTATTTTAAAACATTTACTGCTTTAACAATTCGCGTTAAAAGTTGAAAATAGCTGGAAACTAAGATTAAGATTATACAGAATGGCATATAGTGGAATAAATCTTCCTGCGCCGACGGCACTGCAGCTTTTACTAGACGAAATAAAATTCCAACAACAAAAAGAGTTGCAATTTGCGTCAGTACAGGGTATGGTATTTTATAAAAAAATTTTCGAGAATTTATTAAGAAGTATTTTAATTTTATATTTCATTGTATAAATTCCAGACACTGCTGGTTTTATGAGCAGAGGGACGACTTACTGGACAGATGTCTTTGTCCGGCATTTTTTATTTCAAACGGATCGTTCCATAGATGCTGATGATCTTCTATTCTTTATTAGAAAGAAGCATGTTCGGACAACAGTTACTATGCCTAAATTCCAGGTATGCATTCCACTATATGAGATACGCTTATTATAAGATGTCATAACTTAAGCTTTAATTTGTGGGATATAGTAATCACATTTTTTACCGTATTAATAACAGACGGATGTGGAAGTATTTCGTAAAGATAGCAAAAAGCTTCCCATTGGTGACCCAGAAATTGAATGGAAAGAGACTGTATTTCTAAATCTTTTGATTCATCAGTTAGAGTACACTTTAACATTAGCCATTTGTACTAGAACTAGTCCTAAGGACCTACAAGTTTTAAAAAGACATTCTCAAGTAAGTGTGCTAGCTTAAAATTTGCTTTTAATTAGTGCGAGTGCTTTTATGTTACAGCTATGGCTCTGATTTATTTTTAGAAAGTGTACGCTTCTCCCAGCCGCAGAAGGATGGATACAAAAGGCGAATTTGAAGAAATTACATATCCGTATTTGTCCTTCATGGTTGATAATTATGACGAAGTAAGTTGTGCAAATTAATTTTCATCAAAACATGTTGGCGGATTGGCTATAGACCTTTCAGTTTGTTCAATATCTTTGCAAGCCTGACTAATAAGCAGCAGGGGTTATTGATTGTAATCCCGTAGCTGGAATTTTTCAGAGCATGTCAAAGTTTTAATTGGAAGGGTCGTTTTATGTCTCTGTCAATTTATGCAGAAAGGTTTTCAAAATGCAAACAGGAAAGGATATTAAAACTAATTGACAAACTTTTACTCTTGGTACTAAAAGGTGTACAGCGAAATAACAGCCCGAGACGGGGAAATGGTATGTGTTGAGCTATTGGCCGCTGATAGAGACGGGGGCTTTCAAGCCGTTCTATTCCTCGGATCAATTCGCTATGACGCCTTAAAACGAGTTTATGACTCTCGGGTAAGTTTAATCTTTTGAGCAAAATGAAGTAAAGATTCTTGGCCCGGCGTCCCAAAGTTCACTTTACACGTCAACAATAATGGGTGTTGAATGGGAATGATAATGGAATTAATGTGACTTCCAAGCTTACCGCAGCATAGTTCTCATCCTCACGCATCCTCTCCTCTAATAACGAAAAATGAATTTTGGAGAGGAGAATTGTCTGTGACGATGAGAAATGCTTTTAATGAAAAATCTAATATCATTGTGTGGAAAAATGTGAAAAATGTTGACGATGATGCAGAGGAAAAATCAATATTGAGGCGTCTTATAGTTCTCTTTTTTGTCTCGTAGGCAAGTCTGGGAAGCAAAATGGCACAAAGAATGACTTTTGGGTTTTTCTCCAGTTCGCATAGCCAACGAGTAGAGTATGTACGATTAAAAGGACCATATGGCAAAGGTAAAGGTGAATTTTTAGAGATACTCTATATGGTATATCTATGTTCTCCAAATATTCTGTTCATTTTTAAAGGTCACGCTGAGGTTGCCGTCTCTAAACCTAAAGGTATATTTTTGTTTTTTCATTCGGATTGTATTGTGTTATTACATATAAAATCTTACGATCTGTGAGGCAACGTGTCATTATTTAGTATATATGTATTATTTACTACTTCTGTTGTACTATCTGTAAATGCTTATATCTTTGCCATCCGTATTAGGTGGGTTTACCCAGCTCTTACTTAAAATTCCCGTTGCGTCCTATTATAGTAAATGTCTACTACGTAATACTATTTGCTCTACTTATAGCAAGCTAGTCTTTTTATTTCTGTAAAGCAACTATACATCTCTATTATAATGTTCCTAATATCATATAAAAGTAAGTATTATCCCTCAGAATGATAGGTTACGCCCGTTTCCTCTCAAAGTTCTTTCTACGTCAATTTTCATCATTAGCAGGTATTTTACAAGCAGTAAATAAATGGAACGTGTAACGTATTTTTTATTACATCACTTTAACAACTGCTTTTAGCGGTGGTCACGTCAGTGTATGTAGGTCATGCTCATGTTGGTTGCAAATTAGGAGAGAACACTCTTCAGGTCGTATCTACAAAATTTATAATAATTATATTCATCTGCGGTTTACACATACCAAGCCACTGTAATATAAAAGTAGTTCGTAAATATTAGCATTATAAGTACTATACCACAGTACTCATGCATTTTGAATTTGCATACTTATTTCGCATTCATATTCATTATCATTCGTTTCTTTTGCCCATTATTATAATTAAATGCGTTATAAGTTAAGTAAACAGAGTAGTTCAGGAGTAATCACATTATAAATGAAGTTTGGTTACTCCCCTTGTAACTTTGGACCCCAGAATTTACCTAGGAACATTTATTGTCCAATCTTACTCAGCTCTCTTTGCTGTAATTTATGTTCTTTATATTACAGCAGATTTGTTATAGAAGGCATGCTCTATAATATATTTTGTTCTTCGACTTAGCATATTCAAGAAGTAGTAAGTAATAGGGCTCAGTGACTCAGTGTTCCGGAGATATTTTATTACGGCATCATCTACAGCTTTCTCATTCGAGTTCTCTGTTTGGCTGTATGTAGTAGAAAACTGTATAACAAGTTGTGAATTATAAGATGAAAGAAATTGAAGAAGTAAAAGTAGAACGGCTGATGCGGGGAAGTATTTACTGGAGTGGAGAGAAAGTAAAAGAGAAAGCTGTAAGTGGTACTTTCGTGAGAAGTCGTGCCGAATGTAATGGCTGTGAAGAAAATCTTGCTTGTTTATTTCTCCTGACATGATCATATCAAGTTCGTAAGCCCTTAATGTATTTATTTTGATCATAGGTGCGGGAGCCGAAACGCCTACATCAGAACCCGGTTTTTGCATGACAGACGGAATTTGGGACTCAGATGTTGAGTCGGACTCCGAAGAATTTGTGTTCAAACATCATGTAAGTTTATTTGAAACCTTCTTCGTTTATTTGTCCACCTAAACTTTTTCCAGACGTTTGTCCTTGTTTGTACCACAAAACTAGTAAAATCTATAAATCGATCCACCCAGTGGTTCTCTCTCAAATAACACCCCTTGGGAATGAAAACGCTTTAGTAAAAAATGTTTTACCTAAAATGTAGCTGTGTGTTTTGAGCAATTTTTCATCATAGCTATGACCAGAATGACAAGAGATTATTTCCATCAAAAAAGTTTTCCAATTAATTCTCATTCTAAATAGTTAATTAGTCTCCGATGATGTTTTTGTTCATGAATAATACACTCTAATTAGTAGATTATTACATGCTGTGCATGTTTCTTATGATTTTCCATATTCATAAGTGAGTCAAAAAGGAACTAAATTGTTTGCATAATGTATGGATGAATTCAGAGAAGACTTAGTGATCCGAGCTCGAATCTGAATAATTACTCTCGATCTGGCTGGAAGTCTATGAAAGGAGGTGAAGGGAATACAAGTGCCAAGAGAACCCGATCTCAAAATGAAGGTTTGGACTACTGCGGCCTTGCAGAGATCGAGGCAGGCGATGTTAGAGATGGTAAGTAACTTGTCCCAAATACACTAATTGCTTTCGCTGTCTACTAATTGCTGTAAAGTGTAGGTATATGGAGTACTGGGCATACTAATAACAATAACCCCACCCTGACAATGCTCTTCACTTTACGTGACTATTCTGACTATTGTAGCAATATTAATTATGCACTCATTTTTGTACTTTTAAGTGCTTGTTACAAACTTCCAACTACCGAGTTTGCTTCCAGACGTTTTTCCGCTGTAAAAGTTGTGTTGTGTAGCTACATCCCGTAGCTTTAACTTATTCATTTATTTTTTTTCCTGCTCTGGGCAAGGAGAAATGGGACAGCATTATTCACACTTGCTGATGCAAGTTGTTGTAATTGGGCCAACATACATTATCATAGGTATACAGATGGTTCCGGTATTGTTTTGAGTAGGGGAAAGTGGCTTTCACCGAGCATTACTATTTATGCAATGCAAAGTATGGCATTCGTAAATGTAGAAATACTAGTACATTAGGAGACCGGGACGATTAATAAAACTAAGATTCGATGCTCATACATGACAATATTTCCACTTTCTTTTCATTACACCGAATTACCCTCGTGTTAGTAGAAATAGAAATGCAGAAAGAAGATCGGAGAAAGTTTCATATGGAGTTAGCGTAAGGAAAGAGAAAGTGACATATAGGGCGATAATGGTCTTTTACTGTCATTTGTACTAAGAGTACAAAGTGGAATCACAACTTGCCCCGAAATCGGAGTAGTTCTAGTTATCTGGTTTACGTTAGATTGGCAAAAAGTTTGTATGGCAGTTGATTATATTGTTTGCCATGTATATACACGTACTCCCCGAGGAAATTCGGTTTGCTTGCTCTCAAAGAAGTTACTAATAAAAATCTCGGGCTTTCGTTCTCTTTCCAAGCGATATAATTAGATTTTGTTTGTTGAAGAGACGATGTAGAAGCTGTCACAACATAAAGTCACATAACAAGCGCAAAGCACGAGATTTTCACGCATCTACAGATACGTTGATACGCCTTTCTTGAGCTTTGGTGCGTTAAATCCTCTTTGAGTTATCCGTGCTTGTTTTCCAGATGGTTAAGTAGGTTATTGACTTGTCTTGCTGGCTATAACACTATCACTAACTTTCGTACACTTTAATATTATTATGGTCTTACCAACCTGTATGAAGATAAGCATTCAAGAATCCCGATTTACCTTTTGATATAAGTAATAGAATCTATATATCAGTTACGACGTCTCTTATGGTCTGATCTCTCAAATCGTATCCCCAGATAAGATTAATAAGTGGTTTGCTGAAGTATCATGCTACGAACTTAAGTCTCTACTCTCTACTGCGAAAACTGTTTTCTACGCGGAACTAATCAATAATATATTCATACCTAAAACAATGCTACAATAGTTCCCACTTTCTCCTTGCACGAAGAGAAAGCTGGTGTGATGGCTTTCATATGCCATATGTTTTTACTCGTGATGTATCATCGTATAACTTTCTAGGATAATTAACGTTATAATAGCCGTTGGGATTTCTCTCGTAACTCGTAATGTTGCAATAATTCTAGAAGTGTAGTAGTGTATGTAACACAGTAAACTAAAATACTATTTATAGAACTTGATTATGATTTTGAGCATTGCTAATTAGTGAATTGTTTTGTAGAAATGTTGGAAGTACTTGGTTTTGCATGACAAGTGGCAGGGGACATTGTTAGATTATAGATTTAAGCAAGTATTATTTTATATGATTTGCTTGAATTTATTTTCATAGTAGAAACTAATTTTTGTTTGTTGTGGTTTTGGTTATTGCAGACAGAAGGAGAAGTGATGTATGGTGCTGTGGATGTTGTGGCTATAGCTGTGAATGCATGAAATCCCGAACCCACTCCACTGACACTGACACACACACAACTAGTAAGGAAAATAAGGGAACGAGAGATAATTTAGAGACTGATGATGCTTACGAGACTGAGATTGAGAGAGGTCCAGAAAGAAGGTGTTGTTGTCCGACAACGTGTCCAAATCCTTTTCCCCGGTCACAGTCACTTGCTTTAGATAGTTTTCCTATGGGTCCTATTTCCAGTGCTGCTAATCCCAAAGTCTATCACAGACCAGGGTCAGGGAACGAGGCTCATTCCAGTAAATATAATATAATTGCCAGTAGTAGTGCCAGTACGAGTGACAATAAAGGTTGTCAGTCTTCGTCCGTCCTTAGTAATGCCCGTCGCCAACGTCATCCGTTGATTCCTAGTAAGACTGTTGTTGAACCTCCTTCCAACTATTTCCCCTTCTCGTCACTAATGGACAAGTCAAACTCCATTGCTTGTTTACAAGATGCTAAGTTCATCTGTAGAGAGAAACTCTTAAGGACTGTCCCTAATAAACTTACACCCAGTGGAGTTCGTGTCCTCTACTTTTGTGATCCTATTAAGACTGGTACATTTTTTCTTTATTTTTATTTGCTTTTATTATTTTGCTTCTTATTACAATACAATTCAGTTTCCAGATAATCTAGAGCTCCATCATGTTTACGCTCATAATAATTCAGATTACATTTACACTAACATTCTATTATAATACAATTCAGCTTATCTTGCACGCATTGCTTTCTAGTGAAAGTTGTGTTTCAGTGATTTTAATTGGCTATTCAATATAGATTTACTGAATGTTTCTCTACAATAGAATATATAAGGATTAATTTTATTTCTTTAATAGAGTTAGATGATGGGGCTTATAATCCCTTGTGGACGATGCGTGGATTCACGCAAACATTTCATATGTGGCGTGAATCGCGTCGTGCCCAATCCGTGCCGCTCAACGCCTTTCTTACTTACATTACGCTACCGTGCTCTTCGATCATGAAAGGTACTGAAACAAATTCTAACTATATAACTATTATTTTCTTTACTTTCCAATTTTCTTTTTGTACTAATTTATTTATATAATAATGATTATTATTTCCTGCAGATATTCTGGATCGACGTGATGAACCTGTTCTGACTTTTTAAGTGAACAGAACCTTTTAACTTTACAAATACCAATAGCTGTGGTCTGCGTACATATTTGATATTTATATGTTATTATTCTATTATATGTCTACTTATACAAACGATAATATTATAGCAAGCTAGTTTGAGTGGTCTGGTAACTGAAATGTTATGTATTATATGTACCATACCACACCATCATGTACCTACACCTTACGTGAACGTGACTACAGTTATACATTTTGTCCATTACTGGTTAATAGTTTATTCTGACGATTTTATATCATAATATGAACTAATAGTAGTGGAAATTAATTCCAAATGGTTGTAAACAAGGCAGTACGAAATTAAGAAACTTATTTTTCGGGTGATTAATTTATGACACACTTAATTTTGAAATAGGTGAAGCTGTTTAAAGTTATTGTGTGCTAATTCTCGTAACATACGTTATATAAACTAGAATAGAGTTTAAATTAAAAAGAATATCTTAATCTTGTAAATCGGTCTATGATTTAAATGTTGACTGCTCTAAGTTTACATTTCCAGCCAGTCTCTATAAAGGGGACATGTACAATAAATAAAACTTAACAGTTAATATTTTGAAACTACGAAAAATGTAGTTAACAGAAAATAGGGCCAGACTTGAAATTATATGTTTATATTATGTAGAGATTGATATAAATATTTTTAAATCTTAAGTTTACATTCCCCATCCTATTTTGAACACGATATTACCAGTTTTTTAGGTACATATTTTTTTCCTTTGTAAATTGTATGTAATAATAAATGTACTGGGGAAAATTGAATAATCAGTAGAATTACTTCGAATTAATTCGAAAGCTTACCACACTATCGTATTATTGAGAAAATATTATAGTAAGTCAAAACTCAAAGCAGCAATTAATTGTCAGTAAATGCATTTACATTTTTAACCTTGAAAAATATTTACAAATTGAGTGAAATAATACTAAACAAGTAGATACATCTAATCTGGGAAATGTTATGTTATGTCTGTGATGTTTTGATTTTAGTGTAAATTCCTGTACGTGTTTTCAGTATGCATTTGTGCCACAAAAGTTGTAATTTATATATTCAATACAATAACGATATATAAAATAAATTATGACATACCTATTGCAATATCCTGGTAATTTGTGTAAGATAGTATAAATAACAACTGTATTATTCACATCAGTGGCAAAGTAGAGCTTATATACTTACTATGCATTTAATTATGTCTATGTAATTACTATCTCAATCTGTAGTGCATAACAAGTATATTTTATGGCGAATACACACTAATAGTTAGCAAAGCTATTCAAGTAGATAAATAGTTTGATTTTTGTTAAAACGTAAGACACACTTAGAAATAATTGTATGGAGTGTCATTAGTCATTAATTCATTACCCGTTGTTGTTACCGTACTTATATCGTCAGATTCCTAATTACTGAAATGTATATTGCACACAGCACTTTACCTTTTTACAATTTATATTAAACGCACTTACGCTATAGTTTAGACTTTAGGTAACGCATTTAATGGTGGTTGTGCGTATATAATGTATAATCGTTTATTGTAATGATTCTAGTGTATTTCCTTGTTAATGTACCTAGTTCTAATTATATTATGATATTAGTGATCCTCCTATAAAAGTAGAGAATTCATAAAATTGAAAGGAAACGCTTAAAAGCCAGTAAGATATATATTACATGAATGTAGCTTAAAGCCCTACCTAACATCGATATCAATGAGGTTACTCAATAGATTATACTGTTTCTATACTCTTAATCTTCTTTGATTAATTGTGAATTGTACGAATTGATTAATGCCCATTTAATGATCGTGTCTTAAGTCATGAGCAAAAATTGTTTGTTTTGTGATGGTACCTTTGTTACAAATAAATGTGCCCTACTTCATAACGATATAATTTAATTTGTTATCAACGCTTTACGGGAATCTTCATTTCTCACATACAAATTGAAAGTTCATAAATGACAAAATGCCTATGAGGATTCGTTTGCCATTTATTTCCAAACTTTTGACGGCTTTTTTACTGCATTTATTTGTAATGGAACTCTCCAGCTGGTGCAGGATGAAAGCACAATGGAGGCATGGAAACAGTTTATTTGCCTTGGATAACCCAAACAATATCAAATTGTGATAAACCGTAAGGATAAAAGATAAAATCCTCTGATAATTTGAGAAGACGAAGGTTGACATTGAAATCATTGGTCAGTTGCGGACTTGCAACCTCTAAGCAAGGCTCAGTCGGAAATTGTATGTAAATTATAACTATAACTATTTGTATCAAAATATGTACATTATTTGTAGATAGTAATTCTTAATACAATATATGGATTGTATTTAAATTATTATTAACTATGAAAGTAGGTCAAGATGTCCAAAAATCTGTATGAAATTCTGGGGGTCACCAAAAATGCCAGCAGTGACGAAATCCGAAAAAGTTATCGCAAATTGGCACTGAAGTGGCACCCGGATAAAAACCCTGAAAATGTGACAGAAGCAAATAACAAGTTCAAAGAGATTTCTCAAGCCTATGAAATTCTTTCGGACAAAAAGAAACGCCAGCAGTATGACCAAAGTGGACGCCAACCGTCTCAGTCATCAACCGGAGCAGCCAACTTCGACTTTTCCTTTGAAGATGTGGAAAACCTCTTCGGAACATTTAGAAATCCTCACGATATCTTCACCGAGTTTTTTGGTTCGGATCCATTTGCTTCGGAGTTTTTTGGGAATGGATTGAATAGTTTTGTGCAAACATCCTTCGGAAATGGAATAGATAATTCATTTATGCGATCATCCTTCGGGAATGGAATGGGTAATACATTTTTGCAAACATCTTTCAGCAGTTCTTCATCCAGTAACACCAACGCTATGAGTCAGTCTACTGTTACAACAACTGTCAATGGGGTACAGAGGACTACAAAGAAAACTGTCATAAATGGTGTTGAAACCACCAAGGTCTACGAAAATGGCATCTTGAAATCAGAAACTCAACAGGCTATAGGAAGTGGCAATCATCATCGCAATCATGGCCACAGTCACGGTCGTAATCATCATGATAGATCTCTCCGTTAAGGTTTCACCCCAAAAAAATATCGATATCCCTAGTCTATGAGCAAAAACAATTATTATTACCCAATATTTTTTGTGTATCGAGCCCAAAAAGTGTATAAATATTTAAGTGATCTTCCCATACGTTTACAAACTATAGTAGCGTTTAGCTTCTTGGCACTGAAGAGTCAGAATGACATTGTAATTTAACCTGCTATCACTTAACTTATTGTCAATTATTGTGAATTACTATGATTGTAAATTGTGAAATTATTTTAAGGTAACCTATTTGCGAGCAAATTAAAATTATTTACAAAATATGTACACATATTTCCTTTAAATCAATAATGGTGTAGGTGTATACTTCCTATTTATATTTAAAAAAATCACTGCGTAATAACCATAAAATGTATTTACGGTAAGGATGTACAAATAGCAAAAAAAAGGTACATTTTATGTACAAATATTTACAAGTTCTGAGGAACTTATATCTTTGGAAAGTAACATAAACACAATTTATTATCTATGCGTTCTAGTAATGGCCATTTTTATTGTAGTAAATGATGCTTTTATAATTCAGTTTCAGACGTTATTCTTAATTCACCCACTACATTTAGAAAGATAAAAATATATTGTAACAGTTTGTATAATTTTATACATAAAAATTCTAATCTACCATTCTCTATAATTTTGCGTGGCCTTTTCTTGCTGTGATTTGGTTCGCAGAAATGTGCTACGATAAGCAGGAGTAGCAGCTGTAGATTCTTCCCAACTCCGTAGCAAGAAGGGATCTAAAGCTGATGGTAAATTCACAGATTGCTTTGATTGAAAAGTTTCAATAATTGAAATTAGCATTCGGGGTACAGCACACGCGGTTCCATTGACAGTGTGGACATACTTTAAGTCACCAGAAGAATTACTAGGCAAGTAGCGAATGTTTAACCTTCGACTTTGAAAGTCTGTGCAATTGCTGCAGCTGGAAATCTCTCCAAACATTTTTCTTGCTGGCATCCAGCATTCAACGTCAAACTTTCTATGTGCACTTGGGCCTAATTCCACAGGAGGCATTTCTAAAGTTCTGAAATGGAGTCCAAGCTTTGAAAACAAGTTTTCCTGGATTTGTTTAAATTGCAGATGCAATTCGTTACTCTCATTTCCCGTTTCATTGGCCGTTATTCCGAACATTTCTACCTTGGTGAAAGCGTGAACTCTATATATTCCCTTTTCCTCCTCCACAGACGAAGTTTCAGCCCGATAACAACGCGTTACTGCAGCTAACTTCAGAGGTAAATCTGCTTCTCGAAATACTTTATCTTCTAAAAGACTACCGATTCCCATTTCAGCAGTTCCAGAGAGACATAATCCTTCATCAGTATCCTTGGGGTAATCCAACCAAAACACCTGTAATCACAGTGATAAAAATATTTTTTGTAGTGTGTAATAATAAATAAATGCATCAATAAAATTTACTAATGTTCACTGTAATCTAACCTGATCTCTTTGGCCTCTTGTAGGAAATCCACATGCTTCAATGACATGAGGTTTTAAAATATCGGGAACTGAAATAAGTTTAAATCCTGCATTTTGTATTCCATCAACAGAGTAGTGCACCAAAGCCTGCGCCAGTTCCGCCAAAGGTCCCTTTAAAAAGACAATAACATTTCAATTCTACTAATATTCTGAATGATAACAATTATAATTTAATAACAATAATAATTTCTTCATATTTCTGCTACCAACAATATGTAGCTCCTCCCATGCGTTAAGTTGCCTAAATTACTGCCACGCAAGATGTCTTGTTTTTCACAAAGCTATATATAGTATCGGACAAAAAAATTGCGTTATAATAAATTAAAACGTGAAAAAATCATTGAAATTAAACAAGAGCTTAGCCTTACATCATGAAATTGTTTCAATCCTTTCGAATCTCTTGGTTCTCCGTGAGTAGTAATAACTTCAGGTTCCTCATCTCCGCATTTTAAAGATGCAGGATGTGACCAATTTGGAATAAAAATTGCTTTGCTAGCAATTTCTTTTTCTAAGTCGTTGATTTCCTTGGCTAGGCCAGGGCCAGTTTGCTTCATACTTTGCAACTTTATCCACAGCTGTCCAATTTTATCAATGTCAACCTCACTTTGCCGTCTTTTTAAATTTTCTTTGAATTTGGTAACACTGGTTGAGTCCAATATTTTCTTCCAGTCCAAACGGTTGATGACTTCATCGGCATTTTCCTGCCAATGTTTTGTTGATGTTTTTCTTAATATGCTGAAAAAATTGTCATCACGTTTATTAAAGTTCTCTTCTTCTAAAGACTGCTCTGGAAATATTAGATGTTCCGAATCTTCTTCAACTTCTAATGGAATTTCATTTTCCTCCTCTGATTGAATCTTCGTGTTCATAGAAGCTCCTTCAAAATTTCCAGCCCTTAGATTTCGGAACTGTAATTTGAGTAAGGCAGGTGTTGGTAACGGGAGTATTGTTTTTTTAGACAAATTTAAAATGCCTGGAAAACTGTGACAAAGCTTGGTCACCATTATGACGATGACTTCGGTACTTCAGTGAGAATTCAGGTTATTTTCCTTTTTCTAAACTGCAAATATGAAATATAACAATATAACATTAAAATAATTGCAAAGAAACGGAACACATGTTTTTGTAATAATCTGTGATAAAACTATTCAAATTTTTAATTAGTACACAAAGCTATTAAGCTGACCTAACCTGAGGGAGACAGGTCAAAATATAATTCTAAACTTTGGTGTAGTTCCTGTTCCTATTTTATATTATTGTAGATTTAGTCTTATTTCGTTCTGCCGCCTCTATTTCGTGAGAGATTTTGATGCAACCTTGCATGCATGCGCGTGTAAAAAGTAATCCCTCAGATAATAATAATGACTTTCACGACTTTCACCACTTCACATGGTTTCACATGTAAGTTTTTATTTAGAGAATTATATTGATTGGAGCTGGAGACACAAATGAAGGAGAAAGCTAAGAAGTCTTTCCTGAATTGATAAATGAATGAAAATAATGATGATGAAAAAATCAGAATTATTAGGATATGCTTCCCTTAAAATTCTTTCATACAGTTTTTATTATTCCTTATTGGTTTTTCATTGAGTCCTGCCTGGTCCTGACCAGGACCCAAAGGTTTCTGGTCCAGACCCAGGTTATTTCTTGAAATTAGAAATAAATATCCCATGATCATGAGGATCTGGGATAAACATAAATACTAAATGGAAAAGAAGTTTTCCATGGATAATTTTTGCAGCTATAATATTTGCATTTCACAGACATTGGAAAAATGGCAAAAATTTGTATATTGTGCAGTAAATGGTTTTAGATCACTATGAATGAATTTATTACTGATGTCAAAAACATATGACATTTGCCGACACGACACAGTAGGTGAACTCAAATTCTTTTGTTATTTGTTAAGCTTTAATCATTTAACAGTTTAACACCGTTTAAATTTGAAGACCCCTCTGCTGGAGTAAATTAACCTTTTAGTTTTAGTGTTATATAGCACCGCGAAATTTAATATTTAGTCAAATTGTAATTTCAACTTTTTCTATAGCAAAACTCAAAATGGTACGAAGATCAGAGCGTAAGAAACTGATTGAAAAAGTATTTTACGACGGAATTTTTAATATACTATGGGCAACTACCAGAACTAGATACTAGACCTATTGGTCCACTAGATGAAGTGGACGGTGACGACGAAGCAGAACAATATTATAGATAAGATTGTAATCTTGGGGAAGAGCGAAGAAGAGATTTATTTAATTGGATAAATGGACGATGACCACATATGAGTGAACAAATAAAAATAATTAGTTAATTTACATCTGCATACGAAGTTTTTCGAGTTCAAACTCTTGAGCTAATTTAAAATTTCATTTTCGCCAACTCAGCATCATTTTGAAGTTTTAATTTTTCCAATTCATGCTTCCTATCTTCGGCTACTTTTCGCTGTTCTAATTCTTCTTTCCATTTCAGTCTTTCAAAATCGAGATGCTCTTTTTTGGATTGAATGTCCAATTTCACTGAATTTCTTTTTTGGTTCCACGTCTTTTGATGGCTGAATTATTTTGGTTTGTTCAGGCTTTCAAGTTTCTCATATGTTGTTGTAAGTCGTTGATGTAAAAATTACGTCCATCAAAATTCATTTTGGTTTTTGAATTGCCCAACAAATCATTTGCATTAAAAAACAAAAAAGTAATACGAGTAGTGAACTAACAATTTGACAGACTTTTGTTTCTTGGCGCTTCTGTCAAAGGATATAACGAATTTGTTATAGAAAAAAACATGCCCTCCTAGGTGGTTAAAATGTTATGATAATGCGTTAAAATATAACTGTGTAAAAGAGTAGGAGATGTGACGTCACGCCATAACACTTCGTTATCTTAACATAAATAACGAGCTTAACGCTATAACATGGCTATAACAAACGGAATTTGAATTCACCTAGTATAACATTAAATAACTATTGCAAATAAATAAATCATTAAAATTAAGCTAAGAATAAAACAAAGTTTTGATTTAAATGATTATCATGATTTAGGTTTTAAGATTGAAGAGGTGATTATGCAATATTTTGCATGATCCTCGTAACACAGATATAACTATTTTCTTCGTAAGATCATTGGGTAAGGCAAATCTTTTTCTGAAGTCCTCAAAAAATTTAGGTATTGTGCCCCTAGCCCCAATCATCAATCCAATTGTTTCAATATGAACAATATTATATTTAGATTTGAGATATTTATATTATATTATTATTATTATTATTATTATTATTATTATTATTATTATTATTATTATTATATTATTATTTATTTGTATTATATTTTAGATTTTGGCCTTGAATATATCTATTATCCGCTCGTTTAATATCGGGACTGATTATGAATTTCGCGCAAATTTTTGAGTGATACTGTTACCAGTTGCTTGCGTTACTATACTTCTCTACACAATAGTATATTATAACATTAGGCGGAGTTATTATGACGTCAAAGTATTTATAATTTCCGTTTATACAATATGTTCCTTTGATCACTTTAATAACAATGCAGTAGGATTTAAGGATTTATATCAGACGAAAACCTTGGAGCTTGGAGGAATTGGAGCAAGCATGTAAATTAACGCTGCGCAAGTAGCCACTCTGTTTCCATCTGCAGAGTACACCAGCGAACTAAAAGTTTTGAGTTAAGCCCACAGAATTTTATTATACTACCTAGTATATAGACTAGAAGCACGAAGCGAGCCAGGCGAGTGGATAATTGCCACTTGTCTGGCTACAGCGCCCCTTGACCGACGTTGGGATTGCGAACTAAACAGTAGAACACAGTAGAACACTACAACTTGCACTTCGCTCATCATCATGATTGGTGTGTTTGTATTTTCTTGGCTCGCGGGTGCCGCTTTCACTCAATGTTCGCCACACAAGCTGATAGCTAAACTGTACAGTATGTTGGACAAGGCCTAAAGCAGAAGGCAGAGGCTTTGGTTAAGCCTAGTATTGGACTTTACATGCTTGAATTGGAGGCTGAAACAATGGCTGGTTATCTGCTGTGCATTCTTCCAGCAAGAAATTATACAGCTTGAGTTCCATTTTAACCGGTTGAAAAATTTGACCAGCCGGCTAAAATGGCTTGAATACAAAGAGCTTAGAATACAGGCTTGAATAGTACATTGCGGAAAGGGACAAAATGGATGGCTTTGGCTCCCCAGAGGAAGAGCTAAATCGCTTATTCCAACCCAACACCCAACCTAGTTGCTAAAGTAAATTGCAATATTGGCAATTACTTACTAAATAACACAAAATATTGATTTTATTGGACCAATTTATTGAGGAATATCCTTGACCCAACTACCATTACATAATAAAAGTGCAAGAACCTTTTTTACCACTTCTACTCAAATACCAACATCATATAACTACGTTTTTACATTTTTTGCTTACCTCATTTGGCCCGGAATCTGAGAAGTCGATGTCACAATTACATTCATGAAAATTAAACGTCATGCTGTCCGCAACTAATAATAATAATAATAATGAATGTTCTTGAAGACCTGAAGCTGAAGAAGAGAAAAGTTACCAATGAAGTAATGTAAAAAATATTTTTTTCCACCTGCATTTGTATTTTTATTTACAGACATTTATATGGTATATTTTAATATTCTCGTCTTTTTAGACTTTAGCAAGTACTAGACGGATGTTGGGACTTGTGCATGAGGTAACGCTTTCAAGCGTTATGTTATTATCATGTACAGATTGTATCTCTTTTAGCTTTTGGACACCTAAATTAAATTAGCTTGTATGCTTATTTATTTTTTTATTTATTGCTACGTTTCTTGTCCATAGTCTCAAGATGCAGGAGCTAAAACTTTGCTAATGCTTCATGAACAAGGAGGTAATAAAATGATATATATATTATTTGGGGTATATGGAATATAATGATTTATAATGTTACAGCTGCAAATAAGCTGTAAACCAATTTTTAAATGAAAATGATGAGTTTTAATTTGTATATTGTGCAGTAAAGGACTCTAATTATTACTAGATCAGCTCAATAATGTTGAAGGAGGACTAGATGCCATTCATGTGGATTTACTTAAAGCTGAAAAGCATTTATCAAGAATTGAGCAAGTGGAGAGATGCTTCTGTTGTGCATTTTGTCAAAAACGGAATACACGGTTATTTCGTAGATTATTATCGATTTTAATATATTTAGAAAAGTATTCAAAAATACTTGCCCCCAAAATGATTACCTATTTTCATCTTACGTGATGTCCTATATGTCTATTATAGAAAGCAGCATCAAGACGATTCACCAGCCCAGTTTAAACCAACTGAAATAAAATCGAGATCTAATGACAGGAATATTAATACTACTGAAATGAAACCCATCTCATCAAGGAAATCTTTAGTACAACTAGGAAATTCGGACAGGTATATTCTTTTACTGCAATATTTGCTTTATAGCAATAAATATAGTATATCCATGCATTTACTATTTTCTGATATTATACCTAAAATATGTAGTATTTCAGATTTAGGCCTTAGAAATAATTACATTCAATCCAAAGTTCCTGTAGTATTAGCTAGTATGCAGTGTATTTGTGTATCAGGTTACCTCTTCAGGATGTTTGAGAAATGAAAATTCACTTTTTTCATTTGTGGATCTAAATTGGACGATTTAGATCCACAGCCAAATCTGCACTCAAAGCTATATAGCTGTATGTATCCAATGGCAACCAACCTTTGGGTCATAGTATTCATAAGTCAAAACTGAGAGCTGATTTGGCTGTGGATCTAAATCGTCCAATTTAGATCCACAAATGAAAAAAGTGAATTTTCATTTTTCAAACATTCTGAAGAGGTAACCTGATACTCAAATCACTATAGCTACAGCAACTTTGCATTCAATCAGATGTGATTGAAAGCATTTAATAAATTATATATAAAATTTAACTTGTAAAAGAAATGACAGTGATGAAGGGGAAAATAATTTGGCTGAAATTTTTGCACATGTCGAATCTCTTAAAGGCCAAGCTCTTGATTTAGGACAGGTGGTAGAATCACATAATAGACAATTAAGCGTCTTGAACAATAAGGTACGTTATTTCATATCAAGAATTACATATATATTCATATCAAGAAATTGAGAATTGATAAACTATGTTTTAACTTCAAACACAGGCAAAAAACAATGAAAATAAATTGAAAGATGTCTCAGGAAGGACGACGAATTTATTAGAATCGACATCTAGTGCATTTCTATCTGGAAAATGCTGTCGGTACTTCACAACATTATGTAACATGTACAAGAGAACCTAAAACTGCATTCCTTACCATTTTTATTTTATCATCAACCAAACTATCAGATTATTCTGTTGTGAAACCCACAGAGCCTCAAATAAAGTTCATCCGATATGAAATTGTGAGCATAAAATCGTTTATTTCATTTAATCAACCAAATTATTTTCTATAAGATATTTCTCCCTGTTATTTTTGTATTCCGCTATCCATTTCGAAATTTCATTTTTTTCAAATATTCTGGCTTGAACAACGCTGACAGGATCTTTGGGGTGGGCTCCACGCAAGTCTAAATGATGAGCCCCTTCTGGAATTATTATAGCCCGTAATGTATCCGATATATTTGTAAGTACTCCTCCTCCATACCAGGGATCAAGCAATCCATTGCTAAAATATCAAACACAAAACACTCATAAAATATTTAAACGTAAAGCTGCCAATATTACATTATCTAATATTGTAGACTGCTATTATCTATGAAGTCTGCAGCACAATCATTTCTGCGAAATTATTTCCACAGCTCTACAAATACACAAAACTACATAATAATCCCCATAACATAATACAGCCATAAATGATTTATTGCAGCATGTATACATATTTGTGTGTAATATATATTATTATATGAAATACGCTTATCTATATTTTGATTCATTTTAATAGGAACCAACTCATAAAAATGCCTGAGATTAACAAGCAAAAAATAACCTGAAAACTATATTGGATGCAGCTTGAATATCCCTTCCTCCATAAATCATTTGTGCCATTAAAGGTCTCGCCTTTACTTTCCATTTAGTTTCGCAGAAGATTTCATATGCAGTCAGATTCCAAGGTGTCACCTCGAAAAGGTCATTTACGCCGTCATTGCACATAGGCATTACCATTTCAGTACAGGCCTAAGAGGAAAACAAGACAACCTCATGGAATGTTTTAATTATTTCATCTACAGTATGTGATAATGTAGAAGTTGTCTTAAACATACCTGATAATCCCATCCGAGAGTGCCCAGAGACGCTGAGGCTTCATCATCAACGTTTAAGCATTCCTCGGTTCCTGTGTAGTTAAAATAAATAGTGACAGCTTTGAAAAGTGATTTCAGAAGTATTTTGTCGGGTTGAGTTGGGTCCATCAGCTTGTCACACACAGCCTGCACAATGAAAATATGATTCATCGTAATTTTGCTACATCATGTAGTAATTAGTAATTCATATAATTTCTGTGTTGTTTTTTAATTATGTGATTGTACTTTGATAGGATTCCCAGGTAAAGGAGCGATAAATGTAGTAGGATACGGGTAATTTGCCATTGCTAAATAACCGTACACATTCACAAGCCAATTTTTAAGACCAATAACATCATCCCAAGTATTTAGAGGTTTGCACAACTTCCATGTGCTACTTAACCAACTTCTTCCCACTTCTATAATTAATTCCAGAAAACATCTCATATTCATAAATTAATAAATTACGAAATATACAAACCCAGAAATAAGTATCTTTTCAGCAAAAACGAACGTTCATGTCGACCACAGATTACGATTTTTATGCACTGTGGTTATTCGTTACATATAAATACGTACTTGTTTTCCCCAACTGATTGATGAATTCCCAAGATTTTCTTATTGTGTTAGAACAGTTTAAAGACTCCTTATCAAAATCGGCAGTGACAATTTGTCCATATTTTAGGCATGGGGTGATATTTGTAAATTGAAGAATTGGAGCAGATCCTGCAATCCCTCTAGAAATTAAAAGTTATAGGATTTACATTAAGGTACGGCGTGTTCATAATATTAACAGAAATAATATTACCCTTGGATTATGTGTGGGTATTTGATTCTCATCCATGCGGTGAGCATTCCTCCATAGGACCCCCCAAAGGAGATAACAGGACTCTTAGTAGCCCCCTTTTGTACTTTATACCATACAAGGAACTGAGCAAAATCCGCCAAGGCTTGTTCTGAAGTCAAGTAGCCAGTTGTTTCGGGTGACTGGAGAAATAAATGCGAATATTTAAGTCATTAATCTACTTTATACAGACAAATAGCATTAAATATAATAGGTATTAAGAAAAATTAATTAAGAAAAATTAAATTATACTCCGATGAACTTACACTAAAAGAATCATTGCCAAAAGGCATTGATGCTCCATAGTAGCGATGCTCTGCAAATAGCAAAAGTGCACCGAATTCTTCGGCAATATCCCACATAAAACCCGTATTTTGTGCAAACAACTCAATAGTTCCTTCGTTCCCAGTATAAAAGAAAATAGGACCATCTTGATTTTTATTCCAGTAGCTATCGTTGTACAAATATTTCATTAAAAATGTCTTGTTGGAAGCAAAGCTAAAGTGGTCGACCTGGATTAAAAGAATATTTGCAAAAATCACATTAGGAATTCTTACGAACACTTTTTATCTTCGCTTAAAAACGATTAATGAACAGCTTACCGGAACTTCGTAGAAATCAGTTTGAAAAACATACTGGCTTAGTGTACCGTGACATAAAGATAAACTAAGTATAAGAATAACGGACAATTCAGAAAACTTCATTTTTCTGTAATAATATAAACTATAAAAATTTAGTTCTCTTCTTAAGCACAACTATCAATATCAATAAATATCCTAAAACTTGAACTCCAAGAACTTATCTTTCTGGAAGGTAATGACATCAATCTACAAACAGCAGTTTTAACATAGGAAAATTATAAATTACGTATTTGAATGTAATACAAGATGCTCGTATAATAATATGGTTTTAATCAATTTCAATACGATATGACTATGACATCCATAGTGGTTTTAAGCTTCATATTATCGTCAAATTATGTGAGATATATTCCAATACTTTATTTAGAGTATATCTTAAGCAAAGTTTTAAAGTAAAATTTTAGATATGAAGCTATGGCACAGCTATGCAGATAAAGCTGGCAACTTTACAGATAAAGATATCAAAGTACCCAAGATGTAAATGAAACTGACACTAGCATGTTAAATTAATATACATATTTTTTGTGGATTTGGTGCATTATACACGTAAGAAAACATATTGAGAAGTCTGATATATCTCTAAGGGTAAAGTATATAATGATTTAAGGAAATTGGATACGAGGATGCCAATTTAACTGCTAGCTATAGAAAAAAGTTAAACATGTTGCATGAATGAGTAGAAGTACTATTTGTTTAGGTAATTAAGATTAAAAGTAGTAGCAGCGCTAAATTCTTTTTTATTTACTCAGAATTTTCGAAAATTTTGACAGAAAACCAACGCTGTTAGTTATAGATAGCAAGGACAACAAAAAATTAAAAGTCATATAATTATGCGAATTTTCTAAAGAAAAATAGATAAGTAGAAAAAAATGACGCCGTCATCCAGAACCACAGATCAGGACATATGACAAGTATTTTCGCAAGTTTCCCATTGGTAGTGACATGGTAAGTAATCATCGGGTCCTGATGGCATTCTTCGGGCAACTAAACACAGAATAATGGAAATGTTTGATTACCTACCAATTAAGTGTAATCAAATGAAAATGGACTTACTTTCGTTAGAACATGAGACATACTCCGAATTACACCAGTTCACACAATCTTCAATTTTCGCATCGCACAATGAAAAGTAACCACTGGAAAAGAATATTATAACGAAAAGCAGACACGACCAAGAACGTATATTATAATGTCTGAACATAATTGCTTCTTCAGTGCTTCTGTTATATATGGCTAACAATCAACAAATAAATCTCTTCGGAATTCGACAACAGGGTACAATACAGAGAACAGTACAATGTGACTCTGTTAAAGATTCACTGCACTTTATCAACTCTAAGAACTCAAAAAAAAGGTAAAAGAAAAATCTATAAAGATTTCTGACGCATAAACAATTAAAATTCCTTCATGAGAGGGAACTTGCTATTTAAATTGCTAAATAATACCAAACTGCAGAAACTATTTACAGGAATTCTTCTGAGGTTGGCTGTAATATTATAACACGATATTTGTTAGAGTGGTGAGTTGTATAAATTGTAATAAATAGGAGTGGTCAACTATGTCTGTCTCATTTTTATTGAGAACGAAGCATTTTTCAATTTAGCAAGCAAAAAATAGATTTGTCTACTGCTATATCTGGCTTGTGAGACTTTTGACAGAAAAAGTAGGTTCGGCTTGAAATCTGATGTTTAGTATAGTGTATACTTATTTTTAGTGTTTCAGAAGCATCGAATGTCTGTAATCAAAAGTCCATTGAGACATTTAGGACAAATTGGGGTTAATTCATATCCATTTTATTATTGCAATGCATCTAGAATAACAAGATATACTGACAGACGCTTATACACAACATTTACATGTGTCAACGTAAAGTGCCTCTGCTCGAAAACTCTCATCTATAACCTTACGGTAGTAATAATACAAAACGCAATGATGGTATGTATTTGTTTAGGGTCATAGGCTATAGGTTGTCCATTGAACATGAAAGTGAATTTGGAACATGTCAGTAATTAATGTGCGGATGTAAATTAATTAATGTTCATTGGGATTGATTGCATTGAAGAGTGTATATCGAGATATCCTTATGTGTCGATATGGCGTGCATAAATCTGTATTGCAAACAAGTCAGTTTGTTTGTATGAAAATGCACATTGTTCCGCGTTAGATTAACAATAAAGTCAATAGATGAGATTGTTTTTAGTGTTTATATTTTTTATTTGATTTGCTGGACTTTCCATCAGTTAAAATGTAGCGGTAATAATATATCGGTAGGAGTAGGAAAGTTAACATTTGAATAACCTACTTAATATGCATGGTAATATTTTATCAAAATACTTACTGCTAATATAAAACTATATCTTCACACAAAAATACAGATACACACATACAAAATGGTACAAAATATTTATAATAATTTATATTATCTAATCTCCTAGTAGAACTATGCAGCATTGGACAGAGCTTCGATTGTTTTTAAAATCCATTCCGTACTTCCACCCACAGAGGAGATTTGAAATTTCTCAATGCCGCATTTTGGTCTTGAGTCCATTGCAGCAATACCAGCCAGTGCCCATTCTTTTGTTTCTTCATTTTGACAAAACACAGGTCCTCCAGGATAGATCTTCAGTTCTCTCAAACAGTCTCGTCCAGGAGGATCATTTTCAAAGCAAAGAGATACTTTTGAAATGTTTGTTGCAACCGCGGGGATTGGGTGGCATGAGTCGTGAGATAATTGGTGCATTGAAGTTTCAACGAGTTCGTCTGTTTTCAAAATACACAATTAAAAAATAAATAAATAAAAACAAGTTTTTCTCATCTGTGAAAACAAACCTTGCTTGCTCCATCCAAGACGGACGCATTTCCCAGGCTTCTTTTCCCAAGAAGGAAATCCAACTGCGGATTGTCCCTCAGGCTCATCGGGCAAACACACGTGACGAGCAAAATCAGAAAAGATTACTGGAGAAGCCATTTTGATAAGAACCAAGTTATCCGCCAGGGGAGATTTAACCATACCGACGACCCGCCTTTCTTGCTGCCACGGAGAAGTCGTCGACATCCTCACTCTCCCGAAATGAACTGTCCACTTAGCTTTCGATTTGTCAACGAAACACTGATGTGATGTTAAAAGCCATTGGGATGTTACTAGAGTTGCGTCACAAACGTGTTCATTGTCTCTGAGGAGGGAAGCATGCCAAGGCCAATCTCCATGACCAACCCAGCCCTTTGATTTCCTCTGATGAGATGGTCGCTGTCCGCATTCTTTAGTAATTTTACTCAATTAGCATAAATTTTCGATGTAGTGTTATTGGAATTAAGAAAACACATTCAAAAGTTTACCTAAATGGTTGCAACCAACATATAATACTTTTTTCGTCGGACAAGGCCCAGCTGTGAATGTTACTTCTGAAGATGAACCTGGATCTTGAATTCTTACGTATGTACCTGTTGATTCGTGAGAGTCGTTCGATATTTCTGTGTCTGGTTGCACACGAACAAAAGCAACTTTACGAAAGCCTAGTAATTCACAAGCAGAAGACCCTATGTTATCCAGAAGAAGCTGAGACTCAGGCTCCCATAACGAATTAGATTTTGAATCATTTCTTTCAACGCATAATTTTCCAAGACGTCCCTGAGAAAAGGAAGAAATTAGTACAGTCAAATGGAAGAAAAAACAGGACACTTTAAATATGTTCTATTAGCTATTTTAGCTAAGTTGATCAAAACTCTCATACCTGATCATGTACAAACAAGTAACCCTCATTAAAATACTGATGGACATATCCAGCTGCTTCTGAAGACGGTGCTAATGTAACTGAAATCATTACCAAATTAAGTTTAGTAGTAAAAAGAAAGAAGAACAGGATACATAGAAAGATAGAAATTGCAAGTGAATAATAAGGTTATTTCATTTTCAATCGACATAATCGACAACTTACGACAAGCCTTTTCATCGCTGCCATTAGGACAGTCAATTACCTAAAGATTGTAAAAATAAAAATACATTTCCCGAAAACATTTGTGATAATTAATTAACTTATAGTAAATTATGAAATGCATTTTTCTTTTCTCAACAATACACAATTAGATATTAGATACATTAACTATTTTTATATTCTGATAGTAGATATTATGGTATCTTTAATGTAAACTTACCCCATCACATTTCTTTTCCGGAGGAATGCATTCTCTACCAGCCCCGCAGTGGAAATTTCCAGGTGGGCAATATGGACAGTGTAATTCATCTGAGAAATCTACGCAGTCCATCACTCCATCACAAATGCGTTGTCCTTGTCCAGAAACATAAAGATTCTCCACACAACCCGGTTTAGTGATGCAAGTGCCAACACCTTTCCATTCTCCGCTGCACTGAATCTTCTCTTTGATACTGTGTGGGAGTTTGTGTCCGCAATTCGCCATGAATTCATCACAGTAATCCCTACAGGGTTGTAAAGGTCTTCCATTTATGTCTAATAACTCATCCTTTTTACAAGCCACACCCCAAGTACAAATGAAATGAGCTGCAAAAGGATAGCATTGAGAATCGACGACAGCTGCCAGTTGAACCATCATCGTATCGTCAATAACTTTCTGCTTCGTAGCGTTTGTGATGTTCACGCAAAAATCAACGTTCATGGGGATGCACTCATCTGAATTTTCAGGCGATTCTTGAGGATAAATCAAAGTAGTAGATAGATTTGCTTCGATTTCTTCTTTTTCTAGGTCATCTTCTTCAGGTGCAGACGAAGATGCAGCAGGAAGTGGTCCTTCAGATGATTCAGGAATGATATCTTGTTTCGAATTGCGGACATTACCCCCGAAAATGTTATTTCGACTTTTTGGTGTATGAACAACTTCATCATGTAAGTCAGTTGTTGCTTCAGTACTGTTGACAAAAACATAACTGCGCTCTGTTGATGGTAAATAAAGGAATGCTATGCTTCTCTCTGCAAATAAATTCGAAAAAATAGTTTCATTACGTTTTATCTGTATATTGGTTTGATTAGTTTGGATTTTTTAAAACTTACCTTGAATTTCTAATGAATCTTGGTCAATTTTAATATTTCCTTTGAGTATCCCATTGGCATTCCGAATAGCATCGGCTAAAACTATGAAAAGATCCCCAGCGTCCACCCGGATTCTATGAGTATTCACGTGAATATTGAAGAATACCGTTAGATGATCGTTTTCAACCCTAAAATTCAAAAATTCAGAGCACAATTTACAAAATTATAAATCTCATTATCATGTACTACTACTTAATATCAATTTATGAAAATTAATGATTTTAGTACCCATCAAAAGCAAGAATTTCAGACCCAAGAAATGCATTTTTGACCAAACTTTGAGAGTAGAGTGTGTCAATGATATCTTTGTACTTTGAAGCTCTCTCTTTGAAAATAGGTGAGTCTGGTTTAAGAAGATTTTCATTGTAAGAATCACCGCGTGTAATTGTAAAAGAGCCCCGAAACAATTGTTCCATTGCTGGTGCAAGACTAAGGAATTGATCTGTAAAATATTCACATATAATATATTAGAACCATACGAACACGTGATTACCATTAGTAATTTAATTGGTGAGATGGATATAGCAATAAACTGTTTTCTACAATTTCATTATGCTCCATGAAATTGCAAGCTAAATTTAACTATCGTAATTTAACACTGCCTTTCCAATGGAACAATTTTCTGCATCATAGTTATATAGGTATAGGCCGACACAACTTTCCTGAGATTGTCAGTGGCAAGTCCTTTAGGTACATGGTACATACATATTATTCAATTATGTAAAATGCCTAATCACACACCAACGCACGTTCTCGGGTAGAAATGAATTTAAAATGTTCAATCTTCTACTATAAAACTAAATAATTATAATAAAATTCTATTAACATGCAATAAAACATTCAAGGAATTAGATATACAAGCATGTAAAACATTTAGATAGCTGACATTTGTGAGAATTTGCAACTTTGAAGGTGACAGGAGGACAATAACAGTGCTCAGGCATTTTAACAACTTTCTTGAAGATGTAATTTGGTATGCACAAATTATAATAGCTCTTTCAAGCAAAAATGCAAATAGATTTGGTAGGATTATATTTAGACTTAAAGAGAGAGAGTAGGGATATTCCCAGATTTTTTGCGAACATCATTTGCAATTTTCATGGAATCATCTCTATGAAAGTAGTTGTACTTTGACTTAAGAGATATTTTGTCTCACATGGTGAAACCAAACTCACTGTACATTTAGAATTTTGGCAAAATGTTTTACACTTTACAGTAGCTCTAAGCTACGTAATATATAAACCGATATGTAGTGCTGCTGAAAATAAATGTCTTCAACCTTTTCTTATAAACTGAGTTATAAAGCCTAAGATTAGTACGATGATTAGACTGAGACTTAACAGTAACAATGTTAAGCTACTAAATCTCTTTAACTAGCAAAAACCAAACTTCTAACCGTAGAATTTCATAATTTCATTCACGTTGATTTTCTTATACAATATAACAACAAACTTGTTCATGCCCTACACTTATAATATTTCAGGTATTACATAAGTAGAAATTGTAATATGCAACAAATTCCAAGTAGTAAGTAAGTTGAAAGCTTATTCTCATTTCTATACACATCATACGGACTCTATCTACTCCTTTCCGGATAACAGATCACAAAAATTACGTTGCATCAACTAAATTATCCGTATTACGAATTACTCCGTTTTATCTACGTAATACTCAAAGCGTATTATAACAATCCTGAATGTACTTCGAGTGTGGATGTGGAATGAATAGCTCACTTCATTAAATTCAGCTTTACAAGAGACTTAATTAAGTAGTTCACTTTAATTCCAAGATACCATCCTCTCGATTCTTGCTTGTCTACTGCTCCAATCTCGCAACGGTATTCTATGTTTAATAGGCATTCTGGTGATGTAAGCAATTCATAATCTGATTTCTGATCCTGAAAGTGACAACGCACTTTGTACCTACACAACTAACTACAAGTCTGCAAGACAGTCTCGAGTTCCTCTAAGTTCATGCAGGCATCTCTGTGTGATTAGTGTGATCCATGACACGAACATCCCTAGTATTTACTTTTCATTTGGTCATTTGAAAAATTTTGTTAATAATCGTTGAATGCCTCATAAGAACAATTCATGTATTTCCATTTATTTAGTATTACAAAGCAATAGGTCATGACTCTATTAATTTGTAAAAATGACGTTTTCTGAGATCTCCATCTCAAGCACGTATGCAGAACTGAGTTTCGGAGGGGGCTAGATTTCCAATGAAAATTTTTGGCTTTTTTGAAGGAAATGAGTCAAAAATGGCCTAACAATGAAATTTTTGGCTATTTTGAGAAAAAAATTCCATTTTTCTTGGATTTCGGGGGGGGGGCATCCCTAAAGCCCATCCCTAAATACGTCCTTGCTCCATCTAAGATTGTCCTTTTAAATGAATCCTTATCTGGATATTATACATTCAAAACCAATCCCTATCTTATCTGTGAGATAAACATATTTTATAATTGCGTACAACAATAACCATTTCTATAGTCATAGTCATAATATATCGAATATATAAACTTAAAAGGTAATCAATAATGTTACTACTATAGTATTAGTTGACAGAAATATTCTGAACTTACATCCAAAGTATATTCCAGCTGCTGCACCTATCCCCACGAAAAGAACTGCGATAAATACACATGCACACCATTTCCTATGAAACCGAAACCTTTTGGAAACCCGAATGTCGGAATCTGTTGAAGAACTTGTAGAACTACTGGAGGATATCGGAGGGAATATTCTGCTTAATTGTGGAAACCCCCCGTACTGAAAATAAACAAAACATCACATTTTATTATTAAACATTCACTATATAGTTTTAAATTATGTTTTTTTGTTACTGATCTTGAACTGTGACTTGTAACAGTATTGACTGTCAATTGAGTGTGACTGCATCTTTGCTCTATTAATCCAAGTTCTGATTTACGGTTATATAATGTTTTATATTATGTATACATAATTCGCTAAATAGCTGTACTGTACTAAAAATCATCGCTACTGTGATTCAAAACTTGCTCTAGTGCATCTTCATGGAGAAATAAGTCAGTCTGATTTGCATTCTTTTTACATAGATAAGAATTGCATTTAGTTTCGTGTTATAGTGTAGCCATTAGTCTCAATGGGTACATGTGTCTAAATACTTGAACATTAAGCAGAAGTGTTACAATGCAACGTGCATAGTAAAAATTTCTAAACTGCAACTTCCAAGACATTTAATATGCAATTCTGTTGACCTAAAAAGGAAATAATTTTGTCATTCACTTACAGCTGGAGCGTATTAAATGAACTATTTTCTGTGCTAAATTTTGTTTGCATTTGCACGCATCTCCCACTCATATGTCAAATATAGACAATCGACTCATTTATTAAACTAGACACTTTAAATTTATACTGAGTTTATTATACTAAATGCAGAACATTCATATGGCATGAAAACCAAAGCTAAACTTATATTTGACTTTACACCTACTATCAGTAGCATTCGTAGAATATTATAAACCTACCTTATCAGATTCATAGGCGTATAACTAACTTAGTTTTCTAAATGCATACATTAAATAAATTCACACATGATGTATTTAAATTAATTAAATTATGCCCCAATGATGTAGGTTTAAAATCAGTTAGTAGTCAGATTCTACTAGTAGTAGTATGGCTGAAATATTTGTACTGAGTGTATTGGTTAGGATGCATTTAGTGCACACATAAGCGATGAACTGTTTATATAGGGACATTAATATGGCTATTTTAAATTGCATTTAGTGTAATAAATAGAAGATAAGATCATGTTTTCCTGTTCATGATTTCTTGTTAAAAAAGAAAACAAAGCAAATCCCGTTTGAAGAGAATTGAATTGAATTTGATTGTAATTGAAATCAATAGAAAGAAATAAACAAAGCGAAGCCTGCGTTCATTTTCTTTTTGCGAATGAATGTTTACAATCGTGTCTTTTGAGAAATGCCTACCTCCCGCAGTTAGTGGAGTGAGTTGGTATTTGGTCTATGTAAAACAATAGCATGTAGCATGTGATGAAGTGTCGTGCCGGACTGGTAGTTTTCACCTAAGACAGTTAAGGTAGAATAGAAAAAGAATAGTAGTTATTTACACCCATTATCCACTTGTAAGGATAAGAAAGAGGATTTTAATTGTTTAATGCTGCATTGAGATAAAAAAGTGTATTGAGTGGGTGGCTATGTATTCTATTGTGATTCTCTAGTGTGGATATTTCGACACAGAATTAGAATCATAGTAAGAATCTCTATAAGATTATTTAGTACAGTCTTCTTCAATTTTCGTCTTGCTCTAATGTCAGTAAGTCAGTCAGTGAGTCAAGTCAAACTGATTTTTGAAGGAATGTAAATTGTGTAACTGCTCCCTGCAAAAGTGTGGACTTATCTATGTTTGTTAGTTCTGTGTAGTTAGTTAATTCAATTGATCCGCTAGATAAATGTAGGGCATAGAGTAGAAGGCTAATATATTTAATATATGCGTGATATTATAAGTCTTGATTTGGCTCGTGATACATTTATATAGAGGTGCACATAGGTCTATATTAAATGTACTACATGCATGCGTATAGTAATAACAGAGTAGTAGGTTCGTCCAAGAAAAAGGAAAGAGGAAAAAGAAGCCAATTCTCAGCGAACCGTAACGTTGGTTGTAGTAAGTGAATTGCATAGCTGGCCTGCTAAGCTAGGATTGGAAGCCAACAAGTTAAGGTAGACATCATAATAAAAGAACATGATCTACCTATACCTGCCTATACTAACTATATAACTTATTGGTTCGTTGGTTGGTTGGCCTGCATAGGAAACTATTCGCAACTAAATAACTTTGTAAGGACAGGATGAGGCTTCTTAACCTTCTCACACTATTCTTAGCTCTTCTGATTGTCTGCCTCAATTCACAGTCTGTGGAAAATCATCACTGCTCTATTCTACACACAAATCTAGTCAATCAACTTGGCCAAGATTCTATTTACTATACACACTCCTTTGTTTTACAAATCTAAACGATAAGCTTTCGTGTACCTACGTAAATGTTGTTACTCTACATAAATAAATGTTTACAATTAGGAAGCATCTTGTATCACTTTGCCCATCACAATTTAAGATATAATAAATGCAGTTCATATAATGCACTTGCATATGTTTAATTAGTATATCCAGAATGTTATTGTGTCCTTCTAGACAATTTCAACGTTATTGTAACCTATAAGGGACATTTAAAAGCGTGTCATAAAGATATTTTACAATTGGCACAGGTGTAAACATTTCTCATCCATGTCTCGTGGAAAGGTGTAAAGAGAGTCATTATCATTTCAGTTTAAATTGATTAAATTATAGTTTATGTAGAAAAATGCATCCAAATGTGCATAGTATATGCATATCTACAGATATAATTAAAAACACCATTCCAGTCAATGAAAACAGTGTTATTATGTATTTTATACTACTAATACTTAGCATACATGACATCCGATTGAGATTTTATTGTCAGAAGCCGCAGGGGATGGCATATTGTTTGTATACATAATTATATTCTTTATTTCATGAAAGTTTCTTTACAATAATACATGAACACATTGTTAGCCACATCCATAGGAATATAAACACAAATCATAATATCATTGTTGTGGTAGTCATAATAATCAAAAGGATTTATAAGTTATATACATGTGAGATAGACTTAAGCTTGTACTACGGAGTATTATGTGAATCTGTTTCAAAAAATCGGCTTA
Organism: Tomocerus qinae; assembly: GCA_020055645.1. NCBI lineage: Eukaryota > Metazoa > Arthropoda > Collembola > Entomobryomorpha > Tomoceridae > Tomocerus > Tomocerus qinae. The sequence continues at coordinate 12,417,789 of CM034547.1, read as the reverse complement.
AGCAGGTCGTATCCGTCTAACTTTAATAGTCACTCCTGAATAGCAGAGCTACCTACATAGATAAGACCGATAAAAGTGATGTACAAATAAGTAAACTATACCACTTACACTATACTGTACTGTTATTTGTACGAATGCAGCTACTAATTGCTTGCCCTTATTTATTTGCGTCTGCAGTCTCTAGAACAATAATCTAAACCTAACAGACTAAAGATGAGTATTTATAAATTACTCAGAAATCTGCACAGCACTTCAAAGCCAGAAGAGGCGTATTTAAACATTTCATTTACTTTTTAATTTACGACCTGAATCGAATAGCATTCAGCAATAACTTTGTTTTCTTCCTTAATCGACTCTTCATAAAATCTTTAGTTGTAGTAATTATCACTGAGCGTGTACACCAATCCCACGAGGGAGACATAAATCCATAACTTAACTATTTTTATGGCTAAAAATTACCAATCTTCGTTCATAAAGCCTGAAATGTGTTTCTTACTGCAGGATAAACAAAATTCCTCGTAAACCTCCATAATGACTTCCAATAAAGTTCAATCTACTTTGTTTTTGATACAAATTGATTTAGTATCGTACATTTGATCTGCCAATTTTTATACATCGTAATATATTCTGCATAAGACAATTAATATACAGCTTGTATGTAATCAAAAAAAGAATAAAAATTTTTGGCCTATTTTTGACCGTCTTCATTAATCTTTGGCTTGTTTTGATTGCATTTCAAATCGGTTAGTGATTTTAATACCTATACTTAGCATGAACACTCGTCCTAAGCCACAGTAGGTTAAGTATTTACACTCGCAAATCATACTTAAAACAATTTATGAAACTCTTCCGCATAGAGTTTGATATTTATTACTATTATTACTTATATTAAGTGACACAATTAAAAAAAACGGAACGAACAATGACATTGTTGTAGATAGTACACACAATGTGCATGTAGATAGGAAAATAAAATCCCAGCCCATCTATTCATACTGTGGTGATTAGGAGTTGCTTTTTAATGCTTCCTCACACATACACCTGTACGAGGAACAACTGCAGATAAATTAAACAATTTAAACCCTTTGTTACTAACAAAGAATGCTAATGTCCACTCATTTGTTTTACTACTGCAGTTCAGCTTTAGGTTAACGAGTCAGTTTTCAGAATAAAGTTTCTCTTTAAAGTTTCGAATTAATAATCTGTGCAAAGCTATTTAATAAGTTAATAATAATTCCAATAGGTATATCTTCTAATTGTGATTCCTCATAATCCTAACGAATTAATTTTCTTATGCTTAATGAGCGATTGTTCTCCAAATTAAGTTAGTATTTAGGTATACCAATGTACTTAAATTTGGATTGTGTTTCTATATTGTATAATAACTATGTCAAAGTCTATATACATACAACTTGTGATTGTGTATATACAAAAGCATCAAAAAAAAGCAAAGCTACCTAAATATAAAAAGTTCATAATACACATAAAATTACGTATCTAGTAATCGATGTTATAAGCCGACAAACAGCCGACTTTCGAAAAGAAATTGAATTTTTACTTTTCCAATAAGATAATAGAAATTATTGTGTAAGCTTTAGAACTGAATATAAATACAACTTACACGTGTAAAATCAGATAAGACGCGTCATTTAACTTTGACTATAGTTATGACAGCATCTTGATAAATAGGATCCCCATGCAATCAAGTTCATTCAATGCCGTAGTATCCTAAGTTGCTCTATAATGCAAATAGATTTGTATATTTAGAAGAGATGATCTCTCGTTATGCTTCAAGATTTGAAAAGTATGTGTCTATTAGTACACCTTTGTCAATGTAATTTCAGGTAACAATTGCTTAGAGTAACAATTCTATGTGAACATGGAGAGATAGTTCTAGGAACAATTGGATATATTTATAGTCGGATTTGTAAGTACACTCAAAAGTGAAAAATGTGTTTTCTATGCCTACTTATGGCTGTGGATTGTTCAGATCTTATTCAAAGCAGCGCAAGCAATCATTTCTCATTACGATCATTAATGTCGTTATAAATGAAGCAATTATGTATATTTAAAAGGGTATTAAGTGTGCTACGAACTACAAAGCTACACATGTTCACCCATGACGTGTGTAATTAATTTACAATAATAGCCAACAATATTAGGTTATTGCTCTGTCTTCACTCGAAACTTATTTTAATCCCATCATAGGAAGATAGATACGTTCTATTTTGTAACTTACTTTACTGTATACAGATAAATATAGGTACATTTATTTTATTATCCCCTGCATTTTTCCAGTATACAATACAGTCAAGACTTGCTCTCTCCTATTCATCCCATCATCACACAAGTTGGACATTCACATCATTAGTTATTGCTACTCACATAGCATAAATTGCTCTACACTACTCATCTTCACTTCAAGAATGTTTGATCATTATGATTAGATTGTAGTATGATAAGAATCGAACGTCTATTTACTACTGGCTGCAGGGAAAAATAAACGATTAATAACGCACTTAAAATGAAAAAGTGGTAAGTGATATTCTCTGTAAATGTTATTATTAGTTATTATAGGATTTTAATTCAAGATCATTAGCATTTCAATAATTCATCTTACATGCTACGTTGAATACACTGTAAATATCTAAACGTGAAGAAAATGTTCATTGTTGACTTGTACGTCTAGAAAGATGAATACTGGTTCAATTTACATTGTGCAACTCAATTGTAAGAAAACCAATAATATTTCATAAGTATAAGCCTTTGTATTATTCAGATATCCGTTCATTATAGCGTGTCCGAAGATGATTTCGAACAGATGCTAAGGATTATGTTACAAGATTTAAGTACACGGTGTACTTTGGTAATTTGAGTTTTACAATGCCAGTGCGATTCTAATTTATTTTATTGCTTTCGATAAAATGCGTGTTTAGCTTGATTCTCCTGACGATAGGATTAGGAAAGGCTTACTAATGAATCCACGTGCATTTTTTTAGAAATGATTTTATTACTAATCTTAATTGCAAAGAGATAGGCACGCTGTGGTATACATAGAATTATGGATGAACACAAGGGAAGACGAGTTATACAATTATGCAGTTTGTAATTGTAAGTAATACATTGTCGTAACCAGATGAATTACTGTTGTATAAATTTGTATACCTAAGTGCTTGGTTATGTTGATAACAATAAAATAATTGCATCACTGAACTTAAAGAGAAGTAAGTAGGTAAATTTAATGTGCGAGATGCTCTGTTATTTATTTGCAAAGATGATGCACGATGAAAATGTGGTTAGGTGGTTTGAAATGATTTACCTAGACCTATAGCTATTTATTCAAGATTCTATTTTCATCTAAATTGGGCAATACATTCCTTTACAAGTAAAAGTAGCTAAATATATTCAAAATCCTAGACTGTGCCATGGTAAAGTGTAGATAAGGAATTTCTTGAAAATCTTCAAAAGAAAATGTAGCACAATGACAAGTTGCAAAAGTGCATTGGGTTCGAATTAATCATGTAGGTCGGTTTTTATTCCTAGAATGCGTGTTTGATTATGTTATTATGTCATGATAAAAATGTTTTTGTTGAAAAGGTGAAAATCATTCTCGCACAAAGATAAAATCAACGTCAACCTCAACCACCATTTACTACTTTTTGTATTCAAGTGAAATGCTCATTGATTCTGATTTTAAGTACAAGTTAATAGTATTAACATTTATTCGGTGTGGCTATAAGCTTTCATGTTATTTATTTAAAGACCTTCTGGCCTAAAGAAGACAGTGTGGATTTGACTTGACCTGGAATGCCAAGCAATGGAACGCAACGTAAAAGATTAGTTTACAATTAGCATTGTGATTGTACTTAGGACATTAGAAATTCTGAGTGCAGGTTAACAAAAAAGAAAACAATAGAATTAAAACTGTGATGCTGGTTTGGATATTAAATTCTACTGCACAGATTAGTGTTTTCGTAGATAGGGAATGATGGTTATGACGTGTCTGTTTTATATCGGTGCTTACTGTTGGTGTTAAGTAGTATGTATGAAGTGGATTGAGGAAAAACAAAAAATGCGATTAAGTTGAAACAGTAAAAAAGAGGAATCAAAAGGACAATAAAATATAAAATAACTTGTGCTTTTAAAACGACAGGATCTAGATAAAGCTTTTCTTTTCTGCGCATCTCATCCTAAAGATCATTTGAAAGATGATGATTTTTGGAAAGGAAACAAAAGACAGAGAGAGGAGAACAAAAAGGAAAAACAAATACCAAGAGTAGAGCACGGAACAAAATGATGCAGATCTTAAACCAACTGCACATAACTATATAAACGACCATTTTAGAATCTCAAAATACATGCTATACTACTAATTGTGATCATAGCGTGGAGACAATGAAAATTGAGAAGATATACACTACATCGTGTAGTACGTACATGCTAATACTATAGGAGAAAAATAATGTTTAGTTTACTACTAATGGACATGTAGAACGAAGTAATTCTATTCTAAAACCCTTGGACCGTGTAAAGTCAACTTATCTTTAAGCCCTTTAACATTAAGCAGCCATACACACAAACTGACTGACAGACATTGTCTTCCCAGATCCTCAAAAACTTTCTACTCCAAATCAGACCTCAATCACTAACCAAATGTAGGCAAGGCACATGCTACATTTCTTATGCCTAATTTATATCCACTAAAACAACTACTGCTATACCTACTGTAAGTTCAGAGTCTGCTCTTTTACATTATAATGCCCACATTGACAACTAATTGTGATTTATCATTATGTTATGACATTGTAGTCACATCGGGAAGGTAAGTCGTCCTTTTCTAGTTTATTATGGTTTATTATTGTCTCGAATTATCTCGTATACAACTAAACTATTATTGTTTAGGCATCTTTTCTTTCAAAATATGCATTGTCGTTTGATGGAGCAAATTGCAACCGAAAAACCTATGATGATTGATTAGATATAATATTATGTAGCTGGTATTAAATGAATAAATGGCAGCAATTAATGGGTTTTAACTTTATTGTAAAACACAAAATGCCAGAAGAACGTTATTATTAGTATTGGAACATCTACAGGGTGTCAAACTAGGATTCAGGCCCTATGTATCTAAAGAACCGTAAATAGCACGACAAAACCGTTGATACCAATCGAAAGCCCGTGCAAAGTTACATTGAAACACCGGTTTTCATCAACTTATTCCTACGCATTCGCTTACACCAGCAGTTCTCCCAAAAAATGTTGAAAATATAAATAAATTACAAACTAATTCGTGACCAAATCTCTCGCGGGGGCTGAATTTAGGTAGCGGTACTGTGTTGCCACTGTTTCCGCTGTTGCCGCCGTTGCCGCTGGGAGGTATGGGGGTGAGCGGCAACAGCATAATAGCGGAGACAGTGGCGACACGCTACAACCACTGGCGGCAACAGTGGCGACACGCTACAACCACTGGCGGCAACAGTGGCGACATGCTACAACCACTAGCGGCAACAGCGGCGACAGGCTGCAACCACTAGCGGCAACAGAGTCACATTAATCTGATTTCCTCTGTTGCCGCTAAACCTAATATAAGCCAGTGCACTGCTGCTCTGAGGTCAATGCTCTAAGAAAAGAGCAACACAGAGGAAACCAGATTAATGTGTCTCTGTTGCCGCTGGTCAGTGTTGCCGCTAGTGGTTGCAGCGTGTCGCCGCTGTTGCTGCAAGTGGTTGTAGCGTGTCGCCGATGTTGCCGCCAGTGGTTGTAGTGTGTCGCCACTGTTGCCGCCAGTGGTTGTAGCGTGTCGCCACTGTTGCCGTTGTTGCCACTGTCTCCGCTATTATGCTGTTGCCGCTCACCCCCATACCTCACAGCGGCAACGGCGGCAACAGCGGAAACAGTGGCAACGCAGTACCGCTGCCTAAATTCAGCCCCCGCGAGAGATTTGGTCACGAATTAGCTAGTGATTTATTTATTTTCTCAACTTTTTTTGGGAGAACTGCTGGTGTAAGCGAATGCGTAGTAATAAGTTGATGAAAACCGGTGTTTCAATGTAACTTTGCACTGGCTTTCGATTGGTATCAACGGTTTTGTCGTGCTACTTACGGTTCTTTAGATACATAGGGCCTGAATCCTAGTTTGACACCCTGTACTTATTGAAATACATGCCAAGAAATGACAACAAGTATACTCTAATACTATGAACACGTCTTCTCAAACTAATTTTATGACATGATGACTGATGACAGACTCGAAAATAAAGGATGTCCTCAAATAAGTGGCTACCATAAATGATATTCTATTTTAATGACATATTGTGAATAGCCTTAAGTACAGAACATCATGTGACATCAAATGGCATGGCAGAAACGCATTTCATTGTGACAGTTTCCCTTCCTAATTATGTTACGTGCAATTTGTGTATTTTATGGGTATTTTCTTTTATTTTGAAATTGTCAACAGAAAGTGCGACTAACGTTTCACGTATTTTTATTATCATACTACACGCATCATTGTAAAAGAATGATTATACCAGTCCAAAAAAATGGCATATCCTTTTCAGTAGAATAATATTATTACCAAATTTGAGTAAATGTGTGTAAACTGTCACTTTCCATTGTTTTATTGAGTTTTGCACATTAAGCCGGGATTTTATTTGACTACTTTCCATAGTCGACTTTCAATTGTGACTTTAGATTTTAATGGTCACCATTTCTACTGGTACACAGAAAACCATGTAAAAATCTATCGATATGGTTTAACTTTTACTTTATATTTTTTAGTGAGTTGAAATTCACTGTAACAGCATGACAAAAAACATTCCCACGCAAATTGCTACGACTTGTTTCGGTTTCGTTGTAGTTCTCACTGACACTAAGTGCATCTGATGATTGACGCATTGGGAGTAGGCAATCAACCATTAAATCGATGAACCCTGAAATTGTCCAAATACTGCACGCAGCAACAAAACAAAATAGTGCAAATATTTGCATATATATAGATCTGTATGTAATAAACAGAGCAAAGCTAATCAAAATGTGTTTAAATGTTCCATTCATTGCACTTGGCATTTAAAATAACATGATCTACTCAAATCTGTCAAATTTACTGATTAAATTTCCGTATCAAATCAGTTTTCTCATTTCTCACAGTGTATTTAAATCCAGAACTTTCGCGGCTAATTCACTGATATCATACTAATTGACAAATCTATGCATTACCGCCTAAAAAAATACTGCAATTACTACTAACTACACCTCAAGTGCTAACTAGTAGCAAGTACCATCGTGTTTTTAACTTTTGCTATTCGTCATATATAATTGTGTCAATAATTTATGTAAAAGTGTTTTTTTCAGTATATTTTTGAGCGTAAAATGCGAAAGGAAATTTAATACGTGTAAGAAAATGTTTTTCTGTCTTCCATACCTAAGGAGTCAACAGACCTGTAAATTCTTTATAGTTTGTAAGTGAAAAAGTGAATTATCTGCAGATTAACAGAAATTGTAGAATACAAAGAGTAATGTTATGTTTTATTTCGTTACAATTCGTCGCAAAACCAATTGCACGCAAAGAGAGACTCCCTACTCCGTAAATTACTTTATTTTATTGTCGTCCCATGCCGAACACATCTGACGCTTTTTACACATCTCATTTAATTCTTTTGCAAAAAGACTAGAGAAAGTTAAATTTGCAAAATGGTATTATCAGCACAAAAGGACATACGGAGATGTGATAAAGTTGTACAATGCAAAAAGTCCGTTCTTGCTTGACTTGATAATTTTATAACATTACATATCTATGCACTCATTACTAATGTTTTACTGCATTAGAGAGGCATTATAATATCGCTAATTTAGTTGTACTTACTATATTTAAGCTATTGTGCTTACACAATATCCAAGGTTTATTAAGTTGTTTACAAAACAAAAAGTTACTAGCTACATGAAATCTTAATTTGTGCATGACTGTTATAAAATAATATCTTTAATCAGTCCTGTACATGCTTGGACGCATGTTTTGTTGCATTTGTCGTAGATTAATAATTAAAGAAACTTACAAACGTGTTAATAAGCTTGTACATACTCAAGAAAAGACAGGAGATGAAGATATAGCAAGTAAATGGAAAACAAAAGAGTCAAAAGCGAGATTGCTCGCTAGATTATTATGCAAAGCACAGCGGAAGTCAGTATCTTTAAATTATCAACAAACGTAAGACCAAGACCTATACTATTTCTCTATACTGTTTATTTACCTTATACTACCCATTCATAGCAAATAGTATAAAAACCTATACGCAAATAGATTGCATATTCTATCTAGACATTTTCTTTCTGTCAGTTATAAAAACAATTATTGTTAGCACACTTTTCTTTATCTTAATTCTCAGATTTTCTTTACTCTGTATCTGAAAATATAGCAGAGTATGAAATGTAAGTACTGTGCTACATTTAATTATATCACATTACGTGTTATCATCTGGCACGTCAAAATGATTCAAACCACCGGAAACAAACTGTCAACACTATCGCAACTTTCCTACATCTTTGGTTTAGCCACACCGTCCAACTTACATTTAAATTATTAGAAGTGCATTTTTTATCATTTTTAGCACAACTACGCTTTATTGGTGAAAACACTTCAGTCTTCCGTCATTCCTTCCATTCACTTCTGTAATAAAATATTTATGTCGACTAAAGAAGTTTAGATTATCTTAAATATCCGTACCTACTCGAGACCACTCGAGATGGACTTTCTTGATCTCAGGGTAGCACAAAAATTAGGTAGGTTTAGTAAGTACCTAATTTAATCAGCTTTACAAAAAATATTAAACATTCTGGTATGTAGTCCTACAGTCCTACCTAATTCTTCTGTTCCGTATCTTTTCAACTACCAAATCTGATGCTGAAATATATTCCTTTCACATTCTATAACTGCAATAATAAATAGTAGGTTATAGCTTACTAATTAAAGGATCAGAAACAGTTAATACAAGAAACAAGGAGTAGAATTTGGAAATTAAGAACAATTCCATATTTAAATTATGTGTGCTACTTTATATTATCATTTGCTCCGCGGCAGTCTCTTACAGCAAGTTTTAATATTAAGGAGTGAAACACATGAATTAGTCAATTACAAAGAATGAATAGGAAAAAAAATTAACGAAAGTCTTCTTTCAATCAAACAAGGGACTCGTTTCCTGTTACAATTGTACCTGCTTAAATGCTTTCTTTAAATAGATAAATGACATCGTCATCATAGTTTTAATTTCATTCTGGATATGCTTGATAGGCTTGATAGGTGAAGAGAATAATCGGGATATTGCCCTCTTATGGGATAGATCCATTGCTAATTTATGTTAGCATCTCCATTTAAAGCAGAACAAAGTGCGTTTTACATTGGAATGACCACAATCTGAATGATGAATCAGCTTGCGCTAGATATCATGCTTCATTAATATTAATAACTTTGTCCGTAAATTCTGTTTCCCATTGGGACTAATTTTATCAAAATTTAGTGCATGATTTAATTCATCACTCAACTAAACACTTCTATTTACATTTGGATCTATTTGGTGTAATATAGGAATACTACAAGAAGAACACGAAACTATGAAAAGTGGTGTGCCATAAAATAATGATATCGCTATTTTCGTAGATATTTTACAGTAATTACCAAAAATCAATCATTTATACTTGCTTGAAAACTAAAAGCTTGTTTTTATAAACATACTAAATCAAATATTGAAAGAGACGAAAGGAAACTCACCCTCTCGAACCCCGTCGTTTGATTTCCATGATGTTTAAGATGACAACTATGTAAAGAGTGGTGATGATGTCTTGGCTCCATTATAATATTTAATCAGTCAAAGTCCGTCATAAGAACGACACAATAAAATACACTTCCCGTCTCACGCACCCAAAAAAACAAATAGCTACGGAATGTAAACCGAAATCCCGATTCCTGTAGTAAATTTCTAAAAATCCAATATTTCTTGACAAGTTTGTAGTAACGATGTTCTTTAAGTGTATAGTGATGAATTTATTAGATGCATGCACCTTTTATTGTTCACTTGTTTAAAGACATGATTTAAAACGGTGCAGTCTGAGCGACTGAAATTGGAGGGTGATTTTCCAATTGAGAATTCATATTTTTTGGTATTTAAGCACAATTATCTTCATAAATGTCATGTGCATTACGTCATAAAAGGGTAGAAAAAAGATAATAAAATTACTCAACGAAAGTTGAAAGCTATAGTTAGTTTTTTCAGAAAGCACAGATCACTATTAAAAAGAAGTGTCAATAATTTCAGAGTTACTTAAGTAGCAAAGCGTAGGTTCACAAAATGATTAAAAAACAAATACATATTAAAATATCTGTGGTTATTAAAATGGAGTTGATGTAGAGTAGAGAATGCGTGAGTAAGGTCCGCGGTTAAGTTCTGTGTAGGTCACTTGTACATTATATTATTAGAACTGCGAATAAATGAGATGTGTAGTAATTACGTTGAGAGATACACTGTAAATAGTAAAGTAGGTAGCAGACACGAAAAAATTCTGTAAATGTGGTTTCGTTCCGAATGGGTGACAGCAAGAAATTTTATTTCTTTGCTTAACTTGACTTTAATGTTCTTTACTACACTCTACTAAGGTACAGATAGAAACGAAGATGATTCCTTAGAGTAATACAGACAGAGAGATAGCTAGGTTAAAGAAGAAAAGATACCCCTCAGTATCTCCTTTAACGCAGAGTCTTAACTTGAGTCTGTGCAAGTCGAGATCTCAATGGAAAATGATTCAGGTAAACTTGCAAAGCATTGTATTTTGCCTTGTGATACTTTACCTCTTTCATATCACGCGAATGTAAGACACACACCTGTTGCTCCTAAGATGCTTCTTCTACTATCTGTACTTACACCTTTAGCTCGTGGACTCCCTCACTGCAAATATACTAAGAGCGTGTTCAATTCAATTTGCTTACTTTATTGCTACTTTTGACTTCAGTTTGTTTATGTCTACTCTGCATTCTATTCTAAAGACACTATTAAATAAGTGTTTCTTATGTGTACTCATGCATATCGCTTTTAATGGCTCCTTCATAAGTACAGTGACCATAGCATAGGTAAATACAAACTTCAATTATGCATGGTATACATAAATACACCTTATGGGAAAGTCGTCGGGGAACAGGGTTCTTACTTCTATCGTTATTCTTTAACTATATCAACACTAATGGGACAGATACACACACATACGCAAAGACAAGGCAAGAAATGGTAAACATAATAACAAATAATTTTTGATTACCTTCATGTTTACCTACAAACTATATCTATACGGTTATGTATTACGATTAACTATACAGCTATGGGCGATTGTTTAGACTAATTTATTTTCCATGGTTCTATCTTGGTAGGTATACTATTATGATTATCTGAGCGCAATCTATTCCCATTCCAAAGCCAAACTAAAGTAAAACCAATGCTAATTCCCTACTAAACTCCTGTAGCAATTAGTTACACTCTTTACGATACGACAATTACTCATGATGCATTGCTATTGGGATTTTCAAGATAGTATTAAACACACAAGGAAGATTGTATATCATATTATGGGCACATATTGACGTAGATTTTACAACAACTCAATGATAACCTTATGAAGCGTTTCAACTCTTCTTCCTTCATACTTGTCTGTCAGTAACTTTTCTTATCTTGTAAATCTGTCAGGTTACAACATTGAATTTATAGTCATTTCAATGCAATCCTCTTTTGTTAATGAGTGTTCTTAATTTTTTTAACTCGAGAGTGAGAAAAGAGCAACTACCTAACTATTCCATACAGATTTTTATATTTTGAATGCAATAATAAGCAGGAAAGGAAAAATTCCAGGTGTGCAGACTAACTAAAACCTTTGATTTATGTATGTACTTAAGCTTAATCTTAATCTCAACAAACAAAACTCATAAGATTAGCTTATAATTAATTGCACGAGTTTCCTAACCTAAACTGCCTGAGTTATTGTACAGTTGACTGAGATTTTGACCACACTATCCACCTACTTCATGCCAAATAGTCAAGCTTTTTTCTACCTAAATAAATTGTTTCAGAGCTTTGATCAGTATGGTTAACTCTTTAAACTCCTGGATTTATGCCCTACCTAATGCTCCTTTTGATGAAGCGAAAAATTTTTTCCTCTACTTAAATATTCCCATGTATACCTACCTAAATACCTATGCATGTTTACTCACAAAATAATCTCTTGTAAATGGGGATTGAGAAAAGGGTGAGTAACCTCTTTCCTGACAACCACTTTTCTAATATTATGCATGTAATAAAATAGGGAAGATCTACAAATTATTTAGGAAACTACATGAATATGATTGACAGGATTGCCTTAAGATTAAGAAAAAAGTTATTATTGTCATACTTTAAATCTTCTTGTACCCCACCCAGTCCCAGAATTTTATAATTATTCAATTAATATCAAGAAAGTAAGCAAAAAGACCTCCAGAAAAAACATTTTTGTATAATAACACCCTTTTAACTAGGGCACATTTATTAAAGTTTTTTATGCAAGAATGTCTTTTATTTACCCCATTTTCTTTCAATTGAGTACAATTCGGTACAATAAAGTCCAATTCAGTCCAATAAAATCCAATAAATCCAATTCGGTCCAATAAAGATATTCATCGTTTTTCATCGATTTTCATCGTTTTTCATCGTTTTTCATCGATTTTCATCGATTTTCATCTTTTTTCATCTTTTTTCATCTTTTTTCATCTTTTTTCATCGATTTTCATCGATTTTCATCTTTTTTCATCGATTTTCATCGATTTTCATCGATTTTCATCGTTTTCATCGTTTTTCATCGATTTTCATCGTTTTCATCGTTTTTCATCGTGTTTCATCGTTTTTCATCGTTTTCATCGTTTTTCATCGTTTTCATCGTTTTTCATCGATTTTCATCGTTTTTCATCGATTTTCATCGATTTTCATCGATTTTCATCGATTTTCATCGATTTTCATCGTTTTTTATCGATTTTCATTGATTTTCATCGCTTGGCCTTTCTATCGGTATCTATCACGTCTGAATATGTCATACCGTTGAAAAGTTATTTAGGGTCAAAATGTATGTCATTCATCTTTGGCCACCCTGTATATTACTACCACCAAGGACGGCTAGACGGGTGTGCTTTACGGACTGAAGCCCCCCCCCCCACCTAAAATCCAGGAAAAAGGTAATTTTTTTCTCAAAATAGCAAAAAATTTCGCGCTCTACGCGATTTTTAAATTAAATTAGATTTAAATAGATAAAAATAAAATAAAAATTTATTTCTTTATTTCAGTCTGTGGTTATACTACAGATCAATATTGATTGAGCTTTTCTAAATACCGAATACACGTGATTGTAATTTAAACATGCTAATCATAATCTTTTTAAATAGTATCCTAGTTGGATTGTCTAATGTAGGTCATTTGGTTGTCTCTGCCTGTCTCTCCACATTGAATATCATAGATGATTAAAAGCAACGTTTACTTGTTGTGACGGAACAAACAAATGATAAGTACTCTACAGACTGTCTCTACAATAAATCACAGTTAATTACTCGTACTTACTAGTTGAATAAATTGGCTTAGACAAAAAGTAGCAATACTCTAACTACTTGTTGGCAGTAGTGGAGTGCTTATTAATCTTCTGGCATAGTTTCTCAACAGGAATGGAAAAAGTCCTATTTGCTTATAGATAGTACAGATTTATTCTAGTTTATTTGCCGACAAAATATAACAGCATTTTTATAGCATCAAATGCATTGTATGCGAGTATTTATATCTTGTTCCGATATAATGAAGTCAGCTAATGCTTGAATCTAAAAAATTTAAACACGCATGTTGAATACGTTAATGGAGGTAATTGAGCAATATTAATGATACGACATACAGCGAAAATAGAACTGTATCATATTGCGTTTTGTCTTAAGCATCTGTAAATCATCTTTTTGTCATCATTTCTGGGAATTGAGGACATGGACACACTAGACATAAGTAACCTGACATTCTTTTTGACTGTTTTTAGTGACGGGTGTTTCCTTGTTTACATTACGTGCAAACGTTTTCCTACAAAAAATGCTCTAAATTTATTAACACGTACCACCTAAGCTATTTGTTAAGTACGCGAAGACTGGGACGCTCAATTAGACTAACTCTAAATGATTATTTGGGTTTATGTACTTACATGTAATAAAATAGTTGATATTTGACATGCATTGTATTGCATGTACGATTTTTTAAACTCGTACTTCATGATCCTAGATTAGATCGCTGTAATATTTTTTTAACATTTAATGAACGTGTAGTTTTTGTAAATCATGTGTGCATGGTTCATTTTTGATTTTATTGATAAATTGTGGTTTGACAATACAAATATTTGGCATGTTTACCTATGAGTTCACAGGCATGAATGAATTACACTTTTGTGCAATGTGTAAATAGACCAATCACGTTATAGATACAAAATCCAATCCTTTTTCTTACGAATGCAGCATGCTATACTTGGTCAGACTGATCTAATTTAATGTTACTTTTACTATAAAATTGTATAAGATTTGGTACCTACTGCATGTGAGTAAATAATTTCGTTACTCACAGCACTTTTAAAACTTCGTGACTCTATCAGCCAAACCTCATTCATACCAATAATATACGAAATAAGTATTTTGCTACTACTTATAGTTATGGATATTATACTTTACATTCATGCTAGAGGGAAAAACAATCGCAATTGTGTCTTACCACGTAGTCCACAAAATAACGACACGATTCATTTTATTTCTTCAGAAGAAAATAACACCGAGGCAGTTTCAAATGTGAACCAAAGTTATAAATTATTGCTAGCCGTAAATGAAGTATGTGGCAAAGACTTGGAGTAATTGTCAAGTGCAATTTGTCTAAAATGCTATTCTGTGAATTATGAGTGTTGCTCTGTATTCCATAGCCTAGAGCCAACGCTTAAGTACTACTCTCTGAGCTTGCAATGATATGTAATGAAAAATGAAGCTTACATAAAATCCACGCTTACGTACAATTGTTCGCGTTTTCTTACTTGTTATGTATAAATATAAGGTAACAAGCATCCTAAAGGGTAAAGTAAGATACCACGATGTACATAAGATATATGTACGATACATTCCAAGATATTTGCTTTCAAAGATTTTCTGGTTCATTACTAAATCCACTACTAAAGACATTTTACCTTATTCCTGCTCTATACTTTTCTTCGAATTATTAGTTCTTTCAAAAGCTTTGAAATAATATATAATATATAATTTTACCTATTCATTGGATTATTTCAGAAACTCGAAATGGTTGAAATAGTTTTTATAAAATATATTTATTTATATAAACCCACTGAGATCAGGTAATGAGTACTTAGGTAATCTTCCCCTTGAGACTAATGCAATCGAAAACAATAAATCAATACCTAATACCCATAATATCGTTGAAGTACATGTCTATTTATGACATTGTGTTGTTTTTAATTTACATAATGAAATTGCAGTGTTAGGTTTAATTACAAAATACTAGATAGTAAAATATATTTATGAATGGGAAGTATTTACTGCGTGTTTGTCATTCTATATCACGGAAGTAATATCTATTAATAGGAAGATATATTATAAATTTATAATTCAAAATTTGTTGGAAATGAGTTTGGACTTTGCACATTGACAATTTGTTGGCATTCCCCCAATGTATTCTATTGAAATCGCATCTCTTAAAAATGGCATAAATTATTGGTTACAATAAAATAAAATTTGCAGACACCTTACGAAATTCTCCGAAACGGTGATTTCATTGTGTGTCAATTTTATGGTTGCTCTAATTATTATATAAAAGCCTCTGTTGTTGTAAAGTTCTCATATTATTCAGTACATCTCTCTACATATCTTTGTTTCTTGAAATTCTTCAAATTGATAAAATGCAATCTGATTTTTTCGTTTCGGCAATTTATCTGGCTGTGGTATTTAGTTGTGCCGCTGCGGGTTTTAGAGAAGATTCTGTAAACATTCATAATAGATTTAGGAGGACTCACAAATCCCGTCCCTTAGTGCAAAGTTACACAGTAAGTCGTAATAAATAATCTAATACAATTAAAAAATTATTTTATACCGTTTTTAAATATTTGACTGCTTAGCTGAATGTAGCAGCACAGAATTGGGCTAGTATACTGGCCAGCAGCGACAGTTTGGAATTCCAACGTAGCAATGGACCATACGGTGAGAATTTGTACAAGACCAGTTCGAAAACAATAAGCAATTCACAAGTCGTCATTGATGCCATCAACATGTGGTACAATGAGGTTTCGAAATACGACTACAATAATCCGGGCTTTACAATTGAAACTGGCCATTTTACACAAGTAGTTTGGAAAAACTCCCGGACAGTTGGAATTGGCATCGGTCGAGCACCAAGTGGTACAATTGTTTGTGCAACCTATGACCCCCCTGGAAATTTTCAAGGACGGTTTCCTGCTAATGTTGAAAAACCATAAAAGTTTTTCTCGCTTACAGATTTTCAAGACGTCGCGATTTAAATAAATAAATCCAATTCGTTTATACGACAGCTGACAGAGTTTATCAGCTATGTTTACACATACATAAATACTAACAGTAAACCAAGCACAATGTGCTAGATTTTTGTAATGTATAAATTTCTATCGACTGTGTGTTTCATCCACAGACCGGGGATTTCAACAGTATAAAAATATCTCCTTTCATCTTAAAATAACCGGAAGATCTCCCTAGAGAAAAAGTCGAAGAATCTTGTATTTCTAATTTGAGATTGTGCAAAAAGTGAAAATAGTTTTGTTGGAAGGAGGATTTTTCGAAACGTAATAGAAATCCATAAGCCCAATCTTAACCCAATAATGCATTCCAGAATTTTTAACTCCACGTTTATACTATGGGTATGATAATTTATAATAAGGTCTGGTTGTGTGCATCAAAATAATTCCTAATTGTGCTAAGACATTTCCTCGTTTTAAGTGATTCTTTCATAATACTTATAATTTTATTTACATAGAGGATTGGATACGGTTACATAGTGGACTATTATTAAGGTTGTAGTGGTTATCAACAAATGAATACAATTAGGATGAAGATTTACTTAACCCTGAAGCATTACCATTTTTCTATCGCGTTTAGAACACAACAGGGTGGTGAGAAAACCAAAACAGGTGGGAAGTTTAGAGGAGAATTGTCACAATGATTTATTTAATCTTGAAAATCGTTGAGAATCTCATCAGTTTGTTTACACTTGATGGTAATCGTGTTGTCAATAAAACATTAGCTCAAAAATGGTAACAGGGCTTGGGGAAATATCTTCCTTCTTATGATAAAACGTTGAGATCGAGGAGTTTTATTTGCTATTTACTTAATGATTATACATTATGAGACATTTGTTCTACACTGGTAGAGAAAAAATAGTATTATGAAGGCAGTAGAGCAAGAGCACGCATTCCTATTTACTTTTCTCTGCTAAAGTAGGCATTCCTTTTAGTAGAGGCAAAGTAGGCTAGAAATAAAAATAAAGGAATTAGAGCAAAATGAGTCACAATTAGAATACTTATATGGGAAGGAAGGGACAGCACGTATATAACGTAACACCTAGAAAAATGATGGAATAATCCCACATCCCTCGCTCAGTCTACAAAACCAAAGAATCAAGTGTAATTATCTTAGACAGCTTTGAGACGAAAAGTAAGTAGTTAATACTACGTTTTCCATTAACAATAGTATTCAAAGTACAAGTACAGAAGATAATGTGATAACAGTAAGTAAACTTGAAATAAAAGGAAATAAAGTAAACTCTAGTAAAAGAGTACGTAATCTATTATGAGGACGGATATTATGCATTCTGGGCAGCAAATGTATTCCCTGGGAATAAGGGATGCTAGAAATTACTAGGCTACCGTTAGTCTTGACTGTGTCAGCAGAATAATCGCAAGCTAAAAGCTAACAAACCATACAACACTTTTCTAAAGTAAATCCGCAATAAACCGCATCGTCACATTATTACAGCTGACATGCATTCCTACATACATAACATTGTTTTCTTCCTTTCTCAACAACTCCTCAGGGAAAAAAAACTCCGAAGAAACAAAGACAAAGTATATACGTAGGAGAGTGTCATATGTAGATACCCTCAATGATTCGTTTTGTCTTTTCATTATAAGTATACACTCTACCTACTTAGATAGAGATACAGGCATAAATTATCTGCTTGTATGTTTGTTTTAGTATCTTCCATCCCGTCCTGTGTGTTTTTTTGCTCGTCTATCATTAAATTTTCTCATCATTACAATTATGATTATAATACATTATATTCCACTATACAATCTATACATGAATCCAGTAAGAGTAGGACACTCACATTAAGATTAGTTGCCTTGTGTCGATAGCAGTCAAGATTCCCTTAACTCCGGCCCAACGAACGTCCGCCGTCCGTTTTGTTTTCACTCCTTTACTGTTACATCTTTAAGTGAGTCTAGGTTGAGGAAACCATTACGCAACAATAGAGCCGTGAAAAATAGGTAACCAATGTAATACATACTCGAACCATAAGATGACAAATTCTAGTCTTTAGCGAACTTCAATATTATTGTACTTAGTGTTTACACCAAGAAAACCTTTACGATTAAAAATAAATTGCAAACGTCCTTATTAAATATATCTAGGATATTATTTGCAATGCTAGAATGCTACTGAGTACATTGTACTTAGATTGACTCAGAGAAGTGTTAGCTAAACGCAACGTATCTAAGCCCTTGTCAGTTTTTATTATATCACGCAAAGTAAAACGAAGCACGCAGGAATTTTATTTCTCACACATGACTTTATTGTCTTTGCGGACCAAAGCCAAACGTTAATAAGGATTTTGTCTGTAAACTTGTGAGTCTTCAAGGGAATTCATAGTTTGAACTACTTATACTCTTACATCAGAAGAATGCATTATAATGTAATATTATCCAATTATCTAGGTTGATAAAAGAATCAATGTCTTTACCATGAGAATCTATGTAAGTCATTGATAATTACTTTAGCGCTGCAATAGAGAGCTTGGCAATGGTATTGCAATTTATATAGTGTAATTATATCAATGCGGATCATTACACCTTGTCATAATACATAATAGTAGGTCTTCTTTACTCTACTTATATAACTACCTCAGAGAGTGCATCTATAATGAATGAGACCTCACCTGAAGCTGTAGGTTATTGCATTGTTACCTTACTTTTACGTAGGCCAGGATTAAAATAAATCTCAACTACATGCAATCCAATTAAGTTAACATAATTATTATTCTTTGCTATAAAATACACACAGCACCTTTTATATAGTACTTATAGTAGCTACTCTAGACTAGACAGAATGTTAACTCATGCATATTCTTAGAGTTGCTACCATAAGTAATTCTATACATTTTGCAATGTCTTCTTGCATTACTTCTATTGTACATTGGTTACAGATGAGAAATACGTCTCACTAACAATGGTTGGTGTTGCCATTTAATTCTCTAAATCCATTCGTTATCCATCCTAACTAGGGATCTACTATAAGTCCTAATAATAATGCAAATTATTTGATCCATATGCATTGGACAATAATAGTGCCAATATTTACAGTTAATAAGCATAAATGCCAACCTACTACATGGAATATCACTACCATTTCAACTTACAATATTATCAGTTTCAGCGATACTAACTGCGTCCGTCTATAAATGTATTTTTATTGCTTATACACAAACATAAAAGATACACCCGGAGCATTTAATTGTCATTCTTGCATAATTTACATTGTTACACTCGCTCTTTATTTATATATCTGTTGTTCAAGCGTTCAGCCAGACTAAAATATCTAAATATACTATGATTAAGTATACTCACTGCCAAAAATAGTGTGTGCATGACATCACACACCAATTGTAAAATTTCATCTAGGTTAATGGCAAGTTTAGAGGCTTATTTACGAAAATAAGCAGCCAAGGAATCTATTTGGGAGCGATAAAAATAAAACATTTTAAGATGTAGACACTGGAAACCATACCTGCTTAGTTTCTTCATAATTGTACGGTACGAACAGCAGGAATCTTGAAAATACTGTATGTGCAAGTAATCTCCTAGTGCGTTGAGTGATAAATCATTTTTAATATTTTTCTCGTTTAACTTTCGATTGCATTCATAATACAATTTTCAACGAGATCGTTAGCAGTAGGAAATGTCACTGCTTCAATATTTATACGCAGTTGTAATGAAATAAATGTCGAAATATATTTTCACGCACCTATGTCATACAGGTATACACAGATTATCATCTATCAGTGCGTATTAGTAGCACTACTACAATTACCAGGTAGAATTGACAATATTTGCTAATTTGTGTCCACTTCATTAAAATAAGGATTCAAATTCGTTCCTATTTAGTTGTAGTTGCAGCAGGTAGCATAATACAGAAGTATCTACATCGTATTTCTACTGTATGTGGAAAAATTAACATTTTAGCATGATAAAACGTCAACTTGTGGAAATGCATGTACATGTAGGAGTGAAATTGCCATATGCATAATATTATAATCTTGCACCATTTCTAGCTAGCTATTCTTTGGTTGGGTGATTTAATTTAATTTGCTTCACGCCGAGATCAACTCCTGATTCGTTTTGATCTACATTCATTGTATAAACATATAAATACGTCTGAACTGTTGACACAGTATTAAATTATTCGCCAAGATTTGCAATTGTCTTAAATCACAAATATGGCTTATAGTGAGTTATTGTGGGCTGTATGTAGATTTAGATTGTGTCTAAGTATGTTACATATGGAGATTTACATAAATAACTATACCGACAGTTCACAAAGCATATAATAGTAGAGCAATTCTATATAGGGTACAGATAAAAAGGATGTTATGCGGTAATTTCTATTTTCTGTGTGACGACGACTTGAATTTAACTCAATTCCTCACGTCTCAACCAACTTTTTTGTGCGCTTTCATTGTTTTTGCTGACAGATCACAATTACGTAACGGAGACCATTTAGTCTAATACAGAGAATTAAGCAAATTCCTATTTAATCCAACTACGGCAGTTGATTCTTTTGTATTCAATTTAAAAATGCTAATAGCTACTTGCTTTAACTTGAATACATTTTACATAAAAGGTCTACACAAACAGAACAGAACAAATGTGAAACAAATAGGATGTGATAAATGTAGTCGGCGTTTTTTGATAAACTTAGCGTGATGGCGGAGATTTACAGCATTCTTTAAGTTTATTTATTGTTATTAGAGTGTATTACATGATTTACATGGTATTACATGGAAGAAACAATTCAGCGTAAATTGCAAGAAATTGCATCCCGTGACTTGTGACCATCACTTACTCCTTACTTTGTAAACTAATAGTTAAACTAATTGTGCCATAAGGTTAAACTTTGATACCTTGAGGTAAAAGGCAATATACGATGAAATTGTAATTCGCAATTACGCAATTTTAAATATATTCCTGTATAAAGTTTGCGAATTTTTCCAATTCCCACATGCTATTATTCATCCGGATAGCAATATTTATTTAAGGTTTGGGCTTAGAAGTTGTGCAGGTTCAAAAATCCCATTTAAATAAGTGGTATAAACGATATCCTTGTATTTGGATTAGTTAGAGGTCAGAGAATTATGGTAACCATAATTTTAAGTAGGTATAATGAGAATGTTGTATAACTACGCATAATTTTCTTGTTTATTTACAAATGTAAATGACTGAAAGATAAGTGGCTAAAAGTAGGTATACAGAACATACATGATTATCTATCTCAAAATAATGCAAGTGCGTTTTTGCAATTACTGCACTTGTTTATAAATATTTGTATCTATAAAAGTGTTAATCCCATTTAATACTATTAGTTATACGATTGTAGTTAACGCAGATAGAAATTAGACAAGGACCATTTAGCACAAGACATTAATGGCAAAGAAGAGTAGAGAAGAATTGCGTGCAAAGTTTTTATGATGAAGAAAAATGAAACCGCAGAATTGCTCATCCTCCTTTACCTCACTCAATTAATATTGAGATCATGAGATTCAGATTAAACTGAAATGAAGTCAATGCGAAAATCTTTTTTCTTTTCTCCCGAATGCAATTTCATGTTGATATTGCCACTAGATATGTACAACGAGCCTACAACATAAAGTTTCCCGACGCTATGTATAAAAGGAGAGAAAAAATTGAGAACACTCTGCTTTGTTCACTTATGCACATTTAATGATGTCTATTACCAAGATATACTATTACGACTCTTGATATGCATTTGCTTACCACGTTTAATACATACCTCATTTGTTTTATTACGTCAAAATGTTATCTTGAAGATGCTTCAATGGAAAGGCAGCTATTTAATTGTTTACTTCATATACTACGTATTGTATAACCTTATCGTATACATATAGATAACATAACACGTATACATTGCTATATACACTACTATTACCCCTTTATAATTACCCCATAATGCAAAAATATTGCACATTAGTGCCCACACATAATAGCCGGAGCCAACTGAACAGCTACTTTATAAATTATTGTAACACCATTTAATACTTCAAGGAGGATACATGAACGCGTGCATTTTACTACCTACCTACCCTTAATTTCGACATAATTTAACTTACTACAGTTAATTACACATGTAGACTGAAAATATTTTTCAATATCCTCATAACTCAGGAATGGCTACTAATAAATTCTGCTCAATTGCATAAACATTATTGATATAGCTCTATAGTTGCACGTTCCACGAAACTAAATGCAATTTACCTTACATAGAACCCAAATAATTAATTTAGAGTAAATTCAGTAAATGCAGTAATTTCCGAATCTATAATACGAAGGCCAATTTTGCTAAAAAGGGTTTTGTCAGTAATCAGCTACAGTCACAGCAATTTTTCATAAGATGATGATACTGATTACTAAGAAGTGATCAGTCTGTTTGCAAAAAAGATATAATAATTAAGGAAATCATTGCCGCCAATTATTTTTAATTATTTAGGTCAAACTACGAAGGAAGGTTAAACGCAGTTCCTAAATGCATTCCACGTTTTTCTGAATGTTAATACTCTTGTTATTGTCATAAAGATGTATAAACAACTGATAATTCTGATTACGAATCGCATAGTGAGTGTTTGTTTTGTTTTTGCTAAGAGGAATCCTATTGCACTTAATCATCGTATGCATACATTAATGGAGCAGTAATGGTGCGTTCATATTTAGGCCAAGATTGCCAATTTAATTTCATTACTTGCTACTAAGTATAAGTAGGTATATCTACTATACATATATTACATACTTACTGTTGGGACATTTTACACAGTCTTATATGCAGCTTTTATAGCACTATTATAATTTAATGTGTATATTTGTTATGCACTAGCTTATAAGTTTAAAGCAACTAGACTAAACTTTTTAATAAGTTAAACAATTCTGCAACCTAAATAGATTAAATTATTACTTTTAAAGGTTAGAACTAATGAATTCATAATTTCAGTCACTAGCCTTGAGACGACCGTGTTTCTACATGCTATAGCAGAAACTACAAAAATAGCTACTAAAACATTTTACTTTATTCCTGTTCTATAAATACTTGGTTCGAATTAATATAGAGTTCTTTTAAAAGCTTTGAAATAATAGCATTACGTATTTATTGTATGAATATGTCAGAAACTCGAAATAGTTGGTTTACAAAATCTATTTATATAAACCACTGAGGTCAGCTCATGGAATCTCCCCCTTTCACGAACCAATGCCATCGAAAACAATAAATCAATAGTAAAATATCATACGCACATCTGTCAATTTATAACATTGGACTATTTTTAATTTACTTTGCAGGGTTAGGAATGGCTATAAAATATTTACTTGCTGTTTATGATTAGGGAGGAATTATTGCCAAAATTAAAGAGGGTACCAGCAGGCAGGAGGTTTTGCGGTAATTTAAAATGAGAAATTATATAAGCACAACAATCTGTACATCCGATGATGCCAGGAATTTGTCATTCTTTATTGTAATAGTATTAAGTTTGTTGGAAATGAGTTTGTACTTTGCACATTCAGATTTTTTGGCATAATATTCCCCAAGCAAGGGCGTATCCAGAAATCAAATTAAGGGGGTGCTTAAATATACCAGCAGAATTTTCTTATGTATAAAACTACTTTTTATCAACTTTTGAGAATTATCTAGTGTGTTTTTGGGAAATTTAGGGGGTGCTTAAGCACCCTAGCACCCCCCCTAAATACGTCCTTGTCCCCAAGTATAAGTATATCCTGAAAATGGCAACTAGGATCATTAAGTTTGACAATTTAAAATATGGCCTTACCACACCCAGAGTATTTTACATCTTCTAATGGCTCTATTATGATGATGGAACAATTCCGAAGCGTGTTTTTAATCTGGCTTAAACGTGTATACACGGTTCTAAAAACGATTTCATCGACATTTGTGGGTAAATGATTCCTGCAATTTTTCCTGTGTATCATTTCTATCCATATAGACCACAATAATGCCTCGACAGTAAATATTTATTATTGATTACACAATAAATTGAAATGACAGATGTATACAGTTTGCAGATGCCTTAAAGAATTCTGTGAAATGATGATTTCATTTTAACTATTGCGATTAAATATTGCTGATAATTATCGTATAAAAAGCTGCCGTTTGTAAAGTTATTATTCAGTCCATCTCTCTGCATTTCTTCGTTTCTTGAAATTCTTCACATCGATAAAATGCAATCTAATTTTTGCGTTTCGGCAATTTATCTTGCTGTGGTATTTAGTTGTGCCACTGCTGGTTTTAGAGAAGATTCTGCAAACACTCATAATAGATTCAGGACCACTCACCACTCCCCTCCCTTAGCCCAAAGTAGTACAGTAAGCTACAAATAATTTGATGCATTTTTTATTTCAAAATTTTTTATTTTTAAATATTTGACTTTTTAGCTGGATGCATACGCTCAGAATTGGGTTAATAACCTTGCCAGTAGCGACAGTTTCAAACATAGCGGTGGACCGTATGGTGAGAATTTGTACAAGACCAGTTCGAAAACAGTAAGCGATTCACAAGTCGTAACTGACGCCATCAACGCGTGGTACAATGAGGTTTCGAAATACGACTACAATAATCCTGGCTTTACAATGGGAACTGGCCATTTTACACAAGTCGTTTGGAAAAACTCCAAGAATGTAGGAATTGCCGTCGGTCGTGCCCCAAGTGGTACAATTGTTTGTGCCAGCTATGACCCCCCTGGAAATTTTCAAGGACAGTTCCCTCAAAATGTCCTAAGACCATAAAAGCTTTTCTTCTGTACAGATTGTCAAGATATCATACGATCTAAATAAATTCATCCAATGTGTTTATGTTTAAATATTCTTCATAACTTATATACATAATAATAATATTAGTTAATTACAAAAGATGTGTAAAATTAATTTTCGAACCTTTTCATATAAGGGTCTGCAATAAAAATTCAAATTACATAGCGCAGCGATTTAAAAGAAATACTCAAGTACAGTCTGGTAAGAGTTAGAAATCAAAACGTTTTCAATTTAAAACCAAACTTAAAGTGTAAGGTTTTTTAAATTGTAAGTGTTTTAACATTTTCTCCTTCAGTACTTTGTTCCATTATTTATTTATTTATTCCAATAGTCTGACAGAAATTAGATGCTATATTATACAGATATTTATCAATAATGAATAATGTATGACATTTATTTATAGTAAGTTAGTTATTCGAATTCCCCTCTGGCATTCGGATTGCGTCATTAGGGTGTTGAGTATTATTATTATAGCATAACATGATAATATTTATAATCTCTCCGTTAAAATGGTTAAAGACGGGAGAATGTAATTTTCTAAATAAAAATATACGTAAGATATTTATAGACAGGAATTTGGCAAGCAAGAAAAGTATACCCTGATTGTTCTCATGTTATCATCATGACACGATGAAAATGAATTGATTTATTGATTTGCTGCATTGGGTAATTGGATTTAAAAAAAATATCTTAATATATTCATTTTAGGTGTGTCATGTGTTTGAGGAAACTGTCTGATTCTAATAAATGTTAGTAGAAACGTTCAACGAAAACAATAAACTCAAGAGAACTCTGTGAATATATTTCGGTCGCATAATTTTGGTTTTTCCTGATCCATAATTCACACCATCCTATTAAAATATGTAACTCAGAATACGTGTCAGGTATTACTAATTTTGCACAATGAAAATTGAAATATTCAACACGGGTCCAAAGTTTACTATGCCGGGGCTTGAATGTACAAGGATTTCCCAGATGTAGGAAAAACTAATTTTCAACATTATTATTATTATTTATGTTAAGGAAAACAGAAATGGAGAAAATATTATGGTATAATCCACTTAATTTCCAAATGTTGATTTAATAGGTATTTATTCCTTGTAAACTGATCAAATACGAAGATCCACCTCTTTTCTTTCCCACAATAACAAACCAACATAGGAAAGGCGTTTTCCAATTTCCTTTCAACTAAAAACAATTAATTATTCTGCATCATTTTTTATTTAAACTTTTCGATCAATTATTGATATTATTTTCCAGAAGCTGCCAGTTAGTCATGCATTTAAAACTAAAACCACTACTACCCCTTTACTGGCTTTACTTAATTAGGAAACTCCCTTTCTGTCTAAGAACAATGTACTTAATATTCCTATTTAAAATCTAATGTGTTTAGGTTGTTGGATGTCTTCATAATATTGAGTTTCACCTGAACTGAAACTATATAGGTTAAATCACTTAAGCAAATAACTCTTCAATATTTTAGAGAATATACTTGATTTGTGTAATGTATAGCTTTACAAATAACTCCACTACAAATTGTCTAGCTCCTATAATTATCAAATACTAATTTACTAATATATACAATTGAGATTCAACTTTATATTATGTTCATGAATGGGATTGTAGAAGAAGAAATGCTAATTGCAATGGTAAGAATGAACTTCTGGAATATGTCATATAGTGCTTACATCAAGTACATGATGGTCTGCTGGTTTACTTCCCTCGGTTGAAATGTACTCGTTTTTGCATACAATTCATTGATAGTCTCAATAGTCTATACAATGACAATGTGGGACAGTAAGCAATACTGAGTTTAACATAATCTGGAAGTGTTTACGAGTCGGGACTCCGTACCAATCGTAGACTGCTTCCTAGATGGCGGTTTCTGACTTATAATTACGAAATGACAGTTATATTTTTCAAAACAAACTAAAAATACTTTTAGTTAGTATAGCGGCATTATAAGAATGAATAAAAAAAGCCAAACATTAGTTTGCAAGACAATATGGAAAGAAGAGCTTTTAAAATTCCAGCTGGCAGAGGATGGGAAAAGTTTTGCTGATTTGAAAATCAAATGTGTCGATGGTTACTTTTTGGCTCATAAAATTGTGTTTGCTATGTGTTCGGAAATCGAATGGGAGGAAAAGAATAGCGTAAGTTTATAAATTCTCACCGAAAATAATGTAAATGCAGACCTACACTCAACTAATATTTCAAATGTCTAGAGATCTATGGCTGTTTGGATAGTAAATTACACATTAGAAGAAACGGCTAAGATAATGTTACTAGCTTACACAGGAGAGATTCTTCTAGTTAACAACTGGACAATTTTGGACGAATTGGTGAAAATATTTAAACTTTCAGAAGAGAAACTTAATTGGGGAGTTCCTTATAACGAACGCAACAATTTATTTCGGATATTAGCCCAGAAACGAGTTCGAGCCACAAGATGCTGTAGTCTCTCCAACACTGAGAAGGAAATCTTTATATATGGCAATGGCGACATAAAATGTAAAAATAATTCTGATAATCGATGAAAAATGTATAAAGGATTGCACTACAGGGTGTCCGCGAAACAGATTCAGTTTTTAAATGCTTTGAAAACATGTAAAAAAATTTTCATATTGCGTGAACACCCTGTAGATACAGACAGAATTAAAAAAACAGATCATTGCATTGTTATTAGATGTAAGCTGGGAGCTGGAGGCAAAAAATATTGAAAGCATTTCATACTTTAAAAATGTTGGTTATCCATGTTTACATTGTTCGTGTATTTTCACGGATGTGACAGATTTTAACAAACACGAAGAAGAATGTCATCCTGTTATTGTAAAAATTGAATGTCAATCGCCATCTCCTAAAGCTAACGAAATTATCTGTAAAACTAGGTAATTCAGTGATTTCATTTTCCAAAAATCAAGTCCTGATATGTGCCTGTGCTCACCTTAAATCCTTATAGCATGGAATATTATTACAGATTACTTGCTTATTCTAAAATATTTATTTCCATGTATGTAGCCCAGAAATCCGCCCTACACAGCATGCAAGTCAAAAAAAGATTGCAATTTGTCCTGAAGAAATTAGATGCTTTGTTTGTGGACAAGAGACTAATTCTGTAATGCGTAAGTTTTATATTTTGTCAGGACCTACAGCCATTTTTGATCAACACCTTAATTTATATGTAACATAATTGTAGAATTGGTTGACCACTTTCAAGCAGTCCATAAAGTGGTTCCAGGACAGGATTACTGCAAGAATCCTATAAAATGCAATGGATGTCATTACAGCAGAAGTGGAAGCAACATGTCCGCCTTTCTTTCTCATGTACATAAATGCAAAAAGGTAAATAATAAATTCCCGTTGAAATCATTCCATAAATAAACCTTTTCCGCTTTATGCACAAAATTTACTAGAAGGAAAGAAGTTAGGATATAGTTAGTGTATACATTTTGAGTATAGGAAGCTGAGACAAAACTGAAAGAAATTACAAATGCAAATGTGGAAGGTAAATCATCCGAAGAGGCATCCCAAAACCCCCAAAAACCCCACTTGCCAATCCGAGCTAAAAGGAAGAGAGTGGAAGGTAGAAAATCGGTAAGAAACACAACCACCAAAACAACAAACTTCAATGATACTCTCCCGTTACCAAAAAATGGCAAAACATTAAATACAAAAACTAATAAAAGTATCTTGACTCCAAAAAATTGTACCACGGAAATGATTGCCACAGCCTTGGCCGCAGCCCATATTATGTCTAAAGTCTCTCCGTCAATAACAGTAGAACTGCAACAAGAAAACCATAAAGTTAAGGGGGGAAATAAACCGGACACATCAGTCAACACACCATTAGACATTATGAATACAACTCTTCCATTAATAACATCCAAGGAATGTGAAAACAAAACACCGAAATTCGTTATACCTAAAAAAGTAAAGATAGTAGATAAAAATATCCAGCATAAAAGCCCTATAAATAGTAGTAAACCAGCTGAAAAATATCTTGGTCCATTAAAAACGCCTGAAAATCCAGAAGAAAAAGTAGCAAACGCAGGTCACCTGGATGTTCGTAAGCGCCTTGTATTCAAAGACATGGATTCTAAAGGATTCTATACACTGACCCCAAAAGAAGACGAAAATAAAGCTCCTGAAACTCAACAAGAGCAAAATCTGACTAGTTCTCCCATGGAAAATAAACAGGGTTGCAGTTTACGACAAGAAGTATCAACAGTAGGAGCATTGACGCCAGAAAAAGATTTATCTAATAATGAGCTAGGCCAACGACTGATGATTTTAGCAAATACACCTAGATTATTAATACCCGGGACCGATGATGCAATCGAAATGATAAACCGAACAACTGCCCCAAAGCGAAAAAAGCGGAAAACATCTTCACTGTGTGCGCAACAGGTAGTTAAGGAGCAGAATCTTAGTTGTGCAAATCCATTTCCAGCTACTATATCTACAGATACGAATATCAACACTCAGCCACTGACATCCTCCAAATATAAATGGCTCTGCAGTTATTGTCGAAGTAAGTTTACAAGTCAAGTGTTCTATATGAGACATAGCTGCAAAAGCTTTTCTACGAAACGACCTACTTTTGGCCAACAGCCAAAAGCCACGTACATCATGAAAACCAGACGTGGACTTTCTGTTCCAGGAAAGAAGAAAGTGGTTCCAAAGCGACATTAAGGTAGTTATATAATTCATAAGTATTTTTCTACTCGCCATAATTTTACATACATTTTTATGACATTACATTGCACTGTTTGTTTTTGACCAGTTTCTCATTCGATGAATATTTGATGGTAAACCTGGAAAAGCTTTTAGTGTTTATTGAAATTGACGGGAATTTTGTTTTGAGAAACGTGCGTTGAATTTTGATGCTCTTAGCTAAGTAAAAATTAAATGGGACAGAGTTACCACAAATACCTAAATGTAATGATCAATATGTTTCTTAAGTAAAAACTAATGAATTCAGGCATGTATTTGAATTGACGTGACATATGAATATGATCGGCTATTGAATTAAAATAAAAATGAGATCAAAAAAAGTTATTAAATGTATTAAGTCAATTGCACTTTTATTTAAGTATTATAAAATTGTACGAAGAATGTATCACTTTTCAAACATAACCAAATTTTTAGACATTATGTAGTAGAGTACAATAACATAATATGGATACATGAAAAGAATAATACCATACAGCTAGGTGACATAAGGTGACTAAATAATCCAATACCATCATTAGCACCCAACTTTAGATATTGTATTCGTGATATTATGCAATGTTATATAATATTAAGTCTTATCGTTAGACAAATCATGGAATAAACTAAACTTGGATAATTTATGTTTGTAAGTTTACATCCAAAGTTGTCGAATGAAAACCAGAACATATTCTACATAGTAAATTCCCATGTAGTAAACACGTATTTAATCATAATTTCATTCTTATCCAATTTCTCCGTCGTATCTTGTCTTTTATAGTTGGAAAATATCATATTAATACACGAAATGGTAATCAAAAATTAAAAATATCAACCAAAATGTATATTGGTATTGTTATCTAATTTTTAGCTCTATTTTGCTATTTTTCTGGATTTTACACTCTTAAACAATCAATCGTGAAATGCAAGACGGTACAGTCACGCACACTTATATATTTACATAATAATCAAGTCTCGAAACAATAAGCATGAAATAAATTGTACATAAATAAGCAATTCTTTCTCATGTAGTTCAAAATTGAAATTCTTTAGCACAAACAAGCCCTTCTCTGTCATTAACCTCTCAAGTTATAGACAATGCATTTCTTTTCTGTAACAATCACTTAGTACGTAACCCTTGTCCAAAAATTAAAGTTTCATTTGCACTACTTATCTGTGGCTACAAGTCAATAATTAATTAGTAAAGCCATTATAACATTATAATCTACAATTCATTAAGTAATTACTACATAATAATTAAACCTAAACAACCAGAGCTGCATTGGTATGGTAAACGACTCTCATCTTCCATTCTTCTACTTTCATCTTTGCATAGATAGTTAAGATCACACATACACATACGCTTTCCCTGTAAGTATACACAGCTTTTGTACACTAATTATACATACAGCTATCACTATTAAGCATTTAAGTATAACTATTATGTACTTTACATTTCGTCACGTAGTAACTTTCCCATAACTAACTCCAAATAAATCCGCTAACATTTATTTTTAAACATTCCACATATAATTAACTTGATTGAGCTATGAATTACATAACAATAACAATAATGACTAAAAATGGCATTGCATTGGCATGTCACATAGTCACGTTCGACCTTAATTAATGTCAATATGTAATATCAATTTGTCAGAATAAAAGAGACAAAAAATGTTCTCATTAACAAAATCAAAGTCGATTTAGGATTAGGCAGTTTCATAGAACTATTGCATAATAGTAATATATTTTTATAGACATGTGTACATAAATAAATTCGAGTTACATGTTAATTGTCACTATTTTAAACTCTTAAAAGTCATCTACTGTGTAATTGGATTACAATCGAAATACTGACAATTGTCCCTTGAAATTCCAGCAAAATCTTCAATCAACATTTCTAAGTCGCACTTCTGATGACCCCTTTTCAGATAAACATGATATATTACTTAAAAACATGTTATCTCTAATTCTGTGTCAAGGAGTGTTTATTCCCCATTAGTAATTTAGGTCCTTTTAATCTTCAACCACCAAGCCCTCATATTTTTATCTTATCTTGTTTATGCTCTCATTTTTCACAATTCATTTTCAAATAGTCCAACAAATCATTTTATTGCACAATACACAGAT
Source organism: Tomocerus qinae (assembly GCA_020055645.1). Lineage (NCBI taxonomy): Eukaryota > Metazoa > Arthropoda > Collembola > Entomobryomorpha > Tomoceridae > Tomocerus > Tomocerus qinae. Next base: position 12,385,534 of record CM034547.1, on the reverse strand, counting down.
ACTTCATCAAACCATACAAACGAAAAAGAGCTGATTAGATGAGACAAACTCTACAAGCAACTAATCCATTCCAATTATCTTTTCCCAAACCCCACTTGACCTAAAATAGCCTTGTACAAAACTATAATACATCAGGGTCAAACAAAAACAAGCAAAAAGACTATCAACTTAGTTAATGAGTACGGTTAAAAATTATTATAGTATTTTAGTATGAGACGACAATCAGTGGACAAGACTAACGAAGTACAAGATAGCAAAGTCAGTCTAATTTTTCGTACATATATTAATAGGCAATTCTGATGTCATGCTCATTTAACCGTATATTAATTATTTTTTATATAGGTTACATGTGTTAGGTGGTTTATATCAAATTGTAACCTCGCTTATCGTTAGTCAGCTCACTTAATGACAAGGAACATCTTTCCCATGAACACAATTCAGTATTATCAATGTTAAATAAGAATTAATTCCTTTGAGTTTAAACAGGGCGAAGTTATAATATATACACTCCCCACAATTATACCTGCTACTGAAACCATTCCAGTAATATTATGAACCTTGATTTAAGGCATGACATTTTAATAAAAAATACCCTTGTCAAATTGTAAACTGTACCCATACATTCCATTTATAATTAATGAAGCATACATTAATCCAGGCTACACTTACCAAGTATAAACAGATATATACCTTTTTCTGTAATCCAATTCAGCACACAGTTTACATTTACCAATTTAGCATAATAACTGTTTTAAATTCAATTGTGATGTAAATCAACTGCACAAAAATTCATTTCAGAAAATTGGAATTTAAGTAATATCCATTAAAAAAGCTATTAGTTTAAACAGAGGTAAAGAATCCTTTAAGTATAATTGCGCAGAAAAATAAATGGATATTACAAGTAGATCTTAGGTTCTTAGTACTTGGCTAAACTAACTCAACTACTGATAAGAGACGAAACATAAAAATCCTTAGCCCTCAATAATACAAAATGGGTTCAAATAAAGGTGTAGATGGTACAAGTAGGAATTAGTAAGTCATTGTTGTATATTTTTAATTTATAAGTACAAGGACAAACCTTTCTGCACAGCACAACAATTCACATTTTGTAAAGACATTAAAACCAAAACAAAATCTAAAATGTTACTCCGTACAGTTGTAATTAATGCTGAAATGTGTTGGGTCACAATTTAAGAAGTATATTATTATTGATAGCAATTGATGAAAAAATATATTTATCTTTTCATCTATCTTATACTTTGTAGTAATATAAAGACAGTGACGCTGAAAGTGACTAAGTGACAATGCGTTGTTAGTTAATACAATAGAGTAACTAATTATGAAGGCCAATTTGCGTAATATACTTACGTATCGCAAAGTTATTGCTATGTTTTTATTGATAAAGTGCCTCTCGATTCTCGATTTCTTTTAATTAGTTTCTATTCAATAGTTAGTAAACACCCTGACTGCTATATTTATGTATTATGTCACGTTCGTATCGTACCTAATTTACTAGCCTGTAAACAAACCGAATTTTGTCTGATTCATAAAATGTAACTCTGTTATTCATCAATGAGGACGATTCATATGCATGCTTTGTCCAGTTGCAGGGTTAGTGCTATTGCCTAGAAGATTAGAGGTGGGATGAGTAGGTCCCACGGGTAATACACAATCCCATGGGACATGAGCACTTTGTCCATCGTTTCTCAAATTCATAATAGGAATCCCCATTTGTCCGGCTGCTGCCTCATTTCCATGCAAAGGCACTACATTAGAAATTCCCAAATCTTCTAGTCGCCGTAATTTGTTAGCATCCAATCTACTTAAGTCCAGGAGTGGAATATACAAATATTTAGGATTGGGGGACCCTGACTGAGCTTGCATCTGTGCACGCATCTGTTGAAGTTGTGGAGGAGGAGGAGGTCTTGTATTTATAGTTCGGGTTATTTGGGCGAGAGAAGAATTGGGACTAATTCTTTGATCTCGGACAGAAACAGGATTAGCCCTTGGCTGTATAGGCTGAGGTTGACGAATGGCAGAGTTTATATTTGCATTTCCAATACCATGAGCAGAATATCTGTGTGATTCCAATACATTAAGTGAGTTAAAGTTCATATGACAGACGGAACAACTGTAGGGAGCTCTAATGTGACGGGAGGGTTCCATTGGTCTAGTGGGTCTTCCTTGATTTTCTAAATTGTGTTGCATAACATCATCATCAGTCAAATCAACAGTGGGCGGACGACTAGGCCTCTCAGTGACATTATTTACTAGTGCTCCTGGCGAGGCGAGGGCAGCCCGAGGAGCAGGGACTTTCGGAACAGCGAATTGGTTGAATCCCGTGGAGGGAATATTATTGACACTACTGATAGACACTGGAACCATATTAGGAGGACTGTAGTTTCGTACAGGACTTATGCTATTGGGGGGTGCAGCGCGTATAACTGAATATGGACCGGTTGGACTACTTCTTGGAGATGTGTCACAATTTGGAGATCCTCTTCCCATTGCTATTGGAGGAGAGGCAGGTGTAACAGTAACGCCCCTTACAGCCAAGGCAGATGCCACATTCGATGAATTTAAATTATTTAAAACTACTGGGGAGATTGAGCCAGAAGATCCCCCGGAGGAACACCTGCCATTTTGTCCTACCGTTTCGTTACCTGGACAAACACTCAATGTAATAGAAGTGCCCAGACGAACACTGTTCATCCCTGACGTTCCTACAGAACCAATAGCAGCTGCCACATTTCTATCAAGAGGAGGTGGAGTATCAGGAGTGCTTATCACTTGACCTACATTCACTCTAGGGGTAATAGTTACCTCCGAGGAAGTACCCTGATTCACAGAAACAGGCATTCTAGAACGAGGTCCTACAAAAGGGGTTGGTGTCATTTGCATTCCACCACTTGCAACACTAATTTCAAGCCTTGCCTGTTTAGCTCGGTCGTGCTCATTTAATTCTGTCGAAGCTGTACGCTTTCCTTGAAGAATGGATGAATGTCTTATCGGTTGTACCTGAGCCCCTCCCCGAACATTTGTCACTCGAATCATTTGTTGTTGGTCATCACATCGCATTGCAACTTGTTGCTGTTGAAGATGAGCTTGTTGTTGTTTCAGCGCTGCAGCTTGTTGTTGCTGATGGATCAACTGTTGCCGTTGCTGTATTTGTATTTGCTGTTGCTGCTGAAGTTGGTGTTGTTGAATGTATCGTTGCTGCTGGTGTTGCTGATGCTGTTGCTGCTGTTGGTGTTGCTGAATCTGATGTTGTTGCACTTGTTGCTGGTACGTCTGACTCAAGTTCATCTGATTTCCATACATTTGAGGACGGTGCATTGAAGATACTTCCACAATACGAGGTCCAGTATCATTTCCAGGAGTATGCCTTATTGCACTTGTAGGAGCCATGCGTCTGTTCTGATTATCATTCGGGTTTGTAAGGGCATGGTGTAGAGACGTCGGGTACATATTATTATGATGATGTGCTGAGTTTATGCTGATGCCACCCATTCTTTGCATACCGGGATTCATTACTAGTGGGGGTCTTCCTGGGCCCATACTACTCCTAGGGCCAATCTGATGATTAGGGTGTGCATGCTGATTCATCAAATAATTTACTTGTGCTGTACTCAAGGTGGGTCTTGTTGGAGCTGGGATAGCTATAATTAAAATAATCACATTAACATTGAGAACAACAATTATATGTCATTTTGTTATACTTACAGTATAAATAAGCGGTAACTGAACGTGTTTATAAACTTTTACATGCAAATGAGAATTCTTTTTGAGCTTACAACAACTTCCATTTACCCACTGAATAACGTGTAGTTATGCAATTAATAAATAATTGATTTATACATAATTCAACAGCACAACTTCAACTTTTTGCTTACGTGATATACGTAGATTTATAACCGGCAATTAATGTTCACCCGATCATCAAATAAACCTTCGCAAACTATTTTACTACACAATTGGTGCTATTAGACCCACTTTTTATTTTTGAATACTCGGGCATAACTTTAACAAATAGGTTTCAAGAACAAATCAATAATAACAATTCTCATTTTGTACAAGTGAAAGTTGCATAGAGTTTTTTCGTTCGACTTAAAAAGAGAAATCTTATTTATAGTGCAATGAAATGAAGCATTTTTAAGCATCGCATAAGTTGAGTATAAAAATGATGAGAGCTAAGCATTACCTGGGCCGAATTGTGTTGGTGGAGAAATTGGGGATAAGTTTCTGGGTGGGATCATTGGTCTCGGTGGCTGATTATGTTGATATTGGTTGGGAGAAATTGTTGTCGCACTTCCTCTGTTGGCAGGGTGGATAGGATTTGCTATCATCCCATTTCCTCTCATTAATAGTTGAGCAAGGCCGTTTTCATTTGCAGTTTGACCATGTTCAGGGCGATTGTGTATATTGACATGTTGTTGTGGTGGAGGATCATCTGCGGTCCTGGTTTCGTTCCCTATATCGGATGTATCCATACTCTGGGACATCACAGACGGAGGATATGGACTTTCAGGCTCCAGTAAATTACTTGACACTGATACTCTGAAATGTTCTCGGGCGAAATGCTCTTCTAAATCGTCGTCGCAGTCAAAATTTTCATGGCAGACCTTACATTGAAATTCGTCGTTAACAATTCCATCTCCTGTAATAATTTCTTCCGAAGTTGTTTCGTTTTGAGGTCGATCACATGTCTCTTCGTCGTTATTTTGTGTATCTGTCTCAGAAATTTCGTTCTCATTTTGATTAGAGTTCTCGTCTTGACTATCATGATCTTCATCAGCATTGTCTCTGGAATCATGATAGTCCTCTTCCATATTCGTGGTTGCTTCCCCGTCATGAATATCAGTATTTTCGCTATGAACCGAAGACGCATGTAATCTAGAGCGTACCAACTGATGATTTTCTGCCGTCATATCTTCATCACCATTACAGCCGCTTTCTTCGTCTGCTACAGCAGACCTGGAATTCCCTTGAGCAGTTTCACTGGCGTTATTTGGACTAATTGGATGTACCATATTGTTAGCAAACACTTCGCTACTCACAACTGACTTGGCACTAACACTAGGGTTTTCTTCGGAAATCATGACGTCACCTCTTTCTTCGTCGGTTATTGGCAGAATGGACTCGGAAATCGACAACTCAATTCCCTCCTGCATTAAAAAGAATAGTTTTTAATTTAAACACTGTCAATAATAAGGATGTCACACGAGTGTATATACCCCAATCAAGTTCTATATATTATAATACCACATGTAAAAAGAGACATGAATGTCATTACGTATGTACATATGTATGTACATCAAAGAGGTACCTACATATCAGTGTAGACTTACATATCGCTACCAGATAACTAACTGAGGAAAGAAAATATATTTGCAAACAATTCAATATTTGCATAATATTTGCCAACTAAACGTATGCACAAGGTAGACAGCCTAAATGTATAAATTATATCCAGTCACTTCTTTAGGACATTATAGGATTCCAATCGACTGCATTTGAACTCAACTCCTGTAAAGAAGTTACATCTACATTTAATGTTATAAGCTCTCTCGAACACTTACGTGTTTTCATTTTATTCGGCAAGCACTCACTAAATTCGATTACATTATTTAAGATTTATGAATAAAACAACGAAAATGAAATAATGTCTGTAGGTGCCCAGTAGTAGACTGTGTCGAGACAGAGTTAAACAGTTATACTGACTGAACTACATTCTCTTCATAGTGGAAACACGCGATATAGCTTTGCTTTTATTAGTTTGTTACTACTCGAAACTCTAAAAGCAAAACATAACGACACAGTTCTATGGAACTATTTGGAATACGTTGGTGCCTACGTGGTTCTAGCTAATGCTCAACTGTAAAGGTAGAAATAAAGTATGGTATCGGGGAATTTTTCCATGATTAATTTATGACATTGGCTGCTATATAATACTACCTTACCAATACTGACTACCTCTTCACATAAATTAATGTTGACGGAAATCATGAGTAATTTCTTTACCCGACTATATTATTAGGTCCCTCAATTCCAGGTAATTTCAGTCAGACACATCCCACTTGTTTTTGTCATTTTTCCAAAATTCTTAGGTCCTGGTATCTTAAATTATTTAGTTTTTGGTAGAACCTTATATCTATTTTTATTTTAAGTATAAATAAGTACATACAATAGGTTCCTACCTGTAATTATAAATTATAATACCATATACCTGGTATCAATATCATCTTACGTAAATACAAATTAAGCAGGTTATTTTCCTAATGTATATGTTCACTCTCCAAAAATCAATTTCAATTAGAGACAATTTGAGTTTTGAATTTGAATGATACAGCTCCTAAACGTTATTTGCCAAAATAAATTATATATTTTTTCCAACTAGTACATGTTATAAATAATTTTCCTCGAATTAAGGAGCCCTGCCCATATAATTTCATGAAATTAAACTGTTCTTGGACAAGAGAAAAAATGTCTATACTTTGCCTTGTACTTGTACAGATTACAGATTGTACATAACATATCCTAACAAAAAAAGTATCAAGTAAGGCGTCTAGCCCGTAATATCAGTCAAGGTTTTGAAGAAAGCTCTCAATTTTTATGTTGATGCTTTTCATTATAACACGCCTTATTGAAACTTATATTTCAATTGTGTGTCAATGACTTTACGACACGTGTATGAGTGGGTAAGTTAAACTGAAGTACGTAGTATAATTTTTGTTCTATGTAAAGTAAAGCATTTTTTACATGAACCTGGAATACAGTTCAAGCAGTTGTAAATACCGTGTTTAAGTACTTTTTGGCACTTGAACTGAATTATGTCTGGTTGTGTAATTAATAAATGATTGTTTTATGCATAATTTATCAACACAGTATAACTTTTCAACATTGTACTTACGTGGTATGGTATATGTAGATTTATAACCCACAATAATTAATGTTCAGCCGATCATATCAAATATACTCGGACACTTTTAAAATCTAAATCTCCCTATAGTCAGTCATATATCATTTATAAATACGTATATATTAATACAAATGCATTGTATATAGCATATATACAACACTATTTCAACGTAATATTCACGTATTTTATATGTGTAAAATGTATTCATTACATAACAAATAAACATTAACATATGAGCCTCACAATTACACAACTAAATGCACTAAAACCAAAACCAATATAATATATTTGAGTAATGTATATTGCTTATATGATGGAGATAGTATAAAAGCAACACACATTATCTCTTTACCTTTCTCGAAGCATTTACAAGTGGTTACACATTCAAGACATATACACAATCTACATACAAATACAGCTTACATACAGGCTAGACAGTACACTCTTCTAGAACAATAATTATCGTACTGAAACTGAAAACGATAAACAAGCAAAGCAATGAAAAGTCAATACGTAAACGCAGTAAACAGTGATAGAAATAGAAAGCTTATCATAATACTTAATTGAACTTAGACCAGCTTTGCAAAATAAGATCATAAATCTTGCTTTACGTCAAATAATTATATACCTGCATCCAACTGGAAAAATGAATGTCAAATAATTTAAATTCACAGTGATGAAATGCTCAAAAGGATTAATTGGTGATCGAACCTAATTAGAATCAAGACCCTCTGGATGTGTATAAATACATAATGTAGGCAGACCTGCTTTACGCCGAATTACAAAGGCTGTGTGCCGGCTGAGTGTGCTCCGTAACATATTGCCAGTTATATCACTGCACTGGAGACTTTGGAGCTAAAACTGTCCGAATAATATCATAAAACAATATGCCGATCTCTTTGTGCTGAGTGTACTTCTATCTGCAAGATTTTAATATGCTAACCAGAGCAGAAGTATTTACTTTTATCAGTGATGCAGGCATTTACAATGCTGCCAATTTACGAAGAGAGAGATTTCGTAAATTGGATCCACAAAGGAATTCAATAAATTATTTAACACCCACGTCTCAAAAATACCTTGTTATCTTTTAAGGAATAGAGAAATATGTCTGATCGAAAGCTGTAGAGTGTAGTGTAGACGGCTAGATAAATATACATATAACTAATGTTATAGTAGTCAAAATGAATAGTATTTACACTTACATGCCCCATTAAAAGATGTGAGTCCACTTCCTTTTCTGTGGCGAGGCCTAAAATATAGGAGTCTTCAACAGGGGATTCTTTTTCGCAAAAACTGTAACCACCATCACCACTGATGGCTTCGTCGTTGGTTGAGACTGCGGCTGTACACACAAATGCGTCAGTATCTTCAGTAACAGCTTCTGTACTACTTAGTAACTCTTCCTGGTGGATTACTTTTTCAATATTATCAGGGTTAGGAGACGCTGATTCCAAGTCGAAAGAATCATGTTGCAAAATATTTACGCTATGGTTCGGATTTGTCCCCTGATCAAAATCTGACGCCTGTTGTTCGTCACAAATGCCGGAAATTAAGCTAGGGTCTTCTGTGGAAGATTTTGATACAGTATCTTGATTATTACCAAGTTCTGTTAGTAAATTCTCATCAGAAGGAAAATTATTTTCTTTGTCTACGCTTTCAGTTAAAGTATCAGTTTCATTATCACAAATATCTGTGGAACTACTCCTAGTTCTAATTTTCGAGATACCGGTATCTGTAGCACAAACTTCACTTTGAAGACTATGTTCTAACAAAGTTGATTTCTCAGAATTCAAAACACTTGTATTACTACTCGCCGACGAGTGTCTTCTACCTCGGTGCTTTCTGCGACGGGATATGTCGTTTGAAGTATTGTCGTCTAAACTTAATCCTTCCGAAGAAGAAAGAATTTCTGTGGAAGTTGACGCCGACGATAAGCCAACATCCGGGCAGTCCGAATCAGAAGATATCGAGCACTTTTTTACCACATAGCTACCTTTAGCTTTACTAAAGGTCAACTTTAATTCTTTTGTAACTCCTTCTTTACTAGTTGTGGTTATAGCAGTTGGAACTCCAGCTTGAGAAGCAGTCACATCAACATAGTTCATTTCCACTATGGGGAACGGTTTTTTCGAAATAATGTGATCAAAGACTGCATGTTTTCTCCAGGCATCATAACATTCAAAATCAACTTTACAAAGGTAGCAATAGTTTATCAGAGGAATAGGTTTCTTTTTTCTTGATGCTGTGCCATAACTTTTGGAATAGGCTCTAATCGGATTGAAATTATCAGCAATTAACTCAGACGTCGAGTTTGTAGAAGTAGATAGATCATTGCGTCGTTGTTTAGTATATTTCCTAAATTGACTTGGACATTTCCGTGTCGGCTTTTGAGGGCGGGCCACTGACTCAACTGACTCATCGACAGAGATAGTTTCGCTTTTATTGCTATTTGCAGCGTTCCATTCACTGTCTAAATTATTGTTTGTTTCTGACCGCAAACGTCCTGTGCTTTGAAGGCCAGTTATGTGTTTATACTTTATGTGTATGCCTAACTCCGAATGGGTAGCAAACTGGGCGAAACAAACTCTGCATCTTGATGGATAACCTCCTAAATGGGTTTCCATGTGTAAAGTAAAAGTTTGAAAGTCTGTATATATTTCATTCTGCAAGCAAATGTTGCACGTCCATTGCCTTTCGTCAGATGAAGAGTCGATGCCGTCACCTTTCGAATCTGAATTCAATTCAATTGAAGCTCGTTCAGGCTCTATTTTGGAAAATGATGATTAACATTAGCTTTGTTTTATTATTTGGTATTCACATCTCAGTTTACGCGTACAATGTCCAAAAAAGGCTAAACTAAATAGCTCTATGCACTTTTACAACCTGATAAATTAACATTAGTACTTATTAGCTACCAGAAATTATAGAACTTATAAAATATTAACGACAGATTTTATAGCACTAACTTTACAAATCAAAGTCACTACGACACTGAGAGTGAGGAAGGAAAATGTTTTAGAAGTGATAAAATAATATAATATGATATCACTAGCATTATTTAGTGCACTCACATCACACTGCATAATACATTATAATACAATACTATCCTTGTCTACTTGTTTTGTACACGTACGTGTAACAAACAGACATAATGTATTACATTAAACTGCTATACTCTGTATTTTATAACAATATCAATAATAAAGGCTGGACATTACCCAAGGTAATCCAATTCTATAATTCTACATACCACTGGCACACAAACTTATTTGTATTTTGCACGTTAAGAGTCAATTCGTAATGAATTAAAATGCTGGCTGCAACACTAACACATTGCAAATTGGTATACTCGTCATATTTAACACACAATAGTCTCTCCCACCTGTGAGAATAAGTTCCCATCATGAATTTTTTTCTTAAATAAGTTTTCTTTGCTTCGCTGTATTCTCAAGAATTTACACCACTATGAATATTATTGAATATTCAATTTATGTATACTTTAATAATTTTAAACTGTCATACAGCAGGCAAAGTTATTTTCACAATCAGTGTTCCACACAATATACAATATAGACCATCTCTGGGGAATTATGAATGTGATAAACCTTTCCAATTTTCATTCTATAACAATTCATTATTTATAAGATAATGTCTCTCGATATCTCGAAGGTCTCGATGTATCAATATTTAAATGATTAAAGTTCTGGTTAGTACTCCACAAAAACTATAAAGCTATAGCCAATTACTCATTGTATATTTAAGCAAAAATTTGCAAAAAAGCAAATATTAATCACACTAAGCCACTCAACTACATAATAAAAATATGGTTTTTAATATTGTTACAATACGTAAATAAATATTTCATTATACTGGAAGCAATTAGTGTAATTTTGCAATTATTTATTACACATCAACACGTCTATTCTACTAGAAGCACAATCTATGTTCAACTATCCATTTACTATAATATCATTTATGTTAGTACAATTTACTAGCAAAAAATAAACTGAGGATGGTAGAAAATTAAAAACTTATAATAACTTCATCCACAGTAAAATATCAAAAGACTCTGGTAGAAGGCATAACAATATATAGACCAAGGGCAATGAAAGAATGAAAAGGTTTTAATATAATCGAATATCAATATCAACACGAGCACAAACATTTGTAACGTCTATAGTCCATTAGTTAATAAAATGTTGTAGTTTTTACATTTTATATTCTAGGTCTTCAATTGTCAAAAATTTGTATACCTCACTTTTTCACCAAACTTATACATAATAAGCATTACACATGTAACTAATTACTTCACAATTGTACGTAATCAGTAGATATTAGATAATGACAATAGACAGAGACAATTATTATATAATAATATCTTAGCACTGAAGCTGCACTTAACATGCACTTTGGTCAAAAGGCTGTCTGCTCAATGAAGTGTTGCTGAAGTATCTTCACAACTTATGGCTTTATTCCAGAAAGAATCCCACACAAAAAGGTAGTGCTGATTTACAAGAACTGACAGCCTTTTATTACTAAAGTAGGGTAAGTTTAGTAAATGTCAATCTGTCAATTAGTATTCACCATATGCTTTGAAATGAATAATAATTCTCTTACTAATTACCACTATGTAATGTATAATGTATACATACAATCATTCCTCTTAATTTAAGGTGTACCTACATTGCTTACAGAAGTAGAAATGTCTTATCTATTATATTACTTACTAATATTAAACTGTTTTAAACCATTGAATTGAGATTTAAAATAAAATAAGCTCAAAAATCGCTATATAATTGATCACTTACTATTTCTTAAATTCTGGCCGCTCATTTGTACCATTGGTGATTGATGCTTGAGTAATAATACTTCAGAATTGGCCCATTAAATCTTAACACGTTGTAATTTGCAAGTAGCCTTCTGCACATCGGTTCATAGGTCATACTTTGTCATAGACTATACAGCACAGCTCCACCGAGTTCAATGTTAACGATTTTATGCCTGTAATGAAAAGAGAAAAAATAATATAATTTTAACTGATGATGAGGGCAACTAGAAATTAGTTTCTGTAATAAAATGTATAAAAAATTAAGAAATACCACGGTACAACATACATTATAACTTGGTCTCATTTTTTGTCAAATGTACACAAAAAATACAAAAAAGGTCTATACTTGCGACTTGTAACCTGCATTGTGTTGATTGTCTGTACTCCATATACAGACATCAGAATTTTGAACTTAACGAATTAACACATTTAGGAAACAACTGATTGAAAAAAAAGGATTATCACGTCAGACAGGCTGTCCAATTGGAAGTGCATTCCTTCTTGTATAACACGCATTTTAGTTATTTATGATGTAGTCCATATTTAATGTTTAAAAGCATATCGGCATGTCTATGGGTGCATTGTGCATTATTATACCTTCTATACAATAATATATATTGTATTTTGTATTTGTTTGTATGTAACTCGAAATTATATACAGCAGTTATCAGATTTAAGATTAGGATCAGTCATCAGTGCAGCATGAAGCATAGGATTAGGATGCACGTACAGTTGAAGTTGAAAGTATAGAACTCGATCTTCAAATCAACTCACCTGGAAAGAACTAGAATATTGTTTGAAGTTCAAAGTTTGAATGACCATAGCTATAGGTAGGTTTCTTGTAGGTGAAAAACTTTTAGTTACCATTTGACTTATCAAAATAATTATTGTTATTGCTAAAACGATAAAATCAAAGATACTTACTTAGTACAACACACGCAAAATAATTATAAATAACTTAACCTACAGCGTAACATACTTGGTTTATTTAGTATTTTGTATTCGTGTTGTATATAGATAAATAAATATCGTGATTTTGGACCATAATAAGATACAGACGGACAAAAGGTGTAAGGAAAGTCAGGTTACAGTCAGTCAAATAATGACGAATTCTTACGAAAAAGGAAGTTTATGGATATTTTTTGAAGTTGATTTATCGCCCAGTTTGTACAGAGTACAACAAGTAAACACATATACAACTCGACAACTCCTATTAATTGTTAATCCTAATTTAGCTATACAGAACAGAGTTAGTAGTTTAATAAGAATATTATTCATCACCATTTCAATATTTTAAAGGTCATAAGTATATATTGCTAACAAACATAATTCAAAATTCTCACCTTGATTGAGTTCACAAAAAAACTTAAGTGGTGGTAGTTGTTATTTAGTCGTATGTTTACATCACTACATTACATAATAATAACAACACCTTTAAACAGGCCAGGACCTTTACATTTACCAATTTTTACCATCAAATCAAGTAACACACAGACAATCAAGCAACCAAAAAGCAAACTGCAGCTCTCCTCTCAGTGTGTAGTCTACTCTAGTAGGAGTTCTGTCCAAAGTAAACGAAGTCTCGTCTATAACACGCAACCAACTCGCGCAGCTCTTTCACTTTACAGGGACATTATGTTTCGCGGTCTGATCTGCGGAGGGTGGCTGTCGGGTACACATTACACACAATCAAAATCATTCCCTCCAGATTTGAGTCCAACCGAATAATAATAGAAAACGCTGTGTTTAAAATTAAAGCAATAAAAATAGTTGGTTTTCACTAGTATAATATTGATATTATATCAATACTCTCTAATACATTGAATACTGTGTGTTGATAGAATATGTTAGTATAAAATGCACTGAAGTTGCTAGTTGGTAAACAGGCATACATAGAATCGAAGTATCCAAATAAATTAAGGATGGATGCAGGATCTAGGATTATGCTTTACATAGGGTTTGTAAAAATACCCCATTCATACCCATACATCGCATTCAATGCCAATTCCCGAGGCACAATAAGAACCCTTTAAAATATTATGATTCCCTGGCATTTTCTTGAGGTAGGGCACTTTTATTGAATATAAAATATTAATATTGTTTGGGGCTGGTGGAGAGGAGAATGATGGAATTTTGCTGGGAGGTGGAACAGTCAAAAATTGGGAGATTGGTCAAAAATAGTAAATCTAAGATGAAAACCTCACGTTGCCCCTGACCACCCAGGAGGTTGAGAGTGTGTGTACATGTATGCATGGGGTATACTGCCTACTGATTTACTAGAGAATGATAGTACTGGGCGTAGGCGTAAGCCACATTTACGGCCCATTGCCAACTCCCTCAACACTGAGATTGTCGTTTTAATGCCAGGGGAGCCTAAGGCTGTCAGTAGTCATTAAGAGTCATTGTTGTGGTACTTTAATGACCGTCCACCAATATTTGCTGGTTCTGATAACCTTTGTCTATATGTTTCCACTTTCACAACTCAAACATTCGGCTTGTATGTATGTATGTATGTATTATAAGGGGTTGTCATCAGCCTATTGAGTAGAACTGACGACAAGGGCGCAGGCCGCCTGTACGGGCCTATTGCCAACTCCCCTGGCGACAACTTTGATTCCCGGCAGGCTCTGCCACACCATACCAGTGCTTAGATATGGCGTTTTAGCAGCAGCACCTGCCACCACAAAATAAAATAAGAAAAGAACGAAATTGGGCACCCCGCCCCACCTACCTCATCTTGCGGTCCAGGGGGATTGGGATTCTAGGGTTCCTTTTAGCCCCCTATTCTCCGGTTCTGGCAGTTCTTGCTGCCACGTCGGCAGTATACCTGCTGCTTTGGGAAGTGGTTACTCATAAAATATGATCCCCACTTACGCACGTAAATGGAGTACGTTGAGACAGGTTGGCTCTGCAGCTCCCCATCTCTTTCATGCAGTCCTCATTTCTGAGTACTGATTCCTGGACACGGTTGACATGTGTCCTAGGATTTCAATGGGAGCCATCAAATAGCCCCACCCGAAACCAAGAGAGAGGCCAGGCGGCGGCTATACACGGCGGTATGGTAAGGCACCCCGGGGAAAGAGCCAATGTGAGACCCCCGGTACAGACTCCCCAATCCGCGGCAGTCCCCCCCGCATGACCACGCCCACAATCCCGAGCAGCACCACCCGACACCCCCATTAAAATCCACCCGCATCAATTAAAAACGAATAAAATTTTTACCGTGCATGAGGTTGGGTGTATGAATTATGGGCAGAGTGCAGTGGCGCAATGCATCATCGTCTCATGCCCAACATCACACACACAACACAGTCTCGAGTTCATGATGTTGATACATGAACAACTTGAGAAAAATGTTGGTTATGTTTCATTCCAGAAAGGCGGCCCTGCGACATCTTGTGGTCACTGTCAACAAGTAGCACATTACTCTGAGTGCCCCCCGAGATGGCGCAGTGCCGAAGTTCCCAGCAATGACCATGAACCTAATAAAACGAAAAATTTTGTTTTCTTCACTGCACAATTAATGGTAAATTAAATACGATAAAGTAAAACCACAAGTTGGACCACTTACCTGAGGTACAGCCTTACAGTTTTACACTTTTGAAAATGCCTGGAAAATCCTAAAAATAGGAATTTCCAGGCATTTTCTTCAATCGACGGACACGGTAAAAACCCAGATGTGCCTGGTTCAAACGCCCGCGCCAATCTAAAACATTCGGCTTAAATAACCATCGGCCATTTCACCCAGCCAAGATTAGATCCTCCGCCTACGGGTCATGTACGACACTTATCCGAAACATTTGAAGGGATATTACGTCTAAATATTCCAAGATACGAGATCATCTTAGTGTTCTAGTACCTGTAAGAGTCCCTGAGACCCTTTGCATGGACAAATGTATACAAACCATACTATACCTACAGGCACACCACTATCCGATTCACTTTAACCTAATCCTTTAATGAAATAACTTTGGCCCTTGACCTCTATCTCGTTTCTGAACTTCTGTCCATATCAGATGTGTCTGATTTAGCCAAAAAGCTAATCAATAATCCATTTGTTCTATACGTATCGGTATGCTTTCTGTGTTACCATACAACAGATTTCAATTAAGTTGACCCAACCATTACCCCAGTATTCTTATATTTGCCCTAAGTTTCTAGTTTTTTAATGCACTTACTGACTTATTGACAGGCACTTTTATTGTATTGTATCATATATCTTGGACTCTTATCTCAATATGATTACTCAATATAAAATTATTTTAAGGAACAAAAGATTGATCAGAATTCGCCAAGCACTGAAAAAAATGCTTAATCAGTTTCGTAGTACTGACAGCAATGAGGGGAGGGAGGGGCACCTGCCCTCTCCCAAAAAATCGAAAATATAAGACTTACGTTTATTTCCCCCCCCCTCCCTCGAATCCACGGAAAGCTGATCTTGGTTGCTTAAAATAGTCGCTCGGTTCGGGTGTTATGAAAGCAGCATTAATATAAAAAGCCTGTTGTGTGCATTAGTTATATTCATGTATGATCTATATAGCTATTACTATTACAAACTAACATCAAGGACAATGGAAACAAAGGAAACAATGAAACACTATCACTAATTGGATATTAGTGATGGCGATTCATTGTTCCATTGTTTCCAATGTCCTAGATGTTATCTTCTATCTAAACAAAAATGTTTACTCCTATGTCGCAACCGCAAGTATCTATCTATGCCATGGGAAATGATGCTTTTTGTTGCAATGCACATGCGCGTATATACAATGCATATTTCATAAAACAAGGTAGTCCAATATGAATGAACATTAGCTTATTTCGAAAATTAAACAGTGTTAGTATGCCTAATCATTTTGAAATTCAGCATTAGTACTGGGGGCCTATAGTGTTGTATGTATCTGTAAAACTAATATAAGAAAAGAGGAGATTATTTATTGACATGATGCTATAATTCTAGACAAATTGGAATGGAAATGACTTTTTAGCTCGCCTGAGTAAGCGAGCTTATAGAACCGCACAGTCTGTCCGTACGTCCGTCCGTACGTCCGTCCGTACGTCCGTCCGTCCCCACGATAACTTTCGAAAGCAATGACGGATATTGACCAAACTTGGCAAAAACAATGCCTATGAACCATTGACGATCCCTATTGAATTGGGGGTTAATCGGTCTATTGGTTGCTGAGATAACGCGCGCTCACTTTGCCTTCATTTTGATAGTCAAAGTGAAAATTTGGCATAAAATGGACATAAAAAAGTTAAATGGCGTTTCCTATAAATTGTTAGCGTGATAGTATAAAATATTTCAATCCGCTTCTACCAAATTTGAGATTTTATAATAAGGCAAATTAAACCAGAAAATAACTATTAAACGATGGAAAAAAATCTATTTTGGATTTTTATTCAATTTTATAGTCAAATTTCTTATTTTTGATTTCCTTTAAATTTAAATAATCATTATTAACCGATTTTAATTTTCTGTAGATTTTAATACTCACAATCAATCAATTTTGATTTTCTGTTGATTTTCATAGTCAACATTAATCAATTTTGATTTTCTGTTGATTTTCATAGTCACATTAATCAATTTTGATTTTCTGTTGATTTTCATAGTCAACATTAATCAATTTTGATTTTCTGTTGATTTTCATAGTCAACATTAATCAATTTTGATTTGCCGTAGATTTAAGAAAAAATTAATATAGCTTCGTTTCCTTATAATATCAATGTCTGAATTTTTAATATGTCATAGCTACGTATATAAAGACCCAATTCTGAAAGTCTGAAAGTCAAAATCCGTACTGATAGTTTCAGTAGTCCGTGAAACCGCTATTTGGGAGTTGCACCTGGATACGCATTCTGATTGGTCGAAATTTTTTGAATCCAGCGATCTGATTGGTTATTGCAGTAATGAATATTCTATAGATTCCCCAGATGGGGGAATTTTAACAACATGTTTCAATTACTACAAAATACAATACAAGTCCATGAATATTATACACAATGTACACAAAGTTTAAACGTTGCAATATATAACAACGAAGTCGAATCATTATGAATCATTTACCCATAGTAATATAAACATTCGTTTTGCAAAACACCAGCTATAAACAGAAGTACAAATCGATGTTATATTATGAACATTAATTTAAAACCTTGTTGTTAAAATGCGAATTCAATATAATTTTACTATTTGGTGACGAAAGATCACATATATTTACTAAATTGATAACATAGCAATCCCAATAACATCAGACAGAACTCTGTAGAACTCTTCGGCTGAATTTAAACAGCGGTACTTCGTTCCCGCTAATCCCCGATACCTCCCAACGGCAACGGCGGCAACGAAGTACTGCTGCCTAATTTCAGCCGAACTCTTCCTGATGTTGTTGTAAGTTGTTATTGCTATTTTGCTATTATCAGTTTAGTAAATGTATGTGATCAGTTGTAACCAAATGAAGAAATGTATTATTGAATTCGCAGTTCAACATCAACGTTTTTTAGCCCATCACATCGATTTGTGCTTCTGTTTATAGCTGGTGTTTTGCAAAACGAATGTTTATATTATTAATATGGGTAAATGATTCATAATGATTCGACTTCGTTGTTATATATTGCAACGTTTAAACTTTGTGTACATTGTGTATAATATTCATGGACTTGTATTGTATTTTGTAGTAATTGAAACATGTTGTTAAAATTCCCCCATCTGGGGAATCTATAGAATATTCATTACTGCAATAACCAATCAGATCGCTGGATTCAAAAAATTTCGACCAATCAGAATGCGTATCCAGGTGCAACTCCCAAATAGCGGTTTCACGGCTGACTGAAACTATCAGTACGCTCGGTTTTGTGCTACGTGCGAGATCTTTTCGTCTACCAAAATGTGTACACGTTAACCTTTAATCAGGCGAGCTTCTGTTACGGCTTGCTGTAGGTTTTTACATATTTGACTCCAGCAAACATTGAGAATTTGATTTGACGTGATGAGATGACGCCTACAGTCCATTTCAGTAGCCTTGACCTACCACAAAAAAATGAACAAGGTACTTTTTATAGTCAGTAGAGTTGGTCTCTGTGAAAAAATCTTATGAAATGGAGATAATTTGCAATGCAATAATTATACTAATGTGAGAATACCGGGTCTCTCCCTCCCTGTTACGAACCTCTTTCTAGTCAGAAAAAAACCTACAGCAAGCCGTAACAGAAGCTCGCCTGATTAAAGGGTTAGCGTGTACACATTTTGATAGACGAAAAGTACTACCACGTAGCACAAAACCGAGCGTACGGATGTTGATCAAACTTTCAGAATTGGGTCTTTATATATGTAGCTATGACATATTAAAAACTCAGATATTGATATTATAAGGAAACGAAGCTATATTATTTGAAAAATCAATAGAAAAACAAAATTGATTAATGTTGACTATGAAAATCAACAGAAAATCAAAATTGATTAATGTTGACTATGAAAATCAACAGAAAATAAAAATTGATTAATGTTGACTATGAAAATCAACAGAAAATCAAAATTGATTAATGTTGACTATGAAAATCAACAGAAAATCAAAATTGATTAATGTTGACTATGAAAATCAACAGAAAATCAAAATTGATTAATGTTGACTATGAAAATCAACAGAAAATCAAAATTGATTAATGTTGACTATGAAAATCAACAGAAAATCACAATTGATTAATGTTGACTATGAAAATCAACAGAAAATCAAAATTGATTAATGTTGACTATGAAAATCAACAGAAAATCACAATTGATTAATGTGGACTATGAAAATCAACAGAAAATCAAAATTGATTAATGTTGACTATGAAAATCTACAGAAAATTAAAATTTGGTAGAAGCGGATTTAAATATTTTATACTATCACGCTAACAATTTATAGGAAACGCCTTTGAACTTTCCAATGTCCATTTAATGGCAAATTATCACTTTGACTATCAAAATGAAGACAAAGTGAGCGCGCGGTATCTCGGTAACCAATGGACCGATTTACCCCCAATTCAATAGGGATCGTCAGTGGTCCGTAGGCATTGTTTTTGCCAAGTTTGGTCAATATCCGTCATTGCTTTCGAAAGTTAGCGTGGGGACGGACGGACGGACGGACGTACGGACGGACTGTGCGATTCTATAAGCTCGCTTTATCAGGCGAGCTAAAAACAGATAAACTAACTATCCTTTCTTTGCTATTACTAACCTAAGTCAACCGAACAGCGATTCAGTTTATGCGTATTACCATAATCTTGACGTATAAAAAGGGATACTGCTAGGAGCAGGATGATGTATATTATATGTGAGGAAGGTAAGGGATGGAGTAAACAAATTCCAAAGAGGTGGAGAATAAAATAGTTGTGTGTGAATGAAAAGTTGCTTCTTGATTACCAGTCCAGTAATTTTGACGTAGGTTAGGTAAGAGGTAAGGAAGATTGGCAGTTGGTGTGTTCGCTACCACTCCTTGTATAACTTGAGTTACTCAACCATCACCACATAAATCTGTGCGTGAATATAGCTATGTAATTGTAACATTCCAGCAATGTACTTTTTATATACACAGTTGTATTCAAAGAGCTTCTAATAATACACAGGGAAATAGAGCAAAAGTGGAGAATATTTTTTTTATAACATTGATGAATAGCTCCGCCGTTAAACGGCGCGAAAATTTACCGATACCTACTAATACATCCGACAACTTCCGCCGTAAAACGGCGCGAAATTTTTACCATACCTACTGATGCATAATCGAAGACAATAGGGATTGATTTTTGTACCATTGAAAGGCATTACGGTTTTGACTCTACTTTACAACCTGCGTTGCCAACTCTCTGGTTGTATTATGTTGTACATTGTTATACGAAACAGATACTTATACAGGTACGAACGGCACAGAACACACAGTGGTAGTGCAAGTTCATAGGTACTTGCCAACTTGCCATATTACGTTTTTTCACACAAGTTCACTTTTTCTATATCATCGATAGTGCAAAACTGCTAGATATTTTAGACGGTGGATCACCAACACTTTCATCTTAGTAGATGGTATATAAAAGCGCTTATTTAATGCTGCTTATGCTAAAAGCTATATATATACTCATCTATTTCTGTGGCTAAAACTAAAGTTCAAAATAACGAAGGAGGTGTTCTGATGGGCATTGTGAGAATAAGAATATCAATGAACGAATAAAACTACATTGCATTGTATTAATTATTCCTATTCCATTTTGAATACACACGACGGACGACATACACTCACTCAGACTTCAGACACAATTTATTCTCTGCCTATCCAACAAAATTTTGTTTACAGTGAGACGGACGGACAGACAGACGACAGACAGATTGATAATTACATACTGTGATTAAAATTGTGTTAGGTAAACGTCAAATGATAATACCTAGCCTTTGTTATAATTGCAATTGGTGCATATTTAAATCATATTTCTGGTTATAATAAGCTCTAAATAAATATATTATCCAGTTCTTGGAAATGTTTGTTGGGGATTGAGAAAAGGAATATTATTATCATGTATATATTATTGAGTCTGTGACCAAGTACATTTTGCTATAGATTTTTGCTGAATATATACATATCTTTATTTTCATCGAACTATTTAAGGACTACTTCCCTCTTAACCCTTTGAACACAGCTTCGCAACGGGCCGTTCACATAGTTGGTCAATCTATGAACGAAGCCGCTGCAACGCAAGGTTGGCGTATTTAGGATGTAATGCGGGATTAACCAGGAATGAGAATTTGGTGGTTTGGGGCAAGGAGATATGAGATAATATGAGCTGATGATTGTTACTTATGAATGAACCCTCAACTTTCTCGGCAATGCATTATGAGTAGGGAAATCTCCCTGCGATGAGATAAGCGTTTTGGATAAGCGTACAGAAGCGTGTAGTAGCTTATTCGAAAGACCGCAAAAAGTACTAGGGCACTTGACAGCCCTTTTTCCGATTTAAAATTAGAAATAGGAAAAAAGACACCATATTTCGCAGCTCAATGTAAATTCGTACTCAATTTTTTTATTTTCAAAAAAAGATTAAAAATACTTAAAATTTTTTTTTCAAAATTCCGGCCTTCAGGTGCCCTAGGCAAAAACTGGAACTTTCAGAATATAACTGTTTCAAAGCTATAAGTTGACCCTGTGACCTGTTCTCATCGCAGGCAAAAGGGGGAAGCCACCCTTAAGCTATTTTCATTTTCTCTCTGCTATACATATATTCATAAACGTAAATTTGCATAAATTCCTAGGCTTTCTTGGTACTTGTTCAAGAAAACCTAGTGCCAGCCACGAGCCACATTTCTCATCTCAATGGCATGTAATAATCTTGCGCATCTGATGTACAAAGTCAAAATATACAAACAAAACTATTAATTTCCAAAGTCTTTGTAAATACATTGGGTTCAGAAATTCCGAGTCAAAACCCCTGGAATGAAAACCGGAAACCTCCTATCTATTCACTGGAAGACAGGAAAAGGAAATGGGTTATAATTGGACGCACCGGAAATACTATGGGGGCACAAATTGATAATATAATGATAATTATTTAGTAAATGTACCAATTTTTCATAAATAATGCTTGATACACAACCTGCTTCTGGGCATAATCACGACTACAACAAGGAAATATTTCGTGTAAATATTTCTTCTACTATTCCTTCAGAATTGGAATTCACTGAGCATTAATTTTACAGTATTGCATTTCTGTATTCTGTAAATGATATGGTAAAATACTGTTTCTGGTTCTGACAGCAATGATTTCTTATCTGTTGCTTTAAATTATACTACAACATAATAGATAGTAGTAACCAGAAATAAGCTATGAGAATGTAACCTATTATTATGTGCGTAAGTGCGTGTCCAAATCAATCATTCGGCTACCCCTATTCACCCATAGACTAGAATTATAACACGGAACGGCAATACAATTCTATAGTCAATACTTTCCAAGTACATCATTTTCTCAACGCCTCACTTCAAACAAGTGAAAGCTTTACCACGGAATGAAAAGCCTGGTGAAATGATCTATGGTGCCGATGATTTCTAACATCTCTCTATGTTCAATAATGTTCATAGTCTCCTTTCCCCTCACAAAACCATATAAACATGATACTTTATATAATTTGCGTAGATGTAATGATATTATACCTACGGTCAGGTTTAGTTACAGTTTCGGCAGACTGATTATATTATGCACAGTGCAAAGCAGAGCATCATACTTTGGCATTTGAAGACGAGACTAGACGAAACGAACAAGAAAATCACAAACAAGTCATGTAAGGTCTCTCAGACAGTTCTTGCTTTAAAAGCAGCTGCAGTTTGATCATGCGTTAACTGAATTGTTATTGTCTTTATGTCTTTATTTTTTTGGAATGAAATCGATCAAAAATTAGAATTAATAAAGCTAATTTTCCCATGAATGCCATTCTGCGTGATGGAAAATAGGCTATAGTATGTGCAATACATATTATATTAAATATATTCCATGTCAAAAGTAGAGGTAGTACTTTATCACTAACAAATCAGAAAAACAGTTCCATTTCCACATGGTAAATGTATTCTAGTGCAGCATCTATTACCTGATACTTACCAATGAAGCATGGAAACTTAACTATCTCGTTCTAGCTATATAGATACATATACTTTATTTAAGGAAACAGAAAGATTAGCAAATATCATCACCTTTTATAAGCTGACGTTGGTCTGTGGCCGATTACGATATTGATCATGCAGTCATGTATAAACTTTTTAAGTCTGCAAATGTGTCTATTTGATAGCAAATTCAATCGCGAATAAGAATAGCTCCATACGAAAGTAATTTTCTCCCATTATCATTAGAACTGTTTCTTGCATCAGCTAATTGTACAAATAACAACAATAATTTTGATACAAGTTCTGTAGTACAATATAGCAGCAATACGTGTTCATAATATAAATACTATACCACCACAACAAATGATAGTCACTTCAAATTAAAATCTAAATTGTATAAATGTCAAATGTAAATGGACTTAAAATATCGGCTATATATCATTCACTTTTTATAGATGTTAGAGCTGCTGCTTTTCTCATGGTTGTTTATATTATGATCGAGAATTAATTGCTTCTTGAACCTCCTTGTGCAACAAGTACGTAGATTTAATGTGTATTGATTTGCTTGTTATTGTCACGCAGGCAGGCCACTATTGTAAACATACAGTACAAAGTACAATCATAGAAAAACATGTTATTGATGACACAACATAGTGAATAATATTCATCCTGTTGATATTTGAATAGTCTAGAAGTAATAGCTGTCCAAAAACAGTCACATTAGGTATACTAATTATAGGCTTCGTGAATTAAACTGATGTGGCAGGTAAGATACTGCAAGCAGCTTTTGGTAGTAATTTTGAATGGACTGCACTGATAATCTAATAATCACAATCACAGGCAAACTACTTGTATCAAGTCAGAAGTACAAAATCAGGGTAATTTGGTTCTGAGGTATCAGTTTCTTTAAAATTGGATTACTGTTATCTACTTTGTTTAGGAACACCAGAAATAGAAAATAGTCTCACATACAATACAGAAAAACATGAGAAACAGATCTTGAACTACTGAGTTTAATACTCCAATGATATGAAATGCTTTAAAATAGTTGCAAATACTTGTTTTGCGTACAGTCTAAACTAAATTATCCAACTTGAAATAATTACCTCACCTTCAACTGTATTTGTCGAATAGGCCCGTCGGTGGAATGATCCCGTCTTTTATATACACATAGCAGATGTCAGTTCTCTATACTCCACCACATTATAACCATCCTCGTCAATCACCATCACAGTAGATTACAATTCATAAACTAGAGATACAGTCAGAGATAAATCCTAACACGATCAGACTGTCTGCATTGTACTCTGTGTAGGAATTGTCGCGTCGGTTGGTCGACATTTATTGTGATTCAGCAATAAATCAGATTACATGTTCATTTCAATGCATATAATTTAGATATTCTTCGGGAGTAGTAATATTGGCATCATTTGCATTTGGCACCAGATAATGTCTATGTGATATGTAATTCGATCATGTCGTCTTTTACTGCACAATATACCTACGCAGACCTATTAAATGGAAAATTAAAGCATAAAGATCTCGATGCTTTTCGATTTGCAATTAGTCTCTTATTGGACTATTGGAGCTACTTACAATTATCAGTAAAATGGCTGATGAACAAAAAATCATTGTTTAAGTAGGTGAAAGTCCTGAAATGAAATTCGTTTTAATTTATGCAATTTCAAGCATTATGCGTTAAAGTCATAAGATGAGCTTGTAGAAAGCTGAGACTAAAAAGCAATAGTTATAAGAAAGTATAAGGAAACAAATTTAGGAATTTAGAAAGCATTATTGGTGTCTTGATACCTGAGTGCGGACCATTTTAACGTTGAACAAAATCACGTGCTAACTTAATACCTGCCTCGTGGTTAAATAACTTTTATCATTTTATATGCCTAATCTACATGGACGAAGGATCTATAACTTTGTTACCAAACAATTTGCCCTACCCTTTTGAAGTAAACACAAATGTATAGATAGGGTAATACTATTTCCTCTGCTGCAATGCGACCACAATTTTGCAAGTATAGATAGATAACGTTTATTAGGTAGGAATGTTCTCGTGATTCCTAGAAAACTCCTCTCAAAGCTATATATTCATTCAATTTATGGGAAGGGGCAATCTAATCTATACATTTATGTTTGGTTGAAACTTTAAGGTAAATGATGTAATAAATGCAACCGCTCGAGTTGAAAATAGTCTACTTTGTCTTTCATTGCACCATTTTTTTAAATCCTTATCTTAACATGAAATTTGGAACTGTTGCACTTTGCAATTGCAATTTGGCAATGAACGAAAGACATCCAAAATGGCAAAACTCAAATGTGGCAACTAGTTTTCGCCGTAAATTAATAGTATTTTCTCTAGTACACTAAATACGATCAAGCCGTGAAAGCGTGATAGATAAGCGTAGAAATGCTTATACATAATGAAGTAATTTTAGTGGTTGATGTTAGCCAACCTTTATTTATAAGAGGTAAATAAAAACTGGTTCATACAGTGATGTATCTACTAGAATAGAACTGCTCTCCTCTGTAAAATAACACTTTATGAAGTTGCTATCGACTTTTCTGAATTAGCACTTGTCCAGAATAGAGAAAGTGAGAAAATCTAGGCACTTCCTGTAGTTAATGAATAAAATTGCATGAAAGTTTTAAACATAATTGATTTATAGCTTTAAAAGTTGCCACTAAAAGTTACTCGTTAAGTTTTTAAACATTTCTATGTTGCCAACAAAAGCGAATAATTGTAATTGATAGACCTAGAAAGAAATCCGAACTACCTCATTGATTTAAATACGAAATAACGGCCACTGAGATTTGTGGTTATAGGCTTTAAGGGTGGCTTCGCACTTTCTGCGGCGAGAACAGGCCGCATGCTCAACTTACAGTTTTGAGGCAATTATACTCTGGAAGTACAGAAGACGTTTATGGAACGCATGAAGGGCAGTTTAAAAAAATAAATAGGGAATTTCCCATGAGTAGGTAGTGTTTGTTTTCTTATTTCTAATTTTAAATTGAAAATGGCTTTCGTACAGCTCCTAGTACTTTCAGAGGGCTCAACAAAATAGTGAAAGCAGCAGGCTTATTTATAATGAATATTAAGAATGTACTTCCAGGCTATATTGACGTTATTATTAACGTTCAGGTTGCAGTGTATAGTGTCCTATCACTATCTGAATTGACTATTTGAACGAACGGCCCTGGAAAAGTGAAAGCATGAGAAGTTAATACGTTGGAAAATGAAACGAACTATGAAATACGTATCCGCGAATAAAATATATCTAATTCAATACCTACATTTAAAATACTATTATGCTTACCAAAATAGAATAAATGCTGATGCTAATAATATACAGTAAGACATCATAATAGCATTATTAACATGCTTTCACTTTTCCATATACTAACCTTTAACCTATGAATGAAAGCAGAACTGGGGATGATGAGACGCAGCTCTGCTGCTACCATGCTGCTACCATTTATGCTCACAGCAGCGTATTAAAGTATTAGCTTATTCCCGTGCTTATAGCTATAGGTATATTGAATGTAAGGATATGTAACTTTATGGCTTTACTTTCATCGTCTCATTCGTGTGCGCTGATAGTTGGGGTATGCGGTATCCTGTTATGCCCATAGTCCATAGATTTAAGGAAATCCAGGCACACTACACAACGAAAGGAAAATTGAAGCAACATAATATCAAGCAAAGAGCAGATGCGGGAGATCACTTACTGTCTCCCTTGTCCGCCCTCTCCTCTCTCAAATAAATATAGAGAACCATTGAGCCTAATTACATCAATTTGAGGAACAATTTTAATTAAAGTTTAAATTAATGATCCTCAAAATAGTTGGAAAATTGATCAACGTTGATGTAGGAATTGCGATCAATCTGACCAACTCTACGCAGTGAGCGTGATGTGAAGTTGTTTAATGAATTCAACCATATAAATGAGATTTAATTTCTAAGGCCTAAATTTCATATAAACTGTTACGTATTGACACGGTGAAAGTCATATGGCTTTCATCGGTGAAAATTACAAGTGCCCATTTTGTACTTATACGCTAATTAATATAAAAATATTATATTCTCGTACTAGCACGTTTCATTTCTTAAATATTTACAAGTGCAATAAAATTAACTGCTTCCCTCAAGGAATCATATGATGTAAACGATACTTTCTCAAGGTGTTAAAGGAAAATTAAATAGGGATAAGTCCTTATTTATCAGCATACTGTACATGTTACTATGTTATCTTGTGCAAACGAATTGGAGCTAAATCACGAATCGTGCAGACATAATAAGTAGCAAAGAATCAATGACTATTTACAGTATTTCTACAATTTCTTTATCTAGAGCTACGTGTCTCTAGTTAACGTTCCGAACATGACTCTGTTATCGGACGGTAAATTAAATACTTACATTAATAAATAAACACAATGTTTCGGTGAATAAAAAGTAGAGTACAAAATTGATAATAATGCTTGTGAGCGGAATACGGTACAGAAGTCCACAATCAGCAGATGATACAAATAACTTTTTATGAATCTAGACCATTGAAAAAATATTTATCTACCCACCTGATTATTTATGTGATACGATATTTGACAATATTATAATAATAAGCATTATTTAGAACACTATTACAGAAAAACAAACTTTTTCCAAGTCAAATGGATTATTCGAATTATTCCATACCTTGTTAACTTGAATTATTTGTAAAGTAGCGGATCGAACAAAAATGTTGGGGAGGTAAAACTTGACACCCTTTTTTAGCACTTACAATGTAAAATCGCTACCCAACAGTTGCAACGGTTGGCCTTGGGTTACAACGGGTTGTTAAAAAATTGGATCCATGGTAAGTATACAGCAATAAATAAATGATTGACACGGACAGAAAATCAGTTTGCTCTTCTGATTATGATGAGACTAGACGGCAGACGGCGAATGATACCCATATTATAATGTTGGCCCCTCCTGCTACCACTAGACTACAACTATCCTATAATATAGTCGTCCGAAATTGAGATAATTTATTTACTAAAATGTAAATTCATTCATGGTGATAGTGATTATTCCTTACAAATATTTTTGGGGCTATGTGCTACATTTACCTGTTAGAAACTGAATGATGGGAGTTGGACTGTTGGACTCACAAAGGAACGGAAGTAGAGACATCGTACTTTTGATACCAAAAGTTTTCTTTGATAGTTGTCTTTTGTGATGAGTGAAAGCAAGCGAAAGTGATATTAAAACTGCAGAATAATTCGGCAATAGAAACTTTAAGGGTAATAGTTAATACACAATATGTAATGAAATGAAAATCATGGCCACAGTTTAGGAACAGCTGTCTGCAGAAATACTAAAAGTCCACTTTCTAGGGCGGGGGCACCCCAATATCGGATTAGTGTACATTTTTTATTAAATTAAATCTAAATTTGAAAGATGGTGGGGGATTTTCACCCTAAGCATTCGTCTTACTACAACGAATAAGTATTCTCTGGTCTTACTACGGCGTCTCGGCTTGACCTTTATTTTTCTCATTCAGTTTCAGCTAGGCATTGTTTACCTTTTAATTGAAAGACATTAATTAAGACACGAATGTAAATTGAATCAATAAATATGTCTAGTTATTATTAAATAGCAAAGTAAATACACACAACGGCCAATAAAATCGATAAGTTGCAATAATGTAAATAGTATTGTTTTTCTAAGGATACAATAGTGTCACATTCCCCCTGCTGCTGGTACTACTATAGGCAAGGGTTTTGAGCCGTCGGTTAGATAAAAAATAGGACAAAATTGGGATTGAATAGCCTCGACTAACCGTCAAATGGATACATTCGATTGCATTGGATTGGAGGGCTATAATAATTTTCGTTGTATACTAGATAATTGTTCATTATGGCATGGCCCCAAAAAACCCCAGTAGTGTATACAACTCAAATACAATGTAATCAGGTCACCTACAAACATGTCGAAATAAAAAATTCCAAACACTTTTTGATAAGATTATTTTTTATCTAAGTAGCAAACTCCAATTGGTGGAAATCACACATTATATCCATTTATGGTTAGTTTGATTAGGGAAGATTTGAATATTTTAATGACAGTTTTTTGTGATTAGCTTGTAAATTGTAACATAATGAGCGGATGTGAGTGAGACAGATGCGATAGCTAGGTCTACTGGCATTCTTTGAATTGGCTGAGACCGCTGTGAATGGTTGAATAGATCAAGGTTCAATAATATGCTTCTGAAGAAATGGTAGGAATCAATTTACAAAGATGGAACTATTGACCTTTGAAGTTTGAAATAGAATACTATAGGAATGCTAGGACTGCATTGCATATGGACAATAGTATGAATGACAAACAAGTAAGACGTAACGAGTAAGACAGATAAAATGTTTGTTTGCGAAATCACAGTCATAGTCATATCACAATCAGCAGGAACCTACTATGTGGACGATAACACTTGAATAATAGATACTACGCAATATCTACGCCACAATTCTGAGAATCCGAATCTGTTGTTGTCGTTGTCACTGAATGATGATTTTGGGTGACGCATATTTTATACTACATAGATATACCTAGAAATGGAGAAATCAAGGTGATGGGGATTACCTAGAAATGCTTTGCATAAACAATTCAAAATAAATTCCTTCAGTTTTGGAAATAAGTGCGATGTGGGCGAGGTTCAGTATCAAACAACCTGTTTGGTTAACTCTTGTAATTAATTCACTTCAGGATGGCTTTTAATGCATGTTTGATAAAAAATAAACATATTTCTTTTTTTCGTGTTATTCCTAAAATAGTTTGATAATATGGTTTAAATATGTCCTACGAACTGTTTGATAATCAATAGACATAATTTGATATATCGGCGTAAATCCTTCACTTTCATATAAAATATTAAATGCAAATACTTTGCCCTACAGGAATTTTGGGATATTAGTACCAATATTTGCTATGAGTCTTTCTACCACTAAATATTAACGAGTCGGCATGTGGTAGTTGTTGGGAAAGGCCAGTTATGTTAGCAAGCATTTTATTATCTTATAATACTTATGAAATGCTTTTCATGTTAATTATAAGCAAATTAGCCTACATTAATAAACAAGTTCTTTAAAGAATTGTTTTTTTAAATTTTATACTCTTTTCAATTCAAGGGCGAAAAATTCTTAGGGATTTATTTGTATATGTCTCATACTCCTATTATTGTGTGAATAATTTGTTCATGGCAAATAGACCTTATTAGATACCCACGGTCTGAAGTATAATACTTTGGTAATAATTCTTGATCTAAGTGGCAATAATTATATAGCCATAGATGATGGAATAATTATACTATATACAGACCTATTTAATTAGTATGTATTATTATGCATGTTACTTCATGCTTGTAGGTAGAAAAACGTTCACATTTGAAAATTCGTTTCCGGACTCGTGTGACTTTCAAACTGAAACAATAATAAAAAATGTATCGGAAAATCTTGGAAAAGAATTCTAGAGAACTCTGCATTCTTCCGCTACAATGAAATATTGTGATAAATTATTTACACTTTTTTCTTTACGTACTGGACATCCATGACCATCTTACTGTCCGCGATGATCTCCAGTCATAAAGGCAAAATTAAAATTTAAGAAATAGTATAGATTTATAATTTTTATCAGAAGCATTTCTTAATTACGGCCGACGGCTATGAGAGCGAAATATGTCTCACAATGTTTAACTAGGGCCCCACAAAAGCTTAAACCGGTACTGGCATTTTATGTCGAAATTAATTACATTTCGAAACTTTCTGGAGTTATTGCTTAGTTTATGGGTCTTAATCAAAGGACCTAGAACATATTGTACAATGTGCAACTCTTATTTTCATATTCATAATATTTTTATAAATTAGCCACGATTAGTTGTGAAACATAGCCACGATGTTAAATGCTTCAATTTCGATGGCTTAAACCACGCAATAGCAGCTCAATTCAAAGCAGAATTTCAACTACATTTGCTTAATATGAACTAATCGTCCCGCTACGCTGCTGGTACGCTGCTGCAATAGTTTAGCCAAACTTATGTTGACAGAAATACCAGCAAGTTTATAGTTTACAATATTCAAGAAATACACACCTTTTGTGTTGGTCGGGTTGGTAGACATAATTTTTAAGACTTTCATTTCCCAAGTTCAGGTGGGGAGTTTTTGTGTATGAAAAGTAATATTATATGCACTTGGTAAAGGCATATATTGTTATATTAAAAGCATAGAAAATTGCACAGAAAACATTTTAAATTATGAAGCAGAAGCACTAAATGGGTTTAAAAAATCTAATTTTTACTAACATTTTATAGAACTCTCGTATGTATAATAATAATATTTACGAAATAACTACTAAGTACTACATTTGAAACGAATACAAAAATGATATAATCTGTGTCGGTATATTTAATGTTTCTTAAAATGATACACATTTATATTTCTAAATTACTCAATTAAGAGTTCCTAAATATAAAATCATCACATAATTTGCCGTTATGTCGTTGAATTTTCTATTTTAGTAACGTAACCGCTATAATTCGGTTTCCGCCTACCACCCGAACCACAACTATTTACTATGGATGGTGAATGCCATTGAAAGCAATGTTGTTTTTGAATGTTTTGTATTTCCATAATCTGCCTTAAACATTTTTGGCAGCTAATATTTTGGCTACAAGATATTTTGAGATAAAGACATGCGTCACAATGAGTTAGAAACGTTATCCTTATACTGTTTATAAGATCTTGGCAAATTGAACACGATAGAAATTGACTGTTCAAATGTTTGTCTTCCTCCCTAATAATCCAATATAATTATTTCACATTATGGATACGCTTAATGTTATATGTTACAAATGTATTGTATTGTGGCAATACTTTTTTGTTTCCACCACGTCAAGATCAGTTACATCTGAGAATAAATCTTCGTCACTAGAATATTCATCGGAAGAGTTTATCTCTGGCACACTCTCGTC
Source organism: Tomocerus qinae (assembly GCA_020055645.1). Taxonomy (NCBI): domain Eukaryota; kingdom Metazoa; phylum Arthropoda; class Collembola; order Entomobryomorpha; family Tomoceridae; genus Tomocerus; species Tomocerus qinae. The sequence goes on along the minus strand of CM034547.1, from coordinate 12,353,155 downwards.
TAAAGAGTTGCTGGAATCTGAAAGTGACTGATATAGAATTCTATTGGCTGACGAATCCCGACAGTGTAGACTATGTTGAATCGTTATTTCATTGGATGCTGTAAATTCTTCCCATCTTCCAAGAAAAGTCATAAAATTGATAACTATGTCAGAAAAAGCACCAATCATAATAATTTGAATTTTGAAACTTACTCCCTTTGTTCATCCTCTTCAGGGGTATACTCAGGACATTCATTACGTAAATGGTAGAAGACCCAGTACCTATGACATTCTGGATGATCTACTAAGTCGACAGAAGTTAAGAATTTTTCATCAGGATAAAAATTGTTTTCTTCGTTAGTATCCTGACTAATATCAAACTTTTTGATAGGAACTCCTTTCCTTCTAAGACAATTTTCATAGCAAGCTCTAAATTTTTGCTGACTACTGATATCTTCAGAATCTGTTTCACTGTCTTCGGAATCTTGACTGCGTCGGTAAATAAAATTTATAGACTCATCAATTGGAGACTGTAGTATTTTATTTTCACTTGTTGAACTGCTACTTTTCCCGGCCACTTCTTCTTTATCTTTTCTTGTCCACCAATCTACAATTTGTAAAAATATTCGCCTTAAAGATTTTGCCATCTTGCAGCCAACACTTTACGGTGGTGGCAGCCGTAAAAGTTGCAACGGTATTAGTAGATGTAAAAAAGTACAGTTGCATTGTTGCATATGAAATTTGGTAAATATTGCACAATATCCTCGTGCATCTTCAAAATCTTTAGTGTAACTAATGCACTTATTACATGTGATACATGCAATGTTTTATTACAAACTCTTTGACGTTGTAGTAAATCAGTCATGAAAACTTAGCATTAGTATTATCTCAGTACTTACCACAAGAAGGAAGAGAATTTACGACTCTGTTAATGATCGTTTCAGTGTTACAACTGTGAATCTCAGAATCCGTCATTAACTGTACATAAGTTCTGCTAACATTCATAAAAGGATCTTTAGGATCATCCGCCCATGTATCATCTACAGCCCGTAGAACTGTTTGTCTAGCAGATATGGCGTAGGATTTCGTGTCCATACAGTGTACTAGGTTTTTGGGATACTTCAGTTTTAAATGGACTTGTCGTTCTATCTTGTTCATTGCTCGCCTCTTGGGAATTGTAACCACAGACTCTGTGGATATCCTCACGAGCAATACAGAATCTCAAGGAAAGTCTTAGAATTGGTATTTCCCCGTATTCTGATAGTGATAAGCGAACTTCTGTTTTTATAATTCCCTTCGTGGAAACAATATAGTAACAAAATGAAACAAGTATATAGTGTAAATTATTAATTATCCCTGGTTTACATCATTCATGATAAATTTAATATAGAAGAGAGTTTCAGACTACCTAAAGTAATAGTTATTAATGGATTCCAGAATAAAGCTTCCCATGACCTTAGACTTTTGCTGATATCTTGTTTGTAATTGCATGCTATTATAACTTATCCTGTATAGATACTGTCCTGCCGAAAAGGTTTTCTATATTATGTGGATCCTTGAATTCTGAAAAATGTATCAAAAGCTACGTATTCGACTCCGAATAGAACAGGAAGTTGTCTGCTGTCAAAAGTGCGAAGATTCAAAGGCTTCCATGCGTTTTACAACTGCAAAGGAGAGTCATTAAATGTTAATTTTGTTTTGGTACTTTACAGTAAGTAGCTGCATGCGTAATGTTAATGTACATAAAAGTTGTAGTAACTAGTGGACCTTGATAATAAGCTTTATCTGATGAAGAAACCTTGATCCAGCTATAGACAGTATGCAATACAAAAATATCTTATATCATTGATGCAATTGCATTCTGCAAAAATCTCATACTTATATGCTACACAGCATTTGGCTCTATTTCAAAGACATTTTTCACCCACGATTGAAATTGTTGTTTGAATGCAAGAGTTACCATGAGAAATTAATGAGATTCGTCGATACTTCTTCTCGATAACCTGAGAACTTCTACTCAAATACAAGCAAAGAAATTGCTAACTCTTCTACATTGAGACAAAAATTCTCACTTTTCATTCCCATTAGCTCTGTCGACTAATTTGCAAAAATATTACAATATTATTATTACATGCTATCAGCTATTACACTACATATTATTATTATATATTTATTTACTGTGAATATTTAGCAGTCAAACTAGTACTAGTCATCCTTCAAAAAAGAATTGCTTTTCATTGAAAACAATAACCACATATTTTTTGCAAACGAGCACTGTACATACATAAGGGGTATTTTTAATTACTACAAGTAAAATAGCGGCCCTGAACTAGTAGTAATATCACGATACCCATTGTATCATCATTTTTACGAGTCCTATTTTTTCAAAACAAGACATTAATTAGTGTTACTTTGGTAGAATGTGTATATAGAAAAATTCCTTGCTTGAAGTGGGTGGATGGTAAATCCAGACTCAGTATAACACGACATGGCCACATTAATTGTTAATGTTGGGAAAAAGGAATTTGTATGGCACACATGAGACTTTTGTATGGCAAGATATTTTTGTGAATTGTGGCGCTTTGTATGGTGTGTTATAGAAAGTTGTATGAGATTGTATGGGATTCAGGGGAGAATGTATGGTACTAATAGGAGTAATAAGAGAAACTAAAAAGGTATGACAAAGAGGCTACGCCAGGCCTTGGCTGCATCCGATTATTAGGGTCTACGTACTATACTACTACTAGATCGATTACAACCTTCCCCTGATAGGGGAAGTTGGTAAAAAACTTAAAAATAGCTGAAAATCGATGTAACTCCAGTTCGATTCGTCGTACAAGGTCGTGTAATAATAAATCGCTCGAAAGCTAACAAATTATGTAACATTTCTAAGTATACCGATGTTAGTCATCAGAGGTCTAGAGTCACGTGATTTAATCTCGCATGTGTTACGCGCATGTGCATTGCAACAAAAAGCCGCATTGTCCATGGCATAGATAGGTAGACAGCGACACACATACTGACATACTATGCGAAATAGGGAACATAGGAGGAAATAAATTTATGCATAGTAATAATAATAATTGATGTAATGTAATCATAAGAATGGGACACATGGAAAGAAAATAAAGACCACACCCATTGACATTGGTTAGGTAAGATTACCTTTAATTTGGTCTTATTTGGTTAGGTTTTTATGGTGTGGCATCTTAGGATGGTGGGGTATCTGCATATTATATTGTCTGGACCATCTACACTGACCCCTAAATCTGTAGATTCGAGTACGATGACGTCAATAATTACATAAGCACCTGGCAACTGATTTACTAATAGCTATATACACTCTGCATTAGCATATAAACGAAACATGCCATACATAATAAATTATTTATTGTATTTCGTAAAGTCGAACAATTGCTATTGTTGTGAATCCATTTATTGAGGCTTAAATAAATAATTTAGATACTACAAAAATTTTTGTTCTTAAAATAATAGCCTTACTTTTATATACAGTAAACAGAACAGACAGCTTCTATTGCTAAATAATATACATGCAGCTGGCAATATTTGGGGCGGTTGGAAGTGCCAGGATAATACCATGACCATGGACAAAGGTAAATAATTAGTGTATCAATACCCCTGCCCTGCACTGTACCGACAACCGATCAAAGCAACCGTTTTAACTCTAGCCAGACTAAAAGGCAGATCCTAGGGTGGGGGAAGCCACCCGCCCCACCGTATACTAACCTAACTTATCATAATCTAATCTTTTCTAAAGATGTGCAAGTACGCAGGGCCGCAGCCAGAAGAAAATTTCGGAGGGGGCCCGACGAATTATAAGTGAAAATGAAAAATTTTTGGGTTTTAAGGTAATAATTCCTTTCTTTTCTTCAATTTCGGGGAGAGGGCGGGCCCGCTGGCCCCCTCCCCTCCCCCATCTTGAGATTCATAAAACCATTCTTGAGATTCATAAAACCAATCTTGAGATTCATAAAACCATTCTTGAGATTCATAAAACCAATCTTGAGATTCATAAAACCAATCTTGAAATTCATAAAACCAATCTTTAGATTCATAAAACCAATCTTGAGATTCATAAAACCAATCTTGAGATTCATAAAACCAATCTTGAGATTCATAAAACCAATCTTGAGATTCATAAAACCAATCTTGAGATTCATAAAACTAATCTTGAGATTCATAAAACCAATCTTGAGATTCATAAAACCAATCTTGAGATTCATAAAACCAATCTTGAGATTCATAAAACCAATCTTGAGATTCATAAAACTAATCTTGAGATTCATAAAACCAATCTTGAGATTCAGATATCAAATGCATCACTCATAAAAACCATAAATTATAACCATTGGTATGTACAAAATGTACATATACTACAAATTCCAAGTGTTCGTGTTCACGAATATAATTAATACACAATTAGCATTAGTTTCAGTTAAAAATGAACCTGAAGTAATGTTAGTGGACATTAGTGTACTGTGTACAGAGTACAGATACAGTGTAGAGTAGAATGCAAATATACAAACAAGCATGTTATGAAAACGCTGCAATGCTGCTGTATCCATCCAAAATCCATATTGGCTCACCTAAAATGGTACAACAATTTTTAATTAGGCAATAGGGATTCGTGAAATATAATCATATGAAAATAACCGGTTTGGTGCAGAAACCCATAAAAAACGTGGCCAATTACGCTGCAACAAACCAATAATGCGAACATTCACCTTTTTGTGCATTTTTTACTTATAACATGTTTTGTGTTCCATGCTGCAAGCTGCTAGTGCACTAGAGGCTAGTTAAAGTAATTGATTTTATGTGGCAGAGTGAAGTATCTACGCACAGATGAATATCCTACAATGATCCTGCATTATGTACATTCTTAAACAATTCGAAAGGTCATGCAATGCATAAGGGCGTACATACACGTGTAAAAGTATGTAATTTAATGAAGAATGAACTTATAGCTAAGTTACTTTAAATAACAAATCAAATTTTGATTTCTGCGCATAATTTGCAACCTCATTCGCGACATTGCGTAATAGGATTGACGTTCGGTCGACCATGAACTACTTATCAACTTTTAAAGTATAAAAAATGTTTTGTCAGATAAGAGTTTATGTGACAAGCAAGGTAATATATATAGTCATAATTCATCATGCATTTGCAATTTTAAAGATTGGTCATAAATAGTTATGGTATCTCCTACAGTTACATCAATAAGCAAGCACGTATCCAGTAGGGGGCCGGGGGGGCGCAGCGCCCCCCTTTTGAGAAAAAGAGAAGATTTTTTTTCCAAAATTGGCCAAAAATTTCAAAAAAGTTTCGCGCCTCGCGCGAATGTGTCACATTTTTAACATTATTCTTGGTTGCGCCCCCCTTGACCAAATTTCTGGATACGTGCCTGTCAATAAGCTTCCATTACACATAATTACACTTATAACAGATATAAACATAAACAGCAATATCGATATCAAATGCCAAAGCCACTTACATATTCGATCATAAATAATAAAAATTAAAGCCTGTAAGCCATAAGGAAAACCCCAAAATCATCCCCTTGTTTGGGGCTTCAATATAATTAATTTTATTTCATATGGGCAGCTAATCCTTGATTGTTGAACAGGATCTACTATGATTTCTAGGTATCAAAAATGGTCATACTAATATGCAGTTGTCTCAAGGTTAAAAATAGTGCTTGGCTTAAAAATTGTTTAGTAAATGCTAGAACAAAAATATTCCAGCTCGATGGTATACTAAGCCTCCCAATCCCAATATACTACGATGGGGTACATTAGGATCTCATATTGCATATAGGGTATTAATTCTTATAAGGATATTGGTATAGGATATTCTGAACGTAGGAAGGATTTTCTGTTTTCCATATTCAATCAGCATTCATGTTTTCTGTGCCCACACAGGAATATTAACCCATACGTATAACATACGGGTGTAATAATTATATTTATGATGTTCTCTATTCCATCTCTTCCAATAGGATTCTCATTCACCATAAAACAAGTTTATCTCCATCAACCCTCTCAACCTCGACCTCTATACATACCAATACTGATATTATGTCCTTCTTCCCATTAGAACCTCTATATACTCATACCTACAAAAAAGACGACAAGATATGCGTGGGTAACATACCAATGCACAGTATGAAACGCATAAAATACAGAATAGCATAAACGCGTGTAGGATGTGAAGTTACTACGTTGTTGTCGTTTCCAAAATCTACTCTCTGGTGTATAGAACTGCACCGGGTGGTGGTGGTGGTTTCATTTCATGTTGGGTGCATTGCATGGGGTGGTGCAGCTTTAGCCGTAACGTCACTACAGCCTTGATTAACGACCAACTCGTTTCAGAAAGAATTTTAATGACATCGTTGTAGCTATAGCTATCAAGGGTTGATTGTGTGCAAATGGAGAGTAGAGTAGAGTCCCTACAAGGAACCCTAGAAGCTTCGTCTCCTGGGCTTGTTAGATTTTATCTCAAGTGCAGATGGCTGATAAGAACATACTTCTGCGGCAGCTGACCCAATCTTAGTACGAACATTCATCAATGCCAAGAAGCGAGTTGTTTTTTGTCAATAGCTTCCAAGTTGGAATGCATTTGAATTTGGAAGCCAGACTCTCCAGCAGTTAACATACAGTATAGCCAAATTCATGGAACAAAAAAAGACCTTTTTTGTCTTTTGCTTTTTTGCCTTTTTTATAAAAAAGCTAGGAGTAAGTTTTTAAAAAAGCAAGTCCTTTTTTGCCTTTTTCCCAGTAGCAATTTGCCCCATTTACATGTACTAAACAAAAAAGTAAAAAAAAATCGTTTTAAATAAAGTAGTGCTTTTTGATTTTTTATAAATCGGTTGAATCGTTAAGTTGGGAATGTTAGATCCTTAGAAAATTGTATATTGTTGCCAGATAATGCATTGATTTTTGATCCTGACGTTGGCTGTGCATATTTACCTATAGAAGCTGGAGTAATGTTGACCAAGACCAAGTTGAAGTTGTTAGCCACTTCACCCGCGCTCCCTTGTGCCTCATCAACCACTTAAAAAGGAATCAGGACAACATTCTGAATATGACATGTTGTTTGTCTTTATTGAAAACTTTAATTAGTAATTTTTATGGTGAAAAACAGGTTTTGCCATTCACGGTCACACTCCTTGTGAGTAATATATAAATATAAATTCTACTAATGCTTGATGGGAAAATGGGATGTTATACCTGTACAAAAGTGTAAACACATTACATCATGCATGGTTGGTAAAAATGATAAATAAATGTCGATAACACATTATTATTGTGAAAACAGAATTTTTTCTAATATTCTGTGAGAAAAGGGAATATGTACACCTATACTACAACTGCTTGCATCTGCCTGCATGGCATGTATAACTGCAGTAAAATTCAGGGGCGTAACCAGAAATTCCAGAAGACAGTTTACAAGGAAAATTTTAATAAAATAATGACTGGAATCCTTTGAAATTCTAACGATGAGTGCATTAGATAGTGGAGAAACACACTTCAGAACCCAAAGATGGATACTACAATTTTCCTAAATGTCAAAGGCCAAATGTACTTCTATATGGCAATGCTTTCATCAATGCTGTATTGAGGAGATGGAGGAAAGCTTTGGGTGTGGTGCCAATACCTCCTACGTAAGCCAAGAAGATTTATTACGCATTCAATGAATATTGTATGGAAATTTCGGCACCCTGGTTTCTAAATACTGCACTGGTTTTAATTACATCTGCAAAACTAATCACAGACACTGCACTTCTCAGGATTATTCAAGGCCATCCATCCATCTATTACATTTATTTAATTTTGAAAAAGTAGGAAAGCGCAGCTGATAAAAATCTAACTTCTAGAAATATGTATTTAAAAGCGAAAAATATTCTTTTATATTCTCAGAGAACAACTTTCAAATACTATTTTCTCTTGAATTTGTTTTATTTGTATGAAACAATAACATTCAATCAGCATATCAATTTTAGAATATGATGGGAAGTAGTTTATTGGATAGAATATAAGGTCATGTTGAGGTCCTTGGAACTTGAAACTCTGTTAGATTTTGTATCCACACAGAATTGGCAGATATGAGAGGTAGCTCTAGCTGAGTGGTCGTCGCATATCAATAATTAATTACAATGTTAAGACTTGTAGTGATTTGGCCTGTGACGTATAGTATTACTAAATATTAAAATATCCCACGAAATAAGTTTGATATTTTAGTGATCTGTATAGCGACGTTGTTACATACTATGTACATGCATATTTAAGTTGTAACGATGAATGTCCGTGACTCGAATTTTTATTTTGAAGCCTTCGAAAAGCAATTTCCATAAAATTGAGAGTCAAACGATGACGTGGTCATGCATTAATCAATGATTTCTAGTTTCTGTAGTTTGTCTTGACTGGAGAAATGAAAAATGCAGTGAAATATTGATGTAGTTCTTAATATTTGAAATATGCAACTGGTAAAGTCTATACGTAGTTTTGTCGTGTCTCCGATTTTCTATTTTGCTTGGGTTGGAGCATAAAGTAAAAGTTAATAGTCTAGGCTGGATAATTAAATTTTAAAGAAAACCGGATTATGACATGATTCATGATACATATAGTCCCTAGTGTATATGGTTTTGGAAGCATAATAAATAATCCAATCTGTATAGCACCATAATATGATCGAAGACCGTAGAATACACTTAATAGCATTAGTAAGTCATCAAGAGGAAAGTGAAATCCTAGATTCAACATCTGGCGTCAGATTACTTCGTAGGAAAAGATTTGTAGCGTCTGGTAGAATTGCGCCGACTCTACAGTAATATTATACCACATCAATCAAAATTATGGGACAGAAATTCAATATAGTGTAGACATGGAGGGGTTTTTCTGGAAATGAACGTTGTATATACCATATTAGACAAGACCCAAACACCCTAAGCGAAACTTTGGATCGATATCTCTACGTGGACAAAATACATAAAAGTTTATTACACTCAGGATATGCCTATATACCTTCCAAACTCAAAGTCATCTATAATTTACGTGCTCAAGCATAATATATATCCTATATTTAATATACTAATGTATATACTCTGACTTAAAACGACTGTAATACGATACTAAATTGTTTTTGTAATTAACTTTTATGTTTCAAGGAATTAAGTATGGGTATTATTATGGGAATGAAAACGTGGGGTTCTTTTAATGCTATAGAGTGTACATAATCATGTAATATGATAGTTTATTACTTCATAAAAATGAACAACAGGCTTTAATCCTGAAGGATTTCTTATCTAAGTTCATGGGTCACGTGAAAGTTGTATGAGAACTGTACTCAGACTAAAATTCGTTATCAAATCAGATTTTTTTCCCATTCTTATAATTAGCCTAGCCCAATTTTTAAATGAAATGGGCATGCAGACACATGAATATCTCCATCGAGCCCTACGTAAAATGAACTGCTATATATAAGACCAGACAAACGATAAGAAGCTCGGTCGACCATGCACACAAAACAGGAGTCAGCAATTTTAGCGAATAAAACTTTTATCGTAGGGAAGAGTCTAGTCCAACAAAAACTTTTGTACCGGAAAGGGGCTGAGAGGAAGTGGGCTAAAATTTCCAACATATCCGCCTGACCAGAGAAAGTTCCCTTTTCTCCGCATCGCTGAACTTCAGACCCCCGATCTCTGCAGACAGATTTTACGACGTATATACTTATACAGGCTTATGAAAACACATTGAGATCGATATTTTGGCTACTACTTATATAGGGATTTGGATGAGAATCCTTATTCTGCAGATAGGCTTATAGTAAGTCGATAAGCTCCACAAGACCCCTTTTTATCTACAAAATTTGATCCTGTGCCCAACTCCCATATAACATTTTTTATTGTCTAGAGACTCCTCAGGCTCCTGCCGTGCTGCATGAAATGGAAAAACTTTTACGATGACTCACTTCCAAATAATGGATTTTCTCTCTGTCACATCCTGCACAAAATTATATTCCCCTTCAGTACCATAAAATGGCTAATACTCTTTCCATGTTAAATCGAATCGTTAAAACCCCTCTTTCTGCCTTCCGGGGGCAATTTATATCAGATAAGATCTAATCACATACCTCAACATATAATTTATGTTCAGGAGCGTAAATAACATCACTAGGCCCATGACATAAAACTTTGCTATAAAAATAGGCAATTCATGAGACCAGAACTGTTTTATTATACGTAATAAAATCGGAATAATAGTTATATAGCAAAAGTGTAAAAAGCAAATGCTAAGGAATTCATCTTTGAACTCTCAAAATGTTGGAAAACATTATTGCTCCTGTGGATATAGTGGATTTTGTTGTTTTTTTTACGAAGTCGTTCAAAACGGATGCCACGAATTGCCACGAATTCAAGCCACGAATCTGATGGGTGGTGTAGCATGTGGCTTAAACAATTTATTGCTTTTGTAACTCAAACCTTTAATTATTATAATTATTCCTCCACAAAACATGCAATTACTTTTGCGTGCATTTAATGGCTATGATCATAATGAATGGGGTTACTTTTATGTACAGAATTAATTAATTTAATACATATATTATTTATGATATATCTGCATAAATTACTTAATCCTAAAAATATCTTTGACTAAAAAGCTGTTTCTGTTTCTATTTAGTATTGTATGTCAATTTCATTGCATGTTTATTGTAATTAACAACTGGTTGCATCAGTAAAAATGTCATCGTAAATGTGAAATTTTGTACTAGACTGCATGTCTCTGAATGCCAGGTATTAAATCTGGAGTATGGAATCCAGAAAGTCATAAAAATGTCAATAACTTCGGTTTGGCCTCATGAATCTACGCTGGACAACGATGTAGTTTGAAAATCTGTTCATTGTGACAATGAGCTGATTAATATTAATAGCTGGAAAGAAACAATTCATTCATTTGTAATATTGTAGTAAATCATAAATAAAGCGATTATTATTGATATTGTCTTACCTGTGCAGGTACTGTGAAATAACACGCAATTTGATTGTAGCAGTTGCAAATTGCGAATAATTATAATGTATGATTTGTAGCAAGTACATAATATGCAATGCACGCAATGCAAGGGCGAATATTTCTATGATTAGAATTATGGGTTGCACCTGCACATCTTCATCTATCTTCTACCTCCACTAGTATTTGCACCTCATGTGTGTGTTGCAATTGCACCTCGATCCACTACAACATTTGAATATCATTTCCTTTCGTACAGCCATCACGGAACAAAAAAGGGTTTAATTGCCTATGCGTGTATGAGTGAGTGATGCCTGTAACAAAAAAAGGTGAATGGTAAATGGTTTTGGAAAATTATTGTTTATTAACTGGTACTTAGTCCAACATTTAGCAATTATATTATTACCTATAATAATTACTCCAGGCATGATGAAAAGTCATGGCCATAGTATCAATCACTTATTTTTATTCATCTTAGTTTTTTAAGCTGCAAATACATATCGACTTTTGGCCTTAGTAAAAATGGAAAAAATTACATATTCATGGAATTTGGAGATAACTTCTTAAAAATTATAGTATTCAAATACATGCGATAAAATGTCAGATTGACAAGGAATTAAAAGAGATTTCGTGTAAAAATTGATTCTTCTGAGGCTGGAGATAGATTTCCTCTAACCGATATCCACTCAAAACATTTGAAGCTACATCTAACGCTTTCCTTCACAAAGATAAAGTAACGTTCAATGTTCAATCAACTTCTTGTTTACCCTGCTGATTCACACGAATGTGCATGAATATACTTCATGATGATGTTGATGTCGGCAAGAATTGACTGACTCTATACTTCCAACGTGTACTCTGTTCAAACTCACATCCTTTAGGTCCAAGTCTCAAGTCAAGCTAAACTGTTTTTGTAAAACATTCCCTTGAGACTTTTGTTCTGTTTCATTAATACATAAAATATACCTACCTATACGACTTAGTTATGTATTGTACAATTATATTATTATTATGTTAGCATTTCTTATCCGATCAAATTATCATCTCCATCAAAAGTTATTGTAATTAGTATTTAGTCCGTCCTACGGACGGTCGCAGTCGTGGAGAAAAGGGGATACTGAAGGGAGAAGTAGTGATATTTTATTACTAGTTGAAATCTAGCACGTACAGTGTGCTAAGAAAAATGTTGCAATTTGTAATCGTTGTTTTGAAACATAAATACGACTGGCGAATTGACGTTTTCATTCAAAGTCCAATGCATATGTGCCAATGACACGTTTAAACTATAGAAATGATTAGTTTAGCAAATACACTTTCCGTTACTTTAAATATTTATTCCGCTTTACTTTAGTTAAATAAATACACCTCACTGTTTTAAATTTAAATAATATTGTTATTATCGAATGTACTAATTGGTTATGCTCGGTCATGATGTCTGGCGGTTCTACCCTACCTGGGGTTTGTCTGATCAACTTGTCTCAAAAATATTTTCAAAATTTTTTGGATTACAACGGCCGAGAAAGGCTTACAATGGTTATGATGGAAATGGAAAAGATAACAAAATTGTAAAACCGTTGGTTTAATTTGTCAATTATACTCCAACTCATTAATTCTGGAGTCGAGCTAATAGAAGTTATAGCCTGTAGATATAGAAAAATGTGGCAGCAGAGATCAGTTGAATGAAAAATCATGTAGCTATTAATATAGTGATATGCAAAGAACAATCTAATATTTTAATGAGTCGAGTAAATCATTTTGGCCTTCACCCTAAAGCTATATTTAGCTGTTTGTATGTTAATTTTACCAGTAATAACAGCCATTACTAATTTAGCAAATGTTTTCCTAGAAATTACCACAATGTTATCCGGAAAATTGCAGAAAAAAAATATAGTATTGTTTTCCTCACCAAGACGGAAACCAAATAATTGCAAACGAAATCTAAACACATATATAGATTATAATACTATAAATTCGATTTGTACAATGAATTTATACAAAAAGGAAATTGTGGTTCTTACTCATTGCCAATAATTTCACATCCATTTTCCTTGTATCTCTTTTAGACTTGTATTGATGTAACATTGTTGAGTATTGTCTGCAGTCTATTCCAGATTCTAGATAACAAAGTTAAACATTGAAAAAACACCCCCTAACCAACAATATTTTTATAATGAATTTTCCCAGGGAGTGGGAATTTTTACATAGGCAGTAGATATATTTTGTGTTATTGTGTTGTATTTAAAAATAGGATAGTACGTAGAGTACATATATTTATAGACATCCAATACGAATGATAATATGGTGATAGATAAGGTACATGTATTGTACACTTTAAAGCAAACAAAATAATGCATAATATTGTAGTGTAATTAGGTAAAGGGTTTTAAAATTTTACGGTAGTACCGTAAAAGTAAAAATGGGGGAAAAATATATTATTACTAGTGGCAAACCTTGATTCCCACTTTTGGCTGAGTACAGGTCACTTAAGGGTCAACTAATAGATTTGTAACAATTGTATCATGAAATAGTGTTAAGTCCAGAAAATCAGTTTTTCAAAAAATAATTTGAATAGGAATTGACATTAAGCAGCCATCTGAAGTGTGTATTTATTTTTCTATTTCCAACTTTAAATTGGAACAAAGAACTTCCAAGTCCACTAGTACTTCCTAAGGGCTTTCGAATAAGGTGCTCCGCATCCGCACACCTGTAAGCTTATCCAAAATGCGTATCTCATCACATCATAGCGAGATTTCCCAATCCGGATTATAATTCATTGTTTAAAGCAGTATGCATTGAATAGGCTTATACATTTTTGTTCACCCTACTAGATGATTGTTTGATAGTAGTAGCCTCCAGCATATGTGACTAAATTTCGAAAGGTAGGTATCCAGAGTAATCATGCGTATTGGATACAGTGGCCAAGCACGTACACAGAAGAGGTTGTAGGGCCCCCCTACCCTGCTCAGCTCAGTTTTTACCATAACTATTTGTTGCGACCACCCTTACCCAAATTCCTGGTTACGTGCCTGAGCTAGCCCTACCACACATAGTTACAAACATATATAGGCAGGTAAATATATAATTATAATATAAAGATAGTAACAATTTATACATTTCTTAATTATAACTAGGCTCCCAGTACTGTTAGGCACCCACTACTGTTATTTAATTTAACAAAACATTATACTAGCAGTAGAGTAAAAAGCAGAATTTAATGCACCTCTTTTCAATTAATTGCTATATGTTCCCTATATTTCTTCTTTAGAAAATTAAACTTAAAAAAATGCATTGATATCTATCAAACGTTAAAATTATAATTTTAAAAATATATATAAATACTACTGTTAATCCAAGAAAATTAGGCAGTCCAAATTCTGAAAGGTTATTTGGCATACTTAAATTTTACATTGTTAATTGGGTTTTTGTCTCCAGTGCAGAAAAATTTACTAGTGAACTAGGATTTCAAAATAGTTGAAATGTAAAATGCCACAAGGGACTGACTAATTTTCTTGGGTGAACTATAGTAGCCCGCGGCATAAGTGACTAAATTTCGAAAGGTAGGTATCCAGCATAATCACGCCATGCCACCATCACACCCCTATGTATGCGTGCCTGGTGGCGAAGCCAGTCCTAGACAGACAAGCTTTTCGGCTTACATTTTTATTATATAGAGATTATATAATTAAATATATATAAAGACCAATAAAGTCTGTAATGATCGCAAAAGCCTTGAGTTCTTTCTTGTCAACGGATCGGCGGCAGTTTCAGTGAATATTATTAAACATTTTTATTCTAAGAAGTCAAAATGCATCTGTCCATCAAAATTATTATCCTGAAGTACAGCACAGATACATGCCTGCATTGCATAATAAATAATTAAGGGTCTCTTTGCAGATTCCTAAACCATAAGCAAGATTTCTACGAGTTTGTTGCGCACCAAAATTCATTTACCTTACCCTCCCCTGAGGTTTACCCTACGCCCGTGAAAGCTTAACAAGAGATTGCATGTCGAAAGAGAAAATCTTGGACTGTCGTCAGTTCGGAATAGCACGGGTCTTTATAATATGAGATATGCACTATCCAATACAGTAGGAAGCAGGTCTAAACATCCCAATTAGACTATGATTGCAACTGTATGATAGAGTAAGTAAATTCTATTATCAATATTTGATTTTACAAGGAGAAAGTAAGAGAAAGTAATCCTTATGGAAGGTATGTATGCTTCTGTGAGATGTAGTCTAATATGGTATAACCAATATAATTATTAATGAGCTGAACAAGTCACAAGCAAAGGTTTATCATTAAAATGCTTGGCTAAAATACTGAATGGGATACTGAGCATAGCATATTCCCAGTTTTAACTCAGTCTGCATAGTACGGTATTTAAGCGTCTTTGGTAACACTTTTGGTGAAAGGACGGTGAAAGTTACTGGGTAAAACAAGAAAGAGTGGTAGTTACGTCCGAAATCTATTGACTAATAAGGCATTAAAAAATGTTTAAATAGGCCTATATTTTCTGAAGTATGATTAAAAATAAAAAAAGAGATGACTATTGTTATATCTCAAATTGTAATTATACGATTATTATTATCATCATATAGTTCATGTCTGTATGTATACACGTTACGACGTTACGGGTACGCGGTAGTATTACTAATCGTCAATATAATGCAACAACAATAGTAATAGTTTATAGCAGTAATAATAATATGCTAATCTGCAATCCATTTTCTCTTTCAATACATAATTACACGTAGCAGCTAATAATCATGCCCATTTAACACAAAATACATTAAAGTACGAAACAACATTGAAAAACCAAGAAAAACACAAAACACATATTTAAGAAAAATGAAATTGCAAAAGCTATTTTGAGCATATAAATTAACATGTTCGTATAATTAATTCACTACTAGGATAGTTAATGTTATGTAAACGATAGATAACCACTGTCTAATCTATGAAATAATGTACGTACCAACTGTATGTATATGCTGACATATACATACATAATTTAACTTATAAATAGTATAACTTACAGTTTACAAATAACAAATTATAAGATTTGTCCAGTTGAATAAATCTACTACCATAAAATTAATAAAACTACATTTCGAATCTTCATAAACTATTTAAGTAGCAATAATATTACATGCTTCAGTATTACGTATAATAATTAAGACTGACGAAACCATTAGATAACGTAAATACGAATAGAATATCCACTAAATAACAAACAAAAATTAAATATTTCACTACAGTACAACAGAGTAGGCAGGAGGTTGTGTTTATACCGTAAATAAGGGTAAGTTAATAAGACAGACATCAAAAGGCATTTTCCACCATACTCTTCTTATAATTTATCCGACCGAAGAAGCGTACAGAAAGGAAGAAAATCGCTATTACTTATTTAATCGTAAGTGTAACGTACTCCTTTAATAAATTCATATCAATATTAATATACTAATAGCAATCAGCACGATAAAAAATTTCCGATTGTGATTTGATTTCCCATTGTAAAAGACATGCTACATCTCTATTGATTCTTTACGAAATACGAATTCATGCACGAATAAGAAACTAGCTCATGTTCTTATTCCTCCTTTATTAATAATTAATTAGTCGACCAACGCACATGGTTAATGCATGTAGGTATAGGTAGTAGGTATGTATTTCATGTATGTAGTGTAATAATAAAGGTAATAATGTTCATTTCTAGAAAATCCAAACAGGAGTTCGTTCATATCACTTCCTATGGTATAGTGGTAATATAGTAGACACTGCAAATATTTTATTGTTAAAGTTATCCATGATAATGATTCCCATACAACTGAAATACAGATTCTTCGACTCATTACCTTTAAAATTAAATTATTACTTCAGCCATTGTTAGGTATAAGACAAAATCCTCGACATGATCTAGCCTGACCTGACGTGATCTAAAAGATTATTATTATTGTTGCTGTTGTGTCTCGTGGGCAGAGTTTCCACACACTCTCTCATAATATACTTAACTAGCTGTACTTTACTATACTATTTACGTATAATTATTATAGCAAGGGAAATATTATTGATTCGTATGTACACTATAATATAATCGTATTACAATGATTCTTAATCACTACAATATTTATTTTAAACTATAGGATCTTAATTAACTATGGGTTTACATTTGATTCCTTACATTTCAATACAAGTTTAGTACATCATCATAATATAATAATAATATGTAGTAGTAGCTTGATTAGTCTAGCAATTCTTAATAGTTATTAAGAGCATCTTAGAATTTACAATATTTACAGTACGCTTATACGCTGACGTATTTATATTGTAACGTGTAACGTTCACTTTAATCTTTAGCATTGTAGTGTAATGTATTTAATTAAGTAGCAATAATCAAATATAACAGCAGGCTCCTCTCTACACATTATTATTGTTTTACTCTGTACACGGCCAACCAACAATTTACACTATCAATTATAGCTACAAATGTGCACATCATTTTATTAAGGACCTTATTTGTATTTGTGTTCATCATCATCATCTCTGTCTCTGAATAAGTAACTAATAATAATTATTAGACTACAGCACACGTGCAGCCGGTAGGTTCTTTATATAATAGTA
Organism: Tomocerus qinae; assembly: GCA_020055645.1. Lineage (NCBI taxonomy): Eukaryota > Metazoa > Arthropoda > Collembola > Entomobryomorpha > Tomoceridae > Tomocerus > Tomocerus qinae. The sequence continues at coordinate 12,335,528 of CM034547.1, read as the reverse complement.
GTTATTCTTAAAATAGCTATTCTTTTTTGCTATTCTATGTATAGTGTTTATTTATACTTTATAGAGTATAGAGCAATCAATGCCTAAAATGGTATTACTATTCTTTCTTCTTCTATATAGTCACAAAATCAAAATCTTGATGGTTATTTTTTACTTTTTTCACAAGTCCGCCCGATTGGACTTGTTTTATCATATATAAGAGACTGTAACATAACTATTGTAAGTAAATAGGCTTAGAACATTACATTAATTCCTATTTTATGGTAATTGTAGATTATTATATGATCGTGTTGTCATTTCTTGCAAAAGTACACGACAGTACTACAGAGTACAGACCATCAGATATTCATAATCAGTTGATATTTTTCATTGTACTGTTTACAGTGTACATTTCATAGTACTTATCCATTCCCATCTCGGGTTTTATCCCAATTCTACATTGCAACCCCCCATTATTCGAAACATCCAAAAAAAGATACCAGTTTCCGGATAAATAAAAACCATGTAAGTACCATTTCATAATTTTCCCTCGATTTTAACCTTATTTTTAACACATAAAACCACATTAAAAAGAAGAGACTATTGACTGGTGCATCTAAGTAATTATAAGGTGTAAAATCTAAATATTGTAAATATGTCCCCAACAAATGCTCCTAACTTTAGAGTACAACATTTACTTTAGTATTCGTATTCGTATCACAAAGTTTCAGCTTCTCGCATGGCTAACTTGTAGGGAAAGTCTACCTACTGACTTTAGCCTTTAAAGTAAGTAATACACAATCATTGGTGGGTTATACATCAATAAACAGTGCTGACTAATAAGAATTTACAAATATGATTACCGCTACTTGTTCCTTTTTTACCAAGCTACAATATAAAACCCTTTCCACATGTCCCTACAGTCATTAAATATTTATTGCTATTTCGACTGACTACAAAGTTCAGTTTCTTCTAGGGAATATTCTTCATTAATTAATTACAAATAGCTTAGACAGCTATCAGGAATCAGGAAGCCTTATAAAACAGTGTGCTAAAGGTATGGGACAGGTTAAACAACAACATATAACTGAGCATACCTACTAAGGTATAATCATAGAGTATGAAGAGGGTAAACATTGAAATGCCTTTTCGAATGTTAAATGTTTAGTCACTTTTCCTGTTCATTGCACTACATAATTTACTAACTTATGAATATTGTATTCAATAAATAAATCTTCTCGGTCTCTATCTTAAGTGGGAAGAGAAAAAGGAATACATTGAATTTATACTCGTTTTATAAATGTGATTGAGTAGGGTTCAAAATAACTAGGTATAATATCTTGTCCGTCATGTCTCCGATCCGATAAACTCAGAATACAATAACAATAATACGTTTTTAATGCTAAAGTATTGATCTTCTTGAACCAAATTAATAATTGAGTTATAAACAATACATAACATCACAAATATACGTGGACTAACAAAAAGGCGTAGTTGGTTAGGGGAGTGACCGACGCAAAAACTTGCGATTATGTTCAAACAGCTCAGCTATAAAGGGAGTTGAATTCATTAGGACACGAGAGGCCAGTGAATGAATGAATAATTAAAACGTAACCAAAGAAATGAAATGAAAAACAAAAGTTTCTAAATACTCAAGGGTAGATCAAAAGTTCCAATTCTCAAACACTTTTGATAGTCGATTTGGACATGTGGAAAGCATATTATATGATTTATATAACATTACTGGTATTTTCATTAGGCACTTTCCTTGGATTGCAAGACTTTTAAAATGCTCTTCTACATATAAAAAATAAAAGGAAATAGAACGGCTTTAATGGTTATGATAGCGTGATTGCTAAACTACTTGCCTACTGAACACTCAGGGTTTAAATTATTAATAATGTGTTTGATTAAATAAACCTAACTAAAAATAGCCTACTGATAATATATTAATATCATAATATCCCATTGTATTCCCACTATCTTGACTTATAAGGTAAAATCGAGAGAAAATCTTTAAACCAAAGATAAAACTCTGGATGACCTGCATTTTAACTGTGAATAAACCCTCTTAAAAAGCATAACAGACACTTCTTTCTACCATTAAATTAATCCACTATCTCATTGCACATAGGTAGTTGATAAAATCATATTAAATCTTTCTAATTACCTTACCGTTCCTTAACTACTTTAGGTAATTGATATTTTTCACTAAGCATAGTATAGGTACTTCTCATTCACCGGCGTCTTGTTAAGTATTCCATTTATTTTGGTGTCAGCAGTACATTTTCGATGCTATTCTCTTCGGCGACAGAATCGCACGATTAAGGTCACAATCCGCATACTAGCTTTTAGTGTCTTTAGATATTCTTCTTCTCTTGAATGACTGCATATCCGACTCTGGCATCCCTACTATTAACAAAATTACAACCACAAAGATGTAATAAAACTACAAAATACTGTTTATATGAAATAAATGACAACTATTTGTCCACCGATTGGTTGGTAAGACATAAAAGTAAGTACCTGCAACGCTACTTCTGGTCTTCCTACGAGGATTTTCATTTTCTGGACTTGTACTGGGAGTGGATGATTTGTCCGTACTTCCACCAGAAATAACTACGGGATCTTTTCGTACATTAGTTCTCGTTTTAGCAGGAGTCAAAGGTGATTTTTCTTTTGCCAATGCCGATCTATTCGAACGTCTGCCAGCCGATTTTTTGTTTTGTGGAGTAGAATTCACATGTGCACTTTCATTTCCAGAAGTTTTGGATTTGGTTGCATTATCCTTCACACGGTTGTTTACTCTGCTGTTAGTCCTATTTTAGAAATATCCAATTAGACAGAATTTAGAGATTGCATAAAAGAAAATGCCATTAAAGAGAATTAGGTATGACAATTATTTCTCCTTACTTGACTTCTCTTTGTTCGTCATCTTTGGTAACCGCTCGAGATGGGACTGTATTGCGGTGAACACTACTACCTCGACTTGATGACCTATCTTCAGATGACCCTCTACTTGATCTGCCACCTCTCCCCCTTAACGTCGGATCTCCTATTAGTAAATCTAGCTGGTCTTCAGTCTCTTCTACAACAGTCACTGTAAACAAAAACAATTAAATGAGTTTATTTAATGAAAATAGACAAAATTGGCATATTATTATTAGCAAATTATTGTAATGATCTTACTCATTGCCATTTTTCCTTTGAGATCTTTTCCTTTGGATTCTTCCATCTTTTTAATAAGAGAACTATTTCTTTTTGGCGTGTCTTCTACTCCTATACATGCTTTAATAAGTTCTGCAGCATTTTCAGAGCACCTTCTCTTCCCAGGTCTGGAATTTAAATCAATTTCGGCTTTTTCTTCCATGTTTTCATCTTTGGATGCACTGCTACTATCTGACTCCTGTCGCTTCCTTTTGTTTGTCACGGGCATTTTCCCTCTCGAACTGGAATTCGCCGTTGTAGTTGCCGGTGTGGAAATCAAAAGCTGATTAGAAACTGGGCTAGATCTTGTAGATGATGATGGAGTTCCTGCAACTGTCGGACTAAGCATTTTCAAGCTTCCAGTGGGACTTGGCTTTGGACTATTCTTCAAAAGAGATGAGTCTGGCTTGGAAGTAAACTTTTGAGGCTTTGGCGTGTCACTTCTGAAAGCCGTAATATCAGGGCTCACTAGCCGAGTATTAGATCGTGTACTTCGTGTAGACTTTCTTTCATCGGTAGCTTGATTTACAGATGCAGGACTATCAACAGGCGGTATTTCGATAGACAATTCTTGATCTAACTTTCCTTTCGTATCTCCTGTTGAAGCTGACGTATGGTCTGCTATCAGTTCTGGTTTTACAGGACTTCCGTATTCATTATTCTCCCGTTCTAAAATTGGAGGTGGCTTATTCTGAGGGCTTAATTTGGGCTGTGAAGGTGATCTGGAGAGACAGTCGATAATCTCTTGGTCTTCTCCATGGACATCTGGTTCAGGTGGTGAAGGACTTCGAGATCGAGAATTCCGAGCAGAGCGATTTGAATTAGAGTATGTGTATAGAGGCGAGGATGACCTCATGACAGGAATGGGAGAGTCTGGCATAGAATTCAAATGTGCTTTGGATTCTTCTTTGGTCGCGGTAGAATGCCAACTGGATTTAAAGCCTTTAGAGGAAGCAGAAAATCTTTGGAAATCAGGAGAGTCGATGGATTCACTGCGACCAGGGGAATCTTCTCCGTCTTTGCCAAAATCATAAGGACCATCCAAACAACTCATTCCGTTTTCTATAACTTCCGTGTCAATAATTTCTCCTGCGAGAACATCCGCTAAGTCTTTCTCATCATGTATAATATCCGCTTCAAATGGTAAATCTTCTTCATTGGCTCCCGGCGACCCCGTATCAAGAATTTCTACTCCATCTACATCTTCGTATATTGAATCCGAAGTTGAAGATTTCGTCCTGGGTGCATCTTTCTTCAACTCTGGGTTATCTTTTTCAGAAGACTTGGTAGGTTCAAGCTTCTGTGGTGGCGCTGTTTCGATTTTCTTTACTTCCTGTTGTACTGGAACTGGAGGCCTTAAATCTGGTCTGACCATTCTGATTTGGGGATTTGCCATCATAACAGATTTGAGTAACATTGGCGGCATCATTTTCACAGGAGAAACTAAAACTTTGACAGGGTTAGCCGTTCCTCCTGCGGCAGAAGCGACGGAAATTGGCCCAAGTTGAATGTTATTTCCAGAACCGAGGTTTAAAGGAGTATTTTGTACAGGACTTCCCTTTGGATTTGGTGACCCTGCTCGTCCAGATGTGTTTGTCATTACGGCTTCCAGTAAAGGAGAGGATCGATTGAGATTCGGCATAGACTGTAATTGAGTTTGTGTTTGTTTAGGAAGAGTAACTAGCTTAATTGGTACCATATTTGGATTGACTGAAAGAGTGACTGCTCTTGGGTGGTGGTGTTGTAGATGTTGGGATATATTAGCTGGTAGGCTTACGTTTGGATGAATAGCAATAACTGTTTGATGTTGATGACCCGCCCCTGCAGCTGTAGTTGTCGATCCGCTATGATGTGGAACGGAAATGGGGCCTATTGTCACCATTGGATTCACTTTCGTCGTGACACATTGAGATGTGCCAGAGACAAGTGGAATTTTCGTTGCAAGAGTGCCACTCTTTGACAACTGGAACATATTAATATTCGTCAAAATACTTTGATTAGGATTCAACCCTGGGAACTGAATTTTCCCACCAGGAGCTATTAGGTTCATCTGCGTTTTTAATTCGGTTTTCGGTCGTTCTTTGTCCTTTTCTTCGACTTTTCTTTGCTCCGGAACAACAACAGATCTATCTGTTTCGGTGGCTTTTGATAATTTCGGTGGTTTATCTTGAAATACTCGATTAGAAGAATTAGCAGAGTCTGGGGACAAATTAATTTGCACTGGCTCTGCTTTGTGCAACTTTGGAGGAGAGCAAGAAACGGACTTAGATGGATGGTGGGAAGTCATAGAAATAGTTGGGGCATTTGTAGTAATTGAGACAGCAGGCTCCAAAGCTGGTGGATTTTCCGACGGTTCAACCAAAGGAGTTTTCATTTTAATAGAAACATTTCCAGCCCTTTCTTTTAAAGATTCCTTCAAAAGGGTTGAGGACAATTCCTTAGAATGGGATCTAGTGGTTGGCTGAGTGCTAGAAGCATTAGGAGGTGGTACGTTAGCCATAGGATTCGTTAACTTTGTTTCGACAGGAGTTTCAGGTAGACGAGGAGTCAACATAACCGTTCCATCGAGCTTAATGTCTTTTGTCGGATTATGAGCTGGCGTTGGCTGCATCGGACTATTATTCTTTCTTGCCAATTGTAACTTGAGTTCATCCACTTCTTCTTGGGCACTGACTTGTAGATTGAAACTCGGTCTTGCCTCAATTATCTTCCCTGGCACCCGTTCAAATTCTGTAGCCTGTGTGTCTTTAGGATGCAGACTTACTTTCTCTTTTTTCTTCTCTGTGTCATCTGTTTCAATTACTTCTGATTGTTTTGCCTCGACAGTGGCTTGAACAGGAATCTCTTCCCTCGTTCCTTCACTTTTCGTTGTTGTTGGCATTGGAGGAATGTTGATTTTTTCTTTCTCAACAGCAGAGTTAGGATTGGCAACAATAGGATCCTTAGCCACTGAAAGAACTGGTGGTAACGGTCGTTCCGATGGTTTTACTGCTTCCGACTCCTTTTCTTCAATTTCCTTTGGTATATTTTCCGTTGGAGTTGCAACTGCCGACTCACCGAGCTCCATAGATTCGCCACTTTTTGCTTCACATTTATCTTTTGACTTTTCGGGTGTTCCAATGGTTTCCTCCGGTTTTGGCATTGGATTCTCTTGCGTGGGCATAACTCTACTACTGGAAGAGTTATGGGTGACTCTATTCGTATTCGCTCCTTTACTTCCCTCCTCTACCTTTTTTACTGCTGTTATTTCTGCAATTTGCTCCTTCACTCCAGGAACCGCAACATCCTCTTTTGATTTATCGGCAAGGGGCTGCAACCCAGATATATCTTTAACGAGGCCACTTTTACACTCCACTTTCACAGGCTCAGGTGTAGTAGCTTTTTCTTTTGGTTTAGTATCTTGAACAATTGGCACACCTACTTTTTCTAGTTTTCCAACTTCAGTAACTGGCTTTTTCTCACCTGTTTCTTTCATTAACTCTTCTTTATTTAGTGAAGGCTGGCTCTTCGTACCAATATGTGCTGTAGTTTTCGCAACCTCTTTGCTTGCAGAAATTCCCGCTCGTTGAGCAATTTGAGTAGCTAGAGCTGCCTTTTGAGCCTCCAACATTTCCATTTGTTTTCTCATAGGTATGTATTTTGCCGTTTGAATTTCTTTTTCTACTTTAACAACTGGTTCTTTTGGGACATTTATTTGTACATTCTTAGGTAAGATAGGTATTGTTAGTGGTACTGGACCAGACGCTTTCGAAACAGGGATAGTTTGTACTACAGTGTTTACTTTAGGCTGCATCATCGAAGCCGCCGCTCGTCCTTTCAATGCAGCAGAAATTGCTTCAATGCCAAGTTTGACAGGTTTATCCGATGACGTAGCACTAACGCCAGCCTTTTCTGACAGGCACGTCCGGTCGTCTTTTTGTCCCGAAATAGGCTTTACTTCATTTCCTGCATTTTGAGGGGTCACAGATATGACCGAGGACGAGGAATGAAGGGATGCTGCTGTTACAGTGTCACATTCCATATCAACTACACTGGGTATCTTTTCATTAGAATTTACTGTCAGAAGTTGGGTACTAGAACTGTCCTTGTTGAGGTTCTCACTTTTCACAGGTTTGGTAGCCTCAATTACAATAGTTGCTTTTGGTTTAACTTGAGGAGTGGGAGATAAAATGGTATCTTTAGACTCAGGCCTCTGTTCCAACACGGATACATATGGTCTAGGTGTGATTAAACTATAATGCCTTGGCACTCCTTGAATCTCTGTCTGAGTTGGAGTAGTTACTTTCTCCACGTCAACTTTCACCGTTTGAATTTTTATAGGGGATTTAGTAAAACGAGGACTTCCACTCACTTTATCCACTTTCACTGATTTAACTACGTTTTGTGGTTTGACTATTGTATCCTTTATTGTCTTTCCAATTTCAGTCTGCTTGTCTTTCATAGGAGCTTTTACTGTAGCATTAGCGGTGGTAGATGTGGTCGGTGCCATTTCTTTTAGCTTTGGAATTGGTTGCTTTTTTGCAATCACAGGAGTTTCCGGTAAAACTTTTGTAACAGGAATATCTACAAAACCGTCTTTTTGTGGTACTACTGCTGCTATTGATTGTAGGTTTCGTTCTGTTTTCGGTACTGGTGCAGTATTTTTTACAGTTTTCTTTTTCTCAAAAACCAACTTTAACTTGGCGGGAGGTGTTTCACCGTCAGTTCTTTTGATGGTGATATTGGTTCTTTCCAAAGCATTTGAGAGTTCTTTAGGGGTTTTCTTTTCTTGCTCCGCTACATTTATTTTAGATGGAATAGTGACAATTTCTGATGCGACAGTCAATTTGACAGATGTGGATAAATTGGCTGAGCCTTGTACAGTAATTTGGCTAGGTTCTGGCATCGTCTTCTGAATTGGTTCGATTGGTGGAATATTTCGCTTCATTTCTTGAACTGTCATTTGTTTTGGCGTTGAAATTTGTGGGGGTTCGAGTACAGTAATTTTTGTTTTCTCCAAATTAATTTTGCTAAACTCTGATTTAGCAAATATTGTCCCCGGTGTTGTAATTAACGTGGCCTCAGTTGAAGTTGTCTTTTTTGCTTCGGGGGCTGTAGTTTTTGACACTCCTGATGTCGAAATTTTTGTAGCGTCTGGTTTCGAAATTTTTATTGCGTCCAAAGGCAAACCGTCAGTTGCTTCTGGATTCGAAATTTCTGTAGTATCTGGTGTCAGAGTTTTTATCACTTTTGTTGAAGAAAATTTTGTTTCTTCTGTTGTTGAAAGTTTTGTTGTTTCTGGTGTCGATATTCTTGTAAATTCTGGTGTCGAAATTTTTGTTGTTTCTGGTATCAAAATTTTTATTGACTCTGGTGTCGAAGTTTTTGTTGTCTCTGGTACCGAAATTTTTGTCATATCGGGTATCGAAATTTTTGTCATTTCGGGTATCGAAATTTTTGTCATTTCGGGTATCGAAATTTTTGTCGTTTCGGGTATCTTAATATTATTTACTTCCAGAATCGCTTTGTTTGTGGTTTCTGGTATCGTAATCATATTTGCTTCCGGTATCGATATATCTGTTGTTTCTGGTATGGTCGCAATTTTGGTTAATTCCACTATCTCGCTTTTTGCTGATTTCTCTGATACGATTTTTGTAGATTCCAGTATAATTTTTGTTAATTCCGGAGACGCAATAATTTGTGTTGGTTCTGGTACAGAGGTGTTGATTAATTCCGGTTCATTCGTATGTTTGGTTTCCAGCTCAGTAACTTTTATCAATTCTGGTGTAGCATTTAGGACTGACGTCGATTCTGTTACCTCCGCCTTGAATACGGTTGGCTCTTGTATCTTCTCTTTCTCTATCTGAATTTGTTCTTGTTCCCCAGCTGTTAGGGTTGTCTCTGATTCTTTGTTCATAAGCAAGGATTCTGGGATTTCTGATAACTCAGGTTGCTTTTCTATTGAGGGTGTCTCCAGTAATTTGATACTTTGGGCTTTATCTGGCAATTCTGTTGCTGGCAAAGGTAAAGTTGGGACTTGTGCTAACGTCTGCGTCGCTGTAATGGGTGGGTGGCATGGTTCTGATAAAACAGCTGTTTGGGTCAATTGATCTGAATTGGAAATTGGGTCAATTTCCATACTAATGATCTGTGGTGTAGTTGAAGGAGTTGAATTGGTCGGCATTTCTTCCATTTGCATAGATTGGTTTTTGTTCATGGTTATGTCAATTGATTCACAAGGCACTTGATTCCTGACAGGGCTGTCAACCCTTTGCACAATGCCATCACTAACTCCTTCCTCCCTGTCATTTACATTCACAGATGCCTCTTCCAAGCCAGCATCTTTCTCTTCCGTTATGTCCATTGGAGTTGGGGGACGTATAGAAGAGCACGTTATTGTCAAAACGGCATCATTCTCGTTGGTTTTATCATCTTCACCTAGGTCTTTCTCTAGATCTGATTCTGACTCTCGCTCAGCTGGCTGCAAAAGTAAATTGGGAGGTAGGGGATCCGCGGCATCGATACTACTTATATTATTACAATTACTACTAACAATTATATTTGTATTAGTCGTGTCCACAAAATGAGAACTTTTCGTCGTCGTCACAGACGAACTATCACAGAACTGATCGCTTTCCTTTCTCGCAGGACTCTCTCCTTGATTCGGGCTTTTCTCGGAGAGAGCATCCATTGAGTCGATCCCAGAATCCTCTCCAGGGGCACCACTCGGATCTTCTGCTTTGGTTATAGGCGGTAAGGCAACGGCCAATGGAAGAGATAATGCGTTTGCATGAAGATTTGTATTGCCTGACGAAGATGTGCTTCCAGAACCATCAAGAACGGGAGCACCCATTGTCACAAGCTCTGATCTTAATGCTGATGTCGGTGTAGAGGGGTCTAACGAAGGAGGGATAGAGGGAGTACTACCATTTGCAGGTTGAGGTTCCCCTTTCGGGTCACAAGTTGGCGGCGAAGATGACGATGGTATACAGAGCTGAACTTCTACCTCCACCTTATCACGCAGGCCTTTGCTGGGCATCGCCACGTCCTCCGTGCACACTTTCCTCACCTCAATCTCCACCCCACCGATTTGATTCAGACGCTTCTGCACTTTGGCCACTTCTGCCTCCATCTCTTCCGCCGTTTCTTGAGAACTCTTCTGAGACTGAGTTGAAATTTGGATAGGAGGTACAGGTAAAATACTAGATGAAGGAATTTGCTGCTTTCTTTTCTCCAAGAGACTTTTCAGAGCAGGTGAAGGGGTCAAAGTTGGCATTGGCACAGGCGTTTGCTCCTTATCCGTTGACGTACCAGTGGATATTCGGGGACTTGAACTACTTTGTACTCTGGAGCGAAGAATTGTAGGTGTGTTTCCTTTCACCCGATTACTCAAGTTGCTGGGGGTGGAGGCGGAAGTGGAGGGAGGGGCAGAAGATACAGTACTGATAGAAACTCCAGCAGGAGTCGGTTTGCTTGATTGATCACGCTCCTTTTCTCTCAGTACTGGAAGTGTACTCCCCGACGGTATAAAAGGAGAACTAGGGATTGCGTCTTTTTCCTTGTGCTTCTGCCGGTCGGAAAGTAATTTGTTTAACAGCTGACTTTGAGATGATTGCTGAGACTGAGATTGTTGTTGGGAAAGTAGTGAAGGAGATACAGACGACTGAGACGTTCGCAGAGCATTTACCATCTCTGTCATCATAAGCGATCGAGATAATATTGCACTGTTGGATGTGGGACTTGCACCTGCACTGCCAGGATTGCCAGACGTTCCAGGGTGGGAGGATTTCGGTTCTTTTGACTGTGGGGATTGAAGGTGGAATTGAGTAAGCGGATGATGAGGATTTGACGATATAGAAAAATGCGAGTGGTCGGTTGATTTGTCCGGCGAAGATAGGGGAAGAGCCAAAAGCTCCGGCATCGGCTTCGGGCTTTTCGACACTTTTGCCTCTGGAATGACTGTGTTGGCCTGTACCGACATAATCTCTAGCTCCTTCGGCACGGGACCTGCAACAATTAAAATGAAACGTTTATGCATGATCAGAAATACTTTTTACCTGTAAATGACGCACTACTAAGTATTATTACTACAATTGATGAAACAAACCTTTGTGAAGTTTTGGAATGTCTGGAGGTTTTGGAGTAGCCTTCGGAGCATTATGTAAAGAATCTTTGGCTATCAGAGTGCTAGGAGTCCCTAATGGGACCAATCCCCCTGGAGTACTAGTAGACACAGAGACTTTCTCTGGAACCTTGCTTGTTTCTTTGCTGTCAATATCACAGGAAATAGGGATGGGAGGAGTTCTACAAGTCCCGACATTCGTTTCATGAACAGGGAAATCGTTCATGACTGCGGATTGTGACTGTGACAGATGTTTCATCAATTGCGTACCTTGAGCATGGGCTATTTCAGCTGATTGTGAGGTCACATTCAATGGAAGATTGCTACTGATACTACTCAAGTTTTCTGTCGTTCGACCCGTGAGCAATTCGGATTTTCGCCGACTCTTTTTAACTTTTCCTACAATATTTGTCATCGAACTATTCCCTGAGATGAGATCTACGAGCCCTCCTGGTTGCACTTTAGAAGGAACGATGGAAACTTTATCTACGACAGCACTGGCATGATTACAATCTAAACTTTGATTCTGACTCTGGCTCGAAACGAGGTTTTTGTCTTCTAAATTGTACAAGCGACTTTTCAACGGATCTTCTGAAATCCCATCCAGATTCCCACTGAGCACTGACGTGCTGTCACTCCAACTACTACCACTACTATTGTCTTTAGACAATCTTGGACGGGATATTTTGGTAGCCTTCTTGCTACCAGAGAATTTGTCGCTGTCATTGCTGTTCGTACTATCGTTACTTTTTATTCGGGATTTGGCTCTTTTGCTATTGTTGAGTTTATATGAGTTCAAGACTTTCTCGCTAACGACAGAAGGAATCGTCCCGAGGGATTGTTCCAACATTGACTTACTGAAATCTTTATCTTTATCCTCTCTGCGGGGACTCACGACGACTGCAGCATTTTTACCTCGAAGGGAAATGTGAAGTGGGGGAACTCTGGGTTGTTCGCCAGGAGCAGGTGAAGTTCCACCGCCTGATGACGATAATCCGCCAGAGGATGATGACAATGAACTCTTTTCTGACTTCTTCATAAATTCAACTTTATATGCAGAGGACATGACAGGTTCACTCTTCTCTAACTTAAGCCTTAGTTTGATTTTCTCCCCTGGAACACTATTGACAACCACCGGAGGAGTGTCTTTTTCTTTTATGTCTTTTGTGGATAAGGAAGGATTCATGGACTCATCCCTCGACTTTCTCCCAGATGACGATGCAGGCGAGCCAGGGCGAACAATTCTTCCAGGATGTAAACTAGCATTGATTTTTTGCATGAGAGAAGATTGGGCAGACTCAATCGAGGCAATTGCTTTGGCAGTATCGGACATTTGTAAGTTTGGAGGCAGATTGTGCAGGTTAGATTTCTTTTGAGTCGTGAAATGAAGACGACTTCCTTTGCCTCTTGTTGGTTGGACGACTTCGGTCTCATCGTCGTCCTCACTCGCTTCGCTCTCTGAGCTACTCTCGCTGGGCATCGGCTCCAAGTGACCCGTCAGGGGATTGATTAAAAATTGACGGGGCTTTCCGGAAGAGGTCAACTGAGGCGGAGCTTGAGAAGTATGCGGATGCGTCGAGGGCTCCTTCCCTTGGGCAAGCAAAGACTTAAGGACGGCATGAGGCGGCGGTTGACTAGGTTTAGATTTGGCTTCACCTTGAACTTGACCAACAGTTCTAGCTTTCAATGTTCCAGTGCCACTAAGTCGTACAGGTTCGGAAGGCGTGATGAAATTACCGTTGTTTTTCCCTCCACTCGACTGACTGCAAGACTGTCCTACACTGACACCGGCAGCCGCAGCACCAACCATTGTCACAGTGGCCGAGGAATTAGAACTAGACGTAACAGGGACCCTGGGTGAACTTAGAGTTCCCTGCTGTTTCAGATGATGATGATGAACAAGATGATTACTGGAGTTAGTGTTGTTATTATTATTATTATTAACATTACTACTACTACTACTATTACTATTCACACCAGGATAAGGCGGTGGAACATTCACATTCACAAGTTGAAGTTGTAAGCTCTGACTTGGGCTGGCCTGACTAATGGCATTCGTATTCACATTACTACTGCTGTTCAAAATGTACCTTGTCACTTGGTCACTTTTAACTGTTACATTAGTCAGATTGATATTAGTTAGAGGAACACCCTGTACTGATAAGCCAACCGAAACAGGAGCTGTGTGGTTTGCAGTCTGTGTCTGCACTAGCACAGGTATTGTCACAGTTGTTTGTTGAGAGGCACCCACTGACGAGTTCACTGGAGCAATACTATTATTGTTGTTGACCGGCGGAACGGCATTCACTGTAGGATTTGGTGTCGTTGGAGTTGACAGTGCTCCAGACGGTGCGGGAGATATTGAAGGACTGGGACTGTTGTTTGTACTATTGGCTGTGTTTATCAGTGGGTTGCTACTCTCGTTTCTTTGCATAGCTTGTGCGGCATGGGTCATGCTCGCAAAGGGAAAGGGTCCCCCAAGCGGAGGTCGTGGCGCCCCCGAAGCATTTTTTGGAGGCAAGGGGATTGCTTCACCGCTAGGAGCGACTACATTAGGACTCCTAAACGCTGAAGAACTTGATGAGGATAGAATGTCTAATGTCACTCCACTGGGGCCAGCAACTGGCGCTGCTGCAATGGCTGCCACCGGCAAGGGGACTGTTGTTGTTGACGGCAACGAGGAGGAAGAGGAGGCTGCCGATGCCGCCAACGGTGTCGAAGGAATTGGCGCATCGCTCGGTCGTAAAATCACTTCTTGAGGTTCATTATTATAGCGCCCAGCCAATGTCAACGAGATCACCTTATCGTTTAAAAAACCATTTTAAAAAACCTGTTCAAAAGTTAGAGCACTTTTTAAATTTATAAATAATTAATACCTGGTCGCCTTCTACTTGCACAGAAAGTATGCCCAACTGTCGAAGTACATGGGATCCTTGTTGGGCTAACACCCTCAGCCGTTGGGCTGCTTCTTTTGGAATACTGATCGTCACTCGCACTGAATTCCATGGTTCAACTTTTCTAATTTTGAAAGGTTCCTCTTCTAAAAAATAAAAAATATATTTTATAAAGAAGTCAAACAAAATCTCAATCTCAATAACGAATGAATAAAATTAACTTATTGATTGTCGTACTTGTATATAAAACGGTTTTAAGCTTGTTAACCAAAGTTTGGAACCGTTCGGAAAAGTCTGGATCATGAAGGTTACCTTCACATGTTACCACGGCCTCTATTAGGTCCCGTTCATCATCTGGGGCCATTTCTAATTAAAAAACCACAAAAACTTGTATAACAACTTTGCATTTACATAAATGACAATTACATTCACGATTTCCTAAAATGATAGAATCAATAAATCACAATATTACAGCTGTTCAGAGCAATGTTTAGTTAACTTTCTGCTCTTCCGCTATTTTCTGAACAAATGAACATTTTATGACATAATCAATAATAAGAACGCACTAAACTATTCACCAACTCACGATTCTGATTTTTGTGCAAATCTATAACTAGACAACTAGAGTATTGAATTGGAAAAGTCAACTGAAAGAACACAATTCATGAACACATATTAAATTATTTTAAATGTCCAATGTTATAATACAAACAACGATACAAATTGACTATAGATTTTGCATGTGTTGATTGTTACACTGATAACTGTCACTTGCTTGAACAACATAAATGGCTAATTAATAGTAGACACACTATTAAACTCATCATATAATTTTTATAAATCGTGAACAGATCTACATAGAGAAGCTTATTTACTTAAAAATCCCAATGATAATACACAATAATAAACATCAACAACAATATTTTTATATTTGGAGGCAGAAGTCAAAGGCAAAAAACAATAAATTAATGATGTTTCTGTTACCCGAAAACTGAAGAAGAATGTAGATTAAACATTTAAAATTGTAGATTAGGTGTCACACAAATTATAAAGTCAACAAAAAAGGGGTAAATTTTTCAAAAAAGTGGGTATTTCGAAAAGACGAGCTTTTGAATGAAAGTGTTTGATGGAAGATGGGGCTGAGAAACGGCAATATCAAAATATTAGCAAATTGTCCTGGAACGGGGAAATGACAATCGCAACACTATGATTATCCTTTAGGCGGAAAACACTCGTACAAAGGTCAAAATGCTAACTTACCACCACATAAGGGGAATTTGTGCATAATATGCACTTGCTCAAACTAGCCATGGAACAATAACAACCGCTGCCATTTGCAATGTCTGCTGACGAGAGGAGAGGGATGGATACATGCGTAAATCAATTCATGGGCTTCAGCTCATTCGCTCTTTTATTGGCCACCTCCTACACCACCCCTCCAACACCCGCCGACTCTCAAACACTCAAATCTATATGAATATTATTATGAATTCTGATGCTGGACAACAACTGACAACAAACAACCTTATGTCAACAAACCAATCAGGGGCATTTTTCAAATACAAAACAATTATTCATGATTCTGTATGCCACTCTGATGAAAATGAAGGAAAGTGCAATAATATTATAATAGTACAGCGGTAGCAGCTTTTAATTTATAAAGTTATTATGTCATCGTATTTGAAATACTTGAATTATGAAATTATGGATCATATTTTATTATGGAAATAGAAACTCCAACTGGCGATATATGTTTAATATTAAATACTTAAATGTACATCCTTCCATTCTATTGCTTCTAATTTACAACGATGATGTCTCCGTCGATGACGGAGACGACCTGGGTATTTTTTTTATAGGCTAGAAAATTAATGGAAAATAGGAGTAACCGGTGTAGGACAGGACGACGTATTCCATTCTCTGATTTTCTACCATATTTCGATGAAATGAAGTCAATCCATGCAAAATAAATAATGTCTGTGACGTTTACTGGTGTACTATTAACTTCGTCTTTCATTCAGCCCAATAGTACATAATTCATACATTATTAATTTTTATATAAATGAACACCATAGCTCCCTAAATAGCAAATTAGCAAGGGTGAGCCATTACCGACACTTCACATCACACAGTACTTTCTCCACAAACTCCATATTATAATACACAACCAGTATGATGTTACGTAGCCCATCACTGGTGAGTAGCATGCGAATGTGATAGAGAAAGTTAACAGCGCACACAAAGATTTAATTCTAGGATTAAATATACGCATACCTTATATTATTATTATGCTAAATTTAGTACATGGAGCCTTCATGGAGGTATGAGTTGTGGGACATTATTGAAAATAGCATCTCCATTATCCATATGCACCGCGTCTACAGGGACCGATACAATAATTAGCCAGTTGGCATATACTGTGGAAATGATCTATTGTTCTCTTTTTAACCCAAATGAAACTTTCACCTAGTGAAAGCTTTAAATTAATTATAACAACACTGAAATATCGATTAGATTTATACAGACTGACTGTAATTTTAATTTTAAAATTACACCACGGTGAGTGTAATGGAGGCATATAAATAAATCTTTAATGTACCCACCTTAAAAATTGCTTTCCACTTCCACTACACGAACACGATCAATGTGATGTATTGCATTTAAAATAATTTTTGAGAACATATTTAATTTTTCTTAATAATAGAAAAGATAGGATTCTTAAGCATCCATTACTATTATAGGTGATGATAGATGCAATGTATTACACACATACTTGCACAACATTACGCTTTTAAATAAGCTTAATAAACCTATAATTACAAAACTTAAGTTTGAGCCTTTTTAGTCTTTTTGGCCGGATTCAAGCAAATAATAATTAGACGAAATCTATGGAAGACCTGTGTGGAAAGAACTTTTTACTATTGATTTATTTCATTATTTATTTAGAACGGTACTCACTAGTATATGTACATTTATTCTTTCACTTCCAATTCCAATTGGCTAAACTGGATTGTATAATGAGTTATATGATAACCATATCATACATTTTATTGTTTGCCAAGAATTCAACATCCGATGGAGGAAATATACACACTTTGACTATGAAATTAATTTAGTAGTTTCATGATGGTTAGCAAATTAATCAGCAGAAACTGAATTAAATACTCCAGCTTTTCTCATCCTCTCAAAGTCAGCATTTGCATCGTACGTCCTGCAATGCAAATATATATCAAGATTAATTATAAATTGCTGAGAAAGTTCGTAGAAAACTGTCCTTGCCATTTTCAATTTAATGACGACCCTTGGCCATTGACTTCGACCCTCTACGTACACACCAAAAGAGAAAGGAGAAATATTACGGCAGCGAGTAACTAACCATTTCTTAATAAATCATCCCACTACATGTCAGTCAACGTCAACATATTGTAATAAAATATGAATTATTATAAAAGTTAAAAACCATTATAAACTACGCAATACCATAAACACATCATTCCATGTTAAATATCAAGCTAATTCATACAATCATACAATGAATTAAACTAATGAAACTTGGCCATTGTTTGTATATTCATTAGAATTTATATTTTTTAAGTAATTTTATTTAATTGCAGTTTATGCTGCTCATTACTATTTTATTTTCCCTCATTATTACTATTATTGCTCACGCTCAGTGCTTATACTTAAACCATCTTAAACCATATACCCGATGATTGACTGTCATCTACAAAATATTTAAATATATTAAATCAAATTACTTGTAAAAGTCGGCGTATCGTTGTTTGTGAGGTTCGACCCATGCATATTTAAATGCAATAGATGCAATAATACCGGCTGTGAAGGAAACAACCATATCCCTCTTGAACCGACTCACCAAAAATCCTCTCAGTTGTGGCTTACCCATCTATGAGGAAAAGAAAAACAATCAGTACAAATATAATAATGTTTATTATAACTATATTATGTACATCGAAATTTGTAAAATTCCAAATTAAAAATACAGAACAATGGTGAATTGAAAGAATGCTTTCAGCTTTCTTCATTCTCTGATAAAATAAAGCATCAATCCATTTTTTCCAGATACATTAGTAATTCCTTATTTCCTCCACATGGGATTTTTGTAAAAACAGGACTTTTTAACATTTAAGGGATTCAGAAACAATAGTGCCTATTATGAATGACCCGGAAAATAATATGTTTAACTGCCGATTTGGGTCATATCAATCGGAGCCCTTTTAACATAAATAACAAGTAAAAATTTAAAAAAATAATAATTTTAAATATAATATACCTTGTTCATCGTTTGCTAATTTGCCACAACTTTTGCTACTAAAATTGTATAATATATTTTATGAAACTATGCATTATTATTAATAAGATAGCTTACCTTAATGGAATATTACCGTTCCAGGAATTCTACGACAATACGAAACGAAAAACGGCTGACTGGAAAAATTACTAAAATTTTTGTCGCTTATGCAGACAAAACTAATGGCCGACCCATTCGTGAATGAGAAAAGTATTATTGGAGCACAGAGTGCATCTATCTACAGGCATAAAAGTTATTGAAATTCTTCATATCTAACAAGAATTGTCCAAGAGATGGCACAACTAACACCATAGCAGAGAAGTAATTCACGGCCGTTGAATTTCATTGGCATTGGTAGCAATTGCCGCCGAAGCCGATTAAAAGCTGCGAGCTCAACAAATAAAATGCGATAGTTGCAGCGGATGGGTCAATAAACGTGCACATTTTCACAATAGCAATAGCCCTCCTGTGTGCAGCGTGTGATGCCAATTTTTCCAATTCGAGAAGAACAAGTGTGTTTCTTTTTTATGCAAGAAATAAACATATTTTTTAAGTTCGTAATTTTGGTGAGTGACTGTTTATATTGTGATTAAAAATAACAAATTCCTGTATAACATTAAATTTGATTAAATAGGGTTGGTTTAAGGTAAGTTTTATCGGAAATTGTAGACTAGACTATATTCAATATTGATTGAAGAGAGATTCTATTTATTTAAGATAGGTCAAGTAAAGTAGGAGAATTTTGTGAGTTATTGAAATAATGATGTGCGAGGGAGAAATATTTTGGATGTTGGAAATCGTCCAGTGTCCAAAAAGTCATATTCATGCGTAGTTTGCCGTTGGTAAACCATCGAGATCAGAGATAAAAGCAATGAAATCAAGCTAGTAGGATATTCCTGTCTTATAATTTAATGTCAGTTGAAAAAATGTCAACCAAATCGGGTGACACAATTTCCTCGGGAAGCTCTCAGGTCAACAATACTCAGGTTTCATCTGCGTCACCTCCGTCTAGCTCTGGAGGACATGCTGCTGTTTCATGTGAGGCCGGTATTGAAAGCCCTGACAAAAGTCGAATTCAACAGGATTCTTTTCTTGGTGAGATTTTTTATAAAATACTATTTGATTTTACTGTATTAACAATAATGATGCACAATTCTGCTTAACTGAGGGCAATGATGCTAATCTTAGGACACCTTTGTATCCCAAGAAGGGAAATGATATGAATTTTATTCTGAGCTCTAAAATTAAAGAAAAAAATTTACATAATCTTTTTGGTTTATGCATTTGCCACTTTGGCAGAGATTCTTACTTGAGCATAAATTTTTTTGTAGAGAATTATTGGACCGAACTTGCGTCATTTTGTTTTGATCGAGCCAAAGAAATTGCTGAAAAGGAGAAAGAAACTGCTTTAAAGACTTATGTTGGCCAAAGTAATATTGCGTCCCCTGGTTTTACCTGGGTTATTATTACCACAGCTCTTAGCCAAATCACTTCAACGGAGAAAGCCTATCTAAATCTAGTCTTCCTAGCTCCTAAAGGATTTCTTAGGAAAGATGTAAGATATTAAATTATTTTGAAACTATTTGTAATGTCTTGTAATGCCAGCAATGATGCTAATCTTAGGACACCTTTGTATCCTTAAAGGAAATGATATGATTTTTTTTCTGAGCTAGTCACAATTGTAATCATAAATTGGCCAGTAGAAAATGTTCCGCTATGGTTGTAAATAATGGTTTAATATTATTTCCCCACAGTGTAACCTTAAGTCAACTTTAGAATCAATACGACACGACTTGAAAAAAATCGCGAATTCGGCACCAGCTGTAAATTCTTCCCCGTCAAGACTGCAAAATTCTAGAATTGCTAGTGCTGTTTTGATCTTTGTGACACTCCGGCTTGATTTAATGGAATTGTATGTACCCTTACTTTTTCAAAAATCTAATAATTGAAATGGCTTATATTTATTTCTGTTGAATAATTTGTCGCTAGCTATGAAAAATTGTCCCTTCTTGGAACTGCTAAAAATGTTGAGATTTCAGATCTACTTTGTGATGTTGAAGTTATTTACGAAAAGTTTAATGACGATAAAAACGCCGCTAAAGATGGAATTCACGTGCTCGACGGAATAATTAATTCATTAACGTAAGCATTTAGATTTCATGTTACTGAACCAATAATTTTTGTCCTAGGAGGATGAAATTCTTATAAAAGCTTGCTATTTTAGATGGGAATGCGAGTCTCTAATAAATCTACTTAGAGCTCATATGATGATGCAAACTTGGGAATATCTTCAGGCTACAATAGCGCTTCAGATGGCAAATAGTAAACTGTTAGAATGGGGCGAATTTATACACACGAGAGAGGTTAAAGATGGACAGTACTTCTACGAGAATTGATAGCTAATAATTACCAATATGAATAGTTTTTCATACTTAAAATTCATTATTATAACTGACCTGTTGTATTTCAGAGTACAAAAAAGTCAAGCTTTTATAAAGCAGGAGTTACCAATCCAGTTCTATACCTATGGATTTTGAGACTTAAGGGAGCACTGGTTTCAAAATTTACAATCTATTTTTATGAAGTTTTGGCAAAAAGTGCAGGCGCTGGCGATGTCATTAAAGCTGGTGCTAGTCTTCAGATTGACTATATTTATAAGTAATTTTTCCTTTCAATTTCAATCTATATTAGTGTAATTAATTTTAATGAAAGACAAACTAACAGATAACTTATTAATCGTATTCAATTTTACAGGTTAACAATGTTCAAGAAAAAATCTGATGCACTGTTTATTTGCATAGTGTTTGATGCTAAGGATATTAATTTTCACCCGTCCGGATATCAACATTTGCAACGACCAATAATTCTTCCTCAAGGTTTAGACTCTTACCCGGCCATATTGGCTATACCGGAGGTAGGAATAGTGCAGAGCAACAGCAGACGTTAGTTGACATGATTAAAAATGTAGGATCTGATTTATTTGATTTTATCTCCAGAAACCAGTTAGTCACTGGCCCAGCGTCGTTATGATAATAAGCGACCGACTGCAAGAATTGAATAGTGATAAATTTATAGGGTTTTATGATAAAAGTGTAAGTCCCAAAAAAGTTAAATACATATAAGTTAGGATGAATATGTAATTTATTTTCAAACTTTTATTATTATATTTTGACAGGCCGAGTCAACGTATTTCTTGCTAAGAATCGACATTCGAATGTATATGCTAATAATTTACGGCACAAAAAAATCGGAAAAGGATAACTACACCCAAAAATTTATGAACGAAACCGCAACTGATTTGAAATGCTCAAAGATTTTCTCTGCCCTGAAATCCGTCAAATAAGCCTAATGAAATGACTGATGATCACATATTTCTAATATTTTTTATTCACTATCGTTCGATTTGACAGTTATTAATTGTACTAATGTTGTTTAATAAACTCCAAGGTATTCTGAGATGTTGACCAAATTGAGAGCTTCCCTTGATTATTTACATTAGTTTATTTAATAAGTTCAAAGAAGAAAATGCATTTTAACTAATTGGTACATTCTTGAATATTCTGTCATTAGGAATTTTTGAGACACCATGTCACAAGATCTTCAAGCATTTAATTCATTTCCAAGAGTTCCTTCTCCAGGAAAAATTTCATTGTTCGAAGCAGAGGCAAGGTTACACGCTGTACCCTCAAATTCCGAAAGAGCAGAAGATTGCACCCCGCTTACAGATATTTTGAAAGAATATCACAAAATTAATGGAACTAGAATGAAAACTGCCTTTCCGTACAAACACAGTGACTATGTTACTACCACAAATATAAAAACGTTCATCGTTCCTGAAGATTTGGGTCTTGTAAAGGGACTATGGACATCAATGTAAGATTATTTATTTTATTTTACAAGTCAAATTAAGATGCCTAAATCAACAATAATTTATTCTTCTGTAGGATGGACAATGGATTGCAAGGAATGCAGGAATATGTTCATAAAGTACATAGGTCTCCCAATAATGATAATTTTGCTCGAATTTTAGAATTCATGGGTATCATTTCATCTGGATATTACTACTTGTTAAGACGTGCCTCTATTTACGCTTATCCTCATTACAAGGTACGAAATTGAAAAGCCTTTATTTAGCTTTGATATGTATTTTTGTTTTTGCCCACCAGTAATATAGTAGTTTTTAAGTAGCATTTTCTAAATGTTAAACTGATTTTGTTTTTGTTAGATGGAACCTCAAGAATTAATAGAAACATTCGCACCTATTCGTGATTGGAAGAGCTCATGGATTAGGGCTTTAGCATGGCATCCTACATGCCCACAAATGGGTGTTGCTTTACATGATGATACAGTTAGAATATATACCAATGGAGTAGATGCTGTGCCTATGGTTCGCTCTGAAGATCAAAATATGATTGCTTGTATTGCATTTCGGTATTTTATTTATTTTTCGACAATCATAAGTATGCTTATAAAATATCCTGCTCTAGGTTTATGATTTACTAAAATTATGTCGAATATTGCAGACCACATATACAAACGGAAATAGCATTAGCTGTTGAGAAAGGAGTCTTAATATGGGAGATTAAAACAAGCCATTCAATCAAACCTAGGAGAAAACAATCAAATTTGTATGCTGTCAAAGGACACAGTCCTGTGTCTTGTGTTAGTTATTCTAATTCTGTAAGTTTTTTATGCTCATCTGTAAAATTATAACAATATTGTAAAAATATGATATATGATTTGACAGAGATTTATTCTATTTGATATAGGGAGATAAATTACTATCTTCATCACCTATGGATAACTCCATTATAGTGTGGTTAAGAATATTTTCTGGATATGAATACTTAAGTCGTGTAAATGGTGGGGGCGTACCCCTGGCTATGTGGTCTCCAGACGATTCCATAATTTTTAGCACTACCCCCACGTCCACTTTTAGGCATATTTAAATAAATGTTTGAATTCTGTGTTTGTAGTCAATGATTACGGATTTCCTAATATTTTACATTGTCTGTACAGGGTTTGGGATATTGAAAATAAATGTCATCCTCGTAGTTGGAATACAAGTGGGCAGCCTGTTGAAGCAGCTTGCTGGAGCCCTTGTTCCACAATGATTATGTTTGCCTGTGATTCATATTTATATATTATGCACATGGAGATGAACGACCTGGATAAATTTTTGAATCAAACCAATAGCAAATCTAAAATTGTTCCAATTTTCGACTTACGGGAGTGCTTAGTAGGTAGTGAAGATAATCAGTATCAATACAAGTAAGCTATTCCCACTTTCAAAACAAATTGCGTAACTTTTGAGTTTTTATATAAATGAGCGTTTCTGTGCAAAACGAGTTAATTTATAAAATGAGACTATATTGTTATTTAGGGTTGGAGGCAGAGTACGACAGCTTGTTTGGGATAAAACTGGAACAAGGGTTGCATTGTTTTTTGACGATTCGGAGTTGATACCGATATTTCGTGTTCAGCCTCGTGCAGTAAACTTTCTTGACCCTATCGGATTTGTCAGAGGCCATCCTGGAGATTATCCCGTTGCAATTTCTTTTCAAACAAATTTCAACGATGGTGCCATTCTAGCTATTGTAATTTGAATAACTTTATTATTTCTTTAGACATTTTCGTATAAGCATAATTTTTAAATCGAAGATGCTATTTACGATATTTATTAATTTGAAATTGTGTGTAAATAGGCGTTTGTAAGCGGACGTTTTCAATACCTACCACTACTCTTTGTAAGCCCGAAAATGCAAAAAAATATTTTCCATATGGATAACTACCGATTACCTATCCCAGTAACACAGTCGAGATATTCTGCGTCCGAAAAAGAATTACCCAACAAGTTCGCTACATTAATAGAAAAGGCTTATTGTGAAACAGGAGTTGAAAATCCAGAAAGGGATCTAGGAGAACCTCCTCGTCTATTTTCTACTTCAATGTTGTAATGTTTTGTACTTTCTTATACCTTCCTTCGTATACCGTTTAGTAAAGCTTTTAATTGCTCGTTAAAATGAATAAAAAGTTATGTAATTTATGAGCTGTTTTTGACTGATTAATGTTCAATAAACATTTACAACGACTGATCAGATCGTTATACATTTGCAATGCTGCTTATTTTGTTTTTTACAATTTATTTTGTGTAAGTGCACCAAAATTGTGAAAAATACTTCAAAAACGATTATTGCAATTTATTGTAAAGTAACCAATATTATTGGTCGTATATCTTAGAAGGTAGCCAAGAAACGTTAATCTTGGTTAAATCATAGAAAAGCACCAGCATTTTTCAAGTCACAGAAATCTGTATTTATTGACAAATTTCTTTAGAAATGCCATCAGTTTTTTAAACGTTAAGGATATCAATTGAAACAACAACTGTCAGAAACATCATATACGAATTTTCATAGAATCGGCAGTAATTATTTGGGTAATTGTCATAAATAATCACGTTGACGGACCATCGACCATCTAAGAATAAAATAAGAAGGTATTGCGGATATGTTGACGTAGAATAAACGCCAGAACGAACATTTTATCCATTAGTCCCTGCAGGAATCATGCACATTACAAATTAATCTGTTATATAGCAGATTTCATTCTTTAAATAGTAGGTGATCTAAATTGTTTTCAACAAACAGAAACAGAACATATTTCTAGCGTCAGTACTATTTTATGTTATATTTTTCAATACGTTATCTGATAGAATCGTAAAAGGTTGATTTTGCACAGATTTATTATAGTGGGATGTAGGTATGTACTTAATTTTATACAATTATTAGTATGTACCAGAGTAACTCTGATGCTCACTCATGACGAAAATCTAAATTTTAATAAGATCTTGTGGTGATCAAGCAAATAATATGACACGACATAGTTCATGTAATGTAGTGAGTGAGTGGCTGCGGGAATGATGCTTTTTAAGCTTTGACGTTATTGCTCGTATCTTTTCCTTCCATCTATGTAAAAGTATGAGTTCTGTCTGTCTACCTGCTTAGAAAATACTGTACTTGTACTACTGTCTGTATTCCTCTGTAGGAGTAGGAAACTTATGCTATAAGATTTTCGACTGCATTTACACCCATTTGGCGACACGTGTGACATTGGAGAAGTTCGCCAATGCAACGGCCAAGGCAATAAACGACATTACTACATATGTACACACGAAGTTGATACTTGCATTGCTTATCACTATTGCATACACATTCAAAGACTAAATAAATGACCTACTATACAATAGATACGACTTCAGGTCGAAGTTGGAGAGTCGCTCCTTAAATCTATACACACTCATGTAATTAATTTCCTTCCGTTTCAAGTTGAACAGAAGCACGGATGAATAAAAGATTTTGATTTACTTGCTTGCTACTGAAATCCTGTAAAAGAGGACTATTATTGAATTAGTGACGCAATTTGCCTGTCCTTACACATTAAAGACTAGCAAACAAAAATTTTGTTCTACTTTAGTTAAGGTACCATAAAATGCCAAAATTGCTAAATCAAAACAAACACGAAAACACGACTAATTTATGCAGCGTAGTATGTTTTCTTGCAATTGCACTGCAAAAATCATTAAACTGGCAAATAAAAATGAATGAAGAAAAATATTTTGAAAAAGAATTTGTTTCGTCGTATGCCATAAAGGTGTGCATTATTGTATTGCTAATTGCTATGCATTTAAATATTTGATTAGCAGTTTCAATTAGATTGATATTTAATATTAACACGAATCCCATCATGTGTAAACTGAGTTGTTTTGTTTTCTTTGCATAACCTAGGCCATTCTTCCAGTTGTATGCCCATCATCTTTACTGTAATCACCATTAGTACTGATTTGTTTATTGTTTACTGTGATTTACTATGTAGCAGTTTGCACTTTACAGCAAGTGGTAAGGTGTGTAATCATTTCAGGGTAATGTCATTGCATGTGAGAACTTGACATTAAGAATATCACAGCCAAGGGTAGAGCCACGAGTTTTCTGATCAATGCAATTCGCTTATCATTCATTATTTATATCAACTTACAATGTGGTAGGTATATATTAACATTATAGTTGCTAATGAATTGAAGCTACTGTTCTGACCGTTCTCTATTTACGATTTAGAATGTCTATAGCATGTCTATATACCCGTTTACGTAAGCAAATCTAGTAAGATAGTGAAAAGGAGTGTAGACATAATAAATATGCCGATTGCAGATATGATACATTCGATTCATTCATTTCACAGAGTATATAGTAGTTGAGATTTATATATCCAACCCAAATACATATACTTCATATAAAAGTAATTACAATTACTCATTCTTATTAATAATATGCCCTGAATATTGCCAATATAAATTGAAGAAATGAGTATCCAATTATTGTATGCATACCATGCACATTTTATGCGAACTAGATCATTATTTTATTATACGCATTTTCTTTCGATCCACTATCTACTTCGTTGCTGACAATTCAAGTTCAAGTTTTAATTACACGGTTAGTATTTACTCACATTCAATGTCTTGCCCCTTCTCATTTACGTAAATAGTTTCCACAACAGGTTGGCATACATTAATATTAGCCACACGCTTCCTTATATTTTACAAAAAAATTTAAACTACGTTCTCAGTAATACCTAAATTGATACTTCACGGTCCATGCATTTACGTACATTCATTTATTGATTTGAGACGGTTTAGTCTATATTCGATACTAGGTCCCCAGCACTTTCGTTAATTTCGAAAAATTGTGAACCCAAATCAGCGTAAAGTAACAATGAATTTTTTTTGAAATATGCAAATTAGCAAGCAAATATACATAATAGATGCAGAAACAGATAGATGCATAGATATATAGATGTATACCCTTAACAATACTCTACGATTATATATTTTCTATTCTACTATTATTGTAATTGTAATGCTATTTGTACTAATCACAGTACAAATGTTTTCTAAATGAATGTAGTACATATAATTATAATCAAATGCAGGATATTGTTACTCAGTTACTCTGTTACACACCTAAAGGTAACGTGCTGTCTCAATTCTCGATTTCCATTAGACATTTCAGTATAGAATGCATAACGGGGTAGTAAAGGTTAATTACATGTTGTCAATCATCATTAGTCCTATGGAATTATGAATATCCTAATATTTCAGAAATTAAAAGGTTGTTGTAAAGGAAGAGTAAATATTATTATTTCATTCTTTTCCTCAACGGTAGGTAACCAATCCACGTGCTGTCATTAATTACATGCTAGTATATTGAGACCCTAGAGAACTGTAACTGTAATATATTAAGTCTGTTACTCATTCTATTTTGGCCACTGAGACAGCAATTTAAAATGAATATTAGTGTATATAGAAAAAGGTTCAGAGAAGAGTGTGTAGTGGGTAGTAATATTGAAATTGCTGGAAATCGTATTTAGAATAGAGGCTTGGCAGTCTGGGCTCGTGTAAACGCTTAAAGACCGTTCGTTGACTGTAGTGAGGCTGTCGGTTTCGGATAGTTCATTCATCACTGCATGATTTGCATAATATTCTAACGTTCTGTATGAAGGTAAATAGTAGCGAGGTTTTCATTCTGTGTATAAGAACAAATGTGTAGACAATAGTGAATTCTTATAACTGAGAGTGGTCGTATGAGTCTAAATTGTAAAATGTTTCCCCACGTGTACATGAAGTAGAAGGGGAAAGTTTCGTACAATGCAAATGAAATAATGGAATAGTAAAATACCAACGAATTAAGTGAGAGGGGACCCTTGAAGAGTTTGGTGAAAAAAATTTCGGCACGTGGATATTGTATTTATTCAAATAAGCATACCTAATGCATTTTCCTTTTGACTTCAGGCCACGCCGAGTTTTGTATCGTCCTCGTCTCGAGCCGCATCCACAGACTAGACGTAGCAGACATACACACAGACAGGCAATACACAAAGTCTAGTCTAGATGAACTAGCTTTTTACTATAGTGTAGTATTCCAGTTTATCCCAGTTCACACACAAAGAGGCTATATAGGTTTCCCCGATGCCCAACCAAATAGTATTAAACCTAAAGGGCAGATCAGATCAGAATCGAAGGTAGTCTATGTGGCATGTTTTACACACGAGGAGGATAGCCAGAATGGACAGTTGTATTTCATCAGTAGTAAAAAGGTAGTAGTAGTAGGAATGGAGTGAGAAATGAGTCTTACGATGATGATTCATTATATTGTATAGCATGGATTTGAATGAATGAATGAAATTATAACATGGTGATGTTGTGTCATGTAAGTATATCATTTGGAATGCAACAGTCCAATAAAATTCCCATCTCTCTGGAAGAGGCGGTCTTCTATTATTTCACGCTATAAATACAGGAACACTCTGCACTACTACTTCACTCTATTTTCAAGTTTCCCAAAAGATATCTCAAAGATTCCAACACAAGTCCCAAAATATCACTGAAATGCTTTTCACATACGCAGTCAGTGCCATTTGTCTATTTTTCCCATGTACCGAGTTACCCCCGGAAAGTGGCTATCCCCCCGCCGATCCAACTTTAGTCCATCAATATCCTCAAGTTCTTCGAGCTCCTGCAGTAATTATCCAGGATTATGAGCAAAATGACACCGAAACTCATCGCCCTAGCCACTTCATGACTCAATTTCAAGACAACCCAAATATTATCATCCCGAGGAGACAGAACCCACAGGTTTTTCTACGCAACGGTCGGCTTAGAGGCTTTCACATGAAAACTCTCAGTGGCAGGGAGATTGAAGCTTTCCAATCCATCCCTTTTGCTCAACCACCAGTTGGATCTCTCAGATTCAGAGTAAAAATTTTCAAATATCTCCAATTGACAGTTCATCTTTAAATCCTGCCGCAAATGGAAATATTCATATTATCATTATTGTTGACTGTAGGAACCAGTGCCCAACTTTTCTTGGAGGGGAATTCGAGATGCCATCGAACCAGCTCCATCATGCATTCAAACCGATTTCATCCAGCAATACAAGATCATTGGACAAGAAGACTGTTTATATCTATCAGTATACAAACCAATTGTAAGTTTACTTTTAATTATTTCATCCACTGGAAATATCTTATTAGTTTGGTATGCAGAAATGTATTATAATAAGTGAAACAATATTCAATTTTACAGTCATATAGATACAACCCAAACCTACACGGCTTACCTGTTATGGTCTTTATACACGGAGGAGGGTAACTTGATAATTTGTCGCCATTCAACAGTAACATTTATGAATTAATTAATTTCATTTAAGAAAATTGGGCTTTGTTTATATTTCTACAATAGATTCTTCTTTGGAAGCTCCAATTTATATGGACCGTCCTACCTCCTTGAACATGACATAGTTCTTGTAACGATTAACTACCGCTTGGGACCTTTAGGTACTTAACTAACTGTTTTCTATTTCTAACCATGCATTCTTCGCTGTAAAAAATCCGTTCTCTTCCTTGTACAAGTTACACATACGTAAATCTTCTCACAGTGTGAATTTTCCATTACTACTCCTTACCTCCACGCTTACTTTATACTACTATAAACTAATTATTATTTATCATAAAATAGACAACAAAACAAACCTATTTAGACTATATCGCTAAGTTTCTTTGCAAATTGTTAATAGCACGCACAGACAGACATCTATTATTATTTATGCAGGATTTAGTAGGATTTATTGAGTACGAGTACATGGCTTATGCAAACTTGAGATTTGTGAGATACCATAATAGACTAAGTCAATGTGTTTACGGGTATTTGTTTTAGATTTCAGTTTTCAAAAAATGGACAGAATGACGTAAGAAATAACAACAAATACTACTTTTTATAGATACTGGCTCTTCGAAAAACATCCTTTTCTAGTTTACAAAAGTTATTGTATATTTATATACAAATAGCGATTTATTAAGCACTATCTGCCAAAGCTACATTTCTACTATATTACTATCTCTATATGCCAAGATGTAGAAAAAAGAGTTTTGTTTTTTGTCCATTTCCAGTTTGACTAAACAATATCTGCGCTAAAATTTATGCAAAATGCTAAGCAATGTTCTGAAATTGCAAACTAGTTTTGCAACTCCAATCCAGCAAGGAGTGATAAAAGAGTTTAGTTATTTAAACGGAAAGCTATTTACATTTTACTTATCAGTATCGGGAATTCCGTTGAGTGCTAGTTTCTGTCCTCCGCCATCCAGTCAAGGACAAGTTTTTATAGTTTTTATTATCTAAAACGTCAGTCTACTCATTTCTATGAAATTAAAAACAGCACAAAAGATAACATCAACACAATTTTATTGCAGTAATAGTCATTCCCATTTAGTATTAAAAACAGGTGCTTATATACATGATTAGGTTGCAATTGTTTTTCATGAGCAAATCGATGAAAAACGACTGGACAAGACAAAACATCTGGCTCCAGGTCAGTTTGCGCAGTTTTCAAACAGGTTTCAAAAACAAAAGCAAGGACCATGTAGATCATAATACTTAGATAAAGCTGGAGACTCGGACTAGTAAGTAAAGACTAATATTTTTTGTCGTGTTTTAACGAATTCCATACCCTTTAAAGTTCCGGTTCAAAGACAGATCTCTAGCAATTCCATCTCTGCTCTGATATGCATAAACTACTTGATTTATTTCAATTTATTTGTTTAAAATGTAATATGAAAAGGAAAATCGATATTTATACCTTCTATTTCCTATACTAATTATTACCTATAGGTTTAGGTACATATACCAATATATAGTCACTCAGGCACCTATTTAAAAACTGTGTCCTTGAGTAGTGTAAAGAAATAGCGTTTAGAATGTTCAAAAGAAGTTGGCAATGACCACAAAGACTTTTGGAATACCTGCATAAAAATCGTTTGGGTAACAAATGCCATTCTCTAGTCCCGCAACAATCATGCGATGGTATGGGCTAGTTGAGACGGGAAGGTAAGTTCTTTATTTTCACGTTTTTGCTACAATTATTACATTTTCGTATGTAGTAATAAAAATACAAAATAAGATCAAGAAGAGCAATTACGTACCTCTATATCTTATAGCCTCTATACCTTATATGATATAATATGCAATGCCAGTACCTACACTCATGCTTGTTAAAAATTATTATCCCATTTTCTTCAAGATAATATATTATTTAATTATTTATTATAGATTAGAGACAGTTCCCATTAGATAATTTCGATTGCTTGGGCGGATTGCGATTGTAACTGTCAATTGTAGTAATTACTAAGGCGGATGCATCATAGAAAGCATGGTGCATCGAATGCATGCCAATGCAATAGTTATTTAATGAACACTAAGAATTATAATGGGTGTAAATGTTTTTTGCAAGATTAATGGACCACGATCGAGATCAGGGCTGACAAAATTCCAGGGATTTAAGGTTTTATGGGTTTGGGGGTTTGTGATACAACCAGGCCCAACTATCCTACAAAAACATGCTATGGGTTTAAAATGATCACAAGGACGTATTGAGGCAGGGCTTTACGGGCTGAAGCCCTCACTCCCAAATCCAAGAAAACAGAATTTTTTTCTCAAAGTAGCAAAAGTTTTTGCTATTTTAGTCTATTTTTACCTCATTTACTTCAAAAACTAGCAAACATTTTCAAGCGAAAAATTTTATCCCTCCCCGAAATTCAGTTCTGTATACCTGCTTGCATGATGTAAGTAAAATAATTCCCTTTTTAAGTTGGTGTAAGTTAAATGAAATTATAAAATGCATTTTTTAATTGGGTTTTTAATTGCATAAAACTCAACTACACAAAATCCAGATTTTTGAAAAAATAAATTTTTTGGTATCTGCTAAAACCCCACTATAAACACCCAAATACCTGTCCCTGCCAAGTGTCAACCATGATCACGATTCACGATAGTATTGATGAGCCAATCATCTTGGCCTTTTTTTGCTGTCGGCTAAATAGATATTTTCCAGACTTTCCTCCAACTGTAATTCTGCCTTTTTTACAGACACGGAATATCTAGACGATGCGTTGGCACTTTTTCTTTACTCTCTACAAGTTTTTGCAAAATTATTATGCAATTCTATAGGTCATCGGCCATGAACAAGTCTGTATTACTCATTTTGAATAGTGATAGAGCTTTTACAGTGTCCAAATTTTATGCTTATACAGGCTGAAAAACATTATTTACCCTTACAACCATTTACAATTTTAAATTCAGAAATGAGTTAAAATGAAGGAAAGTAAATTTATGTAGACGCAAAGCTGTAGATCACTGCCTTGGTGTAAACTTTGCTTTTGACTTCGGAGATTTATTTAAATCAACTGTTTAATTCATGATTTGTCTATGGCTGCCCTTTTGTTCAAAGCATGAAATACTGCATAGACGCATTAGAACGAGACATAAAGTAACGTAGATAGAACAAAACGTAAAATTCAATGCTGTTTGTGCAATAAATAAACATTTTAATCTGCTCTACCTTTTACCTGGGTATTCTAACTGTCTAACATGCATTTTGGGTCATTTACAATGCATCTATTTATCTCAGGGGTTGGTATATAAAGATGCTGGTATTTGTGTCCCGTTATTCAGCTTTCATTTTGTCCTTTTTATCATAATTTTGTTTGTGAAATAAGTATGTGTACTTACAGGTTTCCTATCCCTTGGCGATACCAATGTCCCTGGAAATGTAGGACTGAAGGTAAGTGCTTATTGCACAATAAAAAATATACTAAATACAAAATCATGTACACAATCAAAATAGTTTAAGACGTTTATTTCAATATTTATAATTATAACTTTATAAAGGATCAAGTTATGGCCTTACGTTGGGTTCAAGAAAATATCCACGCCTTTGGTGGAGACCGCAGGAAGGTGACAATATTTGGTGAAAGTGCTGGTGCCGGCTCAGTGCACTATCATATGCTTTCCCCTCTATCTAGAGGTACGTATAACTTAATGGTGTTTGTGTTTTGTTACTTTTGAGAGACAATTTGTAGTGTTCAAATTTCGTGAATATGGGAAATATTGATAAGGAATTTTTTTTCTTTTGTGAAGGTCTTTTTCACCGAGGAATTTCAGAATCTGGTACGGAAAATAAATTTTCTTCATTTTTTGTACATTTCAGTATATTTCGTATACTATATGATTGAGTTGTGTATAATAGGATGTGCCTTGTGCTTCTGGTCCATTTCGGAAAGAGGAACTGAGATTTCAAAGACTTATAGCTCTCGTTTGAACTGTACTGGATCCTCACAAGAAATCGTTGAATGCTTACAAACCAAAAATTCTACAGATATTGTGGCGACACAACTTTCGTTTTTAGTGAGTGGCAAACTTGGCTTATTATATAGCTTATTATATATTGATAAATAGAGTAGGTATATTTACCTACTAGAACAATTATTAGTCTTAATGCAAAGTCGTTGTACATGTATAGGAATGGGGAATTTATCCTGTGGTGGTGTTTGGTCCAGTTTTAGAGCCACATCACTCAGCAGCTTTTCTTTCAGATCTCCCCGAAGATATTTATAAAAATGGGGCTGCAGCTCCCGTACCATGGATTTCAGGCTTTAATTCCGATGAAGGAGCTATTAATATTGCTACTCTGTTGCTCAACCCTGAAAGTGTTGCTCAATTGAATGACAAATGGGACGAATTCGGTCCAATTTTCCTTGATCTCAAATACTCTGCTGATAACGCAACCGCTGTTGCAAACAAAGCTCGACAGTATTACATGGGAAGTGACAAATTTTCCTTTGAGACGCGAGACAAAGCCGGACAGGTAAGTTTAAAGAAGTACCTTTCCTTATAAACTACTACAGAAGATGATTCTGTGCTGTTTTTATTTGCTACTATTTCGTCATTTCATTTTGGCTTGAAATAAAATATCTTTCATTAATTATTTATTTACTGATAATTATAGCTTTTTAGTGACCGATATACATCAGCATGCGGGATTAAAGGACTACGATACCATGCAAAATACAGTGGGGCTCCAACGTACACATACTACTTGTCCTATAGGGGAAACTACAGCTATGTTCAACTTCTAGGACAGAAGGCACAAGACTGGGGGTATAAGTTCAACTATTTCAATAGCATTAAATAATCAATTAAAATTATGATCTGTGTAGGGAATGTAATGAACTTTGTCTTGTGATTGAAATAGTGTTTCACATTTGGATGATCTAATTTACTTGCTAAACAACACTGCTCATTACCCAACATTGAAATTGGATGACGAAGAATGGCGCATTTCGCAAATAATGACAAATATGTGGGTAAATTTTGCAGATTTGGGGTAAGAATGAATAATTTTAAACATCTACTTTAACAAAGTGTAAAAATTACTGGTTATAAAAATGTTTGCATGATCATATCTAGAGTTCCACTTTTAACTATACAAGGAAAAGACAAGGGAATTTGGAAACCGTTGGATAGGAGAGAAGACAGTGAAATTCGTTTTTTAAATATTGATCTCAATCCTTTTATGATCCGCAACCCGTTTGAAGAAAGAGCTCGACTTTGGGAAAGTTTTATGCTTGCTAATGAGTGAAAGTTGTGCATGTTCTCATGTTTTGTATTACTGAATACTATGTTATTTAATTTCTATATAATTTTAATACCCACCTATGTATGTTTTGGTAAACTATATTAAAATATGGTTATTATTGTACAAATATTAAAATTTCACTTACAATAACCATTAATTTTAGACCTTAGACATGATCATATAAAAATTGACTATCAATTCAATTCCAATCTTAGGACTGTTAAGAAATTAGGCAACAACAAAACTTGGATATTTTTATGACATTTAAGAATTCCATGCAAAACTGAACTAGCCACTTTATGGCTTATGGTGTGCATTTAAAAGCTTCTGTATTTTGTTCTACCCATTAATGCATAGAACTCACAGTTGCCAGTTACATAAGTAGTTACAATCTCTGTACTAAAATTTAGTTTTATTTCTGGATATTTTTGACTCCGACTCCTTGGATGGGATTGGTGCTTGGTAACATCGTTATGCCCCATAGTCACCACAAGGTACTGAGGAATCACGCACAGCGTTTAAATTGGAAATTCTTTAACTACAGATGAGATCTTTATGTTCAAGTCTTCAATTTACCAAATCTGTCCAAATCTATTGTTTGAGTTTCTGTTCTGACTTTCTGACTGTACTTATCTGTTGTCTTTTTGTATAATAAAAAGTATAAAAATATTGCAATGACCTTTTTCTAACAATGAAAAACACCTGCTTTCTAAATTAACCTTATATTTTCACGTTCATCTCACTAAATTCCTAGAGGTAAAACGGGTTTTGTCATTGAATTGATAAGGTAAGGTATGCTATTATAAATGAATAATTTATCATTGCTATATTACCGTTGTCCATT
This sequence comes from Tomocerus qinae, assembly GCA_020055645.1. Classification (NCBI taxonomy): domain Eukaryota; kingdom Metazoa; phylum Arthropoda; class Collembola; order Entomobryomorpha; family Tomoceridae; genus Tomocerus; species Tomocerus qinae. Next base: position 12,299,674 of record CM034547.1, on the reverse strand, counting down.
TGTTTCGATCATAAACATTTTTCTCAATATTTTGTCCTGAGATTTAGAGGATTCATAAAAAAACTGCATACAACTCGAATAGTAAAAATAACTAAACTTGTCTGTATTGATATAGGTCTCCAGCATCAAATCAAACAAAAAGGTGGAATGGAAACTTCAGCTATTTATGGGTTGGAATCTCAGGTAATACAGTCGGTCACATCAAGTTAATGTGTGATATGAAGCAATGGCATGGTATTTTGTTATGGTTTAGCTGATTGGAGGAAAACGGTAAACTTTCTCTGTGGTGAAAGTTTTACATGGTGTCCCTGTGTTTCAAGAGAAAATAACTTTCTCTCGATGGCCAAGTTTTACCTCTAAAATGCACTATAATAACTTCATTGACAATAATGTATATAATAGATGCATGCCGATTCCATTGTTTACCTATTTGATGATCATATTGTAGGGAAGAGCACTGTGTTCGCAGAACAGCGAGGCTGATACTGTCAGATTTTTTGTCGGTACGTTATCCACCCGAGCCGGTGGTCAAGTACATCAAATAGACTTTGAAGAAGAGACTAATGTCATAACAAGGAAAGTATTTAAACCGAAAGTTGGAGAGATTTGGCAAATACAATGTTGTCCATCCTCTGCCAATACACTAGCATTGTGCTATAATGAAATAACTGGTTTGTACTGTATACAGTTTTATCTAGTTTGTTTTTTGAATAGACTAAGTTAACTTTCTAAATCTAAACATTAATATGTGCCTACATAATAGACCACTCAGCTCAGATGAAAGGTGGATTATGGAGTCTTCCTGAAAATGAAAATACCGAGAATAGCGAACTTAAACTTGTGTGCAAACTCAGTTCCGAAGATGATAGAGCGTCAGATGAATTCAAATATTTAGATTGGCATCCGACAAGAAACGGGCGTATAGCTTCTATTTTACAATCAGGATTTCTAGTATGGGATGTCAGCGACGGATCATCTAAGGTAAAAACTTTCCCCTATACAACAACGCAACCTTTTATATGCTTTTTCATTGTGAAAAAATATTTTTTATGTGTATTACAAATATATTATCTGATCATTTCTTTCATGATTTAGATAGTATCACACTTTCCATCCGAATCCGTCTACAGTGGAAAGTGGAATCCTCATTTAGATGGGAATCAGGTAGCTTTGATGAGTGGCCCCCAGATAAAAGCAATCGATACCAGAAGTATGAAGGAAGTATGGAACTGCAACGCCCATAAATTCCAAGTCAGAGATATCGACTTTAACCCAAATAAACAGTATTATTTTGCCAGCTGCGGGGATGACTGTACAGCTCGCTTTTGGGATTTTAGGAAACCTAATGAAAGCCTAAAATCTTTGCAATGCCATTCTCATTGGTAATTTAGCCTACATGTATTGATATCAAAAAAGCGTGAAAAATCGTAATGTGTCAATGCCAAACCATAAGGATATTGAAGAACCTCATGTCATATACCTCATGCTTAATTCGAATCAACAGGGTTTGGAAGGTACGTTACAACACATTCCACGATCAATTAGTATTAACTGCTGGGAGTGATTCCAGGGTTGTTTTGCATTCTCTGCCGACCATTTCATCCGAACCGAAAGGTCACGTTGTTTTTAGTGACAGTGAGGAAGAAGAGAAAGACAAAGTTGTTGTCCCACCGTGAGTAGTTTCATTTATAATTCACTAGGAGCAATTTAATCTTAATTTACTAAATAAAACTTAAAATAGTGCTGATGCCAAAAAAATGAAAATAATGGATTTTTATTTATGCTAATTAATATGATTCTTGAATACATTACAGTTTGGAAGAAGGAGTCTTAGCAAAATATGAGGAGCATGAAGATGCCGTTTATGTTGTAGAATGGTCAAATTGTGACCCTTGGGTTTTTGCATCACTAAGTTATGATGGTCGCCTCGTTATAAATAGAGTACCAAAGTCCCAGAAATATAAAATTATTTTATAACATATTTTTATTATTACTGTTCATAATTTGAAGATTTCTACCTATATAATAAAACTTTATTTAAGTAATATATTTGCGTGTCTTTCACTGATTCTCTTCGTTTTTCACGTATTATATATACCATAATATATAACTTGCTACCTAGAAGTATAATCACTATTATTATACCGTACCCACCCACACTGAATTTGATAACCTTTTATAGCTTTTCTATTCTATGAAAGTATGGATAAAAATTTTTAAAAATAACAAAAAAGCAAAAAGTTGCTCTCACGAAATTATTGTTTACTAAAATATATCAAATATTATGCATATAAAACCAGACAATATCCTTGCAATCAAATACACGTGTAGCACGCATATAATTTGTTATCAATTCTTATTCATTGCCCCAACGAGGTTATTATTGTACACGACAAGATTAAATTTGAAAATTTTTGAATTTTTATTTCACTGATGAATTTATGATGTAGCGAAGACGAAATTGGAAATTACGATCAAATGTTGTCTATATCATCTTCACTCTCTTCAGCATCGGACATTTCGTCAAACTCAATATCGTCATCCATACCCTCGTCGACAAAGGTGACTGTTTCGGAAATCTTGACACTCTCAGGAAATTCTCCGTACGATTTGAGATTTCGAGCTTCGTCTGGTGTGTATTTTAATATGACATCGGCTTTCGTGTCTTGGTAATCACGAAGACCAACCAGAATAATGTCACCGGCATTTATCCACACTTTCTTACGTAGCTTTCCTCGAATGTGGCACAGTCTTTTAGTTCCTGTTTTAAAAATGGTTTATCATTAACAATTATGTACATTATTAAAATTAATCCTATTTTTCTCTTGTTTAGTTTATCGATATTGGTGTCCTTAGTAGTTAGTACATTACATGGCGCCTTTATTTTCTTTATTTATGCAGCCCAAGAATATAAGCTGACAAATTGAAAGTATAAATTCTATTGCATCATAAAAGTTAATTTGAGTTGAATTTAAGAACAATGAAACTACAGCATTTTTTACTTTCAGCTTCATTTGCCATCAATGCAAAGCGGTAAAGGACCTTTGAATTAAGAAAGGGCTGAAGCTGAATGACCTTGATTAGTGGTAAAATATTATTATATACAATGGACACACACAAAGTGCGAGCTTGAGAAGGTAATCATGTTATTGATTTGATGAACACGTAAGTAATAAAATAGGATGCATTGATTATAAAAATATGGTGATTGTACATTCAATAAAAAATATCTGGCCGTGGCCATTGTTGCAGATTGCTGACATTGCTGTTGCACACCATGTTTCACTTCCGCACAAGCATATGTACAAGTCTTATAGCATGTAAATTGTGGCTTGGTAGTTCAAGCATGTACTTAGTTAAGTCGCAATGTATTGCGTGCATGCATCATACATGCATTAATTTTAACTACTGAGAATATACTTTTGTTCTATTTTCAGCACAAAATTCAATTATAACATGCACATACGGTAACAGCTAACATGTATGAAGTGCATAAAGAAAGAATACGGAGACCTTATGTTATAGCTAACAAGCTAAAGTTACAGACACAAAGCAAAGATCAGTCACGTCAGTCAGATCCTTACCACACATAACATAGCCTAATATTACACGTACCAAGAGGTTCTATGATAGAACTTCTATTGTATGATATGCCTATTACAACAAGTAAAATAGAAAGTATAAACTAAACCTCATATAATTGCACAATATTCTACGTGTAGGATACACAAAATTGCAAGCTCAACGTTCATTGATGTACTCAATAATAAAATTTGCTGCTGCTGATTTATACATAGCTACTTGGTTCAACTAATACTTTGTTAAAATAACCTTCGTTCGCCACCAAGTTAAATGACTAAAATTGATATTATAACTGTGCTATACAAATATTATGTCATGTCCAAAACTGACAACTCAATATTGTTCATAGTTCATAATTAAAAAGTTTGATCTTTGATTGTAATGTAATGTCATACCACTGATTATAATGCACTTAATTCAGAATAAAAACCAAAATAGGAACGCTAATTTAACTAGTAGAGTACAATTAAACTAGAAAATTGAACATACCATCAAAGCACATAGCTTCAAGACGACCATTGCCAAGCATTTTGGTGACCTGTGCGTATTCCTGCCCGTCTTCTTTGAATACCAATTCACGTTTTTCGGTTTCGTTTTCATTCTTACCCCTTCTTCGATTTTTTCCTCCCTTTCCCTTATTCTTCGGCATGTTGGTTATAAATTTTTACAGGCAATGACCAAGTTATGTTATATATGTCTGGTTGAGGAAAATCTCCAAGTCGAAGTTACGACAGCCTGTCATGTTAAAATTACAAAACATTAATTAATACCCAATGCACATCATGTCAGTGTTTCGAATTATAGTATTGCAGATAAAAAGAATATGTAGGATTTACATACATGTACGAGAATCTTACAAGTATAAAGCTATCACTAATAATAAAACCGTGATATTATATAATTGTAATAAATAAGTTGTTTAATACTGCCATTCGATGATCAGGCTAGGCTACATGAATACACGTGGGGAAAGAAACTTTCTCCACGTAAGTTAGCGCACCCATAAAAAACTACTACTCGGGGCCAAGTGATAATTCCTGGTAAAAATATTATGTCAAATGTAGTACTGTGATGTAGTGAATTACATTTTCTGTTGTCTTGTAGCCAATGTACTTTGTATTGTATTTTCTATTGACGAAACCATGAAATTGTACCAGAGTAAAACTAAAGAAGTAATGTTAGTTCCACTTACTAAAAGTTCTAAACAAAAAATGTTAGAAAACTTGGAAGCAGCCTGAAACAAGGCTTACTTTAGTTACTTTACCAGTTTACCTGACCTTTACTTAGTATTTCGGCCAGTAAAAAAAGGTTTATTAGCAATCAGAACTAGTTAATTAAGAATAGATTATTATTATAGAATGAGAAAACTTACAAAATAATATATTTTACTAAGTCATGATGTGGCCATTATAATATTACTTTGAATGCATAAAGATGAAATCATTTATATTGCACCAAAATTGAAAAATGACTACAATATTATATAGATTTGCAGTGTAGTGTCTGTTTGCAAAAATCTGTTAACATTTCATTCGCTTAATCAATATTATGATGTAAATATGAACTGTTTGCCATTGCAAGGTTATCGTATGCCATTTGAAAAATAAATTCCTAAATCCATTGTCAAAATAGCCATTTAAAATTAACCAATTTTAATGGTATAATATAATACTCTGAATCATACTGTGTATTAAATTAACCATTAATTTCTTTTCAACTTTACCAATCACTGGAAAAGATTAACAATTAATTAATGATTAATAACAATATTGTCTGCATATTGTTTTTCTTTTCAAAAACTACATACAGCTGGTAGGTTGATTTATAATAATATTCAAAATATTATTATTCAGTATTATCAGTAATGTTTACACCTAATAGAAAGATAAATACACTAATGACCCTTCTTTATTGTTAATACACAGAATACTGAATACACACAACATTGCGCGTATTATTTAACTTTTTAAAACATTTAACAAATTTCTCACATAATATTAATGGTGTAAGCAGATTTATTAATTGCGACCTTACCTTTTGTGACACACGATTTGGAAAAATAATCGAATTTTCAGGTAAATATGACGTCAAAAAATTTAGTAAATTACAACCACGGCAGACAAGAGCGATTAGACAAAAAGGGCCTTTAGCCTTGTTTATGAGCTAAATGCAAAAGAACGACAAGAGAGCGGAAATGGTCTCAATGCAGTGCGGGGACGATTATTCATACACGCCTTCCCCTAAGTGACGTCATCATACGTTTCTGTCCAAATGGGAAGTCCCTAAATCAGGAATCTGCGCCCTGCTTCACTGCGCATTAAGGACATCATTTATTTAACGTCGCAGAATGTTTAGCTCGGAGTAGAGCTATTCGGCAATTGTAAATATTCATGTACTTCATTAGACAATTCCGCATTCCATGGCCATTATATGCTGCGAATTGTAGAAGCACTAATTTTAAACCACAATCATACTTTTAGACAAAAAAGAGACCACAAACACATGTTGGTTGGATTTGTTTGTGGAGTTGTTTTTGTTTTCAGTTTTAGATCTACTTATTAACGTAAAAGTGTTAAAGTTGGTCATATTTCGAAGATTTTGTAGTTGCTGTTAACCAGTAACATAACGGCGGAAAATAATGGTAAGATTTTTAGTAATTTTGAAAACGTTAAGTATTCATATTTTTGATTTCATTTAGCTGTTAGATGTGTCGTTACTTTAGTTTGTTTTGAATTTTTGATTTTAGCCATCTGGGAAGAAAAAGAAGTTTATTGATAAAAAGAATTCAACAACTTTTTATTTGGCTCATCGATCTCAAAAAGATCCTTTGATAGCGGATGAAAATGCTCCTCAACACGTTTTAGTTCCCCTTGAACACCAAGAACCTAGAGCCGGCACATCGTCATCAGTACCGAAAAAAGTTGACAAGGTTTGTTCTTTCTATAAAGAACGTTTTAGGCCAATTTTAAGAATAACTAATCAATAAATGTCACAATTTTAGAAGGATCCCTTAAAAAGAAAAGAAGAACTACACAAATATGGAATCTACTACGATGATGATTATGATTATCTTCAACATCTGAGAGATTCTAAAGAAGTTTCGAATATAGAATGGGACATTTGCGAAAGAATATATGCAACCGATATTAAGCCTAAAGAAGTTCAGAATGCACCAGATACTAAGGTAAGCCAAAGATTCGCTTGCCTATGTTCATTTGTAAATAAACATTTCCGATCTTGCAAATTATAAATTTTTACTATGATGAATGTTAGGACTTTAAGCTTAAACTTCCTTCGTCAGTTTTTGACTCTGAATATCAAGAAGAAATCGGTTTGTTGAATAAAGCAGCACCATCGTTTGGTAAGTTTTACCTTTCTATACTACTTAAAATGCCTTTCGACAGTGTACAGTACATTAGTCTAGTGTCTGTCTAGTCTATTCATAGAAAATATTTTTATGTTTGTTGATATTTTTACTTGGATGTTTAGGTCCACGCCCTGATTTGGATGCCGACGTTGTTGCTGCTCTGGATGATGACTTCGACTTTGATGATCCTGATGCGGAACTTGAAGATAATTTTATAGAGTTAGCAAATGCAGGAGGAGAAATAGATCAAAATATTAAACCAGAAGACATTGAGGGCTTATTCAGTGATGATGACGATTATGAAGACGTAGATAGTGATGAAGAAGGGGACGGTGAAGACGATGCTGATGAAGATGCAGATACCATTGGAAGCATGGACGGGCCTAAGTATGGTGTGCATTTTGACGACGACGAAGATGAAAATAGGACACGATTCACCAGTTACTCAATGTCTAGTTCTGTCGTACGAAGAAATAAACAGTTAATGTTGGTTGATGACCGTTTTGAAAAGGTTTGTTGTCCATAAGTATAGTATAATACAAATATTCAGATGTAGTGGGTATTTAGAGGTATCTATATATTGTTACTTTGTTATAAAATATTTTTTTCTAAATTGCTCATAAAATTATTTCAGATGTATGAACAATATGACGACATGGATATTGGTCCACTGGATTGTGACGACATTGAAGGGGACATAGGGCCTGAATCAGAGCTATTATTGCAATATGCTACGGAATTTGAAAAAGAAAAGGTTAAGGAAGATGGCTTGAATGAAAAAATAGCTCAGATTGCGTTGAAAGAAAATGAATCCGATTCTGATGGCGATATAAGTTCTGATGAAGATGTAATGAAAGAAAAATGGGATTGTGAATCCATTTTATCAACGTACTCTACAACCAAGAACCGACCAAAATTAATTAAAGAGCCTTCAAAGGTAGTTGTTACTGTATATAAAATACTAAAGCGTTTCATAATGCGTACTTTGATTCTATGGTCCTTTATTTTCAGAGAAATAATCTAATCAAAATAAGTGGCAGAACTGGTATGCCGGTTGGTGTCTTGGGTAAAGGTCTTACAAAGGGAAACCTGAAAGTGCTTGAGGAAAGGTATGCTGAAGAACATGGTTTGCATCAACCCTCTCATCCTAAAACGCATGCCAGTGGGATATCCACTGTTCGAAGTAAAAATGAAACAACACAAGAAAGACGCGAAAGGAAAAATATAGTTAAAGAATATCGCAAGGTATTTGTTTAGTTATAATATTTGTACTTGAGATTTTATTTACTAAAAGGTTAATGTTGAATAATATAATTATTAGGAACGTCGTTTAGAGCGGAAAGCTAATACATCTGCCTTTAAAGACGAAAAGAAGAGACAAGAAAAAGTTCGTCTTAATATTAAATCGAATGTTCAAGGATTGAAACTTTAATAAATGATTTATTATTTTTGATATTTAAAGCCCGTATAACCTGGTTATGATTTGATTTAGTTTGAGTACACATAACCTTAAGTTTCATATTCATGTTTTCGTCTTTTATAGGTAATAATATTGTAATAAATTAAATATATTAAGTGTTGTACCTACTAATATCGTTTTATCGACCCCGCTACTACATGCATAAATCTTTGCTGTGTTATTTATAATTACAAAGTATATTTGATGAGAATGCATGAGATACAAAAATCATCAAAAAAAATCGGAGTAAAACAGTTTTTTACTTTACAATACTTTAACTGTTAACACTCAAATTTAACAAATACCTCCCCTTAAGTCATATCACTGAGTCTGGTAGTTTTACACAGGAATTCTGCAATTCACTTAACAGCAACATTTTTTTGTTAAATGAGATTAGGCATTTTCAGTGAAGCTAAATTGATACCATCTCCTTTATATTGACTAATCAATTTAAGGAGAGCATTCTTTTTGTATCCATCCGAATTTTCTAGCTCATATATCGTACTGAGATTTAATATGACATTCTCCTGTAGAAGTTGTGGAGTGTTTTGTTTTACGGTGCTTTCCATTAAGGCCAGAGCATCCTTCACGTTTCCCATATACAGCAAACATACTGCCATATTATTGGTAACCATAAAGTTTTCTGGTTGAATTTGTAAAGCTTGTTGGAATAATAAAAAGGCCTCTGGGTATGCGTTCTGAGCAATGGATGTCAGGGCTGAATCTATAAGAGTCTCCACTTGATCTGCCTCTGATTCACCAGAGCGTAAATCTGCTGCTTCCAGGAAATAATTTTGGGCTGTTGTTAGGTCCCCATGTTGAAGAAATAGTCGACCAATTGCAGATTTTATTTGTGGGCGATGGTCTGAATCCTTTTCACATAATTTAATGAGCAAAGTGAATGCATTGTAGTAATCCTGAAAATCAATAATAATTACAATAATTAGATAATGGTCATATATATTCGTAAGTCCAAAAAATAAGAGCTATCGGGCTATCATAACTAACTTACTAGAAGTTTTATGACAATGAAAAAAGCTCATCAAGCGATGGGCATACCCGGTTAAGCAATCTGACTTTCAATAAAATTATTCTTATTCTTACCTTTGAAAATAAAGATGCGTTTACTAGAGCGTATAAGGTACGTATTTCTCGTTTTTTCCAAATAGCCAGTGCCTTTTCTTTGTTTTCCTGTTCAACAGGATCCACACCTTTTTCTATTTCACTTGACTTATTATTTTTATCTGGATTACCCGATTCCATTACATCAGCATTTTCATTGCTATCTCTATCTCTCCTTTTAACACTTTCTTGGCAGTCTTCGTCGTTTTCTATTATTTCTGATATCTGATGAGCCAAGTCATGAAACTGATTAGAAATGGGCCAAAAATCTAATAATGTAATGCACAAAATAAATGTTGTGTAAGGCCGTTTACCTTGTTGATGGTCAATAGTATTTGGTTAAGGCCATTTGCTGTCTCATTGAATTTCCGTACGTACTGAGGGACTTCTGCAGCAAGAAGTCTGAAATGGAAAGGGACCATTGACCCTGTTCTTCCACTGCCGTAAGTGTCTGGATAGTACTCGTAAAACATATCAGGGTTGTCAAAATTTTTAAATGCTGCAATTTCGGATTCGGCTATAGAAAATTCACGTATCCGCATCAAAAGAGATATTCGAGTGAACCATAACTAGATAACACATTCAAAATCAATAATATATTGTTATTAATATTATAATAATCGTAATCGCAGTGCGAACAGTTAAAATAGTACACGGTCGCAATAATTTCGTAAATACATAGATACACATAAATACTGACAAACCTGTAAAGAATGTGGTGTCTGTTTGCTGTAGTGACCAACTTTACCAGGGCCCTGTCCATACAATGTGAGGAGACGCTTTGTCAAATTAATAGCAGATCGGTAGCAGCCAAGCTGTGAATTTTAAAAAAATCTGTCACAAATCTAGAATTTCAAGGAGTAAAACACTAGTCGTGGTTATTAAGAAGGTGGTTTTAGTGTAATTTGTCAAGTCTAGTTCTTTGGGTATTATTCTGGGATGAGTACAGTTCTATACCTTTATAAGCTCTCTAAGGCCATTATCATCTTGCGTGACGCTATCAGCAGTCAAAATCTTTCTTTTGCATGCCTCTGCCTCTCCAAAAATTCTGGCCATGTTTACACCAACTTTATCAACCTACATCAGAATTGAATTGTTTTATAAATTCAAGGTTTACAATTAAGCATTGAGTATGTTGAAAACAAACATTACAATAAAAGAAATAAATAAAGTGTAAAACCATAAAAAATAATATTACCAAATCATCAGCATAAATTACGCCGGGAGCAGTCATGTGAGATTTTTCAGGAAATGTTCCAGCACGAACGGCCTCGGAATTGTTCTTCAAAATATTTCTTGTCTCTTCAGAAGGTATCCATTTATCATATAAACTGTCATCCCCAGTGTAAGTCGGAACAGAAAAACCATCTATTTGGGTTGCATCAGGATACATTTCCAAAGTTTGAGGATCCTGAGGAATTGGTACATCTTGTGGGTAGAGTAAATCTCCGACTGGAAGAGTGCTTCCATAATATACTTCCGAAGGTTGTGGTTGTTTTTCATTACTATAAGAACAAGAAGTTGGTTCTTGTGCTTCTAACCCAGCTTCTACTCCAAGCTCCAAATTCTCTAACTTTTTAACAATATTTGCTTCTGCATTTGAAGCTACTTCACCATAATGCCTTACACCAGTTTCTTCGGCAGCGGCAATGGTTTCAGAGTAAACAGGACTTTGCATTAATGACCTGGACTGCATTTGATTTTCGAAATTAGACTGTGATTGTGATTCATTTTGATACGTAAGTTGGGCTTGTTGACTGTTGTACAGCACTTCATTCGGATTGGAAATATACCCTTGGGGCTGATTACTATAAGCAATTTGGTTTTGTCCATCATAATTAAGTTGTGAAATGGGTGGGTCCTGCCGAGAAAATTGCATTTGATCTAAATACGCATTTTGGGGGTCAGTGTAGACTATTTGCTGACTCTCGTAGGCTAATTGTTGAGGTTGACTCTGCTGATTATTGAAAGACATCTCCGGATGTTGGGGGTGGGATTCATAGGACAGTTGTGATTGGTTTATATATGAAACTGGAACCTGTTGGGATTGGTCAAGAGGAACTTGTGGATTTTCAAAAGGTATCACATGAGTTGGCGGATTATCGTAAAGTATCTGATGTGATTGCGGCTGATAATTATATTCTAGAGGTAATTGGTTAAGATTTTCATAGAAAGTAGGTTGCTGTTGATTTTCGTAAGTGTAAGTCGACTGTGAAGAAGGGGTATTGTAAAAGCTTTGACTGTCATTCTGTTGGTTTCCACTTCCCTCAAGTCTTTGTTGCTCACCTTGATAATGATTGGGTGGACTTGTGTTCTGTTGGGCATTTATTTCTAGTAAATGATCACCAGATTGTAAATCGTCTGCTAACAATGACATAGACATTTCATCGTAATTAACTGCTGCGGAAATTCTTACAGAATTGTCATTGTAGGCGTTTGCTTGAGTTGGATGTTGTTGATTATCAGCGGATGGCAAAGGTGGGGCTACATTACTATCTTCCCTTCGTGGAATGGAGAAAGCAATTGAATTAAAGAAAGCATTGGAATTTGTAGAATCTGGTGATATAACCGTGTGAATTCTGGGTTCTTCGTCATATTCCGACATTCTCACAGGAGGATCAAAATTTTTTTGGTCAACTGCAAAATAGAATGTAATATCATTATAGTAATGCACTTGTTGAAATAAAATGTAAAAACAAATGAAATAATTCTGAGCAGGACAAAAAAGAAATTGCTGACTTGATGATATTCAATCCACTTTCTTCGCACTCCTCCAAATTATTGTTGAATATTTAGAATTCCAGGGCCTTACATCAGCAGATAAGTTGCTTTGCTGTCAATATAAGGGACACGCTAGCTATTGACCTATTACGTGAATTCAAGCAGCAAATCAAACAAGTACAAAGTACAAGAAGGAAATTATATCTTAATTATTATTGTTTAATCAGTAATATTTATTGCACGCACGGTCCACAATTTAATGTTCAATACATAATCATACATAGCTGCGTCTTAGCGGATTTTAAGACAAAAAATTAAGAATTTCGTTTTGAGTATTAGTTCATGAATTTTACTAGTTTTTTGAGAATTTTTATCATTGATCATCGTATCGTCAATCATTCAAGATTAGCTAGCTACACATAACATTTTAACTTACCGGCTTCGATCACCCCTAGGTATGCTCGGAAAGGAAACGGTGATCTTTTGTCAGCAGGCAGGAAGGGTACAGGTCACCTTTTGTTTGAACTTTGACACACACGAGAAGTGAAGATTAATGTTGCCTGTTGATTTGTAGAATTCAATTCACATTTCATTAAAATGAATATTGAAACGTCCCGCTTTCCCATTTCGCAATTCGCACTATATATATTTAGTCCTGAGATAAAATTTAATCACTTCATTTTTATTATCCAAGAAATATTAAGAGAAAGCAATAGCAAGAGAAAGCTATTTTCTCTTTCTCAAATGAAAGTTTGTTCGTATAGGTTTTTAGACATTCATTTATTTATTTTAAACAGAGAAAAAATGTAGTCTCTATTCTGTTAGTGATACTTAAAAATCCGAAGCCTAAAAGTATTGACTTTGGTTTGCTTGTCTTATTATGTTATTCATTAAAAGTTTTCTCCACTATTTTCATGATCATTAATTAGGATTTGCATTTTGCATATTCTTAAATTTTCTTCTCTCTTTAAAATCCATACGTTTGTATGCAGTCCATTTATATTTGGTAAAATGGTAAAATTGGCATTCCAGTATACCTACATAGTAAAAATTCTTCATATGCTGAAAATTATGACCAGTAGACAAACAAATTATTAGTGTACACTGAAATTGACAAATGATACAAAATATTGGCAGATAGTGCTGTACTGGCTATAACATTACATGGTACATCTTAATTTGATTGTAACAACAATTTTTTGGAGTGAGAAAGTACATAAATTTATCTTATGCACTTTTTAATTTAGAATTTATCGAAGTGAATAAATGATATTATTTAACATGATGTGCTTATGATATTAAGCTTAGTAATTTTTAATTTAATATAAAAAAGGTTTAAATATAATTTTATCAGTGTTTATTAAATGTATTCTATGTTCATTTTTGCATAATAATGAGATATGCATAAGTATACCTACATGAAGGCCACAAGACAAGTGGGAGGTCTACTGGCCCTTGCTTTTTATACACATACGACATACACATCATGCATACCTGCATATAATATTATAGCAACACAATGGTAAAATCGATTACCATTGGCAAAGCTGACCTTGACATTGACTCACTCTCTTCTGTTGCATTTCGTTCATTTGCAAAAATACATATATACTGTATATTTAAGTTATTACAGAGAGATATTATTATTTTTGCTGCATGAAACAAAGAAAATAATAGTAAAATATTGTACCTAGAGGTAAGATAAAGTGATGTTGAAAAATTGCATGCATATAATATAAAGCATATAAACAAAAGAATATAGTAGTAATATACATATAGGCCTAAGCAAAATCTACGCAGCAGTTGGCAAAACAGAAACTGCAGTGCAGTTTTAGTTTGAGACTGCCTACAACTTGCAACATTACATTTTACATTACACAAGCACAGAGTATATCTCACATAGCAAACTCATGCTTTTTATAGCATCTCTAATCTCTTATGTATCGTCCTAAAACACAGCAAAAACTATACGCTTCCAACTAACAGGCAGGCTACAAATACGCACGGTGCGGTGTTCACTCCAGTTTCAGATTACTACAGAGTCATCATCGCAAAGATAGTCGTTGTCTTTATCTCCTCACACTGTTCCGCAGTATTCATTCGAAGAAGGACTCTTCTCCATTGCTCAAACATCAAAAATACTATTATCCACTACAAAACGGTGTCTCTGATCTCGGGTAAGTCTGAATTCGATACTTTAAAACTAAACTAAAGAACAAAATTGTCCATTACATTTTTACTCTGAAAAAGCATGCTTTATGTACGAAATGAAAATTAGAATATAGTGCATATAATGGTGGTCATTTTATCAAAGCCCCAAGAAATGACATTGCATATTGAACTTGAACCATGGTAGTATTCGTGTCGTGTTCACTCAAACATATGGCATAATATTTACAATGGTCAGTAAAGTGTAGCTGGTAGATTTATAGTATAGTTGATAGTACGTCTTCAATTTTTAATGGACTTTTCTCCAAATAATAATGACAATGCTTATTCATTTTTATTCGATAACAATTCTAATGCGCATTTTGTTTTTTAAGACGCTATATATATCCCTACATGATTCAGACTAGCATTTTGTTCGTTTTTGGTTTTGGCGTGTGAAGTCTTAAAACAGAAATTTTAGAGAAGTATTTGTCTTATGAAAAAATTAATAATTCGATGACTGGCATTTGGAATACTATGTGCGGGCTTCGAATAATGCCATTTTGTAGAAATCTAATATTAGGTTAGGATTTGTGATTTTCATTTTCTAAGTTTAGTTCATGAATTTAGATTTTTTGGGTATATGTTTTTTCGTAGCCTGTATGTACAGATTTTACATTATCCCACATTAATATATGCACTTAAATATTTTGATTAGTCCTTGAGTGGGATTAAGTTAATATTCAACGCTTGATATTCTTAAAATCATATGTGAATTATTACATTTTTAGACAAAATCAACGAAGTACATTGTATCGTATCAAATCTGTCTGTTCCACGATAAATTGAAATTTTGAAGATGTCATCCCCTGAAAAACCAGAAACATTGGCTGCCCATCCTCCTGCAGGTAATCCATGAATTAACATTCATTATTTACATATGTATTGTCCAGAAATTAAATTAGGGTGAATTAATATTTTGTTTGTTTGAATTGTGCTAAATAGTTAAGGCTGGGGGAATGCGTATTGTACAGAATAAGACACACTTGAAGGACAAGAAGACTGACACTGTCGTGCCAAAACCCGAAGAAGGTGATGTGCTAAAGGTCGCTTCCAGGTACAAATCACTATTCCTGCTATATAAGGATAATACTTCATAATAAATGCAGTCTTTAACCTTGAATTAATCTAAATGATTTTTGATTGATTAGTCCACCCAAGCAATCCAGTTTAAAAATTTCTGGAGCGGCTCAAAGAGGTGATGCAGATTTTCCAGTTGAGGCTGTGCAGTCATTCCATGAAAAGCCATTGCCAACTCACGACAAAGGAGGCTCGACGAAGCCAGTTATTATTCACCAACCTAGAAAATAATCCCAATGGTATGATCTAACCAAAATGTCTTTTGGCGTTTTCGATTTCTTCCGGTTTTGACTCGACTTTCCAAATAAATATAACCATACAGACCAATGAAATGTTAAGTTACTTCAGACAATATTATATTATACCAAATGAGTTTAATTAGGTCTCAAAATTGTGTATGCTAAAAATAATCCATTTTGCATCATTGTTATTAGGCTAAAATTTTTGAGGGAATTTAAGATATATGCCCACCCGGTAAGAACGGAGTCATAATATTCAATTCACTGATCTTAATTGAGTTTCAAAGTTGTTGTGCATTGCTTTATAACGTTTCGAATTTTTGATATACCTAGTATGCTTTATGACATAAATGTTTAAAATGGTGCACACTTACTTTGATTGTGAAGTATGTGTTTTTACACAAAGTACCTATTTCTCAATTTCCTAATGAATACAATCAACAGAGAAACAATACAATGTAACAATCAATTGCGTTGACTTTAATAATTAAATATGGCACCAATAATTACTATTGCTACTCTAATTGGATATTATTTAAACTTTACTTTGCAATGCTTTTTCACAAATCTTCATCGATGCTGATTTAGAAGTATGCAATATAAATGTTATACATTTTGTAATTAAAATGTTAGGTTGATGGATTTCCGCATTTCAATTTCAAATTTATTATAAAATGGTATTTAATAGAACAATAATTGTGTGCATGTATTTCCTTACTATCATTAGTCATCCATTACTGTTAAATATTAATCATGCGTAATATGGTACACACTTATTAAGCTATATGTAGTTGTGACTAATAACAGTGATGCATGATTATCTTTATTCTTTTGCTACATATTTTAGACAGAAAGAAGAAAATTACATCTGGAACTACACTCTGTTACATCGTAGTGATAATAAAATCTACTACAATTAACTAAACAGTTGAAAAGTAGTACAATCCATCTTCTATCAAAATAAGTGTTAACTAATAGTAAGTAATGAAAACAAAAAAATCTTTTCTCATCATTTATGCCTTTATTCAAATTGTGGATGGACCACCTAGGTCTATGTACCTATATTATACAAAAGATAAAAATATTATGCAGTTGATTGAAACTGGGTCTATAAAAAGGATTTGAAGCTTTCGATAGTTGTGCTATGTACCTCTATGCATAATAAAGATAGTGATAAATGTTGTAGATGATAACTAAAAAAATATCCACGTATAATTAAATTAATCAACTGTCAACATAACTATATTGAAAATACACTGTTGAATTCTAATCTATAATAATGTGTACCTTCATGCAGCAAATAGAATAGCATTAGCCTGCTCTTTTCGCCGTACCTGTGTAACAGAAATAAGCTTTACATTTATTATCTTGCTCAGCAAAGTAAACAGAACGCAAGTGTATTGATAAAATTGGGAAATGATTACCTACAGGAAAGGCTGAAGAAATGAGTATAGCAAAATTACATTTATATTTGCATAAAGTGTATTAAACTAGTAAATGAATTTATATAATAAAGTTGTACAAGTACAGTTTATTATACTTCTTCAGGGTAAACATAATCCTATATTTAGATTGTTTTCTGTCAAAGCTCTCTTAAACTTTACACTAATAATAATGGAATTAGGCAGTTTCCCTTCTTTATTTCCTTTGATTCGAACAATCTTAATAATATGTAATTAATGGAGTAGTAAATTGTAGTAATATAATCATAAGTATCTTTAGTATAAGCTATAAGTAATAAATGATCTAAGAATTCAGTGGTTCAATTATCCTAATCCTTATAGATGTTACTCATTTGGATCCGTTGTATTTGTTGTTCACTTCTTCCAATAAATTCAACACTTTTTCTTGGGTATATGATGAATTTTTTTCCTCCACAACATTTAGCTTCAAGTTGATATTTTTCAGCAGCAAATGTATTTTATCTGTATCTTGTTCAGACAAAAAACTCATCGTGAGTTGGAATCTAAAAATGATAAAGATTCTGTTTATATACATATAAAAATTATAGGCATATACTTTTATAAGTGGTTACAGCTCTTTTAGTAAACAATATTATAACATTTATAATATAGCAGATATCTTGTCTGTCTGGCAGGTAAAATTAACTATTCAATTATCTTATGAACTCAACCGAGAAAACAGGTACTCATTACATATTATACATGTAAATGTAGTAATCACTAAAGTTCGATTAAATTCATACAACAAATTGTAATCGGTCAAACACTATTGATTCAAAAACAAAATGGATTAACCTTTTGGTGCATGATATAATATTCAACTTAGCCTGTTATAATGTGTCCCTGATACTAATAATATAGTAATTAAGTAAAGAATCCTATTAAATACACATTAAATATGAGCAGCAAGTAACGATGCGTGTATTTGATAAGGTATACCTTTTGCTCTCGGACATACTCGCTAAAATGCGTAAACAGCTTATCGAGTTGATCCGTTCATCTAATTCGTCAGAATTTTTATTGGTCAGAGATAGAAGGACATTTATGATATCAGGAAATATTTGAATAGGGACTTCTTCTTCAAAAATGGTAACTATCGGGCATCTCGGAGAATTGGTTTGTTCATCCCCTTCCAACTCATGGATTAGAAGTTTATTCAAGTAGGTGTATTTATTTTCATCAGTTTTCAGCCCTTTCCATGCTTTCACAAATTCTGTTGTATTCTTTGGCAGTACCTTTTCAACAAACAATAAAATTCTGTGTCATGCATGCAGAATGCAGGTTGGGAATCCAAAATAGAGGAAATAGTATTTCCGAATTTAATTATCTACAGGATGTCCGCCGTCCGCAAAATTTTTTACCCCTGACAATAACATAAAAATTTCACATGTTTTGCCGACATGTATTTATATAATTTTTATTTCGCCTTGAATAATTAAGTAGTCGAAGAATTCATAAAATCGGGAAAGGAGGCACCTCGATACATAACAGAGAGAATTCTTCCGTTTTGTTAGACGATGATGTGGAAAGGGATTTAAACGTCTCAATTTCACCATCCCCTTTGGGGTTTATAGGATTCCATATCACCCTCGATGGATTTTTTTGCCAGGCATCTTTGTCTTCTTTACTTAAGGGCTTCAAATGGACAGATGCTACTATTTGCCTGCAATGAAACAACGTACTTTTGTCAATACAGAGTAAAACATGCATGCTAAGACCTTAGGAAGATATATTTTAAAAAATAGCCTGTAAATGCAATTGAAAAATACTAAAATTTCTCTAAATTCATAAATTTTAAGGGATTAGTCTGATTGCATCAATTTTAGATTAATCTTTATGCACAAATGAATATTGTGCTTTTCTTGAAATCGGGCAAATCCAAAGTACCATAAGATTGTTGCAACGTGGCTGCAGCAACCAACTGTTCGTGTACCAACCTTACACTTACAAAAGTATCCAACTATTGCATCTTCACCCTCCTTACTTTTATCATATTGAATCCATACATCATGACCCTTGCCTTTGGTATAACGCGATTCAATTTTCCCCTTAATCAAGTCATGATGGTCATCATCCTTATGTGTAAATATGACAGCTTCAGAGTTTTCTTTCAAATGACGCCTGATGTACAGATGCGCTTGGTTTTTCTGATATGTTCCTAAAGTAATTCCTTTCAGTTCTAACTCAGACAACTTTGGGAAATCTTCTACTCCACTTCTGTTAGCTGGAACCCAACAGCTTCGTTTTCTATCTAACTGCCACACTTCTTCAATATTTCTTTTTAGTTCATTCTCCTTTGTCATTCGTAACATGACCTTGTTAGCCAATTGGATGTTTTCATCCGTATCCCGAAAAATAGGTTTAGAGAATGCATTTAACAAAGAGCAAACTATTTTATAGAGAGATCCTAATTTTGCCATGTAAGAAACTGGAATTACATCGCTCATCATTTTAAACTTCTTTGCTTGACCGTTCTTAGCTTCATTCAACCACCGTGTCATTGTTACTTTTCTGGAATGATTTGATTCAATGGTAGTGAACTGTGCCTGCTTTTTCTGCAGTAAACTTGGCATAAATGTTTTTATTCCTTTTCCATTAAGTAATTCAACAGAGTCCCGAAAACCACGATCAAGGATAAAGAAGTCATCTGGTTGGAAAAACGAAGAAAATCCTTCTTCTGACTGAGCTAGAGAGTTTAAAATTGTCGAATCATTATTTCCGCCATCGGCATAGTACAGGCCTTCACAACTGAGTATATAGCCGTCTGGGAACATTATAAGCAATGGTTTAAGTAGATTTCGATGCTTATGCATTGAAAATGTTTTTTTCTGAAGTTCGTGATCACTAGGCTTTTCAATAAATAGATAAGTACCATCGGCCATTGCGCAAAGTGATTCCTCAGAAGCCTCAAACAGAGTGTGCACGAATCGAGATTGATGCGATTTTGCTTCTTGTCTGGATATGTGATTGTAGCCTAAGAATCGAGGGACAAACATTTTTTCCAAAGCGATTCTTACTGCATCAAAGGTTTCACTTACTCGAGATTGTGACTTAATACCAAACAGAATTGCCAACGCAGCTTGCGATATATTTGTTTTTAATTTCATCATGAATAATCCGAGAGCATCACGTTTACTTCTGTTGGTGCTATTTCTTAATTGTGAACCAATTATTTCATACAAGTAGTCAAAGTTTTCTTTGGACAGGCCAGTCAATGTTTTATAGTCAGATGTTGTGAAATGAGACGTTTCATCGAAGGTGACTGAACATCTTGAATTTAAAGACTTGTCTCTGAAGACCATAAAGAATCTTTTTACATCGACCCCTGTCATTGAAATCGAGTCTTTAGTAGCCATAATTAGTTCTTCAGCTTCGGAATTGAATAGGTAGTTTTCATCAAAATGTATATTACAGCAGCGATTGTCCAGGGGTATTAATATGTTCTTCTTAAACCAAAAATCTTTAATTGCCTTTTTGGGAATTCTTTTCCTTGGCTTGTCCTTTGATTTGCAAATAAAGCAATACCTCTCTGTAGAACCAACTGATGCCACTTTGACATTGACCACCGACTTTGGTGCAGCAAATAAGCAAGAGTCTGAAATTGATGGTGCGGTGGATTCTGCCGTAGAATAGCTATTGGAGGCTTGAGAGTAATAATCATTATCATCAATGTCCATCTGGCTATCATCGTAAATGGTCGAGGCTTGTGAATCCACAGTTGATTGACTGTCAGGATAAATGATTATAGAATTTTCAAGCACCTTTACTCGTGGGTGACGATTGTCTGGAACAGTAAATTCTTTTTTTGGCAAAGGATCAATGAGATGGTAATGGCCCTGCAACATTCTTAGGTAACATTTATCACAAATGAATCCGTCCTGATCAAAGCTTTGTTCTTCCCCAAATTCAGTTTCCATATAAAAATCATATTCGGTAAGTAGAGCTAAATTATTATTTGTGTCACTGTCAGCTGCCCGAAGACGACTTTTGTAAGGAATACGTCTTCTGCATACTGTGCAATTATAGAAGTCTCCTGACACTACCAAAAAGAAAGTTACACTTACCATTTATTTTTAAATAATTATAAGTAATAAGTCTTAAAATAATTTTATGTGGCAATTTTCATGAAATTGTTATATTTTAACATACTTGTATATAGCTGCGGGTTGAAAGAAACGAGACAATAGTAAATAGCAACTTCCGAACTGTTATCGCTTCATTGCCACTTGAAGATGCAACATTTAATGCAATAGATCACTTGTGATTTATTTTTTCCTAGTCGTAGGTTTTCCAGCCTTTTTGGCTAAGTTGGACAAACAATGACTTATCAAAATATTCTAAACAAAGCCATGGCGATTATTTTGAAATACGGACCTATGCATACATTAGCATGTTAAGGAGTAAGCAGTTAAGTAGCATAGTAAATAGATAGGGAAACGTCAATGGTTACTGCATGGGAGATTATGTACTTAAGAATTCCTTTATGTAAGTTCACATAAAGGAATTCACTTTTGGAAAATAGGAAAAATATTTTTCAATTTACTGTAATTGCTAAACTAAAAGTAATCCACACTTGAAACATCTACAACACAATTTTAGATAGTTGAACTTCTGATGGTAAGATTTTCAAAGAAATTCTATGGTGCACTCATTGTAATTTTTTCATTTTTAGTTGTACACAATGCATTTTAAATGAGAAAGAGACCCTTACTAAAACAGTAATAACTTGATAATTAAAAATAATCCACACTCAAAACTGGTAGGACATCTTCCAAAACGCATACTGTATGAGTGGTAAAAAACTCAAGTGCCTAAAGTTGTGCACTCTTGTCTTATGGCTTAGCCCAGAGATATTTCTTAATCTATTCGATTCTTTTTCATCATTTCAATCTGCATTAGAATTCTTATTACTCATATTGAAATGAATGAACGTATAATCTACAGTCTGTATCTCCGGAGTTTTGAATTAGTGCAAGAGGAGAAAAGAAGAAGCCGAGGTAGATCTGAAAGCTCAACATGCTTTTAACTTAAAAAAGGCAGAAAATCTCTGGAGTGAGCTGGACGCCCTCTCGATTATGGAACCTGAGAATCCTACATGTATACCAGTAGCCAAAGGTTTCTTTGTACATACACATATACTACAAATCTACTACACTAAAGATTGTGCATTCATTCACTTGCATTTTGTTGATTGTGTGACTATATTAATGCATAGTGTAAGTAAGTAACGATGTAAGTGTATTTGTACCTCTATGTGCCCACTCTCGTACATAAACTAGCATCTTTATGCCTACACTCAAAAGACTTGTACTATAACATGACTCGGTTTTAAACTAAATGCTTTTATAATCATTAAACACAGCATATAACATAAATCTATCAAAAAGTCAATATAATATAAATTTTAAGGGCAAGAACCTAATTTTAAGGATGTACAAATGTGACTCTTGTATTAGAGAGTCTCCCGTAGAATAAAAATGTAGCAATGAGTGTACCTGAAATTCGAAAAAAACCTAAATAACGTTAAGACGCTTTCTCGTGTTGGGATATAATTTACATGGAAATACTTAGATAAGCTCCCGGAAAAGCGTGCGAAATTTTTGTACGTTTGTTGGTAATGCGGACATATAGTAAGATTTTGTAGGGTCTTATGAAATCCTAAGTCATTCATAATTCATAGAGAAATGTGTTAAGTGGTATCTGGTATAACATATAAGTTGAGCAAAATAAGCAATCCTTAATTGGCTGAAAGCATGTTATAGGTGAAACGAATGTTTGCACGATTGTATAATTACGTATTGCCACCGCGTAATGGCAATATTGTATTATATATTTTTGTACGTGTTACATATATTGCACTGATTAAGTCTCGTTCTAGTTATGTGTTACATATGACATGGATTATATACCGAAATAGCATAGCAGAGAGAGGGTTTCGTCGTATAGGAAGGTAGAAGGTAAAGTCGCGGCGATTCGCAAACAAACAAACGATAATGTATAAGGTAAGGGTAGAATAGAAATAGAGGTTTATAATAGATAGAGTCATAATAGTAGATGCAGATACAGCACGCAGAGTACAAGAAACTCACGCTGCCAGGGACAATTCGCAATTTTCGCAGTAATTCGCATCGCACACTCAGCACTGAAGCAATTTATAAAAAGTTCTTTATCCCTCCTATTTGCTGATTGTAAAAACTAAGGTAAAGAATTATCCTTGTATTGTATACTTGTGTAAGTTGTGTGTGCCTATGTAATACCTATTATTAAAAGCTTCTTCAGCACAAGTGAGGAAGTGAGTGAAGTAGGAGCACATCAGTCCCTAAACTCTAGGACCTTATACCTATTTTATCTCTATTTTCAAGTGATATTTCATTAACCTTTTACCATTTTTTGATTTATAAAACTTTTCATCTAAACGAGATACAGACAACTTGTGTAGTTTAATGTAAATCGATAAACAACAATCTTTTTAGTGTTGAGTATGGAAAACACATTGCTTTTCGGTTTCGGTAATCAAGAGTAGTATGATGAAATAAATCAATGTTGAATTTGTAAAAGAGGTAAGTTAAGGAATCTTTTGTTCATTTTGTCAAATACGTAGTAGTAGGTATATCTATCATTTGCTGGATTTGCTATTCTACAAACTAATGTACGTAGACTCATTCATTATCTTTATTTATATCATTTAAGTGTGTGTACCAACATTTAAATGACCTTCTTCATCTACACTATTCATAAAGGCTGATCAGATGGATAAAGTATACACTCAGTAGGTACTACTTTTAGGTATATACAACTTTATTCCTTGTTCCCTCATAATTAACTTTTATTATCGTGTTGTTGTTTTATCAACTATTCCACAAAGAAAGAGTGATAAAATAGCTATAGAACTATAGATAATGCTCAGTTATGTGGCATTTCTGCCAGACAACAACATTTATTAGTTATTTCAGTAATTTCTAATAGGATTTCGTATGTATTCCACCGTTAAGTTTAGAAGTTGGGGAAAACCCTAAATATTTGTATTTATCCAAGCAATCTTTGGTTTTATAGGAGGACAAGTACTGCCGGGGACCAGAAAATCTGAACTGACGGAAGAATCTAAAGTTTTCTTACTCGCTAATTGGCATACCTAAAGGTGGTACTAACCAAGCAGAAGAAATTGAAGGGTTACATCACCTGAAATCTTCGTAAGTCAATGTCCCTTGGTGAACAGCTCTTAACTTGGCATCGTTTTGAAGCCAATATTGTCTGTCTTCATCTATCTGCTTTTGCAAGTGTTCTTCAAGTTGTAATGTCTCGATCTTGTACTCAAGGGGGCTCTTTTTAGTCATTTTTGCACTGTCAGTTATAATAGTCTCTGGAGGTTCCTTAATTGCCTCTGATTTTCTCAGTTGTTCAGCCATTTTCAACAGTAATGGATATAATATCTATGTGATGTAGGATTTAGTTAAACCTAACCTGAACTATCCGACTTAAAGATAGGTATAGATATAATGGAGTACCAGATCTGTCGGTCGTTGTTCTTTTATTGATTGACTGAAGCACAAACAAAAATTTATGCCAAGAGCTGAAGCGCTTACTTAAAACAGGATAAAATAGATTTCTGTGCTATCATCAGTGTCATTTTGTTATAAGTTATAAACTGGTTAAGTCAACAGTCTATAGCAACACAACATTGATTTATCTTCTTGAAAATCAAAAGCGCATTTTGTAATGTCTAAAATCAGGTGATAGAAACCACGGTCATTACAATCAGCTATTTTCTATAAGAACTTTTTAGCTTAGTGTAAAGAATTTTAGATATGCAATTTTATCTTATCTGTAAACCTAAATCTAACTAAAACCAAGATTAATGAATAAGTTGGTTTGTACGTGTTCAAGCTATAAGGGAATTTATTCTTGGAAAACTCAAATGTTTTTGTTTTGAGGGCATTGAAAATGGGGTAGGGTTCGATTGGAAGATTGAAACAAAAATGCGATTAGACATTATGCACTTTTAATCAATGAAGAATTTCCATAATATAGTTTAAAAGCTCCACTAATAGTTAATATTGATTGAACAGTGAAACATAACAAGGAAGCTGAATTCTGTATTGTCAATGCATTAGTATTTTTAATTTTTGTGAAAAGAAAACAAGATAGGGTCTAGTAATTGATGGCCTATGCAAATTGGTATTGAATTATACTATTTACTTACATTACTATTGTATTCTATCTTCAATCAATATAACATAGAAAATTCATTGTACTCCTTCGTATGTGTTCATTCGTAGTACATACATTAGAAATATCTTGTTAAGGAGTTTTTTGGTATTTATTTTGTGCTGTGTAAGCCGGAAGTGTGTATCCCAACTCAGGAAACCTACTTACTACGTTCTGCTAACAAATAGAATTCCTGAATAGAAAAATGTCATTAAGGAACTGTTGAGAAAGGTAACAATGTGTTATAAATATTCTAGTCGTTTTTGTGATGACTATGAGAAATTCGCCTAACAAATCTCTTTGACTATAAACTGCATATAGCTGAGTTGCTTTAATTTCAATACAGTCGACTGCAGTTGGCTATAGACCATAATAGTATATTAAATAATGTTAAAATACACATTGTACATTTCTCAGTTGTGTCATTTTCCACATCATCACAAAAAAGTTCATATGTGTTCCATTTCATTTACAGATACAGTAGTAGTATAAGCTTCATTGGTTGTCAGAATGAGTTTTTAAGTTACTAAAAATAGAATTGTTTATTAGCTTTCTTTATGGTTCGTATGAATAGCATAGCATACAACGAACATTACCTATCATAAGTTATATGCAAGAAAATGGGAATATAGAGCACAGTCAGACAAAACAACAGACAACTGCTTACAGTAGACTCAACTTTTTGCTTACATTGGAGCTTCTGGATCTTCCTACATTTGAAAATGGGAAATTAGGGAAATTCAAGCTCTTTGCGTCGCAGTTATGTCAAGTACCTATCAACAATAATATTGTTATTGGATCTGTGTCGATCTGTTTGTGTTATATTAGTTATATAAAGCATTTGCAGCATTGCAGCTGAAAAATTCTGCCTGAACCAAATATTTAATATTAAAAATATCTGAAAACTAGTTCTTAATGGGCAATCTCTCCCCGCGTATTATACATTCTTTCTTAGGCGATTTCGGTACAATATTATCACTTGAATAACGCTGAACCAATCAATGTTGATTCTCTGAACGAGTGCATAGATTCATACTACTGTTGTGAGTGTTATTACCAGAGTTTGTGTACAAAAGGAGACCTACATAAATGATTAAACTGATGTTTACATAGGATTTTATATATTGTATACGTAGTAGTATTGGTAATGTAAAGTACCTTGAAGTAGTTTTGAAGGGCTAATTTCTTTGTATTTCGATCCAGGTTGAGAAGAGGCGTTATCATCATTTTGCATAAATAATTTTGTACTTGTGCTTTACGATGTCCAATACAGAAGTTATTACTACTAAACGCGCTTCTAATGTAAGTCCCGTTTAACAAGCTATGTATCATTTTATATGACTTACTGTTAATCATGAGAACATCTACCCTTATTTGGAAAACATTTCCTTTTTAGGACCCTGAACATTTACATGACTCGGAAGAATATGAAAGTGCTGAAGAAATCGATGGAGAAGTTTATGATGACGAAGAAATAGAGGAGGAAGAAGAAGTAGAAATAGAAGAGGATGTTGAAGAGGAGGAAGAGGAGGAAGATGAAGATGGAAAGGTGTGTTGATGTGTTAATTATATATGTATATAACTATAGGAAGAAGTAAAGTTTATCTAAACAAATCGTATTTGGTCAGTTTCGATGTATACACAGATTATCCGCATTTAACTATAGTCTATACAAGAACCTTTAAAAAATTATACACAATGAGATTTAGTTGAAAGTATTATTATTAAATATAAACATTGTTAATTTAATAATCCTACTTATCTTTTAGTTAGCATATCTGTTCTGATAATATTTACTCAAATAAACAGTAGATATAAGTACAAGGGTACAATACTAATTTGTAAAACTCATGTTATGTTTGTCCACAGACGCCAGTACCAAAAGAAAAAGAACTCGACGATGATGAAGACAGGAAAAACCCTCAGTTTATCCCGAAAAAGGGATACTTTTATGAACATGATGATAGAACCAAAGTAGACGATGGGTAAGTTGGAATTTATGTCATTTATGGCCATTTGAGGTTCAGATTTGTGAATTTATCTGATGATTTGCATTTGAAAATTGCAGGGAGGAGGAAGAAGAAGAAGAGAAAGTTGAAGAGAAGCCGAAAAAAGTAGTAGTTAAAGAAGCTGATCGATGGTCTCACGACAAATATGAAGAAGTAGAACAGACTCCTAAAAGTCACGATGAACTATCAGCTGCTTATGGCTATGATATTCGTAGTGAAGATCAACCACCTAGAGCTAGGAGACGAAGACGATATGGGTAACATTTTACTCGGCTTATGATAGTTTCTTGGCTGTATTTAGTTTAGTGCAAGATTTCAGGGTTAATTTTGTTGAAATTACTAGGCGAGGACCTAATAAATATACAAGAAAATGGGAAGAAGAAGAAGCCTATCAGAAACCCCGAGGGGGATATCGAGGTCGGGGAGGTGGAGGAAGAGGAGGAGAAGGGGGTCGGGGTTTTAGAAATCCGTACAATAACCGCCGAAGTTCTCGTGGAGGGTATGAAGAAGATTTTCCCGAGTTGGCCGATGGTCCTGAGAAAAAGGGTTCAGACAGAGGAGACAATTCTAGAGGGAGAGGAGGGTCTTCAAACAGAAGAGACAGAGATGACAATGGTCCAAATCAACCTCCACCTCGGAATCGAGGGGCTTGGGCACAGGATCGGGATCGAAATGCAGATAGAGACGATAGAGAATTTGATTCTGGTCGAGGGGGGAATGGAGGACGAGGCGGTCGAGGGGGGAATAGAGGAGGTCGAGGACGAAGAAATGAATTTACAAACAGAAATCGCTATCCTGACCGTCGTGACAGTTTTAATAATAATAATAATCACACAAACTCGTCAGGGTCAAGTAACAAACAAAATAGTTTCAACGGTCCAGATATGAAAGAAAGGGAAAAAGAGAAGCATTGGGCGGGTCATGATGATCGAAGAGAGCGTCCCACTGTCAACGGATCTACAAATATGGACAAGCAGAAGGCTGAGTTCCCTGCCAGCGGGGGGCCTAATAGTAGACAACAGTCACAGAAGAAACCTACCCTCCCATTTACAAATACAGAGTATACTGGAAGTGCGAGTTTGACTACGGGAAATAGAAATCCTGGAAGTAATAGCGGGTCATCAAATAATATTAGAATTGCACCTCCTGAATTTGAAAATATCTCTGTAAAACTCGGGGCGGAGCCGGGAGTTAAAGATGTCCGATTTATAGCGGCAAGAGATCAACCTAATGATTACAGAGACAGCCGAGAAAATGTCAGTAGGGATATCAAAGACAACATGAGAGAAGTTCAACATGTTCCGGAAATTAGAGATGCTAGGGAAAGGATCAAAGAGAAACAAGCGATGAGAGAACGAGAAGCGGCGATGTTGGAAAGACATCAAGATAACAATAGGGACAGTAGGGAAAGAGAGATGCGGGATAATAGAGATAACCGAGATGGAAATCGACGACCACCAAATAGTAAGCCAATTGGTCATTAAGATTTCATGTTTAAGCCCCTGGGTTGAAGTGGTGCAATATAGTTTTGATTCTTTATTTCCTTTAGAAGGATATCAAAATGATCGCAGACCTCAAATGCCGCCGAGACTTCAGCAAATGCAACAGCAGCAGCAACAACAGCAATTAGAACAAGCAAATCTTAAAACAAAGAGATTTTCTGCGCAGAGGCAACGGCAAGTGGAGTCCACAATGGTATCCGGTGGGGCTGTTCCTTCTAATGCAGTCGTGTCTCCGCAGTTGGGTCAAGGTGTTGGCAACCTTCAACCAGTTGTCACTGGTGCAGGCCCAATGATTACATCTCCTGTTCCTGTTTACCCCCAAGCGGCAACCTATTACGAAACTGGTAAGAGATATTTGTCATAATTATGAAATTTTTTTAAAGAAAGAAGTGTCAGTGCTAGTAGGTTGTAATTTTTAAATTCAAGTAATAACATTGATTTGTTGTTAAATAAAGTAAATATTGTAGCGCCATCAGGTTTCGAAGCTCAAGTGTACGAAGCATCGGCTAGCCCCGTGACAGGAAATGGTCACAATCATGGGCCATCAGTATCTCCTTCCTTGTGGGGTCCTCATGCTTCAGCTTACGCGACGGCTCCGTATCCATCTCCACCAACAGGTCAAGTTCCCGTTCCTCAGCCTCCGTACGCCGATCCCGCAGCTTTCATCGCCGCAGCTCAGCAAACCGGGCAGCCTATTTACGCTCCGCCTCAGTTTATTCAAGATCCGACAATTATCAATTATGCTGCTGCACAGGGAGCTCCTTTCGCTCCTCCCTACCATCCGCAAGGTTTTCAAGGATACGCTCAAGTGGTAAGCGTTGTAAGTTTCAACTGATTTTCTCATCCTTCTTTGTCTGTCCTTCAAATCTTTCTGTCCTGCTTTACATGTTCCAAAGTTATTATTGTTGTTGTCATCTTTATGTCATCTATTTAACTATCGATATTAGTTAGTTTTCCTCGTATATTCTTCAATAATGTTATGATAATCTAACCCTTGCTTTGTGAGTGTTGTTTTCCTTAGCCTTGCCATCTCTATCTATTACAAAATGGTTTATTTACGATACTTACTTTTATGATTACAAAATATTCGATAGACTATTGGATAGGTAAATGAAAATGATCTGTATTATTATATTGCTATTTTTGAAATGTGAACTAATCGATGTTGTGATTGTATTGTTGCAGTGTGTAGAGTAGTAATTTCCATATCTTTGGCACCCTAAATGTGTTTGCGTATTTTTAACAAAGTGTAAATATTAATAGACACCGGCTCCACCCCCAGAGATGTATCACGGAGGAGTTACTTACTACAGTACCCAAAATCAAATCCAACGGCCACCAATGATAGCTCCATTAAAACGACCAAAAACTGTTCTGCAGTTGGTAGAACCCCCTGAGAAGGCTAAAGAGTCGCACCAAAAGCAAAAAGAGCTTCCTGTGGGTGAAAACTATTCAATACAAAATTCAGGAATGACAGAGTACTACGAAATCCAAGAGCCACAAACACAGCAGTCGGCCCATATCCCAGAGGAGTTAGCTAATTATGAACCTGAGTTACCCCAAAGTCTGGAGAATATTACTACGCCCACTTTACAACCTGTGGCTCCAGTGGAATTTAAGTACTACCACCATAACATTAGAATTTCCTAAATAAATACATATAAATACATATATCATATATATATAAATATAAATATACATCTATAGATACTGTTTTATACGAATTAAATTATTTCCCCTTGAAGGAAACAACGTTCCCCCTCACCGAGACAAATCGAAATACCTGAAAAGGAGAGTTGGTCAGCTCAAATGGCAGAGCTTCAATCGCCGACTGAAACAGCAGCTCCCATCGCTTCCTTTTCAAACGCTTCAAACCACCAAGAGGTAGACATCCCCAAGGCAGTAGATAGCAAAGATAGGGACAAGGAAGATCTTAGTACTGAAAAAGAACAGAAGTCAGAAGAGTCTTTGGTTTCTGTACCAGCTCCAGAAATCCCTGAGCAGAAAATAGAAATCTCTAAAGAAGAGTCTAAGGAAATTGAAGTAGCTCCTCAGGAGCCAAAGCCAACAGAAGTAGTAGCAGATGTGAAAGAGGAAGAAACTACAAATCACACATGTGTTAGTGAAAAAATAGATCAAGAAAATAATAAACCTCCTCCAGAACAGGTGGAGGAAAAGAATTCTGTTGTCGAAGAAAATCCAAGTAAAACAGAAAAGCCCGCGAGTCCAATTCCTGTCGTTGAGACAAAGGAAGAGACAACCGCAGAAGTGCAACAATCAAAAGAGGAAGAAAAGAAGGTTTAGCATATGCCATGCTGACTTCATAGTTACTAACGGATTAGTTGAACATAGTGAATTATAAATGATAAATTAACACAATTTAACGAAATTTGCTTAACTGTGCTCTCCTCACCCCTAACCAATGTATAACACGTTAATTTGCTTGGACTGCAAGTAAGTAACTATCACATTTCTCACAGAATTGCTGCTGAACCACTAATAATCACTTAATAACTTAGGGAAATTAAAATGGGTAATAAAGACAGATAGCTGTCTCGTAGTTTTCTATTAGCAAAAGAAATTCAAGAGCTCAATTTCTCTTGTATTCACACTCCTCTTCACTCGACTGGATTAGACTAGACTGTCAAAGGCTTCAATTCAACAACGGATTTAACTGTACGGATACTTATCTTCTAGAACTTATCTACTATTACAGATAGATATTTGGAAATTTGGACCCTTTCCATGATATCTCACTTAGTGATGACAATGTGTATGGAAGTCTCAAGAGACTGTCCTCTCTATATACTTTGAAATAATATAAATACGAGTACCTAAAACTATAAACTAACCTTAACCAATTAATCTATCAAATCAAGATATTAAAAAAAATAAAGAGTAGGACCACCAGTGTATTGTTGCAATGTTATACATTTTAGTAGAAGTAGTTTGGAAGAAATTGTAATATCACATTATACTCGATAATATGTATGATCTTATCTACTACGATCACCTTTTGATATTCTGATTATGCCACTTCTGCACTAATTAAGTAAACTATAGTTAGTGTATATTATAGCTGTCCTGTTCATGATGAGAGTCATGTTATTGCTTTTATGTTAATCGACATTTAAAAACCTTGATTGTGTTTTCATAACGGAAATACTTAAATGTTGTAATGAATCTTGTAAATATGTATTTTGAATGATAATTTTTTGTTGAGATACTTAGGAGATACCTTTGTGAATGATATTTAAGTTTTTGTAATGTAAATATTCAAAATATTAATCATAACACTCATTATTTTAATAGAATTATGTTGGCAGAACAGTTAAGTTGGAGCCGGAGCTTGTGAGTTCTATTTTATTCTGTTCGTATAAACCTAGTTTTTCGTCGCTATGTTTTATAATATTTTTGTTGAGTTGTGTATGCCGTGATATAACAATGCGAAGACTTGAGTTAATACTTATCTTTCTGTGTAGAGTATTTAGTTTATTATACGTAGTCTATGAAACTAATAACAGAAATTACTAATAACTAACCATAGAGTTAAGATAAACCTAGTATTTTCCTTCGTGTACTTTAAGTATAAACATTTTATGTTTTCATTTCATCTATGTGAGTATTAAATTGTAAATGAACGCTTTTGTATCGACATCATGAACCAAAAAATGTCCATCTGGACTACTTTGGTTCTTTTTCGTATCTTCTGTACTACCTGTTAAGAATTTTTTGTGAATTGAATATTCTCGAACATGACACTTGTGTAGCCACCATTTTTTTCCGTATGAATAGTTTATAAATGTTTCCAAATGACTATAATAGTAGTTACTAATTAATACGTGTTAATAATCAACTAAATGTGTATGACAAAATGTATGCTTACTACAGCTGAACTGTACGTACCCGTAGACAAAGTAGGCCACAAATATAACTATCTACTATAATATAATATGGTTATTATTATAAATAGGTACACCGAGCATGTAGTCTGTACTCTTATACTTAAAAAACTTTAACTGACCTACACGAAATTCAATTGTACATATTTATTATACCCGTTCTACATAATATAGTTACTGTTAATAATATAGTTTACTATTGATATTTGCCTATATGTGTATCATTTCATACGTACAATAAATATAATGATAGAAAGTATCCGATCTTTACGCAGAATAAATACATAAAAGTAGAAAATTGTCATCACAAAACAACTCGATGAGTTTGAATGTATTTCCCATTTAAGTAAACTATAAGTATTCACTCTAGGTTGGATAAGTTGCATGTTCTGCATGTGTGTTACGTTTCATAAAAGATTATGGTAGATGTAGTAAATAGTTTATTCACCTGTCTACGTATTTATCGTAGGTATAACTATAATGTCACATCAACCAACAAAACCTCCAATATATGTCCTACTATCCTAAAAGTTAGTATTTAAGGTAAATATACCTAACCTGTTGTAAGTTAATAAAAGTAATTTACGCTTCAATATTGGTCAACAAATGATCTAATTAAGCAGTAGTTATGTCTATTGTGTAGTTACTTGTTATATGCATAATACATTATTATTATTACACCTGTAACGAACAACAGAGAAATTGACGAGTAAAAATAAAGAGTGTCTTTTAATTGGCGTCTCACACTAATCCTATGAGTACACCTTATGTCTTCTCATTAAGTATTATCAATTCATAAATACTGGGAAAGCAATAGGAGAAAGTTAACTTTCTCTTGCTCTCTAAACATCTCAATTAGCTTGTCAAAAGCGAATTTGATTCTCAGAGTACAGCCAGCGTCTGTTTGTAGATTCCATACTAGCACTTTGACTATGCAAATGACATTTTCCTTTTTAGACGTAAGCACTTAGCTTTCACTTTGATGAGACTTTACCTTTGGTGTTCACCATGTAGGTAGCCAATTCTAGAAACCTTTTGAGAGTGATGGGAAGAGCTTTGGTGAGTTTTGGAATGCCAATAATTGAGTAAACATTTTTTTGCAGTAGTTTAATGTATTTATTTAGCTCATCTGTAACCTATACACAATACATTATTATGTAGGTATGTATTCTTATACATATATTATGTGTGTCGTATATGTATATAGTGTACATGTAACAATAGTAAGTATATTATATATAGTTAGGTAGACCAGACAAAATCACCGTACCAGACCACAGCACACCGCACAAAACATTATTATTTCATTGAGGAGGCAGGGAAAACAATTAGCACAATTCCGTGGAATTCATCCGTTCTCATTTGTATATTTATTATAACACCGTACTATATAGCAAGGTTGTAGTGTATAGTGTATAGTCAATATCGCTTTCTCTCGCTAGTTTTTATATTTATTCTTTTTATAATTAGCTCGTGCATACAGACACTCTCTCATGAAAATGACATTTGACTCTACATAAATGAATTAGCATACATCATAGACACCCATTTTACAGAATTGTATATTTTAATACTAATAGTCATGCCTTACGTATAGGTACGTGTCTATAGCGGTAGTTGTTGTATAGTAGTATGCAATAGGTTACATTACAATTACACTTATGGTTTCATCATCATCATAGTATATTTTTCTGTATTGTAGTATATCAGTTAAAAAAGTCGATTGCCGTTCTGTAACTTTACATATACATTTACCATAGCGTACGTATAGGTATGTAGCAATTTGCGCAAGTTATCTTAGCTTACACTAACATTTATATTTATATCATTTATAGCTTATACATACATACATACAGTCATTATTAATTAGCATAATAATCTGCAATGACACATTGCATATTCATTTGCACCTAGAATGACATAATAGAAAGTCTCTACCTTCTTCTGTAGCGCTACGCAATCCAACATTGTAAATAAAAACGAAGATCATCACTTCTATACTGTGGAAAACTAATTTACTATACCTGTAAGTCAATTCTACTAAGACTAAAAGTATATTATAATTAGCACGCATGTATTTAGTAGCAGGTAAGTATGTTTACGGATTCAGGTGAATTAACAATTTGTAACGTCAGTTACGCAGGTAGAGAATGCCCTTGTAAGGTACACTGTGTCTTGTGGCTTAAATACTACAAGTATTATTACAAGCCACAAGAACCCGTACTGACAGAATTCAATGCATACAATCAAATGGTTATTTTTAGTCCTTGGTAAATAAAAACATTTATACTGCAATTATTTTTAATATCTCAATACAATTTAATGATCAATTCCTGTCCTAAACTATAATTATTGTTGAATTAACAAATTATTTTCCTGTAACTGAAAATGTTACATAAAATTGGGCTGCAGTTTTATTAGGATGGAGTCTCAACGAGATTGTGTAGGCATACTATTGCTTTATTTCTATCTTTTGTTATTTTAACCAATTGTATTGAATTAAGATTACTTTACATCAAGTATAAGTATAGTATGCTTGCTTAGAAGGGCTAACTGTCAGTAGGTACCGCACCATTTCATTTTGGCAATTGTAAGTGTATATATTTACCCGATAGAAATATTTATATTGCAATCTTAACTCAAAGACCTGCCTTAATGCACCATGACTTAATACAGTTATTACTTAATATACCACAATATACACGTTAGCTAGAGAATATTTGATAAAACATTAAGCGAGTAAATTTTATTGTTGGAGGCATTATTAGGGAAGTCAATTGTTCTGATCTGTTTTGTCCTACGTTAACTTTCATGTGCTATATACAGACAATACGCATCTCGTTATAAGAATGGATTCCAGGAAAACTACTAAAATCATTCCAATCAACTTAAAAGCCATAGTATATACTTGCATTTCGTCACGATGTGAGAAAAGCAAAGGGATTTTACTACAAGTGCTGCATAAAACTTAAAACTTTTATTGTCTCACCTCCTATAAATAAATACTAGTAAGTATATATGGAATGAAATAAACGTAAGATTAAGTTATACCTACTATAACCTTATTATTATGTACAATAAAAGCTCATTGTGAATCAAAAACGAGTGTTTTCCTACACACAAGCTACATACCTGGAGAAAGTGGCTTTCACCAGAACGAAAATAAAATTTATAGATACACAGCTTGAAAGGGTTTTATATAGATCAAGTACCTATGTATAGAAAGCTCGTTTTCAGAATTGTTATACATTGCAATCTATGTACATATGTACAAGAATTTAAATACGTTATCGGTGTCCAAAAAAATATAACTAGCTGCTGAACAAGGGTATTTGGAAGTATTTTAAATGGAGTGAGTATAATATATTGTATGGAGTAGGTTAATATTAATCCAGGTACAGGCTTCTAATTGATGTGTACATTTTCTTACAAAGCAATAGGTAGAAATATTAATATCTGCATTAAATAATGAAATAAACTATTTTCCAAATGGCCTATATTTTGTTAATCACACAAGTTTCTAAATAGTCCACGGTGCAATTTAGACATAATAATTGGGCATTTTCTACAATTTGTAATTAGGTAGGTACTTTCTCTTGATTGACTCTCGTTGCTGTGCATATTATTAGTTTGGTTCTAGCATTTTGTATAGTATCTATATTTTAGATTGTGGATTAGATAGTGGGCTATTCATTTACTACGTTCGCGTACTCTCGATTAAATCCATGTCACGTATAATCACAGTTTTGTAAATCTTAATAACTCGAAAGTAATCAACTGTTTCACATCGGGACGTTGACAATTATTCGCATTTTAGCCATGCATAGTACTCTGATCACTATAAAAGCAGCCCTGAAATATTATTTTAAACAAACTACGGGGAACAAGTAGATTAATTGTTTGTATAGCTCAGTATTCTAAATTAAATGATTGACACGTATTTAGTTTCGGAGGGGAACAATAATTTTAACATTCACAGTAAAATTAAACACAGTTAAATGCCCTTTTAGAGTGACAGTTTTAAGGGACAGGTAGTAAAACTGATTTTTAAATTGACAACTCAAAACCATTAAAATTTTGATTTTTCTGTATTTACATTTACACCCATTTATGGCAGTGAAATGACAATGTTGTCAATACAATTGTGCATTTACTTACAGTGATTAGCATTATTGAAATATTGAACTGAAGTAGCACCGGATATCCCTAGTAATCTACTCTAGGTGATTTATTACACTATAATAGCCCTGAATTGAAAAGAAATTCAGTCCTACTTTTGCACCTTTATTTTCTGTTATAAAGTCTGCAGTATACGATACACTACTATTTTTTTAAATCTGACAATGCAAAAATGGCACCCGATTAAAAAGTGAACGTGAACAGTCAAGCCATTTGAAACTGTAGAAAATATGCCTACCCTGAGCTCAAATGACGAAATGAAAAGTCCTATAGCCACTATATAGAAGGACATTCCAACTTACAATTCTATTATTCATTTCTTACACAATCTTAATAGGAATATGTGCGTCACGTTACATTTCAACGTTTAATAAATCCCAAATATTTTATATAGATAGTAGTCAGTGTTGATTGTCCACTTACTAGATTTACTTTGATAACACTAAACTTTCTCCACTTTCACAAACAGATAATCAGTAAAATGTCAACCGATTGCCGTTTTTATAAGTGTCTATTATTGACTGTTACTGTAAAAGTTTTTTATATTATTTTGTCAAAAAACACATGGTATCTAATCAGTAGTATCTCTAAGACTATAATTAGCACATAGAAATGTAGCCTTACATACCATAACCAAGTACACGATTATACCAATCAAGCCCAATAGCTTATAATATTAGTTTGTCTCACATTTTTCTTGTGCTTGTTTCTTTGTATGCTGCGTCGTGTCTTAATATAAACAATAGCATGTTAAAAAATGTTTGACAAATACGCTTAACTAAAGTGGAGCAGGAAGCGGATTTGAAAGGTAAGATTATAGTTTACATACCCAATGCAACATTTTATTGCGTAAATTAAAATGGCAAAAGACGTCAAGTCTCGTATTGCGGTACTTACAATTACAATTTCACTGCATATGAAGTTTCACATTCACATGTAATTGGATCGTACTAAATGACTTACAATGTTAATTATTGGATACGTATAATTATATTCAGTATAATAGTGTACTTTTTTCGTGTATAACAATTCCTGTCACAATTACCTAGTTCTTTAGATAAAGTCCTTATTAATGGCCTTAAAAGTAACTTGCATTAATAATTATTATGGTTTACAACATTTAAGTAAATATGTACCATAAGAAAAGTTGTCCTTGGGCCTCGAAGCTCCCTTATTAACTTAAGCAGTAGGGCATTTGAAAAGAGGGCCCGCGGCATTACTCTTTTTTTGCGTTTTTACGTGTAAGAATTTTCCTATCAATTTTCATGTACTCTTCGTATGGAGATATACGATGTACAAGAGTCCGTAATCCTACACTATCTATTATATTATAATAACAATCACTAACATTTACTCTAATTTACTTACTTAATAATTGTAATTTTTTTTAGCTACGAACACAACAATAGGTGAATGATGTTTCCTTTGTTTTTAATTCATTTTACGTTATTATTTCCACTTTGGTAGATTTATAAGACAGGTCTTCACTCAAAATTGAAAACCTCTCATTTGCATTACAATCTTATGTAACTAATGCAGTCATTTTTTCATTGCAATTTCCTTTGCAATTTTATAGATGATTTTGATTTGGTACGCCTGGCCTGCTCTGTCTTGCCTTGTACTAGTAACTTACTTACTATTCAAATCTTTACGTACTTCTTTCTAGTTTACAACAATTTAGTAGTGTATAATGCAGTTAAATCTATGACATTCAGGAAGTACTTTTTCTAATTCTAACAATAACAACATTTCTCAGTGCTTAGAAATCAAAATTGTGTTAAAGCTTTCTAATTTTCTACATTTTACACAAAAGCTGCTACTACATTCTACTTTTACCACAAAAACCTTCAAAACAATTTCAAACATGAAGGCAAAATATTCTCTACACACTACAAAAACAATCAAATCATTCAAAATTACTATTACAATTCACAAGCCAATATTAGTACCTATGGCTCAGCCTTGTCTACGCATCTTCTATTGTTCTATTCTCTCATTCTTTTAGTTGAATCTTGTTAATAGTTTATTCACAGATGTGGTTTGATGCAAAATTCAAACTTTCTCCAAGTGGACACTCATAGGCGTGTTGACTTAAAACGATGTCCTAAATCTGGAATGGAAGGGTTGCTAAAACTATCAGATTATGCTAATAATCAACAAAGCTCCTCTCAACTCAATCCAACATCTCGCTTCAAGTAATAACTTTCGTTTATGAGTTATAAACAAGTTAATGTAAAAAAGTTGATTTTAACTTCGTCTCACACGAGGGTCTATTGAAATAATTATATTTTGATGCATATTCGTGTTATTCAACAGCATGGTCATAGTAAAAGTCTATTGATTGATGGAAGTAATGCGATTTTGCTTTGAGTTTGACTATTTCTCATTTCCTACTTTACATAAAGTAGTTAAACGAATCCTGGACTATATATAGTAACTGTATTAACATTCAAAATTCTTAATTAACAATTTTCAATTACAACTGTTCAATTTAAGACTATCTTCCTCATACAATGGTGCATGAATCATTTAAAAGGATCTCTTTAAGGATCCATTAAGAATTAAAGGAATCGGCTTCTTAACCATTGCACTTAGGTTATCCAGATTTTCGGGGGCTTAGGAATTGGGAACTAAACTTGAGGGTATTAACATTTAAAATGACCTATGGAGTTTTAATAGGTATTATTACATTAGATATGCATAATTTCGTGTTCGAAGTGAGAATTGGTTTTCTAGGTGTACATTGTTCACCGAATAAACAGTGTATTTGCTATAAAGCCAAGGTCCGAGGTGTATGGATATAAATTCGGCATTATCATGCAAATAAATTGTCTAGAAAACAAAAAGCGGAAGTTACTATTCTATAGTTCATGCTTTGTACAAGACATGACAAGACAGGCGAGTTGGCGATAAAATTCTGTCTCAACACGACGTAATTCTTAACCTTATAATAATAAAATGTAGACACAAAAGAGATTATCAATTGAAACACTTTCAGATGAATAAATATTATAAATAAATGTTTTCGTCTCCCTTTCGATTTAGTTGCTTTCACTATGAAATATAAATTATTAATACTCATCTTTGCATAAAACTGTGTTATTTCATCATTTAGATGATATAGAACAGATTCTCAGGAATGAAACGAAATACTAGAATATGCAGTGCCTAATTTTGACAATTCTTTTTGTGAAAGTTCTACTCAAGCACCAGCCTATATTATATACCTTAGCAGGACGAAATAAAAATAAAGATTTGTAAGATAGTCTCGAGTAAATATGAAAAAGAAAGTTGTAATCTAGTGCAGACTTTAAAATATTTTAAGTACAATCAATTTACTAAGGACAACAGCTCTTTAATGAAAAGTTCAGCATGAAAAATAATGTGGTTATAATATAACAATTATGGCCAAATTACGATTACAATAACATAGGAGGTCAATGCTTGCAATTTATCCAGCAGTGCAGTGAATTCTACATACTGTCAGACTAACTGTAGCAGAGAGTAAAAATGAGTAGGTAGAATAGGTAAATACATACTACAGAAATAAAATTGAATCAACACATTAAGAAAAGAAGGCATCAATTTGTAATGGAATATAATGTAATGAACTCATTTAAAAATCAAAGCATGTACAAGGATATTAATAAGTATGCACAGACACGTACGTAAATAAGTAAAGTAAATTAAAGTACATACATTACATAATAAAGAAGCTACATTTACAGAATAGATAATACTTGCAAATATTCTCGAACCAACTGAACTGGAGTAAATTAGTCTTTTCTATTTTTATCATATTGCAATTTTAAAATCGTCTACGTAATATAATATTACAATATTATATACTCGTTAATATTTAAAGCTTTACACAGCTCTTCTTCTACTACGCTTTCTCTTTTATTGACTACATTCAAAAAATTGCATTTTGTCTCAATACATTTGATTGTTGCAACGATAATGAATCTATTTACACATATAACTCATACAATTAAGTAAATACTACATAACAGTACATTAAGCTAACGTTAAAATTGTCCATTTATGATTTATAATAAAATTTGTTTGTTTTTATAGTTATTTAATTGTAAGTTGAAAA
This sequence comes from Tomocerus qinae, assembly GCA_020055645.1. NCBI lineage: Eukaryota > Metazoa > Arthropoda > Collembola > Entomobryomorpha > Tomoceridae > Tomocerus > Tomocerus qinae. The sequence continues at coordinate 12,258,537 of CM034547.1, read as the reverse complement.
GGGACGGGAGGCACCTTTGAAAAAATCACTGACAAATGAAATACGTAAATAATAATAAAAATTATGTTCTCGGCTACAAAGGTACATTAACAATACCATATAGTACACATTTTCCAAGGCTTCTTCCTACTAAGAAAATGAAAATAAAATTAAAAACATTTTCCTGCTAAAAATTATTTATGGGATATTATTGTACATTTAACTACAGAATATTTACTATAGGGCTTCCATTTCACAAGTACATTACAAACTTCTGACTTTCCCACTACAAGTCAAAGTCAAATCAATATAACAAATTATAACGAAGATGAAAATAAATTAACTGACAGTACTATTTCAAAAGATAGATTTGGATAATAATAATTTAGCTTAGGATTATGCTGACGCTTTCAGCATACACTAACAAGTATATAACTACTTGTTAGCATATCAGATCTGAAACTGTACCATGCAATATCAATCTGATAATACAAAGTACAGCATCAGACAAAATTTTAAAGATAGGCTTTGCTTGTTGGTTTTAATTTGTTGGTATTGGGCGTACATTACAATACACTAACACAGTAAAGATACGTTTTAACTTTGTCGTTCACTTAAGTATAAGATAAGATAATGCAGATATACGAATAATAGTGTGATACTTTACATTACAGATAGTTATGCGTTAGCAGTGAGTTGTGGTATTTAAATTCATTTCCAGAATTTATAGACGTTAGGTTTCTTTTATGCGATCAATATTAGATTGTAGGTTACGTACAGTAATTTTAGGTATTTAAGGTAATGTAATAGTTAGTTAGTATTAGGTAAAGGAGGACATACATAGGAGAACAAGTGTCCATCACAATAGCTCGTATTGGCGTAAATGCATTCGCTGGATGATATCTCGGCAGTCATCAAACACTCGACGGATATTCTCAGTGTCCACAGCACATGTGAAATGGGGATAACAGTAGTGTTTATTATCTCCGCTTGCCGTACTTATGCGCTGAAACAGAAATGCCATCATTTTAACACACAATATTTACATTAATTATATCTTCTGTCTCAGCCTCAATGCCATCAATTTTATATTATGACTGAAACTACTTACTAGAAATTCATCCCTGATAAAATATTTGGCGCGGACGAATTCAGGATCATCGTGAGGTTCGGCACTGGCGTCTGCAGGGGTTTGGTAGCCAGTGAAATGTGGAAAGTAGTCTTCCAACTTGGATTTGGCTGCCTTTACTTTCTCCGCAAGTAAATCTTGCTTGTTCAGGAAGAGGATCACTGAGATTGTCCGCAGCCATCTAACCAAGATGTTGGAATTTTATAAGATTAGTTTTTACACAAAACATCTTAGAATTGAGTTTGGTAGTGCTAAAAGTACACTTTTCAAAAACAATCAAAATTTTATTCGGAAATCTAAATAACTACTAAAATATTTTCAAAGTAAGCACCCGACAGCCGTAACTTATGTTACCCAAAACATGTAACATTTCCCCATGTGAAATATAGATTAGGATTCATTACTCTAAACACTTATTAGACCATCATATTATACCTGTAACTAATACAAATAAAGACTGTATCAAACTCATTACAAACTATATATTCAACAGATAGTATGATGTTAACCTAGGAATGAGAAATCAAAGTTAGGATCCATTAACTCTTCAATGATTTGATGAATATGGTGAGGAGAATCATTATTGACAATTTCTAGGGAGTTATAGAATATATCCTCAGGTCTGCGATGGAAAGTACTAAGAAGATATTGAAGGTTTAGTAACTTTTCATTAGAAATTGGTAGAAACCCATCGTAGGCCAACTCTGTAGTTTGGATTCGACGTTTTAACGCATCATGATCATACCCTCGTTTTAAAAAGCTGTAAGGTATCCAAGTTCCATCAGCCACTTCAGTATTAACAAGCACGACCATATCCTGTTGGACATGAAGTCTTCGTATGGAATTTATTTGCTGTGGGGGTCGCAAAATACCATCTAATACTGTCCTAAAATTGTAAACGGACACCACTGGTGTCCCATCAGGAGCCAAATTATTAGTTGGTGAACTTTGCACATAATGAATGTGAAATGGTTTTGATGGCCTGGCTCGTCTGATGATTTCAATCCACTCACTGGGATAGTGAATTTTGTCCTTTTTTCGCTTCTTTTTCTCTATCAAAGCAAAATCAGCATCGCATTGCATTCTTGAGTGCCCGGGTAAGGGAAAGTCTAAGTACACGTTTGAAAAACGTTCTGGCACTAGACTGATTAAATAAGTCATCATATATCTATTTTTGTTCTGCCCGAAATTGTTGTCTGCAAACAAATGCAAGTTTTTAATTTCTTGTGGCACTATATTTTCCACAAAATACTTCAAAAAGGAAATTGTTTCATTTGACGATTTATTTGCAAAATTTTCGGGATACAGGAACATGTAAGATTCTCCAGTTTTTAAGTCGTGGATTCCAAAATTAAACAACCACATTTGCCGAAGAAAGAACTCTTTTGCAGTGTTTGTTACCGGAAAAGCGAGGTTTTTTTGGTAGTCAAAACAGTAAAAACCGTGGCTGTTATCAAATGTTTGCAAGTTTTCTTCACTCATTCTATCGATAAATGATCGAGCTTCCAACCAGTGAAATTCTTGAGTCATCCGTATTTTAAATTCCTCCTCTTCGTCGCCACTAGCCAGACAACCTTCCAATTTTGCATTTAATATATCACATGTGTCACAGACATCAGACCGTGGATAAGCGAAGCCAATATTACGTTCGAAGTTGAATATCTTTTTAAACTGCCAGTACTGTACTATAGGCTCGTCATCTTCACCAGGATTTTCGGCTATGAATTGATTATGAAGTGATTTTATTGTTTGTGAAGACTCTAAATACTTTTTATGAGGATTATGTTGACGCGAATAGTGTGATTCTCTAGCTGGAAGTTGATCCAAGAATAGCCTGACTCTGTTTAAAAGTTCTTGGTCAGTAGTTCGATGATTCATATGTTTTCCTCTGCCATCGCTTATTGGTACATCGAGATGGAGTACCTAAAAAGTTATTAATAATAGCGAAATTTATAATTGGGTAAGAGAAACTATTTTCTTTCAAATTTACACAAGTTACTTTTTTTCGTAGCCTTGATTTCTTAATCCCGTGTAAACTTAAGAAATACTTTTGACACACCAATACAGTTTTCCCCGGAAAGCGTAATTTGTAGTCAATTTGCTTGTTTGAGTCGGCAATGCATCCTTGAAGGTAAGTATTTTGAAGTTCATGACTAGCTAATGCGTTGAATCTATCAAAAATCCACAACTTTTCTTCTAGGTTGATCTTATTTCGGCAGTAATGTCGACAATTAGAATCAGTCATTTCACGCTCGGGGACCAGTGTAACACCATTGTAGGCTATATGCTCATCGCCTTTATCATAAGAAATACAATTGTCGCATTCAAACACAAGAATCATTATGGAAAATTTGGTATAAACTAATGTAACAAAACAATGATGTACCTTGGCATTTCAATCTTTTGGTGACATTTCTTTTCCAATTCTCTTCGCGTCTTGTTTTCCGTTTGGGGCGCAATGGAATATTTTCCATGATGCAAGACGCAACCTTCAGTCCGTGACACAGTTGGAAATTTCTATCAGTCCTTAACTCAAATGTTTATTTCCGTTTAAATGTAAATTTTCGTTTGAAATGTGAATTTACATACAAATTCAGTTCGCGGTCGAATTTTAAATGACCGTCGGGTAGAGTTTGGCTAAAGCTGTATTTTTACATTTTGGCATCCATTGGTAACCACAAAAGTTTCTGAAAAGTGTACTTTTAGCACTACCAAACTCAATTATGACATAAATACAATAATTTGTGAGTGAAAGGACTATATTTGGAGAAAGCATGAAAAAGTGTACCTATTGTTCCAAATGCTCTTGAATAATTCGAGGGACTCTTTGAGCCGATTTTGGGAAGCGTCTTCTCTGAGGACCATATTGTAACTGCTACAAGCTGTCACAAAGATTATGGCAGTCACGTCATTAAAACATTGTATCCATTTCCGCCTTTCGTCTCTTTGCCCTCCAACATCGAACATACTGAAAATTACAACATTACATATTAAAAAGCAATCAAAGGAAGAGTAGCTATAATATTCCTAGCTATCAGCCATCAACATACATAAACAAATCTTTTCCATCCTTCAGTCCCCAGAATCTGGACAGGGACTCCGTCTTTCATACATAATGTAACGATTTTCATATGCATCAATAAAGAGTTTCAACAAACCCAATAGTAAAAATGTCACAAAATGCAATCAAGACAGAGAGAAAAGGTTGGAAAATACAAGTGATAAATGAAGTACTAGCAAATTTACTTACTGAAAATTAACTTTGTCCACTTGAAACCGAGTTTCAAAAATACCCGACGTTAGAACACGACACCGTAATATATCCTGTGAACAAACAAACAGCTCGTTATAGACTCGTAAAAGTTTCACTCTTTGCTACGTGACATGCATCATTTTTCTGCTCTACATTTAACCAGTTTATTCTGTATTTCTATTTCAAACTGCTCAAGTAGATTCCATTACCAACGTAAAAGACATAAGTTTAATAAACTCAATGGAAAAGTTGTAAATATCAAAGTAGGGTTTCAACATGAGAGTGGCTGGTGAAAGGGTGAGCATTAAACTGTCAGGCAGGTCATCTATATTTCCCCCCAGAAGAAAATGCATATAGACTAGAACTCCAACGCCCACGCTTTGAATCTCATATTTATCATATCAGGTTACAAAACTCAATCCGACATTAAATTAAGAATGTCAACTACATTACTTGGGACATTTATTTTCTTTCCTTGAGCAGTTCCTATACAAATACGAGTCAGGATATAGTGCGTAGGTATACAAAAGGGAATAGATGGTTAAATTAATTGGATATTTATCGGCAATTTGTCAGAAATTATTAGTCTCCTGGTTGTCTCCAACGCATGCAAGCATTAAATAGAATCTTGGGTTGCGTAAACAAACTAAAAATACAACTCACCTGCTCTGTAGGCGTATAATTTGGCTGCTTTATATCTCTAACCTTATCTAAAAAACTAGAAAGAAAAACATCCATCATTAGAATTCATTTTAAGTATCTAACCATCTATAATTTTCCTATTTACTTGAGGAAGATTCACAGTTTTTGGTGTATGTATTAAAATAAGAGATAAATTGGGTGAAAGTCATGATGCGACTTTCTCCTTTGCATGTCCAGCTTACAAATGACAAAATACGATTTTAGACAAACATAAGTTAAGTAAACAATATTTCAAACGATAAATACTACATATATATACTTTCTAAATATTACATAATTGATAAGTATAAGAATAAAGTTTAGTATAGGAAACATTCAGTAATCTGAATTTAGTGCACGCTATTATTTTGAGCAACATGTCTCATTTCCCGATTGTGGAGGAAGGAGCTTTTTACAGCGATAATAAATAATGCCTTCCCACTCACATTTAGTTTTGAACTAATTAACTTGCTATCGAATATAGCAAGTTGGTACAGTGACACTTGCGTGTAGGTACTTAAGTGATGCGCGTCACTCAAATTCGGGTTGTTATATGCAATAGACGTCTACTAATTCTACTTCACACTCTACACATCTGCTTAAATACTGTACTTTCAATAGTAAATACATACAGGGAGAAAAAACGTGGTAATAAATTAAATACCCACTTAATATTATTGTTAAAGTACACGTTTTCCCTTTTATCCATGTTTACAAAGTCCACAATCGACGAGATATATTACAGGATACATATAGTAGTGTTTATAGCAATATCAAATTCTACTTGCGAATTACGTTTCAACTAGCTGTAACTTACCTTGGAAGAGCATTTATTATGCACGATACAATAAAGCGAAAAAAAACAAAACCTTTGCGTCAACAAACTCAGAAAGTATATCATAGTGTATAGTATACTCCAAAATTACGTTCGCATGGGCAAGTAATGTTTTTTTAGTGTAGTGTGCAGGTATTAATAGCATTCTGTTTCATTTATAGTTGTTGCACTCATTCAACAAATCTATTTTTGGTTCCCAGTATGTCTGCCACAGAAACAGTAACACCACTTTGCTATCACTTTAAGCTAAAGTTCAATGCGATTAGTCATCCTTTTACTCTTCTAATTCTATAATGTCTATCCATTCCATATTCCACTATGATTTGTATCTATACTGCACACGTATAACTAATTTGTGCTGGCAGGTAACAATAATTTGGCTGCATGTAAACAAAAGCTTAATTCTACCTATTTCTAGTTCGTAGGTTTATTTCTTGCCCTATGTTAACTATTGCCAACTGTAGCTACATCATTAAATAAGGAGTATTAATATTTATTGGTACTACTATATGCACCTTTATACACTTTGCAATATGATAAATGATACTACCCAGATGGATTACAATGCAAAGTGCAGATCTGCCGATTCGAGTATTATCATTTTGGTTTGCTGATTTCCATTGTATCTTTTCCATGCGTAATTTATCATGGTTTAATAATAATATTTGTGGAGATGGTTTCCTAAATACACTGCATTGGTGCGAGAAACAAAAACAATCTGCGGAATGCCAAATGTAAACGATAAACCGTTCAGCATGTCAGAGGCGCTCCTAAAAATATCCTGGTACTTTAGAACGTACTATTCTGGTTCTTCTAGTATCAACAAACCAAATCTACCCTGCACACCCACTCTATAATAAATGAATTACATCTAGCATTACATTTCGGCGCACTGCATTGCGTTGAAATTATCTGAGCAAGCCCTATAAATGATTTATTAGAGAGGTAGAAAAACGAGGTCACCGAACATTACAATCTTCCATTCAATATAAATATTTCCGTTATTTCTACCAGATAACTTTAACACATCAAGCTATAACAAAATTAATATCTTACTATGCACACGTACGAAACATAACTTTATTACTGAACCAACTATTTATGCTTGTTACAATACACAAGAGCACGTAGCTTGTACCATTATAATTCGATTAATTTTTATTCGATAATAATTTCTTATTCTTTACCAAGAATAGAGTCTAGAGCCCTTATAATCTCCAAGCAGTAGCTAAATAAAGTTTTCTTGAACTAATTAAAACAAAGTTTTCACAAACTACAGAAAAATTAGAAACCCGATTACAGACGAAAAGATTAAGTGTGCGACGACAGTACCAAGAACTAGAACCCATCGGAAGTGGAGGATTTATCGTGTCTAATAGTAATAACTAAAAGTACAGGAAGTTCTCAACTGAGCAGCGCTCTATACATCAAAACAAGTAAAAACATAGACACACGTTTATATTTTCATCGCTTTCCTTGGAAAAATAGAATTTTTAGCATAGTTAGATTGTTATGAGGGACGACGAACAGAATCTGAACCCAGAAAAATACGGAACAAAACTCTACAGGAAAACTACAAAACTTCCTTCAATCTTCGGGCTATAATATTTTCTTAAAACTTTTATTCTCTAAGGAACTGTGAAAATGTAGGTAATGTAACGCTTTAAGCTGTTCATTTCCTACTGAACCGTCCTCGTGGATTTCATGGTCTTCGACCCACATAAACATAATGAACTAGTACATAATTTCAAAAACACCATTCAGTCTTACAGTAATCTAATGCTGTGAACTTATACACATTTTTGATAATCAAACAGTGGCCAATAATATTTGCCAGTAAAAAGTTTTGACAATTATTTCTCAAAGCGGGCAATTCAAGAACGATAGACAAGGAAAGGAACAATTTATTTTATAAAAGTGAGTATATTGGATGCGCGAGCCTCTGGGTCGAGCAATTTCTTTCAGTGAGATGAATCCAGTTGAAAAGCATTAGGATGCAGGAAGGTAGGACAAAAATAAAATATAAAAGTGCTACTTACAAACAAAGTTTGGCATGTTCCTCACCTGAGTTAGATAAAAGGGAAAGCAAATAGAGTCAAGTTAAGGCAAGTCGAGAAAAGCCAGGCGAAAGCTATGATGTATGTAAGTGAGACAAGTCGGCCTGTGTAGCTTTCCATCATCATCAGAGAGGGAAAACGCAAACTTTACTTTCCATCAATTCAACAGAGAACTTCATGGAGCGTCTTTCAGATATACTGCCACACACAATACACTACACGCTTTGGATATACTGGAGAGCTAGCTATGGCTGAGCTTTACTCCAGCAGAGAAGATTTTATAGGTATAGTTGGAGATCTGTAATAGCATGACCTGGCCTACATTTCAAGTTGGAGCACACACTCCCCCGCTATAGGACACTTCCCATGCTTCTCTTTCATAGACATAACTATATCTATGTTGGGCTATATGTATTTATGACAATGTAGTATTTTCTATATTTGGCATTTATACTACAATGTAGTTATTATTATGTACTTCCTGGGTGCATTTGCTATAAGCTTCACAATGCTTACAGCTGGTAATGTTCACCCACCTATATATATACAGTTAGAGTGAGTGTCCATAAATACTTATTTCGTACTAGGTGTATATATTTTGCATAGTTATGCATGGGATATATAAGGTCACGTTTATAGAGGCATAAATACCATTTAATAATAACAGAGTAGGTACCTAAGTAATCATAAGTACTGATTCTAGTCGAAATTATGTAGCGTACTTACCTACTACTACTACAAAGGAAAGAGAAAGTAAACATTTACATAAGGCTCTACGTTTAGTATAAATATACAATATTACACATGCAGTAAATAATATATATTATGTAAAGTGATATATACATTCATTACGTATAGGATGAAGGAAAGTGCTGTGAGAATAGTACTTATATACTGTAACTACATGCTTCTAGTACAAACAGGGGAAGGAACTAAACCAACTATGGGAAACTAGCTCGCAGTCAGTCAACTTACACGAGAAATAAGTAGGTTACTCGCTCCTCAGTTTCTTTCTTTCAAGTTACTGGCTGAAGCTGCTGGACTGATTTCGATTTGCTTTACTTTATTTTACTTTCCCTTTACCATAGTTTGTTTAAGGCTCCCTTTCTCATACTTTTCTCCTTTCATAGTGAAAGTCCCACGGGCCACGTTGCTAAACCAAGAGAACATCCACCAGATCCACCAAACTAGAACAGGCCTATTTATCTCTATGCCTCCTACTATGGACCGTTCTACTACTTTATAGACATCAGTTTAGATAAGCGTTAGTATACTGTTAGAGCGTAGTATTACTTTGAAAAGTTAAATTTATATGCATAGCAGACAGACGAAGAGTTTGGTATAATTTAGACCAGCGGAGCCAAATCAACCAGATCACATTGAAACCTGACAGCACTCTATTATTATCGTCATAAACGAGAGTGTTATGCTATAAATACACAATGTCTACTTACATATAAGTTAAACAGACGACTGTTTGTATAAAAGCACATAATGCATTGAATTACAACTCAAACCAAACACATATAAACACAACCGCTCTTCTTTTGCTTTCACTTGACTTTGACTGACTGACACTGATGATAAAGTGAAACATTAAGGATGAGCATGTACAGATACTTATGCATGTATTTATAGAGCACTCGTTATGTAAGTTCACCCACCAACGTGTCACTATTTCCACATTATACCTGATCGATAGAGATACACAACAGACCCACGATCAACCTATTTTTAAAACTCGCCGCAACCTATAAATAAAAATCCCAGCTGTATAGACTTTTAAATTCCATAGAGATCCTTCCGCTAACTTTATACATATTTTTCTGTTGCCACTTCTATAACACCTTAACAAGATTCAATTTCATTTATCCATAATGTATATCCCTTATGGTAAGCTTGAATTGGCACGAATCAACATCCATGACAAACACATACTTGACTTTAGGAGTTTCTTCTTCCTGATTCAAAGAAATCTTCGAGTCGGAGAGTAATTCTACTTTTAAGGAATTTACTAACCATGAACCTCAATTATCAGAGAATCTGACATTTGAAGGATTTGGGATTATTTTATAACAGGACTGGGAAAATTACGTATAAAGATGCTAAGGTACAAAACCTTTCATGATCTTGGAATTTGGGTTTGGGAATCCTACCATACGTAGGTACATAAATTTCACTTCGGCAAAAAACAAAACCGACAGAAGATGACAGAAGATGAAGATGCCATTTTAACACCAAACCAGCATAATAATCGGCGAAAGAAATATTCATTTGAACCAATAACATTAATAATTTTCAACTGGACATTATAATATTATGAGCCTGCTATTTCAAATGTGAAAAACAAAGACTGTTAGCTACTGATTACAAGAATGGTTTAAGAACAGGATGGCAATTTAATATATTTCTATGTAAAATACAAAAGTTTTGGTTGTACATATAGAGTATAGACTAAAAGATCCAGTGGATTAACGTAAAAGACTTTATTTGACATTAAAAGCTGAATGCACAATTAGAAGAAGAGAAAGTGAGGGAGCAACTGTCCAAAAAATGCCAAGTCAGCCAAGCCAGAATAGTTTTTCTATTTGACATGAGGGAGTGAGAGAGATTAAATGTGTAGCATTCTGTTTTAGTAGATAATAGGAGCAAGGAAAATTCTATGGGCATCAACTGCTTTATAAAATGCATTATATAGTAATACAGATATTTGTAGGAAGAAGACGTGCTGGGTAAGTCTAAGGTAGAAATGAAATTGTCATTCCTTGTATGTAGTTTGTGATACTTTGAAGGAGAGTTGAGTCAGTTCAATACAGACTGAGTGAATAAAGTATTGCGACGTTAGTTTTAAGTAGGTCGACTGATGCTCTATATTTCGGCATGCCCTTCTGCCTTACTCATACACATACTACTCCCTCCATCCGTACTGGAGGAGTTACGGTAGAGTCGAGCAAGTGGCTTTCCATTCCAACTCGAGTAAGTAAAAGGAACTGACGAACCTTATATATACTATTCCTTGCACTAACTCTATGAATAGATTTAATATTATGACGGATCAATGATATACTGGAGCATAGTTAAGGGCAAAAGCATGCTTTTCTAATAATAATCATCATGTTATGTTACTCGACGTTGCACACGCTCTACTATTCTGCACAAAGACAGCTGCTTTCTTTCCTTGCTCCTCTATTTGAGGATTCCTTTGATTTTCTCTTTCAAATACTTGCCAGCATGTAATCAAAGCAGATTGGAGAAAGTAAGTTGCATAGAAAGAGATTTCCCTCGCTTCGTACTGCATTACATCAACTTACATTGCACTAGACGTATCAAAATTTCCAATAAAACTACAATTTCATAATTAAATATCCACTTCACGTCAGTTTTACATGCTTTTATATTTTGTTGTGGGGAAAACTGTTATAAGAAACTAACAGCCCTATAAGAAACAGTATACTTCTCAATATTGTAGTATAATCTATACCCAAGATCCAAAATTGCACTCCCATTTGCATTTCTACAAGTGTTCCAGAGATGAACATAAATAAATAAATTACAATCATGTAACAATTTTTAAATAGTACAGTACGACACTACTTTCTCTTTTCATAAGCTAACTCCATGTGAAACTTTCACCACACCAAAATAGCATTATTGTATAGATAAAATTGTTGGTGAAATGTAGAAAGTTTTATATAGGATTACGATACGAAAAGAGAAAGTAGCATGTAGTACAATACATGTATTTTATATTGGATTAATGTACTCTTCGCAGACAAAAGGAATGGGAAATGAATACTTAAATAATGATCATTCAAGACTATTACTAGATACTAAATATGCACTCAAGAAAGAAGTTCTGAGCCTTGTACATGCAACTAACAGTCATAATAACACCCAACTAAGAATTACTTGTGCAATCAAATAAATCACAGCATATCGGTGTTCTACAGTAAATGATTTATGTCGTACTGTAGACTAAAGGTAAGTAAAGGTGTGGTGGTTCCTGGAAACCAGATTCTGAGAAGCGAGGCATCCAATCCTTCAATCATTTGAGTAACGATCACAACGTAGGTGGTATTGCAGAAGCCTTTAATGCCTGGCTAGGTTGTCTGGAAACGACTCCACCCTTTCTAACCATCGGGTAGAAAAATCATCGTCTTGTCAAGTGATGTAACTTATGCATATAGGATGTATATTTGCGTCTATGAGTGCACGTGGCCTATGATGTTCAGAGTTCAATTCAGCACTAAACGACTTTTCTATCTGCTTTGCTCTTTAGGCAATGTACTTACTGATATTATTTAATCTCATGGTTGGCAATTCGGAAAAAGGGAAACCATCTATGGAATTTGTTCTTTTACTCTCTCGTATTCATATTGATTGATTTGGTTCAGCGACCTTCTTTCCAATTCAACTGCCAAATAAACCTTGCCATTTCGATCGTTCTACGTCCCATTTCATCTGATTTGATTGGAGTTAAAGGAGTTGGACAAGACTAAGTAGCATCAGTCACGGTATCTTTGTGGTGAACATGTAAAGCCTTTTCCTGAACTTCCGAAGATGGAACAAGTAAGAACATAAATATCTCTCCGATATAAGTTTATCTAATACTGCACTTTTTAATTGCAACTCTACTTCTACCCACAAGCAAGAAATTAAAAGTTTCAATGCCCCAATATTGGGTGAAAGCTTTGTGAGAATTTATTAGCATTAAATTGTAGTCTGTTAATGAATGTAGCTATTTATAAATTCTTATTATACTAAATACTACGAAATAATAATCCGGAAACACAATATAATATGCTTATGCTAAGCTTATGCTCGGATACTAGATTATGTCATGTAGAATATTTATCCTATAATAACTTAAGTGTACGAGACGATACATATAATACAGACGTGCACCTTAACGAAAGGAGATGTGTTCAAGAGCAGAAAATTGCTTTCTTTAACATGTGCTTGCCTTACTTACCTGCAGAGTAAAATGTAGGTAACTACCTCGTAGAGCTCTGCGCTAGTTTCACACAGAGTAAGTGGTTGCTTTCTATTGCTTTCTATGTGCTTCTTTCTGTCTATTTATTTTCCTTCGACACGTGCAAGCTTTTATTAACCTTCTCTCACCCTCATAAAAACTTTTCTATTTCTAAACCCCAACAAAATATATTTGAAACTTTCTCAGATACCAATTCAATAATTAATATTCATCTGTCGGTGCAAGCTTAGAGTTTCAAGCCTGTAAACAAATAAGTATCATCTTCCACCTTTTAGTTTGACTAAGCCTTTTAAATAAAATTAGATCCTTACATCCTTGCATTTATCATCATAACCGCTTTCAATTTCCATAAACAATTACAGTGTTTACGTATTCAGTGGAATATTGACAAAATACGCCTGATTAGATAAACAAATAGGCAGACGAATGACGAAGCAATGCACTAATCAAAAGGAAACAGTCGATCTTCACGGGTAAATTAGTTTAATAACGTAAGTAGACATAAGCAAAGCTCAATCATTCTACTTTTCCTACAGTGAGTAATCACAGGGCTAAAATTAGCTTGTAATTTCACGATGCTTCGGCTTCTCTAGAATTGTAACGGAAGATGACGTCAAGGGAAAGTCAAGATAGAAAGAAAAAGATTGTTTTACAAATTGCATTGCATGAGGAGCTGTTATTTATAGGTACATAGAGTATAATCTTAACTTATCTGTACGTACGCACTTTCCAACTTATGTATCATGTAGGTATATGTTATAATCAGGATAGTCGACCATGGAAATTCTATTTTAAGAATAACAGGAGTAGAAATCCTTATCCTTAATAACCCTTTTCAACCAGAGAAAGTTTTAATGATTATAGCGAAGATGTTTTCCTATTTTAACTTCATCCACAGTAGCTTCTGTATTCTCTACATAGCGCTATATCTATCATTTTTATCTTAGAACAGGTGCATGAAATATCTATAGACTTTCTCAATCTCAATATTATTAGACGAATGTCTCAGATATAATAAGGCTATCTAAATTTAGAATCTATTTCTTGATTGTGCACTGGAAAATTGGTATTTACTGATCTTGAAATAAATACCCGTTCTCTATTTTGAGAAAAGATTATTTCCGTCTCGAATCTGTTACCTTTTTATTGCTCTCAGTCACCTTGCATAAGTTGACCTAAAAATAAATCTTTTGAGCGAATCAATGAGATTGATATCATTTTTAATCTTAGTAAGCGGTATCTTGAAGGAATTATTGCGAATTCTGTTTTAATACACTTACATAAAGTTTTTTATGTCGCCTACATTTTCTAACTCTTAAAGCCTCATCGTACTACATTTGTGAAACTAATAGATAAAGAAAGTAAAAAAGTAATAGACAGACGGGAAGGGCATGGCATGCAAGTCAAAACTGTCTTTTTACTACACTATGAACTTCCAAAAATGTCCAAAACATAACAGAAATAACTCCTCACTGTCAATCAAAACCACAAAGAATTTCCTCTTACGTATGTATAGAAGTTTTCTTAAGCAGCATAAAAATGTATAGCAACATGATACTTGCTGAAAATTCTCCTAACTTTCATTCATGGATGCTGGCATAAGTATGTAATATACTCATTCAGTGTGGGAGGGAGTGAAAATTTCATCTCGTTTTCTTAGGAAATGTTGATAATATCACCTCGCCTTCTTTCCTGGAAAGCCTCTTCAGAATTCTTGCAATTTTAAACTTACAACTTACTGGGAAAAATGTACCTTAACATGGACAACAGACATTTTTACGTTTATGCAAATCCATATTCAACAAAGAGAAAATATCAGATATTTAAGGAAAGAATATAGCAACTACTACCTTTACAAAATGTACATAAATACAATCTAGAATATTTTAATTTCAAGTTTACAATTATTTGCAAAGTTCTTCAAATAATTTTATTCTGACTCAACATTAGACACATTTGAAAAAGTGTAGAAGAAAATTAGAGATGTTAGATGATTACATTATCTTGAGGAGGAGCGTATCTAGCTTTGAATCCGCTTTCACCTAAGGACGTAGTAGTGACAGTAATGAGACTGAGACAAACAACAGTAGAGATCAAAAGATAGTCTCGCCCTTATATTATCCCTTATTAGTTAACGCCATTATTGCCCCAGTTGTAGGGGCAATGTAAGAGGGAATGTGAGAATGTTCTCCTTTGTCGAAAGACAGATTTGGAATAGTGAAAAGAGAAAGTACAGGAAAAGAAAGACTTGGCGAAATGGAATAAGAGGAATTGGGATATGCACATCCAGTGAAATTGGACAGGTCTCCGAAAAACTCCGATGGAGACCGAATGTGGGCTAAAGTAGTAAAAGACGGTAGTGTACGAATTCGGAAAGCTGAAGCAAAGCCCCACGCCCAATTTCCAACTCGGACTAAAGCCACCGACGCAAATCCATTTTTAGGGACGTCGTATCTAAAAATAGACTTTCACTCGGTTTTCTGTTCGGCATCGTGTAGTGTGCTTTACTCCGCTCTTCTTATCGTATGACACGACACGCTGTGTGGTGTGGTCTATGTATTGCATGTGCAGGCCATGCCAGGCTGAATGGATTGCATGAAGTTAGGTTAGAGGTAGGTTCTATCTGGCTTAGGCATACCAAGATGTATTTGCAATTTCATCTAACACTTACTACTTTGCTCTATACTCAAATAGTTATCCTGCATTATTGTACACGTAAACTACACAGGTTACAACATCAGCTTGACATACATATATACCTACACTAAAGATATACAAACAATACTAGTATATACTACCTAAAATACGGGTTCAAGCACTGCTCTACTATTATATATTTATCGAGATTTACACTATGTATATACTTAGTATTTCTATATTATTGTATAAATCTTATACCATTCTGTATCGTGTACATGTAAAAGCATGTCAGCATTATACTCCAAATTGCATATGCATAACAATACTACACACATACCTAGTACACAACGCTACTTTGTCCTAAGCTACATTCAGCGTTAACATTAAGAAAGGTGTCTCTTTGATTGGCCTACGTTGATCAATATAACAACAATCCGCAGTCCACTTTGCTATACACTTGTAATAATACTCTATAAAATATATAATACTCCTTGTATATCAACACTTATAGTAACTCATTCTTTTTCTCGCGATGGTATAAAGTAGTATTCATAGCACAGTCTACAGAATACCTTTCTCCTACTTTCTCTTCCTGAAAAGAAGCATTGTGAATTTCTCCTTCTAAACATGAACGGAGTCTATACTACTCGCTCTTGTTACTGATGTTCCGGACTCCAAGATCTCACCAGGAAGCCGCTGACACCAACACCAGAGCATTCACATTCTACAGTAATGTTCTACTCCAACTCACCTATTATTTATACCTTATTCTCACCACCACTATTGCCTACTTGGAGACGTTTTACATACAGCTATATCCACTATATCATAACTTTAAGTTCAAATTTACAGATTTACATAGGATTGTGATTAATTGAAAACGAAATTCACCATTATCTATTAAGCAACAGATTCAGAAAGGAATTAATCATTCACCTGTGGCCTACATATAAAAATAAATGTGAACTGATAAACCAGAACAGGCTGGACCGGGATGGCTGAACAACAAAGAAGTATAGTACAGTAAAGGAAGACATATACTGATAGGGAAATAAATTACAGAGAAACACTCTGACTGGTTGACTTGGGTGACAGTTTCTGCCTTATCGGAGCAGTGATAGAAAGAGAGGAAACGAGGCCAGGGGCCAATTGCACCATAGCTACCCTTTTCACTTGTCACTTTTGCTTTTCATTTTGCAAAAGTTGCAAAGTGACAAGTAAAATCGTTGCATCAAAATTTTGGCCTCACTAATCACTTTGCAACCAAAAAGTGAAAAGTTAAAAAGTTGAACATGTAAACTATGCCCTGTTTCTTAGCAACATTGCTCCCGACTTCGACTTTCATGCTCATCGACATTTGAAAATTCAACTTTTTAATTCCGTAGCTGCGGTAACTCCGTAAGAACTCGAGCGTTTTAAGAAAATCCCTATTTGTACCCAATTGCTCATCTAGTATTATTATACATGACAAGACTCTGGACACCTTGCAAAAAAACCTGCAAAGTTGTTCAACTTTTTCATTTCCACTTTTGCGTTTTGTTGTCCGTGCAACAGAGATTGCAAAGTAAGAGCTTTTTACTTGTAACTTTTACTTTTCACTTTTTACTATTATTCCAATTTTGGTGCAACCAAAATTTTGCAAAATGGCCAACAAAAGTGCAAAGTAAAAAGCAAAAAGTGATGGTACAACTGACCCCAGGAAAGTGATTTGGTCCATTCTCATTTCCCATATCGCATCTGTAGTGCCAAAGCCAAGGTCTTTATTATTATTCACATTGTAGGCATCATCGTACCACCCTCTTTGGTCCAACCTACTGCTTAAAATAAAGACCATGTCTACTTAAACAGAAATACAAATAACTGCGTTAACATCAGTGGCTATATTTATTACATATCTGTACCTATGTAATTAGCTATAGAAAACACGAGCTCCAATTTTTAATTGAACTATACTGAATAATGTTATCTATTTGCATTCAATAAATACATTGCACGTATCCCAAATTAGAAACCACATGCACTAATACCAACATAATACTGCACAAAAGAAAAACTGGAAAAAGTATCGAATGATCAACACACCATAAAATGCATCAGTACGGCTTTTTCCATTCAACATCATGCCATTGTGAGTTTGTGGCTTGATTTTCTATTTATAATTCCCATTTATGAAACGGTGTAAGGAAAGTGTGTGCCATGACTTCCTGGTTGCATAATTAGCAATGTGTTAATTCGGATTTGTTGAGACACATAAACTGAATTGAAAAATACAGCGAAATGAAAGCCAGCCGAATTGTGTAGCTGTCTTTCTCCATATGTTTGCCCTGAACTTCAAATGTATTTAGTAAATAAATCTGTTCGGTCTAGCGCGCAGCAAAAAAACCTTGAATTTGATTGCCTACAAAATATATCTGAACGAGTATCAAAAAACGTATGCAAGTTGAAGATTGTATTTATAGACATTAAAGAAAGAGAAGTCTTACAAGTAGAGATCGTAAGACGAAAGAGCATAAGGAAAACAATGAAAAGAAAAGTCAGCGTCTGAATGGAGGTCAAAAATAGAATGTTAAGAGTACGAAACAAGTTATAATTTATAAATACTAAAAGCCCTAATACGATATAGTCTTTAATGTTAGCTTTCTACAAACAATTTTGACATAACCTCAACAAACAGTACATGAGATCCGACAAATGACGTCAATGCAACATCATACCACTTGCTTAATACCCAAACGAGGCTTTTCAACTCACATTGTTCACACAGCTCATCTGCCGAACGGAACACATCATAACATATTATAACCATACTTTTAGACGGGTTCCTTCTTCAGGCTTCACAAAGTCTACTTGTAGCAACATCAATATTTATTTCCTTTCAGGCATTAGTGTGCATATTCGGATAATCTGCTTAATGTAAGCTTTTTAGTAAAGTCTTTCATATGGATGGGAAGTGCACAACAGTTGTGGCCTTCCTTCTAGCTGAAGCAAAATCATCATTGCATAATCATTGAAAATTTCATAATAAGTATTCCATTACAAAACGAAAAATTCCATAATAGATAGACTATGCTTTTCCCATGTCAAAATAAAATCCTACCAACTGGATGAAATGCCAACTTGTCTACTGAATCTTCCTATACAAATAAACAAATTCCGTTATTCGTAACTTTAAGCTTTCTTTTAACAACCGCTCCGAAAGTAAAAATGATAATTCACATTATCAAATGCTTTGGAATCAATCAAATAAAAAATGTAGCTCTAGAATGCCAATTGCTATACTTCACTATACAAGGCAACATTAGAAATCAGCACAACAATGCACTATGTATGAGTAAGATGGTTGTGATGTGAGATAGATAAAAAACGTATTCCATCTGAATAAGCATTAGAACGAACCAATCCGTTGCCAAAGGGAAAAAGGGATGTGATGCAACATGCAAGAGCTACCAAAATTACTGTGAATGAACATGGACAGTTTGTATGCATGTACAGACAGAGATACATTCACAAGTCAACTTCTTAGTAATACAAGCAAACGAAGTCATGCTTACTATTGTTAGCTGTCTACATTCTTAAAGTTGTGTTGACGTAGATGTACCCGTACTTCTATTGCTTACTATTCCGTTGGCACAATTTCACTGAAGATGAAACAAAATTCTGACAAAAATATACACTTACGTATGTAGATAGGTAGAATTCTATAGTTAAATTGTATTGCATAGGCTAAATATATGCAGAAGGATGGCATAATATATACGTTAGGTACATGGATATAGTCCATGTTAAAATACCTATTTACTGCTACTCTATTCATTTTGTAGTTACAAAAAAGAAAGTAGCTCGAGTAGTAAACCTAACCTTTCCAACTTGAATAAAAAATAGATGAGAAAAGAAAGCTTTGACTTGACATGACATGTTTCGATTCCTATCACTATCACTTGCTCTACACAACATACTTATAACTATGTACATGCCATTTACGTATGTACAGCTGTATGAATTGATGGTACAGTCATACACAAAATAAGTTCTCTTGCAACTTAATCATACGTTATTTCAAAATACTATTCAGCTATACATAAATCATAAATATTAGTACACAGTCCCCGATAACCATAATATGGTACGATATAGATATTTAGATATAGTAAAAATGGCTTGTCTTTGCTGTTTAATGAGTATTATCCCATTCCCCAATTCAACGCATTCTTCAGCCCACGCAAAACAAACAAACGGAAACAGAAAGGTTGATAGGAACAAATTATGCTACTGTACATAATGCAAATAATATATATCTAGTCAATAAGTCAACATTAACAATTGGTATTGTTTTTATAACTGAGAAAACAGCTATCAGTAATTGTAAGCTACTTTACGTCTACTATGTTCAGATATATATCCCCTAATGTAATGAATACCTCATAATACTAACCACCAGACCAGAAATTAAATTCCGTGAGAATATCCATATCCACACACCGTGTATAAATATCTCTCTCGGTATACCGTTGTTCCCAAGTAGTATTTATCTTTAGGTACCTACTACATGAGTAGATTTGGTGTGAGCTGACGAGCGATCGTTCTTGTTTATATTAGGTTATCTCACTAGCACCAGATCTCTGTGACAAGACCTGACTATTCGTTCTCAAGTCTCAAACCACATCGTCAGAATCAGATCAAGTCACCATTTGGTAGGCACGCTTAGCAAAAGAGCAAATATCACATTTGGTGTTTATGTTTTGTATCTGATATGTGCCTTGGGCAGATATAAGACGTTAGCTGTGTATTAATATTAACACATTTCAGTGCATGCATTTTACAGACATTTTCTATGGGCACATCCGTTGTTTGTATGTGGCTTTCACTTTCTGGAATTAATTCACTCCCCCGCCTTGGCTTTCACTGTTTGACTTTGGTCTACTAAACTCAAACCGACTGACGTCATACTCTGCGTCACTGGATCTGTACTTTCACTCTCTGATTTGCTGTACTGACCTAACATAACTTCATTCTTTACTTGCAGCAAACTAGCTCCTCTTACGCTCAACTCAACATACATATCACTATTACGTAACTAAAGCCAACATTGGACCACTAGCAATCTACTCTGCATTAACTACAGACTGGAATATAAATATATAATGTCCCTATCCCTACATATTATTATTAAAACTCTCAAACATACAACCCTCTTCAGACCCTTTTACGTTTTCATTTACAAAATCCTGAATGAGATACTTTGCTGCAAAGCACTACCGATCCTTCATTCCGACTGCTTTTTCAATTACCGTTAGAACCCCTATCACAGTGCGTCATCTCAAACATTTTCAGTACTGTTGCTCTTGCTCATCTCACAAATGCTTTCTTTCATTTCTTTGGTCATCTTTGTATCCCTATAGACATTTATACATACAATAGTCTTATATGACAAGAAAAAAATTCTCCGCTTTCACTCGCAATGTTTTGTGTATAAATAACCTTCAGACGTAATAATGTTTATCATTTTGTAAATATAAATGCTAGTACAAGTCATCATCTTGAATTTTCTTCGTAAAAATGCAATCACTAAAATAAACATATAACTAACTTTTTGCTACATTTTTGAAGCAATTAAGTATATGCTTACATGCAAGGATTAGTATAATAATATAATTAGCACTTCTGAAAATTCTAAAGCATTTAGAAAATGACTTTTACCCCTTTTGCAAGTAAAGCTAAAGTACTTGCTACTAAATGTGAAGATATTCGTAGCATGCCATAAAACCACTTACATAAATCAGATTGTGTAATAGTGTCAGTGGAACTTTAAAGATTCTGATCAACTATGCATACTTACTGTTTGTATTTGCCAAAATTATTGATTTATCTATTGATCGAGAGAAAACGCACGACTGCGTATACACAGGTGCTAAATACCATAATATTATGTACTTGCATTCTTCAAATGCAATATTCACTTTAAGCCTAACTATGTGTTCAAATTATGCAGGTGAGTGAGATCTGTATATAAGAAGGTAAGTCTATAGCCTACAGTGGTATGTAAGTGTAGTGTGTACCTACCTGCCTGCATTTGACTTGTGTGAGTGAGTTGTTATATAACAGTCTACATTTGTCTGTTCGCAAGAGAACAGTACTTTTATGAATATTCTAGCATGACATATAGAACGAAGGTAGAGAGCAATATGATATGGAATACCCCCGCACTGCATACAAAAAAGGTAAGGCTGTACCCTCGCTTATGCAATATATAATCAGAATTTTTAATACCATCAAGTAAAAAGTCCTTACTTAGCCTATTCATAAAATATTAAACAAATGACATCACCTAACCTTAACAAACATGGAGCTTTCAGCTGCACCGCTGAGTTGCACCTTACCCTATTCGTTGAATGCCTTCCACAAACATACCAAGTTGATGAAACAGGAGAATGAAAGAAAGTATCTATGTCAAGTGAAATACCGAAAGGTCAATTTCTGCAACATGGACTCTTCTTTAACTTTTACCCCTATACTACAGAATGGAGGAAGCACTAATCTTAAAGAAGTGCCCACACCTAATAGTAATACCACAGTATTTGCAAACAATTAATTCTCTTAAATTGACATAGTACCTAAGCCAGAACGTTTGATGAATACCGTGCAAACAAATCTTATGCTATGGAACGTAACATGCTGCATTGTAAAATGCTTCCTTAACAGTACCAGGGTCCACTAAATTGTTTTTCATTTTACTCCGCAATCCTTCCTTGAGTACTCACTATATTATATGGGAAATGGGTTAACACCTGCAAGTAGCATAAAGATCTACCAAAACTAAATGTGAACTGGTAAGCAAACAATTTTCTTTAAGTATAGACTATATCTTTATGTCTATCTGTCGGTAGGCATTTAAGTAGATATTTCAATAATGTAGGTGAAAGCTGAAGAGCTCAATGGCACTGACTGTCAGTCGCTTATGATACATATCCTTTTTCAGAGGGTTTCCCTGTGATTAATGGGCTCTACCCAAGGTCACTCAACGACTGGTGCTATTAAAGTTTCCATAACATATCCATTCCCCACCGAAGAGGTAAGATAAGCGGACAAGCCCAGTCTTTCCGGGAATCAGTTCTCACGCCACTCTCTTTGCCAGTCTACTGAAATAGTAGCATGAGCTCCCTAGTATATCTCTGTTCCTACACTCAGACACTTAACTAAATATCTCATTCGCACGGCCTTGCCTTTCCCTATCTACTATAGTAGACGTGGAGTGAAACTAAGCCAAAGGATAGTACTCGTTCCAACTAGGGAGGACAAGACAGTTTACATTGTTATCCAGCTTTTTAGATCCATTATAAGTAAATATCTTATATTGCTGGATAAGTGAGTTGGAAGAGTTAGTGTCTGAAGAATACATAGTATCTGTGTATACGAAGAAAGCCACAAAATATGAAATGACAACCAAGAAAATGATTCACTCCGACGACTGGTTCACTTCAATTCTGGACTAGTTAGGTTGGTTAGAAGGCATTAAACTAATTTCATATAAAATGCTTATGCCCAAGTATAGATACTTAGACCTACTTTAGTTAGTTGTTGGGTTGGGGAGAAAGAGAGAGCTGAGCATTTAAAATTCTCTCATTTCTCCTCGGTTCGGGTTGGTGGTAAATAAATGAGTATAGTAGTATGTAACTATTAGTATCTTAGTGAGCTCGCTAGCTATTTCTGTATGTATGGAGTAAAAGGCGAGTAATGTGAGCCATGCAGCCCAAAGTTACACTTTGACTTGCCATGCCAGTCAATATCACTATCCATTCGTATAATTTATATAAAAAGCAGGCTGCTGCTTGGTGTGGCAGGCTATAATCACTACTATAGGGACTAGGCATCTATCCAATCCAATCCACCTATTACTTAGTGCCATTATCCACCGAATAAAATACGTACCTACACATTCAAGGGATAAGGATAAATTCATAAGGAAGCGTCCACTGAGTGAGTGAGTGAGCTAGTTTCAGTAGTTTCACTTCCAGTGCCATTGCCAGGCCAGACAGATCGATTTTCTCATCCTGGCCTGGCCTGGGCAAGTCATGCCAATCCAAGGCAAGGCAACACTTTTGCAAGGAAACTGAAGTGAACTGAACCAGACGAGGCCGGGCCAGGCCAGGACTCTTCTAAATGCGAATACGAATACATAGTAGTACTAGTATGTACATAACATAGTAAGAATGTATGTACTCGGAAAACGTGTCTTTAGTTTAGTATTCCTTGCTTTCTCTCTCCTTTTTCGGTCAGCCGTTCTCATCCCCTTCTTACATTTCTACACCACATTCTACTTACTTCACTCCATCTCCTCTCTTCTCTACTTATCTAATATGAATGTATGTATTTGTTGTAGCCTCCTTGCCCTAGTAAAGTCAAGTCAATCGATTCAACCAAATTCAAGGCAAGAAGAAAGAAAGACATACAAGTTCTCCTTCCATTGTGCTCTCCTATGTCAACCAACAACGCAAGGTGGGCATACCTTCTTCACTAGACATCTATTTATCTCCACATTGTATCTCTACATATAAATAGTTCACAACTATGTGTGTGTATCTCTGTACCAATACAGTATACATTCATTAAATGGCACGACACGACTAGGAGAGGAACCCAAATTAAATATTATACCAAAACTGGGTCTTTCGTGGTGGTAACATTTATTTCGTGAAGCAATTTTACTCGCTTTCTTACGCAACGAACACACGTATCTGTGATTTATTTAGCACTCTTTACAATTGTGTCAACTCATACTACATCCATCATAATACAACACACAGACACAAGGTTATTTTTAGGTATAAACTACTACACTACTACAGTTAAGGAAGTAAATTGATATGCTACGATATAAATAAATGATTGCGTAATAAAAAGCGTGGAATATAATCTTTCAGCGTAAGTAATATCCGTATAATATTATATAACTTTACTTCCTTTACATTCCAAGACCCCATTCAAAACCAAACAATACAGATACACACAAAGAAAAGAGAAAGCAAAGCGGATAAGGTGAATGAGCTGACTGAGTGAGCAGTCGAATTCAAATCCTTCCATTTAGACACGGACATTATACTTTTCCATTAATATTTAAACGTCTGTTTTTTATACTTTTACTCCTATAAAATGCATAGTAATGAGTGATGAATAACATTGTAATAGTCTTCTAATAGACTTTTTACCTCCTATACAGTAAGTCAAGAATGTAACAAAAGTTTCTCTTTTCATACACAATATTCTTAAGATACTTTCACCAGTTCCCAAATCACATGTACCGGTAACATTCCAAGGGAAAGTTTTTCATGCTATTAGAATACAAACAGAGAAAGCAGTGAAAGCACTAAGACATGTTTTATTTTCTACGTCCTGTATAATACCTATTTAAGGAAATTACGCAAGCGTATGCTGAAGGCTTACTATACGATTTACTCAAAAATCGCAACACACTGAAAAAATGCAGAAGACAGTCTTGTAAGTCTCTTAAATATCCTCAAGTCAAAAATGGGGAAGGCTGAAAATGTACATAGGTACATACCTATAGGAGAATGTCTTTCTTTTCTGGATTGACTCTTCGACTAATTTCAAATAGCAGCTTAATAAAATCTGGCGTTTGTATACATTATTCTTGTCTACTTCCATAGTGGTAGTAATAGTAAAGACGACAGAATCATGTTCATCTAAATTCAGTTTGTACTTAAATCATCATTTATCTATTCATTAATATGTAAATATGCTTCTAGTAAATGTAGTACGAAAGTCCTTTTTTGCATATGAGTGGTATTTTCTCAGTAGTATTCGCTGTATCAATATAGTGCGCACATATTTGTCTTGCTTTCTTTGGTTATAGCAGTCCTAAATGTCGAATTGTAAATGCCATGCCACGCCAGGCTGGTATTATAATTGCATCAGTACTATATCGGAAAGTAATATAAAAACGACGCAGTGAAAATGCAGTGAGAAGTATGTAATGCAGATAGGCACAAGGTTTAGAGGATAACCTATAATAGAATAGAAGCTATTCAATCCAATCCCTCCTATAAAACAGAGTAACACACCACATAATACATACCGTGAAATCAATGTGAATGCCTATTAGTACTTATAGCCCGACAATAGGCTACACCAGAGAGCATAAGACAAAAAGTAGAAGCAAAGTATAGTACATACGTCCTGTGCAAGGATTTAAGTATTTAAATACTAGAATGTAGCAGTGGTTACTCTATTATAATACAGTAGTCGTAGAGATGTGACAGACCTTGCACAGACAATGCATGATATAGCGCAGTAAAGTCAACTCAAGATAATAATGTGTGCTTAGTGTACAGTACACGCTTTCATGTTACTACCACTGTACTACTTACTCTTTTCAATGAATCAATACTAAAGGTCCTTTCGCTTCGGTTTGCATTGTATTATTAACTCTTATGTAATAGTACCGTAAATCATCAAAAACAGACTTATAAAACTGTATCTACGGATTTCACCATTATTAATGGAATTTCTGGAGAAAGGTGTGTGGATTACGGAATAAATAGGATTGTTCTTTTAAACTCAACCACGTGCCACCACTACAGACAGATTTACCAGTAAGTAGTATTAAGACCTATCGAACAGTACAAACCCACAGAGATCGTGTAATTTAATACTATTAATACATGTGTGAATACCACCGAATATTAATTGCATTTTTCCTATCAGTACTAGTAACCTACATAATATCACATAATGGACTTTATTCCATTCATTACAAGTAAATCTAATTTCCATCCTAAATGAACAGATATTCCTTGTTTCATCCAGTCCCTTTCATTTAGCTATGCTAAATTTGAAAATAAGGTTTCAACTTCCATTCCTATTATACTTTCCAATCTAGTCTCAACTGCGGAAATACCTCATTACCCAAAACTATCCAAAATTAGAAATTGTTGGTGATATGATTTAACTATAAATACATTATATTGTCGGTCCCCAATGGTATGCAGTTACACTACACTAGTACTTATTTCAAACAATGAAACAGCAATCGGCATGCCGCACCATGAGTATAATAAATAGTAGGTATAGGTAAACATGCATCTTTTAGTTGCAGATTATCGCACGCGTCCATCCAGACATGCAAATTTTTGGAAATCATGTCATTAACCTTACATTTTTGTTTTGCAAAAAACAGCTCCAATCAAGAGCAATAGTCTGATGTAGTTTTCTGTAGCTATATCGAATTATCCGCTAAACATAAGTCCATTTTTGCATTGAATCAAATTATGACGTACATGTCTGTTTATACTTTTATAGAATTTAGCCAGTCGACAAAAAATCGTGCACATATTCACCAAGTCTTCATAAAACCATTACTATTACAAAAGAGAGACATGCAATGTAAAGGCACTCTCTCTGGTATTTGTCAAATTTTGTCCATTCAGTTATTTTTCATCACAGTGTAATCTTCAAAGTCGAGCTAAGGGGAGTTTGCATATATATTTCCTATATTTCCCATTGAATAGCCAGCCTCTACCTCAACTCTTTATTGATTTACAATGCAAAGCAAAAATAAATGTGCCGCTATCTCTTCAATCTATTCCCTTTTTTTTGACACGGATATGGCACATTGCATTTCACCCACACTGCCAAACCTTTCATCCTCGACTATTTATAGACATAGGCATTACATTTTTTGCACCTTTGTGCACTAACGATTTAAACAGTTGATTTCAATTTTTACCATTTGCGCAGGGTTTGCAATAATACTAGGATAAGAATTCAGCCTTCAACTAATTATTTACTACATCTATGACATTATCTACATCTACAAAAATTAACCACCACTCACAACGTTGCATGATATACATTGAAAATACTTTATAATTCATGCTTGATGCAGTTAAGATTTTGCCACGCCTAACTGAAATAATATTCTCCACGTCCGATACCTACTACTAGAAATAACATGGTATACTGCTATAGATTTAGTGTACCTTATTGTACCCTACTCGAATATTGACTGGCAGGAATAGGCAGCCTACAAGATTTTACGACTTCAGGTTTGTCATCTTAGCTTAGTAGCATTACTATAGCGTAAGATAATAAGTTAGAGAAAGTAGGAGAAAGTTAAGAGAAAGATTTTCTTTCATAGTTTTAATTCAACTTCCAGCAGAATGATATTTCTTTGGGTTTATGCTCCGGTTAAATTGAGGAGGAGTGCAGGGAGTGAAGTTAACCGAAACCAAAGCAAACTATGCTGACTAGCGACCCAGTGAAAGGAACTATCGACCGATGAATGACTAAACCATTTAACAACAAGGTATTGGCACGGCTACCTCTTACAATCAATGCAATGTTAGCTAGCATTAAAGTTCATGTGTAGAATAGGACCAGAAGCACGACAAGAGCATTTTATTGAAATCAATTTTTGGTTATTTGAATTCCATGCAGCTGCACTTGAATATCGAGCCAGACTTTGGGTCACACCTGCATTAAAAAGTAAAGGAGGGCAGCCGGAGGACATCCTATCAATAACACAACTCTGTCGTCACTTCTCCAACCTCTATCTTTATTCCAACTGCGATAAATACTAGCTAAACAACATCATAACCTGTGCACGATATCATTAACAGCTAATAATATAACAGTTAAATAGGCATAAAATAAGAATTGTGTGTGAATGGCTGTACAATTTTTACGAGTTCATAGTATGTATAAAGGTACATGATATTAAACCATTTTCAGTTCTATTATAATATACGACTACCACCGTGGACATTTTTGGAATGGCATTTCCCAAAAAGATTATTTACAAGAGTTTTTTCAATTTTTCAATTTCCATAATTACAGTCAGTACAGACTTCAACTATCTATAGGAAACGACTAAAGCTAACCCACCTCCTCTAACAGAAATTGAAATGAAGAGATGCTATTGTAGCATACCATAAACTTATTTGAACAGACTCTTTTCCACCTAGGCAAGACTCCACCTTCCACATTCTCATGTAATACGAATTTTCATATTAGTATTTTCTTTTCTGGAAAGTGAGGAAGGTGAGCGAACGCTTACTTTACTTGCTAACCAATTCCCGACAAGAAACCCAGCAAAGGGAGAAAAATAAAGAATTTCAGAACATTCCCATTTTCTTTTCACTTTTCTCTCGCATTATTCTCGAGTAGAGTCGATACGATAGAGCTCGAAAGACAGTCGAGTCAACCGAAGACAAGACAGACAGAGTGCGAATAGATAAAAAGGAATCTTGTTCTGAAAATTGCTACAGAAGATTTTTTTCCATTTCATTTCACATTTTCTGGCCTACTCTTCTTCCCTCATACTCATATCTAAAGTCCCACTATCCTGTCTTTATATTAAGTAACCTCCAGACTACTACTATATAGGTACCCATCTCCCAATCCTACATATTTAAAAATAATGCATAGAAGAACATCCAGTTTTCTTGGGTGGGGTTGCTAATATATCTCTTTCCAACTCTCTTACGAAAGCACAATTTTCTCTTGAATTTGCACATTACAAACTCGTATGTAGATACTTGATTTAGTAATTTATGTGTACTAAGCTTCAAATAATATGCAAATGTATTTCAATTCACCACGAATAATTTTGGCCATCATTTATTTTGTAAAATATAATTCTATGGCTGCTAAAATTCTAAAAAATATAACAGTATGCTGATAGTTTTTAAACGGGAGACGTACATTTAATTGTAACGAGTAAGAAATTAATAAAATATTATTTGAATTACCATTTGGTGCATTATCCTTAAAGGATACGCTTAGTTCAATTCCAGTTTCATCTCCTATTTCGCTGATACTTAGTACAACTTTCTCCAGCCTAATCTCATAATTCGTTTTCGTTCCATAATAATATTATTATCATAATCCAGCGAGCATATAGTAGGAATTGTTCCAGTTTCAAAATCGATTAAATCTGATTAAGTTACCTATGTACTACACTTCACGTTGATAGCATTTGTTTACAACTATTATAGTAATGCATATAGGAAAATGATCACCAAAACTTTCTTCTCAATCCTATAGCCCTCTTACACTTGCTCATAAACAAATACACATTCCCTTGTCATTACAAATATTAATACTTTTGGAAAAGTGATACCAATATAGGTACATAATAAAACGGTAGGCTAACTTATAACAGGTAGACAAATCTCTGGACAAAGCTGCATTATAAATTCTTAGCAATAGCAGTGGTATTCATTATTTATTACAAATTATTTGCAGTCGTTTTCTAACTGTCTAAATACATTTTTATATTTGAATCTCTGTTGGCAGAAATTTAATCTGAACTCCTTCGGGTTCTACTATTTAAAATTTTACAATCTTAAACAGTTAATATTTGTTAAACAGTTAAAGTTAAACAGTTAACAGTTTTTTGTATCTGATTTGCTTTAAGCATTGTCATCATTAGTTGCCTACATTATAAAGTAAGAATGCTAACAAAAATCAAATTATAAAGTATCATAAAAATAAAAACAAATATAAAATACGAATACTATGATGAAGCTGCTGTTGATAACTTGATATTCTTTCAACTTACGATTAGTATTTCTGATAAGAAAATTATTAACGCTTCTCTTTTGCTGCTCTGGAATTAGAATATTAAAACTTCAACTTCATTTGTACATGGTATATTATGAGTATGAGAGCTACCTATATATAGTTTAGGTATATTAATTAAATTGCAGTAGACTGTAGGTTTGTTTTTCCACAGACAAATTCAGTCAAGGCGAAGGCAAGGCAAGTTGACGCTAGCTAATTGAAATCACTGACGGAAAGAAAACATTCAAAGACCTCGAGCTTGACTTTTCTTTCGTCAAGGTTTAATTACATTCATCAAAGGTTTTTGGTTAGTACCACATGCAGATAGATCACACACAGTTAAGTAATAAATAAGCATTAAAGCATTATTACGGTCAAGATAGTACAACCCATGCTAAATAAATAAGCACATAACCGTTTGCTGCAAGAAATGGTTAGAGTAAATAGTAGAAGAAATCATGAATTTCGCAATTGCTCGGCCGAAACACGAAAGTAATTATAGTAGCTTAACAAATATTAGCACTAGTGTGTGCACCATTGTAAAAATAAATTGTATTTTAGTATTTATTTGCCACACAATACAATCTAGATAATAGAATTGATCTACATGTAGTCGTTTTCAATGTTTACAACCTTCCGTTGACATTTAAGTAGAAATAGTTATTCAAACCCTTCTTCTGCAGTAGCAATGCCTATTTAAATTTTATCAATATTCCATGTGTTAAGGATTTATGAAGTGTATTTTAATAGATATTTTGTTTACAATAATGTACACTCCATCGTTAATATCTATTTAGTGGAACTTGTCATATGTTTCTACATCTTGTATCTGTAATATATAACGCAAGGCTTGTACTGTATAACAGTGTACCATGTGACGTATGCCGTCAACTCAACTCAACTATACTTAATGTTAGTCAACTTCATTAACTTCATCTCGTCATCTATTTCAGTTTTGTCTGAAGGACACGCGATGACACGTTCCCATTTACATTACAGACTTCAGATACAGCAAGAGCTCTTCTCGAGTTTACACTTCACACTCTCCGTCGCACAGTAGCAATGCAATTTGCTAATATTACAAAGTCAAAACACGAAAGACGTGACACGACTTGTGAATTCAAGTGAGAAACTCAAATGTAAAACACTATCTACTACCAGCATGTAAGAGTGCATACCAAGTGTATCATATTAATACATCTCCTCAGTATGTGCATCTATATATCACATGCCAATACCAGAATAACAATCGGAATTAACTGTTGTCCTGTTTTATGAATATGGCAACTGAAGGCATGCAAAAAATATTTTATTATACCACATTGTGTATAAGTATACGCTTAACTCAAAACTAAGCCTGCAATATATTTAATAGTTATAGTAGTAGCTAAAGATATTTTTATCTGTAGTAGAATAACATGGAGAGAGTCCAATAAAATTCATTCTCATACCTGTAAAATTGAAATATCTGTGCATATATAGTTAATTAAGTATTTCTTAACTATATGCTAATTATTAATGATAAACGATTTGCTAGTGTTAACCTGAAAGTAGAAACATAATGAGTATATAGTGGATACATATACATATAGCAATAGCAAGAGCAGAAATTTACCCTACTGCGGTTAGCTTTAAAAATGCATTGCGTAGTTAGATCGTGGCATTATATAGAGTTTTTAGAATTACAACTGCAAGTTCGTAACACATGCATGGAGACAAAGAACCTTTATATAGGATACGTGAAATTACTACACATTAGAAGCAGCCAGAGAAATCTGGTTATTATTGGCTGAGAGTTAATTGAAACAATCTTATCTTGAAGATGGAGACCACAAATAGCCCCATGAGATCCGAAAGGATTTGATTCTAATGTTCCTAACAATAACTTCCTATTCGGCATTGCGTTTCAAGAGCTCGGCCTATCCACAGAATGCGAAAGTTACCTACAATTAGCGGGCATTTATAGCATACGGTCTTTCTAACCAACACAAAAAGGTAACGCCACATTAGTTATTTACAAACCAATACTGTTGAATTTTCCATGAAATGTAAAGAGCAATAAACATGACTATGACCATGGATTCAGCAGATTGTAACTACGGACCTTCATCTAATTCTCATAAGTTGACTACTGCTAACCAAAGATTTCCAATTCCTGGGAGAGTAATATGTTCAAATTCTTTGCAGATACATAATACAAAATTGAACTGCAACATCAAATCGTTAATGGGTTTCATTTCGGATTTTAGCAAAAAAACATGTTCAACCGATTACATCGAGTATATTTTCAATGCTGCAATAATTGTGGCTAGGAGTCGAAAATAATGTTTGTTACTATTACCAGATTTAAAAGATGACGAAAGAAACTGCATTACCCGAATCTCTTTGAGTGATTAATTTTTCATAATTGGTAAGAGAAATATTTCCCATCAAACGTAGCTTTGGTGTAAAGTTAATATTTCTGCATAATCGAAGAAAATTGAAGACCATAGATATTAGCCGACACTAAAACCGCTAGTCCGCATACTATAATGCATGCAATGTGTAGTTCCATTTGTAAATAGTTACAAAATTCTTTAAAGCATAACGCAAAAACGTTATGATGATTCTAAAGGTCTATGGATGTTAGGTGGTATTTATCTAGAACTTTCTCCATCTGGAAGATCCCTTTGATATCTGTATCAGAGTAAGTGGTAATCCTATTTATAAACTTCATATCATAGGTACTATTCTTTAGTAATAGAAGGATGGGTTTTAGCTCGCCTGAGGAAGCGAGCTTATAGAACCGCACAGTCTGTCCGTACGTCCGTCCGTACGTCCGTCCGTACGTCCGTCCGTCCCCACGATAACTTTCGAAAGCAAAGGCGGATATTGACCAAACTTGGCAAAAACAATGCCTATGGGCCACTGACGATCCCTATTGAATTTGAAGTAAATCGGTCCATTGGTTGCTGAGATACCGCGCGCTCACTTTGTCTTCATTTTGATAGTCAAAGTGAAAATTTAGCATTAAATGGACATTAAAAAGTTCAATGGCGTTTCCTATAAATTGTTAGCATGATAGTATAAAATATTTCACTCCGCTTCTACCAAATTTAAGATATAATAAAGCAAATCAAACCGGAAAATAACTATTAGAGGACAGGAATAAATCTATTTCGCATTTGTATTCAATTATATAGTCAAACTTGCATTTTTCGAATTCCTATTGATTTTGATAAACAATATTGACCGATTTTGATTCCCTTTTGATTTTCATAGTCAATATTAATTAATTTTGATTTTCTGTTAATTTTAATACTCAATACTAACTAATTTTGATTTTCTGTTGATTTTCATAGTCAACGTTAATCAATTTTGATTTTCTGTTGATTTTAATAGTCAGCATTAATAAATTTTGATTCCCTTCTGATTTTCATAGTCAACATTAATCAATTTTGATTTTTTGTTGATTTTCATAGCCAAAATTGATCAATTTTGATTTTCTGTTGATTTTCATAGTCAACATTATTCAATTTTGATTTTCTGTTGATTTTCATAGTCAACATTAATCAATTTTAATTTTTTGTTGATTTTCATAGCCAACATTAATCCATTTTGATTTTCTGTTGATTTTCAGTCAACAATTATCAATTTTGATTGTATGTTGATTTTTCAAGTGATATAGCTTCGTTTCCCTATAATATCAATGTCTGAATTTTTAATATGTCGTAGCTATATATATAAAGACTTAGTTCTAAAAGTTTGATCAAAATCCGTACGCTCGGTTTTCTGTTACGTGCGAGTACTTTTCGTCTACCAAAATGTGTACACGGCAACCTTTACTCAGGCGAGCTTCTGTTACGGCTTGCTGTAGGTTTTTATATTATTACGTACATGTGATTTGTACATAATTTCAAAGGTTGAAAAGTTGGTTATCTTCTATTCTTTACATTTAGGTGTAGGTGTAACATAATACGTCGTTTCTATGAAAAATTTAGATGAAAAGGCAATAATAATGTGTTGTATACAACATTAGCCTACGCTAAAACACGGTACAAAGAGGAATGGTATTTGTAGACGAGCCACACAGATATCACAATAATGAAAAGACAAATTACATTCTCAATTGCATTACATCTGCAGATACACCAAGCGAAAAGAATAAAGGATCTAGAAAATATAATAAGAGACTGAATTGAAAAGGATAAAGTTTGAGTGGCAGTTGCAGAGGAGTGTAAGTAGTACATACGTAAGGTACAATTAGCCTTTCAGTATAAGATACGACAATTTCTCATCAGACGCGAATTTAGCTTCTATTATTGAAAATTATGTCTGTTGGTAATGCGATTGCCAATTGATTGTGTGCTTTCAAGAAATGTGGTTAGGTCACCGCTGTGTGCAAATTGGGTAGTACAGAAGTAGCATCAATGAAACTGACTGCCTGTTCAAAGGCTTATCTTTATGGTTTAGTACAGTTCTCTTTCGTAGAAATAAAATCAATAATTATAAAAAAGTCAAAGCCTTATTCTTACATATAGTCTACAGAGTAGAGAGGGAACTAATGAAAAAACGAAAAGCCTATATTGAAGCAATAGACTATGTCATCAACACAATACGGAAGTACGGATTATACTGTATAATTAAGGATAACCTATTATTTAGCACAACATTTAAAGAAAATTATTAATACCTAAGCTAGGAAATTCTTAGAATTAATTTTTGATAGTAATGATACTTATAAACACACGTAGTCGTAAATAAATACTAACGCGCATTGCACTACCATAACATGTCAATAGTATACCGATAGGCAGTACGGAACATTGTTTCATGGTTTAAATAAAGCACAGGGAAATTGAAACTGAACGTTTCCATCTAATGTGTTTCATTTCTTGGCACTAGTTCGTTATTTATGCGAAATAGAATATAATTACCGAGAATTCGCAGTATGATTTCGCAAACATATGAGCAATCGTATGGGTGACAGTATATAGCCATATGTGTACTTACAGTATTGTTAGTTAGATTAGAGTTATGTACCGGAAGAAAGTTCGTTTCTTCGTGATTACAGCTTTAGTAATCCATATATAGTAGCAAATTAAGCATTGTACACATATCACACTAAAATAGCATGTCTATAGCAAAATGTCAGGCTATAACTATATATAGATAGCAGAGGAGGTAATGGTAATAATCTATATGAAAGTTATACATTTATTCAAAATTCTTTGAATCCCAAAACAATTACTTTCTCCAAAAGTCCTATCCATTGAAAGGCTTTAGATATTTTCTCATGAAACTCCTAGTGTATTAGAAAGTCATAAATTCTTGTGAAAATTGAATTATAAATAATAAATCAACTTTCAGACTGCAAAAAAGAGCGGCGAACTTCTTGAGGGAATCAAGTCATCTTATAGCTACTGAAAATCTGTATACAATATATAGTACAAATATACAGTATCTACTACAGCAGACAAGCATACAGATACAATATCATTACCTACTTAATACATTATACGAGCTCACTGCTTACTTCTCCTGTTTCATTTTACCTGTAGGTATTTATATCTTTCCATCAGTATAATGTGCAGCTCTCTGGCACCGAATTGAAATTTTCTATCTATCCATTTCCAGATTAAAGGACTAAACTATTAGGTATTTGCAGCATTTTTTCTCATTCTAAAGAATTTTTGCATACAAATTGTTGGAAATATCAAATTGAATTATACTATTTTTAAATTGAGATACGGTTTTAAGCATACATATTAAGTACTTTGCTTTTAACCCACTGAAACCAAATGCGAATTAATCTTGTGCTACATCCGTAATGAATTAAGCATCGACCGGAAACAGAGATTAAGAAAATAACGAGCTACACACAGCCCTAACACTAATGGTATAAAACAGTTATATAATCAGTTCTGGTATTAGTGTATGAATACCCTGAGTCACTTTCTATATCTGTAGAAAGTCTAACACTATCAACATCAGAGCACAAACTTTTACACTTTCATCTTTGTGATGATGTTGCTGATGTTGGTCTAGCCTACTACCAGTTAGATTGAATACAGATATGAGCTGCTAAGTAAATCAGTTAAGTGTATACCTACTAACATAGTATAGGGCATTATGATTACTTGAAGTAAGTACATAATATTACAGAGTCCAGACTAAGTAGGAGAAATATAGAATTGTAAGTATATCGAATATTATTACGTAGTAGTGTGATACGGCTGTGACTGAGATGGGAGAATTGAGAATGCTGACGAGCTACTTTGTCGGAGTCGGACAACTCTAAACACACGAACGCATTTCTATTTTCACAGTAATTGAGCGCGGAGAAAGGAACGAATGTGTATTTAAACGCAATGTCCCTCCAGGGATTTGATGCTGGCAAGAGTTATGTGTTCTAGACAGAGTTTTGGCATCACAGCCATCCCATCCCATCTGTACAGAGCTATCTCCTCGGATGTATTAGTACACATGCATAGGTAAAGACTATATTCACAGAGCACTATATTATGAATTATATGCTATGTATTCAGGGCTACGGCAGTTATAACTACATGACTACATTACATATGAGTAGTATAATGGGATATAGCTTTCTCTTCTGGCTTTATTTGTAGAGCGGATACATGGACGACGGAGAGAAGTGGGGCTCGGCTCAATCTTTGCCTTGTATAAATGTATATACCTAGTCGTGTTGTTTATGTAATGTAACTAATTTAATTTTCATCTAAGCCTCTCTATCTCTCTCGTTCAGTGTCCTCTCCTGTTCTCCTTGTCTCACTTATTCTTGTTAGTCTTGTTTGCTGCTTGCTTTGCCTTTGCTTCCCTGCCTGCCAGTCTGAACTCAACTCACAATCAGTATCAGTCGACATGAACTCAACTGAACTGAACATCCGCAATGCATAATATCTCACACTACACATTCACTTTCTCTTGGAAATCGCTATGAATAATTTAAAACCGGTAACTGGTAGATTTAGAATGTTTCTCTACCAAAATAACAGCTCCTAAACTTTCATACAAAGTACCCTTTCCAAAATATACCTAACCTATTTTTAAAATATGTAGTTGTAATGTTAAGTAATGTATCAACAACATTTCTAATACTAGTACCTTACCATAAATCCACATCGAATGATTAGAAATTCAATTTTATAAGTTTTCAAATAAATAGAACTGATGTACGTCACTACAGTTGAGAATTTCAATATCAATCCTACACTACTCCTATCTTTTTTAATATTTGAACCTTAAACAGAGTCTCGACAGTTATATGGTGGAATTGAAGTAACATAATGTGTTTATCATCAATAGATTCTACATGTATATACATGGTTCCTCTATTCTCCATAGTATGGTACATTCCATTTTTAATTCTTAATTTAAAAGGGATAATAATTAGTATGAGTTATGTTTCACTAAGTAGTAGTAAGTAGTATTTCAGGATTTGATCTTTATAATAATATAATATAGTTAGTGTTTTAACCTACAGCTACATATAAATTTTCCACAACCAATTATACAACCTCATACACCTAGAGCAAAGAGTATAATTGTAACAAAAAGATTTGTCCTAAATAGAATTAATATATTAATATCACCCAATTATTACCTGTGATTTTAATAGAAACAAAACATAGTTCATTGTAAGAAGCGTTCTTGAGGTTTTCGCTGGCTTACTTAGTTAGTTTCAGACTGTCTCTGTTTGACAGCTCGAAGCTTTTAGTCGGATAAGATAACATACGAATTCAACTGAAGTCAAAATCAAATATAGTTTGTTCGGGTTCTTCCGTATATGTATGTATTTAGTGGTAGTATATACAATGTAGAAGCAATACAATGATATAAGCATATAGAGAAGTCCCCATAAATAGTATAACCCGTATATCAACACTCGAGCATTAACCGCTGCAGTATACAATGGCCAGAAATCAATAAATCAGATGTATGACTCAAAATGTTACACTTTCACCAAAACTTACGAGTATAAAATGCGCCTTAAAATCCTCTTATGGAGTACATCGAGGAAGAAAACATTAGATTTCTTGCCGAGTAGTTTGTGCAGAGATGCAAATGCCTAAATAGAACACCACCGCACACAGTTCGTTCACACGAGTACAAACATTTCCTAGGTATCTTTCTCCCATTTCCGTCTCGTTTTTTCCGACTGCAATGCAATACAATACAATCTTCCAAGACTGTGCCTCCCGCACAGAAATAAATCATCAGTTGAGCTTGAGGTGGTGCAAGAGCAACTCTATGAATAAACTTCTATTACTAACAGGTACACAAAAATGCCTCGGCACCAGTTGGTGAAATGTTTGTGTAAGCAAGCCAAACCTGACCAATTAAATACCTATACAATTATATTTATTTGCACATTTATTTACTTCGCCAATGTATGCTGTGCAAATACACAAGTACGAGGCACAAAGCATATATATTTTCCCACTACAAGGAAGCCTACTTTCTCCATGTAAACCATTACCGCCATAGACTTATACTATAAAAGTCTTATAATAGCATGGAAACATGCTCAGGCGTTACTGAATCGGAGTTAAGTGAACTCGAACCAGGAAAATGAACACCCGAGCCAATCCAATCCAGGAAAATGGAATTTTGCCGTGTCTATCTGTCTGTAACAAAAGCAAAGTGAAACTCGGAATGGACTTGAAAGAGAAAGCTTTTGTCTTGTCTGGAGGTGATGCTAAGACTGTCTGTCTTGTCTTGTGTGAAAGAGATGAAAAAGATTGGACAGGAAAGATCTAGATAAGACAGAGCAGCAGCAAGTGTGCATTATTATCAGCTGTTGGAAAAGAAAAACACTGAACGAACGCTTTCACTCTCATCTCTTTAGGCCTCTCACGGAAATTTAAGCAACTCAACCCAATTCCTGTTAACTCACAATCAATCTATATATAAACGTGGAAAACTATTGCACAACCAACACAGCAAACACACGAGCAGAATTCATTAGACTTAAAATCATTTTGTAGAAATAATGATCAAAATTGAGTCAACATTCATTTCAAAAACAACTTATTCCAATGTTCATTATTATTCAACCACAAAATAATCTAAAGACTAAGGAAAACAACAAACGAAATAAATATACTTGAGCACAATTCGAAAATCGAAAACCAGAATCAAGAATTTCAATTTCTTTGACTCGATTTTAGATGCAACGGCACGAGTATCAAACCTGATGTATATGTATTGAACACTTCAGTGTTCTATGTTCTTGCTAATAAGTTACTATTGAATAAGGTTATTTAAAATATCAGCATTTTTAACTAATTATCACTTTATTAGATAACACATTCACTATCCAAATATACTTCGCCCCCGCATGTCCCAAACAGCTCAAAGTAGCAATCAATTGAGTAATTGTATTATCGATGGATACGAATTATTTGTCTGGGGTCGACTGTGTCGCAGTGTCGCTATATACTTAACTATATTTTGTAAATACCAAAATTCAAAAGTTGTCAATGAATAATAATTCCCGATAAGCCAAATGATTTCAATACAAATACATAGATATTAATCGCTTCCGCTACCTGCATGTATTAAGTAACAACAAATATATTCCTCAGAAAACACCAACAAACGGCAACATCTTATGCATATTTTCAAGCCAGTATTCTACCTAATTAATGAGTAAGAATAATATTATTTCGTTTTCTGAGAAAACTTTAAATGTTAAAATATAGCATGACCTTTGCGTGTGGATTCATGATTCAGTAGTTATTCGTACTACACGGTAAATTACTAATTAATGCATATTATTATCATTAGTGTACATGTACAATCTATTGAACATGCTCTGGTTTCAAAACGAATAGTACTAACACTAATTATCACCTAGCACACATCTAACCTACCAAGAATAATAGCACCACTGACAAGGCAAGATATCTATGATTCATGAATCAGATACAAACGGCAACTACATAAATTATATATATGTAAATATAACTTGTTAATTATGATGACTAAATGGGCTAAATAGTTTGGATTCGACTATACTTAAGTTGGTAAGGGTAAGGCATATTTTACGGCTAATATTTGTCATGTAGTATTTCGTACATAAATGGATAACTGCTGGATTTGTATAGATTATTCCTCTGTCGAATGCAGCACATAATACAAACCCTGCCATGCAAATTATTCATTATGCTGCATGTTCTGTATTAAGTACAAATGAAAATGCTGACATAAAATAAATATTACATGTTGGTACATGCATCTACTACAGGTAATCTTATGATCCGATCTGATCTTGACTGGAGTTCAGTGACTTAGGTAAGCGTGAAAATATTTTTCTTAGTCATATTTCATTGCAGCTGTATTTAGACTACGTAGAATAATCATTTCACAGACTCGCCGTTCACCACGAACTCGTTAATAAAAGCTATGTTGATATTGCATGTATTTATACCAATGATATATTTCTGACTTAAATACATGGCAGATATAAAGCAGCATAGGTGAGTACCTAGTATACACTATAAAAAGGTATACAAAAATAATGCATAAGCCAAACGTAAATCGTCGTCTGTGAATTTTCATGCACATGAAAGCCCACATGTTAACGTTGTTGCTATGCTATTAGTAGCTTAGCTTGCATGTGCGCTATCAAAATCAAGTTTTACCTTGACACTTCTAATATTAGTCACAACTTTCTGGAAATAAGTAAAGAACATTCGATTATATAGTCCAATTTCTTGTCTTATACACGTAATATTTATTACAACTGACTTCATATTTTGATTTTGAAAGTGGTAACTTTTAAGTTTATGTACCAAATAATTACTCAATAGCAAGATACTACATGAAAGTAAAAAAGCCGCGCTTAATTGCTTTTGAGTTTTGAGATGAGTTCGTTCCGTTAATATAAATGTACAAAACATTTACGACAAAAAATTACAAATTGAGTTAGCTGATAAATGTGCCTCTACATTCCTTTCCAATTACGAACCAATCACGTTTAACCAGGAAAACTCCAAGCAAGCAATTTATAAAATTTTCCATGATGCCTTTTGCCTAATTCTTTGGTCGAGTAGTGCAGCTTTTAAACACGACATGATTTCATATGATGTGTGTGATAGGATGACTCAGCTTTTTTGCAATGTGTCCTATTCTTAAACAACAAGATTCTATTTTCATAACAGATAGCTTACATTTGACAGTCCTATTTTTAATAATACAGCAGTAGTACAGAACCGAAGAAATGATTACTCAAAGAGAAAGAACCAACCTCCATGTGCTCTCTTAGCATGTCATGGCATGTGCATATAGGAAGTTGACGGTTGATACATATATCATATAAGCTTCTCCCTGAACTCAATGTGCACATAGTAAATTATAGAGAGCTCTGTTAACTTAAATAAGTACCTATTTGTAATTCCATGTTAGATATATACCGTGGCAGTAGACACTTTATACTAACAATAAGTTGAAATTACATACATCATATATGTATGCGCAATATATTGCCATTTCTTAGCATGAAGTAGGATAGCAAATGTACTTGTAATATTTTAGTACGTTGCACTCACCATCAAAAAACTGATACTATCTTCCTAACATTTAGTGTTTGACTACATCATATAACCAGTAGACATATGTATTATATAAGTTGTCACGAAAGAAATGTATGTATGTTTTACTAAGAACAAAACAACGCTAGTAAAACTAGAGTAGTTATTTTTTGAGGGACTCATCAACTAGCTTTGATACCCAAAAAACATCCATAATAAAATATGTGCCACTATCTTGGACATACAAAGTCAACTAGCTATCTGTACTACAAATATTATATAATTTCATATCTAGTATCATATACCTTCTAGAAATTGCACGAGCAGGGAAATATTGCCTTGAGCAGGGAAGTATACTTTCATTGTCTTCTCAGAGCTGAGAGACGAAGCTCGCGTAACAATTTCTCTCCATTTACTTTCCACAGTAAAACTATCATAACTAAATTAATATCTCGCTCTCTCAAAACACTTTGGATAACCAAAGTAAATAATAATAAACTTCTTCTTGAACATAATGACCAACTGGCAACTGACAACCCTACTTGCATTTTATGTTTTTGCATGCATGTACTGGTGTACTACCAGTAACAGTTAGATTGCAAACCCTAAGGCGACTTTCAAAAGAGTAAGTTCACTAGGGCCATTGAAACGTTGGAACTTTCATTTCGTCACATTAAATAACATGTTATGTTCCTAGTATTTATAGAGGTATAAAGTAGTATCGCTAGCTGGTTATGAAATGGTAACCAAACACAAATTGCACATTGCAACGATTTTAAGCAATTAATTTACTTCTTTGTACGCGATGGTTAATTATTCGCTGTTTTGATACGACCATATTGCATACACAGGGTTTCGCTTAGAATTAAAAGTTGCCACAAGCAAAGATTTGTTACAGCGATTCCTTAAATAAGACTCTAATGGCATATTATAATCTGCTCTACATTATCCCAGATATATAATAAACGTAAAACGATTGCTTTACATTTAATAGATATGTTTTGGAAACTCGACTCAGTCGACTCACATATATATAATGTTCCAATCTACTTGATATACATAATCTGGTTAAAAAAGAAGAGTTTTGGGAGTAATTGCTGAATCTCTACACACATATATAAGTACAGATATTATACTGTACTGTGCCATGTTTAGAGGAATAAATTAGAAAGCAGTGTTTTAAATGATTTTACCAGGGCATCTTCAACGGCCAATTACAGATAATAAATTGAATATAGGCTATAAACCAGTATAATGTGTTTGCATATAGGGAAGTATAACAGATTAAAATATTTGTGTTTGTACTACAATGCTATATGCAATGCCTGAATGCTTGTTCTGTTTGTAATCTCAATATTTCACGGAAAATAAAATATTATTGTGAAGCATACATGAAACAACAGCTTCGATTTATATTGATATGAAACTGTGAATCTTCTGAGTAAATTTAGGTAGGGTAAATGTTGCTTTTGGCACTTACTATTTTGCACAGTCTATTAATTGATATTCATTGGATCTTTCAAAGCAAGTTTGGACACCTCGATCTTTCCATAATATCTCCGTATGTTCATAAAACTCCTGTAAATGGAAAATAGAAAAAAGAAACATTATATCAGTAACACTATCATTAGTACATTATGTGATTAAATAGCCGACAATAACTAACAATATTGTAAGAAGCAAAGAAGCAACCTTTTTGCAAAGCAAGTCAAAGCTTAATTTCACCAAGGAGTGTATCGTATCTCTCATCACATCATTAAAGGAAACTTTATAAGGACATAAGTGTACATGCACGCCTCATTTTATCATCATCAATATCACTTATCACTTTCATCTCCCCCGTCTGAAATGTCAGACAGTTATATATCTCATTGTCCTTATACAGTCTACAGAAGTACACAACAAAATACAATGGCAGATGTTTCGCAGAAATAAATAAAAATGCTGTCACAGTCGGCGGTCTACAAATACATAGATGGAATTCCCAATAAGAAATAGAACTTCAACGAAATAAAACCCGAAGAAAATTGCCCACTTTTTCGATTGAGAATAATGAATTGAAAAAGATCAATTTACGATATCAACAGAAACTACTCTGCGAAAACTCTCTGAAAAACTTTTAGATTGCTGGAAGCCAGAGCTGCTATTTTACTTAGACATTTTCCAAAGAACATAAAAATATGTTCAAAAGTAACTCGTTATTTTTGTAGTTTCTTTCTGTTGATTGATTATGACTTTTATCCTTCCGTACAAATGCATAGACGAATCAAATCATTAATGTAGTTGAAACAACCTATGAATGATAGATTCAAGGTATCTATAAATTGGTGAATAATATTTTTCTAGGCGTTCTTTCAATAAACAGCATTTTTTTGCTTAGTATGCCACAAATTAGTGTTCTCAGCTATTCAATTAAATTTTAAAGTTACATTTTAATTCTGTAGAAAAAGCTCCCAACTCAGACGAGCTGATGGTTACAACCTTGTCATTTGTTTATTTATTAGACTACTATAGGACGACTATAATACATGGTATATGTACATC
Organism: Tomocerus qinae; assembly: GCA_020055645.1. Classification (NCBI taxonomy): domain Eukaryota; kingdom Metazoa; phylum Arthropoda; class Collembola; order Entomobryomorpha; family Tomoceridae; genus Tomocerus; species Tomocerus qinae. The sequence continues at coordinate 12,214,312 of CM034547.1, read as the reverse complement.
AGTGTAATTTGCATATAAAATTAAAGCGAAGGAAGAAGAATGGAAGATTTCCGGGGATGCTTTATAAGCTCATGTTATGTGAAGAGAAACGGCCACTAAAGAAAAGTGGAGGAAAAGTGACTAGGCACCACTTATAACGTAAGTTTTATCAAACAGTCTAGTTTACCACAAAGTTTAACTGTCTCTGCATGCAAATTCTTAGATATGTAGTGTTACATTAGGCTGTGATATTGTATTTGAAAGAGTAATGCTAGAGTTATATACAGGGCAGAGACAGAGACAAAGTAAGTCGGGTAAAAGGAAAAGAAAGCATATGCAAAGATGTCACAACAGTAAAAGGAGGTTAGGAAGGATAATATGACGGACGGGAGTCTGCTGTGATCTGATGTGAGTCGGCTTCAATTTGCAGGTTGGATGTAAGTATGTCAGAGAGGAAGAGATAGATAGTACTCCAAGAAAAGTTTACTTACAGGAGGATAATCGAAATCAGGTTGGGACGCTACGTCTTGGATATAATCCACTCTAAATTGGTTTTCCGGATGTTCCAATGATACTGGCGGAGTCAAAGTACTCATGGCGCCCGAAATTGTCTGTAAAACCATCAGAGAAATTCATCAGAAGCCAGCTAAAGAACATTCATTAAATTATTATTCATATCACATTATGTGTCCCATAAATTACGAATCCTGCTTTGTTTACAATTAGTTCTCTAGACTGCCCAACACATTAAGGCCATTACATAGACTATGTATTAGTACAAAAGCGATTGCCAATGTCTACATTCCTTTTTCACTATATACCATTCCATATAGTAATATCGTAATATTTTTAGGAACATCTTTAATGTTTTTCGTGGAAGGATGATGTAGGGTGAATGGAACAATAATAATTCATTGTATCTCGTACAAGCATAAGTTTAAGTATGTAGTAGTCAGTAGTCTATGTGAAGTACACGACGACCTATCTACAGGCAAAGCAGGCATTCAATCATTACACTTATTCTTTATCAAATACCATTTAATAACTGTTGTACAATTAAATGCGAAAATGACCCTCGTTCTAAATTGGAAATTAATTTCTTAGTACTACAGGTGCACCCAGATGTATCCTTACGTGGTCTACGCTCTCTTGCTCCTGAACGAAGGCTGTTACGGAAATAAGGTGGTCACCATTGGAAAGAGGACAAAATTTCCAATCGAACTGAGTATAACAACTATTTTATCAGTTCCGTTTGATTGAATTACAAAGCGGTTCAAAAAAAGAGTAAATCACACAATCGTTACTAAGAGCCTTTTTACATTGGATATATTGAAGCAAATTTTGGAAAATTTTGTTACGCTTCGAATTAGGCCTAACCCGGAACAGATAAAATAGTTATTATACTCAGTTCGATTGGAAATTTTGTCCTCTTTCCAATGGTGGCCACCTTATTTCCGTAGCAGCCTTCGTTCAGGAGCTAGAGAGCGTAGACCACGTAAGGATACTTATGGATTGGGGTGTACATACCTATTTACATTCACATTTATCGTTTTGGCTTTTTATTTATTATGCCATCGTGCAGAAAATTAAGAGAATTTTAAGAAAATTATCTTCAGATACCGATGTGATGTATAGATTATCAGAGCCTGCATTAAATATACCGTCTATGGTACTGTACAAGTAATAGAGATAAAATTGTCTCAATTGATTACATATTGTAAATGTTTGAAAAAGTTTCTGTTATCTATATTATCTATAACAAATTAAATTAACTAATTAGTGTAAAAAATTTTAAGGCTTGAATGTTGAAGAGTATTGATACTATTATTCACAAATTTTGAATTTCTGATCTTCACATAAGAAATCAAATTCAATTAGTTTAATTTGTGGTATAATTAACTATATTCATAGCATGATGTATACAAAGTAATGTACATAGAGGAGAATGAACAATGAACTTAATAACCAATGAACAATGAACTTAATAACGAGATGTTAAAATTTTTGGCATGTCTTGTGAGTAGAAATAGTTAACAACAGGGATTTGCTTCATCACGATCTAAAAATGTTTCCACCTTTGGTGCATAGGATGTTATGTACCTACATGGTAACCTCTAGTCTGGAATTGGAATTAGTCATTCATTTTAAATACAGCCACGCTACACTTGACATTCCAGTGCATTCCAGTTTTATTGCTTTCGCCATTTACTACGGTCTTCGCATCTCACTTAGAATGCCTATTTGGGAGGGGCAAAGGTACTTTTAGGATGCATTGGTGTTATTTATGCAAGTGTTACTCAAACAAGTCTGAGTATTTAGCAATATCCATCCGTTTTTGCAATATTATTAGCAGCTATAAAAGTTATTTAACGAACCTTGATACCTCGATTTAACATTTTAGCCCGTCACATAGTACAGCCCTAATTTCAATATCTAAAACACTTTTACAATTTGCATAAAGTATATTGACTACATATAATATCTAGGAATTTCATACATACTGGCGTACTAAATGCATTATTTTGTACACATTTTTAGTTGACAGATGTATATCTAGCTTTAATAATGTTAAGCTACATAATTAGTATTTACACGCATACCATGCTAAATAACAGAATAGATGTTGTCTTTATTTATCACTTATAGGATTGAGGAGACCTACTATGCAAATAAATGGGCCTATGAAATATACATACCTATGTACGTCTTATTTCTGTAATATTATGTGTATCTGCTCCACAATAAAGCTAATTTTAGATGTTTGAACTCTGTAACGCTCCTTATGTCGGTAGTAGTAGCTTACTAGTTGATTTACAGTGCACTACAAGAAAGAAGAATAAGGATTCACGGTCAAATTGCTGCTATGCATGCCTAGCACACTATGCACGATGCCATTCTGAAAATACTAGTCAGAGAACCAGACCGTCTAATTATACTAGCATTAAATACATGAAGAGTTTATGTTACTTAAATATTGTACATTATTATATCGCATATCTATATGTGTATAGACTGCAGAGGTGTATTACTTACATTGCTTTATAGTGTTTTATACATTCACAGATGCGATAGTATTATTCCACAGTCGGCAATACAGTTCGACTACACTAATTCTAATAGGCAACTAACATAATGTATACGTTCACCATTCCACTACCCACCAGACAATTTGCAATACAAATCGTTGGCAATTTGCAAATTACACTGACACTTGAGCTAAACTCCATTACATGACTAGAGCACGTGTCGTATATTACACATACATGTATGCATATATACATACTGCCCTATAAGTCTTACTCTATACTGTCAAACTTGCGTTAAATTAAAACTATCCAATACAAAAAGACACAAGTATAAGTAACATTTTTTACCATTTATACTATATCATAGTTTCAATTGTTATACATATATTATGTATTCTTTTTCGGCTTTGGTTGTTTAATACGGTAATAGATAATACCTACATCTATAGGTATTTACATGTCAATAGTCAATTTCATTTGGTGTGTAAATTCAGGGGGCCGTAGTTTTACTAGGGATTAAAAATTTAAGTACTCTACTAAGTTTTTCATCAACTAGACACCGAACTTTGTCTTCGTCCTTACAGGTGTACTCCTTTATCAAGGTTACAGAAGACAGCTTTGCATTGATGAGAATAAATTGGAATATTTCTACTTTGCTGTATCTAACTGCAGCGGCGACTTCACTTGTGTTACCACTAACAAACAATAGAATTTTTATAGTCCTACTCTTGACTCATGGTAAATAGTTTTTTTACCTTAACAAATCAAATGACAAATTACATAAAAGCATAAACAGTCCAATAACTTTAATGGATTTTTATAGTTTCATATGAGATGAATATTAACTTAGTAAAAGATTTGCATTCTTGTATGAAACAACAATCAATACCACACCCGAATTAAGTGTTACTACATGTATAAATAAACCGTGTTTTAATACACACGTAAATACTCGGAAGTAGATACCAGATTTATTTAGCTCATCCGAGTTTTTATTGCGTTTTCTCATTGAAATCTAATTTATGTAAAGTTAGATATTAGGTCTCGATACAGAACAGGTTAATTAAAAAGGGCATTTACAGCGAAATTCAAGGACTAAAATTCATCCGCACTTAAATACATAGGTAACTTACATGTACTGTAATGCCAAGCCTCTGCCGAGGGAAATGTAGGTAGTAAAAGTGACCAATACAGGAGGCTTTACTTACACAAAGTCTTTACTCAATATTGCTACCGTTAATAAGTATAATTTACACCCGATTTAAGCCTATCGTCTAATTAGTTGCTAAATCAAATCAAACCAGTACAATTCTGATTGATTTCAGTAGCGTAAACAAATTGAAACTAAGCAATTACTAACATTACTAATAGAATATTGTTGAAATTACATGCACCTCTTATCCATTTAAATATGATGCATTAGTGACTAGGGCAGTAAAAGAATCTAGGCAAGTATCAAGAACAGATTTCTTGAATACAAGAGAGTGTGGTACTTTCTTATAGGCATTCTGAATTTTATCAGTGTATTTAGCTAGGGTTGGGCTTGATTGTACAACTATTACTTCTTCGATGTAAAATACGGCACTACCTGTGCTACTGGAAATAGGCAAACAATTGCTTATAGTGAAGGCAATTGAGAAATGTCCTAGTAAATCATCCTGTGACGCAAGTACTAGCAAAATGATGAAATACAATCTACACTTTAACACTTTAATCCACCTACGATCATCCATAACAAGGGATTTGGAGAAACACACAAGTACTGCAACTTCAGAAGACAATTTAGAAGTACCTATGCATGGATGTAGTAGTTAAGTAATTGTATTTCACCACACAACTCCCCGTCAATCCCAGAAAAGCGTTAAAATAGTAATGTTTTAACGAAACATGTAATCAGTGCCAAGGATGGAGTACATATTAGGAAGTAGTTTATGTTTACAATCTCTCAACTATCCGCCTCTGCTATAAGAAGGTAAAGAAAGACATGCCGTGTGGTAGGAACTATCCGAATTTGAATTAAAAGTACTTGATAATTGAAATCCACCCACATTCTTGTACATTGGTATTTTATTATTCAATTAATATATTACCCTAGGAAATAGTATTTTCTCCTTGGGGTCTTGGATTTGGCCAGACTATGGTGATAACTTTAGTCTGTCTTATTTATTACCATCAACGTACGTATGTAAACGTGTGTAGTAGTAGTTGGTAAACACAATCTACGTAAATCCAACCGAACACAAAGCAAATACACGAAGGGGGATAAAATGATTTAGGCATTTTCTGTGTATCATATTGCACAAAACTGACTGACTTCATTTAACTAATTCAATGTATAGATTTATAACTATTTGCAATCATTACACTGGTTTAGTTTGCATACAGGATTGTATGTCCCTAAACTGTAGATACGCAGATGAGACGAGAAAGGCTATCACATAGTTTATTTAATACGTGTGGTTGCATCAGTGATTGCAAGCGTTTTATTATGATTAAACGCCCTCCGGTCGATCAGTCGATCTGCTCACTTGTCTCTGCCGCAAAATATGGATATTTATACTTGTCATCTTTACAGAAGCGACCTGTTATTCTATTTTCTATTACTTCCGACAGAATTGATTGCTCTGTTGTTAGTAGACACTATCTATTTGGTCTGCTGTATACCATTTTTCTTAAGAGAATCGAAATTATCACTATTTCATCCATCGAACTGTAACATATGATAGTAAATTTATGCATGCGCGTCAAATGGAAAAGTGAAACGGATGTAGCGGATAAATGTAATAGCAGTTTTACAAGGTTTGATGAACAAAATTATTATAAATTCTGCTCATTAATTTATATAAATACCTATTTAACACACTACCATTATTTGTTCATAATATTCTACAGACAGACAACAAACATCCCGTACATTTGAAGTGTTCAGCTAAATACTTACTAAACCGCTACTTACTAAGTTAATTCTTTACACCATCCTTTGCACAAAACATGCTATAATGAGAATCAGACGAGTTAAATTTCTAGTTAGTAAGTTTTCAAATTCTCTTATATCTCTCACATTTATAATACTATGCCGTAGGTGTATAATTATAGGTTGTATCATAGAAATCCTGGTTGTATATAATGGTTTTTTCGGCTCATACAAAGTACGGAATCCAATACAAATTAACGTTAACTTAAGTAAAAGACATTATAAATTGTATCACTTACCAATATTGCATCTCTAATGTTTTTCTTGATATCTTCTATTTTTAGCCTCTTCTCCCTGTAGATACAAAAGATTAAGAAAAGGTATTAGAATTATGGAAATTGAGTGCATTAAAATAAATAGCCTTATAAAACAGTTGTGATATTGATTATTACATATTTAAATACAAGAAACGCAAAAGTTGCGAGTATCAGAAAGAAGTAGACAGAAAATTTTAGAAAATATAGCAGCACTTAGGGTATATACTTAGCATGTCCTTGGCTATTACTACACAAATATGTCCACTAACTGTAAGATCTAACTTTTTCTCCAGACGCTACTAATACTAATGCATGAACAATGACAATTACTTACTTATCAAAAACGGCTTTTGCATTAAACCTTATAATCAAGATGATTCTCTAAATAATAGCAGCTTAAGCATTCATTTCTATTAGTATGATAATAGTATATTCATATAATCTCCTGTACTCAATCTTCAAACATAATAAACATTTAGAAGATTGTATTAAAATGTACAAGTCAGGCCTACCCTAGCTTCACTGCATTGTTACAGACCAATTTAGAACAACAATCCAATATCCAATAAAATGTTATAACTTAGATTCATAATTTTTCTTTCTACTAGATGCAAATAGTTATAAAAATTTTAAGAATGTATAAAATATGGACTTACTCTTCACTAAAACCGTCCACGTGTAGAATTCGCATTTGTTTCACGATGGTGCTCTTTCCCGACTCGCCAGCACCTGAAAATTGTCAAATAATACATACGTTTTTTCATTAAAAATTGGTTTGTGCATAGTAATAAATAAGTATATTCACGCTAAAATATGTCCCTCTAGAAGAAACAGGTCATCAGTATGACTGAAACGGAAACTAATTGGGTAAAATTTTCTTTACTATTTAACTGTTGATAATTTAACCAACTTTCACCACACCGAAATTTATTTTATTGCATATTACCATAAAACTTTTTGTTGGTAACAGACGGGTGAAAGGTTCTCTTAGAATTAATGTTTTGCTTAAAATGGGACTAAAATATTATGTCTTACAGATATTGCCTTTAATTTTTGAGGTGTTGGAAAATAACTTAATTAATAAGGACTCCGATTCTACAAAAACCTATAGCTGTGATCAACAAGAACAAGGAATTAAGAAAAACGGCACAAAATCAAGCATAACCTTTTTAAAATAGATATTAGAACTACTTAATAGTAATTCCACTTTAAAAAATATTCTACTTTTATTGCAGTTATTAATAGTATAAGCTATTTCGCTACAAAAACCAAGTGTTGGTTATTACTTATACTTTACCGTCTTTATGTTAGACATGTTAGTCATTTACAACGACTACTTAGTATAGGTAAGTGACAATAAAGCAGAATCGAAAAGTAGAGAAAGATATTACACTACACTTCACATACATATGTTAGAACAGAAGAGGTATGTGTAGCAAAACGTACGCTGTACACGCAGTAATTATTATTTAATTCATTGCCCCTGTTAAGGTACAACATCGCATCTAATCTATGTCTATGCGTCCCTGTTGTGTGCTGACGATAAATGAATCATAGCAAAGAAAATCACGCTTTATGAAAGTAGTCTCAAATCTCAAAATGAATATAACTCTAGAAGGTGAAATGGCACATCTTCAGGTGTCAAGTTTCAGCATTATAAATGAAGCAATAATTTAAAGTAATTAATTGTTTTCATTGTTTCGTACTTTCAATTCTCTAGCAATTAAAGATTTTAAGAATCTTTGAACAAGGTTGTAAAAGGTGCAAAGTGCCTTACAAAACATAATATTATTGTTTAAAATAAATCAATCGTCCACTTGGCATACAATTTGTGAATACACATTGTTAGTGGCATATTGTAGTATTTGTAGTTTTGTTAAATTGGTTTCTCATCAGAAATGATATAAATCTCGAAAAGTAATCAGTTTTCATGCTCATTTAGCAACTCTTAGCTATAGCCTAAAATAATGAACATAATGAAAAGCAACAGATACGTAAATAAACCATAATTTGTTCATGTTGCAACAGAACAAACAAACGTGGCCAACATATAGATGGTCATTAACATATTTGTCCAAATATATAGAAAATGTACCTACATTGACCAACATTATCACATATTACCATTTTCTTGCGGTTCTTAGAGCCTCGATCAATTTCAATGATCATAAATTTGTACAGTGTCTTTGGTTGACAGTCATTAATCTCTTATTTTTATTGCTTACTGAGAATGCCATTGATATTATGCCGCAATCAAGTAGTCAGCTTTCAAAATTCCTAAGGTCATTAAAAGCGAAAGGCCATAAAAGTCACCCAAGTACCTTCATTTTATTGTACCTGGATTTTATGACATGACTGTCACTGACAGCGTCAGCAGAAAATCCAACGGTAAGGTTAAGGAGGAGAAAGTAGAAACTGTCATATCATTTCTTTATCCTTTTTCGATTGCTTCTAAAGCTAACAATAATTTAAGTGATGGAAATGGAAATCATGATCTTTTACATGGGTAGATATAGCCTATTACACTCCTTGTCCCCGACTACTTTATGCACAGCACATGATTTTGACCATCTGAATCACAGCGATGTTATTACTACTAGTCTAGTCCTCCGTTTTTTATGTTTTCTCATAGTTAATAGTGCCAGACTAAGTCGTGTAGGATCTTTCTCTTATCATTAAGTATCTGCACATAACATTCAAAACCTTTTTACTATATGTTCGAAAATTTTACCATTTACTCAACTTTCTGACACCTGCTCATTAAAAACAGATTGCAAATAACTTATATTAACGCTTATAACAATATCAAGGGTTATCTTAACATTAGATGTTGTAGTATATGCCACCAAATAATACTTGGCCTAGGCCCAGTTTGTCATCTCGAATGAAAATTCAGGTAAATTTTGTGATGATAAGTACTTTAGTGAGCAGATAATAATATTATATTATTATCCTTGTTACTAGTTGCCATTATTATGCCAGACAATGCTATAGTACTACATATATTACAATAGAAAGTTTTTCTTCTATTGCAAGCCTGCCCTTAATCTTCAGTCCTGAATATTTTCATTAAACAATGAGTCAATAATTGTTTATTTCCATTTAAAACTGTTCGAATTTTTAAATTTATTTTTTACCTTAAAATGTAATTAATCCTTAAATTCAGATATTCAGTTCATTTACACAGTTTAACTCTGATGGTAAATGAGTAATGAACCTTCAGGAATACTGCCTAACAAATTATCTAGTACTAAATTATAAACCAGTGAAGTGAGCCTGTCACATAATACGACTCCTACGAGGGAATCACTCCTAAAAGACTTTACTCCTAAAGAGCTCCTACAGCCAGCTAATACTATGTCCAGTCCAACTTAATCATGCAATAACAGTTTAAGATTGCCTTAACAGTTAACTAACATTAAAGATATTGAAAATTAAACTAATTTGTAAACCCATCGAATAGTCACGATTAAATGTGGTATAAAGGGTAACTCTAAAATAATTAAAAACAATCAATTAATATATTGCATTGGAGGAAGAAGTACTTTTTAGGAATACTTTAGGAGTAAAGTCTTTTAGGAGTGATTCCCTCCTAGGAATCGGTCCCTGACAGCATACCAGCAACAGTGAAAATCTATAGACATATAAAACTTGTCCTCCACGCCAAGTTTCAGTCTTTTTTTAATAAAACATGTTATAAAATAATTGATAATTTGTAGCCATTAAAACCAAATCATAGAAAACAATAACATGTCTTACAATACGAATACCTTCTACCCATGTAAGACTAATATAAGATTGTATTTAAGTATATATAAGATGTAATATGGAAAGATTGATATATTTGAGTGATTGATATGAATAAACTATACAATAATATGGACAAGTTGTCCAAAAGAAAACAAAATATTATAATGGAGGTGTTCTTTCGACTTGAACTGCTTATCAAACGATAATCTGATTTACCAAGTTTTAGTTTTTAACACGTATATCAGTAAGGCCAATAAAATAAATATGTATCCATATGTACTTATTCATTTGACAACAACCTTCCACTTCTTGGAAACAAAAGTATAGATTAAGTTAAATATTCATTAAATATATCATAATTGATGTGACCGTGGCCTTTACAAATACGACTAAACTCAAATTCCCATCTACCTATATAACATTCCGCATCAAATGTATCTCTGTGTACAAATACTCATCAATGCTAAATGTCAATGACACATTCTGAGTATTTACCAGTATAAATAGGGAATGTTTGTAAAGATTTACAACACAATTCGTGCAACACTCTTTCGCCATAAATATGTTTATGATTTGCACCCTTGAAACGTTTTCCACACTTAAGGCTCTGTTTTACTACAAGCAATAAGATTATCGAGATTCTAAAAGATAGGCAGATAAACTTTTAATGCTAGTCATTAAATATTGTAGGTACCTTGTTTGGTACGGTTTCAAATGGTCTGGTAACTTCCAATCCAATATGAAATCACAGCACAGATTTAGCTATCTGATTTTTCTGAATTTTCAAGGGTTTGTCAATTTATACTAAATAAATCTAGAATTAAAAATTATTGCAAGATGAGGTCCTCCTCTTTCTTGGCCATCAAGTGATATAGCCCAAACAAATCGCAACAGTTTTGTTTTCAAATTTTGGAAAAACTAGAGTAAATGCAAAGATACAAGTAGCATTATATTTTGTAATCTGAAATAGTGTTTGTCTCAATGTCTAATCGTCAACAATGCATAGTGCTGTTTTTATTACTTACATTATATTACTTTAAATAACAAAATATAATATGCTACAAAAAACATTCTATAGGGATTGTAGATTGTATGCTCTACGAAAAATGTTGTGTCGCTAAAACTATTTAATATAACCGATGATGCCAGTGTACTATAATAGCATTTGTAGGTACTACAAATTGTATTGACTACAAGCATAGAGTAGAAAGCACATCTAGTTGTCGGTGGGTTGAACTTACAAAATTAAATATTTAAGGATCTAATAATGCGTGAATGAAAATCTCGACACTTCTTTCATTGTGGTAATGCTAACCCTGAACTTCAAGTCAATTAAAGAGCGAGTCTATGGTGGAACAAGTACTACGTAACATAAGCTCATTCAAGTTAATATAATCAATGCAATCAAAAACATTGAATGAAATGAAATGAGATGACATTGAAAAAAATTAATTTCTATTCTAATACAAGCAAATAACTTTCGAGGATGTCTCCTTTAGGATTTGATTTCAATTAAGTATTGTGATTTATACGTTAAGTCAAGTCGTTCGTTAGGGTCTCAACAAAGAAACCCAAATGATTAAAGTATATAAAATTACCTTTTAGTTTAATATCATACTATACGATGCCAACATTTCAAGATGGTATATACGTAACAAACGCTAAAAATCGTAGTGACGATGTTCGGGATGAAAGCAGTCACATAATATCTATCTGGTTACTCGTTTAATCCTATAAATTATCCATACTTAGTAGAAGTATCTTCCTACTATCATATCGCTATTATTATATGTTTGGAAGGTTTAAATATTTTATGTATAAATGTAGTCAGCAATGGCAGTATTCAACCTTAAAAGTTATCTTTACATAGGCAGGTACAGAAATAAATAAAAGAACAAATAATCAACGACAGAAATATGGTTCATTTATTTATAAAAATAAGCTGAATTGTTTTGATTCGTATAAATCTTGTTTACATGTCATAGTCAAATTAATATTCTTAGCTGATGTAATTATTTATGTAAAATTATACTTTATTAATTGTTTACATTAGCAAGAAGAATAACACGATTGGTGTTTCAATAAATCAGAAATCTTCGTTTCCAACTTCATTGTGGCTGAGTGTAGCTATTCACTTTTATCATTCTCAGATTTCAATTTAATTCTTTATTCTTTAGCCATGTTGCATTTTATGTTGAACTAACATCTAGCTAAGAGTAAAACAATTCCATTTTAATACCAATGGAGCATGTAATACATGTGGGGTAATCTTATATTTAATTTATCCCTCACCCCAGACTAAGTACTAAATAAGCCACCCTACCATATTGTAAAAAAATTCTCGAATGGATAAGCTTCACTCTATCAAAATCGGTTTGTACTAAGGTTTTTCAAAATCATTTTGACCCATAAATAAATTCACAAGACCTGTCGCCATTCACTAAGAATTTAAGTTAAAGAATTTTTAAGACTTCGTACACATACATGTACTATAAGTATTTGTCATTGAAATGTTAGCATTCTGACAAATCCAATCTCGTGCAATGTCAGTTCGTGTTACTAAAAGATTAATACAGCTTGTTACTTTATGCTCTTAACATAGCTTAACAACATACCTAAATAATTCCATATTTTTATTGCAGCATACCCTTCTTACAAAGTTGATCAATGCCATTACAAAATTATAAACAGAACAAGATTAATTTCATTGTAAAAATGGCCCTTCTGACGGCCTTGAATATTCTTCGAAATAGTAGGCAATTGGATCTTTACAGATTGGCAATAATTGTAACACGGTAACGGTAACATAAGGAAATTAAGACAACGAATGGAATGCTCTTTATGTACTAGTTTTGATAGACATGTTTTGCTAGTACCGTAAAGATTTAAATAAATACTCTTCTTCCCACTATATTATCTCAAGTTGAAAAGAAAGAAATGTGATATTTAGAAAGGAACGATCTTTTCGATTTATGGATCTGTTAGGAATATTTTTCTTCAAAATTAAGCATTTGAATTCTCCGAAGGAGATTAATATTTTCCTTTTTTGATTTATGCCTTATGCATAAACCTAAGTATTTACAATGCAAACACACAGTTTAAGTGAAAGTGACGCGATATATATTAAAGAACTATTCTGTAATGCTATTTCAGACTCTGTCTTTGTCTTTTAAATTTAAATTAAGTAAAGTAGTAAGTGCTGCTAACGAAAGTTGTCACCCTTATAAGCAGTTACCGGCAAACGTGAGGATCAGGAAAATAAAAAGGGTAATGAACAAAAACTGTCCTTAACAGTAACATATGAAAGAGCCTTCGTTTCAATTTTGACCGAACTACCCTTCACGTGAACCTGGCATCAGGGTGGAATTCGGTCTTTTCTGGGGTCCAAGTTCCTTTTTCGTCCACTAAACAGTACTGTATAGTAAATAACACATAATTCACAAACAGGGTCATTTCTGCCATTGTTGTGAGTGTTTCAAGAACACTTCCCACGGATTGGTGAGACTGAAGCACTTATATGCATAGTAGCAACAACTGTTAAAATGCATCAAAAACTGGAAACCATTATATTATATACAAAAGTTAATGAGATGTGTTCAAACATGTTCAAAATACATGTATGTTGTTCTGTTGGCATTTTTTCACAAATAAATATTTTATATTCATCTACTGTTATTATGCATTCAAAAATTCAAAATTAATTGTTCTCATAGAACAATAGTATCTAATTATGAAAATTAATATGTAGCATGAGTGGACCAATCACGTTAATGAATCCATCGCTATCTGCCATCCACTCATATCTCTATATTTTCTACTCAATCTTATATTTGTCGTTATTTTGTAGAGATTGCATATTAGTATCACAAACTATGCCTAAAGTTTACATGGTCAGGCAAATGTCATTGTTTTTAATTTTATCTTTTATATATTTTCCATGACCAGATAAAAAGCAGGTCTATCTCTTTCAAAATAGTGCAAATTACGAAGAGAAGAAGCAAAATGTGTCCACTCAGTCGGCATAAGTACTTTAACCCGACTCCTGAATCCAGCAATAAGCTAACTCCATTCCTGTCTTTCCAGTTTCTCCTTGACCTTTTTGTTTCTAGCAAATCTACGAAAGTGTAAAATATAAAAGAATGCTCTAATACTGTCTGCACCAATACTCAAAGAAAGGTGTGTACATATGACTATGACTGCAAGAAAAAATTACGGGATGTTGCCTTACTTTTCAGGTAAGCCGTCGAATAGTACTAATGCTAACACATATAGCCTCTGCTATAATGTCTAAGTACGTGTGTCCTATTGTGAACTTTGAACTATGTATCTTGGAAAATACTTTGTGCCGAAGCCAAGGAGAGCATAGTAATTTAGTCCAATCTGTTTGTATTACATTGTGTGTCTTATACAACAGTCGTCTCTTGTGCTGTTGCCACTTCATTTTCTACTTCTATTAATGCCAACATACAAAATAATATACAGTAAAAGTACTTGAGTAAAAAGAAGATTGTCCGATGCAATTATAAGAAAGTATTTCTATATATATTGTAAGTATACTAGCCACTTATGACCACTTTACAACCGCAAATATAATATTGACTTTTCTTTATGGTCTTTCGTTTCATTATCATTAAATATTACTTAGTGAAAACAAAAAAGTTGCATTTTTTTTCCATAAGTGGTATGTAGTGTTCATATGGAGCTTGCAAATAGAATACTGTATACAAGATAAAAAAACTTGCATCATTTTAATAAGTGATATATGATACACGTGAACATAAAACATAGGAATGTGTGTCGAAGAAAGTCTTAAGGTACAAATTAAACCTCGATATTAAGTCGCATGAAAATATAAAACCTTTATTAAATGTCTAAAGTCCGTAAGTAGGTATAAGCCCAGTATGCTGCAGTGTCTAACACAGAAAGAATTTCCCTGAGAGCATGAACCCCTGATAATGATGAAGTTAACGCAATCGGACCTATTATAGTGGCAAGTTAGAGCTTCAGAATTAGTGTTAGTGCAAATATTGTTGTTATTTAATTTAATAACTGGATTGGGTTATTGTCAATCCTCCCTTAAGTTGATAGAGAATTACTTAAAAGCAAGGTAAGTAGTGCATATGAATATTATAGATGGAAAGGGTCTAGCTAACTGCGTATCAACTTGGCTACCCCAGGTGACTCTAAGTTATTGGACAGAGCACAGCAACAACACAGAAAGAAAAAAGAGTGACAAGACGAAGATAACCAATGAAACGCAGTAGATAAATGCCAAGTGAACCGTGTGATACGATACGACGAAGGGAACAGAACACGACAGGTCAAGTCAATTCAAGTAAACTAATACTAAAATACTGAACTGGTTGGTCAATCCATGTCACGTCATGACAAGCTATTGCAGAAAGCGTTTAAGGATCTACTTTACGTAAACGTATATTGTGCCTATGTATAAATGCACTCTATTCTGTTTTGTTGTGGGCCAAAAGAGACTTTGTGTGATGTGATGGTCGTCTCCTCGTCGTGTCTTGTTGTTTTGTTCTACTTGCTTTGAGATGGACGTAAATGGCAAAGCATAAATAAGGCAGAGACATCACATCAGACATGGACAAGATTGATGGCATTACATTCAACATTGAAATCAAATGAGATCAGATCAGCTTAACTAAAGAGGATAAAAAGTGGTCATAAGGCAAGTCCAGTCTAGTAGTACACTCAAGTCAGGCTGCTATTTACTAATAGCACTCTACACATACGTACATGAAAACAGTGTGCAGTCTGCTAAGTGCAAGTTACTTATAGTAATATACTACAACAGTAAGTACTGTACTATAAAATTATACAGTAACACATTATACATGTACATTATGCATACGTGGATATTTAAATATAAAATAAGTACAATATCAATAAGTACACATGTCCAATTACTACATTCATAATAGTAGTTTGTTGATACTACACAACCTATAGGGTATAACACGATCTGCGAAGAATGATTGTCTTGTCTGGTCGTCTTTCATACATACCAATTATCAATACGAGTAGGCAAAGCAGAAGTAAAGCAATGGAAAAAATCTTTTGTAATTTATTTGTTAGTGTGGCAGATACTTACATATTTTACTTATGACTTACTTTACCACATGCAAATGTATATCTATCTGTATGGTAGAGAGATGCTTTTTACTTTTGCTTATTAGCTTATAATCTTATATATAAAAGGTATACGATGGTATGTATGAGGTATATTATAATATCTGCTGCCAACAACAGCAACTCAAGAAAAGAAACACAATAGAAAATGCAAACAAGTTGATTTTCATTTTCGATGCTAATCTCTTCTCTTGGCTAAATGATATGATAATATTTAAGAGAAATAGTAGCACTAATAGATAAAGTGGTAAAAGAATGACGAAATCAGATCTGCACATCAAGAGAAGTCAAATCAGAGGTGAGGTGACCAAGTAGGAGGTATCCGTATCGTCAATTACATTTGACTAAATTATGTTAACAAAGATGACAATAAGGTATAGTATATGGGACTGACTGAGATCGATGAATAGATTCTCATTAGTGGCAAGTATGCAAGATAGACCCGTCAGAACTCAAATGAAATTACTCTATAACGCATTTTATTAGTGCAATGAAAATGAAAGAAAGAATACCCACTGTTCATGTTTTCAACTTGTGTAAAAGAAAGATATGACATCTAAACTGTTTTTAAGGTTAGGTGAGCTTATTAATGAAAATATTTTACCAAGGAGAAGAAGGCGATGTGTGGCCCGATAGACTTGTTTGTCCTTTTGGATCTGTGCATTGATTCTCTTGTTTGCTTCCTTCCTACGCTTGACTTCTTCGTGGTCGGACTTATTGGAGGGGCCGCCGCCGAAGCACCCCATGACATTCGGGCTCAAGACAGGAGCCGCTACTACAGCTCCTACACACTCACCCTTAATTTAACGTTCACTGATCTTTTAGCACTTTTCCACTTTTATCTCACTGTTATTGTTTTCAGTTTTTGCAGTAATTTTATAGTTGGGAAAAATGGTAGAAGCAAAATCCTGTCACTTTATTACGGGAGCAATAGAAGATTTTAGCGCCCTTGGATTTTTCAATTACTTCTTTTAACTCAGTGCACGTCAGGTATAAGGTTACGTAAGTTACTGAAAAGGGAAACAAGGATCTAAATCTTCAGTAATAATGGAGGGTGTATTCAAATTGTTTGATTTGAAAAGTGGAGGAGGTAGGTATTTTAATTGTTGAAATTGATTTCCAGGGGTTAGAAATTTTCAGAGTGAAGGTGTGGATAGCTGCGGGTTGTAAGACTCTTCGTAGCGGAAGAGAAGAAGGAAAAACTGCCACGAGTAGCACAGGAAAATGATGATGAGTAGCTGCACGAAGAAGCACTCACAGAATCTTTTTCGCTTAGCAGCCAACTTTTTACAAGGAGCTTCTTTATATTTCGTGATTACTAACACTTGTCACTGGGCCCACTACAGGACGATGAGGCAATTGCGATAGCAGCACGAACAGATCCGAACGAATAGTAAGATAAGCCATTTTGATGAGAATTTCCTCGAGGAAGTTGTAACTGCACACGTTGCACATTTGACAAAGATTGCGGCATCATATTACGTACAAAGGAGCTAAGGTAAAGTAAAGGTGTAAAATCGTAATTATTGTAATCTAGCTGATTTAATGTGTGTGATGTGAGTAACGAGTGAGAGAGATTGCAATTTTCCAAG
Organism: Tomocerus qinae; assembly: GCA_020055645.1. Lineage (NCBI taxonomy): Eukaryota > Metazoa > Arthropoda > Collembola > Entomobryomorpha > Tomoceridae > Tomocerus > Tomocerus qinae. Next base: position 12,196,584 of record CM034547.1, on the reverse strand, counting down.
GTACCTTCTACTACTGCTAATCTGTATAGTATTTAATAATGTGCAGACAAAGAGATTAGATGTTTTTATGTAGCATGATGTCTGCAAGATACTAGAATGTAGGATTCAGCTGTGCAATAGTCTTTAGATATTAATCGGTAAATTAGTATTTGAGTTGAATTCGCAAGTCCTGTTGAGGTTCAATAAAATGCGTTTTGCCGACAATTGGCGATATGGCACGATAGAAAATGGCAATCAATCAGAGGAAGGCAAACCACACTGAGTTGCTTTATTTCGTTTGGTTTATGTAGTTAGATCAGTTTAGTGCAGTTTAGGTCAGACAGACAGAGAAAACGAGAAAAGGATAGAGAATAGTTTGGTTTAGCTTGGCTTATTGTTAGCTTGGTAGTTGCTAGCGCACTGCTGGAAGAGAGTAGTCGTTCCAGTGAGTTGCTTTGCTTCGATTCGATTGAATAAATAATCGAGTCGCTGGAGAGCTGGAATTAACTGGACAGGACTCTGATTTCAAGTCAAGTCAACAGTGAGTGACTGGAAAATAAGCACGATTCAAGTCAAGTCAGATCAGTTCTTCACTATATACTCTGCTAGATGTACGGTTGCAGAAAAGGCCAAGACTCAAGAGAAAATCGTAAAACCAGAGCAGATCAACATTGAAAAGAGACGCTGGTTACACTTGGTTTTCTTGGCAGACTAGGAAACTCTCTTCTGCTACCGTATCTTGTGAAGTAGTAGTTAGTAGTAGTACGGGGGTGCGGTAAAAAGTGGAACAATGGAACGAAATCGTCAAATGGGACTGGAGACGAGAGGAAATCAATGAAATTTCGATTTATTCTTACTAGTTTACTTGGTTTCGTTTGGTTCTTCTTGAGAAGGGAGCAGAACAGGAGCGGCAGATTGGTTTCGGATGCTGAACTGAAACGCTCAATCCTATCGTACTTAGTATTACAGTTCCTCACAAAACCCGAAATCGTGAACTTCGCTTTGAACACTGAAAGAAAATTGTATTGGTTTGCTTTTCCGTTGGCTACCTCTTCCTTTCTCTGCACTTTTTGCAGTGTATCTCTCTCTCTGGCTGTTGTGTGTATGTGATCTGATGTGAACTGACTGAACACACTCGTTGCTTTACTTTGCTTTATGTACTTTGATTTGCTTTCTATTTTCGATGTCACTGACGACTTGTTTTAAACAAGAGTAATTCACTCACTCTCAAGTCAACTCAACTTACACTTCCCTACAATTACTTTCTACTACTATATGACCAGCCAGGCCACTTTACTACCCAAACTATTTTATCTTGTCGAGCGGAATGACTGTTCCTTGTTCCAGAAAACTATTTGTTCCACTTTCAAATTAATTAATTACTCATAGGTATCTACCGTACAGTAGTAGCTTGCTCCTCTTCTTTCCTTAAAGCCTTCCAATTCCGCCTCGTCTTTCTTCCTTTCCCAATTCTACCCACAGAAAAGAATATATCAATTATGTCATTTGCTCTCTTTTGTTTATCTCTTTCAATAATGAAAAACAAACTACTTTTCAATTACACCGTATACAATTTCCACTCTTGATAGAATGTGCTAAATTGAAACTACTATCGTGACGCTACCTAGATCCTTTATAATCAATGTCTAACTCAGCTCAGTAAGTGACACAAACGCATGACAGTCAATTGCTACTTTTACAAAATAACAGGGAAATCATAACTTGCAATGGTACCTGGACGGCGTAGATGGACATGTCACATGTCTAACTGTAATTTACTTTAATACCTACTTAATTCAATATTTAATGCTTTAAGGAAACGTCAAATTTTAGTATCTGTACCATAGGTGCTTCTATTGCTGCTCTAATCTGAACTAGAAAGGGCAATTTAATTGACCATAGAATAATGCACTTAGAAACAAGAACAGTGTGTGCATGTTTAATTACTCCAAAGATAATACTTAAAGTTCAATAGTTTTGCCATCCTGTCTCAAAGTCCTTTTTCGACCAATCAGAATCAGAAGTCTATGCATCGACATAACAGTTTATAATTTGTATTAGTTGCATGATTAATTTTGCGATTGAGTACAGTGATATCTTACTTCGTATTCAATTTAATTCGCATCCTTTCATACTACTACATTCTACACTACAGTGATGAAACTATTCTATAGCTTACAATTTCATACTTGAGATTAAATACAATCTGATAGTTATAGGTATGTATAGTCAACGCATAATAACGGAGACTCCAAATTTGCTTATTCTTAAAACTTTACTATTAAAATTCATGCTGCTGACGAATCAGTAGTTCCGAGGAGTCTCACTTTTAAATGCACCGGGAGTAAGTTATCCTATTTGAAATATAATAATGCTAAAAAATAATGTGCCTTTCTTTACCATAAGGGATCTCAATGTGATGTCAAAATAAAATAAATTGAAAATAATAATATTAGCCTTAAGCTTAATACTTTACTTCACATCTCTTTGTCTAACGAATATGACTGATCAAATCATTGAAGATTTTTGGTAGTGGTCCAAATAATGGAGGATACCTATATACCTGATTTAAATGGTTTAGTATTAGTAGTTAAATTGAAACAGCTTGAATGTAAATCACTGATTATGATTATAGATATTTCCAGATATTTATTTAATGAGATCTGCCATTATTGAAATACCTAGGTAAAAACCGAAGTATAAGTACCAATTAAAGTTTATTTAATTGCTTCCATTAAGAGCTTTTGGGAGTTGAGTCTCCGTTTACTCACATTTCAACTGCAAGTAATGATCACTGAAATCTCGAACAGTTCATTAACAAGCGTCATTCCCAGTCAAACATTTCTAAATCGACACACCCACATTACCGTTGCAGTGGAGTGACACACATTACTGTTTACTGAAAGCTAGACAACAGCTTGCAAGCTACTAATTTGCTGATCTGTATGTGAACTAGATGAATTAAATGTTTCCCCGAATTCAGATAATTCAGGATATTTTATTGTTCAGAAAAATTAAGGACACAATATTACTTCACCATCAGTAAAAATTGTTTAGAAAATTAAAGCCTGCTGTATTTGCAATAAAATGATAACCAAAGTCTTAACATAAATCAGACTGGAGAAGATTTAATTAAATAGTTATTATCTAAATCTAACTGGGTTTTCCTAATTAGATGATTACCTTTTAAAAAATAGTATTACCATATTAAATCACAAATTTTAATAACCAAAAATAGAACCAGTTAAAATGTCATCTATGGTAGTAATACGATTTCTTGTAATTCGACATTCAAAATGTGTTCATATTGAAAGAGTTAATGTTATTGTGTATTAAGAAATGTTGAAAGTTGCTTCACAAAAGTATTGGGAATAAATGTTTAAATGTTATTACATAGATTTATTTAAAACAGTTATTTATCAGATTGATTTGTTTTTAATAGTTCACAAATATTATTTTTGAATAACAAAGTTTAATGAAATGATGAACATACTTACGTGTAGTTTACATTTGTTTTGAAATAAATGGATGTGCAAATGTAGATTATAATTTCAAATGTGCATTGGGATTTTAGGCCAATGTGTACTATACATTAATGAATTAGTTTCATAATTGTATTTAAAAAATGTAGTAGTAAAAATGAATTTAATATAGCACAGTAAGCGAAAAGGATTGAAGGTGATCGTAATGGTAATACATATTGTAAAACTTCAACATATCTTTTTACCGCTGTGTGGTACCTCCCTCGCAAAATATTCTACAGAAGTTTTGAATATAAAATATCCACAGTGCAGTACACACGATAACAATATTCACGTTAAACTTTGAACCGAAAAAGGATGGAAATGATTATCCAAGAAACAGATTTACATCAAATAGAAAACATGTTGGTCTGTAATATACACATCTATAGTTTAAAACGAAATTCCTAAAAATTGACGAAGAGTCTGTAATTATGATTTGGTAAGGTGTGTGTTTAGGTGTCAACGTAATTTGGTTGAAAAGAAAAGAATGACTTACTTTTTGCACTAGATTTGACTATAGTAGTAGAATGTAGTTAGGAATTATGATATAACGTAAGAATAAGTGTATAAATAATTACAGAAGGAGTTCACTAATTTTATATGTAATGTAAGTAAGTCAATTGTGTCACTTAACTTGTCTTGTAGATATACGTAGAGTAGAGGTAGACAGACTTATTGTGTACGTACACACACTTTTACAGTCCGTATCGTACTCGAGCAGAATAAGTACAAGTACAGTACCATACGAGAAGAGGAGTAATGAAATAGTCAAGTAAAGGTGGGCTAGTGGATTTGTTAGCCCTAAAAGCAAAATCGCGAATACGATTGCGAATCTGCACTGGCGGCTCTATGGCGCCTGCCCAACAAATGGCACAGACACTTTGCCTTTGACTAACTTTACGCGAATTTGAGTCAGTCGTATGCTTGCTGCCTCCTCTGTAGCACAGGGGGCGGGGTACAGTTTCTTGTCCCAAACTACCGGGTGCCCTAATTTTTTTCCTGCGAATACTCCCGTATTACCAATTCTGTTACACTACTATACTTACTACTACTACTACTACACTATGGCTATCACATCTGCCACAGTTTTTACCTGTCTCCTCTTGTCTCCTGTGCCTGCTATCCACACAAGTCGCTCGACGAGTCTCGTTCGACTCTCAATCCGCTCTACTCTGGCATATTTCTTCTTCCTCCGTCTCTCCTTCCTTTCGTCTGTCTATTATTACAACTTGACCTAGGCTGACCTCACATATACACGACCTTGACAGATACAAATGTATGGATGGGTGTGGCTCCACGCTCGTTCGATGACAAGTGTCACTCTCCTTAGTACATTTCTTCCAGCTTTACCAAACATTACTCCTCGCACTACTAAAATATTTTATTTTATCACATTTTCACAATGCTGGAGAAAATGGACACAAGAGAAAGCATGCTGGAGAAAGTTGCGATTTGGAATTCACCCGCTTGTACACATGTATCCATACCACCATAGATGACTTTCGTCTTAGCTCTACTGATTTTACATTATGATGATACAGTTACACTATATTCTCAATTAATGTTACAATGTATTTATAAACATAAAAGTCGGCATAAAAAGAATTTTTTCATAAATATTATATTTTTCCACATTAAATCATACCAGAGAAATGCGACGATGGAGATGTCAGATAATTTAGTAATCCAATGTTAAATGTTGATAATTAGTAGGCGTACCAAGTTTAATTAATAGGTACTATGTATTACGTTATGTTAAAATTAAATGGGAGAAATTGTTTATTGTATTCCATTGAATGTAAATGTTTTCAAAACAACAATTTTGTCACATCTACACTAAAATTGGCTGAAGCAATCGATAAATGAATTGACATTACACATTAACAATTATTTATTGGGTTTTGCATGAGCACTTTCTAAAATTTCTACAATTTTTGTCAGAATGCTTATTTCAGCCATAGTTCATTTGATTATCTGCAATTTAACAATCACTTCAATATTTATCCAAACAATAGCTCTGACAGTCCGAGTTAAACATTTTCAATTTGGGTCATATCAAAGAATAAAAGTTACGTTTTTAAAGTACACATATGTATTTTGTACATCAAATCCATAAAACCAACTGTTACGCAGTTAGTATTATTATAAAGAACCTACAGCTAAATATTTAAAGCTTCTAAGTGCAATTACTACTTAATAGTCCTAAATAAGCTTACTAACGCGAATAATTGCGGATTTATTAAGATGATTTCGTGTCATGATGTTACATGTTAAAATAAAGTAACAACTATTTAGTTAATAGTTGCTTTATATATATTTAAAGAACAAATAGATTCATGTCGCCTTTAGCATGATTATATTTATTCGCCGATTTCAGGGTAGGTGTAAGTGCAGTGTAATTATATAGGTAACATAAACTACTAGGATTTGCACTAGTTAAAACCTACTATTACGAAACAATTGAAATTTACATCAGACATAGACATTGATTTACGATAGAGAAATGCGAGTTAAGGTATTTAATTAAAATGTATATATTATGACGTATTTTTCTACAGCTAATTAACTAATAGTGAGTAAGTAGAATAGTTTCTATTATCTACTGAAGACACGACAGCTCTATTATGCCTGGATTAGGACTGACCACATCATTTAAACCGGGCATTACAAAAATAATTGCACCTTTTATATCATATTATCGATGATGCAGTGTACAAATCCTTTTCCAGTTTTGTATTCTAAAGTGTAATTATTTGTATGTTAAAATATTCAACTGAAGATTACGTTTACAAAGGTTGGCTTCATTAAGCCTATTTGGTAGATAACTTTTAAAAATATTCGTGAGATACAAAAATCAATTTTATGTATGTAAAACGAATAAAACAAAAAAACGTAAACCATAACCACTTAATCGACGGAGTAGAATTACATTGTTACAATTACAACATGGAATAAAATTTTCGTTGCCAATAAGATTCTTGTTAATAATGCATAATGTGACCATGGCCGCCGTCGTACATATTTCCATTCGGTTGGTAATCCTGCCCAACATGTGCCATTCCAGGATGGTCATCTCGCTGATGAATGCTTTGAATTCGCCTCATCTCAGTTAAAACAGTGGTGATTTTATCCAAATCTGTAGGTGCATCTTCACGCAATAAAGCTTCCAGATCTGCTTCTGTTCCAGCACTTAAATACTCAGAAGTGCCTGAACGAAAAGAGAAATTTATTACAATCATATAATACTCCCACCTGGTAATTCTAAAGAAAATATACGGCCAAAAATCTTACCTGCTTGGCTGATGAGCATTTCTTTAAGATATTTCAGCTCCTGTGTCATGATATCAACAGTGGAACGCAGATGTTCATTTTCGACCTGCAGCTTTTGTACCCGATCCGATGCTTCCTGAGCCTTCTGTTTGGTTTTGTCTCGACTTCGCTTAACCGCGTTGTTATTTTTCATTCGTTTTTCTCTGTACTCCTCCGAATTCTTGTCAGCATTATTTGACTTCTTTTTGGAACCCATTGAGTCCGGAATTTTGAATGAAATGTTAAAACCTTCAAACGTTCAATATTTAAGAGTTAGGATTTTCATTTAAAAACGCCAGTCTCACTTAAATGCATTTTGATACATTAACGTATTTGAAACGTTTTAAAAAGTATCTTACCGATATAAAATATGCTAGGATTCTCAAAGAATCACCGTCCGATTACAGGAATGTTGTAAATGAAATTCCTAAGACCGCTGTGTAAAATAGATTTGATAAAATTATATTATGACCTAATTTATAGTACGATTTGATAAGATATCTAAGAAATATTTACAAGCACTTTCAGAACTATTTAACACTTATTTATGTCGGAAATTCGATACATGAGATGAGAAATAAATTCCAAATGGAATAAATTGTAAATGGAAAGGTGTATTGATGTTCTATTAGCAATAAAGCTTAACTAAATTGAACATAGGACGTTAACAATGTCTAACCAGAACAATACTTCAAACCCATCTTTTAAAAGTATCACAACAATTTACCGTTATAGTTACATACTATGTTGCAGATTCTTCTCTCTGTCTGTACTTGTACTACTAGCTCACTTTATGCAACAATACAGGTATTTTAAATGTATTAAAGTTATGTACTACAACAATATCGAAGTACTCTACTTCTACATCTTATAGACCGTAATAATGACACAGAAAATATTATAGAACTTACCTTTGCTTCTCTTTTAAAACTTCTCCAAAATAGGAATAGAAAAAAGACAGCGGATCCAGTCCAGATTAGATCAAATCTTGTTGCAAAAGTCTTGCACAACCAATTCGTCCTGCTATTGCAACATACAGTGAAACGACAGAAACAAAACCTGCTGAACACTTGGCCTTCCTTTTCTCATGTCCTGGTTTAGAAGAGAGAGTCAGGAAATGTAATAAACATTATCGTATAGTGCTGCCAACTTACCAACTTTCTCCTGAACACTCAAAAGTCTACTTCTAACGTTTACTGGCCAGATGTCATAGGGTGCCCATAAGAACCAAAACGATTAAACCAATATTGCTAGCCACACTTCCACTTAACACTTTTAGCTGGATGATTTGTCTCAGTCTCATTGGGGTAGTTTTGGACATTATGAACGTAGACATGATAATTAGAGCTATATTGAATCTACAAGATTTTAAGGAACTAAAAATCAAAGATAGTTTTTCGGCTAAAAAATAAAAATTTTATTACTAGTAAAATTACTAGTGCTGATTTTTATTTGTATGGAAATTTTAGATAAAATACACTGAAGAATCATCAAGTTATAGAAGAGCATATAATATTATAACGGAGTATGTATTTAGATTCAGCTCTGGTACACCTGGGTAATATTTAGACAAAGGAGACACTTAGAATATGGCAAGTTGTGTGTTTCAGATAACTTATGCACTAGAAAATTCTTAAACTTATAAATAAACTACCTTGACGTCTTTGATGTTCTTGACCCTTTGGTGGATATGATGAATCTATACGTGTCCATACAAATGATATTCATTAAACCCATTGTTTTACATATTTACGTATAATAAAAACGCTTTTCATTCATGAGAAGTCTGCAGAAATAATCCCCTTGATTTTATCATATAAATCCGGTTTTGGTGTATCTTAATAGACCTGTTCATGTCGGCGGGCTGTGTTTAAGTGTAAGGCAATGCAATTACTTCCAGTGAGCAAACATTTTTTCTGTATTTGGAATAACTACTATCTCCATTACACTGACTTGGTTTTCTGTAAATACAGAAAACTAGTCTGAAATTTAAAACGAATAGTGATAGTATTTATTTCAATTCTATAAATGTATTTATAGTATAGGTATAACAAGTATATGATCGTTTTGCAATTTGTATATTGTGTATCGCAATCACCTGAACTGTGTACGTGTTAGATATTCGCTGAGAATTGCTGGTGTCTTTTATATCTTGAAAGATTGTAAGAACCCATAGTTATATATCGCATTCCAATTTACATATTATTCTTGATGTAATACAGGACATGCACTTGTCTTGATGCAATTCAACTTGCAGCTCATAACACTAAACAAGGCAGCTGCATTGCCTACTTGTATTGAATGTAATCCATTCCTCATTCTCATTAAACTATTACCTAATAAAATATAGGCGAACCAGTCCATTATACGACTTCTATACTTGTTTTACTAATTAATTAAACAAGTTTCATCTGTACGCTAGCCGAGAGTTGTTATCTTTCATTTCTGCACAGGTATTTTCATGCTATTATGGCAAATAGCTTACTACTACCTATTTATTCAGTTCTGTAGGTAATGCATGCGTACCTTAGATTATGAACAGATATCCTAATAGCTATAAGTTCATACTATTATACAAACACAATGGTTCACACATGTAAAATATTTATTTGAACAAATATATCAAGTCTTTGCACAATACTGGTACTCTTCCATTGAATTGTGTAACTGAAAACAAGAAGAGACAAATATTCTACACGCATTAGGTACTTTACAATGAGAATTATTCGTTTTGTAGTAAAATTCTAGCTACTTAAAATGTGTAAGGTTTATTAACAAGAACTTGTTGAGCTGTCATAATAATCTGCACACAAAGCGACTGTCAACTTTGATCAGAACTCTGTGGCTCCCATCCAATTTTTTCATTTATGAACCTCCCTACTTCTCTGTACTCCACTCTTCAATTCATAAATTAGTTCAAGTTTACTCTCAAGCTATATGTCCTTTTCTAATAGGCATAATTGTTTCGACTTTGAAAGATCGAATTGACATGCCACATAAAATACAATATAGTCGACAATATTTCAAATGTTTTAGAAAATTCCGTCCAATATTATACTATGTAAACATCAAAAATAAAAACACTAAAAAAGTGAATCTTGCTGAATGTTTTTGGTGACAAAGTTTAATGTAGATTAACATTTGATACATTATTCGTTTGGAATTAGAAATAATCTACCTATACATGAGATGTCAATCAAGAAGGAGAGTTGAGATAGAAAATGCGTTGTCACTCCACATTATCGTTAATAACTAGAGTATAGTCAAATGCTTCTTTGTTTAATTAGGCAGATATCAAACTATAAGCACACTGTTATAAAATATTCATGAATTACAGCGAAACGTTTATAATTATGTAAAAACTGCATCCAAAAATCATAACAGTAATTGTCAGCTGTGTGATTCAATCTGTAACGCTTCTACAAAGTCTGAATTATAGATATTTATCTCACAAATTATAGATATTCACCGTAGTAAGCTTTTCTGTTAAATTAGTAGCTGTACTTTGAAAGATATGCATAGAGGAGTGAGTGGTTTGATATAAAATGGTTGTAAATTCAAGTAAATTCTCATTTGTACAGGTACGGCGATATTGTTCCAGTAATTTGGTATGCAATGCAAAGGAGTGACATGACAGCAGGATGACAGAAGACAGGAGAGTCGTTTTGAATGGCACAACACGACAGAATTCATAAGAGAGGATGAGATGAAATAAGGTTCTTGACTGCCAGTGCTTACAATATCTAATAGTATTTAGCTGAAAGCCCTATATTCACATGTCCAACAATTATCACGTACATTCAAATACATATGCTTACTTTAATTCCCAAAATCTAGATAATAGTAAGTATAGTACACTTGAAAACGGGAGATAGAGTTTATTAATGGGACACTTGCCTGCGTGAGAGAAACGGTCTGACTTTTTGTCTAATCAAAAGACTTGATTCGATTATGACTCTCGCATAATTACCAATTGGAGCTATGAAAGAACTGTCCTGACTTCTAATGCCTTTTCTTTGAATACTAATGCGTTTTTACGTAGATTGTATAATACTTATCTGTACTTAATCCATTACAATCATACAAACGTGCCGAAAAATTCACAGTGAATTCGCAATGATAATCAGTCATTGGACTACTGTCATTCTCATACTGTGCTTTAAGTCACTTATAATAGTACATAAGGAGCAGTGTAGGTTTTTGGTGCATGATAATGTCAATTTAGTATATAAAGTGTATCTGTAGCCTGCAGTTTTCGAATGAATTTAAAACGTAAAAGTAGTAGCTGAGTAGAGTAGCTAAGCATTTAATTTAATCCACGAGAATTTTTGAATTATTTAAAGTAAAACTGACATTGCCCGGGATGAAACTTTTGTCTCACGCTTTTTCAGCCTCATCACAACAGTTTGGATGGTTGGCTGATATAACTAAGCTACTAATACATGCAATGCCGACTATTGTGTGTATTGGGTAAATCAGTTATTCAACTCTGAGTTAAATTATAGCAGGTATATGATATCGTGATTCATGGAATTGTGAAAAAGTAGAGAATTGTGTCTAGAAACACATGAACAACCAATGCACTGAATGAAAATGTGTGAATGTGAATTACTTAAAGGGCTCCTACTGCTCGTTATATTTGCTAAAAATTCACACGCAGTTTTCTAATTCAACTTAAACTGGCAGACAGGACATCCTGCTCCTCCTTACTTTTATATAGGTATTTATTTGCATTATACCACTCTGTTCGTTAGTTAATTTATCTAGACTTGTCCACAGTATAGGTCTTTCTCTATAGATGTTTTATTTCAATCTAAACTGATTTTATTATCTAAAAGCGCATAATTGCATGAGCGTATAGTAGCTATATAGATAATATTCTTACACCATTGCAGTGGGTAGATAGTAGATGTTATCTCTCCCTTGTGTAGGCTTCGTCTTATTTCCAACAGAAATGACAAGGAAAAGGTACAAAACTCTTTTATAGTTTATACGAAAAGAAAAACGCAGACTCTGCATGATCTTCTCTTAACTTGAGAGTTGGGAAGCGCCTTGAAGTAAAACAATACATCATGTATAAGTACATATCAACATGCGGTTTCGTTTCCAATTGGATGCATGGTTAATACATGTAAACACATTCTGGTGTGGTAAATACTAAAGGAGGTAACGTGGAGCCTTAATGAAGTGTACACCCTATTCATGTTCTCAGAGAGGTTGACTTTACTTTTCGCCGATAGTCCAACCAGACTGAAAGCAATATCGCAATACAACAAAATCTAATATAGAAGAGGTTCTGAATACGTAATTCGGTAGTTACACCACCAATACAACTCAAGACGAAGCTGTATAGACAGCATATAATAAGCTGTGGAAGGGAAGGCTAGATATAATCCATACAATCTTATTAATATTTAGATGGCTTGTTGTGTGTGGAGAAGAAATTGTGGACGAGTCGTCGATAGGATAAATGAGTAGAGCTAGTTTGTATTTGTAATGTAGTAGATAAGCTCGTTTGAGTTTGTGTGGAGCAGAAAAACACTTTACTTTTTAATGTAATGTATGTATCTGTCTGTGGTACTTAAATGATTCTTCTAAACTTATGAGCTTCACTCGAAATGCCAAACTTTACACAGTTGGACACAGAAACAAGTTTACATAAGTCATAAGTAAAGTACCTTCTCTGATATCCTTTGATATTCTGTTTGATAATCAACTTAACTGCTAACTTAAGTCTATTTCAACAAGATAACATCTTTCTGAACATTTCTCCGCTTGGATTTGGCTAGTGTTTGGCACGTAGGATTGTACCTTCTTCGTTTTAATTTTTCGTCTCTGAATACCCCTTCCCCCTCTTTCCAAACAAACACCACTTAATAAGCTTTGAATTTTTATGGCCTTGCTTTATCACATTTTACTCTAAAGAGCATTAATTCATCATAGAAGTGTACAAGAGGGATACTACTTTAAGAACGATGAATTTATGTAACGCGTTTTGCTAATGTGATAAAGATCTTTGCAAATTCAAAGGGCAAATTGTCTTTGTTTATTTGGAGAGTTGAATCTAATGACATTACTTATGCCAGGCTCTTTGAGAATGTATACACAGTCTTCAAACATGAAAGATACATAATATTTGAAGCATTCATTCTTGACTTGATCTGTTTACGAACTACGTAAAGGATCTTAAAAAGACACGTTCATGCATGAAACTTTATTAAGCCATGTTATCTCCTCTCTTGTTTACTTTGTACCAGAGTACAGAAATAAATACATTTCTGCAATTAGCTCTATCTGAACATTGCTATCATTTTCCAGAGACGTATCCATTTGTCATTACCAACGTTTCGAGATTTAATTTGCAGTATCAACATAACAGTCAAAAAATCTCTTGCCCTATTAACTACTAAAAAACTATTGTAAATGGAAAAGAAATTAGACCCGTGGCATTTCTTTGCAAGTTATGTGAAACGCGAATTTCGTTTTTGTTTTGTTTTGAATTTGTATCTAAGCAATGGGATAAACTTTGGATTTGATTTAGCATTTAGCAATGGTGACATTATTCAGTTGCCAAGAGATATTGTCAATAAAATTTTGAAGATTTCTAAAAACCTTTCATTATTCGCTTATGGGAATTCTGTCTCCCACGGGTCTAATTTCTTTTCCATTTACAATAATTGGCATTAAAAATTGATACCTCAACACACTATCTATTGTTTGCAGTAAGAAAGGATGAGGAAATTCGTTACAATCTTGATGAAAAGTAAATGTTATAAACTTGAAGCTTCAGATGCCCCATAATTTTATAAAACTTAAAAATATAGAATTACATTTATAGACTGAATTTGTTGCTTAACTATTGTCTTTGATTTGAGATTTTATCAATATAAGTATGATTAGGGTAGTTCACTCATTGAAGCGTGCACTAAACAAGGGAACAATGGGAACAAATCCTATTTTTATGCTAGATTTTTCTATCAAACTTTACTCAACACCTATTTAATTAAACCAAACTTAATAGTAGTAAATATATTTCTGATGTTTGGCTAGTATGACGGACTATTTAACGGTATTACGATGTAGATTGCTTATAATAACTTTGGATTGCATTTATTTTATAAATAGTGCAAGTTAAATAGCGAGACTAGATATGCATTATATTATAGCTGTAGAATAAAAGTGCAAGTCCATAAGAAAAGAAGAAAAAAGACCTGTTGTCGATCCAATGTATGTGCTGATGTGTATGTTGGTGTGGCGAGTGTATTGTATAATGACAGATCAAACTTCTATAGACGTACATACGAGAAGGGTGGATCCATGCAAGATCAACTAATTAGGTCATCATTCCATCGCAACAAAATCTAACGTTGGTAATGTAACATAGCATAATAATCATTACTACTACTTCTACTCGTTTAATGTAAACGTATATATGTGTATAGGTCACATAGTCCCTTATACTTATAGCACGTAACGTAATAAAGTTGTAAGACAGAAAAGATCTTTAATAAGTCGTCCTTTGCTTTAGTTAGAATAAAATCGTAAGTCAATTCACTTGTTTGGGTCGGCTTATGTTTTGATGCAGTATGTAGCTGTGGGGGCATGATAATAATTATATGCGTTATATAGGCTATTGTGTTCTATTGTATTCTATTGTAACATTGTCTGGCAGTCTCCATGTTATATAATATTATTATATCACATACTCCTGACTGACTTGACTCTGAGTAAAAGGATAAGGAAGCACATGCACGTGTTACTTCTTACTACTTGTTTCTCTGTGTATTTTGCGCTCTGAAAGAAATGGGTTAAGCAGTAACTATAATATAAGCTAACTGGAGTGTGTTATGTTATGTTATTCATGTTTAAGTACATCATGCTAATGTCTGAATACATACCGTATACAGAATTATCTACGAACCATATTTTGCATCAGTTTAGTTCAGGTCTATAAATCTATCCACAAATTAACTCTTAGCAAATTACATACTCATTTTGCTGCTATTTATAAACTCTGAATTACATAGCGTACACTTCTATTGTAATTCAATACATCTACGTAACTTTGACTTTTAATTTCATCAAATTGTAATGTAGCCTTTGTCAATAATATAAACCCGAAATTCTGTAAATCCATCGGTTAACAACTTAAATAAATACAATGTAGATGAACACAATTATACACATTTAATCGGTAATAACTTACTTGGTTGATATCATTAGTATAGTATTATGTAACAAAGTAGTAGTATTGATGTAGGTAATTATCAGACTTATATAACAATACAATTACCTATGTTTATCATCTGCAGTAGAGTCTATATGCATAAAATCTGTATAAACATGTAAAGCTGGCGAATAATTGTAGTGAACATAACATTACGCATTTCTTCAAAGTGTGTAGCAAACATCAAGTAAGCTCGTGGTACTAATAACATCGTGCCGTACAGAGCCCATAACACACTTTTGAGAGATAAGACAGGAAGGAAAAGGAAAGGAAAGATCACATCATCACTTATCCGTTACGAATCAAAGCCACGTAATACTCCATATAATATTCCCTACACGATGCCATAATCGACATTATATACCATCACTCTCACTCTTAATATACAGGTAATACTACAATAATTATCTAGGTTTGGTTTTGTATCTCATTTCACACCATAACTATTATGGTATTGTTTGTGCGCTACAATTGCAACTTCAACTACCGTAAATTGTAAATAATTAGTTAATCCACACGCAAACCTAACATTAATAAAGTAGTACTTTGATATGCTTCTCTATATGTATTCCCCTTTTACTAGAGTAGGTAGGTAGCTAAAATGGGGTTAATACTTTATAAATATTCTTATGGATTTAATCGCACTATATTTCCTAAGAATTCTATGAGCATAAAAAATTCATTTTAGTAGTATAATCATAAACGCATTCGCGTACGCATCTATCAGACTGACTCATTATCATTATCACTCGAAATCACATTAGTACAATAACTTATTTAAGTATAAACATAAATTAATTCCATTTACTCGCCAGTCTTAAAACTGTACGTTAATAAATCAGAGCAATCTATATTGTACGTGCATATTCTAGCTTTTGTTTATATTTAATGAAGTTGATACTAATATCACACGTCTAAGAAAAAATCCCTTTAAACAAACATGTTATAAAATAGGTCACACTTTGTATAAACACTAGTAAAAATTACTTTGTGTACATAAATACTAAAAATGCATATCCAAACAAGATTATAAGAAACTTGAATATGATTTAATACAGAATCGTGTACTAAACGCTAGTGAACCAATATAGAAACAACAATATGCACTTTTAGTTCTTTACATCAAGTTTGATTGACGTATTATATAACTAGTTAGAGTTAGGTATAGCATTTAGGAGCTAGTATTCCTTAGGTATCATTATACCATGTATCCACTTTAAGGAAGTGAACACCTACGTTCTTCCGCTATAGACTTATTAAACTTAAGCATTAAGTAACGAGAGAGATAGTATACTGACATCGAAATGGGATCATTCGTTTTCTCATCAGAATCCTCGGGTTTTCGAAACTATCAAAATGAAGTCAAACGATAATAATAATTATTATAAAAAAATAAACGAACTCCCTCACGTACTTCCCACCCAAAATCGAGTCGTGCTTTTTACTATATGAAAAAATGTAGAAGAATTGGAGTACTATGTAAAAACAAAAGTCTGTTGTCAACTTCCAGTCTAAGTAATTTTGCTAAGTAAAGTCACATTGAAAGCACTTTTGTTGTATAACAATTCACTAGAAGAGAGGTAGGAAAATAAAACTAAGGACTAATGTAGGAAAACGTGAACATGACATTTGAGCATCGGAAGAAAACAAGGCAAGTCAAGCAAGTTAATATTCCCAATCCTTCATACTAATATACTTGCACATAATATCGTACCTATTTAAAAAAAATGTTTTGCTGTGTAGAGATAGAACATAGTAGGATAGTATACATGGTTTTATTATTATGTATATTGAAACGATAGTCTTTGTGTGTAGTGTTGTCGAATGTAGTAAGGATAGTCATAATGCTTATTAAATTGAATAGTAAATTCGTTTACAGGACGGGAGGGCAGATAATATTTATTACATATGTAGGCAGAAACATGGAGCAAAATAAGGATTAATACTTGCATGACATATTATCCTCTCTAGTACACAGCAGAGGCAGAGTGTGCATTTAGGATATTATGAGAACACACCACTACTATAATATAATGATGATAAAATAAAGGGTTGTACTTACAATGTAAGTTATGTATCACTATGTATGTGAGTCTCTTTTGCGAGTGTTCACTCTCAACTCACATCAGTCAGTCAGTCAGTGTGTTGGTAGTATAGTAGTTGTACCTATTCGTACATTTGAGCTTTACTCTACTTACGATGGATAGGAAACGATAGAGATAGCATGTAAACTGTGCAGTCTCTAACTACCCATTTAACTAACTGTAGTAGTATATAGAGTCTTACATCACCCAACTTTCATTTTACATTCAATTGAGTGAAGCTTAGGATGGAATTGACACTAGTGCAGAGTGGATAGAGGAGTAGTAAAGGAGCCCACCAGTTCAGTTGTATAATATCGAAACTAAAGGAACGAAAGGGAAAAGCAACTCTTGGCTCAGTCTAGCACTAGCTCTGTCTTCGCTAACAGCCTCTCGCAATCTTTCCCTACCTCCTGACTAACACACTCATTAGTGTTCCCTATTATTGCACAGTGCTTACTTGTAACATTTACACAACACTACGAAATCTAATCTCAAGTAAACAAAAGAAATAACTTGTCTGATTTTTGTGAAGTTGTCCAAAGTTTTTTTTAAATCTCATCTGTCCCACTTTTGTGGATGAGTGGAGATACCTATTCAACAAGTTGCCCATTTTTGTAAGGAGTCTGGAAAGGATTTGACATTTTTGTGAAATGTGAACAATTTGAGAATACGGAAGTGACAGAATTTGTAAAGGAGTGACCGTGTGTATTTCGTACTCTGCAATTAGTTAATGTGGAAGCTATTACAGAGTGATACTAAGTATTACCAAGTTTTGTACTTTTGTTGCTGAATCAAGGAAGGAAACTGTGTGTGCATTGAATTTTATTACTCTCTGCTACACTAACTTATGTTTTCAGTTCTTGAATACACTGAACTACTTACGTCGAATTGGGGCGATTTGTGGCACGTTGTCTTGTGATGAATTGAATTTTCCTATTGTTTCCACATGTGAGAAAATTAACTTGTAAAATCAGTGAATGTACTTAATTAGATTTGGTTACAATTGTGACAATTGAAGAGAAGTGAATCTTACTCCACGGCACAATTGAATTTACTATGTGCTCAATTAGTTGTTCTTGATGAATTACCAAAATAGTTCAATTAGTTGTTGACAGACAACTGGTTAATTACAGTTGAAAATGTATGATACAGGACTTGAAAATCTAAAAAAGGCGGCACTGACCGTCAAACTTCGTTCTTTTCACAACGGAAACGGTGAGATGGACGCCGCGGACTTAGAAAACCCAGAATTAAGCTTAGATCTCCAGTCACTCATTGACGACCCCAATTTTGAAGTTGGTGATGGACTTTTCCCAGAACTCCTCCACGACAAATTGAATTCTTCTAAAAATGAGTATTCCCAGCTGACGACGAGGACTCATCCTCAGCAAGCACAACAGAACGGTCATTTTAACCGAAATCCTTTGGCTTACATGCCACAACCTGTTCATGGAGGAGCAAGTTTCAACCCTAACAATAACGCTAACAATACGAATGCGAACAATTCCTCGACCAACGGCAGCAGCCCGGCTGGAACAGTCAACGAAAACGGTGTCCTCGTCAAAGAAGAGCCCGGTGACGCAAATCGAATTGATTTCAATGGAAATGCCGTCACCTCCTCAGATCCCAATGGATACAATTCATACTCAAACACACTTTCGAATGTGACATCCCCCAGTAGCAGCAGCAGCAGTGGAAGTGCCAGCGGTGGCAGTCAAGGCTACAGTCCTAATGCTTATATTCATCATCATTTGACCCCGACGACCATCCCCGCAGTCGATGGTCTCGTAGTCGGCAAAAATGGCACTCTCAACTTCAACGGCAAAAGCATGCATCACCATCACAATGGACATCACCACCACCACCACAGCTCGAGCAAAAAGCTCAAGAATGTCGACAAGGGCAGTGATGAGTACAAGAGACGACGAGAAAGGAACAATATCGCAGTCAGAAAATCCAGGGAAAAGGCAAAGATCCGATCTCGTGAAACTGAAGAGCGTGTCAAGATCCTCGCCAAGGAAAATGAACGTCTTCAGAAAAAGATTGATCTACTCACCGAGGAGCTCACTTTCCTTAGATCATTTTTCTCCAATGTTGGTGGACTCCCTGAGCAAATCCATCGAGAGTTCAACAAACACCTTGAAACTTTCCAGCATCATCACATCCAAAACGGCATTCAGTAAGTTTTACTCTATTTTTATTAATTCCTGATTGTTTTGTCTCTTGAGTGGTATTCAGTTTACCCCTAAACTTTACTTCTATACCCACACCCACTTTGCATTCCTTCAAAAACAGTTTTGCTCTGTCCAATCAATCTCAAACTTATCCAACGTAATCTCTTTGATTATTAATACCCATTCTGTAGATTCTTTTACTATTTGTATTATACTGTAAATAGTAAGTAGTCTCGGATTTGGTATTTGGTTCGAGGTAGTTGGATTTGGTTACTTTAATTGGTTCAGATGTTCATAAATCTGATCTGATCTGGCATGGTACGTCAATCAGAATTATTTATAGAAAATGATGTTCATACATTCAGTAACTTTAGTTTTCATTTGCTTATTCATTTTGTAGTTGCTCATTAAATCTTTAAGAAAATTGATATAAGACAAATGTATGAGACTTTAACTTCATTTCCTGACATATCTTTATTGGTTTGATTCACTTTAGGTCCCGTAGTGTCCAGCAGTATGCGATTTAAGTTAAAGTTATATGCAGTATATAGGTATGTGCGTGATAATAATCTGATTAGTTACTAGTTAATCAATCTTATCCAGTGATTATTGAATTGAAGAAACATTTATATTTGTTGATTACAGTTTGCAGTAAAAGTATCTCAAGCTCTAAGCTCCTTCCTTGTGAACGTTGAGCCTGCCCTGAGTGAGTCGAGTCCATTCGAGTCCAAAATACACAATAAGTAATATTTACTTACTATTAAGAAAATATTATTATTATGTTAATTAACTAAATACAAGTTAACTAAATAGGTATATGCTATAGTTAATTAGTTAACGTCCGTGTCTAGTGAAGTATCAAGATATACATACAAATTACTATTATATTAAATGTACTTACATTACCTCTACTACTTGCTGATACTTTACCGAACCGTAAAGTACCTACCTATTATAATAATTTAAGTAACTTCGTAAAAATGTGCGTAGGTATCTGTATCTGTAGTAGTCTTCTTCACACTCTCGCTAAAAACTATTATACCTGATGTAGATTAGTGTATAATATTTTATAGTTAGAAGCCACGCTATATGTACTCCGCTCCAATTCTCACTTGCTATTACTGTACTACAGACAGATAAATGTAAAAATAAATCTTCTTCACCAACACAATCCTCAAACTTCATCTTGAACTTTGACTTTTGACAAAGTGTTTACGTTTGTTCATAGACAGTATAGAAAACGTAGTAAATTCCTACCAAAAAATGAAGCTATCCCAAAAACGTAGTCAAAACTTTCAACGAAATTCTTAGATTCCAGCTCATATATAGCGGCAGTGTAAATCAAATAACGTAAAATGGTTGTAAAACTAAGGTACCTACATACCTACTCTCTAAATGTTGAGTAGTAGTATGGAAATTGTCATCATAATGAGTACAACAAATAAGTTATTCTCAAATGAATCACGCTACTATATAGAACTACCGTATGTACCTTTTGAATATTTAGTTTCTTATATGTATCTTAGTTCATGAGTACGTGTCACATATAGTAGCGTCGTATCTTAAAACCTAAATAGAATAGACTCACACACAACACAGAACTGAATCTTTACAATATTACATTTATAATTAGGTATCATTGAAGAAACGACAAGATATCTATTAGCATATCATACTTATCATAATAATAAATATATAATAGCTTTGTACGTTATGTATGTCATGTCACGTAGTAGTCCTTAAAGGAAATCTATACATAAATAAGACAAAAAAGCACTCGAGAGAATGTAATTTAAATTCAGAACAGTGTGAATGTCTTGGAGAATGCTTCACATCTACTAAAATCTTGTAGGTATGGATCTAGGTTTACGTAATACTATAAGCGTACACGCAAAGCATAGTTACATATTGGTGAGTGGGTAATTGCAATGGAAATCTATAAAATGACTATTAGTAATTCATTGGTTTACGATTTGTTTACATACACAGGAAATACGCAGTTGATTATGAATTACCACATTATACTTTAATCCATTGATGTTCTTTGAAACATATATGGGTCGTAAGTACGTAATGTCATGTACATTGCAGACTAATTGCTAGTGTTCCCCAACCACTTCACTAAAGGTCGATATACTAACAGAATATGATAAGTGCACGTATGACTGTAGACACTACTAACTTGAATGACAAATTAAAACGTAAACATTTACTAAATAAAGTATTGATGCTGATTATCAGGAAAAACTTTCAGATAATCACAATTTTCTATCCTATGCACTATTTTAATCTTATTCGTGTGTATTTTTGTTGTCAAACCAAAGATCCTCTATCTGCTAGCTCATAAATTTCATTTGTACGCAGACTTGCAACTAGTAGGTAACTATTTTCTAGTATACGCTTTCAATTTCTGTGTAATATTGATTTTTTTTACAAAATACTATTATTTGACTAACCCCAAGGTACATGTAGGACAATGAATATACGTTTAGTAGGTTTTCAATAATTTCATCCTTCCAGAGTTGTACGTATATATTTATAGATAAGATTCATTCGTTTTTTAAAATGCTGCACCGTGCATATATAGTTGGGTGCAACTACTAAAGTGCAAGTGCAGCCACACACAGCAGAGTTAACCAAACTCCTTATCTGTACTGTAGTAATTGAAAAAGTACTTTAGTGATTGAACCGAACATAGTAGATACAGATAATATAATACATACGTCTCATCCCCTCTTTTAAGTTTTTCCATGTTCAACTGTGATATTTCACTTTATGTATAAAAAATACAACGACAAGACAGGTTTTGATAGTAACAGTACATATATAGAAAAGAGTCGGTTGTGGCATTATAATTATCTGGCAAGGTAACAAAGAGTAACAGCAGCGGTACTAGTAGAAGGCAAGGCTCTGCATGGCAGTCTGCACAAGACATACGATAGAGGAACACTCACATAGTACCTACCTATGTATATACAAAAGAACGATAAATAATAATTCTCAATATTAACGATCGTATTCATTCCATTTTTTAAATCGTTCCGAGTTCCGATTTGCATTCAATGTTAAGAGGCTTCATATAAAAATGGACTCTGATTGATTTAACTGGATTTTTAAAACGTTCCGATTTGCTCTACTCAATGTTTTAAATCGTCCCGAGTTCCGATTTGCATTCAATGTTAAAAGGCTCACATAACTTGCACTCCGATTTATTTTACTCGTTTATGTTTTTTGATAGGCTAATATGTACATAATAATAGAGATAGGTGATGTACTTATTTTATTTAAACTTTTCATTTGAGTCAGGTCAGGTGAGGACAAACAAAGTAGAAGTATCTAACAGATTCCCCTTTCAACTCAATATTTATGTATGAATTTATGTTTTTTAAGTGATGATTATATCTAATAGTGTAAATGTAATTATGAATATAATGTGATGTTATGAGTGGTTTTTCGGTTTGGTTATGAATTATTTTGCTTACAGAGTAGTAATTTGCATAATATCTGTACTTATACTTACCTATGGTTAGTTTGTGAGAATGAGAAGATGCGAATTTATAAGCCAGTACTTGAATCGAACTTATGTAAGTAGTAGCTTACTGAACGTACTATATAAAGTAAGTACATAAAATAAAGTAAAGTATATGCAAAGTGTGTTGATACAGAATAGAGGTGGAGACGTTTATGTACAGGTGTGCTCTTTGTAATTGTGTTGTACTTACCTATTGCATTATTGGTATGGAACGTATACAGAACTATTATAAATGTAATTTAGAGTGTTAGTAAGTATATATAAATGCTATTGGTGTATTGTATGTATCTATTGCGATGATATGATGATCCGATTGTATATTGAATGAAATGTTAGTTTAATGACAACAAAGATGTGTTATTTTATATAAAATAGTAATAGAGCTCTCCTCTAGTATAAACATTTTCGTGTGTGTAGTACTTTATTCATTTATGCATCCACACTTCTACACCTTGTACATGTATTGATGTAAAAGTAATGTCTTGTATTCTCCCTTGCCGGATCCCACCATGGGTCGCTCGCTTTTCATTCACCCTCTCAGATTACAACTACATTACAATTACAACTCGTCCATTCCTTATCTAGTTAAATGCTGTTTTTAGAGTCGAATGGAGTGAATTCTTATATTTCCGGAATAAATGGGAATACAATAAATAATACATTTATTGAAGTCTACACGAAAATTGCATTTTTATTTCTTCGGGCATCTACATCGTTTCATTTACATCTCTCCCGCTTTACTCACTCGTCGTCCTCTCGCATAAAAATTTTGTCATGTACCACTCAAGTTTACTTTCAATTAGCAAATAAGACATAAAACCCACTCCCTTTCAACAAACTTGGCCCAATTGTCTTAAACACGGCCACATACAATCATGGGCTACAATAAACATTTCCATGGATGACCCTCAGGTAAAACCAAGATGCAATCTATTCTGCACATGAAAAATATTATCTCACCCATCTCCCTACTAAGGTCTTGCATATTTTGTTACTCTTATCTCTTCTCAAGAAATAGCTGGACAACAGCAGTACTTACTTTCCTACTTATCTGTCTAATTTCATTTTTGACAGTGCATTGCATACACATATTAAACGAGAGCACCATATAGGGCATTCAATTTATATAAGAGGGCTGTATGAGTGGCTGACTATTAATACTGGTATTGATATTTCAATCCATATATCCTAAATTAGGACATATTAAGTCCAAAAGTTCATAGTTCTGCTATGGTATTATAAAATGTACAAATACATCCGTCGTAGACCATTTGACTATCCAGACAAACATATTGGGGCAATGTGGGAATTTGTTAGATAGCCAATTTATATGCACAAGGTATATGATACTACGTCCGTGTGAGATTTTTGAAACTTTTGGAATGATTCTCCACCTAGCTATGCAATCAAAATTAATATACACGTAAACACGCATTTGTTTAAGCTTTTCGAAAATAGTAGAGTATAGATAGATTAAGTATTCTAGCATAGACACGCGCGCGGACCACCTTCATTGTATAGTTAATGAGTGATTTGTAGCCTCGTGTGTGTCCCCAGCAATAAGGCATCAAATATTCATTCGATAAAACAAACTACAGTATAAGGTTGAGTTTGTCATTTACATGCATCGAAAAGTATAAGGAGACATCATAATCTGGAGATAGATCTTAAAAGAAACTTATAATAGAAACATATAAACTAGTAACTGTCACAAAACAAACTTTTACAAGTTTGTTTCTGATCTGATTCTTAGTAATAACACATTATAAGCTATCGTTGAAGAAAATTAATAGCTACCTGATATTTATGATACATATTAAATTTATAATATCAGAGAAATATATATAAATAGTTATATTTACTGTGGATGTCCTTGCTCTGAAGTAGGAATAAGCAAATTACATAGCAATAACATTTACGGTCTTGTCCTTATGTCCTTAACTTGACATACTCTTCGACTCTTCTTCAAAAGCAAGTCTTGTGTTCGTGTGTGTGAGCTCTCCAGTCACCCCGATTGGCCTTTTTTTGCTTACTTTACATGGCAAATTTAATTTTAAAGCAAGCTTTGGTCAGTGGTACTTGGAACCAGAAGTTCTTTTGAAGGTAAATCTAGTTTGATGCGAAATAGCACTAACCATAATTAAGAATTGAATAAAAGCTCGAAACAAATGGATTGCTTACTCATAAACCACATTAAATATTATTACATGAATGTATAGACATCATGATGAGACATATAAATTGAAAAGGAAGTTACATGTAATGTAAATGCAAACGAAATTAGGTGTGTTGTGTTTGCCTGTGTTCTCTTTGTGAGACCATTAAAAATTTAAGTCTAGCTAAAAGGTTCTCTTCCCGTTTGCTAGACCTATTCCTCCTCTGCCATTGAATTCGTGTACTAGCTCTATAATTATATCTTTCTACGGAATAAAAGCATCCTATGTAATTTGCTATGTATTTTATTATTTTGCACAAGCATTAGAATCACGGTGACAAGACAAATCAAATCAGATAGGTACAAACATCTATTCTCTGTGTATGATATCAAAGAAAGTGAATAGATTCACTCTGAGTGCTTGGGCTGAGCAGGATAATAGAAATGTCTAGCTTTGTAGGAAAACATGAGTAACCAACTTATTTTCAATTAGTATCTATACTATATGTATGTCTTATTACAGCAGCAGCATAATAAGATTCCCTTCCCCACTAGACTGACCTTTTCCCACTTGCCTGCCATTATAATGCCATGTATGCGTCTATTTATGTTTTTGCAATTAACATGCTCTATCTATGCTTTAATCACATCCTAACTAAACCAATTAAAAGGCTTCTTATGCTGTAGCTTTGAATTTGGATTTTAAAAGCAGCATGAAAATATGTTTTCTGTAGTTTTGTAGTTTATTTATAACTAATGCAATTACAGGTCACCGATTTCTGTTGGAAGTGGTTGCAAATTTTCATCGTTTTAACTCATACCTTGTAGGTTGTAGTACATCCTTTATGCTACGTTCTGCTGCTGTGGGTTGAAGTGGTTGTCTGAGTCTGTTCACCAAAAGTCTAGTCAGGATGCGAGAGAGCTAGCATTTCTAATCAATATGTTTGATTGTAAATACAATTAAAATGAATATGATAAAACGCGGCTGATTTTCGTGACAGTGACATAGACAAGACACATTAAACCGCATTAAGCTCTCCAAAGCTCGCACCATAGTTAGCAGAGTCACTTATTATAATCTAATCTCACCTGCTAAGTATGCAAAAATGATAAACCTGATTCGACTTAACTTTTTCTGCCTGTATACAAACTATAAATAATAGGGGTAGATTATTCCAGATTGAACCACTGCACAACGCACAGAACAGCAGGAAAATGAATGTAATTGTGACGATAATTCTGCACTCCCCAAAGCATAATAAATACAATAAAATGCTTCATGTAGTCGTAATATGTTTATAGCCAAAGTTATAAAATATAAACGCATCTGTAACTTTATACTATCTGCTATATGCATCCATTCAGCATTTACACGTGCATAATTCACTAGGCTACTTAGTATTATAAATTTTGCATACTTGAATAGAGACCATACGGCACATTATTTAATGCTTTTTCAGGTTTCGAGTTAAAAATAGACAATTATACAGTACAGGATGATTTCATTGTGTCGAATGTGTAGATCTATCGATATACAAACTTTTCTTTTCAGCAATTGGGTGCTATACCTTAATGTAATAATAGCACAATGTAATGAACAACCTTGGGAAAGGTACAGGGTCATATATACGTACCACAAATCTAATATCATTACGATAGATTATTTTGATATCTCTTTTTATTTTATTACGCTAAAAAATACATTCAATTGCTCCTGTGACAATATTAGTTTTCAATGCTCAAACAAATTGTGAATACAAATGGTAATTATCCTCACGTTTCTTCTATTCTTTCAAGTTGTAATTTGTATTCAAACACATAAATTTATTATGCAATTTTTATAGGGACTCACAAACAGAAAAAGAGAAATTTTAATTGGCCTTTCATGTTTTCCGAGAAAGTTTTTATATTTTTAAAGTATAATATCCATTATATAACTATGTTATACAATTAAGTATTGTGAAATTGTTTTCGACAATTTTAGTTATAAGTAAATAATCAAAGTCTTAAGATGATGCTAGTAAAGCTGGTTGATTTACACAAAACGAAAGATAAATTGGTTTCATTTGACAGTGTGTCTGACCTTCTTCCCAACTATTAAAAAGTCGATAGATAGAGAGATAGCAATATGGAATATAATTTCTTATTGGCTGGATTACGAGGTGGTTTTCTGTTTCGAGCCAATGCTCTCCATTTACCAAATTGCTTAATGATAATATTCATAGTCTGTTTTGCTGAATTCATTTTACATGTCATATCTTTGTCAAAGCAATGATCCTCTCCTTTTTAATTACAAAATTTACACAACTTTTTT
The DNA here is from genome assembly GCA_020055645.1 of Tomocerus qinae. Lineage (NCBI taxonomy): Eukaryota > Metazoa > Arthropoda > Collembola > Entomobryomorpha > Tomoceridae > Tomocerus > Tomocerus qinae. The sequence continues at coordinate 12,169,286 of CM034547.1, read as the reverse complement.
GTTAAGGACATTATGATTAGATCAACAAGATTTCTTCTCCTCGACCAACGAATAACAAAATGAAGAAGATTCCAATAGTTTTTTATGTATCTACATTTAAGTAATAATGTTTCACAATCTGAAATACCAACAATAATGACGAGTCTTATAATCTGAAGACAGATGAAAGTAAAAAGATCTATGGAGCCATCATAGGCTTGTAGACCTGGAGGGAGTAGTATGCACGCATTATCAAGTAGCAGCATCGTATTAAGGTTATTCTTCATAAGATGTGATAATTAAAAATCGGGTGGTCTCACCCCATGTCTTGCTATGTTGCTCATCTCTTCATCATCACTTTGAAATAACCTATAATAATCTCCGCTGTACAGGAAAGAATATCTTACTTGCTTTATGAGGTAATCACTACTTAATTTAGAGGTTATTTTTTTGTCGCTAACTTCAGTTTACATAAATAGACACTAAAATGATAACCTAGTATGACGGTAATTGAACACCTAAGTTAACTTGTTCACTAAATTAAATATGATTGAAACTTGACACTACTTTTCCTTTTAAACTAATACACTAGTAAATACTACGTATTATTATATCATAAAGAAACCAGTTTGTTCAGTGACGCTATAACTGAATATTACATAACGAATTTTAGTGAAGCCAATGTGAAGGAGGTTAAAAGTTAAAAGTATTAGATCAGGTGTAAATTAAAAATCTACATTGATGAGACTGTATGTTATCACCTAGCTTGGATGTAGTGGAACATTTATTTAGCTCTCACAGCCACAGCCGCATAAACGCATCCTCATAACCAGTTAAAGCTGTGCATACCATTTGAATGTAGCAGTGGATTTGGAGTATTAATGCAGTTAGAGCAGCACAGTAACCTAAAGAGTGTACACAAACAATACTCTTACATGACATAATCTAATTATTGGCATTATTCAAGCAGTGGATACTTTCTGGAAGAAAGTTAACAAGGTACGAGCTGTTAAAGCGAATTATGCCCAATCTATACCTATCTGTCCATTTGAATTAATATTACAGATAAGTAATAGGAGATGAAGGTTGACTTTGAAATAAATATTTTACATGTGTAAATGACAAAATATATTTAAATATTTGAACTATCATTAATGCGTCCAAACTTCCTACTCCACTTATACCAGATTGATATGGTTCGTTTTGTTTTTCGATCACCAATTGCGTAGGTAAAAGGATTTCAGTTATTATACTAAAGAGCTACTTTTTGTACCGTGAAACTTTGTACTATATATAGTAGTGGGTTAATTTGGTCTAATAGGTTATTATGAGTGCTGAATTTTGGTCATAAGAAAGTTGTGTCAATTTGTAGAGACGCCAGATTGTGTATATAAGAATTACAGGAGATAAGAAAGGATGTCAGTATATCTACTGGCAATGCATTGGTTGTGTACACTTGTCTTGCGAGTAATAAGTTTGGAGACACATATGATAGGCAGTGTTGGTAAAATCAAAAGGGATCTTAGCAAGGAGTAGATAACGCTAAAAATCTCAGGGGAAGCAGCAAAGTAGGAAGACATTTAAGATAAATCCATGACCTCCGACCTCTTCCTCTCTACTCCTGTGCCTCCTAGTCATGAAAGTCATTTTCAGTGCTTGTATAATTGGAAATGCTTATTCTAAGCTACTGACTTCTTTTGACTGTGTAAGAATAAACGAAACTATGGTTAAAGTAACTTCACGGAATATTTTAGATACACGTGACCGGGGAAGGAGGAGAAAAAATTGATAATCTCCAGTTGACTGCTGTGCTTTTTAGCTAAATGTATAAATAGGTATTTACTTGTAGAGACTATGGTCCCAATCCCAAGATATTCCAAATAAAAATACCCTGTGAGGATAACTACAGAGATATTTAGAGCAGAGAAGCTGTTCTTTGGTAGCAACTAGCGATTACCATATGTATGTTTTATCAAGCAGATTATCATCACCAAAAGAATAAGAATCAATAGCATGTCTTTCATTTGCTCTCAAGACGAGGTTCTCAGAGGTCACCCTTGCAATTTATAAAAGAATTCAAAGAGTTTTAATTTCACTTGCCTTTCCTTAATTACATCAAAATTCTATTCATTTCTGCTTCAACAAATTTTGACAAACAGCATAGTTAGCAGTAGAATACACCCACATGCTTTAAAGCGAGACTGAAAACTGAATTGAAGTCATAATTTTATTTGTCGAGGATGAAACGATTTGTTAGTGACGTCTGTTTTCTGTCTTTACTCCTCCACAGATTAGTTATGGATGGATTACTTTCCAATGTACACACTTCAATATTCTGTAGGATGATTTACTTAAACTACTACGTGATAAATAGACGGAGAGTCACACCCTCGAAAAAATCCAATACGATTTCTGTGTTGTTTTTGAATTTGTATGTCTTGTTGTGTATTCTATCAGGCTAATAGATAATAAAATACAGCGTAAATATCTTTTTACTTTGTCTTAAGATGTTTTTAACTGTTCATTGAACAAACAGACTTTTACTTATTCATATCACAAAAGGCATCATCAGTATTACTGCAAGATAAAAGATGAATACGTAGGTAAAGACTTATTAGATCTCTTCTTCTGCATATTCATTTTCTGTTTGTGTTTTGATCATTGAAACTAATCTAATCTGAGAAGTGAGGAGTGGACAGGACCAATCGGACAACTCGCTGGAGGAGATTAGAGCGTCTTAAAAGTGGTGTGACCTCGACTTCTGAACTCCTCTGAAGCCTTTGCCCCCAAAATGGACCTATCAAATCCTCCATGGCACAGGACATCATCTGCCACACACTTGTGCCATTATATTATTACAAACACTAAGCTAAGACTCTACTTTTTAACTTCGCATTTTACCAAACCTTCGTTATTCCACTATCTATGTCTTCTTTGTCGACCAAATACGTTCTTGGGAGGCACAATCGGCTCGTTTATCTTATTTATTCATCGTATATCGCACTCTAATTATCTCGTGACATTTTTATAAAATAATGAATAATATTTTTTAAATGAGCTTATTTCTACTTGTGTTTTCGATATTACAGCCAAGTCATCTATTCATGTTACAAATCTGTTTTCCCTTTTACAATAACGATTCAGCACGTAGCAGTAATAATCATTATTAGTTCTATTCTATACGCGAGGTACTCGCACTTGAGTAATAAGGGCATTTTTTCATATGTCCCAAATCAACGCAGCTTTGTTGCTGTTTGTTTACTACCAATTTAGAATTGATTTTCCTTGTAGTTTCTTTTCAAAGCAGATGTTTGTCTTATCATAAAGATCTTCTTCGACGACACAAATATGAATCGTTTATCAATGCGTAGTAAACATGTATCTCACCGGACATTTACACTATTCTGTTGTTGTTGCTATATCATGAATCATCGAAGACTAATTAGTCTGAGAATGAGAACGAAGTTAACTACCCAGCAAAAGAATACAATAGTATAAAGTTTGAGAATTGTTTCCTTGCAATTTCTTCCCTAAAGTTAATAGAAGACGGAAGGTTGCATAAGGAAAAAACTGGAAGTCCAATAACCTTTGGCAGTTCACTACTGACTACTACTGTTACGAGTCAATTTATTTCAGTCAGATCATGGATAACGTACTGTTACATAAAAAGGCTTAATAATGAAGTTATATAATCGAAATAAATATTTACGTAGTGATGTATTTATAGCAGGATGGCTATTCAGCTACAATTGACGTCAATATATGAAAGGCATCACCACAATAGTAAAAATGCAATTTCCGCTAGTAGTGAACATGAACATGCAATTGTTGGATCTACTCAGTTTATAAACATATGCACTCGTAAAAATAAATAAATTGAAAAATAATACGTGTTCCCATTATCCAATAAAACAGCCAATTTTCGTGAATGGTATACCTATGTCATATTATGTATAAAAAATAAACAATGATTAGATGCTCGCGATGTAATGCGAGTCATGTGAATAATTTCAGTTAGATGTTTCCTCCTTGTCTATAATTGAAAATTAGACTAAGATGTCTGCGTTTTGGTCGTCTACCTACTTAAATGGAGTAGTTATTATTAAGGATTTACAAGCAAAGCTTCCTCTTGTACTACGATATGGATCTCATGATTCGAACGTAGGATAACGGCAGCATATATTAATAACAATTAAATTGAATCAATTTATATACAGTGTGAAAACGTATGTGTCTAGTTACACGTAGATGGGGAGAAGGAATCTTTTCCGCAATTCTAATGTTTATCAGCGATAATAAAAATCCGAATAGACATCCACACGTGATCATAACAATTTAATAATATTGATGAGACCCTGAGATTCTTTATCACCAGAAGAGTATTAAATAAAATTAAGCACACCAATTGTCAGTCACAAGGATGATGAGCCTTTGCCAGGAGAGTCGACCAATCATCTTGAATTATCTCATCACATTCCTAGTCGATTCTATTTGGAATTTGCCTACTACGATGTAAACAGTAGCAATCATGCGAGCAGATTTGATTGAAGGATAGATCATAACACAAATAATAAACATAAACTACCTAATTAAATGGTAGATGAAAGATGCAATGCAATTATCAATTTGAATCCGATGTAATGAGGATGCTATCACTCAATAAAATATTTTAATCCCAAAGTTATTTGTGGAGGAAAATCCTTTAAGCGAATAATGCAAGAGCCTCATAAAAATTAATTTCTAATCAATAATAAACATTTACTACTATTTTCATTGTGTATTTCCTTGATTCTTTAGTAGAAGAGACAGAAAACAAGATTCCTAAATATAAACGTTACTAAAATACGCATCTACAAATATAGAGAGCTATGAATACATAACAAATGTGATAGCCATAAATAAAATAATGGCAGAGTGAGGCAGAGGTTACGAAATCATCTCATTCCTTTCAAGAAAGGAACGTTCTACACGAGAAGACTATAAAATCTTAAGGTTTGTTCCCTCCGCTCGTTCAGCAGTCTCTGTCCACAAAAACGTAACAAAAAGCATATAATATTAAAAAGGACTATAGTACATATGTCTATGCATTCTGTCTGTCTGTAGGTATGTGAGTGAGTAGGTAAATGTTTTGTGCCTCGACATCTGCTCTCTGGCTCTTCAAAAGCATTCATTAAATATACTATACACCGTCTACTTGCCACTAATTTACAGCACTCACAATCAGTAAGCAATAGAGGAAGCAAACGAAACCAGGTAATCATCCACATCGTCTAGTACAATACAAACATGCCCGAAATCCGATTTCGCAATGGCTCTTCGTGTAGAATAGTCAAAGCTAAACGTGTTTACTACAAAGAGAACAGAATGCTATAGCATTTGTCTATTCAGTATAAATCAGCATATATTAAATCGTTCGTTGATAATTTTTGTGTACTTACGCTTATTTTGATACACAAAACTCAGATTAGAACTACGTAGATATGAACATTGGACTAATAGTGCTTTATTTGCACCCACTGTTAAATCACTTGATTCAATGAAATTAACGAAGGTCAAAATCTTATTTTTATTACATTCGGAGAACAACCACAATCAACTTATCTCCTCATTATGGCCATGGCATTCACATTCAAATTATTATTTAAAAATAAACACCTTGAATTTTTATATTCGGATCACTTCAACTCTCATCCAGGTGATTCTACCATCATTATACCCATTATTACATAACACTTATATTTAACTTAAGACTCACTTCAATAACATAGCTATGATTTCCTGGTACGATAAGCACAACTACTCTAAATCGTTTTGTTGTTTTCAACCACTCATTGTACTCAAACCGATGCCGGAAGTCTTTACATTTAATCAATATACAATTATTATTTACAATCATTTAATTCTTTTCAATTACTCTGGAAAATCTTGTGTACGCACTTTAACAGTTTTTAATTAGATCTACGTGGTCAACGGGAATTACTACTTTTATTATGGCATGTTTGAGGAAGAATTAAACATTTACGTCCAGAAATCGACGTGGTTGATTTGAGGCAAGTTGAAACTAAAAATACTAAAAACTTTCGTGCAAAAATTAATAAGTTGACTTGCTATTCGATACGATCTTTTCTATTGCCAATCACTATCCAAAATTAAAGCAGTACAGGCGATTTTACTTAATTGACACTTTGTGGGATATGTCCATGTAATTCATCTAGTCTAGACATTATTTGTTTAAAATGAAACAAAGGACAGCATGCATTTATCTTAAAATATGACAATTCAGATTAATCATCATAAGCATTTACTGATAGCATTGTGTATAGAAGTAAATCTTCCAGATAAGTATTTATATTCGCATTCAGCATCTTTTTGCTTCGTAGTAACTAATGAGACTTAGGATTGCTTTGTTTGCATTGCATTATTCGTACAAACGCTTTACCGAGTGAAATACCAATCAAATATGCCATAATAAATATATTGTCTCCGTATCTACTAATACCAGTAGTAAAATAAATACGATAACAAAGACACTAGTTGATTTTATGCCTTATGATAAACCACTTAAGAATCTCAATCATGGCAATCATGTATTCCAATGGTGTATATTACTTACTACAAGGCACAGAGCATATTATTAAATATTATGTTATAATGAGCACTTTAAGTAATAAGCTGTGTTATTTCATACTGTTTGAATGATAATATTATCACGAGCACAACATAAACCTGCGATTGGAGTAGTAAACATTTTTAAAATAGTATACAAGATAACAATGTTTACAAAGCAAACAAACACTTTAACTGGGCATGTAGGTAACTCCGTATTTACTGGACATTTATCTTTTACTCTATAGAGTCAACCATGTACTTGACTGCATACCGGATGGCATTGAATTATGTCTGTTCACATTTGTGTGGGTAAATGCACTCAAAATTACATACTTGATTTAATCACTGTACCGTTAAGTCATGCATGCTGTTTGTATTTATAAAGCCTACAGTCAGATGTTCCTAACTGTTGATGTAGTAAATTATACAACTTAAAAATAAAGCAATACAAAGGCATTTTGAATTCAGAGATCATTGTATATAACGAAATAGAGATGCTATTTTGAAAAACTGTAAATTACTATACGCGCATAGACACTGACCACAGCTATCAACTTAAAACTGAATGGCGACGGCAGTACATTTTTTATAGTACGTAATTTATCGCATTTTGATTCTGAACATACCTGGAATTTTATAGCATTGCTTGTATCACGTGCCTGAGCACATGTAAATTGCGGGTAACTATACCTATACCTTGTCAATCAATTGGCACTTGGCTGTTGGTGCGACAGATTTCTTAGTAATGAATTGGCTAATTTCTCAAGAAAAGCACATGGTACTGTAAGTACATCAGAATAAGTGAATATTTATGTCTATTTGGTGCTTTATAAGTAGCTTTGGGGTTCATTATACCTTATTCCATGAACTTGGATCTGCAAAGACAAAGCTGTACCGAATACCTGTAAACGTAATGTTCTTTGAAATTTTTTACATATACAGGACATTATCCGAGGTTTGACGCAGTCTTTAAATTCTTCTAATTGATTAAGAGTGTACGTTCAATTATTGCGACATATTCAATTAGGTGCCTACTAGATATTAGAATTATTCAGGAACAATAGAAAGTCAAACCTCTGTTGCCCATGAACTCCTACAATCTAACATACTTCACAAGTAGCATACTCTAAATCTACAGCAGTGTATTTGTATTTGAATGTCACGAAGAGATCACAAGACACGAGTTGGTTAGGATCACATTACTTTACTATTGTAAACTGTGTCCGTAAATGGGGCAATGTGTAACATGGACTTTATATTGGACTTTGATTGGATGATGCATTTTTAGTTTTGCATTATTCAGATGTGTAAAAAGATGCCAGTATTATAATATGCCTGCCTAATAAACGCCGTGTTACTGTTTCCTCGATATAATCACTTGTTGCACGTGTCATGTACTACACAAATATAATACAATCAGAGGTCTAATCCAAGGATTTATCTAGGGCCTTGTGTTACTGTAGAAAAATTTCCTTAGTTTTAAAACACGTTTATATGCAAAATATGCAAATCTCAAAGTTACTTTTACTGGTTCTTGGTATTTTAACTGGTTTCTAAAACTGATCACTGATTAAAATTGTATAATTGAATAATTACAGAGTATTTCCCTTCTCTGTTTTGATTTAGATATGGAAATATGGAAAGGAGCCAGGAAAAGTCGTATGAGTTCTAAGAAAAGGATTTTGGAAGGACCTATTATAAGTAACTTATGATTTGCAATTCAAATTTGAATGAAACACAAACAGAAAATGCAGCTCTAAAGAGATACTAATATGTAAAGCAAACAACTGAAGTGAAGTTTGACTATTTATCAGATATAAATAATTGCATACGTAATTTGAAAGAACAACTATTGTTTTGGAATAGTATCGATGGCTAGTCTAGATTCCAATGACTCCTCCCATTAACTAAGTTTATATTTGTTATTGTCAAAATTAATGTGTGGGTCCATGGGATTCGTGTCTACCATGGAGGATGTCTTTCCAATCACACCATCTTTTGTCCCTCCGTGTTCAAATGTGAAAGGGAGCAAAAACGACATAAATAAAAGATTCTATTTGATTTTATTAGAGAAGATAAGGTAAATAAGTGTGTGCCGACCCGGTGCCTTACAGGACTAGATAAAACAAGCTTGGGCTTGTTCGTCATTAGATTTGTGGAATTAGATACATAAATTAAGTCTATTTGTACCCTTTACTTTGACTTTGAGCATAATACATCCCTAATTTTGTAATCTACAGCTACTACATTCATGTAAAGCTACCCTGGCTTTGCCTTTACCAAAAAAACTCAAAGACATTTGTATGCAAGACGAGTCGACTTTTTTTCAATGAAACCGAGGGGAAAGATATTCTGTCAGTACTCAGTACTGAACCAAAAGTACGTACCTAATTGTAAATGAGAAACTAACAGGTAGGCAAAACAGTCGAGATTGGTGCACTTAACTTTGTTTGTATATCCTGCTCAGTCTAGAATGAAGTTCAAGTCCGTCAGTTTCCTCCTTTTCATAAAAGTTACTCTACTTCCACAAGAATCACAAGTCAAGTCCAGATCTCTTTAGCCCCCTCATGCATTTCATGAGTTGTTATTATTCCTTGTTACTCAAAGGTAAATAGTAGCAAAGGACAGAAAATGTAATCCGAATGATTTCCGTACAAGCCGGACTATGAAATGGATGGTAATTTCTGCCACGTGCCGAATTTTCCCCTTCTTTGGCTTTGGCATCGCACGTCTCGCAAAGTCCTCATCCCTTCTTCATTCAGCAACAGTTTCTTTACAAAAGCCAAGCACATCATCGCCTAGATTTATTTATTTCGCTCCCCTTTTATTTTATGTATTTGTGTTTCTTCCACTTTGGCTCTTTGAGGTTTCCTTCACCTCTACCTTTACTTTATCGTAGCCACTACTTAATACATTTACTTCACCTTCTCGCTATAGTACTACAGAATAGCAAAACCTACTTCTTAAAATCAAACATCTGGTTCTTATGCATGCACTTTATAGTCTATTCTATACTCGTAATAGATTCTCTTATGCCTTCCTTTGGTTTCTTTCCATTTCTATCAGACAAAGACTGCTGAGTGATTTCTATGATTTTATTCAGTTTATATTATGATGCTGTATAGGCTTATATACACGCACATAAACTACACAAAAGGGTTTGTGGGGATACTTGTGTCTAAAATACTTATACTCAGTCATTAACGGTTTGTGTAACTAGAATAATGTTAGGTAATGAGCTATTTATGTTGTACTGTACCTTTTACAACATAACTAAAACAATACCGAAAATGCGAACAAAACTAAATGAAGAAAGCCACAAAATTAATTTATAGTATTATTCTAAAGCCTCTACGATTATTTAATGCTCAATATAATAAATATTAGTATTTACAAATAGATAAAGATTTCTAAAAGCCTCATATTTCTAAGATTCAGAATGTTAAATAATCAAAATAATTCTGTCTGATTTCCTGTGGAAGTTAAAGTAGGAAATGGCGAATTGTCGCAGAATGGTTGTATGGAAAAAATGTTAACGAAAAATAGTGACTGATGTAGGTTGCTGAGGAAGAATTTGGTAGTAGAAGACATATGTTTGTTTTGGGGTAGTATAAGATGTAAAGATTGTAGATGTAGCAGAAAAGTATTTGTAGGTTAAAGCGTGTATGGTATAAAATTTGCAAGAGTGTAAAGAATGAGTAAGAAAGATTGTTGTGAATAGAGTTAAGATGCATAGAGAAGGCGAAGAAAGAGCTGCCAATACATACATATGAGGATAACCGTGGATGAGAATCAGATCATTCTCTGTCCGAATGATATTCACAGATGTAGAGTCACCCAAGCTGGACACAAGTCGAGTGGACAATAGATATGCCTAGGAGTAGTAGATGTCAAAGGAGAAGAAAGAGATTTTTTGCTGGGATTTTCTATTCTGTTTCATCGAACAACTGGAGCTTTGAAGAAGAATGAGGGAACAAACTGAGACAGAGTGATCGTGAGTGAATTGAAGTGAAGGAAACATTCATAAGAAAGACAAGGCGCAAGATATTTCGCCATTTCCATTACCAGATGTGCAAAATAAGTGAGTACGTATTTATACATTTCCCTGTTGCTTTGCTCTCCCATCCTTTTTGTGATGTGAATGCCTGAGATCTCTTTAGTGTACAAGGACTCACCACCATGTCCAAGTCCAGCTCGGTCGAGTCAAGTCCAATTCAGTCCCACAATTCCTAGCTCAAAGGACAGAGTCGGCTCCTCCGAATGAAAAATGCTGTCAAAAGGAATCCTGTTTTGTCTCGATAGGTATATGTCTCAGACACATTTCCTATGTAAATGCTCCATTCATTCTGTTTTTTATGTATCTATACGACTGGACTAATCGTCAGACCTCCATTTACTACTATACATTTACAGAGATGAGATCTGATTCTACGTATTCCTAACAATACATAACCTGATGCTTACAAGAGATTATAGGAGAAAAGGGAGAAGCTGGACGGACACAAGTTACATTCAATCCTATTCTACTAGTAAATAAATCCAAGTTGCTCTCTCGATCTATACACAATGAGTTGCATCGCGTTATGTTGCATTACTTTGTGTCTTGTTATCTTATGGATGGATGAGCATTACACTTAATATTATACTTTTAGATACACATATGTACATATATCACATAATGCCAACTACATAACAGGTACTCTCCTAAAATGACATCGTGACATGCCGATGAGAATGAGACACCCGTCATATTCCACGCTCTATTCTACTTCTAAATCTATAGCTACCAACTACATAATAGTAGCTACACACACAGACACACTGCAGACAGTTACTACTGTATTTTCCTCGTTCTCATACTTATATAATTGCACATGGATTACGTACTACCAGACAAATCTCTATGTTTATCTTGCATTCTGACCAACTATGCATTTCTAACGTTATGCACCAAATGCCAAATGCATTTAGACTACTTTTGCTGTTATGCAATCATATAGTATAGACTAGATGTATGCAACTGCATAATTTGTAGAGTAGAGAAATAAATATACAAGAGATAGCATAAAGTAGGCCTTCAATTGAAGTTGAAGATTCAATTCATACGTTTGTATTTGTAACACTTGCACTCTTCAGCGAGAAAAAAAATCATGAGAATGTTATGGCTTGAATATACAAGGAAAATAATAACGGTATCACTTCACAGCGTTGCAGTAGTCAGTGCATTGCAATAAATAGACAATTCAACGTCCAGTCCAGTTGAGATCAACTTCTGAAATGCATCTTTCTATTCAGCTGACCATTGCAGATCAATTTTCGATTCAATTGATTCGGTGGGAACGAAGATTTTTATTTAACCCAAGCCATTAATCATCAAATGGGCTTGATGATCTTGCACAACAGACGGAAGGAAACTGGTCTGCTTTCGTTTCCTTCCTATTATCCTTCTCTACTTATAATGCTATACATTTCTGAATAGCTATATCAATTTCAGAGCATAATACTTGATATTGCACAATTTTGGATCTTAGTGATTGTTTTGGTTCTGTGATTGGGCGTTATTGTAAGTGAAGCCAAAACTGACCAGGTTGCTTATGAAGCAATTCTTATTTCTAACGCATATCTTTGTGTTTCTTGATTGAGCAACGACAGTAAGATTTAGTTGTGAGAAAATGCATCTCTGCAACTACAAGTGTGGAGTATTGCTGAGTTAGATGCATTTCATGTGCAAGGGAATTCAAGGTAGAAAGTACAGTGTAAAAGAGTAGACATGTTATTATCTATTATGCAAATAGGTTCAACTAACTTGTACTTTTGTATGAAGTGTACCAATCTGAGTATACCTTTGCTGTTATGCACTCTAGTCTAGTTACCGTTGCTGTATTCACAATAGAATAGAATTAGTGTAATCATGTAATAGTAATACTGCTCTGTTCGCATACAACTCGATTACAGATCTCTCGACAGAGCCACTCATTCATTCCACAAGAGAGTTGCCGAGACCTTAACCCAACTTACTTTTACTACAGATACTCCCGTCTGCTAAGTTTGTTATTTACTGCATTATACTCTCTTCCAATTCATATACAATTGCATTAGGCACTGTTACTACTTACAACACTATATATACCACAAACTATACAAGTACATGTACATTATCTGTAGTAATATATTTATTGCACTTGCACATGCCAACTTCTATAACTTGAGTAATGTAGTAATGAAATATGCACAAAAATAAATGTGCACTAGGTGAGAATCGATACAACTTGTCTTCGTTGCATTTACTCCATTAAGTAAGAGCAAGTTTAAAATGTAGTATACACAGTTAAGCCTAATGGAACGTACTATATAGACTTAAAGATACAACTTTGAATTTTTAATGTGACATTATATTCTGTAGCTACAGGAAATAACATTATTAGACCAATATGCATACAAAAGCAAATGTAAGGCTATATTCCATCTAACCATTGAGGATCGATACAGTAAGAGAATGGAATTTTTGTACACAAGCCTTATAGGCATTATATCTAACATTTAGGTGAAATGCAATATAGCAAATGACTTTATGACTCATATAACATGGTACGTACTAGGAATTGGGTATAAATGTTAAGGTGAAGGATGCAAATTCGAGTAATTCAACATTATTCGCATGTTTTTCCTATAAACTGACCTAATCCTATATGTAAAAATCCTTTACACAATTTGTGTGCTAGATATAAACGGTAATGCATAGGTAATGTCATTTTTAACACTACAGATACAAGTCTATTACTTGAAGACTGTTTAGTCATTTACGTTTGACCTGCTCCAATGCATTACTCATACACTTAGTAGGTATCCTGAATCAGCACCTGAACGAAGTTGTACCATAGTTGTATCATTGTATACTTAGTTATGATTTGTAAGTTATGGTTATAATTACGTGAACAAGGGAAACCAACAAGTTATAAACATTTATTTACTTTTATCTCAATAATTTACAGCATTACGCATTTACTAAGTTTTCAAGACTCGAGTTTTGATTTTATTGTCAACAGAATGAGTGAGATGTGTGTAGTACGTATCTAGAAGCAGAAGGGCAGGGTCATTCAGCCAATTAAGTTATTTACAATTGAATTTGTTGGCTATTTAGCTAAATGTTAATGAATCGCCCATTGATTCAGTATGGTTAGCTCGTTAGTTTAAGTTTTGCTTTGAACAGATATGAAATTAATGACCTCATCAACTATTTATGTATACATTTAGTGCTAACGATGTAGTTTGATTATATTATTTATTATGAATAATAGTACGTACTCCAATGGGTATCAGAGGTCTGTTCGAGTTTTTCCACAAAGACTGGGGCACATTCATTCATATTTGAATACAATGCTATCATTTTCTTATCATTTTTGCGAAGAATCTATGCAAAATGCGACAGCAATTTATTGTATTCATGAATGTAAAGTGCTACCACTGAATTGTATGTATGTAGTCGTAGTAGTAAATTAAGTCATAATGTAAGATAAACCATTGATAGTCTTAATTGATTTGACGTTATCATTATTATCTTAGCATCATTTGACCTACGTAGATTTAATTTGTGTCCTTGTTAACTGTTACGTGTCTGGAAAAATGAATTTTCCACTGTAAATCTAATTGAATACTAATGTGAAAACCATTAGTAAGTGGAAGATTTTGCTATGCAAAGCATAATATAATCTTATTAATCGTTGTCAATCATTCGGATCTAAAGGTCAAGTGGCGACTGCTAACAGATAAATAGGAAAATGATAGAGAACTGGGTGCCATTAGCTATGAATGGTCAAATTAGGTGATTGATACATTTAGAAGATAATATGCACAACAAGGAGCAGTAATTGATATTGAAATTAGTCACAGTAGAATAAGGAATTGTAAATAAGGGGAATTATTGTCTACGAAGCATATTCATAAAGGCTTTGTAAGCATAATTTATGCATACTTGTGTATAAGTGAGGAAATGTGAAGTGTGTCTGAGTATAGGGCGAAGAATAATTGAGTGTGTGAGTATAGGAAGGTAATTTAAGTAAAGTGTTACTCAATAATGAGGTAATTAATAAGGCAGCTTTGTATTTTTGTTGTAATAATTAAAATATCATGATAATCAACAAGAGCATACATTAAATTGTAATGTATATAATATTGGCTGGAGTGAGAGTCCGGCAAGAGAAATGCCGTCCTGTCGGCCCATCTTTGTTCTCTCGGGTTCTATTGGGACTTGCAACATTTCTTTCACACGAACAAATAGAGAAGGGAGAGAGTGACCGTATTGTACATAGCCAGAAGGAGAGATTAGAGTCTAAGCCAAACCGAGAGAGAAGAGAAAAATCCGGGAGCTTTTTCATAAGCCGAAATAAAAAGAAAAGTGGCCTTACCAGTCTGAACTTTCCCATCTTCACATTACATTATGCAACATGCAACAACTACTTGCTCTATTTCGCCTTCTGCGGCCGAGAAACCTGTTGAGTACTAAAAATCGGATATGATACGCTAGCAAAAGGCTATCTGTGTCACTCTCACGTTCACCCTGATATCATGCTGCATTACATGCCCACGTCCACAATGCAGACACAATTATGGGTATCATAATAATACATGCGAACAACGGGAAATACCTACAGGGCATACACACGTTCCTCTCAGCATCATATCTACTACATAGGTATGTACTTGTTCAGATCGTTAGTCCAATTTATTACGTCGACAGAAATCAAAAAGAAACATGCTAGGGAAAAATGAATGCCATGGACATATACAGAATAGATTAGGATTTTTAATGGGAATCTGTTTTTTTTTTCTGGAGAAATACTCTCAGGGACTAAATATTTATGTCAGAAACATTTGTGAGAGACAGGAAATCAAATCGATCATGTCATGTTCATAAGAAGCATTTTAATGGGCCCTTCCTTGCATGTTTTTAGTGAAATGTCGCAAAAATACATTTTTAAATTTGAAACATATAGAATTGTAAATTATGTCAAAACTGCGCCATTACAATTTTGGAATAATCTTGATGTAGCTACGGTACTTTCGGTACGGTACTTTTAAAAGAAGATTGTTTGACATTCTGAATTTGTAAAAGCAAGATCGTTCGGGATAATTTAGTGCCTAACGCATCTCAATAATAAGCAAGTGTTTCTTGAATGAGTTTCAAGGTTTAGATTGAACATGTGTGCAAGAAACAGTCTACTTTCGAAACAAGTACATCACCCATCGCTGGATCACTGACCTAATACCTAACACGTCAATGTCTCTTCAAGATTCAACTGGAGGAATCATTAGACTTTCAGGGTGACAGTCTACACTGGAGAATTTGGGATTTTGGAAGTCAAATGACTTTCGCAGCATCCACTTGCACGTTTCCGTCAATGTGACGGTACCTGGATAAATCATACATTATGTATCTACTTATGAAGCACGTAAAAGGAACCTGCACATTTGCGCACTCTAGTTAATTTGAAAATCATATCAAACACATCAAATTATCTGATAAACTGTTTCATTTAAATATTTTTACTTTTGAAAAGGAAATTATTTATCCTGTAGATCCTTATCGACCAGAATCATCTGTGTTTGGGAGACACATGTCATTACCTTTTCGCCCATGCCCCTGAACTGAAGATATAGCTACCTACTCACTTAATGTTGCATCCGTCTTTCGATCTCTAGACTCTTGACCACTCCTAACGACTTATTCTAGATGTTTCTTTTTCGCAGACTGTGCCGATATACGTGACGTCTGAACAAGCTCAATAATTCTATGAGATGAGATAACATTATTATCTTAATAAATTTTCTACCTACCTTAACTATGGGTTTGTATTATTGCAGACGAGCCATTAGTGTCCAAATCCTTATAATTTGATATCGTTATTTTTCACCCACTGATGACTGACAATACAAAAGGCTGCTTTGACATTTTTCCGTCTACGTCGGCAAACAACAAAATAGACACGACACATGAGGACAATAAAGTAAGACGACAACCTGAAAGAATTCAGGGGACATTTTCTTGCTTTGTTTCGTTATCCACTCGAACAATATGCGTGGAGATGAAGAGAAGTTGAGGTATATTAATTCTATAGAAAGTGTAGGCGGCGTGGACGCAGACAGAAAATTCTGAAAATCCTTGATTGTCACATAACCATGGAATGTCAGCATACGCTCACACATCTGCATCTTTACTCATTCTTCTCCTTGCAAATGCTTTTAATTTGTTTACGGCACAAGTTAAGTAAATAGAAACATAATAATTGTCAACCTTTACATAAAAGACATCTTTTCAGAACTGGATTACATAAACTATATATCTAGCTACTTATAGTACTAATGGGGTTATTTTTGAAACGAAACTTACGTAGTCGAGAAGACTGTTCAAAATGTCCCGTTTCCATTATTCTGGGCAGTTTGTAAAGCAAGTAGACAATATAGGTTACTTTGATTGCATAATTTTTGTGAAGAAGGAAAGATGTAGTCTACCCTTTAATAAGGTCACGGAATGCGCAACTAAAATTTTTATAATAATGATATCGTCGACGTGAGTGGTGTGCTTCGGATTAAAATGTGAACAAACGTCCCGATTTCGATGTGAATGAAGCTGAAGTCCAGGTCGGTAGGGGTGCCTTGAATAAATACTTGATTGTTAATGGCCCTTGATTGTTTTTAGAGCAATTACAAGCTGCGGGAAGGGAATACAAATGCTAAGTTATGCATATGAAATGAACTTATTTAATTCATGTGGAGAGATCTATGCAAACAAGGAATCAAATGAGTGGTCTGTCTTACCCTTTTCACCCGGCTATAGTATATTATGTAGATTCGGAAGTCTGTATTATGTTCCATCTAAGCAAAAAAGACAAGACACCTCAGCATGATAAATAATGAGAAATGATAAGTAAATTTACATATGATGAGCAGGATTGGATGGATTGAGCAAAAGCTGCAAACAGAAGCTGAGAAGACAAGACAGCACGTGAGAATCTGAGCAACTTTCAATTCAACGAAACGGGAGGAAAAAAACTCTTGAGAACATAATAGATAATAAAGGAGTGTGTGTGTGTATGCACAGAGCCATAAAAGAAGAGAGCACATAGATCTGTGTATGCAAATGAGTATTGAATGACATGACCCGGTAGCCAAAGGTGAGGAGGATGATGCAAAGTTATATAATGTTACGGGAAAAAACGGGCAAAGTAAAGGAAGCGAATCTTCTTGTAAATATCATATATGTATATATGTATTTACTCTATTGTATATCATCTACAGTAGACAAACGAACCTTCTCAAGTTACTCTTTTATTGTCGGAGCAGACCAATTCCAAACCTACTGAATAATATATTCAGGTGAGTAAAGCACTAGTATGTTTAAAATACTCCATTACACTTTATTACTCAACACTCAATAATAGGCATATATTGCACACACTAAACATATTTCTACATCCTCTCATTTAAAAAGTATGTACTTAAACGGTTTCTTCTCTCAAGTTCGTTGACCTGAAAGGGTTAAGTACTTCGATAGTTGAAGTGTCTACACAAACCTTAAGTACACAAAAATACAACCTGGGTAATCCAGAAGAGCATCTGAAAATAGATCTTAATACTTAAAAATTCATCTTGCTTAATTAATTTTAAAACTGGAATACCAATAATAAAATTGTATGTCAAGTGCATTAGGTTTAGAGATCTAACTTAGTATTCTGTTGAAAATTATATCTGCTGATATTGCAATAGTTATAATTTATTCAGCTCAATTAATTACATCTGGCATATTAACTGTTAGCTAAAATGTATTATTAAGTAGGTAGCAGGAATATTATAATTTAAGTGTAGGAGGTCAGATTTTGGGTATTCTGAATGGTTATCTCAATTTTCTTAAGTTTATGTGTTGAGTGATTTTGAATGGTTTGTACTAAGTAGCAGGACATAACGGGAAAATTGGTGTCGAATGTTATAGTGTTGTTTACATTAGTCCTACGAGTAGGTGGGCAAGTTTGGTCAAGTCCAGCTGAGGTGATCATATTTATTGTATATTACTTATTGGTATAGCCGCCCTTGACATGGCACGTGGACTCACATGTGTCCCTACCAAAGGAGAACAGAAGACGTAGATTGTTCTTAGTATCTAGATCTGAAGTAATAACTATGTAATATGTAAGATTTGGAGGAATATATGTATTATTGAGTATCTTTATATAAATAGGGATTGGAATGCCTTATTAGATGGCCAGAGGCAGGGTTCAAATCGAGTAGCTTCTCCTATTATTGTGTCAAGACACTTCAGTCTGTATACAATGTTGGGTAGAAACAGTAGTAGTAGGAGGTTGGTAGTACTGCATTGAATTACTTACAGTGTCACATCACGTCATGGATGTGAGTCCAGGACACAACACTTTAAGAAAAGTTGTATTTGTTGGAGTGCGAGTGTGTCTAAGTACAGTACTTGAAGAAGCGAGCTGTATTTATTTGTATGCATGAGCTATGTAAAGGAAACTTGTTTATATGAGGAGCTGTTGTTTCAATGGAAATACATATGCACTGTTTACTACGACGAACTCGGACTACTACGACTCTTTCTCATACATTACATGGCACTTGACTCCTTTGACTTTGTGTTTCCATTTTCCATCTGCTCCCTTTTTGTTTGTAGTTTTCTCCTCTTCCTCCTAATTTTTATTATACGTATAGTCATAGCCTCCGATTACGTATTCTTCTTTTCTTTGACTTGAATTCAAATGAATAAATTGGTTGGTCATGTCTCCAGTCTCTATGTACTATTTCTCCAACATGTTTAATACATATCAGATGAGAACCTGTAGAATTACTTACATAATACGATTGCCACTGGATATAATATCAGTAGCTATATACTATTTGTAGTAGGAGCATGGAGAAGATCAATAGACTGTTAAGTATTCAAAACCCTTACGACGGATTCGACACTCGATAGCAGACAGGAACGAGATAATTGTTCTTGTCTTTATGTAGATTAGTTATTTACTACAGCTTAATTCTACTGAGGAAATAACAATTACTGCAACTCTTTAGAAATGCATACTAGAACAATTAACAATGATACGCACTAATACAATGCTAATACAGCTCTATATTATCTTCAGATCAAGATCAATCTAAACTTAAGTGCGAATGGAATTTTATATGTCGAGAATAATTGGGGATGATGAAATTATGTACAGGACAGAGGTAATAGACATACGTTGATTTTATCCTGTCTTAATACATTGATTGAGGGAGTCAGAAACCTATTTCGTTTACAACGAGAAAACATTTGGACAAAAAGTTTAATTAATTTGTCAATGTCGTTGTGAAAATTTTGTTGATTCTGTACTGTGCCCTTCATTGAGGACTACTGACAAAGCTCTACGACCACTGACCCCTCCACGCGCTCTCCTTTGACTTCATCTATTTACTATTCTGAATACAGGAATCAATTTCATGCACACACGCAGAAAAATAAAGGTTAAATCCACTGATAATTGTAATTTTAGATTGTGCAAATACATTGTCAGAGTAAGGAGATAGATTAGCATGTTTTTCACAACTATATTTGAATTGCATTTATTTTGCGAGTGTCACATACCACATCGCCACACATACTTTTATGCAAATAATGCATTTAAACCGCCATAAAGAATGTCTATGTCGGTGTTTCCTGTATGTATTTATTGGCATACTGTAGTTGAGTCAGTAAGTGTAAATATACTGTGTAATAGTAATACACAAATAAAAATGTTGACAGAAGTCGTAGTATAGTATGTTCCATTTCTATATTAATAGTATGAAATTACAGCCATCCTAACCTAGTACTGTAGACTATAGCTTATGTAAGCAAATAATTAACTCGCTCAATGAGATATCAATAGTAGATATTCAACCCATAATAATTATTTTCATTGCGAAGTGACAAATTGCACAACCTCTTTGATCTTGTCCTAACAATTTGCATTTATAATGACATACCTACCCACAATGTTGTATGACCTGAATACTCGACCGTGACATTCTCTGTTATTTCTAAACAGGGAAGTTTGGCTTTATTTTGCATCAACTTGTACAAATATTTGTCACAGTCATAATCTGGATTGTAATGGCAGAGATATACATTTAGAGTATGTATACAGTACATCTCCTTTATATTTGTACTAACGGCATGTCCAAGCTGATCTCATTGACCGAACTTGTAATTAAAATTCACTCGACTACATTCTAACATTTTATCCATTTGGTGTCAATTTCTAAAGGAAGGTTGATTTGACTGAGATTTTTCAGGGATGTGTATGCTTCCGTCAAGAAAACTGACGTCAGTTGGTTAGACATACATTACACAGTCTCTTTATTTATTTTATGTTACCAGTACATTTACTTCGGTATGTACACGATTGATGATATATAAGTAAGTTTCGGTACTCTTTGCTTATGTTAATTTTTCACATGTTTTGCTACGTGATAAATGTCTGTCGGAGGAATAAAAGCAGAAATAAACGATGAGCATGTTAGTTGAGGACAGGTTGGCATATACTTACAAATTAGCAATTTTAAATGTGGAATCTAGGGCCAATGTCATATATTCAACATGTGACGCATCAGCACTAGAAATGTGATTCCTTATTTTGAAGATCAAACAATTATTCGCCCTTATAGTATGGTTTCCATCTATATTGTAAGTACACAAATATAAATTTGGTTCGTTGAATTTAGACTTCACTAGTACAAGATTTGTATTTCGGTTCGTTACGAACATAATTACAGACACTAGTCGATCGAAATATAAAAAACAGAAATACTAAGGATTTTTAGAGGAAATTTATCCGATTCGGGATAAATTATTATTTCACTGGAATCTCATCCTCGCTCTTGCTTCAATTGGTAATTCTATCTCATCTTTTAGTAAGAAAATATACGCACAGACTGTATTGATTATCATTCCTTGATGTTTGACATCCGTTTCATCTGCAATCAGCAAATCTCATTAGCTTGGCTAAGCAGAATGCATAATGTATTACATATCTAGACTTATCTCTACACAACGCTATAGACAAAGAGATAGTAGTGCACAGTCAGAGGAAGCTCATAATTATATTCGCGTATTTGAACCACAAAATATATTAGAGTAAGTATAATATTACTGAAAGTACCAAACTTTTTATTGTAATATGTTCTTATTATTCACTTATTACGATCATTAAAATTGAACATAGTAATTACAATCTGCACTAGGTTAGATAGAGTGCGTACAATTTCTTCTGGCTAAGATCGTTAAGGTACCCAATTAGTGGACTATCTCTTTTACAGGTAATAACATTTATTCTGATAAACTTAAATTGAAATAAAATAATTGTATTTAACAGAAACTAGTAAGTTTTTAATCAGGAAAGCCATATCATTCTGTGGATTGAAACACTTCAAGGTGACCGGTTATGCGAATTTGGAAAAAAATGTTTCGCACACTGTTAAACTAAGCAAAAACTAAACAGACGTTCTACATTATTTGTATGGTTTGCTATTATGTTACAAGTGAATTAGATTTTCTATTGTATATTACCTATAAACTTATAGTACGACGATTAACATTGCTAATGGACTACACTATCGGGTTTGTAGCAGACGACAAAAAAAATAAGGTTGAACAGCTATAACATTAGTAGCAATTAGACAGCGGCAGGTCTTCTCTATTCTTTATACCTTTGCATACCTGTAATAATTAATAATTTCTATGTTATAATAGCAAAACCACTATTCAATTGTAGTTAAAGGTATTCTTTTGTTAGTTGCCTTGTTGGATTAATTCCTACACATGCGGTTTAATACTGATGCGTGGTGTTTGTGGGTAAATCCTTCGATTTCAATTACAATGCTTATCAAGCGAGTGTCGGACTTTTCCTACTACCACAATGTAAGTAGCTTATTAGTTAGGTGTGTGTGGGGTTTGCTTCCCACTGAATCCGGCTTGAGTTGGAATTTGTTCCAAGTCCATACATAGCCTTCTTGCTCCCGTAAATTGCCTGTGAATTAAATTCTAAATGTGGTCGCTCCACTAGTTCAGTAGTTCATATAGAATCATACCATTAGAATTTAGCTTTGAGAAGTCTGAAAGAATTTTCAGTTTTCCGTTTTAATGAACTTGAATAGTGTGTGTGTGTTTGTGTGTAGTGAGTGGTCATGTCTTATGATTCAATCCTTCGCCTTACATGAAAAGACCTTCTTGAAGACATGGAAGAAATTATGTTCTTCCTTCTGAAATTCTTCGAGAATCATTTAGTTTACATTGACCATTAAATAAATACAAAGTAGCAGTTGAGAACTGAGGACTCTGAAACTTTTTATTCATTCTCACATTACAGCGTAACTGAACCTGGCAAATTTTCACCTTGACTTTAACACTTATTATTGGAATTGCCGAACTTTTTCCTCTCCTCGTTGCATGCTCTATCCTAATTACTGGGCACTTCATCAAGACATCTACTTTTTGTCATCGTTTCCAGGTGCACCCGAGAATCGTCATTTAGCGTCTGCTCTCGCACTCGTCCTCAACATCAAAGTCTTGTATAATCTTACAGATCTATTATTTATAATAGTTTTTCGTTTTCATACACTCTGTATCAGTGTACACTGTACCTGCAAATTACATAATATATAGTTAAGCATCCATCACAAATTGATGTAAATGTCCTGAGTAAAAAAGACCTTATTTTTGACGGGATAATTTTTGCAGTCTTTAATAGTAGTAACTATAACGTCGTATCTTCACAATGGAAATCTTTAGTAAAGCTAGGTATGCGTTACAGTGAAATGAAATTCTTTCAGGTGAGAATTACTAAATGACAAAAAATCTGTATAGCCTGTAAACGTTGACTGTATCATTTGCATTCTTTAAATATGCTCATATCAATACTTATTTAGCATATTGGTTATTTTCAATACAAAAAAAGTCCCTTCCAGACGAAATGCAGTTACATGTATACAAGGATGACATAGCTGTTGAAAGTCTACAAAAGTAACTTTACGACTTTGTCTCGAAAAAAAGAAACATGGTCCCTTTTCATCTTTTCACTAACATTGACTGTATGAATGTTGTACTAGAAATTTTAGCGACCTAATGGTGAGTTAAATGCTACAGTTTGTAATAGCCAAGGTAGGAGATATTATAATATAGTAAGGGAAGGTAAGGCATTGGAAAGAATTGTTTACTAGGATGGGCGAGCACAAAAAGATGTAATAAATGTGTAGATGGAGAGCATTACAACCCATAGAGAGCTATACAGACATCCACATGGTTTCGAATGGCAAAAAAGGGTTTTGTGGCGATTATATTGTTGTTGTTAGTATGTGCTCTCCATCCGTCACGTCCACATAGAATACATGTCTAGGTAGTTTTGCCACCAGAATCCAATAATTCTCCAGTGGGCTGTGGATGTGCTAGGCCATATGGGTACTTTGAATGTTGGGTCATAAGTACACGCTCCACTAATGTAATTCTAGCATGTAAATATGATAATAATAAGCTTTAGTTGACCGAAAAGATAATAGGATTTTAGTGCACACGTGAAGACTGGCACTCCTCATGCGAACACCAACAATATAGTTAGGTAAATTATTTACAAATCTAAATGGTGTGTGCATATGTTTCCCTTTTCTTCATGTGCAGGAATTTCTCAGAGATTTTGCAATTTTTAATTTGCATATCTACTGGAGTATGCTATGTATATATTCTAGGTATAGTAGATTCACCTAAGTAGTATATCATTATCGGGTTTGTTAGGGACCACAGCAGCAGACGAGAATCAATTCGTTTCATTTACCATATTTGCGCAATCGACAATTTTAAGAAATGAGACTATTAGAGACAGATGCAGTGAAGGAGCTAAAAGAAATATCAACGACAGCTTGAGATTCTCAATTGGAACAGACACCTCAAAAGAAACAGATTGCATTCGATTTTTCAGACCTGGCCGCTGCTTTAGACAAATTAGTTTCATGACATGGGGCATGGGCTATCAACAGAGGAGCACGGTTATCTATCCTTCTTCAAAAATCAACCTTACCAAAAGAACCCATCTGTATATGCACAAGACATTCAGAATGAAGATATTATTATTTTATCTTTTGCCCCGTCTAAGACAAACACATCACCCTCCACATAACGCCCAGCCAATATTTCTTCTGTCCTGCCTCCTTTATGAAATCTATTCAATTAGCTCCAACAACATAACCAGCCACAAGATAGACTGTTTACTTATTCATTGGAGAGACACACGGAGAAAAAATCTGAATATTTCCCAATCGCACCTTACGCCGTCGAAAATGGACGGATGTCGGATGAGAGAGGAGGACGTTGGAACCCATCACATCAGCTGTAGTTTTTCAGAGTGCATAGACTTACTTTTGATTTCCTTAATGTTTGGCTATCTGGGTGAATCTGGTGTAAAAACAGATAAACTGATGCTTTGTCTTGTCTAAGCTTCAACATTTCGCAATATTTCAACAGAAACATTAAGAACTCTGATCGAGTATAAAGATGACCAAAAACTGCACGTTCAACGTTTTTCAATAGAGATTAGGTAGACAGAAATGCGAAAACTCCATTAGATAACAAACCATCCTTTTTTTTATTCCGTCGTCGTGTCGTGAGCCAGTCTTTTACAAAATGAGCACAGTAAGTATACTACCTTTTCAGTAGATATAGGTACATATCCAATGTACAAAAGAGTATAGACATATTATCATTATTATTACTAAGTAATACATACATTAACATCTACCTGCATTCATCATTATTTCTATAATGATGTGAGCAGGTAAATATGTAAGAGTAACTTGTCTTATAGTCAGGAATTCAAACAAACGATACAGCAAATATGTTTAATGCACAAGTACATAG
Organism: Tomocerus qinae; assembly: GCA_020055645.1. Lineage (NCBI taxonomy): Eukaryota > Metazoa > Arthropoda > Collembola > Entomobryomorpha > Tomoceridae > Tomocerus > Tomocerus qinae. Next base: position 12,143,770 of record CM034547.1, on the reverse strand, counting down.
AAAAATACACATTAGGAGTCTGTAAATGTAAAATGCATGCACACAGAAGGAGAGACATAATTAATACAGATAGGAGTAGCAGAGGGTTTAATGCATTAGTAGCTTCAGGCTCCTTTTTGCACTTTATATAATGAATAGTTACCCCATTTGTTTTTTGATGTACATGTCTATATACGAGGATAAATATTATTATAATATTCTGTTTAGACGCGAATACGATTCATCTGAAATGACAGACTCAAACAAGTATAGGAAGGAGAGTGAAAGTTGGTCAAATCATAAACTCTACTATCTGAATCCCTATCTCCCTATAGACACACATACGTACCAATTACGAATCCTACATCGGACTATGCTGGTAATGAGACACTTGTACAGTACAGGCATGTAGGGCCTGACATGAATTATATTAACATGTATTCCAGTCTAGGACAACTTTAGGTGTAGGTGATTACATAGCCCATGGATTTTTCTAGCACCATCGTGTTATATTAGCACCTGGATACTTTGGTGCCTATCTCTGCAAATATGTACTTAGCTATGGGGTAACCAATAGGTGCAAAATCTCCCTTTAAACCAGACATTTACAGATGCCAAGCTTATATAGGTACAACAGTGTTAAATAACCAACTAATAAATGTAGAATCTGTACGTAGATAAAACTTTTTTAAACTTTGCAGTTTTTGTTTGCATTTGCCTAAGGGAATGCAATTCTCCGCCGTCTTTACATTCTATCGTTTATATTGACAGCACATACAGAGGTAGATGTCTGAGCGCACACAATGATCTATTATGCATGCAATGCTTTCAAAATCTTAAACTCGCTGCAGCTTAAACTACAAGATTTGACAAAATGTTAATAATTCTGCTCCACTTTGTTTTTGCTGAGGATTTTCATTTTTAATAATATTTCTATGTCCGCAATTTCTACACGAATACAATTTCGTTTATCAACATAATATTTAATGTGAATGTACCTACTAGAGCATTTATATGATTTACAGAGTTAAATGGAGGAAAACAAAGGATATTATATAAGAGGAAGGAAGGCAACCACCAGTTGAGTCATTAGGCATAAGAGAATGAGTATCACACAGAGACAGAGAGAATCATCCCATCAGCTGGGTTTACTTTGGCTTATCGCTGGCTATATCTGAATGAGCCGCAGGCCAAAATAAATATAACGGGATCTATTGTACAGTATGTACCTATACATTTACGCTTCTATTGTATAATCCACTATGTGGGAACAATGGAAGTGAACATCCACAATCTAACTGCGTCCTCGCACTCTCACTCTCCTCCATCATCATTACCTAGGTAAGTTACTGCCAAAGCTTCCTATATACAAACTACACTCTCAAAACTACTACGCATCACTACTCAACTATACACACTAAATAATACTACGTTTGGGATATTATGAATGTTGTACTTAATACTTTATGCCCATGTAAAATATGTCTTTACAGATTCTTGTAATAGTAATCTAAAAAGAAATTCATTTTAAACAGCTGTTTTGAATACATAGAAATGTTATCTGAATAAAGATATGTTTAATCATGGCTACAGACTAGATAATTGTAACTGTACTTATATTATGTACTAGAGTGGTTATATTATTTACATATGTTAATGTAATGTAATTAGATCTGCGGTTGTGAATGGTAAGGCATTATTTAATGCGAATACATGCTTTTACTTGTGATTAAGTACGGGTTGGTAGAGTACGTGTGATTTGGTTTAACGTTGACATGACATGGATTATGGTATTGTAATGTTTACTTTTAGCTTCTACGGTCATGTCATGTATACTAGACATAAATAATATGCGTATAATTGTTTAGGAAATAAATGGAAAATAGATGGACTAAATAGAGTTCCGTTCCCTGTGAGTTTTATGACTTTAGACTGTGACTTAGGATTCTAAAGCTACGTTGTTGTTACATGCGTAGTATCGGTATGCCTATTGACTTTATATTGCACTTTTGTATATAAAAGGTTCTTTGGCTGAATAGGAAATGCGCATTAATATGGAAATTGACAGCTTGGCTTTATATGATGTTTCCTATCCGTAATGAAAGTCCACATTCGTAGTGGTAATAAAAAAGCAGTATGATAAAAGGTATATCAATATGTTTCCTTTTAAGTAAGTTAGGAACAAGTCGAGAGTCCAGTTGAGTCCTACTTCCCATAATGCATTATCCTTATAGCAAACCTAGAAATAAGCATTATAGATTTACTAGTGCGATATGATATTGTGATGGCACGGATATGATAACCGGATAAGTTGAGGCTTATCTTCCTTTTATTGTGCGCTGTGTAATGCTCCGGCACGAAAATCCGCATTTTAGTGTTAACTCGAATATTATTATATCATACGCATTATCAGTTTCCCATAGCTGATACCGATAGTATTATAGTCAGTAGTAGTAGTAAACCAAAACAGAACCACCCAGACACTTTCCCTACAAAACTCTCTAACAATAGATAAGAGATAAGTCAGTAGTAAATAGATAGTGTTGAAAAATGCATCTTTTTTTCTCTATGCAAATTTTTATGGAGCGTTTTTCAAGAATGGAAACGGGCAAAAAAATATATTTACTCATTCCTAGTAAGTTGTAAATAAGTATGCGTAAGTAGTAGCAGCAAAAGGTGTATGTATTTATGCGATGAGTTTCCTGTCCTCCGGGTCATGTCAAAATACACTGAAATGCTCTGAAGACGAAAGGATGAGAATCCTTTCTGTTTGTTGAAAGTTTATGAGGAAATTAAAGTCTAGGTTTAACTTATGGAGCATAAAACCAATTTGTTCTCTTTACGGCTGGATTTTTATTACTTTTCCTACATGACATATTGTTAGTACATATTCATAAATCTACTGAAAAGCTCCCGCAGTTATTCGACAAATATTTTTTTATATATGTAGTTACATAAACACATAAGAAAAGCAATCTCCTCCTAATTTGCATAGTCCAACTGGTAATAAATAAACTTATAGATTCATGTAATTGTAAATACAATATTGGGATTATGTACAAATGTATATGAATTGCAAATAAATTCGGAAGATTAATCCGTGATGTAATGATTTATTTTCTATTTTACTATGTATCTGATTTAGGTTAGAAAGCGAGTGAGCTAATTGTATAAGTTGGTTTGAGTTGTGTAAATGTTAAGTAATATTCAAATCAAGAGCATTCATACGTAAAGCAGAGACAATGCTACATAATAATGTGGGTAACAGATATAGATTCTTTTCTCTCTTTTTTTATAACGCAATGGATCCAAATGTCCATAATTATCATTCAGAGGATGACATAGTTTCCTTCGCTATTCTTTCCGCTATTATATTATATGCATAGTATACTTGCTACACAAATGTACCTGTCCTACACTACTAATATTATCGATATCGCAGTTTTCTCATCGTGTGCACCCAGGATGAAGCTTGTAAATTATAAGATAATAAAACAATATATCAGAATTGTACATTTATGGTTTAAATTGGCGCATTTGTCTAGGAAATAAAAACCACCAACTGCATTTCTTGTAAACTAGGTTCAAATTATGTAAGTTCATGTCGATTCCAGTTCAAATCAAGTAAAAACGACGTTCTCACCCATACCATTCAATTCCTATGTCTCAATTGTGTCTCAATCGACTAGATAGGATAGTAAGGAGGAAGCAGAAAGTGGAATTAAAATAAAATACTTTTAATCTAGTGGGAGGCACACTTTAATAAATGTTATATAAAAATACTGCGAAAAACGCATAAAAACTTTCCACGGGAAGTTGTTCAGGAATTTGTCGTGTGGCAGATATTTATTCTATACCTAACCTAAGCTAACTTAAATAAACAATTAATTAGAAACATCCTTCTACTATTGCACGACTAATAATGTTGTATAGTCATTGTGCGTGTGCTACTCACTCGCTTGGACATTGTTGTGCACATTGTTTAATAATTTCATTGTCCGCTATTGAGTAACAGAATAATAAGTAGCAAAGGAGAAGTAAATGGTGTGTAAAAGTAGATTGCCGACTACGCTTGGCTTAACTCGCTTCTTTTGCTCCTTGCTCGTCGTGAGTGTGCGACAGGAACTCATTAACTCAAGATTCTCAAGCTAAACGTTACAGTTCCCTTTCATTAACTCATAATAAATAATAACAGGATTTGCCACATGTAGCTAAATTATTTTTTATGATGTCTTCGTTACGCTAACCAATTTTATATCGGCTAAAAACTCAAATGCATTATTAACATTTTTTAATCTTATAATTTGACCTATTCACAACAACAAGACCACAATTTAAATAGAGCAACAACTAAACGAACTAATTTTACTATCTATATACTAAGAATTCATTGTACCTTTAAATTTAAGGGCTGGATAATTATACTCTCCTATTTATTCCCATTCAAAAATAGTTCTATGATACAATAATGTACATAGTGTATCTGTAGAGGAAGCTTTTAATTGCAAAGATAGTTAAAAATCCATTGAATAGAAAGACAATGCGAAAGATAGAGAGACACACATACGAGAAGTATCATTATGATTCGAGACGCAAATTAAATAATTGAAAACACAATGGAATTGATCCGCTGGTTTGGTAGCGTACAAATGGATAGGTTAGTTATCTATAACAATTGCCAGAAATAAATGAACAATAAGATGACAATGGAACCAGCACTCCTGCTGCTCCCCATTTTGTTTTTCTTCGTTACTTTCCATTTCAACCAAAAGGTATTTTATATCTCTGGGCTGTCAGCTCTTTTGCTTTGACTTTGACTGCTCTACTCTTCAACTCCAGACTCTCAATCCCATGTAACCTAAATAAATCTAAACTAATCATCTCACACTCTATATTTTATAACCTGGGACCATTTCATATTATTGTTAAGTAAATCATTCATCTTTTCATATCATAATAAAACATAGTTCATTAAACGTGAGATTAATTCTCTAATAAAATTCCAGGAGTCATAAACTGATAAATACTGACAATTTACGTGATATAAATTTTTAGATGTAATCGTAGTTATAATCTAATCCCGTAGCTAGTACCGAATCTGACAAATGTCAAATATAATTCGATTGTCGATTTGAAGAATACGCCAAAGCAACATAAATAGCTACACAAGAACTTGTTTCAATTTAGAAACTAAAATATTATTGACCCTTTATGGCTATTTAACATATTTAATTATCAGATCTAATTATTTAATGCATAAGAAACAGATCGTTTGAGTTGTTTAATGTAATTGTATAATCAAAAGTATATTTTGGGTGATCAATATGTAAGTAGCTGTTAAACAATTTAGCCAATGAGAATTGTAACTGTGTGGTCGAATGAGTTGAAACAAAAGCGATCCTATTAGAATAATGCATTGAATGTATATTATATTATTACTGGTAATGTTATGTAATGATTGATATGAGTGAATTGATGAGAAATGTAAAGAGGATGAATGTAAAAGTGGATAAAAGAGTGAGGATACAGAAAAGTGAGCATCATGAAGATTCAAAGGTATGTTATATAGACAGAGAGTACATATAGGCCAAACATGAATCACGAACTCACAGTTAGCAGTAATGAGTTGTCTTTGATTGCAGTGCAGCAGAGTGCATTGTGTGCAAGTAAGTCTAGTAATGTAGGATTAGTGTGGATTGTAGTAGAAGAGGAGTGGGGATGAAAAAATCAAAGCTAAGGTGGATGTGGATTTGAAAAGTGTGAAGCGAAGAATTGAATGGATTTTCGTGGAGTCGCAGTCGGAGCTATTCCATTGTCGAATCTTAGCAAATGGAAAGAATTTAAGTGGAAGCCAGCATATGGATGGATAGAGAGAGAGAGAAGGCAGAGGATGCATAATATCCTTTTACTTTCGTTTACCTTTAGTAGGTCACACTATTAATCCTCTATGTACAGATACCTATGCATAATCTATATGCATTATGTGCATAATAAAGAGTGTACCATATCCACCCTATACGACTCTCCACTGCTAAATAAATTGACTCAGCTAACTAACATAAGCACTGGCAATGAGCACAAATACGTTATGTCTACTCATACCTACACAATTACCATTAGCAAAACGATTCCATGTGCAAATACATATGTCTATGTATATGTAGGTAGTACGGATGGAGTGATAAAGCCCAGCCGCCTACATGCAATTCCAAGTGGATAATAGAATAGAAATGAGTAGCCAGAGTTTAGGCATATTTTTAAATATAATTATACTCAGGTTACATCTCATTTACTATATTTACACGTCTAAGTATATAACAATTATATAGCAGCAGTATAAACAAGTAAGAAAAAAAGAATCCCGCTATCGTCTCACCTTTACAAAGTTAAGCAAGCAAATCCTTAAGTACTTTTGCTTTCGTTTACTAAAGTACAAAGTAAACTAGGAATATTTACAATTGGACATGCAAATCTAGTGATTACCTTCTTCTAAAATGAGTGTCCCGAGAGACAAGCGTAATTTTATTATCTGGCAGTAGCAGAGTGTAGTTGAGTATAGTGTGTGATTGAATCCATCTTGTAAGAAAACGTATTACTGTAAGTGAGATGATAAGATGGAGATAATAATAAATGAGATTGGAAGATATGATTGGATTACATGATAGAATTTCTATCTACAGTAGATGCAAATTTGTTGTAAAGACTCCTTTGATGGTGCAAGTACGAATTGTATAAAGTACTTGCAGTTTTATAAAATATAATGGAGTTGCCTATCCACTTCTCGTTATAGAGAGTGAATGACTAATAGCCCAGCCTTGTATTGTGCTATGTAATTTGTGTTCTCATTCTTTCTCTCTCCTTTTTGCGCTCGCCTCAGTTCAGGTCAGGTTCATGTTGATTATGTCATCTAGGAAATAAACTTTTGTTTTCAGTGAAATTAAACTGAAGGTACGTGGCCGACGTAATAATCTTTCAGACCCATTTACCATTTGGTTTGATACTTGCAGATTGTTCATAAATGTTACGCTAGCCTCAATTTGACTTTTATTCTTTCATTTAGAGCAGAGCAGAGGAGATCAGAGCGAAACACAGCACGATCTACAATTTACTCTATTTCACCGCAGAGACTCATTCAACACATACCTGACTAGATACTTTAAAGTGTAAAAACAGACTCAAGTTGTGTCATGGGCTTAGTTAGCGACATAGACATACTAATCAAATGGTACATATCTCACGCTCTTTTCTGCATTGCAATTGCATAGCTCTTGTGGTTTTCTATTTGCTCAAACCAAACTAACCAATTCACAATTGTAAAAAAAGAATTTTTCATCCCATTAATAAATATTATATGGTTAAATCATACAATGAGCTAATAATTTAATATTCAGCTTTTTTTTATAGATTTTCCGCTTGGTAGTTGATGCTGGTCCTGCTATAAGAAACGAGTTAATGAATTTTATAAGCAGTGAATTGAAGAACTTTTTCAGCGAGTAGTAGAGTTGTATGTAATTGCATCACCATGTATAACATACTTATTATCTACATGAGATAAAACTCTTGTGTCTTTAATGACATCCTTTCTTAAAGCATGAATTGAGATTCTAGGATGGGATAAGATTCTAATTCTAAGTAATTTATATTTACACCTCATTCTGATAAGAATTTGCAAACTCATTTATTTCGTCTTGCAAAACTCTCAAATTAGAATTTAAATCCTAAAAAAGAAAACATTTAGTTCCTCCGATTGCAAACGCCATCTCCTTCTCCTTCCATTTAACTCTTTGGATTTAAATCCAACTTTGAGTGAGGTAGTATGTAAATAAATAGTGTTAAGTATTCCGTATTTGGGCACACGACAAAAAAACGTGCAAATAATGGAGACCGAGCTGAATGTACAGTAAAGTCTGTATGCGAATACATAACACTACAATGGAGGAGGTAGGTTCATTGGGAAAATGAGGTCAAGTCGTAACAGAGCCAAAGCCGATGGGATCCTCACTTCCACTTATAGTACACTACGGATACTACCTGCTGTCCTGTCCATAATAATACGTCTTACTGATATAACACACTATATAATAGCTTAAGGATGTCATGCAGATAACCATTCAAAAGAGCATCCCGTATAGAAAGTATATACAATAGTGATGGAAATCATAGTTAACAAATCATAATAACATTTAGGTACATTTATATAGTAAAGATGTGCATTTTATCGTATACCTATATACTAAAATCCGTTCTTCAATATCCTGTACCTTATTACAGTGCATACTATATTATCACTATGCCTCTTTAAATCACGAACTGCTAACAAACATTGTTGTTCCCTACCTAAATATCTGTATGTGTGTAGGTTGTCGACAAACAAACGTATTGTTTACTCTATTGAAAGTGAAAATACATAGTAAATCTTTTTTTGAGCGTAGCATGATGGATTGTGAGATATAGAGTGCATATTATAATAGTTAGTAGAGGCATTAGAGCAAAATAGTTATGGTTTGCTTTTGTTTGCTTTGGCAGCATTCGCTCAGCTGGATCAATCACAGTCAAGTCAGGTCTGTCAGATTCAAGTTTAGTATGTTGCTGTCCCAAATGTGTAAAAGCTACTGTGTAGGTACGGATATAATAAATAACATACCTTGGCCATAGATATCTATTAGTATGTAGGTTTACACTTTTTATAGTATGCAGATAGAAAAATTTATGTAAGTTTACAGCTCCCTACTAACTAAAACTGGTCTGTAAAATAAAAATGTTGTATTGGTCGTTGCGTTGGTTCGGTTAGCTTGTCATGTCAAACTCATACCTTCACTTTTATAAGTTCAGTAGATAATAAGAGATAGAGATTGTCTACTGCACTCCATATTAGATCATGCGGTCAGTAAGAATATTTCCTGGTTTTCATAAAACCTACATAAAGATATACTGTCGAGTGCTACGAGTCTTTTCGAATAAACGACCCACCACAACTTCTCTGTGTATTTACATGTACTTATTAGATACATTATTATACCACTTATTACGATAAGATAGCGTCCGTCCATTTACCTACCTATTACAAAATATTAGAACGCAATATCTAGCCATAATAACGCAATAATCCAAGCCACGCGTACCTCTCCATCCTACCTTTCGTCTCAAGAAAAAATATCGAGAAAAAATCACATTTTCAAAGAACAGTGAGCCCAGGACAGGTACCTTACGTCCCATCTCAATGCACACCACTGCTACGGCTGTCATCCCATGTCAGCAAACACATTTATTCCAACAAACATCTCATAAATAAATTCTGATGTAACTCTAATTCAATGCATCACCCTATAAAACTTGCACGAGATCCTATTCAACATACCAGTCCTTTAGTCCACACCAACACAAACAAATATATACAATTTTTAGCTCCCGATACTGACTGACCATATGTAAAATATTGTAAACCCTTACTGAATACGTCTTGTTAGAATCTTTAGCTCTAAGGAATTTTCATACATACCTTTACAATAAATAATATGCACTTTTGTATCACAATAATATTAAATTTTTTAGTACTCCCCATTCACATACTACAGTAGCAAGTAGAAGTGTTGTAGTTATTTGTAGAAGAATGTCATTTGTACTATGAATTTGTCTCATTTCATGCTGTACCTAAATAGAGGGACTTTGTGGATATGTTTAATTGTATTGTAATATCATCTGTTTGACTTCAGTTGGTATGTAGCACAATCACAGATGACAGACCATAACGTGCACACAGCAATGAAATACTTTAATGCTACATAATGTTCACGTTTAATAGTCTACCACATTTACTCTGTTTAACCATACTAATCTCGTTTGGCTGTAGCTAACCATACATCTCTTAACTAGATATTGTATCATTCTATAGTCGTAGACATGCAGGTAGACGAAGCAAGACTGACACAGGTAGTCACTTGAATCTATAACGACGAGGTAATGACACACTTACTCTTGGAGACATTTACAATCGTTCACTCAGCTCTTATTCGCATCATCAATGCATTGCAACCAGTTACATTTGCATTATTCGACAGATGAAAGGAAAAGTTTCCAAGTTAGTCTACTTACTCCACCCTCATAAGATATACTCACACTATAAACAACATCTTGTAATATCCTGTGTATATTATCGTATATTTCAACTACTACACATTTAATTATCTGTCGGCTTATATAACTGAAAAAAGTCATTTTATGCAAATAGACAGTAACCAACTCCCCTTTCATGACAGAAAATTGACAGACTGTCCGAAAATGCATTTTTATTCATTGCATTTAATTTTCTAAGTAAATAATCATTTAATATATTATAGTAGCTTATGAATTAAAATAGATAACCATTCTGTAGGTTAATTCCATTACTTGTATTCTAATGTCGAAATCGGTACATCACATAAAAGATCGACTAAAGATTAAAGTGCTTTCCGGTGTACAATGCGACGGAAATGTTTCATTAGGAGAGATAGGCTTAAGATGATCTCTCTACAGTATTGACATTTATTATGTCGTTAGCATTAATGTAATTCTGTCCCATTTTCGTTTGTGTTGACTCTAATTTGTTCTTTCATCTCCACTTGTAGAGATGAAAAGTAAACTTTCTTTTGTTTCATTGTTACCACTTATGGGTCTGTAATTTTATATCTGATCTTAACCCTTGGATCTCTTGGGAACAACAATGAGAATGTGACAATGATTATTCCATTAGGATTTTAAGTGTAGCCACAGACACTTGGCTATTATTTATATGTAGACAGAGCTGAATGCTCATGTCGCTCTGACGTCTATTTATAAAAGAGATAGTCCTTAATAACTCTGTGCATTGTCATGAAATGCTGTCAATACTGACGAAGCGAGCAGGTTTGACTGTGCTAAGGTGTCGTAGCTATTAACAATAGAGTTTTCGATCTGTAAGATTTCAATGTTTGTGACACAGACGGGTGGCTTTTGTCTAACAATAGGTAAGTGAGCGGAAAATGATAATTATGATGCTCTAATCATCCATGTAGTGTCGATAATGAGCGTAGCTAATAATCTCACCTGTAGGTAAAACCCAATTAAACAGGACACAACTGTTATAGAGAGACCTTTAGTAAATCTATTGTTTACCGTGCTAATCTGTTAACTTATACCCTCATGCATGTTTTGCTAGTTTGTTAGTGATAATCAGTCAACCTTATCATTCGTCGTAGATGAGTAAGTTGGTCGCGTTTATTTAATGCCTTACTGACGTAGAAATGCGTTTAAATAGATACCTTACTTAACTAATATCCCATCCATGTACACGGAGCCTATATTATGGTTTACTAATATACAAATTATACATAAGCACAAAGTGTCTTGTAAATATTTAACTAAATACTCTAGATAAGTAAATGAACTATTTTTGTGTATACTAAATACTACATTCATTTTCTTACATTATTTATGTATCTTTATATTTGTATGTCATCCTTGTGAGTATATGGGAGGAATGTCTATAGACAGCACAGGAAGATCTTAATTTGTCTTGTAATTTCCTTTAAAATTGCTAATATATTCACTGGTTAAATAAAACCTTGTGCTACATAGTTTAGAGGAAGGAGCGGAATACTATCGAGATAAAAAGTTTTTTAACCCCATCACCCATGATGTGTCACTTGCACCGTTTTCGAGTAAAACTGACCATGAAGACATGCACTCACTTAGTGACGATACCAAATATTATATAACAAATGCATGAAGCTCTCAATTGACTAATTATGCGATATCAGAAAATTATATAAGTATAGTAGGCAGAATTAAAGCAGCAGAAGATTATGAAAAGGAAATTGTAAACATACGGGAAACACTTGTTAATAATAAACAAATGTTTCTGTAAGGAAAATCAGCCAAAGGGATATTTTTAGGTTATTGTAAATACATTTTATTTTAATAGATAGCCCAGTCACTTTTTCTATATGTTTACGGAAGCGTTTTTGAGGAAAATTTTTAAAGAAAAGATCTGTCAAACTATTTAGGTATGCTAACTTAGAAATTTCTATCCGCAGCAAACAGTAGGATTACCTATTATATTTTATATTATTATAATTACCGATGTATTATAATAATAATTACGATGCATTACAATTTCCCTAAAAATGTGATGCAAGCATTAAAATATCTTAGCAAAAATTATTTTGATGTTTGTGCCCAGTAGCTCACACTGTTGGTAAGAAGCTACCGTTTGTTGAAACGATATCTATTCTCACGGCATATTCCAATAGGATTTAAATTGCACTATAACCAAAATAACCATTATTATTTAACTCTGCTGAGTTGAAAATGAGCTGCACGTAGTGAGAACTGAGGAGAGGATAGAAGAGACGTATTAAAATCGCCCCTTGTTACGCATACACGTAATTTTGGGAATGATTTGGCAAATAGAAGATAGTAAAATGTATAATAAAGCAATTTGGCAAGATAATAGTTGATATTTAGTAAGGTACATGATGTACATTTAACAATTGGATAAAATAAATCCACGTAAATTATGGGTAAGGTAAAGGTAAGCATTATTAGTAGGTTCGCAACAGCCGCTAAATCAATAGAAGCCTAAAAAACAGTGCAATTTAGAATAGATAGCATTGAACTGCGTATATTATCTGTAATGGAAATCGGCATCTTGTCCTGTACTTAGAGAGGAATTACATTTATTGGGATTGTGGATTGGTAACGGTGCCGTGACAAAGAACACGATACGTAACACAGTAGAGTCAAAGCAGTAGCCTAGCACGTTGAAGCAGAAGTAATCATACTAATACAGTATAAGTGGGAATAATATTTTGGAGTATCACCTGAAACTTAATCAGCGAAGATATCAGTTGATATTATTGGGGACCGCATTAGATACATTAAGATTATTGTTGTGCGTGTATTTACATAGGATGAGATTGTCCAATATGTTTAATGGGCTGACAAAGACGAAGCGATATTTTGTGAGTGATTGTATTTGATTGTAATGTAGCTTGCAGGATGGAGAGACAGAAAATCGTTTAGGATTGTCCTTACGTGCCCTTGGCTTTTAGTAGTGCTTGGCTTTGCTATTTGCTCTCTTGACATGAGTTGAGATGGTCCACAAGCATACATAAAAAGTGCTAATCTGATCCAAGGACTATCTGTTCATAGAGAATACACAATAACCTATGTAGAATTGTACAGTCCGACTGTTTTCTTATAAATATTTAATTTTATTGCTAGGATCGACATTACAATGTACTGAGAACACACATAATAAGAGTTTATCTGACGCAGTGAAAATGCCTAATAAAACAGATAGGATGGGAAAAAGTTGGTCGAACATGCAAAGCTGCTCCTCATGCAAAAACCAAATTGAAGCTCAGCTTCATCACTTATTCTCACTTCGCTCCCCTTTGACTTCTACACGAACAAAATAAATGGACGGTAGAAGTAACCAAATAAGTATATGCAGATAATACTATTATGCCATTGTTATGTAGACTAGCTATAGTTCAAGACTTCAACAAGCAATTTAGACTAATAACCTTCTATCTGTACTGCTCCAACCAAAACCTCTTCATGTTATTATCAAGTACTCAAGTACCTACTTACAATTACAATTAGACTCCTGCAAACTATCAACTACCCCTCTCTCTCCAGAAAAACTCTCAAAAAGTCTGCTTTTTCTGTCGGAAGGACATTCCAAAGGTAAATGTAATCATAATCATAGAAATGAATGTCTTGTACACAAATGCATTAGGGCACTAATGGCTAACAATAAGATATACGTCAGAACATATTAATATAAAGCCCACAAACAATAACTTTATGCACATCCTCTCTAACTCTCCTCGGTAATAATCATGGGATTTTACACACATTTCTAAGGCTGTTTCCAGACCATATCCCTCATTTTTCTTGTCTTGTTTATCATAATTGTCTATTTGCACTTCACTTATAGCACCATTATTCACATCTACATTATGTGCTAAATCTCTTCCACATTTTAGAACTAGTTCCTTGTCTGCCAAAATTCCCAATTCTATTCAAATCATGCCACATTCAGTTGTCAGATCATGACAGCATGTTTTACTGACCTTTCATTTTCTACAATAGAGAATATCCCATTGTACATATTAATTACAAAGGTGTTTGCCGGGAATACCCGAAACCAACTTCTTCTAATTATTCCTGACAAATCCCATAATCGAATTGGTAGCTCCAATAATCTGATCAACTAATATTTTTTATGTATTTTAATGTATTCGGTGATTTTTATTTCAAAACAAGTGAAAAGCACATCCAGCCATTTAATTTATCTAAACCTTCTAAATTCTTGGAGTTGTATGTACCTGGAACCTTGTTCCTAGCGAGCTGTATTATTAATCTTTTTGTCAACATACTTTTTACACTTTGATGTCGGCAACTGTATTTGCAACCTTATGCTGATTTTGAAAAACAATTCTCAAAATATTGACGCTGTTGATGTCACAATTTATGTGTAGACAGTATCTGTATTTAATATACCGCATAATGCAACCACTTAAGAATCATTTGATCAGTGTACTTATATCATTGGTAGATATTCTGGACAGAATTTCAAAACAACGGTTAGAATGTATAGTAAGCAGGATATGTCATGAGTGTTTGGAGTGAACTATTGATCAGAGTGATCATGAAGACGTGAAATGGGCAGCTTGAAATGGAGGGTGACATTTTGGTCTTAAGTTATTAACCCTGAATTTGCAAAAAGCATGAATATTTGATGATTGTTGCTACGCACAAAAAGTGGTGACAGATCAATTACTATTAATGCTGAGACGATGACTAAGTATAAATGTATAAGGATTTAGAAAACATGCTGATGGTTCGTGGAAGTGAGTCCTAAGGTTGTAGAACATTAACGTATAGATAAAGATACATCCTGTAGATACCTTTCCAGTAGAGTGGTTGAAAGTAGTTCCTTCCAGAGAACATAAATACTGAGTATGAAGAGGGTAGAGCTATAAGGAGAGTTTAGCTTATCAATATTTAGTCGAGAGACGTGGAGAGAGAGAGAGAGTAAGAGGAGACAATTAAGTTATGTATGCATGCAAGTTGAGAAGGGAAATAAATTGACGTACCTACCTACTTCTAGTTAAAGTTGGTGACCAAATCATTCTGTCGGATAAAATGAAATTAATGATAGAGATTTTGTTGGGATTGCTTCTAACGCATGTGATAATTCCTACATGTGTGCGTTCACCGAGTGGACAACAAACAGGAATTGGCAGACCCACCTACTTACATTTGGATAAATGCTAGGTTAGTGGCACATGTACAAAATGGACCATGGACTTAGGGACTGCAACCCAAAATTATATCCAGAGTATGACAAAGCAATTAGAATCTCAAAATGACAATAGCTATTAATAAACATATTATCTGCAGGGAAAGACCCTTCTTAGAATGAAATGGCGATAATTGTGGCTCATTGAATATTTATTTCTTAGGAGGATTCCATATCCTTTACTCTATCATTACATCCAATAGCTCCCTGTAATATGGGGATGAAGAAATATCTTTTCACATCAATGTTTTTGTTTCTTAAGCTTTGATTGCTTCTCCTTATACTTATAAAACACATTTGAATTTCTGATACGTAGTAAAGTAACATGTCTTAGGTATTTAGACAATTATCAGCAAGTTTACTAACAGAGTTGTCAGGAGGCTCATGTGATATTAAAGTAAATCAAGTCTGCAACGTACACTCTGGGTGGTTTTTGTGTAACTACAAATATTCCAGTAATATGTCGATGCATAATCTATATCAGCACTCACTGCTAGAATGTTTTATGTCTTGTCATAATATAATCGGGAAAACTACACAGATACAAAAGTGCTTGTCTGCGACGCGACGCAGTAATTTCTTCCTTAGCTACTAAAACTAGTCAACTTGGTGGATGTCAACTCAAACTAAACTTGTTAGCTAGTTATACTAATGCTATTCAATCAGCTTCTTGTTCCTTATTGACAGTTACATATTTACATTCAAGCTCTTTTATTATTTAGCCACTCGTCTCTCAGGACTTGAGGATAATCAACCCAATTTATTACTACACACACAAAATATTATTTTATTGGAACGTTGCCCATTCTTGAAAATCAGCGTTATCATCAAAGAAACAATTTTTTGATGCAAGAAATTATTCATTTGGTACTATTAGGAAGTTAAAATAATTATACTAGTATTTAAGGTACTTGATTTAACTTTCAGAAACACATGGTTAAGCTTTTAATAGATAGTAGTAAGAGTATTGAGAATAAAGAATGGATTGTATGAATGATCAGCTACATGCAAATCATTAATATTCAAGACAAGAGAATAGTGGCAGTCAAAGCCATAAGTACGCATCATCTTCCTCCATACATTCTATTGCAAAGTACAACCTGACTGCGTGCTGACTCTGCAGACTGCCACAGAAGACGCGAGGCTTGCTGTTAACAGATCAAGTGGATTCAAACGACTGAACTTGATGAATAACATTAAAATTCACTTCACATAGCACATCTTGTCTCTGTAATAATATTACATTATTACATAATGTCCTGTATACTGTATACCTAATCAACTCAACCTTTGTATGTCTATACACTTGTAAAAGAACGCAAATTAAATGGCACTGTATTCACTTATAGATTTATTCTATATTTGTATACATAATATTTTTTATTTTGCATGATGTGAATATACCTATGGCCATAGACAGTCGCATACTAGAATAAAAATATCCGATCATCTTTATCATACATGATTGCCTCTGAACTTTTTTTAGCAGCATTATTATAATTGAGACAATGCTAAATTGTTTTCTACAGTTTAGAATTAGTTTGTCAATAGTTTATTAACACTTTGTAATTAGGGTAAAATCATTTGCTTATCCAAAAGTACTCTAAATCTGAACATTTAGTGCTACTATTATTTTTAGTCAAACAATTGAAAATTCAGAATCAGATAAGCAGCCAAGGGGTAAAGTGAGAATAAAGGATAGGATGTATTTCCAATTTCAAACATGTTGTTAATATGTCACATCTGTAATACGCAATTTAATTAAACACAAATACAATTTAATAACTATATCTGTAGTTTAAGTAATGTTTGTAGCAAGTGTAAGATAGTAGGAGAAAAGAATGAGTTGTCGTACTCCCACTTACAAATTTAAGTAGATCATATCAGCATTCACAAGTCATCTCAAGTCATTGTCAGATGAATTCAGATAGTGAAACTTAAAAGTAGGTCTAGGCAATGATTTATATAGTTACCTTCCTGATAATTGCTGAAAATCGTAACTAAATACATTACTTTTCCAGTATGTATACTTTAACAATTTTGTAAAAGTTATTCCTGACTAATTTTCGTTGAAAAAGTAACTTTAGGATTTTCCTATGCCTACACATCTCCCGGAAATGTAATGAGCCATTTCTAGGCAATTAAAGTATGTTCATTCATTACTTATAATTGACAATGTAGTGGAAAACATGTCAAGTATATCGTATTTCGGCGAATGTCACAAAAGGTGTAGATTTTGGAATATTTAGAAGCAAATGGTAGAGAGTTTGGTGTCGTAACAAAGGTATGCGCTCAGAAAGTTGTCCCTGTCAAAACATACCAATTAAAACATTCGTAATGGAATTTCAAACTTTTCAGTATGCCAACCTACGCTAAATGTAAAAGTGTTCGTATAATGGTTAACTTTAACCTTTACTCAAGCTTAGTTCTCATCTGATATTCTTCACCTCCAACCCAGCAGCGGACGAAAGTCTACTTTGGATATCCAACAGCTTAACTTAGTCTTACTACTTTAAAGGTACAAGGTCGCAGTTTAAATTAGAAGCTAAAAGTTTGTCTCTCCTACAGATTACCGTAAGCCGTAAGCATAGTATAAACTATCGCGTGTCATGATACATTGATTGGGTCAACAGAGCAACTCCTTCCCAGATTTTTCTTGAACTCATTGACTTTTGATATTCTCTATCACTCTTCAAATCTTTTTTGACATTTGCACAACTGGTCCCAGATCACTATATAGCGAATTATTACATGTAATAAATAACTATATTAATATATTCATACTCCATATAGCCAAATCAATAATGTTTCTTAATTTATTGATCAATTTATACAGTTGACGAGTTGACAGATGTTCTTTAATTGAATTTTTATCAGTCTCGTCCGCGTCAGTAACAGTTAATGTTTTTCATCCGTCTGTTTACGTTAACAGTGAGACGGACTTAGCCCAACGTTATCAATCAGGTACCAAATTTTCGAAAGGTATCGTATCTTAGAAAATCGTAACTAACAATATCGTATAATTACGAGACTATTACGATGAGCAAAATTTTGACATTTTCGAACATTATCGTAATAGTGTCGTAAGTTACGCACCTACGCACTGATCTTATCGTAACTTTGCTATTTTTGCCAGCTATTTCATGGTGTTGATAAGGCAACCCGACGTCTTCCGCTCATTTGAAGTCACAAAATTTACTTGCTCCCACATTTTTTACTTGAGCTGCAATGTCCATGGATAATGATTTCATACTCCTACATAGGAAATAGTAAAGTTACGACAGGGTCAGGGGGTGTCGTATATTTACGACTGATCGTAGGATAAATATTACGATAAAATGCTTTGAAAATACCAATTATCGTAAATGCTCCGACTTACGATACGATACCCACTTACGATGTTTTGAAAATTTGGTCCCAGAGTAGAATAGCAGTTATAAATTATAAAGATAGTGGGCAAATTATTTTCTCATTACTTTGATACATTAAAGCCCAGGTGCATGGAAACGAAAATAATTTCTCGACTATCATATTTGCCAGTAACTTTTTTTTGGAAATTCCCTAAGGATCTGAGACCACTGGTCCTACAGCCGTACATTAATTTTTTAAAAATTCTTCGATACTTATTCTATGGTAGTTATATTGAAAATTCCACATTTTGGGCTTTGACTTGAAGATATAAATTCGCAATATATAATTCACAAAAAAACACACATTTTTCGGTTTCAAACGATGATATCTTCAAGTCGAAGACCAAAATGTTGAATTTTCAATATAACTACCATAGAATAAATATCGAAGAATTTTTAAAAAATTATTGTACGGCTGTAGGACCAGTAGTCTCAGATCCTTAGGGAATTTCCAAAAAAAAGTACGAATTTTTCCGATTCCCATTTACCCTCTATGATAATTTTTGCTGGTTGCCCAGCAACATCCCCATTTGTGGCAAAAACAATCTGAGTCTTTTGAAACATGCACCATTGCCTTAAGAAGCAGCAATTAATTTAATTGGCATGATGAAAATATCTCCAAGAAACAGGAACTGCAACTTTGCTCAAGTGAAACAGACGCTTCCAACTAACCACCGTTATAGTAAAGCGGGTATTATTAATAAAATTATAGTGGATTTATCTAGTTAATACATAATACTGTACTGTAGTCTGTAGATGTTCTTATTTTTTGTAAACAAATCACTCTTTCTTCATTTGACGATGGAATGATTTTGGGGTCTTGAGTCTTGACTTCTTTACTTTTACCCTTTGCTCTAAAGATATTTCTGACATCTGATATTATTATTATGAATTTTGATATTTCGGAACTGCAGATTTCTGTCAGGGATAAAAGGTCACATTTCTTTTAGTCTGATAATTTGCATCATTTCTACCCTTGACCTGACATAACAAATTAAAGAATATTATCTAGTAGCCAGTTCTATTCAGGGATAATTTTTTAAGTGGATAATAGCATTTTTAGTCTGAGAGTGGTAGACCACAGACAAGGAGACAACGACAACACTATGTTTCATCTTTGAGTTGGATTTACAACTTTAGTAGTAAATTTTTAAGTGGATAGTGGATATTGAGTATTCGAACGTCATAAAGGTCAAGAAAAGGGTGTAGTCACACCAAAGGAGAATGTTATCTTGTTTAATACTTTTTAAAAATAATGCACTTTAGGTCTGACACAGATATCAGATGAACCTGGAACAGAAGTATTTAACGAAGGAAACATTGCAATCATAAATCGTAGGTATAGGCAATTCGTATAGCAATTTGGAAGGAGATTAGATATACTTGTACTTTGGATTGACAAGTGAAATGTCTTCTTTGACATTCAAAATGACTGTATGAGTTATAATTATCGATGTGAACTGGGAATGTACTTACTAACAATTAGCTGGTCAGTGCATATTATATCGTCAGTGTGGCTTGCGAAATAGTTGTTGATATGAAAATGTCGGTTTGAGTGATGTTAGTATGCCTAAATGCCCCGAAGTAAGGCAATGACAGGAAAAGTCTGCTATGTGATTAGAGTTAAGCAAGGGGGAATATGTTCTTGAGATAAATATGCAATAGACAATAAATGCTATGACATAGAATGACAAAGTAGTTGATGGTTTGAGGAATATTTTTGTAGTACATTGTTAGCATGGACAAGTCCTGAGGTAAACCAAGCATAATATTAATATATCAAAACAGCAATGGATATCCTTTTACTTTTCTAGTTGTAGAACATATTTACAAGTATGGGAATCGTATTTATATCTTATGTGTGGGATTGGCTTGCCATAATCCCTAAAAGGCTCTTGGCTACATTTATCCATGATAGATTGAGTCTTTTAATAGAAGAAAACTAAAAATGTCATATGTATGATGAATGCAAGTTTTCTATGGATTTTTCTCTTTCCAGCTAGAACTAGCACAAAGTAGCAAAGAGAAAAGTATTTTAGTGAAGTATAGGAATGTGTATGATGAATTGAGTTTTGTATTTGGGCCTTTTATCTTTTCTTAAAAAACGAGTCGGACTATTCCCACTGTTAGGGATAGCCGAAAAGCATCAATGAATAATACAGAGTTGTAATGAAATGCATAATAGTGAACCAAACCAACAACCTTTGGCTGAGGTGCATATTATTAGAGGGATATTGCACATTGCACCCATACCGACTGATGACATGACAGTGCACGACTCCTTGCCAAAACCCGTCCAACAACTTTTCTTGCATAACAGGAGATTTACTTAAGGCTAGATACGGATACTTGAGACTGAATGGGATATCGGGCCACATGATGAGCCGAGGAGAGTGAGAGTTGCTAAACTGTTTGAAGCGGAACAATAGCCATGTCCAACCGTGTATAGCATTACATAAGAGCATGGACAACCTTTAATCTTAATCATTTTTCTACTTCTGCAGATTAAATCCGAATTTAACTTCAACTTAAATCTAATCTGACGTTAAAAATATAACGAGAAGTCTTTAATCCGAATTTTATGATTTCCCACAGTTTCGTTCACATACAATGAACTTGATTTTAATGCGGGAAAAGAACTGATTCAATATCAAATTAGTCTTGCTGAAATTAACAACTTCTAAAAATTGTGCTTTTATTTTCTGGTTGTATAATTTCCTTAAAAGTGTTATCTAGCCTCTTCAAGCTCTTTAGCAGAAAGCATTTGCAAGTTCTGTGAGTATTATCAAGGAGGATCAAAGAAAATTTTCCGTCCGTCCTATTCAGATCAGGATGGGAATCAAATACATGGACCCTGTATTCAAAGAAGAAGGTAGAAAACCAGTAAATTTCCATTGTACAAAGACTGATTTACACCGCTCCTCACTTTCTGTCTGTCAGAATGTAAACCAATTCTGTGTAAAAGAAATCAAACGGGAGAACCGACAGAACATTCAAAGCAATTCAATTGACTGGCTAACTCATTTGAATACGATCGAGATTCGATTGTATTATTCTTATTTACATGCATACATATTGGTTTTCTCTGAAAGATCGATGTTCCTATCCTGCTTAATATGCAATTAGAACCAGATTTACCTTTTGTCTCACGTTATAACACAAAAATCCATTTTATACACTCTTTCAAGACAATATCCCTAGCTTTTTTAGTTTACGAAAGGAAGCCGCGTTGATAATGTGTGGCTTGGTATGTTTTTCCCCGGACATTGAAAAACTCAAGTGTTCAATTCCATTTCTATTGGTATGAGATAGTAAACAATAACATAGCATAGTAATATAGTTAGCACATGTTTATATATAGCAAAAAAATCCAATAGTCTGTTTAATAACCTACTGGTTTGACCATTATGACGATATTCTAGCGGCTATCGTCTGAGAGAATAATGGGTCAGTCGTTTTCAAGTGTATATCAATCGACACACATACAGTTATTACATTTAAGCAAGAAATCCTGGTCAGAAAAACCAAGTTGTCATGTCATGTCAGTGTATAGCAATTTTTGTGAAAACGGAAACCACAGTTTGCGCATTGAATAGAGGGAAGTCAGAGCTGAATGGTAGGCGATGAGGCCACTTTGCTTTGCATCCGAGAACCGATTGTTGGAGAAGGCCAATCCCAGTCGTTAATGATGTTGTAATAGATTGCGTAAAGAACCCGACTAGATGATCCCTTGTCTATTTCAACTGTTCCTTTGAGAAGAGCCTTCCTTTTGATTCCTTTTTGGAGACACATGAGACTGAAAGGAGAGGAAATGGACATGACCTACATATAGAAACTGGACAACAACCGCAAAAATTCGTAAGTACCGTTACATTTTGTCACCAACATTCTAACAACATGTCTTTAGTAGTTGTACTTGGCAAGATATATAATCGTAACCGCCAAATAATTCCGACCTGCGAGATGTTTTGCAATCTGGAGATAATAATTCTGTTGTTTGTAGAATAAATATCATTGGCATAATGATATTCCTATTTTGATAATAAAATGTAATCCTTGAAAAACTTTTCCACACAATTAAAATGGGGAAACTTATGAAAACAAATGCATAAATGTCATAAAATTTTCTAAGGTGTGGAGTTGTAGGAGGGCGAAAAAATGTACACGTGGAGCTTTTACTACCATTCATCCTCGAGACGACTGTTTATTTGTAATAAAAATTAAATTAATGTTTTCAGAGTTAAGAAATGCCTTGACTAGTAAAATGAAAAATTAATTCTCCTAGTGTAAATAATAGTACTAGCTACCTTGCAGTTTGCATCAACAGACTGCATTTCCATGTACATCTTTATGATTTTATGAGTTTGGTTGTATAAAGTTAAGTGCACATAAACATTGTATTTCAATAGAGACTACCTACATGCATTTTACTCACCTAACTTCCTCTGAGACAGATAATTTTTTGCAGTTTGCGAAAAATTTCAGCACATAGTAGCAACTGATAAAATAAATAATTGCTAAAATATCTACAATGTTTCAAGTTTAATTGATATAATTCAAGCTAAAAACAAGCGGCACGTGTAGCACAACAATAAGTTTAACGATCCTCTTCATTCTTTATCACTGATTCATCTCATAGAATTGTAAGTATACACATTGCTATCACCAGACGATCAACATGGATAACTTTAGCAATAAATAGTTTCATCATATCGTAAATCTAGTATACATTAGTTCTTTATTGTTTACAGAATGAACTTTAAATGATTTCCCTTGCCCTCGTAAATTCATGGACTCATCGCATATTAACAATTATTTACATGAATGACATACCTACACTGTGTACTACATACTAACCAACACGGACAACTTTGGCTTCAAATTGCACTTTGCAAATTTGCTGCGTTCGGGAAATTTAAAGCCTTCGAAAATGTGAATTGCATGATAATCATATGGTACGCTGGATTATGTGCAGCATACAATACTACTTTACAAGTGCATCGGGTGCAATTAAAATAAAGTTGTATCTTGTTATCTTTCTCAAACACAGTAGGAGCGTACATTGTTTCTTCTTCAGATATGCATGTGTGCGGTTTCCTCATATAAAATCGTTGTTGATGACCTTCAGGCCAAAGGAAATATTTTATGTTGCATTTCCATGTAATTTAGGTGCAAACACAACTTGGACACAGACATAAATACACCACCCAGACTAAGTCATTCCAAATTGCGTCAGTTGATGTACATAATTATAGAAATAATATAAAGATAATGCACACGTGGCAGATAACCGGAAGGTTCCTCAGCATTTTATTCAATTAATCCTATGCTAAATCCCACGAGTGCAATGTTTTCTAATACTCAATTGCCCCCCAATGCGATTCAAATTGACATGAGCCGATTTAGATGCATAAAAATGCAACTTAATAATAACAACTATGTGAACAAGTAGCTGTAATTAAATCTGCTTTTTGTGTATAAGTCAAAATTCGACAAAAAAAATTCCACCGAAAAAGAACATTCGAAGAGGAGAGTTCTAACAACAATGCAAATCAAGTATGTAGATCTACCACACACAAGAAGTAACATTGTCTCTTACTTAACTCATGCATTATAGACAAGTTTTTACATGCAATCATAAGGAAAATTGAAACAAAGTTTTATTTCTTCTGAGTTTAATTTTCCTCGTGCAAAATAATGATGATAAAATTCTTTCAGCAGCATTAGGTGGGAATATACTTTGTACACCGAAGTGTCATTACATTCCAGTTTACGAACTTTTATCAGACTACCAACCAATTTGCAAATTTTGCATTACCTTCACATAATGTGCAAACTTCTAAATGGCTCGTGTATTTGTAGCATATGTTTAATGATATTACAAAATGTTTGGTTATAATAATTATTTGCATATCCCAATTGTGTTAGTTTGATTTGTGGAATGCGAATCATCATCATAATAACATAAACATTTATTTTTCAAATGTTAATGTCGTGGTCTGCTAAATTCAATTGCAATGATATGACAGTGGCAAGCGTGTGATGTATGTAAACAATAAAATAGATATGTCAACACTAAATTATAAAGCGGTCTACTTTAATGACATTCATATAAAGAGATACGTCATTCGAACAGACTTTTACATGTGTGAGATGGGAAATGACTTGAACCTGCGACTTACTAATATGTAGAGACATATTATTATAGAAACTGTATGATTAATTCTCTTATGGCGATTAGAAGGAAGTGCAATGAATAGTTAAATGATTATTACACCCACCACAAGGTTTCCATATGACATGATTGTGTTTGATTGAGCGGAGGTAGAAAATTGGAGTAGGTTCCTGTGAAATGCCCAATCAGTACTCTATGTCAGTGCCTTACGCATTTTATAATTCCTAGTATTGTAAATCCTGACTACTTTAAATAATATGCAATTGCTACAATTACTGTCTCAAATGTAATGAAATGGAACAGAAGACTTGGTTGTTTATAGTGTCTGTATGTCTCTGTGTAATAATAGAGAGGTGAATGATATAGAGTTATATAATAATAGGCAAATAAGGAAGGGCAAAAAGTACAGCAGGTCCTTACGTGTATACAGATGAGTGAGTGGCATTTTGAAGTTGATGTCTGATGGTTCTCGGGGGAAATACATGAAAATGGAGATATAATAGGAAAAACGCGTGTGAATTTGTCGCACACGCTATGGGACAACAAAGACACAACAAAATACATGCAGACGATGGGCCTTGCCTCTGCGGAACTATGATCAGACTACATAAACAGATAAGACACTTATTGTACATATAAGCTCCACTACAATATTCAATTTTCGATGCATTTAAATCCATTGTTTCAGAAGCCTTTCATATATAGTGTATATTATGTCACTGGGTATTATAAATCAACCTTGTAAGCAGCATAATACTAAAACTTTATAAGGATTACTTCTTATACTGTTGAAATTATAGCCAATTCGAATCTAAAGTGCCACCGAATGATGATAGATACGGATATTGAATGACTATTCCAAAGACACGCTAAAATATAATATGGAAATTGGTTTCGGATGCAATTTATGCTAATATATTAGGTAGATTAGTAGTAGTAGGTAAAGGAGGAGATGAAAACTCACCTTGGGCTGAATGAAACTATTTTTGACTGATGATATTGAATAAGCTATTAAAATATTATAGCTTTGCTTCATTGCTTATGAATAACTGTCGTTTATTATCGACCTTTAATGACCACTCTGACCAGAGTGGTTATTCATCAGCCAAAACCACAACTTATAAAATTTAAACATGTATTCTCATTTTACAGCAAACATTAAAAAAGATATTGGGCAGATGACATAAGAATTTACAATTTTCATATTAATCCAAGGTTTCTATTTATGACCACGTAACATGTGTAGATGCTACTGGCATGAGAATGTTGATTGGTTGCCTTAAGTAAAACAGGAAAAGGATCTCATATTATCAGTGTAAGTATCAGTTTATCTAATTGCCACCTACCTACAACCAGATCGCGTTCACAGCTATCCAGGTAAGTCAATAGAATTAATAAATGTAAATAGCATGTGAAATAATAGTGAAAACACATTTAGAGGAGAGGGAAATGAAATAATTTATGTTTAGTAGTAAATTAGATCAAATTCTGAAGAAAAGAGTGCAACTTAACCTTAGCTATCAGGGCTAGTCTTTATTATTAAACCTTTATGGAAATACCATTTGGAGGTTACTATTACTATTGCATGAAAGCTACACTCCATGTAAGGTAACACCTTTTATTTTCGCTCCTTCCTCTGCCACAAAAAAGTTATTCAATTATTTCCGACACGGAAAGTAAAAAAGTTGAGAAAAAAGGGAAAATAGTAGGCACTACTTAATTTTGGGAATTGAACGATCGAAGTATCACAGAATCGGACGGAACTGACCTGGCTTCACTTCTAATCCCCTCTATCTATTTGTGTAGTAGTACATAGAAATAGGCACATATTCTCACTAGGTCCTCAATGTTTACTTGCCATGTAATTGTATGTGTTGTACATGTAATTCTAGGTTGATTCAGTCACTGTGCCGCACTTTAGTCGAACCTTTTTGGTAATTAGCGGCTCTGCAGGGCTTAATACTAACAATTTATCTCAAATGGTATGTCTATCTCATTGCCCTGTCATTTGGGTTACCGAATTACACAAAATATTACTCCTCCATACTCAACAAGTTTTGCACCTCCATTTCCTACATCGTCCTGTCTATAAATATGCCAGAATTCATTTATAGCCGAATTCAAATTGTCAATTAATTAATCGAAACGACAACTTGCAACCTGCAATATTGCTGATTATGCTATAATTATATTATGACAAATATTTACTGACCAGTCTTTCATCTAATTATCATCATGAAACATAACAGTTAAAAATTTCTGTTTTAAAATCATAGGTAATGTACACGAAGACAATAAATGGTGTAAATCATTATGATATTGTATTAAAGTCTACACTTTTTACCTCAAGGCTCCTGCCCTACCTCTAAAAATCAAGTGCACATTTTAAATGAAATTTTCTCCTTTTTGTTAATTCCAGTTGACGTAGTACGCATTTTTATCAGATTAATTAACTTTTACTCTTCATTTCCACGTTGTTTCATCCATTTGTTACGTGTGGTGGGTTAAAGTACAAGTTCAATGTTACTACTTTATTAGACTCAATGACATAAAACAATTAAACAAGTTAATCAGACGAGCCAGACAGGAAGCAATCGAAACGTTGCATGAACCAAAAATTGAAGTGCCAACTGGATGAAACTAATCATACGACCTTTTGATTAGTTTCTGGGTCATTGTCACTCGAGAAAGGCTTTATGTAATATTTGTTAAAAACATTAATACCTATGTGCTTGTAATAACAGAAAAATTGTCGCTAATAAGAAAATGGAAACTTCCTATTGCTTATGCAATTTTTGTAGCTTAATCCATTATACCAGTTTCATTGAAATCTACTGATACGTGGCCTATCATTATTAAATATCAGCAACAATCGCATTGTTATTATGTTATAGGAGAGAATGTGGTCTGTTGGTGACTGGTTTATGTATGTTTTAAAACAGAAATAATATTCACAATAATTTTGATATTTAATTGACTAATTGGACTACCAACATTATATTCTTGAGAATTATGAATTACAATATTACTTACTAAATATATCAGATTACTCATTTTGTTGGCTGTAGCTGTAAGCTGTTGATATAACATCAAAATATGATTAAGAGTGCAACGGCCTTGGTATTAGTAAGCAAATGGCAAAATGAAATAAATATGAATTTAAAAAATGCACAAAGATTATTGTAGTATTTGTAGGTTGAAAAGGGACGTGCTTTAGTTGTAATTCTAGGAAATCACATTTACTACGCCCAGATGTCATTGTACTAGTAGATAAGATATTGGTACGACTGGATAAGCACTTTTCACCGGTTTTTTTGCAACTGTGAGTTAGGTATGTGGGCATATGTAAAAGACGCAACAAATATGAAAGCATGTATTCATGGCCATTGTGTGCTGAATTGTTTATGAAGACGACAATCAATAAAGACTCCACGTGGACATCCTCTGCATAAATTCTCATAAATTATGTTTGCAACTATGTCGCTATTCTGATGTCATACCATACCCTACATAACATTAGTTAACTTCTACAACTAAACCATAACAAATGCTGGAAGAGTGAATCATTTCTATGAGTGCATGTGTCCATATTAAATAAGCCGTAAAATAAAAGTAGTTACTCTCGTAAATGTGCTCCTACACAATAAAGCATTCAAATTGTCGTAGTATGGACAAGGACAAGCGTTGTAGTACCTACTAACAGTGCATAATATAAATATCTCAATTTGAACAGCATCGTTTATGTCAGTCATTTATGGTAGCATACTTATAGGATTACTGCTATTTACATGATTATGATTAGATACGTAAATGAATTAGTACTTAGACCTTATCTTGGTTAGTCAACCACAGACATCTCAAATCCGGCTAACTGTAACTTATGCAAGTGCAAAAAGAAAACCTCACAAAACACCCAACTAAAGATTCTATGAACTGATTCTTAACAATTATAATATGAAAATATGCATTACATTTAATTATTGAACAAAATAGAAAAGATCTACGATTGAGGAAGTGTATCTACATTTTCTATATATATAACATAAAATTGTAGTCACGTATAAGAGGGTGAGCGGTGTAAATGGTGTAAATTACAACAAATCAGTAGCAATATATATTTAAATGTTTTTGTAATCGATCTACTCTTCTAATATGACATCTAAAGGAAGTTCGCTGACCATGTGAGAGAAGCAGAACAAACTACCAACTGTTAGCATTGGGGACAGTTCACGGTTGAGGTTGGTAAGTTACTCTCTACAGAAATAATTTAGTTGATATCCCAAAAACAAATCCATTAGGCTCTTCATACTCTGATACTTCTATTGCTATCATCACTTTGCTCGATTTAATTTTATTGCTGATATAAGTTGACTTATTAGGACTACTAATGGGATACTACAATCAAACTCTACTTAAAGTTGATTAAGTGAAACCAACGACCTTGCTCCAACCACGTAGCTGTTAGGCATTCACTATATACATTGCAGGAAGGGTACATCGTTGTCTGATACTAGTGTGTGTATTGTATGAGATCAGTAAATCCACATGATCCTTTAATAAGTATACAAACATTTCTACTTGTAGCTATTCGTCAGTTTCAACGGATTAAATATTCTTTCTGAAATTTTTAAGCTGTCACAAATTATCATTTTAGTCTAATTAATCTGTATACAAATAGATACGGAAACGATTAGCACAAATATTACTGTCCAAAACTACAGCAGCATTCCTTATAAAACTGCATACTAGCGAATACTATATCAAGGATATAACACAATCTCCAAAATATCGTTTTATATTCATCATCAGGTAGAATATATCCTAACCTAGCTTTAAATCGAAAGTAGCTGCTGTCATATTATGACAAATAAATAGCTTTTCTCTAATTAATTGGAAAGAAACCTTGGAAGGACGAAGGGATACGTTAAAACATACAAAATCGAATCAAAATGCCACAACTGTATACCAAATCGGCGGACAATGTAAGAAACATCAAATAACTACATCGAATTAGAATTTTTAAGTCTACAGGAGAGACAGGTAGGTAGGGACTCTAAAACTAGATTATAGCTGTAGTAGTACCTTTTACATGAATAAAATCAAGAACTTGTAGGTAATCAACTTGGAATTGGAGTTTTACAGAGATGCAATGCATGCAGCCGGGAAGGGGATGGTTCTGAGTTAGATGGATAAGTCATCGCATGACAGAAAATGAACATGTACAGCATAACCATGTAACAGTAGGTGGCTTTCTATAATTTGATTAGCGTAAGTAATTAAAAGAAACAAAAGACGGAGATTACATTTACTCCGAAATAAAGTTTATGTATTAAGTTGCAACTCAAACCGACACTATGAAAATCTGGATTAAATTCTCGCACCTTTCAGCAAGAATCTGGACCTAATAGGTTTTCCCTAATCAACCTGGCAAGTCTTTTTATTTTATGAGCTATGTACATACATTCCGTACCTAAAATTAAATTCTACCTCATATGGCTGTGGCACATTGTTAAAGAAAATTTGATTTAGTGACAATTTTCGCTTTTAGATTGAATACAATGCTTTAGTATCAAGTATTTACCGTATTCTTATGCCTACCTACTGTTTTCTATGAGTATTAGATACCTTCTGAATTGTGAAACTCTGCTAAATCAATATTTTTGTTTTACGTCATAAACTAACTAATCTTATTCTTGCAAAAACAATGAAATCACTCCACTTCTCGCTATCGTGCAGTAGGTATAATTATAATGATTACCCAAGTAAAAATTTAAATAGGAAGAAGTGTTTAATTTTCATATTTCTCAATAAAAACAAGTCAAGTTATTAAAGGCATCACTTCATTCAGTTTCTTAATTATCCTCTAATTGCTTTAAGTGAACTTGTAGCAAAATATGGTATGTACATTCTCAATTTTCCTTCAGATTATTTAACACCCTAGACTGTAGAAAATATCACAAGCTACATTCACGCCTATCCGAAAGGAGTGAATGATTTACAAATACAATAAACTACAAATGTTCCATTCTAGTTTCCTAAATAAGAAAATGATGATAAATTATTTCTGTGGTTTACCTTCCGAGTTCCGAGATAGATGCGCCAAAGATACCATAAATGTGATAAAATGACGTAATATAATTATGTTAATAAGCTCTGCGTTTGTAGCATGCGATTTAATTGCTATTAGCAAACATTGTTCTAACTTATGTCCGTATTACTATGTTATTATCATTAAAATGAAACTCGCTTATCTGAAACGATATAAATTGTTGAAAGCTATCTTAGGATGACAGTCGCTGAACATTAGGTATTATAAATGCATGTGGGGTATCTTGAACAAGACAGTTCTTGAAAATTAATAAGGATGAGACGGAGACCCTTTTATTATCGAACAAGAGAGCGTTAACACCAACCACTGACGCAATACTGACATTCTAAAAACTACACGAAACTACATGCAGATGCATACACATGAATTTAATTTATGTACAAAGAAGACATAATCGCTCCCACTCCACTGCTTGTTTACAGTCTGCAGTGCTAAGCTATAAAATTTACAGGAAAACCAACGCTTAAAAAGTCTTCATAAATTATATTTAGCATTTACATGTAATTTGTATCATCGGATAGGCAAACAATTATAAAGAAACAAGTTGAAAATAAAGTTGGATTTTCTTGATGAGTATAATGAATACTTTTTTTGAAAACAATAGCAATACCCTTAATCGTGGCTATTCACATTGTACATCAAATGCATACATTATCTATATGCATAATCTATTTGTATATGCATGCAATATCTAAATGACAATATTCGTTGCACACAAATATTTCCTTTTAAATAGTAAACGAACAGACGGCGGCCGAAAAGGATAATTGTCAATTTACGGAACATGTTATAGGCGTAATGTAAATATTAATATTTTATTTTCTCTATAATTTTCATGAATGGCACAAAAATGTATAAATACGAATTTTGCATAATAAAATGAGCTATGGGACAATGTGAGATTTTATGCTGCAAATTCACAGATGAAAGGGTAAGGTAAATGAGGTATTATTGGTGTGAATTTTCATTTAGGTGATTTTCCTTTCAATAAGACCATCTTAAAGTAAATGGGTTTAGTGTTTCTGTTCTTTAGGTCTAAAAGTTTGGATTTCGTGATGGTAATCGTGTCTCGACTTGCGTATAAATTTTTTGATCGCAAATCTTGATGATTAATAGGAATTCTAACTATTTATGGGGCATAACGCAACAGAAAATGATTTCTTCAGGTAAGTAACCACAGAGTCTTTACTACAAAACTGTTTTTTTAGATTTTACAAAGCAATTAATAGTACTTGCTTCAGAGGTAAAGGGCTAAAAAGTATAAAAATGGGAAAAGACAGATTAGCAAGGAGGTAGGTAATAATCCTAATTATGACAACGTGGCTGCAAGTTTATGTAACCGAAGATGAAAATGTGAGGACAATGGCACATATTTGAAATGTTGTGATGATGATGATAAATAACTGGTACAGACGGAGTAGACGAGTGTGGAGCATCGAGCACCCAGAAAAATCTGCTAGTAGCACAGTGTTAATAGCAAGTAAACCTCTTTAGAGAGCACTCACCCCTTTCCTGAAATTTCGAAAGATTCTCAACCGAAGCAACTTGAACGCGAGTCTTACGCAAAAATTCCTGTTCTTTACTATCTGCAAAAAGGTGCATTGTTCGATGCATTGTTGTACTAGACATGCAATAACTTAGCATAATAATAATATGCAATATACTTATCGTTATAAAATTCGCACATGAGGTACTACATTTTACTGACTTATATTTGTAATATTAACACAATATCCCACAGTCATTTTGACTTAGTAGCACAGTGAGTGAGGATAATCGTGTATTATATAGCTATAACTTGTTATATAAAGGAGACTGTGCAATCCTGCAAATACCTAAGCAAATTAATATGGACTACCGTGCATTAGATTACCGCATTGAAATGAAGAGTGCATTATTGCAATACACCTGCTTGCTTTCCGCTTTGATATCCTAGCTCCCAACCTGTCATAATTCTACTAGGACAATGTACTTTTTTACACTCCCCATGTGTCTGACTCGTACTACGACTACTACAAGCTATGCGATTACACATTTTGTTTTCTGTTTGCTTACCTATATTTGCCATTGTTAATTTGCTTTATAACAACATTTATTGGCAGTGGTTACATTGAAATTGTACCTGAACTGAAAGCAAACGAGACGACGACATTACAAGCCAATTCAATAGTGAGGTTCATGCATCACACTTATTAACCAGTACAAATTCCATCTCAAGCCAACAAAACACTTTTTTGCAATACACTTTATAAATATTTAGTATGTATAACACTTCGCTTCTCTCACTCATTTGCCATTGTACTACACATTTAACGCTCCAAACCAACTCTTGTGCCAAATATCTCAGAATAATGCAAACCACTGATCCTTTAGGAAGATACATTGCCTGATCAATCTCTTTGCTACATTTTGTCGTTCTTCTATCACACTTCTTCAATATATTAATCTATGCCAATTACTCAAGCACAACGAGACTTAAATGGATGCTCCAACAAAAAATGTCAATTGACTAATGTCATTTAATAGTCTTTGATATACTAATTTGAAATGGAGTTACCATCAGCCAAACCATTTTCACTATAAAGTAGATCTAGTGCGTATTAAATATTTACCAAGAAATTAATATTAGCATAAGCAATGAATGCATGTCAAGTCCAAGTCTCAAGTTATTCTCTGCACGTGCAAGCTAATAATTTTATTTAAATGTTATTTCCGTTTGAATTATCAGTTTTCTCGATAAACTCATTAGAATCTGAATTTTGAATAGCAATCATCAAGAGTCAAGTACAAACTATTAAAACGTGTGGATGAAACGAAGGACCTGCAACCAAAAAGCATTGTTTTCCATGAACTATTGTCTTTTTTGTCTTTTCTCCAAAGGAAAAATCTCTTAATAAACATACAGTACATGTGGGCGAGATGTACGATAAGGAACAATCTGATTTAATCATTAAAGCAGTTATGGATTTAAGAGAGGTTAGTTTTTTATAACTTAAAATTTGAATTGTATATTAGAAAAGTTCAAAGAAATCATCGGGGAGTTTAAAAAGCTCTAGAAATATACCATGCGTAAATGCAAAACCGTCAAGATAAGAATTGATGTGAATGCTCAGCTCAGTCTTGCAGGTAACGATACAGATCTCTAGAAACACTAGAAAGTTCCATCCAACGAGAAAATTATTTAATTGCGACGATGATTGTCATCCACACGTTTTTGAATTCAACCCACATGAGAATTCTGTCAATGCAGAACGGAGATGATGCCCAATGAGTTACTTGAAGTGAAGTCGAGGTCGAGTTTAGGAATAGTTTACACTAGGTCTCCAGTATTGTGTAAGTCAATGTTAAAAGCATCCAACAACCATTATATGTAGTAGCTGAATGTGAAATGCAATACATATGGAATTTTATGCAATGCAATGGCTTTAGCTCTATAGACCCCTATTTGTAGCTCGCTCTACTAATAGCGCGCTCCTTAGTCGCTTCGCTCTTAATCCGCTCGATCCCCTAACAGCCAGCTTTTATTGTTCCGCTCCGATAGCCGCTCAGTGAATAATACCAAATGCAAAATATTTCACAGTGGACTTAAGTGACCTTTGTCGAAAGCAAAGAAATTTCAACAAAACAAATATGATGAAATCATTCATATGCACAGTGTAGCGAGCGAATAAGGAGTGAAGCGCCGCTTAAGCGGCTAAGGAGCGCAGGGACTTAGGAAGCGATTGGAGGATGCGGAGAGGAAAAAAAATACCCAACGGAACCAAAATTCGCCCCAATTATATTTGAAAACTGTAGTCCAGTTAGATCAAAATCTTTGACGTCAGTAAGTATATACATCGCTCTATCCCCAAAGGAATATGTTTATAATTCAAGTATAATGCTAAATTTCTGTAAATCTTGGAATTGAGAAAATATATTCTGTCAATGTCAGACGGCTTAGCACTGCATTTTCTTGGAAAGCATTGGGTATTATATACATTGCTCATAAATCTCTTTCTAAGATAAAATACACTACCTACAGATATTAATATTAAATATTTGTTTTGAATGTATTGAAGCATTTAAAGTCAATCCAACCAACTCTTCCAGTACTTAAGTACGTAAAACTTGGACTGTTTTGAGGTCAATTGGGATATGTGTAATAAAACCAATCACGTGTTTCTCTCGGAAAATGTCTATTATTTATAATAGCAGATTATTGAAACAAGATAATTCTGAAGGGTCATATAAATCGCTGAATATTTTAAGACAATTTTTGTAGAATATTAAAAGCGAAGACATTTGACAAGATCAAATCGGATGTTTAAACGATGGTAGAAAAATGTTATGGAGAATAGATTTTGTGCATAAACTGAGAAAATGAAAGCCATTGAAACCTTGTATTAGGTTATGTCACCTTTCCCAAAGAATAAACTTGTACCTTTTTCAAAAGAAGCGCGTTTTTAGAATAACTTATCCTTGATACAGAACAACTGGTATTTAATGTTAGTTTCATAATATTATTGTCATTTAATTATACTACGCAATTTAGAAGACCAAGATCTTCGGATCATAATTTTATTTGGCTTTGTTTTCAAATCATATGCCAAGATCAATAGCTAAAAGAGATGCATGCTTAGATTACATGAAAATGGCGATTCATGTTCAAAACGAATGATTTAAATGCATGTGGTGATCCGTAATGAATGTTTCAATAATCTTTTGGACTCTTATGGGAGATAGAAAGAACATGTGATAAAAATCAGCTATTTTTATGTTACCTCATCTCGACTAGTAGACTTTCTTGTAGATGATAATCAGATTGAAGTAACCAACGTAAGCTGCAAATAATATTTTCTAAAGACATGTTGCATCATTAGATCAGTAACATAAATCTTAATGGCAAGTAAAGGTGGTTATAGTATCATGAAATAGTAATTAGTTTAGAACTTAGTGTCATGTCTTGTGTAAATTTGAAAATTAGATGTACTAAAGTACTGAGCGTGTCAGTTTGAATTTTGAGTTGTGTTACAGATAAAAGGCGCTTGCTGTTGCTTGTTATTTTGTGTTATGTAGGACAATTGTAAGAATATTATAAAAGATGTAAGTGATTCTCTTCAATTAGAACAAAGGACTAGAGCTTAGAATAAAGAACTAAATGTATTTTGTCTTACCTAATGAGACTTTGTTTTAAAAAAATAACTCCTACACAAGCTAATAATAATTGTCCACAAGTAGAAAAACTAGTTTAGTTAAATAACTGAAGCCAAAGATAACAATCCAAACTACAGAATAGTAGTAGAACTCCTTTATATAAAATCGTTCCGCTCTAGTTTCACTGCATGTAAACATCTTCCTTCATTCCATTCAATGTGTAGCTATACCAAGAAAAGACTACATAATACACAAATCCACTTATATACTACCTTTACCTAATACAATTATCCATACCTTGATTTGATATAATACTGCTCCTAAGGACCTAATGTATTTACTATTGTATACTGCCTGTAATTATTTTATCTTTACGACTTAACTTTGTTGAATATACTTAGTCGACTAGTGCATAAGAGTAAACGTACCTTTTTATATATTTATAATCTCATTTATGACTCTTAAAATACACATTTCATGGGAATAATATGATTTTTTAACCTATGCCAAGCAAATAATATTATAGTACTCTGCATCAAATGTTAGTATTACCCTACAAGCAAGAAAATCTAAGTGCAGACGATTCAGATGGGATTATAGCATATTATTATTGTTTTTCATCATTAAGATACACACTAAACCTGACTCTGATACAGAAATAAAAATAATTACAAATACAAAGCTTATTGCTATTTACAAATTGCCCTACGACGGATTCCTCCACATATATAATGTACAATAAATACAGGAGTTCCACTGCAAAAAGCAAAAAAGTAAAAACGTGCAAATAATTATATGTAATACGTGTGAAGAAAATGGTAGGGAACCACTAATTAAATCATAAAATCCATGATGATTAGATGCCTACAACGTAGCTTTGATGCTTATCTGAAACTAAACACGACGTATTATTATTCATTTTCCTCCTCTTCAATAGTATTTTCCATTTTTTAGCAATTCATTATAAACACTGGCTGCCGGTATTAAGTACATGTTCAGGGGCCGTACTGCCGACAGCTACACTGTTACAACTGGAAAAACAACTACTAAATTCACATAGGTACAGTAATACAGATTCTTAAGTGATTGCTATTAAGTTAGTATTTATTGAATAGAAATTCGTATTCGTTTCTATTGTGGGAGTGTAAAGCATTGATTAGTGCTCCTGTTACACCCAATATAAATGTTATACTTGTTAGCTTTTAATAACCATTTTTGCAAGGTAGAATTTAGGAATTTTTTGTAGCAATTTTTATTATGACTATTCTAGAAGTTTGTCTTTTACAGGTAACATGGAGCATTCACTTTGTACTACATAGAAAAGTGTAGAATAGAATGGCATCTTTTGACTACTTCTGACTTGTGCTATTCATGAAGGTAGATGTTTTCATTGACAACAGCAGCGGATTAAATGATGCTACTAAATGTGGGTATACAGTTAGAAGGGGTTGTTGGTTCAAAATAAAGGGGATTAAAACAGCCAAGATTTTCATATGACATAAGTCGGTAATTTTACATAACTCAAATGAGTTTTATTATAAGTTTTAGTATAAAATGCACAGTGAACCTCATCCGTCAAAAAAGAATAGGATTAGTGATTGCTCGTGCTGAGATTTAAGTGCATGTAACAGAAAGAGGGGTAAATCCGTAATTAAAACGTCTTAGATGGGTCACATCTTCATTTCTTTAGATTATTCTCTATCCAGCGGGCTAAAAGATTAAAAAGCGAGACATAAATATAAATCTGCGTGCAAACATAATCGGATTAGAATTCCTTTTCTAGTGTTAATGAAAGGAAAGTGACATGCATGCTGTATATAGTAAACACTAATCTGCAGATTAACACCAAAGCATGTTATGATGGTGTAGGTCTGCAAATTATGGTAGATCATATACTAAAAAGCAGTTGGTATAGAATATATGCATAAGGTATGATTCAGAAGAGTGTTTCCCTTGTTATTATGTTTATAGTTTAAGAGCAAAAGTATTCATCTGCTGACATAATATTTTGTAAATTACAGGTGACCTGTTCTGTTGCTCTTGTGGTGGTGTATTTGGCCCCAATTCCTAATTTTCTCCTCTGATTAAGATGCACAGGACAGGGAAATGAATTTTCAAGAACTAGGACACACGACGACTTGGCTTTGCCTCTGCAAAAACTCTATACTATAATTCACTTTCATATTACAGAGGTACAGCATAAAATGGCAAACCACGTAACGTTGGCGGCTGACGTTACTCACCTATGCTTTTCCCATTACTAGAAAAGACTTGCGTAATAATAATGACACTCACACTTCAATCTGAGCAAAATAAAGTATACAAAGTGCAGTGGTGGAGTAGCATATAGAAATGCCGTAGTAGTCGTGGAATATAGGTGAATGTGCATCATAACATTAGCATTTGCACATTAAACAGTCGAGAGTTCTTCCGCTTTTGCTCATTCATGGTCTGCTCTGTCTGTCATGAAGTGGCTTGGCATCGCTCCGTGTTGGCCTACTATTACTTTAGTCATATCTGTCTGTCTGTCTCATTGGACTATCTCTCTAGCTTATTTTCTATCCATATTATTATTACTGCTTGGCATGGGACGCTAGTGAGCTGTCAAACCACTTTAGGATTTCCCTATATAAACCACCCATATAGTAAATAATAATATCCATATTTATATTCATCCTGCCTGAATCTGACTGAATAATATTAACTAGACAGATTTAAACAGTCCTACAAGCATTATGTATATTATAATTTCAGAGAATATGTTAACCTAACTAGTACTAAGCTCTTCGGGATGAATAATAATTACTCTAAATGTTTCACTTATGCTGAATCCCAATGGCTGTGATTATGAAAGAGAAAATTGTTACCTAAATCGCTTTTGTTTACTGATGAAGATGGTTGACCTTTTTTCCAGTACCATTCAACTGACCCATTTATTAAATTAATTCAGTAGAAATGTGACAAACCTACTTAAATACCTACTTTGATCTCTTTCTAGAAAGTTCTTACTGAATGCGTTCGTATATCGCAAAAGAAATTGTTTTGCATGTAATTAGAATGCAACTGGAAATTGTCATTTTTTGAGAACTGGTAACTTGAGACGGGACTCTCTCTTTATGTCTGCCGTCAGGAACAAATTCCCTCTGCAAAGCTTTGCACACAAAAAATGTGAAATTATAGAGCAGTAGTGAAGTTTTGTGTAGGAAGAAACATGAGATGCTCCTGCACGTTGAAATGCACACGCTTCCCTTGCAGTTATTAAATATCATAGGATGAACTTTGCAAATTGCTTTTTTCTGTTTACACTGTATTTAATATGTGAAACAAGGATATTAGTATACATTGCAGTGTCTACCTCCACACATAAGATAGGTAACCTAATTTCCCTGCCAGGCCTTAATACACGGTTTTACAATGCAATTCCTATGTACCGAGTAAGAAGTACCTGCCAATGTCAATACATACTTAACCGAGTAAGAAAGCATATTTTATATTAAATGAAATCGCCTCCAGTACTTACACAAAATATGTGTATAAATAGCAATCAACTCAAATATTTACTTATTCAAAGAATCGTGTAATGAGATGGAAACAAAGTGAAAGACGAATATTTACACACTCAAATTTTGTCTACGCGAAATATATTAAACAGGAGATTGTCTACGTCAATTATATAGCTAGCTATTTTATCATTTCATTTTTAGCATATGCGCCATAGAATGTAATACGTAATGCATCAATTAAATTTTTGTTTTCACCAAAATCTCAGAGGTTTCTTTTGCATTCTATTTCTCAAAACTGCAATTAGTAAACTAGGTACACATTGAAAATGACTTAATATGCGAATAACTGAAAACATAAAACGGGAATCTCCATTTCCAGCGCAATGATAGTGTTTGGCTTTCAACTACATGTGAGATGCATAGAACTCAGTTCATGAGAATAATAATATATATTTATTTATATTTACATTTACTTTGTAAAAAGGAACTCAATAAATTGAATACAAAAGAAGAGATAACCCCCCTACTGTGCTTTGTAGCTTTTGTCAAGAGATCTGTAAATAAGACTTTATCATCCCATACAAATAATGAAATAACATACCATATACATACACACATATGTAGTAGTCATCATGGAACTGTATCGCCCATTCTTTAAGCATCCCTACTTTATCTATAAGCATAACCTATGCAGTACTCCTATAGATATAGATTCTGTGTTTAGACACTATGGGTATGTAGTGGAAGGACAATGCCAGAATCCCTCATTCTTTTCGTATCAAATGAGCAATCGAGCTAAACTTGATTTGGTAATGGGATTTAAATAGCGCACTCTATTATGTTCATTCTTCTCTTATAATAACTCTGGGCAATGCCATAAGTGCCTCAAGCAGGATCTATGTAGATACAGGATATTATATTTAATAGGTTCATCTACTTACATAAGTATCTGTATGATACAGTGATGAACGTAATGGAGCTACTTAAGTAGGTGAAAGATATCCGAGGTCCTCGATCCCTCATTTATTACATTATGAGAACCAAGTGGTCCCAATGCAGTGATAATGAAAAGACGGAAACCAGTTATAGGCTCTATTGTCCCTTTGATTCACTCTTTTCCTCCAGGATTTTTACGTATGAAAGTCTGGAATGATATAAAGTGACGATTTATTTCGAAATCAATTTTTAACTGGAGTCAATAGAACTGAAAAATCCCAATTGCAATGAAACTGGAAAGGATTTTTCCTTTTGGACGAAATGGAAACGGATTAGGGTTGGGGATTGCTACTGTTGCTTCATCATCTTTAGTATTTTGTAACGAAGACAAGTTTGAATTAATTCAGAATGTATTAAAATGTAATAATAATGCAATGGAAACGATATGCTTATTTTAAAGAAGCATTTACAAGCTAACAAGGCAGGAGGCAAGACAATTAAACACGACAGAATAAGAAAGGGCAATGACTTATTGTGCAGTAGCAGTGGTATTGTATAGAGAAGTTGCACTGAAGTTGGGTCATTTATTCAGCCTTGAGTTGCCAAAGAACCTACCACATCAAATCAAATCAAGTCACACTGATTCTAGGTAGACGAGACTGAGATACGCGTAAATACAAAAGCAGACCTGACCAAAACATAAATAAGAACAGAACATCAAGTCAACGTGCTCATTTTTTCATCCATTGTCAAATAGTATTATATTCTGGTCTGGTATGGTCGGTTGGACTGTGCAACTCAGTTACCTCATCATCAACTGCGAAATAAAAAAATCCTAGCGTTGCACATCCAAACAAAAGTCAACCTTAAAATTTATAAAATATCGACGAAGCATTGACTCTGACTCACTAATACTTATTATTGACTTAACGGATTAGCTTTATGAATAATTAATACGCAATAGCTTCGTGGGAACAGAAATGGAACAATGATCTTATCCAGGCAAATTAATAATATACGCAACAAGTCACGACCAGTCGATGACCTGAGATTAAATGTCTCTCTCCAGCATTGCGTAAATGGGTTTTCTTAAGGGACTTCATTTCTCATGGATAAATCCTCCTCGTTTGAAGGTTGGGTTGTTGTTAATGCTTAATCATATCATCTTAGGTACTTTATGAGTGTATTAATGATTGAGGATGTTGATTCTCTAGTAAATATGTTATGTTAATTCTACTGGAGTTGACGAGTACTAGTAAATGGCATTTTAATATTGACCTTATTATCAATGAACTATTTTGAAACGATGGTTTTGAACTTCTGGGGAATTATGTTAGGTATACAATAACTAACACAGTGCCGGTCTGTGTGTTTACCATTTTCATGACTCTCATTTTCAAGTGTGATACAAATATTATTGCTGATTGGTGTTAACGACATAAATAGCTTGTAACACATTAAGCGCATCACTTAACTGATTACATAACAAAATTGTTATCTATTTAGTTGGACCATGAAATTCACTAATACGTCAACTACAAGGCTACGACTACTCACTAGACAAACTGGCGACCTAATTTGGTCACATATAGTCCAGTA
Organism: Tomocerus qinae; assembly: GCA_020055645.1. Lineage (NCBI taxonomy): Eukaryota > Metazoa > Arthropoda > Collembola > Entomobryomorpha > Tomoceridae > Tomocerus > Tomocerus qinae. The sequence continues at coordinate 12,101,598 of CM034547.1, read as the reverse complement.
CTCTATTAACCAGGATTTCCTAACCTCTTGGGATTCCCTAACCATAATAATTAGCTTAAACAATTACGGACAAATTGATCATTATTCTGCTATTAATATTAGTAGTCGGAAAATTAAAGTAGAACAAAAAAAATTAACCTATTTAAAATTATATTATTGGTCACAGAACTAATAACACGTAATTGGCAGAGCATTTAAAAGCTTTTCATGCGTTAATGTTTGATTTAGCCAAAATGTCAATATATGCTGTTTGGTTCGTAGAATTGTTATTATTCATCCTATACAGTAGGAGACTTTTAATGTGACAATTTATTTAGTAGGTACAAGTACAAATATGTAAGTAGGTGAGGATGATGATTAAAATGTGCTGGGTGGGCGAATGAATTCGTAGAACAGACGAAATCTCTGTCGTTGGTTTGGTTGTCTTCGTTGGGAATTCCGTAAACAAACGTGACCCCATTTCTGTGGGCTTTCATTTTAAATTTGTGCTAAAGGGCTTTATCTCTATAGAAAAACTATCTATCAGCGAAAATGGTATAATGTGTTATTAACTGTAAATGTATCATTATCATGATAGATGTTAAAGAAAGGAAAAACAAGTCCAGGAAAAGTTCCGCATATTTTATAGGTCAAGTTGCAAGTTGAAGTTACAACATTATAACAAACTCACCCAACGAGTACTACTGACTCTGTAAATGGCGTGGGCCACTCTAAGTGTATGTATTGTAATTGTATTAATGATATTGAACGAGGTCTCTTACAACTCAACATATACAACAGCTGTATGCACGTAAAATAAAAGCAAATGATGCATTTTTACAGTCCTATTCATTTAAAACATGTAGGTTATATTTCAGGCGTATAGCAGAAAACGTTCGCTCACTCACAAGACACGTTCATATTTTCATATTATAAACGAGTCTATATACCTATACAAGACTCTATATAAGACTCACTTTCGTTTACTAGGTTTATGTTTAAGTTATAATTGTGGTTAGATAGGTACCTATTTTGTGTACGTTCATTCCTACAAGCCAATCGTTTCCTAATACACAAATCATGACAATAAAGCCTTTTGGTTAGTGATCATGTACTTATGTTCTTGTATGTAGAGAATACATCGAGACGCAGGTATACAAAATACATATATCGTGTCATCTAGTTTTTAGTGCTTATTGGCATAGGTTAGCAAAGCCAAGTAAGCATGGCTCCATTTCCCTTTCGTGGTCAATGGTACCAAAATCTATTCTAACGGTACAATAGTAAGATAAAATCTTTATATATACAGTTGTACTTACATCTATAGAAAAACGTGGCAGATTTAATAATGTTATCTGCATAAGCAAATAATATAACTCTTATCATGAATTGAGTCTTCACCCTATATGCATATACTTGTATGGATTCATGTACTAATGCGTACAAATCCTATGATATAGTAATCTATTAAAACATTAAATACTGTAAACATTCTCTCATTTACAATGCTCAATGATGAATATAGTGTAAAAGAGTATAAGACTAACTGATATAAAATATAGCGTCATCACTCTATGAATACATAATATCTTCTTTTATTTATTTACTACTTATGCAGACTGTTTCATATGCCATTCCATTTTAACTTATAGACACTTCATTGTAGACTGTATATTGTCATCCCGTAACATTAAAACTCATTGTTTAACATACAGAGAACTTGTTGACATCAAATCTAACGTCTCTCAATGGATAAATGAGTCTGGCCTAACCCAGTGTTTCCTAGCCTAGCCCTGTCTGACTTGACTCGTCTTTATATGGAACCAATGTCATTATTAAGTTGCCCAATTGTTTTAAATTGCTTCAATTGACTGTACAAAAATTCCATAAATTATTTATAGCTCCTTTATTAATACACGAGTCAATAATGGCTTTTCGTTTTTGTTTCAAATGTTACCAGTGCAATGCAATTCAATGGCTAACTAATTAATGAATTAATAATGTCCCTACATACTATACAATGTAATAATTTAGTAATTAGTATTGCTTTTATCAATGAAACTGTCACCATCTTAAAATTACTTTTACATAGATTGACATATTCCTCTACAACTCAGAAATGATAATTCTATATGTACCTACGATAACATGTACTGATAAACATTGGCATTAAAAGTAGTTCAACTTAAACAATTGCAATTAAGGTTGGCCGCACTGAAAAAACATTTTGCTCTAATTTAGGGAAATAATAAGTATACAGATTGGGATTCTATTATTTCTTTATAATGCAGCAGAAAATTAGGTTAATCTCTAAGCACTAAATTTTCTTTACAGAATAAGGAAGCACAATAATTGGCAATTCAAAATTTATGTTTTTAGCTACCAATAGTGTTAATGCATTATTAGTGCTTCGTTAGATATTATGCCAAGGAACTATAAGGATATTTATTTTATGTCTATGATTATGAATCTGACTCCGATATTTAGTTGGAGATGTGAAAGAAAAGTACAACGTGCGGATAGGTACTTTACTTGTAAATTTGAATACATGACACATGTATAGCATAACGGTTTGTTCCTCTTTACTTGCATTAGGTGTATGAAAGTGTTAATCCGTAATGTAAAAAGTGAATTTTATTCGTCACGTTTACTTTTGGTATATAGTTTCGTCTGCTTATTAGATGGCTAAGTTAAGTCAGACACCAAAACTGAAAGTAGGTCTCGTCGTTGCGTCGTCCCTCAAAAACAGAGTGCAAAAACCAACTGTTAGGATAGCTAGCCTAACAAATCTTAATGATGTTCTAAGTCGTAGAGACCAGTCAGCTACATCACGGTTAGTTGTCATATATTCAGCTTATTACTAATGCATATAGTTAGTCTTACCTGTCCAAGACAGACCACAATTCAGACAGAATAGTGATAGTGATGTGATGAGCCGTGCTAATGCCTTAGCTCAACATTGTGTCATCTTCCTAGTCTCACTTAAAATCTTTTTTACACACCAACCCTTCCTTATAACACTTTAAGTGTATGTTTTCGATCTGACTTACGATACATTCACAAATTACATTCCATTTACATTCCAAATGCAAGTCAGAAAGTATAATTTTACCAACTTTAGTCACAGTGACGATTTCAGCTCCTCGTTTCAGAGAATTTCTAAAATAAATAAGTGAATAGTTACATTGAAATCTTTACATATTGACACATTTAGTTAAAATCCAGAATACTGAATTAAGTATAGAGAGGAAAGGAAATGTCAATAGCTTCTAATAATTTAAATATTTAATTCAATTTTTCGACACCTGGCCCATTTTCTTTTTATTTCCTGAGATGCTTCAATAAATTTATCTTCCAGTGTAATTATTCAGTGTAGAAAAGGCGTATCCACTTTCAGACTACATTTTGGCAAGCAGGAATATTAGCAGTGGTCAAATTTCGTATAGGTATGTTATTTAGAATGTAATTATAGCTACTTATATGGAACGTGTATAGTATATAGCATGTAATGCATAAAGAGTGTAGCGAAGATAATAATAATAATATATAGCTAAGATAACCTACATAGTAATCCCTGCATAACAATACACTGCGAAAGAAAGACATAATTTCTTTCGATTCATCTCGCGGAAAGAATGCATAGGGAAGGATGATGTGTCTAATGTATTACATTTGTAACTACAAGTATGTAAACTACCTAACTTACCTATCTAACAATGAGATATAGGTACGTGTATAGTAATTGTCTAGGTAGTTGTATTTTCCACCTTCATTCGTGAAGAACTTGAATGAAATAGAGTGCTGTGCAGATATCTGTCATCGTGGACAACGTATACTAACAGGTTATATAACAGAAAACAGGCCGGGAATATACGTTACTAACAGATTTGTATAATATATAACACAAACCATTATCTTTAAGTAGGTTGCTCTGCTCTTGCTTCGGACGATCTGTTGTCTCTCTATTTAATATACTCCCACATTGTCATACGAACATTTCCCTATTCCCTTCAAGACTTCAGCTAGAGACAGATTCTCGTCCTCAGTCCACAAACTGTCGCTTATGATCATTGGCAGTGTGTACCAGATTCTTTAGCGTTATGATTATTAGCATTATTATTATGTATACATTATGCATTTGAGAAAGAGAAAGTTGCCTCCTATTCTCCGCGGTTTACTGAACACAAATTCATGCGATTGCTAATCACAATTGAGTCACATACATAGTATATATGTGGTAGTCTGGAAGAGCAGGGGCGCCAGTAGATCTAATGGCTAGTCCACAGGAGCACTGCTCTTGGGGCTTAGCCATAGGAGCTATCGACTTTAGTCCATAGGAGCAGTGCTGATTTCTTTGCATTAACAGTACGTATTTATTAAAAATAGTAGCTCCCAGCAATGTGACTAAATTTCGAAAGGTAGGCATCCAGCGTAATAATGCATATTGGATACTGTGGCCAAGCACGTACACAGAAGAGGTTATAGGGCCCCCTACCCTGCTCATGCAGCTCAGTTTTTACCATAACTATTCGTTGCGACCCCCTTACCCAAATTCCTGGATACGTGCCTGAGCTCGCCCTACCACACATAGTTACAAACATATATAGGCAGGTAAATATATTACTCTATCTAAAACGGTGATTATAATATAGAGATATTATTATCAGTCATTATATAATTAGTCAGTAGGTTAAATATTGCATTTAAATACTTTGGATACAGTAAAATTAATAAGTAATACATTAAATTGACGAGTGAATGAAAGTAAAGGAGATTAATCGCAGTGAACATTAATACAATTAGTGTTGCCTACATGACACTTGGTACTACAAGGTACTTTATTTTTTCTGCATGCGCATATTCTAGTTCCACAACTAGTCTTACATTTACAAATAGATTGGCCATTGTAGGAAGTGAAGGACCTTAATGCACTTATGTATTTGATAGAAGTTAGTGGCCATTTAGTTGTGTCTGTTTCAGCTGACCAAGGTCCTACATTAGATTCGTTTACCCATGAGTCTATGATTCCTTTACCACATTGTAATTGAAGATTTCCATTCTCAAGGCGTTGCAGAACTTTACATGGTAGATTTATGGGGTCAGTGTTGGACCTATCCACTCTAGGTATTGGTAGAGATATCATGGTGCCCACTTTCACCGATCGGGTTGAGGTAGTCTTTTGGTATCTTTCGCCTTGTTGTTTTCGGTTGCAAAGATATTTTTTCATTGCTGGCAACCGGCTTTCTATATTTTCTAAAGTTGCTCCCATGCAGTCGGACGCTTTGTCTAAGGGCCACTTGACTTCTGCGTTTTCGGAAAATGAAGCGGGACTGTACTGGGGAAATTCCATCGTAATATAGAAATATAAATTATTTGATCTTCCTTCAGCTCATATCATACATAGCCATATTATCACGGTTGCGGTTCACTTAAGTTGTGCGCAGTGAATAGCCCATGTACATAAAGTAAAGCACAGTCATGTAGCTGTACGTACAACCTACTGCTACTGTTACAGAAATCAGAACTGCTCCTATGGACTAAAGTCGATAGCTCCTATGGCTAAGCCCCAAGAGCAGTGCTCCTGTGGACTAGCCATTAGATCTACTGGCGCCCCTGCTCTTCCAGACTACCACATATATAGATTCACCAAAGAATAATGTACATAGTAATTCATAAATTATGCTACACAGATACACATAAGTAGCAGACCAAAATGCATGCAGCATCCATCTACATAATACATATGCAATTCATGGTTTATATTTTACAGAATATTTAGACTATTCAGTGCATTTAGCAAATGTAGGTGATACATAATCTGTATTAAATATTACTTGCTATGTACTATGTCTACTAAGTAATCCTTTACTTATGCCAAATATTTTATTCAGATTAAGGTTTCATATTCAAATCCTCCATTTCTATGTACCATTTAAAGTCTCACGCATCTCTCTGCCAGAATTGTGTCTTTAACAACTTGTGATGCAATCATATTGTGAACATTCAGTTTTTATTCAGATGAAGCTTAAAACGAGAAATCTATATACATGCAAAAAAATAATGAAGTTGAAGTGTAACGGGTTGAAGTTTTAATATGCTATTGTTATTAGTGCATGATATGTGCGAATAATTTGTGTGCGTAGAATGCGTATATTTTGATTACATAACACAAATTATCGTGTGATCTACTATGTTAATCTAGGGAATTTTATGATTGTTTCCTTAAACAACAAAAAGATAAACTAAACAGCCAGTTCCTACTAAATGCTCTGTGCAAAAATGATATACGTATATAATGCACTTAAGCTCACTGCCATTATTTGTGCTAAGCATCTATCCATTAGCATGCTGTATGTAAACAGAGGAAAGTGTTTAAAGAGAATAGAAATTTTATCACACTTGTATCTCACGCACTTTTACACAATAGCGACTGAGAAAATAGGTCAAGCAATTGTAACAATTTCATGCTTCGACTCCGGATCTGGTCTGGTGTGGATAATGATGAATGATTAGTTAGTGGGAGCCATTGTTAGCTTGTCTTTATCATTCTGACTGATACAGTCAACTCCCCAATACTTATATTTTATTCCCTCTTTCATTCCCAACCGAATGAGACTCTAAAAATTAAGGTGTCTCTACGCATAAGGTCTCTATAATTAGTCAAGCCCAAAATTATATTTTAGCAAAATCTGAAGGAAGTTAAGATCTTTGAATTACAAATACTTTATTTCCCACAGCCTAGACTAAGATGATACTATCGACAATTCAATAAAGTCTTCCATCACACTATTGCAAACACAATTTTTCATAAACTATCAGTTTGGCACACAGCCTGCATTATACTGCAGTAAAACTGTACAAATACAGAAAATCCATGGGATTTAAATGTTTTTGTTAACATTACTGAAAACATTTTAATGCTCCCTAAACTAAGATTCTATTGGACACAGCAGATTTTCAAATCTGTGATTTGCTTTGTGGAGACCTTACAATGTACAAACTATATAGATAACCGTATTTAATGAATTGAAGTCATATTTGTAGAGTGATGCCAAATGCCAATATTTTTTAACATTATGCCTAAATCATAGTAGGTTAAAATTAGTTTTCATTTGTTTTAATATTTAAATGTACAATCTCATTATACAAGTGAAAATATTCAAAAATATAATTTTTGGAGAAACTCACACATGTGTATATTACTATGTATAAATGTGTATTACTTATTTAGCTTTTGTGCAAGTAATGCATATTACATTGTCTGAAGAATACAATGAGCATGCAGATGCCTTATTTTTAAAAGGTAATAAGTAGTGGCCCATTTAAATAGGAAGATATATAGGCAAGAAGAGAAATAGGTCCGAGCGGAGAAGATACAGTAAATTACAAATGGGATGAGCTTATACATATGTAGTGCTACTTAAGTACAAGAAGTAGGTAGGCATTGGTACTTTACATTCACAGTCCATGATGATGTATCACATTTGGTTTCCTATAGCAAAATAGTAGACAGGTAAGCAGCTTGGATTTTTGAGGTAATAGACAGAGTATGTCGAGTATAGCGTAGCTGTGATATAAGAGATGCATTAAATAATAATAAAAAAATAGGTGGGTCGTGTGCTAGATTCGCGAGCGAAAAGTGAAAGTGCCGTAGTTGTTCTTTTCGTTTGCGTTGTCGTCGTCGTTGCAAGTAAATCCAAGTCTATCCTTTTCTGTTTAACTGCATGCACAGTTATCTCACAACAACAACAATGCCGCTCTGTATAGTACAACAATCTGATCTTCCCCTACTCTAAACATATAGCCTCCTATACTACTATTCACTCCAATCCTATATTATTATCGCTCCTCACCAGCAAAACCAAGAAATGCACTGCATTTGATGCCACCGTCCGCCGTTCTGTCATATTATGTCATTTTACTTGGTTATCAGTTGGGGTCTGAGGTAATAACTGTTTATGATTTGCTTATAGAATGATATACCTTATAAACTATATACCTATATGAACTACACTATTTTACTTATTTGCGTAAATACATATAGACAGATGTGTATAATATCTACAATTAATATCAAGTGCAACAATATCAACCGGTCTGTTAACCACTCTCTGAAGATCTTAGCAGCTGTACTTATAATACGATTACGCGAGTGCGTGTATACTAAAAGATTTATCTATAGTTATGTCAATATACACATTTTGCACTTTGAAAACTAAAATTGAGTTGTGTATATTTAAAAACTACCATAAAAACAACACAAATTATTGTATTTGTTCGTAATTAAAATAACTTTCAAGATATTAATGATTAAGTACATTGTGCAAAGCATATTATGTGTTACGAGTAGCACTATGTACGTAAAACATTATACCGATAGTGCTTAGTGATTGAACACCAACATAATGTGACATAGAGTCATATAGTAAAAGAATCAAGTTAACTGGCCATCTACAGCTATGCTTGCATGCAACATCCATCTATCAGCGAGAGCTTACATGTACTTAGTTGGCATATTATTACTAATTACATAGTTAAAGATGGTTTGGAAGAAACTCATCTAATTAATGAATGGGTCCAGAGAAGTAGAAATCATTTGTGTATAATTTAATGTAATCTAAACTATACAATTAGTAATGAGATAACACATTCTGTCCAGACGGAAAATAACTATTAGTGTTAAATAATCCTATCTTTACAATTTAAGTACTGTCTCAAGGTATTTAGTAAGCTACATATGTAGTTTTGTATGAAGTGTACATTGAAACTCTCAGAAAACAATATGCTCTTTTATGAAGTGAATGTGCCCGATTGGTAGTAACATTTTAGTAGTCTACATTTGCTGAAACATTTGCATTTAGCTACATTTGCCTCTGATGTTGCTTATGATGATTAGCTAAACTTATCGATAATCTGAAGGAATTACTGGAATCCAAAAGGAATGATGTTTTTGTTTAATGATTGAATTTGCTGTTTTAGAGGAGCTATTTATTTTTATTGTTAAGTTGTGACCCTTGGTGAAAAGAGGTGGCTGTTATACGTAACTTCTTACTTATTTCAATTCGTGTAATTGATAGGCCTATGTTGTCACTTGAATAAAGCTGAACTATGAACTATGAACCATTGCCTATGATGTACTATGCTAAATGTATCTGTAAGATTTAAATGTTTTATTGAATACTGTGACTCACGCATCTCCCAGTCGGCAGTCTCATTACATTTACAGATAAAACATGAGTATGAAATTCATACTTAGTAATATTTTGTTTCTCGTCTATCTGTAGTCGGACTGCATGTTTAGTTTTTTTCGAAACAATAATCGTGTAGTAAATTGTTGTAGTACAATTTCTTTCTATTCTGGCCCAGAGAGTTCTAAAAACGCACTAAAAATTACCCATTGCGTAGGCTTCTAAACTAGATAATAATAGTAAATGCGTGGATGTAGCAACAAAATGGTAAAGATAGATACAAATCATATACATAAATGTGATTTAATGTCGATGTTAAGTACACAGAAAAACTGATGATAGAAGCCTGAGAAATTCAGAGTTTTTGCTGTAAGCCGGTGTAATCTGTCTGTGCATGCTTGCATGGTACGTTATCTGTAGCAGCAGAGGTAAGAATGAAAAGCGAGGTGTATGAAGAAGAGAGACCACCCTGAAGTGAAGCAGTAGTGTTAGCACAATAAAATCAGGTGAAGTTAAGGAAAATGTGCGATTAGTCTGACTTCTCTCATGAAAAGCCTTTGATTATGTATTTAGGATAATGAAGGTCGTCAGAAAGGAGACTAATGACTCGACTCGTCTGGGCCTCAGTTGAAAGTGTTGACTTGATGCCAATGCCACAACCCTATAAACGTATTAGCACCTGATAGAGGCAAATACTATCCATAACAGTTTACAGGATTCATCTGTGTACTTAATTCCCATCTCCCACAATTCTCAATAAATGATTACTATCGTTAGTCGCTAGCTACCTTTTCAGCCCATCTATTATTACCTATCAACTATGTAATTAATACTTTGCCTTGCCCTATGTAACTAGTAAATGCAATAACTAGTGCAAGTAAGGCCACCTATGCACTTTTCCAATTTCTTGTACACAAAGCATTGTATTTGTATACACTTAAGATTCTTTTGAGTTTTCCGTAATGATAGGGGTCGACTATGGCCACACTGTGCTACGTTATAAATAGGGTATTTAGAGTGTTAAATTGATATAATATTATGTGAATGTTGAAAAAATTGAATGGATAAGAAGCTTTTGAACATTTGTATAATTTTCTTCTGAGATTCTGAATTGGATTTCAAGAAATTGAATATTTCAAAGTAGAAAATAAGTTTTCCAGAAGGAAGACAATAAGAATTGGAAAAATGAAAATTTCCAATGAAGAAGCTAAATAAGCTGATGATATTAGACGTCGTCTATTTGCCAAGCATAGTGAGACTGGAGTTGTTGAGAGAGATTATAGATATGAATTAGACATGACATTGAAGAGTTAAATCGACAGAAGGAATACCTATGCTTACAGTTTAATTTGCATTGTTTTCAGAATCACACCTGGAACTTGGCTTTGAGTTGTTAACTAAATTATGAGCTAATAGCTCTTAGGAACGCGTTGATGATTTACTAGATCCTCATTTGCATTTTGTTTGGATGTGTGCAGTCCTTTTGTAAGGCATACGCTGCAGTAGTTAATAAGAATGATTTTTCGAATAAATTATCTTGTCTAGGACATGTTCGTTATCTCCTTTCTGCATAAAGGTAGACAAGGCGTTGTGTATAGAACGTTCAACAGATAAGCCGGAATACACTTGTGAAGGTGTAGGGTAGATCTAGAAACACGCGGATTACCTTACCATTTAATTGTATCCTCAGGCGAGGCTCACTTATCACCAGAAATCAGATCAACTTGAATTACGCTCCACTTTCATTACTTTATGGACCATCGGGTCTTCTTTCATTTACTAGGAAGGAAGGGAAACTCACAGCAATTAACCCTTGACTGTCTAATTAACTCTAAATTTTTATAGCGAACTTTGCAGACTTTACTACTTACATTTGTTATACTCTTCTTAAGACTCTTTTGCTTTGAGTTAATTAGTTAATGTTTTCTATCCAGCGATAAACACGAATGCGAAATTATGCATTATGCAATTAGTACCTTAATATGTAGCTCAGAACAACAACCGATGGCAGGCTACAGGCCGAACATCTTTTTCTGAAAAAAACATTTTGTTTGCGTGGCTGACGTATTTTGTCTTTCGTATTTTTCAATGCTGTACTTCTTGGGTTTTACAATGATTATTATATCAACCCAAGTATCAACTGATTTTCCATTTGTCGAGATTGTGCTAAGAAAGAAGGCCGTCTTTCTTATTTCATTAGGAAGCATCGTTTAATCACGTCTCTTAAAAAGGCAGCAAGTTTTAAGCGTTTTACGTTATTGTGAGAAAATCAATTCCAGCATTTCTGAAATTATAGTAACGCTGTAAAATTCTCCCACAAAACATAAAAAGAAAACCAAGTTCCTTCGTATTAAGGGTGGCTTCCCCCTTTTGCCTGCGATGAGAACAGGTCACAGGGTCAACTTATAGCTTTGAAACAGTTATATTCTGAAAGTTCCAGTTTTTGCCTAGGGCACCTGAAGGCCGGAATTTTGAAAAAAAAAATTTAAGTATTTTTAATCTTTTTTTGAAAATAAAAAAATTGAGTACGAATTTACATTGAGCTGCGAAATATGGTGTCTTTTTTCCTATTTCTAATTTTAAATCGGAAAAAAGGGCTGTCAAGTGCCCTAGTACTTTTTGCGGTCTTTCGAATAAGCTACTACACGCTTCTGTACGCTTATCCAAAACGCTTATCTCATCGCAGGGAGATTTCCCTACTCATAATGCATTGCCGAGAAAGTTGAGGGTTCATTCATAAGTAACAATCATCAGCTCATATTATCTCATATCTCCTTGCCCCAAACCACCAAATTCTCATTCCTGGTTAATCCCGCATTACATCCTAAATACGCCAACCTTGCGTTGCAGCGGCTTCGTTCATAGATTGACCAACTATGTGAACGGCCCGTTGCGAAGCTGTGTTCAAAGGGTTAAGAGGGAAGTAGTCCTTAAGTTAATGAGAATATTCTCAAAACATTACAGGATACAGTTTCTTTGTAATTGTATAACATCATCTGTGCTTATTTACTACAAGTAATGAGATTATTTTATATGCAGAAATTATTGAACAAGAATATGCATTTTATTCCAAACGTTTTACCTCCAATGGAAATTGCATATTCCGTGTATAAAATGTATAAAGTTCATAATATTTTTACTATGATTTGTTTCTTACAACATTTGGAAAACTGAAATAGGCTTTTGTGGGATACACTTGCACGTGTTATTCGTGAAACATGTAACATTGTCTTCACGATTCTCTTAATTTCCTGAAATTCTGGATTAATTTGGATAATCAACCATCAACCTTTGTTTGATATCCTACTAGATAATAGTCATGCTATCGTTTTCAAATTTCAAAATGTTTTAATGCATAGTGCATACAATACTAAATGTTTTTTAATAGTGTGGATACCCAAATGCAATTGTGTAATATCTTATTACTCCTGTGAATGCTGTCAATAGTCGATATTGACACTCGGAGTAAATTAGAGCCATTAGAGGCATGGTTTTCCCCCCAATAAATCAAAAATATCCCACAAAAATATTATACACTTCTATATTACCATATTATTATATATAATGATTGCATGTACCTATTATTACTTTTCATTTGTAACATTGCAAAAGCAAAAATAGACAAAATTTTCAATTAGTGTAACGAATTATGAACCGATTTCTGCATACATGCATGCATGCATTTTACTATAATATACTTCGGTAGATGCAAGTTGCATTGCAACATTTGCAATAGTAATTGTGCGATTTGTGCGTTTACAAACTAAATGGTCAAATTCACTTTTGTTAGTTCCAAGGTCGTATTGAGGGAGGGCATTGGGGGCAAATGGCAAAATTTTTCGCTCTCCGCGCGAATATGCCTAATATATATAGTCCTATCATATCATTGCCCCCTCCGAAATCGACTTCTAAATATGGTACTGGTTAGTTCTATTTGGATTCGGTAATGTTACTAAATATCATAAGGTTACTTCTCCAATGGCGATTCCCTTTAATCCCACTGAAAAAGCTCTGACGTGATTCTAGAATTCTGGTTTAATTTTTTATGAAAAGAAACAAAAGTTTACGAATCCCACCTGCAGTACGTTTATAAATAAAACACATATCTGAAAAAACGCTAATAAAGGAATTTAATCATGTATATTTTGCAGCATTATATAATGAATAATACACGAACCTAATATTATAATGATGCGGATTCAATAACAATTTAATTTGTTGTGATACAAAAAGGACAATAAGGTACAGACCGAGCGAGATCATTAAAAATTTAATACTGATAATAGTTGATAGTATGTATGTGAGTGTATAGCAATGAATTGCATAAGTTTCTCAAAGAAAAGTTGGTCCTTGGAAATGATCTTCATTTTTGAGGTCGAAAGGTTTTGCAGCTAAACGTTCAAGTTTTTATCGTCATGTTCTCACTCTTATCGCATACCATTAATAAATCCTTATAAAATTGTATTTTGAACACATAACTAACCTTATTCAACATGTGATAGTTTATACCACTGACTTAGTCACTGATTTGCTCCTCGTATAGCATCATTAAACATCCTAATACAGTTACAAAATATAGAGTATAATATACAACAATATAATATTATGTTCCTGCACTAATATGGAAGTTAATTCTGTGGATTCCACTATTCATTCGTAATCATATAAACTTATCATATAGTATTAAATGGGTAATTATTGATTGGAACAAAAACTCAGTCTATTCTAATAATATTATACTAATAACTTGCTAAATGCGCACAACTGATAACGTGATAACTTGAGATTTGCTTTTTCCTCTGAACTTTTCCTGTTTTTATTTCGAATATAAATTTCTCTATGTTAAGAAAAACTAATTGTATAGCTACTTGCTAAGAGGAATTAATTTCTCCAGTATTCCTCTTTAATTGCCATTGTATGTTGACAAAAACGGAAATTCAAATAATATTATGGAATCACCAATTTACACTTATTTTAAAACAGGGCCACATCTTATAGTGAGTTATTTTATGCCAATTCCAATTTTTTGCTCTATTGCAGTTTCCTTTCAGATCATACTGATCCGTAACAACCCATCTCAATGTCTAACACTGCATCTGTTACAGAATGCGTCATGTTAACTAGTTTTTTTGTAATAAAATTAATTGTTACTAGGATAGGAGGTATAGATGATAAAGGCCGTGTGCTGCACTTGCTTTTTATATTAATATTTAGGTTCACAAAAATTGGAATGTTATAATTCTTTTAGCATTTGGGCTGCAGGTACAATATATGACAACAAAAACCGCAAAGCCTATTACTCACTGACTATCTGACTTTTATAATTTGAATCAGGTGGAGACTGTTGTTTTTACTTTACGTGCAATTTGTAATGGAGATTTTTCTATATATATTTTATAAATTATTCAAGTGAATATTATAATGTAACAGAAAAAGATTTCTTTGCACGTAATGAAAAGGGTGAAAAGGGAAATAATTGGTTGAAGGTAAAATAAAATCTTAAAGATAAGAGATAGGATCATGAATCATATTATGATTATGAGTCCAGTCGATAGAACTTGTGCTTTAGTGATTTGGTCATGATTGAAAACTATGCAATAGTCATTTTTCTTGGTGTTAATATTAACGTTAACTTAGTGTTGCTTGTGCGCTTAAGGAAAAGCACAAAATGGTCTACTTGAAAAAGCTAGCTCTAAGAACATTACTAATGGTACTTGCCACAAGTAAGGGAAACAATTAATGTTTTCAATAATGTACCCCAACGCATGCGTTGGGGACTGGGGTACATTATTGAAAACATTAATTCTCTCTAAGATAATAAAGCCTTGTTTCATTAGTCATCAGTTATTAAGTAGCGGCAGCTACTTTATGGGAATGGCCAATCCGTCCGTTAGCTCCTGACCGAGGGGCGAGGGCGGGTTTAAAAATCTAAAATAACTAAAAATCCATGTAACTTTGGCTATATTCATCTTACAAAGTCGTCCGTGTAAGTGTAATAACTCTTTTGACAGCAAAAAGTTTCAGGAACACTAATTAATAATATGTTAGTCACCCCCTGACAGAGTGACAAGGAAGGATTTTGAAAAACCAAAAATGCCAAAATATTTATGCAACTTCGATTCAATTCATCGTGTAAAGTCACAGGTCGCTTAACTCGTGTATGTAACGTTGCATAAAATTGCATAGAGCTACTGCGTAGCTTTTTTGTTTTTTTTATTCATGCGACACCACTTTCTTACACTCATTTAGATTATTACAATATTTTTTACATTTACGTAAATCCATTTCCTGTGAGAAATAGCAGTCATATCAGGGGGTCTGTTAAAAACTAGAAAACCTTAATTTAATAACTTGGGGGCTTTATAAGTGTATTTTCGTGGAAAATGGTTATTGCTTGTTTTTCTGGTAATAAAATGGAAGAAATCCATTGTTACTCAACATATATAAATGCTTCAGAAGTTAAGGTAAAATATTTTCCTAAGCATTTTCAGTATGATTCAGTAAATGGTTTCGTAAATGAGAAAATAATATATATAACTTCGCCTGCTAAGAACTTAACTGCAGACATAGAGAGATAGAGACAGATGCACACAGGGAATTATTTAATAGTATGGAAAGAAATCTTTGCTCTGCATTCTACATTGAGACAGAAATTTATAATTTGTAAACTTTTACGACTTTTACTCACATGGCTTTAACAATTAATGGAATTTTATATTTGACTTTTGTTTTTATTTATTTTGGGGGACTCCTCCAGTCTTTCTCGGGTATTATTATGGTAAATTGATCATATAAATAGCCGTAATTGTTTAATGCAAATGTTTAACAAGAAAACATTCTAATGTTTCTTCAGCAGTGTCTTCCTCAGATAAAAAACTAACAGCTTGGAAAAATCAAATTATTATCATTACAAAAACATCAGTGCATCGTGAAGCTTAGGGAAGTGAGTTACTATAATAGATATAGTAACATAATTGAAAGCCTGTTAGGAACAACAAGATATCTCGTAACTAAGTTTAGTAACTATGAAAACAAATTTGAAAATTATGAAAAATACATACGGGGGGAGAAAATAATGTGCACCACTCCCCTATTAACACCAGAATTTTACTTATTTATTTTTATTGGAGTATGTCAATCCGTAGTTTACCACCACAAGCCATATCAGAAAGCTCGCCCAAATTAGAGTGACGAAGAACTTTAATATTATTTCTACTTTGACTGCCCTAATGAAGACAAATTTACCTTAGGACATAGATGTATTGAGGAATGTGCTTTACGGGCTCGCGCCGCCCGCCCCCGAGATCCAAGATAAAAGGTTTTTCTTCTCAAAATAGCAATTTCTCGCTCTGCGCGATTCTTTGCAATTTTTACCCCATTTTCTCGTTACGGGCGAATATATATTTAAGATATATATATACCACGGAAAAAAGAGGTTGAAAGGTCTTTTTTTCTAGACCCGAAAGTCAAAGTAAAATGTAGCCGAAGGTTGGGGGACATGACGTACAGTTATCAAGGAGTATGTCTCCGGTAGTAATTTTACAATTTTTTAATTCGGTTTTTCATGTCTATTGCCCGTTATGTATTAAACAGGTGACGTATATGTGTAAATCCATTTTTAAATGGGGTCGGCTAAGCCTTCAGAATTTAGTCGCCCTAGCCATGCATGAGTACAGCGACTAAATTCTGTAAGCAAATTGGACCATATATAAATGGTCTTACACATAATATGGTTACCCGCATGTTACCGGAGTCCTACTCCTTGATAACTGTAAACTGTATAATATTATGTCTTCCAACCTTCGGCTACATTTTACTTTGACTTTCGGGTCTAGAAAAAAAGGCCCTTTCATCCTCCGTTTTTCCGTGATTTATATGAAATGTTAGCCCCCCGAAACCCAGTTCTGCATAGGTGTTTGCCTTGTTAGGATTTGTTAGTTTTCAGTATTTCAATGGGGTTTTTCGATGTAGACAGAGGTGAAATACGAATGCAGTCTGAGAAAATGATTTTTGAAGGCTATAAATTCAAAATTGCCATTATTTTCTAAAGACGTTTGGCTGCGTTTATTTCAAAATTATTTGACCTTAGGGCGATTTTTATTTATTTGCACTATTAGGTCAACACAAAGTACTAATATTGTATCATTGCATTTATATCTTTCCTGGATCGAAAAACAGAGGGGGTAGGTTATTTTTTCAGGCGTTCCGACAGCCAAACTAAAATCCGATTAGAGTTTTTGGTTTTTAGGTATTTCTCTTACCCGGTAAATTTTCAATGGAACTCAGTTGGCATCCGGGCAACCAAGTATGTCACCTGTAAGACCCGTATAATATTTATCAGGTAAGACAAATACGTAAAAGCCGAAAATTCTAATCATCGGTTTCATTTTAGTTTGGCTGTCGGGACGCCTGACAAAAAAAACCTACTCCCTCTGTTTTTCGATGGATCGAATTGCTTATATTAGCCCTTCAGTGAGGTATTGTCTGAAGTCTGAATTGTATCCATTCAATCAGTAAAATGAAAAGCCAATCGATATGAACAAATATTTATGTAAATTTTTTGGATATACATCAAGTTTTGTCTGTATTAAAGGTTTTGGCATATGAGCTTCTGAGCCTGAACGTATACAAAACTGGGTTTCGGGGGGAGGCCAAGATTTCATATAGATATCTTAAATTTATGCGAAAATCTTAGCATTTTTGACGAAAATGAGTCTAAAACGGTCTAAAAATTGCGAAGAACCGCAAAATTTTTATTAGGCATACTGCCATTAGTATTTCTCAGTTCATTCAAATTCAATGCGTTTAAAGCGAAAGGACTGACAGACTGCGATTCTATTAGCTCGTCCCGTCGGGTGGCTTGAACTTGAATATGGTTGACTGAACGAAGCAATGGAAATGGCAATGGGTATAATGTTTTTTAATATTTCTCTAAGGGAATGGCAAAACAATTCAAATATAAATGTGGGTAAAATAATATTTTTTCCTACCCTGTACTTAAATTATGCAATTTTTTTGCAAATTTTATTGTTTACGAAAAACTGCTCCGAGATATCTTGTTACTCGTAAAAGGCTTTCAATTCTAGAATCACGTCAGAGCTTTTTTCAGTGGGATTAAAGGCAATCGCCAGTGGAGAGGTAACCTTATTATATAATAGATATAGCATAAAAAGATAACTTAAATGTGATAATATTCATATCACAACATTTGCCCACAGCATGCCTACAAAAAAGTATTTGCAGAATTGCAGAAAAAGTCTTCCTGAACAGAATACAAGTTTTTTTTAAAAAAATGTGATCATGTTTAAGTCCAAGGTTAATATGGAAAATTACGTTGGCGTTGAAAAAAACACTGCCAGATAGTCAAAGTCAGGTTATTGACGTTATTAAATAAGATCAAATTATGAGCATTTTGTGTATAGAAAACCCTGACCTGCACTTTCTATGTACAAAAATTAATCAATTCACTGTGCGTAGTGGATTTTTCTCAGAATTTTGTGTGTACAAATAACCTTACGTTTACGAGGTCAATAGTGAGTACGTGCGTCATTATTAAATGTATGTCGTAAGTTGTAAATTTTTATCTTAACACAGTTAATTATAAAACTTTGCACAACACTATTTTTAAAACACTATTGCGTACATAACTCATAATATAATACATACCAAATATAACTACTTTACTTTAGACAATAATAACTGATATTTGTTACCACGTATTTTAAACATTAACATGAAAGCGATTTTCAACAATTTTTGACTCTAATAAACCATGCACCATTCCATGATTTAATTGTCTGTTCGTGTGTTTAATGTATACTACAAAATAAGTATTTAAGGAGGGGTGGTAACTTTCAGAGCAAGAAGGATAAATACTGTGACACTTTGCGAGGTGTGCATAAATTGCGATACAATATTATTAGCTCAATATCGTAAACAAACGCATTGAGGGTATTGCTTATTATTAGTTTACTTTTCGAACAAGCCAAAAACTGTCCTCACTTCAATTTTGTTTGGTGATAATCTGACCTGAATCATAAATACCTGGGTAAGTACATTACTACCGTACTAACGACTTGTATCAGATAACGTTTTTTATATCTTAAAAATATTGCGATACTGTACCTAATATACCATTTAATTTGCAGTACAACAATGAGTCACAAAACATGTGCATCTTTGCCTCTACAAAAAAGGCAATATATTATATTCCAAAAGAGGTGGTAAGTACTTCATTTCTCTCCGCGTCATTTATTACTTTTAGGCATCAATCATCACTTAAAGTTAATTCAGTAAGAATAGTATACTTATTATTTTAAATTAACAGGAAGACATTTTGGAAATGTCAAAACATTTGACACCAGATGCTTACCACTGCCTGGATTTCTGAAATTATCAAGCGTAGTCCGTGCAGCCGCATCCAAATGAACTCTGCTAAAAATCTTATCGTGGAGATTAACAAGAAGCCAAAAGCTTCTATGCCTCCTAATGAGGGTCAGGAGACGTCTGTGAGTAGGCCCTCCAACCCGATTGACCTCGGTGCAGCACCAGTTCCTGGCCCCAAAATTTTGAATCGTGGCTTACCTCATTTCCCTACCGTAAGTCAGTTTTAATTGAGGATATTTAAAAATATTAAATGAGTTGGCAAGATTTTAATTACACTATTATAATTGGAAATAGGTGCCGTTTATTTACAGAGGTAATTTGGTCGCTGAAGCTAAGGAGGTTTCTTTTGACGTAGAGAAATTAGAACTCCAGGGAAGTCATAAGCAAGCAGCGTCATCAATTGCCGTGGTCAATGAAAAAACAAACTTTTACTGTGGGCAATTATAAATTATCCGAATATGCAAATATTTTACTAACCTAAAACCAAGGAAATGGTAGCCAATGGAAAAACATTAGAGGAGGTTTGTGATTATCTTTTTTTATTTATTAATCTACTGGGATTACAATTTCTTATTTTATGCTACTACTCACTTAATTTTAACAGACATTGCCTTATATAAAGTCGTGTCAAAAAGGAAAAGTGGTCGTTGCAACTGAAATACAAAAATATTTGGAATCATTGGATTTGAATGCTAACACCGTTGAAGCTAATCAATCGACATTCAAGATTTTTACGTCGATATGAAAAAACAGAAAGTTGGAATGTCGTATTTAAGCAAGCATTTCTTTGGGGTCGACTGGCAAAACATATGGTCATCATTCGGCAATTATTGATGCCCGACTGACTATGCTGTGCTATCACCTGATGAAAAGATTTTTGAAAATCCACCCCAGTCTACAAAGTTTTCGCTGTCCTGAATTTGACGAAGAGCGATCTGCCGATAAAAAGAAAAAGGAACATCTAAAATGCGAAAAATGTACCTGTGGGTATGCAAAGCCGAAAAAATATCTTTCTCATCTGCTATACCATTTGGGTAATTTTGGTAATGCAAATTCAAAACTTTTTGATGATGATAAGTGGGATCAGCGACTCAAAGTAATGTAAATGATGACGAGTGGGAGTAAGTATTTTTATCATAACATTGGCTATTGGAGTACACATGATTAAACAATAAAATATTATATTATAATTAAAATGAATTGGTTATTTACACCATATTAGGATTGCTACCCAATAACATTGCATATCATTATCATGCACTTTGAAATAATGTAAAAATGTATTAATTATAAATTTTGAATGAATTAAATTGTCACTCCGGGGTAATTACCATTACAAATCCCACTCGTGAGCTGTAAAATTTTTGAATTTCTATCCTACACTCAAAAAATTATATAGTCAAGTAATTGCATTCATTTTTACATCCAAATAACATTACACATTATTGCAATTTACCACATAATTTTTCCATTAATTAAATTGTCATTCAGTCATTCATTTAATCCAAATTTAGTTTTCGTGGATTCTTGTGCATTGAAAAAAACACGGGAATCTTGTTCAGCTATCATTTTTGAGTAATAGATCCCATGCATTTCTTCACTTTTGAGAAATCCTTCGACAATTGCATCTGTTTTCATAGAAGTGCTTGTTCCGTTATAGTTTTTAAAACACTTATGCGGAGAATCAGGATGAACTAAACAAGTGTAGCAGCATTTATTTCGAATGCCGATGTGCAACAGTTTACCAGTTCGTACTCCGATGATAACCGCACAACCAGAAAGAGATTTGTACGAGTGTCCGTACGATCGCTTTCCCCAACCACCGTCACAACTTATTGCTATACATGGAATACCATTATAGTAAACAGTTTTTTCATCTTCTAGGGCTAATCGTAGTTCTTCCTTGCCATTTTCTTTTAAATTTTGAATCAAAGATAGTTCTTGGTATTCATGTATTTCATATTCATTTGATTTGTATAATTTAAAATTAATTGGAGGGATATCCATTTTTTTTAGTAAATCGAAAAGGGAATCATAGCCCCCTTCAGATTCCATTGTTCCCCAAACTGCGCCAGTATTGAATGGTAAGGAATTGTTTTGAGAGCCCATAAAGACTGTAAACTGCCGACCGCAGTGGCCACATGCAATGTGAAATCTGCGACGCAGTCCAATCCATGTCTCTTTAAAAAATTTTAAATCACTATTGAGGCAAACTTTCACATGCTTTTGGGTTTCTTGGATTAGTATTTGTAATGACTCGACTGAAACAATTCTTCTTCCATTAATGTCCCGAATTTCTTTCTCTTTCTTGCTTTGATTTTCTAGCACAACAGGAATAAGCTTTTTTGACTTAAAGTTTTTAATTCTAGTCTTGATTGTTCTATGTCCGCATTTTTTACCCATCGTGCAAAAAATCGTCTACCGGGGTGTAGCCGTTTGGATATCCCACTCAATCGTTTGTACGAGTATCACAATACTTCTTGTCTGACTGTCTTGTATTCAATAATGTTGACAATTAAATGAGGATTGTATATCTTGATCTATACGTTGACGTCTTGTCGAGTCTGGCTTCTTACTCTAATTGACCACGGTGACACTGCTGAAATATGAATAATGAGTTACACTACTCATGCTTCACGTTTTAAAATAGGAATATCGTATCTAGTAATATGCAATAATAAACTATTCTGTTTACCCGAATTGTTATGTATGCTCTACGACGTTTTGAGGATTGCAAACAGTGATCTTATTGGATTCCCACTCAATTCAGAAATTTACGCAACTAAACACAGTCGGTGACAATTACTGTTGAAACACAAAAAAACTAGTTATAATACTCCAAGATGTAGTTTATAAAAATGATGATTTCGAAACTACTAATTTGCAATAAGAAATTAATCTTAATTCGCAATTTTTTTACCCGTATCAGCTGCTAAGACGTGACGAGGATTTCAAGATCAAACATAATGATATTTTCGAAGGTTTGGAGTATGGCTTCTAAATCTGGTTGACCACGGTGATAGTTACTGCTGAAACATGAAAATATAATTGCAAATTTGATGCTGATAGTAATTTATATAATTAATATGTCACCTCGAATTAGTTCTCTTATACTTACCACCTCAACTTATCCTTTTCAGATGTAGAGTTTGATGAGGGGCGAGGTCAAGAATTTTAGGGTTAAATGATTAAAAAATTAAAACTGATAGGAAACTGTCAGAAATAACATTTCGTAATTCTAAAGGAATGCACAATCAACAATTGTACAATTGTGTTTGTTGGTTGTATTTCCACCATTATTTATGAATACTCCGTGCTGTCCTCCCGCAATTTTTGTCGCAGTTCTTAGGCAAAATTTTGCATGTAAAATCTTTAAAAAATGATTTCAAGATTTTGGAAAAACGTAAAAATATAACAAAAATGCCATAAAAAAGAGGGGAAAAAATGAGGGAGAGCATGAGGCGCCTTTTTTTGAATTTGTGTCTGCAAATGTGAACAAAAATTCAAAATATATTTCTTACATGTATTTCCCCACTCAAAATCTAAATTTTCAAATTGAATTTTCGATGACTTAAAAAATGATTTTTGAAAATTGGGCTTTCATGCTCGTCTTAAAAATCTTTGTAAATTCTGAAATAGAAAACCGCATGCCTGTACGTTTAGTCCATTGCTCTGAGTAATATACGCTGAAAGTCCCCACCCCTCCTTAAGCACCCTGTGTTTCTGCAAAGAAACTTGCATAAAATGTAAAACCATGTAAAACTAACCAGGTCTAGACTACTGTAATATTTTGACACCGTTGTATGAAAGGATAAAGGATATAAAATGTTAAGTAACCGAAAATCTGAGTTTTGATACAAGCAGAGTTCACAGTGTTTCATTATGATAATATTTAAACTTTTATCAGTATACGCAACTCTACAAAATATATATTGAGCATATTTAGAATTTGAAAAAGTCCAGAAGAAATATAGTATATTTTGTGCATATTGGAAATTCGAATTTCTACTTTGCATATCAGTAAGTCAAAACTAAATACCCCATATAGTAAGTAAATGTCTAGAGTTACTACGACAGGAAGCCGATGCATACTTAAAATCAATCTCTCTCAGAATCACAATGACTCAAAGAAAGTCAGTTCAACTAACAAATTCCAGTTTTATAGCAGAACATGAGAATGCCTCAGGAAATACCGAAAAAAGGTCTAAACTTTTTACAACTACCTCGTAGTATTCTTACATGGCATGGATTTCAAAAACACAGCACATACGAGATATAAACATTTACTAAAGATGATTTATTTGGGCATATACACAGGAAACTACAAACAGATACATACTTCCTATTAACCTTTGCAAGTTTACAATAATAGTATTCTGCACTGAGGGCATTTAGGTTTGAAGGAAGTGAATTCCCTAAAGTTAAAATCCCTTGTTATCTTGTTAGCAACTCTGGTCGCTAGTTCACAAAAATTTTACTACAAAATGACCATGTTCATTCCATTATTTTCGATGTCAACTGAAATTGAAGAACAAAGAAAGCTCAATTACAAGACAACGATTTCGGTACTGTACGAATACAAATGGGTTTACTTTATAATAATGACTGAATAAAAACAAGCTTCACAGTACTATAAATGAACATATGACTAAAGTACAAACTGTTAAACATGGGAGTTTAATTCTTAAACACAAATAATCCCATAAATTAAACTATAGATGATTGATGAAGCACATAGTGGGCTCTGGGCTGTAATAGTTGCAGGTAAGTGCAAGAAGGTTGTCGCTTTGAGTGATATTGGCAGAGAGCTCAAGGTAAGCAGAAATGTAAATATTTTCAATACAATTTACCGACTCTGATTTATTTCCAAGACCTATTGTCATTTAACCTATTTCCTGTGAAGAATGCCTACTCTGACTCTGAATGACTGTCAGCATGATTTCGGGCATATAATAAAATCCAATCAAAAATTAAACACTGGAATTATCAAACAAAAGATGAACGCGCAGGAGGGGAGTAGGTCGGGCTTTTATCGGTAGCAGCCAAGCAATACAAACAAAGTATCTGGCAAAATTTAATTTAGATTGTGTATAGTTTGTAGCAAAACTCATGGATGGGAAAGATACCCTGTTTGGTTTTATGTTATTATGGGTATAAAAGAATGCTTTCTGTGAACTATTTAAGGTAACACTACTATTCTCATTTCTCGTTTGCCCGAAATCGGAGTTCGCTTATTCGGAATAATCAACTGCGTTGTACCATTGCTTTGTGGATATTGTAACAAATAAATATTTCGTGATGTATAGAGTGTACTTTCCACGAAATAGACAAAATTATAAACAACTTTCGTATTCAAAACTTTTTAATAAAACAGGTATAACAAGTTTGACTTATATTGCGGTCAGAAATAATGTGGATTTTGTGGTTTAAATTCACCACTGGCCACTATAGCCAGCAATTTGCCAGTAAGCTAATATTATCATTATAAGACTAACTGGTTGAAAATTATTTTTTGAAAATAAAAGTTTATTCGGAACATAAAATCTTTAGTGATGCGCATGTTATAATAATTTTATTTTAAGTTATTTTTGGTAAATTCCGTTCTGAACCCAATAATTGTTAAAATGCACCATTTGCAGTGAAACAGGTAATTGTTGCAGTTGAAGGCACGGAATTAGACTATTATAGGTTAACCTGGAAGAATAATGCTATAGGAATTAAAGTGACAGAATGGAGTAGAGCCCTCTAAAGGTAAGGGATTTAACTACCGTGTTAAAGTAATGCGACGGACCTGGAACAGCAGCGCCTCTGCAGATGAGCTAATTCAACTACGTCAAACTACAATGGACAATTGCTGTTCTATTAGTCCATAAGGTTTAACTTTACTTTCCAGTGGGTTGGTTGAAGGAGAGAGTCATGGTCATTATGATAACATGGTATAAATAAATAATTTACATTTTGGAAATCAATATCACGGATTTTTTTAGCTTTGAGCCACGTTGTTAGTCGTGTCATATAAAATGAGTATAACCACTATGCATTTTCAAAAATAAGAATTTAACTAAGATTTTCCTGTGGCAATTGTCTCTGCTTTCAAATTATATTGTCAAACATAAAAATATTCAGTTATTTTTTGCCCAAAATAAATAAATAATGAATTAAATAGAAACATGCCAGAAGTTTGAACTTGAACGAATTATTTGGATTTCATTCCATCTATAAATCAATAGTGGATCTTAAATTACGGTTTCAGAACAAATAACATTAAAAGAGCAATATATAAGTATAACGACATAAAATATACATAAAAAACCAATAAACTAAACTGGAGCAATTTTAGTAGTTTTTTTCTAATTTGTTCGTGTAATGTAAAACGTAGAAAAGGAAAATGTAAGTCATTGGCTATTAAACAAATCCAACTCTCCTGGAAGATCATCACTGAATTGCATTGAACTGAACTTATCCATCGACAGTTTACCTACAAAACAAGAGATTATAATAACAAAATTATGTCCATGCCAAAAATATTTCTCAGGAAGTAATTTATTAGCAGTTGACGCGAGCATTTTGCAAAAAGGTCACCTCGAAAATATCTGACGTATTTCAACTCAACACAATTCAATTCCATTTGATCAGTAAATGTCAAAAATTGGTTTTTGAAGGTCGGTATAATCTCCATCTTTCCCTTTAGATTTGTGGAACTATCCATAATTACTAACTGGTTAGGATTTAAATACTTAATATTAGCCAGCATGTTAAAACGGCAATCTTCACATCCCATCTAAACATACAGTATTAATATTAGTTGACAATTAATAGCTCTGATTTAAGTTTAACAATTTATTTGTAAATCATTTTTTTAAAACACGAACCAGTGATACTTCCTGCAGTGTTTTTCTTGAAGGTTCTTTTTGCCGGAAAGGAATATCTAGCAGAATTTGAACATTCCAAGTAGTATTAGATCCTATTCCAAGTTTATAACAATAATTTTGTCTTGAACCGTATAGTGATATCACAGAAAAGAGCGGCATGTAACTGAAAAAAAATACAGAATTTATGCAGTTCATTTTAAAAACATTCAATCAAATGTATCAATAGTTAACGTCTTGGTAAATAATACTTATAATTCTACCTCCAAGTAGTTACTTTTTCACTAACACTTAAATTTGAGAAAGATAAAAATCTTCCAGCTGATAAGACATTACAAAGATCTTCATTTTCATCATCAATAACAACTTCCAAAGCCGAAATAAATTTATCTGAGTCTTTGAGGATACCAAATATCGAATTTGGAGTTTTCCAAATTTGACAAACAACTACATCCAAATCTATGTACGACTTGTGGAATGACAATTGTTTGGAAATCGTATTTGGATTTCGTACCGTGAATGGTACCAAATTAGAAAATAATTTTGTCGCAGTTAGTGACACTATAAATTAAATAAATAGTTTACAATTTAAACATAAATTGCAATTCAAAATTCTAGAAGCGTTATTGTTATTTATATAATAACTACCTGTGTTGAATAATTTCCATTTTGTCGTTACTCGCTGGGAGTTGAGTTCGTCTTTCACAATATTTTCCGAACTACCAATATCCGTGGGATTGCATTGATTATAAAAATCCGTACAGATAATCACGTAATCGTTTAGTGACGGCACAAATAGTTGTTGCCTGTAAGTACAAGGAAAAATAGTTCAATTATTTCTAAACATTTGTAAATAATTACATCATTGTATTCGTTTTACTATATTTTACTACTAACGATGAATTTAATACCAAGGATGGAAAAGCTTGATGCATACTCCTGGAAGTACAACTGGTTTTCGTGGTCTAAATATGACCCATTTATATTGCTTAGAATCCCAGTCCAATGACAGTGTCAATGTCGCAAAATTCTCATAGAGGCATTTTAATATGATAAGACGCATTATTAAAGACGAATCGTTAATAGCGTTCTTGCATGCATGTGTCGACAGACTTTTAACTGATGACTCATATATCGCCATTGTTTGCTTAATTTGCTTTACCAATGTTTTCCTGTATTATAAGAAAATAATTAAAATTATGCCAATTAAAATCATTGATAATTAAATATTTTTTACAAAAGGTCAAAGGTACCTTTCTCGGGGTCGTTTTCTTGTTGCAGACTCTACGCTGGCATCTGAATTTTGACTTTTTTTGGGAGATTCGAATTCGGAAATTGTTATTTCGGGGTCGGATTCAGAATTTTTGATTATTTTCTGCCCTCCTCTTTTTATGGGGAAGATATTTTTTTGATTTTTGAAACGCATCATTGCAACTCTAGTAATAAACAAAAGTATTAACAAAATCCTTAAAATTAAATTTGCTCAGCATTATCGGCAAAGAATTGTCCGCAATAGCTGAATAGCTGCGCCCTCCGCCCGGCCCCATACTGGATATATACGTGCTTGCAGTATTATCATCCAGCGTTAGTAAAGTTAGTTTTGTACATCGTTAAGTCAAGTCAAATATGATCAAATATGAAAACAAAAAATATGTGGTATATCTGATATCTGTATGACAAATAAAATCATGAGAAAATGGGAAAATAACATCAGTGAACGGTACGGTAGCATGGGCAATGGTAAATTAAAGCAAGACTGAACGATACAATGAGGAAAAACTGTAATGTGTAAATGGGAAATGAGCTAAACAGTGGCACGGGAAATGGGAAAATTAAAAACAAATAATATTAAGGAGGCTCACCAGTCACCACGCACGCATGTATGTTTTACTTCTGGCTTTATTCCTCCCGAAGGATAAGCCCTATTTTTATGGGACTTACATTTTTGAAATCCTGGACTATCGAGGAACACACAACGAGGGCGAATGGATTTTTGATATAGTTGCTTTAAATGCTTTTAAAAAAATCAAATTCCAAAAAAGCGAATCAGTTTTAGTTTTTATAAAATGTTGATTTTTTTGCACCATTTAAAGCAACAATATCAAAAATCCATCCTCCCTCGTATGTTCCTCGATAGCCCAGGATTCCAAAAATGTAAGTCCCATAAAAATCGGCCTTATCCATCGGGTGTCGGGAGGAATGAAGCTGAATGCGTTACGCATTTTCTAACACGCATTTAGATAGGCCCCTGCGGTTGCTATGCAGGCGTGGTGAGCCTTCTTAAAAAGTTAAAAAAGGCAGACAATAGTGTTGAAAATATGGAATTTTATTGCAAATTATTTATGAATAATAAGTAGACATTAATATTGGTTACATACCAGTGACCGGGACCCGACAACTTATTTCTCAATCTTGAATATTTCTTAATATATATTTAATGATAACATCAGATATGGGCGTAAAATCATTAGACCACCGGCCAGACAGTCACCAATAATTCTAATTTAAAAGAGCAAATAACACTAATAAAATTCTAGACGTTTTTTATTGTTTTTGTGTAATTGGACAATTGGACTTGTACCAAATAAATTTATCCCAGTTTAGACGGAAAATTTCCCGCGTTACAATACAAATAAAAGACGTGCAAAATACAGTGTGCAGTGCAGTTACTGTTTATCCTCATTCTTCTAATTTATTTCTATGCTTTAGAAATTAAAATAATTAAATTAGAAAATTATTAAAATAGAATAATTTTACGTATTGTTTCTACATGTTTTATATTTCGAAATTTATCATAATATGATAACATTGATGACTGCTTTTTGCCCTAAAACATGACAGCTTTTTTCTGTTTTTTGCTTTTCAATGCTACGACGCGCTTATTTCAGTTTAATAGGGTTTAAAATTAAAAAGTTTAGTAATTTACATTTACCTCTGACAATCTGACCTTCACATTTATTTTTTAATATTAAACATGGGAGCCGAAGCCCAAAATTAGCTCCAACAAATGCTTTGATGTAAATAGTCATTAGTTTAGAATTTTCGAATTCTCAAGAACAAGAATATAATATTATTCGATCATGGTCAAGCTGGTCAAGGTAGAAAGGTGATTTTATAGTCCTTCCCTTGCAGGAATTATCTTATGACCTTTATCATATTATGAATGATAAAAGCCATTTTTTCTGACTTTAAAATATATGTCCGAAATGACTTTCCACTTTCGATTGATGACACATGACTATGACTATGACACCCTATTCAACCTGAAAGAAAATTATTTGGCCGATTTTTTGAATACCATTATGTCGCATTTTTTGCTGTTTTTGATTTTTACATTGTTTTCCTAGTGGAATTTAGGATTCAAAGCTGAGCACAGGGAAACAGTCTGAGACAAAGCAATAAAACCAACCTATTTGTCTATCTATGTATGGTAGGGAAAGCCTAATGCGCAAACGGGAGGCATATTACATAAAATAATGAACTACATCTGGGGTAAGAATGTTTCGAAATTAAACCAAATATTGACGCACAAACCTTTTGAAATTAAATAGCTAATATATATCAACAGTCTGAGATAAAGCAATAAATTTACCAAACTATCTTCCTATTTTTATGTATCTGTCTATATCTCTATGCATATCTTGTAGGGAAAGCCTAAATGCGTAAGCGCGAGGCATATTACATAAAATAATGAACTACACTTGGGATAGGAATGTTTCGAAATTAAACCTGACG
Organism: Tomocerus qinae; assembly: GCA_020055645.1. Classification (NCBI taxonomy): domain Eukaryota; kingdom Metazoa; phylum Arthropoda; class Collembola; order Entomobryomorpha; family Tomoceridae; genus Tomocerus; species Tomocerus qinae. The sequence goes on along the minus strand of CM034547.1, from coordinate 12,071,441 downwards.
CACAAATCTTTTGAAATTCAATAGATAGGAATAGGAGTACTAACGGCATAATAAGATTAATAATGTTTTATAGGAATACCCCGTTACTCAAGATTTGCTCTTGTAAAAAATTTATATATACCGTACAGCATGCAGTGTAGCGCAGCGGTAGCAACTTTATGGCTGCAATATTCAATTCTAAATCTTTATCCGCAATTCAGTACAAGGCAGTCGTAGGAGGAGGCAGATATTTAGACAAGTTTATTTTCCGGTGTCCGGGTATTTTGTATTTTGCATTTTAGTTTTTCCTCAGAAGTTGCGACAATGACGACCTACATGGAACCTTGCTTAGCACTTCCTTTAGAAGAAAAGGTTCTAAGCGATTTGGTGGAAAAGGCCAAAGATTGGGCGTTGCTGCATGGTATGTCGTGCCAAGTAGAATTATTACAATATCAAATTAATAATATTAATATTACATTATTAATTCATTTATGATTTTATGAAAATTATTTATGACTTACTAGTTACTACATAGCTAATTTATTCCGCGGACTCTCGAAGAGATGGTCTAGTTATACCTATATTCTTCTGGAGGACGATGACTAAAATGACTAATATATTTTATGCTTAATATTTTCATTCATTCATCATTAATTTTCACATTCCATTTATCAAATTTCAATCGTTAATACCTTTCGGCTTTCCTTCTTCTAATAAATCTTTAGCTTTTCACTTTCATCGCGGATATATTTAATATTATTTATCTAAAACTTTATAAATTGATTTCATAATAAATATTTTAATTAGTATTGGTTTGGTACATCGGTAGTATGATAGTATGATCTTAGTTGAAGTTAACTCTCTTCATAATGGCAGTAGATGTTGAATATCAGGATCATTAAATATCTCCTGCAATAATTATTTAACCCATAACGAACCCGACTGGTACATGACTGAAAATCCCGAATTTAGTACATGTATTTTATTGCATTAGTTGTAATTGTAATGTAAGTAATAAAATAATTATTTCATTGGTCATTTGGTATGTGTTTTAAGGTGTGGGCCTGCGATCCAAAGAAGCTTTTACGAGAGATTCTATTCCGTTTGCTCCATTTGTTTTAATCCCCTCGACGTTTCCTCGCTCTCAGTTTGACAAAGCAGTTGAAATTCAGTTGATTCTTAACCTTCTTGTTCACCATGTTGCTCATGACTATCAATTTCTCAAGGGCTGCCTAAAACAGTAATATCAATTTTTAATTTACGCAATTAAAATTCTTCCCATTTTTCTTCATTATTTTAATACTGATGATCTCTGTCATAAGAAAGAGTATAAAAATACAATATTTGTTTCTTTTAGCACCATTGAAGTAGATGAGTTCACAAGACGATTATTCGAAATCTATGAAACTGTCCGTGAAGAAGGAATATCTCAAGTAATTCAAATTAATGTTTCTCAATTTTTTTCTAATAACTATATCGACTATATATGATGATATATACTATCATCTTCTATGAGCAGATTTTAATTTTAATTTGAATATTTATTTATATGCTTATTCAAGGAATTATTACCAGTATAGTAGTTGTTGTGCCGTAATACATTTTATAGTAATTTAATCTAAAGTGCATTTTATTTTTGTTTGTTAAGTAGTTAGTTCAACTTTGTTCTGACTTATTTTGCATATGCACAGCTTGTTAAAACGACCAAATGTATCTATATGTTGAACTCTAACGTGACTGTCTTATCAATTTTTTAATGCTAAGAAAATATCACTGGGATTGATTCGGTCCGACTTAATGTTGGTGTCAAGTGCCTTTGATTGCAAAACAGTTGAAAAATCCCATAAGAAATGTAGGGGAGAAGACTTTAAAAACCCCTACTGTTGTTGGAAGCAAGTAGAAATAAACACAATAGCGTCTGGTTTTGGATGGTTAGGTCCTGTTTCGTCAGAACTTCATAGGTAGAGATCCGATTTCCAGTCTGATTTTCAAATGCAATTTGTTTTTGCCTTTGTTACGGTTATTTATAGCTTGAGTATTTGATCAAAACTTGTTCTGGACTTTCATTTGCATGATCTGTGTAAAGTAGTAGATTTTATCTGCTTATTAATGGAAGCAATAGAAATAATATCTGTAAATACACACTTGGTATGCTGAATATGTAAAATACAAATAGTAGTCAGTCAAATTGTTGTAAAGAAACGGTTCCAAATAAGTGAAGCACCAAAGGGTAAAATGCACTTTATTGATACCTGTAAAAACTATTCCCTATGTACAGTATATATCATTTAAAAAAAATATTTGTGCTTTGATCTGTAGGAGGTTTCATTGGGCCTTCTGCGATCTGATTACTTCTTAGATCAGACTCAATTTTCGGTGAAGCAAGTGGAAATCAATACAGTTGCCTCTAGTTTCGGTGCTCTCTCTACTGTCTTAACAAATGGCCATAGGTACTTCTTTCAATGTTGTACATAAATCTCTTTGTCCTTCATTTCGCTAATCACTTTATATTTTTGCACTCTAAAGATGTACATTTTGCGAATAGTTGTTATCTACAACTATCACTTCTTTAATGCATTGACTACTAAAACGATATGGCTCATACTTATTTATATAGGCTTTATTTCTTTTAATCGCATATAATTTAATTTGTCTGATTTTTACTTTCGCTTATGGTTTATGTATCCAACTTTTCTGTATTAATGTTGCGTTGTGTGCATATATTTATGTGTGCGGTATTCTGGCAATATTGGTAAGCGTTTTACTATCCTGTGTTGTGGGTGTATTTAGGTGTGATTAGGTACCCAGCGTTTTAATGTAATTCACCTTAAAATCTAACATTAACTTTAGTTCCAAATCTGATACGTGCCAAAATTTTGCAGATTTTATAGCTTATGGTAAAAATTTGATACACTTTTTGGTCTTAGTTTCCGAACTAGAGTCTGAAGTTATTTTGAGCTTTAAAGTTATAAGGTGTTTTAACACTAAAACGCTAAGTACCTAATGATACAGCAAAAATGCTTTAAAATTAGTATTATAGCCAACTTTCGAAACAAGAATACAGAAACAAATATTTGTTGAAACTTTGAAAGTGACAAGCATAATTAAATATGGCCATGTAAGACAAAAATTATAAATAATTGAATTTCACTTGACTCAAAAAGCTGGAAATGTTACAGTATGCAATATGAAATGCATTTAATTCATTAAATCTATTTTAATGGTTAGAAATTGCCCGTGGTTGAGTGGCATATTTTGAGCCAACTTCCAATTCGAACTCATGTGTGAGTGTGGTTATGAAATAGCATTTCGTATTCGTATTAGTTGAAAGTTTTTGATTTTTGACCAGTATACTTAAGAAATAAAATTATTAAGATGACATTCATTTGTTTAAACTGTGCTTGTGCTAACTGAAAAACAGCAAAGAACAAGTATTAAATTAGTAACTACAAATATTCGCTTTTTTGCTTTAACTTTTCAGTTTTGCTCATTTATTTTTTGCATGAAAATGGTGCAGGGCATTGTGCAATACTATGGCTGTTCAAACGTTGCAATATTTCAATATAATTAACAGAGTGGTTACCTCCTTTTCAGATACATACTGACTGAGTTGGGACTCCACGACAAGTTAAAAAATGTAATTAAACACAATTGGAAAATATAATTTAAAATATTGTACATTATCATTATATTCATAATAACAAGCAATTCGTATTTTAAATAGTAGTAAGCTTTGTTTTTATTGTATTATATGATTAACAAATTATTTTCAGGTGCCTGAAAATCAAGCTCTTCAAGGTCTTTGCAATGGAATGCTGAAAGCCTGGGAAATATATAACAGACCTAAGTAAGACTTTAAAAAATAATTTAAGTAATGACAGCCACAAAATTTAACCGTCTAGTGCTTAATATATATATGAGAATTTATAAATAAATAATGAAAATATTATGTCCTTGATCGTTATTTACAACATTTTAATTCTCGTGTGGTCAACACAGGGCAGCAATTTTGTTTCTTATTGAAGATGTTACTTATAACATTTGTGATCAACGGTTTCATGAATTTGAGCTTAAAAAACAAAATCCTCAGGTGCTGGTTATAAGAAAAACTTTGACTGAGGTAGGGACTTGTGGAAAATTGGATGATGAGAAAAGACTTTTGATGTAAGTTAAATGAAAAATGGGCGTAAAATAATCATTGGTTAATATAATAGAAATGAAATAACAAAAATGTAAATATCTTTTATTTGTTAATTTATTGCTCAAAAACTAGTGATGGGGTAGAAGTTGCGGTTATTTATTTCCGAGCAGGCTACACACCAGATCATTACCATTCCGAACTAGAGTGGGATGCCCGACTTTTGATGGAACGATCACTAGCCATTAAATGTCCCTCTATTCACTACCATTTAGCAGGGACAAAAAAGGTCCAGCAGGAGTTGGCACGACCCGGTCCTGATATCCTGGAAAAATTCTTGAGTCGTGGTGCGGTCAAAGCGGTACAAGATGTGTTCACTGGACTTTACTCTCTGGATATGGTAAATGCATACCTACCTTAAAATGTTCATGCGTATTTATTTCAATTTCGATGTACACTCAATCGTTTAATGCACATGCAGTAATAACTGTTCAAAAATTAACTGTGTTACAGAATGAAGAAGGAGATAAAGCCATAGAAATGGCAATGGCAAATCCTAACGATTATGTATTAAAGCCCCAGCGAGAGGGAGGAGGAAATAACATATATGGAGAAGATGTTAAGAAATATTTGGAAAAAATAGTTAACACTGAGGAACGAAGTGCATGGATTCTCATGGACAGAATTCATCCTCCTCTGCAAAAAAATTACATGATTAGACCGAATCTTCCGGAACCGATATATACTGATGTTGTTAGCGAACTGGGAATCTTTGGTGTGATTATAGGGTACGAACTATATTATACTAGGATGATTATTTCATCATTATACTTGGTTTAACAAGTGTTTATTGTTTATTTCAGAGACAGAAACAATATCTTTATGAATGAGCAGGTGGGTCATATGCTAAGAACAAAATTGAGTTCTGCTAATGAAGGTGGTGTTGCTGCTGGGTTGGGTGCTTTGGACAGCGTTTTATTGGTTGACGGGTAACTGTAATTTGATAATAATAACGGAAACTTTACATGACACGAAAGAAATTTTTATGGATATATTATAACTTTTGGTGTTACCATTTATTTTGTCGAATCGCGAGCTAATTATGTCATTTATTCATATTATAAAATATACACTATATGTCAAATAATCTATGCAATTAAGTAATAAAGTAATTAATAATGTATCATTTTAAGTTGCAAAATGCATTTGATACGTATCAAGTAAGCAACTTGTTCCAGTGTCTAATAGGTTACCAGTTACCGTCTAGTCATATGAAAAATGCTATTTAAAATTAATTGCGCACAGGTAACAATAGATAAATATATACATTATTTATTTTTGATTTTGTAATAATCTAATAATTGACAAAAAGTTTGGTTGTATTCCCAGGGACCAATAAAAGTTATGATAATGATGGTTATGGAAAAGATTATTTATTTATTTGCTATTTAAATATAACTATTGGACACTATACAATACACGTCCAGTCAGTCCTCTCTACAGCTTTAAAATTAAGAGATAACAACAAAACACTCCTCCTTGAATTCAATTATACCTATATACAATACACATACAAACATACAATGGGTACAGTTGGATGCAGTCATCCATTTAATTATCTTCATAATTGTATGACAAAATTATCCGGTCCACTTATGACATCGAGTGTCTTTATGAGTGGCAAGGCATTTCTGGTTACAAAATCTCATGCCACACTGAGTACAGGTATATGCAGAAAAAAATCCACAAACGGAACAAAAACGCCTAGGTGGGATACTGGATTTCTCAGCGTTTTGAGATTTGTAGTTGGGGGGATGCGTAGTCATCTGCTCTTCGTCAATAAGAGCTTGAAGTGACTTCCCATATCTGTAATTAAATTTTTTTAGTTAAAACTATGTCAAGCTATTGCCATTTGAACCAACACAACACAAATGGTATCTCATTTTGTGCAAAATTGTATACAGCTTTTCCTTCTCCACTCAAAATCTAAAGAAATTTTCACCTAACTTTTGCCATTACTTTCTCTGCAACTTTTACAAATTTGTTACAAGTTACTAATAAAATTAACTTGATCAAGGAGAGAAAGCTTTTGAAGAGATATAACGAAATTTTTCATATTTTTATTGTACAAAGCCCAAATACACAAACCACTCACAGACTTTGAAGACTAAATTTATACTTACTTCTGTCGGTAATAATCCATATTCCGTGCTTTGCGTTTTTTACCATGGGATTTGTCTAACGATTCTTGAAATTTAGGGGCCTTTTTACTCATTACTGCAAGAAAAGATATTTTTACATACAAAAATACTTTCTGCTGTTATAAAAAACAGTGATTAAATTAAAAAAATAAAGTCAAAATATTACCTAGATCTGCGTGCGGTTCCTCTTGAAAATTATCCTGCTCTAAAGCCTCTAAGGCTTTCTTCGTACGACGTTCTCTGACAACGGCATCGAGATATTTGTTGGACTCTCTAGTCCGGGCTTCGCGACTGCTTTTAGCTGACATTTTAAAACTTTCTCTATTTTAAACTTTTATTTACACTGGAAAGCAAAATTTATTCGTGAATTGGTACACTAGTTTTGTCCATCAATTCATCAATTTTTTCTTGTAATGTTTTTAAGCTGTCGGTTGAAATAAAAAGATGATTTTCGTCCAGATCGTTGAGGACAAAACGTCTTCCAAGTGCTAATGTTTCATCCAAATGTAACAAAAATTGTTTCATAGCAGGGTCACTGGAAATTGTATACATACAAAAATCATAATAAAACATCTGCTTTTGAGACTTTTACTAATACCTAAACTAATAATGAAGACCATTATTGGATTACTTTATAAACTAATGTTTATCTCTGGTCATAGTCATAAGTATCAAAGTTTAAAGATTGGTCAAACGAGCCACCACGAAATGATATCAAGTTTTCTATTTCATAACCATTCTTCCATTTCATCGTCTACACCTTTTGAGGTCATTTTCTCCTCAGAAGTACTTTTTTGCGCTTTATAATCTTGATCAGACTGGCTTTCAAAGGAAACAACTGTTTTGGGATAATTTGATTGGAACCCCTTAAGGGCTACATAATCACTACAAACTTTGAGGTGTTCATTCATTTCCTCTGAAGGTATATGATGAGATTGATTGTAAGGACAAATCTGAACTGTTTTGGCCAGTTGAGGGTGCTGCTGACGACATTTAATAAGATGGGAATGTATCTTAAAAGCTGAGAGGAAATGCGATTTATTATACGGACATGGAATTAGCGCATCTGATGACGACATACTCATGTCATAACTCTGTTTTAAGATCAAAATTTAAATATGAGTTACTATTAATTGACCCACTATAAAAATAAAACTAAAAATAACAGTATTTAGATAATCACATTATCAAGTCTGATAAGACAAGACAAAACAATTTCATTATACTGAATGCTATACTGTCGCAAAAATTACTTACCACTCAACCAAAACTCCTTTGGTAACATTTACCATTATCAATGCAAATTTCAAGAGACACCTGTTTTTTGAACACTCGGCAATTGTTACTTATTGGTAGATGACCTATCTTTCAAATATGAGGGCCGTTGGCGTTGGAGGTGTCACTCTAGGACTGCATGCAGAATGCAAACGAGCAGCTGAAGAGTTTTTTGTAGCAAGCAATTCGAGATTTGAAAATGGGCACTTAAAAAGTAAATTAGTATTCCCATATCAGCATATAGACATAGATGAACATAGCGAACATACAATACTAGACTATAGACGCTAGACGATTCTAATGTTCTTATTCTGTTTTCTTGAGCTGAAAATAAATTGCTGCATGCCATAAATATACCAATGCCCAAAATGCCAATTGCCATTAAATCAATAAACCCAAAATACCCATTCTACCATTATTACTACCCGGCTCGGTTCAATAAAAATATTTTTTCTGCTGCATGACTGAGGCTGTCAAATAATATGAAGTGCCCCCCCTCCCCCCCGAAATCGAGAAAAATAAAGAAATTTTTGTCTAAAATTGCAAAAAATCGCTAAAAATTTTCGCGCTTCGGGCGAAAATTAGCATATCTTTTCTCGGTGCCCCCCGAAATTTTTTCTGCGGTCCTGATCTTATTACTTCATTTATATTTTATTCATTCCTTACGGTAGTATAGGCAAGTGTGTAATAGTACAATTTACATACATACATATGTAACTATTTCCATAACCTTTAATGACGGTTATCATTGTGACGCTAAAATCGTTTGAATTTTTTTAACACCGAAGAAATTGTGAAAGTCAGAAATTTTGGGAGAAAACAACATTTAGCTATTATTATTCAATGTGTTTTATAATTGCATATAATACTCACGTTGACTACTATATATCTAAAAGGATTGGGAAGCAACACAGTACACAGCTTGTAGTAGGGTCATATCTTTAATTACAAGACTGAAGACTCCAACTTCCACTCTATTGAAAGAGATCGAATAATAAGATGTAGGTGCTACTAGTGCTACATATCATATTTATAGTTATATGTACCCTTTACTCACAAAAAATGCGTAAAAAATGTGCGAGAGTGAGTCTTGTAATTAAAGATATGGGCATAATATATACAACGGATATACAGTTCATGATTCATGATATAGTTGTTTTATGTTATCAATAAGTTCTCGACATTCTACTTGGAAGTTCTAAATGGTACATGAAACAATTATAGTACACAGTTTTAACAGTTTTGACAGTCTTGAGTTACACACGGACTTATTAAACTTATGATTAGACATAATACGATACAGTTACATTCTAAAATGTAATGCACGTTTACATTACATTGGTTGTACGTTGATCTTGATCTTACATTACATTTACAAATCAAGCAATTCAAAGTTCAAATGTTATTATTATCAGAGCAATATTATACAGACGCTTGACAAATTCACAACAGGCAAGAATAGGTAGGTAGATAGATACATTTACACACACAAACATGAATAAATATGACTTAATGACTTGACTGACTTACTTGGCATGACTTATTGACTTTGACACTATTACATTACATATTGATAAAGCGTTTATGACAGACAAAATCATTGCGTTTTATCCCGTCTCATTAATACCATACTTACTATTTACACTATAGTTACCTCTGCACTGCACGTGCACAATGAATCTAACTCCTGGAACCAATGCCTTGTATTTCCAAGTTACAGATAGTCATTCCTAAATTATAATATGTTATAAATGCTCATTGCAATAGTAATTATGTGACTTAGACTTTATATAACTTTGGAATAGTAGTCGGAATGTTCACTTTTGATTATGTGCATAGATTATTGTAAAATCAATCATCTTCAGGAACATCTCGATAGCCATCACTATGCTGACCTCTTTGCATTAGGTCAAGCATAACTTTTGCTTCTGGGTCTTTATCCAAAACGCTTCTCGCATCCCTTTCATTCTAAAAGAGAGCAAAAAATGGACGTTGTCTGATTATACAAACAATATTTCATAAATTGCAATGTAGTCAATAATAGTCAATATAATTGAAAATGATTATTACTTCATCTTTTACGGGTGGGGGTCCCACAGCCCAAACTTCCAAATGATGAATATCAAAGTCTTCTTCGAATGAAAGTTGAGGTGATGCAAATGTTGTACAACTAGGAGAACATTTTCCTTTTCCAAACTCCGCGTCTATCCAGATGCCAAAGAATCCAATTTTACCTCCCATGCCCTACATATACAGAAGAACCAAAACAGATTTTTAAGACATAGAATATATATAGATCAATACTCCTGATTTCATAACTATAAGAAAACAAACGTATTATTCTGGATTCAACCCCAAATTGTAAACACTATAACCTAATCCTAACCTACCCATGTATAATTAAGGTGTTTGACAATTTGTGGTTCTCTCATTATTCTTACGCTGTGGGTATACAGTATACAACGTGCAATATGAAAGACACAATGACACAACCCCAAAAATGTAACATCATATGATTTAATGAACTTACCAAACCATTGGGAAATGTTTGTTGCTGAACATTAAGGTACTGAAAATTGTCGTTGTATCCAGTAGAAGAATATACGACAAATTTTGGGCTCATGTGATAAAAAAAGCTCTGTTGATCACCTGTGAATGTACATAATACCATATGGTCAATAAAATTTCTCATGATCATGATTTGTTTGAGCAATTAATATTACCATAAAATTTTGGCCCGATTTTCCAACTTTCTGCAGCAAAAGCCCCAAAAACTCGCTCTTTGGCATCTTTAATAATTAAAACAGTGGCTCCCTTGTCTTGTATCTGAGAAAGCAGTTTTGAAAAACTTTCTCCATGAATAGCAGTAGAGTATACAAATCGCCACTCTTTTCTGTAGTCCGCTGGTAACTGACAATTAATAAAGAATACCCTACATCGGTCCAAAATTGAAAATTGTTCCACTGCGCTCGTTGATTGTGGTTTCACGCATAATGGGATGAGATTTTGGAAGTAGTTTGCTTTATCGAAATTGAAACATTCACTAAGAACGCAATTGTGTAAATTAACAAATAGAGCAGATTTCGATAAATAATTGAGAAGGTCGTCCTGAGTATATTCTCTTTTTTCGATGCTTTTCTTTATAATTTCTTTGGGGGCCACACCAACAAAAAATAATTCTATCAGAATAAATTCAGCGAAATCTGATATTGTATCCATTGTTAGTCGCTCACACCCAGACCAACTTTTGTATATTTTCGTATTTTCCATACATTTTAGGTAGGATTCAAAAATGCTGCGTGTATACTGCAAATATATTCAAAATACACTATTAAAACCATTTTTCATTGATTTGCTATCTGTACGATCATTTTGTCAGGTTAACGATAGTAGTAATTATTATTACCAATAATTATTAACCCAATCAAAAACCTGTTATTATATTTGCATTAATGTAAATGTACGTAACGCAATTTAAAAAAATGCAAACCAAACAAACCATAAATAACAAAAAATAATAAACAATATAGAACTTACAGTTGACAGTAAATGCAAAAATGAAAATACAGTTTTAAAACGATATAATACCTGAAGGATTTCTTCAGCTGTAATTGCAGTTCTCTTCTCTGGAGCCTTTTCAATTGCTAAATTCCATATGAGTTCCGCCTTTTCTTCTAAAGTGCCTTTTAATATTGTTGACACAAAGTTTAGGAAATTTGACAGTGGAATAATGAGATCTTCCCCTTTAGGATTCTTAATTGACAGTTTATCAGCCAATCTTCTGGCCAACCAGTCGTCCACATATTTTTCACAATGTGTCTGCCAAAAGTGAACAATATAATAATTAATTTATGTGTACACACCACGAAAAATACACTGGTTAAGATGTTTCAAGAATAATTCTTTCATACGTAGAAAATAAACCATACCTGAAAATCTCCGTAACTGCATCCTGGAGTTTTATCATGTTTACCAGTAATGTTAATGGAATTAAACAGTTTCTTTAAGCGACTACACTCTTCACCATTTAGATGTCCAACTACATTTTCAGATTTCGTATTTTGTCCCCCCATTTAAAAAATTATTTGGTTGTCACCACAGTTGGTATAATATATGAGTATCTAGTAAATGTGGCAAATGTGATAAGCGTGTTTGGAATTTCAATGTTTTCTTAGGCCGTCTTTGTTAGCTTTTCAGTGATTTCGTATGGGTTAACCCTGAGGATTAATTTTTTAAAGTAAGAAGTAATAATTCGTTACTTGCAATCCCACACACCGAAAAAGGAAGTTATTTCTACATAAATGCATACATTTTTGTAAGATAATCACTAACAAATATCGTACGAACCTGACCTAACTTTTGAAATTTTGTTTAAAATCCATATTTCTGTATTTATAAATACAGAACATAGTAATCTTAGTCTAATCATAAATGAAACTATTAGTTAAATTATTAATAATTTGAGGTGGCAAAAGTTTGAGTTGATAGTCTTCAATCTTTACAATTATTAGGTCAACGAGAATGGTTGAGAATTTGTAAATTATTTGTAAATACTTTAAATTATTGTTATAAAGTGTTTATAATTTGTAATAGCAAGAATAGTAGTACCACACCACTGAATAAATAGTACAAGGTAATCAATTGAATTCAACTGATTCCTTCCTTTACATTTAATTGACAATTTCCAACCAATTATTCTTAATTTTCTGTATCTATAGTTCTGTTACTTTTATCATCTAATTTATGTAGATTAGGCAATTATTATTGTATATATTTTTGTAGTACAATATAAGTAAATGATGGTAGTGTTTGTTGTGTGTAAACGTGATAACAGTTTGATAATTAAATTGAAATTGGTGAACTTGTATTATGGTATATCATTATATTAGCCCAGCAAAATTACCAAAGGAAAACAGATGTTTAAAAACGATTCAGCTTCAGCTAGATTCGCACAGTGAGAAGTGAGAAGGCGACTGTCATCTCATCTCTACATCTCTATAGGAAGTCACCTGTTGGGAAGTTTGGGATGGGAATGTAAATAAGGGATTATCTGGCTGGATCTGGACGTGAGTTCTATTTCTATCCTGCTGGAGCTGGAGCCTGGAACTTGGAACCCACCGAGCTCTATAATAATATCATGTTATTTTTTATTTATAACTGAAAACTGGAGCATGGAATATGGAACATGAAAGTGGAACTATATGGAACTTGCTCATTTGATTGATTTTGCTCGGCTATGCTGATGCTATCCACATTTCGCTTGACGCATTCAATTCTTCAATGAATAATACTGCAATATTAATTCTATAGCATGAAATGGACGTTCTTTAATAGAAATGCAAATAATTATACATACAGTACAAGTACAGCTAAGCTAATGGAATGGAACATGGAACTCAAGAAGCCTTTAAAAATATCTACAATACTTACAAAATTATAAAGCTAGGACAATGCATTTTTATGCATATATAGCTTGCTAGTCTAGTAATAGACTGCTAGAGACAAAGAACAATAAATAGGGAAAAATGTATGACTATACAAAAAAACGACATTGTTTCTATTCCCTTTCATTATAACTTTCACCGGCACTTTCACCATAATTTTAGTCAACACCAAAAAAATGGCGTCGAAACGAATGTTGGGAAATGAAATTGTATAAGTTGTGTTTATTATGAAGGAGAACAGTTCACTTCCAAAATAAATAATTAAAATCTCATCATAGTGGCTAAACTTGGGGCTATGGGGGCTATTGAGGCAACGAGATCCCGCTGCCTAAATTCAGCCCTGAAAATACTAACAATATCAATAAATAATATTTATATAATATTTTCAATCCTTATAAAATGGTAAATAACTCAACATAAACTAAAACTTAATTACTCTCTAGTCACACTACTCTATGACCTGTTCAGAGTGGAGGCTGTGGGCCCGTGGGTGACTCTCCATAGGTTTTATGAGTTGTCCAGTCGATTCGTCCACCTCAATATCCATAGACCACAGGACTAGGACTATGATGAAGAAGCACTGACGACAGCATTCAGCGCTCCCGCGCTGTTGCCCCAGGTGGGGCAGCGGAAAACGTTTCGCTGACGTACACGGCAGGAAACACGAAAATACACGAATGCACGCCATTGCGTTAATATCTGTAAGGTTCCGATGCAATGCACGGTATCAGCGGTACAAGCCGTGCCTGCATACTCCGTCCGCCACCTAACCTCTTAGCTTAAAAGGTTCCGATGCACGGTATCAGCGGTACAAGCCGTACCTGCGCACTCCGTCCGCCACCTAACCTCTTACCTTAAAAGGTTCCGATGCACGGTATCAGCGGTACAAGCCGTGCCTGCGTACTCTGTCCGCTACCTAAGCTCTTACCTTAAAAGGTTTACTCCGTCCCCCACCTAACCTATTATCTTAACATTAACGATGTATGGCATTAGTGGTACAAGCAGTAATGTAAGATTGCGGACAATTTAGACCTGGCTGTCTCGAATCACAAAATCACAACGTGTGTAGGCATTGTGACTATTTTCATGCCATACCTATTCATGCTTTCTCGCTGAAGATAAGCCTATTGTAATGCACCACATTATCCATTGTCTTTCTAATGGAGGGAGAAAAGGATGTTTTGGAACAATAATACGTCGTTGGGAATCTCATATTAGCTGCATATTACGCTCGCCACGAAAACTGAAATATGGTTTCGGAGTTTGTGGAAGAATATTTAATGTGGACATATGGAAAAGAGTATAAGTATTTGTCAAACACATTATCTAGAAATTTTTATAGCCAGTAGTATATTGCTATTTAATGTTATTCATAATATTCTTTTGATGAAAGTACCCTTGTTAATAGTTTAATAATAATAATGTTTGTTTAACATGGTTTAATCTATTGATGGTGAAACATTTATTATTATAACTACATCTAGTCTTCTACTATATGATACAACTTGGTTTTGGAAAGTAGTGATCCTAAAATCACAGACAATCAGTGTTTAATAGTTTAAGAAAATCTTAAATTATGATTTGACACTAATAATAATAATTAACGAAGAGTAACAACACAGAAAATTATTACGTACTGAAAAACAAGTTTAAATAACAAACTTTATTTTGTGGTATTGTTTTTTACAAATCACATTATAATATTTATTTCATACAACAACACATAACAAAACGGAATTTTTAAGTATGGGAAAGAGGATAGTCAGAAGAACTTAATGGACTTTCTCCTTTTTATAGTAACATTATAGCTTTCAAAAATCCAAAATATTCAAAATACAAAGCGCTAAACAGACAAGTTGTGAGCAATCGTAAATTATGAAATGAAAGATAGACTTTGAACGAAGGAACGGTTTCATGTTTTGCTGTACTTCTTCCTTCATACGATACAATCGTAGAAAAATTTATTAAAATGAAAACAGGGAATTCTGATACAGGGTTATAACATTATAAAGTGGGATGAGTGATTGGCATTGGTAAACAAGTGATAATAAACAAATTCTTATAAGTTCCATCCAAAACTAAGACGAGTCTTTTACAATAGAATTTTCAGACCATACATAATCATTATATCCCAGTCGGTTTCTTGCTACTTCAATAGCTTGGAATTGTACACGAGTTACAAGAATTGTATTTTCGGCTGAGTATTCTAAACGGCAGTTGAGACGCAATAGAGTCCCATAGCTAAAATCTTCTACATCTTTCATGTTTTCACAGAAAACTCGCCATTTCTGTCATTAATAATATTAAACATGTAGCATTTAATACCAAAAGCAAACTATAGCATTATGAACTTTGAAACAAATGGAATAATATAACCATGCAGTTTTAAAATGGAAAAATGTTTTTTCAGTTTTTATAAATTCTTCAAACATGTACCTCCTTAGCTGCAGGGGATTTCAAAGCTGATTCGTCTATTACATCTAGTTTAAAATCAGGAAATGTGGTAATAAATGCGTTGTAAAGCCGGTCATCGTCCTTAGTGAGATTTAAAAGTCTGGGATCGGCTGAGCATAACAACTAGATAATGGGGTAATATTTTATTTAGCTAAAATATGAAATATTAAAATGAAAGGCATTTTGGACATAATTTACAAATAATCATGTCTAAACTTCTAATTTCAGTAAATGAAAAACAAAAAATATGAAATCATTTTTGGGAAAAGTTAGTACAATCTTACATTGTGGTGTATTTCTGCATATTCTCCAGCTCTCACTGCCCACATTGCTTCTATATTCGTCTATAGAAAAATTAATTAGATGTTAATTGTTTGAATTGTTTTTTGTAAGATAAATACATTTAAAAATAAATAGGCTTTCTTCCCCAGCGAGACGGGGAAATAGATTTCGACAATAGATACTACTTTTGATTTGATTTTGAATGAATGTCAGACTACTCTTCAAAACACAAATACAGTTCAAAAATTTAAGCATAGTACTCATTACATTACTCATAAAATTTATTATAATATAAGAAAGACTTTACATCATTTGCGTACTCTTCGGCAGGTTTGGTAAGCATTGAAGCGGCGTGATACATTTCTGCCATTCTCCCGACAGTGGTTTAGAAAATTTCTAAATCGACAAAAATGTTATATATACGCAAAACAAAAAAAAACTCTTGTTTTTCCTGCTAGCAATGCAATGCGATAAAAGTATTTAAATGAACATGTTGCAGGTTAATAGTAAGCAGATTATTACGAACGCGGTATTGTATTGTGCAGGCAAATGCAGATTGCAATATTGCAAATAAATACAAATGTAAATGTGTGATGACTGAAACACCCGCGTCGTATACGCAATGAGGAAGCAAATTTTAGCTCAGTTGCTTGAAATTTTGCAAGAAACGGTTGCATGTGTGTACGAAAGATGTGCTATGCTTGCAATGGTGCTATGCTTACGCAGTTTCTTTATGCTGGATTGCTGGAATGAGCACTTCATTTTTTCTGGTACATGATATTATGATTTATGATGATACTATGTTGTGGATATTTACAAAGACATTTTAAAATTTTATTTCTACTGATTTTTTGCATAACGAATGTAAAAGTATTTTTGACAGAGCAAACTATTTAAAAATTATGATGTATGAACCTGGATCTAGATTGGATTATGAATCTGGATTGCATAGCATCGCCAAACGTCAAATGCTATATAGAATCTTCTTTGAAACGGGAATCTGTCTGAAACATAAAGTTTGTTATGGTTATGGCACAAATAGCTTAGCCACAGTTTATAGATGTAAAAAAGCACAATTCTTTTTTGTTACATCGCACATTACATAAAAATACCATTTATTCAGTCTTTAATTGTGCGCATTGTAGTTTCATATAACAAAACGTAATTAGTTAAACAAATATACATTTAAAATAGAAGAATAATGGGTGCATTGGTTTTGTAAAATATATGTTGACCTATCTTAACTTAGGTCAGTGTTACATGTCCATAATAACAGCTTTAGACCCCTTGCTGATGTCTTAAGACTAAAAGCGCTGAAACCCGGTTAAATTAATTACACAGAGATATTAGCTTATCAACATCTTGAGTTAATTCACAAGTAAAAATTTCCCTTGTTTCCATTTTGTTTCCAGTCTTCCAAAATCATATGTGCACCTTTTTCTCCTGCAAATTAGAATAGTATCATGTATTGTAAAATGATACAAATTGTACCTTTACTATAACTCTTGTATTCAATTAGGCATCTTACTTTACGTATACATATTAGTCTAATAATGTGTATAATATTATATATGAATTCAACTGGCTTTATTTTAGAATGTGCATTCCAGTAAACGACATTGTGATCAATGGATTTACATTAAAACCCAATACATACTTTGTGAACTAAAGTACTCATAACTAAGAACTCTTATGCATAAACTTTGCATCAGTTTGTATAACTATAATAAGCAAAATGTGCTAATAAACACGTAAATCGCTTGAAATTCAGTTTAGTGAGTACCACATAAGAGAGTACAGATCAACATACCTATCATCATAGCAGGGGCTTGAGTGTTGCTCACCTGTAATTAAGTTGAGTACAATAATTTCCATAATGCATAAATTATTTTAAGCCATGAAAAATTTGTATGTGATTGTTTCAGTGTTTTCAGTACTTACTGTAATAACTGGCATAACCGAAGTGTCAATCACACGAAGATTTTGTATCCCCTTGACTCTCAAACTGGAATCAACCACAGTGCCAATAGAAGCTGTTCCACAAGGGTGGTGGAGAGTTACAGAGTACATCCTAACGTAACATGCCTATAAGGATGTCAATTTTAAGATGACATTATAGTAACATGTTAACAATAAGAAGTATAAAAATGTGCAGGTTACCCAATAATCATCACTTCGAAATGGAAAATTTTCACAGTCAGGAAGAATTTCGTTAGTAAATCTGCCTCCAAGATTTTGAAACGCAGTTGTGTTTTCTACCAAGGCCAAGGCAACTTTAATGCCCTCGATGGCGACTTTTAAGTCACTGTCGAAAGGATCGCTCAAATACTAAGCACATAATCAATCTTATGAATTATAATAAGTCTAAGATTATTATCCTAATTATAAAAATAATAATTTAATCAAAAATAGTCTATAAGTAAACTTAATTTCTCACTTTGGGATCAATAATAAGCTTATCGTCGAAATTTGGTCCTCCAAGAAGAATTTCACCTCTGGAAAGTGGTCGCCCTGTGGAAACTGGGATATGGAAGAAATCTTGCCCCAAGGAATTAGCGTAGTATTTTTCTAATTTATCAAGTTGGAGGTTGTATGCATGAGCCACATTTTCAGGAAAGGTTCGGTGTCCCCCAATGCCCACTAAGAAAAACTAGAGCATAAATAATGTAATTACATATCTAGTAAAAATAATAAATACTCATAGCATTTATCTCAGTACAAATTGGGCAATCATAAATTTCATACTAATTATAAACACCTGAATATCTGGCCAGTCACCCTCTCCTCTTCCTTTGGCACTATCAGAAGAAAATAGGGCAGTCGCTTGTGTTCCTGAAGACGTCAATACACCTTTACCTCTACCCCAAGCGATAACTTCCTGTTTTGTGACATCTCTTTCGAAAAATATTGTTCTCGGTTTATTTATGAAGAATGGTCCCAAATAAGCAGCTATATTTAAAAAAAACGGTATTAAATATCTTTGTGAATGTTAGTAGGTAAACTCTATATTTACATGGTGCAAGCAAAATTACGAATTAAAATTAGATTCTATTTCCAGTAATAGTTATTTAACCATTTATACAGTATATAATATAATATAACAGTATATAAATCATATAAAAATGATACCCAAATGATCTTGAAGATTCTTTCCTACAGGGAGATCCGATTTTACAGGTATCTTCAAGAAATATTTTTAGTTAACTTCATATAGAAACTGAATAGTTTTTTGACATAATGCAAAATAATAGGGTTTGTGTTTGACACATTAAATTATTATTGTGAAGTTGTCTTACTCCGAGTTGGCTTAGATGATCTCCAGGTCCTATACCAGATAACATTAAAATTTTAGGAGTCATCACCGCTCCTGCAGAAATGATAACCTCCTTTTTAGCAAACGCAACTTGGTTGTTTTCTCCATGTCTACTGTAAACCACTCCAGTGGCAGTATTATCTTCACTAAACAATACCTATCCAAAAATATATTAGACGCATAGTACATCGTGGATTGTGGATACTTTATGCATGTTATTACATAAGAATGTAGCTGGACTAAAAAAGCTGAAATCGTCATCAGGGAAAGGAGTAGAAACAAAATTACGTACCGGTACCCTTCAGTCAAATTAATTGTAAAAGCCAGTCAGGTAGGGCGGACTATACTGTACCCAAATTAAGTAATTTTTCATGTGTACAATAGTGTACATTTACCTTGTGAACATTTGAATATTTCCTGATGACCAGAGTTTTTCTATTCCGAGCTGTTTGAATAAACGCTTCGTATGGAGCTTGTCGTACCCCATTTTTAAGCGGATACGTGCTTGTGGAAAATCCACCTAGCAATAGCAATGGTAGTTTGAAAATTACGGTTACATGGGCACTTAATTACACTACATACATATCAAAATCACTCGGCATTCTTTTACAAATTAACTAGCAAAGTGCATACAATTAATCAATGATAAAATCACCTTGCGAAAACCGCCCATTGAGATCAACATTAGGAAATCCAAGTTCTGATGCTGCAGCTTCCCATTCAGGAGCTAATCCGATATAATCAGGAACTTCCACTCTTAGCAACCCACCTACTCCTCTTGTCTCAGCTAAAAAATTCTCATGTCATATTTTCAATACATTGTGCAATTTTTTAACTCATTTCATTATTATTCAGTCCAGCTGAACTGATACCAGCAGTAGAGTGTTATTCATGAAATTGAACCTGTTTGTCATGGAATGGCATAAACACAGTTGCATAACTATCAACTATATACTTACGATCGTTGGTGTATCCTCTGAAATCCTCGCTTTTTTTGAAGAACGGTAAGACTCCAGCATAACTCCATTCAGGATCATTAAGCAGCCTGGCCCAATTATCGTAATCCTTGGGATGTCCTCGCATATGCGTTAGTCCATTTAAGTTGCCTTTTCAATATAAAAATATTAACAAAACCCAGAAATCCCTGGCCATTTTGAAGAGTTGAAAAATGAAGTTTCCTTCATAGAATGGCAATTATGTTTATGACTTTTCAGCAAAATTCAAAACCTTTTAAAAGCATACATAGTACATAACAATTTATCATATAATTTTTTTACCAGTTCCTCCTAAACCTAATCCAGCCGACCAACTCGATTCCTGCATAACAAACAGTTCTGATTGATCTTAAGTTTATATTTTGGAGTATTGCGTAAATAATAAGTAATCCTTTTAGTTTCTTACAATATGAATAAAATTTCGGTTTACTTCTAGTATTTATGCCCTGAAATGTCTGTTGCGTTATCACAAAATTAAAATGTCTTACACCGTTTATAGAATAAAGAGACCCTTTTGTTTGAGTGACAGTTCGGAACATCCAATCAGTTTCTGGATAATTGACGAAAAAAAGAGCAAATCCAGGTACGGCTTGAAGCGGATTCGGATTTCCACCTAAATTTCTCATAATGTGCCCATTACAGTTACATGACTGATTGTTCTATGCAATATAATTTTGTGTCGTTTACCAGCTTCAAGTAGTAATACTGAGAACTCTTCAGAGAGTCTGTTTGCGACAATAGAACCTGCAGAACCTGCACCAACTGTTAACAATCACATAATCACAAATGAATTTTGGTCTGCTTAGTATATGGATAATGGAATCTAAATGTGGGTTTAATAATGAGGCATTATTTGTGCCATTAACTCCAGGAGGGAGTCTAATGTTAAAATAACCGAGGCTCACCGACAATAAAATCAAAAGTATTTTCTCCGTTTCCCCTTTCAAACTTTTGCTGTAACAGATCTTCTACTCTGTCTCCCGTTCCCCATATTGATATAAATGATCCAAACGCTGCCAATGCAGCATATAAAAGTGGTGTTATTAACTGCTGGAAAATAGAACTCACTCCTATAATCATGTTGAAACTATTTATAATCACTTAATTGGCACTAGTGATATTTGCACATAGTTAAATTACAAAATATTGAACTTTTTCGACTCTATTTGAGTTTATGTTAATTTAGTGATAACACTAACAATTTCATAGCCAGTACCTACAGTTTGCGTATGCACATGTAATATTGGTCAATCCATTGACTTGTGGCAAATGGTAACTAACTTTCCGTTTCATCCTCCTTTTCTTCATATTAAGGAGCATGCAATGTATATATGTACGTAAATTTCCTATTAGTCTCTGCGTTTGAGTTTTTGCAATTTAACATTGAAAGGGGCGACCAGTTGGAAGTACGACGAGTATAATTATTTAATTGGAGATTTTGTGTGACTACCAAAGTGAATGTACATGCAGACATACAGCTATTGTTATACTAGTACAGAAACACAATTACAATTTTCCATCTCATTCGAATAAACAACATTAGATAATGGTCCTATTCTCCTTTCTTTACGGTCTGTACTCCTAACCTTAGATATAATATTATATGAATACAATAAAATACTCATTTTACAAATTGCTCTAACTCTAAGCACATATTGATTTTATTCATTTTGAAAATATAACGCTGGACGACTGGGCTGGACTCCATAACATTTAAGTTATGTTAAGGTAAGATTTAATCTTAAAGAATGGATATACAGGTTTAAATGTTTTAACAGTTATTGCATTTCACACCCAATACACACACATTTCACATGTTGTGTTAATAAAAAATAGCCAAGGACAATAATTTGATTCGATTTTAAAGGGACCTTATACTTTTCTATCATATTACATTACACACTGATTAGCACTATCAGTAAAATGTAATATTATTATTTGCAGTTAGCCGATGAATAAACACCGACATAAGCGTTTATATTATTACAACTTTTCAAGTTAATACAGAAAGTAAATCACAATTAAAAAATTTTAAAATATGGAGTAATATTGTATGTATATAACAAACGTTATGTAATTGAAATTATAGACGTATGGAATAGAAAAAGGTATAAAATGTTAATTATCCCAGTAAGCGTGCCAGCTCAAGTTATAAAGCATATCGAAAACGATGATAGCATTCTACTGTTTAGTTTTAGGCAACCTTCACCTTAAAATACATGACACAATTTAATCGCTGTACATAGAGTGGTAGATGATAAAAAGTAGCTCACTTGAATGCATAGCAATTAGGTCTTAGGTCTACTAGACAATTCTGCCTTTACTGTATATGCCTACATGTCTTATTAGTCATAATACTATCACTCACACTCTCTAAATTCGTTAAAAGTTAGGATGAAGAGTATGAACTACTTCTACTTTAGTAAATAATGTGACTTTAATCACTAAATGGAACGAAATGCTACCGCACTGGCATAACCTGTTTCGCCTTAAGTACAAATAACCAAATAAGTAGGTAAAGTGCAGCATTCATCTTTACCAGAGTGGAGATGAAATATTATCAAAGTTTGTAAGAATTTCGTAATATTGAGTATGCATTTTATTGTCAATTCACTATATAGAAGTAACATTACTAACATGTCCTCCTATTAAGGAGTAAAATTATACCGCATAAAAGTAGTACCTATAACGTATATCCATTAAAATAAATTGACTCTGGTTTGAAAGATCCTGAAAAAATGTTCCTTGAGAATCATAATGGCTCGCACTTGGTTTACATTCCATTTTAGGTACTAAAAGCGACATGAAAATTATTATGTCAATGTCACGTTGTATTTCCCATAAGAATCAGAAAACAATTAAGTAATCTGTTACCTCTTGTTATCTTAAATGCCAATGAAAGGTAGTTTAAGTTGGAGTCTTATGTACATGGATATTGGACAAATTACAAGTCCAAAAACATGACTATAAGTAGGCATAACTTACATGATAAATATAAATACTAACAATTGGTGCTTCTTCTATATAAGTATAACGCTATAATAGGGTGAAGGCAACAATGCAAGCTTAATTGAATTAAGATAGAGATGTGTGTATCTGTCGTATCTGTAGAATCTGTACAATATACAAGGTAAACCAAAATAAAGGATTAAAGCACGAAATCTAAAATAACTATTTCCTGTTGAAAATGGAAAGAAGGAAGTTACAGCTATTATCTCAACTGTTTATCATCATTTTTGTGTGTTTTATGTTTTAAATCATATAAATAGCATTAGCCACTTCACCACAGACCCTCGTAAATATTTTAAAGAAAAGCTAACAACTTTTGGCGTGTAGTAATGTATTGATTGTGTGTAACAATATAACATTTCATAGGCTATGGCATAAAAATGATTACTGATTTCAAAAATGTTGAAAGCTGAGGTAAAGGGTAATGCTATTATTGCTATTTAATACTTAATAGTCATCGCAATTAATTATGTAATAGTGAGTAACATTTAATTCAACTACTTACAAATGAAAATGTGTTTCAGTCAGCATGCCTCGTTATAATAAAACGTGTATTGTGAATAACAATACACAATTACACCTAAATCCTTTTCCTATTAAGAGCAAGATGATGATTTTGATGTGAGGGGATTACGTCGCTATCTTCAACTGAACGTCCGATTAGTAGTTTAGCACAACATAATCATTCATATAGAATTTTTCCATAAAAGTATGGGTGGTTTTATACAGATCTACATTAAAAGTAGACAATTTGAATAAAAATATTCACAAATTGTTGAGCATTTTGTGATTAATAATGATTTAGTTTAGTTAGTTTAGTATTAGTTTAGTATTGCATTTGTATTGATAATATAAAATCATGAATTCTACCGGTTTATAATAACGGAGAGTCGATACTGTCTTCATGACCATGACATGTACATGGCATCTACAGAAAAACCTGTCTTTGTTACACAATTCTTTTAGTATTCATACCTTTCATTTAGTAATTCACTGCAAGCCCTTGCAGTGGATATCTTTCATTCTTTCAATAATGCACTTGGAATTTGTTATGCACACCTATTCACATACTGACCATTAGTAACAATAAATTTTAACTTCAATATAACTAAATATACTACCATTCATTTAGATAACATGCACCGTGACCAGTGACCGTGTATATTACACTACTATAAGCGAGTTACTACAAGTTAAATAAGTAGTAGAGTGTATCTGCGTAAATGCAGTTATGGTATTGCACCTATTTAAAAATACTCTGAAGAATGGTCGCTGAGTGAGAGAATGAAATTGGAATATAAAGCTGTTACGTTTATCATTTGTTGGTTTGTTGAAACAATAATTAAAACCTCAAATGATGTACAGGTTAAGTAAGGTTAGAGAACGGTCCGTATTCTGTGATGTACTACTACTACCACCTCCTAATAAGGCACACATAAATTTACATTCATCCACTGATACTTATATGGATAATATCCATAGAGTAGAGCGAATGAAGTATGTTTTATATTGTCGGCAGGAACAATGATACAATATTAATGAATAATAATGAGTATAGGTAAAACTTACCACAAAAAACTACTAATTCCTTTCCTTTCTCTATCAAACTGCATCTAAACACATGTATATGTATAAGTATAACACAAAAGAAGCAAGGTTGAGCTCGTCGCAAGCATGGCTTAACAATACTGTGGATCTGTCTCTGTCAGAAATAAAGGTGCCATGTCATTATAGTCAATACCTGCAAATGCAATCTACTCTACTGACAGACTCTGCGTCTGAAGTTATTTCAAATGTCAAAAAGGAATTAAAAGTAACTAAATAGAATTAAGACATGACTATAGAATTAAAACTAATTCTGCTTCATTTTTTGTTTAACTAGAATTTATGTCTCTCTTGTTCTGGTTGTTCTAATCTTGCGCCCTAATCTCCACTTAAATAAATACTACTAAATACACCTGCAATTTTCCGCATGTTCCTTGGCTTGTATACTGTACATAGTACTATGTAAACTGTCTGTACTTTATGCGTAAGCTTGTTAATTACTAATTACCTACAAATAAGTTTGTTGTGTTAACTTGTGTTTGGAATCATCAATCAATCAGTCTCAATGTACCCCGTCGCATGTAATGTTTTGTTAAAGTGATACGTACAAGTAGTAACAACAGTATAGCAAGTAAGTGTATGTGTGTATATACATTTAAAATAGTTTTACATTTGCAGTTGATTATGCAGCTATCAATTAATAAACTAATTAGGCCACCAGTACTCCTGCTGAATTTAAAATTTTTCCTCACTAAATAAAGGGAGAAAGACCAGCAAAAATTCGTAATGTCGTTTCACATCAATGGTATAGATATAGCCCACAAGATATCTGGTGGATAAATGCGAGCCAGGGTATCAAAATACCAAAACCAAACCAATACCAGTTACTCCATGAGTTACTTGATTACATAATTATTATATTAAAATATTTGAATATCTATAAAAATGAATTTACACGACAAGTGACAACTTTTGTTTGCCTGGTTGACAAAACTGCGACGAAGAAACAACAACTTAGGTGTGATGTATCTGATGTATGCCTACAGCAGACAGTGCCGAGTTGAATATGGACTATGGACAAGGCTGGACATAAGAAAGAACTCCTTTTTGACATAATTCAGGTGCCCTAATGGGTCTGTCATTTTGTCTCATAACTTCAGAATTTTAGTCACATTTTAGTTTACTAAATGGTTGTGTTGTATGAATGCGTCGGCATATAGCAGACAAAATGTAGCCTACTCAACGAAGACATTGGTAGATAGTTTAGTCACCTGTCGTTAGGAAGCAGCACTGAGAGCCAATTTAATTGATGAACAAGAACATGTTCCGTTTTACGCAGCATGCGCAGGTACTTGACGTTAGTTGCGCCAACTAGGCACATAAGCACAGCAAGTAAAGTTGAATTTCTTCATTCGAATGAATACGAAGTTTACAACAAACATAACACAAGCAACATTACTAAAGCTACTGCAACCTGCAACACAGCATAGGATAGACCGGATAGATAAATAGAAGCCAGGCAGAAGCCACACAGCAGAGTTGAAGAAGGAAAGAAAGAACGAGGAAAATTGTTTAGAGCCCTTTTTCATTGCAGTAACTGACTGAGTTCCTCGGGGGGAAGAAAATTTACAAGTAAGATCAGCATTTATTGTAATTGTAATTATTCATTAGCGAATATATCGCTGTTTAGTTATATAGTATTTATAGTTCATTCATAAACATATATTTTATTTGAAGTGATGATTTGGTAGATACAAATAGTCAAGTTGAGTTGCACTGTAGCCATTTGTTTTTGATGTATTGATTTGGTATTATGACCTTTGGATACTTTGTGTGATTCAGAGCAATTCTTTTCAGTCATTTTGGAACATTTATATTAATTTAATTCAGATCTAAAATTTCAGATTTCTGAGCTAACATTCCTGTTTTTAATAATTAAATTAAGCACAAATTCCCAACACAAAGGTTTACTTTGAAAGATTTTTGCTTTTATGTAGGATTTGGTAGTAATATTGATAGAAATGTAATGAGTAAATGTAGCAAGAAAGAATTAGCTCCAGTTTCTAATCTTTGAAATGTGTAAAATTTATGAATTATGTTAATGATGTAGAATATGAGTCACTGAGCCAGATTATTGGAAACGGCTTATAACTAAGTTCAGGTGCAAGCAATAAGGAAAGCAAGCACGATCCTTCAAAGGCTTTCAGCAAAAGTAATGTTTTCTTGGTGCATTGGTGACGACACCTTTATCGAAAAGCCGAATATGTCATTCAACATACTTTGAAAGTGCCAATGATAATTTCGTTTTATTTTTATTAAGCGTTTAAAGTCATAAGTAAAAATGTTGTTTTAAATTCGACACGTCGTTTAGTTTGGTAGGCTTAAATTTGGTCATATTATAAATAGTTTTGTTAATTTTGAATAGAAGGTAGAGGTCGAAGTTCTTTTCAAGCTGTCTTCTAACATGGTCAACGGGAGTCCTGGAGGAGGACGAAGGGAAAGGAGTGAATCCACTGGTCGTCACCGTGGTCGTTCTTATTCTCGATCAAGAAGTCGATCTCGAAATGAAAAAAATTACCGTAGAAGTTATCGGTCGCGCTCTAGGTCAAGGTAAGCTACTAAAGCTACTTTTTATAGTTTCACCGTTTGATCACAATTTACTTCGTTGTTCAATTTACTGGATGAAATAAATAATTATGTTTTAAAATTTCAGGGGTGGACGTAGCCATTCTCGAAGCCCTATGTCATCCAGAAGACGACATAATGGAAACAGGGTTAGTCCTTACTCAGGACATAGACAAAGTTTTTCAAGAGGTGAGAATAACTCAAGATCATCCCGTTTATTACAGGACAATCCTGGTCCTAACAAATGTTTAGGAGTATTTGGTCTCAGTCTTCGGACGACAGAGCGAGATTTGAGAGAAGTTTTCTCTCGTTACGGACCCATCGAGGAATGTACTGTCGTAATTGACGCTCAGGTATACCGTAAATCCGTCTACAGAGGTTTTTGGCCTGAATATAATTTTACATCTGGTTAAGAAGGTTAGTTTAAAATTGAGACTATATTATTATTATTCCTCCATTTTACTAGACTGGACGTTCTCGTGGTTTTGCTTTCATTTATTTTGAGAGTAAGGAAGATGCAAAAGCAGCCAAAGAAAGCTGTAATGGAATTGAAATTGACAGCCGGCGAATTCGTGTAGATTTCTCTATTACACAAAGGGCTCATACACCTACTCCGGGAATATACATGGGAAAACCAACGTGAGTATTAAATTAAGGCTTCTTGTTACTGCTTTGATTACTTTATTACTGAAAAACCAATTTAATTAAAAATAATTGTGCTACAGAATGGATGGCAAATCTCGTCGACGCCGCGATGACTATCGTGGCTACCGTCGCTCCCCGTCTCCATATTATCGTCGTCGATCTCGTCACTCTCGTTCTCGCTCCTATAGCCCTCGTAAGTATCACTGAGCACAGATAAAGTTCATTCCTTTCTATTTGCTAACTTAACGAATTTTAATTGTACCATCACTGCACTATGTAAGCCTTCAATTTGATGAGCATTTGAGTGTACTTTATTAGAAAAACAGTCTATTAGTTATAAGTAATTAAGAATACTAATTGTTTTGAGCTAACATGATTAGTGTCTGTATATCAGATCCAGTTTATAATCCTATAAACCTCCAGAAGTTAAACCTCCTTGATGCTACTGTATATATATAAACTTATGCTTATTTAGCGTTATAAATGAATTATTGTTTTGGTTATGAATATTGTTAGCTTAATGAATATTCAATTCACGTTTTCAGTGATTCAATAAATGAAAGCTAAATAAAATGAGTCGTATGATATTGTGTACCTATGTTAATACGATTGTGTTTATTTTTATCAAGGGAAACTACGAGCAAGTAAGAATTATGAGCGCTGATGAAATGAAAAGTAGACTGAAAATTGAAAATCAGAATTGGCTAAGTCAAAAGACTGAAAAAAGAAATTTTGTCAGAAAGAATTTTCAAAATGAATTTTTCAAGTTTGAAAATTGAAAATACTTCAAGACTCGATCGTGTGTTCCAAAGGAAGACACTGAAATGCAATTCAAAAACGAACTAAAGCTTAAGAATACGAAAACATTCGGCAGGGTCATTTGAAAAAGTAAATTGCAAGTCGTTGAATTCGAAGCCTTCAATTCAGACCCTATATAGTCTTCGTTGAGTGGGGTCACAGAATGTATAGGCGAAAAGCGAATTAATCTGAAAGTCTGCGATTTAATCTAGTCAATTTTACGAAAAGTCTGAATTCTACATAGCAATATTATAACAGGGATTCATAGACCTATATATATAGACTTGAGAGTTAGACTGAATCTAAACTTGAGATTGAAATTGAAAAGCTGGACAATCAGTCATTTATACAGGCATTAGAGTCTGTAAGCAGACTTAGCTTTTTTTAGTATTGATAAAAGTATCTTCTTAATGTGGTACATTAATAATATTTTTGTATTCTCCGATGATAAGGTTTTCAGCCTAATTCCTATCTTACTAGGAAAATAAATACTCCAGGTAATCAATAGTAGTTACTATTACTATTGTGTGGTGAAATGAGTAATACAGCATGTGACTCGTATTATCTTCAAATAATGAAACAGTTTCTAAGTATTATTATTATCATTTAAATTTATAACATTTTTTATGTCTGCTTACGGATTTTAGACTAATTGGAAACATTAGATAAAATTGAAATTGGTGTTTCATTACATGTTTATGACGCTCTATTATTTAAAGGTTAAACTCAATAGCATAATATATACCAAGACCCGAAACCTGATTTTGTATGTTTTAATATAAGCCATCCATGACGTGGAATTTAATTAGAGCGAAAAGTTTTTCTATTATGTGGTACGAATGGTTTTATCAGGAAGGTTATTATTAATCTTGAAGATCTAGGCTCTACAATCTAACGAATTGAAGCAGTACTAAGGATATAAAGAGAAGACATCAAAGATGCTAAAATTAGAAGTTTAGATACAGCGCTCAAAGCATTTATAGTTACAACTACCAAGCACAGTAATATTGGTGACAAAAGCGTGAAGTGTAATTGGTGGCTTTGGTGGCATAAAGGTTTAAGTTTCATTTTAATGGTTTTTCTCCAGTAATGGTCCATTGAGTTTGTCGTTGAGTCTAATTAAAAGTATTAAAAACTTAAATATCTCTGTCCGTCACTCCCAATTTCTAAATTGGTTTCTAAATCGTTTTCACTTGACTGAAAATTATATATGTTTGGGCGAATGAGCGAGAATTGGGGATAAAGAAGGTTGTACAGAAAAAGGATAAAGAATTTTATTCCTTTACATAGCATACGTATAATACAAAACCTTACAATACTCAGAAGTGCAAAGGGTCATGATTTTTAGAGTTAACCTAATCTTTGAGTCAGTAATTCGTGGAAGTCATAATCAGGTATTATGCATCGGGTACTATGTATAATATGTACTGAGTTGTGCTTTTTTATGTCGCAAGTGGATACAGCATAATATATTATAATGGATACGAGTACCGCACCGCCTCCAACTCTGCTATTTTACTAATACCTATCGTATTTTTGGAAAAGAAGGAATATGTGCATAAAGCCTTATGCTCATTTCCTCATTTTCAAAACGCATTGCAATATGAACAACGAACTACAGTGCCCATGTGAAAGTACATGAAATGCATAATATAGGTAAGTACTAAGTCGACTAACTGCAACATCAGCATCCAACTAAGCTTATGTCCTTAAACAAACCACAATAGTTTGGCTAGGTAGAATTTAAAGTGATTTATAATATCATTATTCTGAACTGTCTACTTACTACATTCTTTGTTATAATTCCATTTTACACTATTGAAAACCTGACCTAAGCCTAAAGGGTTCACAAAGCATTGCAAAGGATACAATACGAACTATATAATGCACGATCTTATACACCACAGTCAGTGTTTTTAGTACAACAAAAAAGCCACAAATGCATGAAGTCAAATAAATAAATTAACGTATTCAGTTCCGTCAATTCCGCCTGCACCTACATGTATGTAGAATTATGGCTAACTAGAAAGGTATCAAATTGTTCCTGGGAAAATAAGGCATCATTTCTTCCCCTCAAGGACTTATATTTTTGTCAGTAATCATCTTTGAATCCGAACATGGCTAGCTTATTTTTCTTCAGCAATTATTTCGAATCGTGAGTTATTTTTTTCATATATTCGTCAGTAATAACGTTATTACGTATAAAATGTTAGTCAATACAACGGATACAATTAAATTGCTCCAGCTAAGTGCTGACAATGATGTAAAATTATCCGAAATGCATCGGAACCGGAAGTGTTCTAGTTCTAGCTTCGTTAGTAAAACTATGGAGAAAGTTGCTTTTCCCTATTCCCTACATACTACATAAAATATTACTATAGTACCCTCTTACAACCATACAAAACTTTCACAAACGAAGAATTTTCAAAATCCTAATTGGGGTACTGTGAGAACGGTTAACTTATTTTGTTTTGACTGCGGCGGTAATGGTTGAATTATTCGAAAAAAGAAAATTAAATGGTGTTTTTGTTCATCTGGGGGCTTCTGTAGGGCTTCTGGCTGGGGGTCTATTTTTTAGTGAAGTAATAATAAAATTATGTAAAAATTTTGATCAAAGTTGTGATTTAATTAATGTGAGAGAATAGGAATCGTTTTTGCCAAATGTACATCGTTGGTGTCTGTTGTGTCAGAACTGTCAGAACATCTTTCTAGTGATTAGTAATCTCTTTATTCAACTGGCCCGTTTTCAACTATATATAACCAATAGCCAATAACATATGAACATAAAGTAATATATAAACGGTAAGCGTTAAATATAATTACAGATTAGCTATCAGTTTATTGAAATCAATTGAAATCATAATGTAATGTGTGATGGGAGTCTACATGATATTGTTAAAAATAATTTAAAAATTTAAAAATATCGTCAATCGTGGATGATGGGGATGATGGATCACTTTCATTTTTACTTTCAACTTTCCTTTTAACTTTCAGGCTCCGCTGTAATCATCAAATCTTCTTGGATTTTTCAGATTTATTCAGATTTATTGGCTTCGTAGCCAGCAGGATTTGTATTATTGTTCATGTTTTCATGCTGAAATCAGGATGGAGGAAGCGGAACAACAAAGAGTTATAGAAAATTTGTATTTTAATGTAGGAGTTCTTGAAAATGGTACGAATAATAGGGAATCAATAGATGTTGCCAATTATGACTGCTTTAGTACGAATGTTCCTGACGAGATATGGACCGGTACTGTACCCTTAAAGATTGAAATAAGTGAAGGTGTGCACGATGATAGAGAATCAGATGCGGAAGAATACGTTGAAATGTCTGTCGAATTTGGCAAGATCACTAAGGATGGAGAATCAGTAATAAGAAGCAATAAAACTGATTACCAGAACCAAAAGTCTTGGTATGGTCACGAGGAAGAAAAAAGTGGAAACGATAAGGATGCTGATGATCCATTGTTTTCATTCGAAAGAGTTGCAGACAAAATTAAGTGTATCTTTTGTAGAGCTCACCTTGATGAAAATAATTTCATAAATACTAGTCCTGAAGAAGCATTGCAAAATGAAAAGGGTATAGAGACTTTGTGCGAATTGTTATTAGGATCATCTTTACATCCTTTTAAAGCTTATTTTCAGGAAGCAGGATATTGTAATGAGTGTCAACATCGCATTCGTAATGTCAATTTTTCTTGGCAACAGTTGATGATTTCTGCTAGTAAAGTCTGCTTTACAATAGAACAGCTAAAGAAGTTGCTTCAAAATAACTATAACTCTATACCGGAAAAAACAAAAATCAACTCCCCTAAGATAGAAATGGAAGATACTGAAAGTTTTAACTGCTACTCATATGACGAAGTAATCAAAATGATGATAAAGTGTAAGTATGGATATGGACATGGAGTCATAAAGACAAAAGAACGTATTTTTGAGTAATTATGATTCGATGGTAAATTTTGTAATGATTTCTTAATTTCAGATGTCAGCTGTGGAAAATCGATTATGTACAAGTCGTTAGAATCTTTATTCCTGCAGTCTGGAAGCCACAAAAATAAATGGCTGTGTGATCAAACGGAAAAGACACTCCCCATTTTAAACGAAGAAGAACCTAATATTAACAATTTTGGGATTTTAGATTCAGAATCATTAAATTGCCATCCAGATTCAGAAGATGAAAATGTAAAAAACCCTAATGCAAAAAAGAGGAACAGGCGGTATATAAGTTCTGATTCAACTGATTCAAATGAAGACGATGGAAATGGGGATATTAACACGGAGAGCAAACATATTATATCCGTTGGCCAACAATCTGCTCGCAAACGCAAACAAACAATAATATCCAGTGTTATAGAGTTGCCAGACTTTGATTCCAACCATGCAATTTTTGGATTTGACTCTGATTCCAGTTCATCTAGTTCTAATTCTAAATTAGACCCAAATATTGGTCCAATTGATAGCAATATTACATCGTCTAATGGTCATTATTTACCTACTAATGGGACATACACTGATGCTCCAAAGACTAAGAATAAAAGCAATTGTGAATATCAAAATGAATACAAATGTAAGAATTGCAAAAATGTTTTTAAATCAAAGCATCTTTTGGATACTCATGTACGTAAGGACCACGAAGGTAAGCAA
This sequence comes from Tomocerus qinae, assembly GCA_020055645.1. NCBI lineage: Eukaryota > Metazoa > Arthropoda > Collembola > Entomobryomorpha > Tomoceridae > Tomocerus > Tomocerus qinae. The sequence continues at coordinate 12,038,091 of CM034547.1, read as the reverse complement.
AAACAGTGTATCATCTAAGTCTGTATATGTTGTAATATTAACTAATACTTATACTTTTCTATATAATTAAAAAACTTTCCAATAACAGTTTCAGTTTCAACTTTCCAACGCCAATAGCAGAAAGTTAACATTATTTTTTCACATGCTTTTTTATTTACATGTAAAAAATTCTAACGAATAAAACATTTTAGTTTACATATGAAAAAATGATAATCTCAGGAGAAAATACCTTCTTAGTAGTATATAAAACACAAACTGCCGGAAGTAATTAGTAATTTTGTTTTTATTATTTTAAAATAAAGGTGACCCAACGCCATACCACTGTAAGATTTCTGGATGTGAAGCGAAGTATAGTAAATATGATCATATGTGGAGTCACCACAAAAACCATTCAAGACGTCTTGCAAATATACCAAAGGAATATCCTTTTTACTGCTCTATGTGTGGATTGGGATGTGACTCTGACAAACTCTTGCAAAACCATATAAAAATTCATGAAGGAGTTAATCCCTTCATTTGTGAACCCTGTCAAAAAGAATTCTTAGATTCTGTGAAATTGCGACATCATATAAAAAAGATACACTTAGAGTCAAATGTACAGTGTAACGTTTGTGGAAGATATTACACATGTACAGAAAAACTGGAAAAACACATGGAAGTTCATAGTAGAAACCATGTCATGAAAAAATGTGAAATATGTCCTGCGGAGTTTGTTACTGTAAAATCTTTAAAACAGCACTTAAGAAACCACAGTGCTGTCAACTGTGTCAACTCAGACGGACAACAAAATAAAATACCCTACCAATGCGACACGTGTGGTCGAACTTACAAAAATAAGTTGACATTAAATGTGCATATCAATAGCATGCATACTGGTGAACGACGGGTATTTAAGTGCACTCTGTGTAACAAGGAGTCCTTTTCAAAAAACACAATCTTGAGACATGAAGCTCTACATTCCGGTTTGAAAACCAATGTGATTTGTGAGCTATGTGGCGTGTCTTGTACGGATAAATACACTTTGAAGAGACATGTTACAAGATTTCATTCTGGCGAATGTCCTAAAAGAAAACATAAACTCAAACAGGAACCAAAATTTTATGTGGTGAAAAATGAATGATGGGACATTTCAACATTTTTAGCGTTGGAATTTGAAAATGGAATCATAATATAATTTAATGTTTATTTAAAAGTGACCAATTAAAGTTAGCTACTGGTACCGTACATTTATACAATAAAGGATCCATAAAAAATTTATTTAGGTATTAATGTTACAAAGAATGGTTGTTGTCATTATTATTGCAGATTGCACATTATTATTATTACTCATGTTGATACACATTTTTTACACGCATTATACACCGCTGACTACTGACCCAATTGACCATAAAACTCACTAAATTTCGCTAATAATAGTCAGCCACCAGCACCACAAGCGAATTATATAGTAACTAGCCGGTAACAGGACCTAGGCCCTGTTATAAATAAAGCTAGTGTGTATTCCGGGGACAATATTGTACGATTTCAGATGTATAGCTTATTCTAATTTAACTTTTCATGGTTTCTCATTTAGTGGATCGGCGTCGGAGGTAGAGATTTTACAGTGATGGAGGGACTTATGTTTTAGAAAACTGTCCGTATCTCCGGACAGGAAGGACTGGAGGAGGTACTTGTCAAGTGTATTGTCTTGTATCATACTTTCAACAATGTAAATGGCCTAATTTTAAATTTTCCCGCACATGAAATAGTAGGAACCTTAAGCGAACCGAAAGCTGGACATTTGTATACAGAACGCATAAACTGCTTTATTATGAAAAACAAGACACGGTATGTTTAACAAATCTGCATTAAATGACCAATGAATGGCAAATGATTAGCTGGTTGTCAAGTCTGCCTTAAATGGCCAATGAATAACAAATGATGAGCTGGTTGTCAAATTTGCTTTATTAGCAATGGACCAACAAATGGTCAAGTCTGCCTTTTGGCAATGGACCAACAAATGATCAAGTCTACCTTGTTTGGCAAAGAACCGTTAAAGTGGTCGAATAAAAGTATTATGATAATAATAATGTGAAAAATTTTTAGTTAGCTTTCAAAAATGCTGTTCCTGAAATGGAAAAACAAAATAAGGGTTAAATGCATCAAACTTCCTAAAAGTCAATGTTTCCATTAAACTTTCTTGTCACAATAGCACAGTGACTTTAATTATTTTATTATCGCGCAAGCGTTCTTTAGCAAACAAACCAAATATATATCATGACTATATAAATAATCTATATGAAACATTGAGTAAACTACAATAAAAATCATATGACATGGACATGGCTAGTCCTTAACCAAACAAAAATTTAAATGCTCATATGAAGATGGGGTGGTAGTCACTGTATGTAAATATGTTGCAGTTCAGTTTAAAAGAATGCGGAATAGGACTTTTTTTTAACATTGACAGTATAGACAATGCTTCATATAGATTATTTATAGTATAGTTGTATATATATGGCGTACATACAAACATCCGTACATACAAACATCCGTACATGCAAACATCCGTACATGCAAACATCCGTACATACACAAACATCCGTACATGCAAACATCCGTACATACAATCATCCGTACATGCAAACATTCGTACATACAAACATTTTGATCACGTTTATATTATAGTCATGATAATTATTGTTTCTCCATGATGAGCCTTCTCTCATCTCTCTCATCCTGAACATCCAAAAAGCCAGCAAGGCTTCTGTTAATACAGAAATTGGGGAAAGGTAAGAACGGTCATTTCTTCAGGTTAACTTGTTTTAACTGTGGCGGTAACAGTTGAAGCTTTTAGAAACAGCTTTATTACAAAAATCGTAATGTTTATTTTGTATTTAGTACTTTACTTTCAACTTTCATTAAGTTTTAATTAATAATTTTGACAAAACGCCATAACTTGTAATAAGTTGTAATGTACGCAAATTTCAACTTAGCTTAACTACTTTCACTTAAGTCAAATGTAGGTATACATCTTTGGTGTCTGAAGACTTTCTGGTAATTCGTTGACGCTTTGGCTTCAACTGGACTGTTTCAAACTAAACAGTAAGTGTTTAATAATAAATGGTAGAGAAATTATCAGTTTAGTAAAACAATGTTCTTCTAAATTTTTAAAATTTGTCGAAATGCATGGTATTAATCTCTGCGTGGAATTAGATTATTAAATTTGAAATTATTATGCATTTTTAACTCAGGCTCGTCTTCAGTCTTAGTCTATATTCACCGAGTCTCCTTTATTCGGATTTTTCGTATTCTCTTTCAGTACTTTAATACTAAATCAGGATGGAGGATGCGGAGCAACAAAGAGAAATTATCGAAAATTTGGCAAATTTTGATGTCGGAGTTCCGGAACAGGATATGAATACTAGGGACTCAGTGGACATTGTTAATAATGACTCCGTTACAAATGTTCTTGAAACAATACCAACCGGTACTGTTTCTGTGAAGATTGAGGCAAATGTTGGTTTGGACGATGCCAAAGACACCGATGATGGGGAGGACGAATGTGAAGAAATGTCTGTCGAAATAGCAGAAGTAGCTGAGAATGGAGAATCAGCCAAAGAAACAAATACCAAAAATGATTCCCAGATGCCTTTGGACGTTGAAGAAGAAGAAAGTGGAGACGACGAAGATGCTGATGATGTGTTATTATTAATGGAAAGAGTTGAAGACAAAATTAAGTGTCTTTTTTGCAGAGCTCGCCTCGATGAAGATAATTTTATAAACGCCAGCCCTGAAGCATTGCAAAAGTGGCATGAGCAGTGTGCAGAGACTTTGTGTGAATTACTCTTTCATTCAGAACTTCACCCATTTAAATACTATTTTGAAAATGCTGGGTACTGTAAAACTTGCCAAAACAAAATATGGGATGTTGATTTTACGTGGAGAAAACTCGTTTTACTGAGAGAGAAAGTTGATGAAATATCAAGATCCCTGAGACAAGATTTGATTGACAATTATTGGCGAGTTGAACACAAATCGGGGAAGGGTTTGCCTGATATTGACCTCATCAAAATTAGTCCCTCTGATTTATGTGGAAATTATTCTTACGATGAAGTAATCGAAATGATATATAAAGGTGAGCAACTTAAATTGATACTTTTCATTGGTATTTATGAATTTTCCTTACTGTATTATACGTAATACAAGTAGTATAGTATTGTATTACGTTAGGTTAATAAGAGTTAATCATTTATTATATAAGACAAACAAGTTTTTAACAAACTTAAATAATAATTCATTGACACGTTTTAGTACAAGAAAATACCGATTTTTTCGATTTGACCTGTGAGCCGGACTTTCCTGAGTTTTTTGCAGAAACAATTTCTCCAAAAAAGTTCAAACCCAGCTCACTGAAGCGGGGGAAGCATCGACCAGGTCGGCCGCCAAGTAAAACCAAACCCAAGGGGAAACGAGGCCGACCAAGAAAGCATTTCACCGCCACTGTAGTTGCTCCAGTTGTGAAAAGACCCAGAGGAAGGCCGAAAAAGTATAATACGGAAGAAGTGGGGTACAGTTCCCATATTGACAGTGGCGATAAACCCCCGGAAGTTGTGCTACTGAGCGATGATCCTGATAATGAAAATAATCTCGACGGAAATCGGAAATCTTTACGCCGAAAAGCAGCTCAGAAAGTCACTGAAGTTATGGAAGCTATGTTGACAGATACGCAAAGTGACGGTGAAGACGGCGTACAATTTGACAATGATGTAGACTATTTAGTGGCCAGCGATACAGATTTTGAGTACGAGGAATACGTAAAGGAAGCTAAACGAGCACGGAAAAGGGAAAAGAAAGCAAAACGAAGAGAAGCCAAAAGACTGGCAATGTCGGTAAATCACATGGAACCCGAAATGACCATCATGTCGCAATCACAGGGAAATGTGATTCCATCAAATAGGGTTCCATGCAAAGTTCCTGGATGTGATAGACACTTTATTAAAGAGTCAACAATGCTTCTGCATGTTCGAAGGGTGCATGACGGTAATGATGACAATTTGATAGTAATTTTCTAATCACTGATATAATACTGATTTATTGATTTATGTTACTGTTATTTATTTCTACTTCTAGGTGAAAAGAATCCATTTCTTTGTGTATACTGCGATCAAACTTTCGAGACCCGAAATGAATTCCGAAGGCATCAGTATGTACATCCTGAGTACAATACTAAAGATTACCATTTTGTCCGAAAAAGTTACGAGCACACTTGTAAAGTATGTTCCAAAGGTTTTGAGAAGGAAGAAGATTTAAATGCCCATAATGTAGTTCACCAAGGACCGAATCCTTTTGTTTGTTGTGATTGCGGGAATGAATTTTCTAACTCTGTGGACTTAAGAACACACATTGCTGAAGCCCATCCTGAGCCTGGTAGTTAAATACACAATAAATATCTGTACATTTTCGAAACATTATCTTCCCATTATTGATGATATTTTGTTGATATTATTACAGATACCCCCAAGTGTGAAGTATGTGGCAAGATATTTAGTGCAATGGCTAGCAAAAGAATTCACATGCGAATTCATTTAAATCCTCAAGAATTACCTAAATGTCCTATCTGTGCATATACGGGGTATTCCCAGTCAGCTCTAAAAAATCATATGATGACACATTCGACTGAAAGAGCTTTTCAATGTGACACTTGTGGAAAGACCTACAAAAACGTGGAAGGACTTCGATATCACAAGCGCAATCATACCGGAGAGCGTCCTCATAAGTGTACCCTTTGTGGTAAAGGATTTCGACAAAGTGGACACCTGAAAAGACACGAAGAAGTACATTCTGGGCTCAAGAAACATATATGTTCGCACTGTGGGAAAGCTTGGGCTAGCATTGATAATTTGAAGGCACATGAGAAAATCCATACAAGGGATCCGAATAACCCCATCCGTGGAAGAATCAGAAAGCCAAAGAATGTTGTTCCGAATTCTTTCAAAAAGATTCATTATCCTATCGACCTAGATGTCAAAGATGATTCGCACTCAACACCTTCAATTGATCACCAAGAAGAATATCACCCATCCGGTCGATTCACCCAATTACCAACTAGTTCGTCCAGCTTGACTCAACTAAACCACCCGTCATCTTCACCCCCTCACCTAAGTTCACATGCTGGGATTTTGTTCAACACGTCAGGACAAGGAACTCAGCTTATACAAGTTTCTCATCCGCAAGCAATACATGTTCCCAATATAAGTCATTTAAATTTTCGATCCACTGCTCCACCGAACTTCTCACAATCCCAGCATAGTTTTTACAATACTTTCAATAATTTTTAAGTCATTGGTTTGATGTAGTAATTTTTGAGTGCTGATTACTTCTATTTCTATTGTGCAATACGTACAGATATGCCTTTTTACTATGCATACAATAATGGTAGAGTAACATTACCTACTCTGTATTAATATTTACGGTAATAATGATAATGTTACGATGTTTTTAGGTATATATTTCTTAAGCAGTCTATTGAATGCATTCCACTATTTAAAGAAGCATTTTCATGTACAAAATATCTGTCAGAATATTTATATATAAAATAGTTTATGGCTTTTGTGTTGTAATTATGTTTGAAGTCAGACAGGGAGCACTTATAATTATGTTCAAGTAATTAGTTAACTATGACTAATTAATGTGAATTGATAATCATAACATCTGCCGAACATCAGTTGTGAACTAGTTATTTTTACAATACGATTTTACTACCTTTCGACAGGCAGCTGATGTTAATGGTTCATGAAAATCTTTTGTGCGTGTAATTAATTTTTTTCAAATTCATTGCCAATATTATACTGAGACAGTAAATGACAACGATTTATTGTATGTAGATTTTAATGTATACAATTAGTTTTATGCATTTAGAATAGTAGTTACTACCTGTGAGCATTGTAATTGTAATAATAATAATAATAATCATAGTCGGGCATTATCCGACATTAATGAACTAAAAACGACTCGCATACTCTTATACCATACAACATCCAACTTGCCCTCTTCAGATCCAAAGAGAGAAAGAGAACTGCTACACGATACGAAGGGGAAAGTAGTGTGGGAAAATAGTACTTTCACCTTTCACTGTGTTTTTCACTTTCAACCAACACAATAATAATTTTAACTAACTATTCCGCCATAGAGCAATAATTAGACTATGCCCAATGAGTAGAGCTACTGGGTATTGTCCGGTCGGAATGTATCTTTGGCTCTAGTATTTAAAAAAAATACGGTATCTTCTTGTTTTCGTATACCATCGTTTTTGAGTGTCACGGTCAACGGTAAACTCGGCTTTAGCCTAGCGAGGTATAAAATATTTTTAATTTTGAAAAATGGAGAACAATAATTTATCTCCAATACTGAAGAATAGCTGTTCAAAATCGAAGATCGAAGACGGACAAATAGAGTTTTACAGAAGTTTGGCACGGCATTATATGGAGAAGGTAAACTTTTGTTTTTGTTGCTATTAAAGATTAAGGTGCACACTCTGGGCTAGTTAAAGTTTTTATACTCTTACGAACTCTGGGCGGAAATAAAAATAAGCCTTTTTTTGGGTCAAAATAGCTAACTTACAATTGACAATGTCCAAAATTCATGAGTTAGATCAGCATAACGTGTACTTGCTTTATTATTTGTTTTAATAGGAATTGTTTTTTTCTTAGATGGAATTCACTACTGCAGTCTATTGGGCCGACAAAGTGGTGACCTTTACGTCTGGAAATCAACAAGATGTGTACCATTTGGCGCAGTTTTTATTTTTAAGTGGTCAATATCTTAGAGCTGCACATTATATCCGTTTTTGGCATTACGAAAAGGTAATGAAAGAATATTTCGAAAAATCCATATTTCATATATTAAGGATATATTATATTTTATATAATGGACAACTTACACGTATTCCATCAAATTTTTGAATCGACATTTTATTTAGACGAATTTACATTTTCGGTGCCTGTATGCGAAATGCCTATTTTTTGCCAAGGATTACAACAAAGCATTAAATAGCTTAGACTTGGATCACAAGAGTGGAGTGCATTATTGCCAAAAAAGTGTGAAAAGTCAGTGGGAGCCCTCGGACCCACGAAAAACGGTTTGTTACTGATTTCCTTAAACAATACGTTGGAGAGGATTTTGTACGATTTTGAAAAATATGTAGGGAACGACTGAAGGATAATTTTGTTTTAATGTCATTCATCATTTAGGTATTGGGTGACATCCATCTTACTCGAGGCAAAATATACGCAGCACTAATGAATAGAAGCAAGGCAATAGAGAATTATAAAAAGTGTCTTGAATATGATATTTATTGTCATGAAGCCTTTCAACTTTTGTCACAGTATCAAATGAAAAGCCCTGACGAAAGTAAGTAATACGAAAATATCTCCTTTCTTAGGTGTTCACTTTAACTTTGTTCATGAAAGTTATAACCAAGAGTTAATTGTTAATTCAAGTATATGTTGTACTATTTTTGTATCCGTTTCGACAGTTCAGCAGCTTGTAAAAGATTTACCCTTTTCGCAATGTTGTGCTATTGGGGATGGTGCATTCGTACAACAATTATACACTTGTAGCGAGCGAAATAAAGCTGAAGAAATTCATAATGATTATACGTTTTCGGCGTTACAAGAAAACGTAGATGTTTTGACAGCAAAAGCTGAAAAATATCTAACCAATGGATTCACCCGGAAGGCCTATAAAATAGCCACCAAGTAATCCACAACAACCTTAATTCTTTTATTGATAAAAAATGATGTCTTATTTACTGTACATATTTTTTCTACTTACTCTTCAGAGTACACGCTATTGATCCTTTTCATCCCATTGGTCTTTCGGTTTTAGTTGCATGTCAAGTTGAACTGAAAATGGGAATAGGTACGTATGCATGGTAAACCATGTAAAAGAAAATGTAACAAGAGTTTATCACGAAACGTCATTTATTCAAAAGAACTATTTCACGGCTTTCTATGATGAACAGAACTGAAGTTCATATATGAGTACCTATATTTTAACCCACTCCCCTGACAGGGGGTGTATGAAGTCTTATTAGTAGCTCATACGCTTTGTTTCAAGCCATTATTTACCAATTTCATCCGTACCCTTTATTATGTTTACTTTGTCTATGATTTAGAGCTGATTTCATTGAGCTATTTTACAAATTTCTACGATGAACAGGTTTAAGTTACAACGGATTTTAGATTTTGAAGCCTTTCCCCAGACAGGGGTGTGACCGATTTTTCCCATTTACGAACTTAGTTGTCTTATTGACCTCTAGATTGTCCCCAACTAATTTGAATAATGTACCTTAGTTCTTTCGAAAGTTAACGTGTACAGAGCTTTGCAGAGACAGACAACTATATGCAAAGGAGGTTAACTGCACAACTGCAGTGACTGTATTTAATGTTATGTAATATTAATCTCTTTACGCATATGGGTAACTTTAGTCATGCACTTCATGTATAATTAGTAAGTTTTAGTAACCAGGTTTGGTTGGATTTTTCTGTTTTAAAAATATCATTAATTTATAGATTTATTTAAAACTTCACACAAACTGGCTGCAGTGATGCCAAACACAGCCTTGGCGTGGTACAGTGTTGGGGCGTACTACTATGATCGCGGTACTTAATAATAATATGTGATGTCTGATGGCCAATATAAATGAAGTAACAAAAAATGTATACCCGATTGTTTCACAATCGAATTGGTGCTTATAGGCAGACAAGAATTAGCCCGAGATAACTTAAATAAAGCTTTGTCAATTGATCCAGTATATGGACCAGCCTGGCTTCTTTTTGGTCATTCTTTTGCAGCTGACAATGAACATGATCAAGCTATGGCTGCATATTTCAAAGCTTCTCAACTGATGAAAGGGTAATTATTACGGCCATTTTACAAATTCGAATGAATAATGAAAGTCAATTTTCCTATACTTAGTCAAAAGCCAAAATATAATATTAATAGACTTTGATTGAATTATTCTTTTATGTGTATACTTCTAGATGCCATTTGCCCTTTTTGTATGGTGGAGTTCAGTGCGCACTAACAAACAATACTGACATGGCCTTAGAGTTTATAAAAGATGCTTCAAAATTAGCTCCGAATGATCCTTTCATACACAATGAAATCGGTGTAATCCTTTTTCACGATGGAGAGTAAGATTTAAAATAGACCAAAACCTACGGTGGTAGCTTCATGCATTACTTAACACCATTTTTTAATCCTTCAGATATCAATCAGCCTATAAACATTTACGCAAAGCTGAACGTTTACTGGATTACTATGATGAAGAGGACAAAATTTACATAAATCACTGGGAACCATTATTCAGCAACTTAGGCCACTGTTGTAGAAAGTTAAATAATCTCTCGGATTCTGTTAAGTATCATCGAAAGGTGATAACGAAAGAAACCGTACAGTTTTAATCTCAATATCACAAGGACATGTTTTATATGTTTATATTATTGCAATTCTTATAGGCTTTATCTCTGCGTCCCAACAATTTCCAATCATATTCTGCAATAGGATTTGTATTTGCATTGGGTAGACTATATGAAAAGGCCTCTGACTACTTTCATAAAGCATTAAGTCTTAATAGAGACGATGCTTTCAGTAACTCTATGTTGAGAAATGTCATGGACATGTTTGCTGAAGAGGTCGATGAACGTTTAGGTAAGCATTTTTGCGAAACTTCGTTAATAAATAACATTAACACTTCATGTTTTACTAGTACCATATGAAAGGTTAACTAACTAAATACTTCTTGCCATCAATTTTGATTTCTGTTGATCTTGCTGATTTTTTAGAAGAAGGCTTTTATTCCCCTTGTGGAAGTGAAAGTTTTAATAATAGCATGGAGAAAAGCGACTCTACCGTAAATGAGCAGCCATCCAGTACAAGTAATAATAACTCTGAAACTGTACCGGACCTTGATAAGAGTTCTGGTGATGTAATTGCAGATTCAAATTGTGAGACGCAATCGTCGTTTGAAAAATTCGGTCGAATTGAAATAAGTAAGCGTGGCAATTTATTTCTTTAGACCACTTTAGACACATTTAAGGTTTGGTATCTCTTGCGATCTAAAATGCATACAATTTAAATGTTATATTTAATGACTATGACTTAATACTTTAAACTTCATATAATATGTCTTTTCATGTCAATTGAATCATAGTTTAAATAAACAAAAGGGGAATTATATTATGTAGTATTTAATAAACTTGTGATTAATAAATCAAAGATATTCGTCATTGATTATTATTTTTCCTTTTTTAGGTAACTACCAGTTTCATTCTTCCCTAATGGAATTGAATTCAACATTATCCATTGAAAGTGATTCAGAGGATGTCAAGTAGAAACCCTAAGCAAAAAATGTGTTACGTACATAAGGTAAATTATATTAATGTTGCGGATAGATTCAATTACTAACATTATGCAAGTAATTTTATTCTTCTCATTACTTTATGGTACATATTACTTAGTATTTTACTTAGCCTATTTTGTCACGAATGATGAATTCATACATAATATGCATAGAGAAATTCAATATATTATTATAATGAAGATTATATTTATCTACTTTTATTGAATATAAATTTTTCCCTTTGAGCCAATTAATTAACTAATAACACTTAAGCTAGTAGCTATTATCATTTACTTGATTATGTTTTAATGCTGTCTATGTAGTGCATGAATTTAAATAGAACAGATATAATTTATTTGCCTGCAAGCCTGCTTACTCTATATATACTACATAATTAAAATAGCATTTTAATTTATTTATAATACGTTTGCACTAACATTGAGGTCCAAAAACGACAGTAAAGAAATCCAATTACCGAAGCATAAAAAATGTTCCCGGTTTACTATGATACATTTCCGTACGAAGTAATTTACATAATAATCAGATCAATAATGTGTTCTCAAGGAGGTGCAATAAACGATATGATAAAATTATTCCAAATTGCATATTAGAAATAGGATTTACATTGAGAACCAAATAGGTGCTCGCCATTATGTAAATTCTATTAGTCCAGAATTGTAAACTGCAACCAGCATACGCATAATAAAATAGGTTCCGAAATAGCAGTATTGCTAAAAAAAGAAATATTTCTCTTCTCATTGCCAATTATTACAACCCATATATGGAAATCTTCATGTCCAAGAAGTATGATGTCGGGTTTCAAAAAAATTTCATTTGCCTTCTCTCTGGCTAAAGTTTTGGGGTTATTTCCTGCCAATTTAAAAAATGGAGTATTAGATAACAATCTAAAATGTTCATACTTGGGAACAATATGGAGTTTATTTCTATTTTTGTGCCATATTATTTGTATTCAGTCAATATTCATAACTGTAGTTGGTGGAGGAGTATTGGGAAAATTGGAGTCGACATACACAGTGATGAATTTATTTACAACAATTGCACTCATGCAGAATTATCTGTTGTTCATAATTTGGTTTTTGAATTTTCCAAAAATAATCAAATGCTGGAGTTTCATAAAGGAGTATGATAAAACTTATCCATCGTTAACCAAAGGAGTAAATATTTACACAGATATTAAATTCTTAACTTTGTCCATCAACTGTTTCATTCTGTATTCTCTGAAATGCTTTGCTTTAACATTTACTGTCTACAGCTGGAGCAATTGGAAGTTTATGATTTGTCTACAACACTTTAATACATCATGTACTGCTGAAAGTTTGAACAACCACATTCATTGGCTGGGCTACATTTTTGGAAGCCAAGAGTCGATAACCTTTGTAATAGCAGTACACATTTTTATTGTCCAATTTGCTACTATCTGTTTTATTTTATCCGCTGGATTTCTCTGTAAAAGTATTACATTTAGAGTGGCAGATGTTTCTAATCAAATCAAACTTGCACAAATGCTATTTAAAGGAAAATCTGTACTTTGGACGCTCAAAGGAAAGGTAGAGACAACTTCAAAGGTTCTTGATGACAGTAATGCAAGGAATATCATCTTGCAAAGCGAAGTTCATAGGAAACTCATTTTATTATCAGAAATTTTTGAGGTTTTGAGCAAAGCTTTAGCAGATTTCATTTTTGTGTTTGTATTATTCTCAGTCATTTTTGTTAGTGTTTTATCATTTTATTGCCTCAAAGGATTACAGGTTATTATTTTTCAGTCCTACGTGCAATTGGGCTCAACATTCATTGTTGTATTAAAATATTTCCTCTTGCTGAACTTATTCAATTTTGGGGATCAACTTGATTCTGAGGTAATTAGTATAATCATTCAACCTTACAAACAAGCATCCTCTACTGCTGATAAAATAAGATGGCTTATATTCCGATAACTCATTCCTTTTTTGCTACTCTATACGATAATAATTCCATCATATATCCCCATACTACAACTTTGTGTGCAATAACAAAGCCTAGTAAAAGATACATGCTTAACAAGGCCGCAGCGAGGGGGGGGTGCCCCGAAATCGAGAAAAATAAAGAAATTTTTGTCTGAAAACTAAAAAAAATCGCTAAAATTTTCTTGCTGCGGCCCTGATGCTTAATATTTGGTTTTTACATTTGCAGGTCAAGAAAATGAGCAAATTGATGATGCAGATTTATTCCCAGACTTGGTTGTCTACTAAATGTTTAGCTTCATCACTAGATTTCCAGTTAAGCGGTAATGGATTTTTTTCTTTGAATCGGAGAACTTTTGCTTCGGTAAGTTGATAATATTTGGAATTGGAAGTGTGTGCATGCATGCATAGCATACATATACAAATACTATTAATAGTAATATTTTGTTACTATCATCCTATGATACTGATTATTTAACTCTTTATTATTGTCAGATATTTAGTGCAATAGTAGCTTATATTATTGTACTGTCTCAATATCAGTTGTCTGAAGAATTGCCTTGAAATGGAGTCTATTATATAATATATACAGATCAATTTTAGATCGTGAATAAACATAAGCTAAGACAAATCACTGAAATAATAACAACTGTTAATAGTCTATCTATCTGACACAAATTCTAATTTTATTAGTTTAGTACTAAGGAACATTTAGCAGTAAAAGTAATTCGTAATGTTAATTTTAATGATTGTAATAATATAGAGTAAAATAATAATTTCATTGAATAATAAATTATATTTTTAAAAGTAAAAGTATCCAGTAAAATTAATGATTTCTGCATCTGTGAAAGGTTTAAAAATTAGGACAAAGATGGTCGAAACTCAAAAGTGTGACGATAACCTCTGTAGTCACATTAACAAATTGTAAAAATATTAAAAGGTATAAGATGGTAAATGGCTTAGAAGGTAAATAAATACTAATGAATTTGCTAAATAATTAAATCAATTCATATGATTGAGATCTTTGGTGGTGATTAAATAGCATATGACATACCTGTACCTAATTATATTGAATAAAACTTCAACCTTAAAAGAAGCAATCCGAATAACAACCTAGACATGCAATGTAATACGGCAGTAGACGCTTTAGTGATAAAGGTGTACAACTTAAATAGTAGTTGCTTCTAGTTGTCGTACACAAATGCTCATTGAGTATAGAACTATTTTATACAAAGTTACATTTCATAACCAAGTCAGTCGACAAGTGCAGTGTGTCTTCAGTTCTCTTCCATTTAGAAGTCAAGTTGAAGGTAGTAAGTAGTAATCCAGTTTTACGTACTGAAAGAGCCCTTATACAGCATAGTATAGTCTTTTGGCATAGCATAAATGAGACAAGAAGAGTCTTTCCTGCTCCGATGAACTTTCCTGCACATACCTTCGTATTGTTAGGTAACAGGAATAGGCAGATAGCAAAAAAGAACATAAGCATAACAAACCTATAAACATGTAAAAGAACCGCTAGTAGAGGTGAAGTAGGCAGACGTGATAATTCTAACTCACATATAAATAAAAATGTACACTAAAGACAACAACTTGTTTCAAAAGAAGAATGCTACAGACGTGATAACAATGTCTACGAAGGAGCTGGTGTTTTGTTACATGCAGGAATACATGTGTTTACAGGCGACAGTTACAGAAGCAAGGGTTTAATACGTAGCATTATGCAATCTCAAATTGTAGACTAAATTAATCAGTGCTAGATCATACTTTTTATTTTTCTTGGGGAAGGTGTGGGAGAATGGATAAGGGTTAATAAACTATATTATCATATGTAGGGAAGTAAGCAAAACCGGGTTTATGTTTACTCAGTTTTAAGACATTTTTCTTTCGTTCTTATTTTTACGCTCCTGTGTCCAACTAAGGTCGCGATCATCTCAATGCTGCATTTTCTACAGCCGCGCCCTACTAAAAACTCTTCTTAGCTGATTTCCTTTAAACATCACAGACGGAATTACAAGATATTTAAAACATAACCTCAGAATGTTTCTTTTAAAAAAATTAAAATATGTTAATAGTCTAACTAAAATAAAATTCTGTGGTTAAAATTGTATAACTGATATCCAGAGAGAATTTTTCGGTTATTCGGCTAGCTAGTTGCCGAAACACATAATGCAAATAATATAAGAAATTGCAAATGTGGAAACTATTAAACGCAACTCGTGCGTGGTCAATATTCCCATTCCCATTGCTTATTATCCTGGGGCATTGTAATTCTAAAATAATAAGGAATGTAGCTACAGTATTTGCGTAAATGCGCAGAAAGTAATCTTCGACTAATGTTGAATTAAAACTCATTCATTGTTGTATATTATGTATACAGTAAGCACAAATGCATATCCATTCACAGATGTTTATGCACTTACTACTTCGGGTACATTAACCTATCTAATCGGACATGATTGTGTATTAGTACTGTTGACGATAAGAATATTGTTTGCACCTTTGTACACACTTGTCGTAAATTAAGAAATACAACCATAGAATGTTACAATACCGTATTATTATACTCAGCTTTTTCAACCTATTAATCTATATAAAAATAGATTACAAGTACTTAATAATTAAAGGTGTCTAAAGTCTTTGATTTTGGAATTAGTGACGCTTTGGATTTTGTTGCCATTATGATAGATTGTTAAAAATATTTAATATTTCTTTTTTTTTACAAGCTTCTTAGAAACCATCATATCACTGAGTATGTTAGGTTTCTTTTTTCACATTGCATACACGCATACCTAGCTAATATTACAGAGAAATACTACATGTACAAGTCAAGTACAATGTACAACCCGTGAATGATATTCCAGAGTTTAACAGAATCTGTCTCTCGATTCATTAACCACTAATATGAGCGTTTCGGACGAAAAAGGAGGAATATAAAGTTTTATTTTATGATTTTTTAATCCATAGTTACAATTAAGATAAAAATGAAATATCAGGGGTAAAATTTTTCAACTATGGAATTGCAACAAATGATGGACGGGCATTAGGAGTATGAATTTTATTACAGTCGTCAAGACGCCGATTTCCACGTATCGGTTGGACGATTGGACGTCTTGAGAAGCCCTCAGCACTTAAGACGAGGTTCCAGTTCATAATACAACACTTAATATAATGGGTTTTTTAAAAATTAATACAACATTGGTTTTACTCAAGGACGAAGTCGTAATAATTACCTAAGTGACTATTATTGGGACTGGGATCAGGTAGGTTGGTAGTCAAATGCAAAAAATTAAAATCGATTTTTTTTCATTTTTTTAAATTCGACAATTTTGTGCCAAAACGAATGCTAGTAAGCCAAGGGCAGGGTGAGATAGGGAGAGTAGTCCTACTGCTGCATATGAAAATAAAATAAGAAAGAAATTGAAATTTTAATTCGTTTACTCGGACTATCAGCTTACCTGATCCCAGTTCAAATAACATGTAAGAAATTATCTTGGCTTAGGTACTTAGTTTTCAAGTTATTGATGTCATACGGACACAATTATTTCGTAGTTAACACCAATTACTTCAAAAGCAAATAAACATAGTGAAAAGTTTATATTCCCTCTCTTGAACGTGCTTTGCCTGCATTTTCGGCTAAAATCGACTTCAATTTTATTGTGGGAATATTTTTTTTTTCGTTATTTATTACCAACAAGCTGAACCGCTCTTTTAGCGTGAGAATCTTTAACGCCATCGCTATATAATAAAAGTGTACACAAAACATATTTCATAAAACAAGGAAGTCCAATATGAATGATTAGCTTATTTCGAAAATTAAACATTTTTTGAATCATTTTGAAATCATTTTGAATTTTTAAATCATTTTTTGAATCATTTTGAAATTCTGCATTAATACTGGGGCTTAGTTAGTTATAAAGTATTATATTATATGATTATCTACCGCCAATTCAATGGGGTGCTTAAATATTACCAAAATTTAAAATTGACATCGTTTCTTGATGAAATGCAAAGTATTGTCATTATTGAAAGGATGTCATTGAAACAACAGTAACATGTGCTACACACACTATAAAGCAGGTCAACCGAAATTCGCGATTTTTGAAAAATAGACAAAATCATTACACTTGTATTTGTAATACTACTTTCTTATTTAGAAAATTTAGTTTCCAATGTTTAAGTTAATTTCAAGCGACTCTGAATTGAACTGATGAAGGACAAAAGTGCACAATTCTTAAACCGATCTGACACCATATAAGTTTCCTTACTTGTTTTTACACACGCTCCCTTTAATTGCATTGCAGGAAAAGCGGTTTACTTTCATCGCAATTGCTAACTTATCATCGGTAAATCCTACCCCTGACTTTTCATTATTATCAAAATTGACACATTAGTAACTATGGATTAAACTAAATAGTAAATTGATTTTATATTCCTCCTTTTTCGTTCGAAACGCTCATATGTACTTGGTCATAAACGTAAGTTGTTAATATCTGTTGACTATGACATATTCTCAATAATCGATAATGTTACTGAGATGAAAAGATCTCTTTCTATTATAACTGCAGATATAGGGAATTTCTAGACAGTGTGTACCATATCAGTCACAATCTTTTCCGATACAGCAATAGCTACAAGGATAGTAAATTGCAAGGGAAAATGAATAATGTATATCTGTATAACCCAAATTCAATTAACATTGGAACACTAACTAATGGCAGTACGCATATGGCATTGTTCTAGACTAGACATTTACAAATGTTTGTATGCAAGAGCTCAATGGACACGGTACATCTAAAATTGTGTATTTCGCCTACAGGTTAGTCTAGCGAAGGAATGCTAAAACTGAATCAACGTGCATGATAAATATAATATCTGAAGAATCATAACATACTCAGATTATTTATATTGATGAATATCGAGTTTCATACATATGATAAGCTATATAGAGAGTTTATTTGCTCAGCCTATCTATATAAGAATATGCTTGTCTCATTATTCATTATTCTTAATAATTGCATGCATTAATATTTGCCAAAAGAGCCTGGGGTGTTTGTTGATTGTAAATTCAGTTTTATCCTGTGCTACATGGTCACTCAGCGTCAAGTCAATATTGGGTTTGGCTTTATTGTTAGATTTGTGTCGTAGGCGAACATCAAGTTCCCATCTTCATGTCTCCTCTACTATGGCAGGTTGTAAAGAAGGGACTAGCAAAACAAAAGCCAGGTTCAAACTACTAAAACGCAGCAAGTTACATCACAATAGACAGATATGCATTCTGAGTAATATGACAATAGATATTATACATGAACACACACCAACATTATATTTCAGAATTATTTTACAGTACAGCTTGTTCTGCTACGCCAATACATGGCATACCATCAAAATAACATTGAAGCTATTATATAAATGAAATATACAAGTTTTAAGTGATTGTATAACGTTTTATAAGGTTGACGTCACGGCCCATATTGAAAGAAGGTTTGTAGTAGTACGGCTTGTTTCGGTGAGCTCATGTCTCAAAGACTTTCCACATTAGGAAACAATATAGAGGATTATAAGGAAGACAAAAGCATCATGTAATAAACGAAGGATGGTCTAAAATGTGTAGAGGATATACTCAGCAACTTAAAATTAAACTGCAGAATGTCTGTCCTATGCATTTTAAGATGTTGACGATACTTGTAGAGTAGAAAAGTGCATGCTTTTAGGTTTAATAGCTACGGATACATTAGCTAGGAGGATACACCTACTTGGAACAGAGTTGTGAATTACAAGCTTCATAGTTGACTACATGTTGCATACGTATAAGGATGACTGCATCTCTTGACTAAGCTTTATGTAGGTATAATGCGTTCTGTTGTGTTTTCCTAGGCTGCAAAGCCCTGAGTTCACTTTGGCTTGACACCCACGTATAATTTTTATCCCCTCGCCTCGTTTACACACGCAGAGTCAACTCTTTACATTGCTAGTCCTATCTTAGTATGTATACACTTCTTCACATAACCAAATCACCGTCCTAAGCAAAAAGATCGCTACAATTCCCTACACTTGAATTGAAATACCAAGGAAGGTAAACCATATCACAGTATACGCATTTGGAAGATACTCAGACACTCGTGAGATTACAAAGTAGTCGAGCAATCCAAGAAAGGAACTCAAATGAGTAGAGCAAACTTAGTTCTACTTCGAAATCATTTCTAAATCGGCAACATGGTGACGGAATCTTAGATTTTTCAAGAATTCCTAATTCCTACAAGATTTAAAATAGTTCATGTGAAGGGGCAAGGAAAAAGATCGTGTGACTGTGACTGTTTAATTCCAGTGGCTTTTTTTGTGTGGTTTTAATTAGTAAAAGAATTATTTCACGATGATGAAAGTCGACAGTTCGGCGGAAGGACCGCCTCAAAGACCAGCCGAGCCTGTGAGGCAACCTGCACACATAAAAAACGAAACGACAACCACGACTACCACCACTACTACTACCTCCCCGGCTTTAAGTCTTGATTGGATCAAATTCGACATTGAGTACTTCAAGACTATTCCGGGTATCATCAAAATCATTCAATTTGTGAGTCTTTTTCTCAATATTTACTTTTACATTCTACTAGAAATTAATACATTCATGAAAAATTACAGAATTGTACATGAATTCGTTTTTCATGCATGGGTGTCTTATCAGGATTCATCATAGTAGTAATTACTGAATACCTGTGTCAGTTTTGACGGGAAAATATAATATTTAATGTAATTCACACTATGAGTTAACCAAGCATTGTAAATGTTAAATGTAAACACATTCGTTTGGGTAAAACGCAATTTTCAATCGGTATATCTCTAGGTACATGTAAAACAAGTAGTAAAAGCATTTCCTTATTTATATCTACAGGAAATACATAACACTGCATTTGTGTGCATGTGTAGTCCGTGTGTATATAAAAGTAGTATGTATGGTTACTTTTATTGGTCTATAGGTAGATAATATAACTGTAAGCGAACATCAAGAGAATCCCTGGTTTCTTCTGTGTCTATCATGCTCATCTGTGAAGAAGATGCTTGGATTAGTGCATACTTACATATAACTGCAGGCTTAAATCTTGAATGGCATTCAATTAAAGATCTCACAATCTTTCCACACTGTCGATGGCCAATAACCTTTTACCGTAGCATAAAATTGCACCGAGAGAACGTGCACTAAGTTCTTTTTCTTTTCCTTCTCTCTCTCTCTCTTCGCTGAGCATTAGAGGTGAATACCAAACAACATTCAGTACCATACGTATACGTGCATTAGACACACCGCAGACCCATCCTCACTTTTTCTATCTACTCTGTCAACCAACAGGTAAATATATGCAAATGCACCATCTTCTAGAATGATGAAATATTTATTCTCGTATACAAGTGCCAGTACGCCTAGTTCGGACATTCTGTCACGTAAATTATAGGTACTGCTATTAAATAGCTGTTTTCACAAATTCCTTTAATTATTCCAAAACCAAGGAAAATGTTGACATACCCGTACAAATAATGCTAACATGTTTAGAATGTAGATAATACGTTTTGCTTCAAATCCAATAGTAAAATTAATCAAGAAATAAATATTATTTCTTTGTCATCATTACGTTGAGAAAATGGTGATTTTGGTGGTAAGGATACTTGATAGTAAGAAATCGTTCGAAATCACGTAAAATGAGATTCGTCATCGGCAGAAGGTTAATGAGATTTTCCGACTAACGACATAAAAGCAGGAAATAGAGTATAGATAAGAGAAAACTAGAGTATAATACGTAGAAAATGTGTAATCGTTTACTAAGTACTTGAATCTCTTGTTGTGGTGGCTCATATTGGCTGAAATGTTACATTTGTCTGATTGTGGTTTTCGTCGTGATGGGTTTTAAGTTTCGGAATAGTTGTATACAATTTCGGCTTCGCTGTGTACCAAGTACAAAGCAAAAAGTGGGGAGTATTTGAGTCTCGATAGATTTTACCACTAAAATACTTATAAATAACTCTGCATGAGATCTTTACACATTACTGCACAAATACTACAATTCCCATCATCACATCACGATTTTCCACTTTACCTTTTAACTTGCGTTAGCCTATTTAGACAGACAGACACAACGTCTTCATCTTGTCAATGTCAAAAGAGTTTCAAGAGCATGCCACTTAGAAGAGGCTTTAAAGCTGCTTGGCTTTTACTGATTCTTATTTTTACTAATGGACTCACATATACATTTTGACTTTTGTTTTGGGTATTTGTACACATTTATTGATAACCAGAGTTGTATGTATTCCTTATACAATTCCTTTAACCTAACATAAAATGTTCAATACAGTAGAACCGTCATTGTGCTTATTCCATGTAATTTTCAACCAAAAGCCCTAAATTCGGCTGAAAATGACGAATAAGCTTTGTCATTTGAGATACGTGAAGACGTCTGTTTACACTAATTTATTCTTTCCATTTTTAGTCTACAGCTTTAAACAGAAGTACATTTCAAAGCTGCCAGCTTATACAATTTTAGAACCATAAATTTGTTATGCTTGACTTAAAAGTCTCAAGCTGCATCCATCATGTTGCATGTTTTGAGTCAAAAATTATTTCTCCCTCCTCTTAAGTAACATGTCGGATTGTAAAATATTACAAATCAATTTCGGAAACGTTCATTCATCAATGTCCTTAGGTACATTTTCATTTTATCAATAGTGAATGCGTTGTAGTAAAGAAATATTTATCTGCCGCTACGTTTCATGCTACTCGCGCGGTTTTATTTCCAAATAATACAGAGCCCAGATATTTACTTACACAGTCTAATCGTTTTGCGTGTAACTTGTACAGTAATATGTCATCGACGAAGAATTGCACGATTTCAAAGAAACATTCTGAAGATACGGATTCTGACTGGGTTTAGTTTTGGCTGGCTGAGTATATGGTTTGTTTATACTTTCCAAATGAGAAGTCATCGTTTCCTCAGAATAAACATTAGATTAGATATTAGATTGAAGACCGCAAGTGCACGTTTCTTCCGTCATTTGTGTAGTTAATAAATACAAAAGAAGCAATGTAGACTGCGTATTGTTACGATATGCTTTGGCAGATTGGATAATATAATATTCTTGTGATGTAGGTTGCGACTTTCAACTCAACGGTATATAATATTTGGCTTTGTAATAGTGTCTTACTTATCTTGGTTGTTTTGAGTTGTTCATGATTTTCCTTCTTACATAGTAAATGGAACGTAAAAATATCTCATTGATTAATATGATGTTGACAGAAGGTGAAGACTCTTGAAGGGGATAGAGAATTTTCTTTTGGCTCATACATATAATTGTAGATTCACTCTGCTTTTATAAATGAACCATTCATTGAAAAGGAGCTGTTTTGTCAACCTGAGTGCCAAATATGGATTCGTTGTTGCTGCAAGATTCGTTATTATTTCACCTCCTGTTTGCGTAGGTTTATCTTTGTCTTTTATCAGTCAGTGTACATGGAGGCTAGACAAATGAACTCTTTCCTAAAATGGTTCTGTATATTTACTTACTACTATATGGTTAAGACCATCTATTTGTCTAGTAACCTACTATTGTATAATAATGGGCAATGGCAATAACAGGTCATAATGTAAGCATCATCTGTATACACCTATCAATCCTGTAATTTCCTC
The DNA here is from genome assembly GCA_020055645.1 of Tomocerus qinae. Classification (NCBI taxonomy): domain Eukaryota; kingdom Metazoa; phylum Arthropoda; class Collembola; order Entomobryomorpha; family Tomoceridae; genus Tomocerus; species Tomocerus qinae. Next base: position 12,015,073 of record CM034547.1, on the reverse strand, counting down.
AACAATTTGTAGAATTAATAATCCTACCTGTAAAATAGTTACATCCTTTAAGGTACTTCAGTTTTCGAAGACCGTTACTTCATTACTTCTATATTCGGCCTGCAGGCAACAGAAATGGAAATATTACCATTACAAATAATAATATGAGTCATTGTTTCATTTATTGAATAATAATTGCTGAACCTGGGACGAAACTTTTATTACCTTTACATTTTGTCATCCTCCTGAATTGCATACTTCCGCTTTAATGATTGTGTTAATGTCGATAATTATTTTATGAATGGTTTAACGTTTTATGCTGTTCCACAGAAAATTGGCATACATTATAACATTTTTTATTTCTCCTAACACTATGCTTGGCATCTTAAAATTATACTAAGCCATTTAGTGCGTTACATTACTCTATGTTAAAAATGCTCGGTAAGGTATATCCATATTATTGACAGTTTGACACATTTGCATAGCGCAATATCTCATGGTGTAAATATGAAAATAAATAAGATTAGGACCTTATTGGATTTGGAATATTTACATTGTAATTACTTTAGAGCATACTATTTGCCTTTCAGCACAAGTTGCCATTAAAATATTCCTGCGTGGGATTTTAAGGAAACTGAACTTGGCTGAGCTGTTTGGTTCACTCTGGTTGATAATAAATAAACTGTTGGCAACAGGCGTATACGCAGGATCGAAGCGGGAGATTTAAAAAAAAATTCTGATGGTCTGGTTGTCCTTCGATAATAAAATGCACGCATATTTTGGAACGACATAACTTGTTTCAAATCTGCTTTTTGCATATGGTAGCACATGTATTCAGCCACAATCAGTTATCATTAGAATCAAGGCAAATAGACAGATTTCTGTCTCTTCCTCCCCCCATCCCCTGCCCGTATCAGGTGGGTTCTGTAGAGAAAGTCCTATAAAATAGTTTGAAATTTTATATGGGACTTTCTTTTGAATTAGTCCCATTCCGGAATCCCATTCCTGTCCCAGATCAAACTGCAGGTAGTCATGAATATCCACCCTTCAGGAGTCAATTAACACCAAGCTAAATAGTGATATCTTGTCGATTTTGTAGATTCCACGATAAAATGTTTATTCCAAATAGTTAACTTCAATCCTTCACCATGTGTCAACATGCAGAACTAAATCAATTCCTAGTAGACTGTAAAGCTGGAAAGAATGGAATATGTCATTTAATATTGAGTAGGGATGCATTCGGCAAGTCAGCTGGAAATACAAATTCAATATAGTAACGCGACTTAAACAATACCTAAATAGTAATATCTTGTCGATTTTGTAGATTCCACTCACTACGCCATCTAAAATCCAGGGTTATAGTTGGAGTCTTTGGTCCAACAGTCTGGGCAGGAGTTGATGGTATTGGTATTAGAGTATTCATATAAGTTTGGAGTCAACATGCAGAACTCAATCAATTCCGCACCAGGTGACTGTAAAGCTGGAAAGAATCGAGTATCACGATTAGGATTATACCCGATGAATAATTTTTTTGGATTTCAATACAAATTGAATATAGTATTGTGATTTAAACAATACCTAAATAATGATTTGTGACAACTCTAGTTAACTGCACTCAGCACTGATGAATCCCACACGTGTATTTATAATGAAGTGACGATGGAAGACCATTTCCATTATATTTTGACAATTTTTACGATAAAATGTTTCAAACTAATCACAACCCAATCAATTCCGCACCAGGTGACTGTAAAGCTGGGAAAGAATCGAGTGTCACGATTAGGATTATACCCGATTAATAATTTTTTGGATTGCAATACAAATTGAATGTAGTATTGTGATTTAAACAATACCTAAATAGTGATTTGAGATAATTGTAGTTAACTGCACTCACCACTGATGAATCCCACACATGTATTCATAATGAAGTGAAGATTGACAACCATTTCCATTATATTTTGACAATTTTCACGTTAAAATGTTTCAAACTCTTATATTTTGACAATTTTTACGATAAAATGTTTCAAACTGTATTTAACTAATCACAATGGACAAAAATCCTCTTCTTTAGCCAATTTTCACTTTTGGGTTACAATGCAGTGACAATATTGTTGCAATGAAACGAAAATTGTATTCAACTAATCGTTGCTCTAGAGAAGCTATTTTATATTGCATTTGTCTCCCGCAGTTTCAGAGCATGTTAATACCAGCGCGGTGTGTAGTCTCTTAGATAGCTCAGCTCATTCACAGTCCTCTATGTTATACGCTGTCTGTCTCACCTGCCGTACTATTACTGTCTGCCTCACCTGCTGCACTTTTATAATTTCCACAAAGCAGGGGATGCGTCGAATTTGAATTTTAATGATAACTGGTTGATCCTGAATATATATGCTACCATATGCAAAAAACAGATTTGGAATAAGTTATGTCGTTGCAAAGATATACGTGCCAATAAAACACCCATAAAATTAGTGGACGTCCAGACGACCAGACGACCAGACGACCAGACGATCGCCAGAGTGACAGCGACAAATTCATAAGGATACTAAGCAAAGCTTCGATCCTAATAAGTGAAGTGAGAATTGGATTAGAAGGCCAACGCTACCATCATAAAAGCATCATAATATCACATCTGGGAACCTCATGTGCGTTGAATAGTATATTTAAATACACTCTTCCCTAATACTAGTGGGTAATGAAGACAAGTTTCATAAATTATATTGCACATGGCCTAAACGAATATTCATTACAAAGACAATTCTACATTACGCAATTTGATACATATACCAATATGAATAATTTAGAATGATCATAAATCTGTGTGGGTGTGAGATTCAGGGATATTTCCACCTTCACTCCAGCACAGGAGAGATCCATATCAAATCCAATCACCACCGCGTTGTTGATGGTGGCCTATTTATGTCCTATTAATCATCATACGGTGATTTTACAGACTCTAACGATATTGGATTATAAATGCATTAATAGTGCATGCTTATTACCTTTCGTATTTATACTATTCGCTATATTTTTCTATATCTGAGAAGTTTGAATGTAGATTTTCGATATTGAAATGAAATTCTGAGGTAAGACGACGGAAATGAATTCTATTGAAATAGAATCTGACAGTCTCTTAGCGCTTAGGAGAAGAAAATCACACACGAAATAATACAAATTGATTTTCAAGGTTCAAGCAAGATAAATATCTATTTTGACTTTTCTCTAAGGATTTGTTAATACCACATCTGTTCCTATGTACATACACGACTTACAGGGAATAATTGTTTATCCATACAAATGTATTTGTTTGAGGGGGGACAAAAAATGAGCACAAATGTAATAAAAGACATAAATACGGAGTGAATAGTTGTCAGTATTCAGTTTGCATAGTCCACAAGCAAGTACTCATTCATGTTCTATTGTTTGATTGTCAAGAATATTTGGTAATTTTGAGATATGTACCAAATGCATATTGTTTAACCAGAAAGTCTTGTTCATCTACTTACTTCTTATTATTACTTACCTCTTAATCTCAGGTATGTAACTATATGAAGTTTACGCTTTGTGAAATGCTTGACGGTGATAATTCAAACAATTACCGTTTGCCATAGAATGCTGTATGAAAACAAAATGGAATCCTTCTTAATTATACTTGCAGGACATGCTCAGGCATCATTTCTGAAAATCATAGTTGCTTAATACCTTGGCCTTGGTCAGTTGTCTAGCATCAAGTTCACTTGTTTACCATAAGAATAATACCCACTACTAGGAATGTACAAAAGTTCATTTTAAGAGCTACACGGATCTATGCATTTCATTTCCTATATTTTTACTGCTTTTAGTATTTACTAAGTACCAATTCTAACGTGTTTACAAAACTATAATATTAGTAACTACTCGTTTGAAGGATTTTTGTCTTTATGACTCATTCTTGGCAATAATATAATTACCTACCACTTCTGTTTTAATGGCATGAATACAGAAATGTCTCATAAGCATAATAAATACCTTGTTCATGCTTAGGTATTACTTAACAGGGACAAAAAGAACCCCTATTTAATAAGGTACAATAAATTCGTTAGTAAATTATTATTACTGTGCAATCCGAACATGAAATTGCCTCACATTATTTCTATATTCCTGGTAAGAATTTATTTATGCAATGTATTTATTTGCCAGGTCAATTATTCAGGTCAGTTTTTGTGGTAAAACATCGGGCCATCCGCTCTAATTCGATATTTTCATTGGAGTCAAGGTTTGACAATGTTGTACAGACAGATATATTGATACTCCAAGTGGGGGAGCTATTTTGTGGCGTTGTATTAGCGTATGGCAGTAGTATTGCCAAGTATTGCTTTTAATACCATAAGGACGTAAGAGGTACAATTTGGTAGGAGAGAGCGAGACTTGCATGAGTAATAAGACTCAGTCTCTAAATTCCTATGTTGAGATCTGAGCAAGGACTAACACAACAGGTCTGTCCATTTAGTTGTTTGTCAGCATCATTTAAATGCTAGCAGAAAGTATAATATATATAGTGCTGTGTATAGAGAATCGGACGGAGTCAGTCGACTCAGCCTCGTCTGATGAACTGATGAACTCGCTTATATGTAGTTAACATCGTTAGCAAACACAACATAATTGTATCAGGGCTTTTCACGTTTGCTCGTAGAACTTCTTTTGGGATTTTATGCTAAATACCAAACGGGATATTTGGAGCCGTGTGCAAGTTCAAAGAGTTCAACCGTGTTAGATTAGAATGGCTTAGAATTGGATTGTTACTCAGCTTTCTATGTACCACAGGAGCTCGGAAAATATAAAAATCAGCAGTAAAGATCTTTTTTCCTTTGTCGTCTTTCAGCATGCAGACGCCTGCAGATTGTGAGCAATCATCTCCATCAACAAATTCTCGCTGACATTTGACATTTTTCCATAAAACATTTTTTCGCTTTGTAGATAAAGTCTGATTGTTGATTCTTAGGGACAAGGAAAGAGTGTAAAAATGCATGCTATTCGTTTTGTAGCTACAAATTGTGTTTGTCAGCAAAAAATATTTGCTAGCTATATTCATGATATGAAAGACGATATTACGTACCTAACTATAAGCATCACATTTTTGTATTTATAGCAGTATATGTTATACTAATTCTAGCTCAAATTAGAAGTTGCCTCCGGGTCACGCTTGTTTTGACAGAGAGAGAGAGAGAGAGAGGAAGATCGTAATTAGGTTGAAAGTTATTGTACGTTGTTTGCATATTGCATATCATGCATAATTAACTTTTATTTGTAGTTTAGTCTTCTGGCAGAATGTCGTTTTCAAGAAACATTCTTCTCAAGCTTATTCAGCTTGTTTGTTCACAAATAAAGGAACAACGAAAAAATAACGGTTTAGAATCCAAATTCACACTTTAATGCATTCTACAAGCTAATTATATTCTTTCTCATGATGTTTCCGCTTTTCAGCAACATTAACTCGACTTGGAATCAATTTGATGGCTCTATACTTACTTGAATAGGTTGCTGTTTGTTTCGCTTGCTAACAATTCTAATTTATAACTACATTCTCTTCGTGTAGGTCTACGTGAAGAAAATTGTTACTTTAGGTGCCTGGGGTTATTTACAATGTTACAGTATAACCAAAACTACTTAAATAGAATGTATTTACTATGCATAGATAGAGAATTCACTCAAAGGGATACTCACGGAAAGAGTATTGATATATTTACATGTACATACACGTACAAGAATATACAAACAATGTCCATACTGCATGTAAGGAGTGCAGTTTATGTTATATTATTTACTTGTATATTACGGTTGTATTTTGAATTGAAAGTCGGTTTGCTTAAAAAATATATATCTTATTGTTTATGAAATGTTTTAAGTAAACTTTCAAAAGCTGCATACGTATCAAAACTAAGATTGTGGTCGGAGGAAATCCGATAATGGTCAACTTGCAAAAATGGTTTAGTTGAGATCACAAAATAAATTCACGATAACAGTATTTACGAATATTTCCGTTACATTCCACTTTTCGAATTGTATTATTGGTATTTGATATTTATTACTGTGTAGAGGTTTAAAATAAATCGAGTTTCAATTCAAGCAGTAAAATCAATGTATGCATAGTTTAAATCTTGGCATATAGTCTGAATATGAAGCCTGAAAGAAACCATTCATCAAGTACAAAAGTAGTTAACAAATTCTTAATTATCAATGCTTTTATCTTTTAGATTTTCGGCATTTTGTGCATGTCACTTGGAGCACCAGCGTATTTTAATGGAACTCATTTCTTCCTTTTTGTTGCCGTGATTGCTTTTATCGTCACAACTTTGTGGATATGCATTTATTTCTTCTCAATTCGAGAAGGACTGACATTGATGATTCCGTGGACTGTTCTGGTATTACTACTATTGACATATTATTAATAATAATATTTAAAGTTATCACTCTCAAGTCATGGATCTACTGTTAAGGGTAATATGGCACACTTCATATTATATTTTGTACTTTTTTGGTATGATTTTAGGAGTTTTATTATACTGGAGCCACAACTGTATTGTATGGAATTGCTATGATAGTTCAATTTGCAGTAACTTCAGGATATAATGACAATTCAGGGAAAGCTGCCGCTGTAAGCCTCTACAAAATACTTTTATATTGCTTTACATTAGGACAAGATTTATTTATTAATGAACATTGATAAAATCATGTTCTCCAGATGAATGGGAATGGAGGAATGGCGTATTTATTTTATAACTTACCTTTTTGCAGGCATTTGGATTGTTTAATACGTTGGCATATGGTGCAGGAGCTTTTCTCCTCTTTAAAGACTGGAAGCAAAATGTTCCTCAGGGAAATGCCCCGAATGTCCCTTGAATTCTTGACTCCGTGCCGGAGAAAGTATCACTGGACTGACCAATGGACATAAATATATCCAACTTATTATTTGTAATTCTGTACTATTAGCAATTACCGATTGTAATAATCTTTTCATATATTATATTGGTAAAAGAAACTCATCCATTGAACACGAAGTACAGTTACATGTACATGTACAATTGCACAAACATTTTAGGAACAAGAGCAACCTCGTTTTTACACATTTCAAGAACGAATATTTACATTTAGTACTTAAATATACAACGAAAAATAACTGTACAATAGCATTGTAGAATTTTGTTTTAACATAGTATTCTGGTCTGGTCCAAATATTAAGAGATGAGTATCTAGTTAAATATAGTACGTATTTACGTCTTAATAAAACTAATACCCATAAGATTAATCTCCGTTGTTAACTCTACAAATTTTTATCTCATTTGTATGTACATAAACGTTTCATCCTGTAATAAAGTAACACAAATTCAAACTGAATTGAAAGTGTCTCTTTTCGTGCAAGGGCTTAAAACGGGTTAAAATATTAATCATTTCATGAAAAACTTCGTAATGTCTACTGTTTTGATTATTGCTCTTCCCTAGGATGGGGCAACATATCTCCAGCTGCTCCATACAGGTACTAGAATTGCAAAAATTGTCTAAATAAAGATCAATTTGGAGAGCCCATTTGTCTGGTTGTTAATAATTTCTTTTAACCATTTCTGGAAAAATATTAACTACATTTACATATACCACAGAGATAAATTATTATTATTACTTACTAGTTGAATCCTAGCACATAAAGTGTGATCAGTTAATTTCTAGCGACTGCGCATTGGCCCGAATTTGATTGACCGTTGATTGGACTCACTACTATAGTCTAGTCCTTGCTCATTAATTACTAAATACTAAATATTACGGACACATATCCAAACATTTATTCAAGAATAGTGAAAGAATTCCATGCGCATGTCCCACTTTAAGTTTATGTAGGGTAAAGATTGCTAATTTAATTTCTCTGTAGATTGCTTGAAGAATTTTAAAGACACACTTGCGACGAGCGCATTTTATTTAGTTTTGCACATTATGAGAAATATACTAATTATATGAATAATATGTCAAGGACATATAGAGTATATTAAGATATAACAGCATATTATTTTTACCACAAGAATTCAAGCACTTCCTAGGTTGGCTAAAGGGAATTTATATTAGCTAAAGTATTAATTTAGACATTTAACTGGTAAGGGTACCATAGGTCTGCATATAATCCCTAAAATTACTCTGATGATTGATGAATAATAAGGAAATCAAAAATACATTTAAAATACATTTAGGAGAATTTTACACTGATTGGGCGTTTCTGATTGCTTTGTCTGTGACCGCCATCTGAAGGATTAGATGGAGCGACTTTTATTTGTTTTCTGTGGAGATGATTCCAGATGAGAGAGCACCATATTATAATCACTGGACTCCTCCTCTTCGATTTCTTCGGAAACACAACAAACGAGATTTCGAAGACGGCGAGAGAGAGACTCCAAGCAACACACATTGTTGTTATCTTGCGACACCCGAGGAAGATCAACTGATGGACTTGAATTCGTCCGATAATAATAAAAGTGTGCCGAATTCCGGTCGTTGAAAAAGGATTCTCCGTGACCACGAACCCAAGTTTGAAGATGCGGATAAAAAATATGGGCTCGTCGTCTTCTCAAGTGGGCCAAAGAACCAGCATTTGTGTTGTTGTAATATCGTCGGCGCTTTTCTATATTCCTCCAAAAATTCGAATTCATATTTCTCTCATAAAACTCTGTTCCAGATGCGAAATGTACAGATTTTTTAGATTTTCCTTGAGAAGGCCCGTTCGATCCAGAGTCCCCTCCGATTCCACAATAGGATTCTGAGATACTGTCATTTGTTCCCTCTTCTTCGGTACGAGATCCTTCAAAGGCCAGGTTCATGTACGATGGCTTATCATTGCACAAGTCTGCATTTTTCTGTGTCAGTAAACTGCGTCGCTTGAGGATAGGTCTCGTGGTAAAGGTTCCCGGTGATACCTTGTTCATTTCTGAACTATGCATAGATGCTTTTTCTGCTCTCAAAGAGTATTGTTAATTTCAGAATTTGAATCTCTGTCAATAATTTAATTACGTACCAGTACCACCCCCACTTGCAAAGATTTCTTGTTCTTATTGATGAGCCTCTAACTTCCTTCCATGTGGAGTGACCCTTTTAAATTAAAGTGATCTTTGGTTCTGGCCTACTAAAAAACTCAATCTTTCATTTTTTCATAGCTGCTACTAAACATAAACTGTTTCCATGCCTTCCATTCTCAACTGATGCTCAATGGGTAATTGGGTAGGCAAGGATAAGACCTGTCTTTTATACTTCTCACTTTCACTTCACTTTCACGTTTTGTGACGTCACACTATAAGGTAATTTATTTAGGAAAAATATGTTTCCAATTTGGTTTTCAACGTACTGCCTCCCAACAAACTTTGGTATTGCCCAAGGAGCTTTAACTGGTTAGGGTATCCCTTGGTTTCTCTTTGGCTGTTTTTTCATAAGGAGGGTTCAGTTAGGCACTTTGCGTGAGATATTCACGCAAAGTGCCTAGCTGAACCCTCCTGTTAAAGCTGTTGACACTCCTTGGTATTGCCCATTGCGGAATTGCACCATGGAAAAGTGCCTGAACTATGACGTCATGACGATTGTGACGTCATAGTTCAGGCACTTTTCCATGCTGCCGTTCCGCAATGGGCAATACCAAAGTTTGTTGGGAGGCAGAGTAATGACGTCATTTTGACGTCACTAAACGTGAAAGTGAAGTGAAAGTGAGAAGTAACAGGTCTAATAGTAGAAGCACAGTACTGTGAGTAGAAGTTTGGGATTTCAGACACAGTCTAAATATTTTTACGTCACACGGAATTTCTATGCTTCCACATGGGATCGAAAATTTCTTGTAAAAAATTGGATTCCTAAACTTTTGCGAATGCTGGAAGTGAATCCTGGGAATGCCACAGGTTGACGGGGAGGGAAGGGGAGGCGAGAGGGGAGTAATAGGACGGATGACATTTTGACATTTTCGGTTTCAATCTACTCCTTCAGATTAATGACAATGACTATGGGACCACAGTATTGTAATTGAATTTAAATAAAAGTATAGGTATGAATTTTGATATGTACCCTACTCAATTAAGAGGTCTGCAGTCTGGTGACTAAAATTCAAAAATATTAACATGCATCTACCTATGTAAAATATCCAAATAATGTGTACACCACCAAATCCCATTACAAATTCTCTACCACAAGTAAACGAAATCATTTGTTTTACTATATCTATCTAATTGAACAAGAAAATACATAATAGAATTACTAATTACTAAAGAAGATGTGACATGTTGACGTATTATACATCATGGAATGGCTCGTGTTGTATAACTATATCAGTAATAGTTGTAGTAAGTTCATCATATTATAAAACCGGCGGAAGTAGAAAGTTGAAATGGTTAGAACTAGAACATCTTTTGTGGCGCACAATTCATAAATTAATTCTATAACAACTATCATTATCACTCGTGCTTTTTCAAAAAAATTGGAATTTTTTAACGTCTATCACTGCTGCTTATGAAAATGTCAACAAAAGTGCCAAAGGTTGTTTAATGAATACTATATGTATCTCCACTCTAAGCATTCAAATGACCCTTTAGATGGAGGTGAAAGATTATATAATTTTTATTTGTTCGGAACATCTTCAATTGTAATTGTAACACTCAATTGATTAGCTTTTTTGGGTCAAATTGTTGGAGAAATACAATTTCCCAAAAAAAGCAAAAATTTTTCGAATTCGTCTGATTTATGATGTTCATTTAAAGATAAAACAATATGAAAACTCATTTAAATGTAAATCTTTGACACTTGCGAATTTTTTCTTAAAGTTCAGAGATAGCGTTGCAACTTCTAATTTCTTGAAAAAGCATTTATTATTAGTACATTAAATACCTTTCGTATTCAGCCTATTGCAATATATTATAATTATTATTTCATATTTGACTTATAACTCGTAATTAACACCCTGTAGCTATTAATTAATCATGCGAATGTTTTAACTAACCCGATTTTGCACCAAATACTGCTAACTATTTTCACTAGTAGGAAATTAACAAGGAAGGGTCTTGGAGAACAAACTGCCGTAAATTTCAGACGGATGTTTATGTTGGGTCATGTTTAACCTTGAGGAATCCCGTCTAGGTCGACGTCTGGGACGAACAGTGGGAGAAATGAAAACAGGTTCGTCCTTTGGAATTGGAGATTCAGTCTTTCTATGTATATGATTCTGTAATCTACCCATGGACGTCGGCTTCAACTTTCTGGAATTCAGAGAGCGTTTGGTAGCTGGTTTACAATGACCAATTTCATCTCCAAATACAGAAGAGTTATCGTCAGGGTCACTTAATTTAACTGTAGATGCATCAGATGGTGGCCCTGCTAATTGGTAACTCATAACCTCTGCATCTGCAATTATAAATAATGTTAATACAATAATACATACAGTTACGCCAAATAATATTTTGCATTATTTATGTGGTAGAAAACAAAAATACGAAACTCCAAAAATGTCTTATACCGTTTTTAGAAGGTGGTTTTTGTAGTGCCGGGTTCAACTTCGAACTATCTCCTTTAGGTCGGCTTCTGGGACGCTTGGTGGGGGATACCAAAACCGAATCATTTGTAGAAATTGGCGACTTCGTCTTCATATTTTTATGATTCTGTTGTATATCCAAGAAATCAGGGTTCAGAATACTGGGATCCAGAGACCGCTTCGAAGGTGGTTTACAAAGACCATTTTTATCTACGAATACAGACGAGTTATCCCCAGGGTCATTTATTTCAGTTGTAGGGGCAATAGGTGGATTAGATGATGGCCCTGTTACTTCGTAGATCATAACCTCTGCATCTGCAATATCAATATTATTAATACAATAATAAATACATACGTTAAACAATCTTTTGAACTCTTTTTGTGGTAGAGAAGGAAATATCCAAGTCCAAACCAGAAAAAGAAAATGCATTTTACCATTTTTACAAGTTGGTTTTTGTGGGGTCGAGTTTAAATTCAAATTATCTCGTTTAGGCCGGCCTCTGGGACGCGTGGACGGAGTTAAAAAAATAGATTCTTTTGTAGACATTGGCGACTTTGTCTTACTATTTTTATGATTCCGTTGTATATCCAAGAAACCAGGGTTCAAATTACTGGAATTAGTTGATCGTGTGATTCTGGTAGTACTGGTAGTAGTATTACTTTGGCTTATTTCATGTCCGGAAATTGAACAGTCATTCTTGAGACTTTTATTTTCATTTTTGTGACTTCTTGTTTGCGGGTCAGATGGTTGCTTTGTTGAATTGGGATTTACAACTGAAATTGCCCATGATTAATATTCACATAAAAACAGACGATGCAGATGTTTCACCAATATTTTATCGAACTATCAATTATTTCGCATGCAGTAATATCAATTAAGTATGGACTAGGAATTAGCAGTTTTAGTTTTGGATAAAAAACTTACCACTCTCAGAAGAATGTTTATCCTGGTGATACGTGTTCAGCGGCGAAGTAACCCGTCTTGGCCGTCCTCTGCCTCTGGGAGAAGAATGAGCAGTAGATGATGTCAAAATAAGTCCATTTTTTTCACCAATTTCATCTACGAATACAGACGAGTTATCCCCAGGGTCATTTATTTCAGTTGTAGAGGCAATAGGTGGATTAGATGATGGCCCTGTTACTTCGTAGATCATAACCTCTGCATCTGCAATATCAATATTATTAATACAATAATAAATACATACGTTAAACAATCTTTTGAACTCTTTTTGTGGTAGAGAAGGAAATATCCAAGTCCAAACCAGAAAAAGAAAATGCATTTTACCATTTTTACAAGTTGGTTTTTGTGGGGTCGAGTTTAAATTCAAATTATCTCGTTTAGGCCGGCCTCTGGGACGCGTGGACGGAGTTAAAAAAACAGATTCTTTGGTAGGAATTGGTGACTTCGTCTTCTTATTTTTATGATTCCGTTGTATATCCAAGAAACCAGGGTTCAAATTACTGGAATTGGTTGATCGTGTGATTCTGGTAGTACTGGTAGTAGTATTACTTTGGCTTATTTCATGTCCGGACATTGAACAGTCATTCTTGAGACTTTTATTTTCATTCTTGAGACTTCTTGTTTGCGGGTCAGATGGTTGCTTTGTTGAATTGGGATTTCCAACTGCAATTGCCCATGATTAATATTCACATAAAAACAGCCGATGCCGATGTTTCACCAATATTTTATCGAACTATCAATTATTTCGCATGCAGTAATATCAATTAAGTATGGACTAGGAATTAGCAGTTTTAGTTTTGGATAAAAAACTTACCACTCTCAGAAGAATGTTTATCCTGGTGATACGTGTTCAGCGGCGAAGTAACCCGTCTTGGCCTTCCTCTGCCTCTGGGAGAAGAATGAGCTGTAGATGATGTCAAAATAAGTCCATTTTGTGGAATTGGAGACATTGTCTTATTATTGGTATTCTTCCTTGTACCCACGAAAGACGTTGGTTTAAACTTTTTGGAATCTGTAGATCGTCTGGTAACTGGTTTACGGTGTCCTATGTTATCTCCTGAGCCTGAGACAGAACAGCTATCTTTAGGTTTGTGTCTTTTTATTACAGCCTTGTCAGAACAATTTTAACGTTTTGTCTATAACTTTCAATGAAATAGAAAGATTTTGATTTTGAAATAAGATAACTAAAGGGTGGTTGGAAATGAACCAGGACTTTAAAATGTTTTGACTAGCCAAAAGCCCCAGTTCATTTTCGAGCACTTTGTATATCCTTTGTTGTGGATGATTCTTAACCCTTGCTTATTATGGTAACTGAAAATAGACACTCTTTGAAAGAATAAATCTAAGGAAGTAAGGAATAAGGAATAAATCTTCTGAAAGCGTCTTGCTATTGACTATATATTGCTGATGAAAACATACGTTAACGTTGGGCATCGCCCCTAAATTGGGTGGGTAGGAGACGACTAAAATTCATGTTAAACATGTTTCACAACGGCCTCAATTTCTTCCACAATATATTTACCCTCTATTTTTATGACACAACCCCGGTAAGCATTTGATGGCTACAGAAGGTTGCGTTCGGATTCGGATGTTAGATAATTGTAATTCGAAGTAAGCCCTAAGAAAGCTATAATTGTATACATTTTTTAATACTTTGATATTTTAGCAGTATTAAGAATTAGAATTTCAAATTTCTGAAAGCAAACTTTTGTTACCGGATGTTTCATAATTCCAAAAAATATGGTTGTCATAAAAGTCAAAGGCCTCTTTTGGAGAGAAATTGAGCTGGATATGTAAGGATAGTTTTTCAAAAATGGCAAATTTCAAATTCTAATGGTGAGTAAACTATAGAATAACGTAAAAAAGTTAATCATAGGAAATTGAAACGGGAGGGAGCAGGCCGTGTACTTTGTACCATACAGTAATACAAGTTATCTACTATTTCATACTTTAACATCATGTTTTAAATTACTATGTTGCGGTAGATGATTTATATAGCAGTAGTAGTGTGACGATGACGTATGACTACATGGGACATTTTAACTGATATTTAAACCAATCGCAAAACAAGGTGCTGTATTCTCGAAATAAGATGTTAAAACAGCAGGCGCAGCGGCAGTGCTACAACGGAAGGAAAGTAGAGAACCCTGCTGGAGACAGAATTTGCTTATTTTATGGTACTTTAAATTGTTGCTAAGCCCCCCCCCGCCCCCACCATTGAGGAATCGATAAAATTTAGCCAAGTGCAACTTCACAATGGGCAATATCGAGGTGACGAGCAACTATTTTTTTGAGAACTTGCCGAGGAAATAGTTAAGTATCCTATTATTTCATGTGCGGAAGGGCATTGACAATGAAATTATGACATTTTTCAATTCGCTAAACTTCGTTATCATTTTAATGTCTTTTAATGACAGATGTTCAAAATTTGCTTTTTCTTACGAAGACTGTAAAATGATAACGAAGTGGAATATGGTCAAAAAGCTAGTACTTCACTTTTAGATGACCGTATGAAGGTCTCTTTGTTCTCTTTATATTATTCAATTAACCTAGATTAGTTTAAAAGCCTTAGCGATTTGAAAAATGTAATAGTTTCAATATAATTAGTCCGATTTTAAATTTTCCCGCACATGAAATAATGGTCCCTTAAAGTATTTTACAATAACATAAACTATATTATACCGCCAAAGCAGTTAAAAATTAATATCAATTAATTCGAAAATGTACCCCAACGCATACCTCTATATACTAAATTTAGCACATGAAGGTATGCGTTGGGGTACATTATCGAAAACATTAATTAGTTGAGTTATTTAACACTTGTGCCCAAGTGTACTGTTGTGCCGTAGTATCTCTTAATAAAAGGGAAAATTGCAAATAAAATTCACTTTTTTTACTTTTTTAAGGTTCAGGAGTTTCAAAATATAATACGGGGGAATTGAATAAGCAAAGGGTATTTAACACGATTTTAAAACACATAGAGACATAGAAAATTACTCTATGACAGGACTAGAAAATACATTTTTGGAATACTTTTAATATGAGCCTACTGGTCGTAGAATTTCAAAATTGGTCTTTAAATCGTAGGAAAACCTAGTCTAGGTCTGGTAATTGCCGTTTTCTAATATTCATTTCCAATACACCTGTTTTTGTAGGCCTAAGGGTATATTGCACCGTAGAAGAGCGATTACGACAATAGAATAAAATCTCTTAATACCCTTTTTAGAAGATTGTTGTTGTAGGGTCGAGGTCAAATTCAAATTATCTCGTTTAGGCCGGCCTATGGGACGCGTGGACGGAGTTAACAAAACAGATTCTTTGGTAGGAATTGGCGACTTCCTATTTTCATGATTTCGTGGTATATCCAAGAAACCAGGGTTCAATATACTGGAATTAGTTGATCGTGTGTTTCTGGTAGTACTGGTAGTAGTATTACTTTGGCTTATTTCATGTCCGGACATTGAACAGTCATTCTTGAGACAGTAATTGTCATTCTTGAGACTTCTTGTTTGCCGGACACATGGTTGCTTTGTTGAATTGGGATTTACAACTGAAATTGCCCATGATTAATATTCACATAAAAACAGCCGATGCCGATGTTTCACCAATATTTTATCGAACTATCAATTATTTCGCATGCAGTAATATCAATTAAGTATGGACTAGGAATTAGCAGTTTTAGTTTTGGATAAAAAACTTACCACTCTCAGAAGAATGCCTATCCTGTGGATAAGTGTTCAGCGGCGAAGTAACCCGTCTTGGCCGTCCTCTGCCTCTGGGAGAAGAATGAGCAGTAGATGATGTCAAAATAAGTCCATTTTTTTCACCAATTTCATCTACGAATACAGACGAGTTATCCCCAGGGTCATTTATTTCAGTTGTAGAGGCAATAGGTGGATTAGATGATGGCCCTGTTACTTCGTAGATCATAACCTCTGCATCTGCAATATCAATATTATTAATACAATAATAAATACATACGTTAAACAATCTTTTGAACTCTTTTTGTGGTAAAGAAGGAAATATCCAAGTCCAAACCAGAAAAAGAAAATGCATTTTACCATTTTTACAAGTTGGTTTTTGTGGGGTCGAGTTCAAATTCAAATTATCTCGTTTAGGCCGGCCTCTGGGACGCGTGGACGGAGTTAACAAAACAGATTCTTTGGTAGGAATTGTGGACTTCGTCTTCTTATTTTTATGATTCCGTT
This sequence comes from Tomocerus qinae, assembly GCA_020055645.1. NCBI lineage: Eukaryota > Metazoa > Arthropoda > Collembola > Entomobryomorpha > Tomoceridae > Tomocerus > Tomocerus qinae. Next base: position 11,998,407 of record CM034547.1, on the reverse strand, counting down.
GTATATCCAAGAAACCAGGGTTCAAATTACTGGAATTAGTTGATCGTGTGATTCTGGTAGTACTGGTAGTAGTATTACTTTGGCTTATTTCATGTCCGGAAATTGAACAGTCATTCTTGAGACAGTTATGGTCATTCTTGAGACTTCTTTTTTGCGGATTAGATGGTTGCTTTGTTGAATTGGGATTTACAACTGCAATTGCCCATGATTAATATTCACATAAAAACAGCCGATGCCGATGTTTCACCAATATTTTATCGAACTATCAATTATTTCGCGTGCAGTTATATCAATTAAGTATGGACTAGGAATTAGCAGAGTTTTAGTTTTGGATAAAAAACTTACCACTCTCAGAAGAATGCTTATCCTGGTGATACGTGTTCAGCGGCGAAGTAACCCGTCTTGGCCATCCTCTGCCTCTGGGAGAAGAATGAGCAGTAGATGATGTCAAAATAAGTCCATTTTTTCGAATTGCAGACCTTGTCTTATTATAGATATTCCTCCTTTTACCCACGAGAGATGTTGGCTTTAATTTTTTGGAATCTGTAGATCGCCTGGTAGCTGGTTTACGGTGTTCTGTGGTATTTCCTGAGCCTGAGTCAGAACAGGTATCGTTTGGTTTGTGTCTTTTTGTTAGAGGCTGATCAGATGGCACCCTTGTCAGAACAACCTTTAACGTTCTTTTGTTTATATCCCTTAATGGAATAGATTTTGATTTTGTACTAAGATTACTACAACTACTTCGTAGTCGTCTTCTATGTAGAGATTTTAACATTATGATTTATTTAATGCTTCTTAGTCCTTGCTTATTATATGGTAACTGAAAATACTAGGTACTCTTGGAAAGAATAAATCTTTGAAAACTTTTCTATTGACTATTATTGTTGACTGATGAAAGCTTCATTTTCGGTTTATGTTGTATGTAAAACCTTGTTTGTATTGTGTACAGATTAACCGCTAAAGAAATAGATTTGAGTAAGCTTGTTTTAGCGGGTAGTGAAAAACGCATCTTTTTGGGCTCATCCTATCTACCCGACACCCGACAGTCAACTACCGGACACCCGATGCCCTCCCACCCGACGCCCGACAGCGGCCATATACTTCCTGCCTGACACCCGACGGCTATCTACCCGACACCCGATGCCTTCCCACCAGACGCCCGACAGCGGCCAAATCCTTTCCACCCAACGCCCGACAACTAACTACCGGACACCCGATTCCTAACCAACCGACAGCCGCCGCCTTCCCACCCGACAACAGACGCCCTTCTACCCGACATTTAGATTGCTTAGAAAATTAAAAATTTTTACCCGATGCATGTACAAATCATAGCATACCCGAAAGTTTGAAGGCATGGACTGTCATAAGCTAGAGACATGAGCTTCCTCTATGCCAATACCAACACTAGTATTGTAAGCAGAAAAGAATAGAAAAACGGTTAGTGATTCCTGCCACATGGGATAACAGTGCAATACTGGAAATAACAATAAATGCGTGACAGAGCCGCAGGGAGGGAGGCCAGTAGTAGTGGGAGGGGGTATACGGCCAATGCATGGATAGGTATGCCCCTACTCCTTATACATGCATAGGTATGCACCTAAAGCTTGTGTGCATTTCTCCCTATGTACTCAAGCACACATGCAGCCTCCCCATGTTCTCAGGCACTACATGCATTCTCCCTTCATTCTCAGGCACACATGCCCCTTCCTTACCCATGGATGCAGGTATACAGCTAAAGCTTGCCTGTATTTGTCCGTATGTACTCAGGCACATGCATTATCCCTATGTACTCAGGCGCCTGCATTATCCCTATGTACTCAGGCACTTGCATATAATATGCATAGGCTAGGGAAAAAAGCTGATTTTAGTGAACAGTAACCAAAATATTTCCAAAAATGTCATTTTTAGAATTTATATCAGGATTATATCACATCTCAATAAAATAGGCTAGCATACATAGGGTAATGCTAGCCCAATTTCCGAAAATTACATTTTCGGAAATTTATTGTTACATTATTATTTTTAGCTTTAATTTTTCCACCATATGCATTGGTTAGCATATGATATGCATAAACTGGGAAAAAATGCTGATTTTAGTGAACAGTAACCAAAATATTTCCGAAAATGTCATTTTTGGAGTTTATATCAGGATTATACCACAACTCAATAAAATAAGCTAGCAAACATAGGGTAATGCTAGCCCAATTTCCGAAAATGACATTTCCTAAAATTTATTGTTGTTTTATTGCTCTTTAGCTTTAAGTTTTCCAGGATATGCATTGGTTTGCATATGATATGCTTAAGGTGGGGAAAAATTCTGATTTTAGTGAACAGCAACCAAAATATTTCCGAAAATGTCATTTTTTGGAATTTATATCAGGATTGTATCACATCTCAATAAAATAAGCTAGCATACGTAGGGATTGGAGAAACTTCGTTATTGCATTTTGGTATCTACATGGGGAGACAAAACTTGTAAGTTCGAAATAGTCTAGTCTCCTCCCTTTGGTTGGGCTTCTCACTCGTCTCTACACTTTTACATGTAGTAGATAGGGACAGTGGGAATCCCGTTAATCCATTCATGCGTGTCACTAATTAGATGACGAGGCATTTGGCTACCTTAAGAGAGTCATAGTTACTCCCGACGGAGTAAAGCCTACTCTCTTTCCCTCAGCCAGCCTTCTATGCCTATCTTAATGTTAAGTAGTGTTGTTGTCGGGTGTCAGTAGTCCCCGAGATTCTTCTATGATTGGCGAAGGACCACCCCAGTTGACAATTAAACTGAGGAAATTTATATTTCTGCACTACTCTGCACTACTCAATTAGTCACAATTTTAAATACAGTTTTTATGTCGAACGGAATTTGTAAGGTTTTATTGAAAGTCATACGAAGCCAATTACAACACAAAATAGATATTCACTGCGTTCATCCCACTAGCGTTCAGCCGTTCATCCTTTCTTTGATTTCACTCCTCTTGCTAGTGGATCAACACGAATATCTGCAAGTTACAATCCCTACTCGATGTTCACAATACAAATAATTTCAATAGGTTTCAATAGAATGGAAAGGTTACAATTTCAATAGAATTACAAAGAGAGCCACGATGTTACAAAGTTAGAGGGAGAAACACACTAGGTACTTATTTAGCTACCTACTCGAAGTATTACATTCCTAAATCCATAAACGGGAAATTCTCTCAAACCATTGCGGCGAATACCGACAATGAAAGGGAGAGTAATTTCAACTAAACACAATTTCACCACAGCCGACTTGGCTGTCCGCCGTGTAAGTGCCCGATTTGAGTCCCTTATCGCAATAAGGCTTATAATCTCAAGCCTACCTGACTTAAATCAGTAGGCAAATACAACTTGGCGAACAGACAGCTCAAATGAGGTCTGTTCTCTGTTTTTACTAAATAGGCTCCTCCTATTCTCTCTTAAGATTTTGACATTCTCAAGTCCCTATGTCCATGACAAATAACATTACAATTTGTAAACTGCGCATAATATTTGTCTAAGTTTAAACATAGTGTGTATTAATCGTACTTATCCTCTCACTCTTAATACAAAGGCTCAACTGTCTCATTGTCAACTTGCGTAATACAATTTTCATTTCATTGGATAAACGAAGATGAGCTGAGATTGTGTCTGACCAATGCCTACTTTCGCGTGTAAGCTATTTACCCGTGTCACAATTAATTTCCCCCAGAAATCAATACAATCTCACTCTCAACTCATCTTGTCTATATAAATTTCTAGACATCTCTATACAATTCCAGACATTTTTTCCAGACATAGGCAATTAAGTATATCATACGACATGACTCACACAAATACATTCACATTCTACTTCACACTACAATACAATACTAACATGAATAGAATTGAAACTCACCCTTGTCCATTGTTACAATTTAAAAGGGCCCTTCCCTTCGTTCACCACTACAAGTGTAGTTTCTATCCGTACGCATGTAATGCATTGATAACTACCTATCTATGTATAGTGCCTAGCTTAGCATAGTATTGTGATGACCATGGGCTACTTGTAATACTTGTAATAACTGTAATAAAGCACAACCACTATAACACAATATTACACACATCCGGACGCAGTAACTGAGAGAGCCACTGGAAGATAACGGAGAGCCACAAGAGATTGCGGAGAGCCATCGACCCAAAATGAGATACCTGATATAAGGGAACGACAAGGAGAATAACAGTCAGTCGGTCGGGAGCGGAGCCAGAGGAATCAAGTTGGGACTACGAAACGCACAACACAAACAATCACATTCTAAACTCTAAAAGCAATAAAGATTAAAACTCCACAAAATAACATCCAAAATTCATTCTCATTAAAAACACATAGACACCGAACAGAAGAGGCAGAATCTACCTTCGGTCAAAAAGAATATATTTTAAAGGCCAATTAAGACCGACCCTCACATGGCGCGGACTCGGAGCCTTTTCTTCGGTTGACCGTGTTTCCTTTCTTCCCTAGTAGGGAGGGGGACACCTTAGTGTCGCAAATTCCCCCGGACAATTTCGAACATTTTCAGTGACTAAGTGAACAACCATGCAACATGGAAGTGACTGTTATAAACTTGGACAACTCACTAGTCGGTGAGATCACAACCGAGAGCAACGTAATCCACATCGGTTTTAATTTCCCAATTACCATAGCACCAGGAGAGTTAACTTCTAAACCGACGGGAATTACACTAAAACTACCACCCCGAGCACGGCTCATTCTCGAAAAAGGCGATATACACGACACCTTCCCCGGAATTAACGTTTTCAAGAAGTCTTGACAGAATTGGCCGGCAGAGAAATCTTCGTTATTCTAGAGAACAAGACCAACCATAGGATAACAATCCCCGCTTTTTACTACATAGTGCAAGTTAGAGAGATTAATGATAAAGTGCTAAAAGTGATACCGATGAGAGCAGAAGACTGTGACGAAGATAGTGATGACTGAGTGACACTAACATTACAGACATGGCTTCAGTGATACACAATATACATATCCACCTACAAAGACCTCAACCACATCAAGTGCACAATCTACGGAAACCAAATCTTTAGAACTAACTATCAGTGAACCCACAACAATTGCCCCTAAATCTATCCAAATATTCTTCACGGGATTCATTCTCAAGAAAGTAGGCAGAGCAGTACTGGCCGTTATTCCTCACGAGGACGTTCTACGATCTTCACACCTAACAGTACCTGGTGAACTAATTCTCCCAAATAGAGACACTGAAATCGCTATATCCATAAAGAACAAGAGCACAGTCCCAGTAACATTAGCAAAAGGATTTGGTATAGCGAAATTGTCAAAGCTTTCGACAACAACAAACTGAACGTGAAATTCCACCACGATTATCTCCTCTGCGAAGAAGATAACACCAAATGAGAACACCGATTAAACACAAATTCTGCGAACTATACAACAATGGAAGTACGGGTAATCAACTTAGATACAACCCCCATTAACGAGAACACAGGTATGTGCACGAGTATGTACTTAAACTTTAAAGAACCCATCATTCTAGCACCCCGGAGCGTAGTCGCAAAATCGACTAGAATCACGTTAGGACTCCCACCTCAAGCGAAACTTATACTCGAAAAATGTGACGTGTTTAACCAGTTCCCCAACGTAAAGGTATACACAGAACTCCTACAAAAATCTCGCAAATAGAGAAATCTTCGTTACCCTTGAGAATTTAGCACCATTCCCAATCACTATACCAGCCGCACACTACATCGTGAAAATTAGAGAACTTAACAACAACCCACTTAGGGTCATCCCTGTCAACGCGCACGGGTTGTAAAGCCTGTTTCATAAATCGATCAAGAAATGACTGAAGATATCTGGAAGATACAACTGACCTCCGACAGAACTAATGTACTCAATACAGGGACACTCATCTGTAGTGGGATAGCAATCACCGTCACGGAGAATCTGTACTTCCCACCAAACTCAGCGGTCACGGTGAACGCAGGAATGAGAGTTAAAGTGCCCTATAAAAGCGCAAATAATACCCGACACCGACTTTATCTCAAAATACCCCGCAGTGATAGAACTGTTTTATGTTTGGCTCCAACTACAAGCGTAAAATTAAAGTAGTAGTGAAAAACGTTTCATCCAGGTCATTCACGACATCTCCCATGAGACAATCTTCCACATAGCACTCAATCCACAGAGACCAGCAAGGCTACAATTCGTCAGCACAATTTGGGATGGCCACACAAACACTTAAGTTCAACTTACCCATCCCGGGGCACTTCTACCTCAATACACGAGCATATTTTCTCATAACTTACAAATACATACAGTGCACGACATTACAGTGGACCCGAGAAAGACAATTTGTGCCTTTACAGGAGTAGTAGTGAAAATCCCCGAAGGACACATAGGAATATTGAGCGAACCAGACAGTTTACACATCGATTTACTCGTACGAAACGACACCATCTCAGCCAACCAAGCCCGTATGGTCGACGTCGTAATTACCAATCTAGGAGAGACACCACTACAAATACCAGCCACCACACCAATTGCGTACCTGACCCTGAATCCTTCATGCCGATTGACACTGGAGATCGTCGACTCCATCTACATTCCGCCAGTTTATCCATCAGACGAAGACACTAGCGACGTCTCATCACTGTCATCATAAGGCTAAGCAGTTTTTATTCTTTTTCTTTATATAGTAGCATAACACTGTAGAACTAAGCTTATACGACCACCTTCAACAGATAAGGCTTAAATAGTACGAGCATAAATATAATTATCGATAGTCTAATCCCCTATAACCCACTAACACTGACCGGGTTCTATATGAGCGAACCCGAGGCGATAACCGTCCAGGTAGTGGGCCTGCAAGTAGCAACCCCGCTGCTAGACCCGGAGTACTATCACTCGAGCCTAGCGATATGTAACAATAAGGTAACCAAGATTTTTATAGACACGGGTTTAAGTCTCACGATAGCTCATATAGATCTAGTAGACCCAGAGGAAGTAAGGGAAACGTCTCTTAAAGTGGTGATCTCCACGGGAGAGAACTTAAATATTCTGGGCCAGGCCAACATTAGGTTAAACATTGGTGGTAAAGACATTTTCCACAAGGCCATCCTAGTGAGCAATTTACCCCAGAGTAGCGTGATAGTAGGGAGCGATTTTCTGGAAAAAGCAGGAGCTCGATTAGACTATCACCATAAGACCTTCTCTATAGCTGGAGGAGAAGCTATCGCTTGGTATCGATAGAGCCGACCCATACTCCCATATAGTAACGGGATAAGCATTATGCACCCTGTAATTAGGACAGCATTGACTATAGCCTTTCTGCTGGCAGTGACTGCTGTCTATCAGGGGTGTAGGAAACAATACTCTGACAGGCTGTGTCGATATTACACGATAGCTTACATCTTTCAAACGTCCTTACTATTCTTCACCATCATCTTCGTGTATACCCTCATCCTATACTCTTTAGAATAACTCTAGAATGGACAGACAAAACCCTCTAGACAGTTCCACACCAATAGCCCCTGGCGACCGACAACCTCTCCGTCCCTCAACTTCGGGACTACCGAACACAGTCCAAAGCAGGGGAGTCAACCTAAATCCCCGTAGGGTTTGGAACTTTGGAGACCCCATCCCGCCGGAGGACGGAGCTTCCACCAATTCAATGGACAATTGGGGAGTGGAACCACCCGTCTCGCAGGCGGCCCCTTCCGGAGTCACAACAACCAGCGCTCCGGTCACCTCAGTAACAACCCCGTCCCAATCAGTAGCTCCATATTTCCCAATTTCTATCCTCCTGACCCCAGTGGGGAATTATCGGTCGGACACCGTGTTTCATACTTTAGGACCTCAGAATAGAGAACCACCTCCACCCACGGGTCCGCCACACCTCCTACGAGCGGAGGCGGCTATGCGAGCTTATCAAGCTTACTATAATAACCTCGCCCGACAGGAGGATAGAGACAGGGAGTTATTTCAGGACGAGGAGGAGATGCCGACCAACGTCAGGTCGCCGCTGATCAGAATGTACCGAGAAACATAGCCAATAAGGATAACACAGGCCGCGGAAACGACAATGGTCGGGGAGACACATCAGTCGGTACCACCGCCGAACGAACTTTCGCTCAACTACGAAGAGACCTAGAAGATGTTCCTGGGAATCCACCCCAATTGATTAGAAATAGGTTCCTCCTAGACCAGTTAAATGCCCCACAAGGTCCAACTTTCCGGCCGGGACAGCGGCCCAGCCGAAATTCACCACCACCACATAGAGCCCCCAGGAGATCGTTCGGAATACGGACCCAAGCCTATTAGGCCAACCACATTACCCCCAGTAGAGGAGGAACCCCAGAACATAACTTTCGTCCCTAACACAACCCCAGGTGGAGCACCCATAGCAGTCCCTATTCCTACACTAACCATCAGCCAGATACAACCTGGAACCATTGCCGCATACAGAGGAGATGTTGACGATGCAGAAGAAACAAGAAATTTCATTGAAAGGTACGAGGGCATCACCTCGGGCATGACTTCCAAAGACAGGGTCCGGCATATTGTTCGATTCCTAGAAGGGACAGCATATAGATGGTTAACCTTGTGGCAAGTAGAGCTCACACAGGAATTGGATAGAGATACTACCGGAGCCATCAAAACGAGATGGGAACTACTCCGGTGGCCAGAGCTGAAAGCTCGATTCCTAAAGGTTTTTGCGAAAGGTTCTGACTGTGCATATATGACATGTAAACAGCTTGATAGCGAGACTGGTAAAACGTTCTACTTCAGGATGTTGAAAGCCCATGAGGACGCAGGCAAGCCATTAACGGAAGACCAACTGGTCAAACTCATGATAAGCAACCTTAACGAAACTTTTAGGGATAAAGTAGACTCAAGCCGCTATGAGGAGCTTGAGAAACTCTCTTTACGCTTGCAGGAGTTAGATAACAAGCGGAGTGTTCGACTCAAAGAAATAAGAGAAAACAAGTATAAGAGACAGATAGCTGTATTGACTGACGACCGTCTCAAGGTTACCACCAGCCTAGCCGTTTTAAGGAAGGCTCCTTTTCGGGAGCCGAGTCCTCTGACTCGGAGCATGACTCCAGATCTAGGGCACGCGTTAGGTACTCAGGTAGACACAGACCCAGAGTCAGCGTCTCCCCTGTAACCATGCGAGATGGGAGTGACCGTCAGGTCAGTAGTAGCCTCAGGAACACCCAATGCTATACCTGTAAAGGCTGGGGACACACCTCGAGGGATTGCCCCTCGGATACGTACTATGACTCCGATAGCAAATCTCGCGTCAGGTTTAGTAGCCGGAGAGACCATAGCAGATCCCCACAGCGAGCCAACAGGTACAGCGACGGTAGGGACACTCCTCCGTGGGGAGGAAGGCGAAGTTCGCGATCACCGAAGGGTAGGGAAAACCCAGGTTACACCTCAGACCGGAGGAGGTATCAACAATCCCCCGAAAGACATCGCACAGAAGGGGTGTCCCCAATTCCCACGGCAAGGCATAGGAACATGTCTCCAGCAAGGAACAATGTAAAAACTGAACCTAAGCTGGAAAGTAAAATGAAACAGGAAAACAACGATTAGCAGGCGATAATGGAGACCATCCTGCACAATCCTAGGTAAACGGTCTCCAGACAAAACCACTCTCACTGCACCACACACAACACTTAAAAAGAGAAAAGCTACCGAAGTAGCCACCATAGGTAAAGGAAAGCAATTGTTTTGCAACATAAGTTTAAACGGCCACCCAACCAAAGCACTTATCGATTCAGGCGCGGGCCTTAGCGTGGCTCACGTCAGCACTCTAAGAGATAGGCAATTAAGGAAAACCAAATATAAGGTAGTGACAGCAAGTGGAGAACCCTTAGACATTTTAGGAGAAGCCGTATTTAGTGTTAAGATAGGTAGAATAGTTATTAGACATAGCACAATTATCATAGGTAACCTCCCAGTAGGGACCTTTATAATAGGTAACGACATCCTGGACAAACTTAAAGCTAGAATCGACTATAGTAAAAGAACAATTAGATTGAGTAACGGAGAGACTATCAACTGGGAATATTCCCAGATGGGAAAGATTGTACAACCAGAACTAGGGAGCCCGAGCGAAGGGTGACTAGCCACCTCTACACTTCGACTAAGACGTGCACCGTCAATAAAGATTGCGAAGACCAGGGCAACCGCTCTGTGACTCCGACTAAGACGTGCACCGTCAATAAAGATTGCGAAGACCAGGGCAACCGCTCTGTGACTCCGACTAAGACGTGCACCGTCAATAAAGATTGCGAAGACCAGGGCAACCGCTCTGTGACTCCGACTAAGACGTGCACCGTCAATAAAGATTGCGAAGACCAGGGCAACCGCTCTGTGACTCCGACTAAGACGTGCACCGTCAATAAAGATTGCGAAGACCAGGGCAACCGCTCTGTGACTCCGACTAAGACGTGCACCGTCAATAAAGATTGCGAAGACCAGGGCAACCGCTCTGTGACTCCGACTAAGACGTGCACCGTCAATAAAGATTGCGAAGACCAGGGCAACCGCTCTGTGACTCCGACTAAGACGTGCACCGTCAATAAAGATTGCGAAGACCAGAGCAGCCGCTCTGTGAATTCGGCGATAAGCCAAAATAATTCAATGATTGAAACTAATAGCTATACATTAAACAAATCTAACTTATTGCTTAATGCTAATCATCCGCTTCACAGCTTGCGCACCCCACCTGACATCGCTGCACAATTACCATACCACCACCTCAATAACGAACAATACGTTAACGCTATCACTTTCACTGCACCCCCTTCTGTACATAACGCCAGCACCATTTGCTTGCCCGCTAACAGCATATCAATGGTTAATATTAATTTACCTGCTTCTATTTCGGCCGACAAGACATTTTACATAACACCTAACGTAAAGACAGAAGTAGAGTACGGACTAATGATTATCCCCTCTATAGTTGACAAACAGAGTCATGGGCTGACTATCATTAATCTCAATAATCAACCTACTACTATATACCACAACCAAAATCTAGGTACCCTAACAGATTTAATAGAATATAATCAAACGGAACAAGACGAGGCACGAATAGCCTCCCTTAGAGAATACAAACGACCGGCATTCGATATCAAACATTTTAATGTAAACCCGAAAGCCAAACATCAGGATGTGCAAAGATTAACAAGAGTTCTGAAGAAATATTACGATGTGTTTGCATTCAACACATCCGAATTAACAGGGACAGATGTAGTCACACATAGTATAGACACAGGAAACTCTAAACCCATACGACAGAGGTTATGGAACAGATACTCCAAAGCGGAGAATGACATTATCAAGGCACAGATAGCTGAGATGTTGGCTGCAGGAGTGATCACACGTTGCACTAGTCCCTACAGCGCTAATGTAGTTTTGGCTAAGAAGTCAGACGGCACCTATAGATTTTGTGTCGATTATAGAGCATTAAATAAGATCACTACCTTCCAGAGTTACCCATTACCTAACATACAGGACATACTAGATTCCCTATCAGGGAGTAGTAGCTTTACTATTCTAGATGCCATGACGGGATTCTGGCAAATTCTCATGAATCAGGAAGACGGTTCTCATTTAAAGACCGCTTTCATCACTAAATTCGGAACATTCGCTTACGCATCTATGCCTTTCGGACTCATGGGAGCCCCGGCAACATTTTGCATGGCTATCGACCAGATATTAGGAGACATCAGAGACCAAGTGTCTTGGTATATGGACGATGTGATTTCCCACGGGAAAACTCACGAGGAGAACACAAGCAAATTAGAGAAAATTCTAGAACGGTTTAAGACCCATAAGATGAAACTTAAAATTTCTAAATGCAAATTTCTTTACGAGGAGGTAAAGCTATTGGGCTCTATAGTAGATGGCAAAGGAGTCCGTCCGGATACGGAAAAAGTAGAAGCATTAATTAAGATGCCTTTGCCAGATACCCTTAAGAAATTACGCTCATTTTTGGGCGCTGTCAACTTCTACAGAAAACATATCCCTAAATTGGCATACGAAGCAAAAGTACTGTATGACATGATAAAAGGCACAGATAGGCTGAGCAAATTACGTCCATGGACGGATGTTGGTAGGAAAGCATTTAAGAAAATTATCAAAATGTTAGCGGATGCTACATTGCTCCATCACTATGACCCAAGCTTGAAAATAGAAATACACATACGGATGCATGTGATTACGCTGTGGCCGCAGTACTCATACAAATAAGAAAGTTAAAACCAACTAGCGATAATAGAAAAGCCAAGCGAATCGAAGAACCTTTGCAATACATGAGCCGAGTACTGACAGGAAACCAACTTAAGTGGTCAATTCCTGAGAAGGAGTGTCTAGCACTGATGTTGAGCTTAGACGCATTTCGCCCATACATAGCCTTAAAACATTTTACAGTACGTACTGATCATCTAGCCCTTTCTTACCTACAGACAGTAAAAGACCCCATGAAATCGAGAATAGGCAGATGGGCATTGAAACTAAACATTTTTAAATGTGACATAATTCATAAGTCAGAAATAACCAACAATGTCCCGGATGCACTTTCGAGAAATCCATTTGATAAACCCCTCGACATCAACAAGACTCTACACATAGAAACTTATTCCTTGAAGACAATAGAAGGGAACCAAACAGATAAAGACACTTGCCTGACAGAGGATGCACAACAACTAGAAGGATTACTAGGAATAGACATAGGACAATCACAGTTACTCGACGAACAGTGTAAGGATATCCTTTTAGATATCGACAAACACCCCAATTATTCTTTCGAGGAAAATATTCTATACCATAATTCTAGCAAAGGCGACAAGAAAATTCTTGTCCCAATGGCGTTAAGAGGAATCATTATCGAACTCTTCCACGACTCAGCCTGGGCAGGTCACCTTGGCCACTTAAAAACAATTTTCCGTATTAAAGATAGATTATTCTGGCCTGGTATGACCAAAGATATTAAAACATACATTAATAAATGCCTAACGTGTCGAAAACACAAGTTACCTCTGAGGAAACGACCAGGACTACTAAAACCCATAGAAGTTAGCTCATCGACCAAGTTTGTTAGTCCTGGAGAATTTTACTGCATAGATATTTTGGGACCATTTCCCGAGTCACGTAGAGGTTACAAACACATCGTCATTGCGACGGACTACGTGACTAGGTTTGCCATAGCTGCACCTACCAAGACAGCAAACGCAGTCGAGGTCGTCGACTTTTTGTTCGAACGAATCATGAGCACATTCGGTGGTTTTAAGACACTGTTATCAGACTGTGGCCCTTGTTTCCGTTCTAGGCTGCTTTCCGCTTTAGCTGAGAAACTGAGATTCAAGCACAACATCGCTAATCCCTACTGCCACAACATAGTGGGACTGGTCGAACGTTTTAATAAAACAATAGCCAGCATATTAGCCAAAATTATTCCACAGGAAGAAGGATTTGATAGTTGGTGTACTTACATAGGATATGCGTTATTCGCTTACAATACTTCTCTCCATCCGAGTTTGATGGAGAAACCGTCATATCTATTTTTAGGACGGGATGTGATACATCCTGTTTACCAAGGCTTAGATTTACCCACAAACTCTTTAACAGCGGACGTCATACTGGCCCGATATAAGAATGCACTCGCCTCCGCTAGAGATCATTTAATAATCGCACAGGCTAGAAATAAGAAATACTTCGATAAAGATAGAGGAGACATCCAACTCCGAATAGGCGACCTAGTCCTTTACGAAGTCGCTACCCGTAGGAAAGGAGAGCCTGACAAACTCCAACCTAAACTTAAAGGTCCATACAAAATCATCAGTAAGTTAGGCGATTTAACATTCGCAATTACTCCAGTAGACAAACCTGGCAAAATATACATAGTCGGAGGCAGACTGTTACACCTATATATCCCAGGGAACCTCCTAGAAGAAACTCCTCCACTTAGTCTCGTCGGAGACACCTCAGACCCAGTAACCGGAGATCCGACACCCATACACGACGAGTCACCCACTACAACCTCATCCTCCAACAGACCCCCTCTTCGTCGCTCACCCCGGTTAGCAGGGAAACATGTGGACGATTCTCGTAACTCTGATGGCAAGTAGCCTTCTCCCAGTCCCGTGCTCAGGAGCCGAGATTGCTGACAATCATTTTCCGTTCCGCGAAAGGGAACGTACCCCTATTCACCCCTCATCTCGGGACATCACGGAGACATCAACGGTCTCACCCTCCGAATCCCCGAAACAACAGCCTACCCAACCGGTGGGAGAACGGGAACAGGTACCTCGAACGCCCGAAGCCCAAGTGCCACCGATCCACTTCGCCAACATAACCTACCCGGTATTATCAAACCTTAGTTATGGATCTTGCAGTGGAACCCCTATCCCCTACAGGACCCACTCCGTTTCGTGGACCCTGGTCGTCACCGGAATTGGCGGTGTCGCTCTGGGAGTCATGTTCGCCACATGCAACTCCTACTTTGTGTTTAAACAATTTTACCTCTTCGCCAATGGGATTGCCTTAACTAGTTTTCCACCACCGGTGGATGCCTTGGCGGATGCCAACGTTCAGGTAGGTCCCTCCAGAGTCTTACCTACTATCGAGGACGTCAACGCCCTCAATACTGGACCCTTAGTTATCGTTAGCCTCACCTTACTAGCCGCTATCGCGATCATCATAGTGTTGATTTGTTACCTATTTAAGAAAATGTGTCAATAGTCAGCCAGTCAGTCACTTACATGGTAAGAGTACAGCAGTTTACTCTCCTCCTTCCTTATCTTGATTTCTTGTACAGCTCTGGTTTTATTATTTTAGCCAGTACATCCGCTAGCTTAAGATAAACTTACTAACATTCTACGCCTTTAAATCTAATGTGCCCTTTACATCCTGTGTAATTATCAGCCCCATTAGCATAAACATCCATTAATGCACTGTACGTTCTGTTTCTAGAAAGACCAGGAACTACTGGAGAACATGGCCTACCTCGTCTGCTACAAGCTGGGTGGACACGCTCTCCAGCGCTTCCTACGACGTACTAGAAGACGTCTTATTAAATCACAATTTTAATTTATGTTGTTTTCATTTTATGCCTTATGGTTAATATACATAGACTAAGACGCCCCATTCATTGTCACATCCCTTGTTTAGGTTATCATTTATTGTACCCCCTTTTCACTCGTTACAAAATACTAATTTTCTTTTGTTAATCTCATTATATGATGTTACATCACATTACTATGTTTAGTTATTCCCGAGCCGTCATAATTCACACGTATGGACGCCTGGCCAGGTTTTTGCCCTTCAAACGTCATCATGCTAGGACAAGGTTTTCCCTGGACCCATAGCCAGAATTGGAGGTTGTCCATGTCCCGACGGCACTTCACTCCTTTCGTTTCTGTGCAAATATATATCATTTATTCTTAACAGCAGTTATTGTCAATAGCCGTTTCCTTAGCCTCGCCCATGGTTAATCTATTTTAATTTTCTCCTCTTAGTTGAAAATTTAGAAAAAGTAGGGGTAGTGTGATGACCATGGGCTACTTGTAATACTTGTAATAACTGTAATAAAGCACAACCACTATAACACAATATTACACACATCCGGACGCAGTAACTGAGAGAGCCACTGGAAGATAACGGAGAGCCACAAGAGATTGCGGAGAGCCATCGACCCAAAATGAGATACCTGATATAAGGGAACGACAAGGAGAATAACAGTCAGTCGGTCGGGAGCGGAGCCAGAGGAATCAAGTTGGGACTACGAAACGCACAACACAAACAATCACATTCTAAACTCTAAAAGCAATAAAGATTAAAACTCCACAAAATAACATCCAAAATTCATTCTCATTAAAAACACATAGACACCGAACAGAAGAGGCAGAATCTACCTTCGGTCAAAAAGAATATATTTTAAAGGCCAATTAAGACCGACCCTCACAGTATGTAGCATAATATTATGTATGTGAATCTAGTACCTACCTATATCTAGTAGTGTGTAGCCCTATCTACCTACCTATTAGATGTAGTACTAAGAGTAAGATTTTGGCGTAGCATTTCTCAGTAGCACGAGGAGCCTCGTTGAAGAAGCACGTTCGTTTGTGTTAGTTCTCCACATAATAATTAATTTGCCCAATTAATTATAAATAGTGCTACCTTAATTACTTATCTGTAATTAACCATTTAATTGATTATTGTGTGTTTGTTTGTGTATGTGTGCCTATAATTTTCTTATAAATAAAATCGTGTTTTACACAAAATTCAGTTCACGCAAGCACACACTACATTCAGCATCCAGATTTGGCATCTTTGGTTTTGGACACTACCTAGCAAGCGATATCGAAGTCAGCCCTCTACAGGGATAATGGATGTCCCTGAGTACATAGGGATAATGAATGTGCCTGAGTACATAGGGATAATGAATGTGCCTGAGTACATAGGGATAATGAATGTGCCTGAGTACATAGGGATAATGAATGTGCCTGAGTACATAGGGATAATGAATGTGCCTGAGTACATAGAGATAATGAATGTGCCTGAGTACATAGGGATAATGAATGTGCCTGAGTACATAGGGATGGAAGGTAAATCTTGTCCAGCAAGACTTACCTTCCCACGAATATACAAACGCTGTCTCGTGGCAGTATCTTCGCCACGACTCATCTTCCCTATCTCCCTCCCACTCTACACTATCCCATATACTAACTTATATCTATATTAAATACTACCTTATAATTACCTTTACTATATTTACACTAATTACATTCAGACATTCATTGTTCTTCTCTCATTCTGGTTTGGACCTTTGGGGACTCCAGTAGTCCTAATAAAACTATATTCAAACATTCATTCTAGTTCTTCCAGTCCGATCTTTCATTCTCCGATTTACACACATACATTCGGGAATCATTTATACTCATTCGTGCAACTCATCCATATCCGGGTAACAGACATACCCACATCCACACTCTGGATTATGTCCCTCACATTGGGACAGGCTTGGACATCGTCACAGGACCGTGACAACCCAGCCAGCCGACAACACCTGCCGGTAAAAGCAGGGATAATGGATGTGCCTGAGTACATAGGGATAAGGCATATGCCTGAGTACATAGGGGTAATGAATGTGCCTGAGTACATAGGGATAAGGCATATGCCTGAGTACATAGGGGTAATGAATGTGCCTGAGTACATAGGGATAAGGCATATGCCTGAGAACATAGGGATAATGCATGTGCCTGCGTACATAAGGATAGTGCATGTGCTTGAATACATAGGGATAATGCAGGCGCCTGAGTACATAGGGATAATGCATGTGCCTGGGTACATACGGACAAATACAGGCAAGCTTTAGCTGTATACCTGCATCCATGGATAAGAAAGGGGCATGTGTGCCTGAGAATGAAAGGAGAATGCATGTAGTGCCTGAGAATGAAGGGAGAATGCATGTAGTGCCTGAGAACATGGGGAGGCTGCATGTGTGCTTGAGTACATAGGGAGAAATGCACACAAGCTTTAGGTGCATACCTATGCATGTATAAGGAGTAGGGGCATACCTATCCATGCATTGGCCGTATACCCCCTCCCACTACTACTGGCCTCCCTCCCTGCGGCTCACAATGGGACGAGAAGCTGGCTGAAACGGACGTGTACTTCGTGCACAAAAACGCGGGCTTGGTTTTTATTTGAAATTTCCTATCTCACTAATGTTAATATGTAAATTTCGAAATTCTATAACTGTAGCTTCGAACACCCTCGGGCCTTGTAAGTTACAGATATAGTTAATTTGAATGCAGTGATTCCAATGATGCATATATGATTGGCGAACTCGACCGCGACCTATATCTAAATTAAGATGGAAAAATTTAAGTAGGAGTTTACGTGGTTAAGCTGTGAGCGGGAGTGGAAAAGTACTGGGGTAAAAAACGCCCGTTTCAACTAGCCTATGGAACCACAGTGCGGCTCTGTCACGCATTTATTGTTATTTCCAGTATTGCACTGTTATCCCATGTGGCAGGAATCACTAACCGTTTTTCTATTCTTTTCTGCTTACAATACGGCTCATCCTATCTACCCGACACCAGACAGCCAACTACCGGACACCCGATACCCTCCCACCCGACGCCCGACAGGGGCCAAATACTTCCCGCCCGACACCCGACAGCTATCTACCCAACACCCGATGCCTTCCCACCAGATGCCCGACAGTGGCCAAATCCTTCCCACCACACACCAGACAGCTAACTACACAACACCCGATGCCCAACCAACTGACACCCGACGCCTTCCCACCCGACAACTGACGCCCTATTACCCGATATTTACATTTTTTAACTTAAAATTTTATCATGTACATTGTTTTGTTTATGACAGTAGCTATGAAACTATGTCTGTCTAAGTGTTTCCCATATTTCTTGGAGACCTAAATCTAAACTTAAGTTGGGAAATCGGATTGTCAGAAACCTTAGAGTGAGTTTCAATATATGACACTAAAAAAGTTTGGAAATTAAAGTTGGTCCTAGACCTCTCAACCAACCCAGTTTTAGGCTCTGCATTCTCCAAACGATTTTTTAAGTTAGGTATAACACTCCCTTAGCGACACGTATGGGCATTAATTGAGTTGCAGTATATGACATTGAAAAAGTTTCAAAATTAAAGTTGGTCCTAGACCCCTCAATCGACCCAGTTTTGGGCTCTGCATTCTCCAAACGATCATTTAAGATAGGTATGACACTCACTCAAAGTAGTTATAACAACATTCTATATAAGGTACTCTCTTCCCGTAATATTTCAAATAAAAATTAAATTTTTTCATTCTTGGGAATAAAATCGCCATTTTATTCCCAACTCGTATCTCAGGAAGAGACCCCGAATAGGGGACCATAGTTACGGTAGTGTAACCGTAACGCACTGCGATTATCGAGGAAAAAAGTTAAGTTTTATTAGAAATATTATGGCAAAAGGCTACCTGGTTAGGTTATATTTGCCTTGCACTCACTTATCGCCCCGTATGGCCATAAATTGTATTGCAATATATGACATTGAAAAAGTTTGGAAATTAAAATTGGTCCTAGACCCCTCAACCGACCCAGTTTTGGGCTTTTAGTTGCCAAAACGATTTTTTAAGATAGATATGACACTCCCTTAGCGAACCGTATTGCCAAAAATTGAGTTGCAATATATGACATTGAAAAAGTTTGGAAATTAAAGTTGGTCCTAGACCCCTCAACCGACCCAGTTTTGGGCTTTTAGTTGCCCAAACGATTTTTTAAGATAGATATGACACTCCCTTAGCGAACCGTATTGCCAAAAATTGAGTTGCAATATATGACATTGAAAAAGTTTGGAAATTAAAGTTGGTCCTAGACCCCTCAACCGACCCAGTTTTGGGCTTTTAGTTGCCCAAACGATTTTTTAAGATAGATATGACACTCCTTTAGCGAACCGTATTGCCAAAAATTGAGTTGCAATATATGACATTGAAAAAGTTTGGAAATTAAAGTTGGTCCTAGACCCCTCAACCGACCCAGTTTTGGGCTTTTAGTTGCCCAAACGATTTTTTAAGATAGATATGACACTCCCTTAGCGAACCGTATTGCCAAAAATTGAGTTGCAATATATGACATTGAAAAAGTTTGGAAATTAAAGTTAGTCCTAGACCCCTCAACCGACCCAGTTTTGGGCATCTTAAAAAATCGTTTGGGCAACTAAAAGCCCAAAACTGGGTCGGTTGAGAGGTCTAGGACCAACTTTAATTTCCAAACTTTTTCAATGTCATATATTGCAACTCAATTTTTGGCAATACGGTTCGCTAAGGGAGTGTCATATCTATCTTAAAAAATCGTTTGGGCAACTTAAAGCCCAAAACTGGGTCGGTTGAGGGGTCTAGGACCAACTTTAATGTCCAAACTTTTTCAATGTCATATATTGCAACTCAATTTTTGGCAATACGGTTCGCTAAGGGAGTGTCATATCTATCTTAAAAAATCGTTTGGGCTACAAAAAGCCCAAAACTGGGTCGGTTGAAAGGTCTAGGACCAACTTTAATTTCCAAACTTTTTCAATGTCATATATTGCAACTCAATTTTTGGCAATACGGTTCGCTAAGAAAGTATCATATCTATCTTAAAAAATCGTTTGGGCTACTAAAAGCCCAAAACTGTGTCGGTTGAGGGGTCTAGGACCAACTTTAATTTCCAAACTTTTTCAATGTCATATATTGCAACTCAATTTTTGGCAATACGGTTCGCTAAGGGAGTGTCATATCTATCTTAAAAAATCGTTTGGGCAACTAAAAGCCCAAAACTGGGTCGTTTGAGGGGTCTAGGACCTACTTTAATTTCCAAACTTTTTCAATGTCATATATTGCAACTCAATTTTTGGCAATACGGTTCGCTAAGGGAGTGTCATATCTATCTTAAAAAATCGTTTGGGCAACTAAAAGCCCAAAACTGGGTCGGTTGAGGGGTCTAGGACCAACTTTAATTTCCAAACTTTTTCAATGTCATATATTGCAACTCAATTTTTGGCAATACGGTTCGCTAAGGGAGTGTCATATCTATCTTAAAAAATCGTTTGGGCAACTAAAAGCCCAAAACTGGGTCGGTTGAGGGGTCTAGGACCAACTTTAATTTCCAAACTTTTTCAATGTCATATATTGCAACTCAATTTTTGGCAATACGGTTCGCTAAGGGAGTGTCATATCTATCTTAAAAAATCGTTTGGGCAACTAAAAGCCCAAAACTGGGTCGGTTGAGGGGTCTAGGACCAACTTTAATTTCCAAACTTTTTCAATGTCATATATTGCAACTCAATTTTTGGCAATACGGTTCGCTAAGGAAGTGTCATATCTATCTTAAAAAATCGTTTGGGCAACTTAAAGCCCAAAACTGGGTCGGTTGAGGGGTCTAGGACCAACTTTAATGTCCAAACTTTTTCAATGTCATATATTGCAACTCAATTTTTGGCAATACGGTTCGCTAAGGGAGTGTCATATCTATCTTAAAAAATCGTTTGGGCAACTAAAAGCCCAAAACTGGGTCGGTTGAGGGGTCTAGGACCAACTTTAATTTCCAAACTTTTTCAATGTCATATATTGCAACTCAATTTTTGGCAATACGGTTCGCTAAGAGAGTGTCATATCTATCTTAAAAAATCGTTTGGGCAACTAAAAGCCCAAAACTGGGTCGGTTGAGGGGTCTAGGACCAACTTTAATTTCCAAACTTTTTCAATGTCATATATTGCAACTCAATTTTTGGCAATACGGTTCGCTAAGGGAGTGTCATATCTATCTTAAAAAATCGTTTGGGCAACTAAAAGCCCAAAACTGGGTCGGTTGAGGGGTCTAGGACCAACTTTAATTTCCAAACTTTTTCAATTTCATATATTGCAACTCAATTTTTGGCAATACGGTTCGCTAAGGGAGTGTCATATCTATCTTAAAAAATCGTTTGGGCAACTAAAAGCCCAAAACTGGGTCGGTTGAGGGTTCTAGGACCAACTTTAATTTCCAAACATTTTCAATATCATATATTGCAACTCAATTTTTGGCAATACGGTTCGCTAAGGGAGTGTCATATCTATCTTAAAAAATCGTTTGGGCAACTAAAAGCCCAAAACTGGGTCGGTTGAGGGGTCTAGGACCAACTTTAATTTCCAAACTTTTTCAATGTCATATATTGCAACTCAATTTTTGGCAATACGGTTCGCTAAGGGAGTGTCATATCTATCTTAAAAAATCGTTTGGGCAACTAAAAGCCCAAAACTGGGTCGGTTGAGGGGTCTAGGACCAACTTTAATTTCCAAACTTTTTCAATGTCATATATTGCAACTCAATTTTTGGCAATACGGTTCGCTAAGGGAGTGTCATATCTATCTTAAAAAATCGT
This sequence comes from Tomocerus qinae, assembly GCA_020055645.1. Classification (NCBI taxonomy): domain Eukaryota; kingdom Metazoa; phylum Arthropoda; class Collembola; order Entomobryomorpha; family Tomoceridae; genus Tomocerus; species Tomocerus qinae. The sequence goes on along the minus strand of CM034547.1, from coordinate 11,976,464 downwards.
TTGGGCAACTAAAAGCCCAAAACTGGGTCGGTTGAGGGGTCTAGGACCAACTTTAATTTCCAAACTTTTTCAATGTCATATATTGCAACTCAATTTTTGGCAATACGGTTCGCTAAGAAAGTATCATATCTATCTTAAAAAATCGTTTGGGCTACTAAAAGCCCAAAACTGTGTCGGTTGAGGGGTCTAGGACCAACTTTAATTTCCAAACTTTTTCAATGTCATATATTGCAACTCAATTTTTGGCAATACGGTTCGCTAAGGGAGTGTCATATCTATCTTAAAAAATCGTTTGGGCAACTAAAAGCCCAAAACTGGGTCGGTTGAGGGGTCTAGGACCAACTTTAATTTCCAAACTTTTTCAATGTCATATATTGCAACTCAATTTTTGGCAATACGGTTCGCTAAGAGAGTGTCATATCTATCTTAAAAAATCGTTTGGGCAACTAAAAGCCCAAAACTGGGTCGTTTGAGGGGTCTAGGACCTACTTTAATTTCCAAACTTTTTCAATGTCATATATTGCAACTCAATTTTTGGCAATACGGTTCGCTAAGGGAGTGTCATATCTATCTTAAAAAATCGTTTGGGCAACTAAAAGCCCAAAACTGGGTCGGTTGAGGGGTCTAGGGCCAACTTTAATTTCCAAACTTTTTCAATTTCATATATTGCAACTCAATTTTTGGCAATACGGTTCGCTAAGGGAGTGTCATATCTATCTTAAAAAATCGTTTGGGCAACTAAAAGCCCAAAACTGGGTCGGTTGAAAGGTCTAGGACCAACTTTAATTTCCAAACTTTTTCAATTTCATATATTGCAACTCAATTTTTGGCAATACGGTTCGCTAAGAAAGTATCATATCTATCTTAAAAAATCGTTTGGGCTACTAAAAGCCCAAAACTGTGTCGGTTGAGGGGTCTAGGACCAACTTTAATTTCCAAACTTTTTCAATGTCATATATTGCAACTCAATTTTTGGCAATACGGTTCGCTAAGGGAGTGTCATATCTATCTTAAAAAATCGTTTGGGCAACTAAAAGCCCAAAACTGGGTCGGTTGAGGGGTCTAGGACCAACTTTAATTTCCAAACTTTTTCAATGTCATATATTGCAACTCAATTTTTGGCAATACGGTTCGCTAAGAGAGTGTCATATCTATCTTAAAAAATCGTTTGGGCAACTAAAAGCCCAAAACTGGGTCGTTTGAGGGGTCTAGGACCTACTTTAATTTCCAAACTTTTTCAATGTCATATATTGCAACTCAATTTTTGGCAATACGGTTCGCTAAGGGAGTGTCATATCTATCTTAAAAAATCGTTTGGGCAACTAAAAGCCCAAAACTGGGTCGGTTGAGGGGTCTAGGGCCAACTTTAATTTCCAAACTTTTTCAATTTCATATATTGCAACTCAATTTTTGGCAATACGGTTCGCTAAGGGAGTGTCATATCTATCTTAAAAAATCGTTTGGGCAACTAAAAGCCCAAAACTGGGTCGGTTGAAAGGTCTAGGACCAACTTTAATTTCCAAACTTTTTCAATTTCATATATTGCAACTCAATTTTTGGCAATACGGTTCGCTAAGAAAGTATCATATCTATCTTAAAAAATCGTTTGGGCTACTAAAAGCCCAAAACTGTGTCGGTTGAGGGGTCTAGGACCAACTTTAATTTCCAAACTTTTTCAATGTCATATATTGCAACTCAATTTTTGGCAATACGGTTCGCTAAGGGAGTGTCATATCTATCTTAAAAAATCGTTTGGGCAACTAAAAGCCCAAAACTGGGTCGGTTGAGGGGTCTAGGACCAACTTTAATTTCCAAACTTTTTCAATGTCATATATTGCAACTCAATTTTTGGCAATACGGTTCGCTAAGAGAGTGTCATATCTATCTTAAAAAATCGTTTGGGCAACTAAAAGCCCAAAACTGGGTCGTTTGAGGGGTCTAGGACCTACTTTAATTTCCAAACTTTTTCAATGTCATATATTGCAACTCAATTTTTGGCAATACGGTTCGCTAAGGGAGTGTCATATCTATCTTAAAAAATCGTTTGGGCAACTAAAAGCCCAAAACTGGGTCGGTTGAGGGGTCTAGGGCCAACTTTAATTTCCAAACTTTTTCAATTTCATATATTGCAACTCAATTTTTGGCAATACGGTTCGCTAAGGGAGTGTCATATCTATCTTAAAAAATCGTTTGGGCAACTAAAAGCCCAAAACTGGGTCGGTTGAGGGGTCTAGGACCAACTTTAATTTCCAAACTTTTTCAATGTCATATATTGCAACTCAATTTTTGACAATACGGTTCGCTAAGGGAGTTTCATATATATCTTAAAAAATCGTTTTGGCAACTAAAAGCCCAAAACTGGGTCGGTTGAGGGGTCTAGGACCAACTTTAATTTCCAAACTTTTTCAATGTCATATATTGCAACTCAATTTTTGGCAATACGGTTCGCTAAAGGAGTGTCATATCTATCTTAAAAAATCGTTTGTGGCAACTAAAAGCCCAAAACTGGGTCGGTTGAGGGTTCTAGGACCAACTTTAATTTCCAAACATTTTCAATATCATATATTGCAACTCAATTTTTGGCAATACGGTTCGCTAAGGGAGTGTCATATCTATCTTAAAAAATCGTTTGGTCAACTAAAAGCCCAAAATTGGGTCGGTTGAGGGTTCTAGGACCAACTTTAATTTCCAAACTTTTTCAATGTCATATATTGCAACTCAATTTTTGGCAATACGGTTCGCTAAGGGAGTGTCATATCTATCTTAAAAAATCGTTTGGGCAACTAAAAGCCCAAAACTGGGTCGGTTGAGGGGTCTAGGACCAACTTTAATTTCTAAACTTTTTCAATGTCATATATTGCAACTCAATTTTTGGCAATACGGTTCGCTAAGGGAGTGTCATATCTATCTTAAAAAATCGTTTGGGCAACTAAAAGCCCAAAACTGGGTCGGTTGAGGGGTCTAGGACCAACTTTAATTTCCAAACTTTTTCAATGTCATATATTGCAACTCAATTTTTGGCAATACGGTTCGCTAAGGGAGTGTCATATCTATCTTAAAAAATCGTTTTGGCAACTAAAAGCCCAAAACTGGGTCGGTTGAGGGGTCTAGGGCCAACTTTAATTTCCAAACTTATTAATGTCATATATTGCAATACAATTTATGGCCATACGGGGCGATAAGTGAGTGTCATACCTATCTTAAATAATCGTTTGGAGAATGCAGAGCCCAAAACTGGGTCGGTTGAGGGGTCTAGGACCAACTTTAATTTTGAAACTTTTTCAATGTCATATACTGCAACTCAATTAATGGCCATACGTTTCGCTAAGTGAGTGTTATACCCAACTTAAAAAATCGTTTGGAGAATGCAGAGCCCAAAACTGGGTCGGTTGAGAGATCTAGGACCAACTTTAATTTCCAAACTTTTTTAGTGTCATATATTGGAACTCACTCTAAGGTTTCTGACAATCCGATTTTCCAACTTAAGTTTAGATTTAGGTCTCCAAGAAATATGGGAAACACTTAGACAGACATAGTTTCATAGCTACTGTCATAAACAAAACAATGTACATGATAAAATTTTAAGTTAAAAAATGTAAATATCGGGTAATAGGGCGTCAGTTGTCGGGTGGGAAGGCGTCGGGTGTCAGTTGGTTGGGCATCGGGTGTTGGGTAGTTAGCTGTCTGGTGTGTGGTGGGAAGGATTTGGCCACTGTCGGGCGTCTGGTGGGAAGGCATCGGGTGTCGGGTAGATAGCTGTCGGGTGTCGGGCGGGAAGTATTTGGCCCCTGACGGGCGTCGGGTGGGAGGGTATCGGGTGTCCGGTAGTTGGCTGTCGGGTGTCGGGTAGATAGAATGAGCCTTACAATACTAGTGTTGGTATTGGCATAGAGGAAGCTCATGTCTCTAGCTTATGTCAGTCCATGCCTTCAAACTTTCGGGTATGCTATGACTTGTACATGCATCGGGTAAAAATTTTTAATTTTCTAAGCAATCTAAATGTCGGGTAGAAGGGCGTCTGTTGTCGGGTGGGAAGGCGGCGGCTGTCGGTTGGTTAGGCATCGGGTGTCCGGTAGTTAGTTGTCGGGCGTGGGGTGGAAAGGATTTGGCCGCTGTCGGGCGTCTGGTGGGAAGGCATCGGGTGTCGGGTAGATAGCCGTCGGGTGTCAGGCAGGAAGTATATGGCCGCTGTCGGGCGTCGGGTGAGAGGGCATCGGGTGTCCGGTAGTTGACTGTCGGGTGTCGGGTAGATAGGATGAGCCATCTTTTTGTTGTTCAACTTTAGAACGAATTTCAACCGTTGGTTTAGGTTAATCGGCTATTGTGGAATTTGGCAAAGGGCAAAGGAAGAGGGTAAGGTACTGTAATAAATGTTTTTGGAGCAATTAATGGAAAAATGCAGAAAATACTGAAAGATAATGGCAGAATATGGAATGCAACATTATTTATTAATGTCATCGATCGATATGAAAAGACTTACATTGGATAGGAAATAAAAATTCGTGGATGATTATAAAAAGATATAGTATATGAAACTTAAGAGGACTCCTCAGTGCCTTCATCCTCGTCTTCATTAGGATCATTTTTCTGGTTATATGCACCTTTTTTCACCAAATTTTTAATTCCATCATAAACCTCAAACAATTTTTGTGTTCCTTTTGAAATATTTTTTTCTATATCTTTCAAAGTTTGCCATTGATCAGTAGCTCCTTCAACTAATTCTTGAGTTTTATCATATGTAGTTTTATACTTTTGCTTTAAGGAATCGTTCTCCGTTTGCAGGTTTTGAACTTTCTGATTGCAATCTGCAACTCGATTTACAAATTCTTTGATTTGAGAATCCTGGTTAGACACTAAGTTTTCAAAAAACTCTTTACTGTTGAGAGCGTCTTCAATTTCCTGTTCATATTTAATAATCATTTCTTCAGACGCTTGAGAGCAGATTGATTCGGAATTTTCATAACGATCTTTCCAGTGATCAGCTTGAATAGTAAATTCTTGTACTTGATGTGTTAATTCGTCCATCTTGCTTACATAGTTTTCGTTAGCCTTTAAAAGTGTTTCATTTCTTTGTTTTTCTGCATCTAACTGGGCCTGCCAATCTGCTAAAGTCTTCGAACTGTCCAGCAAATCTCTGTGAAGTTGTGCATTTTCCTTTGCCAAAGTAATGACTTCATTATTTATTTCAGATTGAGTATTCCTTATCATGTAATTGTCTCCTCCTTTGAAATCCGAAGCTTCATCATTATTATAATTATTATTTGAAGGAATGCTTTCATATCTTTTACCTGAATAACTTCCTAAGAGATTGTAAAATTCATCTTGAGAATAGCTAGAATCTTCTTGGTCTTGAGATGTGTCATTTTCTTCAGTTTCAGATGAGTCATTTTCGTCGCGTCGGGGAGATGGCTCATTTGCCGTTTTATTTTCCTTTTTTGCATTATCTACAGATTCTACCATTCTGGCAAGCGCATCAGTAGTGTCTTTCTTGGCTTTGGTAAATGCATAGCTGAAATCATGGAGTGCAGAAAGCTTTCGGAAACCGATTCCAAATGTTGTATTACTAGCAGAATCGTACCAAGTTCCAAAAAGTCCTGTTCTTATCATGAATTGAGTTTCCGTTGTAATGTAGCTGTTCACAATGCATCGACTTTCATGCACACACATAATACGATACAAATTTTTCTCGTAATCATAAGAAACTGAAACTGGAACACAAGATCCTTTCTGGGCCCAGACAGATGGATTTTCTGGAGGTATCACCTCAAATATATCAGCCATTATTGTTAAAAGTATTCCTTCTAAGGCTTTTCCTTTCTCCTCCTAAGATATATATAAAATTGAGTAACTATAAGACAAGAATATAATGCGTTTTCTACATTAAATCCTTAAATTAACATTTCCCCCACCACCACCATTCCTTAACAAAATGATGTTAACATTTGTTTCGCCTTCGCCATTTCTTCCATGTCAATTTCAAGTATTCATGACACTATATAATCCATAAAGATTTTCTTTCATCTATCTTTAATTAGATTAAATGAATAATTTTTTCAAACGAAACAACAGACAGACCATTTTTTAATGTGTAGGCGTCCTATTAGCCGAAATAGCAAAAAATCAAGCGAGGAAGTATTTGTATGAGCTTATAACTTCCAAATTCATCTTTATTATTTGATACGTTTTCTTTTAGCTTTTATAGAACCTCGCTTTGGCCGTTTGGTCATAAAAACAAAGTAGCACAGATCTTAGCAACAAATACAAGAAATGAAGAAGAATAAAGTATAGTAGTAGGATTAGGATGAAGTAGTATAGCGATACAATCAAAGCGACTAAAACGAGGCTAGTATTACATTAAGAGGTAGGTATGGTTTCTAATGACGATTGGGCTTGACTATCATATTCGCTCTTAACTTTTTTTGGGAAACTTGGATCTAGTCCCAGAATATTTGTCGTAGAAAGACGAAGTTGGTCTCTAAAAACGCAGAAAATGTCAATTTATAGCAGCTTGCACTTAGATTTCTACCTTTTACCTTCGTTTGCGAGTTATTGCAATTTTAATTAATATCTCGTAACCAGAGGTAAAAATTAGGAATCTAAGTGCAAGTTGCTATAAATTGACTATTTCTGCGTTTTAAGAGACCAACTTCGTCTTTCTACGACCAATACTCTCGGACTAGATCCAAGTTTCCCAAAAAAAATCGTCACTTTTATGCCCTATTCATTTTGCTGTATTGTCATAGAGTAAATTTCTATGGCTCTGTGTATTTTAAATCGTAGCCATAGATACTTCCCCATTACCTGCCCCTCATTGAATTTCCCCGTATTTTGAACCACCCCTGAACCTTAAGGTCCGTGTTCCTGACTTTTGGAAAACCCAATTGACTATCAAAATACATGTTAAAATTTTTTGCTATTTTTGATATAACTTCCAGAGTTTTACTCCGATTTTCTAATGAAGTACATTTTCGGAAAGGTAAAAACATTGGCTAGGATTTAAATAGAGAAAATTTTCGATTTTTTTGATTAGTTAGCAGTAGCAATGGTTCAAAATTTTATGGCGAATTTCTATCCAGATGTCATCATTAAAGTGTGACATGTATAAAAACTGAGGCAATAATCGAAAATTTTCTCTATTTAAATCCTAACCAATGTTTTTACCTTTCCGAAAATGTACTTCATTAGAAAATCGGAGTAAAACTCTGGAAGTTATATCAAAAATAGCAAAGAGAGTTTCATAAAAAAGGTTGAAATGTAAACTGCCTCATACTTGACCGGATGTGCAAGTCATAGAATATCCGACATTGAAGCAATGGACTGATATCAACTTGACATGAGCTAGAGCATAGAGCTTTTTCTCTATGCCAACGCTGATGGTGTCATAATTTTCATAGTGTCTAGTGTCATTGCTTGATTACAGTCAGTAGTAATTCGATCCCATGGTTACTACTGATGTCCCACCCAAGAGATAGCAGTGCAATACTCGAAATAATAATGTGGGGAAATGCAAATGTGCCTCTACATCCAAATGTAGCCAGTTCATGGCATGAACAAATTCTTGTGCACATTGGATGAAGATTTTGCAGTGCAGATTGCTGTTGCTATTGGCTTCCTGTGTTAAATAGCTACATACCATTCAAAATTAGGAACTTCCTTGGAAACTTTGAATTTTGTTATTTTGAAGTGTTGTCATTGGCCAAGTCAGCCTTTTTCTGCAGCCTGTTTGATTGAAGTCTAGCTGGGTGCATTCAGTCCACGGGCTGGGAGAAGCCCGTGGTCATGGATACAGCCACTGATCCCCTCGGTTTTATCTTATTCAAACTGGTGGCAGAAGGAGAGCAAAACAAAACACATCCTCTTATTGACTTCACCAAAAGTGGTAGGAGCTACATTTATGAAGATTCTGCAGATTACTGTTGCTATTGGCTCCCTGTGTTAAACAGCTACATAACCCATTCAAAATTATGGAACTTGGGTGTAAACGTAAACATTTTGTTATTTTGAGTGTATTGCACTGCTGTCTTGTGTTTGCATCCTCAGTTAGTTTGTCGGTTAGTAGGGCTATGGGTTTCGGCTACTATTAAGAGCATATTTTTATTCGAATTTCGAAATATTTCAAAATTTCGAATTTCGAAATAATAAAGGAACAGCCACCTTAATAAAAGTCAAATCATATTTTCGATGAAATTGGAACATTAAAAGTTATGGAAGAACAAAATGACATGAATGATGGATAGAATGATTAGGTTAAACGTTTGCTTATGCTATCAGAATAGTATTGTGGGCTATTGTGGTTTTAAATAATATCGATAAAAGAGGCTACTGGTACTAACATTGTTTAATAAGCCTTCTAAAGTTGAAGAGAATTTTCTTCCGGGTTCATTCATAGTACGATGTCCATTTTATTATGTATGTGCTAGTATAGATAGATTTATTTACTTTGAAAGTTATTACGTACACTAGAGATGTACATAAGGTAAGCACATAATAGGGTGTACTGTATGCAATTATATAGATAAATATTGTAGTAGTTAGACTGCCCATTTTGTAGAAATGTTCATTAAGTGTTTACTAAAAACTTAGCAATAGTATAGGTACTGGTTTGTACTGATTGGTTGGCAAAATTATGGTACTTATGTGAATTGGGTGTGTGTAGGTGTAAGTAGTCAAGTTGGTAGTATATACATAGAGATGTGCGTACCGAATATGGGAATGACATAGGGTATTTTGGAGTATACTTAGAAAGTAGGACACAAGGATTGGAGGGGAAAGTTTTTTAATGCTATAATAAACTTGCTGTTCCGCTTCTATAGTTGATACTATTTAAATAGACCTTAAGATTTGCCTTCCTATAATTATATACTACACAAACTAGCCTAGATGGAATCAGTCATTATGGAATGAATGTATGTACTTTATACTCAATGAATGTGCTATATGCTTATAGCTGTAAACACGTAACATTTGCTAGTATTGAATGTACATAGTACTAAAAGGCCAGTATCATGCCACAAGACTGTTTTGTTCAGTTCGGGAATAGGAGATTACTCAGAGTTCGTGTGTAAAATAGGGATTCATGTTCATGACTCAGTCCACAGTTCCAGTTGCAGTTCCGCTTTTGCTCGTCTCATTGTTCCCATTTCTATCTTATCGTACTTTCGGATTCGTATTTTCATTTATAGCATTCCACAGTTGTTAGTGAGTGCTACATAAATAGTAGAATTTGTGCTGAGTAGTTTCATCCTCGAAAGTAAACATTCAATCTCATCCATTCAAACCAATCTATATTCTCATTACAAGTTGTTTCATTCTGGTGGATTTGTTGATCAGTCATCAAAAGATTGTCGGCCTTTTGAGGAGTCCCAAATAAAAGTAAGTGCTTTGATTTCCGCTTTACTTTCAACCTTATTTTAAGGTACTCATTTTACTAAAAACTGAAATAAATAACTGCCACAACCACAGTTCCATAAACCATACGTCCTTCATTAGGATGATATGTAAATTCGTGTGATTTGTGATTTCTTCATGTAACATTTTTCTCGGGAGTGGTTTTTATTTACATCTTAATAGAAAATCTCATCTAAAGAAACGTGGATAAAGTATACTTACTTACTTACTTAAAATATGTACTTGTACCAAATGCACTTTCGATATAGAGTTCATTCATATTCTATGGTAGTGAAAATTAAATGAAATTAATGGATCAGCATTTATACTTATTCTCATGCCCTCATTCATATTTCTTATTTCCTAAGATTTAGCAAAGAAATAGAAGCAAAATTTCTGTCATATAAAGTGGGACTCAATTATTGTATGTACTTCGGTAAAGTGATGTCTCCTCATTGCTAAATCTCAAAACATTTAAATCTTTATTTACAAATATTTATATCGATGATCATTGACCACCAACTATGGAGTAGGCAGTGGCATTTTTCACTCACACATAATATGTCTTAATAATTCTCATTTTGAGACGAAACGACTCCTAAGCGGTAATCATTCCGTAGATATTTAATTTACAGTATAATATCATCTATTTATCTTTTCAGAAGCCAAATTTTCGGCGAATATTATAAGCATTGCTACATGCGAGTAGGTTTAATAGTCTAAAAATTGGGTCTTAATATAATAAAGTTTGTCTTAGTTGAAAAAACCCCGGAATAAACTCAGGAGTATCATTTAAGGGAACACGAAAGCAAAATTGAAAAAATTCCAATAGTAATATTCTTTGTAAATTGTAAGTTAAATCTTTTAAAGAGGTATTCCCTCTTCGGATTCGGAGAAAAACAACATTTAAGGGCTCCCGAGAGCTAATAATGCATACTGAACTGTACACTTGTTTGCAGACGTAACAGTTTCACTACCATATAGCGCATAAAATTACTGACCTTTTGGTATGACTGTCTTATGATTATTTTCTTGTATTGTGGCGTGTGTTCAAGTTCATATTGTATTACTTATGTTTCTATATGAAACATCTATACGTAATATGCATGTTACCTTTCAGGCTATACGAGCAAAATGAAATACCTAACACTATGTCTCCATTTTACCGTTTATGTTCAACCCAAGATTTGACAGAATTCTTTACACTTGGCACTGCAGAAAACTGCCTAATGTATAGTGTAGTCATATTTAATAAGACTATTGTATGCTATAAATGTTACAATCATTATTATTATATTGATATGTATGTATCTACATTTATACTTGTCTTTTGTTCAATGATGGTGCTCTTTAAATTACCCATGCAATTCACTTAGCATCCATGTGCATGTTCATACATTATAAATAATCTTATCTAGACAGTTTTGTTAGCCTTTACCAGTCCATCCTGTCCTGGACAATAATTTATCGAGAACGAAAGAAAAAAGCTAGAAATCGGTAATCACTTTTTCATTGGTTTCCTATATTGCAGTCATTTCCTCATGACTCCTCGATAATGGCATATTTACAGACCGCTGCTACTAAATACGATAAGTAGGAACCATCCATACAGCCGACCCGACATTAACCTTTTGTAGGTGCACTATATTCAATCAATATTTCTGTTTTTAAAATTGCCCATATTAGATTTCAAAAACTTTTCTTGTATACTCTCTACCTAACGACTAAATCAAGACAAAATAGAATAATTTTTTTGTACAAAATAACACAATTCAACAACATGAATAATTTCCTAGTGTCTTTTGGCATGGCCCTTGTTAGTATAAAAGTTAAACAGCAAATGAAGAGTATTCTGGCTATTTAATAGGTTACGTATAAGAATTTAGTGTACTCGTAATAGAGTTACTAATTGTGATGGCCTACGTGGTTATTCTTGTGGTGATCGGATGGACATTCGTTCTTTCTGCGTTACAAACTTTTTGGCGTTACTGAATACTGAATTCAAAGAATAATCATTTCGCAAAGAAACCATTGTGGGCATAATAATCTACAAAAAATTAGCATATCGGGTATAATATGATTTGTAATATGTCAGGAGAGCTCGCCGGAGTTAAACTTCAAGCAGCTGGTGTGAACAAAGTGTCAGCAGAAATGTCTCACACAGTTACTGTCACAAGAACAACTACCACAACTTCTACTTCGGCTATTCTTCTAAATGTCGGATATTTCAAAACTTTGCCTGGAATTCTTAAACTCGTTCACATCGTAAGTTTTAATTATTACATCTCAATTTTCTATGAATTTCACTATGTATAGTCATTTAGTAAATGGGTCACCCGCCAATGTTATCAGTATAATTATTATGTATGGGAGGTTTAGTATACTCACGGCCCTACCCTTGTTATTATTCGTAATAATTAAGTTGTTTTGATAAATAAAATACTGATATATGCAATTTGTTCTGGAAATCTAATTGTTGTGAAGCATAAAAAGATAAAGTTGCGTTTACATTTACAGTAATCATAGGCGTGTTGTTGTGAGTATGTGTATAATAGGTCTTAATGTATCCCTAATCCGAAGATCAAAATGTACATCAATAGTACAAAATCCATGTAAATTGTATGTTAGACAAAAAATACTTGCGAATAGAGCTAAACATTTCAATCTTTGATTAACAATTCTTCTAATTGCCCTCTGCTCTAATTGAATTAAATGAATTTGGGTGTGGTTCTGTTTGAGTTGGAAAAGATATGAAGCAGGAATGAATGTCAACCATTGTCTAATGCTCAATTAAGAGACACGTGCCTGCGTGTATGTAGTAGTAATAAATGAAATGGGGTCAATTAATGCTGGCTACACGACTAATTCTGAAATCATGAAATTACAGTGATCAGGAAGTCGTGCCGTGACTGTACTGAATTTTCTCCCTAATGTGATATTCATTTACTATTATGATATGTTTTTCTACGGATTAGGTAGGAAAGAAATCTAGACTTTTATCATCGTTTATTATTTACATCTTACAGAATCGAAGATGGAAGAAAATAAAAAGTTTTATTGAGAATTTAGGAAGCTGTTTATGATTTGTGTATCTGGTTCAACTGGTCCTGCGCTATACACATGTTGCCTGCCCTTCTTTTTAAAGCTCGAATAATTTGTGTAAAAGTCAGGGTGAAAGCCTGAGAGCGATTTATTAAATACTAGCATTTTGGTTTGACCATATAGAATGGATGTAGAAATAAGGGGGGAGGGTTAAGTTGGTAATAGGTACAAATAATAAAATCTCCCTATGAGATTTATGGGAGTGATAAAAATAGGAATGTTCCCATGTGTTTTCAAGTTTCCATGTTATGTTGCGACCAAAGATAAGATGTGATGAGAATAAATTGCTTCATCATTGTCTTCGGTACTTGTACTTGTGAATGACACTTTCATGAGCTTAAAAATCAAATGTATTGACTTCTCAAACAAGAATTTGCATATACAGGAAAATTCTTTATATTTAGTTAATGCATGATTTTTATTGAATTGGAAGTATTCTTATGTAAGTAAAACAAACGGAGGAATATACCTAGTTGTTTTTCATTTTTGCAACTCTGCAGATTACTTGAATTGCAAATGATGACAGCCTGATGGATTTGTGCCAAGGTTCTACATTCTTTTCACACAGGGTATCTCATAAAATGTAGTACAGTAAATACAAATAAACTAAAGAACTGCGAAGCATAGGAAATAAATACAGCATTTAAAAGAAAACTTGCTCCTTGTAACGTCAAGTGTTCCAGTTAACTGTGAAAACCAAAGAAAGCATACCGCCAGATGTAAAGTCAACACTTAAGTGACATTTGCACAAAACAAGATCAAGCTGTAGTGTTATAACTTTTTTGTTAGCTTACCCCTGATAACTATATTCTAATTTGAGTCGGTATCCTGTACTGTTCTATAGTTTGCTCATTCTAAATTATACCAATGATATAATATCAGTTATATAGTAATAGTGTAATAGCTAACGAAAATGAAGTAAAAGGTAACTCAAATATGCGGAAGTGAGAGAAAATGTATGCATTGTAGATTATCTCTAGTGTCTCACTGTAGACGTCAAATTGCCATCTGCTACTGCCAACAAAAGAGAAATGACAGTTAAGTTTGAGGACGAATTCGTGGCAAATGGTAATTATTCTTCTCATTCAAGTATTACATGTGCTTAATGGGCACTGTAAGTAACTCTAATTTTTGGTCATTAAGGCCTTACCATTCTCAAATTTCTTCTTTCAATGGAGATTAGAGAACAATGAACGCTGATAACGAAAACAAAAGTCGCAGTCTAGTGAGCATAAACAAAGGCGATTTGGCTGGTCTCGTAAACAAGGGCTCATCCGATCTTTTGTTCTCAATTTTAGCTTTTATTGATCTTTTATTTTTTATTCACGGTTTAAACAACAGAAAGAAAATTTAAGAAATAAGTCTAATTTACGAATCGTTAAACTAATCGTGTTGAACATAAATATTTGTACAGTAAGTAGTGTAACATGGATGATGTTGTTTTCCAGATTCTAGGGATTATAACGGTGGCACTTATTGGGGAATATATTGCCTACCACAAGTACCAACGGGTATATCGTCAAGGAGCAAACTTTCCTCATGTTCCGGATCACACACTTTTCATCCCTGAACTTTTCCTGTTATTGATAGCGACCACATGTCTCATCACGTCAATGCTGCTACTGATTTCATGCATCATTTCAATTGCAACTGCTACCATTATCCCCAAAACGGTTTTCGTAAGTAAAACTATACTTTTTTACAAAAAGTTGTATCCGTAATTTTTAATTCTTTATAAATGACTGAAAAAGACTCAGAGGGAAAGTAACTTTCTCCATTAATCTTTGTTGGTACATGAATTAGTTAATTTAAAAGTTGAGGTTAATTGAATCAAATAATTGTGCCGTGGATTTACAGGAGATTGTTTACCATTTGGTTGGAGCAATTCTCCTGATTATAGCATCAATATTGTTCATTTACTACGTTGAATCAGAGTACACCAGTAAAAAGTCTTGGACAGGCTACAAGCCAAGATTAGCTGCAGGGGTGAGATATCATTTTTACTCTGAAATGTTTAACTAACAATAGGACTTTTGGTTTTTGTTTTTGCCTTGAATGGGTTTTTAGGAGGTAGTTTTGTACTCCTCACTCACCTTTCTCCTCTTCGTCTCTTCCGCTAATTTCCTTCGGAATCTCGTAGTAAGAAATTCTTATTATGATGATTCGGGTGTTAGAGAGCCTGCTTATGGGCCTAAAGTCTTTGCTGGGGTGAGTGAAGTAGATTTGGATTGCATTTCACACAATTAGCTTTTTACAACAAAGGGAAAACAGCTAATTCGACTTGAACTTATTTCTTTCTTTATTCTTTCTTGTAATTTATACGTTCTCCTCTACTTCACCTGCTTGTTGTTGATTTGTTGCTTTTCTATAATTTCTGCATGCATTAATTTATCTTTGCCCAGTCTGTGGCACCACTTCCTTTGCACTAAATTCTTATTCACTTAGTCTTTTCACTGCTTTCACCATTTAAACATCCACGTATTAATCCGTCATCCATTTCTGAGTAAAACTATCGATAGTGCCAATTATCATATTTTCTTTTATTTTGCTTTTTTCATAAAACTTATACATCTGATTGGCAAACTATTTTAATAATGAATGATATGTGTAATATTCCAGATTCTTGGATTGATAAATTCGGTTGTGTACGGAGTCGCTGCTTTCTTTGCCTTGAGGAGTTTCAGAACCGGTTAAGTTCAGATCCGTCTTTTGAAGCTTTGCCTGCCATTAACGGTGCAAGTTGGTCATGTTGCGAGTTGCAATTGTGCTTCGTCCATTACAAACATCTGCCTTGAAAATCGTGCATTAGGGAATATTTGGTGTTCTGTCGACAATCTGCGTGGATAAAATTAAATGTGCTTTTATAATCACACTTTCTAAATAGTGATTATAAATAACTATTATTTCCGTCAGTCAGCAAGACTCGAAATACAGATGATGAAAATCAAAATCGCTTACAATTATTGTTGTATAGATGAAGACTAAATTTTTTAAGAAATTGTGTTTGATTACAGCTTCCCACAGGCTGAAGTTAAAATTATGTAATCGTAATAAGAGTCTTAAGGAGATCACATTCTAAACTTTATTTTAATTAGCCTGTAACAGAACAGAATTACAATAGATCTATTCGCGGATACTGATTGTCAAATTGTTTAAATATGACAGCCTTGACCAACTTGAAATCGTTTTCTCTCTAGTAGCCGTCCCTCCTGTGAGTAAATGTGAGTAAATACACACACATAAGGTTGTAGTAGTGGAATAGTTCTGCATCTTTGAAAGTAGAAATGTGATTCTATGCGAATGAGTGTGACGAAGTGCATATGGAGAAACGACAAATATGGTAAGTCCTAAATGTTCAAAACTGGACATGAGTAGCAACCAAAAATGTCTTTCTCCTATTATTGCTGATATTTTATTCACCTCTGGACTAGTTACTCAGAAATCTCTTCCAATATAATGCAGTGGCTCTCTTATTGTTAATACTAATGAAGAAATGTACAAGATTATGTGTAAAATGCAATGCTTATCTTTTTCAATGTCTTTGGTATTATCATCTTTTCAATTTTCTTGAAAAACCTAATGTGCCATGTACAGTTATAGTTAATTATTAATTAAGCCTATTATTATTACTGATTGATTACAGTTGTAGATACTTTCCTGATTTAAGTCCTATATGTAATAAAAGATGTCTATCTTATAATATGAACTAAAATTTAAATAGGTGTTGGTAAGAAAAATGTCGACATATGTGCATTCGTGTAATGTATAATATTAATTCTGCTGAGGTATACGTACAAGTACCTGTTAAGTATTATTCAATAAGGTGCTCCTAAAATAGTCTGGTACTAAAATTTTTGCAATGAATATAATGCTAACAAATGTGTCCTCAATGTTGTTAGTTTTCTGCCATTTGCAGTGCCTCTAAGTTTGTAAAACCCATAAAGAAGTGCAATAAAGAGCGCATAAGAATTAACGGAGCGTGTTAATGATGCTTTTGTGAAATATGCGTCTGTTTACTATTTCCTTTGGTATTGCATTCAGTACACAAGCGCAAACAAATGTAAAATGGCCAAATGGACCAAATGGCACATGCTATGCTACCCAGTTTATATATTTAGAGATGAATAATGTTCGCACAAGCAGGATACTTTACTCATGCTATTTTAAGTTAAGGGAAAAGTAAGCCTCCTGAAGCTACTCAATTTTCTAAAGGAGAACCCATGTTGGTTGCGCTAAACACAAATGTGTTTTCTCATAACTACACATTTATCTAATTTCAATTGAAGTTCATATGCTTGCCTGTAAAAGAAGCGGAGAAAGAACACATTGAAATGTATATCTGTGGATGAAGACATTTTGTACATTGATAAAGCAGTAGAGACTTATTGTATGTCAACCAAAGAGAAGACAGAAGGGAATATCAACGGAGTAGCAGCTGGGGTTAATCCGAATCCATGCATGTGGCACTCGTTTATTTCACATCTTGAAAATCTAATTTTAGACACCTTGTCGTGTCCCTATTCCAGTATACATCCCGGGTTGAAAACCTAGACAGAATCTTCATTTCTGCTTAGTGCTACCTACCCACTTATTGTTAGTTGGCTCGCTTACTCAATATAATTCGATATGGTATACCTTTACGCAGAAAACTTAAAGTATTCTCAGAACAGAACTTATCTTGTATACTATTCGTTTTAAACTATATACAATGACACAGATGAGACTACAGAAAACCAGAGATGCAAAATAAAATGTATTAGGTAATACTATAGTAGGTATATTGTATGTTAAACACTATTCCCAAAACTCTGAGTAGGTATACAGATGTATGCTACAGGTTTAATCTTTAAAGGTCCTGATAAATGGAAATATAGTACTTAGCACACGTACGTGTCAAACTAGCAACAAGCAAGTAGATCATTCATCTACAGAGATGTACTGAATCTGCTATATTTTATGACCGAATTTCGGTTAATATTTGTACTTGGTACCTACTAACTACCATAGCGTTGAGTATAGCAGTACATATATTTACAATCTGAAATATCGGTGTGATTACTCGCGAGATACACATCGGAACAGCAGAACAATCTGCAATTTTCACATTTTAGCAGTTTGAAAACCCGAATGGACTCACATTTACGTTTCGTGAATGGCCGGCTGTTTCAGTGAAGTGGAAGTTGAAAGAAATTACGCATAAATCTTTGTGAATGAACTGATTGTTTTTCTTTGGCTAAAAGTTGAGCGTGATCTGTTCTTTTTCAATCAAAAATGTTTACGGTTTCCTGTACTTTACAGTTAGTGATTTGACATTTACATTGTCTTACGTAAACAATGTTGAAAAGGAGCATGAACAAAACGAAATTATCTAGCAAAATATCAGCACATTTATAATATACTAAAATAACTCCATTGTTCCATATTTGATTTATGTACTCTATATTGTTATCTACTTTGACAATTTTGAAAATAACAAAATAAAAGGAGTTATAGCAAATGGCGCGTATAGTTCCGGCAACTATGTCGGTAAGACCTATGCCGACTGTTGTGCAAATGGCGCCCTGTCCATCAAACATTATCTCATCCCCACATATTACCCGCTATAATAACCGAATCGGTGGTAATGGTGGAGGAATGTCAACATCTGGAATTGGCAGAAAGTCTTGCCACTCATGTTGCTGTTCTTGCATTCATGTTGATTTTCTCAAGAGGACGCCTGGATTTCTTAAGCTTTCCGAAGCAGTATGTAAAATAGAAAAAATTTGTAAAATGTGTTCAAATTACTTTTGAAGAATGATAATTAAATTAAGAATTTGTATCGTAGGTGCTTGGTGTCATTTGTCAATTCCTCCTTCTCGAATTCGGCTCAGTCCGAGCTGCAATGCTCGGGGAGAGCTACACCGAGTTCCTCATTTCCGTCTCCACATGTTTAATAACCACCGTCCTACTTCTGGCCTGTTATATAATCTCAAAAAATACGTACCATTTACTACGTTCGTCTGTTTTTGTAAGAATAAACAATAACATGTACTCAATGAAAATGGGATGGGTTCAATGTTTAAACAGACACTACTCTGTTTCTTCATGGCCATGAAACTGATGGACATTTCTCATTTCAGGAAACAGCATTCAACTTAATGGCATGTTTTTTGTATCTCACTTCATCCTCCTACTTGGCTTTCACTGTAAACACAAGGCTATGGATAGATTATGTTAGACTACCTTTCTTTCAAGTATTTCCTGCTTTAACTGCAACTTACGTGAGACAATATTATTACGATGCCTTATTACAATAATTGACTAGCACGTTTATAATGTAATACGTTTGTCTTTCTTCGATAGGTTCTGGGATTCGTAGCTGGAATAGTTCACGGAATTGATGGATATTTGGCATACAGATACTTACAATTTGGTCGCTAACTAAATGCATTAATAACAGGTCTTAAAAAATAATCCAATCAACTTACAATTCAATAATTATTATGGTATCCATGTTGTAAACCAGTTTCTTCGATAAATTATATGAACTTTCCTTTAAAATTGATCAAAACGATAACATTATCTTTAAATGAGGTATTGGATTATTGAGATTGGACCAATACAGACCAATGTCCCAAAGCGTTTTCATCTCACTCACTCACTAATGGTATGTGTATATTATGTAAAAGTAAATGTATATGCGTGTGAATTTGTACAAAATGAAAAGTACAACATATATGTTTTTTAGAATTAGAAATGTTTTAATGCCTTAACACATCAGTCATTGATTAGTTGTCTAATAGAAACTTTGTATTGCACAGACAAATATGCAATGTAAATTAATAGTATCCATAAATCTGAATGTCATTGCTGAATAGTTATAAAACTTTCATGCTAGTTTGCATGGCTGAAGGAAGAATAAAAGATTAAAAATGTATAAAATTGTATACTTGGCTAAAATGGAATTAAAATTGAAGTTTTCTATTTACAAAACTTATTGTCAGAAGTCTTTTCTTTTACAATAAGTCAAATATTGAAATCTATATCTAATTTTCATTGAAGGAAACATCGTAAGTCACAAAAACGTATTTAATGGAAATTTGTCTCGTATAGTAATTAAAAGTTGAATCTGTCCAACACAATTGTCAAAAGAGCCATACGAATATACATTCCGGACTCGGCTTGTCTGAAGTAAGCAGCCCTTGGATCACTGTCAAATTCGGGACTTATTTCAAAAACTCTTGGAAGTGGATGCATGACAATCATTTTACGTTTAGCTGCTGTCATAATTTGTGGAGTAATAATAAACTGCCCACATGCCTGTAATGTGTAAGATATTAGATAGTTAATTACTACTATATGTACTATAATATTATGTAAAATATTTAAATATTGAACAGAGTATTTTTACCTGTTGATATTCATCTTCCGAGTCAAACCTTTCCCTTTGAATTCTTGTAACATACAGGACATCAGTATCCTGAAGAGCCTTTTCTAATGTGGAGATAGTTTCCTGTAAACATATAAAAAGCAACTGTAAATTACTAATTCTATTCAAACAGATCTAAGTAATGCTTTAAGAAATTAAACCTGAGAAATCCCTTTAGATGCCACATAATCAGTTACATCTTTTGGCATTGAAAGTCCTTTGGGAGAGACATAACGCAAATTTACTTTATACAGTGTCAGCAATCTAAACCAACCAAATAAGAATTGTACCATATGGAACCATGTTATCTACATTTTGCATTATTTTATAAATAATTCTCTTCTCAAATTAAATTAAAAGTATTTTTTACCTAGCAAGAGAATGAACAGTTCTGCCATGCTTTAAATCGCCAACCATTGTTATATTGAGCCCATTAACTGTTCCTATTTCTTCTCGAATTGTGAAGACATCGAGCAAAGCTTGTGTGGGATGCTCTCCAGTCCCATCGCCAGCATTTATCACAGGTTTGCGACATTTTGCAGCAGCTCTCTGTACAAAATAATTGAGATTCATAACATTATTTCATAATTGAATTACAATATTTATTTCAGAATATTTCTCTTAACTATTTAAAGAACTTACGGATACAGCTCCTGGTTCTGGGTGTCTCAAAACAACAGCATCACTGTAGCCACTCATAACAACAATCGTATCTGAAAGAAAAAAAATTCTAATTCTATTCTCCGCTGGTGAAAGTAGTGACAGTGAAAGTAGTATTTTGTGTACCAACCTTCTAAAGTCTCTCCTTTCTTTACAGAAGAACTGGTTTCGTCGACTTGTATGACTTGTCCACCTAATCTTTGAAAAGCTGCTGAAAAACTGCAACTGGTCCTTGTGCTTACTTCATAAAAAATAGATGCCATAACTTTTCCCTGCAAAATTGTAATTAGAAAAAATTGAAAAGCTTGAAATGAAAATTATGATTTTTTGATAATGCTAAGGTAAATTAAGTATTTTATATGCCTTTAAAATGTGATCGATGCGGCGATCCTTTTGAACAGCAATTCTGAAGGATTGTGCCAAGTTGAACAGAGCATGAAGTTGATGTTTATTAAACATGCTGACATTAAGTACGTGACGGCCAATTAACTTTTTGATCAAGTCACTATTTGCTCCAGCACTGGAACCTAAGGCGGGTGATGTTAGTGGCATTGGAACAATAGTTTGTTGCCCATGAGAAATGTTATGGTCTCTGGTTCCTTCCATAGATAATAACGCCGTTGATGATATGTTGTATGACCCTGCAGACTGGCCAAAGACAGGTGACATTGAGTTTCGAGTGCCGGCTCTAGAGCTAGGTCTCAGGATTGGACTCATAAGTTGTCGAGCATCGGTGGCATCCATTTGAAATTTTTCAAATCCATCTCCGGAAGAGTCAAACGCATCCCCTCCACTTCCACAAGCTACAGATAGTTCTTTGTGATCCACAAATCTATTATGAATGGGTGTTATTCTTCCGTCTAATGAATAATTTGGCCCGGGATGTTCTTTTGTTACAGAAGTTGGATTCGCAAACTATACAAAAGAAAAACATTTCAATTTCAGCTTCTTTGAGCTTCGAAATAATATTTAACAAACGAGCCCTCCTTCAATTACGTACCTGGATATTCTGTCTTGGTTGGAATTCTCTTATATCAACACCGTATCCAGGTGGAACAAGGACTTGTCCATCAACGTAAGCAACTTCACCTCGGAGAACAACACGACAAACGGCTCCTTTTACAGTTCTTCCTGCAAATGGTGTCCATTTGGATTTTGAAAATGCATTTTCATTGGGGATTACCCATTCGCGTTCCAAATCAATCTGTAAGATGAAAATGTTTTATATAATCATTTATTATTATTGCTATAACCAGTAAAAGTAATCTACTTACCTCAACATAAGTGTTTAATTGCTCAGGAATGTTGAAAATCCTCCTAGGATTATTGTACAATTTATTTATCACGTCATCCAAGGTTAGTCGTTTCTCATTTACAGCATTCAACAGTAAAGGCAACATAGTTTCTAAACCAGGAAACCCGGGAGGTGCCTTTTCTCCATTTTTTTCTTCCACCGTATGAGGAGCTACAAAAGAATAAGTATTACTATTCTACAAACATCAATTTCAGCACAATCATTTTGGTTGAGAATTTTGCCAAGCTAACCATGATCTGAGGCAAAGCAGTCAATGACAGACATATTTTCCCACAGTGCTTTCTGGTCATCTTCGGTAGCAAGAGCAGGACAGACGCGTCCTTTTTTGTTTCCTAGCCATGAAGAAACATCTTTCTCTGTTAAGAACAAATGATGGGGAGCCACCTCGCATGTTATAGGGTATCCCTTTGTGACAAAAGCATAATGATATTATTAAACGTTGATGAATAGTAAGCCAGATCAAAACTAATAATGGCTGAATCATAGCAATTACCTTGGCTTTCGCCGACCTGATTAACTCTATCTCTTCCCTTAATGATACATGGCAAATATGCACAGGACGATTGTTTATCACAGCCTGCAGAATAGCAGCAGCACAAGTTTTACTTTCCGCGTGCACACACAGTGGTACATGGGCCGGCCAGTGTGTAAAGTGCTAAATTGACAACAAGTTTATTCAAGGATTATTACACTATTAAGTCCACCTGAGTCATAATTAGATCATAGTAAAAGAAGGGTGCGTTTTAAGTCGTATGGCGTACACCTTAATTCTGTATGGCGGAATTATTGACATTTAGTCTTACCTGGTATGGTGTTCAAAAGAGCCTAATGTTTGAATGTGTATGGAAGTATGTATATGTATGGGAGACATACATAAATAATATGTAATTAGACGCAAGTAGAAACTGTAATAGCCAGGAGGAATGCATAGTTATGCAGAGAAGTGAAGGGAAGTCATTGCTCTAGGTTCTGACGTTATCTCGTAATTAGCATGTTATCTGTGATTCTTGTCTGCTGTATTTGTGTTTCATGTTATTTCGTTACAAGTTGCCTTTCAGTGAACACAAGGACCATGGCCGGGTCAAGTAAATTTGTTAGTTTGCAATACAAAACGGATAGTGACTGTGACACTGACGGTGACGATAGTGACAAAGAAAATGAAAAAAAGAAGGCAAGAGGACATAGGACAGAAAATAAAACGGGGTCGGCCAAAAAAACCTCAAGGAGCTCAAAAAGGACAATAATACCGATTTGATTACCATTACTCAATTAATCTAATTATATAATATAGCTATTTAATATTGACATTGACATTTCGAATTAATAACATTTAACTGTATTACAAACAAGAAAAAACTATACCATACCTATTCAGTTCTGCCATACGTATTCATAAGTTCCATACAAAGTTAGATAAACTTTTTTTCAAAATCCCATACAAAATTAAGGTGTGTGCCATACGAATTTCATTTTTCCCGTAAAAGAATGCATATTCATTTGCATATTTCCCCTAAACAAATATGTATCACCTCCAAAATGTAAATGAATCTATACCTTAGACCAAACGTTCATGTCATTCATTTTCAACGTGGTAAATGTTTCATTGAGGTACAGCTTGAGACCAGCTACTAAATTAGCAACTTCCGGGATTTCTTCACTATTCTTTGAGGTGCCTCCAGCAAATAGGGCAAAGTCGCACCTGGCATTTTTGTTGGCAATCTGAATAACAGAATAGAAGTTTTGATTAAACTCCAGTAGTCCTCAACAGGAATAAAAGTATGAACACAAGGTAAAGCATAAACATTATCCACATCAGCCTTACCTCCTTCACCATCATTAATGTAGTCTTATCAATAACAGCAGGTTGAGTATTTGGCATAGCACAGACCATTGTAAATCCTCCGGCTAAAGCTGCAGCCGTACCGGAAGCAAAATCTTCTTTGTATGATGCGCCCGGCTCACGCAAGTGGACATGAACATCTATCAAACCCGGAATTCGCATTGTTGATCGAGAAGATATACAATCAATATGGGGTTTAACAAATGGGGAAACTCGGCCGATTCTTCGTAATGCCTATAAGTGGGTTACAATGATACAAGACAAATCAATTAAGGTAGCACGCTATTATAAAATGTAACACAGGTATACTGAGCATGATTCAAGCTACCGGTCTTATCTTAAGCTCCTGATATTTCGCAATTTAGTTTATATTGACACAACACAAACTGCACTGATAATGTGATACAGATAAATATGTGAACCATTTTCTCGTTTATTAATTCCACGATGAAAACAACAGATCCATCAATGTTGCCAACAAACTCAATAAAATAATGACAAAGCAAAAGCAGAACTACTTCATTGTTCATAACAATTACATAAGCTCTAGGCAGTTCTAGTTCGTAATCCTAAATATTGAACTAATCGCATCTACTTGACTTTTACCTCAACAAGAAGTTTTGCGCATTTAACATCGGTCAAAAGAGGCACAGAGTAATCGACAGCTAATCTTCGAGTTCGATATCCATGGGTGAGGAAAGATGAGACTCTCCGAGCTCCGCCAGTTCTCATGGGCAAATTAATAACCAGATCCAGTTGTCCTCTGGCCAAATGATCTGCCAAATCCACCAACTGACCTTCGACATTTACTCCTTCCCCGAGATTTTCAAACGTCCATTCAATTGCTTCCACCTGTAAATACATATCATAGTCAAAATGAATTTCATATCCTACTTAACTAAAACAAATGTTTCGGAATGCTGGCAAGTAAATTTTGTATATGCACGTTGAGTCATGAAGCTTAAGTTAATTGATCTGAAAAGCTAATTATGCAAATGTAGATAGGCTCCATAAATTAGTACTATCTTAAAATGCAGTCTAAATCCAAACAAAATTAATAGAAACATGTGTGCATAGATTAGACAACATTATTATTGCAGTAAAGTGCTGTATAGGTGAACTCATTAATTATCAAAGTTTGCATACCAATTAATAGAACATATCATTCTACTTACACGCAATTAGCTACAAAGAATTAGCTCAATTTCTCGAGAAATTTTGCAAGGTAATAACCTAAATGTATTTGTATGCATTAGTATATTTACTTATAATAGATCACACCATAATATGAATGACATGTTTATATATAGAGAAATGATTGATTGGTTATTCCCAAATTGATATGATGTTTTACGTTTGAAATAGGCAAGCGAAAGTACAATATTGACGCTGGTGGAACTGTTCTATGCAAAACGGAGACTGATAAAATCAGAACATGTTCCCCCAAAGGTTAGGATTTACATACGTATCACCTGTAATAGTTTACACGATAAAATTTTTCTATCTGCGTCAGATTATCAGATTAGCAGTATACCAAGAAGTATTTTTACGTCAACCCTCCGGAGGCAATATAGCTAAACAGATTTTTCATGGTTAAGCGTGCGTACATGCACTTAGGAAATGCATGTTCATTAAAAATAGTTTTACTTTCTCAATTTACCGTCAACAATAGCTAAGCGTATTATTATTGAAGTCGGTTGTTGGGTCTTTATTTTAGTTTCGTGATATCTCGTTGAATGGGCGCTAGGAGAATTGTGAAACTGACTAATTACATCTAAAACAAAATATAGATTAATAGATTATACAGAGAAATATTTTTATAGGTGTTAATAATCTACTATTAACTGAAAAAATGTTAATTGGTATTTTCATATCGGATACGATATACACACATTTTTAATGACACTAACATCATTAGGTACCGACAATTAACGATTACATAAGTACAAAAATTTGCTATCAGATAACCAATTGAAAATAACAGTAAATAATAGTTTAGTTGATTTAGCCACGCCGTAATTTTTATGGCAATTATAACTAACAGGTTGAAAACAGATTCTGCAATTAGAGAATATCAGGGATGAATAGGGGGAAAATGAAAAGGGTAAATCGTTATAGGGAAGCAAATTGCTGGAAGTAACATTTACCTCTTCTGATCGGGAAAAATGTTGATTTGATTAAATCAAAAATGCATTTTTATTGCCAATGTGAAAAATAGACACAAAGATGATGTCATCTCAATCTAATGCAAGTTGGAAACATACCCTTTCAATTAAATGGCTTTTGATAAGGAAGTTATTTATTTGTTGTCCATAAGCAGTAAGTAGAAAAAGCAAACTATATCTTGCAGAAGCCATGAGCGTGTATTGAACACATTGCTACACATGTACCTGCAAGAGTACATTTTTACGGTAGTTCAATAATTTTGGTACATTCTATATAACATATCCAGGTATGTTCCATTCTACTCCAGGTAAACTTGCCAATATTCTCTCAAGTAGCGGCGACTATATGTAAAGATAATACATGGTAAACCTTACTGTAATATTTTCGATACATGCCAATATTTTGATAGAGACTTTAGGGTAATATAAGTAGGCACTTCATGTACTTCATAAAGTAGGATACTTTGTGATGGGCATATTATGGGAAATGATAATAGTGGTATTCATAATTGTAATTAGATACTACTGGTTTGTCAATGGCTGGAGTAACCTTTTATTTACGGTTATATCTTTAATATGCATAGATATAATATTATTGCTTTATTAAAATTGTTCCTTTATGCACGCAATAATAGAGCATAGCGTATTGAACGTACGTAAGTACTAGAATCATCTTGTTATCAAAATCTAATAAAGCACCATATAGGGAGACCTAATCGAATGTCCTATGACTCTGTACATATTTAGTT
The DNA here is from genome assembly GCA_020055645.1 of Tomocerus qinae. NCBI lineage: Eukaryota > Metazoa > Arthropoda > Collembola > Entomobryomorpha > Tomoceridae > Tomocerus > Tomocerus qinae. The sequence continues at coordinate 11,949,838 of CM034547.1, read as the reverse complement.
TACGTATATTATGACCTCAAGTACACAGATGAAGTGCAATTTACATGTGTGAGAGGTGTGAACTGCTATCTCAATCTCACAGGACAAAAATGTGGGCTTAAGTAAAAATACATTGACAAGTATGGATGGATGTAGAAACACACTAACTACATTAAAATGTCCACATTTTTATTGTTCACCAACCGTCAGAGCAGATTAGATAACAGAAAATTGAATTCTTTATGTCTGAACTCTGAACACTGATGGAAATATAATGGCAAATGTAATAAAAATGCATAGATATCCAATTAGTATAATGTTTGCATATTTGCTTTCGATCCAGATTTTGTACATATACCGCACAATAAGGAATAACCAGAGCCTTTTACCTTTCTATCTTTCAGACAGAGAACATTAGAGAGTACTGCATGGCGGTGAATATTAATCTATCTATTAATAAATGTGCATCGTTTGAGAAGTTGTAGCGAAATATATTCATGAAAAATAGAAATAGCTCCAGAATTGTAGAAAATAGTTTATCAGCATGATTCTTCCTGTTAGAGTGAATCAACTCGAATATACAGAAATTCGGTTTTGAAGAGTTTTTTCTTTTCGTTTTTACACAATCTAAATCTCAATAAGCATTAAGATGGGTGGGTGTATATCTCACACGGATTTGATCGATCCGCGTCATGGTACAGAATCTCCAAAAATTGAAGAAGAAGACGAACTTGATACGCTTAACGGATTATCAATCGAACAAATTGAAAAACTTATGAAACTTATGCAAATGCACAACTTGAAAAGGATGACAGAGGAAATCAAAACTGACGTTCATCTATTTCTTCTAAACAATCTACTCATGAGTGTTCAGTTTTTCGACAACTTTGAAAGGTAAGTCTTTACTTGAATAATTGTAATCCATTTCTCTACCTAAAGTATATTAACACTATATTTATTACTACTATTATTGTCACGGCAGACGAGAGTCCTCCGTAAGTAAGTGTATAATCAAAATATTTTCTACAATTACCCGCATAAAATTAATTGCACATTTTACCGGAGTTACAATTTTTCAATGTTGTAGTGAAATATCATTCTAAGTCCTTGTTTCATATCATGGAAAGGTTAATTGGTAACTGGTAACTTATCAAACTAGGTCAAAAACCCGTTCTGAGAACACAATCTAGAACTAATTTATAAACCAAATATCTATATCGCTGTTTGCTAATGATAACAATTGCAATTTTTCAGTTTTAGTATACATGGTCACAAGATATGAATAAATGATACGGGCAGATTTTCTCCGCATTTGGTTTTCTATGTATAGGAACTTCAGGAAGGAAATTAAGATGCAGTTTTGATTTCTTACTTGGATTACATCCCTCATTGCCCGATCTTTACTATAGAATTAGTGACTTCATAGTTTTAATTTAAAACCTCTATGCAAATCTTAAAGCTTAAAACTGTTCCACATATTATGCTGTATTTTTGTAAGATAATGATTAACTAAGCTCTTTATCATGATATATTATGTGTTGGCACTTAGCACATGATAAAATGATTGCTATTTGATTTATTACTTTTACAGAGTAACTATTAATGACCTGTTCAGGTTTATATTCTAAATATAAGGCAGAATAATTGGATAGTTAAGCTTAGGATTGACGGAATAGCATGTGACTAGGTCATGAACCACGATTTTACCAACTATTTATATTTTAATATGATATTATACAATTTATTTGCTACTTGTAGTACAAATCCCCACTTAGCATTTAAAAAACGGCAGCCCATTTACTAAACTCAATTTGTGTTATATAGAAAGGATTAGGTTGAATATTAAACCACTTCTGGTGGATTAGAATCCAAATATGCTAATGGCCAGCCCATTGAATGTGCGCCATAGGCAAAACATTATGCACCAGTAACAAATGAGTCTAACAATTGTGATGTCTAGTGATTTCATTTCTACAATATCATTTAGTTCAAAGTTCAACAATCATGACAAAAACAGAAAATCGTATGTTTAAAAAAATAGTAACTGTTTTGAAATAATTGACATTTAAAACAAGTTTGAATATTTGTTCGAAACATTTGACGTACTTAGTTTTAATTTGTCTTGTACTCAATGGATGTATTTTTATGTAAATACCCCTTGCCCTTCCTTATGCTACAAATCTATTTACCATATCTACTAAATATTATGTTACAGTACATCATTCAATGTCCATTAAAAATTGTGTGGAACTATCTCAATTTTTGCACACACAGCACAGCTACTTAAAAAAACTGTTATTTACACATAATTTTTCCATTACAGAAATACCTAATAACTATACCTTCCCGTTCGTACCAATCAAATGTTTCACGAAAGCCATACATGTCGTTTACTTACCCATTCACAAAGTACTGGCTATATCAATAATTAAAAATAGATACCTATATTTATAATAAAGTATTAATTTAAAAATCTGACTGAAGTTAATTTTTCATGAGATGTACATACGTCAAATAAGGCAAGAACTGGAAAATGTTTACAGTTATTTGTCAATGTCAATTATCACGGGTAAGGAGTATCAATTGTTATCAGACATGATGACTGCATACCTCAACTTGGAATCAGTAGCAAGATACTCCTGTTCATAGTCCATATTATATCATCACCAACTCACAGCTCAACATTTAGTATATGTATTTAGGTACTACAGTCTTGCGAAACATGCAAATACATCATTGCTATTCAATTGCTCATGTCTATTTTGATTAGCTATAGTTGTTTACACAAGTCAATCGATGAAATAATTGACTACCCGCATGATTATACACAATAAATATGTACTCGTTTCATAGGAAATTAGTAGTAATAGGAACTCAAGAGATAACCTCGAAAACTCCTGGGGTAAAGGTAGAACTTCTGGTATTGAGACATAATAGTCATAGCCAAATACACACAATTCATTCTGACTACCATGCAATTGACAGCTTATTTTCCAAAAAACAATTGCGCAATCTAATACATTTTTGTATTTTGGTGATTGATGGTTAGTTGCTGAAAAGTTGGACGAAGATAACTTGTAATGAAAATAATATTGGACCATTGCGTTCCATTTTGTTTACCCAAAATATGTTATGAAAATTGCAGATCTTCTGACGCAGCTAAAGAATTCAAGAGAAAAAGAGAGTCTGAAATTAACAAAGTACTGGCAGATGGGCCTCAAGACGGACAAATTATTGGGGACAGGAAATGCCACCTCATTAATGGCATGGGCCATATTTTGGCACAAAACTACATTTACAGACCTTCGGATCGTTTCATCGAAGATGATTTATATGCGAGCGTGCACAACAGGTAAGATATTAGGACTTTATCAGAAAAAGCATAGGAATAACTGCTGGAAACAAAAAATAGTAGGAGGGAAATAAATTCTACGATATGGATTAGATCTTATTGAGATTAGGTGATTGGAGAAAGTAAAAAAATCTTTTCTTACAGACTAGATCCGGTGAAAAGTACATTTATATGTGAAAGCATACTTCCACTTGAATTCACAATGACCTGGGATAACTTGGAAGTACACGAAGCTAACCAGTGGGAAACATTAAATTCAGCTCCTTATGAATCTGCTTCAGGATCACCTCCGATCATCCGATTTTGCATGGAAGAACCCGATGACAAAAATAAAGGTTAATAAATAACCATTTCTAAGTTATTGATTATGAAAAGGAATTTCAATACTAACAACACGGATTCATTAGTTCCTAAAGGGTATGTGAGACTCCGCTGCGTGGATCTGCCGATTGCAATGAGACCGCAATTATCTTTGATGCACGTTCCTAACAGTGAACATGGCTACTTGTATGACTACAGTGAATTCAATGACAAAATCTCGGAAGCACGTTCTGGCTCCGATAGTGATGTAATTCCTGAATCGGATGAGTCAGATAGTCTTCATGAGGGGTGGATGGAGGATTTAGAGAAAAAAGTCGGTTCAAACCAAAATCCATTGGCAAAGTAAGCAAATGGATTAGTAAGCATTATGGATGAGCATTATTGTAGTCTATATCGATACTTTTTAATTGTTTAGTCCAAAATCAGCAAGATTGGAACCTGGGAAAAAGGTACAAATAGAAATATTTCCACCTAATAATCAAAGGAGAGATAGTGGGATCAAGCACATTCCAAAATACAACAAAGGAATGCTAAAGGCAAATTCTGTAAGAAATATTTCTGTGTACGCATCCTTAATTAAGTATTTCATTTTCAATAGTAGCAATTAATGCATTTTTACATTCTTGTAGGATATAGCAATCAATGTCGATCCTGCAACTCCGAAAATAGAAGAAGAAAATGAATTCGCTTATGAATTAGATGAGAATTCCAATATAACTAATTATCACCATCTTCATCCGAAGCCTATATCAGACCGGTAGGAATCTATTTATTCTCTTAGTTAGCTTTGCTAAATATTATACTAATCTTGTTATATGGAAATCCCTAGATTGTCCAGATCCCTCACCAGTTTGCCTTCGCAAACACTAGACAGGTCAAGCCGAACTAGAGAGCCAAACAGCTCTGGGTATGAAACCGGTTCACAAACAAGGTTAGTATAATATTTCCAAAAACTTTCAAAATTTATTTTACTTGCAGATATCTAAGAACATCTAATAAAACTTTTTAATGGTATTACAGCGTAGCCTCACGTTCAAGTTCGCTGGCAACATTAGCAAGTGAAGAAGTTCGAGATCGCTGGAGAAGCATCGAACTAAAATCCATACTGGACTATCCGGAGAAAAATCGAAGGAAAAATTTAGACAAGCATTACAAGCCAGAGCCTCTTGCTTCTAATTGTTTTATGAATGTCAAATATGAAGTAGAATCAGATGATGAAGAACCAGTCTCCGATGAAGATAGTACAACAGATAGCGATTCTGAGGAAGGAACAAAGATTGCGGAATCAGTGGCGATGGAAACTCGGACGTATCTAAATTCAAGTCATTTCTCTGCTGACTACTGTTCAGAATTCCACTACATTGCTAAAAGGCATTTTATTTCTGCTGGAGTTGTGTCCCAATCAGTAGTATTAGGCACAACTGTTAGATGTGCCGTTCCTTACAAATCAGAAAACCATCACCGCCCAATTGGAGATGGGGAAGATTCCGATGATGGATCTGAAGATTTTTTCATGCTCCATACGTTCACACCTAGTCTTTTAAGCAAAAGTTGGCCGAAAAGCTCTGCCTTTAAATTCAATATGAGAATGAAGAACAAAAAAGACCGAAATGATGTCGAACAATGGCCTAGTTTTCACCAGGTAACTTTTTTTGATTTCTGCTATAAGCAAAAATTAATGACAAAAGGTTTTGACACATGATTTTGTGATTTTCTCCCAAGGTTGACCAAATAGATGATGTCGGATGCAATGTAATCCCGTTAGGATATCGTTCTATCGAATTTTTCAATGCCCATCAATGCTTAGAGTGGAAAGTCAACTTCGCTAAAGCCGAAACACTTTTACTCAACACATTTAACCATGTCCATTGGAGGGCATACATTTTTTCGTCATTACTGTACCGGGCCTTCTTGGCACCATTGGGGCCTCAAGGATTGGGACTTGAACACTTTAGAAATATTCTCTATTTCATGTGTCACGAGGATTTCGTTGGTTGGAATGATGAACAACCGGGGATTCACGTAAAAGCTCTCCTTGGTAAACTCTTTGAATGCCTTGGAAAATGCAAAATGCCCAATTTCTTCGTTGCTGAACACAACATGCTTAAAAGCATTCCTCCACAAAATACCCGGCTTGTACAAGCACATCTTAGTAAAATCCGCGAGAATTTACTTGTATATTTCATCTACGCATTCAGAAATCTTACAAGCATCAAAGAAAATGGGAAATATTATCCTATGCCAAAGTTTGATAAGTTGTACAAAATTGTCACCGTACCAAAACACGAAGAATTGTTACAAATCGTAAGTGAAAAACTACTCTGGCTACAATATACAATGGCTCTTGACTTTTTTATAGACTGATGATTGAATATTTTTTTAATTATTTAGCAAACACCAGGGTTGATACAAACTGCAGAAAGCGACGAGGCTATGAAAAAAGAAATCCGGAAGAAGAACAAGAAGAAAAATAAGAAAATACAAATGGATTTGATTAATAATGAGGTTTGTGGTCTACTAATAAATACTGAATAGTAAATCTACCATTAACTAAAGAATACTAACAGTTTGGTTAATTAATTTGTCAATGAATTCTTCAGGATAAATACGAGGGGGAGTTTAAAACTCATTTCGTCAACAAAAATCAAAAAGCGGACAAAACGCAAGAAAAGTACAGGAAGAAAAGGAGAGCATTCGAAGAGAAAGCTAAGCGGGATAAAGCAGATAGAAAACAGGCTGAGAAGTCTTCTGATATTATCCCTGAAACAGAAAGAAGAAAGTCTATAGACTTAGAATGCCTCCCAGTAGTCAAAGGAAAATTCAGCCAATTTCGACTTGTTCTAGCAATCGAGTTTTTTATCAAGCATTTTCTGGAGATGGCGAAGCAATCTAATGAGTTCAGAGCGTATTCTCAAGCGACAATGTATGTCCTACAAGTAGAGAATTTATGCGAACTTTTACGGGATCCTAAGATTAATAATGGACGCAATAGTGTTGACGAGAACGATATTAAGGAATTCCTCGTAAGTAAATCACCGACTTTATGAAATATAAAACTAATTTCATTTGCTAATCATATGCAATTTATTTTAAAGGATGAAACAACCCATTTGAGGCAAGTCATTGGCGGAGAAATGAGAAGTTACGTGACGTCAAGAATTAACTTGCATGGTTCTAACTTGGCTCCCGAGTTTGGAGGTGAAAATTTCGGAAAAATGTTCACGAGTAGCGACAATTGGAAACTTGGAAAACTTCCAACACCACCTGAATCAGTACATGATGAACAGACAGACTTACAACCAGAACGAAAAGATAGTCAACCTGTCAAAATGTTCGAGGCTCCACAACTTTCAAAATCATTACAATCAATACCATCTGTATCTAGAAAACCTACTCGAACAGAATCAATCAAGTTTATAGACTCTAACCCTAACAGACCTATTGTAATTCGACCTAAATCCTATTCCCGATCTACTTCTCAGGAGCCAGCCACGATGGACGATGAAAATGAGTTCGAATCAACCGACTTGTAATTAGGATGATTAAGCTGTAAGCGAAATAATTAATATAATTTTACCTTGATACCATGTTCCATGTAGAAATCGGCTGTCCCAATGCTGGCATATAATTTGAACTGCATCTTCTGCAAACTACGTACACTGTGCAGTAGCTCTGATTTGTGCTGAAATTAACAAAAATAGAATGGTTTAGTTTTACTACAATAATAATGTAAATATTCAATCGCATGTAAACATAATAGTATTTTTACTAGTACATTTAAGTTTATATAATAAAAGAGAATTCTGTTCGAGAAATTGCCCTTCTTTCACTTACTTTGAATGTTCCTACTGAAAGAAGAATGGAATGTTGTGGAATTTGAAATCCAGTACTGATCATTGCTTTGAAATATGCTTCGTACCGATTTTCTCCGAAACAAGCTACTTCCCCAGTGGAAGCCATTTCAACACCCAAAAGTGTATCCGCTCCTATTTATATTTGCCACAATTAGCGACATTTCTTAACATTAGCAATAATTATCCTAATAAAAGCAGAAAATAAGAATAGTACCAGCGAGTCTGGAAAACGAAAATTGCGGGACTTTCACCCCGACTCGACCGCAACCGCTCATCACATCGATAGGTTCAACTCGCTCCTTAACAATAGCTCTTGTAGCCATCCCTATGAAATCGTGGTCTAGGGTTTTCGAAACAAAAGGAAATGATCTTGAAACTCGGACGTTGCATTCGATCACTTTCAGCTCATTATCCTTTAAGATAGAAAAATCAAATATTATAGCAGCAATCAAATGGACATACTTCATCAACACCTACATCATACTACAATTAAAATATTTCATGAAATTAAGTAATAATATTAATGACCTTAATACTTACTTTAGCAATCAATTGAATATTAAATGGCCCAGTCACTTCAAGAGATCGAGCAATGGCAACGCAGATAGTTTTAATCTTTGCCAAAGTTTGCACATTCAAATCTTGAGGAGGAGTAACTAATGTAGCATCTCCTGAGTGAACCCCCGCATTCTCGACATGCTCCGAAACAGCCATGCAAACAATTTCACCCTCACTAGCAACTGCATCAATATCAATTTCCTAAACACATAAAATATCATCAAATAATTATTTTGCAATTTGGCTTGATAATTTATTGCGAATGAAGAGCCTACCTTTGCTTCCAAAATGAATTTTGAAATAACAACTGGTTTGTCTTTTGTCAAAACTCCACAATTCTTCAAGTAGTTTTGCAAATCCTGTGCATTATGAGCAACATTCATGGCAGCTCCACTCAATACATAAGATGGTCGAACAAGACAAGGATATCCAACTTCCTGGCAAAATTCTTCAGCTGATTCGTAGCTTGTAAGTTCCTTCCATCTAAATATAGACAAAAATACAAATTGCTAATAAGAAACTAATGGTCCAGTAAGATTATACCTTCTTCAATGTACACCATAAAAAACAATTCAGTACCTAGGCTGAGAAATTCCAATTCTATCGAGCATTCTGGAGAATTTGAATCGATTTTCAGCATTATCGATACTTTCTGGAGAAGATCCTAAAATTACAGCTTGTTGGCGATGTAGGTCCATGGCTATATTATTTGGTAGTTGACCACCCATGCATAAAATGACTCCTTCGGGATTTTCAAAGTTGTAAATGTTCATAACAACCTACATTTGAGAATAAGCCTTAAAACCTCAGAATTCCTCACATCTTCAAGCCATTACTACATTATTACACGAACCTCAAAGGATATTTCATCAAAGTAAAGCCTGTCACACATATCGTAGTCAGTGCTCACAGTCTCGGGATTATAGTTCACCATGATGGTTTTCTTTTCTAGTTTACGAAGTTCTCTGATGCAACCAACTGCACACCAATCAAATTCGACTGAGCTTCCAATCCGGTAGACTCCAGATCCTAAAATACCACGTAGATGAAAATGTCAATGATACATGGAGAATAATAAATCCTACTTACAACATAATGTGTACATACCAATAACCATAATATGGTTTCCTGGAAAAGTTAAATCGTGCTCGCTCGCACTGTATGTCAAGTACAAGTAATTTGTAAAAGCTGGCCATTCTGCAGCTACAGTATCAATTTGCTTGACGAAGGGAAAAACACCTGTTAGAAAAGGAATTGGTGAAAACAGAAATAGTAAATCCAGAATAAACAAGTTAAGGCACGCCTCCACAAAAAGTAAGACTTGCTACTGATACCTGAAATAAGTACATGAAAATAGCTTACCAAAGTCTTCGCGAATGTGTCTCACAGCTAATTCCGTACTCTTAACTGCAACTGCAATTTGTTTATCAGAAAAGCCAAGTTGTTTTCCTTCCATGAGTAAATCTTTAGTAAGCTGCTTGGGACCAAGTGCTTCAAGTCTCATCTGAAAGCTAACAATGTTTTTCATCTTCTGCAGAAACCAACGATCGATTTTTGTCAATTCGTAAAGTCGGTTAATATCATAACCCGCTTTTAAGGCAGCAGCAAGAACATACATTCTCATGTCTGTAGGATACTCTAATTCCTACAAATCCAACAGAAAATCTTAATAATTGCGACATAAAAGAAGTATAATGCTATGAAATACACAATTCTTTGTATAAATAGGTTGGTATGTACCTCGTCTGAAACGGATTTTAGATTAGGGTCAAATCCCAAAATGTGTTCATCTGTCATTCTCAACGCTTTTTGGAAGGACTCTTCAAATTTTCTTCCTATTGCCATAACCTCGCCAACACTTTTCATTGAGCTTCCAATCTAATACAGAAAGTGATTAAATTATATACTTGTAACATGAAGGACCAATTTTGGAGCAAATAAGAACGTTTACTAACTTTAGTGCTAACGCCTGAAAACTTTCTGAAATCCCAATGCGGTACTTTCACCACACAATAGTCCAAACTTGGTTCGAAGCACGCTGTAGTACATCCTGTAACGGAATTCTTCAATTCTACCAAAGATTTCCCAAGTGCCAATTTAGCAGCGACATAAGCCAGTGGATAACCTGTAGCTTTGCTAGCAAGTGCAGAACTTCGAGACAATCGAGCGTTTACCTAAATAAAATAGTAAATATCTTTCGTTATCCCAAAAGCCCAGACGATTCCTGCAGTCTATTATAGCAGTTTGTATTTACTTAATTAAAATATACCTATATACAGCTTCGGCCTACGTATTTCATAGACAAAGTGTATTAGAAAGAAGAGTACCTACCTCAATGATATAAAACTGTTGAGATGTTGGACAGAGCGCGTACTGAATATTGCATTCTCCAACAACGTCCAAATATCTGATGACTTTAAGTGCCGTTGCTCTTAACATGTAGTAGTCCCTGTTGCTCAAAGTTTGACTAGGAGCAATTACAATAGATTCTCCAGTATGAATCCCTAGAGGGTCGACATTCTCCATGTTGCACACCTACACAGATATGCATTGTGTAGAGTAAATTGATTTTCGGGTTAAATTAGGTTTAATATTGAGTTCTTACCGTAACGCAGTTATCGTAAGCATCTCGAACTACTTCATACTCGACTTCTTTCCATCCTTTGAGAGATTTATCAATGATTAGTTGACTGGAAGTTGCCAATGCTTGCACAGCTAAACTCTTTAACTCTAATTTATTGTGAGCAAAACCGGATCCTAAGCCACCAAGACAAAATGCAGCTCTGGCTAATACTGGATATCCCAATATATCTGCTGCTTCCAAGGCCTAGAGTAAGAAATCAGTATTAGTACTAGTAGATTTTTCATCATGTTTATTCTCAATGAGATTATCAATAGTCAAAGAAGGTCACCTCATCCACTGTGCATGCAATAATACTCGGAGCGACTTTTTCTCCTATCTCTGCAATTTTCTCTGCAAATAATTTCCGGTCTTCGGACATGATGATGGATTGTATAGATGTGCCTAGGACTCTCACGTCGTATTTCTCAAATACCCCTCTGTTGTTCAACTCTATTCCGCAATTCAATGCAGTTTGTCCACCGAATGTAAGAAGGACACCATCGGGACGTTCGGATTTTATCACTTGTTCCACATAATCCGCTGTTATTGGCAAAAAGTAGACCTTATCTGCTAATCCCTTTGTGGTTTGCACAGTGGCTATATTGGGATTGATCAAAACAGTTTGAATCTTTTCTTCTTGTAATGCTTTGATAGCCTGTGAGCCAGAATAATCAAATTCTCCAGCTTGCCCGATTGATAAGCCTCCGGAACCAAGAATGAGGACTTTCCTTGGAACTCTTTTGATGTGAGCTATCGACTCCTCTGATGGCATTCCTTTTGCAATGTGCGATGTAATTTTCTTGTGAATTGCAATCACTTCTTTGCTCCTCTTTGTCTCTTTCACAGCATCCAAAAATATATCAAATAAAAACTCCAGATCTTGTGGACCTGCTGTATGTTCCGGATGAAATTGAACACTAGAAAGCATTTCATCATAATATTATCCTTAATACATTATATCAGCTCAAATGAAAAAATTTTAGCAAACTATATTATGCTGCTGGTAGAAATACCTAAAAAATGGCAAGGAAGAATGGGCAATTCCTTCGTTTGTATGATCATTCGCATTGGTAAACAAAGGAATCCAATTCTGAGGAAGATCTTCAGCATCCACCGCAAACCCATGATTCTGGGATGTAATGTAGCATCTTTTGGTATCTTTGTGGATGCATGGTTGGTTATGACCACGATTACCATATCTTAATGCAAATAAACACAAAATTAAATTACAAAAACTCTCAATTTTAGAAAAAGCAACATAATAAACCTACTTCATTTTATATGTTGAGCATCCGGCTGCAATTGCAAGTAATTGATGCCCCAAACAGATGCCGAAAATAGGTTTAGGATTCGTAACTCCTGTTATTAGTTTATGCACATTGGCAACAGTTTCCTTGCACATTCGTGGATCTCCTGGTCCATTACTGAGAAAAAGGCCGTCGTAAGATTTCTCATCTAAAGGATGATCCCATGGCACAACTTCAACACAGGCCCCACGTTTCAGCAAGCATCGAATTTGATTGTATTTCAATCCACAATCTACAACGCATATTTTCGGTGACCCACTTGGATTGTAGACTTTCGGTTTCTGAATAATAACATCAATCAATGAAAACTGGTAGCACAATAAACAATCAACCCTATCTAATTTAATTTAGTAAGAATTATATGTATCTGCAGAGGTGAGTCATCTATTACTTCATTTTCATTGCCACTTTGAAATGAAGGTCGGATGCAGTAATGTTAATTGTTAATGTATTAGAAGAAGCTTCTAATTAGAAATTCTCTAGGATAATGCAACGCTAGCCAGAAAATAGAGAAGTTTAAGTGTGCTCATTGACATTAAATCACATGCTTAATTTAATCAGTGCAAAAGAGACTGCTCTTTTACAAGTGCAAGGAGGTTTCTGTAAAAATGCAGCGAAGAAAAGCAGAAGAGTGAGCCAAGAAAGGCAATTTAGTTCAAGGGAAATGCGAAAAGTGTACATGGTAATCAAAGCAGTGTTGGAACATTTGTCTGGCACCTCTTTTGCAGACACTTTTATGTCATTGACGTAAACAAAGTAAGGAAACAGAGCCGAGAGATATACTAGAATGGTAGTAACTGCCTAATAATACATCTGTCTCCAAACTCTGTTCTTTAACTACCTAGCAGAAGAAAGTAAATCCTCTGCTCACATTTGCACAATGCTTTTCATGCAATAATAATCACATTAATTCGCCATGTAAACTGACAAATTGTGAAGGAACCTTCTGTTCGTACATACTTACTCAAATTAACTATGTCACACTCTAGCTATTAATACTATATGGTACTAAATTCCCGTAAAATATGCCGAGAGTCAAGTTAAGCGATAATGCCGATGTAGTAACTAAATTATCATTATATCTGATACTGTAAAAAATGAAATTAAAGTTGACTAACTTTGAGGGAAACTTCTTGGACAAGATTGATGAGGTTAGGGTCCTTGAAAGGCAGGTCGCTATTGCCCTCCACAACAATCTTCCCAAGGAGACTTCCTTTGTTTCTTATATGCTTCGTAAGTTGGCGAGTGTCAATGCCATATATCCCGGGTACATTTTGCTCTGCCATCCAGGTGGATAAGGTCTTGGACATATTCCAATGACTCGGCTCCTCACAAATTTCTCCCACGATAAGGCCAGCAGCCCAAATCTTCCGAGACTCAAACCACCTGCCAAGAAGTAAAGTCGGAAATTAATACTTCCCCACTGCTTGTAATGTACCAAAGTTTGTTACGGCTCATACTATAATGTGTAACCTTTAAGCAAGGCTGAGCCATATGACTTTGAGAGTTTACTAATTTAAGAAACACAGGTTAATCTTAGTTTCATCTCATTCCATTCTACCGGCAAGGGTATGACATTAGTAGACACCTAAATGTTGTCCTACCCGCCTACCCGCAGTTTCGCATCTTATCTCAAAGAGGCATAGCAATACCATCGCATTACTTTCACCTTACCAAACTTAAAAAATGTAGGATGGTATACTATGTACTACATTGAGCAATAGAAACTTTGATGACGCAGATTAATCTTTCCCCATGCTGAAACAACCAAGATCTGTCGGTGTAAATTGTTTCATCACCGTGAACAGCATTATGCAATTAGTATCTGCGCAAAAGTAATTTTCTATAGTGGCAAGTAAATTAGTGAAGTATTAATACTTAGCATAAAGTATACTTAATTAAAAGCATTCGGTTCATTTCATAGGTTAACAAATATCCCTAATGTGGGCGTCTGTAAGTGTGGATAATATTGGCAATAGTAGTAATACGAAAGGACAAGGAAGTTGTTTGTGTTTCAGTGTTGACAGAGTTAGATCCTGTTACCCGTATTACATAGGCGCCATTCCATGATAAGATCTTTGTGGAGATTTGCACATGCACAAAACTCTTTAGGCTTGTTTTGATTGTCCGAGGGTTTTACTCAGAAACGGGAATATTATTGCGAAGCGAGACGAAATGCAGAGGGGAACATTGTTTGCATGTTAAACAGATATACAAGTGCTATATATTTATATATTATATGTATATATATACAAAATAGTGCAATTGGCAATTGTACTACTTTATATACATTGTTTCTCATGTCTAACAAGTTGGGCTGTGTACCAAATATAAACTAGTGGAGCACTATGCCAAATGACAACTTCAAGTTGCGTAGTTGAAATAGCACAGATAGTTGCAGTTTGAATTGAAGTAGCGCAGGACTTTGTTGCTGTTTCTGAACACCAACGAGTCTTTAACACTTCAGAGTCATTACAAATTGAATCGTAAATCCTAGCGCTGTCAGACTTAGAGTACATTAGTTGACATAGGCAGTAGAAATTGTACATATAATGGATCAGAAGTATTCTATTGTTTCATCGTCTGCATTACCTTGGAATACCGAATTCATCTTCTTCGTTACTTGGTATGCCGTAGTTGCCGATGAGTGGGTAGGTCAACACAAGTAACTGAGAGCAGTAAGAAGGATCTGTTAATGACTCAGCGTAGCCAACCATCCCCGTCTGAAAGACTGTAAATTAAATTCATTAGTAAGAATTTTATCAGCTGAGAAATATGAGACTCTGTTTAGATCAGTCCAGATCCAGAGAGTAATTACATGTACACTGCAATTTGGATTCTATTTGGTCTCGAAAAAGTGTCTGTTTTCTCAAGTAGTACATGGTTAGATTGGTTGAAGGATAATTCTTTGCAAAATTACTTTGTTTACTTACTATTGCTGTGAGTCAATTAACCAAATAGAAGCTTTCATATTTAGTCAGACAGGGCATTGGAAATGAGAACAAGTAAACTTGTTTCAATCCCAACCCAGATGCCTCAATGACAATAATTAAATACCTTCTAGTACAGAGGAGAAAGGAAGGAACATGGGGCAAGCATCTCTGAAACGGAATCCTATTATTATCTAGTACATTTCTTTTTTAAAAGCATTCTGCATCATTAGCTGGCATGTTAACGATAAATACAAATGTTATTGTGAAGATCACATATTTATACGAGATACTTATATTTAGAACTGTATAACTGCTCATACCACACAGCATGCGAAACTGTCCTGCTCAAATGCTACAATAGTGGGTGCATGCTAGTATATCATCTAGTAATTAATACAAGGCAAGACTACAGAAAGAAAAATTACGTCAGAAAATTCTATTTTCTCTTACCGACTTCTCCTGGAATGGAAACAGGAGCACCAAAAACATATCCTCGGAATTCGGTGCCGTCATCAAGAACCAGTGTTGCAGATCTATCTCCAGATTGGCTCTGAGCCGTGGAAATTGCGTAGCACACCATTTTCCTCTCCTCTCACAATTTATTACTAATAAAAACAAGGATCGGACACTAACGAAAAATCTTGAAAATTGCTGCAAGTACAAAATATAATGTGAATTAGGTTGACAATTTTGACAAATATGCGAAATTATAGGAATGAGTTGTGGAAACTAGGACGAAGGATCAAATGTATTCCCTTTTAGGAACAAGTCAAGATGTTGAATGACGGCTAATGGCTACTTACGTCTAGCATGAATGAACTTATGACAGTAGATTCTGTCCATGCATTAATCTTGGATTTCCTAAGACCAAAGGTCACATATTTGTCAGCGTTTTTTGACAGTCTCATTTCATTTTCATTTTGTACATGCACCATGTGTATGTCTGTACATGAACGTTAATGAACTATGCTTACGTTTGCAGATAGCTGGACTACTCATTGATTATTTTAAATTCATTCCTAAGCCTAACTTATCAGGTTACAAAAACAACTACGTTAAATAAGGTACATAACAGTCGGTTTAGAATACGCATTGGTAAAAAGGCGAGACGACAAAGAGACATGACTCTGACAAAAAATAAGATGAATGCTAATCACCGAGCTATAAAAACTTATCTTGGAGAAATTATGATTACGTTTTCTCAGTCGAAGACATTTGTTTTAGTATACATTGACATCAGCATAAATGTAATAAATGGATACACTTAACCAAATGATGCCTGAGATCAAAAATTAAATACCAGCTCGGAGTGTATATGAATTTGTAAAGCATGCAACTGATAATAACATATCCTATTACAATCCCATTACATTAAACTCGCTGTCACAGGATAACCAGGCAAGTCATGCATGCAAGTCTTTGCGTATACAGTGTAGAAATGTGTGTAGGTATATCACGTAGCTTGCCAAGCTGATAAACCATTGCCAAAGATTAAACAAAATATATGACCGTGTTACGCAAGCAATAAGTGTAACTATATTTTTATCAGTCTTCCTCTTTAATCGCTGCCCAATAATTCTACACTACACAGTAAGATACTTTATGCACAATGCATAAACACGAAAGGAAACCGCATCTTTTTATGTCTTGGTACACGGCTACTACGATATCCCTGCTATTCAACCGAAAAGTCAATGTTAAAATAATACTTCAAGTAGCGATCTAAAATCAGGATATGCTGGACAATAAATACTATTTCAAAGGTCACATTACATTTTCCCAAGATCAAGCTTCATTATAACATTTCATGTCATACTATGTATTCAATTTACTGTAGTAATCTAATCTGTCTGCCTGTCCATCATGTATTCATGGATTTGAAGCACAAAATAATATGCTATGTAAGGAAGTCCACATATATACATTTCCGACGTGAAATTTGAGAAACATGTATACGTGCAAAGTATGAAAACCTTGCAAAACCGATGTAGTTACAAAGCAAAGAATATAATACCTACATTGAATAACATGATATTTTCTAAAGAAAAATAAATAATGTCAAATCTAACAATACATACGCATCAATCGTCGAGACTGACTGATTTAGATTTGAACTTTTCGATAATAAACTGTTTGGTCATATTAACCATTGAGTGATAATTTAAATGTGGTGATCAAGCAGTCAAAGAAGCAACAGAGGGTATCGCTTAATAGGAGAATACACTAAAGTACATAGACCTCACAGATTTCAAATTTTGGTACAAGTTATGTAAGTAGAGCAATTTGTATGAAATCAGTAGAACTGTATGCGCCACTTGTATTAATTGGTAATGGGTGTAACGCGAAGCATTAACTGTTAACATGCCACATAATACTCCAGGGAATTACAGGAAGAGGAGTACCATACAGGCCTAATTACTCTGTTTGGCTGACAAGGAACTAAGTTGTATAGGTACGCATTATGTATTATTGTATGCATATAGTAGCTGCTCATACTCGTAAGTCGTAAAGTTTTTGTATGCTATGAAAGCAGAATTAAATTAAAACTCGACAACAAGTTATTTTTAGGTTTCAAGGTCATTTTAAATTGCAAGCTATTATAGCAGTTTTGCCTACATGACCTTACTATCTGTTAATCACACATTGATGTAATAATGTCTTTTTTAGCTATAGCTCATACGAAACTGTTTTTTGGCTGCTATTAAGCTTGGAAATGACTATGAAATGAAATACGTAGTTTTAATTCATGTTTACTCAGAAAGGAGCGGATCATTAGATTAACACTGAAGTCAAGTTCCCAAGTTGACATTCAAGAAAAAAGTGACGACACTGCTGGTTAATGAAGCGAACCCTTTTAAATTCTCGATAATATCAATGCAAAGGAACAAAAGAGGTACATAGATAACACTAAATAAAACTAAGTTGAGATGCACAAGTACTGATTTGACGATTAGACTAAGAAACTCATTTGTTGTTCAAAATGCGACGGTGACAAATCTGGCCAAGTACTTAATAGCTAACAGGCGCCACTCTAACAATTTACTGTTGTCTCAAATCCCTAAGAATTTTCCAAAACTGTAACGTGGAAAACCTTTTTTAGCAAGCAACAGCGACAACATCCTAGAAACCGGATTGAGCTAGATCTTCTAGTTTAAACCAATCTGTGTTTGTATGAACGTTGTTTTGAAACCCTACAACAGGGCGCTGACTTCATAAAACTATTTTGCTATAGGATTTAATTAGTCGCGTACATTGTAAACATAATAACATTGCAAAATTCTGTAATCCATCATAATATAAACCACTTAACATACACGTAGAATTATCTGATGCTTTATATACTATTTTTGTTCGCGTCAAATGCTTAATTTGTTTATTCTGTCTCCATAAAATGCACCATTGCATTACTAATCTTGCGTGTCAGTGCTTAATCATAACCATAGTCAACAAAGAAAGATTATAGTTATTATATTATTGCTATGAAGTAGTATAACAATAGTAAGTGAGCAATATAACAATTTAGAATATAGTTCAAATGTTATTATACATTGTATAATATGCATGATGCATGTGGTAGAATTAGAATAGAACGCGTAGTACCTTAATAGTACTAAAATAGTAGAATGTATGTATTTGTAGTGCATTGTGCATACGGCCAAAATAGTAATACGTAATACTGTAATTACAATTTTTGCACTAGAATGCAATGAAATGCGCAGTTAAATTTAGCAATATCAATGCAATCAAATTTAATTGAAATTACTTATTATTAGTGTGACAGCTTTATAACAATATCAAGGAGAAACATTTCCATAATAAACTAGTATAAAGATTCATTCAGAAATAAAGCTCACCGCTGGTTCATTGCATACATTAAGACTTTCGAAAACACGATTTGCTAAAGGATGACAGTACAAAATGCAATAGTCTCATTTGGTAAATCAGCAGTCTACCAAATGTAAATAACTTTATGTATCACCAGAGCACATGTAACTCATCAGGGTGGGAATTTTTACCGTATTTTGCCCTCAATGGTATATACGCTTTATGAATAATACGATTATTAAAGTGGTATACTATATTATGGAAAACTTAAGCCAACTATAGTTAAATTATAATATTTAAAATAGTTTTCCTTAGTATTTATTCCAGAAATCTATACTTTTGCATCCTAATTTTTGTAGTGACACAATTCAACTTACATAATCATTATAACCTAGTTGTGTACAGAAAGAGAATATTTTACTTTTTGAATCAGTTATAATAATATCTGTGAACTGAGTTCTCTAAATTGGCTCATATAGCGAGAAAGTAAAATCGACCATTGCCTACAATACCATTTGCACTGAACTTTGTATACGATGTAGACTTTACTAAGTTACAAATGATGATATACCGTAAATCAAGATATGAGAAGAAAAAATCTATTTTCTAAAATAGCTGAGCAATGTTTTCAAGTTGAAAATGAAAATTACCCATTTGAGTTAAGAAATCTTATTTACCTTCAAGGGAGACGAGTGTAGCTGAGTATTATGTAGTTAATGTACTAAGGAGAAGTAAAACAAAATGTAAGTTTTTGTTTAGCAATTACAAACGTTAAAATAAATATCTTGGAGGAATATTTTGCAGGACTGTTCAAGGGCCCAGGGTCAAACTGCCACTGTTTTTAAGTTGATAAGACAAGATGAGACCAGCCTTATGAATTGATGACACATGGCCCTTATGTAGGTATAGAGGTAGGTACCATCATGCACCGAAAGCATATAATACATGTAATAATATTTAGAGCATCATGTATTGTAAGCTTTTCAAAGAAATGCTAAGCACCCAAAGGACTTCTTTGTCCTATGTTTACCAAACCATTATTGTTTAGCTTTGGCTTTACAAGACAGGATTTCAGTTTGGTACTTTTCTGGATAACGTAATACCTAATATGTATTACCTACCTATAAATAACAAAATTAAAGCTAAGATAGGTTAAAACTTAAGAGTAAGCTTCTTTTCCATTCCAACTAATTAACATGAACCTCCATAAGAAATCTTTTCCTTTGACTCACAGCCTTTAAGGAAAATATAAGAATGGAAGAATGCAAGAAAGCTAATAGCTAACTATACTATACAATGCACAGCATTTATTTGCCTCTCCGTGCATACTATCATGAACCCAAGACCCATCCAAACAAGTATACAATATACAAGAATATAAGACAAATGGATGATATACACCAAATTCATAACTATTTGTAAAATGGATCATGCATCAGACCTGAACAATGAACCTCATACATATCTACCGAAAGAAAAAGGTCACGGTCGACTCAAGTAAAAACTGACTTTTAAAGCGGCTGTTTTATAACTTTAGGCAAAGACAGAAATACCCAACATAATATCATATCTATTCATAATATTTCAACTTATTAGCTTCAATTTTATCACTATTAAGTACTAGCAAACCTTCGTTGTCAATCTAACTATAAAAGTACGTTTAAAGTACTTTAGAATAATATAAACCCTGCCTGCTTTCGCATAGAATTACATGCCATGTTATATGAACAAGTATCATAAAAATAAAAAGTATATTCAACACTTCAATGATTTCATATTGTAATACTAATAATACTATGATTTCTGTAGCACATTTTTTAACTAAAATAATATTAATTAAACTAGGTATGTTAAATTACAAAAGATTTACATTTCCAACATATATTCCCAACAGTGTTGATCATAAACTATGAGATGTCGTATCGTATTGCATCTAAATCGAAAATAAGTTATCGAATCGAAAATCGAAATGCAATGCAATTGCAAACCAAAAAGATCATTATTTTTGAAAATAAACTTGACGGCCATTTTAAATGGGGTAAGTTGAGTATTCTAAGCCTTGTCAAGTTTCTATTCTCCCAACATTTGTTTTGTGACTTGAAGGTATTATAAACCTCCAAAATTCAAAATTGAACATAGGAAACACTCAGAAGAACTTGACTTGCAAGTTGCAAAGCAAACTGCTACGCAAGAACGAGAACTGTGCGACGGTGACTGAGGACAACTTGACACTTGACATAAACTCGTTGGGTAAGGATCGAGGATAACAGCTGAGTTGGCATTGTCAATGTCAACTCAACTGTCAATTATTATTGGGTAAGTAATTTATTATTCTACTTTTGACTTTCTACTTACGACATACTTGCAAACTTGCAATTACTTATCGATTTCTTCCAGTATCCTGCGAAGTTACTGGTTAGTGGTCATTGGGTCACCATTGACCAAATTGACCATAATTCATTTACTATTCCAATATCCTATCTTTGGTCGTAATAATTGAGCATTTTGATAATATATTTTACCAGCATATTAAAAATCATATTGTTTTAGATGTCATTTTGTTGTTTGTTGACATTTCCACCCTGTTCCCTGACCCAAACCAGTTTTCTTTCACTGATGATGTCAGGCTGTCAAGTGTTCTACCCTCAACCCCGCAATTTGTTTTCTAGTTTACCAGTACTAATAAAGTACTACTTTATAAATTAATCAATGTTGTCTTTACGCGATGTGGTGTAAAACGATTACCAATTACCTATTTGTCAGTGACATGATTGACTGATTGACAGTTTTCAAATTGAAAATAATTTTATATGCTTTATTAGTAAGAAAAAAAATCGATTCATATTGAATAGTTTAAGTTTGATCATTCAATGTCGTCATGTCGTAGTATATAATATTTGAAATAAATCGACAGTAAGACAGTAATTGACAATTTTGTTAAAGGTTTTCAACAAAACTCTCATCCTGGAACATAAAGTGAAAAGCAGACGAGCTGGGACGTCAAACTGAGTCAGACGTAGGACTACTCTAATAATATCACCATAAGTCTTCTATAAAACCATACCGGTATTTTATTTAATTAATTTTATAATCATTATGAAGATCTCAATAATTCTCAATATTTTAGTTTTAGTTACAAATGCAAACAATAAGATTTTGGACACAGTGAAAGCTTACTTGCATAGGAGAAGTAGATGTAGCTAATTTTAGTAAATTAGGATTAATTTTACTAAATACAGATAGGATGGCAAAATAATAGTTGTATAGCTACAATTTCAGTTAACAGTATCGGCGATGGTGAGTACTAAGGTTTTTGTGTAATTAGTAAGTACTTTTGCCATAATATTGCCATTATTTTTACTATTTAAGATGCACTAAGTTTTAGCTAAACTCTACAGTCTACAACTAATATTATTATCATAGTTGTAGCCTACAACTGTGATATTAGTTTTACAATGTAGAATCTTTTAAAACGAAATTTTAATCATGTTTGTCTTGTAGAATTAACTCATGCATAGTTGCTCAATTAATTATTTAAAAAATCAAAATAATCACACATACCTATAGTTATTCCACACTTATTTGAAACTTGGTAATATTATATAGCTATTTTCTGAAAATCCTATAATATATAGCTCTTATAATACAGTGGTGTGCTTAGAAAATGAAGTCTTACTGCTCCCGTTAGAAATGTCAAGACTCAAGTCAAGAGTTGTTGCAAATGCAAAAGTAACTGAAAAAGCAATTTGCTATAATAATTTAAGTTGCTGTTGGATAATGACCTTGGTATTTCTTAACGCTAATCTACCTTCTCTTTCAAATAAAAGTCTAAATACAATCTGTTAAACTGACGTTATACAACTGCCCTCTTCTGCCCTTATAATTACAGCATTCATTCAAATTATGCATTTGAAAATGCATATGTATTGTGCGTTGTACCTTATTATTAGGAATATTCTTGTCGACTGGACCTGGCCTGTGGCCTGGTTCTGGTTTACCGAGAACTCTTATGTGTTGTTATTCCAAGTGTATAGCAAAATATTTTTAAGGACCTTTTTGTAAGTAATGGTTTGGTTAGCTTCATACTATTTCGCATTAGTATATATAGGATATGATAGGATATTCTAGCGTGTAAAATGCAACAAAGTTTAGTTACTTTGTAGTACTCGCCTAGTTCTTTATTTAAAAGGAACAGGAGGCTTTATATACCTTTGTACAATTTGCACCTATGTCTTTGTGCAGATAGTGCAGAAAAAAGTGGAAAAAATAATAATTAGGTATCTGTTTGCAATTAAAATTGACTGAAATATTTTTACTTAGATACATATAACAATACAGTTTTTAATTTAGCTGTTCAGCCTGAAGAATTAAACCTTTTTGTTTTTGCTGTAGAACATCTCATGATAATTACTATATTATTAACTTAGTGTGATTATATATACGCTATTATATTGTAAGACATAGCTGCGCAAAGACATCTAAGGTACCTACATTATAATGCAAGTTTTTGAGTGAGCAAATCTTGCAATTCCTCATCTTCACTAAAGCTAGTGCACTTACTTTATATTATGTACATAACATACTGCATAGCTGCTTTAGAATGGAACGTGGAACAGTAGTGCAGTGTTGTGTGTTGACTTGAATGTTACTTTACTCATACTCACATAATCATAGTCAAAGCTACAAGAAGAGCCAGCATATAGCATAGCTCGAGTCGAGGACTCGCACAGAATCAGTTAGACTGTTTTGTAGTGGTAGCAGTCTAGTGCACGGTGCACCCACACGGACACGAGGCTATACGATACATACGAAACGAATGAATAGACTACATAACATAAGTAATACTGACTGATAAATTCTATTCGTTATACCATTTTATATTTGTATAGTAGTATGCCGTATCACCTAGCACAGGACACAGCTAACAGTATAAGCACGAATACGAATACTACACATAGCTCTCTAGCCCTGGCTCTGAATCCCTCTCCATGATAACAACAAACTTGCTAGACCAGACCAGACCATATCTCAACATATACGAAACTACAGTCATTTCAAGATCAGTCTGAGTTAAGTTCAGTTCCAGAGCAGTCTACTCCGTCGTCTACCTATACAATATACAACAACATTGAAGTAGAAGTTAATATTTTTAAAAGACTTAGTCTCTTCCGGTGTCAGTGCAGACAATTGTGGTCAGCTTCCACTGGAGAATAATACTGTGTTCAATATTTAGGTTTTACAACCTTTTAGTAAAGCTTCGCTTTTGGAAGATTTCAGTTTCAAAGAATAGGTAACTTAGCTAATACTTGTACTTTGCTTGTATTAATCAGCTGAAGATTTTTTGTTTGTGAAAGCTTTACATGCGTAATTCATTTACCACTGTGATAATACATGTTAGTTTAGTTTATATAATCTAAGTGCAGTTTAAAAAATAGATATTGTTTAAATTCCTTCAAAGTGTGAGTTCTGGAAGAAAAATAATTGAATTTAAATCTCCTTTAGCAGGAAACCTCCTCCGGGTGGCAATGACCGGAAGCAAATCGAGTAATGAGCAGAGCGAGAACAAGGCAGCTATAAACTCGGATGCCAACGAGGATTCTGATGACGAGAGTGAGATTGTGGAAGAGAGTCCTTGCGGACGGTGGGCTAAGCGGAGAGAAGAGGTATGTAAATATTTTATATATTTTTTATCTTACTGTCGTTTCATTTCAGTTGTAAAAGGTTAATGGATCTCAAGTAAGGGATAAAAAAGTTATAGATAGATCTAGCTCTAGTCGCTCAACGAGTCTTTAGTCACTGAACTTTCTGTTCTCCTATTGTTATTGCTACTGTCGTCGGTATATGTTATCTAACGGGTTTTCCTATATCGTAGAACCTTATTTGTTTTGCAGTACTGTTATTGTAGATTAAAATGCAGTTTAAATTTTTATCTAGCTTTTTTCACTCTTATTATCAATTATTAAGTCTATCCCTCATAAACTACTACATAGCACACTACAGTATCTCTACACCTATATTTGTGTTTTAGATTTCGAAATGCCTTGGCCTTGGCTGTAGCTAACTAAATTAATTTCCATGTATAGTTGTATTATGTTATGTTAGTTGATCATTGCTTTGTTACGGGATAAGATGCAAACAATGGAGATGAAGTTTGAGTGAAACATGGATAAAATCCTATATATTACAAGGATTAGTGACAGCGAAAGTGGAAATAGTGCTTTATTCTTCATTGTTATTATAAAGTGATATTCGATATATTAATGTCACCAGTTCATTTATATTCTATTATAATACTTGTACAACTATATCTTTAGAAAAATATATTTTTGTCTCTGTTTTTTATATTTGGTAGGAAAATGTAATTAATAGAATTGGAAGTGTGGTTTTTAAACTTAATTGGTAAGCAAACCACACATCCATCATGCTAAACAAGCAAATTACGAACAAATACTGAAGCACATGAGGCTACGGCTATTCATAAATATAATACAGATACTTTCTAGATAGATCGATAAAGTATAAAGGCATCTAATTTGTGGCATTGCAGCATTCCGTTCCTTGTATGGTGTCACTGTGTTCGTTTCGTTTAGATTATTGTTATCATTTATTATTAATATTAATACATGGTTAGTGATTGTATTGTACTTTCCGTAATGGGCATGGATTTATTTTATTTTAAACTTAGACCTGTCTGTTGTGTATATTTGTTTCTCTCTGTTTGCAAGATTTTAGAATCTACTACTTTTGCTTTTGTATGGTGGGTTTGGACAATATACAATAATGTGGAGTAATCCAGGTGTGAATTACAAAATGTCGAATTTGAGTACTTTCATTGAATCACAGGGCTGAACAGACAGTCTTATCTTGTTTGATGTTTGTAGGTTACATACAATAAAGCGTAAATTGCTGGAGTACTGTTCAGCAACGTGTTTGTAAATGTCTTTGTTCTATACCAATATGAAACTAGGTTATCATTAATCGCTATCGCTAATATTCACTTTGTAGAATGACAATTAGGTGACTAAACTAGTTAATGCATGTTGCATTTGCAAAGCATTAAGTAAAGTGCCTGAGAAATTACAAATCATTTAAGTTTGCCTTAAAGCTTTAAACTAGATTTGTTTCATGGCTCTGATTGATAATTACCATTCAGTTCACAGAATTCATATTTATCAAATGAGTCATGCTCCTCTAGCGACTCTGGAAAATGGTTTAAGATAATAATATACCATGCAAAGGACAAAGAAGTCGAAGTTTAAGTTTTTGGAAATTAAGTAGCAGTATACTAAGGTCATGTATATCTAGTTTTAATTCTAACATTCTAACTAAAGATTGTTTCCATTACATGATTATGATACATTGATTGATCGTCATTTCTTAAAAGTAAAACAGAGTAAATGTGTCATTCTTTTTATATTTTTAAAATGCATAATTGCACAATTTATTGTGTAACTGCAGTTGTATAGCACAAGTAAAAACAACTTGTATTTATTTGCATTTTGCATGTATTGTGAGAAGGGAAGTGGAAACGCAAAATTTCTGTTTTTTACCCATGCATGTTTGTTTCTTGTTTCATAAATACATTACATACATGCATGCATAGATGCTTAGACTTTTGCTCTAGCTCTACCAAACTCTTGTGCCATGCCCAATACCAGTCATATACTATTTGTGCGAACTCTGTGGAAAAAAGACCTGTGAAATTAAGTATTATATTTCTTAGACATAGTAGTACTACAATCGTAAGTTTGTGCTGCGTTGAGTCTAATTTTATACACGGCTTGGCTCATGCATGCCGTTTCTTTTTGTTTACGTAAATAAAGAAGGAAAACAAGCGCAGACAACCTTTACCTTCTATGAGGCTACCTTCACGTATTACGTGTACACACAGTGAGCATTCTTGACTTTGATTTTTGTAGCAAAGACTAGGAACGACCATGTCCTTTAATTTTGTCTTCCTTTTCTTGATACTAGACTAAAATATTTTTATCACATTTAATCCTAAATGTCAATTTACTTAACACAAATACGATTTACTTATGCATGAATAGGCTTAAAAGTTCCAACTTTAATACATAATTTCGCGTTCTTTGCCGCCATACTGTACTTAACTTAAATGGCTATCGCTATTTATTAATGAGATTATTTGCTATATACTTACCGTAAATATTCTTTTGTATTCAATACCTAATTTTTTTATTTACAGCATTATTTCAAAGGTTTGGTCTCGGTAACTTTGTTCCTTTCCTTTAAAATACTTGCTGTTGAAAACGTTGTTTTGATGCACAAAAGGATTCCAAGAGAAACTAAAAAACTTAACTTTCCTTGATTAATTCATTATATAGTCTACTATTTATTAGAATTTTCCTCTTATCGCTGTAGTCTACTGTTCGTCAAGTCAAAGTCAAGTTAAAAGCTTTTTACCATCAGATAGAATCTAATCTATAATCTGTATAGACAGTACAGTTACAATAGTAAGTATCTAAAAGCATACGAAAAACATGGACATTTCTTTTATTTAATTTAACTTTGATGGCTTGAATGGGTGCATTGCATAGTTTCATTCTTATGTAATGTGAACAGTAGGTGACAGCTTTTTGTTGCAGAGATTTTAGTGGTGATTTGGCGATATTCACTTAACGATGTGCATTGTGCATATATGCAACAATATAATATAGATAAAATATAGGAATAGGAAGTATAGGAACTGAATCCTCACAGAAAGTAGGCCAAGGCTCATATTTAGGTGACCGCCAAACTCGCCGACTTCGGATTTGCCGGTTCGTAACGCAAGTTCCCGTTTGAGTGCCAGAGTCGTATCGTGTGCACACATCGTTCAATGTTGCTACTCACTGAGTCCATACTCCATACTGCAGCTAGTTGCAGTTCATTCTATGTAGTCGTAGTATTTTGCCAGGCAGCCTCGGCTCGTCTACAGAGAACACTAAAATACCAATGCTAAAAAAGCGAACATTTATCCTATTACATTTAGTGGCTCTTGATGGTGACTTGGTTTTGGAAGAGATACAGAGGTATATACTACTGATACATTGTTATATCTGTAGGTATACATGTTTTTTGCACGAACTTGTTTGCGCTTATTTATATAGGAACCTTGGACTTGTGCTTTGTAAAATTTAATATTGAGACTTAGACAGTAGGCCGTTTCTTATACTAACTGCTTTCTTGCACTTCCCAGCGTGACTGCACTGCCGTAAATAGCGGAAGGGTTTTATACGAAGAAATTTAAAAGCAGCGTGGGTCGCACCCGTACCGTACGTATTCTTTGAGAATTTATATTATGAGCAGACTTGAACAGTATATCATACTGTATCTATAGATGAAACCCGACACTAACTATTGAGTTTAATGTAATATTGTTTTGACTGACTCATTACAGACTGGAGCAAAAGTTTTATGGGTCAGATTACAATTTATCCAGACATTATTAAGTATCGGGTTCAGTTTTCAGTCGAACGGGTATCAATATCAGACCTTTCTACCCTTCTCTACTGTCTATCTAAATTATGTGTCGATATCTATGAAATACTATGACCCAGACCCAGCATAGCATAATAAGGAATTATTAACTATAGTATAAGTTTATAAAAGTATGAAAACTGAAACCAGGGATAGGAAGGATATATCTGTATGCAGTCAGTATCTGTTTCAACCAATTAAATAAGACAACATAATATAAGGTTGTTGTGTAATGTAGCGGTAGTCATTTAATTGGTTATTAGTTGTATAACTGTTTAATTGGTTATTAGAAAAATTGACCAGGGTGAACTGATGTTTTAAATTATACAGCTTGAAACCATCCATATGTTATGGTTGATTCTACAGATGAATCTTTTAATTCTTTTGTTACTGTATAAGACAGGGTGATTTATTTTAGTTGACTCTGGTGGCCTGTATTTAAGTTATCCAGAGAGCCAAATTCAGTGCTTTACTTACCTATGTCGTACACGTCACGTCGACATAGAGAATAGTGAATACAAATTGTTATACTAACTAAAAAATCACTTATTAGGTGTCCTTTCACTTATTTAATTACTTAGATAGCTAGCTAAGGACTGTCGGACTGTACCTGTGTATGTTTACAGATTTGTAAAACTATTTTGTTCAGCAGTTACTGAATCGGTACTTAACAACGTAAAACATGGTGCGATTATCTGCAAGTTAGAAAGATGTTTATGATTCAGTCACTGGGCTCTTTGTTGTCCGTCGCTCTGCCACTGCCTATTGACTTTTCTACCTATATTTAGGTTGTGCATACAAAAAGCCATGACAGCTCTTATCATTTTGATTTACATAGCTGATAATTGCTGTTGGAGGCTTATCTTATACTCATAAATGCATTGCATCAAATGGTACTCTTACAGTATGCTGGCAGAATATTACAATAACTTGGACTTCAAAAAGTACCTAATTATTACGTGTACGTGACTATACTATGATACTTATGTATGTGGTAGTCCAGAAGAGCAGGGGTGCCAGTAGGGCTAATGGCTAGTCCACAGGAGCACTGCTCTTGGGGCTTAGCCATAGGAGCTATCGACTTTAGTCCATAGGAGCAGTTCTGATTTCTTTGCATTAACAGTACGTATTTATTAAAAATATTATTATTAGTTATTATATAATTAGTCAGTAGGTTAATATTGCATGAAAATACTTTGGACACAGTAAAATTACCTAAGCCTATAGCTGGATGCCCCATTTATGCCAGCGGTCCTATGAACAGAGTGCAAATTGACCTAATCGACTTGAGGTCTAAAAGTGACAGTGAGTACAAATGGATCAATTACAATTTCAATTACAATGTGGTAAAGGAATCATAGACTCATGCTGTATTCCTTGGACTCATGGGTATCGGACGTCGAGTGTTACAAGTACAGCATATTTTAGAGACTTCGCAGTTGAGGAACTAGAATATGCGCATGCAGAAAAAATAAAGTACCTTGTAGTACCAAGTGTCATGTAGGCAACACTAAGTACTAATGTTCACTGCGATTAATCTCCTTTACTCTGATTCACTTGTCAATTTAATGATGTTACTTATTAATTTTACTGTGTCCAAAGTATTTTCATGCAATATTAACCTACTGACTAATTATATAATGACTAATAATAATATTTTTAATAAATACGTACTGTTAATGCAAGGAAATCAGAACTGCTCCTATGGACTAAAGTCGATAGCTCCTATGGCTAAGCCCCAAGAGCAGTGCTCCTGTGGACTAGCCATTAGCGCTACTGGCACCCCTGCTCTTCTGGACTACCACATGTATACTTTACCCACTACCTACTTAACATAAAATACTGAAACGCTTTTGGGTATGTTTAATGAAACAATGTGCGAAATCATAATGTGGAGGAGATAATAGCTGGAAAATAGGTCTTTATCCCACAAACAACCGAGCGGTGATTGTGAATGGTCATTAAGTGATATTTGATTTTTAATTGTTGCCGTTATTTGCGTTTCTGCTGTTACTGCGTGTAATTAATAAACCTATATTTGACTACATTGTGTTGTGTTATTAAATAGTAATGAGCACAATGAGCAGCTATGACACTGCTGCGGAGCTGTGCACGGTATGGCACTGCGGCACTGTGTATGTTTTAGAAAATCCACACATTTTACATCACAGGGTACTTGAGCGATTGAACAAAGTTGAATGAACATTTGTCGTCAATTCAATAATTTTATTTATAGAATTGCATCAAAATATTTTCAGAAATTGTAAAAATATACATATTTTACATGCGTAATGTAAGGTGGTGATAGGAAGGTTATCTAACAAAAGTTATGTCATGTATAGTCAGCTTAGGTGTAAACTACTTACTTGAATGCTTTGTCCATTTATGTAATTCATGTATGATTTTAGTATGATGGTGATTTTGGTGATTGTCTCATCCTCATGCCGTTGGAATGTGAATGCTTTCTAACTCGCTGTTAATGGCTTATGTATTTGTGTTAATAGTTATGTTAATAACATAATGTTATAGTAGTACATGGAATGCAATGCTTCATTGTCATCGTCATACATGATAGTCGTCATGTTGCAGTTGGTATTCAAATTAAGGACTAACCAAGGCTTATTTATGATTTTTTACTCTTAGAAGCAGAGAGACAGTTTATTATTATTCAAATTAAAACATTCGTTACCTTTAGTTGGGTTCAGAATTCATTGCTCTTCTATATATAGAAGGTAATTTGATTGAATTTTATGCATGTAAATGTTTGATATGATGCTCTAGTTGATATTTTACTATGCAATTAGTTAGGCTTAGTTGAGGCTGAGGTTATAGTGAGACTACTATGGCTATAGAATTATCCCTGGGCCTCGGTTTGTTGGTGGGGAAAATAATTATTGAAGAGTAGGATAAAAATTAGTACGTAATATCATAATAAATAAGGTCCTTTGTATTAGTGTATGTATAAGTTTTAATATTAATCGTAATATCGTATGTATAATATTTGCTGCATT
Source organism: Tomocerus qinae (assembly GCA_020055645.1). Classification (NCBI taxonomy): domain Eukaryota; kingdom Metazoa; phylum Arthropoda; class Collembola; order Entomobryomorpha; family Tomoceridae; genus Tomocerus; species Tomocerus qinae. The sequence goes on along the minus strand of CM034547.1, from coordinate 11,918,595 downwards.
CTTTATACACTACTTTATTCTAACATACCTACATAATATTATTACGTATTGACTATGTTTATGCTGATTTTATTATTACTACCATCCCACAACAGTCAGTCTCACAGCTATGTACAAAACAAACAATAGTAGTACTGCAGAAATACACAAATATGAGCAATGTAGAGGTATCTGCAGAGCACGCAGATATAATTTAGCTTAACCGTGCCTTTGGCGAAATATAATATATACAGATAGCATTATATTATGATTCGGTATATAGTTGTAATGTATTATTATTGTGATTCTGCATTCATTCTGTTGTTTCCTTTGCAAGGTCATCTAACACCTTGCGATTCAGTAAATGGAGTCATGTTATTCTATGAACCAGTCATGAATATTAATCAAATAAGATAAATCTTCTATGAAGAACCAATCTGGATTCTTCTATGCTTATTAATATGCTGAAGGAAGGTACATACATAGCATATTACTTTCTTTCTCTTTGTTTGACTATCGGAATGCATAGGGACGAATGTATGAAAGGCCCTTGATTTATCATGAAATCATGAACTGAGGAACTGACCGTAACCGGTTATGCTTCCTATGTCAAGATTCTCTTTGTAAAAACTGACAACATGATCAATAATACAATAATTGTAGTTACTAAACCAAAAATGGAAAAAATGATCTAACGTTAGGCGCTTTTGTAATAAAAATCATTAAAAACAACCACAATATAATGTGGTTGCATGTCTAAAAAATTTAGTGAGAATGTTAATTTCCATCATTTTACTGTACGTAAAAATAGTAGGAGGTACCTGTGCTCATTCTTCTTTATTCCTGGAATTGAGCTTCAATTTGCAACAGATGCACCTTTCGTACTTGCAGTTCACCCTCGTCGCTACTGTAGTTATTAGCTAAGCCAGGTTTAGCAATGTTTTATACATTTACCTTGATGCATTAATGTGCAACCAGTAAAAGCTTAGTTCATTATCATTATAATAATATTATTACAAGTTTGTTGGTCTTTAAGGTTTTTTTTTGTATTTTGCATCTATAATGTAGTGTACCATGTACCTAAAAAGGAATTTTGACTACATCATTTTATACACGTATTCATATCTGTATGTATCTGTAATCTGTGTTGTAGGTTTGCTTGCGTTTGCAAAAGCGAGTATTATTTTGCGTAATTTAAAGTCTGTAAAAGTAGCCAAAATATAATAGAATATAGATGGCTATAACAAGCAAACCGGAAAAGTCAAGTGTTTTTTGATGTGTTGTTAGTATGTGCGTTATAGTTTGATCAGTCTTTTGTGCAGTAAGTAAATTACCTACAGGGTTCTGTGATTAGTATGCTTCACGCCCACAATTGTGTTTTGTTTTTAAAAATTATTCACAATGTTTTCCTTTTCTGCCTATAAAATATATGTGATCTCCGCAGCAGTATGTTTACTTATGCTTATATCACGTTATACTATAACTTTGAAAAATAAAACTCCAGTAGTTTTTAACAATCATGCAGAACAGGAATTAGTAGCCAAATACAATTTCTTAAAAATATTGGACATTACCTGTGTGTGAGTTTTTATTAGTTGTATTTAGGAAACAAATAGAGTGAGCTGCTAAAGGATGCACAAAAAACTTTAGTGTAGAAATAAATTAACATAAAAGAATAACCGTTGGACATGAAAAAATCTTTCATGTTACTTTAATTTCAATCCTATCCAAAAGGATTGTTATTGTTTTGACCTTCTACTACTAGCTTTCATATGATTATCATCACGTGTTTATCTCACATTTGCTACGCAAAGATACTCTGTTGTAATACTATTTTGCATTAATAATTTTAATTTTGTTTAATTGTTCCTGTTCATTGAAATTGTCCAATTGAAGTCCGAACAAAAAATAATATTAATGTATCATGGTGCTTACTACGGCTACTTACAGCTTATCAAATGAAGTTATATTCATGCTTGTATTAATAGTTTGTATATTACAGCGAAAGAAGCAAGTTTGCGAACTTTAGAAAAAGCGAATCATGTATATAAATAGGTTTTGTGGACAACTGGAGCTATATAGATATAGAACTTACGGAACAATAAAACCATTTGTGCACTTGCACTAAACTTACAATATGGTCAGGTAGGTTATGGTCAGTGTTACTTAGAACAATCATTTAAATCTGTAGGCCCAAGCGAACACAAACACCAATAAATATAATTAAGTATTAAGTACATGTCATTCACTGTTATGTTGCATACAATGTATACGAGAATTAACCTTGTTTAACTTCCGGATGTTTATATAAGGATCTGCTTGATGATTGCTTGTATAAATAATTTATATGCCTTGTACTTTGTGCTGCATGCATTTTTGTTTCAATCAATCCAATGTGCAGTTTTGGTTCGTTGCTGTCTGATAGGGAATTGTAGCCCGTATGGCTACCTCTTGTAGCAGGGACCTGAAAAAAGATAGGATGGATTGGAACCACAAAGACACAATGCAGTTTGGCGGATCGATATTCTATCTGATTTAATTATTTGACAGGATAATCGGTAGTGGCAGTGATGATGTCATTGAAACAAAGCATCTACGTACTCCTACCTTACTTCGTCGCATCGAAGTGTATTATCCTACAGATGTTACCGGTTTTGCGGTCAAAGATAGTAATAATATATATAAGAGAGAAGCAAGATTGCTTACTCGGCATGATTCTATCTAATAGTCAAGGCCATTTAGTATTAATGCTCTTAGTTAGAAGAAATCATGTATATGCATAGCTAACTACAAAGGAGGAGTCAAAAACACTGACTTGGGTATCTAAGTGTTAATTAATTACTTCTGCTATGCTAGCGTTGCGTACATTCCTTGGTTTAAACCTATATAGTTGGTATTCACTTTGTACGTATAGAAAATCAACTTCTTACATGAAGTAAGCATAAAAGGACCTCATTAAATTAATTGTCTTATATAAAAGTTGTTTTCATCCTTGTGTTGATATTATGATTGGTACTTTTAAAGATTGGTATGAAGACATTGCAAATTTAAAACTGTTTAAAATTGTATGCCGCAGTACCAAATCTTTACGTTCGGTAGCTAGTTTACATGTTCACGTACATTTATGCATGTCTACAAATTATTGCAAATATTTAAATAACTGACATTTGAATTGAAATTGCATTATTGCATGTGTGATATAATGAATAGTGAATCATCCAAAACGAAACTAGAACAGTATGATTATCATGAATGCAGTAAGTATGGCATTGTGCTATGTGTCGTGAGTGTGAGTATACTATGTAGCATGTGACCAGCAACTACGAACTTACACGATCACGACTCCCTACTACCATCAGCTAAGCCAGTATTTTATCAGACCGCACTCTATAGATAAATACCACTTATCATTCCATTATATTATTATTTAGTAAAACAGAATTGGAGGAAAATTATTATGCTGTTTCCTGTTTTGTGACTACTCGAGATAGTAGATCCACCCACATTATTAATAGTTTTTATTTGGTTAAAGAAAGATTAGGCAAATGGTTTAGTAATAATATATACCAGTAGCTTTAGAGTGGTTATTAATGGAATTTATCCCTCATGCATGCGAAATACAAATATGGCTAGGTAGTTGGTATCCTCGTGCAGATATGCAATAGTCGTAGAAATATTTAACAGTATTTGCGAAGTGAAGACGAAGAGTAGTGATTTAATGGAATGGAACATTGCTACATCATTTTTACATTTCCGTTCAACATGCAAAGTTTTGTTGTACTAGTATTCGTGTAAGGAACTGACCTTGCTTATTGTTTGCTGCGGTGCATTATGGACAATTTATGGTACAAAATAGTTTTCCAAATATAAAGTGCAATCAGTCTAATGTCAGGATGCTCCTGTAATTTGTACGACATTATTATGGAAATTATGCGCGTCATTTCCTACGTCCATTAAATTAGTGTAGAGGTATCTAAAAGCTGCATGCTTGTTCGTGATAGTTTACATGTAATTTGTCACCGATCTTTGGGAAGAAAGTGACTCGAACATTATTATTGATGTGCAAAATGTACTGTGGTTGGATGCGCTTTTATAAAGAACTTGACTCACTTTGTGGTCCTTGATCCGTATAGGCCTATCGTACCAAGTGCATGTCTTTCATTTGATAAAAGCAGCAGTTTTATTTCCTATCAGCAGCAGTCCACTAGTATTGATTAAAAAATTTACTAACATGTGTTGTAAGAATAACGTACCATGGCTCATGTTTTCATGTTAGAATTATCTTATCAATCCTTGACAATCAATTACTCAGTCTCCTGTTCGTAAATTTTTATTTATTATTGTCGTAATTGCTAGTTTTGTGAAGGGTAATAATATTTTGTGTATTTCAATGCCTTATTTTTCATTTTCAAGCTTCCTAAATGACATTTCCGTTCTTCATAATAATAGTAGGTTATTTTTCTACTAGTTTAGTGTATTATTGAACTGTTGGATATTTATTTTTATGTGAGTAACCACTATAGATAAAGATCATTATGTTTAGATTCATATTCAGCATATAACTGAACAGAAATCTAGACAATCTAAATCAAATGCGAAAATAGTTTTCTCTTATTGCTGTACTGTTACTACATAATGTATTTATTATCAGGTTCTCTAGTTACTATGATCGCCAAATAACTTTGGACAATAAGATTGAAGAACAATAAAACCGATAAGAAAATATAATAGGCGAGTTCGCGGTTCAGTGAGCAAGAACAATACAGGAGTTCGTGCTTCAGTGAGCCCTTTGTTCGTGCTCACTGAACCGCGAACTTGTTTATTATATTTTCTTATCGGTTTTATTGTTCTTCAATCTTATTGTCCAAAGTTATTTGGCGACCATAGTACATAAAGCATAATGTATGTATGCATGCAATGCATATGCATGCATGAATGTAATAGGTAAATATAGTTTGATATTTGCATATCTTATCCTAGTATGCATTAATGCAGCTCACCAAGTATTAGGACCATGAATCAGCTATGGTATTTAAGGAGAAACTAGGGAGTAGAGTGAAAAGTGTTATCTATCCACGCAACTGGCTTTCTAAAAGGAATTCTATGAATAAATTGTATTCTGGAAAAATAATAATTATTCTTAGGTGTAGGTAAGAAGGAATGGCATGTAATAAATAGGTAAGGTAAATTTGAACTTACTTAGAACTATGTAACCTCCTAAGAATGTGAATGTCCTACGCTAGCTGTGCTCTGTTTCTGTTAGTACTGTTAGTCATCTTCTTGTCTGCTTTACTTTAGAACTTAGGACACCATATAAAATGGCTTAGTCATGCACGAAGAAACCCATGAGTAATGCGGGAATCGGAATAATGCATGGTTTCTGCAGGGAAAGACATATTATGCATTATGAATTAGGTGTACAACAAAAAAAGTTTTCCTATTTTGGTAGAAGTGTCTATATGTATATGCAATATAATATTTGGCAGAGGAGGAATGGTAAAATGACATGACTCGTGCATCGTGGTAGTCTATGTGTACTTCTTATTGTTCGTTACTCGCTGTACAAAATATTAAACTTACAATTCGGCATGACTAAAAGGTATGATATTATTTTTATTAAACTGGTTATGTAGATGTGGGACAAGCCAAGCCCGGTTTGCTGCTGTCAGTCAGACAGAAGTACATTTTGACTGGCTATTCAAATGAACTTTCGCATAATATTGGCTAACTAGCTTTAATAATACATAGTCAATCAATGTCAATGCCATCCTAATAACGATGACACGATGCTGGAGACACTCTGTGAACGTGATACTATCATTTTTTGTGTTTGTATAGTATGACAATGTATAAAAATTTTGTTTTGGAAAACGGGTGTTTTATAGGCTGCATTGAATGCATTGCATAAATAACTAAACATATTCCTGTAAAAAATTAGAGAATCTAAGCCTACGAAATTGAAGATTCAGTTGTAATTCTTTTTTACCTCTACGCTTAATTTTTTCTCCATTTGCAGTAAGAACCGGCTTAATTATTTGGTTGGAAAAAAGACGTTATTGCATCTGCATTTCTGTTTGAGTCATGTACAATGTGTACACTAAAAGCCGCAGACGACGGGGCTGTACATTAAATACTTAAGTGGTTAAGTCAGACCATGACTAGGACTACTCCTTTCAAACATGCAAACGCAAAGCGAAGTGCAATATTGCTGAGTGGATTAACTGGTAGTAGTTTTCCGTAGTTCGTGGTATTAGTTTATTTGCAAATGTAAATGTAAGGTAGGGGCATTTCTTTCCTGGTGTACATAAAATTTCAGTGTTGCATCAGCTTCTGTGTTTTGGCTATATGATATAGCATTACCTCTGAGCATTTTAGTAACTTAAAAGATAAACTTGAATTAGGTATTGCATGCTCGAAAACTCGTGTATGTATGTGTACAAGGGAGTATAAGTATATAGTACTGTGTAAAGGACAATTCAGAGAAGGTTGTGCTCTTATTGTCTTGCGTCGCATGCAGAATGTGCAAAACTGCATTGTCAAGGATATTTTGTAGATCGTGATTTCGTCTTTCGTGACGGTAGTTTAGAAAGGTTTTGTGCAATACAGAGCGCCACCTTATCACTCAGAATGGCAGTGAGAGCTGCGCAAATTCTTTTGCAGATGAAGTTCTTGTGACTTTATTTTATTAGCAAGCTGCTCGGAAGCAGTCCTAGAGTAGCAGCTTAAGACTGTCTTTATTTTCAACTAGTCGACAACTGTCGAGTCGGGTCGAGTCTAAATCTGGATGTCTCAAAGTGATAGAATGTAATGTAACTTGTTAGTCTTATGCCCTGTAGAATAGAATATTATTGTGGCATGCACTACTACAGATTATACTTATTGTAGATATACGGATTAAGGAAGTATTCTCGGATGATATTCCAGACAATGCGATATTGTGATTGTATGTCGTCCTGTGTACGTCTGTGTCGTTCTGTCTGCATGTTCTCTGTAGATAAGATTAGAATGTACCTGCTAACAATGTAGCTATCAAAATGAGATGCTTTCGTACACGGCATCATTCATTATTATGTTGCATTATGCACAATGCAATTAGTGAGTATCGTACATAAAAGATGACTTCGGGTGTTCTACTAACTCCTGAAGGATATAGTATGATAATAAATGTGTCTGCACTGAGTAAAAATGTGTACGTGTCTTATGTCCATATGGTGCATTATACATTGTCGGAAATTGCTCATACATTGAGTCTGAGTACTTTATGCTTGATACCAACAACTGCAAATACTGTTCGTTTGGATGAGTGTAGACGCACTAACATAAACCTATGTTTGCATAGTTTTGGCTCTACTGTCCAGAAGTATGGATTTTAAAGAACATTGACTCCTATTGTGATTCAGTACCCGGAATTTAAAGGGAACGAATAATAAATTATGTTCATGATTTACCTTGTAGGAATGTTAAATTCAAAATTATCGATTGGGAATATAGGTTCAATGAAGCTTAAGAATTTATTATCACTATTTGCTGACTTTCATATCTGAATTGGTTGTTGGTAGATTTGGTTTAGAAGTACCCGAAATTCGATTTACTAATAAAATAAAATAATGTAGGCATTAATTAACTGCATTTTTCGCATAAATAAATAGCAATAAATAACTAACTGTATGCATTTTTCTGCTCCTGTGTTTGACTTTACTCTTGCAGTATTCAGTTCAGCAGTATTTCCTTTTAATAAGTCACTTTGAAAGGGGTGCCATTTAATGGTTTTATGAAACCGTTTTTGTGAGAAAAGAAGTTAGTTAATCTTACTTTTTGTCCAATCCTGGGATCTAGCCAGGAACTTATGTATGTAATGTACTCTATAACGTTTATAGTATGATAGTATGTAATAAAATAGGTATACGTATTACTACCAACCCCAATATTCCAAATGTAATTTGGTACCATATTTGTGCTTTTAGTCTTTTCTTCTGCAGTAGTTTTTGTAAAGATAAAATGCACACGTAGTAGTTATACTTTGGCACTTTCTTATAGACATTGTCATTTCTCAGTTGTACTTTTATATGTGATCTTGGTGCATGAAACAAGACAGATGGCCGAAGCTGCAGATAATGTTCTTGAAAAGGCAGGTTAACCCAAATATTTATCAATACCGACGAATATGTGACTATTATGTTTTAGGTAGAAACTTTAGGCATACACTTAGATACTATGTAATATTATGTACTTATTTATTTGGATTATTTGTAATTTGTACAGAAAGTGGAAGTAAAGTTTAAATAAATAATTAAGTCTTAGACAAAAACAACTAATTTAGAGAATACATAAAAGAAGGCTATTCTTTTAATCCCTTGTTTTACTAACGATAAATGATGTACAAGTTATGAGCAATCTTGTTTTAAAAATAATTTGTTGTGATAGTTTTTGATCATAGTGTTTTTATTTGTCTTTATAGGTTGATCAGAGAGATGTACCAGGTATCGACTGTGCCTATTTGGCAATGGACACAGAAGAAGGCGTGGAAGTAGTATGGAATGAAGTACGATTCTCGGAGAGGAAAAATCTGAAGGCTCAAGAGGAAAAAATACGCCAAGTATTTGATAATCTTACTCAGCTGGAACATCCCAATATTGTGAAGTTTCACAAATATTGGATGGAAACTCACTCTGATAAGCCTAGGGTATAAAATGCTTTTACCTTCAGATAATAATCAGTTATATTGCAGATTTTATTTGATTGATGTACGGTATAATATTCATGAGCTCCTGAACAATGATTTTGATTCGTTTTGTTTGGTTAAAATCGATTGAAGTTGCTTTTGATTTTGTGAAGAAATATCGATTTCCTTATTGTTAGCTAGATAGTATGTTTTAAACAAACATGGCACACGAAACGAAATTTTCTATGCACGTGTAGTTATTGAATTAAGAGTGAGCGAGAGTATGCTCAGTATGGTTATGATATAAGATTAGTTACAACTATTATCTATGTCCTATGCCATATGTCACTATATTTGTTTAATTACTCACGCACAAATAAGTGTGTTAATAGAATAACCAATCGTCAAGTTTCAAACTATAATGTGTAACAAGCTTATTCTTTTTTTCCTTAATAATTTTGTGACGTGTTAAATCAAGCAGCGTTTTATGTTGTTTTTTGATAAACGTATTTTTCATGATTTCTGTATGCAAAGATTGTCATTAGATGTCCAAATTGTCTTTCAATCTAATATTGTTTTACTTTGATTACACGTTAAACAGAAAGCTGATAATTGAGACAAATATTGAAATCTAATTTTTTTATTTATTGTTTTCTAAGACATTTCAATATATCCATTCCACAATCATTTATGTTACAACAGCAATCAGTAATAGCAGAAAATATTTAGCAATAATGATTTGTGAAATAAATAGCATATTTTTAAACTAGTCACCGGTCAGGATCTGGTGATTTCAAGTGAGTAAGCAAGTACTAAATACTATGTGTTTTGTGATTTTTAGGTGGTTTTCATAACAGAATACATGTCATCTGGTTCTCTGAAGCAGTTTCTTAAGAGGACAAAACGAAATGTGAAAAGACTCCCTCTGCAAGCTTGGAAAAGATGGTGCACACAGATTTTGTCAGCGTTGAGGTAATTATATTTGAAATGAAATGTTTTTCTGTGCTGTATACTATGCTGCAGTATAGATATAATATTTGCAGAAGTAAAGCAAATATTATTTCCTGCTTCACTGGCTGCTACCAGTTTGATGTAGTACCGTATTTTCCGAATTAGTTGACCAGGGTGAACCATTGTTTCAACCATGCCCTTCATGCGAAAAATAAATAGATGACCCCGGGGGGGTCAACTAAAACGAACAGGGTCAATTATTATTTCAAGGCGAATTTTAAATTTTTTACTTTTTTGCTTAATTTTTTAAATGAATAGAAAGGGCCAAGTGCAATGTCAAATAAAGAAAATACAAGTAAATTAAAAGTTATTAAGAATGTATTCAGTTATACACTTTTTTATACAAAAATTGATTTACTTCCACTAATTTGGTTTACGAAGTTTATTTGACTTTGCGTAATATTGAATTGTGCTGCTACTTTATGTATATGCCATTTAGTTGTATGCCGTCCGCTAAATTGTATTGTATAATCTTATCATGTATTGTATGCATCTTAATTACTCCCGAATGTGAATTGAATGTTAGTGGTCTTTTAGGAGTAGTTTGGATACGACCTTCTGAGGTAGATATTTTCACTAAAATGATATCGTGACGTAAACTAATCCGCAGTGAATGAGTATTACCTATCATAATCTAAGTAATCCTAATTTCCAATTCATCACATTTTCCATGCAAATACTCAACTATGTGTATACTAGTATATTGTATAGGTCATATTATCTCCCACTATACAAAATAGGGGGGTCAATTATTTCGAAGAGGGTCAACTAATGTTTGAAGGCACTTGGTTATGTGAAAATATAATAGTTGACCCGGAGGGGGTCAACTATTTTGAACAGGGTGAATTAATTCGGAAAATACGGTATTTGAAAGATTAGGAATTACAAGAATATATGTATTTATTTTGCTGCGTTTTTTCCAGTGCAGTGTCATTAAATACTCATGATATCAGGCTGCTATACTATTTTAGAGTCTTGCTTACTTAGTGTCATCCTGTCATCTGCCTCTTTAGCATGAACATAAGTGCCATGGAGGAGAGAGATTAAGATTAAACTACATACTACATGATTGATTCTTCTGAATGTGAACTATCGATGAATCATGTTGACTCTTGAGACACGAGTTCTCAACGTGAAGACCTATATATGTAAAATATTTGTTCGCGTGACGTAATATAGAAAGGAAAAGGTATATACGGGTACAGAATCCCAAGATTTTAATTAAAGCTGACGTGTTAGGGTTAGTAAATACAACAACTATACTTAATATGTGTGGTTTGGGCTTTAATTGCTAGCCAAATGTACCAATACCAATCTTCTACGAATAGTATCGTAACCATATTATTATCAGTTTAGCAAAATTAAACGCTCGGACGTCACCATTAGGATAATTATTTCGCTGTTAGTCATGTAGTAATAGATTTAATACTTCGTCATCTTGTCGGCAAAAGTGAAAAAATGTTAGGACGAGACAATGTATGTCTACTCTGTGTTACAGTAAGGAAATCCCTAGCATTCTATTTTGACCAGTTGCAATATGGAGCACAAAATGGTTGCCAAATCACTTACGTGCTATGTAACATAGTTGATTATATTATAGAAGTAAATGGCTTTCACCCAATTATTTTTGTCTGCCATGCGTTAAGTGGGGCTAGGCTAGGGCACGGCACAGGCACAACCTTACTGTAATGAATGATATTAAGTGAGACATCAACTAGTTATGCAGTACTCTGTAAACGACGATTAAAATTGTAGTACAATATTGAACTAGTGAATGATGACGTGAGTACCTTTTGTTTTTTAGAGTGGAGATTGATTTACTGTTCTATACCAAGATATATTTAATGTTGAGTAAACAAAGAAAATTGGTTTGTATGTAGATGTAGAATGTAGAACGTACAAACAAATGTACATTATTACCATCATCATGAAACCTAAAGGTTTAAAGTTTAAATTCATCATTAGCAAATTGTTTTATCGTAGATAGTAAAACTAAACTCGTTGAGTGTAGGTTTATGGGGAAGTAAAAAAGGTTTTTGCTTTCAAAGAGAGCGGAAACAAATTGGCTGACGATGAGTCTCTTTAAAAGTGGAACAATGACAGTTGAGTTGTATTCATACAATTCACATCGTAGTGTCATATAAAAGGCTAATCATGTTTTCAGATAACTGCAAATTGGGAAAGAGGGAATAGGGAAGGAAATAAAACGCAGTAAAAGTATTTTTAACGTTCTGTTTGTTGTTATTACTACGTATATTATGTACGGTTTAAGGCTTTATTTACTTTGCTTTGGTTTAGGTTTACCTCTTTCTAAAGTTATCTCTCATCAGTTTTTGCTTACAAATGTGTACCATGTCAAATGATATAAATTTTATTACATTTCACACAGTGTGTGAGAACATTGGCTACCGAAAACCATTAGATTTGATTGATGGTGTTATGTTTGTCTTCCTGTTTGTTTTTCAGCTATTTGCATTCCTGTGCACCATCAATAATCCACGGGAATTTGACTTGTGATACGATTTTCATTCAGCACAATGGTCTCGTAAAAATCGGATCAGGTACCTGCCCTTTTTCTTTTCTTAAGCTCTTTAGCACTAAAGAAAAACATATGCTATATTCTGACAAAAATTGCCCAGCCGTTCAACTGAGAACTAGTTTCGCATTTCCAGTTTGTTAGTAATATACTTACATGCCAATGTTATAGCATTTATAGCAAGAAGTATAAAATTATAGTAAGTATTTCGAATTATATCATTTCCAAGTACTATAACAAGACTTATCATATGATTATATTTCCTAGCAGTAAGTCGATGTAGTAGACGACTAATGCATCTATATACTGATAACAGAAGGAATTTTTAATGCCTATATAGTAAAAGTTGCTATGATCTTAGAAACGTCTAGACAGTTATCCAGTTCAAAGTAGTTACAGTTAGTAAATCATGTTGCTACAATATGCTTTTTGTCCACAGAGTTTTAACTGATCCTGAATCATGAAAGTAACGATGAGCGCCTGGCGTTAGTATGTCGAGATGTAGTGATTGTTGATAGTGAAATAATGACAGTGACGTATGGGCAGTAATATAATTGCTATCAAGTTAAATAGTTAGCTGCATCATAGGCTGTATATGTAATTATCGTAGGTTTTCGAGAAATGCAAATTGCGGATTCCGTAGAATAACTTCATGCCAAGAAGTAATTCTCCTAATTGACTATTGATTACCATTCTTTCTTCCAGATTTGGAATAAAATAGTTCTATTTCGTGTCTTGAATCATTTTATTAATGACTTTGACTCCAAAGGTGACCTTTCATGTGCTATTATTAGCTCACTCACCTTAAAATTTGTATTTTTCCATGACAGTTCAATTTAAATGATGTAAAGATATTCTTGTATCTGCAGGTGGTGCTAAAGATAATCCTATGTTTAAGAATGAATTATATTATTGCTATTTCTACCCGTATATTTACTGTCAATCAATAGGGAAAATATGTGCCGTATTATTTTGGCCCAACTGTACTTAAATATCTCCTTTCAAAGGTTAAAGGAAAAAACTAGGAATTGGGAGCCATAAATAGTACACACATTTGGAGAGCATGGAGAGTATATAGTAACTATTTCTTAAGAATGATACTATGATGCCTTGATGCTTATCGATTTTTTATCCACGTTAATTTGAGCGAGGAAGTGTCAATATATACATAGCATAGTTTTATATAAACTGTATCATTCATTCTTAAACATTTTAAAACGTAGATGTAGGTACTCGGTGTAGAAAGGCTCAAGAATGCGGAATTTGTTGTTTTGTAGTAGATAATCAGTGTTACATGAATGGAAAGTCCCCCGATATAATCATTTTGAAGGAATGAAAGAATTCATAATAGTTAGTTCTAACGTAGAAAAACAAGAGGTGAAGTCAACGGTTGTAAATAACATGGGGGTTGTTTTCTGCGTATAATTACTGAAATGTACTTTCTCGCAAGTCGTTTGAGTTTTGAGAAACGGATTTGGCATGGACTGAGAAAGGAGATGGATGATAGTTGAATCGTCGTTTAGTAGGTTTTTACGAAATGGTAAATGGTGCAGGAAATGGCATAAAAGCAATGTTGAAAAGTTCAGTAAAGAGACTGTAGGTTATACAATACACGCTGTACAGTGTAGTGTAGACATGCTGCTGTATAAGTGAAACCCAAGATCAGTCAGGGTGGGCTTAGCCAAGTCAAAGTAAGCTGGGAATGATGTATTTATAAATTTTTTGGCAAAAGTTAACATGTATTCTTTGTTGGGACAGTGGCCCCTGATGCGATTCATCACCATGTCAAATCGTGCCGAGACAACATCAAGAACATGCACTTTGTCGCTCCGGAATATGGGAGTAAGTCCAGATTTATTTTACTGCCTTTCGTGTAATGTACAACATACCTATGTAATCTTCTGTCTAGAAAAAAGGTGATTAGAATGTTTTAATGAGATATAGGAGTAGATTTGCCGTTTTTTAAAACTTGATGATATGATGGCTCATGTTGGGGTAAATATTATGTTTTATTTATAAATTATATGGAGAGGTTATTGATTTTGATAATTTATTTTTGAAAGCCAAATACTATAGCATAAAGTAGTGGTAAGCGTTTGTTTAACTTTGAGTTTAAAGAGTGTAATAAACTTAACATTTTCAAAACGGTGATTATGACTAAATGGATAGTAGCATAAGGAATTAGGATACATTGTGCAAATGTGAGAGTTAAGAAAGGAGAATGTGCATTCAATGCATTTCTTCTGGTCTCCTGCTGTCTGGGCTGTCTTTCCGCCATGCACAGTCAACAACATTATTAGGCAGAAGGAGATGAGATGGTTGGTCGGGATTTGCGGGTTCAATTCCGACATCTGAGACGAGAACTTAACATACTTATATTGCTTATGTATCCCTATCCGTCTTAGTCGTGCATGTTAAGAAGTCCTATCTCAATCCCAACTGTGTTCCCCGTAAAATGCTTGTAACACAAACGTTTCTCGGAGAAGTAAGATTCGTATCATGGAAAGTACTGGCGCAATGTATAATATCTTACGAAGAAAATTTATTTTTACATTATGCGTTAGCTTTATTACTTACTCCTTACCTACCTATCTTACTTACTTGTTAGCATATGTGAAATGTAAAGTAATGTATTTTTATTTCATTACATTAGAAAGGGAATTGCTTAAAACCTTGCCAGTTTAACTAAAGTACTAAACTAGTACGCTAGTGCAGTACAATCCGACAGACTTGCTTGTTCATTGCTAACAATTTAAACACTTTTGCTTTTACTTAACCTCCTACGTTCATCGTTTTGTTTTATTTTATGTGCAGATTGGGATTGGGAAGTACATGTTTAACATTTTGACCGTTAATCAATCAAAATAGTAAATCTACGTATGTTCAAGTACATTTATTTATCCATTTCTTATGTACCTCGCTTTAAATTTTCTTGTCAGCTGCTCCGTTTATTCTCTGGTTGACCAGATTTATTTTGTTTTTTCATTCAGGATACATCTGTTACTTCACACATAATAGAAGCAAGGTTGTTTCAGTTAAATATTTTTACATATACGTTTTGTTAGGCAAGACAGATCTGCTTGCTGCTATGCAAATACTATGTGTATGTGCTGATTGATTTACTACAAAGTGGATATATTTATTGTTACTCTTTAACTGTGTTTGTTACAAAGTGATAAAGTACATTTGCAAACAAGTGGAGCACTTTCGTTGTTCATTGCTCGCGGAAGTGTGTGTTTGCTGGTTTGTCGGTTGGAGAACAAACCTTATATCATTATCTGCTTCAATATCGAAAAATGTTCCCACAAATTAACAATGGTAAAAGGCAATATTTTTTATTGTAAACTGAACCTACTTTTGATGCCCTCTTTGTACTTGCTCTTATGGAAGAATGCATACAAAGGGCATCATGTGAATGTGACTAATACATATAGTCCCATTTACTAAATTACAATGCAATGTATTCCTGTTTCAGTAGAGCATTTATTTCTTTGATGTAACCGAGAAAGTACTGAAGGATATAAGTAGTAAGGATGTTCTTCAATGTTGTCACATTCCTTTAAAAAATTCTTTTATTTAAGATACATATGGTACCTGCATGAATTCTTTGCGGTTTCTTGGAATCTATCTGTAGTACCTGACGTAAAAATCCTGTAATGCAATAAGTAGGGTATGCAAAATGCTATTGTTATGGATGGCTACTTGTGTCGTAAGATGCAATTCAATTTATTACATGAGTGAGCATCAAGATGAGATGAGATTTTTCTGGTAGTCAAAGGAAATGTTGATTCTGAAGAAGTGGAACAAACTTTTCATCAGAAGTACTAAAATCCCTTCCGTTTTGTTGAAATAAGGAGTTTAGCTAAATGTTCATCATCTGGTGTTTTGTTACAGAGGCTGCTCCTGCATTGTCCTCAGCCGTGGACATTTACTCATTCGGCATGTGCGCCTTGGAGATGGCTGCATTGGAGATTCAAGGAAATGGAGACTCAGGCACAATGGTCACGGAAGATCACATAAATCGAACAATAGAGTCTTTGGAAGCCGATGAAACTCCATTGCATGACTTTATTCGAAAGTGCCTCTCACATGATCCGGAAAAAAGGCCAACAGCCCGAGAACTCCTTTTTCATCCTGTTTTATTTGAAGTACCACCCTTGAAGTTACTGTCGGCTCATGCCTTAGTCAAATCCACAGGTACTTTCATGTGTATGTATCGACAAATTTTGGTTTGGTTTGGTTTTATTTACATTTTTTAACTTCTGATTGCATTGCTAATTGCGAATACCATAAATTCATCAGCAATGAGATTTTTTATCTTATTAACCCGAAACGAATATGAAACATTTCTGACCGAGAAGCAACGTGCATAGCTTGTAATTATACAAAGTCTGATGGTATGCTTTTTTATTGTTAACTAACTGTGAATGCAATGCCATTACTATTAATTAGGTCACAGAAAATTTGCAAGATATATTATGTACATGGTCAATTACAGCTTTACTCGTTATTATTGTTCACTAAACGTGATCGTTCGTTAATTGTTGTGAGAGGATTTATGGTTATTGTTGTGATGTCGTGCCAATTTACTCTATTAATAATACATCAAAATGCTTTGCTTCCAAATCTGGAGACATGAGGCTTTTGAAATTATTTAATATATTTATTAGTTACATAATTTGGAAATGTTTTGAAATTTTCTTTTTAATTTACAGCGAATATATCGGAGACGATAACGGACGAAGTTCTACATCGGCATTATGGTCCTGATATTGTTGTGGCTGAAATAAGGCACTCACCACCGACAGACTCAAGTTTAAATGAAGACTCTGAAAATGTAAATGCTAGTTGTATGTGTATCCAGTATCGTATGTCTGATGTTCCTGTTGCGGAGAAGTTAGAAAAATTTGTTGAAGATGTAAAGTAAGTATTTATATAAAATGGTAAGTAGAGTAATTTGTAAGCTAATTTTTATACTGTGAGGAATTTAAAGCAGAGAATGTCTCTTATCTGTGTACTAATAATGATTTTTATTCTTCTTTATAGGGAATTAAGATAAGAAGGTTTAGTTAGTTAAGGAATAGTATAGGGTAAAATTTTTTGTGGACGAAGACGAACCGAGATTAATATAATTTTTTTGTTTCAGGTTTGGGATATATCCATTGACGTGCTTTGAGCTTCCGCACCCGCTTCCACCTCGCCAACAAGCTTCCAGTCCGGAAGTTATTGATAGTGTTAAGTCAGCCAGTCCAGAACCTTTGGATTTAGAGAACCGGCGCGTTGTCAACATGATGTGCAATGTTAAAGCCAGAGACGAAGGACCTGGATTAATTGTATTACAACATTATATTTACATCATTATATGCTATATTTTTATTTCATACATGATTTTTAATGGAAATTGCAATGATAACCATGACCATTTGCTATATAATAGTAATATACTAATCTATAGTATAGATTGAATATTGACTAATTATATAACTATATTGAAGTGATGCATGTCAATAATGCTTTACGATGATGAGTTGTGATATTTAAGAAAGTGATACTTTACAAATATTTATGTATTTTATGATGTATGAATTTTTTATGTGAATGAAAGAAAATGTTGGTAAAGGTAAATAATGGTTTAACGCAGATATTGCAAGTTGCCCTTGTACTTTTTTATTCAAGTTTGTTGTTCCTTTTTGTAGATGACAATTCTGGTCAGAATGGACGATAAGATGAACCGTCAGTTATCCTGTGTTGTTAGTGAGACTGATACTGCCTTCGATTTAGCCACCGAACTAGTTTTCTATGGATTTATTCATGAGGCAAACACAGCATAGAATTATGGTTTTTAATTTTACACGTTTGAAACCATATCCCAATTATTTTGAAATTCTAATGGTATATTCAAATGAAAGTATTATTAATTGTTGAATTGTTTATTTAACAGTTTTTTTAAATTATCAGTTTTTTATTGTTTTCCACCAAAGTATAAAGAGTTGATATGGTTCCAATTGTGTTATGGGAAGGAGGTCCCACGGGTAAAGCATGTCGGAATTGTAGTTTTCCGAAAGAGTGACCGTATTGGTTTGTGTTGGTCTCAGGCTGATCGTGATAAATTGGCGAATTTGATCGAAGAATCCCTTTACAACAGACTGAATGGAGCACAGCGGTTGTCGCCCACGAATCTTAATCTCAGTATGCCACCTCCCGTCTCATCCCATGGTGTCAATGGAGGCTCGGTACTCTATCCTGTGTCACTCAACTCAATGCCCATCAACACCGTTAGCTAGTACCAGTACTCAGATATGCTACTCTTACTGTTATACCACTCTATCCTTTTCCTAATAAGTTGCATAAGCCGAAGATACAGTACTACCGTACGTATAAATCTATCCTCACGCATTATAAAATAACCACAATTATAGCATAACGAGTTCCATACAATATAACATGAATTTTAAGAGAGGAAAAACATTCAGAATTGAAACAGTCAGTACAGTATCATCATTGTGTATTTAGAAAAAGCGATAGAATCAAAATATCGATCTACATAACTATAAGATGTTGTAAAATGCTTTATAGGCAAGTTGACTTGGATTTTTTAATTCATTTCATCTAGATTGGATGAAATGTGAAAGAATGTACTATTTACTACTATGCTGTATAAATAATTCCATCTTGTTGGTAAATAATTGTCAATCCCATTCAATCCTCCAAAAATATTTCCATTTCAGCTGACTTTGTGAGTGATGTGAGCTTCAAATGAAACTTATCGATTGGATGAAGTAATGATAGTTAAGAACAATAGAATATATTATCGAGAGGTAATTTCTCTAAAAAAGCCTCGAGAAACACGCGCACGATATACATATGAATTGATACTGATGCGACATTGTAATTTGTTATAAAAAAAGAGATTTGCTTATCGTTGTTACGTTATTAAGTAGTATTTAACCATTGTTTGATTTGAATTTTTTTAGAACGAGCCAAAAAACTGTTAGACTTTTATAAATACGTTAGCTAATGAATTATTGTAGGTTCTTGAAAGAAAGACGAAGAAAATGAAATATACCAAGAATGTTTTTTGAGTTGTAACAGAGTCATAACGTTTACATTTACACATTACACACCATTATATTTAGTTATTCTGATAATTACGTTTACCTACATACTTTTGCGTTGACAGATATACATACATTATAGTTATTATGTAGGAAGGAGATTGTTTTAATTTGTTAATCTAAATATTATATCATTATTATGGTGGTCTGACAGATTGCAAAGTGAAGACATTATACTTTAATAAATATAGCTTTAGTTATTAATGAAAGGTACTACGAAACTAATCCGGGTGAATATGAATTATGATGCTGTAATTAAGCTAACCAAAAAGGATTTTGTTTGACAGATCTGCTCATATTATAGCAATTCCAGCTCCAGCTTATACTCTAAATTGCCAATTGGAGTTAAGGGGAAGTTTTAATTTACATAAAGAAACCCTAAGATTCGGAAAAATTCATTGTTAACTACAGGATTTATTAAATAAAATTGAAATCCTACTTGCTATTAACTACTGTACTAAAATTTTAAAAAAATAGTCCAGGTCAAATGGAACTGACATTTCGAAAAAAGTTTCTATACGTAACGTAGTGAATAAAATGAATTGCTAAAAATGCCACTATAAATACCAACTCAAACCTAAACAGAAAGACTACATTGATCACTATTGATAATAATTTTACTGTTTTCGTTTTTGAGTACGACTCTTCGTACGTAGGCTAATAAAGATTCTACTTGGCTAGCATAATACGCTATAAATATAATTTGTGAATACTGACTAAAAGAAATAAAACGCAATTGAATTGTAAGCAAGCACGCTTTATTAAACTTACAAAAGTATACTTGCAGACTTTATTTCTATTCTCTCGTCTTGAAATTCAATTGGATTCACACAGAACACAATACAAACACACAATGACATGACTAAATAATAAATCTACATAATTACACACAATAAAATTACATGATAATGTAATGCCATTAGAGTTTACAGTGTAGAATAAAAAAAATGAGTACATCCATGACATACATCACCTCGAATACTTTTCCAACGGGCTATTATGACAATAATGTGTATAAAAATAAAGTCTACATTCAAAAGTCATCTTTTAAAACTTTACCCATAAGCTGAGTAGCAAAGGTACGTAAAAATAATTAAATCTGCAACTAAAAATAAAAGTCTACCTAAAATACAAAATAATCAACTCTATTGGAACTGGGGTTGTTGCTGTTGTTGTTGCTGCAACGGACGTCTCGCACTCAACGGTCGTGGACCCTGGTTGAATCGTGGCTGTTGGGGTTGTTGTTGCTCTTCTGGCCCATCTAACAATTGGTCTTCCTCCTCCTCTTGCCCGCGTTTGTTTGGATCACATGGGTTTCCGCTTTGGTATTCATATTCTCTTTTGTTGCCATCTGGGTCAACATATCCATATTTACCGCGGACGACGCAATCAGCTCCGAGAGTCTCTTCCTTGAAGGTTCCGTCTTCATTTTCATATCCCCAAGTAATAGACCCATCATCGTTGTTCCTCATGTAACGGTTGAGGGTTTGCACTGGGGGTGGAGTGCTTACCCGGTTTCTTTGACCTCCTCCGCCTTGTGGTCTTTGCTGAGGTTGACGTCCTTGAAGTGGCTGCAGAGATTGCAATTGCTGAGGAGTGGGTGATGGAGCTAATGGACGTTGTTGCTGTTGGACTGGACGACGCTGGATTTGCTGTGCCTGAAAAGAAAACCAAATTTTGTAACGTTCCGCTCTTTTTTAACTACTAATCACTACAATTTTACAAGTTTTATTTATACTTGAGGCTGCTGTTGGATAAGTCTTTGTGGCTGTGGTGGCTGAGCGAAAATATTTTGTTGTTGTTGCTGTTGAGGGATTCTTACAGGTGGGCCTCGCTGTTGTTGTTGGACAGTTCTCACGGTTGGATTATTGAACTGTGACTGAGTTGGTCTTGGTGCGGGGGCAGCTGGTTCATCTTCATACTCTTCGTCTTCATATTCCTCATCATCAGCAGCTTGAGTCGTTGTTGGAAGAGATGGAGATCTCAATGGAAGAATCGGAGCCCGACCCGCAACGTTAAGTTGTGGGAATGGAGTGGAGGATGGGAAGCCCTGGAATTGTGGAGGTGCCCCCGAAGGATTAGCCTGTGAAAGAATGATTGGCTGTTGTGGTTGGTAATTTTGAGGGATTCTAAATCTTTGTTGTTGTGTTTGGGCAGAAACGGATTGTACCGTGGGGGAGGGGCCTCCGAAAGATAACTGTTGGGAGTAGTTAGGTCCTCCTTGTGGAGCTGATGTGGGTCCTCCGAAGGAGATAGGGCGGCCAACTGTTCCTCCTATTTGTACTCCTCGTTGCGGTGCTCCATATGCTCCTGTGCCAACTAGGCACGCCTGAAACAAATTAGATCACAACATTAATTCACAAGCCATTTAAGGTGCGGTAGTCTCTACACTCTACTTAAATTTAATTGATCTACTATTATTTCACACTATAAGAAACAAACAAACGTTCATTTCGAAACACTTTGGCACTAAAAGCACATTATTCATTACAGATCTTTTGTTACCTGAGATTCTATAAAGGATATTTACTAGGGCACAATTGTCTCGCTGCGATATTCATTTATCATCGAAAAGTATTTATATAGTATTACATATTGTCTGCTGCAAGGAATCTTACATAATGTACGTGGGCTTGTAGTGTCTGTTATTTATTACAGACACTATATATTAAATGATGAATGATTTTCTTGTACTATGCACTGTCTTAGATGATATTTTGTCACGAGATAATGCATTCATATCCATCCCAATCTCATCAATCCATTCTATTTAGATCAAAGAAAAACAAAAGTGTGCTTATGGGCGAAATTACATTTTTCTCATGCACAAAATCAGTCTGAAAGTATGTTACTAGCACTGACTGTGCTACTCTCTTCGCTGGATGGATTTATGTGTTCATTTGTGTTCTCGTTTATTATGATATGTCTGTAGGCAGTCTTCATCATAGATTTGGTGTTCGAATAATTATCTAAGTTGCGTGCATGATACATCTACTGATCTGATTGCCTATTGCACATCATTATCATAAGATACATCTGCATAAGGATGCATGTAAACGTAGTGACTTGTAATTAACCACCCTACCCTATACATTGTTGTAATAAATAAGAACAGGAGAGTGTAACGTAGTAATACCTAGTATTGAAGTGGACATCGAGAGTAGCCAGACAAGATTGACGAGAACCTACCTACCTACTACTGTTTACAGTATCCACTGCATCATTATGTGATAGTGGACAACTTTCACTTACACCAAATCAACTTGTTACTAACTATATTAATCTCTGTATGCTTAGATGAGAATACATAAGCGAACCGCATGCCACAAATTACCTATTCTATCTATCTACCGTATTTCCTCTAATGAGCACTGCAGGTGTGTAGAAAATTCTTTTTTATCATTTTAGAAATGTATTTTAAAGCTACAGGTACTAGATATGCCTGGTCATTACATTTAACGATAGTACTTTAGTTTTAGATAACCCTATCAAATATTAAATAGATTCTTAAAACGTTCATCGCCAAATCATTCTTAAATCGGAAGATCATGTAATGTGCTTGATGTGCATTTCTCTTTCCTGATTCTATTTACTATTGTAGACGTGAGATGCAGAAAATAAGGATGATAATAGCAACTTGTTCTACTCAACATTTTTTGTTTATGGTATCTCTATTATAATAGAGAATATCCTATGCGTACATAATCATGCCGAAGGGAATTGTTATGCTAGTTATGCATACGTAATATTTTTTCGCTGCAACTGCAAGTTGCATTGCAACATTTGCAACTCGGAAATGACACGGCACAGTGGCCAAGACAAACCAAACCACAGATAAGTAGGTAGCCGTTTGCCACTGTATTTTCACGATTTCTTGAAGATAAGATTAGTATTGGTTACTTTACCATCTAATCTTGGAATTGGGAAGAGCACTTAACGTTTTGCTTGGTCTGATTCTACTGCAGTACTTATTCCACATCTGTGCACTACAGACAATAGCATCAACTATTTCTATTCTTGTCTTCTGTAGAAATATTCGAATTATTTAGAAAATCTTTTCATTTTTTACCGTCATCAAACAGTAATATGTAGCTATATGTAATCTACTGACCACTTCACATAATTCATACGAGTATAAAATGTACTTTTCCTTGTGCACTAAAATTAATCGCTGTCTATTCTGAAACCAAAGAAATTATTGATATACCTGTATTGTTTTCGCCGAAGCATTTACATTTTTCTTTGGTTTTCATTTTGCATATGGACGGATCCGATAATCTATTTAGATCCTTTGGCATTTCTATTTGGGCATGCATAGAGTGAATTATGGATCGTAAAGTGTAATGTAAATCTGTGCTTATTCTATCACGTAAATGTCAATAGGATAATTTACTCCATGTGCAATTCTCTTTGGTTAAAGACATCGCATCTCTATATGCAAGAGTAACTCTTGTGTGTGTATAGCTCTCTCACTTTTACAAAGACTTTTGCTTTTGTGCCAAATGCTCTTTTATTGTGTCTATAATATCTTTTGATGCTATGATACGATATGGACAAGACATAACATAGATAGATATTAGTACATTTGGGTGCTCTTATTTACACACCTATTACCAATCCAGTTTGGCTATTTATACCCTTTGTACACACAATTACGTTCACAAAAATTGCGAATTATTTTTATTGCAATACATTCTGCATTTAATTATCTCAAAGTAAAGCAAGTGTATCACTATGTGAAATTATAGTGCAGCCTTCAGGACTGGAAAATATCTGACATGACAAATGCTACATTATGACATTCTAAGCAATACGAGTTTTAACAACCTTTTTTGTTTTTCAGGAGTTCAATAATTATTATTGTGTATACAACTTAGGTTGAAAAGTATTTTTTTTTGTTTAAAATGGATTTAACTGGAGTTAGTCTGAAAATGTGTAGGA
Organism: Tomocerus qinae; assembly: GCA_020055645.1. Classification (NCBI taxonomy): domain Eukaryota; kingdom Metazoa; phylum Arthropoda; class Collembola; order Entomobryomorpha; family Tomoceridae; genus Tomocerus; species Tomocerus qinae. The sequence goes on along the minus strand of CM034547.1, from coordinate 11,894,351 downwards.
TTTCGTCCAGATGGATATAGAAACAATGAGGACAGTAGTGTATAGGTAGTTTTGGTGGATGGAGGTCGGCTACCTCGTATCTAATCTTTAGTTGTTAGTGGAAGTGAGTATAGAGATTGGTGAGCATGAAAAGAAAACAAAGGAGAATGAGGAGTCGTTAATGGTAAAAAGCAAAAGCTAAAAGTAGAACTGTAGAACAGAGAAGTTGACTGTTGAGTGAGTTGAGTTTAACGAACAGTCATAAAAAGAGGATCATTTACTACTGTTGCCCCTACTTATGGTGAGTGAGCACTAAAAGTGAACTACATTTCATGTAATACTCTTTAGTACGGACTACATCAGATTACAGCGAGGCTGCTAAAAAGTTACTAAATGATATCGTATCCCTTTTCTAATCTTGAGCTAAAGAAAAGCAAAGTCCTTGTTGATGAGCGTTCAATGTCTTTCGAGTAATAAATTGTCTGTCATTAAACTTCATTCAGTAGTACCTCTCATTTAATAAAGTTGACGTTCACATCACTATCTTTTCAAAGTGAAGGAGAGAGAGAGAAAGTACATAATATTACACACACACGGACTCTCATATCATAATTAAAGATAGCATTTCTGTTTATTTCATAAGATAAATAGAAACACACTCCTGTGTGATTCTCAGCTATCTATTTACCATCATCATCATACCTATATGCATAATAATTACATCTACCTTTTATATCTGCTATAAAATACTATTTGCATTTTTAATTTTCATCCATTCTAACAAGCCATAAGTGAGTTTGTAAATATCTAACTATCATGTACTATACTTTAATTTATCACATGATAATAAAGTTACTAACCCCTATCAATATGAATAGTCATGTTGATAACCATACCTATTTATAGGAATATTTTCAATTAGTTCCCAACTTTCATCTAGTAATTCTAGTAAAGTGCATGCACTTGTACGGGAAAAGATATAGATAACAAACATAGCCAAACTATAGAGCCTCTATTGACAAAATTGCTATAGTGGAGTCTGGGCAAGTCAAAGTCAACTTATTTCGCATGTTGCCAATCAATATGTTAATTTCTGTAGGGAAAATGTAAATATGGCGTGAATTGTTGTGAAACAAACTCGACTGCATAAGATGATGGATTAGGTATGAATAAATTCACTAGCATTATAAACAGCAGGATTCTATGACCCAATCGATACCCTTCTTACGATTATGTCATTCTCAATTACACATTTCAAGTCTGCACTAGTTTATTTATTCGGACAACTTTTATTGGGATCTTGTGAGGTGTGTAAATGATTTGTAAATCCTTTTTGTCATTTCTTCTGTCTATATACTTAAAGAGTTTGTTATCTAAAGAATTATTAACGCTGATTGTAATTTTGATAAATATTTGGCTAACATTTTAAACTGTACACGTAGATGAGTCGTCAAGGGTCATTAGCTAGAGAGTTACGTTTCCCACATGGCAGGGATTATTACTAGTATTATATACTTGTATGCAGTTAACATTTCGACCCTTGTAACGTAACGTGTAAAAGCGGACTAATGAGCATTCCTGAAGAACTCTCTTCTTCCTGTAATTTGTTTTATTCTCAACTTCATTTGTTGGGAATGCAAAGTAGAAATTTCTGCTTATTTTTGTGATGATGATCATAATTCATAAAGTCAGATGTATACTTGTTAGCTTTCCCTTTCTACTCATTCTCGTGCGGACAGTAGCATATACTTGATTACTAAATATTATTTGCACTTGCACAAAATTACAGTATAGATAGTGCATTATTAGGTACTTGCAGGATCAACTTATAGATTCGTAGCAATAAAAAAACAGGATATCATTATAATATGTACTATTAGCACTGGTATAGCTTTTTGAACTTTTATTAACCTACCACATCAAATTGTACAATGTTGGATTGTTGAGGATACTCACGCTATTAACTACCTTTAAAAAAGTATACGCTTCAATAATGATGAGTGTCCATAATTTTCCTATTGTCTCATTCAACTAGGGATAATTAAATGTTAAAGGAAGGAAATAAACGAGTTGGATGCTGAATTCTAATCATCCTCATTGACAATGAGACTATTGAACTGACATGACATCAACAGCAATGAAAGTAAATAAATGACACACTGACACACGTAACCTGCCTAATTAAACAAACCACAATGTCTACTTATCTCTGCCTTCAGCAAAACTAAGTAAAAGTTCATTCAATTATGTAGCTACTTAATTAAATCCTACATAATCAGATAGAATTACAGTAAAATCTTGTCTCACGAACGATTCATTGGCAAGAAATGTTTTTATGTAAATATTTTAATCTTATGTAAAATGCTCTGTAAGATTTTTTGTGTTATATCATAATTTTGATTATTATTATTTTAACAGATGGACAAACGGTGTTTGGGTAAATAATAAAAATGGTCTTACCACAACTAATATCCGCAGCATATTGAGTTAATAGGATCAGTCTTGTGTTGACTTCACTTTTTCCAAGCTCACAAATGCACGGAAAGCACGAACTTAACTAGAGCTAAGATTTGGAGCACTGTTGGCCAGACACAACCGTTCTGGCTCACGACGGGGCAAAAAGTAAAGTTTGGATCGCAATGACCAATTGCTGCCACAAAATAAGAAAGTCAATCGTGAACTGAGCAGTGGTTCCGTATTCCTTTCACCTTTTATAAGAGGAGACGACAGGAGGGATGAAGACAGATCCTTCAAGCACTCCTCAGTCACTCTGTACGTGTGCTGCCTGATCATTTTCAATAATATTACTCCCTCCTGCTCCAATCTCTCCCAATTGCACCCAATCCTCCATTTTACCCTCAATGGACGCTCAAGAATAGCTTTTCTATCATACACTCATTGTTACTATTTATTAAACACTTTAGAATTGTGTTTTAGGTAGATTTGGTATGATGAAGTATAAAAAGTACCTATGCCGGCATTATTACTGAAGGTATTAACTCAGCATTAAATACGAGAGTGCGAATGAAAATGCTATTCAACATAGGATGTCGAACAATCACATTCATATGGACATTAAAAGATATTTTCTTAGTTCTCTGAGAACTTTAGATTGTTTCTAGGTATTATTATGTGGGGATGCGTGTTGTGGCAATGGAAGAGGGCTGAGAATAAAATTATACCTGAGTTGAGACTTATTATACGTTCGCTTTGTGAAAAAGTGAACTGATGGTTTAATCTGATAAGTGTGTATATTCCTTGTATTGTCAACTTAAGACGAGAGTCATGTGTCTTGGCTCATGCCGTTATTTTTCTACTAAATGATATCATTATTCCTAACATCCTATCCCTTTCTACAATTGCTCTCATTTTATATCCGTCCGTATGTATTTAAAACTTTTACCTATTTATCACACATTAAAATACCTTTAGGTACTTAATTTACATATTTTATTCACATTAATACTCTACCTTTATTTGCTGTGAAGTTTCTCATCCAATCTTTAGAAGATCTCTTACTCAGAATGACCTATAGTCTCAATTAAGTAGCCACAAGTATGCATACACATGGCCATAAGAAATGTGACACGTCAGGCGGCTTGTGAATGACTTGTAATGCATAATTACAATTAAAGTCTAGAAATGACAGCTAATGAATACCCAAGTAACAATAAAATCAAAGCGTGTGTAAAACACAATGGCAATTAAAATACATATCAATTAAATGAATTAAATCTCAAGGTACCTATGTATATTAGTCTTTCGAATTAAAAAGAATTTATTAATTATGATGAAGTAATAATAATCAGAGAAATTCGATTATTTGCATTACGTACGTTCTTTTGGGGGGTTTCCAATCTCTAACTCAACATTGCTTGTTCCCTAATTTTTATCTGCAGTTTATCGTTAAATAATACTAGATTTTTTGACATTCTTGAATATAATAATTGGAAATTTGGAAAGTGGTACTTTTACACAGAGCTCATTATTTTTGGTAAAAACGTGAATATCAAATACATAATCTGTACTTATGCAGTTGTCTAGTTGCAAATTGAAACTGCACTTTATCTTCTAAATGCCATTACCGTTGTTAATATGCGGTTCCTTAAAGATAAATCAGTAATAGCTCTACTTACTATGTACATAGTACTTTAATCCTTTTTTTAAGTGCAGTAAGTAGTTGTGCATGTGAAAAGTCATAATTTCATAAACAAGGGCATGTTTATTGGCTATTTCATATGAAATAATGTATTTATTTGTTTAGCATGCATGTTGGAGAGAGAGAGATGAATCACAAGTCAGACTGAACAGTTATGTCGATCTACATTATATTTTTACTAACCTAGGCATTACGAGACGCCCAAGTCTGTTATTTAGTGAATGTTACAATTTATTACTATAAATTACAGCTATAGTATACATACAGTCTCCTATAATTCATCTACTACTATGATCTTATTAGTCCAACCTTTAGTTTCATGATATCTACAGAGATTATGTTCAGTTAAAGTAAACTATTATGGTTACACGGTTCGTTAACTAATTATTTTTATAGTACTGTAAATTGTAAACATATGATGAGATTAGGTACTATACTTACCTTCAGATACTAATAATAGATTAGATATAGGTATTCTATTAGTAAATATCCATACTCTCTCTACACTCTATTTGTACAGGAGTGAACGTAATAAAATATAGAGCAAGAAAAGAATGCACACAAGAAACAAGGCTGCCTGCCATAGTTATAACTTACATAAAATAAATAGGCACAGCGATATGTAGATGGTTAACATACCAGCTTACAACGAACATGTGAGATATCCTGCATTTATTTGTAGTTTACTGATTAGCTATAGATCTAATGTACTCTACTATATCTAGCCGAAACCAGACTATTGGAATCGAATCACAGATTATATGTATCGATATGAAGGAAACAAATAAATAATTGTAACATGTTTTATCTAATCTACAAACTCAATGCGTTTGCCAATTGCATGCATGAACATAGATTGCACTCCACGTACTTTGCATATAAAATTCATCTACAAACATACATACATTATGTTAATGAATCTAAATGCCATGACTTAGTACACTATATATACAGCCTTTTCTAATGCATTTTTAGTCTCCGTCTTGTTACAATTATCTCCATTCTCAATTCTTTATTGTTTTACTATCATTTATTAATGTTTGCGTATCATGTGTGAAATTGACTGTCCAGTAATAACCAATGACTCTACCTACAATAATATACGTACTATATCATTCCATTACTTACCCTACTGCCGTATATACCATATCAATACATCTGTAACAGTGTGTATTGAAAACTGGTGTGTTTTAAAACACACGGGTGTAGCTTTCGATAGAGATTTAAGCATAGAATTTATGAAAATAGGACATTTATCATCTTAAAATTAATTAACTATACTAACAAAACCAACTTTAGAATTTTTGAATATTTTTAAAGATTTTGTAAGTCTAATGCAGTATCGTATTTAGAAGTCGATTTCGGAGGGAACAATGACGTGATGTAGTTATATGTATTAGGCATAATCGCGAGAAGCGCGGAAAATTTTGGCTTATTTCGTCCAAAATGAGTCAAAAATATCCTAAAAACCGCATAAAATCGCTCGAAGCGCGACATTTTTTGGTATTTTAAGAAAAAATTTTCCCTTTTCTTGGATTTCGGGGGGAGGGGCATTTGCTCCCAATGCCCCCCTCAATACAGCCATGGTATGGTCTAATGTTATAGGAAACTGGTTTGGTTGAACCCATCTTGACATTTTGGCATGCATTTAAGTATCAAAGTTTTAAAACATACGGATTTTCAATACACACTGTAGTATATGCACTTATAGTGCTATGCTATGTAGTAGTATAATAATAATAAATATTTGCATTTTAATATTGAAGAAAACTATTCATGTGTTTAGACATTTTCAACAAGATGACAAGCCCAGGATGTCTTGAATGATCTGTAGTAGTTATAGATGTAGAGCTTTATAGAATAGTGAGATTCAGGGCACCGCACCCTTTGCTATGCATTGCAAGTGGTATAAGCAAGCACTACTTTTTAATTTGACCTGTCTATTAGATAAGGTGGAAGTCGAAATCAATAATGGGATATTGTGTGACTGTAAATGGAAGCAATACGTAATTCAGTCTGTTACATAATATTTTGTCATACCTACGTACACACTAATATAGAGTACAGAGTATAGCGAGGAAAGTCTTGGATTGCTTATAGCTATTAATAGCCCGTTTAAAGTGTAACAATTATTTTGGTAGAATGCGTACGCAGTTACGGTTATACTTGAGTTGGTAAGGTTTGGAGGTATTATGCAATAATGTTAACATTTGAATTCGATAATCTGATAATCTCCTTTGTCTCTAAGTTCCCTTTAACAATTCAGGTCTTGGATTGCTCTTAATATTAGTGAGTCGATGTCGATACGTAGTTGCTCTGATTGATTTGGTTCGATAGGATTTTTTATTGAGCAACAATTACCATTACTCTTCAGGTCGTAGTTCGTTCGTCAGACACAAGAACTACTATTATAAGTTATTTGCATTACGTGATTGTGGCTACCTTTACATTCTTATTGTTTGGCTCACCCTTTGTAAAAGGAATGGAATGCGATTGGCCCACATTCTCGAATTATTGGTTGGCTTTACCTCTGTAATTATTTAAGGAAACAAATGATTTCCTTTTCGTACAACCATTCACACCTAAACAATTATGACATGTATCGTTAGTTCCTGTCTTTTCTAAATGGACGTTCGTACTATTTATTAGGTATAACTATTATATCACTTATCACTACATTCAATCAAACGACACACGTGGCTTTTATCTACAATCTTTTTATGCTAATTCCTTTGTGTACATTTTGTATTAATTCTAGTACTAAAATCTAGTTATACACGCGTATATAGAGCTAAACTTTCATAAAGAAATAATTTGTTGTTGTTGGTAGTAGGATATACTTTTGTTTTGTTTAGTAGTTAGTAAGTAGTAGTCTCTTTGATTTTGATTGCTTTCAAGTTGTGCTGCTGCTCCTGCGTCGGCAATGTTGTTAGGTAGATTGAAGGCAATTGATGTGTGACTTGACTTTAAGGCTGGCCCTCTGACTTGACGCTTTCCGGCGTGACGTGTCGAGATGTACCTTTAATTTCACTATAGATGAACACTTTTGGCTTAGTCAACATTCATTGTTGTTGTTTAACATTTCATTTTCGAAGGTAATGAAAATGCACTTTATTGATATTGTTTTAAAAATAATAAGGCGTATCGCTGTCAAGTCTAAAAATAACCTTTGCAAATGTCTACTGCATTATTTATCTCATGTCTGCTTATCTGCTAATAACATGCATACTGATATGTTTTAATTTGCAATGCACATTTTCGTACTGCATATTTATTTATTCGATTGAATAAATCCTTTAACAAGTTTTACATAACATTTTCTACGATTTAAAACTGAATGTTATGTTTAGACACTTTTGGTACAGTAAATACAAATGTATATATGCAAGAGCCAAAATTCTGCTTCAGAGCCTACGAAACTAACAGTAAGTAAAAATAAGGTATGCAATGTATAATTTAGTATTCAGATTTAGTTGGGTAGTCGTAATCGTAATCGCAGGAATAAATTCGAAGAAATGTTCCACATGAGTGCATATAGTACGAAACGATGTAACAAACAGGAGGCAAAGCCAATTGAATTGGAGTCAACTCAAGAACATTGCATGTCGTGTCTTGCCTTAAGGTAGAATTTGTACTTACGTATAGAAAACCCAAAAAGTTTTCATTCAACCGCTTCATTGGCTATTGAGTGCATTTAATTTGAATAAAAGAAAATAGAAGCAAACAAAAAGGCAAGTGAGTGCTTTTAAATGCCAATCTCGTCGACTGCTACTGACTCACCATGAGTTCAATACATACCTAAATACAAAAAATATGCATTTCTGCTCTGCAGCTACGAAAACACAAATGCAAAGATTATTCCATTATGCTACACAAGTCTAAATGCCAATAAACATACATTATCCTACATCTCGTACGTTCCTTTGTGTAGCCAACCTATGCGAATATTATATGTAACATTTTCTGTTTTTGGCAAGATGACAATATAGCGTTTAGCCTATTCTATCTCTCTATTATTTGTCGTTTTCTTTAATCTGACGAAGAGGAGAGCTAATCTAATGATTGGGGTGGACCATTATTGTAAACAATATTCAGATGGCCCATGATGATACTAATAATTACACTTAATCGTTTTACTATAATATGGTACCTAATTAAATTAACATTGCTTAGATATCTACCACTATGAAATATAAAAATGCGTCATTATATCAGATGCAGCTATAGAATTATATAGGATAATTCCTGTAATTGACATATTGACACTATTGACACATCGAGATCATAGGTGCGTTTTGTCCTAGATGATTTTTATTCATGAATAAATGCAAATCTAATTCATTATCAACAATTATCACTTTGCTTCACCTTTGCATATTATTGCTAGTTAAAATTGCACTTAAATTAGGAATATTATGTGTAGATACAACCTTTCAATTTCAAAGCATTAATTGAAGTGCAGAACTGGCTTGTGTCTATCCCTCAATGTCGAATCGTGTGTGACAGCCTCCTAAGATAATATTGACATAGAATCAGTTGACCTACACTTCATTCATGTTTGAAAAATCATTTCGAAACCACCTGGCTCTACCTGTACCCAAATAAGTTTCAAAGAAACTAAATGGGTCTATGACTAGAGATTTTGGTATACAAAAGCCCAAATAGACAATTCATACGGTTGCACTATCAAAATGGATTTCTACATGCATTCTTCTTAAATACTAAAAGTTATGCTGACTCTACAGAAAATGACTTAGGAATTTATTTGTATATTCGAAATGATTTCATTGATGAAAATAAATAGTTTTTAACGCATATCATTATTTTTTGGCATTTTAGTATTTTACTGTGGTTACTACAAACATTATAGGTGTATTAAGGGTTTGTTCGTTGCACGTTCTACCAATAATATTATGTACCAGTAAAATTATCGGGGGGAGTTATTTTAGATTTTTATTGACTGTGCTACAGATATTGATATTATTATTGTTGTTGTTAGATAGGTGTTGTATTTATTAGTTGTAGTGTAGGGTAGGTATATAGAGTATTCAGTAAGAGTTTTGTTCTCAGGCATGTCCATTAAAAAAGTAATAACTGCCATTTTACGACTTTTGTGTGTGATGAAGGTGTAACTTGGCTCTGTGGTCAATAAACTAGTTATCGCATTAACAGTTTCAGTTGACTGTTTAAGTATAAGAAATTATTTTATTGACTTGAATTAAAAATTTAGAGAATTGCAACGTAAGAAGCCATCAATCTGAGTAGAATAAGCCATTGACTATAGGGACTTGCCTTTTCGCTGTAGTTGTGTACGTCACATTACTAGGCTGATGAAGATTGAGCTTTCGAAGGAATGGTAAATCAATTTGAGCGTCTAGAGAGAAATTAGAAGTGAATGAGGCGGGTCAGGCAGGCGGGTCGGGTGTGGGCAGATAATCTGCATAATGTTATAATTTGTATAGAATTGGTAGGATAATTTGTGGGAATGCCATGGAGTGGTGTGAGTGAATGAGTTAGTCTTTACTTTCATTGTTCAGAATTAGTGCAAATGGGATAGTGAATGAATGAACTTCTTTCTTAGCACGCGAAACAATAGCTAATCATCTTATGGCCATTATAAATTATGTCTTACACATTTTCAATATTTCCAAGGAGTAGACAAAAATGTGATGAGGTTGTCTGCATTGAGACATTGAGACAATTGTTATGGGCTGAGGCTAGGCTAGGGTTGACTGCCTTTTACAATTGGAATCTCGTTGAAAAGAATGAATAGGCACGCGATGTTTTATAATCCTATCTCCTTTCATCGATCTGAATTGAGATGTTATGCAGACCTAGCGATGTAGGTCTCTTAATAGTTGTCTTAAAACGAGTTGACTTACTTTATTGTCATTCCTCCTGCCTGTCAATCTTTTTACATCTAAACTCCCAAACAATTAATGTAAATACAGAAGGTCATTTAATTTATCTTTTTCCACTGCTTTTATATCATTAAAATTGTTTCTATTCATTCATTCCACACTCAGAGGTCATTTTAACGGAATTTTTGGCTTTCACCTTAATTTATCTGTAATTATCTACCCATTCATCGAAAATGTTATGTAAATCCAGTTCAAATGAGTACATTTTATTACAATTTCAACATTTCTGAAACAAGGACGCAATAAATAAACTATTAACTAACCAAGTTAATTTACAAAGTAATTTGAAAATCGTTGGCCATTTTAAAGCATCATTTTATCGATTCTACTAATGAAATTCCTGAACGATCTGCTTTTTGTTAATGAACTCCAAATCTCAGAAATCCATAAATAATGTAGGAATGTAAGTTTGTTGTTGTATTACTTTATATAATTGTATTTTATAGATCTAACGGTTTCTCCTCCACTTCGTTAGGTTGTAAATTCCTATAAATGTATGTGTTAAAATAAAACTAAAAAAATTGTTACAATAGTGTTACAAAGAACACGAATGCGGTTAATAGGCACGTACTGAACGTGACATTGAGCAATAATTGTTGGCAACGAACGGAAAATAATAATCTTTTACAATTTACTTTGAATTTCTTGACTTTGTTGGCTCAAGATCTCTTTTGTTAGATCATTATTGTCTCATCAAAGAAATCTCAGTAAACTATTTAGAGCGTGGCTGCTACAACTTTACATCTACCTAATAAAAGCGTGAATGTTACACTAATAAAAGTAAAAATCGAGTGTTGATCATCAGTTACAATAATTAGTGCTGGTATTTAATACAAAACAGGAGTCAAACTACCTACTCCTATTAATTACTCGTAGCAAATGTGATTTATACCGTAAGAAAAGTTGAACGTACACTTATAACTTGGTAACAAATCATAAAATGGAAATAGATATTAAGTATACAAGGCTGTATTGAGGGGGGGCATTGGGGGCAAATGCCCCCCCCGAAATCCAAGAAAAAGGGAAATTTTTTCTCAAAATACCAAAAATTTTCGCGCTTCGCGCGATTTTATGCGATTTTTAGGTTATTTTTGGCTCATTTTAGACAAAATAAACCAAAATTTTTCGCGCTTCGCGCGAATATGCCTAATATATATTGTCCTATGATATCATTGCCCCCTCCGAAATCGACTTCTAAATACGGTACTGTAAGTATACCTACTACTTACTATAAAATACACATCTTTATTACTTTTATGGCACATAATAATGTATACATATGCTTAATACTCGATAATTATTGTGATATAAAAACACAGAATTGGAAAGTACGTAAATTACGTAAAATGTGTATTAACATGTGTTACAGCATAAGAATTATCATTAGGTAGTAAGCAGCTATTAGGTGGCAACTTAAATAAATTCCCTATTCATAAATCATGTTTTCCACTATTAAACTTGAAACGTTATCAATGCATTATTGTTTTTGTTTACTTTCTTACATATTAAATACAGTCTTCTAAACATATAATTATTACGTTCAAGAATTTCTCAAGTTCTTTTACCTTGTGATTTACGGAGTTTTATTATCTGTAGCTAACTTTTTATTTTAAAACGATTTTCCCTTATTGCATAATGTCGAGTTTCTCGCATTACATTCCTTTGTATTATCGAATCTTCTCTCTGCAGTTTGATTTACATTTTATAATACACATTCTTCACAATTTCTATAATTATATCATTATTTCCGCTACTATATTGGCTATGCACCAAAGATAATCAATATTATGCATCAATTACATAAGCAACCAATGGAAGCACAAATATCAGACACGGTTTATGACCTCATGAATATGAATGACTACTGTAAATATTTATTGTATATACCATGTCTTTATATTTTTTTAGATATCTTTACATTCTTTGTATTTATATCTTATTTGCAGTCCCCCGTCCTACCTGCACAGACGACATTACTTTGTGGATGTTATTATTACAAATTAAGTCATTATTCAAATACATGTATTGTACAGTAATCATTCTTATGCTAATCAAATCAAGTACTTTGATACATTGTTCACAATCTAATAGTAATCAAATGAGACCTGTCTGTCACGTCGGTGTAAAATGTAATGGCGAGTAATTAATTTATATCTCTCAAGAATTGAAAATAGGGCAGGGATATTCTAAACAGATAAACTCATGATGATTTATGTTCAATAATTGTCACTCGACTAGTTGTTACAAATAAAAATGCTACATTAATTAGCTAATTAAATGTGCAATCACATATAATATAGTAGCACCTATTTGAGATTGAAAATCTAAACATACGAAGCATATTACATATTACTGCAGAAATCCAATGTTGTTGTGAATCCATATATAGTACCTACGTCAATAGAGAAATCGCAAATATTAAAATACCTGATTTATCCTTTAAATTGTAGCTCACCCATAAACCCATCATCTTGCACTTAATTTACCTTCTCTAAACATCACTTATTCTATGTGTATGCAAAACAAATGCAATTATTTTAGGGGAAGGTGACCATGTCATAGAAGGCTCTCGGAAATGGTACTTTGTCATATTATGTGGTGAGGTTAAGTCATAGCTATTTGAAAATTCACTAGAAGCCAAGTTCAAGGAACCTGAGCGTGAAATTTGTTTTGAAGAAAATCAACAGTAAATTATGAATATCTAGCGAAGGATTTAAAAAAAATCGATGACTATATAGTATTTGTACAATAGGAAAACCTCGGGGCTTCCATTGTCAAATTTTCAATTCATGGTCGTGATGAGTCATTTGAGACCTGGAAATGAGGACTGAGAATCTTCTGTTCTTCAGTAGAAATACTTAGTGAATGAGCAGCTAATTAATAAACTACCTTAAATAATACCAAAACTATATTATGAGGTCAGAATACTATCTGGGAATATATAAATATAATATGTGTATTAAATCAATTACAAATGTATATTGAACGGAATACTAAAAAGTTGTTTTACATCTAAATAGAAATAAAGTTATAAAAATTCGATTGTCAATAATGAAATTAACAGCAGTACAAATGTAGCAGTATATCCGCAATTAGTATAAGTACGTGTGCGATAATAACGGAAATGTTTATGTAGCTACATTAAGCTCTGATACTTTCTAGAATTGAGTTCTCATAGAGAAGACTTCATAAGAAAGTTAGGTCATGCAATGACTGTGTGTACGTATTCAAAGGAAGAATCGACAGTACGCATATTCATGAAGATTATCTTGAACCTACCATGGTCCATTGTACAAAGTCTGAGTAGTTTATGACAAAGTGTTATCAATTCTTAGCCCCAAGAAACATGACATAACATTTGTACTAAATACATTTAATCATACATTATGTACTACATCATAGCGGCGAATGCCGCATCTCAATTCACGTATCTTGCATATAATAAGATGAATATAAAATCAAGTTGTAGGGAAAAGATATACTAAACGCAGACACAAATTAGATACTTAGGAGCTTGATGTAATGCAGAATAGACTTCAAAGAGGAAGATTGTAAACAACAACCTTATATACTGTGAAAATTATGGAGAATCCCTTATCTGATTGAAATCTGCCATGAACTAAAACCTTTAAATACGTAACAAGAAGATGAAAGAGGTAGTACTCTATAGGAAGAAGTCGCAACAAGTAATAACGTTCCTATTTTCAATGTCATTTTGAATTCTAAAATATTTAACAACATTTTCTTACAATTAATAAGAAACTTTAGCCCAAAGCACATTTACTTGTTCAAGAAACGAAACGATGGGGGTTATTGATGTGGATTTCGTGAACAACTATCAAGCAGCCGGCGATTTTGGTAATTACAAGTATTATTTATTTCATGGACATATAAAATCTTGAAGTATTCCAAGTTATCACATCACCCTGTGGGGTGACACTTGCTTTGCTTACAACTAAGGTGATTGAGGAAGACTATTTATAAATAACAGGTAGAACTAATTGAAATTTTTAAATTAATTTACGTAGTTCTCCCTGCGAAAATCATGGGAGGATACCCGGCTGAAATTAGTGAATTTCCATACCAGGCTCAATTAAAATATAGCAATGAGAGCTACTACTGTGGGGCAGCAATCATAAATAGCTTACTGATATTAACAGGTAAAAAAATTGCAAATTATGTAAATACTACAGCATATCATGTAAACGGAAGTTCATTTAATTGCTTTCATGGTTTTTCATATTTTTTATACCTAACAGCTGCTCATTGTGTCACATATAAAAGGTGAGTTTCAAAAATCTTGTAAAAATTAAAAACACTTATTACGAACTATTAATTCTTAAAATGTTAATTTAGAGCAGTGAGGTTGAAAGTGGTAACGGGAGATCATTACCGAAAAGTGAACGAAAATACAGAGCAAATAAGAAATGTTTCTCGGATTTTATTACACAATGAATACGATGCTATTACTTATGATAACGATATAGCACTGCTTCTACTTTCCGAAGCGCTAGAATTTAATGATGCTGTTAACAATATCTCACTAGCCCCTAAAAATTACATTCCTTCAGGTAAAGTGCTGTCCTTAAATAACTTTGAAGGTATTTTCCTTGTTTTTTTCTAAATAGAATAATTTACTATACACTTTTAGGGAAAGCAATAGCTACTGGTTGGGGACGACTGGAAGAGAAGGGAATTAGTCCGGATGTATTGTACAAGGTTACGTTACCAATTGTTCCGCATTCTCAATGTAAAAGAAACTATTCCCGGTCTAACATTATAGTCGGTCCCAAAATGATGTGTGCTGGTGAAACCGGCAAAGATACGTGCCAGGTGAATTCATCTTGTATAAAAATCACTTAAAAATATCATCTTGTTTAATGTAGATGTACGATTTAATATTCACATTGTTTCAAAAAGGGAGATTCAGGTGGACCGTTAACATGCATAGATTCTATCACGAAGGCGAAAACTCTTTGTGGGGTGACTTCGTTTGGAAATGGATGTGGTAAGTTTCTCAAGTTTTAAATTGTAAATCTTTCATGCAATATTAATTGAATTTTTGCAGGAAGAAAATTTTATCCTGGGATCTACACAAATGTGGCTTTATATCGTGATTGGATGGATGAAACACTACAGAACTTAAAGTAAAATTAAACTATTCCCAAATACAATTGATTTGAAATGATAATTCTTAAGATTTTCCTTT
Source organism: Tomocerus qinae (assembly GCA_020055645.1). NCBI lineage: Eukaryota > Metazoa > Arthropoda > Collembola > Entomobryomorpha > Tomoceridae > Tomocerus > Tomocerus qinae. The sequence continues at coordinate 11,879,083 of CM034547.1, read as the reverse complement.
ATTCTAGATTAAAGGAGAAATGCAGAACGTCGTATTACTATTGTCCGAAGAAAAACCTGTGCATTCCCCGAAACTTTCTTTGCGACAAGGACAACGATTGCGGAGATAACTATGACGAGATGCAATGTTTATCCCATGCGACTTGTCCCACCGATGAGTTCCGGTGTGACAACGGAAGATGTGTCAAGTCTCATTGGCGCTGTGATGGAGAAGATGATTGCGGAGATAAATCAGACGAAGACAAATGCCCTCCTGTAAATAGTACGACTTGTCAAGACTCCGAATTTCGGTGTCACACGGGAAGATGTATTGACATTTCGTGGAAGTGTGACAACCACACTGACTGTGACACTGGCGAAGATGAGAGTGACTGCCCACATTTAAATGTGGAGAGCAATAGCATAGATACTGGAAATGTTACTCCCCAACCCCAACAATCCCATTGTGGTCCGAATTTGTTTCCTTGCGCTAACAAAAGGTGTATAAATATTGCCTGGAGATGTGATATGGAAGACGATTGTGGAGATGACTCAGATGAGAGAAATTGTCCTCAAGAACTTGTAACATGTCTTCCTGGAAAATTTCGTTGCAATAACGGGCGGTGTATTTCTGCTAATTGGCTCTGCGATGGTGATAACGATTGTTCTGATAATTCAGATGAGAAAAATTGTACAAATAATGCCAGTAATATTCACAGCTGTCCACCTGACCAATTTTTATGTGCAAACAATAAATGCATCTCCTCCAGATGGACCTGCGACTCTGATAATGACTGTGGAGATAACTCGGACGAAACTGCAGCTAATTGTACGAAAATCGCCTGCGAACCAGAAGGATTCCAGTGTGAAAGTGGGAAATGCATTCCAGCAGATTGGAAGTGTGATACTGAAAATGACTGCGGGGATAATTCAGACGAAAGAAATTGCACCGACGACTGTGGAAGTCAAAAATTTAAATGCAACAATGGAAAATGTGTCAATTTCTTATTTGTGTGCGATTTGGAGGATGATTGTGGAGATAACTCTGATGAGACTGATTGCAGAATGGGACTTTAGGAGTTAGATCAGTGTATAAATATAATTCTAGGGAATATCATTCAATGCTTCATGTGCTTAGGTAATTAACTCGGATATTATGTAGTATATGGGTCAATATTGGTAATGACATATAAATGAATTCTTTTATTTTATTTAAAAAATTATTTGGCCCATTTATTTGGTCGAAATGTAAATCCTTCTGTACTTAATATGTCAAGAAAAATGCTAGTAAACCGAATAAAGTGATTTTATAAAAAAGTTGAACGTTACTAATCCCATAGGCTCCACTACGACTACACGTTTTGTGCTTTGTCAAACCCACACATTCACTTACGGTAACAAGAGTGTACCCTTGCTCTATTGAGTAGTCAATTGCCGATCTTGCTAATTCTGCACTATTTTCCACAAAATCATGATGAAGTGAAATGAAACTTGATGTTTGACTTGTAGCGTTTTCCATGGCTTTTTTGTACATATCCAGACTCGTGTCAACATCAAAATCTGGATCCCAGTCACGAGTATCCAAGTTCCATTGAATTATAAAATATTTCAGCTGACCATTCACAATACTTACAACAGTGTCATTGGCATTTCCATAAGGAGGTCTCATTATCGTCATTTTGATTCCAATCATTTCCTCCACTTTTCTTTCAAGGGTCATCATTTCTTCTTGAATCGTATCTGCAGATTGATTATTCAGGTCAACGTGTCCCCATGTGTGACTCCCGATCTCATGGCCCTATTAGAAAAGTAATTTAAACGTCAAAAAAGATAGTAAATGTTTGGTAAGGAAGTATAATATAATTGATACTATTAGCATCAGACATTCCCTAAGAAAATGTAAATTATTATTACCTCTTCACATATACGCTTTAGTGTTGAGGATCTTTCTGTGATGGGTGACTGGTTATTTCCATTGACGAAAAATGTTGCTTTAACTCCTTTTTCCTTTAAAACGTCAAGAACTTCTTCGGTGAATTTACTGGGACCATCATCTAAAACAACAGACACAATTCTGTGTAGTTTTCGTTTATGGCTTAGCTATAGAATGTATATTCGCATGTATTATAGGCAACCTACCGAAGGTAATCGCTATTTTTCCACCGCTGCTACATTTGTAGTGTACAGGATCTTGTAGAATTTCTGAGTCAGTTACAATGACAGCGCATCTTACAGATGCAATAATACAGCTCCACAATAGCAGAAAATACATAATAGAAATACGATGTTTGTACGTTAAAAAAGAAATATCTTGTGTGTACAGTTTAATGAGATTTGCAGGAAAGTGAGCCTTTTACATCAACAAGTGGAAGACATTGGGGATTAAAATCATCACCAACGAGTCAAACGGCAATATTGATTAGTTGGTAATAACTACACATCTACGCACTCATTCATATCATAGGCTTATATCATATATAATATATCATATGAGATCATATATGTCCAGATTGCATAGATATACAGTGGTCATGAAATACCTCTTGATTGATTGCCTGTATATAAAGTAATGCTTTTAGTAGATTTCACAATCTTTCTCCGTGTAAACAAACGTAGTGCATGTATGCAATGTAAATTTGAAAGTATGGTATAGCCAATTAATTAATATTACCTTTTACAAGTTTTCTATCTCGATAAAGTTACATGGTGAAAATCAAATGAACCATTATTTTACACGAGCCCTGTAGAACATGTATTTACTGCAGAATTATGTTGGGAACTGAGAATATCAGTTGTAAACATGTTGAAGTACCCCTCAGCCATATTATTATATCTCAAGTAGATTTAAAGGTTACGATTACGTAAGAGCGTTTGTACGATAAAGATCAAATAAACTACAAGTGTGGATTAAAATTGTTACGCCATATTTACTTATTTTGACATTTTTACTGGGGAATCAATTGTGTGTAATCGATCAATAGCATTCACTTTAAATGACTACCATTAACAAACAACTGTGACTGAGTTTATTCTATTACACATTCCTTACTTATTTACGTCATTAGGTTTAGACATACTAGATCCTTAATATGAAATTGCATTCAATTCTTGAATAAATCAAAAGATATTATAAACAGTTTTTGGTATTTTACTACACAATTAATAATCAAGCTTTACTAAACAATCAAACAAATATACAGATTACAGACTTCACTCCCACAAACAACAATATTAATACAACTTCAGTTGATAGTCAACTGGATTATATCCCTAGTCATTATTTGACACACATAAATAGTATACATTGGTACGTACACATGCATGGCAATGGCATAAAAGTTTATTTTAGGTAGTTTCCCTAATATTACGTTAACATTTAAAAACTTTTACTATTTACATTTACTTACTAGAAAATAATAAGAATAACAAACCCATAACTATGCTTATGCTTTCTCTTCTTTCTCCCGGTTGTATTTTTCCAACTCTTTCAGAAAAATTGCCTTTGGTTTCATGATATTCGGTCGGTCACCTCTGCATTTGGGACAATACCACTTGCCCTTTGGTTTGGTTGTAAGGGAAACACAAGAGAAGTGAAACCATTCTATGGGACACAAATCGTTGTCGCATCCAATCATCTCTCCATATGACACCTGTTAAATCATAAAATGCGTAGTTAATATTATGCTTAGAGCAAGGTCGCAACGAATTAAGAAGACGTTTCTCCAATTCCCCCCGAAATCGAAAAATTAAAGAACTTTTTGTCTCAAAAAGCAAAATGTTTTCCAGTGCACACCGTCTCCTCCCTCCCGAATGTTTTTCGGACAGCGGCACTGGTTTAGAGGTTTAAATTGGTGGAAAATAGTATGTAGATTTGGGGAACGGAAACGAAAATACTAAAACTATAGATAATCTCAACGTATTTTTTAAGACTTCTTTTAAATAAAAATCTTACCTGATCACACAAGCAATAAAGTGGTTCATCAGGGTCGATCGGAATATTTTGAGGCGATGTGTCGCTTTGCTTTGTAGACTTTCGTTTCTTATTTTGCTTCTTTTCCTGAGTTTGCTTCTGAGATTTCTTGGGAGTAGAAGACACATATGTTCCACTATCCCTATCCCTGCTGCTACTGGCATGATTTGAAGTGCTCGTGTTTCCTGACACCTTTTCTGCAACAGACGCTGAAGGTCCTTCTCTGGCGGAGTCTACGGCTGAAGAGTTACCAGCAGAAATTGAGGAATTGGATGCATGTGACTTTCCTGAACTTGTCCCGGTTCCATTTCCTGAACTAGAAGACACAACAGCAGATGATGATGATCCTACAGCAGCTGAAGAGGTGGAAGTGTGAAGAGAGAATGATACTCTACTGGAATTATGATGAGAAGAATGGGTTTCATTCGGCGTTTCGGAGAATGACGTTGCTTCTAAAGTTGATGGTCCAAGGATTGATGGTACAAATACTTCATGACGTGCTCTACGAGCCCGTTTAATAGAGCGTTCAGCAGTTTCACTTGGTTTTGGTTCTCTTGTCGTATCAAACGAATCTTGCTCCTTGCCAAAATCTATGACAGAAAACATACTAAGGTTAATTCTTTGTAAATACAAAATTAGCACTTATATTTGCGTACCCCAAATAAGTATGGCCTAATCGGAGAGGGAGGATTAACGTTAGGAGATTGAGTAGAAAGACCACCCTCGAAGTTTTTTCCTCATACGAGTGAGTACATCTAGAAGGTATATGTGTGCGCTAAGTACACAGAATTTTTGGCATCCTGGTTGCTGTTGAAGCCCGACTTTACTCCACCCACCCGAAGCCTATCCCCAAAGTTGTTAAAGTTAAGGAGTCTTAGTTCATTACAATGCCCAGCCTTAGAAGGGGATATGGCTCAGGGCAGAACCATGTATACGACATGTATTGCATGTAATATTAGACAATTTCCAAACCCCCTTCGGGGGCGTGAACCCTATTGGTTAGGATCCTCAGCTCCGTCCATTTTGGACTTGATATAGCTCATTTGGAATGATAATTGATAAATGTTTTGAATATAATTCGGATAATTGAAAATCGGGTAGAATTTTCGAAGTTTTACCCACTTTTTTGGACTACTTCTCCTTTACCTATTTCAATGTCATGGGGCTCATTAGATTTGCAAAATAAATCTCTAATACTGGGTGGGGGAGGTGTTAGTGATACTTTGTCTGTACGAACTTGGTTGGGGGATACAAACGGGTGATGACCCTCTACAAACCTTTTCATTTTGTAAACCATTATTTAAAGTTTATTACCCATGTTTTTCTTATCGAGATCCAACTGTCGAGCCTTATTATCTACAAGATCTTGAACTTGCTGTCCAATCTGTAATTTTTCATCCCCAAGCTCTTGGGTCTTAATCAATATTTGCTGAATCCGACTGTAGATTTTCTTTTTGCCCTTTTCATCCTTGGTAGCCTCCGTTTCCTCATTTTTATCATCCAACAAATAACTCATATTTGTTTCCAATTCTCTCATCAAAGCTGAAATATTTTACAGTAATCAAAATTAATAAGTTAGTATAGCAATTTTTAAAGGAATGAACAATGCAAAAGGTATATTATAGCTTAGGAAGCCAAAACTAGAAATGTCTTTCAGAACTAATGGAACAATTATATATGCAATGCAAATTGTTTATCAGTACTTAAAAGTCCATAAACATGCACACTATGGATTATTGAAATTTTTGAAACTCACATTGGTAATTGACATCGATTTCCATCATTTTACTTAGCTGTCTTTGGATGTCATCAGGAAGATTCTCAACACAATCAAGATAGTCATCCAGATAAGTGGCAGAGTAAAGAGTCTCCATTGCAGCTTGGTTCAGCATGTTGCTTGATACCTTTCCTGATGTTTCTATGTCCAATGTAATCGTACGCCTACAAGCAATTTATGGTAGGTATTTGTGCTTAGGTATCTTCTCAAACTCCTATGGAAAAAAAAGCAACTGTATTTATTTCAAATCAAATAATACTGTTAATTACATCTGTATTTACAATCATTAAATTGGGTATAGACCGACGAGAACTTTAAATGCTAAATAAATGCAAAGACATTTTCAATCAATATCTACTACAAAGCGTAAGTTGAAAATTCATTTTTGTATATGAAGCATTAGGGTAAATAAATGAAAGCCTCTATTAATTTGCACTTCCTAGTAAACAGCATAAGTTATAATAACCTTATGCATTATGCTCATATGTGTTTTTTAATTTTAATTTAAAAATTTTCTTCGATTCCCGTCCTTGCCCTCAATCTCGGTTTAGGATTGTTGTATACATATAACATTTTATGTTTAGGACACGAATTATTAGTTTTTAATGGGTATAAAAGTATAAACCAGACCTACAACCTATGTCATATAGATAACATAAATCTGTAAATAACAATAATTTAACAGTACTAGAAGTGTCTGCAGTTTGGTGCTGAAGGCAGTTTTGGGATTCGAGTTATATAGACTTCAATAAGATGATCCCTAATAGCTTAACAGTTTTCAAAGCTTCCTAAATGATATTACAGTTATAGGGATCCTAGCCAAGCACTTACAATTCATTCCTTCATCCATTTCATCTTGAGAATATTTAAAACATCTGTCAGTGAAATTAAAAGAGATAGGATTCAATCCTTTAAAATCTAAATCACCAATACTGCTTATCAAACGCAATTCCCAACAACTAAGTCATAAAAGTAGAATTTTTTGCTGACAAATCAGATTATCTAGACTCACAGTTGTGATAATTCTCTGTTCTCTCCACTGTCCACATAAATACTTACTTTCTTAACTTATCTTCAACATTGTAAGCTTAGTAAATGTTTGTAACTTATTGAGTACTTACCTTCTTAATCAGTGGTTTTGTCTTGCAAGTATTAAAACCTCCTATAGTGTACTAAAACTCCAGCAAATGTGGAACATTTGACATGAGTTATGTAGTGTGACGACGGCGGAAATGGATCAGCTTTTCTGTCCTGCCTGTTCCCTTCTCCATATACAAACACACACAAAACTGCTGGCAGCCGACTAGTTGAGCTGGAAGAGTCAACTCAAACTCTCACACTCACAATAACACAACATAAACAACGAATAAAATTAAACTTTTGACTTTCCCATATGGCGGGAATCACCCTGTCTTGCACTAAATAAGCAGGTGGCTTGCTTAAGTTGCTTAATTTTATCTGTTCCAAGTTTCAATCCAACATCACAAAATCTTAGCTAAATCTCAAAAAACTGCAAGTGATAATAATGTCCTGGCTGTGTTCTTTCTGCATTTTTAATTCTCTTGTTAATATTACCAAAATTACCACAATCATGACAATCAATGACATGACTATGAATACAGATATGGTAGCTCTTAATTTGAAAACTTCAAATGATTCAAATGCTTCAAAAATCAAGGGAAGGCTGATTTTGCCAGATCCAAAAGGTTGTTAGTGTTAAAGACTTTGGAGTCTAATATCTTGGCTAAAATTTTTCGAAAGTTTCGGTTTCATTTTAAGTAGGGCATTAGGGCATAAGTAGTAGTAGGGCATAAGTAGGGCAGACAGTATTCTGTACGTTTACAGAAATAAATGAGATACATTTTAAGCGTTTCAAGTACCGTATTCTTGTACGAATTCCATATAAAGCTTTCAACTTGTACTCCATTTGTAACTTTCACCAAGCAGAATTCCATTAAACTTTCACCGTGTGAGCCATTCCTTATATAACTTTCACCAAGTAGAATTTCATTAAACTTTCACCGTGTGAGCCTAAATTCCTTATTAACTTTCACCAAGTGGAATTCCATATAAATCTTTCACTTCGTAAGTGAATTCCACGCATATGTGCAAGCCTGTTTCCATATAAGGCTTCCACCGTAAATAAATTTTGGAGTTCTAGTCTAGAAAATAAACTAAATTCACAAGAATTTAAAAATTATTTACCACAAGCTACTACTATTACACGATAATGTACCTAACTGCGATTGTAGCAACTATGTGAAAAATAGTAAAAATAAGAAGTGGTCATGCCATGAAATAATCGAAACAAGGTAAACGCGAAAAGTTACTATTTATTATCCCTTTTACTCTTATAAGGAATCGTACATTACAGACGACAGGACAGATGTAATATTTTTATATTTATTAGCTAAGACTTTTACAGTACATAATTGCATTGCAACTGAGGCTGCAGAGCACTATACTATATAAAATTTTACTAAGTAATAATATTTAGTTACACACTTGGTTAGCATGTTCCATTCTTATTAAACAATGTATAAGCAGTACAGTTGCATTAATTTTAATAATTTATTATGATGGTACTCTGTTCTTCTCTTCAATTCATACTTGAATGCCTTGATAGTCGAATGTTAGATAGATTTAAGGCATGTTTTCAATCCTCCTCGTCACATTTATTGCAAAACTAAACTAGAAACTAATATTAAACTTTATAAATATTGCAAAGCTAAATAGTACATAGCTGTAACTAATCAAATCTGGAGAAGCGCTTTGAAAAGACAGTAAGTTGGTCCGTAGACATTGGTGAATTTTTGCATTAGATTAGTTTAATAAACCCACTACTAAGCTATACAATGTTAAACACTGCTTAGAGACAATCTCATTCACCAAAACCTTATTCAATCAAATCACACATAGTTAGCACACTTATATGCATAGTAAATTATTAAGCTAAATATTTTAAGTTGTTAGCGAACAAGCCACCATCAGACAACAATTGAGAATAACAAGAACCAGAGAAGTACTTCTTATAATTTATTTAATTACTTATCAGCTACTCGTTTACATTCATGATTAGACAATCTTCTTAAGTGCAGTTTTTGTGCACCGGTCCAGTTTCTCAGCACGACGTGATTCGATTATCTCTTTGAAATACTCGTATTCTGGATTTTCTATAGGTAAGGTTGCATTTTAGTTTTTAAGCGTTTGAAAGTTCCTAAATGGTTTATTTACGATTAATGTTTACCATTGCATACCAGATTTGATGCAATTTGGGAAATAAGTTTCGAATAACTACAGCGAGGGTTTTATGTCCCACGTACATTATAACGTCTGCATCTGCACCACACATTCTTATCTCGAATTAGCACTTTTACATAGTAAACAGTAATTTACAAATGCATAGCAAAACACATAATGAATTCCGACAATTGTAAGTTACAGACAATATAGATTACATTTACGGTTGTTTGGTTACTTTATGTTTCTCCCTACGTTTCGGCGGTGAGTGGACACTTTCTTGCTTTCAGAAAAGCAAAATACGTAAGTAACCATATAATAGGATTATTAGATAAAGAAAGCATTTATTGCTACTAATTACATATACAAGTTAGGCTAACAACAAAATCTCAAATATTGCATGTTATATAATAATAATAATGCAACATATCCTGATTATAACGGAGACGCAACGGTTAGTAATATAAACAACGTATACAATTAGCATTAGATGCAAATGCGACAACATAAATACCTAAATCATCAAATTTTACAGAATTTTAACTCGACCAATTCACGACTTATTTGAAACCAATAATGACAAAATCGCTTTTACTTCTTTAAAACAGCAAATGCAAAAAAAATATTGTTATAACGAACAGTTTTGAATATTGGACTGTGCACGGAAAGAAATCGCATTTTTAGCATTCCATCAGATTTCATGTTTAGCTAAGAATGGACCTTATGGCACAATTCTACATGCCTTCACATTATTAAGATATGATTGCAGTTAAAAGAATGCTGCTCAGGAGAGCATTGGAAAAAATGGGTTAATTTTACGTGCCAATAATAGCCGAAGCTCTTAAAAATATTACGTCTAGCACAATCATCACAGCACACCATATTTTAGTATTACATATCAAGTTCCAGTCGATTGTTAGGCATTTTCTGTGACAAATAGAAGCAGTTAACTAATTGCACTGTGCTACTATATAAATCATAATACATTACCAGATAAATTAAAGTTAAATTAACAGACCCACAAAGCAAGCTACTTATCTTAACTTAACCAGACTCACAAATATTGCACTGTTTATCAACATGCTTGTGAAAAAAATATAACATAAGCTCCCAATGGGTATCATATCAGTGCATATTAACTGCTAGTGTAGTTTAGGCTGATCTTGCCGGTTTAAATTTCTGGAATTACAATATAGACGAACGGATACTCTTACAATGTCCAACTTGCTTTTCCCAGTAGTACAATGTACTACTTGTCCAGACAGTACTAGCTAATTAGAAATACACATCGGAAATGTTACACAACAACTATCTATGAATTAGATTACTTATTACTATTGCACGTGTCTATTACTATTACAATGAAATATACATCACAATAATAGCAACATTGGTGTGGTATGTTGGGAGTGTTGGGTATAGCGAATATCTAGATGTATACCTACCAACGATCAAATAAGTGTTGTTTTACATACTACTGTATATACAAGCTGTTTTGTGAACTTTTATTTTATTACATTATTAGTTTACTCATAATAATCAGTTAGATATTTAAACATTTACAATTGCATTGCTTTTGCATCATCTTACAATTAGCATAAATGTATTACGCTTCAGAGTTTCAGTAAGATCGCATCTTATCCTATGTAATAACGTGCAATCATCAAATTGGTTTCATTTGTGTATTTTTCTTCCTTCAATTCATTGCATGTGCTTTTCATACTCAATTCAGTGACCTTTTAACTTTAGCACGATTGTCTCTTCCCAGTAAGTGGCCAGCTTATTTCACATGTATATAATTAATATCGATTCAAATATGCATATTTACAAAACAACAAATAGTTACGTTATTTGGCCTTCTTGCCAAAAGATCGGTTTCAAACTTTGGACTTCATTAGAAATCTATGTCAATATATGTATTAGAGTGTACAATATAGTGTACTGTGTACTACATTAAAACTTATTGAAACGCGGTGATATTCTTCGGATTAGTGAGTTACAATTACTTACACATTACGTTAAAGGTATTTGAAGTGGTTTGTAAGATTCTCTACTACGAAGAGATGTCGAATTCACATGCTAATTATGGTATGTTATTGAATTGTGTTGTCAAATCGAATTGGAAAGGTTGTGACTGGTTATTAATCATTGAATCAATTCACTTGGCAGGAGAACTCCCGTCGGCCAGTTTGGACTTGAAGGAAGCTGTGTATCCAGAGTCATCTTGAACATCTCGACGGCCTTCGATTCCTCTTCCTTTACCTGAAGCGTCAAACCTCTCTTTGTGAGAGCCGGTGTATCTTGAGGTATCTGTCAATCGTTCGTATACGCCACCACCGCTGGCTCGAGTAGCAGATGACAATCCCGGAGCCCCACAGTTTGTCAATTTGTCAATTATTTCTTGTGGTTCCATTTTCTTGTTAGTCGCCAGTTCTTCTACGTACTTTTTGAAATCTTCAAAGCCAACTTTCTTTGCCGTTCTAATAACCATAAATTAAAATCATTACATTATAATACTTTTCACATAAAATATTAGTATTCTTGGTGTGTAAAATCTTATAACTAGCAAACAGCATAGCCAACTCACTTGAAAAGCTTTTTGAATGAGATGGAAGTGTCTGTGGTGGTAATTTTCTTGCCATCAATCACATGAGCTTGCTTCATCCACTTGTCGCAGTTAGTCAAGGTGATGTGTTTTCCGTCGGACGATGTGTCCCCAAATCGACTGAAAGCAGCAAACTGTTCTTTAAGAGTTGCAGACTTCCCCTCCCCAGATCCACCATTGTTAGCCGCATCACCCATCTAAATACAAACACAATTGTATTAGGTACTAAACAACTAAATACAACATGAGATCATGTGCATGTAATAAATTATAGCCATTATTAAATCATAGGTTGCTTGTGCTGGGATAACTTAGCATTAACACATTACAATTCATTGTACATATTACTAAATATGGTATTCTCTCGCTCTTCCCATCCCGCAGTTAACTTTTATTTCAGCTAGTAAATGTTTGCAAACCTATTCACAAGGTCTATATTCAACCACATAGACTGTAACTTACAATTTGGCACATAAAATTAGTCTTACTTTATAATGTATCTTATGTATACGTATGAATTTAAATATTTAATTTAAATGCGGAACAGACCAGCTCTGTTCAAGTAGTAGAAAGAAACCCTGTTGAAATGTTAATACATGAATATAATATGAAGCTACAGAATTCATTACAAATTACAACATGAACTATGAACTATAGTTAATAAGTAGTTAATACCCTGTGGCACTATGCTTGGTATATGGCATTTGACTTGGTTTACTTAATGGTTGTGTACATGAATGTGCTAATATAAAAATGTAGGCAACTGCGAAAACATTGGTGATGTTTACATACATCTTCTGAACTATGTGCATTCATGTGCATGTTAAATCAACAAGACATCTCATTAGTCTCACTTTAGTCTGTCTAGCTCAATAAATTCAGTATTCAGGCGTTAAATCCCAATCTCAACCACTCACAATAGAGAGATGAGTCTACTTTGATTTTTCAATGTAGTAATTTTTAAAAGTAGAGATGATTTCATGTTAGGATTTATTGGAAGCAATTTCTTCTAGACAGAGATTATGTGATTCTTCAGACTATTCATTTTTGTGACTTACCTAGCTATTATACAGTTGTCAATAAAATAAACAACTAAGCCATGATGGCAGCTAAAGGTAGGGCACAAGTACTTTTAGCACATTATTGTTGCTTCAAGCTCCTTGGACAAATGTTTACAAATACACTTGCGTACTAACTTTTACATAAGTAATGGCCTTACTAATTGACGGTCGACAATATTGCTTTCGTTACGTATAGCAATGCTAATAAAACACTTTCTGTTCAAAAAATGAATCCCTTACTCAGCGTACTCATGAAGTTTCGTGAAAAACGATGAGTTATCTAATTGAGAAGAAATGTTTACATATAGATAGGAAAATACCAATGTACATGTAATAATAATATTAAGTACCTGCCTATCTTCCACAATAAACATAAAACCTGTCACGGTGGGTACGTGGATATAATTACGGTCGATAATAGAACGGAGATTGGAAATTCTTGGCTGAAATATGATACTCCACTCCGTATGTATTCGTTTGTACTACCCCAGTGTGTTAAATGAGACGCATACTACCTATAATGTGTAATTGATGAGATGGGATATGGAAAGGGATGCCCCACCTAAAAGTGATAAGAGATAGAAGGCCAAGCAAAGAATTAAGCAAACTATACCTACCTACCTACCTATATAAACCAGATAAATTCAACTCAACACATCAAGTCGACGTACGTTTGATGCAACAAATTAGAGTAAAAGTTACACAGATAAGCTGGAGTAGAATTCCTGTCAGGTACGTATAAACAAGTTGCAAATCAAGAGCCATATACCGTGATGTGTACAGTGCAGTACCCCTACAGCGCAAAGAGCAGGTGTTTTAACATTTACCAAGTTAATAGCCGACCTGACATCCCTTTAAAAAAAGTTACTTTACAAACAACCGATTTTTTTGCTTTCTCTACACAATGCTCTATATATACACGTTTCCAAGTCAGTTCCATTGAAAAAAAGTTCACAAAATTCCAAATGAAGGAAAGAATTATAATTATTTGAGTCACAGTGGCAGTCACCATCAAGTGCACTCAAGAGAAAACTACTATAATAAATATCTCTTTCAGAAATCCGATTTCTTTCAAGTTTCTCACATTTTAGTTGGTCTAAGGATTTATATGGAGCTACTAAGTAGACAAAAAGAGAGACAGTACAATACAAAGCAAATACCAATTCAGTAATACTAATAATACGCTTTGGCCTGATATAGGCACGAGTCTCCTTACATACATACATGTACAATTCACAAAGAACAACAAAGTTAATAACATCACTCACTTCTACTTCTTGAATTCAACCAAAACTTGACTCGTTTTGACTACCCTTGAGTCTCTCAGCAGTGTTACCATTCCCGTTTGTTCACACTTGGAAAAGTTTTATATAGATAGATTCTTTTCTTTGCTTCACTTCCCAATCCTCAACTTTTCAACTTGGATTTGATTTGACTTCTATTGTTGCCTGCTTTGAATTGATATTACCTTTGCTACTGTTCATTGTACTTGTTTGCAAAAGGAACTCATTACATATCAAAACCCTTTACACCTCTGACTTCTGACTGATTACTTACTTTTAGAATATTATGCATACTTGACTGCAACTGGAACGTTATTCTGAATGCTAAAACTATTTATTCAACCTTACTATTTTAAGATGCAACTTTATATGATATTAATTACAATTCAAAACACAAAATAGATTTTTTAAGATTCTTAATTTACAGAGACTATTAATTATATACGAAAGATTTAATTTATACTATTGTATTCCTATTAAACTACTAAAGTCGATTAAGAAAAGTTTGACTTTAACTTCTCACTCTTACTTGCACACAAGATTCCCAAGGAGGAGTACACTTGCTACTGGATTTAAGTTTATCCAAATGAGTGAGACGAGATGCAATTGTAAACAACTACTTGTAGGAGAAGTTGGAGTGCATTGGGAATACAAGATTGCTGAACAGATACTGTAACGAAATTAACAAACGTCCTCGTTTTAACTGATATAAAGTGCACTATTAGCAGAATGCATAATATAGTATTTTCATAGAGATCTTTTTACATTGCCACGTCTATCTGTTATAACTACTCTAAAGTAAGTCGTTCTCCCAGTAAGGGACTGATGTTTTTGTTCCTCAGATAAGATTTCTCAGGTTCTCAGTTAAGTACTCAATAAACCTAGGAAGGTACTATAATAAAATGCTACACTAGAAGAAGCAATAGCACCGTAAGTTTTATTACTGTTCCCTCAATGGCTAGCAAGTAGATGTGATCTGCATGTACCACTTACCACAACCGCTTTATACAGAATATATTTTCTAATAAGTGTCTTAACAAGTTAGTAGCATGTTAATTATTTAATTAAATGCATCAAACGAAATAAGCTTACTTTGGAAATGGAGTAAAGTAGATGTATCAGTAACCGTAATAATATTTCCGTATAGAAGAGTATGAGCCGGTTAGCTTCAAAACACGAACTGAACTTGACTGTTCAACTAAAACTGAACTGATTGCAAATAAGCTAAATGTTAAACGAAAAGTAAGGTGAAGAGAGAAAATTGCATTATGATGAGCCTGAATTGTAGGCTTGTAGCTTCTCTCGAGAGAGTTAGTTTGTTTATTGTAGAGATAACTTAACTTCAATGTTAAACAATTCAGAGAGTGTGTCTGCTCTATTGTACCTCCTGTCTGTATGCACATACATGTACTGTATAAGTAGTGTAATTCGTCATTCTATACTATGCGTGTCTTCTAGCATTCAAATTTCATCCACACTAACAACGCCAAAGAATACTATCATTATACCCAAGTCGTAAATAGCATCGCACGTATAATGTGTAAACTATAAAAAAGCAACAGTTCTTTCAAATTATACCAACTTATACTATGTTGCGAAATTTTAACGTGTAATTTCAATGTAACTACTCCAGCCAGCCTATTTATACTATAACCTTAATAGCCATCGTAATTCATATCCCTGGTTAAGGTTAAAAGCAATATAGTAGCATTGCTATTTTTATATGTAATTTTTCGTAGTGCAACATTTAAGTTTTAAATATTTACATCTATACAGTACATACACAATATGCTGTTACTACTGTGTATACTTATAAAAAATCTACGGTATAGTCAAGTGGAAGTGATAATTTGTGCAAATAAATTCGCTCTCATCTCACTCACGATGAGTCGCAAGTCGCAACTCACAAGGGAATACGAGTTCTGCTATTAATTGTCGTACATATATAAATCATCTCATCTGTAGAATAATATAACACATTTAGCTAGGAAGACTACTTTAGTACAATATCTGTACCGATTCATCAACGTCCATCTCCCCAAATCATACCACAGACGTCACTCTGGTAAGCATTAAAAAAGACTGAGTTAAACCATATCATAACCAGATTTCAATTTTTTTCTAATCATTAGATAAACAAGGAAACGATTCAGGTTATTGTAAACAACAAAAAGGTGAACTTTTCAAAGAATTCATTTTAATAAATACACTTTCGGGAGAGAGTTAAGGGTACATTATAGTTTATGATGAATCAGTTTGTTTTATTAAAGCTATAGTTAATTATATGTACTTTAATAATGATGTACACAGGGTTGTAGTTTGTAGTGCCATTACAATTTTTAGAACCTTTAGCTCTACATTCATCAAAACCATTTACATATCTGTAGTACATCACACATCACAGCAGGTCGGTCAGATACATCAAACACAGTATAGCATGTTGAATAGAGATAGGTGCGATACAAACCGACTGATAGAATCCTGTTTACAGTAATTACACATTGGAAATAAGAAAAGGCAAATAGTGACGGACTGGTGTTGGTCTGCTTTGCAATGGATTGACACTGACAGTGTGTGAGATAGAAATTAGTTACTTGCACATTGTATCTAATCTCCATAAGCCCTTCAAATTGTAATTACTATTTACTCATTTTCTAAAAGCAAGCCCTAGAGTGAAGTACAGAGAGTACCTGTATTACCTACATCAAAACCATCTAATTCTAAAAGACACAAAAGAGGATAGAAATACATTAAACATTTTGAGGTGGGCGAGGGACGTAGCAGCTATAACTAATCATGACTCGTACTTACGTGTACAAGAGTAGCAATCGAACAAGGTCTTAGCTCTGAAAATCTAAATTCAGTTTTCTGCACCTTAAATCATTTCCTATTTCCTCTGTAGAATTCATTAAAATTGTGAATCTAGATTTAAGTACCCTCAAGCTTTAAAAATTTTATTTTGGATTGCATTTCGTAACAAAAATGAATTTTTGTCTATTTTTGGTTTGATAATGGAAAAACAATACAAAATCAAAAAAAACGTTTTGGCTATTTTATATTTAAGACTGTAATTATTGTAAGTCTTATTTTAATAGTAAGTTGATCGTGGTCTTCTTTGATTGCATGCTGCATGGCATGTTATCTTATGAATGACTGACAATGAGACTTTTTGTATGTGTGCATCACTAAACAATGATGGAATCAATTTGCATACGTTTAAGTTTAGAGCTTAACATTTGACATTACTCGAATAAAATGACATACCTTTATTGTTTGAGCTTTCACTCACAATGTAATAGAAATATGTACCATGTGTACATCCTGCTGCCTAACAAATGTCTACACTACACATGGTGATGACGAACGAATGCTAATTTCAGGTACCGTATTCTACTCTCTGGTGGGGAATCGCTTGAGATTTGTTTAAAATATTTCTTTATATTTAAATGCATATTTCGTGTCAAGCCTCAAGGTATGCATTTTATGTGATTTCCTTACTTCACACATTTGCTATATTTTGGTTTTGTTTTGGCCCTGTTGGATAGAGCCTTACAAGTTGTATTACCGGCAGGCCCTATTTCTATCCCGCACGACACATGACGCGACTCACAACGTATTATATTCACTGACTGATCAAATTATGTATACATACGTTAGTTAGGTGCAATTCAAGCACAGAGGTTTAAATTACAAATGACGATCTGACGGTGCTTTGGTGCGGTGATGCAGATATAGATAGACATGACTTAATTATCAGTACCTACAGGTAGAGTAATCTCCCTGTTACGTAAGCTTAGTATTATTATTATTAGCATTACTGAAAATAGCATTTACATCGTTCATGCTATTACATCACGTTTCGTATCAGCCAACAAGTGAAAAACTAAAATCCTTGTGTTTGTAGTAGTCTCGCTGAATTGGCACATTGTGAAATAGTGTGTAAGTGATGTACATGACAATGCAATTAAGTATGAGATGCAATAGTGTGCATTATAAATATACCAATGTAATATAGGTACGGTTCACTGTACACAACATCAGAGACAATACAGCCTGCCCAATAAATACTAACTACCTATAATAGCACTGGATACTTGTGCAACTACTTATATTGAAACAATTTAAACCATGTATATAATGCATTCTTGAAAATGGTGTGATTGTATTTTATGAAGGATGGAACATCTGGAGCAGTCAAGGAAAGTAATTTTTAACTAAATATTGTCAATTTTGTGCAGCTATTTCTAACTATTATGGGCACATAAGCAAACTAATCGCATTAGAATGAAGTTAGAATTATTTCCCTAGTAGGGTAGGAGTTATAACACGAATTCTGATTCAGAACAGTCCATTACAACGCTTTTAGACCTTAGTGAGGGCTTAGATTTAATTCAATTGACTACTTCTAATGTAACCCATATTCTACGTTTGTAGCTACAGAGAAATTAATTAACCTGGAAATTGTATTATAGCTTTATAACCAGGAGAAATGAAAATGGCAAGATGCTCTCATTGATAAAGAAACGACGTTTATTTCCCTTGCGACGATTGAGGATGAAGTGAGTCACCCAGTCCCCAAAAAGCAGTATTCTAATTCTGAGCAAAATATTCGCTTCACACAGCAAAGCCGGAAAGACCGGTGTTCGTATAAATCAAGTGTACACTATAATGTACGTACTAAAAGTAAACTATATCATTATGTTATATGGCAATTGCGAACTGAACCATATAGCATAATATATAGTTCGTGACTCGTGACAGTAAGCCCTTGTATTTAAAAGGTCTCAAACCCAATTTGTACTATTATTACATACCTTTGGAATATTACATTAAGTTCCTTCTTGACTCTTATCCTATATTTATGCCCATACCCGGAATTATATGTTTACTAACTAGACCAGATAGACAGAATTGCATTCTCTAAGCTTAATAATTCAGACTAATATCAGAACAGAATAGCTATGCAATGTGTAAGAGTATGTCCATGTAGTTCATTCAGCCAAGATAGAATTTTTGAAATACGAAAGTGCAAGCCTCGTAGGCACCTAATAAGCCCAATCTGATATTTTAAGAAACATTCAACTCTGGCTTTCAACAACAGATTTATTAGGGTAATCTATGTACACGTTAACCTTTTCTGCATCTGTATGTTGCAGGAATGTAACTTATGTAACTCAGTGCCCAGCCTTAATGCTCATATCAAGATATATGATATTAGAAATCTAAGTTCAGTTGAAAAAAAGGAAACTCACCGGAGCGTTCATGACAGGTCGTTACATTACTTAAAACTTAAACTTTAATGGTTTTCTGTAAGTTCACTTCTCTCCTCCTTTCCTGAGTTTATATTTTCTATGCATTTCTTTTGCGTGCTTTGCTTTGCCACAAATCCAATCTAGCCCAAGCCCGACAGCAAAAGCCCTACCTAAATGTTCTCTATGAATTACCTACTCTAGCAGGACTAGGACCAGTAATGAAAGTTACTTTTCTTCATCACCAAAGGAAATCAAGGTCGCTATCTATTCAAGTGCGAAATAAATGCAAATTGCACATGCAAATACCATTTCTTCATAATTTGCAACTGCAATTACTGCGTGAAACGGTAGACCATAATAATAAATATGCAGTCATACACTACAAAGCACAAACATACTGTTTTGACAATTCATGTAGCTATATATTATATTGGTCTCCATAAGACGTACCTACTGGGTATCTACTTTTGATATATAACTTTTCCTTCTCCGTCTCTCATAGAATGGGATTTCATTAACATAATTATAGCGTTATGTTCAAAACAGTACTAAAATATTTGGTAAGCTGAGATCATCTTGGCTTTCTTGCATGCAATAATATGATGATGATGGCAGTAGCACTTCAACTTCAATGACTCGTGGGTCTCATAAAATGTAACAATAGTGCTTGGCTATGATTCTTGTATACCTACAAGCTGTAAAACAAAAACCTATGATGACTTAAGTGAAGACCAAGACTCTCTTTGCCCACAAGCAAGACAAATATCAAGGATATTCATATTAATACTTGAATAGGGAAATTACTCAACAAATAGAGACCCATTCAAATATCAAGCATATTCCAGTAAAATATCAGCAAAGAAGGCTTGACAAAACGCAAGTTTTAATAAACGTTCACGGCTCTTAACTTTAAGTACGCACTTCTTTACCCAGTCTTCTGTACCACAGAATTATGCGCATATTTAAGCTTTTCTAACTAAATTCACTCTGCTTTCATTGCTAGTTAGTATATTTAAATTTTACTTAGCCACAGTTACTTAGTACTAAAATAACCAACTATTAATTTCTAGTCTTTGTCCTGAATTATGACTTTCATTTGCAAGGCTTTTATAAGCATACATGCCTAACACAAAGTAATTTGATTTTACGCCCCCTTAAAATGCTAACAATCTAAACTCAGAATAAAATGTTTCACTTTAATGTTCATTACAGTACAACAGCATGAAATAAACCCAACCTACTTTTAGATAAAAATCAAAGAAGAGAGTATACTACCAAAACTTGCAGAAAATTTTGTGATTCATACATTCAACTCAAAAGAAAATCTTTTATTGCATGGTGCAAACGATATTATAGCTAGTTATAACAGCTTTAATAGAATATTTAAGGCTGCATTAATATTATATCAGTTGTACCTAGCGTTATGTAAACCTAACGGATAAGTTACCCTTAAACGCTTCATGTCCTACACACATTCCTAGGAATCTGATAGTATGTTAAACCTAATACATGGAAATACATAGAAATTGCAATGGAAATAAAACTATATATTACTACATTAACATGTCTATAGAACGCATGCATGGTTTAATATACAGTGGACGGAACATAAAGAACCCTTACATCATTATGATTTAATTGACACTAAAAATCTATTTTTATGATTACATTCTTTACTTATATTATTTGTAATCAGTTCAATACATTGGAAACAGAAACAGCATTGGCAGCCCAAAATAAACTTCGTTTATCTATGTAACAGTTACATGTTACTTGTTGCAAAGATTGCAAGACACCGAAAAGAATCTAAGTAAGGAACAGGATACGAAGAAATCGAATTACTTATTTAGTTACTGAGATTTTGAGAGAGAAAACAACAACTTTCATTGATCTATTCTATACTGTCTTCAGACCTGAAATTAATCGTGGTGACCTACTATATACTAGTAATGTGTGTATGAAGATACGATAATGAGAGAGAATTAAATATAATAGCACCCAAAAACTGCATTCTTTAGAACCTTTTAGCTTTTAAGTAGTTATCTCTGACGAAAACTATTGTAGAATTGTAGAACAGCTAAGAGATAGAATTAGAACTGAAGTACGAATTCCCAAACCATTTCGGGTAATTTATGCGTTTCTAGCAAAATACTAAACTTTGTCTAAGCTGCAATGCGCAGCATGCTTAATTCATAGCAAAACCATGCATAGCTCGATGCATATTGCATTTCAAGAGATAGTCGCATTTAACACGTTTTGCAGGTCATGAAATCTCTGAAGTTCCTCTCAAGCATAAAGTCCTACTAAATTTGAACATCTCCAGAATTTGGGGTCTGTACAAAGATATGTACTCAAAGTCAAATTAGTCTTTTCAAACTATACTTCCAACCGTATTTCCTGGCGCAACTTCAACAATGGTAGCTTATCAAAACCAGTCTGATGAATAATCGCATTCATAAAGTTATCTGTGTTTCAATTTCAATATTATATTATTAATTTATAACAGATGATGTATATACTGATATAGTTTGACTTACTTCACTCAATCATTTCTGCGAAAGTTTCTAGAAGTCGGAAGTGTGCAGAGTTTTAGGACTATAGGGTACAGTACAATTCAATAACTAGGTAATATTATCGGAATCGGCTTAGCTGTTTTAAAACTAGTGAATGCTTATCTTAATATTACTATAAATCTGTAGCTAATACAGTTTCTAGTTTCATCTCATTTAAATTTGGTTTAATAACGCATAGTTCTAACACATACATCCATAAATCATTTTGTATGTCTTATAAAGCCCCTGTCTAACGATTTTCACTCAACACTGGAAGTAACCTCATTTCCCAATTTTTGATACCAACCGAGGGTTTGTAAGTGCATATAGCAAGTATATTATAAAAAATCTAAGCCAATCAATTTACACGTTAATAAGTAGCAGTGAGCTCAACTGGTATTCTTTCTACTTTAAGTGGCAAGCTGTTTCCTCTTTACTTGCTCATGATTACATGGAGTCAAGTCTAACTCTGTAGATTGCATTACATATTCAATTTACCCAAATGAAATGGCAGGAAGGTAAAACAAGGTAAAACATTTCCAGTTATAATGAAATTATCGATCCTTGTTACATTTAAGTACAACACTCACTATCAACATTAGAGAATGTAGTTCATTCATGTAATGTTAATATCCTAGATACTATAGAATAGAATTGTGCTAACGTAAACGTACCATCGATTTATGTATTCTACGCCTTATGATATGGTACATATTCGTTACTGGATCTGCTCTGCATGTCTTCTTTGCTAAAACTTATCACCCACCACGCCTCCGATTTCAAAGTATATATTAGTGCAAACTACAAATGTAAATATACCCAGGCAGATCCCATGTAGAGGACACCAGATACGTTAGTAATACAATTGTCTCAATTCGCATTTCATAGCATGACAAAAGTTGTATTAAATTTATTGTAACATTGTTCTCAATTTATAGATTTTATGTATGTATATTTCCAGCTCATAAAATTCTATTCACAAAACAGATATTTTACCACTGTCTACCTCCTGCTACTAATATTACCATATTTGACATATTTTATTTCAGTGTGCACTCTTCAACATATTGGAAACATTTTTCTTCGGTAAGGTAGTAAGGTTGTATTTGTAACTTTTTCAAAATAGCATCGGAAGTAAAACATAAATTTAAGACTCGCTTATTCCAGTCATCTAGAATAGAATGGACCTGACTCAGGAACTATATTATACTTACAGATAGATAGTTCATTTTGTATGTATTGAATTCAAAACCATACTTAATTAGCAATAATTAGTACTGAGTACTGGCATAGTACCTATAGTGCCTACATCATCGTAATAAATTATTAAGCAAAAAACCTTAGCCACTTTAAGTAAACTTAGTCTGTTTTGTACTACTGTGTACCAGACACTGGCACAAGTGATGGTTTTGTTGCTGATAAGGACTACATTTTATTGTCAGCTCAACTAGTGGGAGTGTAGTTAGACTTAGACTGAAGTTAATTTAATTTTGCATTCAGCATCAGTTTCAGCAGGAACACTGTTCGACTTTCTCTGCCTCTCTTGCTGTTTCCTGTCAGATATAGTTTTCTTTGCGTGTGCTATAATCTTCAAAGAAAAAGATACCACAGAATGATGTTTGCGGTTAGAGAAAATACATTATACAGAAATGTTCATATTTCCTGTCACGTCCTCAACACTAAGAACACAAAAGGATAATAGTGCTGTAACTCCTACATATAGCACAGATATACATTATATACATTAAAGCATCAATACAGAATGTATAATATAATCATCAAATCTTCAGATAGCTAATGCATACCTAGATGATTTTTGGAAGTACGAAAGAAAGCTGTCAACTATATTATTCTTGTATAATGTAATCGGGTGACTCAGAGAAAGTGACCGACCGAGTGAGTCACATAAGAGTTTTTCAAACCCACCATGATGATAGTAAAACATGTAATATACCAAGATGAGACTCCAGTCCGTCCTGCAATTTATGTACGTTTCTGCCTACCAGCGGATGCAACGAAGCAAGACACAAGAGAGACTGACGGAGTGGAAACAGCCCGTGCAGAAAATGAAAATCAATATTATGTAACTCAGAGACAGGACAGAAAATTCGTACTTTGCTTCTCTCGCTCTTAGCGTAGCAGATGAGATGACATGAACTTATTTTTATTCCATTATCACGAAAGTTCTTTCCAAAGCTCTTTTCACGACACCCATGAGATATATGAATATAATAGATAGAATAATAATTTTAGTTCTAGTTAATAACGATAATGCAATATTGTGGTTTATGCAGCTAAAGTCTGTCTGTGCCCTAAAATATTTTATAGCACTCCATCGTAAGTACTTTTAAAATGCTATAGGAAATTCAATTCTACACGACATTATTTCCAGATCCAGACCCAGAGAAAGAAAACTAATAACTGTCATCTTATTGCAAAAAATTCCCATCCATTTCAAAAAATGCAGACTTATTTTGTACTCAGGGAGAATCGATTGAGAGGAGAAAAAATAAGTCGAATCTACATATATGTACTTGCAACACAGGTATTTAGTTAAATCTCAATCTAACAGAATATAACTGAGATGTAATATCGTGTCTCGTGTGACAAGAAATCTCATTTTTTTAAGGATTCCTTTTATCCATGATGATCTGATCCTGATCTTCCTATTATGTTTGCGCATATACCATATAACTGAACAACTCAAACGTATTTTATCGTAGCTGTTCAATTTCAATTTCACTCAAATTGAAGACAATCTTGCAAAGAGGGTACAATTATATCATCTCGAGAATTTTGAATGAAATTTTATGATGCAAAACAAAAATAAAAAAAGCAAATTGGAAAGTTTGTATTTTAGATATTTGAGCAGTTATCGTAGGCATATGGTACCTACATACACAACATTTTTAAATGGGCATGAATGATAATTTACTCTCAATATTTTCATTTTTCATTTTACAACTAGTATACCAACAGCAATGAAACAAGGAATATTCACCAAGCTACAGGAAAGTACACAAACTATTGAGTTAATTGAGGTGATTGATAAGTGAATGACGAAGAAGTTAATTAATTGCAACATTCGTCCAAATTTATTTGAACATTTGTCAGCATCATATGTGTACTACAAACCTGTCTATACTTTTTACAACCTCAAGAGTGCAATCAACAAATAGTCAATATAGACATGGCTACATAGATGCGCACACCTTTAAATCCACCAATAAACACGAAAGTACATTAGTAGATAGAGATGAAGTGAAGATGAGCTTTTCACATGAAAAGTCATTTCTCTTCCTTTCTCCAGTGCTAAACCAAGAGTTCATTTATTTTTTCCAGAGGCAATCCATAACACACTCCAGAGCATGGAAGTTTAATTTCCATTCCTAAATAGACACTACTTAAGTAATGCCACTGGACTACTTTTACATGGTTGACTTGCTCATTGGGATCTGCTTCTGTTGGACTAGTCAGCATTTTCTATAGGAGACACATCGCAGCATAGCAAAGACCATTTGGACATCCCTGAGACTGGATCGATAACTAACTCTCCAAGCCAAAGTATTTTATAGGCTTTCTCCGTAAGGACTTTACTTTGGATTCTCTGAGCTGTGTGAGCTTCTCCATACTCTGGTGTACGCCCGCAGTTGCTTCAAGTTACGTTCGTTGTGCACAAGTGTATTGGTATGCGAATCTAAATCTAAAACTGCCAGTCCTCGTCTAAGCTTTCTAGTTCCAATATCACAATTGCAAACAATAGGAGGTCGGAATTTCTTTCTTTGAACTACCAGGACTTTCACCCGTTGTTTTGTTGCTTATGGTACGATGACTAAGATGTGTATAGCTACCCATTTGTACTTTTTTGCACTAGTATACCTAATACGTAGTAGTACGTAATATCCCGTTAAATCTTGAAGTAGTAAACAGTAGACGCACTTACTTTCACTCTGTCTAGGTATATAGTGTAGGAATTTTAGGCTTGCTTGCGTGGAAAAACAGTTTCTATTATTATATTGGTATTGACTCAGCTAAAGGAGGAAAGGTAAACCTAAGTGAAACACCTACATAACACGTGTATAGAATGGCACAATCACAATGGCATATTAAATATAGCAAAGACCTGCTTATTGCTCACCACTATTAAATAACTCATTAAAATCAAAATACTAATATAACTGTGCTCGTGCCTTACCACAATATAATCAATACCTACTTCGTTCTTCTACTTCCTTCACACAGAAACATCTAAACTAAAGTATCATTAGCGGGTCCAATAGTCCAACTTAAATAATATATCATTGCCAGTTTTATTTGCGTGGTTAGACCTTTTGTTTAGTTACATGACGAACTTCAAGCATTGTAGAATCCGATACTGAAAGCTATCCACTACACCTGCGTGAGACATTAAGAACATAATGTAAACACTACGAGAACCATGATAGTTAGATTTCTCCATGTCAAATCTTAGTATTATTATACGATCTATTTTTATTACCCCTTAGGAATGGCAGTACAGTTTAACTACCTTGCTCGCAATATAAACTATCCAATTACTATACTCTTGCTTATATCTAACCAAATGAGCATAATGGGTATACATAATGAAAATCTTCTAATTATAAGAAAAATACCAGTACATGATTGCAACATTCTTCATTTTGTCAATGCTACCAACCTCCACAATGTACAATAATTTGATGAAAGATATTTGTCATGTGACAAGAAGAAATGCTAATTGATCAACAAAACGACTGAACCTTTTTTTCAACGCTCCCTTTTATAAGCACATATTGCGTCAATGTGCTGTGTACTACTTGCTGAATAAAACGTAATTGTCTCGTTTTTGTTTGCTACTTATAACTTCATTGCATACACTTGCCCATAATGAACCGTAAGTCTAAATATCACAGATGAATGAAGAAATTAATCATTCATCTGTAGTATTATTAACAATACGGATGGTATTATGGTATCATTCAATTTAGAAAGACAGTTGGCCCTGGATAAAGCGTTAAACCACACGCAACCAAGTCATGCATGGCTGTCTATCCTTAGCATGTCCATATATGTAAAGCATATATACATACAAACAATAGAAACGTTTTGCAAACAAACAAGCACAAGACTAGAATGAAATAAATTTATATGAACGAAGAAAAACCGAGATAAACACCCGGGCAGTACAAGATTTTGGCAAAGTAACAAAACTGCTTCAATTGCTATCACATAATCTGACACATCTACTACTAACTACAAAACATAAAATAATAGCACACTATCCTATCCTCATCCAGTAGCCTATATAAACAAGAAAAAAGTAATGGAAAAACTAGAGATGCTGTTAGATATACAATACACAGATCAGTACAGAAGTAGTAACAAAGTTTTATCATAATGTAATAAGCCTAATGCAATCATATGGCTATTTGCCGTCGTTTCAAATCTCGTTTACTCGGGCCCGTATCCGAGAACAGATACTCTCCTATTCAACAGTATTATTCTTACAGAATCCTTAATCTGAAATCTGAACTACTACTGTAAGGAAAGTTTGAGTAGTTTTAGAGTGCAATCGTTTGTGTTATGTCATACATGTAGTACCATGGACATTATGAATTCCAAAACTGTACTCAAAGCATGCTTATAGGTATTCAATAGTTCTTGTCTTCGCTACTAGTCACTAACTTCTACTTACTTGTGTAAGAGTCTTTCGATACTTAAACATGCATTAAAATGAAAAAGGATTCATAAAATGAGCTTGTTGGTTTAACAGTCTTGTTCTACTCCAATTCCACTACCTATCCTATCACTATCCGCACATACACATTGAGAAAATCGCTTGCAGCAGCAGTAAAATTGAGACGTTTATTCAAATCCTGCAATTGCAAATTCCCAGTTTCCAGCACTCAACATTTTGGTTTGCTATCTCAGTACTGTGTATGATGCCGACGATGCATTCATGCGTGTGACTTGGTACAACTACGGCTTACATTGTTACATTTACATTATACTTATGTGAATGTGGATACTTGGATTGTAAACAGTATATTTTATTCTAGGTTCTTTGGTAAACAGAGAGCAGTTATAGGAAATAAAGAGCATTTGGGCATATAGCATTTGCATTTGACATTCATTTAAGAACCCCGTGTGAGTTACCTTATAAATTCGTAGCCGCAGAGGCCAATGTAATTCCATTGTGTCATTTGCTACGAAAATTGAAATTAATCTGAGGATATAGTATAAAAATACTTTCGAGATCCTTACTTCGTAGTATAGACACAGCGACACACAGAAAATAGTACAGCAAAGAGTATAAAATAAGTACCCATAATAAGTTGGATTAAGTTCAGGTACTTTTGCCGAATAATGCAAAAAAAGCAAAAAATATGATCCTATTACTGCTGCTCTGCTGCTACTAACCTACTACTCCTAATGTTGCCAAAAAATATTTATACTTGATATTACTCGTATAAACATGTGTTAAAATATGGACATCAAAATAATAGCAGTTTGTTATAGATATACGTTTTACATGCAATATACTCCAGAGATGTAAATGTCATAATGTCAAGACATGGCATTCTGCTATTTACCTACTCATTGCTAGGAAAAGTCAATACTTAAATTCCAGATAATTATAGGCGCAATACACTATAGCTTCTACTGCTTTTGCACATAAACTATATCTCAAAAATATTCTTTACAAGTGCTATATACCGTGTTACGTGATAGATGAAATAGCAAATATAATAAATGTACACAAAGTACAAATATATAGCATACACATACACATTGTATTTTAGATCAGAGGATTAGTATGCAAGGAACAGTTTTGAAGTAATTAAGTGTTCTTACGGTCGCGGTATATATGAGAGTGATCCAGTATCTCTATTTGCCGAGTCACCTAATGTCCGCTAAATAGAGAACAGAACATTCATTCTCTGTCTGTACCATTCAATATTTCAAGAGAGCTTGGCATTTTCTAAATATTTGGAAATGGTTGCAATCCTCTTCGCTCCGTTCACTGACTACTATTCCATTTGTTTACTACCAACATTTGCCATTCAACTTGTGCAGTTAAAGGTGGCGTTTTCGGATACAGCCTCCATTACGTATTCTATTTTCTCTGACAACTACTGTAGTCAACTTTCGTAGAGTCAGTCAGTCTGCATTGAAGCCTATAAAAGTCACCGCATTTACTTCCTTCACCATCCACTACACTACTGACAAGACAAGGCAAAGCATAGCCGCCTAGTCATACCGTGACATCAAATACAGGAATGCCAATATCTTCTTTACTATCTCTTGTATGTATGTATGCAGATGTACTTAATGTTAACTAAAGTATTTCAAGTTTACAGCAAACTCAGAAGAAGTAAACGTGACTTGAGACTTGACAAACGAACACGATAATATCTACAGGGTGAATAAATTGAACTACAAGCCCAAAAACTAAACAAAAGTACTATCAGTCCGGCGATTGATAAGGAAGAATATACATGTATATAAAATGTCCTTACAAAAATGTTTTTCGGTTCGAGTTACAATTGGCAAAATTTTGGTGTTTTGTCTGCGATTTCATCTTCCCTTGAGTATATTATTGATATACACAAACATTGCAAAAGGAAACTATAAACTTTTTTCTTTTCCCAACAATTTTACTTCTAAAGCAAACACTTTGAACACACTTAAATATCTCAAACTTACAACAGGCTAACAAATTCAGAGTTTTTGTACGAGTTGCTCGTTTCTTATTGTTACCAGAATTCCATAGCAGACACAAGTGCCTAAACTATAATGGTTGTATTCACTAAGTACTAACAATAAAGAACATACATAACAGTGAAGAATTGGATGCGGATGTAAGTGTCTAGTGCTTACCAGCAGAGATACAACTCTACATAAGATACTTATTATGCAGTGCATATATTTATATAATAGAGCATTTATATAAATGTAGTACATATTATAACAACATACATACTTATTATTATGTAAGTTCTTATATGTAGAGTACAGTGTAAGTGTAAACATATGCATGCAACTTGTAAATGTCAAGTATGCCTTCAGCTCTAGAGAGTACACATGTGAACAGACAGTAGGTATTTATAATGCATACTGTTTTGTTGATAATGTACGTAGACCCATAATATAATTATGTAGTTTTAGTTCCGAGTGTTTCCTGACTTTGACATACCCTGTGTTTGCATCGAAGAAAGTACAAACCGAAACCAAAGTTGAAATCTTTAAGACACTGCGGCAATGAAAAACACATTCTCAGTTTTCATTTGCTTTCCTTGACTCTTTCTAAAATCTTCGTAAATAACACAGCTTTAGTCCCGTACTCTCATTGAACTGCATCTGTAAAGCTTTTTCTACAGTTGCCTATCCTATAGTTAGGTATTTCTGTATTTTCTCAAGTAATGTTTCTGTACACGTTTCGTCTATACATAAATGCTTAAATAGGTTTATAAGAGATATATACATATCTGATCGTAGAGCACACGCAATTCTTTTAAATTACCTATCTTGTGAACTACTAGACATAGATACACGTATTTTGGTAGTGGCGCTTTGTTTTTGGTACAAGTGTGCACAGATGCGAAATTTAATACTGCTCTTCGAAAGAGAATCCTTTTCCATATAGTTTCCGCTCTATTCAGTTTCTTTCAGTGTCTAACTAACCTTATCTCTCCTCTCTTCCATTACATATTTACTGATACTACATTTTCCAACAACCGACCTGAATCTTCTAATAACCAGCACCGCAGCAGCTCTTACTTACCTCACGATAACACGGCATGTTAAGTAAGTAACAACGTTCACTTGATACTTATTTGATATACCTATTATGCCTATAAGGTACTGTGTACACTTAAGATACCAGGTAAGCTTAGCGTATGTCCTTTTGCTATCTATCAGCTTATAATACTATTTTGTAACTTGATATAGGATAGTCTTTGTCAACTTATAATAGTAACTTTCAATGAATAAACTATTACAGCTTTATTTTGAGCAACAATGGCTATATCTATCTATAGTAATAAATCATAGGCTTAATTACTGTTACTAGTTCAAATAGGAAAACGTCAATGCAATGTGTTGATTTAAAATGCTATAAAACCCATTCTATACCAACAAGCTAGGGCAGCGACGTAGCTACTTTTATATATCTATTAATTATACTATCCTGCATACTGGAAGTACTCAAAGAAAGGTTTAAGGATGATATAAGTATTACTTTGTGTAAAAGTACCTATTCACATTTCACACATGTATTCATGTATAAAGCAAAGAAACGAAAAAGCAGTTGAGTAGTTATTATAGGTAGTTTAGTTTACTGAACCCTGCATAACGTAAGAGTGTGTATAAGATCCGCATCTATCTTCCTCATATCAACACCAACTGCATCTCCACTGCGTACTTCACCACAAAAACTATTTTGGGTACCTACTACGTATGAATGTAATTGAAAGAGGCAACTATGCAGAAAGGAAACCTTCGTGTGATATATAGCATATTGAACTCATTAAGAACTACGTTTCTGCCTCCACAAAACAGATAACTTTATCTTTGCTAATTTCCTAGATTAAACTCCTGATTAGAAACAAAAAAGCAATTTCTTATTTTACTTGTCATGTACCGAACGTAACAAAGATCTGCTTCGGTTCTTATTCCAACAATTAACCATTTTATTGTATATCAACTACTAATACGTACGCATTTAAGAATAAGCACGTACTATATAGTACAAGTATGTATATGAATCCCATAAGTATAGTATAGCATACAGTTTTGAGTATAATTGAGACTGTAGGACCTACTTAACTCCCCAGCCTGGCAGGCTGAGCCTGCAGTCTCTGTTTTTGTTACATTTGCATCAAAAATCCAAAAAGATTTCTGTATTACTTTAGCTCCTTGTTTTATGTGACTGGTTAACTGGCTATCAACTACAAACGTAAATATTCCCTATAGACAAGGTCTACGTAAGATTTCCTACAAGCATATAAATAATAAATACCTTGCACGTGAAATGTCAATTTAGTCGAAGCATTAGTGGGGTAGTAAATAGCAGCTACGTAAGTTTGAAATTTGTATGTGGTATATCTTGAATTTACGACATGATGTGTTATATCCAGAAACTTTCAACTAGAAATAATAGATGCATAATATTGTAGACTAGGGTGCAACACGGGAGAGATAAATTACTATACAAAGCCAGATTTTGTTTCCACAGATGTTACAGATACTGCATGTCATACGTCATGCCTATATGCCATGCATGAACTATGCACAGTCTAGTGTTACATATTTGTAGCCACCATATTAATAAAAAAGGAACTGTTTGACTTATGTAATGCAGCAATGCAGTGCAGTTGTTCATTGTCCCGTAGGTCAATTTCATTAATATGATTTAACTTTGCAGATTAACTTTGTAGTAAGATTAAAAATACTAACCTTGAACTTACTTGTATAATACTAAGACAATCAATCCATTAAAAATTAAGTTGCACTATTGTAAGTTTGTGAGTGTGCTCACCCAACCTCAACATTTGCATTGTGTGCACTATGTACTGTAGCAAAAGCCAAAAGTGTGTACAGTTAAGTAAGACTTCAGCATTATTAAGTCTTTAACAATCGCACCGTAATAGCTATCTGTAAGAAATGTTCCTACAATTGTAAATATGTGTAAATTCCTAAAGGAAGGGAAGAGCGTTGCTAATGAATTTATAATGATTTTACTGAGGAATAAAAATATTTAAAAGTTTCATCACAACCAGGCAAAAATGACTCCTTTGCAGATGCCTAGCCGTCTCTACGTCTACTCAGACTACTCACTAGTGCTCTGTGATGTGCTATGCATTTTGATTATTTTTCTGAAGTCAGACAGAGTGAATATCCCTAACACTCACTCCTACGAAACTAACTACTAGTACAACTGAGCAGAACCAGAACGGGATTAGGATTAGATTTGTAGGCTTCTTGTATTGTAGATTTAGCCTTTTAGTTTATGCAGTCAGTTTAGCTACACACATTCACAATCACAATACTATCTATAACATAGAATAAAACCCACCTATATAATATCAGAGAAAAGTCAGTTCCACACACATGTATTCTATTCTATTTTCCATCATGCAGAACGGAAAATAAATCCTAGAGAATATCTGCTACTACATAGAGAGATAATAAAATCCAGCGATCTTGTCAAGTTAAACTTTTATCATTTATCTTTTACAGACAAGATATGAATGACAAGAAAAGTCTGGGTAATTTATGATTTAATTAAAGTGGGAAAATTAGGAAGACAAGTTTTTGAATACTAATATCATGGAAGGATGCTTGGTGCGTGGAGAGGATTAATTTTCTTTGATATGGAAATAAAAAAAGAGAAAAAGTTACCTTGGGCTTGCCGAGTTTATTGTTATTAGGTCCACTGGCAGACTTGGATGCTTTGAGAGTTGGAGGACTAGCAATTCCCTTAAGAGCAGAACTAGCAGTAGGTTTGTAGAGACTTGAAGCAGGTCGTAACTTGGGGGCACTTTTAGCTCGAGACTTTTCTTCGTAGTGGCCGTTTCCGTTAGTAGCTGCAGTAGGAGTGGATGACTTTCCGTTGGAAATGTTATTCGAGGTTGGAGATGTAGGACTGACTTTGGCAGACGCAGCTCGAGTTGTCGAAATTCGACTAGCAACAGGGGTAGAGCTAGAACCCGTCTTGAGAACTCCAGTGCCAGCTTTAGGAGTGGCTGTAGATGGTCGAGGCTCCCGAGTAGTTGCAGTGGTGGCAGGAGCTTTCGCGGTTCCAGAAGCAGAAGTGCCGCCACCAGATCCAACCTTTGCTAACTTGCCTGGAGACGGCTTATTTGCAGAAGCAGTATTTCCTACAACACTTTCAGCAGTGTTCGGTCGTGCTGCAGGCGGAGTAGACAATACCGATGCAATACTTCCAGGAAATGAATCTTTGTCGGCGGGTGCGCAAAGACCGCTCTTCTCAACTTTCTCACAGAATGCTTGAACATCTCTGCCAACTACATCCGGGGCTACATACTGTTTCGATGCAGCAGCATTACGATCTTGACTTTGAGATGAGCCAGTATTCGCTTTATTCACACTGCCATTCATGTTGCTAGCCTCAGTTCCAGTTTTACTTTCTTTTGGAGCGCTACTGTTGATGTCTTCGCTCTTGCCCAAACCTTTATTGGGAGATGAATTCATGACTGGATCTTGCTTTTTGATTGAATCTTTTATCAACGGCGACTGACCGTTAGTTGATGCTGCCGGTATTGGAGTTGGAGATGCAGTTGTTGTAGTAATCGTATTAGCTGTAGTAGCCGTAGTTGTTTGCACAACAGTAGTAGGAGGAGGAGGAATTGTTGCTGTAGTGGTACTGGCAATTACAGCAGGAGCTTTTACATTAGCAGCCTCAGAACTAACTGTAGGATTTGTAATTGCACTAGATGTAACAGTGGGAGCAGCCGCTGAGTTCTTGTTGTTCGCAATTGAAGAATTTATCTGCGGCGAAGTAGCACTCTGAGTTTGCGGAGGATTTCCTGCTGAATTCAATGAACAATTGACAGCCGAAGTCTGTGGAGGATTGACAGTAGAAGTCAAATTGTTAGTCGGTTTTATGCTTGAATTCACAATAGGAGTTGGATTTGGAGTAGGTGCAGCAGGTGCAGTCGTTGTTGTAGTCACACTTGAATTAATCGGGATACTTGGGACGCTGGCGCTTGCAGGCTTATTGTTAATCAGATTGTCGGCGAACTGAACTTCTAGACAAGACAAGCAAAAACAATAAACAACAATAATTACATGTATGTTCAGTCTTTATCGTTCCAGTACACACTAATCTACAACCCATGCCCATATATGACCATTTCCATAATGTACGCAATAAATTTTAGTACTTGTTCTGATTTTTATAATATCCCATAAACAAAAATAATAGTCATGATACAATTTTGCAATATTATAACCAATACCCGGAAACTTTATACATTTTATAATATGCAATTTTTAACATGAATCATAATGACCTCCATCTCCATCAAATCAAAACAAAAAGATATTCTCCTCCAGAAGGAAAATTTTACCAATATTACAAATGATGTGTCACAATCAGGAACAGGAGGGAAGTTCCGGTCCAAAGAATGTATCAAAAAAAGTACTTCAAAACTTCAAAAAACCGTTCGTTTCGACTCAATCTTTCAACAACCGTTCGTCAACACTTGATACCAAAAATATCATAACAAACAGTGTAAATAAAATGAGCTGATAGCGGATTTTAGCACACTTACTTGTTTGAGGGGGTCCGATGATGGTCGCTGGAGGAAGTCCATTTCCATTAGTAACAGAAGATGGTTGCGTATTCGAAGTCATAGTTACTGGCTGGAGTGGATCGCGTGTCAAGGATTCCATTTTTCTCTCCTGTCCAGAATCTTCGTATTCGATTACAGATAAGCACAGGAAATAATATTGAATTTAGATAGAACTGACTCCAGTCAGAGAACACAACTTGCACAGTGATTACAATTCCTTATTCTTTTCTTGGCCTTCTATGTGTTATAGTAATCTTGAAAATCTACATGAAAAAATCACTTTGTATTATTTTTCTCATTTTGCCTTCCTCTATCCACAGAATCTTTGTCACTACAATTTACGACTACGACGGAGTATGTTGAAAACCCAAGTTAGATAGTGCATTGCAATGCATATTGAATTGAAAAGGTCTTCCCAGGAGCAAAGTCACTCTCACACTGACGATGCATTTGTATGCGACAGGAACCGAAAATTTCTAAAAATAGTGTATTTGTCGCTTTCTGTTGAAAGTAGAAGGCAGAAATCCTAACTCCCCACATGTTATCCTAAGCGCTTTACTGTTGACTATTCTATATTTACGTTTGTCTTGAACATTTACTAAATCTCCCAGACAGTTTTATACATTGCGTTAGTTTATATACGTACGTGTGCCCATAATAATATACGCACTTACCATTTACTTTAGATAACTATGGGATAAGTGTAAATGCACTCTCACTGATACTATAAAAGTTCCCTCCAACCATCTTGCTACCTTACATACCTGTATTGCATTCGTTCTAAATATTCATGTGGCCACAGATTCATTCTGACGAATCTCCCCTGTCTAAGTGTGTTACATTTGTATCCGGTGTATTTACAATTTACTACATCTTACTTGAGACAAAAAGTCAAAAGCAAAGTCAAAAGGGTAAAACAGATCCGTGTAAAATGCAAACATAAATACACGAGACAACCTAAAGGTAATTACTTTCCCCTTAATATTCTGCTGGCACTGTATTTAGTTCATTTTCACAGGGATTAAGTATATATGAAATTGGGTATTACGTAGTTCTCCTTATGGTACCCATCATATCGTAATGAAAAATTCTCCTGAAAATTGGTTTAAAGCGAAACTAATGGCCATTGAACAAGTCAGCACGGAAACTCATAATCAGATAAAGTGCCAATGCATGGCAGGCCAAGCCATCCTCTTCAGATTAGCCTAATAAAAGCAGTTGCCAAGAATGGGACTAAAAGAAAAGCAATTATGGAAATGAGTGTGTTTAATGTTCGCTCAAATATGTAGATGTGGTTCCAGCATCTACTACCGAAGCATCAAAAACGATGAATAAATTGACCAATAATGCACTTTGAATGGGATGTACGTGACTTAAGCTAGCTATGACGTAGTTGATATGATATAAATTGATCGGTCTATTTTCCTCCGATTCGGTTGAGGTTAAGTTCGTACCTATTCGGTTCTCTATTATTGCTTTTCTATTATACATATCAAACTCGTGCTGGTTCGATCCTCGAAAAATGCTTTTCCTAACTATCTACGACTGTACTTTGAATATTGGCTACAAATTACTTGGATAATAATTACCTACCTCTTATAAAAATTTGTCGCCAAAATGATAAAAATAATAATTATTTTCCACGACAGGTGTGGCTTAGCAAAAGTAATTACATTTCCACTTTCTGCAGACAACTTTTATTTATAAATATAAACTTGGTAAACTGTTTCTTCACCAGTAGTATTTTATCCAAATACCTACTCTACCTACTACGTTTTACCTGTAATTGTTGTGTTGTGGGAACTGTACTATGGAAAATGGACTCTGGGGGGCTTCTGTTTATAATAGGAATTTCATTTCTGGTTTATGGCTATTTTATGCTTTTATATAGGGCTTTTTATGTAGATCTTAATAGTGCTCACTGTATATAGCTCGTAAAAACCAAGTCAGAATAAATTGATTGAGTGAATCCAATTGCAAGGCAAGAGTTGTCCGGAAGAACTAACAGCTCTGCATATCAAACTGAATGGATATTTTTATGTTTTTCCCTTTTTCATGTGATGTAATGATTCGGACGAAACAAAGTGGAGTGCAATTCATGATCTTCGCATGCATCACAAAAAGCCAATACAAGCACATAAGACTACTCCTGCTGCTACCATTCGTCCTTTTCAGTCATGAATCATGGCCTGGTGCTATATTTCCAGCTCCAGACTCTCAAAACTCAAACAGGTATTAAATAAAAGCTATTCTTATGCTTATATACTACAAGTGGAAATTACAGTCACGAATAGCAATATTGTAATAAAAATACAGATATTAAATAGTGTTCATTATTTTTAGTGTTTTCAGAAAACTCTCATGTACCTTGCACCATGCTCAATTTTGCCAGCTGTTTCACTTTTCAGCTATTTCCATGTAGTAATGTAAAAGGACATGAGACAATTAGTATAAATATAAAATCGCATGCTTCTTCAATATTCTCGCCTTCCCTGATGATAAGTGTTATTCGTGTTTATCGTTTTTCCACAGAATAGCTTCTGTATGTATCTGCTATATAATATTGTGCATATCAGCAGATCAAGGAGTAAGAAGTATATGACAAGGATTAGTATGCAAATGCGCACTCAAAAAGCATTATGGTGAGAAATCGACATGCGGGTCATTTCCCTTATGTTCTATATACTGTGGGTTGCTTTTGTTTTATTTCCTTTCTTGTTAGTTTTACATATAGACTAATCGCAAACATATATATAGCACCTGTGTAGTAGTATAAATATTTGTTGTGTACCAGTTTTCGATGGAAGCCGAAGGCTGAACCAGTTCACATGTCAATTCCCAATTTCAATTGCACTTGCATAAAACTGCAACAATAAACATTTAAAATTGAGCGTGTTGTAACGAAATGCCGACACAGTTTGTGAAACAGAAAGTTTGCATGTATTTATCTGGAGTTGAATCAAATCACACGGTACACATAAATGAAAACCTAACTACATAAGTAATAAGTGCCCACTTCAGAATAACAACGGAAATTATTTGTTATTTTCAATTTCTGTTTTACTCGTGCCAATTGGAAAACCATAGACTGGGGTAATACGATTAAAAGGTTCGTTTTCAGGTTTGTATTCCGATTCTGTTTGACTGGAGTCAAAATATGAAATGGTAAGTGAAAAAAGATAAAAGTTGCGTTACACGAGTCGTCTACTGAATGATCACTCTGTCACCTGTACTGCTCACTGGAGATTAACTTTTAATAATGCAGGTATATTTCAATACGAAGGGAGACTGTGCTGTAATTTATATCTGTCTTGTCGGTTTTGTCACTATTTTGGAATGGTGGAACGGCGGAAACAAGAGATGTGTAAAGTACGCCGAAAATGGGAACCGAATGAATCCCGAATGACAAAACAAGTGAGAATCCTGTGGCAGACGAGAACGGGAAGGCTCGCCGGGCTTACGTTTCTTGGCTGGTTGCTGGAAATAAGTAAATACTTTTGCTGTGGAACAGTGTACGTATGTATTAATGTTAGAAGCCGGGCATTTGCTTTCTTTGCCTAGCCTTGGTTGTGAATCGTATGGAGGATCCGCCGTAGAAGGAGTCTTTGCAATGACGTTGCTTTCCTGGCTGTTCCAGTTGATGTGAATGTAACGTGAGTTTCCGTCTATACTCTACCTAAGTCCGGTTGAGTATTCCGGAGTAGGTTCCAGAATCCGAGGAAGTAGAATATATATATTCGTATATATATTACAAATTGAATTATTCCGTGATATATGTCTAACTACAATAGTTTAATGCACCCACATGCCACATACTCCACTTTTACTTAATAGTGTCAATTGTCTATCTCGTAAAGTGAGGCACCCGCCGGTGTGCTCCTACTACCAAAGTTCGCAACTCTCTGAACGTCACCTCCTTTGTGACTTTTGTTTAGAAAGATTTTAGGGTCCGTCTTAAAGATCACACGATTCTGTATCAATAGAATTCCTTGAGTAAGTGTTTCCTGAACAGGTAGGCAATATTTGATAAATGGGAGTAAATATTGTCTGAAGTTTATGACACTAAATGCAAGAGAGCAATTTGGTTCACTTTGCTTTTTATCACCGATATAGTTTCATGAAATTGGCTTATTATTGAAGCCACTGTACACCTGCTTGGTTCTCAACTACCAAAAGTGTTCTATTATTCTAACTAATAGAATGCAACTTCTATTCTTTACGTACTCCGTTCGCTCAAGTTGTTCACTCAAGTCAAGTGAAGTCAGATATGCCAGGTTTGGCTATAGTTGAGCGTACAATTACTTTGATATACTTAACCCTTTACCTGTTTTTGCGTATTTGCAATTTCTACTTCAGAATAAATCCATTGCATTATTGCATTAGTATTGCATCGCTCTGAATTCGGTCCGACGCTCCTGAGCAAGTTCCTG
The DNA here is from genome assembly GCA_020055645.1 of Tomocerus qinae. Classification (NCBI taxonomy): domain Eukaryota; kingdom Metazoa; phylum Arthropoda; class Collembola; order Entomobryomorpha; family Tomoceridae; genus Tomocerus; species Tomocerus qinae. Next base: position 11,839,616 of record CM034547.1, on the reverse strand, counting down.
TGTAGTCTTCCGTTGCTTTTCCCATTAAATACACATACTCATATATACATACATCTGCCTTAGTTACCCAACTCCTTCTAATCCCACATCTACATCAAACATATATAGACATATTACGAGTTTAATTTGGCTTAATCTGGCTATGCTTTATACTATGCCTTGTCTCACCCCTGAATCAGTAAATCTACTCATTGTCAGACAGCAAAGCTTATTAAATTACTTATTATGGCAGAGAATACCTGTACGATGTTCTCTATATTATCCTTCTTCTCTACACACTTTGTGGTTTACCTAGCTGGGTTTTACTCAGCATTTTTTTCGACTGCTCTTTGCGTTTGATCCTTTGGTTAAATAATACGGCAATAAGATGAAATTACAGAATATCCTACCAGAAACAGCAAAAAAGGCGTATACAGTGCAATCCACTACTCTCCGCATGTACAAAATGGAAACTTTTTGAGATTCCTTCTACTTCTGCTACAATACATTACATCACTTGTAACATATGTACGTAGTAGCCAGGCCGCTAAGATTTATTTCGCAGACGTAAGTATGTGCTCGTGCTTTGGCTTTACCCATCTATTACTATGTATAACGTATTACTTATGGCACGGCTGGCTAATATGTTTCCTCTATACGTGACTAACGTTTGATTCATCAGGCATTTTACCTCACTAATGTAAGTAAAGGTAAAGTCCGCACCATTCTGCAATTAATTATTAAAATGTAAGATATTTGCCTTTCCACAACTACACATCTACAATCTACAGGGTTCTTCTCTCATCATTGTTTTTCTTTCTTCTCTAGTACCACGGGAGAATACACCAATTGTGTTATTAAACACAAACATGTCTTTACCGTGTTACTTATAAAGTCTAAAATAACTTGAAATTTTGAACTGCTACATTTAATTCTTAAATTAGAAGCCAATTTTTATGATCTTCTAGAATACATTTTTTAAAGGTTAACAGTAATAGTAGATTCTTTTAAGATAATCGTAGCCATATTTGAAGTCATATCAGGTTTATTTTATAGTCTTATCAACTATTTAATTTATAATTTACAAGATTTTTTGGTTTTAAAAAACTTACTAAAGATAAACTTCAAGAATCAATTAATGAATGCTAACGGTTGAAAAAAGCAATAAATTGTTCTGTATCAAAGGGCTATTTAGATTTGTATAAACACGTCCCTTGCTATGTTGTAAACAGGTATTCGGTAATGGATTGAGGAAGAAGGAAGGTAAATAATGAGGTTTGATAAAACATACGTAACAAGTGGCATAGGGAAGGCAATTATTTACCTAAATTCAATCATGGCTTTACCTTTTGCAGTCACTTTTAATTATTTTCGTTTAGTCAGAAGTTTTGGAGCACAAACATAGTTTTGGGATACTATTCCCAATGAAGGCAGACCTGGTAGTTGCACCGTCCCTAGCTACTTAACCTTTATTATGAGTTGTTATAAGGTAAGTAAGTCAAGAAATATACTTATAAAGTCTTTTTCTTTACTTGTAGTAGCTTTTGATAGGTAGGCTTTGGCTACGCTGTACAAGCTGTTAAATAAATAATGTTACATGTTTTATACATTGCTTTATACACATCTTACTAGGCAAATACAGACAGGTAATATAGAATGGAAGTAGTCTAAATAAAACGTATTCATATTTTGAAGTGGGTGTATATTTGTAGACAAGACAGGGCTTTTACTATAAAAGTACATGTTAAGCACAATTTTCGTTCAGGTTGTAGTGAAGGCTTGCGAAGAGAATTTTTCTGTCTTGGAATGCATGTTATGTATATCTGATTATCTATTTGCCTTAAAATACCTACTTAAAAGGGAAAAGCATGAAGTAGGATCGCAGGCGGGTAGCTTAAGATAGGCTGTAGATATCCGAGACCCCTCTTCGGTTCAGCTCGCTCAAAGTTTGACGGGTTTTTGCGGCTCAATTCGGGTTCATGCAATATAAATGCATTCATAAATATGTCATGCATTATGGGAGTGAAATTCCGACCACGTTAACTAACGACAGAAAACCTGTACAAGGGTATATAGTCTAAGCCTTTGTTGATATCCATATCCAATCCACACTACTTATGCATGTAACATAATGTAATGGAGAAGTAGCATGATATGCTAATCTCTCTTTTAACATACTATTTGAATGGACAGAGAGAGACTAATAGGATTCCCGAGGGAGAAGTACTTGAATCGTATCCAGCATAACTATTGTTCAATGGTAGCCGTGTATAGCAAAAAATGAAAATCTCAGAGATTCCTTAAGCTATAGAAAATCCTGATGAAATTATCGTAAGTTATGGTTTCGTTTGTACTATTGGTAGAATTTTAAGTTGGGAAAAATCTCTTTAAAGGCAAAAGTTCCTTAGGTCAGGAAATATTTGAGAGGCTCTGCGAATTCCAGATTATGTTTACATAACCTGGGAGCTATGTGTATAAAAGGCTAAGGAAAATGGAGTAAATCGTAATAAAGTGCGGTGCCGTGTCGAGGAGCATTCTGCCGTTTAGCCTTCCAGTCCTGATTCTCCACAGTCTCGTGAAACTAGGGCATTTGATTTAGAAGAACCTCTTTTGGCTCCTGTTCGTGTCCATCTTCATTTTCCTCTTGTGCCTTATTTTGTCCTCTTTTACTGTCACTTGACTAAATTGCCATATGTCATTCCTCCTCTCACCCAATGACACTTTAGAGATTTGACAGAGCGAAAACTTTACTTTTCGTCCTATTTAGAAGATTTATCAACCAGGGGAGTCTTTCCCAACATGAAAAAGTTTAAGCAAATAGGTACTGAAGAAAAGTTTACCTTAAATTGTAAATGAATACTGAGAAAGTGATATGTACACAATATAAAGAGTTTCGTCTGCAGTTATAATCAACTTTACGTTTCTACTATTCTCTATCTATCTTATATTATGACACAAGTTTATCTGTTTCCGTTAGGTAAGTTCTGTTCTATGTAATTTCTTTCTTTTGAGATATAAGTTTTGTTTTCGGATAGTTGTTCTAGAATGTTTCAAGGAAATTGCAATGCAAGTACCTACTATAGGATAACAAATTAAAAGGCAGAGAAAGTAATAAGTTTGATGTTATTCCGCACTGAACAGAGCTAACAAGGCATCTGTTCACTTCATGTGCATTTCTTTTTAGATCCATGGGAAAATGAAATGCAGTGAATCAATATACTCGTACAAGATAAAAGCTCAATTCCGTCGACACCCCAGAGGCATGTTCCTTCCAAAGTCTACTACTTAGTTATACTTTCCATCTAAACTTTTGCCCTAAAGAAGCAATATAAACTACTATCACTAACATAAATGTGATGTTGTCTATTTATAATATCAATCAATACCATTCGTACCTACTTAAATAATATCTATTCAGGTTTTCGGATCTTTTCGACATTCCAACCTTCATGATGGGAAGAATGTCGAAATTGGATTTGGAAAATATTTACATTTCACTTTCAGTCTAATCCAAATAGGCATCTTTATCATATTTCGACTAAACATACATTTGGAGTACATTAAAATAATATTTATTTCCCTTCTAGCGTTTCTGCTGCAAATGCAAATACAATTTTGTACTACGTCCCATTCTGCGATGCACTACTTCACTCTACTTATTATTAAAATTGATTTTCGCTTATGCATACCCGAAAGGGCACAGTAGATCAAACTACTCAAACAAGGCACATCACTCTGGTGTGCAAATCGATAGTTTCAGTGAAAATGTAAACAACTCTTACATCAAAATGGCACGTATAGTTTCAGCACACAAAATTGCATCCCACCTGTTATTACATGTGCACACCTATCTTTGTGCAGTTTGCGGTATTATAAATACGCGATATTTTATGTGTGAACTTTGTAATATGCGAACTTTCTTTATGTGTTCCAATTAGTCTATATTTACCCAATTTGCCATTGCTTGCATTATTTTAAGCAGTAACCGCACAGGGACTAGACTAAAGTTTACCTTTGCTTCTATATAATTATTTCGTGAATCTACAGTCTGCTCTAACTCATACAAGGCTACCTCTTGAATCTATTTTACAATCTAGCATACAAAATGTATTTGCACTTGATTAATAGATGCTACTTACGTCATCGTAGCAGTAATAAATTTGCAAAATGTGTTTCCACCGAGAACTAAATGGATATTTTAGTTGAGTCTGTCACTTTTGGAGACAAATATAATTATCTTTATTGAAATAGTATATTCGATTTAATCGACATGTTCGGAAATGTTCTTTGTTCAGCGTTCGTTTGTCTTACAAGAAGCCCAAGGTGAACTTGATGTGTTTACTTTGTGGACATTGGAGTAGTTATTGTCGGATGCATCTATTAATTTTGATGGAATATGACAGGGTTTGTACAAAATGTTGAGAAAGGAGTTTTCTTCTTTAATGTTGTAATATTTGTTCTTTATTTATAGAGCTTTTTTTGCCTACTCTTACGTTGTGTTTGTGTTTCTACTTTTATTGATTGTCCAGTTATTGCTTAGGTAGAGGTAGTAGATGTGAGTAGATTCAAAGTAGATTAGGTCATAAGATAGTTCGATAGCATTGCTTCCTTTCCCGTGTCTTGTGCTTGTCCCATGGACACAATAAATGCACTTGTGTAAAAATAGAACACTATTATATAGTTTCCCAGACTCTCCCAGCAGACAGACATTTGCAGTAAAGATGTGTGTACAATACGCTTAGAAGTCACTTTTGTGTTCGCGAAACTTATTTTTTAGAAAGAATTCTGCAGGCTAGATTGGTTTTCTTAGCATTCTTTGAAAGGTTAAGTGTTAAGAGACTGTCCATGATGAAACAGACCTTATAAAAGCATCCTTCAATGAAAATGTGACCCATTTCACTACAGATATTGATTTTCCTACCAGAAAAGTACATTTGGTTGAAGATTTTACAGTTTTCCACAAAGAAATCTTACCAGCCATAAACTTGTACACTTTTGTTTATCGTACAACTTTATATGCTTTCTTATCTTACTTATTACCCCATATAATTCACGCCCTTACTTCAGCAAAAGTTTAATTTTCATCGGTAGTCACTGAGCTTTTCAAAAAATTTTCATGGTTATAGCATTAATCAATTCAATAACTCATGTATATAATGGTTATTTCATAACTCAATTTTTGATTCATTATTGAACTTCATTGTAGTACAATACTTGTACTTTGTTTCGACTTTAATTACCATTGAATAGAAAATGAGATGTCATTGCCGTTTGTGAGAGCTACTGAGTGATAACAATAAATGCTTAGACTTCAATGATTTAATGCGCAGTTAGCACCAGAAAGTAATTAAAGACACTATCGAAGAAACTATTAAAACGTTATGTGAACATCCTACGTAGAATGCGTGATGACGGACGACGATATTAGGACAAGTGTAGTATCTTTTCTCTTAAAATGATTTCCTTGACCGATGAACTTAATTCATGTTTTAAAATGATGCAATATCTATTCAAATAGACCCAATTTTCTCACTTTGACTGTCAAAGCTGTAATAAAACCTAAAAGACTCATAATCACACATGACAAAATACATATTACGTAATGTGGCGTCATTTTTCTTGATCTATGGATATTAAAGACTTTTTTATTGCTATAATTACGGATATCCACAATCATAATGCTTACCATTAACTGATAAACTAAGGAACATAGTAGTTAATGAATTTATTGTAGACAAAGTATTTTACAGACAGGTTTTCTGTTTTTCAAACTTGAGACATTAAGGGAAAGGGACAATAGATGATTTTTCGCTTAAAACCCCAAGATGGAAATGAATGTATTATACTCAGGTCAGGATTTAAACATCTTCCGGTCATTTCAATGACATTTATATTCTACAGCATTGACATTTTTGCCATTACAAATATATAAACACAAGTGGCTCACTCTCAGTATAAACAAGATAGCTCCGGGTATAAAGTTGTAGTTCTAATGTATGATGTGTATTTGTTTACCACAAATATTTACAAACAGATATTAGAATATGTAACAGTTGAAGCATTTGTGGCACATAGATAATAAATCGCTGTTAAAAAATGTATATTATCTAAGTATATATAATACAAGCGTAGGTGGTCTGTCCATCTTTAAGCCGCCATGTATAGTATACAGGAAAATGAAAAGATAATATTATTATTACGACGCAGAATTAAGCGTAATTCTTTGAATAAGTCTGCTGCATTATATTATGATTGACAGAATAGAAGATGAAAGATGATATTTTTCAGATTGTACAATGTACAGCTATGATTTATGTAATGTTGTTTAATTCAAAAAAAGCTGTCCACTTAAGAGTTCCATTGGGATGTAAGCTTTAAGCTTCCGTAAATGTACTTATGCTATGGTCTTGAATAGAAAAAACAGGAGCTATATGATAAAGGACACAAGAACTAATAATTTATGTGCATCCATCTCTTCAAGTATCAAATTTTCAAGACTGGCATTATTTTCATTAAACTCAAACTTACCTACACTAACATTAGCATCTAAAAAATGAGCTACACAGAGGTCATCGTTATTTACATATCTTGTTTCAACAGAGTATCTATGACGCAACTTTGCGGAATTGTGAGACAAGGATTAGAAATTACAATGTCCTCCGTCCTCCTATGTAGTTTTATAGTGAGGGACATCATTCAATCTAAACAGATATAATGCATAATGTATTAACAACTTACTTGGAATGACAAACAGACGTTTAGATTTTTATTAACCTTAACAAGCTCCTAGCTGTAAGCCAAAACAGACACTGAAAAATGCATTTAAAAAATCCTTATCTGCTTATGTCAATTAAAGATAATTTCTGTAAAGATCTTCCGTTAATGTTTATCGGTTTTGTGATGCATAATATCTTAATTGCAGGTTGCAAATTATTAATAATTAATGATGTTTCTTATTGAGTTAAGAATCCCAACAGAGAAGTGAGAAGTATCTTAATGTTTCATGTTTCCCTTTTTCCCAAGCTGCACGTAGGTATGTACATAAATGATGTATGTGTTGTGATGTGCATAGCAGTAGGCAGTGAGCTACGATGACATTGCAAAGGAAACGCTGTTCACCTTACTTATGGGCACATCAATATTACGTAAACTAGAGCACCACGTGTATATCATACTTGATACATACTACGCATTTGCTTGGTATATATCCTCGGATTCGGATGGCAGTACTTACCCATATTCAGCGAGGAAAACAAACAAATCAATAAAAACAGAATTATTAATCTACTTTCAGGTTTATCCTATGGAGAATATGACGCAAGCGACTAAGACGAATGATGCAACGTCAGTAATCCAAAAGAAGGTTCCAATTATTCCGTTTACTAATCCTTTCTGTAATAACACTAATGGTAAACTATAGCACCAATTAAAGTATGATATAAATACTGTGAATACAAATTGTACTGAATGTAATTGTGTAGCAATTAATAATGACCAAACCTGTAATGTGGTGGCATTTCTTTCAATGTTCAAACAATGGTCCTAAAACCGCATAAAAACTGGTCACAAAACTTAGGATAGTGTAAAAAATAGAACACACAAAACATGGACATTAGGCCCCAAATGGACATTTGCTATTAATACCATCAGAATACTACATTTTAGGCTACTGACAGGTACTATGCATGCTGTTTATTTAAACACGCCAAAATGGCATTGCCTTCCTTCTTTATAAATGTGAAGACCCGTCTCACTTTCTTCTGGACACCATGTACCTTCATTGCAGTAGCAAATTAATTAGCAATGTTACAACAACTTACAGCTTTCTTGCCCAATACTAAACTAGTTGTTAGACACAATACAACGAGAAGGATACATCACATCTTTTAATACTTTTATACACATAAAATACTGAAATAGACTGCTTTTCATAGGTACAGTATTTATTTTTGCATTTGATGATTCCGTGGATATTGTTATTGAGTACCATATTTTTTGTTTTATTTGTATTGTAACTTGTACCACCTCAATTTATACCGAGTAAAATGTATAGCGTGATTTAAATTTCGCCTTGAGATTTACATGAAGTCGGAATAAAAAGTATTAAATATGATTAGATTTTAAAGACGAAAGAATGCAAGTGATTATTAATTTCATACCTGAGATTAGCAAATAGTAAGCAAAGAAAGTATTAATTGGGGCGAGGAGATGTACCAATAGTAATAATAATATCTACATTAGTAAGATCGATTGACTTGTGAATGTGATGCAATAATATGTTATTGATCCACGTGTACTTATAAAATATGTAGGTCAGAAATGCGATTAAACCCGAATAATGACACAAACAAAATAATTTCTATAAAAATTAATCGCCTGTACTAAAGCACTAAATATTTCTCAGATATAATTTCTGAATAGGTTATAATTATATGAAACTCATTTGTATTCTCATGGTATGGATATACATTCTTGACGGTTAAATTCCAGAAATGTAACGGAATTTTTCTTACTTGTATGTATTTAATAATGTTGATAGTGCTTTTCTAGTGAGTGCCTAGTAGGAGAAGAGTATACGATTGTATCTCTAGATTGGCAGTACCCTTATACATACATATCTGTTGCATTGACCCGCAGAGGCCCATCCTTCACATCTGGCCAATCATTTCCACTCAAGCGTATCAAAAAAATAATAATAAATAGACAACAATGTAATGCGGATTGATAACACTTCAAAAATGAAGATGTTGATGAGATCCAAGGAATTCTGTTGACCCCTGTGAACAACCAATGAGGAAAGTGGGATAAGTGGGCAGCTAGCTAACTGCGTAGTAAAAGAAAATAAAAAGTGTTTGCTTCTTATTCTCCTTATCAACATTCATGCTCTTAAACTGTTCTGATACAACTTACGCAATAGAGATTACAACAGATGAATGTTAATGTAATTACAGGATAAAAAGTCGTTTTATTATACTTATTGATATGTATTGAGCCAGATTATGGTTCAGAATGTATGGCAAGGCATACTTTTATGTGGTTTGCTGACGAGAGGATTAGGATATATTAAAATAAAATTGCCGTTTCGTTCTGTGTTCAATTATTTATGTATTCGCATACGTTTAGACACTTATAAAATAATCCCTTTTTCAATATCAGTTTCATAAAGGGTTTGGACTTTGCTGTGACTAAATCCTTTCTCGCCATCGTTAATCTGGTTTCCAGTGGAGTGTAGGAACAATCAAGAGCGGGTTATAAAAGTAGCATAGCCCAGGGTTAGAATGACTTTTGTACACTCCATAAAATGTCAGCGCAGTAAATAAAATATATATTGCAATTTAAGCTCCTATATTGCATCTCGCATTACTGTTTACTCTATGGATGTACAAAAGTTTCTCTACCCTGGTCTGTTTTTTTATTACCTGCTTTTCGCCGTATTAGCATTACCCAAAATTGGAGAAAAAATTAGGATAAAAGGGAGAAAAAATCTGTAAAATTCTCTTCATCCTTTAATAAGTACGGTCCCCCTTTTTCCTTTCGGCATACACTTTACATTCAAACCGGCGTCAGAGTTTTAATGAATACTACAAGGTTCATCTGACCATTATAGTTACCTCATATAAAAACTGCAGACCTAATCATTTTAAAAATGCAATTTAGTGATGTGAGATGCAATAAATAGTCAGTATATGTATACAGTTGCCTAATACTGGATTATTATACTTAAATATAAGTAAATACTAGGTATAAACATTTGAGTAGAGTACTATGTATTATCTGATGTGCATCTGTGTAACTAATACGGTTAAGTCCCTATGCATGTTATACATTGAAATTCTCATGTGCCGGGCGATAAGACTTGCATTGAAACAGAAAAAGTTCCTACTGATGTAAGCAATGGCGATAATTGAATTCGAAATAGATCGCTTTAAAACGATACAGTAGTAACTGCACCAGAGTCCAGCAAGTTATTTAAGTCTGGAAATTCTTAGAATAATATTCTTAATACATGACGTACTTTTTCATTGAATTCGTCATTGCTAACAAATTCTAATATTAACAACAGTCTGAGATAAAGCAATAAAATAACCTATCTATGTATCTATCTATCTATGTTGCTATGTATGTATCTCTAGTAGGGAATGCGCAATCAAGTGTCATATTACATAAAATAATGAATTACACTTGGGATAAGAATGTTTCGAAATTAAACCAAGTATTGACGTACAAATCTTTTGAAATTCAATAGCTAATATATAACAACACTCTGAGATAAAGCAATTTTACCATTCTATTTATGTATATCTATCTATGTCTCTATAGGTATGTCTGGTAGGGAAAGCCTAAATGAACAAGCGTAAGGCATATTACATACAATAATGAACTACCCTAAATTATGATAATTTCGAAATTAAACCAAATATTGACGCATAAATCTTTTGTAATTCAATATGAGTACTAAGGGCCTAGTGTAAATATAGTACTCAGTACTTAAATGGTATTTATATTCCTTTATGCATTAGAAACTGGATGTAAGAAAAACTTCCTTTGTTCTTTGGAAATTCCTTACATTCAATTTAATCCGTATTAACATACACACAATACTAGTGCAGATCAATAATAGAAGCTAACTGTCAAATAATAATATGGTATAACCTTCCTTAGTGATCTTAATGTGTGCATTACAATTGTAGCTATTTATCCAGTTAATAATACTATTACTTTTCAGAGGTAGGTCTCCAAATCTAGTTGATTATACTACAGCATCTTTTATACTATATATTTATAATGTTTATAATCCTCCGTATGCAGCATACTTGCAATACAGAATAATTTAATTGATAAGAAGTATCCTCAAGAACTGTAGAATTCATTACAGCATTCAACATAGAAGAAGATAATCAGCCAGCAAGAGTTTATAACAAATATAATTGGCTTATATGATAGGAATCAACCTTTTTTGATTTGGCCTCTAGCCTGTGGCTTCTGGCTATATATAAATGGATGGGACGGCCAAGAACGACCCTTCAGTTCAGTCAATCAGTTGCTCTAAGCGTCTTTGGTTGGTTGGCATTACACTTCATTCTACTTACAATACATTTTAAATCCCTTCTAACGCATCTCATTCAGAAGATTACTCTTCAAACTACATACAAAGACTTTTGACTTCATTTATCGAAACTTTTATTTTCGAACAAGTAAGAAAAACTGTTTTTGATTTTTTTATGTGATTTCTAATGCTAAATCATAGCTGCATGCAACATTTAGGAGAACACGAAATTGAGTCTCGTAGCTAAAGTTTTGCAATCATTTTTATCCAGAAAAACTTTTAGAATACAGTGTATGGTTATTACTTGCAAATTATAATGGCACTAATTAACTTTCCTTATTAATTCTTATTATACGATTACTAAACTCTTGTATCAACTAGAGTTCACTTTTGAGATGACTTCTTAGCAGTCATCCATAATAACCTTGACTTATATATCTTGCAATATTTTATATTATCTTAATGACGATGATTAAGACAGGCTTAGAAGGCTCAATGTCACCAAGTTCAACACATTTCCAATCTAGAGAGTATTACACAACGCATACCTGTCAAACTTGTCATCGTACGATATGAAAACCGTAAGATAACCCAGGTTGTATTTTATTACTGTAATCTGATAGCTTGTGGTGACAAAATGAAACTTTTAATTGCCTTTAAGATAAAGTTGGACAATTACATCATGTCGTCTCAAGTTAATTTCCATGACGCAAAACTTACTCAATCAGAAAGTAAATTAGGAAAGCAATTATAAAAAAGTTTATGGAAACTCTGGAAAGTAAAACTCTTACTGGAGTTTGCAATTATAGAACAAAATTGTCTAATTCCAAGATTTGTCAAAACATCGTTCTAGAATAATAAAATCATACAATTCATGCATGATATTAAATTCTATTTGGGCATAAATACTTTACCAAAATACTAGGTAAAAATGTGCCTACAGCATAGAAGCGTGAAATATTAGTTACGTTGCACGAAAAGAAGTAAAGCGTGTTGGACTTTGTTTAAAAAGCACAGGAATCCAAGTCGAAATACAGTAATGATAATAGCTGGAGGCAATTTAGAGGATGTTTGTACCTAAAGGAATATAATTTGTATTTATCTGGCTCCTACGAGAGTAGCATTTGGAATTGGAAGTCATATTGCATGAATTATCTTCACCATTTTCTGTAATTACACAGTTAAATGATATTTGCATGACATTACCATTTAATTATTTTCTCTCGCAGTCATCTGTCATTATCATAATCATTGATCGTGCTAAATGTTTTGTTGTAGAGAGAAAATGAGTTCTGCCAAGCTTACAAACGGAGGAGCACTCATAATGGATGGAATAGAAGCTAAATTACAAGCAATAACTCTTGCAGACACGGAAGATCATAGCGAGAATAAAGACTTGCATGAAATTAATTACAACCATTTGAAGCAGGTTACCACTGGGAAAAAAGCTCCTACTGTACTCCCCGATGGAATCCCACTAGGAAAATATGGAAACCTACATAACCCGTAAGGTTTTATGATACTGCGATTCTGTGCTTTTCATAGATCATTGGCTTTTATTAGACACTTTTCTACAAACATTTTTGGTAATTTATTTCATAAACAGGTACACATACGAAATTATTGCTGAAAGCGCCCAATACATTTTGGATCGGACAACCCTTCGGCCAAAGATAGGCATCATCTGTGGCTCTGGACTAGGAGGACTTGCCGAACTCCTGGATCAAAAGCAGGAATTCCCTTATGAGAAAATCCCACATTTCCCCGTTTCAACAGTGGCAGGTCATGCTGGAAAACTTGTCGTGGGTCAAATGGCCGATGTCCCTGTCGTCTGTATGCAAGGTCGCTTTCATTTTTACGAAGGATATCCTCTATGGAAAGTGAGTTTCTCTCATTTCTCAATTCATTCGCTAACTTTAATATGTACAAGTGCATGAAATGGTATTACAAACTAATCTATGCAAATCTTTGAAACATACGTAAGCAAAAATACCTAGAAGCTTATAGAATTATTTAATCTTCACGAAAATTAGAAACAAATGGTTCTTAGCAATTGGCGACAGTCTGACGGGTTACTAGAGATTAGAACAAACTGATGTGTGCACATTATGCCAACTTGTTCTTTACAGTAGCTTACACAGTATACAGTAAGCTAGTAGGTTCACTGACAATACTACATTAATATGTCTATCTATTATCTCTCTGAAGCGATACCTTCCTACATTATGACAGCCTGGCAGATTTAATATAGAAATGATTGACAGGAGCACAACTTTTCATGCTTTGTCGATTAGACAGCTTGTATTTTTTAATATTAATCCACTTTTTGTACGGAGGAGATAGCAACCTATTAGATTCTATACTACGTACTTGATTTGCTATACGTAAGCCGACTTGCGAAAAACTAGTCATTTAATTTGAAGCACAAAGAAGATAGCAAGTGCAGAACTTATACTTAAAAATAAATATTCATGCTGCACTTGTAAATATGCCTTCATCAATAATTCATGAAAAGTATTCATACACATTCAGTCAGTTCGCATTAGCACAATTACGCAGTAAGTGAAACAAAGCTGTCAAAGTTCACTATGGACAAATATTACATCAGTAGTGAACCGAATGAATCAAATGATAACGAAGTTGTTCGCAAAGAATTCAATCTTAATCGACTGGTTTTTAATATCCGTAGTGCCGAATGGGCGTCAGCACCTCTAATTTTAGACATACAGATATAGCTTTGAACTAGTTTCTTCAACTAACAAAGGAAAACATTTCTAACATATATTATTTCATCTACATTGTATACTATAATTATGGTAATAATGTGAGATCGCAGTACCTTGAATATAAGTAGTATGTACATGTACTACCTTTATCATTATAACTACCTAAATCGTAACTACAGTGAGGCCACTTTCAATATTTGTGTAAATAGTCTTTGGCTGGTACTTGGATATTTGCTCTGAAGATTTTACACATGCATATCTTTGCGTTGTAGGAATAGCAGCATGATCATTTGACATTTCCTTCTTATCTTTAATCTAGAAGTTGTGTAAGCATCATTGTACTATTTATAGTTGTAAGAATCCAAAATATGTATAAAATTACTTGAAGGAAACGGAATAATGTGAACAAGTAATCTATTCATAAGTAGTACACGAAGTGTACAATAATAGTAATTTAATAAGATAGATTTATATAGGCATACTCCAAAAGTAGACGTTAAATTATTGTAACTTATTGTATCTCTAAAAGCCTTGAGATGAAGATGTAATATCCCCATAGATTGGAAGCAGACATAATTTAATCAGTAGTGCTAGAACTATTGTTGAATGAGTAAGCGTTAAGTTGTCATTTAGTAACCCAAAATTGGATTGTATGTCTCAAAGGACTCATTCCGAAAAGGAGTATTTACAACGGTCTCAGTAGCCCTTAAGTATATTTACAGATAGGATTTAGGTATAGTAATCTAGACTATTTTCCTTTTCTGTCCATTATACTTTATACAGAAGAAACTTAACCCTAGGGACTTATGATGAAATCAAATTTAGATTGCTAACCAATCTATAATACTAAATGTGCAGTCTGTTAAAATATAATGGTAATTTGTCAGAATGATAACAGTACTCATCGAATAACTAACCACGCAAAGATTGCTGAGCAAAAATCATATCAGTAATTTTTTTTAATCATTTCAGTGCTCCATGCCTGTTCGAGTGTTCAAATTGATGGGAATTGAAACCTTGATAGTAACTAATGCAGCAGGAGGATTGAACAAAAAGTACAAAGTTGGGGATATCATGATCATCAAAGACCACTTAAATTTTCCAGGATTTTCAGGCGATTCAGCTCTGAGAGGGCCTAATGATGATCGGTAAGTTCTGCTGCACTGTAAAATCTAACCAATAATGCAATGCATTCAGATAATTGCATTGCATTGGCGTGTATTCCCATCTTTTCGAGTTGTAAGTTTTAATATGGTTCTGGGGCTTATTTTCACAGATTTGGACCAAGATTCCCAGCAATGAATACTGCTTATAACCCTAAACTGAGATTGATTGCCAAACAAGTGGCGAGTGAATTAGGTATGGACCATTTCATGAGGGAAGGGGTCTACACAATGGTTGGAGGACCTTCCTACGAAACAGTTGCAGAACTTAGAGCAATGGCAACATTAGGAGTTGATGCAGTTGGTAAGAATTGAAGCAATAAGAAATGTTTAAATATATATAACTGGATGATCGTTCATTTTCTGTAATTATTATGTGAACAGGAATGAGTACCATCCCCGAAGTTATAGCTGCCCGTCATTGCGGTATCCGCTGTTTTGCATTCAGTCTTATCACCAATGAGTGTATCACGGAATATGACTCGAAGGAAGAAGCTACTCATGAAGAGGTCCAGGAAACTGCTGCAATGAGACAAAAGGACCTACAGAAATTTGTAACCAGATTAATCCCTGCAATCCGACAAATGCAAAGGGATAACAAGTAAATGCAGGAAAGAAGATAAAGTATATTCATTCCATAAACCTCCGAATTTACCTCTGCGAAGTGAGATATTCTATTGAAAATAATATTTTCTAAAAATTAGTGGAACAAAATTATGTATTTAGTTCCTCACATCCTTAGCTATTAGTCTTAATTTTAATGTACCCATGTCTCCTTTCATATTTGTATATGCATTCGTAATATATATATAACTCGCACTTTAAAGTTTAATAGTGGCGGATCATCAGCTGTATTTATGTCAATTTACATAATGTGACGAATAAATCGTTCGTGATAACTGTACAGTAATTAACAGTGCAATGTCTTACGTTTTATACGACGCTAATAGGGGCACGGGTCAAAGAAACGTTCCTACCTAAATGCTTTTACACAATCCTTTTATAGAAGTTTGACTTAACGATGACATAAAGAATCTTAGTTTTAATATTATGATCATAACGTGTTAGTAGTACACTGAAATAGAAAATGGTCAGAACAATCATAAGATTCCTATTCCATGTTTATTATTTGCAAAAACGAAAAGCCGAAATCATTAAGAATGACAACATCCATACTCCATTTTATGTTCTACAGATAAATGCATAAGCTAATCTTAGCTTAATTATTCTTAATTCTTGATTTGATTATGTTATACCAAAATACATATACTCAAAATTAAAAAGATTTGCAAAAAGTAACAAATCACTAATCGCTGTCACTGCTATCCCTACTTGTATTCTCAGCACAATGGATCATGGAGATATGATTTTCTAATAATTCTTCATTTTCAAAGCAATCCCCACAAGTATTACAAAATACTTCAGCTTCCTTTTTAATATGCTGTAACTTGTGAAGATTGAGGTCCTTTTGAGATTTGCATACTTGGCCACAAACACTGCACTTAATTGGTCCAAGGTGATGATCATTTAGTAAATGTCTTAAGAGCTGAAATTCCCATGTAAATGTTTTTGGACATATTCGACAAGAATAAATTTTACCTTTGCCTTCGTTATGAGATTTTCTGTGCTCTTCAAAACTGTTTTTGTCATTGTAAAATAATCCACACGCAGCACATTTAAATTCCTTGGTAGTATTTTCTTTTTGAAACTTTGTATGTACTGGCAACTCCTTGACATTATTGTCACAAGTTACATTATTCTTACTGGTCTCAGAAGTCACGGTGTGGACACTACTCATATGTTCATTTAATGTCCGTACGCTTGGAAAGGTGGTGAAACAAATTATACAATTAGCTGACTTTCCTGCGTCATGTTTTTCTTTGTGAATATTGAGACTCTCTTCAGTAGGAAAAATCTTGAAGCATTCTTTACATTTGAAAGCTGTAGGTTTTTGATGAGTCTTAGCATGGTTTGATAATGATTCTGACTTTTTAAACGTCTTTGTACATCCCGGGTGTAAACAGAGATAATTTCTTTTAACGCCTACATAAAAGTAAAGCAAAACGACATTAATAGGCAGTGACCATGATGAAAATGTTTAAAATCTTTTATTTATAAAAACTTAATAGCTTACGTGAGCCTGTGTGGGCAGATTTAAAGTGTACATATAACTGTTTACTAGTCCTAAATGATTTTTTACACCCATAGACGAGGCACGGATGACTTCCAGGGTTTGACCGTTTTCTCAAATTCGATTTTCCTTCCTTACTTGGATTAGTGATCGGCAAAACTTCTTCGTCATCTTCAGATTCTTCACTACTACTACCACTACTGTCACTAGGCATAACTAATTGCCCAATAGGTTTACTCGGAGAATTCTGATTAACTTTAATAGTACTTGGAACACTTATATTTCTTTTTTCGGAAGCAGCTTTGGATAACCTTGTAAGTAGCAAAACATCATCTTCACTAACATCATTTTCACTTCCTTCACCTTCATCATTATCATCATGTTCGCTGACATCTATATCAACGTCACTATCATCAACTGGTTGGTCAATAATGTCAATTTGACTTGAAATCAATATACTTGTTTCATTTGTTGGTGCTTTAACTGTAGTAATAGCTGATATATCTTCATCATCACTGCTACTGTCACTGCTATCACTGGGCATTTTCAAAGTGCTGCTTTTCCACTGTGATTTATCAGGAGATTTGTTAATTAAGTTTTCTGAATTTTTGCTATCATCAGTATTTGTCAGGGTTGGAAAAATTTTGGTAACATTAACATGAGGTTGGTTTAATTCGCTTTGAAGCTGTTCCTCGTCAGGCACATTACGACTATTAATAATACCGTTGTCCACAGATGCTATTGGAAGAATTTCACCAAGTGGAGAAGTAAGTGTATTTTCTTCAGTGATATCAACTATATTCTCCAACTCAACCTCAAAGTGTTCCTCTCTTTCGCTACTATTTGGTATGACGTAGACTACCTCACTGTATGTCCATTCTGAGTTATCTGTGGTTGGTGATTTTTCAAGCAAATTTTTAGAAATATTGCACTTCTCAACTAAATTATCTATTTGAATATTTTCCCTTTCATACGACAGTTGATTTACCGGGTATTCCTCTTCATTGCTAAAATTGTTATTCTCACTCAAAATTAAGACATTGCTTGAAACCGACTTTGATGCGTCATCGGGAGTATTTGTATTGACCAGACTGATATTGCATAGTAACTGTGATTCAATTCCTGAAATCCGAACATCCTCTTCTCTGCTTTTTAGTCCATTTTCAGAAACTTCATTGCTGTCAGAATCTATGTTGATATTTTCTGTAACATCAGCCAGAGTTTCACTTCCCACGTCATCAATTTCATGGTTGCTGCTGTTATCATTTGCACTCAGTATAAAGTTATCTTTGTTAACTGATGATGATGTTGAATGAAGAATAGATGCATTGACTGTGATGTTGCTACATAATAATTCTGGCCCATCTACTGTACCCTGCCCTTCTTCATTTCTACTAATTTGGTTATTTGCTGCTTGGTTGCTGCTTGTAAAATTAGATTCAACGGAAAGCTTTTCATGCATATTTTCCACAGCCTGAGCTAAAATGGAAGCATTAATATCGCTGGTTTCACTGGTTTCATTGGTGTTGGTATTAATATTCTTACGGGAAGACGAAATTATATCGTTGTTCGCTAATGCCATTGGCTGTAGTATTTCATTACTTTCAGGTACATCTGTATTGGTTGAGGTGACAGTAAATCGTACTTCTGGTTCAGTTTGCGAAAACTGTTCATCACTTTTACATTTATTTGACTCGACGGATTTGTTTCTGCTCTCTAGTTTATCAAGATTCTCACTAGATTTACACCGTAG
The DNA here is from genome assembly GCA_020055645.1 of Tomocerus qinae. NCBI lineage: Eukaryota > Metazoa > Arthropoda > Collembola > Entomobryomorpha > Tomoceridae > Tomocerus > Tomocerus qinae. Next base: position 11,820,817 of record CM034547.1, on the reverse strand, counting down.
ATATTCTGAAATTTGCCGTCCAATATTTTTGTCAATGATACTTGTTATTGTCTCCGGAGAAAGCATAACTTGTGTGTCTTCTTGAATTACTTTGGAACTATCTTTCGTCGAAATTTCACTTACACTTAGTGTCTTTCTTCTCTTCTTTTTATAATTGGGTGAATTTGAATTGACTGAAATGATTCTCAATTCATGTTCATTTGACAAAATGTTTTCATCACTATCGCTGCTGCTATCACTTGGAATAACCAAGTTATTACTCAATCGATGTGAATTTCGAGGATTATCATCATCCGTGTCTTGCAATTGATTGAGAATGTGATGACAAGGTTCTCCATGATTGATAAACTCGGTTGTTTTTGATTTGTTTTCAACAAGGAGAGGACCGACTGGGTCGTCTTCATCATGGTCACTGCTGCTATCACTTGGAATAACCAAATTATTATTCATTGGATGTGAATTTCGAGGAGTATCATCTGTATTATTTTCATGTTCTTGTGCTTGGTTGGAAATGTGATGGCGATCATCAGATTCTACAGGATTGGTAATCTCGGTTGTTTTTGAGTTGTTTTCAACAAGGAGAGGACCGAGAGGATCGTCTTCATCATGGTCACTGCTGCTATCACTTGGAATAACCAAGTTGTTATCCATTGGGTGTGAATTTCGAAGATTATCATCCGTATTCTTTTCATGCTCTTGTGCTTGAATGGAAATGTGATGGCGATTACCAGATTCTACAGGATTGATAAACTCGGTTGTTTTTGAGTTGTTTTCAACACGAAGAGGATCGTCTTCATCATCGTCGTCACTGCTGCTATCACTTGGAATGACCAAGTTATTATTCATTCGGTGTGAATTTCCAGGATTATCATCTGTATTCTTTTTACGGTCGTGTTCTTGATTGGAAGTGTGATTGCGATCACCAGATTCTACAGGATTGATAAACTCGGTTGCTTTTGAGTTGTTTTCAACAAGAAGGTCTTCATCACTGTCACTGCTGCTATCACTTGGAATAACCAAATTGTTATTTGCTCCGTTTGATTTTTGGAGAGTATGTTCCTGATTTTCTGTAAATTGGATTCGTCTTCGGATGTTTGTAACATTATTCGATGAATTAATATTGTCATCGTCTCGGTCTCGAATTTGATTGACATTGTGACAGCGGTTATCAGCTTCAATAGAATTGTTAGCCTCAGTTGCATTGAATTGGCTTTTAGTTTTATTATGGTATTCTTCATCGCTGTCACTGCTGCTATCACTTGGCATCATCAAAGGTGTTATTTTAGATACTAAGTTACTTACATTTTTTGATGAATCAGGGCTTCTACATTGCTTAGCATATTCATTTTTGGCATATTGGTTCCCTAAATTTACTAATTTGAAATTCTTATGAACCGTTGATACTGACAATAACGGACTGTCACTACGATCAGAGTCACTAATAACACTAGTATCATCAGACATCAAAGGCACTTCATTATCTACCAATATACTTGGTCGGCTTGTCTCATTCCGCTTTGCTAAATTATTCGAAATAAGTTTACGTGTTGGTTCAGGTGGTAATTTTTCCACATCACTGTCACTGCTGCTGTCACTTGGCATAACTAGACTGATTCTTGTCCAGGGTGATTTATTGTTATTCGGATTATTATCTTCGGAATTTTTAATTTTATTATTTTCATGAATATTTGCAAGAGTTGGATGAGGAAGAGATTCATTTGGATCATTCGGGCTGTCATCATTATCACTGCTACCATCTTTAGCATCTGAAACAGTTTTCTTGTTTCCCAAGGGTGGTATTTGATTTGTGACTTGAGACGCCAGTGTGTTTACCTTAGTCACACTTGCCTTAGATGGTAATTTATGTCGGTTTATTAGAATGTCTTCATCGCTATCACTGCTGCTGCTGTCACTTGGCATAACAAGACTATTGGTGGTCGACATTGATTTATTGGGAATTTCATTTGGTAAATCTAATAACAATTTTTTGTTACTTCTTTTGCCCTTAATATCTTTTTGTCTAATTTTTGGAACATTTTTTTTAGCAGATGCCACATTTTTGACGATATCCAGTCTTTCATGGTTGTCTTGTCTTATTGGTTCGCAGGATTCTTCTACTTGGGATAGTAAACACTCTTTTTTTCTACTACTGTTCCTTTTACTTGACCTAATTACAGTTTTAGAAGCAGAAACCGATTTACTGGGAGCTTTGGTTTTAACGTTAGCACCCTTTTCAACTTTTTCTTGAGCCTGTTTCTTTACTTTAGGGTTTTTCGGACTATTTTTCCTTTTACTTAATCCAACCACAGGTTTAGAAGCAAAATCCGGTTTGCTGGGAGATTTATTTTTAACATTTAAGGCTTTGACTCGGGCTGCTGTTTTTCGAAAATTAAATTTAACCTTAGTCTCTCTTGCGCCTTGTCTTCGAGCCCGTTTATTTATTATAGGCTTTTGAGGTCCAACAACTCGTGATTGTAATTTAGGCTTTGGTGATTTAGATTCCGAGTCAACAACAACCACTTCAGTTTCTTTTACGATTTCTACATCCGAAAATTCGTCAGAATTGGGGAAAATATCTAGTTCTATAATTGATGGTCGAGTGAACTCTTCTTTAATCAAAGCTTCAATTTGTCCAGACGGCGAATTAGGTCTTTCAATCTCCCCAACATCATTTTGCTTATTCGGTTCATTTGAATTTTCAACCGAAACATGCATTTGTTCAGACAGTGAAATAGGCTGTTCAAAACTAGCAGTTTCATTCATTACTGAAGTCTGATCTGTATTTGAGCCTATATCTGTGTAAGGTTTCGCTGCACAACTGCGTAATGTACGTAGTGAATACCCTGATTTCGATCGACTGCTACTAGGTAATTCAGTTTCCAAAGTGTTGATAGATTTACTTGATGGATTTTTAATGGCATTATTTACGGTTTTGCAATTCAACACATTATTTTCTAAAGAAATAGTTAACGATTTCATTACTATAACATTACAGGATATATCTGAGATACTTTTGTTTTTATCAGGTGAACTAATCTCTATGGGATGGATTGATTCCTCATTTTGAACGCTGTCGCTTTGCTGAGTATTTTCGGAATTTTCAGCAACTTGGTGTTCAATCTTTTTCCGTTTTGCCGACGTTGGCTTAGAATTTTTTACGAGTTTATGCTTTCGTTTGGATTTCCAATTGTTGACCGTTTCAAATGGCAATGGCATAGATTCATCAATGGTATCAGCAGTAGTTTCGACAGAAGACTGTAGCGTTCTCTCTTTAACTGATTCGTTGTCTTTAGATATTCTTTTGTTCACTGACGCCTTTTCCTGTCGATTTCTCTCTTGTGCCCGTACGTTTCCATCGGTGCAGTCTGGCGTTCTTCCAAATGGGACATTCACTCCAGATAAGGCATCTCCATTTCGGAGCACTATAAACAATAAAGGTTAAGCAATACAGTTTTCGTATAGTTTGTCATGCTTATTAGAGTATAGCCAGAATTTGCATTGGACAGTATTATAAATTTTATTTATAGTTAAAGAATAGAAATTAAAGTTAAAGAAATCCACAGAAAGTATTAGGGCAGTTCGAAACCTTTTTGCCAAATTTAAAATATGAAAAAGCATCCATTCGCCAATTCAATGGCTTTCCTTACTAAGAATTTTGATTAAAAAAAATTAATTTCATCACAGATTTCTGTTTGAAAAATCTAACTTCTATAGTGTTCTAAGCAGAAAGTTCATAAATATAATTGTCTCAAATCTGTGCGTTGGTTCTGTGACCTGTTCTCTGCGCAGGCAAAACTGGGAAGACACACCAAATTCAATATTTACTTACTCAAATACTAGGGGAAAGAAAATAGTAAATTGTATAAATCATTATTTTACTAATCGAATTCAACATCATTACAAGTACTTACGTTTTCTTAAAATTTGAATAACGTGATCATAAGAATATGTCCCATAAAAATGAACTCCTTCGAGATTTGGGACCGTTATTTTTGACTTAACTGGGACAGCTCTAAAGTTAGCCATTAGTGATTTTCTTAAAGATAGAGACATGGAATCAACTTGATTCCTTATGAACAGCAGTTGTCTCCACGAGAATTCCAAATTCCAGATAATAGCCTGACATTTCCCACAATAGGCTGCATTTTGAAAATAAATCTTCAAAGGATGACTTGGATCTCCAAAAAAGATATCGCATATAGTCTCGGCACATTTTTCTTCCCAAATAATGGTTTTCGGTTCCAAACCGTTGCGTAACTTAAATTTTGTCGAAGGGGATAACGTTGTGCGACAAATGAAGCAAGTCTTCTTGTCTTCCACTTTCTCCATGGTTCTCAGATATTTTCAAAGTCACATCTGATAATCAGAGAATTGGATTGGTCATTCTTCTGTAAAATCATAATTAGAGATGTACAAAATTTTAGGGGTGGGGTGGGTTCAAAGTCAAAAACCAAGCAGTGAGCAATCAAACTTCAGACTCAGACAGACTAAGGAAAAATTGACTGATCTCTCTAATATTCATAAGCAGTTAAGCTTTATTCTCACACGAATGTAAATTATTAATCATTTAATTACTGGAGTTCCTCTACTTATGTTTTGCTTACATCTCTTATTAGTAAAGGCTACAAATGTTGTCCAACTCCCATCCATCAACGAACACTCCAACCTCCAACTCCACGCATCTTGGGATGTGAACTGTGTGAACTATAACAACCAACTGGCCACTGTTAAAATGGGACGCAATTTTTTGAGAGGCAAAGAAAAAAGAGATTTTGGATTATTATCATGTGCCACAAGTCACCTCTTAATGAAGAGGGACTCAATATTCAAAACTAATTTATCACAAATAAAGAAAATATAAATTACCAAATATTAAAATGTGCTTACAGAAGTGTGAAAGTGAAAATTACAGGTTTAATTAGTCTGTCATGTTCGGTACTTTCCTAGTCAGTATAATTTAATATCAAGTCCAAGTGTGTGATATTGTTATTGCGGAAAGGTATTTGGAAAAGTTAAAATTAAAAAAATTAAAAACTCTTTTGTCGTATGAGCAAAAAAATATGAGGAAAAAATTATTTGTTTTGATGTTTTTTAAACACATCAGATCAACACGAATTGTTTGAACGGAAGTTGTTTTGCCGGGCCTTGCAACATTCTCACTTCGCTCCTGCGATCTCGTCGCTTCGTCTCATTGTTTACATACGAACTCTACGAACATTAGGACTGTGATATCTTGTAACAACAAAAGGTAAAAATAGCGGGCTTTGCTGTCCAAAACCCAAAGTGCAGTCTAAAAAATCCAAGATTTCTAGCCTTCACTAAAAGCCGTCAGCCTTCATAATTATCAGTTCATTCATTAATAATTATTGTTCCGTTGTTTCAAGTTGTCAACTTTGATCAGTCAGTCAAAAGCATTCAACAACTGAAAACGAGTCAGGTCAGTCATTATCAAGTCCGGTAATTAATAATATATTCTACCATTTTACCATCATAATTTCAATTTTTCATCTCACATATCACATCATGTTTTTTAATGTTTAAAACTTTCATTTTCAGTGAAAAAGCAATATGACAGAAGAGGTAGACAGCAAAAACGGGAACCATAAGTCAGGAAACGATATTTTTCGGGAAGTATTAACTTCGTATGCTACTAACCGTAATCAAGATGTAACAATCTTCAGCGATATTCCAGAAAACTGCAAATCTACCACCTGTTATGTTGGCATTGATGAAGCTGGGCGTGGACCCGTGTTAGGTAAAGAAAAAAGTTATTGCAAAGGAAAAGTTTATATAATTCTTAACAATAATTAATAATTTATATAACTATCTATGTTATCTACCAATCTGTATTTCTGTTTGGTAAAGACTGTTGCCAAATATTATGTTAATCAAATGTTTTAATCTAAAGGTCCAATGGTGTACGCAATATTTTGTAGTGTTGCTGATTCGGATGCTATTAAAACGAAAGAAGAAAAAGGAATTTCTATTACTAAAATTGAAGAAAATCCTCCCACTTTGCTGGATAAAATTAGCAAGCTAAATGACTCTAAACAACTAACTGAAAAAGTACGCGAGGAGATCTTTGCCCAATTTTCAGATCTAGATTACATTGCTTTTGGAATCAAAATTATTTCACCAGCTCAGATTTCCCAAAAAAGTTACAGAAGACAGAAATTAAGTTTAAATGAAATTTCACACAATGCAGCTATTGAACTCATTCAAGGAATGGCAGATCGGGGTGTAAAAATTGGTAAAGTTTATGTAGACACGGTTGGGCCAATGGACAAATATCAGGTACATGAATAAAATGCCCGATTGATTGCCAAATTGACGAGCGTCCATATTTATTATTTACTCATTCATCAATTCCTATCGCGTTGGACATTACAAGTTCTTATGTATGGTTTATTGTACTGTGTAGAAAAAGTTGGAAACGTTATTTCCCGACTTACAATTTAAAGTGGACAAAAAAGCTGATTCGAAGTATAAACCAGTTAGTGCTGCTAGCATATGTGCTAAAGTCACTAGGGATCATGCACTAAAAGATTGGGAATTTCCTACGGAAGACAAAGTACAGATTGGACCTGTTGGATGGGGAAGTGGATATCCTGGAGGTTAATTTGATTTCAATTGTATTAGATTTTAATATTTGCATTATGATGAACAACTTTAAAACTAAATCTATTTTCATTTCACAGATGATGTAACAAAAAAGTTTTTAAGAAACAATATTGACCCCGTTTTTGGATTTCCAAACATAGTGAGAGATAGTTGGGCTACGGCATCTTCTCTTTTAGAAAAGTCAGCAGTGAAAATTAAATGGTATGTTCAATGTTTATATTCATCTCAGTAATTATGTTTGCCCACAATTAACTACAATTGATTGTGGTTAAGGGTGTACAATAGCACTAAATCTGTATATTATTATTACCAAATTACCATGCCTGCTTTCACATGTGAAAGTTCAAATAAAGTGTAGGTTGCAAAGAAATGTTTATTTACATGGTGGCAGCTAAATATAGCACTGCTTTTGACGTAAACTACAGAGGATTTATTTAGGAAGAATAATTTTAAATGACTTTGCATTGGTAACTATATACTAAATACACTAAAATGACACGTATCTTACAATTACCTGCAGCTATCATGTCAAATCAACCTCTTCATCATAGTTTTTCGTACTAAGTAGTTTATTTTCCTATTTCCTTTCTAACTTATCTAACCTAGCTACCTAACATAACTTCAATAATATACCATAATCACTTTCTTACTGGTAAAAGTTCGTTGAAGTTTCATATAGAGTAAGCGTAATAAAAGAGAAAGTGCTAGAAAGGGATAGTTTTCTTCATGTAATAATAATAATATTTGTTTTATTTCTACCTACGTTTCTGCGATTCGTCAACCAATGCGAGCGACTAACAAATGGTTGAATGTTTTACTCTAGGGAATCTGATGAGCCTGATGACGTATCTACTCCTAAAATATCAAAATATTTTGGTAAAAAGACTGATTCTGACGAAAGCAACGCTGCTTCCTTGATTCCAAGGAAATGTCAGTTTTTCTCATATAGGAATTTGGAACAAACAGCATCATTTTTTTAACGTTCGGGTACATGTGGAACGTGGTATTTTGACACTTTTCTTTCAAAACTAAATTGGCTGGTAGTTATTTTATTATTACTATTACTGCCATTACGGTAATGCCATGCAATATCATATATCATGGGTTTCATGTGAAACAAACTGTTTTGTATTGCAATATTATTGTTGTGTATGTCTAAAAGTTTAGAAAACTTCAAATTTAATAGGGTAATAAACTGGACTATTAATTAATTTTGAAATGAAACGTTATTTGGAAACCTAATATCATAGTAGTATACAGTATCTAGGTATCTAACTTATATTATTGATAGATAAGGTACGCAGCAGGAATAGGAGTCATCTCACTCACCTATAACCCAACACGTAATTAATTATTTATCAGTAATATAAGTCCGTTGTAGCGGTTAACTTGCTTGTTTTCTCGGTTTAGAGGGTTTAGTTTTATTATACGTCTACAGCAGTATACCCATAATTCTATAAAATTTAAAATTAATGAATTTTTAAGTTTAGTATTTGATTTCTCCTTGAAAATAAGTTTACCTTTAATTGAATGTAAACGTATGTTATTTGCGTATTTATTGACAGAAAAACACCACAACATTTCAGGGAAATTCAATATTATACTAGAGTCACCTAGAATTAACGATAGCAGTCAATTCTACTTAACTACTACAAGTGACAGGAGGGACAGAACACCAGAAGTGTGGAGCCTCAAGTATTTCTCATTTCACCGTATAATTATGGATTTGCGTATATACAAATAATATTTTCAGTTGTCTTGCGATGTTTTACTGGCGAACATTAGGCTCCAAATCAGCAGCATGTAACAAAGAGTATTGCCCAGTAATTTTTTGCAGCGCTATTATCTGTACTTAAATTATTATTTGCAAATTAATATACCTTAATATGAGGCCAATGTAATATAGTATTATCAAGTTACAAAGAATTGTTTACAGTCACTAAGTCACAATCCATATAGACAGTCGAGAAGGAAAATTCATCCTTGGCCTGTCATTGTTGGCTTTAGTTTAGATTTAGATTTCAGTCTCACTTATGTCTCAAATGTCCATAAAGCAAATGCAATTATATGACTATGTCTTCGACTTCAAAAGCCCTTTTTGTCAAAGTCTGAAGTAGATATCAACAGCAGCGAATAGTTAAAATGGCTGCGAAAGCCATTATGAAATACTTGATAGCCCCTGTTAATAGTTTAATCTCAGTTCTTAACGATTACCGCAATAACCCGTCCACGTTTCTGCTGTATTCACTTGTCGTCAAAGAAGGATCTCGTCTCAAAAGCATACCTTTCTGTTGGAATAACGAACTTAATCAGATCGAGTATGTTAAAAATAAATGGAAACTTTATATATGGAAACTGTCGGTTCTTACGCAGTGGACAATCACAATACTGCATGCGATCAGATTCAGGTACACTTTCTTCGAAGTAGATGACCATAAGGAAAAAGTCCTCGATGCATTGGTCACTTTGATACACATCACGATGTGCTTTTATTCAGTAAACAGTGTTGTTGGAGGAAAAGATATAGTTCACTTTGTAAATTCTGTCACACAATTTGACATAAAATGGATGGGTAAGTTAAGAACTTTCTTTTATTTATATTGCTATTTTCTCCACCTTTGTTTCTCCTTGTTAACAGAGTGAATTGAGCCTTAAGTACTTTTTGAAATCATAAAATCTTTGGCTATCATTTAAGTACTATTGAAAAGGTCTAATGGGTAAAAACACTGGAAACTAACTACAGGATGTTTATAAAACTTTTCCTCATTCGTAGAAAGTTAAAAACATAATATCTATATTTATTTTACATTGTATGGTTAGTTAGTATAGTAAAGTATTTTTCAGCAGACCCCTGTGATTTTATGGTTTCGTATAGAATGTCAATAATCTAAAATATGATATTATAATGCTTAATGGTAGTCTCATTCTCATTTACAGAAATTACTTCATCAAAAGCGATAAAATCATGTTCTAAACTGGCTGATTGCTTCCTTTTGATGATGCTACTTTGTGGATATGTGATTACACCATTGCATCAATTTTTTTACTGGAGCAATCCATGCCGCAAAATCTATCCAATCAATATATTACTACTTGGGTCTTCTTGCGAAACATTGAACAAAGCTGTATTTATCCCTGGGGCACTGTTTGAATGGGGAATGACTGCTTCAAATATGTCCTTGTACTGTTTCTACACTGCAACATTGTTCTATACAGCTCAGAGACCACTGTACAGATTGACCCAAACCAAGTAAGTCAAATTGCTAGTAAATAATAGTTCTTTCAACTTCTTTGTATTATATCATATACTTGGACCACCTTTATAATATTATTATCATACTAAGTGCACTAGCATTATAGAGTTATAATTGTCTTGGAACTCTTGGAAGTTAATGGAGACATTTTTTAATTTAGCGCATCACATATCATGAAGGAGCTGCTGAAAAAGGATTGCAATTCAATTCCAAAACTCTACCGCATGATTTCCATTTTATATAAAATTCAGGAATATTGTTTCCGCTACATCATGAACCCTGTCACCTCAGCGTTTTTGTACGGCATGTTTGTCTTAAGTCTCTTCTGTGCAATGACTTTTTATGAATCGTTAAGTATTGAAGCTTATCTATTATTTCCAGTTGTGTTTTCGGGAACAGCAATAATTTTGTATGCCATAATACAATCATATGGCAGCATTCATCGCGTGTCTCTGATATTTCTTCATAACTGGAAGTCTCAACTCAATTGCAGTCAACTCTGGCAACGGAAGTTTGTCAAATCGTGTTGGCCACTGCGGGTAATGAAGGGGAATCAACAAATCAGAAAAGCAACAGTACTGAATTATTATAACCAGGGTTTGAATGACACATCTTCTCTTCTAATATCAACCTAGTATAGTTGAAAATTGTGAAATATATTCTATACGATAAGCACCGGGGTTGTCGTCCCAGCTGCGACTATAAGCCTCCCTTTACCATAAGCCGTAGCTCACTTATTCCGTCTTCCACCGTAATGCAAACTAACAGCCGTTTTGACTGAGAGTGTGCAAGTTCCACCCTCGACCTGACTCCTACAAAAACGACAGCCGACTACATGGGGCCCAGCCCAACATCCACCAACACGCCAGCCGATTACATGAGACCCCACACTCACCAACACGACAGCCGACTACATGGTACCCAACACCCATCAACACGACATCCGATTACATAGGACCCGACATCCACCAACACGACTGCCGATTACATGAGACCCCACACCCATCAGTACGACAGCCGTCCAAATGAGACCCGACACCCACAAACCTGGCAGCCAACCACATGGGGCCCGACACCCACCGACACAAGAAGACCTGACTCCAGACCACATGGGGACAGACACCCACTAACACAAGTCCAGACACAAACCCACCAAAGCAACAGCCGATCAAATAAAACACAAAACCGAGGACTACATGGGACCCGACATCCACAAACAGGACAGCCGACTACATGGGACCCGACACCCACCAACACGATAGCCGACTACATGGGATCCGACATCCACCAACACAAAAGCCGACTACATGGGACCCGACACCCACCAACACGACAGCCGACTACATGGGATCCGACATCCACCAACACGACAGCCGACTACATGGGATCCAACAGAAAACCTGTCTACCAATTACACAAGACCTGACCCTCACCACTACGACAGCCTCTCGACCAAATGATTTACATTTAACTTGACGGCGCTGTGCGGATATCAGTTTTAATTTTTTTACTCCATTAAATATAACTAATACATTTAATTTCGTCGAATATAATTAACTAACTCATGTCCATCCACATGGTGTTTTAATTTGCAAAACCTACGGCAAGCCGTAACAGAAGCTCGCCTGAGTGAAGGGGACCGTGCAAACATATTTGTTGGAATAATAATAGAATTATTTTGATTGCCTAAATGAAATTCAAATTAGATCAATATTGATCATTATATATTTATTAATGTTAACAATGAAAATCAACAGAAACATAAAAACCTACAGCAAACCGTAAAAGAAGCTCGCCTGTATGAAGGTTATCGTGTACACATTTTGGTGGACAAAAAGGACCCGTTGTAACACAAAACTGAGCGTACTGATTTTGATAAAACTTTCAAAATTGAGTCTTTATATATGTAGCTATGACATATTAAAAATGCAAACATTGATATTATAAGGATATATGAAAACTGACGTGATCTTTAACTAATACAATTATAACGCAACCAAGGCGAAGCTATTTCATTGGAAAAATAAACAGAAAATCAAAATTGATTAATTTTTACTATGAAAATCAACAAAGATCAAAATTGATTATTGTAGACTATGAAAATCAACAGATATCTAAATTTGATTGATTATGAGTAAATTAAAATCGGTTAAAATTGACTATCAAAATTAAAAAGAAATCGAAAGGTGGAAATTTGACTATAAAATTGAATATAAATCCAAAATAGATTTATTTCTATCATCTAATACTTTTTATCCGATTTTATTTGCTTTATTATAAAATTATGAAAGTAGTAGAAGCGGAGTAAAATATTTTATACTTTCAGTCTAACAATTTATAGGAAACGCAACTGAACTTTTTTAATGCCCATTTTTAACTTTGACTATCAAAATTAAGACAAAGTGAGCGCGCGGTATCTAAGCAACCAATGGACCAACTAACCCCAAAATCAATAGGGATCGTCAGTGGTCCATAGGCATTGTTTCTACCAAGTTTGGTCAATATCCGTCTTTGCGTTCGAAAGTTATCGTGGGTACGGACGGACGGACGTACGGACGGACAGACTGTGCGATTCTATAAGCTGCCTTATTCAGGCGAGCTAAAACCTACAGCAAGCCGTAACAGAAGGTCGCCTGAATAAAGGTTACAGTGTACACATTTTGGTAAACGAAAAGTACTCGAACGTAATACAAAACCGAGCGTACAGATTTTGATTAAACTTTCAAAGTTGTAGCTACGACATATTAAAAATTCAGACATTGATATTATAAGGAAACGAAGCTATATCATTTGAAAAATCAACAGGAAATCAAAATTGATAATTGTTTACTATGAAAACCAACATAAAATCAAAATTGATAATGTTTTAACTATGAAAATGAACATAAAATCAAAATTGATAATTGTTGACTATGAAAATGAACATAAATCAAAATAATTGATAATTGTTGACTATGAAAATGAACATAAATCAAAATAATTGATAATTGTTGACTATGAAAATCAACAGAAAATCAAAAGTGATAATTATTGACTATCAAAATCAACAGAATGTCAAAATAGATTAATGATGACTATCATTAATCTATTTATGTTAATTTGGCTATCAATTTAAATATAAATGCGAAATATATTTATTTCCGTCCCATAATGATTATTTTCAGGTTTTATTTACGTTATTATAGCATTTTAAATTTGGTAGAAGCGGAGTTACATATTTTATAATTTAGCTAACAATTTATAGGAAACGCAATTGAAATTTTTATGGTCCATTTTCGGCTTTGACTATCAAATAAAGACAAAGTGAGCGTGCGGTGTCTCAGCAATTTATAAACCGATTTGAACCAAAATCAATAGGGTTCGTCACCACTCCGTAGGCATTGCTTTTATGCTTAATTTGGTAAACTTCGGTTAATGCGTTCGAAAGGTATCGTGGGTCCGGACGGACGCATGGACAGACTGTGCGGTTCTATAAGCTGCCTTAATCAGGCGAGCTAAAAATGCGAAATATATTTATTTCTGTCCTATTGTAGTTATTTTCCAGTTTTATTTACTTCATTAAAAAATCTTAAATTTGGTCGAAGCGGAGTGAGATATTTTATACTATGGCGGAAACAGTTTATAGGAAACGGAATTGAAGTACGCTCATTTTCTACTTGTTCTTGACTATCAAAATGAACACGAAGTGAGCGCGCGGTTTCTCAGCAACCAATGGACCCATTTACCCTAAAATCAATAGGGATCGTCAGTGGTCCATAAGCATTGTTTTTGCCAAGTTTAGTCAATATCTGTAATTGCATTCGAACGTTATCGTGGGGACGGACGGAACGACGGAATTACATTCAGACTGTGCGGTTGTGTAGGTGTAGTTTTCACGGGGTAATTATACGTAGAATTTTGAAGTGTAATTGTACGGCAGGTGGCATTTTGACATTCAATCCAGGGGGTACCTTCATGGTGGGTTACGGGTAACTAAACACTCCTTTGATGTTAGTACTCCTTAAGCTACTCTATGATCCTTTCAGTATTGTACTCCACACTTACTCCATATTCTACTCTACACATACTCCATATTCTACTCCACACATATTTCATATTCTACTCTACACTTACTCCATCTTCTACTCCACACTAATTTCATATTCTACTCCACACTAATTTCATATTCTACTCCACATTAATTTCATATTCTACTCCACACTAATTTCATATTCTACTCCACATTAATTTCATATTCTACTCCACACTAATTTCATATTGTACTCCTCACTTACTCCATATTGTACTCCTCACTTACTCCATATTCTACTCCACAATTACTCAATATTCTGCTCCACACTTACTACATATTCTACTCCATACTTACTCCATATTCTACTCCACACTTACTCCATATTCTACTCCATATTCTACTCCATATTCTACTCCACACTTACTCCATATTCTACTCCATATTCTACTCCATATTCTACTCCACACTTACTCCATATTCTACTCCATATTCTACTCCATATTCTACTCCATATTCTACTCCATATTCTACTCCATATTCTACTCCATATTCTACTCCATATTCTACTCCATATTCTACTCCATATTCTACTCCATATTCTACTCCATATTCTACTCCATATTCTACTCCATATTCTACTCCATATTCTACTCCATATTCTACTCCATATTCTACTCCATATTCTACTCCATATTCTACTCCACATTGATTAGAATAAATTTTACAAATTTTATGCTTGAAATTTTTGAAATTTTTAAGGAATTCAAGCGTTCTGTTACTTCCCCGTCCGTAGGACGGGTAACTTTACTAGTTTTTAATATCGTACTGAATCACCATTGTCAAAAATCCTAGTATTATTAAAGTAAGTGTGTTTGTAAGTACCTTTTGTGTGTTAAGTTGGTCGTACTATAGGCGTATTATAGTCATGCAACTAATTGTAAGTCATTATATTATATTATATTATTATATGTGTTCAAAAAAGGTGCTAAGATAGCATATAGGAATGTAGTTCTGTGGAATGTCTTTAATTTAGCCAGTACATAAGTTTAAGTAAAATATAGGTAATTATAGGATAGCTTTGGTTTACCAAAGTAAATGGTTTAATAAAATAATAACTCGTATTAACACATGTGCATGGCCGATTTGATGGGATTATTTCTTTCTATATACTGAAAAATACATTTCTCCCTTTACGTGTCTTTGCTAAATTGGTCACACGCCCTTGCTATTGAAGCAATTTCACAACACGGACATTGGGTTGAAACGTTCCACAACTAAATTGTTCATTAATACAAATTGAATGTTATTTAATGTGTTTACAAGAACCATAGTCACATTAGCATCCGAGACTCGAACTAAACACCTCTACTCTGCACTACAACGCAACACCTAGATAAGAAAGGTTTCTAAACAGAAGTTATGGAAGTTTATGCCTACCTTCTGCAATCGATAACCATATTAAAGGGAAAGATGTTATAAAAGGATAAACATTAAATATTGGAAGTTATATCAGTTATATGTTAAGTTTATCATACAAGAAATGTGCTATATACTAATTCTATATGTATATAGCATCTTTCTCAAAGTACCCCAAATGGACTTATTATCCAAATACTACTTAGCATCACTAGTGTAATATAATGTATTATTTTTCATTTTCAATGGAAGTTGAAAGAAAGTTTTTGTGCAAAATACGCTTACTTTCAAGTTTCACTTCCATTATTCAGCCAATCAAAATCATAAGTCTAAACGTTTTATAACTCTTCTCGCCCCATTAATTTCGCGAACAAACGAACTACAAACGGGAGCATTATGTAAAATACATGTTAAAAGGTAGTTAGTGGTTTGTAAAACCTATCACAATGGATGATGATTCTGATTTGACTAGCTGAATCCTAGCACACAAAGTGTGCTAGAAAATGTTGAAATGAGTAAATTTCTAGCGACTGCGCATTGGCCCGAAATTCATAGACCGTTGATTGGACTCAGTACTGATAGTCTAAGTCTAGTCCTTGCTCATTAATTGCAAAATATTACCCTTACTCATTAATTACAAAATATTACGGACAAATATAGAAACCTTAATACATTCAAAAAAAATTCCATGCGCATGTCCCACTTTATGTTTAAAAAGATTATGTTTATGTAGAGTAAAGATAAAGATTCTATTAAAGATTAAATATCAACTCTCCTATTCTAACTAATTTTTGACAAGAAAATCTAAACATTTTATTAACAGCTTTTTACAGAAAAAGAACTTTGGGCTAGTAGGTGTGAATTGAACAAAAAGTTACCAATCATTAACACTGCAAGTAACTTTTGGATAGCCATATGTAATAAAACTATACAACATATCATATAGTTGTAGCATATTTTCTCAACTGTCGCTTGCAATTCTCTCATGTACGCGAATGTCTTTTGACCGTCACCGTTGTTTGTTAAGATGTGTAAATGCCTACAAAAGAAATTCATTTCAGCTTGCAAGCTATTAAAAATTGAATATGTTTTCAAATTGACTATTAGCCACCCTTGTTCTTTTTCACTCTATACTTGAATGAACTTGTTCATTTGTGTTACTTTTCTGCAGTCAACTAACTGTATATCCTATGTTATGTTGTTATGTTATGTTATATGTAATTATAGTATTACAACCTGTAACCCACCTTTACTCTATTTGTTCATCAACTATTTGTTCTCTTTTAGGGTGATGCAGAAAGAGTGTTTGTCATGATGAGTACCGTACTGTTCATCGTCGGTTGTTATTAATATTTTGAGCAAAATATATCATTTAAAGCTCAATTGCATGATCCTATACTATTTAACATCTAACATATGTAACACATGTATTTATTTATTTAGATAAGAAACAGATTCCTTCCAATGAAGGCAGTTGTGCTGCTTCTGCACACTTACATTTGCGGATTACATTTTAATTTGTATTTTTTTATATATTAGATTTAACGTTACATGTACATAGTTTATTTAATAATTGCTAGTGGTATAGTATCTTACAACCTCATCAATTGTCTCATCATAACTGTTAAAGTCACAAATATTATACACGTTATTTTCTGATTCCTTTGTTTGTTCAGCAAGTAAATAAGTAAATAATTCTCTTTTAAATATTTCAAAAGTTTTACAATTTCTTATACTCTCAGGGATATTTAACCATTCTGTCACTGCTTGGTTGGAAAATGATCTTTCATTATATCTAGAGCATTTATTTTTCTTAACTATATACATATATGTTTTTGTTCTCGTGGTCCTAGTGCTTACATTTTCTATTTTTAAATAATCTTTAAAATATGGCGGACATTTATTATAATGCATTATACTATATGTTAATTTCAATATTTCATATTTGTACAAAAAATTCGGAAAAAGCCATTTTACATCTTCAGATATTTGTCTTTTTACACTGTCATACTTTTTAGCACCTAATACAAATCTTCCAGCATTCCGAATAACGTTTTCAATAGCTTTAATATTATACTTGTAAGTACATCCCCAGATAGCATATAAATATCTTATAATAGACAAAACATAGGTAATCATTATGAGTTTACGATTATCTTTAGAGAATAAATTTTTAACAGGATACAGGGACCATATTATGTAATTACATGTTCTTGTTACATATGTTGTATGGTTTGTCCAGTTAAGATTAACATCTATATTTAGACCAAGTATTTTTAGTTCTGTTACAGGCTTAATTATCAGTTCCTTATATTTAAGACTAACATTTTGTACTTTCTGTAATGTATAGAGACTACCAACTATTAACATTTTGGTTTTGTTTACATTTAGTTGCATTCTATTGTTATTCATCCATGTCAATACATTATCGAGATCCTCTGCAAGTCTAGATAATAATACATTAATATTATCAGGGCGACCAGATACAATGAGTTCATTGTCATCTGCAAATTGAATCGTTAAGCTATTAGTTATACTTAATGGCAAATCATTTACTAGTAAAGAGAAGAGGAGACTTCCTAGTACTGAGCCCTGGGGCACTCCGAGATTAATTTCTTTAATTTGCGATATATTGCTATTTTCAATGTAAACATATTGCTTTCGACCACTTAGGTATGAATTGAACCAGGAAAAGTCAATTCCATACCATTCCATCTTTTTTTTAAGCACATTTTTGGTAACTTTGTCAAACGCCTTAGAAACGTCTAGCGATAATATAATACTTACATTTCCTATTGCTATATTCTTAAATAGTATATCGGTCAATGCTATTTGGGCATGTAGTGTTGAATGGTTCTTCCTGAAACCAAATTGCGACGGATTGAGGATTTTATTTCTGTCAACATAATCTATCAATTTATTAAATACGCATTTTTCTATTATTTTAGAAACTATTGTCTGTATTGCTACAGGCCTATAGTCACTTACATCACTAGGTACCTTAATTTTATTTACTGGGATGATTTTCGATATTTTTAGATTTTCGCTTACGTAATTATCATCAATGCTATGGTTTATTATGTTAAGTAGAGAGTATTGAACATTTGTACTTTGTAAGAGATACTTCATGTAAGTGGGACACAGATTCAGATAGTCATGGGACCTTGAATTTTTCTTTTTGATCATTTTCCACGCCAACTGCAGTTCATTTACAGATACATTATTTATTTGAAATGTGCTGGTCACCTTAGGTATATTAGGGTGCATTGTAACAAGACAGAAATCAACACTGCTTTCAGGTAATGTACACACTTCTACAAAATAATTGTTTAAAATTTCTGCATGTATTTCAATTTTGCTATTGGTGTTTTGCTTTCCTATTGCCACTATTGTTTTGAGTGCAGCATGCACTCCTATTGTTTCTACCTGATGATTCATGTAATTTTTAGTGTCAATTTTAATTGCCTTCTTGAGGGTTTTATTAAAAGTAGATACAATATCTTTATTTTCCTTACTAGGGTTTTTTTTAAATATTTTGTATGCTATATTACGTTTCCATTTTAAATCACGAGTCTCCTTTGAGAGGTGTTTACGAATGTAACTATGTAACATATCCGTTAATATTAATAAACCATTTCATCCCTACATTACGTACAGAAAGTTTGAGTTGATTATCTCAAACCGTTTTTGAGTTATCGTGCTAAGTGCTAACAGGCAGACAGACAGATCAGGCATTCCTATAAGCTTTATAGGAATGCCTTTATTAAGCGGTGTTGCACACCACTTAATAAAGGGGGGTGTTGATGATATTAATAGCAATTGATTACAACTAAATAAAATACATTATCTATTTATGTAAGCAGAGCCGAGAGTTTAGTTAAGAGCATATTAATTCTCAACAAGGATAATCGATAATTTATTAATTAATCCTAGTCTTACGTAGAGTCACTTGTATACAAAGCCTTCAGCTTATATACACGTACACGATTTACATAAGTTACATAACTGGTAATAATTACATAAAGAATTCCATGTTGACAACTTTAAATGCAATCCTCTTTGGGTCACCCCTAATTTTGGTTACACCAGTGATTTTCTTTTGTATAGGTGAAATATGTGATAATAAATGTTTGCTGAAATTGGGCTGGTGTACATTATTTATTACACGGTGGATAACATAAGAGCAGAGGATTTACACATACATACATGGGTTGATGAAGGTATTTATCGATATTAGGATTATACTATTAATTGTAATCGTCAATTTTAATGCCAAAGGTTGGACGGGTTTTAAGGAGGGATGAGTTCACAAGTTCACACCCTAAATAATAATTACATTAACGAATGGAACAGTATGGGATTTGTGCATGTATTTACTTTAAAAAAAGTATGAAAGTCATGAATTGGGAGATAAGTGCTCAATGCATATGCACCATGAAAACGACAGTTACAATAACTAGTTTGACATGTTTCATGGATTATTTGTACATAATCAACAAAAAGATAATGAAGTTTTTTTTATCCCTTGATATTATGTCCGCTAAAGAAGCTATAAAAGCTTTGCTGTCTCGTTCCGTTTTCTACTTTATTTAAACTTATTAGCTGTGTTCAGTGAAGCGAGAAAAATGCGGTCTCTTTTTCGTGCTTCATTAGCTTTCCTTTTTCTCAGTTTGGTCGCAGCCAGATTTGATATTATTAATCAATGGAACGGTGGGTGGCACGGTGTTTTATACATTGAGATCGAGGAGGAGATCCATGGCTGGAATGTTTTGATAGAATTCGATAAATCAATTGATACCCTTGAGGTACACGTAACTAATATCCACTTAACTTTTTGCTGTTTTATACATCCACATAAGTTTGGAAGTTTTCGTGTTACTAATCACCTTTTATTAATCATTAGGTTTTCAAAGCTCATATTACTCAAAATCAAGGAAACCGTATCTATACTTTAGTAAATGAGCCTTGGGACGCAGATCTTCCGGTTGGTAGCATTTTTGAACTGGATTTCATCGTTCGTTACCCGGAAAATGCATCCCCTCCTGTTCTTATCTCGGCCTTCATTAATGGACGCCCAATTGACATAGGTAGGCAGCTTAAATATTTCTCACTATTGAATGGATTTGTAAATATGATACTACCTCTTTTCCCGAACTCTCAATAATTTAAAATTGTTTGACAGGAGTTACTCCAACGGGCGTTACTACTCCATCAACAACTGCAGCCACTGGACCAACAACAACCACAGTCCGCCCTTCAACAACCACACGTCCTCCTGGTCAAGGGTACGACTACGGTGAAGTCCTTGGGCTCTCTTTACTTTTCTACGAGGCCCAACGCACAGGACCTTTGCCCCCAGACAACCGAGTACCATGGCGTCAGGATTCATTTGTAGAGGATCGTGGAGATGGAGGATTAGATCTAACTGGAGGATATTTCGATGGTAAGTTTTGGCTGTCTTATTCTCAAAGCTTTCATTCATTTAATACAATTTTAATTTTTTTAATGTTGGATAGCACTTAGCACTAAAGATTTTTGGTTTAACATGCTTAAAATAGTTGTAACTTTAAACCCTTTGAACTTAAGACAAATAGTTATTGATTATTTTCTTTTATTGGTTTACAGCAGGTAATTGGCAGTTGTGGATAAAGATACCTACAACTTCTGCTGCTTTCGAGGTAACCTTTATGGGACGATGAAATGCCTTGTAGTACCCACACTATTTTTATTTCTTAGGTGATCACGTCAAGTTTGGCTTCCCATTTGCTGCCTTCACGACCATTTTAGGGTGGGGTCTTTTAGATTACAAAGAAGGGTATGTGTTTGCTACTGAGTATGATAACGCTCTTAAGGCCATGAGATGGTCTCTAGACTACTTCATTAAGTGTCACCCTTCTCCTAATGAATTTTACGGCCAAGTTGGCGATGGACACGAAGATCATGCATTTTGGGGACGTCCTGAAGATTGGCCGGCGGGACGATCTCGACCTGCATTTAAAATCACAACATCCGCTCCCGGGTCAGATCTCGCTGGAGAAACTTCTGCTTCTTTTGCAGTTGGCTACCTTATTTTCAAAGATGTTGATCCCACATATGCGGCAGAGCTCTTAAGACACGCCAGGGAACTCTATAGCTTTGCTAACCAATACAGAGGAAAGTATAGCGACTCTATCACAAATGCCCAATCATTTTACAAGTACGTAAGCAGATACTATTTATTAGCCTTTTTAGGTCAACGCTATAAACTGTGCCGGCACTGGGCACTAACCTTTTCATATTATATTACCGTGTTTACCCTAGTAGATGTTTTTCGTATGAATATTACATTGATATAATTCTGGTACGCCCGACACGGGCAGTCTATTTGCAAAAACTGTATTGTATCTACGGTCCACATGTATGACACTCCTGCTGTCCTGTTGGATGGGCAATATAGACCCTGATTTACTACTTCCTTGTTTTCCTGTGTTTGAAGCTTAGAACATGAACATTTAGAATAGAGTGGTTGTTTACTATTATTCTAGTCTAGTTATGCTAGCATATATGAAATATATGCAATGATGCCATGCATGTAAAAATCGTGCAAACAGCGTAAGTATAGCTTAATAATTTAGTTTTGCAGTGAGGCAATTTGAGACGTTAGTAGACATCTTTTAACGTGACGAAATTGACATGACATAATGACCTCTAGTTTTAGTCAATCAGGTCTGCCTTACATTGTAGTCTACATGTCCTTCTCTAACTTTGTATTGAGTATTGAGGAAACTGTGAGTGTGACTCCTGTTGATCACTTTTAGCTTGACAAATTGACAATTAGGCTTTAATTGTTTGTATTGTAGTCTTACTGTCTTAAGTCTTTCAGTAGTATTTTTATTTAGGCAGTTTGACATTCGTTTTGACAAGGTAGACAACGTAAGTACGTAAGCTGACAAATTATACTCTTATATTATAGTCCTATAGCCAACTAAATTTAATACTCTACTTATATTTCGTGATAACTCGTTTTAAACATTATCTGATCACATAATGTTTTAAATCACAGCAATGTTCTTAATATTTTAGCTCCTGGTCAGGTTTTGGAGATGAATTGGGATGGAGTGCTGCCTGGCTATACAGAGCAACAAATGAGCCCCAATACCTAAGTGATGTGGAAGCGCATTTCAATGAATTTGGTTTGGGAGTTCGTCCTCAAGAATTTGGATGGGATGATAAAAAAGCAGGTCTTCAGGTATGTATTAGAAAACAGTTTTCGATTATATATGAATTGGTATTCACCTCGTAAAGTGTGGTATTTTTTATTATACAAATATTCAGCTAATTGAGATGCTATACAAACCTTTAAAAGCAAGTTAAAATATTTATGGTTTTCTCTTTTCCAGGTTTTATTGGCTAAAATTACAGGGAACCAAGTCTACGTCGATGCTGCTAGGTCATTTTGTGATTTTGTTCTGCACGATATTCCTCGGTCTCCCAAAGGCTTGGCTTTTATTTCTCAATGGGGTGCACTTAGACACGCTGGTAACGTTGCTTTCATCTGCCTTCAAGCTGCAGATCTCGATATCAACAAGCTAGAGTACCGCATATTTGCAAAGTCTCAGATCGGATACATGCTTGGGGACACTGGAAGAAGTTTTGTCGTTGGATATGGAAATAATCCGCCACAAAGACCGCATCATAGAGCTAGGTACATACATTTGACTAACATTATTAGTATTTCAGCACTTTTACCTTAATAACTAACTGATACATACAATAACTTTACTCCCAAATTATGCAGTTCATGCCCAGATAGGCCACAAGTGTGCGACTGGGAAGCGTACAACAGTCCAAATGCTAATCCACAAACGCTAACTGGTGCATTGGTAGGAGGCCCTGACCAAAACGATGTTTACGAAGATAGACGTGATGATTATATTAAAAATGAAGTAGCAACAGATTATAATGCAGGATTCCAAAGTGCTTTGGCTGGTCTTAACTACTTGCAATACATAGGAGAACTTCCGTAATTGATGTCCTTGTCCTTACTTCATAAACGTTTGTTATAAGTGAATAATTCAGTGTATAATCCCATTCCATGCCTAATGTGGCAATGCACGTAATAATTTATAAATGAAATAGTATTATTTATATTCGAATAACAAAAGACATATACCTAAGCACACTGCACAATTATATCATACCATTAGTACAAATAAATTCTTTTATTTTTCCCTTTTAAATCATCACAAATCACAATTCTTATTGCTTATAGATAATTCAATACCTCTATTTTAACAAATAGGGTCCGAAATTGCTTGCAGGCAGATACCATACCACAAATAAGTTACTGTCTAATTTTGGTGTATGCTGATCGCGAAAGTGAATGACTTAGTCTGCAGAAGTCATAACTTTTGAAATATATAGCCCCCAACACATGAAAACAAACATATGCATGCATGCGGCTCACTTTCAAAGTGTGCACACTTGTGGTACTGTAGAGGAAACACATAATTACTGCCGTGATTGCTATAGCCGATATCTGTATTTCACTGGACATCTAGTGAGCACAACGATTTTATGTGAATTTGATGGCGGGATCCTTCGTACTATGAAGATATTCTAGAATATCTTCATAGTACGAAGGATCCCGCCATCAAATTCACATATATTCACATCAAATTCACTACAAATCGTTGTGCTCACTAGATGTCAAGTGAAATACTGATATCGGCTATTGTAATCGCGGCAGCAGCCTCATATGAGTTCCATGAGTTACAAATAAGAACCTTGAACATTCAACAATAACCTTGACATTCGACGAATTTAACTAATATGTGAATGAAATTTATCGATAAGAAACTGAAAGCCCATCTTAATCAGCACTAACGATACTAAGTACCAAAATGTACATTAACCTACAATATTATTCTTGTCTTTTGTTAGGAGGACAAAATGGTAATTATAATATAGAGATTGGCAATTATAGTGATTATTCAGCTAAAGCATCAAATTTTTTGCTACTGGACTCACCTGCGAGAAGCCAGCTCATCTAATGCATAAAGTATCATATTTGGCAAATTTCACCTTATACTTTAATGACCAAATCTACCACTGTTGTATACGAAGCAATTATTTGGCCCTTTGTTGACTACAAACAAGAAGCAATTAAGAGCATTGACAAGCAGACATTGACAATGTAAGCTTAGTTCCCATTTCTAATTCATAGATTTTTCTAAAATTTTGTTTACACAGTCATCATAATCTCATCAAAGACGATAATCATTAGACAACAACGTAAAATACATGTAGTAAAATGGTTGAACTTCATCATTTGTTAACCTTACCTATAATATGATGACGTTTATATAAACACGAACAAAAATACCAATGATATAAATGATGACTGATTATATTGGCTGTATGTATCTATTGGTTAGATAGTGGGTAGATAAAACATACTAAGAACAAATTTTGATTCTATTCAATTCATACATTATGTAATAAAACTGGGAATTACAGTCTTTAATTTCAACCGTGACATTCAGCACTCATAGTATCGCCAATGATAGTTTTGCATAGGATACCTGCCCTTGAACACGGTTACAGATACTTCTTTTCCATTTCTAAAGTTCGTGTAAACAGGTATTTTAGAATTTCATAAGCACTATGCTGTCCAAATTGACATTCAGACTTTTTGGAAACTTAATCAAATTGTTTTTATTTTGGAAATCCATTCCTTATGATTGGGATTCGAAAAAAGAGATGCTAGTAGAGATACATTCACCTAGGAAAATAATACTGTGGAAAATAACTGTCTGTTTTCAAAGTTGTTACGCAGTTTTTCAAGCACTTAGTTTTATCTACAGCTACAAATTTCTGAATTCACCTCTAAAGGATATGGGAATCCATGCAATCTTAGTAGCAGCTCATGTATGGGTGGCAGTCTCACATATTCCAAATGTGATTGCCAGGAAAGATCTTCTACAGTTCTTCAATACAGTTTTGAAATTTGAAAAAAACTGGCAAAGTAATCATTTTGCCCAAGTTTTTAATATAAATGGAATTGATTGTGAAACTAACTGTTACTGTCTTTTAATTTTTTAGGAAACTATGGATTGTCCACAACTGGTGATGAAAAGGACAATAGTAAAATTTTGCTTCTCTTGTGCTTTCCTTTGAGCTACTGTATATCGCCAATAATGTTCTTGTTATTTCTCAACAATCCTTATAGCTCACGATATATCAGCAGCGTAGTTCTCTATTTATTGGAAATCTACTTTAAAGACAACTACCCTGTGACAGCATATTATATCATTCTTGTCATTGCAAGCTTTATTGAATTGTGGATGGTCTTCGTGCTGAGTAGTTCGTCATATTTCTTTTTATTCATGCTTCACATTGCAATAAGATGTCAACTACATTTTCTTCATGACATAAGGTATGCTAAATGACTCTTAATATATGCGTCTTGATGATGATTTGAATGGAAACGTATCTGAAATTAGAAAAGAAAGAATTTTATTATTTTACTTGTAATTCTATATTTTCTAGGTAAATTATTCATTTATAATTTGACACGCATTATGTTGTAATTTGTAATTTAGCAAACAAGAGTTTCTGGATAAGTACACCCGACATCCTGGAAAGCTGACACTCGTTTACAGAACACTGCAATTAATGTGTGGTCATCAAAATAATTCTTTTCGATTTTTCATACATGGACCATATGCATGTTTTTTGGCATCTCTCAGTACCGTTTCTTTTTACTGCACGTTTCGCTTATTCAACGTTGTTAGTGTAATGGCATATGCAACATTTCCCCTCCTAAGTGGCTGTTGTATCATTGCTTTTATGTTTTTCTTTGGATCAGTTTCCCAAATTGCCCCTTCTTCAGATTCTTTCTTGAAAAATTGGAAATCCAAACTACACCGAGGGGACCGTTGGCATAAATTATACATTCGATCGTGCAATCAACTTCGAATGTGCATATTCGATGACTATGTGAAAGAGTATTTCGTCTTGAATTTCCTATTCTTTATATTTAACATGACGGTAACCCTAATATTGTGTAACAATTAAAATAAGTTTGAAATAAACTTACTTTGGTTCACCTCGGTATTCTCAATTATTTCTAACCAATTCTCAACTTGACTATCGTTATTTATTTAAGTAGATGAATCAAAAAAGGAATTATTCAAAGATGTTCTTCTACTGAATTGATTTTTAAAGTCCATAGCCCATGGTGTGGTGTAACTTATGTCAATACGTAGTATAGTATATGTACCTGCATTATGATCCAAACCATTTAACAGTGGTCTTCGTAAGTCAGTAAGTTAATTTGGTTTGTCAGCGAAAGTATCTTTCCTTTTAGTGAAAGTTGGATATGATGTGTCCTTGTTGTAAAAGAAAACAGCTTTCTCTTAGCTTAGTATTTTTGTATGGTTCCCTTATCCTCCAGTTTTGGAAATGTGTTAAAGGAAAAGAAAATATTTAATATTTAATTATTACTATTAAGTAGTTCCTAATTCAGAATAGGCTAAATATTACAGAAAAATTAAAAAATAACCCAACTTCAACCTCAGTCTCGTTTATAGCAGTAACATGTAACATGTAACCGTTTTGGTATTTTGGTAAAGCTTTTTGGTATATGAATTGAATGATGAGATGAGTGTTCAGTTCTCGGACTAAAACTTGCGTTGACTGTATTCTTCTCGCACATTGCATTGCATTGCAAGAAATAACAACATAATCATTTGCTTGGTGGGATCTTGGTTTGGTTCTACTGTCGATTTATCAAGTTTTTCATTTCTGCCGAGTCACGCATTCGGTTTCTTTCATATATCCGCATAAAATATTGAGATTTTTTACCCGATTCATTGTTCAAAAACATTTGTTGGGAGTGGTGGTAACAGATTTTGGCCTATAACACTCATTGCCATCCTTTGCATATAACATACAATTAAAATTACAATACAAGCAGGTATTATAATATATATGTATAATAAAATTATGTACAATTATATCAAGTTGCAAATATCATGTATTCAGTATTCATCTTTTCACTCTTCTCATTCTAGTTGACTTTTAACTTTTCGTCTCTACATACAATTTGATATGGCAAATGTCTGTTTTCCTTGATATGGTCAGGTAAATTAATGATACTATTTTGGATTAGGTACACACGGAGTAGACTCAAGCGAAATCTTTCATAATGTTCAAATGGAACCAGAATTTCAAAGAAACTGTATTTAAATCGCACAATCTGGTTTTGGTAAGTCATCAAGCGATTTCTTTGGCAGGTTGAGACCCATTAAAAGAACTTGAATATATATATATTTACGGAGACATTATTGTGGTCTTAAACAACCTTTAGTGCAGGTTAGTGCACCACATCCCCATTTTGTCAACACCTATACTAACCTATTTTAACAATGTATAATTCTGCTGACAAGAAAGTGGTTTTCCTCTACCAAATCTTTCCCAGGATTCCCAACTTTCCACAATCGGTTACGTCCTCATCTTACCCGCGTGCCTCCTCAAAAAAATCTGTCCACCCAAACGACACCACCGTGAACATGAGACTTTTTCTCCAGTTTCCAGTGTGATGAAGTCCAAAAAATGGTTCCCCAGAAAATACCTAAATATACCTAAATTTTTGGCCTGGGGCAATGGGGTTAGAGATTACTCTTATTCCAAAGCTGGTCTCAAGGAATTCCTATAGAAGAGGAAATTTATATTAAGTGTTCAGTTATTATATTTAAATAAATCTGTTACAATTTGGTGTGATTAACAAGCTTTTTTTTGTTTAGCCTTCTGTATCGGTTGGAAATGTAGGCCAATTGGTGGTTGATGTTCTCCTGGAAAATGTCCAACCATCACCTCTAAAAATTGGACGAATCTTTCATCCTGCTTTAGAACCTGTAATTGGAAGCGATGTCAATTTGGATGGAACTACAGACCTTACTACACCTTGTGAAAGTAATTCAAGTTTGCTAGTTATTTTCATTTTTTCAATATTCATCTATATGCAAATGAAGCCAATTGAAATCTCTGCATACGCATAGGGGTAGGTGGTGGGTCTACGTATCATATGTAGTTATTATCTTTTGTGTCCTAAATACTCATGAGTGAGTTTGTTTTTCAGTTTACTACCAACCCAAACTTCAACTGGTGATAATACAGTTTCATTCTCCAGTATTGGCAGTAAGTTACTTGTTTTTTAATGTAATTATGATGCGTGTATTTAGCTCTTATTACATTACAAGCCTCTTTTAAGTTCTAGGGCCTGGGGATACTTATAATCTAGGGCCATAGTAGTATACCTTCAACCTTCAGGACAATTTTGAGTCATGTCATGAACAATGTATTATTATACATATAGTATATAGTATGGCAATCAATAATTATTTGAGTGACCTTTTGTAACACTTATCTTTGTTGATACAGAAAGA
Organism: Tomocerus qinae; assembly: GCA_020055645.1. Lineage (NCBI taxonomy): Eukaryota > Metazoa > Arthropoda > Collembola > Entomobryomorpha > Tomoceridae > Tomocerus > Tomocerus qinae. Next base: position 11,792,084 of record CM034547.1, on the reverse strand, counting down.
AAGGTCGGATTTCGTTAATTTCCTTGTGGAGTGGATTGAAAAACAAGATTTCAACCAAGTTATATGCCTAAGCTCAACTTTCGCATCAGAACGTATTGATTGTCAACTTACAGGATCGCCGTTTCGTTATTTAGCTACTAGTATTGTCTCTGACCAACTAAAAGAATTGCTATCCAGGTAGTGCTCGAAAAATGTGTTACATTACATATTTATAAAAATTATTAATACAACTACATAATATTAACTTAATAGGAGTAACTGCAACATGCTAGAAAGCCGCCAATTCCCAGCACCGGCTATTCACGGCTCAGAATTGCAGAGTGTGTCTGGTAATGATTCGGCCTACATTCCTGGGGGAGGAATTACAAAATGTTTATATGAAACATGCGGAACTCACAATATTCCTTTTGTAACCGTCATAATGTTTGCTTCTGATGGTTGTTCATTGCCAGAAGTTTTAAGATTCTACCAACTGGCAAGCAATTTGTTTCAACTCAATGGAGTAAATGCAAAGCAACTGGAATTATCGCAGGTACAAGTGCCTGAGTACTGGAAAAATGGTCAACTGGATGAAATTCCTCCATCAGAAATATTTTAAGCTTGATGAATATCTCTCTATATATAAGGTATATATATAAGGTATATATAAGGTAATGCTTATTGTGGAGCATTATTTTCTCTATGAATGCTAACTATTAATTTACAGATACAATTTCCAATTTCAATATAAATCTAGGTGTACTTAATAAATTGTCAACATGTTAGCAAATCTATCATTATTAAGTAGAATCGTAGCAGTTTCTGTGATAAAATTTGTTGAACAACCATTAACTACCTTATAGTAAATGTACAATAAAGATATTCGGTTCCCAATAAGTAAAATGAATTTAATTTTAACTAACTAAATATTTACACTACAAACAAGTTTGCACAAAATAATAAAACATTTTAAAGTCAATGGACATACTCAACGCAATTCGGCTCACGGCTTGATAGTAAACATATTACATCTTAACATACATAATAATAAAACAGTTCAAGTAGATGGAAAATTGAACTAAACATTATGGCTTTTGAAATTAGTGTCTAAACTAAATTGCATGCATATATTAGGGCAAGCTGTCATATCACTATATCTATTACGGCATTACGTACACCCATTTGTTGGTTTTTACACAAATTTCGACAGTTAGAAGAATTATAACAATTTACGTTTACATTTATAAACTGTGGGTACAAGTTAAGAGACTTTTTCATATCCTGGATATTGTGAGGGTAATATTGTCTTACAAAGTTCGTACAACATATTACATCTGTATACACACATGATTTAATCTTTTTTTCAATGTAACACTTATTCAGAAAGTTAACTTTCTGAATCTGAATAGACTGCATATATTATTATACATTTACATAAACATTTCCTTGTTAAGAATACATATGGGATATTTAACAAACGTGTACATGTAGCTTAGGGAAGCATTACGCATATCTATCTATTATTTAGTCTCTTTTTTTGAATTCACGTCTTCCGACATAATAATGCGCCGACCACAAAGATCTTTAACTTGAGCCAACTCATCTTCCGAATCTGAAGAGTCGTGATCACTATCGGATTTCTCATCATCACTAGAATTGGAGTAAGAGGCCAAGCCTGGTAGAACACCAATACAAACTAAATTCCCTTTGTACGGAACGCTTTCAATAACATCTTTATCACTAGTGGAAGAGGAAGTGCTTGATGATTGTAAACTCTGGTCTGTTTTTTCTTCTACATGTTTCAAAAAAACAACATTCATTATTTTACATTCATTTGACACATAAAGCGGCTGGATTTAAGCAGCGGGATATCGTTGCCTCAATTGCCCCCGTTGCCCCCTCCCCCGTTGCCCCTAGTTTAGCCACTTAACCTATTACTTTAATATATTGTCCCTATTGCCTCCCGTCACTATTTTTGCCTCTTTTTTGACCTAACCTAATAAAAAATAAACTGTTTTATTGTTAAAGCCTAACAAGCAAGTAATATGCTTATTTTTAATTAGGTTAGGTCAAAAAAGAGGCAGAAATTGTAACGGGAAGCAAATGGCAAAGATAATAGGTTAAGTGGCTAAACTAGGAACAACGGGGGAGGGGGCAACGGAGGCAACGGGGGCAATTGAGGCAACGATATCCCGCTGGCTAAATCTAGCCCATAAAGCATCAAAATATATGTATAATTATAATCACTACTTTTATTGATTGTTTTACAAACCAGTTTTAAGAATTTTTGATGGTTTTTGACCTTCCTCAGTTGAAACTGGTAACTGTGTCTTTTTCTTGACAATGCCAGCTAGAAGAATTGTTTGAGAAGACCTTTTGGACCCTATCGATAAAGGTTTTTCAGTAGTTTTAGCCACGGGTGGTGGTTTGACTTCCGCAAGACCTATTTCGTGTTTTATGTGTTTCTCCAACTCCTGCTCTCTCAAAATAGCGACCTGACTCCGGAATTCTGATAGTTCTTTTGCTTCTTCTAGTCTCTTTTTCCTGTCCTCTTCCATTCTTTGCCTATCAACGTAATCCAAGAAGTCCACTTCATCGTCATCAAGAACTTTGACTAGGTTTTCTGAAAACATTTCAAAAATTAAATACAGTAAAAATTAATGACTTGCGAAGGGATAACTATTAAAACCATTGAAACAATGGACGTTTGTAGGGTTATATAAGTCTTCTAGCGGATGTGGTACTGTGGTATTCCCTATAGCAATATTCCCACTGCTTAGTGTCTCTGCTCTTCATAGATGCTGCACCACTGCACTCAAGACTCAAGCACATGTGAATATGTGAATGTAGGGTCAGCCGGTCAGTTATAATACAATTCTGTGGGCTGGCTCTGCACTCAAATGTGCCTGAGTGCAGTGGTGCAGCATCTATGAAGAACGGCAACACTAAGTAGTAGGTATATTGCTGTAGGGATTACCACATCCGCTAGAAGACTTATATCCCTAAAAACGTCAATTTTTTTTTATAAAATCCATTTGGTGACTGCAAGTTGCCGTTGAAAGTATTGTTAAAGATGTGCATTGATTTAGCATCGTAAACTGTAAACATACTCAATTTGTGAGCCTCTTCGTATTCTTCCTGTTTCTTATTTTTTTGATCTTGTAGTCTATCATAGAGGGACCGGTGGTCAACTGGTTCCTCTGGTGGCGCCTCTATAAATTCAAGGAATAAATATAACATTGAAAGGCACAACCTTTGACTTATCGCCATATTAGTACCCAGTAAAACCCATGATAAAATAATATTAATATTCATAATAATAATAATGCATCCATATATTTGCCTTCAGGATCTTCTGGTTGGCGAACTTTATCCCATTCCTCCTGCCTTAACTTCCGTTTCTCCTCTATTTCCGCTTCGGTAATGAAACCTGAACTCATCTCAGAGTCTTAAATAATTGAGTCAATGACAAAATCTGTACGTAAAAATTTTCAAAAAATGTATACTGTACTGTAATTACTTTCCTATAACCATTTTACCAGATATTTAGGCATTGTCAATTAATTTTTGATGCATCCAACAAATATTGACTATAGACCAAGCAGATCAAGCAATAGACATATAGACACATATGATGTGTTGGCAAAAAATATTCTTACCTTTAACAATTTTTAAGTAAATGTAGAAAGTCAGAGGAAATCGTGCCAAATGACAAGATTATTATAGCCCGATTAAAATAACTAAAAGTGACAAGCATACAGTTACTAAATTACATGTGGCACAAAGTAAGTTGAGTTGTTTATATGAAATATTATTATTTTTACACTTATGCCATTTGTTTCTGGCGCTTTCTCACTTTCAACTGTACGAACCGAAATAGCGGACATTATTGCAACCGCGTTTTTCAATAAATTCAGTAATATCGGCTTTGGATTTGGTTCAAGATATTTAAAATTAAATTAAAACTGTTGAGTAGAAAAACATTTTTAAGACTAATCACATTCTGTGAAAAACGAGTTCCCTGATTTGAGTGACTTGGGTTAAATTCATTTTTAATAAATATTGCATTATATTTTTAACTCTTTAGCTAACTAACTGGCTAACACTGATTGAGGTATAATTAATTATTTAACGTAGATATAAGTATACTTTGTATACTGTTTTTTGCATATTACGTCTTTTTCTAAAATCCACATAGAATTTTCGCCAGTATAATTTTCACTTAAATCATTACTACTGTAATACTATGAAAGTGAAAGTTAGGGAATATCTAGCTAGATAATGTCGTTCTTATGAGCAAAGAAAATTATTATGATTTGACATTGTAACACAAAAGGCACATCTTAACTAGTATTTTATGTAGTATTATTGTTTGTAGTATTATATGTCTATAATCATGGGAGTTTGGAAGCTGTATTTAATTTTTGTTTACTTATATTTTCAGTTTTAGTTTCAGAAGAAGTCTAACTGAAATGGATGAAAAAGAAGATACAGCTTTGAATACAATTGACTCAGTCGAAAATGGTGTTAACAAACTAGCTTTAGTGTGCAAAAATTGTTCGTCGAAAATTCTCAATCCGAAGGTGGGAGTGTTTACTCAAGAAAACAAAGTAAGTCTATAACATAGAAATATATTAAAATGATGCTATTAATAGACAGCATATTATCAGTTTTAATTTAATGATGATTTTAAATAAGAAAGTTTTTGCAAACTCAAATTCTAATGCACCTTGTTATTTTTAATGAATTGTTCACATTAGACATTAATAAATGTACTTTTTATATTTAAGGATTTGCCAAAGATGACTCAAAAGAAAGACTCACAGATGGTGGAAACAGACCTGACAACCGATTGGTTTCGGGTGGATGATATATTCAAGTTTGAAAACATAGGTTTTTCTAAACCTGTTGAAAATGTTAAATATCTGATTTGTGCTGATTGCGAACTTGGACCTGTTGGATGGTCAGATGCTCAGACAAGAATGAGCTATGTTGCTCTATCTAGAGTCAAACAGGAATCCGGCGAATCTGTGGAAAGTCAGTGAGAAAACATAGTAAAAAATTATTTATACAAAAGGTCATTAATATAAATGACAGGTTTTAAGATCCTATTTTGAGATATAAGTAAGGTATTGTTTTTGTTTTTCTATTATTAAAGTTAGGGCACTTAGGTTTAGTATGTAATAACATAGTGCTGAAATGCACATATACTGCAGCGAAATGTAACGAAAATTAGAAAAGAAACGCACAATAAAACCACACACTCCAATCCAATATGTACTTTTATTTGTAGTTTTTTTGAAAGAAAGCATCTGAATTCATATTATTTAATGCCGCTTTGCTGAAATTGTAATATGACGACTTCATAAGTTACTAATCCAGAAATTAATCCTATTAGAAAACTTTTACTGATGATAAAATATCCGCATCCAGATATTCCTACCGGATTGTTTACTAGCTGAGAGACAAATCGCCCAATCTAAAATACGTAGGTGAATGTGATATTATAGTATTTTCTTCAATAGTTTGTATAGTCGTGAATTTCAAAATTCGATTAGTATATCATCCTGCCTTACCACAAGAACTCTGAAGTTCGTATTAGAGTTTTCACCATCAATAAAGGAAGGCCAACTATGCACATGGTGTAATGCTGCAAATCCCTGAAGAAATGGACATGGGATCGTCATCGTCAATGATACCTTTAAAGAATAGATGTACAATAATATATGATTTTAGTTACCTGCTCATTTAAGGCTGCCGCTATCCATGTTGGCAACATGATCTTCATGATTTGGAAGGAGAAAGCATATGCCCCTTCAGCTTTCACCCATAACGTTGGGGCCTTAAAGTCTTCGGAAACCCCTATGTAAAGTCGTGCCAAGAGGTATCCAATATTACCAACGTAATTTAGCAGAAACAAAGGTGAAAATATTTTATTACAAAGCTGTAAGTAAAAAACGATATCGGCCTTATAAAGTTATACTAGTCTTAAGATATGATTTGGTAGATACAGAAATGTTTTGCAGTAATAGTAATTTATAGTATCTTTGTTTCAATTCAAACTATAGGGTGAGCATTAAGTTTCAACTATATTTACTTCAACTAAATGAGTGATTTGACGATGATCCGAACGAATTTCATCCAAAAATTCTGTTTTCATTTCTCCTCTGACGCGTATAACTTTATTAAGTCGTATGTAGTATCTAGTCAGAATTAAAGAAAATAGGGCCAACAGGATGTCACCAAATGTCCACCCCAATTTGCAGTAGAACTCAGCCATGCCAAAGGTAATTCCCCAGAAAAGACTTTGCGGATGGGCTTCATAAAATTCTTTGAAGAATATTTCGACAGATGTAGCATTGCTTTTTATCACTGTAAAAGGAAAAATACGTTACTAAAAGTAGATAATATTTTATCACAAAGGCAACATTTATTTTCGTCCCAGCCCATAAAACGCACCTTCAGAATAGTAGTGGAATATGTTACCCACCAGTTGTGAGACAAGGAAAAACAAAAACACGAACAGGGCGTGTTTCACCAATTTATCATTTTCCTGATGATATTTCTTCAACATTGTCTCTACATGTTTACAAGCGCTTAAAAATGTTGGTAATTGTTCCACTTTGCTAACCATAAAAAGGCAATTTCCCAAACAATGACTATAGTAGATAATATCATTGAACTTCCTTACTAAAAAATCATTCGAATATGATTCCTTATGCTTGTACTCAGATATAAAGTTACCAATTACTATAGCCAACAAGGTAATTTGTACACTGAGAGCAATAGCAGTAAAAGTCCAATAATAATTTCTTTTTTTAACTACTACCTTATTTCCATCTTTCCAAACCGGACAAATCCCCAGAAATCGTGCGAAAATAAAAAATGGCCAAAGACACTGCAAACTTTCGCTTTCGTAATTACTTTCACCTGTTCCCACGTCTTCAACTGCTGCTTTACGTTTTAAATTTTCAGATCTGGTTTCAAGATTTTGTTTGAAATACGAATAAACAGTAATTGGTTGAATTCGAGTATCGGTTACTGGGTCAAAAACCAGCTTTGTCCATGTAAATTTATTTGCCATTCGTCTTAATGCCATATTACTGTACTGACTACAGCTATAACGAGAAAGTACGTTCTTGGGGAAAGCCAATTGTGTAGTGAGTTGTAGTTACACTGACAAAATTATTTTATGGGATTGAATATGGTTAACTTCATAAAATATCACTTATAAATTGTTGTATTGTGATCATGTAATTTAATTTGCTTCTATATTTTGTAAATTGATTTTCAGATGGCTGTTATCATTGTGCTCTAATGCTCCTAAGTTGCGACATACTTAAATCATTATTGCTGCTGTCATCTTAACGTATTGCGTTTTATTATTCTCATAACAGTTTATAATAATTTTCTTATTCGGGAAATGAGATATCGGCAGGGGTTTAGGTATTATGACTGCCCATATGTAAGTTTTACAGACTGCATCGTACCTCACACGTTATTAATTACGACCGATAATATATGGAACAGGCAACAGAAGAAAGTAGAGAGATATTCATAAGCAAGCAATTACTGTTTAAAGATTGCTATGTCAGTTTATAGCTCCATAAAATCGGTTGACGATACTATTGTGCTTTTAGTATACTATTGTAAAGGACAGCCACTTCAATTGCGATTGTCCTAAAACAAGGTTTCTGGTTTCCTATACAGTAAGACAAGTTTCTTCCTACAATTTTCCTGAAGAAATTGTTTATTTTTCATCAAGTTGAAGTTGAATTGTTAATGTGATGAATCAGTATGATGGTGACGAAGAGTTGTCAAAGGTCATGGAATCTTCTTAGCGTAAATAAAGAAAAGTAAAGAACTATATTTCGGGTGACATGCAATTTTGTCTTACTGTAAATGCATTACTTTAGTCACCCTTGTGTGAAAGAGAATTTGCCAATAAATTACTAACGGTAATTCAATTGAGTGCCCAACCATAAACAGGTGTCATTTTTCTCATGTCTATCTTTTCTGGGAAATGTTGTATCATAATTCGCTTCGAGTTGATTATTTTATTTGAAGGTTAAACTATATAATGGTTGTGAATGAATACCACCTGTAGTATATTCTGTATGAATTTATTCTAACAGGTTGTGCCCTCATTATCATTGTTTTGAAATGAGAAGCAGTAATATCTAGTGTAGATACAAATATATTATGTGTGTAGTGGCTTCAAAAACCATTCTATGACCACAATTGGCGAGTATTAGCTACATTATGAACTGTATTTACTAGCACTACACTCTAATTTTAGCCTCACATTCTTAGCTTCACAAGTTTTCTCTTCAACACATTTGTAGAACGTGTAAAGAAAAAGTTCCACCAACTTTCACCACTTTTTTGAGATGGCAGCTCAAGCTAGGGAAACTCAGTTGCGAGCTTTCCAAAATTTGTAAGCAGAATACGATAGTCTATACTTGAGTGCATTTTACAAATGTACCTTCTTTTCCAAGTATCTACCTCGTCGTTTTCCATAGATTTTGCCACGTATTTCAACTTGTTCAGTTCTGTAGAGAAAGGTCGCTAAGGTCGGTTACCTATTTAGGTCTCTCTGTATTAAATGCATCAATGCAATATAAATGTCTGAGAAAAGTTTTAGCGTAATATAACGTTACAGTTCGTTTGTCTCCATTTCTTTTCGTCTCCTTACAAACTTTGGTAATTCCTAACCCTAACTCAACTTTTGTAGCTGATGCATATCGAATTACTCTAATTTCATTTCATGTAGTTTTTCCAATGAGTCGTGTCCGACAGACGAGAAAAAATTTCCTTGCATTGTGATGCATGTAATATAGTAAATAACCACCTACCTTCTAGTACTTTTATCTATCTTGAATTTAGATACCATTTGTACAGGTACACAACTCTGTTCTATAAGCTCTGTCATGCAGCACTTTAAGACTAAAGGAATAAGCGTGAGACTGCTGTGTACTAAAACGACATGGCACCAGTATTTGTAAACTGGTCAGACTTTTTGAGAAAGAAGACAAAAAAAGAGTTAGATACTGGAGTATACTAGAGCAGGGCATTATCGTAGTTTCCTTGGGTAGGCAGTCAGTTTTCCAGCATACACTCCGTTTCATTTGTTCGGTTTGGCGAGAACCATGGCTTATGGGTCTGAAATTCGGTTTGTATCATGAATTCCTCATGCCAAGCAGGCGATGCGAGGCAGAAGAGGTTTGACAAAGGCATATGCACTACAAAGTATGTACAACTTCTCCCTATCCTTTCTCCATGCCAAACTGTTCCTCTTATTCAGTCTGTCTCAGTTCTCCTGAGCGTTCACATCACACACATCACACTTATATCTAGTTAGATAGTCTTTATGTACATGTTTCATAGTTGCTTTGCTACCTTTAGTCATATACATAATACTAACATCTTATAGTAACCCTGTTTAACAGACTCAACAAATACATTTCAAATTAACATGTGTAGTCTCTATTCATTCAAATTGAAGGATAAAAGTTCAACCACTAATTAACCCTAGAATACTAAACATATACATAAAATGCCCAAATTCAAACAGATTCAACGAGAAACTTCAGGCAAGTGACACATTATCAAAGTGATTGTTACAATGTCTCTAAAAGATATTCTCACGAGTGGAACTGTCATACTTATCATCACTTCGGTTCTAATGCCAACGATTGGTTCACGATCGTTAGGAAGTTCGCCTGGTGGAAGTGTCATTACATTCGACCCATCTTCTTCAGCTTACGGCCCTGTGCCTCCGCCACCCTCTTCCAATGTTGGCAGTGGTAGTAGCAATGACCTGAATGCAACATCCAGTTGTACTCTTGTAACATTGTCATTACTCGACGGAAAAGACGGAACACTCGTTTCTTACGAAGAGAAAGACTTAATTTCTGTGTCGCATCATTTGTTTCAAGTCGCTGAGGGAATTGTGCCCACGATCGTCTATCAAGGTACAGATACCCATTACGCTCATTTAGCCAACCCATTTACATTTATGGCAATTAATTGAATTGTGATTGATTCTAATTGATTCCAAGTCTCACTTTTCACCAAGTCCTTACAATCTATTATCTCCTATTCTACTATGCATAAGCATATGTCTAATTAAATTTTACCATTATAATGGTAACATTTAATTAGGCATATGCATTAGTAGTTGTGATGAATGTTTATGTAGATGACAAATGTTTAGGTAATGTTTTACTCACGTCAGTCTTTAAGATGTGAAGATAAATTGTTAAAACTCAGAGTCATATATCATACACGTGTGCAGGTCATTAAGGTAAATCTTGTAATAGTCCAAGAATCGAAGGAGTGATTAAACAAGTCATTCCAGGTAAATATGCTCTCTATTATTGACTATTTAGTAAGTATTTATGTGTATTTCTCCAGTAGTGCGTATTAAGTCCAATATAGAGATAGACCTTATAATTAGTAAGAAATGAATGGAGTTGGTGTACAGTAAAATCGGGAAACAAGAGCCAAATTGTAGGGTATTGCTAGCTTTTACTTTTAATGAATCTGTTCTACTATTGCATATTGCATTATTGGATGGACTCATTGGAGAAATCAAAATAAAGGATACCTCTCTTCTGCGAAGGAAAAGTATAGGTAAATGGTGAAACTGAATAGGTAGAGGTACCTGTCTTACCTCCACACAAATTATACTAATGCTAAGGTATATGTATAATACGATACATACTTGAAGGTGTAGTTTGCATATATAGAGCAATTCAACTTTCATTGATTTTTCTCTTGTACTGGGCACTTATCATTTATTTAATGGGCGACTGACAGTGAGTTGCTTTCTCTGTGTGTCCCATCGTTGTATTTTCTCTACGACGACGAAATATGTACGTCTTCTTCTATATGTACACTAAGTATATGAACAAGTACGTATTCATAGTTTAGTAGAATCCTCTTCTGCTATTGTTTGGAATGATTTGAATGAACCTTATTCAACGTCATTATTCGGTGTTACTACAATAAGTAATGTAGGTAAGTATAATATTTACACGCATCTGTGTATTATATGAGTTTCGCATCGTTGCAGGCATTAAAAGTAGCAGATAGTAGTAGATAGTAGTGGTCATAGTATATTTCATAAGTCTTCGCTACATGCTTACGAATGCATGTCAACTATTCAAGACCTTGTGTCTCATTTATGTTTGACGGCAGCCAAAGCAAAGCCGTTAGACAAGTTGAGTACTACATTCGAGTGGAGTAGAGGACAGCGTTGCTAATATTGTGTACATCTGCACAAGGGATATACTTATAAATGTTTCCTATATTACTTACTTTTACTACGTTGTTTAGCGATAGGAGCTACATGCATACATGAAAAGCAGGAGTACAATTGACAACAAAGCAAAAAAAGAAAGCTTTGAATATGTAGGACGAATTTGGCACTATTGAGCTTCTTGGAGGAAGTAATGCCTTATACTAACGTTTATAATGCTGCTACTACAATTTGTAGTAGTAGTCCAGTCTGAATGCTAAGCATAGAGAGACAAGATACTTCACAGAGTGGTACATTCAGACAGATGTAAATCCTAGAATCTGAGTCAAGTTTGCGAGAGTGCACTATTAGTATTAAAGTAGTCTATTGTGGAAGGAAACACTGGGACGAGACGACTTCTCTTACACTTTCTTCTGAAGAAAGCAAAAGCTTTTCTACATCACTCGATGCATCCACTACACACCCAGCGACAGTCACTCCCCTTTTCTAAAGTGTTTAATCAACTTGGCTTTCTCTCCCTCCCTTCTCACTTTACCAATTTAGCACAGAATACTCGTATCAACGACAGTGAAAGCCTGTCAGTTAGAATATTTTTCATATTTTACTCAAAATTATACTTTCTTATAATAAATTATAAACCATAGTGTCTGTGCAAGATTTATATTTCTAATGCTTGACAACTGTAGTTCGTATACGATAGAATCTTTGCATCCAAATTGTAGAATATATACCAAGTATACTTGCATCGTATAAAAAAATTATCGTCTGTATGTGGAGGAGAAAGAAGTCATTTACCTCAGTTTCGTTTGTGCATTTCTCAACCTGTACCTCATTGCAATCTCACAGTTCCGACTTTCTCTTACACATTTACCTATACAGAGTTTTCATTTCTTTTTTAGTATGAATCTATTCTTACATCGTTTTACTCGAGACAGGGGATTTCTTATATTAAGATTGATGCACTACTTACAAATATGCATGCACTTATCTGCAATTTTGTATATAGATAGAGATATCTTTTGGAATTCATTCCTTGATCACGAAATTGTATTCTACAGAGTTTGTCATCATACAAAAAAATGTTGAACGGAGATCATACTGTTTTGGGCATTGTGCTGTGACATGGCCATGGTGGCTGATAGTAGTAAGCATAAACTCCACAGTTGAAATAGTTTGTAACGGATGGTAAAGTACAGTGGCAGGGATTCTCCGGAGACTGTCTATTTCCATGTAATCCTGTACCGTGCATCTACAGTTGAATAAACTTGAATAGCCAAATGAATTCAATGCATTATGCCTTAGGATGAACAAGAAAACATTTCTTAGTTGCATCGTATAGAATCGTAGTTCTGTTTTTAACAGAAAATGGGATTATTTATGCACAAATGATGCACTTAGACACAGTCTGTATGGATCATCTGGTACATATGTTGAGAAACATCTAAATACAGTAAGCAGAAGTATATGCTAAAGAATGCAGAACGACAAATTGGAGTACAATGGAGTAACTTGTCTAAAACGGAATTTGATAACAACGACAATAAAATGAAGAAAGAGATAGCAGCTTTACCAATTTCCAGGGCTGCGACTGCAAGTATAGTCTACCTCTATAAATCTATAACATTATCCGTGAACACAGATGTTGGTATCATAAGCTGTCTGAATGGCTTTGCAATACTTCCTTTCAAAATCTGCTTATCGCAGTTACAGAATCAGTACATTACACCATTATGGTTTCAATTCATATTATTTGGTTAGCCTAGGCAAGCACAGAGATTGTTTTCGAATCAACATCATCCATATTGTCCCCACACAAAAAGAAATTTTAATACGGCCAAAGCTATAATCTCATTTTAGATGTTTTGTCACTCCTGCTAGAAGTCAAGTGGAACAGTGGAAATGATAACGTATGGAATAACGCAAAAACATGTGAAAATAGTTTATCATTTGAAATGTAGAACACGAGTAACGACTCGATTTAAGTTTTTTCATTGAATGTTAAAAAAAATCCTTGATTTATAGCTGTCTTAAGGCAGGGCAGCAAAACATAAATTATATAACCACCACAGCTAGATCCGTGAAGGCCGTGTCTATTATGCACTAAAGCTTCCAGCTTTAAAATAGTGTTTGAGACTGCATGAGAACACAAGATGGGTCAGAGAGATTGATAAATGGACATTGGTAAATGCAATCTAGAAAGAATTAATTGGATTTAGACTTGAATTACCAAAATATTGTTGCTTTCCGTTCATTTCTCAAATTTTGGTGTGAAGTGGGCCACAAAAAAATTCTTCACACATTATCCAATATATCTCATCATAACGCAACAATCTCATATTATTCTAATACGGAGTAAAAGGCAGTTCAGGCATTTGTAATCAATTCGATCATATTATTATAGGTTCTTAGCTAAACAGTCCATTCTTTTAAATATTTTATACCGTTGTCTTTTTTAAGTGCTAGCCCAATCATCGTCACTGCTGTCATCAGCGCTTGCCATTATATGTTGGTGAAAGTAATTGCTGATAGGACCTATAGTATTATTTTAATTCATGTATACACTTAAAGGACAATAAAGTGCTAAAAATGAAACACGCGAATTTGCACGTTTTTAAAGTAAAATTGGCATACACCAGAAAAGTAGTAGCTGAACCTTGACCTTGAAATTAATATTATTACCATGTAAAAGAATCGAAAATAAAGTTAAGTCTAGGATGGACAAGCGGCAAGCGCATTTATGTAATAAACTAAATAACCATAAAATGACCTTATTCAAAGGCTCAAAGCAGCACACAATTCATCATAAGGTTGAGTATTTTGTGGCTGCTGTCGTTAAGTTCTACTCTTCATGTCATTATTATGATTCCTTGATTAGGTGACAAGGTCACTTGGTTAGAAATAATATAGTTACTTCAACTGGAAGGCAGTAAATAATTATTACTACTAACGAAAGAAGGAAGCATAAAATATATCGTAATCGCTTTTCCATGTTCTTCAATTACTGCGCTTTTGATTGACACTTGGTTTGTCGGTCGACTAAAAACGCAGTGTGGTTGACATTCTTGATATCGCATCGTCCAATTTTCGAACCATCGATGTCATGGAATATTAAACCCATAAATGTGACCATAGTCTAGACAAGGAACAAATCATACCTATTTATATGTATGTACATTTATACAGCTATTTCATGTTATTCGGATTCGTGCACTACAAAAGTAAAGACAAGATGATTAAATGCAGTACGATGGTCACATTGGTCACTTTGTCTGGAGGTAAAAAGAATATCGTTAGTGAAGTGATGTAGACTGACATTTAATATGATTTCTATTCAAGTCAAGGTCAACACTAATAAAATCTGCATAACATTGAAGGTTGTAAATGCAAATGTGTTTATGCGTCTTGCATGTAGGTGTACAATACCTATATATTTTCAATTTTCCCATGTAAATATTTATTGAGCGCGTGGATTATTTGTATTTAACTAATAGTGATCAACTGAGTTTGAGCCGTAAAAGGATTTGTAGATACTTTAATTTGGTTTACTGCGAGTTCCCCCAGTCAAAGAGGAAGCCAAAGTAGAATTCAGTGTATTTGTTTAGCGAGACTATTTACAATTTAGGTTTATTGTTAATTTGACTGTATTTATTTGTTTACAGTTGAAGTTGAAATTCCTTCCGGACATGAGTTCAGTTTGGAGTATTGGCTGAACGGATTGTCAGACGAAAGAGGACGTCTGAAGAGACGCCATCAAAGAGATCGACGTGAGATTCTCGAGTTGTTTCCCAGCTCCTCGTCAGCCGACCAAGTAGTATTTTGCTCCAAAAACTCCATGGCCGGACTCAATAAAGAGTCTAGCTCTAAATTATTTACATTCCACTGGTATCTCAATGGAAATACGCTAATTCCACCAACGACGCCATCAGGCATCCCCACAAATCTTCTGTTCAGGTAGAAACTTAAGACTATTATACTATACTAAACTCTGTCTAATAATATCATGGATTAATAACAGTTTTCTGCAATATTAAATTTGAGTGCACGCTTGTAGAACTTAATTGCATTTCCTATCTCTGAAAACTGATATTGCACAAAATCTTTTTGGTACAGATAATGATATATAGATTGCACATTGCACAATCCATATTACATTTAAGGCATTAGTTTCGTTGCTTGTTATCCTCAAATATATACATATTGTGTAGTCTGGGCAGAAAGAGGATAAAGTTTCATTACTCGAACTCTTACCACGCAGATTGATAGGTAAATGTCAATATACATGCTGTACTAAGAACTGGAGAATTACTGAAAGATCAAGTTTCCCCTGCGTAATAATCCCATTGGGTTACCCAGTACACAGAATACTTGGAATAAAAGAGGCTTAAAACTAAAGCTTTCTCTCAACTTTTACTTTGGGGTTTGTTATAATGAACAGATTTAATTACTTTAGAAGGTATGGATACCAATCATAAGTAATTGTTACCGATATTCCATTCTAACGAACAAAAACTCGTGCAGAATTTGTAGATCATTTATGTAATGGATACTTAAGTACAGATAGGAGATGTTTCACAGTATTTTTTAAATTATGGCTACATATTTTAGCTATCCAATCCATTACACGTATGTAAAGTAGAAAACTGCGGTACTTTTACCACTTTAAATGATAAATAAACTTACGTTTTTTTTCAAAAATAAAATTGCAAGTCTATATGCAATAGGGAATATACCCAAGGGACCAAGTCTGATGGTTTGTTGACATGCTCGTTATTTGAATGTGGTATAGCATTCCGGAAGACTATTAAAGATAGTGTGGGTGTGTCCACTGAAAATGAAAAAGGACGCGGACATTAAATGTGATGCAATTTTAGAGCAGCAAGAGACATTTACAGTTAATGACGCTTTTTGATTCTGACAGCAAACTATCAAGTTAGAGTCGATTTCCTCCATCCTGTGTACAATATCCATCCTTAATGGCTCAAAGAATAGCCTTCAACCTTATTCTAACAATCGTTCCATACTATTACTATGTACACTGCATAAATATATAGACACCAAAGCGTAACTTTGTATTCAACGAATCTATATGTAAAGTGAATGGAAACGTTATATCTGTTTCTATCACTAAACTTATCACATTTATTCTACTAACCTACTTAAGTGAGACATAGAAATGTCAGCTTAGATGAATATGGTTATCCCACTATTATCCATCCAGGTGGTTTTTGAATGTATTTGTTAAAATTTCTTGGGAGATCAATACATCAGTTACTTGGCTATGTAAATTCAAATGTGTCTTCTTGAATGTTACCAGCTTAAAGTACCTAAATTATGCACTGGCTTCCGAAATGTCAAAGCAGCATATTAGCATTTTATATTGATGTATGTGTACCTGAACCGACATCGATTCATTTACATGCAGTTTAAGGACTCTGTGCACAAATTTATTTTACGGTTAATGCCCAGGTATTCAATTCAGTCCTAAAATGCAGAGTGCGTTTTGTTGTTGTACATATATTTTACTGATGCCGTTTACTCCGTTGGTGTTGGATGTCTGATAGAGTTGGAGATAACAGAGTGATGTTTGAGTACTACACCTATACTTAGCTAATTAGATTAGCGTGACATTATTTGTGAGTACTAACTACAGTTCTAGTCGCAAGTTAGGAAATAGTATCAATCTGTCGTGGCGGACAGTACGGTGTAGTTTTTAGTCTTACAGTTTTTTGTCTAAACTCGTTTGAATGGGATAAGACGATACAGCCGCAGCTCTTATAAAATATTCAGGACGAGACGCTATGTTCAGTCTGAATTTTTTAAAGTTGGCATTTACACAAAGAAAAGTCACATAGGGTTTCTTGCTCGTTCGCCCAGAAAGGAAAACTATTTGAATAGAAAGAAAGCAGAATTGTAACAGCTGTATACAATAACTGCGACGATTCTGGAGAGTGTGTTTATGAAAGCTAAATGATACTTCACCCTAATGCTTTCTCTAATGCAATGACTACCCAAATAGTTATGTAGGCAATACCAATAGTTAAACTGTAACTTTGAAAATACAAAGTCCATGCACTATTTAATACTAGTATTACATTGTTGCTTTAAAGAAACACTGGAAATATCTAAGTAAAGGCTAACCAATATCCACTAGAGCTAGCTAACCTTATGCCTGAAGAAACTAGAACAGCAGTAAAACGTAGAACGAAAGAGAGCAGCATGAATAAGTGTATATCATGGAATAATTGACAAAATCTTTATTCTTACGTAGTAAAGTCTGTACCTGAATAACTATTGACCTTGTAGATTCCACTATTTTCTATTTTACTTCAACCTGCAATGAAAATAAATATTTAAGACACAATAAATATTGATTAGTCTGTTCATACCTAATAACCAGTGTCTATCTGTTACACACAGGTGCACAAATGCCATAATTTCTAATTAGGGTTACTACAATAAATATGAAATGTGAAATTATGCTTTCTAGTTGCTCCTACTCTTAACTCACCTACTATGACTATAGATAGGTAAATGATAGTTATTATTCCTCAGGGTCTCTTATTAAGTGGAGTAGAATGCATATTTAGAGTACGTATTTCAGTAAACAATCAGGTTCAAGTCTGTTAGTTAGTAATTATCGTATAATTGAATTCGCCTTTCGAAATAGTTAACTCCCCGAAGTTTCGGAGCAACCTTTTCCAATACCACTCCGTAAACAAAATGTACATGTATTTTACACCCGAATTAGTTAATTCCTGGAATCAACTATTAATAGTTGAGACTATAATTGACCCTGGTCAACTGAATCGAGCTAAACGGTATACATTATTTTCTCAGCTCTCTGGGATCGTTTTCCTTGTGACATTTATAAGCAAAAACTGCTTAGGAAAGCTTTGTTTACAGTCAGCAATTCGCATTAGATTTATTTGCAATGCATACTAATCTAAGTCATTTTATTACTTTTCCTGAACTGCCTAGAGAAATACTACAAAGTTTTTGTATAGTGTTCGAGAATTATCCATGAATTTTAATATACATAGGAAAAGCTGCAATCAATATTATGACAGGACATGGGACCATGATTGAATAAAGCACAATGCGGAGAACTTGCCTGACATAAAGTTTAATAAATCCAATAGACCGCAAGTCAATTACTTATGCACATGAGAACTTCATGTGGGTATTTTATTTGTAAACTACACAAGTCTATGGGTTCCTACTCCAAAATAACATTAGAGTTGTTTCCTATTGGCAAAAGAAAAAAGACGTCTTGAGTTTTTTGCTTGACTTACTGGCGTTTCTTTCCTTGCCCCTAACACAACTGTATGCGCCATTCCGAAAATTCAATAAGCCGTAAAATGGTTCTACTCCTCCTATGGAGCTTATCGTTATAATATTTTTTTTTATGTTTTGGATGTATTTTAGCACCTCCATGGAGAAAGGAGAGAAAGCAATGTGTTAGAAAGAGGTGACATGAACTAACTGAACTTGTGATAATCCAGTTACGGATAATCGATATCGATAGATGGACTCCAGAAACGAAATAGCTCAAGCCTGTAATGTCAAAATATAGATCGATTTCTCCAATGTCATTAAGATACACTGACTCTGACTTGAGTAAACGACTAGTCTGGTGTGTTAGTGTGAGTATCGTAAATGGATGGATACTTATCGTATTGTGTGTAACCAGTAAGTAGCCGGCACGGTAATAAGCATAGTGAATAGTGACCTAATAAAATACTAGCTTTATTTCCTACTATTGTTACAATGCAATATGTAGCCCTAAAATATTCGTACAAACCAACAAGATGGCAAAAGGTAAAGAAACTTGCCTTGTAAATTAATTCTTGTGTTGCATTTCGTGCCGTATAACTTACTAAATCAACTTTGCGTTTCTTTCGTATGGCATGATATTTGTGGGTATTTAATTACCTAGGGATATCTTGTCATACTGCCCTGGTATGTGAAAGCTCACGCCTTTTCCCTTTCTCCCGTGAAATAAAATTTTTCCAGATAATGAACTGTTATTTGAGGAGAAAATTGTTTTTTCTTCTCAGTTTACCCATTCACATTTACTCCCACGGACTTGCACTTAAAATATTTAGTATAAACACCATGAATGAATGGATTTCACTTACAATAGTACCATCTGCATCTGTATTCAGATTACCACATGTCAGCAAATCCTTAGAGAATTAACTAAAAGAGAATTAGGAACCATCAATGTGACAATTAATTTAGTAATTGCAAAAAAGGGAAGGTTTTTAGGTGAAGAAAAACATTGCTGAATAATGCATAAAAGAGATATGGAGGTATATGGAGTCTTTTATATGGAGTCTTTGGACGAGAGCCAATTGAGTAACGTCAGGAGTAAGGAGTCGGAATACCAACAATTGATATTAGAATTTATTATTTGTTTCTCTCTTCGCAGACTCCCTAAATTAATAAAAGTGCATTTGTTGCACGTTGCATTACGTGATCGGATCCGACACGGAGGAAAGCATTTCTTTCTACACCACTCAGCACATTGCATTAGGAAAGGCAATCATTCCTATTTATTCTTCAAGGAGTCTGTACACGTTGCACTTCATTCAACATCCTAGCCATGTCAAAGCGATAAAATTCAGCTTTGAATCCCAAGCGTGTTGTACGAGTCACTTATTGCAATTGTGATTGTAGGTACGATGAGGACAATGACTTTCTTATGGCCAAATACAAGGAAGGGAATATTGTATTTCCAATGCTATTGTATCATGGGGACGTAATATTATTATATTTTACTACGTTTGCAGAACTAAAGAAAAGTCCAAAACTGGAGTGAAGTACACTACTTGTGGTACTTGTTATCGTAAGGTCAAGGGAAAGTCAAAGGGGCTTAAAAGCAAAAGAAAGTATAATAAAATGACAATCCTTAGGGGAAATCGTAATATGTACATGAAAATATCTAGTTATTACTCAGAACAACTGTTGTATGTACATAAGCAAAATATAATGTTGAGCTAATGAAAACTATACTTATTTTTGAATTACAGGCTTCGCTTTAGATCGATAGTAGAAGCGACTTCTTCCGTGTTCGAGCAAAATCTGAATATCGCCGTTCGACCAGGTAAATCCATTACTAAGCATGTTAAG
This sequence comes from Tomocerus qinae, assembly GCA_020055645.1. NCBI lineage: Eukaryota > Metazoa > Arthropoda > Collembola > Entomobryomorpha > Tomoceridae > Tomocerus > Tomocerus qinae. The sequence continues at coordinate 11,771,710 of CM034547.1, read as the reverse complement.
TACATTGTAAATAAGAAATTGGCAGGAGATGAATGTTAATGCTGGGCTACTTGCTCCTGTACACATATTTATGTTTAGCTACAGCTTATAGGTATCTTTTGTGGAACGACATTAGTTGCTAGTAACACTTGTAAGAGTATAATGAGGTATACCACAATTTACATAATATTGCTACAGAGGATGAATTACAAAGCACCTCTGTGGATTCTAGCTTTAAATATAATTTCAATATTTAGTTACATCTACTATGTTTTATTATGGCTTTCTCCACTCAGACTTTCCCTACCGTGTTGTCCACTGTGCCAAGCGACATTAAAGGATTTGCATGACTAAAATAATAAAAGAAACGCAGCATTAAATTCCAGGTCCTAGGGTACCAGAGCAATTTTGTACTGTTTTGTCGTACAGCCGGAGAAAGGAAGCTTGTGGACGTGAGAGGAAACTAGAACTTTTATGGTCTGTTGTTGTAGGATGAATTTACATCGTTGTTATTTAAGGTTTGGAATGCACTATGAGTCATTGTCTTTTTTCTTTCCATATTTCAACAGAGGTAGTGTCTAAAAAATCATAAAACTAAATAACAGTCTATGGATTTTCTAAAGCTTTCTTCTATGGCTTTCACTCCAGACCTTCTCTAATAGAAATACAATTTTGCGTTTTGGATTCTGGATCATAAAGGATCTTTGAGATACATATGATATTTTAGCATACCTCTAGCTTTCTTTCTTTCACGTCTCACCAGCTATTCCTTGTATCCTAGTAAATAGCAAGGTAGGAGAGTAAGAAAGAAGATCAATTCAACCATGTGCAACAAACAAAAAATGAAACTTGGCATAAACTTTTCGTTAGCTCTTTTGTTTTTCTACAAACTGAGGTGAGCTATGCAGATGCTAGAATTATGTTTTCTCTAGGGTTTCCTATAATCCCAGAATATGTACAAGGAAAGCGCTTTTTACCACAATTCTACCACAACTCCTTCAACGATGACTTGGGGACGTCATAACGGAAAAGAAATCCTTTAGCACCTGGAAAAGAAGTATATAGCACATACAGCTAAAACTCTTTATGAATAGGCACCAAATTTCTTTCATTTTAATTTTGAAGAGTGAAAGTTGCTAACAAAATATGGAACTGTACACCAAGCTGCAATATGAAACAAATTGAGGAATAAATTAATATTTAAGTATACAATAGACCATTTAATTGTGTAAATGTACTCATATAACTTACAATCTTGAGAGTTTTAGCTTCATTTAACCAAATGACACGGGATTTCTTAGAAAATAACATTTTTTATTCAAAGACTGTTTTTGACAATTTATTCTAGGAAAATTCGTGAAAAACATACATCTAAATATAATTTTACCTATTAAATTCAGATTGGTAATTTCACTGTATGGTTTTTAACAGATTGCTATCTGCACTTAAAATTGGAGGAGAAGACAAAACTGACATTAAATTCACTGTGGAATGCACAAACGGATAACACGGGTTTAAACTGCACAGTGCTCATCAGTCCTAAGCCCGGTTTTGGAATTGAGACACGAATATCTAATCTAAGTATATATGGGATCCGGGACTCATGTAAAGGCCGATTTATTAGTTTTTCCCTTCCCAAGCACAGTAATAGTAATGATAAAGATATTCCCAGTGAATTTCCATTAGTGTCTCCGTCAGAACGTAAGTTTTGTGGCAAATTTGAGGATTATTCTTCAGACGAAAAAGTTTTAACATTTTCTGCTGCTGAGTCATCAGATTTAGATTCAAATGATTTTAGTAGTATTTTATTATCGATAAGTCTTGCTGGTCAAGTAAAACCTCGAGAAACATTCGCAATGGAATTAAATCCCTTGAGTCCTTGTCAAAAAGTGGTGTTAACTGAACTTGATGGTATGCTGAAATACTCAAAAAATTATGAAAACGACGAGTGCTCCATTGTGATTCATGTTCCTTATGGGAATATTTTAATTACTCAATTATCATTAAGTGTCGGCCCTCCGGATGCTAGTCCAACTAATAACAATAACTATTTTAACGAGAGTGAATCAGACTCTTCGGAAAACTTGGACAATTCCATACCCACTACTCATTTTGAGTGTTTGGATGAAAGTGACGATAGCACAATTACTAACACTAATAACAGTAACGCCAATGAGGAAACCGGAAGTCAAAGCAATTCCGATCTTCAAGGTCAACTTTCCTCCACTTCTTCAATGCAACACTTGCTCATTCGTGCCGTAGATTTATCGTCTGGTTCTGAATATCGTTGGTGCTTCGACGGCTCTAAGAAACTCCATTACAAAAGAGCATGGCGCTCTTCCGGAAATAAAGTCAAAATTAACTTCAAGCTCAAACATTTCGATCATTTTCTGTTGTCTTATCAAGCTGTGAAAAATCCTTTGGTGGGCGGTGCTTGTGACCGTGGATGGGTCAATGTAGATTATGGTTGTGTCACACTTGTCGAAAAGTTAAGTGACTGGCTCGGAGCAGAGGATTCTTGTCAGGCTTTCGGAGGACATTTAGCCACTATAAAAAATGAAATAGTTGAACAAAAAATACAAAAAATCATCACTGAAAGGTATTTTCTTTACTACGTTTTAAATGTCATTTTCATTCATCGTAAACCTAACTAGGTTTTAATTTCTTCCTAAAAGCTATTGAAACTGAGACTGTTGACATAAGAATCTAGTCTAATATCTAATTCTAAACTCTATAGCCGATTTCTTTATCAGTTTATGAGTAGGCATTTACAATTAATACCCATAACGAAACGTTCAATCCATTATCATGTTAAGCCTCCCATTTTTTTGGATTATATTTTGGTAAAACAGGTTCAGTTTTAAAATATATCTTTCTCGGGCATTACAGTGCATTATTTCATCCAAGTCGGGCCTATTGGATTGGTGCGAATGATCGAGAGTCAGAAGGGAATTTCCAGTGGACGAGTGGTCTGCCTTTTATCTACAAAAGTAAGTAAATGTGGAACTACAGCCTTCTCATCAACTTTCCATTTTCCCGGATAAAGTCACTGCCTCCTTTGATATCGGAACTTTTCGGTTGTTTACCTTTCTCTTTATGTTTACCTTCTACCTTTACTTTAATGTATATATCATACTATATTGTACATTGTACACACAATATATAAATGCCTTTGGTGATTGCTATATTACTACATAGATTCTAAGATCTTTTTTTATTTTATTTGGTTTTCTCTTTTACTTTATTCAATTTGTATAGGTACTGCTTCCTGAGTGAAAGATAAATAAATAATAATCTATTTAATTTTAATCCAAATCAAACAGCTTATATTAAATGTAGTGTCTGTTGTATGGTCGAAAAAGTCAGCTATCTGTGCTAGAGCATAATATCGGAAGTAAAAGAAGTTGATAGGATTTTCCTGCCAGGAAAATGGGGTCATTAGATATTTGTTATAAACGTTTTAGTTGATCTTAGCCAACTTATTGGTCTTTCTTTCACATTTCTTTCAGAATCAGTTAATTTCAGAATAACAATTATCACTTACGACATCAATATTTCTATGCATTTTTACATTTTTATATAATAAGGAAACCTAGTAAGTCAAGTGAAAGTGTTCAAAAGGATTTTAAAGGTATATATGTACCTTTAATATATTGAAAAGCATTAAATTGTAATTGGCCTAGTTGTCAATGCCTGAATATACAGAATATTTAGCAGAAATTACAAAATTAAGATAGTTTTCATTTTTGCAAGATTGTTATTTCAAGACAGTTTCGATTGAATATTCATTTAACTAGCATGTGCGTATCAACAATGCTAAAACAACTGGATGAATGAAGAGAAATCATGGCCTAAGCTGCTACAAATCTTAAATCTTCTTATTTTAGTTCAATAAATGATTCAACAAAAACTCTTATCTTGAGAATTTAAAGTGTAGGAGGACCGACTGCGACTAACAACTACTGGATGTGTTTAAAGTATTGTTTTACATTGCTTTCACTGTGAGTGTAAGCCTAAACATATAAACTCCATGTAAATCTTTCACCATGGCTTTGACATGAGAAATTCCACTCGTAGAAAGTATTATAAAGCGTGGCATTACGTACATTACGTAAGTGCGCTCTAAATATAGATAGTAGATAGACTTGGGATAAATGGTTGAACTTACATGAACTTCCTAACCTTAAATTATTGAAAAAAATATCAATTTCCCTGTTCTTAGTAGAAGCCTAAGGTTTACAATCTTTGTGCTTTGTAATACTGCATTGCAATAGGTTGGCTAGTTAGTAGTTAGTGTGCAGAGGGATTATTTATAGCTATAGAAAGCCACTCTCGGGTTCTGAGTATAATAATGGGCAAATCTACCTATAATAGTGGAATGTAGCTGTACCAGATGTATCTGATTATATTCTGCAAAGTCTTTTATCCTTTAACATTCGAAAAATGGCCGAGATAAGCTTCATGTCTAAAAAATGGCATTTCACCCCATTGGATCGATATTATTATTGTCTTTGAATCTAATCGGATATCTTGAGTAAAATTCAATTTGTTTTTCATAAGTTATTTAGAAGAACTAGTTCCATAGCAAGATAAATCCTACTTCTTTCATAACGAATACTTTACGTTTGAGGATTAAATGGTAAATTTTCAGTGGGCGATAAAAGATACAGTCGTAACAAACTTTTAAAGTTGCAACGAGTAAACTTCAAATACCACGATATTATGCTAAGTAGGTAGATGAAATTTTAATGATCGAAATGTTTATTTCGCTGCGTAGTTCTTGTGATACAATTCACTCGAGGAAAGGCCACAATGTTTAAAATTACAGTGAATTCGGGGATCTTCTTTTGTTTATGATGAATTATGGGACATTACATGAGAGGAGAGGTTTTCGTTGAATATTGAGGTAGCATTTGCGTAGGCTGACTTTCTTCGAAACGAAGTAGACTTAGAACGGATAAAATAAATGTGACAGCGCAAAAAATATTGGGGTAAGTCAATTTCGGAGAAACTAAGCAGGTCTATATTCTCTAATGCTGTATATAGTACTGTAATAAACTGTGAGTGAACCTCTTGTATACTCTGCCTGAAACATGTATTATGTATTTGACGAAGACTGTGTGAGTCTTGTTACTAATGATATACTAGAGAATAACAGGAATAGAAAGGGATGATAAGTTGTAGTTATAGAAGTGAGCGGATGGTGAGTGAGTTGATGTAGAAAAGCTCTTTTAGAGTAAAGATAGGATACGGGAGTAAATCTTTATTTATTTATTTTGTACTGTATGGATTGTAGATTGGTTTTCTGGCTGGACTAGTAAAGGCTCGGAAATTGTGAATGCTCAGCCTAACGACGATGGTTGGAGTGGCCAAGACTGTGTTGAGCTGAGGCAAATTTTTTCAGCTTCTTTTATGCAGGCGGAAACAGCTTTTTCCTCTTCCATTATCGCAAATGCAATGGGGAAAGGAAAAGTTAAAGTCTTGAATAATCCCAAACCGAATACAATGACAAAGTTCTACTGGAACGACCGCAATTGCCAAGTCAAAAACTTTTACATCTGTGAGAAGGCTACACATCAAAGTAAGTTTTTTTCCTTCCGGCTCAAACTCCTTCCAAACTGTTTAATGCTGTGGTGTAAGTGTTAAAAAATAAGTAGTTTTCCTCTATTCTCCTTTCCATGTGCTACTTATTACAAGTATTATAAAGTATCACATTTTAGAGAAGCCAATTCCACATGTCTTCCTACAAACCTCTTTGCTAACTAACGCCTTTATCCTGTTCCATTTTCCAGTTGAACTTCACTAATCAACTAATGCAACGTATATCATTAAAAGAATTCATTTTCAATGTAATGTACTCATTTGTTTCTTCCCTAAGGGCTACATTTCATGGAATTCCCATTTTATTTATTTTCAGATGTCGACTTTTCATGCAACAGGACACTAAGGTTCTCACCTCCCCAGGTCTCTTCTGTTACTGTGACTAGTCCTGCATACCCGAGTTCCTATCCAGACAATATTGTCTGCGTCACTACTGTCGAAATTCTCCCGGGTTACACAGTCGTTGTTAATTTTGATGAGTTTGCCCTCGAGGAGTCTCCGAGGTAAGTAAACTGTTTAACTCTGCCTTTCTATACACGGCTGTAGTGTAAAATGAAGATATATACATACACTCTATAACATGGGAAACAAGGGAATGCGAGATTTAAGGTCAAAGTTTGTAGCTTCCGCTTTTTCTAAAAAATTTTAATCAGGACAAATGAGTACCTTCCAATTTAAGTAATGTAAACTCATTCTATTACATCATTTATATTCTGACGATATATTAGGTTACCTCTACTTCTTATGGATTCTGTACACGTTTTATTCAGTTTGGTTGGTCTAGACAATTTTTTATCTACATAGACCTATCTGTTCTCTTTCCATTGCTATTACATGATTGAAATCATATATGAAGTCCAATCCATGTATAACATTTCGGAAAATTGGATTCTCAAAGGGAACTTTAGATATTTAGTTGAGGTGACGACTTCTGAAATCTGTACTTCCAATGTCGTACAGTGTTCAAAGCATTTTTGGGAACTGGTATATTATTCAGCACAATAGGGGTTAGTGTACTGAAATAGTAGTAAAATAATAATAAATTTAATATCCGTATCGTTTATTTCTGTAGGTGTCTCAAAATTGTATTAAACTTTCAGTGAACATTTCAGTAAATATGCCACTTATACCTTGTAGAACGCTTCACAGTCTATAAATATTGCAATTCAAATTGTACTATTGCTATATCACTTCCAACCAATTATTGTCGTTTTACATTACCTACTGAAACTGAAGTGTCCTGCCATGGCCAAGATTATTAAATTCCACAAACATTCAAGAATTAATAGCAGACGATGTCACATACGGCTATATGACAATTAAATGGCATTATATAGGTAGGACCGGTATGTATAGCTGTATAAAATAATTACCCGCATGTAAAATTACCTCTGTGTATACAGATATTTTCCGAGTTCCAATTCCCAACGCCTTTTGTTGTGATAAAGTACACGAAAGTGACTGCTTCAATTGGCTACAAATAAATTGAAGGTAGGTTGGGTAAATTGTAGCTTCAGTATTTGTTTACATTTCGAAGAATGTTTACATGCAAAGCCAAGCCAGTATGGCATTTATAAATGGAAATGTCAGTGCGCAACATGGTCGCTGAATGGGTTAGCTTATTTACGCTTTTACTTACTTTCTAGTTCATTCAACATCATGCTGAATTGAAATATTTAAACCACAGCACGAAACTGTATAAATGTGTCGACTAAGATAGGTAATATTGCATGAGTGTGTCTATGATTACAATTGAGCACACTTTAGTGCGTGTGTAGGCTAAGACTATTGTTTGTGCATAACCTCTATAAGATGGAATAAGTATTTATAGTAAAAGAAAGAGTATTGCCTGTGATATAAAATTCAACTGATGGCTCAACCATTGTAAGGAACAAGCCTGTACATGTCATTGTCATTATAAGGCATTATGTAATGCATCCTGGTAAATCATTCTGTAATATAGTTATGCCCATCACTTACTTTCCAAGTGCTTTCTCTTGTTTCAAAGCAACAGTAAAATATACCTTGGAATATTTAACTCGAAACTATCAAAGTAAATAAATAGAAAGTCTGTCTTCTGAGTCTAGTATGTCGTAAGGTGCTTAGTTAGTCTGCGGTTTCTGAAGGTTCGTGTTGGTGGTGCCTCAGGGTCAATACGTACATTATGTGCACTACGGTCATTTAAACTTAATCTAGAAGTAGACAGCAGACATCTCCTAAATTCACTGCATTATGCATTATTCAATTTCAAACTCGGTACTATGTAGACTGGAGGCGTTCGTGTGAGAGCTTACACATAATTAAATGCCTATATATATTGAAGTACCTCTTGATATATGATAGCATAGAGTCGTTACCATTTTAATTTTAGTGCCCAACTCCAAAATAAAGACTAGTTTCAAAATAATGGGTATACTTAAACCAGTAAAATATTATTTCATGCGTCAAACTCTGTGGAGGATATTGCAATATGGTAAAATTGCCTTAATTAATTAGTTTGTTTTACTTCACATTTTCTGTTTATGTTTCCCCATAAAATTCCTGAAAATAGCTTGCAGAATTTCATGTCAAAGTGACATATAAGTGACATTGTCCTGATATTAATGCCCTTAAGAATTGTGTTTTCCCAGTTTGAATGGAAATAGTGACATTTGTTCCCTGTATTTCAAACAATACTTAAAAGCGAACCTTTCATGTTCTCATTAATGTTGTAGGGTTCGTAAAAGGTCAATAAATGTGACACTTGGGTAATGTGAACAAGGGAATGGAATCAAGTGCAAAAAACTATTTTGTGCTCTTTGGGGTTCGTAAAAGGAATAATTTTAACTTCATTAATAGCATTGTGGATGTGACATGTAATATTTTACGTCTGGATTTGCAATGGCGTTGATGTATTTCTATTAGGCTTACTACATTCAAGGCCATGAAACAATGAACCCGCCTCTGTCTCGTAACATTTAAGCCAACCTTTTTGTTTATTGACTGTGACGATTTCCCTTTTGTCTGCTTTGCCTAGATAACACAAGGTTACGCCTTGCTGTTCTGGGGGTATAGTAAGTAGGTACTAAAATAAAGTGCTAATAGAAACCAGGTATACTTGTAGTAACTCCCAGTCTTGATAAAACTGTCCTTTTCATATTCACGTAAAATATAGATACCAGGAAAAATCGACAGAATATTATATCATGGCTCAAGGAAGGAGTTAAATATTCAATTTTCAATCAGCCTTGATTTTCCTACACCTGCCAAACGCGAGTATCATTTAGGAAGGAACAATATGTTGACGGGCTTTGGTTGCGACTACGTCTTGAATTTTATTGACTTGTTTACAAAGTTGCTTTTTGTGTTGAGTAGGTAGCTCAAAAATAATAGAACCTTTAACCCCTTGGTTCTTGGGAATATAATATTTTATTTAGGTAGTTTTACTACGCTTTACTTTTACTGTAGCTTTATTTGAGTATTTTACAAATCTGTGCTTCTAGGAAGGATGAAAACTTCGAACACACTTAGATTGAAATCCGGAGGTGAGACTAAGCAGAATAATAATGGTGTATAGGTGAAGTGCAAATGGAACTGGTAAGAATTGGAATAAGGTGAAAGGAGAACAGCAGGCGAAGTAAAGTACAAAGTCCGCCTACACATCTGTCTACTTTGTCGGTTGCATATTTGGCATTTGGCTGAAATGGCATTAACAAGACATGCATACTATCTATCTTTCACTCTCACGGACAAGGTATCAAGGTACCCATCATAAATACTCTATAGATATAGCAAGGTACAAGAGAAAATCTAATTTTTCTCAAAGTTTCATTGCTTTTATAGTGTAACTTTACTTTCTACGATATTATCCTTAGAAGACACTGTTAGTTACTTCTTTAAATAAGCTGATGTATTCTGTAAGTTGATGAGAGAGGAAAGAATTGGAAGGTAACCTATGTAGGACAAAGTATAGAAAAGCATTGGAGATCTTGAGCTTCTTAGTGGCCTTGCTTCATGTAGTGAAAATCCAAAACTGTTGAATCGGATGATGTTGTCTTCCATTGATTTAGCTCTCTACGACTTTCACATGTGTAAATAAGTACAACTGTAGTACAACGTACTCCAACTGTAAGTGAAAAGGTATTTACAATTTTTAGATCTTATAGTATGTGCTGCGTTTAATCCGTTTCTCCCCTGAAGAAAGTTTAGTCACAGCCACCAAGAGACTTTATTGGTACTCCATTTTTCATTGGGTAGATAGATATGGACTACTAAGTACCTCTTACTTATCTTACAGCAAAAGTACTAAGGTACTTTTCTTTGGTTTACGAAATGGCAGTTCATGATAAGATTGATGAGATGGAAATGGTGCATAGAATCGCAACGTTCGGCACTCACTCAAGTCTACTAGAGACCATTCTGTATATTTTGACTGCTTTCACTTTGAAGGAAAGCTTTCTTTTGTGAAGTTTTTAGATCCCAAGTAATCTTTATCAGCCTCTATTATATTTATTACAATATAACACTGTCCTTTTATATACCTAATATGAGTATCTTTGTATTTTCTATGACATGCTGCTAGTCTATATTTTATCTTTGCCTACCTGAATTGTATTATTTAGAATGGAAAGCAAATCTATAAAATCTAGCGAAACTCAAACTGTCTCGATCGAAATAAAAAGTGTGCAATACTATATTTATTGACCGAATTGCAGGAAGTTGTGCTTTTAGACAAGGGTAGTCTGTCTTTTTGTATTTGCACAGCAGAGGCAGTCACCGAGACACAATAGATAATATCCACTAGTACATTACCTTAATGGTTTTCATGTATCCAGTAGTGTCTGCTGTAACCAGTGCATCTGGCAAGCAACACTTTTGATGATCAGGAGATTTTATATAAATGAATGATTTTCTATGTAGAGGCTCTGTCTCTGTCTACTTTAGCCCTAAAAAGGAAGGAAGGAAGTCGAAGTAATGGTCATGAGTCTCATGAGTAAGATAATGGAAACTACACCTACATTGAAAAAGGTGTTAATGGACAACCACAGGACAGTTACGTTGTAGGAATAGTAAAAATGGATATTGTTGAACTGTCGTACTGAGAAACGCAAAAGGTGGTCGGATTCCTTTTAGTAGATAGCTACTGAACTCATGAGCATGACCTTCAAACGGTCTCAAGTTGAACTGTGTTTGCCATCATAAATACATGAGATTAAATTGTCGTGTTATGATGATGGAGGATTAAACGCTATCTATAATACTCCATGTTGAGAATCCATATCCTTTTTTGAAAATTATATTTTCCTCACCTTGACTTGATTTAATAGCAAACAATGGATTAGTGGTGGAGGGAACTGGTAAAAGTAAATGTTTTCTCCACGCACGAAATGAAAGTGCTTCTCATGCTCACCGAGTTGTAATCTAATCAGCTTTTACTTGCCAAGGTGCCTGCAAAGGAGATAAAATATCTGTGAACAAGTCACGATCTTATAAAAATTGCAGACATGTACTCTATATCATATACTAGCTTTTAGATATTTTTACTTTATGTAGGTTGGTATACTATTACGTCTTAAGATATATAAAGATAGAGACATAGTAAAGGCAAACACACACGGTAGGAAAAATAATAATAATAAAGACTGGTTATCTGAAGAATCCTTAGATGCCTACTATTTATGTAGGTCTTGATATAAGTAACCTACATTGTATGATGTTATCTTGTCTTATCTGTCTTTGGCAAAATATTGAGGATTTGTAGTGTCCTACCTGACGAATTATTTACGTAGTATATGGAAACATGAGATACTGTTATTAGTAAAAAGGTACCGAGGCACCTGAGTGTTGTAGATAAATAGGTGCTTGACATAATTCGTTTTTTAGTTTGGCTTGGCGTATAATAGAAAACTTTTTTGTGAGTGTTTCTGTCTTGTTTGTAAGTGCGGAGATGATTTTCATGGAATTTTCAAGGAAATGAGAGCAATTTCTGTTTTGACAGTTTGGTGAAACATCCACTTAGGTAGGGAAATACAAACTAGTTGTGCATACTTACAGACTGCATACGTGTACAAGTTGTAAATGCATGGCTTATGATTCTGCAGAATGTGTGCACACTTGGCGGCATGATACATAATGTTATCTGTGCAGTGTACAATAAATATTTATTATGAGGATACGCTGCTCTTATAACTTTTGAGTCATAGAACGGATGCTTGTACATATTATGCGGTTGTCGCTGATGTGTAGTTGGGGTGAAATGATTGATATTCAGATCAGATAATCTGTCTAGAAGACGTAGAGAAGGTGAACGAATTTCCTTTCAGGGGCTTTCACTTTTCTCCGTGAGTATGTATCTACTAGGTAAGTTAATGCTGTCGTACATTTTTATTTTACAATCACATATGTCTCATAAATGCGTTTTCTCATGGTGAGATATATGTAGGTTGTAGAGCATAGCTCTCCTGCTGTGTACATTTGTTATGCTGATTCCCATTTCCCATTTACTACCCACATGCAAGTTTTCACTGTGGAAAGTGGGCTTCTGGAGTTTGAAAGTATTATTAATATCTGTCTCTTTCATTGTCGTTCTTCATTTTCTTTTGTGGTTCTGTACGTGTTGTACTGAATTTATTTAATGTTTAAGGTTATCGTTGTAATAACAAATGCATTGTCGAGTTAAATGGTTAAAATAAATGTAGGGTTATGCTGTGTTAAGCATTTATATCTATTTTATTATGTACTACTAAGGTATATACACAAATAATGCTGCAGTTAACATTGAAGAGGTTCTTAAAAATCGATTTACTTATTCTAGAGTAGTATTACTATGAAAATATTCTTATGTTTGTACTTCACGGAGCAGACAATAGATCTAGTGTCCAGTACAACAGTAGTAGATAAAGATGGGCGATAGAAAATAGTAAAAGGAAAGCCTCATGGTCTAGCTGCTCTAGTCTAGTACTTTATATTTCTTCCTTTGTATTTTATTCGGTTTCCACATTTCCATGGCTAAAGATTATGCTCACTTAAGTCTCACTACACTGATGTATGGTTTGATCGTTGAGTTAAAAGTCTGTTGAGTCATGCCCAAGAGGCATTTTACGATCATGAACGTACATGTATTGTGAAGTCAGATAAAAGAGAACAGACATATTCCTTGAACAATTTGCATGTGCTGTTATATTCAATGTTTCTTTAGGTAAATGTGCGTCACGAGAAGAATTTAAGTGAAAACGGCAAACTTGGCATAATCTCTCTTCAACTCATAGTTTACTCTTTGCACGTACATTTTCTACCAATCCTTTAGAATACAGATTATGCATATATATTACATCATATTAGTTGGAGGAAGGAAACATGTTGTATTAATATCTCAACAGACATTGCCATTAGCCATTATTTATGTGTCCAATATATAGTAGCACATAATCGGGGATAAAGAACCACATTTTATATAAAGGATTTCTTTCATCTTTCTACAGTACAATACGAAATTTAAAAAATATTCTATAGATCGAGACAGATAGATCTTTTCGGGAGAAAAACTATTGTTTAATAGAAAATAAAATAAAAGTGACACGAACGTGATAAGCATTCTGATGAAAAAGATATCATGTAGTATTTATCTACTTAGGCGGACTTAGACTTACAAAAAAATCTCAGTCTCGTATTCCTTTGCTTTTTCTATAGAAAAATGAACTAATAATAATACCTTTCATTGTATTTTTTAGCTGTAAATATGATTCCTTGGAAATTTTCGAAACGACTCTATCTGGTGACTTGGAAAATCAAAATTTGCCAAATAAAATCTCAAGGCGAATGTGTGGTGATTGGAATAAAAGACTCAAACTTCTCCGTTTCACAAAAGCTTCGACAGCAACTTCAACTCTGCTCCACTTTAAGTTTGAATCTGATTTTTCTCATCACTTCTCTGGATTTAAAGCGAAAGTTTGGATCGAGAAAGGTAAGAACCTTAAAGAATTACTCTCTACATACTTTGGCATTGTTATGCGAGTACTAGTGCTGACATTGCGAAATTCTAAGAACTGTAGTGTATGACTATGGACGAGACCTAAAGGCATTTAATACCATTGTAAGTCTTTAGTCTTTGGCATTTACATGGCTAATTTGCTGTAAGTCTAAGCTAAACTCTTATCAGTCAGTCCTTATGTAATACAACTGACTTCATCAGCTAATGGTTCCTTGCGTAAGCAGTTTTCAAAATACTTATGTGTTTCTGCAAGGTTGTTAATACAAAACTTTATTTTAATAATAAAAAAATACTTTATTTTAAGTGTTTTTTACAATTTTATGTTTGCAGTTGATAGGTACATATTGTATTTACCTTAAGAAACGGTTTTCAGCTCAATGTTTTGACGTTTATCAATTGAAAACCATTAGTTTTATTGAATCTCTTAAGAATGCCATTCATTCACTTGCTCTGTTGGGAATAATAGGTTATTCCATTATATTTATTTATATTTGCTCTAGATAAGGCGAAAGTCTACCATCATTTCTCTGATCAATCCCGAGTGATTTATCCTTGAAAGATACTTTCGCTTTCGTGCCTAATCAATTTGCAGTCAGCAAAAAGAATAGGGTACTAATACAGTAGTGTGTTCAAAAGTTAATGCTTTGGGATAAAATGAAACTACTGTATAAACGGAAATTATAAATACTCTGACGTCATAATAACTCCGCCTAATGTTATAATATACTATTGTGTAGTGAAGTATAGTAACGCAAGCAACTGATAACAGTAACACTCAAAAATTTGCGCGAAATTCATAATCAGTCCCGATATTAAACGAGCGGATAGTAACTTTGTTTTACTATGTAAAATTCAGCCATGCTTGAAGTAATGAAACTAACACGCAAATAAATGGTAGCCTCATAAATATTTCTGCCTGCTACTTATGTACTTTATTTTATTTATGTGTAGGCATATTTATTGTCTTTGATAGCCCTTTGGTAGGACTGTAGACTCTTAGGAGAAAGAATGAAAAACACAAATTGTTTATAGCTGTTTATTTTACCCGGGTCATTTCAACAATTTATTACTTTAATGCAAACTTTCACGTACAGGTAAGCATAAAAATACGTGTAGACTAGGGCAATAATGATATTAGTGAATTTAATACCAGCTTCTATAAGCCAATAGAAGTTCATCACTTGTCAGGTCTCCGAAAAACGTTAACTGTTATTACAGGAAAAATCAATAAACTTTTTCTCCTGTGGCCTAACATGCGGTTTGTTGTGTCAGAGTGATATATTCATAGTAGTAGTATACGACTTGATCCATATACATACTACTACGTATTTGGTGGATATAGAAAATATACGTTTAAATGAAAAGACAACGAAAAGGTATGGGGAAATATAATACAATCAGAAGCTTTCTCTTTCAGGTGGAAGAAAGTAAAAGATGGCTCAGCGTGTAATTTATTACGAAGAATGTCCGAGCGGAACTCTTTTATTTGCACTCACTGATCCTATTATTTCCTTATGCTTGTAACACTGCTTGCACTATACTAGCATCTTATAAACAGTACTTTCTTGAGTGGATACTACTTCTGACTAGAATCAACTATGTACTGCTCCTAAAGAAAGTAAAGGAAGAAAGTCATGAAAAATGCTGACTTTCTTTGAGAAAGCAACTGGTTGCTCTTCCGACCCTCTGTCCTGTATCAACTAAAACACTCGCCGAAATATACTTTCTATATCTGATATGCTGTACAGGAGTTTAGCTTGCAGACCCTCCTATTTAGTTACCTACATTCTTATTGTGTATAAATGTGAGTGGGAGTACCTAAGAAATAACACTTATGGTGGTACCGACATACAAAGTAGTACATTCTACCCGTACACAATTGTTCCAAGTTCTACGCATTTAATTGCACAATCCCAAGATCCCTCGGTCGTGAAAGTAGCAAACTGTCCGCAGGATAAATTGAATTCTTGAAACCTAAAAGAGAACAAAGAAGTCAAAGCATATTTTACGATACATTTGTTTTTTTGCAACGTTTGAAGTGTTAGCACTATTTTTTAGTGTTTTTTGTATTGTTCTTAGTTCAAAGCAGTTGTAACTTGGGTGTATACTCAAATGCTGGATTGCAGCAAGGGGGTAGCCAATGCTCCCCCTGAAATCGAATTCAAATACAAGTAAATAATGCTGGTATTATTTTACTTCCATTTCCAAGTCATTTAGGCATTTTCAGTTGGAAAATCGTGTAAATGTTTTAAAATGCTGATATACAGGTAGTACTTATTGGTTAGTAGAACTTAGAAAAGTGAGTAGATATTTCAATTTCTAAACTGCAAGTGTCGTATCTGCTAACATAATTTTTATTTACTCAGATTTCTCTTTCTTCAAGTTTCGCTGAAAGTCTAGTAAACTCAAATAACTCCAAAATATTAGGCAAAGTAGGTACTTGACTCTAGCTGGACCTGCAGACACTATAACGAAGAAAAACATGTAAAGTCACATTAAAAAGGCTTGGACAATTATTCCTAGTCTATTATTTTCGACCGAAGAATACCCAATGCCTCTTTTTATTTCCTTTAAAACTGGATATGGGACTGCCTGTGCTACAAATTAGTCCAGGTCCAATGTCCAATTTAGGTTATGTGCTTTGGGGTAAATACTTTCTGCTCCTTCATCAAATCTATAGAACTCGAATTCACACGAAAGTGCTATCTCCCTGCTGTTTTATTTCCCAGTGAGAAAATTGCCCATCAATAAATCTAAATAAATAAGTTTAGCGTATGGCTAGGAACTGAGAATAGCTACCTTGTTTTCTTCCTTAGATATTTGGGTTTCTTTTCTCTACTGTAAGTTATTTCTACTTAGTTTCACCAATTGCCTATATGTAGATGCGTAAATATGTGCGCAACAATAACCTCCATGTTCGCGTTCCAATTATTGAGTAGGTCTATACTAAAAACAATTTGAAAAAAATTATCATATAAGTGAATGAGGAATTTTCTAATTTTCTTTGACTGAGTTATAAAAGTTTAATGAAATGACAGAAGGCTTCTGTCTGTGCTTCATTTACATCGATTTCACTTTGCTAGAATTCTTATTTTGCTATTACTGTCGTTTTACAAAATTTGCAGTAACAAGAAAGTGGATCAGCTTAGATATAACATTATAAGGTGTACAAGGTTCTTGTGTTTAGTCCTTTTTGTGCTTTGTCTGCATTTGGAAACAATGTTTATATATATTTCGAGATGTTTAGAATGTATCATAACCTTAAAATTAATTGTACGACATGCTTTAGCGATTTCTGAGGGGCTGTTGTTGTAGTTGCTTGATATGTGTATTAATATCTCTTTTACGCTACCTGTTAGTTATTTACATAGTTAATGTATAAAGTTTTCCTTGGCGAACTTTAAACTATTCATATATTTGATTTTGCTTGTTTGAGATTGTAACTTGCTAGGGGGCTAACATAAAAGACACGAACTAAGAAAGTCGGAGCCAAATGAGATAATGTGAAGGTAGTTCTGTAAAGTAAATATTTATGGCTGGCTGGGATAAGTTTTCTAAAAGGTTTGTTGTTTTCTCCCTGGAAAGAGAGACATTGACATGTATTGTCGCAAATTGCTATTACAGCGTACTGTGCAATTTCGCTAGTAGAAAAATTGCAAGCGAAATAGGTTAGTATTGAAACATTGTCGAGTACAAGCAAAATAAACTTGCGTCGTAGTTTTAGTAAAGAATGACAACAATATTATGACGTCTATTTAAAGACGACTTCATTGAATATTCATTGCCTGCGAGCTACGATTATGTTATATAATGAAATGATTTAAAATTCTAGAAACCTTCAGTTCAAACCAGACAAGACACTGAATAACTTAATTACTGTCGAAGGAAAAGTAAATAGAGCCCTGGGAGCCCGAATTTCCATAAGCGAATTTTGAAAGGTTTTCAGAAAAACACAAAATTTTATTGGCAAGTGTCTTGGCAACTACCTCTATTATCCTAGACAACCGCATAATGTCACTGTTGAATACTGTTTATTTCCATATTTATTTCGCATAAAACAACTTCAAAAATGATAACAATGAAATTCGCGTGCCAAATAACTTACAAAGAAATCCCAGGGCTCTATTTACTTTTCCTTTTACAGTAGTTAGTGTCTACATTTTTTGGGTGTAGCATAATGCATTATGTACCAATATTAAGTCCTAGCAACATTTAAATTTCAGGTAGATAAAATCATTACCTAAGTACTTTTTGCATGTCGAAGTAAAAAGAGTTTTATTATTAATGCCAAATTGTATCCGGATTGAATTTATCAAATTCTCGCTTTTGGTCTTGATTCAATCAGTAAAATGAGAGGGTTTGGCTTCGTCGTTTCATTGCACTGCATTGGATATCAGCCGAATCCTAAATGTCAGGATGTCACTTAGGTATTTTATGCCTTATTGTAAAAACCGTTTCTGCGTTGTCATTTATTATTCCATCGGAATTTCGGCAATTCCAGAAGGCAATAAAACAAGCAAATGAAACGTAAACAATTTCGGACTGACAAGTGAATTTAATACACAAATCATTTTTGCACCGGAAACTTCGTGTCTACGGGATAATTGATTGCATGAAAACAAAAGCTGGCATTTGTACTTAGTTGTAAACTTATCCGCAAAACTATGTTAACGTAAATGACATGCCATATATAATTGGTAGTCAATTGTTTACCAGTATCATTTCCCTCAAACTAGGCTAAAAAAAATGACCGTATCCACGTTCACGTCTAATGGAATGAACATGGGAAATTGTGTAAACTATATTGAAGATATGTTTATATGTCTTTACTGTATTAAGTAATAAGTGGAGTAATTTTGACCGATTTTATACTTTCCTTACTTTTTGTCAAGTAGTTTGTAATGCTGAAGTTCTAGTCTGCGTGAATGGGTTGATGTAGTGTAAAATAGTAATTCCTGTATGGAAACGGTAATATATCATAAATAATTGTCCAGGTAAAAGTGGATTAAAAATGAAAGCTAATTCATTTAAAAGAATTTTCTCATTAGTTAAATTGAACTATGGCCACAAAATTGATTATGTACCGTTTGTTTTTACTTTAGGGACTTAGTATACTAATTAGTGTTTTTAAATTGTGGAGAAAATATACGTAATAGTATAGTTTGTGGTTACTGTTTTGTTGGACGTTATGTTACCGTAGATTAGTTGTGCAATTAAGCAAAGATAAATATAACTATACACCATAAATTATTTTGTGACGAATGGGCATGTAATGTGACTCTGTAGTCTTCTAGCTGGCTTTATTAATGACTACATTTCGTTTGTACAATATAGTCTATTATAGCATTCCTTCTAATATATTTCTATGGTCTGCACTGATTGCTCTCCTCATTAGCTCAAAAAGTGTACCTAGTACCTATTTTACACGGAAAAACATAAATCAACCTCGTTCAACAATATATACGCACTATGTTACTAATTATTCCTAAAATCAAGTAAATCACCAAAAGCAGGGAAAACAAATCATTCTGACATCTAGAACGCAGGATAGTAGAACGATAAGCTTGTTGAATTGTTGAATGATGGATATAATTATGTGAAGGCATGAATACATTCTTGGAAGTGGGATGGAACAGGGATGGCTTCAGTTACTCTTGATCAAAGAGCTGGAAATTAATGAATAATGTTCATATCAAATGTTGTAAATTGTCAAAATGTGAAGGGAAATAGTATTTCCAAAGAGAACACATCGGTTCAATGTTGAATTTACTTCTCAAGGCAATTCATTGCAATTGTAACAATCACTTCCATTTGGGGTAGATTTTACAAAGTTTTGGGTGCTTAGGTATGTTTTTTACCTACAAAAGGAACTCCCTGATACATTTATTGTTCGCAGAGAATGAATGATGTAGGCATTAGACTCTATATTATAACATAGTTGTATGGTACCATCTGATAATAGCTATATACAAGATACATATTGCAGTATAGTACTATTTAAATGCAAGGCTAGTAGAAGTAAAATAGGTTTGGAATTCCCAGGCACTTCTGAATTTTTGTGTATGTAAACCGATTTGTGACGTCACACGGCGACTTTCCTATACATTTGCATGGGCCATCACCATGGTGAAAGTGCATGTCAAAAAATTTAAAAAAATTTGTCAAAAATATTTTTCTGCCCCATGGAAATGAATAGGAAATGTCGCCGTGTGACGTCACAAATCGAATGCATTACAAAAAAATCGAATGAAGCCTGGAATGCCGCAGGTTGATTTAAATGGCATTAATTTTTAGAGGTATGAATTTTTTAAGCAGAAAGTGAGTCCAAAGTTTAAATCTAATGATAAAGTCGAAATCGAAATGTTTAACTTTTTATCACGTATCACAATATCTCTAAGGTATGTTTGTTTGGGAAGCCCAAGGGAATACATGACATTCAAAACTTTATTACGTACTGCTAAAAATATTCGTAACTTTATCTTGGCTTCTATTAGACTGTCAATTCGACTCTATTTACTGTTGTTATTCAATTCATTCTCATTTTAAAGTTTGCTTTATACAAGCAAGGTATTTTCACAGATTTTGATATCCTTATATATGTACATATTACATATTTCATTATATGTGTGAATGAAGGATAATTTTTGTTAGCCTATTATTACTATGTCGTGGATATCATTATAATTTAATATTGTAGAGGCTCAAGTTTTTTCTATTTGTAAGATGGTTTATATCAATGCATATTGCATATCATCAAAGCTAGAAAACAGAAACTGGAAGCAATATAAAGTCAAAATTGCTTAACACAGTTCTTCTATTTCCTTATGCTACCTGTAAATTTTCGATTTTTACCTTCTCCTAATTCGGCCAAAATGTACCTAAGGTGAGTTTAGTTAAGGGAAGGTTAATTCGAAAATTCGTAGGGTAATTCGAAATTTATAATATCTGCTTAGGAAAAAAGTAAATTATAAATAGTTGCCAGAAGCAGCATTATGTGGTTAGAATATATTATTATCAATATAGCGAATGATGCGCGTGGTGTGCAAAACACTAGAAAATATTTTAGGTGTTAGAGAAACACTAATATAATATATGAAATGTTGTTGCATTCCCCAGGCAGATAATACTTGAAGAGTGGTAAAGCAGAAAAGAGCGCCCAGCTCTATGCAAAGGCATTCAATTTTCACAGTTCGACTGACAATGACTGAATAGAATTTAGAATAGAATCTTCTTCTCTCCTGTTGTGCTGCATGGGTGGAATTCAGCGAAAAAGTACGAACGCTATTTCTTGTGCTCACAATACAACAATAATACACTTACTTACATATTACGTGATATGTACAAGTACGTAGTATCACTAAAGAGAAGAATGGAAACCAAGATCTGACTGGAAAACGAAGTGATGCTCGATGTTTTATTTAAGAGTCTCTTGTACATTTCGTTGTATTGAATTTGACAGTCGGCGGTGCAGAAATAATGCTTGCGGGTGAACTAGTAACTAGGACTTTCCTTTTGTAACCGAATAGCGTTTTCTAGGACATATTATTGCGTAAAGAAACGTACAAGAAACAAGTACGTTTTTTTGCATGCACCGCTGAAAATATATAAAACTGAGATATATATTGGTTGCTGTTTATGCGAATATGTCATTTCTATTTGTAAGTATAAGGAGAACATGCATCCCTCGTTCACTGTGCTTAATATGATGACAGTATTGTTGGGCCCTTTTGTTAAAAGATTATTTCTTCATGTCTCCTAAGATCTCCTTGTTGAATTTGATTTCTTTAGCATGCATCCACTAGTCTTTGATGGATACCTCCCATTCAGAGTTAAAGAAGGATCAGGTGCACTACTTGTCATTCCAAAGAAAATCCTTTATCACTGAATCTGTATCATAAATGTTACCTGATCGATATCTAGATTCGTTCCTATTAGGTACATAACAAATATGGCATTGGAATTCCTGCAGGTAAGTTTAAGACACTTTTATTTCTGCCTAAATGGAATTATGCTAATTACTTTTTATTACCATAATGACAATACGTAATAGTACGCTATATTAAACTTTCGTATGCGCATCCAAAAACCATAATATAATTTTAAACTAGAAAGTATACTAGACAAAAGACATTACGATTGCCAGCTCTTTATTTTAGCGGCTTTCCAAAAGTCATATATAGGATGAGAAAGGAAAACAATTCAAACACCGAACACGCAAAACCAATGATTAATATTTGATTTAATGACCTAAAAGAGCGGAAATCGATTCAAGAACACTAAATCATAAAAGAACAGTCCCGTCACAATATATAATGTAAGACAGGCACACTTTAAAGGTAAAGGGTAGTAATATAGCTGTTAATGTACCTCATAGGTTATATAATATACAGTTAACTATATTGGTGAAAATATCGTATTTAAGGATAGAAATTTTGTATATATGGATCCTGTCGTAGCCATTTGTGCAATCTGTGACAATTGCTATATATCGTACAGTACAAAAGAATTTTTTGGGAATTATATTTTGTTATGATATAGAGCAATTAGAACACAATAGTAAATGGTATAAAATAGCATGGCATAAGTAAGGTACGCCTTCTTGCGGTTGCGGTCGTTGCAGTGTGGTTGGCAACATTAAGTCTCCTTTGTACTCTTTAAGTTCGGTAATCTCCTGCATGCTAATAGAGCAATTTCCGCAATGTCAAGTGAATTGAAAGCTACACTCATTATTATTTTACTATTCATCATTAAGCCTCTAATGTAGGCAGAAATCCCTATTTACTGCTATATGTAACATCATACGGAAATCTTTTAAAATGCAATTCGGCTCTGTTGGGCGTTAGAGGACTAATGCAACAATCGTGACGTAAAGTATATTTAGCAGATGGAACCTAAAGTACCTGAATCATTTGAATAACTATCATAAATCATAAAATTTTAAATCATAAATACACACTCATGAACAATAATAATTTTGTTTGGGACCATATGGAAGATTGATTATAGATAGATGTACATAAACTAGGGACATGTAATTGCAATAGGGCCTAGAAAAGCAAACACACAAAGATAGTCTTCTAGGTACTAAAATTCTTCGTAGGAATTCTCACAGTACCGTCAGATGATAATTTTAATTGCGCATTTGGTAAAAATTGAACCTTAAAACCTCGCGTAGGCTTAAATAGCTTTTTAGAATGATACATTTTGTGAAAAGCTTCCAAGGGTCCACAGGAAAAGAAAAGTGACAAACGAATAGACTGAAGTATAGAATGCTTTATCAATGTTTTGAACAATGTGAATGATGCTTGATTCTGTCTACTATTAAAAGTATTATAACATTTTCAATTTAGGGACATCTTTTCTTTCCACTTTACCTGAGATTTTTTAAATTACAAGCTTATGTATCACTACAAACAATTGTACTATTGGGCAATTTAAAAAAGATTTGTTTTGTTGAATGTTGAAAGAAAAAAATAAGTATGTACTTAAAGCTGCCGAATATAAGAGCAATTAAGTTTGTATAGAAAATGGTATGTTTTTGATATCCTTGTTGGAGGTTGTGCAATTATACTGAGAGGAAAAGACTATCCCTGTGGAACAGAGGCACATAATATGAAAGATGGAAAGTCGTAAATACTTGAGATATCCCAGTTGGTATCTTTGTTGACAAGGCCCAAATTGAAATGCTCCGACTTTGCCTTTGGTATTTGGTAAGACAGAAAGGAAAAAAAGGTATCTTTTGTAGGAGAAAATAGCAGTGTTATTTTCTCTTCCCACTATGTATTTATTATTCTAGATAAGAAATGCATAAACAATGGGGAATTTGTTTCAGCAGAATGTCCTCGAGTGGGACAAGAGGAAGACAGGAGATCACAGAAGACAAACAATAAGTGGAAATGACTGGAGAAAAAGGCTGGGAGTTTTTTGTCCATGCACTCACAAACAAATAATGCGTTTCCCTACATTTGCTTTATTATTCTTTTCGGACTTGCCAAAGTGGACGGTAAATAGGTTGGCTGGCTTTATGAGAAGTCTTTTGGTCTCTGGTGCCGTTAGTATGTAGTAGGAGAAAAA
Organism: Tomocerus qinae; assembly: GCA_020055645.1. NCBI lineage: Eukaryota > Metazoa > Arthropoda > Collembola > Entomobryomorpha > Tomoceridae > Tomocerus > Tomocerus qinae. Next base: position 11,748,087 of record CM034547.1, on the reverse strand, counting down.
TGCCTATTGTCCGTCCATACGGGGTTAACTGTTAGTCAAGGCATTGAAACGAATAATAAAGAATGTAGGTAGGTAATTCTATTAAGTAGTTATACATATACTTATTTTTACGATTCTCCAAAGACCCTGTAACAATTCCTTATGAGTTGTAATGTAACTAACGTTGAGTGTGTACTTTTCTCCTTAATATTATGTGAATGAATGTGGATGAATCCAAGAGCTTTGTCTAGACAAACTGTTTTTCTTTCGTTTCCTTACCTATATTGTTACTTATGCACTCTTCTTCCTTATAACCAACAACAGTACGTTTGAATGAGTAAATATTTTACCAATGCACATTACCTAGTTAGTATTTCAATATGTTTGTAGCAAGTTAGTAAGTAATATAAATGTAGCATGTGCTAGTTACCATTATGTGTTATACGTTCTACTGTTTGAGTTTGTGGGACTAGTGTACACATAACTGTGTTAACTGGGCTCAGAAAAACCTGAGAGAGTTATGGAGCGTTGAAGTTGAATGGGTCTGTTAGTTATGTACGCAGACTTTTATTTTGTTAGCTACATGTAGTACATTCATGTCCAGTAAAGGCAATTATTATAGTAAAAGGGTATAAATTACAAATGGAATCGTTCGGGATTATGTGAGGGTCGCCTTTTTGGCAACAGTCCCGATCTAAGAAAATAGAAAAAAGTATTCTTTTACTTAAACTGGATTTATTTTGATCTAGCATTACTCGCACAGTGCAAAGAGAAACGGAAATAAAATAAAAGGAAAAATATGTGTGTATGCATTGTACTCTTAAGGCGTGTACATTCTTTAGCCTTGTTAGAGTAGCATTGTACTATACATTAGTCAGATAGACTGCATTGAATTCTAATAACTGAATTTATTACCATAATTTATTCAATGGAAAGCAAGAAATCTGAAGGTTACTTTTTATATAGAGGATGAGCAAGTGGGATTTTAAGTTAGATGGTGGAAGAAGTTTGTAATTTTGGATATACATACATAGATAGCAAAAGGGTATATTGTAAATAAATTATTTTTCTTGGCTTTGTGTCAATGTCAAAGTCAGTGCCATTTTTTGTGCAGAATGACTAGCCGAAACTGGAAGATCTGATCAGACGACTTAGCCAGACTGGGTTAATTCCAGAAAATGTGTGCATGCGTGCTTTGTGAAAATAAAATAGTGAAAGTTGACTTTCACTCTGGTAGGAAAGTTGAAAGCGTGTAACTCAATTAACTTGCTTTATCTTTCTCTCTATCATTTTCTAAGTGAACAAAGAAAGTAATTTAATTTTCGCTTACAATTTCTCTCTTGTTTGGACTGTCACGTTAGTAGCGTACACGTAAATATACATGATGACTAATAAGTACTATGGTACGCAGGGACTGTATGTTCTAATTATTATTAAGTGCATTGCCTTTTTAGACTTCTAGTTGTTAAACAACTCACACCTAATGGTTTTACGCTTGTCTATTTCATTTCTTTGTCTGTTCAGGATAGGTTTAATATTTAATGACATTATCTTACATAAAAGATGATAAGAATGATAATTTTCATAGAAAAGGGTCTCCATTTGTAACAAATTAAGAGTTTTATTAGCAACTGCTTCTACCTATTACTGAACTAGAACCCAAGTGTATAAAAGGCCAAATTCATCTTAATTATAGTCATGGAAGGTTCACTTGAAATAAAAGTTAGTAGACCAACAAATTAGTAAATAGGTACTATCTCTAATTCATATAAGTAAATTCTCTTTTCTTCTTGAGTTGGTATTGGTTTATGTTAGCATTGTATAATGACTCCGTCTGTCTCTCTCCTCTGTGTATTCGAGTGATAGCATTACTACAGTTGATATTCGAACAACGTTCTTGTAAACGATAAACTATTTAAAAGGAAGCATATAGATAGATATGGAATGAGTGCTCTTACGAGAATTTCTCGCTCTCTTGGTTTCATCAATAATAATTAAGTTGAATTGTGTAATAGTGTAGGAAAAGAGTACCCCTGAGGAACATTCTCAAATGCACTTCACTATCATACCCCTATCATGATGCATACTGTATTAGGCATAGTCAGGACACGAATCTATAAGCAAGATGTGCCACACATGTACTGTCTTCCGTATGACATGTACCCAAGCAACTTAAAAATACTTTTCTACCACACACTGTGCAATAGTACAAACTACTTGTAAGTTATTGCACAATCATGACTTACGTCAGGCAAAATTTTCAGTTCCATACATTCGTTTTTCCTCCAGCGCTACCCAGGATATTTACAATGGCTATATAAGGATGACGTAACAAGGGAAAAGTAATATCTCGCTAAAATGTGTAACCACAATGGTTAGGAAACAGTCGATTCTACTCTCCCGGCTCAGCTATCTTTCTCTAGAAACATTAGTAACCTACATACGTCTGTGCATAAACTGAATAAAGATTAGAGGCAGAAGATAAAATAATAGATTATCACAGTATACTCTGTTTTCAATGCAATGGTCTATTTCTTTCACAATTGCCTACGCTTCTTCTGTATTGAATTTCTCAAGAATTGAGATTGACTCGAGAGTTATAAAACAATGGAAAGTTTATTCAAATGCCTCCGAGAGTAAAATTCATAGTAAGTAAACAAAGAAAAGGAGAATAAAAGATTGAAGTTCAGCTGAGCTGAAGTTGGTTGAGTGGGGGTGACTTGACTTATGGAAGTAGATTGAAGTAATACACCTTCCTCCACTTTCGTTATTCTGGAAAGCTAAGAGCTTCTGTTGTTTGTGCTCAAGTAGAGAATCTTCTGATAGAGTCACTCTATCTAGACCCTATTTCCCTACTAGTAGTGGCCATATAAATATTCCATTTGCCAATTTATAATATACTTACTCAAAGCGTACATAATCTTGTATCTGTCCTGTGCTATGTTACAAATGTAGATCGTTGATGCTGTTTATTTCAACTCGAGTGACTTGGGTTTAGTGGCTTGGCCATTTCGAAAGGATACGAAGGCATGTTCCGTTGCATGTTCTTCAGACTTTTGAATAAATTGTCTTCGAGTTCGTCCACGGATACAGTGCAAAGTGAAACGGCAGGCAGTTGTAAAGTTGTAACCTTGTAATTGTTGTACTTACTAACTTCCAAGTACCTTCTGCATTTCACATATATTAAGGTCCTTCATCCAGAGAGGAGGTTTGTGCAAATGGATGGATTAGATACCTCTATTGTCAAATGTCTACATCTGTAAGTAATATACTAGGGGTACTCTAACCTGTCTATACATACCTTCTCTGTCTCTCTGTCTAAGTGGAGGAGAGAAAGTGACTTTCTCTTTGTAAGACGAGAAAGACACTTACATACTTTCCTCCTTACTCTACTCTTGACGGTTTCGGGAACATTTATTTCTGTTTATTATGCATGCTGACGTGAGCACAGAACATTTTCTATTGCATGTTTCTGTTTGCCATAAACTTTCCTAAGAAACGTAGTAAATGTAGAACAAAGAACATGTACACATATAATAGTATTACGTATACCTACTAGTACTTTCTGATGGGGGTTACTTGTTTGCTTAAGATAGGAATATAATATTTTCCTCCAGGTAAAAATAGCAAAAAATTAAAATTGCATGCTTACAATGCTTATATTTACTTAACATATAGTTGTTGATTCAACGTAGTGCTTGTGTTCATAAGCTATTTAATTTGGTTATCTTATTAATTATGAAAGAAAATTGGATTCAACTTGCATGAACTCTAATTTTTATTTTAGCTTCTTACTAGTTTGTACTTGCCTCCGGGCTTTGTTTATTGTCTAAAATTTCGATACTGCATTACGTGGGATATGAATGGTTAATGTATTGCACTTGCGAAACAATGTAGAATTGCTAGAAAATTACTTGTAGATAAAAGTATATATTATACTAAAAATAGCTATTGAAACAAATAGACTCACTTAAATATGTCGTATATACTTAGGGTTGTCTATGGCAAAAACAAATTGAGTTTTCATAGGCTGGAAAATTGTTAATTTAAGATTTATGAGCAAAGAAAGTGGGGCACTCGTGCGTTTTTGTTGCTCTAAGGTGTTTGATCCAACTTTTTGTATTGTCTACCGTATAGTAACACCTGGTACCTACAGAAAGCTATGAAACTATTGAAACTGATAGTTTACTATTTAATTATTCATGACATTAGATTAAGTAGCCAACTTTTGTTTTGCAAAATGCAAGCCATTGCGTAAGAGTGGAAAATGTTGTAAAACTAACTACCTATTAAAACGTGAAGCGATCGTGCATTTTTAATGTTTCACGTATATATTGTGGCAAACAAACGAAATTATATCTAGACAATGTAAATAAATAGTATATTATTATGTAGAAGACATTTCAGTCAAGGATCTTGATAAAAACGGAAGGAAGATAAGAAAAAGTTGATAGTTCTGCCTTTAAAGACATAAAATATTTAAAGCATTTCTTACTTTTAAACTGTAGCCTTGTGGTTCATTTTCTACTCTGGGTGATTGGCTATCCAAGTCAATTTAATGTACTAGTCCCTGGGCTGTGAATTTTAGGGATATGACAAAAACTGTAACAGTAGTGAGTAGTAGATGATAAATGGAATTTTGTGGAATGGATGAATAGTTATATATATGAGCGGCTGGTGAGAGATAAAAGGGAAGTGAAGAAAGGCAACGCTAATGCTCCAGTCGACAGAGAGAGCAAGTTACGAGGAGACGAGATAACACAATGCATAATCAATTGGCGAAAGCCTTGCTTGTCTTTAAATCCCGACAGATCTTTCTCCCCCGGCTCCATGTCGTTCTAATTAATTGGGAATTGTTTGCCGAATCCACAACTTTCATCTCGAGCCACATCCCTGCCAAATCAATGCATGTCATGCTGTGTCATGCCGCACAAATAGTTCGCTCAAGGAGATATCCCTGATTAGTATGACATTAATCACGATTCGTCACACGGCTCTAATGACAACAAATCGGAAAATTTCTAAAAGACCGACATTTGGCTTCTTCTAATTTGCATTTCATAGTCGAGGAAAACTTTACCTGTGTATATGCTCAGTTTATTTATAGCATCTGCTAATTTTCTGGTTATTCTGACCCGGTAGTTAGTACTTGAGAATAAAATCAGCATTTATTTCTTTTAGAATGCTCTTTCACTATGTAGGCATACGTAATGCATAATTAAACATTCTCAAAGCTGTCTGTTATCCAAGTTTAACTTACTTTAGTTAGATATGAGAATAATTTATTCTGTTTGTTCTGCTACTCTTGATTTACAATGCTAATTAGAAAGTGTTCATGTACTTAGTAGAGTGCTTTTAATTAGGATGGATTTCCCTGCGTACTCTTGTTTTAGTATAAATAAATATTATACAAGTTGATAGAAAAGTGAGTTATAATGCATTACTAATTTTAAAACTTTGAACAAAGAACGAAGCCAAATGAAGGGATATAGGTTCTTTTCATCAGTAATTAATTTTCGGATGATCTAATAATCCTAATAACTCAGCATTTCTGTTTGAGGTTTTTTGTCATGCTGTTTTCCTACAAATACATCCTCATAATTTCATGGAAACATTTACTGTATTAAAGTACAATTTAGCTACGTACTTAAAATCTAAGTACTTTGGATAGTAAATCGCATTGGTACTGTACACAAATCTTTATAACTTGAAAATATCAACTTAAGAAATGGCTCATGCAACTAACTTGAAATCTATGTTAATATTTGTTACAAAATAATTGGGACATTGGAATATATACGCTTTGACGTGCAAGGAAAAAAATTCGGCCATAATAGATAGCTTTTTAGTAATTTGTACTGTACTTAATCAGTGTAAAATATGGTATTGGTAGTAAAATACGTAATCAATAAAGAATGTGAAGTATTTATCCCAACTCCTGTGATGGGGTATTTTAATAATCTGTTCGCAGTGTGGTAAATAATACGTAGAGAGAAAAGCAATGAGAGGGAATTCAATTAATGTTGTATTTTGTATTTTAGATATGGAAGAGCAATGTGTTGATCAGCACATGCAGAAATTTGGGACCTATTGTTATCTACTGGTTTCATTCCCTGCAGTGAGCTGGAAGACAGCTCATCAGATCTGTTCTTCATTGAAAGTAAGTGCAATTGTAATATAGCATAGTATAACTATTGGAACAAATGTTACCACAATATGTCACATTTTATTGAAGTAGGGTGATGTGAAACAGAAGGTTAGTTAATACAGATACGTGTATAATGCATGCAGAGAGAAAAGGTGATGAATACCTACCAATTCTCTCAAAGGATTTTCTATAGTACGGGAGTTAACTTTGGGGAGATGTAGAGCAATCGATCATAGTGGATAGAAGACATTAAAGGTAGATGAATTTGTATGTTCACTATACGTAGTGCAAAGAAAGTGTAGAATTGCAAAGTGATATAGCTCAATACTTTCTTAGTTCATGGTCAATATGTACCAGCAAAGGTACGCTACTGTTTTTGAGTTTAGCTATTCATCAAAGTCAAGCCCAAATTAAAGGCGAAACCACAAAGTATCATTCATGTAAAACTCTACAGATAAAACGACAGAGAGCCTGTTCTACTTGTTCCCCCACATGTGTTGAGCTATTGATTTGGATTTATGGAATTGCCCTTGGCTGCAAAAAAGACCCTGATGTAAAAGTAATCTGTAAAAGGTACACCAGAGAGGATGACTGTACTGAATAGTTGATGTAAAACAGGAGCCAATATTCAGGAAGTTAGAGTCAGAATGTGAATGTAGTGTTTTCTCCCAAATGAACATAAGTACTTTCTCCAACTTTTATTTGGTGGGATTGAATTTGAAGGCTTTCACTATCCCATTGGCTTACAAGCCATTCTAGCCTTTGCATTTTACAAAGCTTTTATTGCGATGCCACATGTATTACGTCTCCATTTGCTACTTGCCTATATCCTTATTATGACAAGTTATTAATAGGGCACTGAGTACTTAGAGTTTTTTGTACAGAAGCCTTAGAACAAATATTATGGATGAAAGTAAAAAAAAACAAGAAAATGGTCCTTGGTAAAACGACGATTTGAAGATCGCAGTAATCCTGTTTTGGAATCGGTTCTCATTCCCACATCATTTCAGACTGTTTTAAGTGCTTTCTTCTGTCGATGTCTTCTAAGCAATGAATGGTGTATTCAGTAAGCCTCTTCAATTTATAATCCCTCTTTGCTTTCTCAGAGCTCTATACATGGTCGTTTAATTAATGACATACCAGGAAAAGTTAAGTGGGTGGGAATTCGTTTTTTCTCTCATAGTGTAGGGAACGGATAAAAACTGTTTGATTTGATTTGAAAACAAATAACACGGGCCACAAGAATTATGTATGGTCGGTTTGCATTGGGTAACGAATAAACCACTGGGAGATATACTTATGTAGTAGACTTTACTTACACACTATTTGTATCTGTGGTATACAAAAGAAAATGTAGATCGATAATTAAATTGAATCTCATTAATAAAATGGTGAAAGAAGGAGGTGATGTTGAAGTAAATAGGTGGATGGAAACTGCCGGGGTAGAAAATGAAGGTAATTAGTATGTATTGCTTCGTCCTTATTCTTTCACTAATCTCAAGTAACCAAAATAAACTGTTTTGTCCGTGAATGGGTAGGAGTAAATAGAATTGCACTAAGCTGCATACTATTATCTGCGTTTATTTTTGTAGGGTAACTTGGCAAGCGTCGTGTCATTGGACGAATGGCATTTCCTCACAAGTAATCTTGTTTCTGCTCCTGACTACGATAAAAAGTCGCATTACTGGCTAGGAGGCTCTATCGACGAACGTAGCCAGTTAGTATGGGATGACCAAATGCCGTTCAATTTCTCAGGTACGTTCTCCGCTTTCATTCTCTGCTTTATCTCTATTTGATGTTACGAGTATGACTATGACTATAGACAACACCCAAGTGATCCTTACAAAAGGAAACTTTGCTATATAGCTAGATAATTTAATGAATGTAGTTGTGCTTGAATTTATTTCTTATGCTGTTTCTGTGAAGTCCGACTGTCGACTCACTCCATAATATTATCAATATCGCTACTATAACAGGATAATGTTCTTATTATTGTCTTTCTTCTATCTAATTCTAATTTTAATCTGGACATTGATCTAATGTTTTAAAACGGCTGAATTGTATTATAATTTGGCAATGTATAAAACCATACTATATTTTTCAATTTGTTTTTAACACAATGCGGATCTTTATCACATCTTTAGTATTACATTTTTTGTTCCTTTTACGAAATTACTAAATGCACTTTTATTTCGCTGAAAGTTAAATCCTAAAATTCCCTACTGAACATCATCTCATCCAAAAAATGATGTATGAAAATTTGACATGGTGGTGTTTATGTAACAGAGTATTCTTTTGTTACATTTATTGCACGTGGAATAGGGGACCCGAAACAATTGTAATTGAAGTACTAACTCTTCTACAGGCTCTTCTTCCTGTTTTGATGGTTTGGCACATTTCCCCTGACAGTATGTTGGTTTTACTGTTAGGATTCCACGTAGAAAAGGGGAAAGTGCCTACTGTCAATGTGCTGCAGTAGAGAAACCATTAAGTCTCTTCAAAACTATCTTAATCTGTTCCAGACCGTAATACAATTCCTTTTAGGATGTAGTATGAGAGAGACAATATCCATAAAACTCATTCCTTTATTCTGTAGTATTTTCCTATTCTATACCTAAGTGGACATTGCAGTAAAATGTTCGATTATATTCCTCTCTTCCTGTGCAACCAAAATTCTAGTCAAGCGATAATAGGTACCTATCCAAAACCTTACAAGTTTGGGTTTTTTTTTATTTTCCAGAAGTTGGTTGCCTTGCTTGTCTATACTTTAAGCCGTGGCTACTGTTTGATATACTTTATATGTATTAGGAGCATATCATGATTTCTTTTGCATTTATATTTTTTAGGTATTTCACTAGCAATAGAAATACCCAAAAAGTTGAGTAGTCTAGCGTCTAGACTATAGACTACGTATATCTCGACTTTGTTATGTACTTTGTCAGTAGTTGACTACTTAATTATGTTAAAGCTGGAAGTTCGGATACTATAGGTAAGTAGAGTAAGTACATACTACCACTATTCAAGTAGCGGAGGTGAAAGTTTCGTAGAAAATGGTTTGCTAGGCTAGACTTGATATGGATAGCATGTTTTTACGTTAGGTCATCGTTCTCGTTCCTTTAAAAGATGTACTACCTATGCTATAATAGACACTTGATAAAATGTTTTTGCAACGCAGCTCGAGATTAGAAAAACGGGCTTCGAGAAGTACATTTTTCTTAAGAAAATAAAATTGCCGAAATGTTTGTCTAGGCATTAACATAATTTAATGCTGTGGCAGAGTCTCTCAAGGACTCTAAAAAATGTTTCAGCAGTCTGTAACCGATCACATTTATTTTGTGTACACAAGAATATATAACCTAGTTAACTGTCAATCATCAGTTGATATAATATACAATTTGAGAAAGATTGGCAAGTTTAATAAATGAGTTTTCGTTATTCCACGGCAGAAATTAAAGAACTGTTAAGTTGAAATTAACGAGGTTGCGTCGATTACAGAATAGGATTGACGTCCAGTCAGTAACCATTTTATCCGGGCGTTTGGCTTTATATAAATGTTCTTTAAACGTCATATAGCTCAATCATTGGAGGGAAGGTTATGTGTAGGTAGGTGAGTCCTTTTGAGGTTAACGAGAGATTCATGAAATTCAAGACCTAACATTTTGGCAGTTTCGAATCCTTTATAGTGTTCCCAGAATTATACAAAGTTCTTTTTTATGTTTGCAGCTTTTCACCCGTCAGACTTGCAAACGATATCAGATTGGCGCTGTCTAAGTATTTATTGGCATGAGTCAGTCAACAAAGGGGATTTTGCATGGAGACTCTCAGAGTGCAGTCAGAACTCTGGATACATATGCAAGAAAAATACTCAAGGTAAGGGGACTGTTTTCTTTTCCTCTATCTCTATTTACTCAGTTCTGTTTAAAGCCAATTAGCATCATCAATAAAAGATGAACTCCTATTCAGGTACTACTTACAGTTAAGCGTGTTTTGTAACTACTAAATAAATATTACCTATACAATAAATACGTATTACTGTATATGTAGTGGGTTGCAAATTATATTCAACCCTGTCTCAATATTGCTGCTAATGTACATTTTTGTATGCAGGGAGAAATGCACTATAAATTCGTTGCAACCAACCGGCAAATAAAGATGCAAAATAAATGTGACCTATTTAAATACATGTCTGTCCTGGTTGTCTTGTTTAGCAAATATTCAATATAGTCTGGTCTACTAATGCCTTACATAAAAATATATAGTATAAGTACACATGGATTGACATGCAATGGAACTTACAGAGTTCTTTCCAAATAATACGGCTTTCTCGTTGCAGCTTTTTATAAGACACTTTTGCCATTTACGATTACTACGTATATGTATGTATTACCTTTACTTACCAATTGGAACGATTTTTTCCTCTCCACGAGAACCTGACAATGCGTAGCCAATTTCAATAGCAACTGCAGATAATAGTATTAGAAGTAATTGTGTGTGGTAAATGGATACGAGGACTTTCTCTAGTATTGTGGATGCATCAGATATATTCTTGTAAATGGATTTGTATAGTACAAACAGGAATAGATGGGTCGACAAATGTTTGATGTTGATGTCACTTTTATCTATAGACTGGTTCCGTTCCTTAGGGGAAAACGAAAGAATGATGACAATCGCAGACTGAATTACCTACTGGAGAAGGTCATGTCTATTGTAAATTTCAAATCTACACTCTACATATACTTCTTCCACTATTTACTTAATACCCCATACATACTAGTATTTCGATCGTTTACCAGCACGTGTCAGTTGTAAAAGTTACAATATCTTCCTAGTTAAAGTTAACCTTTCATTTTTCCTCGCCCTTCACAACGTCACAATCAAAATTTTCAAATATTCTTGCCTTACTTATTACCAAAATTGTAGTGATGTATTAAGGCAATTTACGATAGAAAAATATGAATTACCATCTTCAACAATTTTCAATTATTTTTCTTGCCTGAGGTTATTTTCGTCTTGACATATAACTGTATAGGGATCCTCTATTCTGAAACCTTATTGCGAGTGTGAGCCACAAAAAGCGCGCAATGTATATACTACAAAACACACGTTGGGGCGGCCCTACTCTTCGCCAGCTTGAGCATGAAAAATGCTATCTTCCATGTTTTAAATCATAAAAATATGAAATGTTTTTTAAAAATACTGGCTCGTTATTGCAATCATTGTAGGAACAAAAATATCTTCAAAATGTTCATATGTTGACCAGAATTAATTTTTTAGCATTAAGTGTGCTTTAAAATACAACTTCCTACGCCCCGGCGTGGCTTTGGTCATTTACTTACGCGCCACGCATGAGCAAAGGAATGGAGGGTGCCTATAGGTTAATGGATTTATTGGGTAAAATAATTATATGGGTACCAGCTATTAAGTTACCAAATGCAAGTGTACACTATGAGTAACATGAGCCAAATACTATCATGTAAAAAATGACATATGCATGTACGAAATAATACCACCCGTTCCCCAATATTTTGAATATTAATCAAAGTACCAGTCAATACTTATATAATCCACAATATGATAGTCTTGAGACTTTATCTCCAAACGTGGGCTATCACATTAATGATCAGAAAATCAATAATCTGTGAAGATGTATTCTAACATTTCACAGAGCAACTCAGTGCTATAATTTTACGCTACTAAGAAAAAGAAAACTGTAGCATTCGTAAGGTACTGGTGTCTGCTTTGACGACTGAATTGTCTCATTCCTTGAATAGGAAATGTGCTTTTTGCTTTTTTGTGTGCTATTCAGAGAAAGAGTAAAGCCTAAAAAATAGTAAACAAAAATTCATGTATTTGTACTCGAAGTGATGGTTAATTCAAAGTTAATACAGAATTCAAAGAAAAAGAGATCGCATGTACATTATATGAGATTGTAGTTACAACAAGCAGAACTAGTCTTTGAAATCCTCACAGATCAAAGCAGAAATAAAGAACGTAGCTAGTCATTTGTCGTATTGCCTAATGTTTAATGTTGTATTTATTATACTATGTAGATCGTGATCGCTATAACTAAAGCTATAAGTAGCAGCATACACTCATATACTCATTACCTAAAGGAAGTGTTTTTAAAAGTAAAGTATACCTTTTGTGTATAGTTTCTGTTTTGACGTATCCAATTGCCAAGCAATTGACAAATACAATACAAAATGTAACATAATGGAGGTTTTAGTATTACTACTATGACGCAATGACATATTTCCTAACGTGCCTGATCCTCCTTTCTGTTGAATCCTATTCCAATTTGTCGAATATCTATGTCATTAGTCATTGAATAAAATTCTAGAAGGTGCAGTTGTGTTTGGAAGATAGACTGAGTAATTGCAATTTGTAATTCAATATTTGATGTTATGAATCCGGCTGTCTATTTTATGCCCTTTTTACAACCGAAGATAGTTAATTCTTATTTGCATCTAACAAAGTTTATTGGGTAAAGCTAACAAGAAGGGGTTCAACGGTTCAAGGACAGCAATGCCATTGTTTATGGAGCTCAACTGTCTAAATCGCTTGCATGTGATAAATGTTGGGCTAAATTGTACAATTCTATTTGGACATAACCCATTTGTATCTGTAATACTGAGAAAGTTAAAAATGATTTGTTTTAAGTTAGTAGATACTTAATCAGTTGATTTGATGCCATGTTGTTGTAATGTCAATACCATTAGACCCTGAAGTAAATTCTTGTAATTTCCGTTCAGTTTGTCCCTTACACTTCAACGGGTTTTATGGACTCACTCGTCGATGTTCAATTCTCGCATGGATATGAGAAATGAATTTAATCTTGGCCTGAAGCTGATACTGCAGAAATAAATGCCGGGCTGTTGCATTTCTCATTCCATGATGTGTCGTTTGACAGCGTCTGCCGGTCTGCTTGTTAATATATTTAGTATTATCATTTAACATTCTAATCATTATGGGCGAAACCCGAAGCTATTGCGTCTATAAGTATATTTAATACCACGTCTGTAATGTAGAAGATAGATAAATGTATATTATATCTACTCATATAGAATATGGTGAATCAAACATTGTAATTTATAATCCATTCTCTGCTTCCATACAACTTTGTAAATGCGTACCTATTAGGTATATAAATTGTCGCTAAAGGATGACTAATAAACAGAAGTCTACAGATAAAGACAATAAATATCGCAGTTAATTAGTACACGACAGGTGCTAATTGCCGTAATTGCTCTGTAAATAACTTAATTAGTAGTGTAAATTATTCTCAGTGAAATGTGTTGTAAATGAAGTTGTGGGAGTGGGTATATATCTAAAGTTTCACTGATTGTGCAAGGATTACACTCCATAGAATTGATTTTATGCTTTTACCACAGAGATGCATCACGCCTTGAATCGGACGTACTCAGGGACGGGTGGGAAGCTAAGCTCGATCAATTATCCATCTAATTACTACAACAATTTAAACTACGGTAGCCTTCTAATCTCTCCACATGGCACACAAATCGTTGTCCGCTTTCTGCATCTTGATGTAGAAGCTCAAGAAGATTGTCTGTACGACTTTGTTGAAATTATCGATCGGAAAACACGGAATTCTACCCGTTTTTGTGGGTCGTACCAAGCACAGGATTTGGCAAAGTAAGTTCTTCTTTTGTTCAACTTCGCTACAAATATTTCTGTCTGTCTACATACTCCATAGACTTTTGTAAGATTTCACCTGTTGTACCCTTAAAAAGCTCTTTTGTCTGCTTCTCTACGTTTTCTTCCTATCTAAAGATAAACGTAGCTTTTACTGGAACTTAGTTTTTTGTTCCGCCTTGTTAAATATAATATACCACCTAGCATTAAATCTAGTAGCAGTTAAAAACAACAGGGAGAAAGTTTTTAAGTCTTTGATTTCGTTAGAAATTTTGCCCACATGGTGTAATTTAAGACTTCCATAAGGTTCTCTACCTAAAAGATACCTTATTATAGCCATGTTGGTCTATATTATATATAAGTTGATTCAAAAAGTATTCAGAACTTTATTGTATTTGCTTTACTTTTGATGAATGGAGTAAATAATTTGGCATGTCATTATTAATTTATTTGCTAAAAATATTGGGAACTGAGCCTCCTATAATTTTACGTTTTCCTTCTTTACTTATGCAAGACATTAGCTTTATTATTGGAACTTTACTGCTGTAATATGTTAGTTCATTATTACTTTGGAACGAAAGTTTCTTTGATTACAGAGACTCTTGGCAAATAAGTATATTTGGGAAGCAGAGCAGGAAATTTACTTTTTCATTAAGAAATGTCATTTCTGTTTTGTTCCTGGAAGTTGGCGTGATCGCTCGTAATGTATTTACGTACTATATATAAAGTCAGAATCAACTTATTCGAGACTCGAGGCTGACTATGTCGTATGAATTCTGCCTCTAGTATGCTTAGAGGGGAATGGAGCCAAAAAATTTCCAATACAATGACACAATTTCGTCATTAAAAGTTTGCACTTCTTGGTTTTGGCAATGTGGCATTCTTTGTCTGGTTAGCCTTAATGATGAACCTTCTATGCTACTACCTCAGTACAGAAACTGTGCCATAAGCGGAGATCGTGGCCCCAATACTAGTCATTATGCAGGAGAACTTGTATACAGTATGTAAAGAAAGTCAGCACACATAGAACTTTCTCCAATATTTAACTTTCACCAATCTTTCACTTTTACCAGAAATTATGCCATCACGAACAAATTTTACTGGAGTTATTAATATGGGAGTTACATGAAAAAAGAATATACATACTAAATTCAGTTTTCAGAAATCATAAAGTCAGAAAAGACGACACTTTACAATATTTACAACGTATACTGTAGAATGAAAGAAGTAAAATCCTGAATTATTATGTTAACAAGTAACTGCGTCTCTAGTGAATCTATAGATGAAAGACTCTCTCTTGACATACATAATTAGTAAAATAAAAAGTTTGACTATAATTCTGTAAACCTGTAATACTATTGTACAAATTACTCTGAACTGGTTTAAGAAAACTGATTGCTTGTTTTTCCATTTCCTTAAATTCGTTAACATTGTAAATGTTTTGAAGCCCTACAGGTTACCAAGTTAAATTGTAAATTTCTATTACATACACATCTATAAGTAGAGCTCTTAACTTTTAAGCAAAGGGCACGTTTGCCATTCTTTCTAGTAAAAAGTGTGTCTGAATTCAGAATATAACTAAGCGAAGTTCAGTAGAGAACGTCATTTCCCAAAAGCATTATTATGCGTATCGTACATTTCATATAATACATGATGCCAAAAAGCTTTCAGGCTAATCTGAAAATAAAACTCGAGGGAAATGGGACTTTTCCTCCAGATTCCGTGTTTTGCTTATGAATGAAGAAATAACAACGTTCGTTCTCACCTACTTTGTTTACAATTTTGCTAATAAAGAATTAACTACCCATAAACTGGCTGGCCGCTGATCTAACAAAACAATTTTATTACATTTAAGCGATTACATATCATTCTAAAATCTATGTTATGCATAATATGCTAAAAAATAAAGTTCTGGTATGTGACCAAAAGTTACCTGCCTATTTCTTATTTTTTGATGGAAACTAAGAAAATTATATAATTGATGTTTAGAAAAGGTCTTGAATATTATGTGTGTAACTTAAGACCAATAAATAACAAATTTTGTTTGCGAAGTTGACACTCAAGGGCAAACTAAATGCTTTTTGTGTCCTATTGTAATTGCATTATGTTTTCTATGTATCAACTTTCTTTTATAATAATGTTATGAATTTTGAATGTTTGATAGACTCGACTACGTTTCAAACTCAAATGAAGTCAGCATTGTGTTTCATTCCGATTTCTCCGAGACAGGCAGTGGGTTCGAAATACAATGGACGGCGGTGGATGTAAAAGGGTGCATGTCTGGCAAGACGATTTTAACTGGAATCGGAGACGGCTTTTCTCTGCATGATGCCACTGTTCATACACCGAACTTCCCAAATTTCAATTTACCTAGAATTGATTGTATTTACACAATTGTTGCCCCCGGTAAGTCGTGATGTTTTCATAAGCTTATTTCCTAATGGTACTGCGCGTCATCGTATGTCAAGTGAATTATTGTCGTAATTCTTTCTTAATAGTCTCATTTATTGCTCTTAGAAGCATTTTCTGTAAAACTTCTGATTCTCTTTACTACATTAGAAACGGCGAACAAAACGACATTATTTGGTGCATATCTCAGTTAAACATTATCAAAAACTATAGTAGATACAATAGAGTACCAGAGTAGACTTTTATACATAGTCGAAGTAAATTTTAGATTTTAAGTTAAGTGAAAGCAATGAGGCTAAACAAGTTATTACTTAAATTGTTCCATTCAAGATTGTCAAAGTTTGTCCGACAAGTTGTTTTGAACAATTCTGTGCGCTCGATGCAGGATTTGGTTATTCAGGCAATAATAAATAAGTATATTAGATCAACGCGCATTGCTTTGATCTTGCCAGCAGTTGATACTTGGGCTCTCGTTATTTCATTATAAGTACTTTCTTCTGTGCATTGTTAATGTATGTATTATGCACATACATTAATCTGGATACATGTATTTGTAGAATAGTATATTTATGTTTTGCTAACGTAGAAATGTAATCATTACTGTTGTTGCTCAGAAGGAAGCACTTAAAAGTAAACGATCTTTCACTTTCACTCTGATTTACATTCACTTTCAAGATGTTCAAGGATGGTGCTAGGGATTCTGCAATTTCTACATTGTTAATTGCTGCCAGTAGCCCTCCATATGCATGCTACTCCATTTACTTATTTCTAAAGTAAACTTAGCACGAAGTGTTTATAGATTGTAGCATCAGCCGGTGAGAAGGTGGAAATGTTGATCTTGTGAGATGATGAGATAAGACAAGAGAACAACCTCACATCGTATTCAATGTTGTTTTAAAACTCCAAAAAGATATTGCTACTTGTTTGAAGTAAATGGAGAAGACAGATGCTCTCCCTTTTGATAAACATCTTGATAAATTGCTTCTCTTTGTAAATAGTTGGCTGTTAAATTAGTTTTTGACACTTGGGAGCTTACAATTTATCTTGTGATACATCAAATGTAATTGGATGTTATTTCCAAAAGTTGTAAGATTTACAACTCAAGTACATCCAAGTATCGAACATGATACAATGAAAGTTTGCAGTTTTCAATATATAGATAATCGGATAGCCCCGAAGAAAAAATTTCATTAGTGATATTTAGTGCAGTTACTCTTTCATTATTGCAGTCTCTTACTACTCTCAAAAGATAAAAATTAATTAATTAGGCATTCTTGTCTCAGATTAGTTGTACGTAAGAAAACTCTGTCAAAGATGAAAACTACAAGGCATGAGTTTCATGTATTAGAGTTTCATGTATTATTACCCTTATCTCTAATGTAAGTTTATGGAGATAAGTTAGTAAGTATGGAATACCCTGAGAAAGTCACTTGGGAGTTTGGATAATGTGTTTAACTAAAAATCAATCTTGTGTTTGTCCTTGCTGATTAATGCTTTGTTTGCTCCCTATTTTCGCAGCGGGACAAAGAATCTGGCTTAGTTTTCAAATTTTCGAGTTAGGCCGTTCTGATATCTCAAAGGATTGTCGACAACAAGATCACGTTGTCATTGACTTAGACGGAGGTGTTAACTCGGATGCGATGCAGACCTTAGGAACAAATCCCATCACCGAAAATCCTAATGAAATTATTCTGTGCGGAAATCTGAGCTCAAATCCATTTCGAACATCTTTCGTCTCCCTTCGAGAAAAGATCAGGATACGTGTATTTTCTCCAGAGGGAAAAACAGGCCGAGGATTTCTGGGAAGGTTTAAGGCGATTCCAACAGCTTTAAGAGAAACTTTGGCTATGGCGACAACTCCGAATACCTCGCTGTCTATAACTTCTCTCAATTATCCATTGAGACCTCCTTATTGGACCAATTTGACTCTAGCTCTACAGTCCCCACCAAATTATGTTCTTTCCCTCAGAGTTCAAGGAAGTACTTACCCGAATTGTCAGACTAAGGTGAAATCATTCCTCGAAATTCGAGATCCTTACGTTGGAAATAATGGGAGTATATGGATTATTTGTCAACCGACTGAAACCGAGCTTAGCGAACCATTCGGATCCACCTATGGAAATGACTATGCTTTTGACTCCGACTTCGACTCGGACGCTAAAACCGAAGATATGAAAAATAATAATGTTAATAAAGTGGAGCAAAGTATTTCTGGAATTGGTTCTGCTATTTTATACCACTCTACCTTTAATCGACTTGATATTAAACAAGTTTACGCACCTGGATTCCGAGGAAATAAGTGGAATGCTGAAATCATTACAAGTCTCGGTATGTCATTTATTGCACATTTTCCAAGTTCTCCCATTACCCACTCTGCACCCCTCGTTAAGCTTAAAACCACTAGAGAATTATAAACGCTGCAGCATCTTCTCCACATGCTGTAGTGACTACATACTACATTGTGACATGTATAATAGCTTAAGGCAGGCTATTTCTTTAGTAGATTCATTTACCTCATGTATTATACAAACAATGAAAACATTGTTCGTTTACTAGGAACAATGAGAATATGTAGGTACTCTGCCCAAGCAGGTTAATTTTATATATTTTGCCTTGCCAGGCATTTGAAGTTGGTGGATAATATAATTTCAAGGAAATTACTTCTGAAATCTTAGGAAGCAACTTTATATTTTGTCTAAGAATAAGAAATATTGTTCGCAATAACGTGAGGGCTTATGAAAAGTAAATACTATCCTTATGTAAGAACAATAATAAGTGATTACTTAATAATGTTCATAATAACGTAAGGGCTTGGCTTATGATAAGTAAATGCTATCCTTGTGTAAAAAGAATAAGTGATTACTTTCCTTTTTCTCTATCATTTTTCAATTACTTGGAAATCTTTACTTGCCAATCGACACTGAAAAGATAATAGATACCCGAGATACTAAGATGACAGAATATGCACCTTACTAGTCTGCCCTCATTTCATATATCATAGTTCCTCACTTAACCACCTGATACTAAAATCCCATGTGTGTAGTGGTGAAAGTTTCTAAATAAGTTAGCATGTAAACACGTAGAGATTTTGCTATGTAAGTGTGTCGTACTTTATTATGCAGTGAATTCATCTAGATCAGGTTATCTCAGTTTGTTATGTACCATTCTCTGTAATAAGTGGTAGCAGTAGTTCAAAATAGTTATTCAGACAGAGTAGATAGCAAGTCTGCTAATGATAAACTGGCAATTAGGGCCAAAACTATTACTACCGGAAGTAATTCTAACTTAAACAGAAGTGCTCAGGAAATATAATGTTCACAAAGTCAGAAGTTATAAGTTGGTATTAACGAAATCAGTTAGTATTAAGCACCAATGGTAAGTGAAACATTTTGTTGGTATTAAAGAGGTTGAAAAGTTTTTTATGCGCTCAAGTTCTTTGCTTGCCTTGTTGTTTTTCATTAATGTAATGCATTAACTATGAGCCTGACTTGTATTGTTAGACGAAAACTTCCGCGCAAAAGTTATTGCTGGAGGTGATAGTCTTCTACTGTTGAATGCCTGCTCTCCAAATCCGTGTGCCAATGGGGGTACGTGTGTTACTGACAAGGACAAGCACATTTGTCGATGTCAGCCACCTTTTACAGGTCTATCTTTTACTCTGTATTTATCTGCATTACACAATCAGGGCTACCTATTCTGTTTTCACTACGTAATTTGTCATGAAATGTCTACCTACAAATATACTTAATTATGCAGGTCCTTTTTGTGGGTTGAGTTTGTGCGATTTGAACCCATGTTTATTTGGCGAATGCATAATTGAAGACAAGTCGTTTCGATGTCAATGTCAGTTGGGCTATGGAGGAGATCGATGTGACCGCCGAAGAAAACCCTGTGATGAAAAACCGTGCAGTGGACATGGAGATTGTCAAGAAGTGAACAAAACATCGTACAAATGTGTTTGCCATGCGTGGTGGGAAGGTTGGTTATTGCGAAACGGTTTCATTTTTTACATCAATCCGATCTTTCATCAATTCTATCTAAAATTAGTCGTGTAAATAAATTTTAAAAATTGTTACCATAATCCTTTCTTCGTCTTAGGTTTTTTTGTACACGTTTCAATGAAAATTGACTAACTTAAATTCCCGCGCGGAAAAAAGAAAAGTAAAGAAACAAAAGATAAGGAGTGAAAGTATAGTAATTTATGTATTAAATGTCATCAATGAAGCATTTAGGTATTATTGAAGATATAGGAATAATACTCAATCAAAATGTCGGAGAAAGTATCCCTTTGAGAAGATTTCTAAAAGCAAAGCAATGGCTTTGTGAAAACCGGTTTTCGATCACTTTTACTTTTTTTACTTTTACCATCTTTTGTATTTCTTACTTTGTTCGAATGTAGAACACCTTTTGTTCTTCCGTGTTTCTTTCTCCGTGCAATGGTTTTTCCTGACATGGAAAATCCATATTCTTTTTCGTAACTGAAGAAAGTGTAGAGGTAAGGCTAACAGACTAAAGCAATCCATCATTCTCAGATAACTTCTTCCTTATTCCGGTCTTTTCACTTGCTACATTACACAAGGTGCCATTTACCTCACAGAATAGGTGTCCGAGAAGAGTTTTATTCTGTACAAAAAGGAACAAGACTGAAATACAGAGTTTCAACGATATATTGATGGTTCGTAAGTGCAGGAACATTCTCGTCTTTGTTTACTTTAGCGATATTGTTTTTCGATCCATTGAAACGATGACTTGCCAAGGCACGAACAATCACACAAAGTGAAAGGAAAAGTGTTTCCCAACTTTCTTTTTAATGTCTTTATTTTCTTTGCTTTTCCACTTACTCATTTTCAGTCCCTGTTATCTAATTTTCAAGTTAACTAGGAACTCATAATCTTTATTAATGCAGCGACTGCCCAGAAGACTAGTGAAAGAAAAACAAGTGAGCCAAGATGAACTAAATAAAAGTTATTACAGAGTGGGCAATTAAAACTTTCTGTCGAGAAAGTACGGAAAAGAAAATCCTCATTGGATTAAAATGAAGCCAAATTAATATAATGCCATTTTCCCTATTCGTTTTTGTCTGAAGTTTATGTATTTTGCATGCAAGTAATATGTTTTATGAAATGGATGTGAGAGCCAAGTCAAACCTACGATCTTTAAAACAAATGACTAATGTAGAACAGCTTAGTAAGATTTTCCTATAGACAAAAGTACAAATGTCTCTTTGAATTGCATTACCGTTGCTTCAAAGCACCCCATAATTTCCGCCACCATTCACAAATGTAATAAAAATCAATCGATCTCCACAGTTGGCTGAAATTTTAATATGCAAAGTACAAAGCAAAGTTCCTTCATTGTCTCTCAATAGGAATATTGGTGGTTTATTGCATTCTGTTCCTTTTGGGGACTATTTCCTTTCCCCATAACACTTAAGATGATAAGATTTATATTTCACAAAGGTCTGCTCACCTAATTAGGTCAGGTTCAGTGTACTGGAACATGAATTTGAAAGCTCTGAAACTCTCAGGGTTCATATTTTTGGACGTGGAAAATACATTTGTTATCTCTGGTAGTTATTCTAACAATTTTAAGCTACAACGTACTTTTTTGCTCACACAAAGAATTTATCAGTAGAATGACAGTGTTTTCCATTTCCTGAATTTTTCACTTTCAAGCGTTTGAAAATATGAAATTTCTTCTCCCTGGCAGCTCCTTAAGTATCTCAGTACTAACTAATTGTATTGATATTAATACCGGGTAAAATGGTTCTTGATAGTAAAAGGGATTCTTTTGTTTTTCTCAGGTCCTCAATGCGAAGCCCGCATGCAGCACATTCCCTACAAGCCATTATCCCAACGAATGCTAGAAGAGCCATTCTGGCTCGGTCTCATCACCGTCACTGTAGTTCTCGGAGTCATTGGTCTTATTTGGTGTCTCAAGCGACATTTCCCTGAGAAGCTGGAGAAGCTCCTAAACGAAGACCCGGATCGAAATCGTGGCATTTCATGGGGTACGCTTGCTTTCACTCTATTGAAATTTTTCTCTTCTTTCTAATATCCAAATAGACGGAATAACCTTTCGTTTGCAACTTTATACTTAATTCTTACTTCTTATATCATTCTAATACTGTTTCTTATACTCTCTACTTTCTCTTTAATATCTTTCTACATACTTAATACTGATTATCATACTATAGTTACATATATCATAAACTGCACTGTGACTTTAGATTTAGAGCGATGTATGTATAACGCTAAATATGTATTTTGATGGCATTTTGTTACATGAAACAACTTCGCATATGCTGCATGAACCGCAATTAACGTGCATTATCTGTTATGGCCTTGCTTAAACTTGTATGCATTGTGATGTTGTAGTTTTCTCCATGCGGCTTAAGTTATTTAACTTGGGGTAGGTAGCTAAGGTGTTCAGAGCATACAATTCTGTCGTCTGTCCAGCCATGTAGACATACGTGTATGTAAACGTGACCGCGACCTACATGCTAGCCATATGATGCATTTATGTCTTTTTTACCTCAACTTACATACCATAGTGGTATATGGCATCCTGTTGGCGACACTACTACAGTGCCAACATGTCTCATACTGCCTTCAAAGAACTTCATTATTTTTCACCCTTTTTATCGTTGTATGTCTCTCGGTGAAATCTAATTAAATTACATGCTGTCACATAAATTACTTTCGGGAGAGATTTGACATTACCTTTAAAACTTTTTTACAATGCCGATCTACAATTTTCATTATATGTATGTATTATACGATGCAAGTGTATTAGATTATGTATGTAACTGTTCTATTATATAAGTTACACAACATAGGAACTTAAGTGTTTACCGTGTAGGCTTTTTAGGCCGTTGGCAACATCATAATTACTAAAATGTCATTTTGGGAATATTACATACTTTCTTTGAAGTAACTATGTTTACAATGACGTCTACAAAAAGTGAAAACTTCTGTTTCCGACTAGCAAGGAAGCTTTGGTTTTGGGAATAAACTGTAAGAACTAAAAACGACAGCTCAATTATAGTTGAGGTTGAATCTGAGTCGGTTTTTGGCATTTCTTTCTCTCATAAGCTGCTTAGTTTATTTTGAAGGAAGACCTATGTCACATAAAGTCCTTGTAATAGGCACCAGGTAATTCACAGTGTACACAGTCCTTATAATGTTATGTATTATGATGTATAGTTTAACGATTGCTACTTCTTTGCCCTTCATATGTTATCTACTTTGTTATTAAGTAACAGTAATACTCGCAGTATATTTTTTTAATTAATGTTGAAGCTTGGTTTTAATTTTCTTCAAATCATGTTTATAATTTCTATACTACTAATTCATAGATTTACTAATTATACATATAATTTCTACCCCAGTACTGTATGTAATCTTTGAAGGCATTTTGCGTAGATGTACTGCCCCCAGCGAGCTGTTTAGAGACTTACTTGTAAAATACTGTCGAGGGATAGATCAGGTATACATAATCTCCATTTTATGAAATACTATAGTTGTAATTACAAAAAATAACTTATTGTTACAATTTACATTTCTACGAAAAAAAACACTAGAGATTATTGGATCATAAGCATATAAATTCCTTGCAATTGCATACTTGTAGTAACAGCCAGGTATGTATTCATAGTTGACAATTCGAATGATGAATTATGTGTTGCAAAACACAAATGGCATAGTTATAGCAGATTTCAGTACAAAATAGGTATAACATGCAAAACGGTTGGAAATTTAGTTTAGTCATCATCATCAAAGTGGTAGTAAACGTAATGGGAGATGTTTGAGTAGAAAGGATGAGAAGTTTTTGGTCTTTTACAATGCCCCCTTCATCTCTGTCACTAGAAATAAGCTGGTAGATAAACGGAAAATTAGTCTCTGTCTTTGTAAAAGTAGAGCTAAGCTGAGAATATATATTCTGGTTGTCAGTGCAGTAGGCAGCATTCATACACTCAATCTAAAGGCAAAACAAACTGTGACTTGACTCCACAACACAATTCACTATACAATTTAGCTACTAAGACTGTAATCTCACAGTTTAAAGATAGTTTATAACTTACCACTAGTAGTAGAGTTGTCTGTTAGAATCTAATGAGTAGTTCAGTAGATACTATAGTTGAGTAGATTACATGTAGGTCTGTAGCCACAAAACTGGAGCGAGTTAAGCGTGGCAATTAAAGCAGCCTACCTTTTGAAAGTAAACATGCAATTTTATGATTTGTAGGTATCCATTCGCTATTGTACACATTACAGTAATTAAAGTAGCTATCATATTGAAAAGGTTACAAAGTGGTAGGCCGCTTTCTCTTCCCTTTTGCATGGAATGTCAATGTCACCTCACTTGTGTGTCTATGTTTTCAAATTATTTGTCTGTGTCTGTGCATTGTTAGTGATCTAGGATTTCTTCTTCCCTTTCCCTCTATAGAATGTTGTTCTTGTTATGCATTTTACTTGCATTTGTTAAAACTAGAAGCTTTGTTTGCCTCTCCAGCACGAAAGTCAATTTGGGTTGATTTGATTGAACTGAATTGACATTTGTATTTTTCTTCTCTAAGTTCGTTTGGTCCATGTTGTTCTCTATGTCTATCTCTAGTGGTCACTCGCCCACAAGAATGAATGTTGTCCATGTTGTTGTCCACCTGCACAACTCTTGACTCTCTCAAAAACACACAAAAACTTACACACGAAACCAAACAAGCAAAAAAATCAAATTCAAAACATCATGTGATCTGATTGTGATTGCTATACTGTCTGTTGCCTTTGATTGAGTAAGTATTTACTAATTAATAGGACTTCTTCAATACAATTTCTTACATAATAACATACAATTATGTTATGTACCTTCTTAGCTATATTTTACTTAACAGGTCAAGCTCATTTTAATACCTATCTAATTGTCCATTCTGCCTTAAGTACTACTTATAGTAGATTGCGTACAAAACTTACTTTTACGTACATTACATAAATGTATGTATATTTAGTTTAGTAGTGAAAAAGCAGAAATATTATACTACATAGACGATGTAGTAGAAGTGACTATAATTAATTCTATAGCCAATATTAATTAATGGTTGTTGGCGATCTATATATTCAATGGGGTTGTATGTAAATGTTCCGCAATGTCAGTCAGCTTGATGGAATGTTTGTGGCTTTTGATGTTGACATGTGCTTCTTTTTGTGTTATTCCTATATTAGTATCTGGAAGGTCTCCTTCCTCTATCCGCATAGGTAGTGCCACTACACTTGGAGGAGTTCGTGGAGAAGTTGTCCCAGGTACTTCACAACAAACCGCTAGTCCCCCAACCACACGCTCTTTCCTTGGAAGATTCGGTATCCGAAAGCCATCACTTTTGTCTTTGTCTTCGGCTACTTCTGCTGTCTCCGTTACTGCAACTAGTCCACACACTTACGAAAATAGAACTTTCAGTCTTGATGATTTACTCAGACCGTCTCGGAGTATGATGAGTAAGACAATTCTTTTTTTCATTTACTAACTATCTGTACTGATTTGATTTTATTGTCTTTTCTAAAGCTATGGACTGTTTTCTTAGTACTTTATAGCAGTAAAGTAGTATTTTGATTGTAGATTTGTAGTAGTGACTTTGAAAAGCAATTGCCGAGTGAGCGAATGTCAAAATTTCTCAATTTTCTCATTTACAGTTTTACATACTTTTCAATTTATCAATCATTTTTAATTCTCTTAATTCCTGATACTAAAAGCCATCGTTTGTTATAAATAAATGAGAAAATATATCTAACCAAAGGTTTGTAAAATAATGTCTGTGAAAAGATGTAGTAATCAAATGAAAATTGGATTATACAAATCGAGTTCCCCCACTCACCTACTTTTAAATGGAGAATGAACGGTATTCATTGGACAAGAATATAATGGTAATGTGGGGATGTAGTAAATGATCAAAAACACTGGTACGTAATAGGAAAAGTAACTTGATTACTAATGTGTCTGTAATTTAATTTAAAGTATTCTCCATGGAATAGTAGTACGAGAGGTATGGAAAGGTAGGTAGTAGCTCATAGTGTTTGAAATTGGTAGACGTGTTCTAGTATTTATGTTGTGTTTGTGTCTGTAGGGTTAGGGTTAATTTAATTTGGTTGGTGAGTTGAACTGAACAGTGATGTGTTGTGTACTTAGGAACACCGAGTCCCCACCGTCGTCGCAATTACTCTGTGCAAGCTCGTCGAGATCCGAATGAGAAACAACAGATTTTGCAACAACTCGTGTCATCCGGTGGAAGTCAGTCTTTAGACGGGGAGCAGAAGCCAGCAACACCAAAACCCACTCTGGCCGAAATAATCCAAATGAGTGAAAAGAGGCTTCGTTTGGCCTCAGCCTCATCGATGCAGGGCAACGATCCACCACTCTCAGCTGATCTTAAAGTTACGGAGTCGGAAACCAGTTTTACGACCACACTTACTCCAACGAGTAAAGCAGAAAAGAAAGTTACTTTTGCGAGATTACTTGACAAACTGGCAGCAACGGAAATGACTTCCTCTTCTTCGTGTTCGGATGTGAGTTGTGCTGAAGACAAACCGGTGATGGCTGCTGCTAAGCCACAAACAAAGAAAGATAGGAAGGGACGTTTCAGACGAAGCAAGTCGTACAATCGAGGAAGAAATAGTGAGACAGACCAGGATGGAGTGGACATGTCGAGCTCTGATACGACTCCAGACCCTATTTACACTCCAAAACTTCCAAGTCGGATTTGTATCAGTCCCACGGCTACAACAAGCAGCTTGTCTTTGGCAACCAATTCCAAAAGCTCGGGTAAAATGACAAAAATGGCCAGTGCAGATTCGCTACTTGCACTCTTCAGACGGTTTTCAGGCTCTAGTTCTGCTCCTCCCAGTCCTCAATACTCAGAAAATGAAGAATCATCGGCTGGTAATTCAATTATGCGGTTTTTATTGCATGTTGTCATTACCTATTTATTTTTATTGGGTTTCTGACGCAAACCAATTTACTTTTTACAGGTCCGACTCCATTATCGACCCCAAGTTCTCCCAGAAATTCACAACTGTCTCTTCGGCCTCCAGCATTTCAAATTACAACATCCGAGCCGAACACTATAGAGCTGCCGGTTATAGATCCATTTAGTCAACCACCCGGCTGGAGATCAGCGCAAGCATCAAGTATTACATTGGAAGTTCCAATGCGGGATTACTGTCTTTCTCCTATACATGAGGTTCCTACTCCGTTGCCGACTCCTATGCACACTCCCGCTCACTCACCAATGATGCGGCGAAATACTCCAGATACTCTTCCAACAATTAAAGTTCAGATTAGCTCGGAAGATGACGATGCTTTTAGAAAAGAGTCTCCTTCTCCAAAAACGCTGCAGATTCCTATCATATCAATTTCTGTAGAAGACGCGGATGAACAAAGTCGCAAAGATCGCGAAGAAAAAGAGGGGAATTCTAGAGATAATAGAAAACCAATCTTGGGTGAATCAGAAGTAATTCCTGATGTTTTAATACATGTTCCTCCAGACGCAGTTTTAGAAGGGAAGCCAGAAGCAGAATTTTTCTTTACAAGTATGCCTGTGAGACCAACAAGATTTAAAGCAAAGCCTCCGCCGCTAGTTTTTGCAAATGAAATTCTAACTTCAAATACTAAATCGAGTAGTTCAACTGATGACTCAACTGATACGAATCCAAAAGGAGATATTGTCCTCCCGGTCCTAAATGTAGAATTTGCTACTCCAGTAGACGAGTTAACACCAAAGTTTCCAATGCCATATCTTTTCCATGACAAGAATTCAGGAAGAGAATTTTCCCCGCACTCACTTCTCCCTCCCTCGATAAAGCCTTGGGATAATCCTCTCGCTCCGCCAATGATTACAATAAATCAAAGCTCCGAAGCAGAATCTGACTCTGATACTCCAGTGAGAAAATTGATACGTCGACCTAATTTGACATTTTTGAGTCCGTTTGCCGGCACTTCAGATCGAGTTCCTTCTGAATCCAATTTGAGTACATCTGGTTATTCTTCCATGGCCAGTCCTTGTCCGTCTCGATGCCCTTCTGTAAGTCCCCTTTGTTCGTGCGAAACTGATGATTATCACAATGGAGCTCACGAACACAAGCCAGGACATCATATAGTACGAAGATCTTCGCTTACCCCAGCAACCTCTCGAAAATCATCTTTGACTCCCCGACGTTGTTCTTTAAATGCAACGTCACCCCTTGTGTCCTTGTCTTCTAACCTCATCTGTGATAATTTGATGATTTTCAGCGAAAAAACTGAGACAGAGTTCAATGATAAAAATGATAATGATAACGCAGAAATTGAGACTGACTCGGCTGTGGAAGTGGAAACGGACTTAGAATGTGTTGCCACAATGTCGGAAATGGAGAACCCGCCACTAACCCCAGTAGAAAAATCAAATATTGCACAAATCTCTGAAGAAATGAAATGTTTGCACAATTTGCTCCAGGTTCCCAGAAAGAACATGCCAAAAAGCAGAAGTTTAGATATGAATGAAACTTCAAATTTAAGATGTCTCGCTGGAAATGCTTCAAATGAAACTTTAGGCAGATCTGCAAATCTCCCAGATAGAGATCGAAGAAGCCAGTTGAAAGGAGAGAGTTTAGACTCCAAACTAAATTCGTTTGATCCGACAGCAAATCCAAATGGTGTTATGATATCCCTGATTCTATCCGATTCGAATACTAGTGTGAACCTAAACAGTGCTAATGGACAAATCATTGATATTCCTACAGACAAAGAGCGTAGACTTTCACCTGTCAGTTCTAGAAGCGATAGTCCAATTAGTGATCTGAGTGCGACGGGATTTGGATTCCCTGGAGGACTCACATCCCCCATTACTGACTCCGATGGCATGTATGACTGTCCGAGCTCAGAAGTTCCTACAGCAAATAATGAAAATAAATTAAGTCTCAATTTTCTCAGTCATCAGCAACAAATTCGACGGTCTGGAAGAAGAAAAGACAGAAGAATGCTGAAAAATAATAAAGTAGCAGTTGCCCGTGCGCCAGGAGACACAAGCTCTCAACCCAATGCAACAAATCAAGCAGATTTAGAAAAGGGATCTTCCTCGGGTATTATTCTCGATTTACCTTTGACACTTGCACGAGAACATTTACTCCCAGGAGGAGGTGGAGCAAAACGATCTAGTCCGAAAAGACGGGTCAGGGCCCAGCCAAATTTAGATGCCACTTCATCATCGTCCGAGAGTCTCAATTCTACAAGGTTACTTTCCCACGTATTTTCACAACCTTTTAGTTCAATACTCTTTCCATTTGACAAATATTCCAAATACTTGATCTATGCATTTTCGTACTGTCAGAAATAATTGTACACAAAATGCAAAACCATGCCCGTCATCAATAGAAACTTAAGTGAAGGCTTCATTATGGCCATTGTCATTATTTTTAGTTTTCAAATGCAGGTTCAACGCTGCAGTGGTGAACTAGAAAACCTAACCTATCCGACAGTGACAGTCTTATTTACATTTATGTCACATTTCCCCTTCAAAAATAATCTTTTATATGTCTCATTGTCAACCAAGGCTTTTAAAGTCTCAATTTGCGTTATCTGACTGAACATGTTCACCATTCTAGCTGTCAGCTAAAACTCCCACTCTCTGTTATTTACTTGTGCTCAGTCGAAAAACTTACGTAGTTAGTGGTTGTACATTCCAATGTATTTTGTGGTCTTAATAACTCTTCTTCAGTCAGGCTGCTCACAAGTCACGAGAGAACCACAAACAAAATACTAGTTTTGTTTAAATGCCAAAGTCATGAATGAAAATAGAGATAAGAATCGAATTTTATCACACCCATGAATCTCTGAATGAATACTATAATGGTTATTTTACGCTGTCGTCTTCTCTTAAAGTCTACCCACATCTACATTATCATTAATTTTCTCGTCGTATTTTACTGGATTTGCATGAATGTGAATTAAAATGACTAAATAACGACACTTTTTGGCTTCTTGCCCCTTTTCTCTGTATTATATACTCCGTAGCAGCGTAATGTGTGACTGTAGCATAATTCATTATCTAAATAATCCTTGACTGAACTAAATAGTTTCTCCTTTGGAAAGATTTTATATAATTATATGCATATTGAGACGATTAAGTTAGTATAAGCATATCTTTTGTTAGTACCTCCTAAATCGTAGTACGGAATGTAGATAACATTATATCATATGCTTCTTTTAACTACTAAATTATACTACGAAGAAATAAATGTTTTTATCTGCTACTTTATCTTCCAGGAGTAGAGGCAGTGTCAATTCTCTTCAACACCAAACACAGCCAGACTCTTTGCTAGGAATTTCGGACAGGACTTCGCTGTTGGATTTGGAAAGCCCTTGTTCTTCTGTCCGATCTCCCAGTAAGACGCCAGGGTCCCCTGCTGCCTCTCTTGAAGATTCCACTAAAAATCCTTCATCTCCCTATCAGGTTGTTTTAATATATATACCAAATGTGTTTATGCTTGTTTATGTTTCTTAAATGCAAGAAAAGAAAATGATAGTTTTTTAGCTCCAGATCTCTCCCCCGTATATGTGGAGTGACTCGGGGATAATTGACATTGTGCACATCTAGAAACATAAATACACATGCACTCGCTCTTTTCGTCGGCGCAGACTAAATTAAATGGTGAAAAGAGTCTTCAATTCATGAAATTTCTTATGCTATGTAATATTTTTTCAAAATGAGAACCTTAGGCTTTAACCTACTATATAGCTAAAATGTATTTTTTTGA
The DNA here is from genome assembly GCA_020055645.1 of Tomocerus qinae. NCBI lineage: Eukaryota > Metazoa > Arthropoda > Collembola > Entomobryomorpha > Tomoceridae > Tomocerus > Tomocerus qinae. Next base: position 11,717,121 of record CM034547.1, on the reverse strand, counting down.
CTCGGTAGCAAAACGCGCATTTTTTCTCTCTGACCAAACCAATGCTTAGTAAAGTGTAAATTGCTAATGCGCACATAACTTCAAAAAATATAGGCTAGTAGTGGTTTTAATCTACTTTGCTTCAGTCATGATATTACTGTACTTTATCTTATGGGCTAAAGTAAGTAATTTTTCTTGAGCAAAACTCAGTTAAAGTAGATTTAATTGACGTACGTAAGTACGTGCAATAGCTATGAAATTCTTTAGCTGCAGTACTATGACTTTATTTAAGTAGTAAATATACTGCTTGGACGTCTGGCTCCTGTGGAGAGCCTTACGTGTTTATTAGAATTTTTATAAAAGTCAATGTCACTACCTAAATTAGTACCCCAGTGAAGAAACTCAGTATGTAGTAGTAGTTGTTTGTAGGGTGAAAAGTGTAACATGTTCTTTATTTGATATGTAGGTTAGTGTTTATCTCTTATGATTCGAAAGAGATTTTTCCATGTAAAATGTAACCAAGAGGTGAAGTGTAACAGAATTACTGTGGTTTGTACTTTGTACCTTGTTCTCAGTAAGTACATCCATACACCTTCTAACCTGTAATAGTTTTAGAGTTTTTGATATGTTATGCGTCATAGAATTGTGTAACATAGTCTGTATTCGTAACTTGCACCCTCCTGCTGCTTCCTTGAGTTGTTCTCAACTTATATAATATGACCGATATTTTTAGGCCGAAGGAGAGGAAATGAAAAGCGATAAGGATTTTATGCGTGCAAGTCCTGGTACGAGCAGAGCGCCTGGAATGGCAATCGAGATGTCAAATAGTCCGGCTCGTCGTAAAATATCCCGGCTACGTACCATCAGCCATCAAATAAGGTTTTATTTTCTCTATCTCTTGTCCTCATTGCGATTTTACTCATCCTCTAAATATTCAGGGCTCGTATTGTGATTATATGGAATGACCTGCTACCATCCTTTCCTATTTAATAGTTTCCTTAAGAGACCTGCATTGGTAGATTGACAATTTTATGAAAGCTGTATTACGTGTTTGCTTGATGTTTAATCGTTTTGTGAATGTGAGTAGTTTCTTTTATACCCTACTAATCTACTGGAGTAGTACAGTTAGTTTTAACCATTCCCAATTCTCAGTTACTTATCTTGTAGCTTATTAACCTGTCCCCAGTAGCGTCACGTACAAACACCTACTTAGCACTAGAAATCCTGAGATGAAATAACATAAGGATAATGTACATTATTATTAGTAGCGGTGTGTAATGGAAGTTTTCTAATTCCAGATTCCTACGAAGATTGGAGCTGAGCCTCATACGGAAGAAAGAAACGTTGACAGTGGCTACGGGTGAAGGAGAAAGGCGTGAAAGTCTGTTAAGTCGATCTGATTCTTCTGATAGCAGTCGAGAGGATACGAGTGACAATCAATCACAATATGATAGTGCCAGCAGTCTACCAGATAATGAAAAGCCTTTGCTTCCCTTACCAAGTGGGACAGCAGGTAATAGCGCAGCATCAAGAAGGAAACGAAAAGGCAAAGTTTTGCCCTTACCGTTATCGTTGAACCTTCTTGAAACTGCAGACCTTCTAACATCTCACAAAAAACGGATACGACAGTATAAATAATAGATATATAAACGGTTAGCTGCTTCTGTTTTTGTAGGTGTTCTCTCTCTAAGTGTTTTAGGCACCTACTCTTACTCTACTACTTATCGCAGTAATCGCAGATATCATGAAAACAGCTATATACAAGGACATAAACCTTTAGACAGTAAACTATAGAGCTGTATCAAAATATATTATAGTAATCGCCATACTCAATACAAAACGTGTAAACTAGTGTTGTAGATCTGATAGGCAGAAACCATTATATTTAATTATCTCATCCACAATAATATAAAAATTACAGCTGGATTTTTCAATGATTATTGAAGCTTACTGGAATTATAATATATATCTCAGATAATGTAAACTAGTAAATGTATTTAGGTAAGGTATGTATGTACACTCTAATTTGCTGGGCAAATAATATGAGTAAGCATGAGGTAACTCTCCGTATGTTGATATTGTAAAGTAAAAGTTACTAGTTGTTTGGTTTTGTAGATAACCAATGTAATGGATGTATAAAATCATGAGACACAATTATGAAAGCATTTTAATCTGTATAAAGTGTAGACTATAATGTAATATTTAGCTATAGATTCTTGAGTGTACGAAAGTGCTCTATTTCAGGAAATGTATTTTTTAAATACGACACAAAATTGATGTGAGATGCTAAACAAATATTTACGCTTAATGACTATTTACTACTGAAACACATTTATGTACGTTTACTTTCGTAACGCAAATTTTTTCTTAGCTTATATGAATGAGGTTAATGTTCAAAGTGTACCTTAATTATAACAAAATATCTAGTTGCAATTGCAATACGCATTCAGTAATGTGACGTAATTTTCCCGATAATAATCATTAATTACATAGAACTTCCTAACCCTACCGAATGTTTACACTATAATTTTATACAATCAATCCACTGAATCTAGTGCATTTAGTATTTATCTAATCATATAATAATTGCGCATGTATTTATCTGTCAAAAGGCATAATGCACAGTTAATGATAATTCATCCTTACTTTTGTTACTAATATTTGTCAATACAGTTATACCTTCTAAGTCTATATACTATCTTTAGGCACTTTATCATGATTTCGTAAGTGCAAAAGTTACTATTTTATGGATTTTACAAATTAACTTATCAATAATATAATATATTCTCGTTTAATACTTAGGTTAGATCGATATAGTGAAACAATGCATTTTACGTCTATTTACGAAGAAGTAATATAAAAGTGAAAAATTTTGCTGTTAATAAATTGCGCGAAAGAAAACGATAGAATTTCAATGAGAAGAATACATTTTACTCTTATTATTATTATTAAGTCTTCAGATTGGGTACATTTGTTCAAATCAGGAGGGAAGATTTAAGGCCGGGGTTGTGAACTATTTGGAGAATTTAGTGGCGAAGTAAAGCAAGTTGTATCATAATTCGATGTGTACAACTAGAGTAATTAACTACAGTAGTTTGTAGCTGAAATAAGTAGTACAGTTGCCAAGAATTACCTTACGACCGTAGGTCGTCTAATAATAACCTTCCGCGCTCGCTCTTCGACAACTTCAATAGGCGCTGAATTGACCGGACCTTCTGGCTGCTTTTTAAACCAAGAGAACCATCCTCCAGTTGCTTGTGGCTGCTCAACGGGTGGAGGAACAATTTGAACTGTGACATGGTCTTCCTTTTTCGCATATATACTTAAATCTTGAATTGTTCTACCAGTTTTTTTATTGATGGTATTAAGAACAGCGTCATTTGCGAGATTTTGCTTTAGTTCGTCTGGATTTTCTACTGCATTTATGTCCTTAAGAATATCTTCTTCCCTGTAAATATAAACTCCCAATATTTATTATCATCTCACTTAAAGAAGGAGAAAATATGTATTATTAGTCTTTACCGCATAACTCCGCCGTGAGCAGCATTATATTCTCGGACAGCTTTAAGATCCTCTTTCCAAAACCTATGAAGATTTTTTCTAGTTGTATACGGAGCGAATTCCTTAATCTACAAAGGAAAAAGAGAACATTTAATATAGGGTATTGGATAAACAGATGAATTAAAAATACTTTGTGAGGTCACAAATTAATCCAAATGCTCAGTTTTGCATATCATAGGTAAATAGGACCTTTAAGACGAGGCATACTACTAAGTAGGTAACTTGCACGTACCAATTGCATAAACCATACGAGTAAATTAGTGTATTTGCATCATGCATAAAATTAGTTAAGTTCGAGGTAAACTTCAGCCTCTTCTATGCGTAATGCAAATAATGCCCACTACACTAAAGACAATCGGATATCTATAGAAGGATGACCTCCGTGAGGACTCTTTATCAACTTGAACCATGGAAAAGTTGATAAATAGACCTACGGAGCACCTTTGCCGGAATTCTTATTCTTGCATTCAACTGAAAATCATCCTAAACTAATACACTGTATTCGTTTACCTAAATATATTTTTTCCAATTAATAGTTTTACTTTGGACCGGAAACTTTGAGTTGAACTCAGTCTCCAGTCCACATATTTTAGCTAAAACTGCTTCTGTTGAGCCTAGCTCTAGTTCCAGTATAAAATTTTATACGAAATTGTTACCAATTTCGTAACAATAATATACCAGCACAGTTCCAAACTCTGCTAAAAGTCTATTTGACTTTCTGACCCGTTGAGAGCACTCCGGATCCTGAAGAAGAAGGACGACTGCAGACCTGACTCACTTCACCCCATCGGGAGAAAAGGTTTAGTAACATACAAATTACCCATATCCTTTTCCATTGCTTTGCGCCAAGCCAAGCCCTATTCTTTTTATTCTCTATTTTTGGTCGAGAATAAGGCTCTGCTCTGGCCGAGTCAAGTTCCAAAAACTAGGCATTTGCAGCGGTAACCCCTGCCACTATTCCCTAAAAATAGCCTAACAAGGAAATATTGTGTCACACTTCTAGTGTAAGTTTCGGCTTCTTTAGCCACTAAGTGTAAAGATCGCGCAACACTAAACACGGATTACTTGCACTTGCAAGCTCCCTAGGTACACAAACGCAGTAGTAATAACCGCAAGCGCGCATAAAAGTTGCATAAGAGTAATTGGAATAATATAAAAATATTTCTAATCTATTCGAATCCTACGAAGAAATCAAGAAGCATACTAGCCTAAATTGGTAGTTTGTACTGCAATCATACCTGACTGAGCAATTCCCGTAAAGCTGTTTTCTTGACCATTTAAAAACTAAATCCGTTGTGTTTCTTCATAAAATTATTTTAATTTAAGTGCATCGTAATTCTGAGTAGAATTAGAAAAGACATCTGGAAAAGAATCGCAAGATTCTCTTTTGCTGAAAGGTGTGTTTAGGCTCGGGCCATAGTATAACAATTTCTCACATACAGCGAGAATATTATATAGCCTAACCAAACCTATCACAACTTACTCTGAGAATAATGATCCCGAATATGAAGATTAAAATGATGTTTATGATTGTCAACAGTAAGCTACATCCTCCGAGAAGAGCAAATTCCTTGGCAGCGTTCCTACAGTACGTATGCTTGTAATTTGGGCTGAAAAACGCTGTTTTTGAGTGTCCCAGGTATTTGTCGCATTCCAAATTAACAGTTTCGTCTTTATCATAAAATTCCTTTGCAGTCACGACGATTGTCATGCCCCAAAATACTCCCTGAAGAAAATCAGTCTTTCTTTACCTCTTTTTCCTTAAACTTATTCAGTTAATAAAACTTACGCAATTGACTGCAGGTGGAAGAAGTGAGGCTGATATAGCCACTCCTACGAGGGATCCTGAATTCCCAGCGAGAATTGATAAAGCTACGCCTACTCCAGAAGGAATGGCAATAAGCGCACCAACAATTAGTGACCTCATTTGAGATCTTCCAACCATTTCACCTGTTGGCCATTCTGTAACGTCTGCCCAGGGACCCCTAAAGGGCTTCGCCTCTATACTTATCCCGGTAATCAGTCCAACGATTAGGCACTGAAGTAAGCCAATACCTGCACCATATGCTCCAAGTTTCGTCAAGTTCTTGTCATGAATAACGAAACTGAAAACGAATGCCATTATAGGACCCTGTAATGAATAAGGTGTATCAGCAAATTTCAATGTAAATATTACCAAATGTAATCTTACCATAAGCGGAGATATCAACATTGATGCTACTAATGCCACCGAATTATTTTCCAATAAACCCAAAGCTGCAATCACCCTGAAAAATCATCTTTTATATGAAAGTCATAGGCATAGCTATAGCTAGTAGTTTAAAGTGCAGATAATTTGATTTGCAAATGCTTACGCTGCCACGAAAATCAATGTTATGTAATCGAATGTAATTATTGCATTATTAGTAACGGACTGCACAACTTGTGCAACTGTCAACCGAGATTTAATAGAGGCCACAAAATCATTCCAGTGACCTTTTTTCTTCTTTCTGAAATTCAAACAACGTTATTGCATTAGAATATAACATAGTATACGAAATAGGATATATATTCATAGTCTCACATCTGATCATCATTATCATCGTCATCTGAACTGATATCCCCTCCTTGATCCACTTTTGGTAAACTGCATGTGTTTGCGTGCATGCAAGAAAGATCAGCTATGTATACATTTCCCGCGCTTACACTAATGAAAGAAAAAAAATGTCAATTATGAAATACATTTGATTTATTAGATTCAATCAGGTCCATGTGTGATGCTGCATACTAGTTCTAAAAATCAGCAACCTTGAGTATGGGTCATAATGTGGGAAAAACCTTACCAAATAGAAGATTCATACTTGATACCAAACCCGCAAGTCTGTAAATGATGTATTATTTTTTCGGATTTACTCTGAGGTACTGTAAATGTGACTTGAAACAATCTTTCGTCTACTGTTGGAGCCCATACAGCATGCCATATCGAGAATTTCTTCATGGTTTCTTCCAAATGCTGTCAAGAAAATTAAAACTACAATCTATAATCCATCCTGAATAATGTATGTGTATCTACAGACATCAAATTATTTTATATTCATATCTGCCAAACAACGTTAGTAGACATTGGCTCAATGTAGAATTCGGACCTTTTCTAAGTGAATTGTATCGATGATGTTTTGTATATCCTCCTCGGTAAGTTTGCTATTGGAACGATGCTTTATTCTAGATATAGTGTCTTCGTCGCTAGTGACCAAACCCAGCGCTCCCAAACTGGAATGAGATGGAAGACTTATACTATTGAAATGCGCATCTGGTTTACGTGTTGCTGAAGGTATCGAAGCAGTACTAGTAAAAGATTGCCTACCAGAATAAAAAAATCAACAGTTCAGATGTCACAAAAACTTAACATCTACATATATCACTTTAAATGTCATTTTTTGGTATCTGATTCAGGATATAAATACTTAGTCATTGACATTGCCCATTTAAGACAGCATTTATCTTACCTTTGCAATTCATTCTCAAGCTCTCTCTGACGTAGTCTTATCTCATGTTCTCTTGTGGGGCATACTATCACAAATAACGATCCCATTATCACATTTACAATTAATATGCCCTAATTTATTTTTCACTTCTAACTCATTGAATGGCTTTCATCGGGTTAAAAAATCCACTGTAATTTTGATTAACTTATGGGCACTGTAACATTCAAAACTATGGAACTAGTGACTTGAAATTATAGCTGTAAATGAATGCTACCAGGAAAAATGTATATGAATGATTGGACAATTTGTAGTATTTGAGAACCATGATTCCATAGGGAATGGGAAGGAGGAATTTATTTCCTTTCAATAGTAGTTTCAATACTTTCTTTGTAGATTATATTTATACCATAGAAACAACTAAATCACCGAATAAAAAAAATTCCATTCGATTCCAATCCACATTTCGTATACATTCCTACCGTATAATAGATTTTTGTAATATTAGATTTATATTTTATTGTTTATAACAGGTAGCATGTGCATTACGTAAAGCAATTTAATCTACATGAATTAATTCAATGTGGACATAATATAATGGTCTATTTTATGGTAGGTACTATTTCATTAAATTTTAGTGGTTCAAATACACCGAAGAAGTCTGTGGCCGCATCTTCATTGTGGCAGAGAAAGGTGGAGGAGAGAAAGTCGGAGTGTAATATTGTAGATGGAGCAGAGTGAAAGTCAAATGTTTTTGATGATGACTGTGGGAGAGAAGAAGGAAGGAATCATGAGGTACACCTGTCTAACGATAAGTTGTGAAGTGAAAGACAAGTTTTATTGTTAGCCTTGAATGGAGAAGTAATGCACACATGCGATGTCAGTCATCGTGTACAGACTTGCATATTTTGCATTTCGTTTAGCTACGCCATTCAATTTTGCAAAGGGCTAATCTTGAATATGATCAGTGTGTGGGTTGGACTGGAGCAGTAGGAGAGGCAATGGGACTACCTGTATCGCGTACACCTTGACTGGAACTGAAAGGTTTTCATTAAAATATAGGGAGTGAAATCTATTAAAGACTAAGGAGTGTGCATGTGGCTTCTCAGCCTCATAACCTGTAACTGTAACATGAATGAAGGGAAGAGGAGAAACTGCCTTCTTGCAGTTAACTATCGACTTGCACGGAATAAATGGAAAAGTAAAGTGTATGGAAAACAAACAATAATAATTTACAGGCACATCTATTCACATTTAAGCAGTTCTACTACTACCTAAAACCTATCCCTATATACCTACTAATAATTCGTAAAGTGTCCATATGGCTATACCCTTAGTTATGAAAGTAATGAATGGTGTTTGATGAAAACGCATGCATACAATGCAACCAATTTGCATATCAAATCATGCGATGCTCTCAGGGGCTCAACTTTTACTTGCTTGCTATACCTTATTACAACTATTATATCTATATAGTTTTATTTATGTCATATTTCAGACCTCTTATAAGTTTGCTTCACTGGCTAATAATTTGCATGAGTTTCAAATGTTCATTTGCAATTTCGCCAACATGTTCCGGCAACCTCTATATTTACCATCGAGGGTTCCGCATTCGGTAAACATTTTTTAAATACAGCTTTAAATTAAAGGTTTATACTGATAATTAAAATGTACCTACTCTATCACCGACATACTCAAAGAAACAAAGACATATTGTATATTCCATATCATTGAAATACAGTTGTTTAACCATTCGGTTATACACTAGATTTTCCAATTGTGACCCAAATGGTAAAGACTGAGAATCGAATCTATTTATGCATGAATTATCAATATAGGAAATAGGAATAAAGTCTACTGTGGGTCTATTATACCTAATAATATTAAATGATGTGTATTTATAGAAATGCAACAGAAACGTGAAGCGGATTTTGAGTGCAATTGTGGTTTCGAATATTTTATGTTTAACAAATCGATAATTAGTGTTAAAAAACCCACATTTATTCCACCCACCCTTCACAAAACCTCTTTTTTACGTTACTTGAAAATGCAACCTTTCCTTGAAAGTAAATAAATTAAAGATTTTCCTCTTGCAATTATGTGCATTAAATCCTTCATATTTCCCTACAGATTTCGTAATACAAAATCAACATTGACATGTAGCCCTGTATGTAGCAAATGTACTGTTGTGTAGTAGTGTAATGTATAGAATGTAGAAGGTATATAAAATGTACATGTATAAGTAGCCACACTGAAGAATTGCGAATATTAATCGAGCACAAATACAAAAGCAGAACGTAAGCTAACCTTACTGTATTGTCACAATCTTCCATTCTTCACTCGCTGTTAAATGACTTTCCATTTCCTTAAGTATGCATAACATGTGCCAGTGTCTCATCCATTTGTACAATTCTAATTAAATACGTATCTGTTATTCAAACTGTTTGGAACGAGGGCGATATTAATTGGATTTGGTCATTAACTTTGTCAGTTGACAAAACAATTGTGTTCTTGCTAAACTGTAAATTTCATGAAGTGCAATTAATTACTGAACTGAATGCATGATGCATATATATTGGTTGAAATGTGTTACTTATCAAATCCTTTTATCTTGCAGCCTTTAAATCAATGCTTACGTTAAATAACAGTTTACGTTACGTTTTACGTTATGCAAACATTGTACTTGCTTGCTTCTTCTCTTCTGTTGTTTGTACTATAGGTCGTGTTTTAAAGCATTAATATACCAGAATACAGTTAAATCATCTTTAAATTCGGTGTTTGAATATAGTTCATACGCAATATGGCTTGTATATGAGTGAATAGTGGCCTCCATGCCATAAATTGTCTTATTGTCTCAAGGTATGCAAAACCTTTCAGGTAGTCAGGCTAAAAATGGTATTCAGAAGTTTACTAATTTATATTTCGAATGAAATAATTGTAGTAAAGTTACCATAAAGTGGCAAGGCGTGTCCACAAATTATTACAGATCCCTATTCAGTTTTCCATGAAACTTTGCCCAATCGAACATGGGACGTGGTCACAATTAGCATTTTTTTAAAACCTAAACCTAATTAAAATTGATGGAAATCGAACATGGGACGTGGTCACCATTAGCATTTTTTTAAAGCCTAAACCTAATTAAAATTGATGAAAATCGAACATGGGACGTGGTCACAATTAGCATTTTTTTAAAGCCTCAACCTAATTAATATTGATGAAAATTAAACATGGAACGTGGTCACAATTAGCATTTTTTTAAAACCTAACCTAATAAAAATTGATGGAAATCGATCATGGGACGTGGTCACAATTAGCATTTTTTTAAAACCTAAACCTAATTAAAATTGATGGAAATCGAACATGGGACGTGGTCACAATTAGCATTTTTTAAAGCCTAAACCTAATTAAAATTGATGAAAATCGAACATGGGACGTGGTCACAATTAGCATTTTGTTTAAAGCCTAAACCTAGTTAATATTGATGAAAATTAAACATGGAACGTGGTCACAATTAGCATTTTTTAAACATAGAAGTTGGTGCAATTTAGAATTTTACAAAACCCAACCTGCATGTTGTTATTAGCTACGTTGCCATAGATTACAAGTCTTCTAAAATTACATGAGCCTAAAATAATAAAGGGGACCTTAGAAGATAATTCAAACAGCCGAACCTTATGGGCGGCACGATTTTGCAGGGCACGAGAATGGCAACTTTAACCATCAGGTATATTCTAAACAAGTCCAGTACGGATGGAATGGTTATGATAGTTCTTAGCCACAGCCACGTATAGGTGGTAATTATCATGTGTCAATATAATTTCATAACCTCATTCACGGTTGTTTCTGTGCTGGGTGCCATGTACGTAGGTTGCATACCAATTAATCTGCTGCGGTCTCCTCAGCAGTTATCTGGCTTTGTGGTCTAAAATCTCCCTCGTTTTACATATAGGTACTGCATACTGATTGGTAACTTGTAGAGCCAAAGGAAGTGCTCTCTATGTGTGGAACACCACATAGAAATACTTCAGTAAATACTTGAACAAACCTGAATATCCCCTTTCACTGGCAATAATAGCGAGCAAAATGGCGAAGGAAGTCATTTATTCTCCCTATGTACGAGTGTATTATTGTGGCCGTTGAATATTACACTTTAGGTTCCTATATACTCTGCTGAAATGTCAATTTCACCCGTGAACACTAATCGAGTTCATGACCTGAATAATTCCCTGAAGCAAATTGCAGTAAGAAAAGAAATAAGTACTGCCTAGGAATAATCATCAATATTGAGTCTTGAAGAGTGAGGTACAAATTCTGTACTCTTTGAAGCTAGCGTATATTTATAGGAAATAATAACCCAGGTGTCTAATTCGTAGTAAAATGCTCCATGTGGAAATGGGATCTTAATAATCATCACGCAAAAATCAAACAAATATCATGCTACTATTAAGTGATTGTATTGTTTTGTTCTATGTAATTGTTCGGCACACAAAACCTCAACTTAGCGCTGACAGAATACTCAAATATTTAGAATTGACATACAAAAGTGGAATATTCCAGTATTTCTCCAGCTTTTAGAGTCAATAGTTTATCTTCATAAATAGTTTCTTTGGTCCTAGAATCTATTGGCTGTTCCGATAGTCCGTTACACATAATCTAAATAGCCATTCTACATTTAACTTTTTCATTTTCTATCAAGATTGTCAATTTCTATAGGTATTTACTATTCTGCTATTAGTAATCGCATGCATGAAAAATATGGTTTATGTACCACGCTGATTATGAACGGATAACTAAGTTTGGCCTTCCGTATGCTAGCTGAGAAACTATTTTCCCAGCGTAAAAAGGATTGAAAGGGAAGCCTAGACAAAATAAACTTTTGCAAGTCACATGTATACCTGTATAGTGAATACTATGAGTGGGAAAATAACCTAGGTTAATTTAAACTAGATAAAACTGGCTGCGAATGTGTACGGAACATGGAAAATGTATCATGGAGTAAAATGGTAGTTGGAAAAGCAAATTCAGAGAAATAATGACAAAGTAAAGTGAGAAGTGAACGTTGAAAGGGATGGCCTGTTCACAGAAGAAATGCCACGTAGGATATAGTTAGTCCTTTCCATTATTTTGTGTTAGAAATAATTTTCTATGCATTCAATTGAGACTGGTTGTGACTTAACGGTGATAGGGGAATGCAACGTGACTCTGACCTCCTGGAAATTTATAACTTACTCCCATCTGGCACAAAAAGGAAAGTTTTGGCGAAACTACTAAACTAAACCAACATCACATGAAGAGCTCTTTAGCTCACATCATACAGCTTACTAGTACATAATAGAAAAAGACTAACGGACTAATGTGCATATAAACCTAGGTAATATTCCTCTGTGCACGTACTCACTCCGTTCGCTACACTTCTTTTGTACTGTTGAATACAAATGTACTTATAACACTGTTTCCTATATATTTACTTTAACAATAAGTATTCTAAAGTTTACCGACTAAGCTGCACTTCTCAACTTCATAAAATAAAAAGCCTCCTTCCTCCTTTATGTACTTTCACCGCCCTTTCACTTTATACTACTACCTACAAGGTAATAGCAACAGCCTTGGGAGTTTTTCTTACACGTTATACAGGGTCATTCTTGCTTGTATTTACTTTGAAGCTCTTGGAATAATTTGAGGTCTTGACAATCAATAATTACGCAGAAAAACTCATATTCTTTGATCTTTGTAAAACGTGATAAACTGTTTGAAGGCTTTTGTTTTTTAAAATAACTAACTCAGAGAGAGTTTATTGATATATAATTATATTACATGCACTGCTTGCATTTTAGCAATAAACTCCAAACAAGTCTCAAATCAGATCTATTTTTATATAGAAACAATTTGTAACAATATACACATAATATTTGTCTTTATGCCTTCTAGCATTAATTAAGTATTTGAAAAAAAAATTATAAGTAAAGATGGGTTTCTTCTTAAAATGTAGTCTAGCTTTGCAATTTCAATTAGTTGAGAAGGCGTAATAAATAATTAGTCATTCATTACACCACATGAGAATCAATATTAAATCATAGAATGATAATGACACTAAGTCACTAGAATAATCCTGAGGTATTCACATAACCTCAACATAACAGTTTTCAAAGAAAATTGACTTCATAATTAGCTACAGACTGCGTAGATCTAAATAGAAATTAATTTATTATGGATTTCTTTCTAATGATCTTTTTAAAAGTTTACAGGATTCTTTTTACAGGGAAAGGTTTTTTGAAAAATAATACTGGGCAATGTATCCTCCATAGGCTGCTGCTCTTTTTTAATCACATCCAGAAACTTTCAAATAAATGCTAGGTCGACTAGGCAATGTGTTGACAAAAACAAAAAGATTGTCACTTGTTGTCAAAACGGGATTGACAAAAAAAAATTATTGACAAATAGGTGCTGACAATAAGACGGTGGCAATTAAAGGTTCTTCCGTTTTTTCCTCTGGTATGCTAAAACGATAATCTGTAATTAAGGAGTTAATGGCTGCCCAGTAGATGGTCGTGTTCTATATGTGGGAAGCATTTATATAAATGTTGAAATGTAAATGTGTTCACGTAACTGTGTAGGTAGGTGGCTAACTACTTGAGCTTTGTATTTCTGTTTGTGCTGGTAATAACTTTTGCAGAGCTTTCCGTGCACTCTGGGAGATTCGCATCCTGTTCTTTTGAATTTGCATTGTATTATTGTGTATAGGGAGAAAGTAAACACATCTAGGAGAGACAGAAGGAAGAAATGGGTAGGCTCAATCATTCATTCTTCCAGTGGTACCTCTGGTGTTATGGAGCAGAAAGGATGTTTGTGTTCCGCTTTATTTGCATGTGAGTAGCGTCATTCTTATATCTATTTTCATTCAGCATTCCGATGTCTTTATATATTTATTCTTAGGATATACGGACATAATATATTATAATATTACACTTATAAAGCCATCAATGTGTAAAGAAAGTAGGACTACAGAATAATAGGTAACACTTGAAATGTGCATCCAGAGATTCCAGATCTGTCTTTGTATGTTGTGTGAATGATGATATTATATAGCAGAGGATGTTAGTTAGGTGTACCAAGTCCTTATAAGAAATTGTAATTTTGTCAGGAGTGGAATACAATGTAGCCACAAAACGTAACCAGAGTAAGTCAAGCCAAACCACAGAGGAGACGAAGAAGGTCACTGTGCACTTCTGAAGAGACGGGTATCCGCAGAACCGACTTTTCTTCTTATCCTTCCCTCCTCACTCAAGATCAGCTAACACTATTTATACACATGCACATGTGGTAAAAGCAAATATAGGAAAATGTAGTGAATGGAAAGGCTTACGTTTTGGATTTGTTGGTACTTTCCCCATGGCTGGAGGAAAGAAAACCATTCACATCTAATCTTATTCAGAGAGTACGAAGAAAAGGGAGAAAGACTGAGAAAAGCCCAAGCTACTTGTTTGAGAAGCTTTTTTATTTACTTCTCTTTCTAAACAGATATCTCATACTTATCTTCTATGCTTTGTGCTCTGTAAATATGCAGCCATAGTCCTTTTTCTGCCTCCAACCCACTTTTCAATATTGCTCAAACAAGTTTCCACAGCTCTTATCATTTTCTAATGCTATTTATAAAGGTGTTTCCCTATTCTCTTATTGCTCAACGATAGAATAAACCTACACTGCATTCTTTTGCAGACTTATACTATACTTAGCAAAGCCCAGCTCAAAAAGAGCAGATGTACTAGTAAAAAAATAATGCAATGTTTGCTGTATTTATTTACTTAATACTACTGTACACAATATAGGTCTGAGTAACATTTGTGCTATTTTTGTTGTAACTTAAAACAATTTTCTGCAATTGTATTTGAACGTTTTCATTCTCATAACTCCATTTCTTTTTCAATGACAACTTCATCTTGCTTTGAACAGCATTATGTTATTTACATTTTTAATGTTAGTTTTAGTATGGTATCACAAAATAAAACTCAGGGAAGTAGAAAGTTTTTACTTCAAGAATTTCCAAGAAAGAAATGTTTAGAAACCCTGTTTGCATATGCCAATAGCAGTCTCCAAGAGAGAGAAGGACATTTGTAATACAGATACAAATACTAGTAACAACATTTCTAGGCATAATATGAATTATTTACGCAAAAGCATGAAGAGATAAGATTTCGGAGTGTACATACATTTCTTTGAAAAGGTTGAGTAGTTGGCAGGAGAGTATAAGACTAAAAGATTGGTTATGCCATGAATTTAGTGTATAATAGGTGTATATGTTGTTTGTAAAAGTAAACACAAGTTGGTCTGACATGGAGTAAATAGAAGTGGAGTGGGAAAGGGAATCGTGCTTCTAAATAATATTACGAGATAATGTTCCTTCCTTCTCTACTAAATTGGAAAGGTCAGCTTTACTATGGAGAGTTAGGGATATACTACGCTATAACACATTTTCTGTTACTCTGCAGTCCAAAAGACGATTGCACAAACACGGACCAACAACCAACGTTCTCCTCTCCACATTTTCTCAAGGATATATTTTCATGTACTGCATAGCCCTGCATACTGGGACTGATTGATAAGATATATCCTCCTGCTTTCTCCGCCTTCATATTCATAACCTCGAGACTGAAAACAGCATCCTTCAAAGTAAATATCTGGAATGTTTTCATAAACTTCTTGCCAGTCTACTTATTATTACTATCTTTGCCCACCTACCATGTACCTACATGAAACTTGCTAGCTATACGATAATCTATCTCAAGGTAACTTTCCTTTTAATAAGCTACATATTTTTATGGTGTTTTGCAACAATATCCTTAAACTACATGCTACAAATTAGCATATATTAAAGTTATATAACATTTCTTAGCCTACACATATTAAAGATGTGATGTGTAAATGTTTAGGAAAGAATACCTATATTTTGGAATAATATTGTATTTGCATATTACATAGCATTGCTTACCATAAACAAGATAACAAACTTAGGCCTGGGAACATAAAAGGGGTAGTTAGGAAAGAATACGTTAACGGAAACTTGTACTCATACTCCTTTCGAAGGAAGGAGAGGATGTAGATCACAGATAAGACTTTCAATGAAAGTAAAGAAAGAGTACCTACCCACTTTCTCCGTTATAATATATTTCAGTACTTTCTCCTTGATATAAGAGTACAGATAGTGTCCATGCTTAGGTTGTTAGTGCTATTTCAGTCAGATATCCTATCGACAGAGATAAAACTAAATAGAATTTCACTGAGTTGACTCATGGCTCCGCTCCACTGGGTTTTCTTCGCATTATCTGCCCAGGTACGATGTAACCAGTGCAATGGTTACAGATACACAGACTCAAGGGAAACAAAGTAAATGATACACTATAATGCTTCGGATTCTGGAAAAAATAGAGCTATCACTCTGTTACATAAGTTTAGGACTAACGACTGGAAGCATTTTCGGGCAGTAGGCATTAATGGTAGGATATATCTGTGACAGATTCGAGATTCGACCATCTTATAGAGTAATGAACGGAGAGGGTTGTATACTTAGATAAGAAACCACCAAAACCGAGAGACTTGACTGAATTCACTAGCCACAGTTTTCTTGAGTGAATGAAAAGATTTTGCGCCTGAATTTTGCCTTCTTTCCCTCAAAGAACTTTCCCTTGTGCTACATTATCTTACGTTGGATTGGAAGAGTCAAAGTCTCGACATCACTCTCTCTCTCTCTGTTCTGTGGCTCTGCTCATGTGAAAATGTAAGCCTTTCACATCCCATTCTAGTATATTAAAATACGGCCGTCGACTGCTTTCTCCAGAGAGTACCTACATACTACTACTACGACTACTCGACCTACTACTCCTCGTTGTAGTAAAAGCACAAAGCAACTTTCACAATGTTCTCCGTTTTACTCATCCTTCCGCTTTTTGCTTTGCTAAATGCACGGCGACTACTAACCCAAAACATTAGGTAGAAAACTCTATGCTATACATGCATGCATGCTGTCTGACCAAATTCTCATTACAAGGGGCAAACATCAACTCTTTTACCCTTCTTGTCTCTGCTTTCCGCTCTTCTCTTTCAATATTTGCTTTCTCTTCTCCAGCTCTTCTCTTTCAATCTCCTTACAACATATTATTATTTACTAGATATCTCTATAATAATCAATCTAATTTTCTATTGAATAACGACCGTCATTTTAAATTTCTTGCAAGTACAATTTCTAATTAATAAAAATTAGGTGGAATAGTTGATAGTAGTTCTGTTAGGAAGGTTCAAGGAGCTTTAACTGGTTGGGTAGGTTGAATATGATAAGTTAAAAGTATGGCAGCTTCAATGCACCCGGTAAATCACGCCATAATTATTGTGAAATTTGAATATTTTACTAGTAAAATTCGTTGTACCAACATCCGTCATGCCTGCAGAAGCAAAAGCAAATGTAGTGAAAGTAAATATGTAAACAATATAATGCTGACAAGAATCGATGCATAATCAAATTCTTGGAAATGATATTATATAATATCAGACTCGGAAGCAGTCAATAAACCTAAAATGGGTCAAGGGTGATATAGATTATGAAAAATGTAAACTTTCACTGGAAGGGGAACAAAAAGTAGTGTGTAAAGTAATAATAAGCTTTATTAAAGGGAGAAGGTGAAGATCAAAACAATATTGATTACACTCTAATCAAATCTAATGTATGTAATGGTGTACAGAAAAATAAGTGTCAGTGATTCCTGCTAATCAAGACATTTTCTTACTATTTGATTTGTATACAGACAAATGTAGCGATATTAGTGGATACAAAGGATTAGATGTTTAATAAAGCGTTGTGTAACGCCTTGGGTAGTTAAATAGTCGAGAGAAGTAGCTGGGTGTAATGTATTCAGAGATAAAAGGGTTTTATGCATGGAAGGTAGTAAAGTCTGGTAAAGTGCTACTTATATTTGTGTTGGTGAATGAGTGGTTGGTATGTATACACTAGTAGAATGGATGAAGTAGTGCGGGTCCAATGTGGAGCATTATCGATTACTTGACTGAATGAATCCTTCGTCTATTTCTGTACCACTAATGTCTACGTACCATGAATGAATGAGTACTATGAATGAATGAGCGAATGACTCACGGACTTTTTGACGACTTGCTTCGTCTCAATATTTCCCTTACAATCAATTTTGTCAATGGGACAATTTTCCAGGAGAGCTGAATGGCCTAATAGACGATTAGTATATCCAATCCATTTGATATCCTTTGCTGATATTAAAATGTTACATTCATTCTGCATTCCTGCCCGAAAATCTTGTCTATTAGTTTGTGTCTCAATTGCTGCTTCAATTCGAATCTAGGTTATAATGGATAATATTATAGGGCATTATTACATGTATTCCGGGAGTCTAATAACATAACATTGAAGGGTCATCAATGCAGATAACGAATTGGCAGCAATAGTAATTATTAATGGCTAGGTACCAACATAAATGTCGTAAATCCAATAGCAAACCAACCAAATGCTTATATTATAGTCCAAGAGCAATGGTACATGTCTAATGGGCTCTAAAATTATCAATAGCAGTTAGCAGTAGAGTCAGATTGTTAATCTTTCGTTGGCTAACTCATGTTTCCTTATCATCTTATATCGCAACTATTTCGAAACTCCTACTTACTATGCATTATATTCCTTTGCGGGTTCTCTTACTGCTAACGATGTATTTACAACTTTAATAATTTACCATAATATTAACCTTTATCGTACGGTTTACTCAAGTATTAGATAAAATCAAGTCTATAATCAGCCAAGGCCACTATGTCATAAGGATCGACGGTGCAGGTGTGATTTTACATGATATTACGATACGCTAACATTATGTCCATAAAATGGTACTGATAGTACAAATAAAGTTTATGTATGTGCAACTACATGATGTAAAACAATGTTTTTAAAAAAGTGTATTTGTCAATGTTTCCTACCATTATTCCCCAAAAATTATAAATGTTCATAAATGCAATTGAAGGTTTAAGTTAGGTTAATGATATCTATTAGTGAATGTCAATGATACAGTCCCTGTTGTTCAGTCAGTTCATATTAAATTAGTTAAAGTACGGCATTATTAATATTTCATCAAAAACAAAAGCCAAGTAACCTTTTCCAGTGTTAATGAAGGCGCCAGCTATAGGCGGCTGAATGAAGGCCTGTTAATTATAGATCACTAGCCTAGGTATTAATTTTTAATGGA
Source organism: Tomocerus qinae (assembly GCA_020055645.1). Classification (NCBI taxonomy): domain Eukaryota; kingdom Metazoa; phylum Arthropoda; class Collembola; order Entomobryomorpha; family Tomoceridae; genus Tomocerus; species Tomocerus qinae. The sequence continues at coordinate 11,697,872 of CM034547.1, read as the reverse complement.
AGATACTCTTCGGGAAAAATCAAAGGCTATAAATATGTGATGCTGCTCCAACTTTAAAAGCAATAAGATACGTTCCCCCTATATATTCATTTAATAAAGCAATTTATTAGTGGCGACTTATTATGGTAAGTTAATAAAGAGCCATTCTAGGAATTGTTTACTAAGGTATACATTACAATACTGAGTCAGACAGTAGAGAAGGTAGAATATTGGAGATAAGGTTTTTAGGGAAGAGATTGAGTTATTTTCGTCTGTTCAGATTTAACAAAGTCTAAGTTTTTAGAGTGCCTATGTCTACGTATAGGCGAATAGGATGGTCGGTCGTATCACAAGATTATTCTGTCGGAGACGTAGACATAATGTTAGCTTATAGATTACAGTTGTCCATTGTCCCACCCACCTAGCCATACAAATCACCCAGCCCGAGTCAAACTGAACTTTCTTCTCGTTAACTCTCCAAACGAGCCACATACAATTTTATCTTCTTTTTCCCCATATCCTTGAGTATAGTTCACTTCTCCCTATGTCCAAGTTGGACATGGATTAACAAGAAGAAAAGCATAATCTTTGTCTTTCTATCTAGGATGTTTAGGTAAGGCGGATGTATCTGTTGTGCAAAAACATTCTTCTGCCTTATATAAAGTGTCATTGTCAGTTGAGTCCGGTTTCGGTAAGCTAGCCATCAATTTCTTTCTAGTCCATTATGTCCATATGGTTCTGTCTGTAACCTTGTACTTTTTATGCTCATAGTCAGCCAATCAGCTCCTTTCGCATTGTTCATCCACACATCTTGATTACATTCGTGGATTTTAGAGGTGATATCCTTTATTCTCTAGCAACTTCAAAAGACTATAAATATCACAAACATATATGTTTAATTTCCTAATGTGAAAATGATGCAATGTATGACGACAGCAATGTTCAAAAGAAAAATTTCACCAGTACTAAAATTGGCCGATAGTTGAATACACAACCTACTCAATAACTTTGAAAGTCTACCCACTTTAAACCTCTGAAGGTCATGATCATTACTGGTTTAGAAAATGATGTTTTCACAAGAGAATTAATTCTGTCTGAAGTTTGCCGTGAATGTTCAACAATACGCTGCAATTTCAGACTTTTCTCTGTTACTTAGTTTGATCTATTCAAAAGTTGAGCAAATTGATGTATCTCCTGGAAAAGATTGATGTCGGATGATAAACAATAACTGTTAATTCAAAAGACTCATTTACATGAATACATCAGAGAGAATTTAAATTTCAGATTTTCCTTGGCGAAATCTCATTTAACAGTGAAATAAAGTCAGTGGGAATTTATAAAAGCAATCCAAGTGCACTTTGCAGAGATAATGACGTTAAAATTATCATATTTTACCTTTGGGTGATGACTCTATTTACATAATAATAAGTGTTTCAATGTTTTCACTGTACACAACGATTCTGCAATCCATAATCCTAGGTTTTATTTGCTTGGGAACTGTAAATATCCGAGTTAGAAGACAGTTTTATTTGCAATAGTAGATCTGTACCTGAAGTATTTAGTTTCCTTTGCCAGGCAAATGTCAAGCTAGTCTTATTTATACTTTCAGCTTCCTCAAGGCGACTTGTTATTTCGAAGTGAGCCTCTATTGCTAGTTATTTAGCTATTGATATGTATGCGGCTCAGCGGGGGGAGAAAGTTCCTTTAATTTGTTCTCTCAAATGCCTCACGATTGTCAGATGTGAAATCACGTTGCCAGTGAAATGTTTGGATTCTTGGTACTAAGGAAGTTAGCATGAAAATTCAATTAAATTGAAACGGAACTCCACCAGAAGTTACTGTGTGTACGCAAAGCCACATTTGTAATTGCCTTCTAATATAACCTCTGCTTTTATCCAATATAAGTTAACCTGACGTGAGCACAGACACAGACAGTACAAACAGACCTCATTTACCACCAAAACCCTTCAGATACATTTCCTACGCTACTTCAACCTACACGAGTCACTCTAGATAATATTATTTGCTTGGATTCTCGTAACTATACATACTTTGCTTTCTCCGCAAATCAAATAATCTTATTCAAATAATCTATTTCATTGAACTTAAGCGGATGTTGGTTGTCAATTGAAGAAGCAGAATTTAATTTCAGAATGATAGTCTCAACCTATCTACACTTTGCATATATGTCATCGTTTCCTGAAGTCCTCTTGTAAGCTTTCTCCTGAGAAAGCAGGTTCTTTGAACCTGTAATATAGAAAATGATTTTAAATTAAGTAAACAAAACCAAAATTATTCAAAATTTACAAATAATTAATAAACTATCCTTTTGGCAGGAGAAAATTTTGTACTATGCCATAATAACGTTGACACAATGACGACAAACTTTACCAACAGGATCTCCAAATGTCATTCAATATTATAAGATCATATTTTGCTGCTATTTTCACACAAGAAGGAAGTGCTTTAACCTTCTGCTCTCCTTTGAGGTTATAATATGAATTTCTATGAAACACATACTCTTCAAGTTAGAATTTAGAACTCTGCTTTTATAACATTACAAAATACAGAGAGACTCTACTCGCTTCCTTTTCATCTCTCGTTACATATTATGGCTTTCCTCACACGACTCTCATGACCATGACTCAACTGAACACGCCATGAATGATAAATATCCATTTAAATAAGGTTCACACTTTTAAATTCAAAGAGCCATTTCGATGACGCATAGAAGAAATGCAACCAGAACAAACCGCATCAATGATTCTACTTTTAGCTGCCATGTAATGCATAGGTACATGTATCTGTTACACAATGTAATTAATGAAAGTAATACAACAGCCTAAAGCAACATTTATATACCATTATAGAAAATAGGGTCATTTAATAGTAGCCTGCCTATACCCTGGTTGACAGCAGATAAGAAATTTTTTGTGTATCAAAATGCGAAGGATGATATCTACTAATGTTAGTTGTAGTGCTGAGGGTTTTATGTGAATCTGGGTAGTACGAATGTAGTAGAAATGTTGTAGACATGTAACAATGTGAGTGGATATGGAGCGTTGATGTCATGTTGGATCTACTTTTCCAATTAAAATGACACTGTTAGTTGGGAAGTCTGAATGGAGTTGTTAGATGAAGGATTGTGAAATGTGTAAAAATGTTTAAAGTGCAAAGCTGGATAAGGCGACAGAGCTTGGTTTTGCCAGAAGGGTTGCATGATATGACATGTACTTCTTTACCTTTGATCTCAGCGTTGTAGAGCACACATTCCGTTTGTGGAAATCAATATAGAGTATAGGGTAGAGGATAGGATGCAATGCAATAATAAGAACTAGGTCGCCGTCCACACCACAAGGAAACCTCAAAGAGAGAGAAAGGTAAACAGCCAGAAGCATGTTTGTGAAATACTTTCCTTTATCTTGTGTGCGGATAGCATTTCCACTCTATTTCCTTATTTTATTACTATTAGGATCATGGATTTGCCAATGGGCAAAGTTTGTTATCTAAATGTGAAAGCAGATCCGTTAAGCCGATTCAATAGGAAATTCCTTTTTTCCACTGACTCGATAAAAATCAGCCATCACCCAAGAATAAGGACACTATTTTTCAGATATAGAGAGCTATTGTTGCCATTTTACTATTTTACTACTCCCCTCACTACCTCTACAATTTACTACGAAAGAGAAAAATACCGAATCCTGGTCGTTAGCGTCTATTTATAGTCAACTTGAGCAGAGAGGTTACTTACAAATAAACGTCTCTACCTAAGTACAAGTTGTAAAACGTAGAATTACTTGTGTGTTGGTAGAAGACTAAGTATACGCATTGAGAACTGTAATCTGGAAGAGAAATCCGCTTTTCTCTCTCCACTAAGTGTCGAAAAATTAAGCAATTGTCAAGAATTCCGTGTAATTCAGTTGTGCTTTATGAGAATACCAAAAGTAACGAGGGAATACATAACCTTATCGGGGAAATGCAAGGACTTTTCATTCCAAACATTATATTTTCTTGTATAGATGTTAATGGAAATAATTTCTAGAATCTCAAGGGATAATAATTGGCTACGATTAGAAACCTAATAAATCTATATAATAATAGCTGCACAAATGTACTTTAACATCAACTTACGACTTTCAAATTTTTTCTGGATGGGGACATCATAGTCAGAACCCCAAACTTCGAGTTTCAAAACGATATCTTTCATAGAAATCGTTTTATGATTTTTTGAATTTCGAATTTTAACATTGAAGGAGTGGGAGAAAACGCTCCAATCTGTCACGCTTTGTCCAGATACTCCTCCTACAGTTTTCATCCGATCTTTACCAAACTTTTTCCTGGCCTACTCGACTTAATAAAGAAGATGGTAGCCACTCCAGTTTTTTATTTTTTAGTAGAAAATATTTTGCCAGTGAATTTCAAAAATTTCACAAAGTCCTACTCTTTAAGCAGGCAGGCCTCCGCCATGTATAGGGATTAGTGTCCCTTTCACTTCGAACGGGGCGACCGCAGCGGAGTCAAACTATTAATAGCAAGGCAACTTAGGCAGCGTATATTCAGTCAGTATCATTTGGTTGTGGATTGAATAGGTTGACTTGACTTCACATAGAATTGGTTAATAAATGTAACGGGGTAGGTAGAAAATAGAAATAACGAGGACGATTAAAGTAGTTATACCTAATTAAAATAACAGAGCTACTTGAAATGATGGGGTAAAAATGACGTGAATATTTAAGATGACGGGAATATTTAAAATAAAGAGATTATTTAAAATGACAGGCATGATTAAAACGACGAGGTTATTTAAAATGACGAGATTTTAAAAAAATGACATTTATAGATTTAAAACAACGAGGTTATTCAAAATGAAGGGGTGATTCTAAACGACGAAATTATTTAAAACGACGAAATTATTTAAAACGACGAAATTATTTAAAACGACGAAATTATTTAAAACGACGAAATTATTTAAAACGACGAAATTATTTAAAACGACGAAATTATTTAAAACGACGAAATTATTTAAAACGACGAAATTATTTAAAACGACGGGGCTATTTAAAATGACGTCTATTTAAAATGTGGGGTCATTTAAAAAGACGACCATTTAAAACGTGGGGTTATTTAAAATGACGTCTATTTAAAATGTGGGGTCTTTTAAAATGACGTCTATTTTAAAGGACGGGGTCCTTTAAAATGATGTCTATTTTAAATGACGGGGTCATTTACCGGGGCCACAGCCAGAAAAAAAATTGGGGGTGGGCGACAAATTATCAGAGAAAACATGAAAAATTTGAAAGTGACAGGGTTATTTAAATTAAAATGATGGCGTAATTTAAAATGACGGGATTATTTAAATTAAAATGATGGCGTAATTTAAAATGACGGAGTTATTTAAATTAAAATGATGGCGTAATTTAAAATGACGGGGTTATTTAAATTGAAATGATGGCGTAATTTAAAATGACTGGGTTATTTAAATTAAAATGATGGCGTAATTTAAAATGACGGGGTCATTTAAATTAAAATGTGGCGTAATTTAAAATGACGGGGTTATTTAAATTAAAATGTGGCGTAATTTAAAATGACGTGGTTATTTAAATTAAAATGATGGCCTAATTTAAAATGACGCGGTTATTGAAAATGAAGGGGTTATTGAAAATGACGGGGTTACTAAAAATGACGGGGTTACTAAAACTGACGGGGCTATTTAAAGTGACGGGGTTATTTAAAATGACGGTGGGATTTAAAACGACGGAATTGTTTAAAATGACGTCTCTTTACAATGATGGGCTAATTAAAATCACGGGGTGATATAAATTGACGGGGTGATTAAAAATTATAGATTATGTCCATATAATATTAATGATATAATAATAATCAGGCGCTGATGAAAGGACTTCAAACATTTACTTCAATTTGGTTCACTATTATTATGTTGATTCGATAAGTATTGTATTTGGTTCCCCGGACGTTGTAGCAATGCAGCAAGCAATGTTTTAAACATTTTAATCTGTTAATTTTCATACTTTTTTAATGCATAATGCATACTCATGATCTACCGTCCCCATTAAGGGGGTTACCCATTTCCCGTTCGGAGAACGGGCCTATTACTAGTAGTGTATAGAGCTCTTAGCAATCCATCTTGTGATAAATCTTTTGCAGTCGACTCAATTACATCAATTAGGAACTAAAAATAGAATAACAGAATCAACTCAGCGACTGTTCTTGACAGCTTAAAGTATATCTGCAGTCGAGGAAAAGTATATACTTGCCAAACATACAATCACATTGCTGTTTGTGTCAGAAAATTAAACAGGTTGAATAGAATTAGAGATATAGGGCGGAGAAGTATTCTACAAAGAAATTGTACTATTACTATGTGTGCTTATGGAACTAGGATAAATTGGAGTCCCACAGGGCAGAAGAATAAACTCGTGTGATTACCTTCGTGACTATATACTTAAACTGTATAGGAGACCATTAGAAACTTTATTAATGCCGACTTACTCTATAGCTCTGACCTTGACTCTGAAAACCCAGCTTGCAGTTTCCCGTTGACCATTACTCAAACGAAACTTACTCGCGCAGAATGCAATGGCCGTACCTTATGTGGTTAGAATTTATTTATGCCGAAAAGGAAAAATACCATCTCATTTAGCTACACTCAATTCCCCGGCAATTTACTCTTCTATACTTACTTACTTAGGTTACCCAATCAGACCTAGACCATTGGATTATTAAGTATGGCATCTTAAAATAGCTAAATTGATCGCTAAATATAATTGCACTTATTGCATAGTAGTATTGGTATGGACGTAGTAGTAGAATGGCTTTTTCACAATAGTATTCTGCCAGGCGTGTCACAATCAAACCCTAGTCGCTTATCTTTATAAATGAGGTAAGCTAGGAGAAAGTCATTTCATATTATTTTTGGACACCAGACGGGTTTATTACTTTGTGTACCTACTCAGAAATGATATGCTTAAATGAACATATCCAAAGACAAGTATTGGTCATGGTCAGAATTAGTCTTAGAACTTATGAACTTCTCCCGATATTCGATTCTCGGTTTTTAGTGCTCAATGTAACTTATAGTTAGAAATTGTGGAAGAAATATCAACTCACTTGACTGCTTTGAAATTAATTCATTACTATTAAATTCTGTTGCTAGTTTTGAATTGTTTCCATTAGACGCAATTTGTTTAAAAAATTATGTCAATCGTTTATTTTAATATTACTAGTACAGGTTTATTTTCAAGTGAAGCTAATTTACCATATGGCAAAGGTACTATTGAACAATAAGTAAATTGTATAATTGACCATAATAAACTATGTAATTACACTTATTACCAACCTCTACCTATAGATAATACATTAAGTATAAAATGTACTGTGTAATGCGTACAGTATGTAATGTAAAGGATGAATCACAACGTTTGTAACATCCTCCTGCTTGATAGGAAAGTACTATCACTATAAATATTTGTAAGTGCTCTTTGGTAGCTGGGTAGATAGTGCATTGGTATGCACAAGGAAGGACATGTGTATTTGGTGGTGGTGGTGTATTACACTACTACTACTACTACTACGGTTGATATAATATTATGTAGAGCGAAGCAAGAGTCAGCCTTTCCTAACCTAACCTTTTATGCTTCATTTGCCATTTTGAGAAAATCGATGGGAAAAGTTGCTCTCTTTCTCCCCAGCACAGATACTAAATAAAGGTACACCTCCTACTAACATAACCTAGTCAACTAACGTCAGCAGAAAGTGAGTCGAATTGAGAAGAGACGGAAAGAGACTTTATAGAGCTGGATCCCCCAACACTCGACGCTACTCTCAAAGTGGAGCATTTATCCCACTCAGATTCCTACTTTCTTGCAAATATCAAATGCTTACCAAATGTTCTTATATCTCACTACATTTGCAAATTCCCTTTTAATGGATGTGCCTATATCATAATAGATCCCTTCCTCTGACTTCGTGTTATCAAAGGCTTAGCAATTGTGAAACTTTCTCAAACAAAATGCTTTCACCATTCAAAACCAACTTTGTGGGCATAAAGTAGGTATTACACTTCCCATTTTTCATGCAATAATCGAATCACTTATGCCACCGTGTAAATGTCTTCTTTAAATACATTATATGAACTGAGTAAATACAAAATCATTAAAAATGTACAAAGCATCACCACGCATTCCATCAACTAACCAATCCATCTATAAATATTGATGTAATTATAAATTGTTTTTAACATAGTGAAATTGGCTGATGCTGTACTGACTAGTTTTAAGTATGAAATCAATAAATAAAAAAGTAATTTAAAATAATACAATCATTTGTTGTTATTTTTCAATATTTCAGCTGCATGTTTACTTTTCTCGGTTTGGTCAACAGTGATATTTATTACAATGCAAATATTCATTATTTTAACAGGCATTTTTCTATAGTGAATTGAATAATGAACCTTAAAGACCGTATACTGCTGACTAAATGGATGCATTGAAAGGTTTCCCATGATGAATTCTTCTCGTAGCAAAAGAGATATTTGTCTTGCGAAAGTACTACTAAATTTCTACAACTTTCCATTCACAAAGTTATATCTACTAAGGTACACCAACAATGAAATATTCTTTGAGAATTGGTATAAATAGTTCTCTCAAAGAAAGGCTTTTACCTTCTAGCCATGACTCATGACAATAAGAGGTTTAAATGTCCTACTCTTTTATGATGCAATAGCAGGCAATTTATTTCGGCTTTCATTTCAAAGATCAAATGAAACAGACTGGGTCAAAGAAATATTTTCCTTTTTAACTCTTCCATAATATGATCTTACTATTAGACATATGAAATAGTTATGGCACTCTCGCTCTAATGCATCAAAGCGTGTTAAAACAGCAGTATTGATTTCATTTTAATATTGTCATGTAATAGAAACATGAAACCTACTTGATATCCCAACAAATATGAGCAAGAATTTATTATCCACAAAATATTTTGCAACATTGAATTCTCTTTCAAGGTTGAGAAGCTTTATCCTTTGATAGGTACGATGAAAGAAGAGTCATAGTAGTGTGTAGTATATCAGTAGTATCTGATTGTTTAAGAAGTAATAAATCACACAGGACTGAAAAGGATTGCAATAAGAGTGAACATCCTCAGGGAATTCCGGGACAATCTTTTTTTTACAAATTGAGGGCTAGTATTTATTGTATGTATGGGCTAATATGTATGTAGAGCACAAGAGAAACTGCAATAAAATATTTTCTATTGAATAAATTCCGCCTTTGGCTTCTTTATCATTTTCTGCAAGCATATCTAGAGAATAATATTTGGCCAACCAGAGAGAAAGTTAACTTTCTCTCTCATTGCTCGGATATATATAGAAAGACATGGACCATTGCGAAACATCCTTCTTACTCAATAAATAACGAGAAAGCAAGACAAGGGATACCTGAACTGACTTTTTTGAAGCGGAATGTAACTTTTGTGGATTTGTTCGGTTACTGAATTTTATATTAGGTACTATAGATAGATAAACAGGATCACTAATAATAATACACCAAAAATATAACTCAAAGATACATGACAAACAAACCAAGGACAGCGAGGAAGGAAACTACAATGTTAGTCCATTACGAAACAGCTACTTATCTGCTGACATCCGGTGAAGAATATAAGTGAATAAAATACGGCATGACACTCGAGAAGTGATACTACGTACTACAGATCGATACAGCCATCATGAGTTTAAAATATTCGATCTGAGCGTTTTTAAAGCAGAAAAAATTGGTATATGCTTACGAAACAATGCCCTCCCACCCTCCCCATCTTACCTTATGCAATACTAAGAATGTACATAGCAATTTGTGTGCAGGCTAGATTGAGAGACCGAATAATGGTGTCTAATAATGAATAATCTAATAAACTAGTGATGAACCAATTAATTAAAATCATGTTTTATGGTAAGTTTAACTGTTATCAACCTATCACTCGTATGTAGAGCTTTACACTTAAGACAATAAATCTCCATAGTTCATAATCTATACTATATTATAATTTACAAGTGTACTGTTGCCTCAGAGCTTTCGTATACTTTTTCAAATTCTGACCACACTCAAAAACGATTCTGATTGGTCGAAATTTTTTTCGATTAGCCAATGAAATTGCAGAGATTCATAATCAAATTCTATATGCTCCCTAGTTACTACCTCAAGGGGTAACATTTCATGTAACAATGCTCTCAATGGTGAATAGCTGTGCAATTATGGTAAGATAATGCAAACTAAGAGTTTTACATTATCGGAAACACATTTTACGTTGAAATCATATTCGTAGACAGAGAACCGAGTATCGGAAGAGTATAATAATTTAAAGCAACAAAGTGTTTTATTATACTTTAAACAGTGAACACTGAATATATCAATCCTTATATTATTACGGGCGGGCAAGTACTTACTGGCGTGAATGGTATAACAATAAATCACATTACATACAATTACAGGCTATTTATGCAGGTGTAGTGTACTCGAACTACATACATAGTACAATTGTTTACATTTTAGAATTGTAGAAAATAGCATTTCTTCACTAAATTAGTATTGATGCATACACAAAACCAACTTTTACATAATTAGCTGCGTAAATACTAATGCAATGCTAAGCTTATTCATATGGAAGTTCACATCTTGGAAATAGCAAGTTAGTGGACCAAATTTCGAACTGAAAATTTATAAATAGACTGCAACAAGGAGAAATGATTGAGACAGCTACGATTAATACAATTATAACAAACGATTTTAGTTTTTAGCCTGTAATTGTATGTAATGTAATTTATTGTTATACCATTCACGCCAGTAAGTACTTGCCCGCCCGTAATAATATAAGGATTGATATATTCAGTGTTCACTGTTTAAAGTATAATAAAACACTTTGTTGCTTTAAATATTATACTCTTCCGATACTCGGTTCTCTGTCACTCTGTCTACGAATATGATTTCAACGTAAAATGTGTTTCCGATAATGTAAAACTCTTAGTTTGCATTATCTTACCATAATTGCACAGCTATTCACCATTGAGAGCATTGTTACATGAAATTTTACCCCTTGGGGTAGTAACTAGGGAGCATATAGAATTTGATTATGAATCTCTGCAATTTCATTGGCTAATCGAAAAAAAATTCGACCAATCAGAATCGTTTTTGAGTGTGGTCAGAATTTGAAAAAGTATACGAAAGCTGTGAGTCAACAGTAACATTTTATGTATGTCCGCCCATGTTGAATCCCTATTACAGATGTTGAATTCCTATTAGAGCATGTTGAATCCTTATTACAGATGTTGAATCCCTATTAGAGCATGTTGAATCCCTATTACAGATGTTGAATCCCTATTAGAGCATGTTGAATCCCTATTACAGATGTTGAATTCCTATTACAGATGTTGAATTCCTATTAGAGCATGTTGAATCCCTATTACAGATGTTGAATTCCTATTAGAGCATGTTGAATCCCTATTAGAGCATGTTGAATTCCTATTAGAGCATGTTGAATCCCTATTAGAGCATGTTGAATTCCTATTAGAGCATGTTGAATTCCTATTAGAGCATGTTGAATCCCTATTAGAGCATGTTGAATCCCTATTAGAGCATGTTGAATCCCTATTAGAGCATGTTGAATTCCTATTAGAGCATGTTGAATCCCTATTAGAGCATGTTGAATCCCTATTAGAGCATGTTGAATCCCTATTAGAGCATGTTGAATCCCTATTAGAGCATGTTGAATCCCTATTAGAGCATGTTGAATCCCTATTAGAGCATGTTGAATCCCTATTAGAGCATGTTGAATTCCTATTAGAGCATGTTGAATCCCTATTAGAGCATGTTGAATTCCTATTAGAGCATGTTGAATTCCTATTAGAGCATGTTGAATCCCTATTAGAGCATGTTGAATCCCTATTAGAGCATGTTGAATCCCTATTAGAGCATGTTGAATTCCTATTAGAGCATGTTGAATCCCTATTAGAGCATGTTGAATCCCTATTAGAGCATGTTGAATCCCTATTAGAGCATGTTGAATCCCTATTAGAGCATGTTGAATCCCTATTAGAGCATGTTGAATCCCTATTAGAGCATGTTGAATCCCTATTAGAGCATGTTGAATCCCTATTAGAGCATGTTGAATCCCTATTAGAGCATGTTGAATCCCTATTAGAGCATGTTGAATCCCTATTAGAGCATGTTGAATCCCTATTAGAGCATGTTGAATCCCTATTAGAGCATGTTGAATCCCTATTAGAGCATGTTGAATCCCTATTAGAGCATGTTGAATATAAGGAAGTGGCCAGGAGGTAGAGACTCCATGTCAAGAAAAAAGATATATTTTATTTGGGACAGTGAAAGATAGAGGAAGTGGGGATTACATGTCATTTTGTTAGGAAAGGGGAGGAGCCGGGGAAGTGGAACCTATATGACGTGGAAAGCATATTTTATTTGGGGAGGAAATGAGAAGATGAATGAAGTATCCAGAAATTTGGTCAAGTGGGGGTGCGACTAAAGTAATGTAAAAGAATTTTTTTCAATTTTTAGCCATCTTTGGAAAAAATTACATTACTTTGGTCGCGTCCCCGCTTTACCAAAATTATCGATACGTGCTTAGAGTTGGAGACTACATGTCATGTTGATGAAATAATTAGGTGATTTGGGAAGGGGCAGGGAGGTTGAGACTATATGATGAAATAATTATCCTGTTTGTGAAGGGGCGGGGAGTTAAAGAATACAAGTTGATGAAAATTTGTTATTTGGGGAGGGGCGTGGAGGCTACATGTCGGTAAAAAAGTTGTTATTTGGGGGCGGGGTGATGGAGACTACATGTCGTTGAATCAATTGTTTTTTTTTGAAGGGACGGGTAGGTGGAGGTTACATGTCGGTGAAATAGTTGTTATTGGGAGGAGACGGGAAGGTGGAGACTACATGTCGATGTAACAATGATGTTATTTGGGTAGCGGCGGGGACAAAATTTTTTTTAATTGGGAAGGGGTTACGAGGTAGAGACTACATGTCGAGGAAAAATTAACTGTCATTTGAGAAGGGGCGTGGAGGTGGAGGCTACATGTCGATGTAACAATGATGTTATTTGGGTAGTGGCGGGGAGAAATATTTTTTTTAATTGGGAAAAGGTTACGAGGTAGAGACTACGTGTCGATGGAAAAATTATCATTAGGGAAGGGGTGTGGAGGTGGAGGCTACATGTCGGTGAAAAATTGTAGTTTTAGAAGGGGCGGGGTGGTGGAGACTACATGTCGATGAAAAATTTGTTATTTTGGAGGGGGTGGAAAGGTGGGGACTAAATGTCGCTGAAACAATTGTTATTTGGGAAGGGGCGGGGAGGTGGAGATTACATGTCGGTGAAAAAGTTGTTATTTGGGAGGTGGCGGGTAGGTGGAGTTTTCATGTCGGTGAAAAAGCTGTTATTTGGGAGGGGGCGGGTAGGTGGAGACTACTGAATGATTATGAATTGGCCGAGGTTGTATAGGAAACTGTGGTATGAAATATCAGGGCACTTGATCTTGGGATTAGTTATATTTGAATCTTTAATTTTGCTTTATGTGAAACAGACGCCTGTCGTAGGACGGGCTAACCAGCTAGTTAGAACTGAATTGACCAGAGTTAATTTTTTGAACGTCAAAAAGCCCTTCTATTTACTGTTCATAATGTTGACTTATTCATTTAAATAGAACGAAAGGAAAATGTGTGCAATTTAAAGCAAAATAGAACAACTGAAAATGTTTCTAAAAAAAATATTGTCCTTCGATTATTATTGTCCCAACCGAATTAACCTCCCTGTAAGCTTCAGACATTTATATCCATTTTTACCATAAATGGGTACAATGAAGGTTACTTAATTTTGATTGATCTATTATGTATTATAAATTGCTGCAAAATATGCTGAAGCATTAATAAATCCCAATCCTACCTATTGATCCATTAATTTAATATTAACAAAACTGTAGATATTTTATTAATGACTTTTGATTAAATGAATAAATAATTTAATGATTTTATATGCTTCCAGCCTTTGATTTCATAATTCATTTTTGACGGAGAAAAGGTATTTGTCCAAATAATTTGTTACGCGTTTTTGTCCAAAATGCTACTTTACAGATTTTGCTTTAAAATAGCTTTGATTTTCATAAATTCTAAGCACTGGATCTCATTTTCCGTAGTAGTGGTGGGGAACCTGGGGAGAGTGGATTTAAAATTAAATTATGTTATCAGTCTGCACATCTGTGCCTATTTAGTGTGTTGTGTCATGGCGAATTAAAAGATTTTCTTGGTCCCTGTAGAGTTTAGTGCATAAAGGTTGTAAATAAATGGTAGTAATTTGTGTGTAGTAGTAGAGACTAATTTGGGATGCATAAAAGTATTTAGTAGGTATCATTTACGCTTGTGTGGTAGTAGAATAGTTAGTTATTGTGTATGTAGAGAGAGATTATCACAGAAATTAAAAAAGTGGAAAAGACCTTGAGTAACCACAGGTTTCATTATTGTATTCAGGTGAAGTAGTACAGATAAATCTCTCTGTTACATTTACATGTCACTGTGAGGATAGCAGATTCCAACTGGCTCTACTCTTCCATGTAAAAATACAATGCGAGACTAAATAGATACCGAAGATAATACGAAGAGATCACATCATGGCCACAAAAAATTCTTTCTATGCACTGATCACACAATCAAAGTCCCAGTTTCAGTTTCGCTACAGTAAGCAGTGTGTGACTCTCAAAGTAAATCTCACTAAGAATCACGCAAACTATCCAAGGAGTTTTTGTCTCACGTACTCAGCATCAGATGATGCTTGCTTAAGTACCTACCTAACCAAAACATAGCAAGGATAGTACAAACAAACTACAAATAAGAAAAACTGCCTTATTTAACATATTTAATGCGACTGAAGTGCATAGACAGAGATTCTACTACAATGCAAGTGTACATATATAAACGTGTATTGCATAAAATGGTACTACAGCAAAGTTTCAAATAAATACTACTCATTTACAAGTTGCCAAAAATACAATGCAATTTGTAAGGGCGAAGAAGTAGTAGAATTTTTTGTTATAGGCTACTACTACTACGTGATATCAGAGTAGGTAGGGTGTAAAGACAAAAGAGTAGTAAAACACTGGGGATTCGTGGTCTTTTGACTTATATGCTTACCGTTTAAACAACGAAATGCAAAAAATGCAGTAGACAATTACCTTCTTGAATTTGTAGACACAAGAAAAGAAATGTATTGTTTGGTAGCAATAGAAATTGAAATGATCTCGTGTTCACTCTCGTTTCTTGACTACCTATTTACCTTGACTTCTGACTGGAGAACAAGTTTCTGTGTGTGTCTCTCTCTCTAAATTAAACATAATACAGTGAACATATAGAAATACTATCCCTTTGTAAAATGTGAAATAAACATTGTAAAATAAACACCAGGTATGCATGTACATCTTTGGGACAGAATAGAATGCAGATGCTAATCGGATGCGTGTAGACACGACAGACATCTCAAAAGAAACTCCAATTCAACTCTTTGTTGCGTCAGAATATTCTAATTGTTAACAAAGATATACTTACTACGCATAGTAAGTCTTTCTGTGCTATTCAAATATATGTGCAGTTTGTAATTATGTTTATATCTGTATACGAGAAGAGGAGATCATTTTAAATTCGCATTGTCCGATGTTGGCGTAGATAACTTGCTGCAGTAGTAGTATTACCACAATCCCATAGTACTACTATGCTGCACCATGACACATAATTATATAATAGGCATCTTTTGGTTAAGACACACAGTTTATCTGTTTCTGATTTTCTTGCTCGGTTCGTTTGGTTTGTAAATTTGAGGAGGCTTCTGCTAAAGAATACTACAAAATCTACCTACTTCATTTAATAGTTACGCGTTACGCAACGATAATCCCGAAATTAAAACAGAACAGACTCACTGTTCTCTGGCTCACAATCCAACTAGACAATGATATGACCAGGTAACCTCAAACTTGATTTTTTATATGCTGCTAGAGGTTAAAGAACGAGACAAGGTTTCACTATATTCTACTATCCGTACATCACATACACTGCAAGACAATGTTACAGTAGCATACACATTCCGACTCCTTCGAATTTAGTCTAGACATTATATTGGGGCTATCTATATTTATTACAGTTTTAAATATTCCGTCTAATTAATTCAGCAAAATTGATATTATTTACATCATTGAGACATTTTCCCCTAATTAGTTTTACTGCTAAGTCTTTTGCGTAAAATATTTGATTTTCAAATTCAATCAACATCTTTATAACAGATTTTATTGTAAGAATATACACACAATCGATTCTCGGTTTGCTAACCTGTAACAATGTGTACTATGTACTAGAATATAATGAGTAATATTTTTTATTGTGTTATGCATGGAAATTGTAAAAAGGTATTATTAATATATATCTGATATGTGTAATGTGAATAATAAGCATAATATGAAGTCTGGTCAAAGATGATGAGTAGTGAGACTCCTGGATTCTCATGTTTTCCAGTTTAAATGGGTTTGGTGTGAATCAGATAGCATTTTCTTTTCAGCTTCGCTAATGACAGAGGAAGGAAAGTAATCTTTTATGAGATGTAGTGGCTAAAATAGTAAGTATCTTGTATTTACCTTATCAGTAGTGAAGATAAGTACATGTTACGCACGTTAGTAGGTACAGATAATACATTTATTAGCGAGTTACGTTAGTAGATTGCGAGTTGTAGTAATAATATGATTAGGAGTATGATATTCAAGTACTTATTTACTAGATCTTGATCGCATCTTGCATTTATAAGTACGTTGTGATTGTATGTTAGAGTCTCGGATATTTATTAATTAATAATTGACAGGATGTAATGTTATGTGAGATATAGGAGAATATTATAAATGTAGTCTAGTGCAAGCAAAGCATGACTATTGTAGTCTGGCCCTACTGAACTGAACTGTTGACATGCAACTCGCATTGCAACTAAGGTGAATCAAGGGCAAAGATGTAACTTCTTAACCACATCTATTTGATGTGTGCCCATACTGCCATTTAATAAGCACATGCACAAGACATGATGATACAAAATATAATCAAATGAGTGTATCTTCTGACGTCAATGTTTTGTAATCTACGAAGAGGAATTTCTTAGCACGGCTGTTGATTTTGGCAAGATTTCTGTCCCTTTATTAGATCCCATTGAATATCAAAATAAGTTTACTCTGTGAGCTGAAATTGGATGTTTACTTTAACTAAGTATACAAATATTGTGTACATAATATGTCCTTTTAGTTTATTATTTTTAGCTTTTGAGTGGGTGCCTCCTTATTGATGTGCACTATTAAATCAGGTGTGTAATGTCAAGTAAATTGCACTGGATTACATACATAAATACTTCAAAGTGGTAATTTAATGGATATTTGGGTAGCTCTACATATGTACCATGCATTTACTTAATGCAAATAGACGTAATATTTCAAACAAATCGGTTCATTAAACATTTAGGCATTCAGTAATTGAATAAGGATCTAATATTAAAAATTTATTCATCCCGTTCCTACTCTAAAGTACCTTTAATCGTTTACACATTTTTTGTTGTGCTATAAAGTAATTTTTGAGTAGGAATTCTGATGCAAGAAGAGTAGTAATTCCATGTAATTTCCATTTGTCCTGCACACAAACCAAGCACA
This sequence comes from Tomocerus qinae, assembly GCA_020055645.1. Taxonomy (NCBI): domain Eukaryota; kingdom Metazoa; phylum Arthropoda; class Collembola; order Entomobryomorpha; family Tomoceridae; genus Tomocerus; species Tomocerus qinae. Next base: position 11,680,144 of record CM034547.1, on the reverse strand, counting down.
TAAAATTCTAAGTACTTAGCTAGTTTTTGTTGACAGTGAACGGTAAGTACATTTTACACCTTGAAGATTCTCTTGCATGTTCTACCAATATTTGGCATGGCATACGGATACAAAATTAGAATTATTTTGGTTACAAATGGGTAAATATATTTTATATTTCCTATCTTGTTGTAGATTCATGGATGAGCATAAGAGCTTTACACACCAAGTTTGCAATAAGAATTCTAGATATCTTTTGAGGAAATTTCTCCTGTCGAATGTCACAATTCTCCCTTTATACTTGTACACCTTGTCCAGAATTTCGATGGCTATACAAAAAATCTGCAATAAAATGTTATAGCACTGGCTTATCCTTTATATAGGAATCCATAAAGTTCCTAAAAGAAACTGCATCGTTGCACAATCTCAGTTGCAAATATTTTGCACTCTATTTTTACATAAAATATCATCTTACGTATTCCAACTTCAAACATCAGCTTTGCTGTATCTGCTTTAGTATGGATGAATGAAGCTTCACGTATCAGATAGTACTTACCTACATTTTTGTTGCAATACTAAGGAAAATGTGACTACTTGTTTTATAGTTCGTGGAATTGCGATTATTTAAAACAGAAGTTTGGAAACGCTAGTATATTATTACTTACGTTGTTTCTATCTTTTATGGAAGGCAAGATGAAAAGAAAATTATTTCTGTACTAGGTGTTATGCATTGATGTAGCATAAACGGATAGTGCACTACCAATAATATAATTTCATTTTACTATTCTACATTTTTATTCAAAGAATTTTAAGAGTGTGTACATGAAAATGAAATACTGCTTAGCATGAGTACACAATGCACTAAAAATAGCGCAAAAGCATGTGATAGTATGAATAAAACTAAAATTCCACTGGAAATTGATATCAAATACATAGCATTGATATTTCAGGTTAATCTATTTTGGATTTTATTAATTTCAGTGCAATGCTTAACCACAGGGTATCTTAATAATTATTTACTAAAACAAAATGAAAATACTTAGCAAAAATATTGGAAGCTTGGAACTCATTCTTTTATGGTGCAATATTTTAGAATAGTGTTTTTTTGAATTGTAAACATTTAATTTTAAAGATTTGATTGTTTGTTTTGTAGTTTTATACATAGATGTCTATAGAAATAGGTATATCAAGGTACTACATGTTGGTTTTGAGTAGTGAAATTCTCATCGCTTTGTTTGAAGAGTTTTATGCCATGAATTCCTTAGAGGTTGGTTATGCAAAAGAGTTTGTTTAAATAGTGAATCTATGTTTGGGTTAGGTGTAGTAATTGTATACGCCAAGGGAAATTAAGAGGTACATAGTTTAGACAGATAAGTAGTGAGGTAGAGTATAAAAATATAAATTGTAGTGAAAAGCGTGGTATGGTACGTATTACATGTTGTAATGCAGATTTGAATGTCTGTCTGGACTGGAGTCTTTTAGGCTCGGTTTCATAGTTTGACTCGAGCGATAAGAACAGTAAAATACGTGACGTAATTTTATAACATGGTTAGTAAATCTTGCACTCAAACAAAGATCCGGTTGTTCCTTTTTTGTCTTTGTGATTTTATTCTGTCGTATTTAATGGTTAGTAGAATGATTAAATGCAGAAACGTGTTGTTTTGTCGCACCTATCTTTTTTGCATTTTTCTGAAGTCCTCTCTTTACCTGTTACTACATTACCACACACTCATAGCCCAGCCAGACTACTACATCATGGCATACCATTTTCCTTATTCACAAAACTACAATTGGCTTGGGTTTCCTTTGACATTTAGGCAAAGCATAAAACTCCAAACCATAAAGCACAACCTTCATTCAATTTCATGCATCTGCTGTGTATTTAAATAAAATCCTTCATCCCTGCTACTAACAAACAAAAATAACTATTTTACAACTTTTAACTTCGTTTAGCTTTTTGGTAAGTGGTAAGCATGGCTAACACATTCTATTTCAAATTCATCATCTGCTAATATACGAGGAAAATAACTTAATTTGAATAATGGTCTTAATCGTATCCTTGTCAAACCCAACCAAACACGATAAATTACTAAATCATAAAAAACCGTATCAAATCTCATCTTTTTTACTTTCTAACAGATTCTTGCATTGCATCATACCATATGAATCTCTATTAATAAGATGACAAGGTTGTAGCTTTAATAGTCCTTTGCTCATGAATTTATTTTTTTTACATTTAAAAATATTGAAAACTGAAAAATCACGGTCAAGCAGTTTTTAAATACGTTTTTCAATGTTTTCTCCTTAAAATTCGTTTGAATATTTCAAATTAGTTCATGATTTTAGTATGAATTATAATTTTCTATAAAAAGATTTCAAACGATCGAAATGACAACCTATTTTTTATACTTTCGATAACCTGATTTCATCAAGTTGTATTTAAATTGTAAAAAGTACGCTATTGGTTATGCAGCATAAATACTAAATATTAATAATTTCTTTGCACAAAGAATCTCACAATCTTGATCAGCAGTAACAATAGTTTTATAAACGTATCAGCATTTGTATTGAAATTTTGAAATCTTTATTCGGAATCTTTGGAAATTATTCGAAATCTCTATCGGCAAATTATCTTCACTTAAACTCCAATGTCTAACGGAATTTTTAAAGCGATAAAATAAAAGTTTAGCACATGAAAGAAAAACAGGAAAAGTTGTTAAAGATTCAGATTTATCTGATTGGATTACTTAAGTGTACACTATTTACTTTAGAGGAGAATTGATATGAATCAATATTTGGCATTTTAAATGAACATTACAAATTCTTGCCAATTAAGTCTCTTACCTGTCAAATGATAAAATCTTGATGCTGTTTTGTTATGTGTATATTGTAGTTGTACTTTTAGATGCATTTAAATCAAGTTTTTTTGTAGCAATGAGAATTGCGAATAAGTATAAAATTGAAATAATGTATTCCTCTGTTTTGCAATTTTGTCAAGAATTGACAACGAAGAATGTTCATGAATTTCATGAAATCTATTCAAGTAAAGCGAAAATATTTTGGAAGATGCTACCGTTATATGCAAATGACAAGGGTAAAATGCTGATATTATGCAGATAAAGGTTTTTATTTATAAAATGTATTTTTCATCATTTCAAAGAAAATATTGCGAAATCAAGTTTTTAGCACATTGTTAAGAAAGAAACCTAGATCAGTCCAATATATGTATTGCTAATAGCCTAAATACATATACATACTTACTAAGAAACTGAAACTGGTAGATTTAAAATTGTAATAAGCTTTAGATTTTGCCACAGACAATAATATGCAAATGCAAATGGTAATTCAGTTGTAGCAAAACTTATTTTCTAGCTCCACATTGCGCAACTATTGGCCAACATTTGGCGACAGTTGCAGTCGGCATCAGCAAGATCAATTCTATAAAATTTAGAATGTTTGTCAACAATCTTAGTTTCACTAGCCTGGATTTAGTATTCGAATTTTTTGGTATATTACATTAATAAATAAACTTATCTCACATATGCACAGGAAGCAATTTATAAAATTGATTATTTCTAGCTGTTTGATAATTTCTGTCGAGGATTGTAGAATGGTAATTTCCCCCTGTAGTAGAAAGTTTGTGTATTCAAATAAGGAATTGTAGAAATATTAGCACCATGTGTTTCCCGATAGGATCATTTTTAATAGAAAACTGTCGTGTTTGTGAAATTAGCCCTGTTTACTTGTGATTGTAGGAATCAGTGTGTTTCTCGTTCTCACGCAGTGACGTGGAGATCACGAACTTGGGCATGGAGAACAGAGTTGAGAGGAGATTCTAAGGAAAGGGAGGTGAAAGCAAGAGAGAGGTCGTGCTGTCAGAGAGAAAATAATCAAAGGGATTTCTCAGTGAGTGCCGTCCGTCAGTCAGTCCAGCATTCACTTGCAGAAGTGAATTTCAGATTATTCTTCTTTGGCGTGTCACAGTTACTTCACCTGCACAATCTTACTTTCATTAGTATTTATGTTTACATATGCCACATTCTTTCATACGAAATATATTTCTGCAGATGCTCGATTCCTTTCTACCTGACTTTGTCGTGAGCATTTGTCCTTTTCATCTTATTTTTGAAATAAATGGCAGGTATGGAGTTAATAGAAAAACAGTGTGTGAAGTGAACGGTGGAGGTTTGCATGGTTTGTAGCGTGATAACACGATGTCGATGTCAAGTCCCAGACTGCCCTTTTATAATCCACGTTCACAACATGAGGTTAAAGTATCACGCGAAGGTGATTAATGAAAGGAATCTATTACCCTAAACATATATCTAATGTTTCTATTGCATTCCACATTAGCACCCACATTCCTCATTCAACAAAAAGTAAACAATCTCTATGTAAATAGACGTAAACACTGTGAGAAATAGAAACACTGATATAGAATGAGATAGAAAGGAAAATGAAACATAAGTACATACGCAACGCACACTCGAAAATTATATATACCTATCTACATCCTTTTTTGCATTTATGCTGTCATGTAGTACCTTTTCTTCCTTTTTCGATTACAAATGCAGATTTCCATATTTTCTTCATGTTTGGGCTGAACCTGCAACTGTGTGGTAACAAGGTGACGACGATAGCAAAAGTAACGATAAGAAAATATAAAAAATGGTGATGCTATGTAAGTTAATAATAATATAGCTCTTTTTTTAGTATATAGTAACTAATGATTTATGTAGGAACACTGGTATATTAGTAAAGTTAGTATTTGTAACATTATAATCTGAAGTGAATCGCACTTGTCGAACTTCATCAAGTGTTTACTACATGCAATCAGGCGTAACTTGTAAAAGCGCACTTCGTGGGCGGCTATTTTTCTTATGTCGTTGTTGAGTTGACTTGGCCTGACTTGGACTCGGATGGGAGTGTCCCTCTTTCATTCCAATCCAGCCAGGGCTAAAGTATTTAGTATCCGACTTGGCCGGAGTCAATTAAGTCTAGTTTAGTCATACAAAGACAGAATATACTATAAATATGGACATAGTGAAAATGAAGTCAGACTGGGAGTAGTAAATAGGTGCCTTTAGGAAGAAATAGGTAGGTACATAGGAGGTACTAATAACTAGTAATAGGTACGTTAAGTCAGTAAGTAGTGTAAGCAAGTTCCTTACACAGCTGTTCATTAGCTGTGAAGGTGACAGTGTTATTATTTCATCCATTCACATATTGCGATAGACGACACTGTACAGTTAAGTTATTGTAAAACGGCAAAAAAAGAATGAAGCCTTATTTGTAGGTAGAGTAGTTACCTATATAGGTTTGGTTTGGTTTGAGGGAGGATCTGTTTCACTATCCGTCAGAATATAAATGTTACCTACACGTAAACTTGAAAAGGTAAGTAGGTACGTGTGCTTTGCCAAATAAGAACATAGAATTATAATACGTGGACCAAAGATAGAATATGTACTTTTACTTTAGATAAGTACCTCTGTCAAGAACAGGTAGGTATAAGAGATATAATAAAAGATAATAAACCTATAATAAAGATGCACATGGGTTGACTTACAATTTATAAAAGTGAAGAGGACACTTGGAAGAAGCGATCAGACAAACAAAACAACCTCCCCATTAAGGTAAGAAGGCAAAACAGACTGTAAACTTAATAATACTACAGATAAAGTGGAGACGCCAACTAGGGATAATGGAGCAAAACCAATTCAAGCTAGGAACACGCATACATACATAACAATTACTGATGCATTTCATGATTTCATTAATAACAAACTGACAATGAGTGACCTGACATGGCAAAGTGAAAATTGACATGGACTAGTTAGTTACAATGGTAGTTGGAGGTTGATTATAATAATGCCATGGCTTAATGACTATTCCAAGAACCACAAAGTACAAACTGATTATCATTATCGGAAGTCCAAACTAACTCATGCAAATTAAATGCAAATTATCGTGTGGCACAGGCCAGACGTCATAAGCACCTACTACATATTATACGCGATAGAGCAAAAAAATGATAAATATTATTATGACAATAGTGAGTGTAGAAATTGATAGTTTGCAGTCATGTGATGGGATAGTTTGTCTAATCAATTCTGCATAATCTTTGTTTGCCCATATTTCTTATACTAAATGTCCATAGACGTCAACGAAATGCTAATGGTTAAGTTTTTTGTGTATCCATTGATTACTACTACAGACAAAAGCAGTCTGAACTGGATATGAGAATGTTGATAAGATAATATAATGGGATATCATATACGGAGTTGGTCAAGTCACGCTAATATTATAATGGTCATTACTTTGCTCATTACATTAAGATAAGGTCCCGCAAATTAGGAGGAAGCAGGGCCAGAGTAGAATTAAGGAGATTTCTTATAAAATCTTGGCCATTAGTGACCATAAGAAGTTGGGTTATCTAAAGAACTGTGCGGACTGGTAATAATAATAGACGAGTTGTAGTTACTCACAGATTACAAATAGGTACAAGGTTGAATGTTATTAATGTTACTATTTAGTCGGTTAGTATTGTACATGAATGCATATTTAAAGAGGAGAAGGGAGCAACTTTACTACAAGAGTACCTAGAATAGTGGATTTCCCATTCCGTATAGTAGTAATACCTAGTGCCCATTACTCACGGAATAAAAAAGATAATAGTAATAGTAATAATAATGATAAAGTGAGACTTACAAATGATGGGAGGGCAAATTGGCGCCAGGAGAGTCGTCTTCGATGCATTTCGTGATTCTTTCGTGTGCATTTCAATTCAATTCATGCAAAAGACTCACCGTAGATTGTAGAATAATCTAATAGACACAAACTTTCAGTCCCATCTACCATAAAGCAGTTAATGTATGTGTAAAACAAGAAAAATGAGAATTGGTTAATGTGTGTTCTGCAATCTTCACAAGACTCTCTTATGTGAGCATCCACACACAAACAATAAAACTCCTTCATGGCACTTCATCTTCTAATATGTACTAGATCAGACCAGAATATAGTACCAGAGGCACCAACCAACATTTGCAAAGATATTTAATATATATACAAAATACTATTTCATCTTATAATGGCTCTAATAGCGGCGCCTCACTTGATTACCTGTGCAAAATACTTGAAACTTGTACTCCAATGCATTTTTGCATGATCACCAACAATGGCCGTATCCTCATCATACACAACTTAAGAACGTGTTTGAATTTCATTTAGCAATTAAATTTCTTGATTTCTACCATAGGCAAAGGAATTCAATGAACATCATTAAAACTCATACATATACATTACTACTCTGACTACACCTCACTCCAATCTATGTACCATCTTCATAATTCTGATCTTCTTCTAGCCACTTGTCCACAACAAGATGGTTAAAACTGCAAAAAACTGCTTTAACCAATACTTCATTCTTTTTCAGACTCAACTGCATTGGATTAGTCATCGTGTCAAGTTCTACTCCCACACGTCGCGTCCTGTTTGTCTTCACTTGTCCATTTGTCCCATCATTTTTCATTCACCTTCCCTTTACCCACTTGGCAGTCTACCTTGCAATCACTACACTCAATGTACATAATTCCTAATCCAATGCAACAAAATCATCTTCAAAACAGACCAACAATACAAATGTAGTTAACTCACCTTTAAGTAGCTCTACATAAACCTTATCTCCTGACTTGAGTATGAAAAAGGTCAAATAAAATCTTGGTCCATTAACATTTTATCATCAATATATATTTTTACGAATTTACAAGTCGTGAACAAAATTTAAGTACCTATTCAATTTTAGGATACTTGAATATTATCAGGTTCATTTTCCATTGTTTCATTCTGGTGAAGAAATTGCAATTCCATTAAATATCTGCTGCATCTAACCTTTGTTAATAATGATATGTGTAGTACCGAAAATTTGTGTACCTTTGAACGGAAAGCATTTGCATATCTTGGTAATTGTAGCATGAACTGGATTATGTCGAATGGAGATTTGCTACAAGAATTTGAGTGACGTTTCCGAGCAAATTTTGGCTCCCATACACTACAGACGTCTAGTCCATAGATGTCTAGCATGAATTTCGTTCTTTTGATAACCACTTGTGTTAAGCCAATGAGACAGTACTAGAAACATTTACGCTTCCTTCCTTTAAATGCGATATTTCTGCTCTTCCTCATTAAAATTCATAGAGAGTACTCCTGATTTCAAGTACAGATACGTGTATCATACCTTTCTTATCTCTCAGAGTAGAAAGCTAACTTAAGGCTGTACTCTCTGGAAAGTCTTTCAATGGAACAACTGGCGACCAAAATTGTAAACCTTAAGAGATCAAATGTAAGTGATAACAAAATTTTTAATTTTTGAGATATCTCCATTAATTTACAAATTCACTGGTACAATTAAAAGTCAGAAATTCCCATACCTAGTAATGCACAAAATTTTAATCTTCACTTACACAGGTGCTTTGCAATTTTGTTGGTAGTCATCACATGTACCTTAGGCTTAAAACTCATGCGAGCCCTAATTATCACTCCAATCAATCACCAGTAATGTAAATTCGCCCCAATAAAGTCATAATTACAAACACAACCTTCAATTCAAAAATGTAGAATACTTTTATGAAGTATGGAAGTTGAATGAAAGACAGCATCGTAAAAACTTTAGGCATTTGACAGATAGAAATTGACAACCATTCAGCAAGTTACATTTGAAAGCATTTTTGAGAGCAGTATCGTAGAAATCATGAAAAGGGTATCTAAACCATTAATCAAAGCAAGGAATGATACCTTCCCATATGGATATGTAAATTTAATGTAGGGATAAATCAATTTGTACCGTTTGTTTGACTTTATTGTATTAGTACCTAATTGTAGGTTGATCCACAAGCTATAAAACTGTAGTATTGTAGTTGATATTGCATCATAAAAATCAGTACATTGTTAGTCTTCCGTTACTAATGTATAAATGACACGAGGGATATTGTCCATGAACGTGTTGGAAGGTGAGGAATAAAATCTTAGAATGTAGGAGCAGCAGAATGTAACCTAGAGGTGGATTTAGTGCATCCCATTGGATATTATTCCGGTATTAATTTGCATAGAGAGTGTAGTGGTGTGGATAATCTAGGTGGACGGTGGGTCGGTCGGTATAGCGGGATGGAATGGGCACCATGATCGTGTGTGAGTGATGTGATGATGATGACTGAACAGAATGGAATGTCTCAAGGACTCATATCGACCTTATCATTGTTTGTTGCGTTATGTATGTTATGTTGTGTTATGCTATCCTACTAACTAATCTAAAACTGAAGAGCTGGTGGCTAGGTGAAGTCAAGTCCACCAAAAACAAGTTCGCCGACCTCTCATTCATTTCAACTCGTTTCTCTGTTCAAGACATGACACGAAATCAAATCCATAGCCAACGAAACCAAACCATCCCAATTCCCTTCGTACATTTTACTACTTAGGATTACACTTTTATATACTTGCGAGTATTCAACTAAAAAACAACATCCCGGATTTTTCATTCTTCAACCTTATAGTAAATTGACTTGACTTTGACTTTGGAGTCGACTGACTGAACTAACCTGGCCTTCCCTCACATACCACATCCACAATGCAATTTTATAACATACCAACAAAGCAAACGTCAGAAATGCAACTTCAACTTGCCGACTCGCTCAACTGGCCTCTTCACTGCCTCATAATGTCATTTCACCATCACATTAATTCAATTCACTTTCTGACAAAAGCATCATCTCCACTATTATCTAGTAAGAGAATACACCGCTGTCCATCTCTTCAAGGAGCAGAATGAAATCTTATTACTGTACCCATCATCCACACGCTACACTACCTGCTACATCAACCAACGCAAATTACACAAATTCTTTTAACCTTTAAATCTTCATCTGTAGTGGATTTACCCAAAAAATAGACATTTGAAGCAAGCAATTATTATTGTACGCATGTTGGCCATTTAAAATCAATTCTCTTCACCCAATAAAATTTCATCAGTGGAAGTGTCAGATCAAAATAAAGTAATATACTGTTCAGTCTGTTCAACTGTATTGATTAATAATAGATGTAGGAAATGTTGAAAATCGTGCAGTGCTAGGTGGTATTTCTTCCGTCTGCTAATAATGACTGTAATTGGAGTAATCTAATCAAAGATCTAATAAATTTGATCTTGATTCCACCGTAGTAGCTCTCAACAAAAACAAACGTTCGTAGTAGTAGTAGAATAGTGGAGGAAGAGTTAATAGTCATAGGATTAAGAGTTGAGTGGTAGGATAAATGGTACGGTATGACTACAATGTGGATAGTAGTAGTAGGAGATGTATGAGTAGAGATAATTCAGCTGAGGCGGCAAGGACTGACATTTTCTCGTCATCTGTAAAAGATTGAAGATGGATGACCCGGAATGAACTGATCTGGAATGAATTACTATCTGTGCTGTTAGTAGAGAGTAGTAGAGTAGAGAGTAGTACTAAGTAAAGTGTATAATTTGTGTGAGGATAGTGTGGAGCAACTTTGTATATGTTAGTGGGATGTTGAGAGTAGTAAAAGAGATTAGCTTTAGTTTAGTTTTGCTTTGCTTACTTAGCTTTAATTCAGGTTTGGTTTTCGTTTTGTTTAAGTCTTCTCCTCCCTTGTTCATTGTTAGAGGAATGGTTTGCCTCTGAGTTGACTTCGTCAATAAATCTTGTCAAGTTTTGCGGTGGAGTGGAGCCAGAGGAGAGAGAAGGCCAAAAGGAGAGAAAAGGCAGAGTCTACACTAAAGTAAACTGTCTTGTCTCGTCTCAAACTGCAGCAAGCAGCGTCGTCGCGTGTATAACTACATTCTACCTCTAACTCGGATACCTTTCTTTGTAAATGGCTATTAGCAACACAGAAAAAGTTTTCAGACTTGTTTGGAGTTATGAAGAAAGTCAAGTCACTATCACTCCGAATATAATAGAGGTTATCATCATACACTAGCTATATCTATTTGCTTTTCAATCTATTGATTGCTTGTTCAGGTAATGCTGAAGTTTTGCAGATGATGCGTTCAGATGTGCAAACATAACATGCTTAGGTACCTACTTGCTATGCACAGCCCATCTTTTGTAATAATTGTACCAAGATCCTCCATCAACATAATGCTAAGGAAAATGTTTTTTGACTGCATCCTGAGCGGTGAATAGCATTATCGATGCTGCTGATGTTATATTGATGGCTACATTAGATATTAGGCTAGGTTAAACGTATTTCAGACACGATGCTAATGCAGTTGTAGTGCTAGGTCAGGAAAACGTTAACATCCCTACCATACACACATTATATACCAATAATCCAAACAACTTTTCTCATCCTTTACTATTTCATATTTCACGTAGCAGCTTCAGGTTATGCTGCACAGAAAATCTCAAAGATGAAAACGATGTCTTGCATACTAGGAATTCAGGATGCAAATATTATTGGATGGAGCCATAACGTAAAGAGATGTAATTGAAAATCAATATGGTCTATACTACCTCTTGTACTATATAGTAGATACTCTATGACTTACTTGGCATTTACCACTCTTTTTAATATAGCATGATGGAATTCCATATCCAGCTAAGACATTCAAGTCTCTGGGTGAGTGAGTGAGTGATTTTCAGAGTTAGACTCTATATACGTCAGTGGAAATAATAAGTTATGGAGGGAAAGCCCATTATTGAGATTGATGCTGTTTGACAGGTCAGGTTAAAGGCTAGCCTAGCGTGTTTACCTCACTGTTTACGTTTCGCTACCTTCACAAAATAGACCGAACTCAAACGAGGAAAGGACTATTCAAACGGTAAAATAACTACCTGACTGAGTGACTTGAAGAATGGATCTTTTAGCAATTGGTACGAGATGGATGGAAAATGGAAATTACACAGGCGACACAGTCAATCCAAAATTATACACTTTTCATTCTTTCAACTAGTAGAAAATGATTTATAAATTGTTTACACAGGTACAAATATAATTTATTTACAACTGTTATAGCAAAAAAAGATGAAATTGTATTTCTCTCATGTACACTCTGTGCATTCACACAGTATTCTATTTATGATGAAGTGGCCAACTTTTGCATATGGTTTGTAGAGTACATATAGAGAGTAGGTAGACAAGAGCTCAACTTTTCTTTCTGGCGACATGGGCGAAAACGTGTCAAATGAAAGCATATGTTAGTGAAGTGAATAAGTTGGCTTGAAAAGAGCGACGGTTCCCCTTCTGGGAAGTCACATCACAATCAAAACGACGACTACCTAACACCATGCACTTACCTCTGCGATAACTTCACTCAGATCTATGTACTCTTCTGAGACTGACTAAACACGACACACCAACCAACCGAACCACACGAAATCACAAGAATACAAACCTTGAGATGTCTAAAACGCTCCTTTCCCAACTTATCACACAAATGCCATTCCTAGGTATGCAAGATGCAACGCTATTGGAGATTCGATCTAGCTAGCAATATAATATATATGGTTCAACAATCTTTCTCATACTTGTTTGTAATGGAAACCATGAAGAGTTGACAAATCAACAGGAGATTACACAAAGTTGTATGGAAGTGAACATAATATAATTACTTTTCTCCCAACTTTGTTCACTATGCTATACTCGAATGCATATAATTTCAAAGAGTTTGAATGAAAACTACGAGATGAAACAAGAATCTACACTAGAAAGGGTACTTCGTAGGAATCCCATAGCACAAAATGTCTTTTGACTATGAATGATGAAAGGAACTACTTGTTACCGTTCTCAGACTTCCTAATACAATATTGGAAATAAATAGACTAATGCATATAGAGTTGCAAGCTAGAAGTTAATTTTAGTAGGATTTTGGTACACAAGACCAATTGGTTTAACTCTGCTGTTCTGTCACGTTCACAAATGTCTTCTATTTTGAAGTTTTGACCCAAATTATCAATCTCTTTGTTTCGTTCTGAGTAAACTAGGAGTGAATAGTATCTTATATCTTATTCATGCCATTAGCAGAATGCATAATATAATGCACCGTGGGTTATGGGACAGCCGACAGATGAGAACTGCTGCATAATGTTTTCATTGTAGTAAACACTGCGTATGCATACCAGCAGTGGAATAGTGGAGTAAAATGAGATGGGAAGGGGTACTAACTAACAATAAGTGCTTTACTACTAAACGAAGTGTAAACAGAAATTCTTTAGAACATAGTGCAGGTTGGCTCAGTCTTGAAAACAGAAGAGCATAGCTAATTGGGTGTAAGTGAAGTAAAATGACTAGTTGTACATAAATGCAAAGTGTTGAGCGTTGACCTTTTTACTCACAAACTCCATCAATTTAGTGAATAGGCCTTTCTGGGGATGCACTTTGTACTGCATCTCTCCTATTGAATTAGAATATGAATCTGATCTGATGAAATGAACCTTGCCTCCCTTTTACGAACTGACTAAATAAACCTTAAATGAAAAGACAGTCCGTCGAAGCGAATAACCAGACCATATACCATTTACTACGGCATAGTAAAATAGACTTAAATTACATTTTAAACCAAAATATTCTCTACACATGGCAAGGTACATGGATCCTTGAAGGGTCCATAAGAGATACTTCATTTATGAGTCACTTGAGTGGGGACATATGATCCTAAGGAACCTCCTCTACTAGGAAGTCAAGGAAAATAGTCTATATCTGTATCTATAACTATCAAACCATAAAATACTTAAGACACTTAAGGGTTCGTTGTTAAAGCATATAAAGTGCAATTAGTCGTATATGCCATTTAGAGAGATGTAATATAGAGACCTGTGAAAATGTTCGGTTGAGGTAGTTGTATGTAGAGTAAAAGGAGAATTGCCTTTGAAGGTAGTAGTAAGTAGTAGTAGTATGTAGTAGGAGGGAACCTGATCTACTCTACAATGTAATAATTCAAGATAGTAAATAGATTTAGTAGTATTTATGTGTAAGGTTGTAGTAGGTAGTTGAAAGAAAGGGATCCCACCAGTCAACTCACTTGCTCCGTTCGGTGTGTATTTAATAGTAAAGAGAGCAGTGGAGTGTGAACTGGTAAATGAGAAAGACGAGACGTGACGACCAAGATCTTTCTGTCCTAACTCACATTCTCCAAGTCTTTTCATCATAACAACCATTTCTTCAATATAATATAGCTCTGTATATATTAACTGAATTCTTTACTCAATTTCCACTAAATTGCTCCAGTTAAAATGTAAAATGACACGATGACACCTCAGGTGATGAATTTAGATCAAAAATGAATTTCGCAGGTTTTGTCAGCGAATTTCGAGTGTGAGTAGGAAGAAAGTTGGTTATGATGTTGGAGAGATTGCAAAGATTGAGTAGGACAGACTGAAGACGACAGAGTTGGGTTGTGTTCCCTTCTGGAGCCGGTGGAGCCACTCTCGGTAGGGTTCCTTACGAATGTTTTGTCTGTGAGAGAATGGAAGGGATAAAGTCTTCTTTCTCTCTTTGTAAGTGTATCTGTATAGTTAATGGCCATCATGTCCGTCCCTTCTGTTTTCATTCCGTCTGAAGGGATGCTGATGATGTGCTGGTCACAAAAAGAACTACTTTGTACTCCACTTGCACTTGAATCTATGTACGGGCGTAGTAATAAATAAATCTGTACTTACAAATAGTAAGTTCATAAACTACACTACAGAGAAAAACATGCACTAACTACCTGCTTAATAATACACACAAACCAACCAACAACGGACCATAATCGAAAGGGATTCTTCACTATTATTTAGCACTACTGATGTGGTTTACCATGTCTATATAGAGAAAAATTCGTTTCATTATCGCTTACACCCATACCAGTATCGTCAACCAACCTCCTCCTACATGATCATCATGACTTAAGAAATATTCCGGGTTCAGCCCTTGCTACACAACTGGAATTCTTCAACTCTCACACACCGCCGTCCCATGCATGCCACCAAAACAAAACTGATGTGATAACCAAGTGAGAATGGGAGTTCCCCTATATGCTAAGGCGTATAGATACTAATGGCCAACTTGTTATACATTCAACTATCAATACCTATTGGTAGGTATTCCATTCTTTGTGTAAGATGAATGTAGTGGGGATGTACTACTCCAACTCAAACTGCATTGGGTAAGTGATGGATTGTGATTTCATTCTATTGAAAATTCTTCCCAGAGAAAGAAGGAATCACTTGTTTTTCTCCCCATTATTAGTCTCTTTGCTAAGGACCGTGTGTTTCTTAAGAAAAGAACTTCATATAAGCTAGGAGTCAATCTATATAATGGGAGTCACTCATCTTCACAACAAAAGTTGCATTTGACCGACTGAGCATTGTCAGCTTTGGTCAAAGTGGAACTCGTATACTGTTGCTTTTCTTCTATTGTTTATAAAGGTTTCAGGCTCATAGACACTACGGCTCTGATTAGTCCTTTGTCCACTCCGTAAAAGCTCCAAGGTTGAACACTACAACTATTGTGTCCCGTTCTTCTGTCCCTTTTCCGCCTCCTCCCACCTTTCTACACAATTCTTAGATACTGCACTTATGTAATATTATATATGGGCTACTTACTCCATTATTTTACAAAAAGAACTTCAATGAAATGTGTCACACATTTGTTTTCACTGACCTGTAAACTGCTAATGGCTTTCCATTTATATGTCTTCTGAATTTCTAACACGAAACATAACAATAGAAATTACTTTTCATTGTCTAGTCGCAAAAGTAGACTACACTGCATCATACTAGTATTGAATAATAAAAATGTAAAGTTATTACCTACATTTAAACTATAAATCAACAAATATATAATTCAGTAACAGGTGCTAGTACATTGATGGATTTTTAAAACAACCCTCACACATTTGTCGCATCAAAAGGTTGTATCTTGATATACAACAATGAAATATTCAAGTGCTTCGCTGGAAGGAAAACTATAAAATTAATGCTAACAGTAATTATGTATGAATGATTATATAGCACAATGTCTTAAAAGCGGACAATAAACTACCACACTTTTAACTTATTCTTCTTTTCTACTGGAGTGAGAGTGGCATTCTTAGAAAAATAATTAAATGTTTTACTAGTCTCAATAACTACAGACGAAGCTTACTACCCATTCAGTGCATAATGACAATGAGACAATTTCATTAACGACACGCAACCAACATGGCACAAGTTACTCTACAGAGAACAATGTTTAATAATTCAAAGCGTAGCATACATAACATAACTTTTGAAAGGAAGCATGAAATATGCAATGCAAAAAAACATTTTAAGAAAACGTTACAGACAGCCTTCACCTTCCTTTCGCTTACATTACTTAAAATACCATTTTTATCCAAATAATCCCTCCTGCCTTGAAATGTGTTTGCCCAACAGAAAATTGTTGCGAAAAATTCTGTATAAATGAAGATTGCAGCGAAACATTTGTTTCCTTATGGAAAAAGATTTTGAGTCTGGTATTATTTTTTGCAGCTAATATTGAAGTACTTTCATCTACACTTTTGCTGCACCTCATAGAAATCTCTCTTAGATCTCAAGATTTTTCTCGTAAATAATAAGTTTCAATTCTCAGGGGAATGAATTTAAGAAATACGTTGAGGGAATTTTTACTATAATACAGTTGAATATGCGATAAAACAAAACTGAGAATAGGAGAGGCTAGATAATAACAATAACCATAACCCCATATTACCCCGTAAGAAAATGCAATAGAATAGTCAGTGAAATTGTTTTTTAATGCTCACCTTCATGCTCGAAAGAGAAGAGTAAAGTTACAATTAATGGAGTTTTGTGTTTTACTGCAATTTCGTGTTCCATATCTGCATAAAGACCCCTATGGTTTAATGGAGCGGTGTAAAGGAAGCTACTTAAGTGCTAACAATGAGCATAACGCTCATAATTTAAAACACAGTTAAATAATTACAATGATTAAAGGTAGGAGACTGTTGCTGGTATGGAATGACTATGACTGGAGTAAACTGGACCCGACCGGATGAGTTGAATTGGACTACCGGCATTTTGTAAAGTTATTTACGAGTGGCAGGTGACTACCTTCTTTCTGTTCAATGCACTTTACATGTTGAGACTGTCAAGTTTTTATTGCAGTATTACTATTTGCCATAATATTATTTTCTATTCTTCTATTTTTTAGTGGAGGAAAGAGCCTGAGGGGTTTATGCGTAAACTCACAACTGGAAGCAACTGTGTCTCTTGTGACAGACAATTAAATCTATTTAAATTAAAGTACTTCCAACCAACTGTGCATAGGTATTGTAAATGGTTGAATCCCAAAAGTAAAATCACAGCTATACAGACACCAAATTTTAAGGTAGCGTAAAAGGTAATTGTAGCCTGAATGAAATTTAGTAATTGTTGGGTAGCCCATAATAACCTAACCTTGCTAACTAGTACCTATTTAGTGGTATTATTTAACTAGTTGTTACTCTTAATAAGATCCGAATGCACATAAAATTATTTTTGTACCTACGTGGGACAATGGTCTAAGTATGCCTAACTATACATAGTATTTGGTTAGCTTGCCTTGACTTTGTTAGTTACCTTGTCTGGTCATAGCACCTGCTTAACAATAGAAAGAGTTAAACCCAGAATTGAAGAGAATTTAAATTGATAGTATATAATAGTTTCCTTTTGATACTATATAAATATACTTGACTGATTGTAGTAATAGTTTTATTTGGTATATATTAAGTGTGTGATTATAAAAGTAAGTATATAGTATAAGTAGGTACATAAATACATAATGTGATTTGATTTGATGTGCATTCCAATGAATCCCCAATAGTACGTGATGTGAATACAAGTCTAGATTGGATGAAAGAGCAAGTGAAGTGAGTGAGTGATGTTGATTTTGATGTTGGAAGGGAAGTAGGTGCAATGCAGATGCATAATCATTATTGCTCGACACTTTTCTGCTTCTGAATCGGATGCTCCTGGCTATCTCCTTATAGATTTTTTTGATTGGGAGTTGACTTGAGAAAGTGACGGACTGTTATGCCATGTTTCTTCTCTTTATCTTCGCCGGCAATTCTCCTAATAGTAAATATACCTACACAAATCAGTAAATAGTATTGCATTACATATGGTAAGGTTATACACTCTTTTAACAATGAGCAGCATCTTCACATCACGTCACCTTAACTTGCCTATCCATTTATACAGAAATAAACAGAGTTAATAGTGTGGATGCAGCACTGGAAAATCAAAGTACTACATAACAATTACTCCAGCATACCAGTTTCTATATGCAGCTGGGGATAAGATAGCATCATCATCATAATCAACATACTCAACGCAATCCAGCTAGCAACCTGCCTTCGATTCTCAATAGAATTTTTTACCACCACAACTAATAATTGAGAGATTTTTTTCCTTCGGGTATGCAAACATAAATACGAGTACACGCAACCATTTTATATCACATTTTATGGCTGTATCACTTTGGGACTCGTTACTTTGCTCATTCTGATTCCGCTTGTCATACTCAAGACAAGTCTGACTCCTTCATGTGCAATTGAAATGAATTGAAATTATCGGCTGTTTATGAGATGCATTTCATTCTCTACTATTTCTACTACTACTACATATTTTTATAAAAAACCAGGTAGGCTAGGCAAGTGTCTTTTCATTTTTCAAATCCTAGTCTGCATTTTATACATCGTATTACTGCTATTTATTATTGTACAAACACAATGGTCTACTATAACTATATCTACTTTACACCAATAGTAATGATAGCTATTATGTACAAATGCTTAAAAGGAATAACAAAAGATTCCAATTGAAAACTACCTATACAACTTGGTATTCAATTCCATGGATTGAACTTTGTATTATAAAGTCAGTGAAGGAGAGGAATGCAATCGAAAAAAACCTTGCCGAACATCATCAAAGCCCAATTGCCTATTAAAAGAATATTTATTACAAAATCAAGTCCAGTCAAATCAATTCATACATCTAGCCACAATCATTCTTTTCGCCTTTTTTATCTTTTCTATAGATTTAAATATATACCTAATCATGAGACTAAGCATTATCCATTGATTCAAATCTTTTTCCTCATTCTTTGTCATCAATTTGGAATTACTGATATTAGCACATGAATAAATCCTATAGAATTTAATTGTCAATTCGCGACCTTTTTCAAATAATAACCGCAGAGAAAATCGCTTCTGATTGGTGGATGCATTTTTAAAATTGACCAATCAGAACACAGAATTCCATGGCAAAATTTTATATGCTTTTCATAAATCATTTCCAGGGGAAATATTTATGTCAATACTGAACTTTGAACTACAGACATGTGATAGGAAAATACGGACTAACACTTTTAGCATCATCGTAAACTAATACACTGTACCAACTCTATGTTGTAATTATTTGATTAACTTTAACTGTGAACTTGAAACTGTGAAAAGGTTACAATAGACGGTTATAGACTAACTAAATTACTTGCTGGACTGAAAATGTAATGATTATAATATTATGTTTGTTCAGGTCCAGACTGCTTATAGTAGAGAAGTAATAGTCAAAATTGTGAATTGGGCAGAATTGGGAAGGATTGGGAAAGATTGGGAAGAATTGGGAAGGATTGGGAAGAATTGGGAAGGATTGGGAAGAATTAGGAAGGATTGGGAAGGATTGGGAAGAATTAGGAAGGATTGGGAAGAATTGGGAAGGATTGGGAAGGATTGGGAAGAATTGGGAAGAATTGGGAAGAATT
Source organism: Tomocerus qinae (assembly GCA_020055645.1). Classification (NCBI taxonomy): domain Eukaryota; kingdom Metazoa; phylum Arthropoda; class Collembola; order Entomobryomorpha; family Tomoceridae; genus Tomocerus; species Tomocerus qinae. The sequence continues at coordinate 11,660,401 of CM034547.1, read as the reverse complement.
GGGAAGGATTGGGAAGAATTAGGAAGGATTGGGAAGGATTGGGAAGAATTAGGAAGGATTGGGAAGAATTGGGAAGGATTGGGAAGGATTGGGAAGAATTGGGAAGGATTGGGAAGAATTGGGAAGAATTGGGAAGGATTGGGAAGAATTGGGAAGGATTGGGAAGAATTAGGAAGGATTGGGAAGGATTGGGAAGAATTAGGAAGGATTGGGAAGAATTGGGAAGGATTGGGAAGAATTGGGAAGGATTGGGAAGAATTGGGAAGGATTGGGAAGGATTGGGAAGAATTGGGAAGGATTGGGAAGAATTAGGAAGGATTGGGAAGAATTAGGCAGGATTGGCTTTTCACAGTTTCAAGTTCACAGTTGAAGTTAATCTATACTATATTATAATTTCCGGGAGTATGTATGTATGTGTGTAAAACCCTATGTTGACACTTTTGGAAGCAGTAAAACCCTATGTTGACCACTTCTAGAAGCAGTAAAACCCTATGTTGACACTTTTGGAAGCCGTAAAACCCTATGTTGACATTTCTAGAAGCAGTAAAACCCTATGTTGACACTTCTAGAAGCAGTAAAACCCTATGTTGACACTTCTAGAAGCAGTAAAACCCTATGTTGACACTTTTGGAAGCAGTAAAACCCTATGTTGACACTTCTAGAAGCAGTAAAACCCTATGTTGACACTTTTGGAAGCAGTAAAACCCTATGTTGACACTTTTGGAAGCCGTAAAACCCTATGTTGACACTTCTAGAAGCAGTAAAACCCTATGTTGACACTTCTAGAAGCAGTAAAACCCTATGTTGACACTTTTGGAAGCAGTAAAACCCTATGTTGACACTTCTATTTGCAATAAATACCTATGTTGACACTTCTAATAGCAATAAATACCTATAATGACAATTCTAGAAACCGTAAAACCCTATATTGACACCTTTAATAGCAATAAATACCTATGTCGGCACTTCTAGAAGCAGTAAAACACTATGTTGACACTTCTAATAGCAATAACTACCTATGTTGACACTTCTAATAGCAATAACTACCTATGTTGACACTTCTAGAAGCAATAAAACTATATGTTGACACTTCTAGAAGCAATAAAACTATATGTTGACACTTCTAGAAGCAATAAAACTATATGTTGGCACTTTTAGAAGCAATAAAACTATATGTTGACACTTCTAGAAGCAATAAAACTATATTTTGTCACTTCTCGAAACAGTAAAAAGTAAAAACCCTATGTTATGTTAATTGGGATGGGCGGTGAGGTTGAGACTACATGTCGATAACACAATTATGTTATTTTGAAAGGGGCGGGGACGTGGAAACTATACATGTCGGTGAAACAACTGTTATTTAGGGAAGGGGCGGGCAGGTGGATGTTACATATCGGTAAAAAGGTTGTTATATAGGAGGGGACTGGGATGGAGACTATAATATGTCCTTGAAACAATTGTTATTTAGGGAAGGGGCGGGCAGGTGGATGTTACATATCGGTAAAAAGGTTGTTATATAGGAGGGGACTGGGATGGAGACTTATAATATGTCCTTGAAACAATTGTTATTTGGGAAGGGGCGGGGAGGTAGAAACTTCATGTTGCTGAAACAATTGTTATTTGGGAAGGGGTGGGGAGTGGAGTTTACATGTCGGTCAAAAAGTTGTTCTTTGGGGGGAGGTGGGTGCGACATGTTGATGAAATAATTATGTTTTTTGGAAGGAGCGGGGACTGGAGACTATACATGTTGTTGAAAAAATATATTATTTGGGTATAGTGGCGGGGAGGTGGAGACCACATGTCGATGAAACAATTGTTATTTGGGAAGGGGCAAGGAGGAGGAGATTACATGTCGGTGAAAAAGTTGATGTTTGGGTAGTGGCGGGGAGATAGAAACTACATATCCTTGAAACAATTAATTGTTATTTGGGGAGGGGCGGGGGGTGGAGGCTGTATGTCGATGAAAAAGTTGTTGTTTGGGAAGGGGCTGTGAGGTAGAAACTTCATTTCGGTGAAACAAGTGTTATTTGGGATGGGGCAAAGAGTTCGAGGTTACGTGTCGGTGGAAAAGTTGTTATTAGAGAGGGGGAGGTGGAGGTTACACGTCGGTGAAACAATTGTTATTTGGGAAGGGGCGGGGAGGGGTGGTTGAGGTTACACGTCGGTGAAACAATTGTTATTTGGGAAGGGGCGGGGAGGGGTGGTTGAGGTTACACGTCGGTGAAACAATTGTTATTTGGGAAGGGGCGGGGAGGGGTGGTTGAGGTTACACGTCGGTGAAACAATTGTTATTTGGGAAAGGGGCGGGCAGGTGGAGATTTCATGTCGATGGAACAATTATGGTTTTTGGGAAGGGGCGGGGAGGTGAGACTACTGAGTGGGTACGGATTGGCCGAGGTTGTATAGGAAACTGTGGTATGAAATATCGGGGTACTTGAGCTTGGGATTAGTCATATTTGAATTTTTAATTTTTCTTTATGTGAAACAGAGCCCTGTCGTAGGACGGGCTAACCAGCTAGTCCTTTATAATTTTAATTACATCATAGAGTAGGTACAGTGTAGTAGTTTGCGATGATGCTAAAAGTGTTAGTCCGTATTTTCCTATCACATGTCTGTAGTTCAAAGTTCCGTGTTGAAATAAATATTTCCTCTGGGAATAATTTATGAAAATCATATAAAATTTTGCCATGGAATTCTTTGTTTTGATTGGTCAATTTTAAAAATGCATCCACGAATCAGAAGCGATTTTCACTGCGGTTATTATTTGAAAAAGGTCGCGAATTGATAATTCTAACAGTAACTTTCTTTACGATTTTATCCTATTTCCGATTTCATTGATGATTTTATTACCAACATGATTGCAAATCGTTACCATTCGAAATAAATGATGAACTGTGAATTAAAATTATTGAATGTAAAAATTAGGTATCTCAACAGGTTGGGTCGCATTTCGAATCAGTGGTAAAACTGTAGTGTATTGGAAGGGTGCACAAGAGACTACTATAATATAGCCCTGTGTTTTCTGTTTTTTTTGCCCATAAAAATCACATTTATGTCACAAAATACCTCGACACTTTTCAGTAGCTACAAATAATTTGAGTTTATGATCATTCAATGATCATTTAACGCATTTCAATTCGAAGCGTTCATCCTTTCTTTAAATTATAATTGTGTGAGGAAAGTAGAGTGCTAAAGGTACCACACTGCTGTAAATGTCAATTGGTTGAAGACAATAAAAGCTATAAATCCAAAGCACTTAGGGTAAAATCCCCGTGTGTTACTATATTATTACAATTACTCTGTCACAGTAATTGCGCAAATATTTAGACATTCCAGAGAGGAATGAAATGACGATAATTACCGTGCATAAGAAATTCTTTTAATTTACATCGCACACACACATTCTCTCAATTGAGTGACTGTAAAAGTGGAAGTCAAGGCCAAGTCAGTCCAAACGTTACCGAAAGTTCTACGGTACCTTTCAGCTAGAGTCTAAATAAAAAGTGTTTAGTTATGCCCATGAATGTTGTGAATAAATAAATAAATCAGAAGCTAATAAATCTTTTTCATCTGGAATTCTATTACGAGAGGGACGAATTGTTAAATGGTGATTGCTATTGCTGTTGCATTTCTTGTCAGACGTTGCTTTGTCTCGTCTCCATTCTCACTTGACGTGGCTTGTAGTATTATCCGTACTTACCAGCTAGTTTCTCGTTTGGATCTATGTAGTAGTGTAAGTGTAGTAGTTAGTGTTATGTGATGTGTCTTGTCGTGCCGTGCCATGCCAAATGGTAAATTACGACGAGAGGGTTGGTTTTATGTAACTGGGATCGCTAGGCGTTAAAGAATCAAGAAGATCCATTGTTTTTCTTGTACTTCACTTTGGTTTTCTTTGCAATTGCGTAGCTTCTGCTTTTTTCCTTCGTTTTTCTCATTATTTCACTACTTTTAGTAGACAGGACATGGCACAAGAACTTTTGTTGCTTCACATCCACTAAATACCAAATAAACATTATACACGCCCTACCCTAACGTTATGCATAACGAAATTTGATAATTTGTGAAATTGTAATTTGTAGAATAAAAATATACAAATATTTTTGAATACATTCGTCAATGGCTGAAAACCTCTAGAATTATCACTATCGGGGTTGGCAATCCTATTGTTAAAACGTTTTATTTATGCAGTTATAGTTATGCTACAGGAATTTAATTGAAAAACTTATGGCTGGATACATAATAATCTGATTAAATTGACATTATGTTTTATCGGACCAAGTAAAATAACTTACTGTGGCTGTTAGTTATTATTGAATTGAAAAATTGGAATGTTGGCTTCTGTATAATTAACGTTTGAAACTTATTACCAAAAATCTGCCAATGTTTCGCAGTACAATGCCAAATTATTGGGTTTAGGAAGACAGTAAACAATTTTTTGAGATCAATAGTGAGAGCTGTGTTTTAAGGAAATACGAAACACGTTTTTATGTTAAGAAGAGTATGTTAGGCAGATACGAATAGTCTATTTATAATTACATAAGATTGCATTGGCCGCAACGAAATGCTCACGACAGAGAATAAAAAAATGAGAAATACTGTGAATGATAAGGAAAATGGAGATGCCGAAAAGAAAAGAATTTTGGCTTTTGGTCTAGCGAATTTTTTTGTGTTTTAATCTTAACTGGAAACACATTTGTAAGTAGTATGTCTACGTATCACTTTTATCTACCGCAGAATCTTAATGACTGTAGAGGGTTTTCTTTAGGATTGTAATTCCTACTTACGATTAGTTAGCATGTTTCATTCTCTATATTTAAGTATAGTTTTATAGTAGTTTATTATTAGGATGACTATCTTCGCATCTACTAATTTGGTTGCTAATTTCAGCGCAAATCTGCATACCATTGTGAATTCTTTTCTTATCACTGTTCGTATAGTCTGTAAAGCCGCGTTCTCCTGTTTAAATATAGTACAGAGTAACTAACATACCAAAGCAAGTAGGAGTGTGTGGCTTAAAAAGTTAAGGAATATATTTACCCTTATATATCACATGTAGATTCGATATATCTTGATGGCATACTGAGTTGGTCGACAATTCTTTTCCTCCCGTCCGAGAAAATCTGTAGCCATATATATAGATATACTTAAGGGAATTGGGAAAGTATAATTATGAGTTGGTCCTAATCCTAAGTATTAGAATAATGCTGCTGGTTAGGTACGGTACAGGTATTCGGTGGAAGATGATATTACACATTATTGTAGTACACTTAATATTATTCATGAGGGTAAGTATAGAGTGTAGTAGGATAGAAGTGTTATATGAAGCAAGGCAATGCCATTAGCACTGCTTTAATATTAAAATAATGTATGCCTAGGCAGAGTTCTATTAGGATTATTAGAGTGTGTGTGTCATGATTGTGTGCCTAATGCAAGAATGCTAATGTGCATGATTACTTTGCATTGGCGTAGATTCACGTCTGCTCTGGTCTGTGGTCTGATTGTCTAGCTCGCTATTGTATTATGTGAAGAAGTACGTTCAATCAGTGCTAGACGAGAGCTACACTTATTTTTCTCCAGTGAGCACTATGTCATGCTCTCTACTTACATTATTACAAAATGCGTAGTAAAAGTAGTACACATGGTAGTAGTAGTAGTTACTATATAGAATGTAATCCTAGACTTGTCGACTGGATTCAATTGAATTGAGTTTCATCTCTTTAATCTACTCGTTTTAGTATAACAATGCCATGGGATGCAACAGAGGGTTACGTCCTTCTATTAGTTACTTACTCGAATATCTGTTATTTATTACATATATTATGCATATAAGTCTTCTTATACTTAACTATAACCATCCCGCGCTCTGCATTACTTTACTTATCTATAGCATGTCTAATAAGCTCCATTTAAAAAAATTCTGTCTGTCTGCCTGCCTCTCCTATACTTTTTTTTTCTTTTCATCAGATTTACAATGTTTTCCCTCTCTAACTCTCATCCTATTTTATGCATGTCATTTAAAAGGATTGAATTGCATCGCGTTTTATTACAATGCATACTAGCATACTTCAAACATACTTGCATAACACAGCAGAACAGAGGTACAAAACGTAATGCATCCCAACAAAACACAACGCAGCAAAAGACATGCCAGCTTAAAATTACAATCAGTTTTTTTTACTACTACGTGTATTTTGTTACTTTGTCTCGTCTGTCTCGTCTCTATACAATCCTTCCTTCGCTTCCTAACACTTCATTGGCCCAACTCTGTTATTGTTATTTTTATATAATTGTAAATTATCCCAGCGCACTTGTAATACCTATATTGAATACAGAAATATAGTAGACATGTTTAGTAAAGCACTGTATTATAGCGTAAAAATCTCAAAGCACTTACAATAATATCTCCACCGAGTGTAACTGTACATCTGTACCTGTTTATGTACCAACACGCTTGTACTGCTCCTACTATCTATTAACATGATAAAAATTATAATTAATGCTGACTATTATTAGTTACATGCTACATACACATTTGAATACAAATGTACCACTTTACGTTACACAATATTATTACTATGCATTCCTAACTGCTCAAGTAATAACCATAAAACTCTACAATTAACCAATTAATTACTTCCTATTAAATCTTTTATTTCTCCTTCAAAAATGAACAACTTTTTTTACAAGTTTATTAGTACAAATCCCTGTAACATACGCACATGCTACACAGCAATAAACAAAGAAACACTTCTTTACGTAAAATTCAAACTGCACGTGCTGTACACGTGTAATGTAGTTTTTATTGCTGCTAATAATTCATTCAGCTCAATACTATCAAATAATTTTGAAGAAATAACCTGCTATAAACTCGACTGATCGAGAATGATACCACAAAACTAATTTTGTAAGAATAGAATGACCTACAAGATTTATAATGCATAATTCAATTGCCAGAAATAGATACTTGGCAGCGTTATATAAGTGAATTAAAAACAACAAATCTTCAAAAAAATTTCTTCAGATTTAACCAGCTTCTATATTCTAAACTGTCTTTGCAGGACAAGAAAAACTAAAATGATTTGGTAGACCCTATGGATTCATTATCATTTTAAATTTGCGAAAATTGATGCCAAAAATTTCTGTGGAATGGCGTTTAAAGTAAACAGTGTATGCAGGATTTACAATGTAGAAGTGAAGTACATTAACGTTAGATAAGGCACTAAATGTCTTAACCAAAAAAGATTTTAGAATCATATGTTTTGTTACTATATTTAGTGTAGTAGATGTTAGAGTAAGATTACGTATCTAAGTACATTTACTCATTGTCAGTTGGGATCACGAAAAAATAAACAAGTAGACTAGTGAGTATAAGTGTATAGCTATCTGTTTGTGATATAATGATCTTTATTTTTTACTACTGCTGCAACAGAACTACTACCTGATCTACCTTTATTTTAACACTTGTCTATTTTCTGCTTTGTTGGTAGTAAATCGAAAGCAGGTGTACAAAGCTAAGGTTCTTTCAATTGATTACATACACAGATTATGATTACATAATGTTACGTATTTACTACATCTACCTTCCGAGCTCCTTGTCAGAATTCACTTTAGATTGAATACCTTTTCTAAAAATTCATAACAATTTTAACTATTTTTTCGGGCGAAAAAGATCTACCTACTTACATCAATGTTTGCTATAATACTACTTATTTTCTTTGTAAATAAATAGGTATGGCTTAGACACCTGAATTATCTACAAACTCATGTACAAATCATCAATGTACAGGAGTATATACTTTTGAGTGAACACCACTATTTTAAAGTATAACATGTTCAAGGAAATCAAGAGATTATATTTACCAATCTATTATTTACTACATATATAGTGGGCACATCGTTTACAGATCACCATTAGATTTGTGATTCTTTCCCATAGTTTTTTAAAGATAAGAAGTGATTCTTGGATGATTTTTCTTATATCATGTCTGGGTTTATTTTCCTTTTGAAAACCTTTCTGCTCTTCTTTTTCTAATATTATATGTATCTAATCTGTGTATAGTGTAATGAGGGTAGATGTAATAGTATATAGCAGGTAGTTGGTAAAGCAGGTAATTTTTTCCCATTTTCTTTTCTGTCTGGTGTGATGCGATGTGATCTTTTGTGGAGAAGACTGACTGACTGGGAAGAGGTTCCATTCTATTGTATTCCCTTAACATAAAATGAAATGAACTCAACTACATATACTCCACCATAGAAAAAACACACTAGAAACCTAATTGTAAAGACTATTTTCTTTTTCAAGTGTGGTTTTGTTGTTGTATTCTTTTCTCCTGTCTCACAGGTACAGCCTGTAAAAGGTACATCGAGTACTAGGGCATTGTTACATCAACTTAGAGTATTCTCTTAAGGTAGCTCTGTCGTAAGAAGTCAACTCAACTCAACTCTGAGACATTTCTCCTCCTCTTCTCAGATATACTTTATATCCTCTTTTCAAGAAAAAAGGACCTTCTTGCGTAAAGTATAGAAACTTTACGGGGTAGGCAGGCGATAAGGATAAAGTTTACGATAATAATACTTATTGTCAAATGTATTATTCAACTTCACTGACACTTTGCTCCAATCTGAGGCTAACCAAAGTGGATTTCTTCGTTTTCCATTAATATTGAATTGACAGTACTGAGAATCTAAATATGAATCGTTACACAAAAGTACGCACACAGCGAAAATCGATGCTCGAAAATTGCCGTCACGGTATTGTATAATAACTGCATATGTATAGCACATATTTAGTATACAAAACAAGGTTACCTGTTCAGAAGAATAATGACGTTAGTAGTATGTAATATGACACTACATACTAAAAAGATCTAGAATATCATACAACGTTTCTTAGTATCTTATATACGTAGACTATATCAATATACGTATGCTTGCAAGTATATAATCTCCCGGATAGTAAATGTTTCTTAATATTGTAGCTTTGAATCCAATATGTCTATATTAATATCTGTATAGTTTTGAGTATCGAATGTCCATAAAGGAATTTCATTGTATGAAAGTGGGAGAAATTCTTTATCAGACACGGTGGATTGAAATTGAAGGGGGAGAGTGTGAGATGCTAAAAAAGAAAAGGAAAGGATCATCATAAGTAAGATGAGCCTTAAAGGGATGAGACAGGAGTCGCCCTTGGCCAAAGTCAACTCTATAAGCTGCATAGTACAGAGCTTAAGTCTTAACGAACTTTTACGACTAACAAAGGAGTAAAATTAGGTAGTCTATCCTTGTAAATACACAGCAGACATTCTGTTTCATCGAAAGTAGTACAATGTGTTCGTAGGTGTACTTGGTAAAGTACGTTTAACGTAACTCGGGTGATGGCTTTACATGTGCGTAATGTATTCTTCGGGGTGTTTTATTATTTAAAAGAGCTAAAAGCCCTCTGTGTCCCGTTTATGTTTATTTTCTTCCAGAGCATATACATTGAAGGCAAGTCCAATGTTTCAAAGCGAGTGCACAAAGCAATGTCTCTGTCTTTGTGTAGTGTTGACTTGTGCAAATGCATCATATTAGTACACAGACTGAACTTTCGTTTATTTTTCCAACAGGCTAACGCGTTACTTTCCAGGGATATTAAGCAAGCATATTTTTGGGACTGTGTGATGTGAATTTAAGCAGTTACACAGATATTTTGGGTATCTAAATTATATAAGATACTATTCTGATTCTCATACCCTGTCTATTGAGTTGCATAAAGGTATCAATTTAGTAAGAACGCGTAAGCATTATGTATTTAACAATCAACCACTATTTTACTATGCAAGTGGAAAAGTGAACTATCGTGTAAGTGTAAGATTGCATATACTTATTATATAAAGAGGTATAAGCTACTATCAAGTCGGTGCGTAGAGTTGAAAATTACCAACTACCGTTTATACGTGAAGAATTTTATAGTAGGGAAGGCAGACAACTCTGTCGTTGTTGTAGTGAATGGACATTATGTACTATTTATAAAGTGTCACTGGAATCAACATGCTTTCGAATAAAATGGAATCGTGCACAAGGATGAGGTAGGGAGTTTAGCTCTAATGATAAGTATACTCTGAACAATGCTTGAAACACAATGAGTTGCACTGTCTGTACGTGCATGCACCATTTACAGGTGAGTAGGGTATTTGTACAGAGTCAGGACAGGTACGTACGGTGGGTAGACATACTTCTTACCTCTCCTGTCTATAGACATAGTTACATTGATGCACAAACGAAAGCATCACAGAAATACCTGCCTTTACACGTCCTTCCATTATTAATTCCTGTGCATACCGTCATATAAGAGTATCTCCCACAGATATGCACATCCTCAGCTATAATTTCAGTAATGGTATGTCTATATCTCCGATACACTATCATTTATATAACATCACATGCACATCACAAAACCCATTTAGATAGCGATGTACTTTGTCAAGGTTACTCTGCTCACTTCACTACACACACCACACTTTGACTCTGAGTTTACAGACTTCTTATTGCTACTACTACCAAATACAATATCTGCACTTGGACCATGTATTTCTGTTTTTATATAATTATATTTTATTTCAATCTCTTCTGGTCTGTATCCCTACATGCTTTGTGCTGTGATGATTGCGACAAAAAATCACTGCTCCAACCCTAAACCCAAAATCACAACAAAGAAACGTAACTAGAATAAGGTACCCATTTCTAATACGAACATATATTATGATATACATACACTTAAACTATTTAGACATAGTTTCCTATCTCTCAACTGGAAATGTCTCATCTTCTACTATTAGATATATAAAGTCCAATCCATCAGGTAAACCCTATTTCATCTTTCACTTTTATGCAGCTACTCCTCTTCGTTTCTTTATGGGTAGTAATAATACGATATGTAGTACTCTTAAGAAAAGAAGGGTGGCCTGGTCTCACTTGGCCGTGTCTGTGAGTTTTTGGTCGAGTAGTAAATTCCAGTCAAACACATGTGTACACAACACATGCCATATTATATATGAAAGTATAACAAGTGGAGGAATGGAATATTGTGTTACTACAGAATAAACTCCCCTTTGAGTTACACTTGCAACATTACGATTATATATTATTCAATGGAATAACATGTATTATCTATATAAAAACTCTTGTGCTATGCACAACGAAGCAAGTTCAGCCAAGTCGAATGAATTTACGTTCCCTTCAACAAAATACACAGTACATGCGTGACTACCTGTTTGGACATCACATTATTTTACGATATTCTTTGTCATCTTACTATAAAATAAGTTATACTTAATGCAGTATAAGTCCATTTCACACATGTTCATGTGCAGGAATACTAAGCCCAGTACTTATACGATGAATACAAGTCAACATCTGTGAAATTCAATCTAATGATTATGTTACACCGTGGAGTGAGTGGTGGATTGGATTTAGGAGTCGTTACCTGCATTCCTATCTGTACTTTTATGCAGGTGTACAAAACAGAGTCAAACCAAAGGAAACCACATCACATACTTGTCCGTAGAGCCAACACATAATACTTATTGTGATTTTGGATTGGAACAAGTTAACTTAAGCACTTGCAACTACTACCTAACTCCTTACCTACGAAAATAAGTAGCATACCTTGCTCACTCGCATCACATTAGCTCTTTCAAATAGGAAAAGAATTTAACAAAATCACTACAAAGTTAGTTAAGACACTGCATGCATTTCTACCTTAAACTCTGTATTGAGTAATACTTCTCAAACTCTATTATATTGGGTTATAGCTATAGAATGTAACGTATGTCAAAGAAACGAGGAAAACACTCGAATCAACTAAATTGAACTCACTTGCACTTATAGTAGTTGTTTGAAGTACGTTTGGTATAGAATAACAGACTACTATGTACTCGTATAATAATAATAATGATATGTTTTGTGTGTAACTTGTATTGACTAGTCCGTAAATGTATGTATTTACGTTGTTGCTTATTGTTAGCTTATCTATGACAGGTTTAAGTATAGGCATACTAAACATAAGATTCCATACGTAAGCTAAGGAGTTGTATGTATAGTGCATAGAATATTACATTACTAGCGGTAAGTATGAGAGTAGCAAGAGTTGAGTTTATGTAGTCACATTCACATCACACACAATGAGCAACTCCGGTTCACTTTCGTGTGCAGGCGAATAAGCAAAGGCAAAGTAATACCAAATTGTAGTAGATACTTCTATCTACACTGCATAGGATATTATAGTATAGTGTGGAAGAGGAGCTGAGGAAAAGCAAAGCTGAAGAAATGCAATTCAAGCTTATGTGTATGCTGCTGGTTTGGTTTGGCTTGGTCTGCCTTGCAGTTACTCGTCGGACTAGTCAAAGTCACGTAGAGAGGCAGTCAGTTGAGTTCCAGACGCCCGACAGTCAACATCCCTTTATACTCTGTCATGTCATGTCAGTGAAAGCAAAGTAAGAAAAGAAGATATTTCCGTTTGTTTGCCTAAGCGTTAGTGACATAAGTGCATTAACTGTCTTTATGTACATTTTAGACACAACACTCCAACAACAAAGAAAATCATTTTCACTTTATTTTTGCACTAAGTGAATGGTTCTAATCACACATCTGCATTTTGTCAAACCTTTCTGCTCTCCTGTGTTGTGCATTAGTGGAAAACATTGTGAAAACCAAAAGTGAAAACTGAAATATTGCAGTTATATAAGAAAATCAATTTTCTTTGTTCTCCAAACCATTTTCCAATGTATTTGCAATTCCATCAAAACTGATACTATTTATTTATAAAACTAGTAAGTATACTAGTAAAGCACTTTATGAAGTGTCAGTTGTGCATCCGTTTCAATTCAATTGAAATCATTTCAGTTTGCATGTCTTGAGCATTTGATTCATTTTCTGGAAAATTGCCCAGTCGGTTGAACTGAACGTTGTCGGAAACTTGTCGAGTCTGTCAATGACTTACTACTACGATACGTACCACTCGTTTCACTGACTTGGTTTCATTTATTATTTTTCTCTAAGGAAGTGAGACAAAATCCAGTCTTAGTACATACCACATAAGATAACTTCTCAATCACCATTCATATATACAGTGCACTACATTTAATATTGTTATACAATACCATACAAGGTTCGGTTCTATGGATTTTATCTCGTGAACGAATACGCGATACAATAACGAGCTTTTACTACATCATTATTTATAACAATCAAAGAAAACTATTCTGGCTTTGTTTAACCCACCGTTCTATGTTGTTGCAATCAAATCTCATATTTTACAAGGACCCCATTGTGTTAACACGGCTAACAGACTTCAGTGTTTCCATTTGTTGTTTGCCGAAATTGTAAAGTTGAATTGAACCTATTTCTCTAAAGTGCACTCAATTCAAACTTTAATTTTGACTTTATTTAGGAAATTCGTACATATTTACAGTGCCGGATTTTCTTTTCCCGTTGTTCCGAATAACTAATCTTCAAGGAAAATAGCAGGTAAATTGGATCTTAAAAATTCAGATTTTTTCAGAAATCTTAGTGGAAATTCCAAATAACTTAATAAGCTACTTACCTTACTATTTGCACGTTTTTTCTGTTTAAACCTTGTTAAGAAGTGTACATGATGATATTTGAGTAGATACATAGTACATAGGTAGAATTTGAGTTTGAATCGTAGGGTCTTACAAAGGATAAATGGCTAATTTTCTAAAGATCCTTTCTGTGTAGCTGTGTTTTATAGAAACGGTTGCAGATTGTCAAGAGGGAGCGTAGAGTTGCTTTATTGCTTTATTAGGCGTAAACTCTAAGAGTTCAGGTTCACCGTAGCTTGCATATTAAATAGATTTTGAATGTATGTCATTTTATTCATCGTATTTGATGAAATGTAAAAAAAATTGTTGTGGGTGTGCTAGGTGCTTTTAGTTCAAAAGTAGTTCAACCAATTTTGTAGAAAATGTTTTTCATCAAACTGTGAAAAGGTGCCTTGCTGTTAGTTAAGCGAACCTTTGACTTGGCTTTTGTTGGGTTCGTTTGATTTGAATAATTTGCACACAATTATTAGTACCTGGAATATCATATTAGTTGAAAGTTTGTAGATAACTTGAGAAAAGCGACTCAGTTTCGAGTTTCCTTTGAAGATGAAATGTACTTTGACTTTGGAAGTTTTAATAACTAGAGTGAAGCCAAGAGCTCTTTCCCACTTACTATTAATATTAGATTAAGTACAGTGAACATTGAAAGGAGCAATAGATATGTTTGTAGTTTGTTCTCTTTCTAGCTCCTGCATGTCTGTGTAATGAATACCAACAACTAGTAAATTGCTGTACAGAGCAACGAAATACAAAAGTTGTTCGTGCCGATTGGTATATAAATACACAAGTTTCCTACTGCTATTGAATTTGTGTTGTAATCATTAACTAAAACATACAACTATAATGCAACTCCTGCTTTAGTCTACATTATTATGCTACCTAATTATGTAATATTATAATAAATATTTCATTACTGGTCTCTTTACAAAGTTGTAGTTGGGCATGTTCGGGTAGATTGCAGGTCCTGAGTTTTGACTCGACTTGAGTTTACAGCACATTAGATTTCCCTTTGTAGTCTTTAATGAATGAATCAAGCTGAACACAGTGACAAGGCAGCAGGGCAGGCCAATTATAATAGTTTTCTTACAGAAAGTTTTTGAAGCATGTGCAATTGAATGGTGAAGCGAAGCAAGCCAGTGAAACGTCCTTAGCTACTAGTTACTTAACTTAAGTAAGCCAAGTTAGTTCTGTCCCAACTTGACTCTCTCTCTCTCTCCTTCATAGTTGTAGTTTGGGTTGAGTTATCCTTTTCCCGAACAACACGTCAATTTCCACGGTGACATTCAACACTTGGTTCTCTGCATCTTTTACGCTCCAAAGAGTCAACTACTCCACTCAAGTTGTTGACTGTTCAGTGTGATGTGATGTAAATGTAACTGTTCGGAACTTTGCCAATTTTCCAGATCTCAATCCTCCGTCGAACTTATTTACATACATATGAACCAACTTGTTCTCTGTCTTCACATTTCCATTTCACCAAAACTTCCCTATCTATGCACATAGAGGAGAGATAGCTAATTCAAACAATGCATGCTCATACAGCGCAAAACTAGCTATACTTACCAAATTCTATGCTTTACGACTTGACACAATATTTTTGTATTTGTAAATGATACACCGTGTTGACACTCAAATAAGCATCGAAAATTGGGTTCTTCGAAATGTTGACATTAAGGATCACGTAGTCCAATTACTTACTACACCAACTAGGTTCATATTCATTGTCATCATCAGAAATTTCATGCTTCCTTACATTATTTATTAGTTGGGCAGATCACAAGATTCAAATCTTAGTCATTTATATAGTTATTATTAGGACACGAAATAAACTTTGTTAAGATTCTCGATTATTTCATCCAACCAAAAGCTCAAGACAGTTGATCCAAGCAGTTTCTTGGCAAGAAAAGTGTTCTAACTTCAAGGCTGAACAATTGAGTATGGATTTTCTAATTAGTCATTCATTAGGTCCATATTACTCCAATATTAGCATTTTAAAGGGGAGTTTAAACATTTTTAAATTGAGGACAGACATTTGAGGTGTACACGTGCATGATATTATTTTGCACTATCATAAATAGATATAGTGGGATGCAGCAAGATGCGTTATTATAGTGCTCAAGGTCATTAATGAGGTAGGGAATGGAAGGACACGGACATGTCTACATTACAATTGTTATCTGCTAATAATCACAATAAAAAGAATAAACACTAAAACGCCTGTTTGACTTTGACTCTGACATTTGACCAAACTAGGGCAGATGATTGTGTCCATATTGCATTGAAGTATTCTTGCGATGCACGATGTCCTAGGCGGTATATAGTAAATACTCTCAATTATACAGGTTAAGAAGCTATAAATCATAACCATTTTTAAGCATTAAGGTAAATCTAGTGAGAACTTATAAGAAAGATCTATTCATTGCAGACCTTACGTAGTTAAGAGCAAATGTGCACAGAAAATACAATCCTTTGTAAAAGTGAATAAATATAAATCTGAATCATTATTGTAGTAATTAATATACATTTGCGTGAAAAACGGAAAGTAATTCTCTGTCAAAACTAATATTATTAAAGGACCTAAAGTGCACCAAATTTCATATAGCCTGAGACAAGAATTTATTACTTAAAATACTGTGTACTTGTTACTGGGAATATAATTATTGAACAAGTTTTATACTTTGTTGTTTATAGATAAGGGTTTGAGTTTCGGTGCACGAATGCAACCGGATCACTTTGACAGAGTAGTTATTGTCATCCATTCCAGTTCAATGCAATTTAGAACGAATATGAAGTGTGATCAAGATAAGCATATATTACATCATATTATATGGTATAATTAAACCTAATCCTTCTGGAGTGTTTGCATAAATTAATAGTAAAGTCACAAGCATTAACAAATACAGGTAGGGTTAGGGTTTATAATGGAATAATTGGGAATATTCGGCACACCTACCAGTACCTACATTTAATACGTATGAGTGAACGTAATTTTCCACGAATTCTGAATGTAGATTACATATTGCAAGTGCATCTCATGTTTTTGTTTGTTTTATTGTTTGTGAACTGGAGTAATAAATTGTTTTTATAAAAACAGTTGATTGAATGTCAAAGCCTTTAGACTTTGCTAAGTGCTGCGAATCAATGGGCTGATTCAATTTACAATTATGTAATAATGTAATATAACTAAGCATGTAAGTATGTATTATATCTATGTCCTCATCAACTAATAGTAGTAGCTGCAATTTATCTTATCTGTGCCGTTCCTACATTATGCGTAAATAGTACTCAGAAATGGAAAATGTATGAATGAAAATGATTTAGATTTTTATTAATTGTAATATATTTTTGTTTCGTTTCGGAAACATTTATTTTATGGGCCAAGTTACATTATTATTACGATTAATGAAAATGTAGATTCGCAACGGTCCGGTACGTTAATTCAGTGTCAGTTTCAAAGCACTATAATGCAGCTTAAATCATATTTTACAGTAGGTGGGATAAATATAATAATAAAGGAATGAGAATAAAAATGTTTGCATTCTACATTTTGGAAATTTTGGGTAATTATATTTAGATGGCATAAGAAAAGCAGGAACGTGATGGAAGTAATCACATGAATTGATCAAGAAGTGTGGTCATGCAATGTAAAAACAATGAAATAAATAATAAAAAAGTGTTAAGAAAGCGATCCATAAAGCAAAGTGTCAGTACGGATGACTGTAAATAGCATATGTGTCAAGAAGTATAGGATTCGTTTCACGACGTATAAAGTAGAAAGCCTACGTTACTGAGGATTATATTGAGTAAGTCAGCATTCCTAAAATCAAATGGAGTGGGTAATATTAAGGTGGCTGAAACTGAAAGAGTCGAAGGGAGAAGAACGCCTCTCCGAATTGTAAACTATAAGTAAGTAAGCAAAAACTGTTGATTTAGTGTGCCTGAAGGAAAGTCTTAAATAAATTCCTTTCTGTCGCGATAGCAAGTAGAGGAGGATGTGAACGAAGTTAAACCCCACGAGCTTATATTACACCGAATCCAAATCTAAGGACTTGAATTGATTTGATTGCTAGACACGAAAGTTTAGTCGATTTCCCTACGTCCCAGTCTCATATTACTTCAATTTATAAGTGTTTCAGTCAGTCAGTATGCTTTAATTCAGTTTTGTTGATGCAGAGCCAAGGTAATGGTACGCACACTACACTCAGCATGTTAACTACAGTCGACTTGAATTAAATTTTGTTGTGTATCCTGAAATGTCTAGTGTTTTAAGTGCGGAAATAGTACTACTACGGTTACATGCTAACATACATGCAAATAATTATCTTACTAGAGCCAAGTTTTTATCTTTGATAGATGAGGACAAAATTAAAGAGAAGAGCTATACTTAGGAGCAATACACAAATTAAATACTTGGATTCTTGGATACGATATAAATTGAGTTTGGTACAATTGCCTATATTATTTACAGAAATGGTATAGCTAGCATCTGTAGCTTTTATATTGTGCAATTGCAATAAATGTCAACGATGTATGCTTAAGTTGACATGTTAGTATTTGTGTACTTAGCCATCAATTGGATTTTAATGAAGGTCTATGTGAGTGACTATGCAAAGTATTTATATCCAGTACATTTTGCATGACGCACGCAAATGTCTGTTTTGGCCCATTGTGAGCCATCCTACAATTGTTAGTAATGCAGTAAGGATGTAACTACATTTTGGTGCACATAAATGCATATACATTCATAATTCACTTCCCATTAAGTACTGTGCACTCTGTTAACTACTCAGCATTAATATCCATTCATAGGTTGAGAGTCTTTAACAATGTATCTAATTGAAGTCGATCAAAGTGTATTAAGACAGGAATTCACAGAATGAGAAAGAGAATAGTGAGGTTGGAATTTGGGATGGTAGGCCGTATTGGAATTTCTATGCCTTATCAATGGAACTGTGCTTACAGATAACAACAATTTAAATAAACGTTTCTACACTCGTTATATAAATGATGTTGGGTGTACATTGTTGTTTAACGCGTATTTCTATCATTTATTTTACCTTGTTCTTCCGTTCTTACTACAGAATGCTAATGCCACTAATGTAAGTACAAGAAAACTAACCGAAGATTTTAGAATGAGGATGACATCACTAGAGATAGAAGCTCAGTGAGTGGATAGCAATGTTCACATGTTCAAGGGAGAGATAGTCTAACAATGAAATGTAGTTTGTATTTTGTATTCTGTAATGTGTACTCAGAACGTCTTGAAAATTGAATGAAGTTGAATTCAGAACCGAGATGTTGATTTTATTCATTGTCAACTTAAAGATATTCAAGTCAGGTCAACAAAGAGAAGAGGATCGTTAAATGAAGAAGAAAGCTCTAAATACAATTGCTTAAGACAGACGGAATGTTCCATTCGAAAATTTACTATCTGTTTACTATACTACACTCATCTAAGGCATTCACCATCGAGCCAACTACAAATGGAGTCGAGTTACTTATCTTGCTCAATCTTGGTGTGGTTTCTATATGTATATTACCATATTGTTTCGACAGACATAAATGTCCTTCTTATACATACTAGACTTTGTACAAACAAACCAATTGCACATTAGTAGACTCAACAAAATGCATAGAGGCACTAATAACCGTTGTAAAATACGACCTTTATAAGTAATTCAATACTAACATCGCATTGCACAATTTATCATCTTGGGAATATTGTCTTAGGAATTAATATCTACATTGGCATTACCAGAACCTTATTTCATGCGCGATTAAATGCCACGGTTAATTTTCTGTCGAGTTTTATCTTTTGATGTTTCGCTCTGTTAAAGAATTTCCATGATTGTCTTACTGTTTAATACTTTTACTAGCCTCTACATTTCCATCCAATTGATGATTCTCGTACCGTACACTATTTTTTTCAATATAAATGTAAATGAGGTTACATTATATGAATATATCTTATGCATTACAAAAAAAATCGGTCAAATATAAGTATCTGTACTTATTTTCGTATAAATAACATCTGTAAGCACTCTGCCTGTTATTGCGCAAACACTATCTAATTTGTAATCAAACGCCTAATTTAGGGACATAAATATAATGGCAGAAGTATATATGGTATGTTAACTTTATATTAGTGCCAAAAGAATCTTTGAGAGAGTAACCATCTCTTTTGTTGATGTCAAATGATGATGCAAAAGACATGTCACGCGTTTGCTATGTCCATAATCAAAAATGATGCTAAATTAAATGAAATGTATAAGCATGAAGATATTAAGTGTATTAAATGTTATCACTTTATCACGTATTACTATTTAGCAATTATATCAAGGTTTTTGTCATATTCGTTTATAGCAATTCTGTTGTAATGTGTGAGTTGGATGATAATGAATGTTCTATTTATGTACATATCCCCAAAGTGCCAAGAGGTGACTTGGGTGCTACATACATATTTATGTCTTCATTCAATTTTGTTGTGACTACCATTATTGCAAGCTTTGCAATTTGCATTAACTCATTAACAATATCATTAAAAGATAAAAACTGTTTATATAAGTGGTTATACTGGTCATACTGTTTTTTTTAATAAGGAGAAGAGTATAAAATATATGATATCCTGCATGATGTATGATGGCCAGAGTGATGTTGCGAATAAATACTTCCATAATATCCGATATTATTTATAGCATGATAAGTCAAAGTAGAACTATAAACTGTAAATATGCTATTTAAGTATTTATAACTCATACTAAATTGCTTTTTTATCATATTTATTTGCTTCTGGTGTTTAAAAAACTTTTCTCAGCAAAAACAAGTTATGCAAAATTAATGAATAGACTATCTGAAAGGACAATCTAAGTCCATAGTTCGCAAAACAAAAAAATGTTTTGTGTAAAACTGACTTATTTGATTTTTCATCTGCACATGTCAATAGAAAATAATGCTCATGGGAAGAACACACTTAAACAGAATGAATCAGTGTAGATTTGCACGTTCAATTATGAGAATTCACGTTTTGGACATTACTTTGTTTTCTCCGGATTACTGATAAATTATTAGATATGTCTTTAATAGGCATGTTACGTGGCATTAAATATAGACAAAGCTTATAAGTCATAACACGACAAATATACGTGCAGTAGTTGTAAAGTATCATTGATACAATGTCCAGCGTAGTTCATAGGTCAAATGGAATGTTATGGAAAGTTACTAGGCAAAGAACCCAGAAGTGAAGTGACCTATACTTAACTAATTTGAGTAATTTCCTATATCAGTTGGCAGTGCATGTATGAAGCATGTACCAACATGATAAGTGTTTACAATAGGCTAAGCATATTTAAATGGAGTGTTTAGTTAATATTGCTGTATATTTGTCTTTAGGAGCAAAGTGTTTTGATTTAGGTAGTTCCTATGCCTTAAGCAGGTAATGGTTAATGAATGCATGGAATATGGACATTTGTCAAACGTTGCATGTTGTTATTGTTTTGTTGTCTATAAAATGTAATACGAAGCGACTGGCACAAAGTGAACTTTGGTTAATGGTAAATAAAAGTTGACCTGAGCGACTCCGTCTGGTAGTAGTACTATGACCACTGTATCATCACGAGCAAGTCACCCAGACTGAAATTCACTATCAGCAGCTAGTTTACAAACCCTAAGTAGACAATGAAGAATGGGACAGTCTGCTAAACGCTGTGCGTAGTTGTACTAATTCTCCTCTCCTCCGTTTAAATACAATAAAATAATTTATATTGTAGTTTGGCTTTCTCACTTAGAACTTGGTATGGATTGGACTGCAAGGTTTTGTCTCTATGTACATAAAGTATGTACTATTCTTATGATGGAAGAAGAGAGTGCAGTAGTAAGCAAATGTATATGCGGTTACTTAACCTTAGAGTTCTCTTTGGTTTGCTGATAAGAAGAATGACGGGTCACACGAAACTCCACTTTTCCTACAATTTCCTTTTTCTTAAAGGTATTCTTTCGTGGTAGTGAATGTGTGCGAGTTGAGCAAACTTTGCCTTGAATGATAGAATATCGAATAGCTAGCGACGGACTGACTCCACTTTAGTCCTAATGGAAACGTATGCATATATGTAGACAGTTATACCGGTAACATTAATATAAGTTGGCATAAGCACTTATATTAGATACCGGCGAGGTTTCACTTACTATATGGTGATATAAGTCACGGGAATAAATTCAGTAGACTAGAAGAACTTTAGTTGGGATTCTGAACTTTTTCTTTGGGTTTTGTGATTCAATTGAGAATTCCCGTTGTGGGATGGCTCAGCTGAAAAGTATTATGGTGAAATAAAGAGTAGTATACTAAGAGCAGAGGATGTCATCCAGTCAAAAAGGAAGCTGTTTTATACAGTCTACTCAACTGAATTACTACAATAGTGTTGCACACGGAGTGCCATTTACTTTAGTGTAGCAGAGCAATTTATACCCTTAGTCGGCTATATCCAGAATTGCATTAGCATGGCACATTCCTTTAAGTCTCTTGCCGACAGTACTTATGCTACATATAAAATAAAGTGTAGTTAAAGTACATTCAGCTCTTCATCCAGTGTATCTGGATTTTCTATTATTTGCTAAGACAAACGAAGGAGACCACCCTGGAGAGGAGTCTCTAAAGTTGACCTGACTGAAACGGACTGCCGAATGGAGTGGTGTCCCTTTATTGTGTTGTTATGTTGCACTGTAGCAGTTGTAAATGTAATGTAATGTGAGCCACTGCTATTAGTAGTACAATAGAATTACGTATCTTTAGTAAGTGCCTATGTTTATGTATCTAGTTCTATAAAAGTTATATTAAGAACGGGCCAATGAACAAAGGGAAAACAAAACAGTAATAATCATAACATAACAATAACTCCTCACATCACACAAGGCAACATAACAGAACAACATTCTGCCTATATAGACTATAAAATAGAACACTGAAACAATAAATAAACTGATTGTACTGTCATGTCAGTCCAGTCAAGTGCTTTAGGGAACAAATGCTTCATTTCATGCATCTTTTGTTCAAGTCTGTTAAAGGACTATGTCCAACTAGCATACATTCATTTCATCCGGAATTAGCCGAGTGAGTGTTTAACCTCCTTATTACTTACATGTGATCACCCTAAGAGATAATAATGCTTACACAGGAATTATTGTTACTCATTTTTATTCCCTGTCTTATTATGTGGATTGTAAATAAATTCCAGGGAAGAATATTACGGAGGTATTTACATGAAGTGTACATCAGTAATTACATTACATTGTATTGTTCTCCACATAGCATCCCATAGACGTGGCTCATTCCATTAACAGTAATTGGTGGCATAAAGAAACATTTTAAGGTTGCAATGAAAGTTAACATTTCACATTCCGTGAACTATTTAATGCACACTGGTAGAGACTACTCCAAGTAAACTATACCAGGTTATGCATAGGAATTAAATGTTTTATTATACATTTATATTTATACATAAGACTAATAGGTTCCTCTTATTTACATTTAGGAACATCTCTGATGGACTGATTGTGAGTTGAGTTGTAATAAAATGGCCGTGTAATGGCACCCTAACGGTTATTGTCTCTGTATTTAAATGTGGTCAACTGTTTTCGCTCAATTCACTTCATTTCCAGTCGTTTACTTTGGTTTAGTTCAGATTCCACTGGTTTGCTTATGAAGGGATTGTAGTCACATAGCAGCCTATCATCTGTTGGCTATGCAGATGAACACTTGGAATTTATTGAGCAATAATATTTTATATTTTATTTATGTGCTTATCTAACGTATGTATCTCTCTCTTCTTGTTTTATACTCTACTGCATGTATCTGTCGCAACGATCCAGGCTTATGATTATGCGACACTTTCATAGGGGAGGATATCGCATCCACAAATCTAATACAACTCTGGACAGGGCTATAAAAAACAAGACATGAAATAGTAAACCATACAACACAAATACGACCAGGTAGGTTTCCTTCGTTAGCTGTGAACAATTGTTTTATGGCTTTTATTGCAATGCAATTTAAATGTGGAGATATATACATTGCGTAGTAGAACAGACAGAGTGTTGATTTTATCTTTATTTTGATGAGGATGCCTTGTCTTGTCAAGAGGATGTAAACAAGTGATATAATAGCCAGATATGCAACGCTTTTTGGAATTGCTCAAGTGCCTACTAAAGGAGGGTGCATTTCATTACACAGTGCAGAGTTTGTTTCTCCTAAGTGAAACGTGACGCCTTGTCGTGTCTCCAACTATCTTCTTTTACACAAACTTAAACAAATAATAAACTTTTTCTCATTTCAATAAAAGTCAACTTCAATTTTGAGCTACGGAGAATTTCTAGGTATCGAAGTTATACTAATTTACAGCGCTCATCCATTATAATTGCGAAGTTTGATTGTAAATATATAGAATTGTTTAAAATGAGCAAGGTACACTCCAGATACCTTAATTGAATGATTTCACTGTAAATTTAACAATTTGAGACTAAAGGTTTTCACAGTCTTCACTTGTGTAACGGAGTAGCTTTTATTTGGAAAAAGGTGGGCATGTTATCATTTGTAATTTCATCATTGAAGACTTGTTATATAATGAACTTGAATTCAACTGCCGAGCATGACTTCCTAGCACGTCCTAGCGTGTTAAAGCTATTTTGACAGAAATACAGATAGTGTTTTCACAGAGGGTGACAATCGATAAAACCGCATTTAATCCCGTTAGTTGAGTGTGACCAACCAAAGTTTGGCCGTGTGTAAGGTTTCTCTTTGATAATGATAAAATGCATAAGTAATAGCTAAATATACATAATAAGGATAATGTTATTGTACTGGAGAAGTGTTTGTGTGTAACTGGTATCAGCATTCAGTCCAGGAAGCCTCTTAGTTGCAGTGGTATCAAATTCATGTGTATTTATTACCTATATTTGGTTACACAACTGTGAAATCAATAGTTTTAGTGTCAACAATTCCCAAGCTTGTGGACTGGTTATGTCAACTCGTGCATGCCAAAATTAAATCAAACTAAAACAACAAAGGCTCTTTAAGATAAGCTAATTTGATATGATACAAAATTACTATTTATCCTTTTCAGAGAATTATTAGTAAAGTAAATAATATTCCCAGATTAGTTACATTAATGCTATAATAGGGAACTTGGTGCAATTACTAATAATAGTTGTTAGTGATTTGGCTTCCACTACTGAGTAGTGGATACAGACAGGAAATTGGTGATAATGTGATAACGAATACTACAAGGACTACACATAAAGAAACAATGTAGCATACCACTAACACAATAATGACCTCCATGTCATGTTACGCCAATCCCATTTATCCCCGGATAAATAGGCGCATTTCGTCTCTGCTATTCATTCATAACATAAGCCGAAAACAAGTAAAATATTGCCTTGTAACCTTCCTGCAGTTAATTCTAGTAGTGGTCTTAATATATCTGAGTGAAAAGTTTTGGTCGTGAGATTATGACTTTCAGTTGTAATCTTATATCGATAGGGAAAGGAAATCCTGTCAACCGAGATTTAAATTACGTAATTACACTTACATAACTGTAAACAAATAAATACATAATGTTTATATATAACAGTATATAATTCGGTGCAAGTGAACTAAGCATATAGAAGAGAGGGGTATTAATTTACATTGCTGTTGGTAATACAAAAATAATTTTGTAGCCATTCCTCAATAATTAAACGATTCAGCGGATGACTTAATTTCCTTATAGTGGTCGCATATATAGCAAAAACATCAGAAACGCATTTCTTGGTTGTCGCATAATTATTCATAGATTCAGAAGAGCCTTTTAGGATTGTATAGTACTTCAATTAACCGAGAAAAAGTGCTGACGTAATTTATCTTTATATAAGCTACCTACGCAGATACATAATTCAAGAGTTAGTATTTGCTTTACATAAATTTAAAAGTAGAACTATATTTCCAAGAAGTGTAGTATGAAATCAAGGTTTGTAAAAGTTATAAAAGGATCCATACATAAATAATAGGTGTGTAGTTGCAAACAGAATTCTCTTTGACTCTCCATTAACACATTGGCGTCATGAAAGCACCTTAATAAGATAAAGAAAGTCAAAGTCGTACCGAATAACTCAGTCTCAGTATATCTAGTATAATAAATGGATACCATAATTAAGCAATTTTATTCTTGTGTGGCCGGTTTGAGAATACATTTATATTGCTACTTGGAATTTTATTTCACAGCTCTATGGGTTATGTTCATAGTTAGATAGTGGATTCATTACACACATATAGATATTCCTTGCGATAAGACATTATAACGATGTCATAAATTAGTTCTGTCATTTGAGTCGGCCGGTGTATTCATACTTACTTATGTACGTATAGTAATAGGTATTTCGTGTGCTCAATTGTACATTAATTCTCGAATGAGATACAAAGTGCTCTGTCTTAAGGTTTACCTATATGTGACTGGTTCATGTAGAGATAACGCATTTTCAATCAAAAGCAGATAGGATATAGTAATAGTTTCCAACAAAACAAGTCATTTGACAGTCAAATATATTTAGGATAGCCATATGCCGCCAACAGTGTCATTTGTGTTGCACCAATTTACGTTTGGAAGTATGCGGAAGGAAAATAAAACAGGAGCATCAGCGAAACCAAAAAGGCAGCTCTGACTATTTATGTATGGGTTCATACATACCACGTATTTGATGCAATATCCCAGTAGTTTGTGACTGTTGCTGCTACATACTAATATTTTGTGATAATACGACATGATATGAAAGCTTATGCTAATATAGCATGTCACTTGCACTGAACCACGCTAATAATAAAGATATACAGATGACTCTTAAAGGGCATAGCATAACATTCATAAAATGAGTTATCTAGACACAGAAGCTCGTAAAAGAATACATTATAATTTATATGACCCACAGTGCTGGTGCATCCGTATCTTCTCTATACCCATTTCGATTGGCCAGATATACACAAATAATGTCATATATGAAAGAGCTGTATAAAATTTAGTATCTCCTCGATGTCCTACATACGGACATCAGAACATTTAAGTTGCACTGTGGAAAAGCAAAGGTTATGAATAGGCTATCATGTCTTTGTATATTGTTGAGCAAGTTTACGAAAGAGTCCAGTGTCAGTCAGTCAGCACTGTCCAGCCATCCGCCAACAACCTCAGCTCTCTCTCACACACAATACAATCAGTCATACAGACAACGAGTCCAAATCGAAATCATGCTCACAGCAGATGATGGACAATGTCGTTCTTTTTTCCAATAGCTTGTACCATCCATTTTAATAATACACTATGTCACTATTATTAGTGCTTATGCACTTATATACACACAAGTGTAACGTCCTCCTTATAGTAGTATCTTTGCACATTAACGTTTATCGTTCTAAGACTCTAATAAGTATTGACGATATTTTAAGTGCATTTTCATGGGAAATCCCTATGATATGGCAAATACTATCTACTAAAGTTACCATTTGTAGTTTTTGGGAAGAAAACTAGTATTATTATATTAATTGACATG
The DNA here is from genome assembly GCA_020055645.1 of Tomocerus qinae. Classification (NCBI taxonomy): domain Eukaryota; kingdom Metazoa; phylum Arthropoda; class Collembola; order Entomobryomorpha; family Tomoceridae; genus Tomocerus; species Tomocerus qinae. The sequence goes on along the minus strand of CM034547.1, from coordinate 11,633,234 downwards.
TCAAACGTGCATATACAAGTAGCTGAATGTCATCGATTCTCTTGTTCTACTATCAATTGTAATCTAAACCACATAATGAATATGCTGTGGCTATACCAAATGGGAAAGCCTACACAACACTATAGCCTTGTATGCTTTCAACAGTAATATGAATGTAGTAACAATACCTTGATTAGTCTAAGTCATGTCTAAACTCTAGTATGGAGAAGGATTTGGAAAGATATTACAGAGATGTGGATAATTAACAAGGCAGACGAGTCTGTGTAATAATAATTAATAGGTAGTTACATAGTATACACACTTATTAGTTGTAATTCGGTACATCGTTATCTTTTCTACAGAACTGAAGCTAATGTTGAGAGTATCTATATGTAGATAATATTAATGTAGCATTTAATGGGCTATGGTACGGAGATTATCCTTTCTCTATCTTTGTCTAACTAGGTAGGTAGGGAATAAATTGTTGGTTCACTACCTATCTCTAAGCCAAAGTCAATAAAACATTATGACTAGAAGTTTAACCATTGAAATATGACTGAAATGACGAACTTGTAGTTTAAGCCTTTATACATCATAAAGATGTCCTTGTATGCCTTAAAAATTTGATAGTTAATCCTGAAAATGAAAAGGTTTGTCTGGTTTTAATATTTACATAGTTCGGTATATAGTATGAATGGACACATAAATAATATGAAGAGACTAAATATAATATGATCAGTAAATGTGTCTGTAGGGACTATTATAAGTAAATATTAAGTGTAGAATGGATGTTATGTATGAAACGGCTTTTGTAACCGAAGATATGTATACTAAGCTAAGTAAATAATGAATCTGTTTTGTAGAATACACATAAGTAATGCATAGAGGAGCAAAAGAAAAGAGGAAAGTTAAGTATAGGAGTTAAGTCAAAGCTAGTTATCTATGAATGACTCGTCCATGCTACAGTACAATAATTATTATGATATCAGCAAGAGCGAGTTAGTAAAAGCAGAGAAGAAGGCAATGTCAAGTCAAAAGGCAGGAGGAAGAATGTTTTTATTGTACTACTGATGTATGTGTATGTCTATTCCACGGTTTACTACTTACTACTTGGTGTGTGTGTCTGTTCTTTATTTTGTTCTGTCCTTCTGGAGAAAAACTCCAGGAGTCTGTGATGATTGGTTTACTTTAGTTTGGCTTGTTTTTTCTAAGGAATGGATGAATAGACGAGAATGGATTCGAGTCTTTTCTAAACGACTTGTGTGTAACTCAGAATTAAATCTTGTCATATAATAAACTGTAAGTAGGAGCAGAAAGAAACCAGACGAGGAGCTAATCAGTCCAGAGAGTTGGACAAAGTGAGCCTGCTACTTAATTGTGAACTTAATAGAACATTGTAGTAAGGCAAGAATATAAGCTATGTAAGTAGTAGGAGTATTATAAGAAAAGAGGATTAGAATCCAAAGTTCATGGATGTAGTAATAATAATTGAATAGTTAGGATTGAACCTAGCTTAGCAACTGGAAGAAGATCCCCTCGACTCTACTGACTGACTGTTGACTTGGACTTGAATGTTTTTCATTGTCAGTCCCGGCAGTCTATTAATGTTCATATCCGCAAGTGATTCAGTTAGATGTACTAATATTATTGTCATTATGTACATATTTAGACATAAAAGAGTAAATAGATAAAGTCTCGTCCATCCTAGTCACTTATATAAAAGCTCATTGTGCCACTTGACAATGTGTACGCATTTATCCAGCCAAGTGTGTGACAAAACGCTTTGTTACACAGGCAATATTATTTTGGGTCTGAGCAACGTTCTTATTTACAAAGTCTGAGGTAGAAAGCACTTTGAAAAAAATGCTTTTTCCAAGAGATGATAAATTGTTGACTAGATGAGATCAAAGTCGTTCCTCTTTGTGTAAAAGGTCTGAAAGTGTGACCCGGTTGTTTGTTGCTAAGCGTCATGTTACCCTCTAAAGGTTAAATGTGAAGCATACAACGAAAAATGGCATTTCTTTGAAGTTGTTAAAGATAAGGGTTTTATCTTTATCTTGTAGGAAATCTTAGATGCAATGGTTTAAAGAATAATATATAAAGGAGTGAGTGAAATTGTATCCGAAAGGAAAACTCATAAGCAAGTCTTATGTGCACGTAGAAGAATAAAGGGCCACACCAAGATGTGTACTTAGACAAGCGAACCAAAGCAATAGCAAAAGTCCATACCAACTTGCTAACTACTTTACTTTTATGCAGCCTATTTTATTTTTCCGTCAAGTGTAACAAGTAGAACACTGGAATATTTTAAGTAAAAAAGAACTAACCTACGACTTAAAGAAAGACCAATAGAATGTACTTTGTAATGATCATGTAAACCGAACCCAGCCCAATGTAGAACGCAGACAGATCCTACATACACCTGCAACCTTACACAACGGCTCTTGCTAATAAGACAGGCTAGAGTAGATTCGCATGTAGCTACACAGTAGAAAAATAACATTAAGTAAGCGCACAAGTCCTATCATATCAATCTCAGGGGAATTTATCGACTGTTTCCTCCTAGATATGTAACACATCACATCACAGTTTCCATTTGATTTTGGCAGTTTGCCATTTTCCCTTCTACCCTTTTCGCTTTGAAATACCATTAAATATAACTACATTTTATTGCATATAGTCCTACTCCTACTAGTAGGCATCACTATGCCAAGAAAATATCTTTCCATCTTTATTGATATGTACATCACCAAGTCTTGCACTCCACACTTCCCTTATTTCTCGGTCCTTTCACATATCAAGCTTTTACATTTGTGATTTAAACGAGATAATAGGTACATAATGGATCAACACAATTAATTATTGATTACATGAATAATTCACCAATAAAAATGCAATAATGCTGTACTCGAAGATGAAAAGGAAAGACAAAATAAATGCGTTTTGTGTGTAGGTTGCAATTTATATAGCTGAATTATTTGATTATCTTTTAATAGTAACTAGATAAAATGGTAGATTGAACGTAATCGTAATCCATTAACAGTTAATCAAAATACATTAAGAAATACTTTAGTAAGACGGGACGTGAGGAACTAAGTAGGAAGTAGGGAAGAGCACAACAGTGAATGCAGTGATGTTTTCGTCGGTTGACAGTGATAATCTTTATTTTTCGCCTAATCTAATTTAACCTAAAACAAAGTACAGTTCAGTGGAATTTAGCAGTAGTGCATGGCTGTGTTTGTTTGGAGATTAAATAGCATGCTTTGTTATGCTTTTGGTTGTGTCTTCTAGTTGAATGAGTATTAGTGTTGAAGTCTTGAGGTCTGTGTTGAAGATGAAAAATAGAAACTATTTTTGTGGGTGAGTGCCGGAAATTCGGCACGAACTCCTCTTCTGTTTTGCTGATTACTTTTTTGTGCCTTTTTGCGAGTATGCATGAAATCCACGTATTCAAGTACAAATATTGGCGACATATGCGATACACACCATTGTATATGCATGTGAATTCAGTGAGAGTGTGATTTCCATACACACAGAGAAGTAACCGACGCGTAGAGCCGTCTAATTCAAGAGAAGTTGGCGATTGACTCGATTTGGCTTCACTTGACTTTGTTCAAGGCTCTCTTTCTCGTAATCCGGATTTGAAGAATGTTTTGCGTAATAGTAGCAGTAGTACATACGTTTTTATGCTTGCTATATGCCATTATTTCTCCGTTCTCCACCCTGATACATTGATAAAGTTTGTGTGTAACTAAGCTTTGCTGAATTTTTCTTTGGGTCATAGCCACAGCTCAGAGAGTGAGTAAGTTAAGTAAGTTTTACATATCTGTAAGTGAGGGTAAGAGGCAGGATGCGATACTGTAGAACATGTACCTTGTATTCTTGTTACTTAACAGCCCACGTCACTCACTACTGGGCTGATAATGTGTTGCAAGATAGGTATAAAGTCATATAAATGGGGAATTGTGAATTAAAAGTGGAGTTTGTCCTGCTTACTAGTACATTACATGGATACAGTGAGTATTAGAGTCAATTATACAATAGCTATAGGGATATCGGATGATGATATGGAAGGGGAACTTGACTTTAGACCTGTGCTAACATTCCCATGTGGTCTGTGGCATGGCATTCTAAAATAAGTAGAGCTATTACGTCCGTATCTTCTTAATTCACAGACAGTCCTTAAAATAATATCAGCCAAAATACAAAAATTGGAATTTTTGTTTTCTCCTGAGCTAAGAATAACAAAAGTATATGAATAGCTAATGATGAGGGATGTGATTTTATGGTTAGAATGCAGCAATGTTGCAAAATAACAGTCGTTACTTTAGACATTCATTACATTTCCATTTTACATTGCATTAGATTTGATTGCTTGTTGTGGCTTATTGAGTGCTAAAGAAACCAGTGCCAAAAACTAATCTGTTGGAACTTGGAAGGAGCTGTTTTTCATTCTGTACTAGTCTTTCTCCTGCACATTATAAACACAACATTACTGCAAGAAATTTCTTTTAATAGTGAACTACTGAACTGACTTAGTATATAATAGATAGCTACATATAAAACATTACAGACAAGTAATGCAATGCTTGCTTTTGGTGCAGAATAAAAAGTTACGATTGTTGGCTGAAGCTCTATACTTAATTCAAGTCTGTTCCGTCCTGTCTTCCTTTGAAATGAAAAAAATAGGTGCAAGCATATCAGTGGATTCATATATTGGTTCTCTCCGGGAAGAATGAGTTTTAGGAAACTGTACATAGTATTATATAGAGCTGCGCGATATGGTTCTTTTAGTATTGTGTTGAGAAAGTTAAGATGAGAGAGTCTATTCCAATTACTCTGCACTCACTTGACTTGCTTTGCACTGCCATTCATTTTCTTCTCTTCGTTTTAAACTTACTATCAGCAACTGACTTTATCTTACGTAAGTAATGCAGTGAACATCTAACGTTTGTAAGTACAAACATAATACCTACTATACTCTCACGTAAGCTAACTAAGTAATGCTACTACTACTTACTACAGAACATAAGTATCAGGAGACAGGGATTTACTTCATTTTATTACGTGAACAACTCTTTCTTTCTTCGGTTCAAATCCCACACATGCAATGCACTGTACAATATTTGTACACTTGTGCTTTTGTACTCTACACCAACTGAGTTATGCTCATCGTCAGTCATGCCATGCCAAGTCAAATCAAGTCAGCCCAATTTCATTCGCTTACAACTTTTTCCTGGAATAACACACTACTCACTCCCTTTTCGGTATGCGCTTCTAATTTTTTATTCTTTTGCCAGAAGTAGAGTAGAGGTAGCTAACTTTATTGGTACACAATCTCTGCACTTGTGGTAACGATAAACAAAACACTTTCTCAAAGAGGTAGCTGGCAACTAGTCCTTTATAATACAAATTTTAATGTCCTTTACCATATGAAACAGAGCAGAAATTTTTTAACATTTTATGAACCATTTTGCACTTGTTCTACACTATGAATAATGAAAGATAATATCCAAGGTGTTAGGTTAGGAGAACGATCTTTTGCCAAAGCTAATAATCCGTGGCATGTGTTACTGAATGAGATTAATGCATTGACACATTTTACAGTTTTCGTATGGCTAATCAATAGTGAGAGTAAATAATAATAATAAGTTAGGTAAAGCCATCAAAAAAACCAGAGACAGACTCAACATGTCTGCACATCATAATTACACAGTTCTTGCCAACCAAATGTCGTGCAACTGTATAAACAGCATAATGACACATGTTGATAATACCCATCACGGAACGTGAATCACCACTTTATATAGTCCATTGCTCTTTTTCGACGAATTTATAAATAAATACATAAACATTTACGCTCTGGCTACCTGCACCACAAGGTTTTATACACTATGGAAGTTCACCTATTGTGTAATTTGTATTTATAAGATCACTAGTGAAAGGATTACTATTCGTAGTAAAGGCATACAAAATACGCAGCTTTGTTTATTGTTGTGTGGCAAGTCACACACAGGGAAGCCTGACAAAAATGTTGAGCTGTTGATGTCTATATTATTTATTATGGTTAGGCAATGTCGTGTGATTTACAAAATTATGCTTTACTACGCAGTTCTATGTATTGAACTCTAAAATGATACCTGGTATGAATTTCTAGTTACCTATATCAGTAGGTGTTTTTCCAATCCATTAGCATAAATCGTGATATGTGTAAGTTAGGCTTATTTTGTACACAATAAATATTAATAGTATTGATTTAATTTACGATGACATAATAGAGCTTTCAAAGCAATGAAATAAAATAAATCTAAATAGTTAACTATTATTCTACTAACCAAACCTGTGTTTAGGGTTGAATTATATTTGTGAAGGTCGACTTTTTATCTATTCCCCAGTTGTTGCCACATTTGTAACTTAGTTTTACCTACTTGAGCTAATAATTGACTATTTTTCTTTCAGAATTTGAGACCTGTTAATAAATGGACCTCATATCTATAAGACGCCAACGGTCTATGGTTTCTTTTGCTAAGGTATGTAATTTTTTTTAAATTGATTTCATTTCTGGGACACTATTATTGGATTGATAATTTAAAATAGCTAAATTATGCCTTGACGAAATTCTATACTATGAAGAGATACAATATCCTAATCATGTGTAAATTATAAATATGATGGTGGAATTCTCCTATAAGTTATACTCTAATTTTTGAAAAATTGCACCACATTTATGTAATAGTTTTTAAATGAACTTAGAAAACTGTCAAATGATTCTAAATGCAGTGTATTTACCTCTGGGCCATTAGATGTCAAATTCGATAAATATTTGCAGGTTTGTTGCAAGGTATAATTTACATATAGTACTGTCTGTTCTACCTGTGAAAGACAAAGGTAGAAAAACCACTCATTTTTGTAGGAATGTCAATCATTTGACATTATAAATAAGTACTAGGTAGGAAAAACATGAAAATGATTTTTTGCTTTTCTTTTAGCAAATTAACTATTTAGGTCCTTGACTGTCGACACTTTAGTAAAAATCAATAGCATAATATGAGAAAAGTCCTGTTTATAATACAAGACTAGTAGTATGCGCGTGGCTGAGATCCTAATCATATTATTGCACACAATATGTACATTATATAGTATTATTTATTTATTTAGTAGTATAAAGAAAGTTAGAGGTCTAGTTCCAAGTTTTAATAACGTTGAAGGTTTCACAATTATTTATAAGTTACTGTTGTATATACGTGCAAAGTGGCCAAGTCCAAAATAGTTTATTATAATATGGATGGTGGATTTTCTCTTAGTTGCTCACATTGTTTATAAGACTATTTATAATGTATACTTAAGTTTAGAAGTAAATGTGAGTACAGTCATCTGAGGAATAAATTACAAGGTCTTCTAACGATAAGTCTGTTGTCGTGGCATGACAGGACAAAAGTTTATTTCTTAATCGATTTAAGCTAAGTAGTTTAGCCTGCCTCTTTTGCACTATACATGTACAGTCCTGTACTGCTATAATTAGAGAAAGTTCTTTCTCCTACTTTCTCTCTGATTTCCTTGAGACAGAGCACAACAAGTTAACTCCTTCGTGAAAGTTCCCGTGTATTTTTTATGACTTGAAACGTCTCCGTTGTTTTAAAGCTGTTGGTACTAAATTGTCATAACACTTAGTTGGTTAATTTCTTTGTAGGTAGAATGCTTTCTAATTTGCTACCTATAGGGTAATGTGCTTTAAAATTATACACTGTCATATATTCATAAAACTTTATGCGGGTCATATAAAGTAGTGTAGGAACTTACAAAGAGGTTCTCACTGTTATTGCCCATATTTCAAATGTTAAAGCCATATCTACAGGGAGGAATTTATGTCATAATACATCACAATTGTGTTATATGCGTGTAATATTTGTATAAAGATAGTTGCCCGTAAATAATGAGCCTAAAGACCGTTCTACTTAAGAAAGCCAGTAATAATTGCTTATCATTTGATATTTATTTATATTAGTAACTGATCGTGGCCTAGAAATAAAGCTATTTCTCCAGCCAGAGAGCCTTGTACTTGTGGAGGCTTTCTGGGCTGGACTATTGATTTTCCGTCCCGTCTAAATGCTTGCAACGAACCAAAGACTAAACTAAAACTATATAGGTACTTATTATGAACCTTACTTATGTCTTGTGTCCGTCTGCCCATAGTGTCATTACTTATGTATACTGTTCAACTATACTCATTAATCCTTTGAGACAGTAGATGTATAATTTAATGCGTAATTTCGGAGATTAAACTAATGTGCACTTACACAACAGACAGGCTTTGAAATGCCCATTTAAAGTTTTACTGTTGCTCAGCAGTGAGTCATATGGTCATAATATTGGTCTCCTTCTCTCCATGTAGAAACAGAATAGAGACGTTCCCTTGATGTAAGCACTTGTTACTTAGTTAATCGAATAAACGAATTTTAAGCTTCAAAATACGCCTCTGGAGATCCCGGCTCGTTTTACTACTCCACTTACCTCATTTAACATTAATAAACTATTTGCTTGTGTAATGGAAACTAGGAAAATCCTTCTATTTCCCATTTACTTATTGAATTTCTGTGGAATCTTCTACAGAAATATTTGATTCGTACTACTATTATTCTCATGCATGCCTATGTTAACCTTTGTATTTGGAAATTCTACATTAATATTAATTACACCATGCAATGTATATTAGAACAAGGAATATAATTATGCTTATGTAAGCATATTCTATGGGCATTAGTACAAAAGGATATGGTTTTAGTGGTATGTCCTAAGGCTGGATTTTTCCACATAACCTTTTCATAATACTTTGGAAACTTTTCGCATGCATCTTCCTTTGCTGATGCACTTGCACAAAAATAAATAGATAATGAAATGTAGGAAACTAGGATATTTACTTTATCCGTCAGTTGGTTTGGTAGTTTGTAATATAAACTTCAAATGCGGTTACGTTTGCCTGAAAGGTTAAACGTCTGGTGGTGACTTACATCCTTTCAGCAACCACCTCACCGACAAATACTCAAATGCCTATCTCTCAAATTCTAGTAAAATGCGGTTGATGTTTTTAAGTGCGACCGACGGCACTCAGTACTTTCCTAAAACTTTAATGTGTCTACTGTACAGAAATGATGTACAGTAACAGAAAATTGCATTTACTTAACTATAAAACTAAGTACACTCTGGTTAGTTATTTTAGCGGAAAATAGGAAAAGTCATCTTCTATTCATAGTCATTTATGCATAGTTTAAAGAAAACTGTTTATTCTATATAACCATCATTACCGACAGACAGAAATAGAGTATTTGGGCGACTTGACCTATTTAACGAAGTGGAAGTCAACCGAGTCACATCAAGTGTCAACATAGACAAAAATAAGTGCTCCCACTCGGATTTTGTGCTTAATGGGAGATTTATTTACTCTGCTCTGCTGACAAAACCACAACTTTTCACTTTCCATTTATTTGTTTGGTAGTGACATAGTATGTATTACAAACAACTCATCTGCCTATTGTTTAGCATGCATAGTATCACCATAATATAATTTAATATTCTTACTCCACTACTTGCCACTCATATAAAGTGCATTGTTTATGCAACACTGGTAAAAAGATACCAAACCAACCGACAACTGGAAACAAGCTACTTATGTATGAATGGGCGGGGATTGGATAGCTCCTCTTCATTATCATGAGTTGTTACTTTGCATTAGGTTCAATGTAATACATATATACTAAGGTTTCCTTCAGTAGTTTTCCATTACAAGTACCTACAATATATGTCAGAGTCAGCATCAAGGGATACCGACACGAAAATGCAATTTTAACAAATTTCATCTTCCCATTGACATTTCTTGGCATAAATTGTGAAGAGTACTTAGACCAAAATTAAGTCCACAACTTTTCATTATAAAATATTTCAAAATTGTTGACCTTAAAAGTATGGATAGAAGTCTCGTGCAATGGTAGATGCTGCTTGGGCTCTGACATATACATGCACTTTTGCTGTATAACCACATTGCATGTCTTTTATCTCGGGAATAGTGATTTGCATTGAAATTTTTACATTCATGGAGTCAGACACTTATTGTTACTTGTATCCAGCAACTCTTCCCTTGGCAGGGATTTATCTCAACCGGGAATCAACTTTTCTAATGATTCCGCACGAGTGCACAAAATGAATGGTGGGGATTTTCTTTCATTCGCCCTTAATTTATAATGTTGTAGGCAGGTAAATAGGTACGAGCACAAAGAATACATTATCTCAGTAGCCAATAACATTATTATGGAGTTTATGCACATTATCTATTTTTATTACACGTATCACCTGGTATTACGCATAACTCTTCTTAACAAATATTAATATTGCAATAGATAAGTGCTAAATTCAAGTCACAGTACAAACTAGTATATGAAAAGAATCGTCTATTGAAAGATTAGTTAATAATTGATCCATACAATCGCGATTCTATATAGACGCAGTTACAATTTGAGTTTGCAGGGATCAACTGACTGACAGTCTGATTGAAGTATTTCGAGAATTCATCAAGAAAATTCTTTAGCGCACACAACACAGACAGAGTATCTATGCATAAATAATTCGAAACTTGAAACTGAATGATATGTATCCTAATTACGAAATTCTTTATGGGTAGGCAATATAGGAGAATATTATTAACAACTTCAATTGTTTAATAATGCGATTATAGCAAAGTCATTTTAGAGCTTGAGGTCTAATGGTAGAAGCCCATATTAAGTAACTCGATAGCAAGAAGGATATGAAACATGGCACCTAGTTGTATATATTGGGAACTGATACCTATTAAAAATATGCTTTAACGAATTTCACAGTACATCACTGAATGAAAATACATAATGGGACTTCACAAGACAAAACGTTGGATAGCAAATAAGGTCGGATGCCCAATTAGGGACTTTATTAGAAACCTTTTCAAAGAGTTTTGTGAGAATATGAAGAAGATTTGAAGTACATTGTTAAAACATACAATTCATTTTAGGAGTAAAATTCCGTAGTAATCGATAATGTACAGTAATTTGTACAAGGTTTGTTTCATTTAGCTTTATATCATCCTCTACGTATATTCACCTTAATTTGGAATGAATTGGGTGAAAGAGATTTCCATGAATCAATATGAGTATCATATAATATTATTAGCATCCATTTCTACATTGTTCGCATTTTAATAGCTTTAGGCTAATTAGCTGTGCTGAACATTGTAGAGCTTAGGAGTATTATATTACAATACGGTACATAATATACCATTGACAGACACAGGCTACAGATTATTTTGTGGTATATGAACACACTTAGACAAGTAGCTGAGTAAAAATATAAATGTACCGTGTTTTTAATAATCTAGGTTTAGTTTTATTTTGAGAAAATGCGTTGTTTTATGTAGAGAAATGGAGGATTTGCACTGGGGTGGCTTGTTAAAAGGCTGGAGAATAAGGCAATTAATTAGTACTTATATAACTTTTGATTTGAGTAAGCTGGTTAAGTTTCATAGAATTAGACACAGCGAGAACTAATTCAATCCCTGTTGCTCTGATAAAGTTAAGTGAAGCCAATTAGGGGAAATAGCACAAGATAAAATAAAAGTGCGCGAGACACTTATTTTGTGTAATAACAATGATCTCTCCTGGTTGTTGGTAGTAGGCAGTGTAGACCGTAGAAGAAAGATAATAGCTAAAAACTCGATTGCCTAACCCAGTAAGACTGAAAGTTTCATAATATGGCACCGCCTGCTCCAAAAATACACAATGTAGCAGAAACTGTTATTACTTATATTTACGTAAGCAGTACACGTTTTTAGAAAAAACATCCTCTAGCAGTATATCCAAAGGAGAAGTTCCGTGCAGAGCTTTAGAAGCGGGTTGTATGCCTATTAAATAGCACTTCTTGTATATATCCGTATTTATAGTCCAGTTCCTGTCATAATTTCCATTGGGACCTGTTTGCTCAATTGAAATGGATTGGCTAAGATGTGATTTGAGTTGCAATAGTGCCTAGTGCACTATCAACGAACTCGACTAGTAAGACTTTTGGTTATGTCTGTTCAATAATCTAACCTTGCCAAGACAAAGTCTGTTCTCCGACGCTATAATAGGCCATAGCCATCCTTATACTACTCATATAGCACGTACTGTACGAAAGTAGGAGTAAAGCCCATTAAAAGGTAAGCTGTAGTAGTAAAAGTTTATTTCCAATGTGAAACGACTATTTGTAACGTTCTATTTTTGCAAGAATGGGAAGGAAGGTTTTACTCAACGCTGACAGACTCATGAATACGGATGTATACACTAAGGTACGGAACTCCATTAAAGAATGAATGTTATTGTACATATTACTCCCAGTTTCCTTCTACACTAGAGTAAACTGAAAGTATGAATGGAAAGAATCACTCTAGAATAGTGCTCCGAGAAATTCTTAGTATAAAAGCACAGTGACACTATTGAGTTACTTTAAGATATGTACTATGTAATCACATATATTGAAGAAACAGCAAAGTACCTTACATAGATCAGCAAGCAATAAAAAGTCGAGAAAAACAAAATCAGCTCATGTTTCTACTACTTACTTACTTCCAATACGTCATAGTTATCTGTAAATATGATATCCTCTGCAAAGTATTTATTTCATTCGGATTCTATTCCCTTTTGCCTTTTGGCACTATGATTAGGTTGCAATTTCATTACAATAATGTAGTGAACGATATATCATACCAAAATAGTCAAAGTCCTTTGTACTAGAACTTCTACACTATATTGAATAACGATAACACAATGAAAATATAATTTATGACTTTTCTATAGTAAAGCGTGTATAAAAGCTTTTAGAACAAACGAAACCGGATCTAATGAAGGCAATAAAAAGTATTTTTACAATGTAATAGGAAGTAAATGATATTTTATATCTACACTGCGTTTATGATGCATAGGTGCTTAAAATATAAATCACTTATGCACAGCAAATGCCATTAATTAAGGAAGACAATCAATGTTTAATTATGCCATAACCACTACAATATACAATTTGAATTAAATGCTTACAAGGTCACAGCCATAATGAAATTGCACTATTATGTAACTTTATTACTATAGACTTTTATTAATAGATCACAATTAGAACATGTTACGTTGTGAAAGCTAGTTCTTATTCATATAGCTATCTTGCAGATAGAGTCAACAAGGAACAGATACTGTTCGTTATTAAATGTAGCATGCTATTCTGGCATGGTTGAATTGAATTTAGTTGCAATGTAAACATAAGGATGTGAGCCTTTACTACTTTACAAGACCTTCCGAGAGAGTTGCATCGATCGTCAAACACTTACTACTACAGCGCACCTGTAATACTTGCATTTCATGAAAAGACAAATAAAACCCTAAAGAATTATAGATTTCCCAATAACGTCATAGAAAATAGACTGTTTCAAATTTTTTTTACAACCATGGGATATGTACTGAAAGAAATAGTGTAAATACGCATCGTAATTACAATATTCTAATTGGAATGCTAAACAAAACCTAAGAGCAGATTTATTGGCGAATAAAATTATTCCACCGTCCAAAAATTGTCTGGTATGGTAGAGACAATGATGACATGTTAGGATTGATCATGGTACAAGTAACAGATACTGTGAACTTGCAAAATTCTCCTGTGGTAAGAGGGTAAGACACAAACTTAAATGTTTACATTTATTCTTAATAGTTATTCATTATGCATGCACATATATTTACAGTAGATAGCACACTGGTGTTCATGTTTACCAAAGGACCGACTCGTCAAAAGACAATGTCCTGTTTTGTATTACCCTTTTTGGTCTTAAGAATTTAAATAGACAGTTTGACTATGGACTATGACCTCTTATGTCTCAGACTCTACTACTGTTTGTATTAGATGTAGTAACATGCTGTAAGGAGGATCCACCGCTATGAGTAGCCATAAGGATGTGCATGAATATTCATTGGTAGGTAATGAAATAGGAAATCAGTTTTAGTGTAACGCATTGAGAAGAGGAGCAGATAATAATTATATGCTTGATATGTTCTTTGTTAGATGTTCACACACAAGATACCCACCTCATGCGGATGACGTGTGGATATTTACTACAGAATACTAAATATATAAGACTCTGTAAACGTAGCATAAGTCCTTTCATGCAAACAGTGAGTGACTAACAGCTTGCTTAAGTGCTACTTTATTTTGTAGACAAACAATTGAGTATAGCTCCCTTCTACATGCATATGCTGAGGTTATCTATTAATCTTTCCATGTCAGTGAAAGAAAACGTTGAGGAGCAGTATAAGTATTAGTCCACCGGCCGGCAATCCTTTTTCTTGATAAAATGTACCTAAAGCATGCATATTGCATTGTGTCATGTTTCCTAATGACGACCAAACGAAACGTTATTCTTTGAATGCGTGCAACTGTTTGATGTTTGTATTGCACTTGCTTGCATTGCAGTTGAGTTGAAAGAGTTGCCTTGTCAGACTCGGTTTTGGTCGGACCAAACTCAATGGTTGGATTGAAGTCACTTTGATTGAGTACACTGTGAATTAATTGTGTAAATAGTGTAGTAGTTGTAGAGACTCTATTGTAGAGAGTCATAGAGTAAGTATGCTAAAGCGGGTTAATGGGATATTTGAATGTTGGTCAGCCAATCCGCGAGAGTAGAAGGAACGGACATTCTCTGGGAGAATGGTTAGACTGGAGAACAGAGCGGAAAACGAGGCATGGTGTTTTTGGGCTTGAGTCGGGCGTGTTGGCTGATGGGCTAATAAAGTGGGATTGGATCTGGACTTCGGATTGGTTTCCTTTGTGGCATCCAGCATACGGGCATTCAAGCATATGGACATTCAAGCATACGGGCATTGCAGGACTATCGGGCATTTCAGGACTAATCGGCATCCCTGGTTCGGTCGACTCTGACAACGTGCAGGCTTACCGTCTGAGGCGCATCCACCGTAGAACCACGACAGAAGATTCGGGGTAAACTCTCGTCAGAGGAAGGACAGGATTCAGGGACATTTTTTGAAGAAGGACAACTAATCAAGCGTAAGTCAGTTAAACATTTTATAAAAATGGGGCAATTTTTTTTGGGGCATAACGTATGCGGAATGTTGGGAAATTTTTGACTTATTTGGGGGGCGTAATCAGCAGTCAGTCATCACGGTTTAATATATTTGGGTTTTGTATTCAAAAGTATGAAGGGGGATTAATTTGACATTATTATATTAATGCTGGGCTTTCCGAATATATTTAAATTTTGAATTTTGATGGGGATTTAAGTACATAAAATTAGTGTGAAATGGAAAGTGATGACTGAGTTTTGATTTTTTGGGGAATTGTGTAGTGACACAAGGTTACAATAATTTTATTTGAGCAAGGCAATAATTGGGGAATGATGTAAAAATACTGTCAAAATTTTTGGGCGTGAAATAGGTAGAATAAGGTGGTTTTTTGTGTCGCCATGCAAGTAGGTACGGTTCAGTGGACATTTTTGGGTGTTAGGGAGTTATTTTTACATAATATCTTTATAATTCTTCTTTGAAATGACCCTTCTGAATTTCTAGGCATATAAAATTCGGGTTTTATTTGATTTTTTTCAAATTTTTGGTATTTTGGGTACGTATACAGTTCCAGGGTTTCCTTGGCTGACATTTTTTTGATGGGTCGGATTATTGTGTTAAAATTCAATTTATAAATGGGGAAAAATTATTTTATGCCAGGATTTAATGGGAATGATCATTACTAAAAATCTATAATTAAAATTAGGGTGAATTTTGTTGAAAATTATTTTTTATTTATTAGGGAGTCAGTATTGTCCCAAAGAGTGAACCTTGGTGCATAGCTCCAAATGTTTCGTATTGCGTAGTAGTGTTAGGGTGGTAGCTGCGGAGCGATGCTAAAATCTCTCATTGCTAAGCGATAATTTTAGTAATTTATGTTAATTTGTGGCGACAGTCTAGCATGTCCAACTCCTACTTTATCTTTTCTTTGACCTAGTTGCAAGTCAGATAAAATAAAACGATGAATGCTTAATTAGCTAAAGGACGCTCATGACTACATAATTAAGGTTAACGTCTGGCCACATGTTAATTATGTAATTTCTTTATCAGTTACAAAGTTGAATGTGTAATTGTTTGTATGTAATCTAGGCATAACTAGTGGAGTATAGATAGTTTATTTTAATTTAAGGGGGAGTATTCTAGAAAGTAAGCAAATTCATGTCTATGGGAAATTAATTCAATTTTCTTTCTTTGAGATAATCTTTGTTCTGAGACTATGATTGGCGACGAGAAAAATGCGAATGCTAATGATTTGGGCGACGACAGTCTGAAAGCCAATTGGACATTGTCCTCCAGCCACTAGACACGAGAGGATTCCATGATCAGACACTGACCGAGACAGACGTAGAGAGACGAGCTGCGGTGACGAACAACGAAGTCCACCATGGAGAATGACGATGAAGAACATTCTTTTTTGCGCAGCCTGAGTCTTGGTTTATGGGTTCTTGGTTTCAATTTTATTTGATTATTTGAAATTTATTTAATTATTATTGAATTTATTTGGTATTTTGACGACATTGGAATTTGAGTGAAAATAATTGGGCATTTAGTAGAAAATCTGAAAATTAATTTATCGTTTTGAGAAATGTCTGGATTTAAAATTTTGATTCTTTTGATTTCTTGGAATTTTGATTTGAATTTAATTCTTTTTGTTATAAAAATTAAAATGATTTCTTGAATTTGGAACGGGTTTTGTACATAAAAGGGGTGATGTGTGTTGAGTGAGAGTAGCGTAGTACACATACAAGTACAATCATGAGTATCCGAGTATTATGTTTGATTTTGATTTTGTTTTGAGTAAAATTAGGAAGGTTTGGAATACTACTGTTTCTGAAATATGGGCACAATACTTTATAAATGTTTAAAGGAGATATAATTTTGATTTTGTTTGATAAAGTAAATGAGTAAAGATTTTTTGGATTTTCAATTTAAAAAAAGTTAAGAATAATTGGACAATTTTGGTACAAATTATAGAAAGGGAAACTTAAGGCTGATTATTGGGTTATATTATTTAGTGCAGTATGGTTTGAATTCTTCGATTTTCTATAGTAGCCATAAATTGGGGAATATTGTCGAAGTTCTAAATGAATTCGTTTCCTTGGCATGGTGAATAATAGGAATCTTGAGAGAGAAAAAATAAACTGTTGCGGCTAATAAATCCTTTTGGTCATTTTGTATTGTTTCAGTTTCCTTAAAAATTCCTAGCGGTGCAGAAAGAAAGAACATTAAAATTTTAATGGCATTATTTTTGTTTAGAAAAGTTTGAGTGGTTTAAAAATACGTTCGTAAAAGAAAAGTATTAGGAGAATGGTAAAGTCAATTTAATTGGGGAAATTGTTTTTGAATTTGTTGTTTTTGAAAAAAGGTGTGAATTGTTGTAAAGAGTTAATGACGTTGCGTATTTTATAATTCAATGACTGATTACTACCTACCTACCTAAAGAAAAAAGCTTGTTAAATCTAGTACCAGCAGAGATAGAGGACCCTGGGGTAAAATTAGGTGTTGATTCGCCACACCCTTCGGTTTCTTTGTGCATAGTTGCTTGAAGGAATTCTAGGAGCAAAGCACGTACTAGTTAGCTAAAGGTCAGAACACAATGGGTATTAGCTTACCATGTTCCCGTGGCCATACTAACAATTTAAATCTCCTACTGTACTACCATTCCAGTCACGAATTAAAAATAGTTGTCTGCTAGCATCTTATGAAGGAGTACAATAATTCTACCTAACTACGTTCTTTGATTTAATTTTGATTTGAAATTGGGATTATATTTGATAAATTGTATGTTGGATATTGACTTTATTATTAATGGGTTTCAGAAAGTGATAAGTTTATTTGGGGAAATGTGAGAATGCCACTAAAATATTATGTTGTATGGAGTAAGTATTTGCTATTGGAATTTAATTCTAATCCTACTTTGCTGACGAGTAAAAAGGGATTTATTATGTGTTTATTGTTTGGAAGTGCATATAGTTTATAGGAAAATTTCTGTCTGTCGATTCCGAAAAAAGCCTTAGGAATTCTTCACGTTCTGTGAATCATTCGAGCTGAAAGGAAATGAGAGGGGGGAATTATATAATTTAGAGTTAGTGCGAGTAGAAATCCTGAGACCTATGGGGGGTAAATCCTGAGACCGACGGGCGGTGAATCCTGAGTCCTACGGGGGGAATAAAATACCGGTCGAAGGAAGGCCGAAGGGAAAATACCGGTCGAAGGAAGGCCGAAGGGAAAATACCGGTCAAAGGAAGACCGAGGAAAAGAGTTTAGGATAAGGGCAAAGGTGCCAAACGACCTCTGAGCCAGATAGGACAAGTCGAAGTTAGTTAGTTAAAGCCTGAAGAGTATACCAGTGTAGGAATGAGGTCTGAAAATTCTTTTATTTCTGAGAAAAACAAAGAGGATTACCACAAAGTGTCATACGTAAGGATTATTTGAAGCAAGGGATTACCCGGAATTTCATTGGTCATTGTTTTTGTGGTTTTTGGAAATATTTTTATTTACGTGCTAATAGAACCTATAGTTAGAATAGTTATAATAATATGAAATGTATTTGTTTGATGTGAAGAAATGCATTATTAAAGATGGGGAATAAAATGAAAAGTTATTTTGAGTTTAAATAATGTTTGAATTTTGATAAAGTAAAGTTTTGATTTAATATTTTTGAATAATAAAATGATGTAATTTTGAATTTTGTTGAATGAAGTGTACTCCAAGAAGTAAGAAACAGTAGGTATTGAGTAAATGGTATTGATTAAATAGAGTTTAAAGTTTTAAAACGTTTATGATTTAAAAAGGGCTTGTAAAATGTGTTGTTGATGTACTAATTGGAATTTATGCTGAATTTTAGTTTGAGCGGAGTAATGATGTGTTTTACTGTCTTTGTGCTGAATGTGTCCTGTCACGATAAGAGCAAGCGAGAGAATGAGAATCGGTGAGATCGAGGTCCAGTGACCACAGACGATAGCCGATGTGGCTCCTGGGGTCTTTCTAAAGATCCGAGCCGAAGACACAAGAGAATTGTAAATCGACATGGAAAAGAACGAACGAGAATTTCAGCGAGTGCATTAAATTGTTTTTGGAATTAATTGATATTATATGGATTGAAATTATTTTGTTTTGTAATTATTTGGTAAGAAGTAATTATAATTATTGGCTGTGTTTTCGAAATTAAGGATTACGATTATGAAGTATTTTGTATTGTGAATTGTATATGGTGTCAAATGAATTGTATGAGAGTTTCATAGTATAATTGTCTAGAGATATGATATTATTATTGGATTTGTATTTTAAATTTTTGGTCATTTTGATTATTTAATTTGTTACATTCATTATTATTTTAGATTATGAGAATAGTACGAGTAATTCTGAATATTATAGAGTTAGCTAATGTTATATAATGTATTGTTTAGACTGTAATTGTTACTTAAGCTAATCAGGAATTTTTATTTGATTGTTTTGGGGTCTTTCTATCCTACCTTCTTTTTCTTGGTAGGGGGGAAAAGCTGGGGACAGCTTTAAAATAAAAATGGGGCATATGTAGTAGTTGTAGAGACTCTATTGTAGAGAGTCATAGAGTAAGTATGCTAAAGCGGGTTAATGGGATATTTGAATGTTGGTCAGCCAATCCGCGAGAGTAGAAGGAACGGACATTCTCTGGGAGAATGGTTAGACTGGAGAACAGAGCGGAAAACGAGGCATGGTGTTTTTGGGCTTGAGTCGGGCGTGTTGGCTGATGGGCTAATAAAGTGGGATTGGATCTGGACTTCGGATTGGTTTCCTTTGTGGCATCCAGCATACGGGCATTCAAGCATATGGACATTCAAGCATACGGGCATTGCAGGACTATCGGGCATTTCAGGACTAATCGGCATCCCTGGTTCGGTCGACTCTGACAACGTGCAGGCTTACCGTCTGAGGCGCATCCACCGTAGAACCACGACAATAGTTTGTCAGTGTATTCAAATGGACAATGAAAGAATCACCTGGTTCATTGGCCATGGCAATGCTCTTCACTATTGTACAAGACAAATAGCACACAATAAGTGCTCACGAGTAATAGGGATGTCCTATCACATCCTCACATCACTAACAAAAGAAAAAAAATGCAACTTTTTCTCACATGTGTAATGACTGCAAAACGCATATTATGTTACGTCCAATGACTGTAATTGAGTAAGGCGGATGTAAAATTCACATCGTAAACGCTCACTATTTTTCAATGTCTAAACCTAACTAAACGTAATAATTTCTTGCTAAATTTCAATTAGTTTCAGATTTGAATATGCACTTACTAAGGTGACTATTTATTGTTCAATAGAAACGTGACAGAGTCGTGGAAATAAATGAAAGTGTCAGTTAATGGATAATTGGGTAATAATGCATGATTTAAAGCCATTTTCAAGTTCTGTCTTCATTATTCTTAAGTAATACAGTATACAGTAAATTGCAAATCAAGTTTAATAGTATACACAAACAATGGCTTGTTCTTTCGGCAAAGGATTCTAAGAAAAGAGCAACAGAGACATTACTTAAGGTTTACGACTTGATTCACCTTTTCCTTATTTACGATTGTTAAAGTTTTATAAAGGATTATCTTTTTACTCATCTTTGTTGAAAGTTGAAATTGCTCCGCTTAGGAAGGTGTTTTCCAAAAATTGCATTGTAATTTTTCATTGCTCTGCTTAATTCATTTTATCTATTCATATTAGCAAAAAGTCCGTAAGATCTTGGCTTACCGGAATAAATCTTGCAAATTGCATGTACCTCAACTTAGTCAGGATATTTATTCCGTGCAGAGTTCTCGACTCTCATAAGCAACCGGAGGGAGACTGTCTGTTACTACTCATCACAGTCAGCAGCGTTACTCTTGCTAATCTGTAGTGTGTGTGAGTATTATATTAATTTTTATTACGCCATTGTATTATGCATTACGCCCTGTTACGCTGGTTATTGTTAAAGTAATAATAAAGATGAAGTGAAACGAGGCGGAAATGAATAAAGACGCAACTAGAATTTGCTTTCAGCATCTTTCTTTTAAATCTAGGTTCACTGATTATGAGTTAAGGTTCTACTTATATCATGTAATGTTTAATTTAACAAAGATGAATTTATTAGTAGCATATTATCAAGAACATTAGTACCTTTGGGCGGAAGACTAGGTAAATAGGCAAATAATGACTAAATGCGACAGTGAACTGAATAAATGAGATGTATACTGTCTTTTCATGCATAAATCATTATTTGAAAGGAAGTCAGTGTATTTCTGTCTGTTGCTACGAAAGACTTTGACAAAAAGTCTTTAAGTGTTGACAAAAAGGTGTTGACAACAAAATGGGTTGAAATTTTGTTGACAAGCATTCCCAATTTCAGCTACTTAGCTTTTACAGATGTTATATTAGGTACATTACAGATTATATTTTATTGGTTCATTTGCACTTTAATACTACTAAGTGATGTCTGCATGTTTAGCCTATTTTATTATATCTATTAAAGGAATAACTCTTTGTGAAACGATGAGATTTGAAGTGGAAAGCAAGAGTAAATAATAAATGCGAGTTAATGTAGGTACGTTACCAAATGGAAAATATTAGGTAGTGTCTTTCGCTTTAGTTATTATTGCTTATTCCGCTATTTATGTGAGATACCTGGAATACTATGCTATTCACATCCGCGGTTGTAGGAAGTACAGAAAATAAATCTACATCAAAGCTAAAAAGCCTTTGAAAATTGCATATAATAGTACAAGGGAAAAGTACAGAGGGATATAATATAGGCTGTTGGGCTTTGAACTATTACTAATGGATTTTATTACTACAAGGTCTCTCTGATTTCCGAAATACTACCTTGTTGTCTCTTTCATAGTAGATATTGCACAAGATCTTATTTATAATTCATCACATGCACCTTTCTACTTCATCTTTGGTGTATATACTTCTAGTAAATGCATAAAGGATAGCGTGATCTTTTTGATAGTTCAAAGAAAATTGCATCTGAGTGATAAAATTGAATTCACTGTGAAATTCTGAGAAGTATTATGCGCCAATGATTACACAGTGCTGTTTCACTATCTAGAAGCACACTCGATTGCACTGTAAAAGTTATAATTAGATGAATAAGTTATACATGCACTGTATAGGTAGTAGTGAGGTAGGGAGAAACAGTCAATCAGTAGTAGTCAGTAGTACAGTGGGCGTGAAAGGTGTTTATTACCAGACGGGTTATTTAGAACTCTTAGGTAAATCTGTATATCCTGACATGAATTTTTAAAAAGTTATTCACTCCAGGGCACTTACCTTTAGGGATAGGGAAGTTTACCTGAGAAAGAATGTCTGTCTGGTTAATATATTTTTGGGATGAGAAAGGGAAGTTTTTCTTGAAAATAACAAACAACTTTTCTACAGATATAGTTATAGGAATACGGAACTGATAGTTTTAAGATGTGTTGGGCTACAAGGATGATAGACAATAATGACTTTTGATAGATTGTTAGGCTAATCCATGATGGATTACTACATTGATAGGATAGACGGCTAGACTGAATTATTTACACGACATGAAATCACTAAGTGATCGTGAGCGAGTTGGCATTAAGGTATTTTGTGTACATTTATCCTGTAATAATATACTCAATTTGGCCTATATATCCTTTCTGTGCTCTTCGAACATCTTTACCACGTTAACAGAGTATATCGGTCGGACCATTTATTGAGGATTTACTACTTAGTAACTAGTATGATTTTCCTTTCATTTCTCGAGGTTGCGTGAGTGAGAAAGTTTTTATAATCCATTCTCCAGGGGTCCTTTCTTTTATTATTCTTTGGGTAACCCTACCTTAGCTCCAATCATCTTCTTTATTACTTTGCCTTTTAACTTTGTCCGCAAGCCGCTCCTCCATCACAGCTCAAATTACCAAAGTGTTTCTTTTTTTAACCCACTTTAATTACATCAATAATTAATTAAATTGTATCGGTATCAATCAACTTCTTCAGAGCAGCACAGATTGCCTAGAAACACCTTAGAAGATTTCATCTTCTTTACAAAGTATATGGTTTGTCTATTAACTTAACTACTTACTATATCGTATTGATTTTTGTTTCAATCAGTGTAGTTGTAGTTTAGCACATGAGTGGAGTGGACGAATAAGTTCTCTCCATGGATGCATTTCAAATAGATTCTTTGAAAGAGAGTACTTTCTTGCCAGACATTATTAGCTCTGTATTGCATAGTCTGTATATCTTCTATACTACTGTCAGTGTCTATCCATTAAAGAAAGGAGTAGAACATCAGCCTACAGACAGATTACACTTTCCCAGCACAAAAGAAACGAGTAGCCATAAAAATAGCCAAAGAAAAGTATATAATAAGCCTTTGCCTGCTCATAGGCTACCCAAGTCAAGACTACTGATACATTAACGTAGTAATCACAGAGAAGATCGTGAAATGAATAGAATTCCACTTCCAATGTTCCACTCTGCTCGGTTACAGCACTATTACATTACATCCCCTGTAACAATCTTATCGTAGTAACAGGTTGCCGTTGCTTTCTGTTCTGCTGATGTTGCGATCCCTTCTTTTCCATTTCACTCCAATTCAGTTCGGCCCGAATTGAATGAAAGAGCGAAAGAATTTCATTTTATTTAACGAAGAAAAAGGCGAGACTTTTCTTTTTCTCTTATTCCATTTCAGAATGTACCTTGACTCGTCTTCTATCCACATTAACTGTGCATATAACAACTATCCTCTTTCATACTTACTATACACAATGCACTTATCTCTGCCTGTGCGATGATTCATGCACTCTAATCTACTCTAACGTACAACTGACGCCGTACATCACATTACAGAACAGATAGAACACCCACTCAAAAACTTTATCAACACTCCTATACCATTGAAATAAGTTAGTAGTTTCTATACAACTACCTATTCATATCGCTACGTGGACAGGTAGGTATTTAGGACAGGTCAGCAGGTAGACGGAAAGTAGCGTCTCATACTACGCTTTACTTTTTTAGTCTAGGCTACCCATATTCTGTAACTAGTCGAATCACATACCAAATGAATGTATTGAATGCAATAGTGAAGTAGCTATGAATCAATTCCTACATAAAGCACTTATAATATAGATGGCTGGCTTGCAGAAAACCTTCTCAATGTTACTAAAACCAAAAATGAGATCCACATTGAAGATTAATATTTGGAAAATGCATTATATTAATTTTGTAATATACTTTGGTAGGTATGAAATACTTGAATTAATTAATTTACAAAAATTAAAATAATCCAGAAAAAAATTCGTTTTAAAAAAGGCCTATTTAATTCGTTCAATATCACTCACGTTTTAGTGCATAAAATTGGAAGACTGAGGTGTTCCGGAAGCAAAATCAGAGCTGTACTGCTTGGAGTGACCATTTGATAAGATTTCTATTTTGTAGGTTCTAAAATTGTATACTATTTTATAATTGACTGTTTACATTCATTCTTAATGCTTGCAGCAATAGACCCTACTATACCATTACTAAGATACCATATATAGGACTAGGACACTCACAGCAGAGTCCATTTAGTATACTTAATTATTAGTTTCGGTGTATAAAAAATGACAAATATTTCCCTCGGTTAATTATTTAAGAAATGTACATTGCCAGGTTTGTCTTATATAAACTATGCAATCGATTTGATGTGTAATATTATGTGTACTGTACACTGTAGATTTGCGTTATGATTTTAGTGGTATTATGTGCGTACATTTTTATACTTAGCTATAGAGCATTCCTAGTAAGGCTCAGCCCATTAGATAAAAACAAAAAATCTATGGGAGCCAAGGTCGGCAGTTGTTTTTTGTCCTATGTCGTGCAGTAGTTATATGGCCAGGTCAATTCAATCCAATTTTGGAATGTCATATTGAATTCATTTATTGCTATTGCATAGTTTACAACGCAAGGCTATATTTAAGGGCTAGTTAAAGGGAGTCAGGTGCAGATAGTAAACGTTATTCCTATAGGCTACAGTTAAATATAGTGTTACAGTTTACATAGGTATACGATGAGTTATAAAATATTAGGTAGATTGGCAATAAAAGAGTATAGAAAAGAGAGTTACAATTTCTCTTTGTTGTGCTTGCTGAGTAGGTAATTTATATGTATTGATTCTACAGGTACTATTATGCGGTTGACGATTCTATTTGAAAAGAGAAAGAAAAAGCCGGTAAAGCTATCCCGTCCGTGAGCACTTGTTTATTTAAGTAGGGAGTCTAGTAGCCATTCTGTTTTCAATAGCATGTTGGTTGGTTGGTTTAATTTAGGCGAATAGTAATTGCAATACAATTGTATGCATTCACGTCTCAATTTCATATTGTCAGTAGTATGCACAAGTATAGATATATAATATTGTATCTGTGCACACTCTATGTAGTCGATCAGACGCAGTCGGTTTGATTATAATTGAGAGTGATTGAGATTGTTTCATAGTTTACTTACTGAACTGCTCTACTGTTCAGCTAGTTATTGTTTTACGAGTTGTTTACTCATTCTACTGTGACATGGACTGGGTGGACTCTGTCTATCCTCTCAATCAAGTACTTTTTATGCACTAGACTTTGTGCTTTGCTTTTAATGCATGCTATTTAGTATTGAGGAGTATTGACGTGCCTGGGCTCAGCATTCATTAACAATAGAGATCTCATTGTTACTATTGTTAAATGCACTACTATTAAGTCATATCCACTATCTCTCGCTACATCATATTCGCTTTGAACGCTACACTTTGCTTTGTCTCTCCATCATCTACAGATAACATAGTAAATGATGAATGAAATGAGCCCACTGCTCTTGAAAAAAACGCAACTCAATTCACAGAGATTTATGAAGTGCATAAATACATACACATAAATTCTTTCGGCTAGTCATTATATCAAATGCACTCCTCATTTTGCTACAGTCTTTATAAGGTATAGGTATAGAGTCCATAATTAAAAGAATAAAATAGAGCTTAACTCGTGCCGTACATGTAGTCGAGTCACTTCAGCTGATATCTTTGTGCTCTGCCACATAAAAAATAGAATTTATTGTTCGTTCATGATTTCCTGCTTTTTTACACTATATTATTTCACAATGCTCATTTGATTCATATAAAAGATAAATTAATTTTTGTTATCCCTACACGTACTTATTTATGTCTATTGTCCACGTACCTAGTCTACCGGTTACATACAATTGTCGGTTGTAAAGTTTATATGTAATAAAAAAAATATTCCTACACACTATAAATTATAAAACTATTATTAAGTCTATTTTAGTCAGTTGCAATTGTACATTGAAACTGAAATGAACCTACACTAATTATTTATTTCAGTACAATAAAATCTAACCTGTAGTTCTGTTAGTGCCGCTATTTGTACACCTGTGTGAAAGGTGCAACAGGCCAGAAAATAATTATTATTACCACCAAGACCCATTGTAAAACGTCTAAGGTGTGTGTGCTGCAATTACAATTTTTATTTGTGATGTGTAAAATATTTTGCGGTAGCATTTAGCTGGAGACATTTGTGCGTGCATATAAAAATGCATAGTGCAAGCTCAAGATAATTACCTTAGTGATTAGTATTGGGACTGGGATGAGGTAGCCTGATAGTCAGATGTAAACAATTGAAATCCAATTTTGTTTCATTTTGGTACAAAATTCGACAATTTTGTGCCAAAGAGAACCAGAGGGTGAGATAGGGACTGATAGGCGTGATAGGGCAGAGATAGGGATAGCCCTACTGATTTCCATGGAAATGAAATAAGAAAAAAATTGAGTTGTATTTTTTTTCTTTGACTATCAGACTACCTGACGCCAGTCCCAATAGTCACTATAAGGTATCTTGGTGCAAGCTGATATTTAATATTCATATCTATTTGCAGAAATGACTTAATATTATGTCATTCCGAGCATCAAGGGTACAGACTATTAATAAACTAGGATGATGTCCATTTAAGTGTAGTCTGGTGGTGGTGCAAATTCTAGTTATGAATACATTAACAAGATAGGTACCTGGTAACTGAACATTCAGAGTAAAACAGTCATACTTTTGGTATGGATTCCTGGCTTTGTCTTTTGTTATTTAGTTTATTTGCACATAATCGGGAGTCGAGACTGTAGACAGAGAATGTCTCCGTCTGTCTCTGTCTGTGTTTTTATATTTCCTATATTTATTTTAATAATCTCCTGCACCCTGCTGTATATATTAGCAACGAGCAATGCTCTGAGGACAAAGTGCAAAAAATAGCAATCTGCACCGAATGAATACTAATACAAATGCATATGTAAATAGATTCAATGTTGAAAAAATTGGATACAATTCATATGTGGTCGGAAATGATTACATTTCAATCTGGGTGATCGCAATGTTATCAGTTTAGCTCAACAATGTGGATATTTTATTGTATAGTAGTGTGAGCAAATAAAATATTCAAATGACAGTAAATACAATGAAGCTACACAGAACAGTAGCTGTGTTAATACATACTTAACACAAGTTACCTAAATTATCTTTTGTAATGACTTGCTCATTGCATTTACATTACATTACATACCCGTTTATTGCTGACATGATTAATTCTCATTGCCCACCTACATACAAAGTATAAATTTAACCCAGCTAATCAGTCAAGTCAAACCAAATAAAGCCAAATCATTCATTTTTTAAAAACGAAATGTTGACTTGCTAAAAGTAGATACACAAAATCACAAAACTACATGTAAATAGATGAACAATGGATTGATGTACAATTTTTAATAGATAAACTATCTTATTGGAATGTAAATATCTATTTTGCTCTGTTAATATACGTTTCTAATGGTTGTTGCAAAACAGATTTGTTTGTACTGTGTATTTATATCTGCACAAACAGTTCTGTGGTGTGGTTTGTTTTACTTTGACTTGGTTTGATAGCCTAGTCGTTATTGTACAATATGCATCACCCGCACTTTGACTCTCTCTCTCTGATGATGCTATTCGATGAGTAAACGTGTGGAGTACAATTTAAGTGATTTGAGTCTATTGTACTATGTGTCATGTAACAGATAGATGTGTATATGTATTTACGAGTGGTGAATCATTCATTTGGACTAAACGTAAATGTTTTTGATAGCATGGCATCGCAATGCACTTTATGTGCACATACCACTACATTTATACCCAAACAGTTGAGTGAGCAAACTTAAAATAGAGACAAACAATTTGTAATTGGGTAACCGATAGTGTTGTTTGCTTTGAGATTTTATTACAAGTATTTATTTGGCACATTTACTACCAATACTACATTTCAATCTCTTTTTACTATGTGTAAATAAGGACTCATTACAATAACTATCTTGTTACATCATACACTATCTATTTGTTTACTATTTCTACGTGAATATGCACCATCATCATACAATATACCAATTGCCAATACCCTAATTTAGGTATCAAATTATTTGTAAACAGCAAATTCCCTACAACATTCCAGAGAATGAATTCATACTGTAACAGTGCTGGTAGTAATGAGTTGATACTTATATGTCTCATTTAGATACAGTGAGTGACTCTACAAATGAATTTGATACCTGTGTTAAATAATGTAGTACCTATCTATTCTTTCTACAACTTTGTTATTGATAGTACAGACGAATTTGTAGTTGCATTTGATTCTTTTGAATTTTATGTAACCTTTTGTCATGTCATACTATATGTGTTCTGTTTTTGTTTGCTTGCAGTAATCGATGCGAATGTTCTAATAGTCTGTCGGATTTCGTTTTGTGTGGAAAACACGCTACGTTTTTGCTGTGAGGCTTTAAAGGATACTAAAAAGAGCAGATGACATTCTTTGGAATTGGTAAGTAAAAGCAGTCACATTTGTACAGTATAAATATAGATAGCAACCTGTGAATAGAATTAAGCAAAATTAAACACGAAAATACCAATTACTATGCTACACTAGCATTCAGGAGTATTGCATTTGGATAGCATGTGATATTTTGTTTGAATACGGCTACCTGTACTAACTTAGTTTTTAGATGAAAGTGCTATTTGTAGAGCTAACGATGATAAGGTAAATTGAAACTAGTTTCATTACACATGAACGTGGAAAAGTAGAGCTTGATTTAAAGCATTCACGTTATTTTTATGTGACATGCCATACAAAACACGATTGATTCTTTCGTGATTTCTTTATTTCTTATCGCATCATTGACGGAGGTTTACCATTTACCATCATTGACTATTTGGAGGAGACACGCTTGTTTGCATGCAGACAGACCAGATAAGATTGTTGTATAAATATACTATGCGTATCATTTATAATGTAATGTTTGTAGTTAATGCATGTCACCTTTCGTGCATCAGCTAAACAATTCCTCTGCAGTGTACAGAGTGTTCTTGTACTATTGTAATACTATCATCAATTGCTGTAGATGTAAGTACATGTAAATTGTAGGCCAGACTGTTATCGGGGATTAAAATAAAATACTAGGCTAAATAAATGCTATAAATAAACGATACTATGTTTAACAACACTGTAAGATAAATGTTTTAACTTTTCAAATGCTCCTAATCTAACCTAAGTACTGAATAGGGAATTCAGATGTACAAAACAACAAGGCAAACCACAGGTCATCTACAACTAATTTTCATTAAAATTGAGCATAAAATCAAATTTTTTCTTTGAGGCATGAAAAAATAAATTATAATTGTCTAAAGAGCTCCCTCGCGTATTCACATTTCGCATATGGTTTGTTACATTTATGCGCTCATGAGAAGTGGCACGTGTTAGAAAAATTTGTGAATTAATTTTTTGGCTAAATTGACCGAATGTACAAATTAATGCAGTAGGAAGTACCTACACAATCACTTTGTAGTTGGTATTAATTTGCGTCGCATGTATCCAAATGAACAAAAAACTCAAACTCAGTTACTTAATAAAGTATTTACTGGTATTAACTGGTACTATTAGAGTGAAATGCAGTTATTGGGAGTTCATTATGAAATAGTAAAAATGATGATCTTTTAAAAAATAGTCATGCAGCCAGACGAGTAGTAGGATACTGAATGGGGATAGATAATTTCTAATTTTTGATGATTTTATCATAAGAGAAGGAAAAATGGAATTGTGTAAGTGTGCCTTGATCAATTTTCTCCAAGTAATCGGATGTAGCATGAACTGTTGAATCAGTAGCATATGGCGAGCTACTAGAAAATGAGGATAGAGATATTTAGTAAAAATGAATCCCATCACATGTCGTTAGACAACTTTTAGAATAATTAAGAAGGAGTGAAAACAGTTGCATTGCGCAACGCTGGATTAATAGATATCTATGAGGAGCATATGTAGTAATAAAAGTAGAAATAAAAATAGTTGGTAACGAATGTCGGTAAAAATCTGTTGGGTTGTTGGGGTTTGGAATTATCACTTGGTTAATGTAGGAGAGGTCGATAGGTGAATAGGAACTTATTCTTTTGATCATGACCAGAACAGTTTAGTTTGACTTTTATTACTGTGTGATTTTTTCCATTGGCCCGCAACTATAAAAAAGTGTTTACTGCTCATAGCGAAAAAAGCTGAGCTCAGCTGTCTTGTCTTATTCTTTCTGTTGCCAAGTACAGAGACATTAACATTACTAAACTACATGTACCTACTGCATGTCCTGAGTATTTATGTAGAGATATAATTACATTCACAAATATATAGAGAGCATTAAGGTGAAGTATGTGGAAGATGGAATACAATGTCACATTAATTATTACATTTTATTCGAGATTATATACATTAAGGTTGACATAGGTCGCAGTGAGTCAATTCTCAAGTACTTTCTGACGTATATGGCTTAGTTACTTGATCTAACTCCACACATGTTTCTTTGATTAAATTATTACTATGTAAGTTGTATTTTTAAATGCAGTTAACTCCTTCGACATTTGAGCTGTTATCTCTAAAAGTTTAGTGTACCTATTCAACTTGATTCAGCTGGCTGTTAAACAACTCAAGTCAACTGGACAATTTTAAACATTTTACATGGATATGTCTTACATTAGTGTATTACATCACTTTTCTATTTAGCACATGCGATTAAGCAATTTCACAACAGAGATGGTTTGGGATACGTAAAGCCACAAGTGTTTCTTCGGTTAACAATTTTTTGCCAAATGCAAAGTCAAAGGAGAGTCTCAAATTGCAATTTTTTAAAGCCACGCCAGAACGAGAATGTTGTGCATATGTATCATTATTATTACTTGTTTTTCCCTAGTTAACTGCACAAATGCATGAAACTTTATATCTCTAACAATTTTTATAGGTAGGGAATGCATTACTATAAATTTGATAGGACTGTTAAGTACTTAAGAACATTTTAATTTCAATTAAGCTGCAGTTATATTGGTTCGGTTTAGACTTACGGGGACCAGATAAACTGGAGAGCTTTATAATTAGCATTATTTCCCATTGGTATTCCAGCTAAGTCGACGGAGTAACTATTTTTTAACAATAAGATATATGGTTCTTGATAATTATATCTGCATACTGTATCTGCCAAGATGTTTACAGCATTTACGAGTCGTATACAAGATAAGTGCATATGTTAAGGTTCGTTTTACAATACGGAGTCAGCATAAAGAGTGGAGCAAGTCTTTTTGCAGAGCATAACAAATCCAATATATTCTAATCTTCATTTAATGCTGAATGAAAGGTTCTTTTGAAGCTAATCCTGAATGTGCTGAGTGTTACGTATGCAAATGAATCTCTATTAGTAATAATGTGATTTGACTTGACTTATTCTCCCTGGGATTTTTACTTGCCTGTTTACTTTGCTATTTTATAGCTTTGGCTTCCAACTTTGTCGTGAATCTTGAATTGACAGACAGCCCGTCGCCTTTCTTTGGTTTTCTGAAAATACTTTGTGCCAGACGAATAGTTTTACTACTTGCAATGCAACACTCCCCTCTGTTCCGCCTTGTTTTGGTTCAACATCAAATTGTACTACTAGGCTAACTACATTAATGTTACGTTATCTTACGTTATCTCTGCGGATTCATATCAAATAACTGTAGTGATATAGTAAGAAGCTATCGAATCGGTTTCAGTTTGGCTAATAAAATACTACACTCTCGTGTGTGTGAGAGCATCACATGCAAAACTGAATGCATACGAAAACACATTCCCCGTACATGTGATACATAGTATAGAAAAGAGGAAAACAAGATTAGCTACTCTACTTTTGTAAAAATAAACAGTAATGTAAACAGTATTGCTACTTATGTGTATTATCAGCAGAGAGTAAATGTTAAGTCGACTTCAAATAACTTTCGTAGAAAAGTCAAGTCAAACCGACAGCAGAGTGAACACGAAAAGAGTGATCGTGAGCTGACTGAACTTAACTTAACTGCATGAACTCATTCATTAGTTTTGTTAAAGGCATACTAAGTAACACAATAGAACAAAGCGAACGAGAGGTTGAAAAAAAACGAAAAAAGATAAATGTCTCGTAGTAGTACAAGTAGAGATACAACCTACGTCAAATAAAAGTCAATCCTCGCCAAGAGACATTCCGAGTAATTTTTATGTCAAATCACATTAAGCGCTCGTTATCTCCCAACGTAATGTAATCGAATGGGACGAAGTCTTGTTTTTCATTTTCCTCTCTGGAAAAATACTCGCGATATTTCTGGTTTTGCTTGGATTTGGACTTCGATTCATTTCAGACAAACTATTTACTTGTAAACTTCGCCCATATTTATCCTCTCTGGTTTAGATTTCACAATGAAATGAATAGAAACTGGTTTGCGTCGGATTCTAAATGTGATGGATTGCATGGTAAAATATTAAGTAGAACTTTATTTGCTTTGCTACTATCAATATTTGTAGAAATAAGTATGCGCACAACTTTGTCGTAAAATTAATGTAAGCACA
Organism: Tomocerus qinae; assembly: GCA_020055645.1. NCBI lineage: Eukaryota > Metazoa > Arthropoda > Collembola > Entomobryomorpha > Tomoceridae > Tomocerus > Tomocerus qinae. Next base: position 11,600,221 of record CM034547.1, on the reverse strand, counting down.
GTTAGTACAAATATTATCTATAATGATGTAGGTAGTAGATACTAAATCACCAGCTCATACGAGCAGTGCATGAAAAATATTAAGAGATTAAACTGTGTATTAGCCATTTATCTTAGATATTGCTTGCAAAGTATAAAAAAATACATACCACAAATACTTCATTGCGTAAATTGATTGTAACAGGAGCATGATGCAATATTATGTGATTTAGACCATTATCATAATGGCATCTATTTATAATAACATTTTTTTAGCCCAACTAAATTTAAACTGAATTCATTTGAGCTAGAGCCACACTTGTAGAAGGAAAACAGACGACGAAGGGACATTAAAAGATATTTTTATGTCGTATAATATAAAATGTAAATGGTAAAAGTCTTATCACCATCTTGAACATAAGATGATTTCATTGAATGGTAAATGAATAGGAATGCTGATGAAGCATTTTGTATAAAAGAGTGACCCTAAGAGCATGATCAAATGAAAACTGAACTCGACTGAACCGAGTGAATGAATACTACAAGACATTACAAAGCAAAGGTTGTTTTGTGTCATGTCATATCACGTTATTGTTTTAACAAGAAGTAGGACTAACTCTCAATAACCAAACCAAACTATCTAGGTACTTATTTTAAATTCCGTAGAATCAGTACAAGCAGTAGCCAAGCTACCTACGGCTACACAGACATACGCATACCATTGTTATTCTTCATCCAGTGTGTGTGTATGTATAGATTTTGCTATCACACTATTACCATAACGAGCTGTAGAAGATGATAATGGGAAGATACTACTCAACAAAAGTAGCAAACATATTGAAATAGATAACAGAGCTACCTAAATAACAAGTCTGTAGCAGCGTAAAAGTAGTAGTAGTAGCTTGAGTACGGTATAAATGCTATAGTTATAAATTGCAGACGTGTATGTAGCCACAACACCACACTGACTCACAAATCACATTAGAAAAAATAAATTCAATTCAACTACCTACTCTATGTACTGCTTCTGCTTCATATAGGAACATTCCCATTCCAACCAACTGACAAGACAGTCGTATTACCACTGCTAATCGTATTTAGTAGTGCGACACACTCGTTATGAAGCGGAGCATGCTACACTCAGTCTTTTCGACTCTTCTAATCTATTTCTTTCTACAACAAAATATCCATTTCATTTAATTTGTGCATCGAGTTACATTAGATTAACCTTTTATTACCCCTTTTTTCGACTTATGAATTGAATATGATTCAATCTGAGTGATATCAATACCTATATTTTCAATCACCTACCTAACGAATACGAAAACGTGAAGTGTTCATTATACTTGTGCAATTTCCTTGTGAAGGATAGTATGTTATAAGAGAATCTACCTTACAGACCTATTATAAAGCTGGTCTAGGTACCCAAATTATAAAAGAAGTGTTGTGTAAAGTGAAAGAGTTCAAGTGGAACAGATTTTATTTTCGTTAACAACCTCGTATCAACATCAATAAAAAAGGTAAGTCTATCTGACTGAATAAATAAGAAGAGCTGAAAGTAAAGAATTAGGTAATAAATATGAACTATGTATTACATGAGCATCAATATAAATTGCAATCAGATGAGATGAGTAGGATATGTTGTAATATTATGTGCTATATAAAATCTGCGATATTGTCTAATAGATTTCCATTCTTTACAGAGGAAATACTTTTGAGAGTGAGTTGATTGAGTTAAAGTACAAAGTGTGGCTAATGGTGAAAAGGATTCTTTTTCGCCGTATTTTTAATTTCCCTAAGATGCATGTACTTTTATGAGATTACACAACGCTTAGGCGGATTTCCTTTGTTACTGTCTTGTTTTTTTGAGTATTTAGCAGTCAACCTGCAAAACGCTTTCGTTTAATCTCCATAAAGTTTTTTAATATTCAATTTCTCAGGAGGAAATTAATTTCTTGTGATTTATACACGGTTCTGTGAGATTGTGGTCTATGTGTTGGAGTAAGGTAAGGAAAGCCATATAGCACTAGGTAATTTTTGTTTTGTTTTGATTGCGTGTGCTCTCACAGGGTTTGACATGACGGAAGAACATGAATTCACAAAGTTACACTTTCCAGGAAAAGTTTTATTTTCGTCTATTAGCCCTTGTAAACTAGTTAATGTTACACAGTAAAGGAGGAATATATTGTTTGGCGATGTTATGAATATGAATTTTTGCTCAAAGCTCCTCGGTTGTTATTTTGTGGTGTGTGCTGAGCACCCATGACTTTTAGCAAACATTAGCTTCGGTTGTGCCTGATTTTATTGCTGTTGGTTTGATGACGATAGAGATAGTAAAGAATATTTGCATTTCATGCATCACGATTTTGCACTTCAGTCCTAACTCCATACAAATAGCTCAGACAAGTTATCTTATAGACCAAAAATCATATGAGCAAAGTTTATATCTCCCTGAACGGAACTGACATTCATATCCATAATGGTACACATGCCAAGGTATCTATTAAATTCAACTCGCAATCAGGCAGGGATCACACATGTGTAGTACAGTATCATATAGTTACTACTTAATACTTACAAGATACTTATAATATCTATATAATTGTGTTTGTGGTAAGTACGTACACTACTGTAGGTAAAATCGTAAATGTTAGAAACATGCTACTCATAAATATGTGGGCTTCTGTGACTAACTTGTTTATTCCTTGCTTAGAATCTGTTGCATGTAAAAAGAATGTTTGTATGATTAGAGCATAACTTTGACCGATGCTTTGTTGTGTTTTCAGCTAATCGTAAATAAGTTTACTTCTCGCAGTAACTTTGCTATTTCCTTTTTACGACCTAATGAAGGAATCTACTGCACGTACTCATATACCATGTCTGTATGAGTGTTTATGTTGTCGATTGCTAAGCACATTTAATATTTTGCATGATTGTGGTTTTTCGTGGGCAGTGCATGAACCCCTATGTATAACTACAGATAAAATACCGAAATTCTTTTCACCACACAAGTAAACTCCAGTATTACATCAGAATTGATGTACCTATGATGTAATACTGTTGTAATAATACGTGTATAATATTATTGCACCCCATATATAACTACTAATGTATATTGTCTGGATATAATCGTAGTTAATTTCATGACATGCAACAATTAGGTGTAACTCTAGGTAGGATTTGATTCAATTAAACTCACACTAGCATTTGAGACTGAATTCTTTACTGAAACAATAACATGTCTGTAAAAAACAGAAATTAGTAACTTTATATCCAATCGCAGAAAAAATGGTAGCCACCTGTTATTTATGCAATAATTCTGAGGTGCTTACTTAGTTCAAGAGCTGAGTCTCTCTCTTCGTTTTAATGTGACTCACGGCTTATTACATCGCATTCATTATTACTTACACTTATAGTGCAATCATGCAGTCCCGCTTTTGAAAAGTACGAATCCCCCGTTACATACGTTACACAAATACACACTTCAACTTCATTCTCTCTTTAGTTTTCACTCCCTCCTCGGTTTGTTCAATTATATTTTGAAAACTTGAGTCGAGTGGTATGACGTAGCATACTAGTTTGGCTTGGTTGTAATAATAAATACATATAGGTTATCTTGCATAGTTTAATATACCATAATAAAATACATATGCCTACGTACTAGCCAGGTACTTCAATAGAAATACATAGTTTATTAAATTACTCTATGTAGTTGCATTATGTAGTGGTAGGCCTGCGCCAAGTTTCATGCAAAATACTTTTCTTCGCATATCCTCTGGCAAGAAAAATTGCAATTCTCGTTCAACACGTAATGCATACACTTAAGCGTAAATGTAACAATTTTTATAACTTGTTTTTTGCTGTAAGGTTACATTACATAAAGGAATCTGCATTCCCACTTTAGCCTTTACCTTTACTATTCTATTCAACTGGCAACTTGACGGTTTGGACGAATCTGCCGACTGAGATCATATTATTTGCAAACTCAACAAGATTTTTGTTGGCCTATGTCATATGCTAACAGTATAGAGACGTTGCTAAAAGTATGTTTACGACTTAGAATAATAGGACATAAGCAATGGGACTTAGGCTTGGCTTTTCACTGGATATATATATGCTTGGATTTGTGTTCGTGCGTGCTAAAGACTAGGTAGACCCAACCATTTTCTTTACTTACCTTCAACCATGCTCAATTTGCAAATGAAATTGAGTCAGTGGAAAATGCACATTCGATGTACATGTAGCGTGCGTCCAATAGTATTGTTGGAGTAAGAATGGTTGAGTTTTGAGACTGAACAAAACAGTCATGGAAAATGCAATCTGTGTACTAATATTATATTGCCAACTGTAGGTGCTTATATTATGATAGAAATATTACCGACCTGTAGGATAATACTGCATATGCTAGTCTAGGAACGCGTTCCTTGATATTACTACTATATAGTTGAAAATATATGCATTGGACTGGCTACTTTTAAAACCAGCATGAAGCATGAAGTTGTCGAGTATGAATAATAAACTCAGAGTGAGTAATACTTGCGGTGGAATTGTAAATTGACTTTCAAGTTTGAATTCACCAAGAATTAATTTGCAGAGAAAGAGATAAACTGTTTTTATCTAGGATCACAATTGCAGAAATGCGGTGAGTACGAACAGATATTAATTTTCTGAGTTATAAAGTAAAGTTAAAGCCCAACTCGGATGATTGGCTGGTATTATATTATTAAGTTAAGCGTGATGTAAGGCATAGGCAATGTTTAGTCATTTATTTGATTCTCTCGTGCGATAGTGAAATTAAGGCAACGACGGTTTATAAAATACAATTACAACTGGAGTGATATCAGTAGCTCTAACGAATATTGTAGTGGAGTGGCTACGTACTTATCATTTCAAGTACGTATACAACAGAGACAGACAGGTAGGCAAGGTGGGCACACCTGAATTTTATTACCGGGGAATACACTTGCACTGGTAATAAAAAGATATCACTAATAATACACAGCACAATTAGCAATGTGCAGGTTGCAAGTGCATGGCTTAATTTTGTTGCAAATATACAAAAAAGTATCTACTATCTGGTTTTGTTTCGTTAAAGTTGCTTATCTACATCCAATGAGCAATCCAAATGAAACATTTTATGTACACAATAGAAAATAGGATTCATTGTACACCTGAAAGTGTAATTGTAAGTATATTACTGCAGATAACTCTCAACGCAGTTTCCATTCCGTAGTAGTATTTTAATCTTAATCGTATCGCACAGCATAAACCAAATCTCCGAGCGAAACCAACGACTTGAAGAGTGGATGGAGGAGAGTAGACCTAGTTAAATAATAAAATGAATTGTAACTTGCAGAAACATGTTTGATTGTCGACTCCAAGAATGAAATGAAACACTGAACTGAAGATAGGAGATTAAATAAGTTAAATTCTACAGAAATAAAAAGTGCATTCAGGTTTCCTTGCTGTACTCCTTAGCTCGTTAAGGCCTTTGATGATAACAGTAGTGCAATTGAATTAGCAAGGCTACTTTTTACTTCGTGTGCATTCCATTTGGGATTGCTCTGGTATAAAATGCTCCATTTTTATTAATGTACATTGTATATACAGTATGCTACCGTGATGTGTGTGGGTCGTCTGATACCATTATGCCATTATCTTGCTATCTTCTATTAATGATAAGAAAAATGGCGTAATGATGATGAGCTATTTTTATCTTACTCAATCAAGAAGTAATCTTAGAAAATTAACATTAGCAAAGGCAAAAGGCTACGACGTACGATTTACAATGCTGTACACTATAACTTTAACTCAACAAGAAAGAGATCAAATAAAATGTACCTACATACTTAAACCACTACTATGTCCATCCAACATACTAATACGGTGATTTACTTTGCAAAAAAGAATCCTTTTTTTCATCAACCAACGGAGCAATGAACAATGTTCAATTTTTTCAGCTCACATTAAAAGATCAGCCTACTATCAGTTTTCAGTTGAAGAGCAACGCAAAGGCAATAGAAGTAGTAGCGTAAATTAATTAACTCGTAATGTAGTGCAACTACAGCTACTACTAAGCTACTCTTACAACTTCTAAGTATTTTAATTCGCTAATTAATAAATTAAATCATTAAAAGAAACGTACTTTCATCATTACCACAATAAATTACAGCACAGCGTCATAAAGAATGCCTACTACTTCGGCTTTTGCTATTTTGCACGGTAAAATCGGGAAAAATTGAGAAGACGTTAATTACATAGTAGTATATATGTACATTATAATACTAATATATTGCAGTGAAATAATCTGCAAGCATTTCTCTTTGAAAGGGCAGACTGTATGTTAACCATTGTGAATATCTACTTAGATATTTGCTAATCAGTCTTCTAATAATAGATCCAAGCAACTTGCGTTCACAAAAATATTTTGACAAAGTCTCAACCTTTACTTTTTTAATTCCTCGTAGTCTTCTGTTGAACCCGATTATTAAATACCTACTATTTTACCTTGCCCTTTCGCAATAGGTACTTTATTTATACCAACGGTAGGTTTTAGAGTATCGTTCTGCGAATATTGTTTACAAAGCCTTTCTAGAATCATTAACCATTAATAGCCCTAATTTATTTACCAATCAAGAAAAGTGCCGATAGAAACGATAGAGTGTGTGTAGTAAAGTTGCCTAGTAGTGCCGTAAGCAAAAACACTCTAAAGGACCTATGAAAAATTTATACACGGGCTATTCCTTTTTAGCAGTTGTTAATAGGTAGGTTATGCAAATATTAAATGTATTCACTTTCAGTGTAGCTAAGTACCAAATGAAACTTTTCGTATGTATGTTATAAAACCATTAGATAAAGTATGGTAGTTCTACTGGGAGTTATTTACTATAATATTGATTAAATAGTAAAAAGTGGTAGACAATGAAAGTTGTGACCACGAACATAATGTCGATGTAGTAAGTATAGGTACATCACTACATAACGATAGTAATCACGTCAACTATTTTGCTTGGAATTGACTTAAAATATTGGTATGTCAGTCTATGGATAATAGTATAATGTAATTAAGTTATTGTGGAATTGCTAAGAACGGAACATATTATCTACGTACTTTAGGAATTACTTACACACTCATTGGAATTGAATTCCACCCTTGTAAAGCTGTCCATTTGCCAATGTAGACATGAAATAATATTTTGGAATACTACTAAAGTATTTGCAGACCTATTGGCTGTTCACAGGGACAAATCAATGTTTCAAACATACATTAGTGGATTCTTTGGATAAATATTTAATAGACCGCTATAGATATAGCACATATTGTATTAGTAAGTTCTATATAGTCAGTAAATAAATAGCGTGTAATATGACAGCCTGGCTAGTCAATGAATATTTAATTCCCAATAACAGTCTTATCCAAATAATTGTAAGGTGGAACAACCCCCTCTTCTCGGTAGTCGCCTACACATGTATATGTGGGTAATCAGGATTATTGGAAAAGTATGTTGCACAGATACCAATTAATAATACAATTACTATTTGAGACTTTTGTGTCGACTTTTACTGTGACTTGGCATTGGGTTGATGTGTCTGTGCATGTGAATGGGAAAAGCTCATGGAGATTCGCGAATGTTGCATTACTAAAAGGGCAATCGAGTATTACTAAATTGGTTTCGTAGGAAATTGTACCTTTATAAATATGTTAAAGAATTACTAGTGACTGTGACCTAATTGTTCCAAGAGTGATTACGAAAAGTTAGTTGTAAATAGTTGAAGAGGAATACTGTTTTAAGAATCTATACAATTGGATTTTTTTGTTTGGATTTTTAGGAGCGAGACAGTACAGTAAAAGTACAAACCTGGCTGTGACGACTTGAGTTAGGGAAAGGTGACGACGATGATCTCAGCAAGTTCTCTGAATGCTGGCAGCAGCCCTCACGGTCATTCACTAAGTAACAAATCATCCCCGATGCCCTTAGCACTTGATAACGGTCGTCTGCGAGTGGACTCTCAAAAGTTTTTAGTTCCGTCCCTTCCTGTGAGCTCAAGAGCAATTAATGGTAACAGTGGTGAGAATTCTGGGAAAAGAAGAGAGAGATCAATAGTAAATGGAACAGCAATTCCGTCAGAAAATCATAATCACCACCAGCACCATCATCAGAATCACCATCACCCATTAGGACTCCACTCACCGAATTTAAACGGACTTCGTCGCTCTTCTTCGTACAATCATGTTCAAAATCACAGTGGGAATCATAATGGGAGCCCTGCCAATGGTCAGCATCATCTCAGTCCACATTACTCGACAGCGCATCTAAACACAAGTCCTCGTAAAGATGCTCACTCTCCAATGTACGCAGGAGAAGTGTCCAATCCCGGTAATTATCCTGGAAGATCGTCAATGCCAATTCCTTGTTCGTCTCCGTCACCCGCATCATCCGCATCGCCAAAGTCTTTGAATCAATCCCATTCGCCTAACGCAAGCGGTAGCCCTTCGTCTCGAAATTATTCGTCTCCCCAATTACCAGCGACGTCGATTCTTCCCTCAGGTGTAAATGTATCCAACCTGGTTCCAGATTTAAGTAGCTTGAGTTCTACAGCAAATAGACTTTACCCAGGTGGGTTTCACGGACTAGGCTCTCACCCTGGGGCACCTCCTCCGCATTTAAGTCCTGCTTTCTATGCTGCGGCGGCTGCTGCTGCAGCTCATTCAATTCCTTACCCGCTTTTTGGAGCTCATCACTATTCTCACGCAGCAGCCGGAACTTATTTGGACAGCTTTCATTCTAATTTGCTAGTCCCCCCGAGTTTACGTTCACCCTCGGCATCTTCTAATTCTTCACAACAATCCCCGCGATCACATTCTTCCTATCTTCCACAACATCAACAACATTTAGGTGGTCCAATGAACCATTCGACAACGACGACATCACTACACACGAAACTAATTGAATCTGTGTCTACATCAAATGAGAGACACAACCATAGTCATCATCACCCACAACAACATCAGCAACAACATCGGGACTTGCATGGACACAGCCACGGAGGACATAATCTGAGCAGCGCAAATAGTCACAGTCAGCAACAACAAAATTACAATAGATATTTGGCTAATGGTATACCAGGGATGGCTAAAGGTGGTCCTTTAGGTATTGGTATGGGTATCGGAGCAACAGTACCAAATTTACCCCCTCCGGCTCTTCCAGCACAACAGAAAGTTTCACATAGTGAGAATTCCAATAAATCCTCTGTAAATGGATCGTCAAGCTCGAGTAAAATGTGGATCGATTCAACACCAGCACCATCTTCGTCGTTGAATAGTTCCCGAGATGGGAATGTGACCCCGACTGAGTCAAATGGGAGTAAAGAGAAGGAAACTGACGCTAATAAAGATGCGAACAAAGTTCCGTTTGGGAAGGAAGGTTCTTTAAAGCATCGCATTCTAACGCGATCTCCGGATGACCTTACAGCTACAATTTCTCCAAAAGTTTCCAAGAGCATTTCTTTTGCCGAGTTTAATGGTAGTCATTCTCATAACCATTCAAGTAGTATATCCAATGGTCGATCTCATCATCATTCAGAAAGATCTACCTCTAATTCCCATTCTCAAATGAATGGCCATCACCATCAGCAACATGGTCATGTTCATTACCCTTCTGCAGTGACAACTTCTGTATCGGGAGTCTTGGTAGACTCAAACAATGCCAAATATGGAAACACAAACAACGGAAAACATTCTGTTAGTAATAATAATCCATTCCTACCGCCAAGTCCAAAGAAAAGATCTGCTCCCTGGAATTTTGCTGTTCCTTCTACGAAAATTGATCTTCCTCCGCCAGGGCCCGTAGCCACTCACTCGTCATCAACTGCAAACTCTGGAGAATCCAAGTACCTGAGTCAAAATCACAAACCGTCCAATCAAAATTCGAATCCTAACTCACCTTACCTGTCTCCTACTGCTCAACAACAATCAAATCCTAATTCACCGAAAATCAATGGCGACTCAATCACTGCCAACAGCTCGGGAAAATCTCTACACTCTACCAAAGAGAACGGCAAAACAAAGGGAAACGGAAACAAAGAGCGAAACTCTTCGTCGTCGTCATCAAATAGTGATTCTTCTCCCGGACCTGCTGTTCCTGTTGAAGCTATGCCAGTACTCAATGCATTTAAGAGAGGATCTCTTATTCAGCTTGCCAATGGAGAATTGAGACCTGTCGAGGATTTACAAACAGATGACTTTCTCCAAGCTGCAGCTATTACATCTGAAGCCACCAAGATTATTCATTGTACTGTTCTGTCTATTGCGGAATCCGACAGTCAGCTCTGCAAAGTCACATTAACTATGGGATCTCTAAAACAACAGGTAATACCCATTTTCACCTCTTTTCACTCTCTACCGCCTACCATCTTTTACTTTCTCTTTTCTTCCTTTGTCTAAGCACCATTATAAATTTTACTTTAGTATAAAATTAAAAATATACACGCCAGTTAATCACGAAAATTTAAAATAATATTTTAATAATAGCAATTCATATGGCTGTAGGTGGTATACTCTGTAGTGTTAATTTTCAATCAGTAGACAGATGAAGGATCGTATTATTAGATTTTGCATTAGGTCGTTTTCTACCATTTTTCATTTATCTGATCCAGACAGAAGTTTTCAACTAACAGTATCTGCTGTACGCATTGCTAAATTAGGTATAAAGGGAAATACCAAAGTTATACCACCTACCTAGGAAATAATTTAATTTAAAAAAATACATCTACAATCTGTTAGGGTTTATTATGACGTGATGCGTCCGTCCGTATAGTAAAAAGTTATAGGTAGGTTGTAACGTAATAAATCTTCATAGTCCACAGATAAGCGTAAGTAAGTTTTTAAGAAAGCCAGAGGCAATTGGTGTACAATAATAATGGTGGTTGTGCGAAATAATAGAAAAATTTAATTTAATAAGAATGCATCAAAGAAGCAAAAAAATCGCACATGCAATATTCATTCAAAATAATCGTTTCAGTCATAAGATAATTAACTTATAATTATAGCGTGTAGTAATATCGTAAAAGAGATATGTTCAAGTTGTAATGTAAAGAAGATTGTAAATAAGATCTAATGGTCAGATAGGGCTCCGCCCTTAGAAGAAAACAACCAAGAAAAAATTGCATTTTAGCCTTACAAGGTACAATTTACATTTTATACAATAGTAAGTCAAGCTCTTATGCAACTTCAGCTTAGTCTTAATGACCTGAGCATTTGCCATAATAATAATTAAATTACAATTGCAATTTTTCATTGGTCAGTTCACGAGTATTTGTATAGAGTAGTGTATTGTATTCAATTGTATTGTGTGCAGCCCTACCTCAGACAGAGCATCGAGCATTAACATTATCTAATTATTAAACGGCAAAGTGAAATGTAGTTTAACTCGCTAGTCATAGTTCTAGCCTAACACGCATCTGCATCTGTACTGAGGAAACCAGAGTATCGAATAATGTAAACTATGAATTATTCTTTGTAAATGGTCTTCTTTAATGTTTATTTACCTATCCCATTTTCCTTGTACGGTCACTTAATCTTTTATCTCTTTTCGAATCGACTCACTGACTCTTCATCATTGCTTTGCTATACATTTAAACACTACCTATATCTTGCTGAATTACATTTAGGTACTTATTAGTGCACTACATAATGGGTATAGTTCATATAATATACCTACCTAAATTAAGAAGATTATATTATAGAAACACACTTATGTACATTCCGTGCCAAACTAGCCACGTCAACTGTGGATGTACTATTATGTGTGTGTAGAAGTACTATCATGTTGCAAAAAATCCTTATCTTGCATCTTTTTCTTGTTTACTATACTACTGTTTTTGAGTGTCTGTGAAACAATAGTGCAAGCTCTACTAGACTGGATAGAATAGACTGTAAAAGACATCTGAACTAGACTGGTTAGCTTGTATCTGGATTCTACAGAGTTAAATTGTTGATTCGTTTGTAGTTGTAGCAGGTTGTTGAGGAGTCAAGGTAGTTGCTGAAGAGTTGAGCTATTATTATTGTGTTAGGTTTGCTTGTATATGTTATATAGAAGCTTGTGTGCATTGTTATATAAGGAGGAACATTAAGAAGGATTGAATTTGAAGCTGAATCGTATTATTATCTTTGTTGGAATCCGAAGCATGCTTTACATTATCTATTTACACATTAGTTGACTTGGCATGGTATTGTTATTCGGGCGGATCGTTGCAGATTAGTTGGCGAGATAAAAAGGAGAGACAATGCCTACACATATTACAGAACTATGTAAGTATGTGAATAAGATTATGTAGGTATGCATTTACGAGTCTTAGAAACTACATGTAGTGGGGTGAGTGCAGTGACTGGACATGTGTGGACTGGACTGACGTTGATACTGATTTAGAATTCTCTACTGGTTTTGTTGTTTTGTTGCTGTTTCGTTCATATTTTCCTTCCTTTCCACACCGGTGATTGCAGCTATGAATAACTTGTTTTTTTCTATAAAAATTCACCTTTTTTTAAAGCTCAACATTTTTCTTTGATTTTTATTATCCCTAATAGTGTAGCTACCTATCTCTGGTTGTTAGGTTCGGAAAACACCCTGCCGGACTGGGATTGCTATTACTACTGACACCAACACTAATCTCGTTATATTTTGCACCTAATCTGCTGCTATCTCTAATAAAGGCTACAAAGTGTGTAAGCGTTAGGCTATGCAAACCTACCTAACACTTTAAACTCCGCAAATAACCTTTAGTGCTTAGATAAGGTGAAAACGGGTAAAAAATTACAGCGTAGATATAAGTTCGTGATGTGGGTGAAGCATACAAAATGGTTCTCTGAAGTTTTGCCGTTTCTTCTTTTGTTTGCTGTTACATTGTAGTAGGAGAGAGCCTGAGTTACCCTGATGACTGGAACTCAGTAGTGAGTAGTTAGTTGGCGGATCCGATAAAAGAAACTGCGCTAAACTAATATTAGGTATTATAATTATGTGCATATAGTAGTATATTTTTCATCTAGGTATGTAGGTTTGTTGATCTTATGCCTTGGATTGGTTTCACGGAGAAATAACAAGCAGGCACGACCTTTTAATGAGTATGTTTGCAGGTTGTTCTTGGAATAGTGTGCACACTGAGTGAGTCTGACTGTAATAATGAAACTTATGCCTTGCAATCAGTAATTATAGTGGTTGGTAAGGAAAGGTGTAGATTAAATAGTTGAGTGCAGGTTACGTTGAACTGGGCTTTTCAACTAGTACTACGCTCTACGCTCCAAGAATAATGAATATCCCTACAGCAGATATGACACAACGTTTCCATCTCCATATCGTTTTGGATTCCAGAGCTTTTATTATATGCATTGTATCATTAAAGAGGATCTTGGAGCAGAGTCTAGAATTTCTGTTCGTAAATTAAAGGCTTTGCTTGAATTTAAATACCTCGTCATATTATTTATTTTGCATTGAAGAAAATCCAGCAAGGAGAATAGTAAAGAGCAAAGCTGGAGAACGAACGAGTCAGTACCCAACATTAAATTACTACTAGGAATTATTAGAACTTTTCCATAGCACACCATCGTATCACAACAATGTTCTCTGATCACACCTGTATAGTAATATCTGCTATCACAGCGATAAGACATTTTAAAAACATACCCACTGCGGACCCCGGTGGATTTTAATGATACACCTCTCTCGTACCTAGTAGAAGTAAATAATACACTGCCTTATATAATAGTTTACTATGCGAAAGAGAGAGATATACTTATCTACGTAACAATGATATAAGTAGCAGTGAGTGGTCATGTCGTAAATAATGATATTGTTGCAATTGTCTGAGTTGTATAAGGGCAGAGTACAGTGATATCAAGAAGAGTTCAAAGAGAGCATTCATTTCCAAGAGATTAGGCAAGCATAGTAGTTGTTGTGGCTGTCGTGGTGGTGGTAGGCTAATTCAGTGCTATAGTTTCCTCCGGTTCGTAGACACAGATTGAGCTGATATAAATAAGTAGTGAACTGAAAGGTGGACTAGCCTTTGAGGCTACTGTTGTATTAGTGTATGATCATAGGTAGTTACCATTAGTGTAGTTAAATTGAGTAGTGGTGTAAAAATAAATCTTTCCCATGAAAAGTGGTTTCATGAGAATTTCGGAAGGAGAAAAGACAAGCTACCTTAGTTAGAGTTCAGGGTCAACTTTTACAATACTTTACAGTGTTTCATATCATTTTAGTTGAGTTACTTATCTTTGTATGAAAAATGAAGTGCACTATGCACACTGCTGTTGAGGTTACATTTATTCACCGCACAGCAGCCAAATCTAGTCAATTTAACTACGTAGTAGCATGTGGCTACGTATATTATATGCATGCCATTAGTACATTGATCGCATGTAGAACATCGTAAGTTAGCGTAACTTAAGTTTGCATACTTTTGTTTTTCTTTTGGATAAGATGTATGAAGCAGAAGCATATACCTTGCCTGAGAATTTCTGTTCTATATGTTGCATTTTGTTTTTTTATATAGCAGTGTGTTAAGAATGATGTGGTTTAAAAACTAGGTACATTATAGTAGAGAACTATGCATATTTGTATTTATTATTATGGCGGAGATTGATGTGCATGTTGGTATGTAGGTTTCAGTTCTTTAACTGTTGCAGGATTTGGGATGGAATGAGTAAGCGAGTGAAAAAGGGAGGTATACAATAGAGTTGTAAAAGAAAATGTTAAAATAACCATACCATGCCAAGCAGAAATATTCCTCGAGGTGACTTAGGCGAGGAAATAAATATTTTAACTAATGGCAGTGGTAGAAAGTTAGGCAGAAAAATGTGGCGTCTCTCCTTGCGAATTCTTTTACGAGTGTAGTAAATAACTCTATTCATTTATTATTTCGATATTTATGCAAACTTCGAACTGTTCTGTTGATGCTATTACATGTTACACAGCTGTTAAATAACATATAAGTTAATACGCTGCAGTAGATAAGATACGTGTTGCCAAGTATGTTTGAAGGTATGAACAATTCGGATATCTCAATGTGCTTTATATAAAAACAATGTTAGGTACCTACTGAATTTTGCGGTTTTCTCAGGTTTAACTATAGCCAGTTTATTATAAGTATCTCAAAAGTTAAAGTAAGTTTTCCAATCATTCTTAATTGTCATGACCAGGTGTCACGCTACAAAAACGTTTCATTGTGTCCGGTAGAAGTGTACGTTATGGCGCCTATTTAGTTGTTTCTTTTTGTTTTATTCTACTTGATTGTTCAGATTGGAAGTGCTTAGTAGTGTGTACGTACCTAAATTGTTTTCCTTTGGTTTTTATTCTAGAATTCTAGTTTTATAATTTAGCCATCTTAGTTGAAATCGCTTAATGGTGCTTAAAAGTCTGCACGATTGTTTGTAGAACAACTTTGATAGGGCCGCTATTGAATTGGATTTTTAGTAAATCTTATTTGTAGTTTATTAACTTTATGTCAACCGCTTTGTTCAAGAACAAGGTCAAATGCACTAATAATATGCCTAAATGAAGACAGATTTACTGCGAAAACATTTTAAATATTTCATTTTTGTGCACGAATACGTGCCACTACTTAATAGACCCTAGCAGGAAAATTAGCACCAGTAGCACCTAATTCAGCTTGTTAAAATATAAACTCACGGTATGGAGCTAAAGCATTTCTATTTTTGAAATTACAAAATAGGTTGCTTTCGGTGCAATAGCCTGAGTTTATAAAAGGAGCATTTAAATAGCCTGTCGGTTTGTATGGGATCAAGTTATATTCATAATAAGCATTTGTTAGTACTTAATCAAGCACATTTACTAAAGGAATCACGTCTTAATATGGCACGGCATAATAAGATTTATATTGCATTATATTTGTTATTGTTACTAACAGTGAGATAAAGTAGTATAAAACTGATTACTTTTATGGTACTCACGTGCTTTTCCAAATAGGATTGTGATTATATTTATGTACAAGTGCCTTATAGACATAATATGAGAATGATTTCGCGTTTAGTCAAAAGTAAGGTTATACATGCACACGTAGATTCCTCACAAGTCCGGTTAAAGATATTAGAAAGAGATGAAAATTAAATGGGGATGAACTGCATGCAGACAGAAATGACAGGTGAGATAGACAGACAGACACGGATCTTCTTATCACATGCAATAAGCAATTGAAGACAATACAATAGCCAGATACAATACGTATCATTTGTACAGGATTTGTACTGTATTCTAACATAATAACTGAGAAGATGTGCATAGTTAGGTAATAATCCCAGTTGAAGATAAATGGCAAGGTAAAGGCAAGGCCTTAACATTTTATTACTTGGATTTTGCATAACATTATGCAGACAACACAACAACACGTTTCGTTTAGGTTAGGTTATGTGATGGTGAGCTATTTTATGTTGTTTCACTCTCATATCTTTGGGTTCTTAACAATAAGTATATTATGCATGTAACCATAATCTAACGAAACATTTCATGGTTTAATTTGCATGTCCTGCCTATACTTAGGCGTTACGGACATTCTACTAAATGAATTGAAGCGGCTGATAATGCATTTAAATAGAAAAGGCAATCTTAGTATCCTGATGTTAACAATATAAGCAAATGCACGTTTTTTTTCCAAGAAGACATATCCATACAATAGAGGATAGTAGGTGGTGTTACCACATTTCATATTTGTGTATCTTACGAGTTCAGTTTTCAATGTCTATGGTGGTGTTTATACCTTTCATATATTGTTAGCTAGTGGTATTTTATGTTTTGTTGTTTTTAAGAACACTATTGTGTAATTGCATAATAACAATGGAGAAAAGCCATTGAAACTTAAACTTAACTATCCCACTATCGTAACCGGAACATTTTGGCTTGCACTACAGCGTAATAAAGCAATAGGAATAAGATTTTAGTTTTATTAGTGGTAGGTCAGAGTCAGAATTCGTGTAGTGTCATGTCATGTAACAAAGAACGTAAACAAAAGTATAAAATGGCTAATACAGACAATACGAATTGGTAGCATAGCTGAGGCATGCATTACAATTTAACACAAAAGTTTACAATCATAAGATTGGCGAGTGCCATAAAGCATAATAATATTACACTGAATATTGTAGGAGAGATCTTAGAATGGTTTGGCCTACCTTAAATTAAGTAACTCATACCACACTACACCCTTTAGTTTATTGGGCAGAACGAGCATAAATTTATTAGATTTGGCCTCGAGATCCCCGTCCATCCTTAAACGAACTTAGGAAGGGAAAATAATTTGGATTTATTTATGAGACATTAAATGTTGCATGATGTACAGAATGTGTACTACGCTAAAAGTAAAGTTAGCCTATTTCGGTATTGTTTATACTTTACTTCTTCTATGCAAAGTTCACGCAATCATTCATCGTCTAAACACATATGTAGACAAAGAGATATTATCTTGAGTTATAATAATGTCTTTGGGTATACTATTCAGTTGGAAACTTTAGTATAAAACATTTACTTAAATTGGGTCTATAGAACTGTGAGTATAATAGTTTGCAAGGCAGTTGTCACTTGGTTCTAGTTCTTTTGTATTAAATGGAAACAATTACGTTTTTATTTGAATGGGCCTTTGTGTGTGTCCAGTAATAAACGTAATAAGAGTTCATATTCATGTCTGGAAATAAAAACTGGAATTAACTACCACAAAATTGCATAAGGATACCTGTCGGGAAGGATTAGAAGCCTTATGGTGAGTAGATTGCTCTTGATTTGCAAATTTGGGTTTCGTCTTTCAAAGAATTTGACAGCAAGGTCAATCTTAAACCAAAGCTAACTATAGAAAGGCAGGTTGATAAAGTGCAACAAAAACCATTTATTACCCAAGTTACGTTTGCGTGCTTTCGACAATTAAAAAGCAAAGTTTTGCGAAGACGTGATGGAAAAGTTGCATTGCATGTTTCCTTTTGGATTTACTACTATTTGGCTTCAGTCTTCAGAGAGTTAGTGAATGTAGTAATTACCTCCTTATGTGATATGAATATGCTTTGCCGAATCCTTTTTTGCCCATTATGTAAGCCGTGGTGATGGTTTCCTATTGATCCCCTCCAGAAAGATTAAAGATTATCTTTGGGATTGTGCGTTCGTAGTTATGTTTTTGTGCAATGTAGCTCCACAATAATAAATCTGATAATAAAAAAGACAGAAAAGGTTATACATGTGCTACCAGAACAGAACAATGAAATCTAGTTTGCTTTGCGTGTGTATATCAGAAGAAAATATCCATAATTATTCTTTTGGCCTACTAATTTTCTCGAGTTGTCTGTTATTTTAGTAAAATGTAGTGAGATACTAAAGCAAGTTTCAAGTGTAATTATTTGTATTACACAATTTACATGGCAAAACAAGCTAAGCTAGGGCAAGCAAACCATACGAAAGGAAATGGTGAATAAGTTTAATTGTGCAATGGAATGAGCCGTTGGCGAACTTCTTCATTTTTTTCATACGAGACGAGTCCCATTTCCTTGTTAAGTTGCGTTTAGCTCTGAACTCTAATGTATCAGAGTAATATTATGCACATAATAACATGGAGCAATAAAAATAAAACATTTCATTTCACTTTTAACGGGCGTTATTCTTTCTTAGAAGGATGTAGTTTCAAGTTGAACTGAACAAACAACGGATGTGTTGGAATTTTACTGACTTTGTACAGTAGTAGTCCGAGTACATGGCAAATATATCTAATCTTTGTTGTGCATTATAATCTATCTATGCTTTTTATTCACGTAGTACTGCTTTAAAGTGAATTACTACGTAGTACGAATAGTATATATATAGGAAAAGCAATATGAACTAGCAGCTTTAATTTATCTGCTGCAGAAACAATTAAAGAAAAACTGGATGGAACTTCATATACAAGTGTCTGAAGCATTAAATAGGGATTATTCAGGTTATAAAGTATGATTATATAGAAAAGACACACATTAGTAGCTATTGTTTGGTTGAATTTGTATGTTTAACTTTGGTACATTGATGCAGTTACATTTATAATTCTTAAGTCATAAGACTGTTGTAAAGTTGAGTATGTAGGTAAAATGTATGCACTAATCACTTATATCTGCTTAGTATCTATGCATATACACATAAAATATGTAACGATGTAAGTGCCTACACTAGAATGATATGAAAAAGTACCAATAATATAATCAACGCTGCATTAGTATAAAGTAGCAGGAGATTCTTTTTCTCCTGTTAATGTTATCTATGGTGTTGTTATGCTTAGTTCTTTATCTTTGTAACGAGTGTAATGAAATGAGTGAAGAGTGAGGTAAAAATTTGCGAAAAAATTACTACGAGAGAATAATTTTCCTCCGTTGAGTCGTCTGGTGTTAGCCTAAAGCCAGATTAGTGTTAGATTAAAAGTGTATGGTACTCATGAAGCGAGAGAGCACGTAGTCACTTAACTTGAGCTACACTTATAATTACTCACATTGGACTTGACGTTAGTTTACGTTTTACTTCATTTTATGCATTGCCTTCCATTAATCTTGTGAGGAAAGGCCCAAATTAAAAATAATGATGACAAGAAACCTAAGGAAACAAGTCGCTAATCATCTTCATGCATCAAACCAACACATCCCCGTCCGGAAAAAAAAAATTCTTATGACTTTTGTCCGGTAAATGAAAAGGAATGTGCCTTAGTTTACAAGATGCTCTTAAGTACATAAATCTCTCAGGAGTATAGGACAGAAAAATGTGTAAACATCCCTATTACATTTACAAATGTCAAATGTACCCCTTTCATTACTACATTCTACATTTGCAAAAGTCTTTTGCACTTCATTGAGCCATTCAGATTCGAATGAATCCGGGTTTTGTTTTTCATGCTAGTAACTTCTGCAAATACAAGATTGGAATTGTTTAGATGCAATAAGCAAATGGACAAACCATTAAAAATGAAGCTGGATGATTGTTCTTGGAAATGATTGTGCTTATGATGTTTATTAGAACTTATTAATTTTAAGAGCCTATTTACTACCCGTAAATACCTATGTTGTATAGCAAGTAAGGATAACATGGTGGTAGGCTACCTTTGTGAATAGCTATGGTAATTCCAGTAAAGTCATGACGTTTGAATCCGCTAATTAGAAAAGCTTTTAGCGTGGTATGGCATGACAAGGCTTATATTAAATAGTAATCCTTTGCCTTGCCTACTTGACTTTTGAGTATGTTCCTTTAGAATATTATGTACTGCACAATGAAGTATATGGTATCACATTTTAATAGTTTCTCATTCTGGTGTACACTGTAGATTTGAGTATTAGTAGTAAAATGGCAAGGGGATTGTTTAATCCTATGTAGCTCTCTCGGTTTGATGTTCTAAAAGAAATAGTTTGCAAGTTACAGAGTTATAAACTAAATACGGAATGACTATTTAAGTTAGGTATGTATAGTGGCGTCTGGTTTGGTTGCGTTCTAGTGTACTGTATCTACTCGTAGACATTGTGAGCTTGTTGGTCGAGTTAAGTGGAATGTTATTTAATTTATGGTTTATTATTATTGTTATTGCTGTCTGCTTTACTATTACTACTGCCTACGAGTGCAAGACAAAACTAAACCACAAGAACCCGAATCGAGTTGTTTTTCTCTAAGTCGACCCAGCCAACATGAATTGCCAGTCAGCAGTACATTTACACTATTTACAGAGATACGTTTACGCAGTAAAGTAACGAGTATTAAACTTTAGTACTACTATAGCTTAGGCTTAGTCAGTCTGCTTAACTGCCTGCATGAACTTAGAGGCGAGGAGTCAAGTGAAGCCAAGTCAGCCAACAACCAACCAGTCATGTCTTAAATGTTTAAGTGCTAACTCTGCTAACTAACTTCTTTAACGTCATGCATGCATGCATGTTTGGGATGTGATATAAATGATATAGGTTTTGGCAGACAATAAAACAAGCAAAGGTGGCAAAACGGGCAAAAGCTACTAACATGAATACAATCCAACAACCAACCAAGCCAAACCGAACCAGGTTATCATACACGTAGTATACAAAGGTACTAAATGGAATATTTGTGATACTAAAAGCAGTTGAATTGAATTCCGTGCAGACGGCTTAAGTCAAATCAAACACTGAATTTCTTGTATATTATTTAGTTTTCTCCTTAACTAGAATATACAAGCGAGAAACGCCGATTGTCTTAATATTTAATAAACCCACACCTACGATGTCTACGAATTGTAAGGTTAAACAAGATACACTCCTATAGAAGTGTTACTTAGCTAATGTACTAACATTTCCCTCATGGTATGTGAACTGTGTCCATTTTTCATGCGTTAGATACATTCTCAGGCGATAGATAAAAGAATTTACAGGCTACATAACTTAATATACATTTACTTTACACTTGCAGCTTTCTTTCAAATGTCAGCATACCAGTAGCTAAATGGGCATTTGTGCTATCCCGAAAATATTTTGGCTACAAACACTTTTCCATAAGTAGGGAAATTATGTCATAATAGTATATTTATGGGCATCTACATACTGAGAAGATCTTTTGGTCCTAATTTAGTCATAACTATACACATGAGATTTTGGAGTGTTTCAACTTGTCATCTTTGAAGAACGATGCAAATTATAGGCAATTATCTTCGGTATTTTCATTCGCTCATGTTTTTAGACTTTATGTATAAGTGCTAACATAACTACCATGTTTAATGCTAGTAATTTTTTCCATACCTACTGTGTAGTATGCATGGAGTTAGTAGTCAAAAGTATCATACATGCTAGCAGTAAGTAAAGGTGTAATGTATGTAAATTGTAATTTGTAATCTCATCGCCAAATACGATTACATAGTTGGCAAGCGGAAAGGAATTTTTAGATTCCTGCAATTTTTCTCGTCATTGTTCTGTTCTTTATGGGTTTGATTCAAAAACTGATTTTGTAGGATTTGCAGTGGTACCCACAGGGGCAATTAGACCAACCTTTAAAGGAAAGGCTACCATGAATATTTATTTGACGGCAATTCTTTTAGCACATTTTTAGCAAGACATCTTGTACAGGCTTGTAACGAGTTGGAAAGAGAATTAACCAGTTTTTCCAAGAATATTTCCATGTGATGTGATATGTCCTTTACTGCAGCAGTCAAGTCTAATCAAAACTCTTAATCAGTCAGTCAGTCTTTCACTCACTCAACAAATAAATTAGCTTGCCTTTTACCAATTTAAAAAAGAGTTTTCCTTGCAATAAGTACTAGTCCTAGTTACATATATGCAGAGTGCAGTATTAACCCAAGTAAAGTACTTTGTAATTGGCTCTTTTCAGTTAGAATGAAACTAAACTCGTCGAACAAGACAGGACAATCACCATTAAAACGTATCACATGCATAACTAACGTAATACCACACCACAAAAACCAACCACTACTTTACTACACCAATCATTTTATCTTTAAGAGGATTGTGTTCATCTAATAAGACAACAAGCCACTCTCCTGTCTTTAAACGTATACCTATTTGGTTCATTACATTATAATACAGAGTATTACATACTATTAGCTATGCCTCTCGAAAAGGAGTTTTTGGTTTTAAAAATTGGAAGAACCAACGTGCCTGCCTACTTTGAGTTACAGTACGCTACACTTGACATCACATAAACATCCCTACTTTGTTATTTACCTTGTAAGCTGTGATGTACCTTAACATACATACTATATATGCATCATGCTTGCTTATATAGAAGTTGCAACCAACTCTGCACAATACTTTATTGCTAAATATGCCTAATGTAATAATAAGGATAAAGATACCTACTCAGCTACCCTATAAAAGATAAGCTTTTACGAGCCAGCAATCCAGTTTGGTTTGCTTAGCTTGCTCATAAAATAAAACAGAGTAAATGAAACGTTATCAACTGGTGTGATCTTCGTTTGACTCATTTTAATTTTTTAATTTGCAAATGCCAGTTTTACAATTCTTGCTCCCTGTTTACTACATTACTATACATTACTGCATTGACTACCACTTATTGTTATAGTGTATGCATAGCTAGAGGATTTTTATTGTCCTGCTACTATTTATTAGCTACCTAGTCGAACCTTTTCATTCTGATCGGAATTGAATGGATAGAGTTATCTGTTTCTCTTCACCTTTTACAATACTATCTCTACAATATAAAATATATTGTTACTATACCCAGTTAGAATATTACAATTAGACTAGACTATTTTTTCAGCAATAGCCAGAAAACCAGCTTCTTTCTTTTCAATTCATTGCATATCAGAAACATTCATTTACTTACTGTACAACCATCCGCCTCACCTGTGTATAAAACTACCTACCTACTATTGTGAACCATAAAACTGTTGATAGTATTCCTCTTCAGCTTTTGACTGACATGTTACAAAGCTGTTAACTCGTTCTTGCAGGATAAAAGTAGGAAGGTAGTAAGCAAGTATTTCATATTATGCATACCTACTACTTACTCCTTACCTTACTATAATAACGTAGCAAAAAAGCTGTCCAATTTTATTTTATTCTTCATCACCTTCTGTTCACTTCTATTCTTTGTGTTTTATATGTTTCTGCATTTTTCATATTGATTATTTAATGCATCCATTTAAGAATGAGTGCACGTACGTGCATGCAGTTCACTCGCGTATATAGTAAATCTATCATGCCTACTATTTTAGACATGTACCTTCAGCCCACTTATATACTCGTTCTAGCCAAATGCATCAAATACTTTTATTCTAAAACCTTCACTCTTTCTTTTCAAATAGTAACTACATTTACCTACACACTACGCAAATATCAAGTTAGCTAATATTAAACTGTATTGCACTGTGTACAAAACTCCTTACCTACACTTTTCCTTACCCAACTATTATTTTGCAAATGTGTGCATTTGTATTTTTAAGCTACTTATATGAATGTATTTTTCAACGATTTTTCACTGGGTGTATCTTTTTATTTCGCGTAAAATGCACAAGTATTATTATATTATATTTATACAAGTATCTGAAGCTTCTCTAAGTATACGTTGTTATAATATTTGCATATTCTCCTGCAATAAAGGTCAAATGCATACAGTATACTTTAAAGAAAGATGACCGCCAGGATAAAATGTTACAATTGCATAAATAGATTACGTTGTTTCCGTGTCTTAAAAATTCTGCTATTTAAAGTTGAATTTGCAAGGGCAATAACTATAGAACAAAAACATGGAAGCATTTAGATATTATTCATACTATGCCTTTTCGTTTCCCAATTACTTTTTATTTGGTCTGTCTGAATAAATAGTCATATTTTCCCACAAGAATGTTGAGACGGCAAAAAAATGTTGTTACTTCATTGTATAATTTCAAATGAATACTAAATAAGTAAAATTAAATTATATGTTTTAAAGCTGGACAAATTAATTAGCAGTTCTTTGGAAAAATGAGGTAGCTGAGATAGAAAGTATACCTGTGTACATATCTCTGTTCATTTAATTGTGTTTAGAATGTTGTATCCTAATGAATGAGAAGTAATGTACTTTATCTTGATTATTAAAGTGTGCGTACATGAGATGTGAAAAAACAATTGTGTGTAAAATCATTATAGTAGTGGAGTGAGCAGTGAACTCAGCACAGTACCCTATAATAATAGTCGTGTAAATATATCCATGTAAAAATTATGCATTGTGTACATGAAATGAAATAGATGTAAATATATTAGTTAGTGGCTAATCTGGTTTTCCCTGCTTTAGTCTGCTCCCAAGCCAGTTTAATTTTGACGATGACACTTTGACATGTTGTGTTGTGCCACTTGTGCCGTGCTTATTTATACGATTAAGGCTTGTCGTACGCTACCACTAAGCAACTAGCGGAATTCGTTTGAAGTAGTAAAAATGTACAGGAGTTAGAACGAAACTAGAGATTGAGTAGAAATGTCTGACTTGCTTCACCGGCATATTCAAACAGATGAACCAATTCCATTCTCATACAACTGACAGTTTTCGAGTTTTCTTACGCTTTCAACTACAGTTATCTTTGCGTACGATTAGCAATGGAAAAAGAAATTTGCAATCCACATGGAACCCGAAAAAACCCAGAAACCCCGTCTTTGTCGGTTGCAACGGTAGCAGTATTTTAATACATTCTTACATGATAATATTATAAATCATGCATTATTTAGATTGTATTATATTAGTTCAATGATCAATAATAAATTAAATACATCATGTTTGTCGATTTCAGATGTCGGTGGTCAAGGCAGCTAGCTCTCTGAACTCTACTGATTACTTAAATCTTGTAATGGAACTAATTAATAAAGCCCTTTCGATGACGACCAGCTGCTAAAAGTGAAAAATCATGCTCAGAATACTTTGAAGAAAGAAAAAGCAGACGAAAAGTTAAAGTCGTCCACTGTGGGTGTTGGGGTGAGTGAAGTACCATGTACAGTATTTTCGAGTGCCCCAAACCTCACTTCTTTAAAACCGTCTCGGCATTTTCTTCGGTAATTTTTAAGCTTTTTATAAAATTCATATATTTAATCATAAAATATCATAATTTCATAAATTTCAATAATTGCGTTTATTTATAGACAAATTTTATTTATCGTGGGGACTTAATCGTATCTGGTGAGAACATGTACTTAGATATTGAAAATGTGACAGAAGCTAACACCCACAATTCTCTGCCAGCGTCAGTTGCCGTCGTCGACAAACACGGACGATTAATTTTCTGGGCAATAGTCAAACACGGTAATATTTGTCGGTACAACACTGCATTGACTGGAATTGACAAAGAAAAACTGGGGTCTGGAATAAGTTATGATATAGTAAGTTATTTATTGATTATTGCGAATTATGGCTAGTCAAAATTTAAGAATTTTACATGGAATCCTCACTTTATTTTACAGCGTTGTAATAATTAAAAGTAGAGTTAAATTTCAATCTTTATTACAGGTACGACAAATGCTACAAACCTGTATTGAAGGAAAATTAGTTATAGGATTTGCCATTTCCAATGATTTAAAAACTTTGAAAATTGCTCATCAAAAAACCGAGGATCTTCAAGACTTTTTTCGGGACAAGAAAAATACTGCAATATCTGCAGAAGACTTAGGTGTACATTTTCTAGGGAAAAATATTCAAGAAAACCCCGCCGGACTTCCTCATCATTGCTGCATCAGAGATGCAAGATTAGCAACTTTATGTCACAAAAAAAGCGAAGTTTTTTAACCAAGTATCCAAACAAGGCTCGCTTCGAATGCGATGATTTAGACAAACACCGCGACATAAAGCCATCTAGAAAAGTTAATCCTAAAACCATAAAGTGGGAAGGGTGTTCTAAAGGTTGTGCATTGAAAGAAACATTTGCCAGTGGTAAGAAAAAACAAAAGCTATGCCGAAATATGCTGGGAGGATTCAAAAAAATCAATTTTGACAACTTTGAGTTTGGAGGTACGTTTTCTGGTGAAATTGATGATGACGATGATAATTGGGAATAATGTGAACTTAACAATTCTTAGATTTTTGATAATCTATTACATTTATTTTTTAATTAGCTAATAATAAAATTAACCAAGCTGTCAGTTACCCGTTACGGTTTGTTCTATCGTCTTTAATATTTTTACAACTTCTTTAACATTTAATTAAGGACAAATGTAAGTTAAATTTTGAAATAATAAAATTAAAATGGTTCAAGAAAAATAATAACTACGTAAAACTGTTACTTATCATTCATTTAAAAATTGAATCACTGGGATGGATTTTAATAAAGTAGAAAAGGCAAACCAAAATATTGGTAATGGGTGAGTACAAAGCATGATAGTATAAAGCATTATATATTCGACAGCCCATCCAAAGATGTGCATTGCTTTTTTAAAACTTTTCGAGGAGGAATGTTTTCTTTGTTCCGCTTTGAAAGTTTTTTATTAATTGCATCTTTGCGATACTGTGGCTGTCTGATTGGCATATTGCGATTAGAACGCGAGTTAATTATCTCTGGAGCTACATCTTCTTCATAAAACTTTAAAAATATAGTGTACATTTTTTTCCATTATGTATGGATATAGAACTCCATTTACGACAACAAATTGCCCTTTTTCTCTTGCTAATTTCTGTTCCAACCTCCCATTTTCGGCTATCTCTTCTTTTAACGCTTGACTCCATTTCTCCGTTGTTACAGCTTTATAGTTTTGATATGTCCTATGACTAGGGAAATGACACTCGAGAACGTGAAACAAATTTTTACTACCTTCATAACTTGATGCTCCGGCGAGGGTTCCCCATGATAGGGCTTCGTTAACAGTCAGATTACAATTTAAATCGGTGTCAACTTCTTCTTTCCAGCGACAATATTCACATTGAATGGTGAAAATGGAACGCATTCCCAAAAGTTTTTCATCAGCAATATATCCCACTCCTTTTGGACAGACTTTGCCATGGTTCATTGCTAATTGCATACAGTATTCCAGCGATGTAATTGACATTGTAACCGTCTCCCCTTCATTCGTACATCTATTGGTTCTGGTGTTGTAATGGGTGGATTTGTTTGCTGTTGTGGAATGTCAACTGGGGTGGATTGTTTTTCTGTACCATTTTGATTTTTGTTCTCTGCAGTAGTTTATGGGGATTCTTTCTTTTACCGCTATGGATGCCTCTGTATTTTGGCATTCTAAAATACAAACATAAAATTATTGTAATGCAAGACCTTACCGGGAAACTATAATATATATGGATTTATAGTAGATGTAATTAATAGCTGTAAAACTGTTAATAATACCTTTCTTTAATTCGTGACAACTAAAATCACTCGGATGTATTTTACGTTTTACTCCTCTCGATTTTTCAAACTAAATGTTGTACTGCATTGGTCTCTTGTTGGATAACTAAAACAAATGCAATATACGTATTAATTGGAATGATTACAGAGCTGGTTAAGAAGAATCAATTCGTCTATTCAATAATATTTTTTTAATGTTTGATTTAAAATATTCAGTTATATAATACCTTTTGGGAGTTAGTGCGAAAATCACTCGGATGTATTTTACTGACTACTCCACTCGATTTTTGAACAATTGTAATTTCTGAACATACTTGCCCATTTTTAATAAAGTACACATATTGTTTTTCAAGGCTCACGAATATCACACAGCTAAATTAAATGTTGAATACCCAAGTTCTTTAATGTTTACCAAATAATATTTTTGCTTTTGTAGATATTCCTGGTATTTACAAACACCGACCTTACACCGATTTATCAAATGAAAAGAAATATTGGTGTCAATCCGTCAATTGCAATCAATAGCATAGCACAATTAGTAATGTCAATTTACAAGTAAAGAGCCAGATGTTCGGTTTCTGTACACAATTTTGCATTGAATGTATGCATTGAATGAATGTAGAATGAATAGCAATAGTATTGTTATGGCTGCAAGGGCACATGACTTTTCCGCTCTGTCGTTCTTCCGTGTAGAGTATTATACTTGAAATTCAAATTTTTCGTTTGTGTTTCAGTTCGTATAATTCAAAAACGGGTCAACTGAAAATTTTCACATTTTGAACATAAGTTTGTTTCATATTTATCTCGGACCTATGACGCTCACTTTTCTAACATTTCTATTATTTGCTATGTTATTCATTTATAAACATTTGCCGCCGAAATATATTACATTTTTTTATTTTAACCTAGTCGGGTGACCTTTAGAGGTCAAAATTGTAAAGTTTTCTCGAACTTAGGTCCGAGCAGGATAATTTATCTTTATTTTAAGGCATCATACGTCCAGATTGACCCAATATTAGTCGAGTTATTCAGACTGAAAGAGAGTGGGAAAACACATACAAAAGCACCTGTGTACGACGCACCTTAAGAGATTTGCGTTAGACATAGAGAGACCTTGAGTGTTCCACTTCCAGCAATTATTCTCTCTATCACTTACTATACTTATCCATAATGTTATTACATTACATGCTCATGATTCTATGATCAAAGCCTGTACACGATAACAGAACACGATCGAAAGAGGAATCCAGTTCATGAGATTCATTCAAACCCATGCTTACAACGTTGGTATAATATTAAATGTGTATAGTATTAGAGTTAGTAGCTGGAGACGTTATCGATATTTGAGTTGGAGATAGTGCATGTTGTCGTTGCTGGACTGGTAGGGTAGCTTCGCTTCGGTCCTTGTCGGTTGTGTGCCTGCCAAACACACAGTAGAAATAATAGGAGTAAATCTAACTCGTTCGTTCACTAAGGCGCTGTGGCTTAGTTGGTTAAAGCGCCTGTCTAGTAAACAGGAGATCACGAGTTCGAATCTCGTCAGTGCCTAGCATTATTTTGTGCTTTTTTGCAGTGATATTCTACAGTGACTATTCATCTGAAACGCTCTACCGCAAACCCAATTTATTAGTTTTGCATTCTGCTGAAATTCAGCAGAAATCACTTTTTGACGTACTTTTTACTCGTTAGCATAAGTTGATAAAAAGTTTTGGATGCATCATTATTGAGTTCATAAACTTTCCTCGTTGTTGGACGAGGTATGTAGTAAAGTAAAAGCCTGTAGCTAGAATATTATGCAAAGGTATAATGTGTAATTTATGTAATAATTGCATTGAATTTGTAGGTAAGTTTAACGTGACTGTAATTCCATAATTTGATATCTTGTCCTGTCTCGCTAATGTTGATTTGCTGCTACTGTTAGGTAGTCTGTTACCGCAAAATGCTACTGTGCTGTTTGCTGACTTCTTGACTTTGAGTTCCTACTTTTCTTTCACCGCACCATGCACTTGTTGGTCTGAGGAGCTTATTGCTTTTCTGTCCATTGGCTCCCTTCGTCTGTCTCGTCGTGGATGTAAGCCCTAAGTAAATCTATAGACATTCATGATAATAATTCAACAGAAGGTTTGATCTCCAGTTACATTCCTTCACAGGAGGAAACCACGATTCACTTTGCTATTTATTAGTGTTTATTGCATTTCTAGACATGAGTCTTGACTTGAATTTTGTTAGATTGGATGAGCAAGGGAGAGCATTCCCCTATACTTTACTTTGTTCGGTGAAAATTACTATGGCTGTATTTATACCTGACTCGGGTGATAGGAATTCTAGTGGGTTTCCAAAAATGAGATCATAGGTCAGACGCCAGAGTTTACTGAATCTAAAATGATAGTAGAATTTACAAAATTAGGTAATTTAGTTGATAGTGTTTTTATTTTATAGCATACATAGAATAGCTGTAAACGTTTACATACACACGGTATTGGGTACAAAAGAACAGACGCAATGTAGTATTTACCATTCGTGTAAGTAAGTAGGCAAAACTATTTCAATTTTTTCAAGGCAAGAGTACTATTGTGCTTTTGTAGTTGACGTATACAATTTAGAATACTGTTTTATAAATGTGCAAATGCTGTAAATGTCAGTCATTGCATTTGCAAAGTAGCGATTACCTTTGTTATTATGTTATTAAAGTGTGCAGTGCAGTCAGCTAGTAGAATGTGGACTTATAATAATTAGGTATATCAATATTAGGTATACTCTGTATACAGGATATAAAAGTATAAATTACCCTCTATTACTACCTGATTTATAATGATAGGTACTACATATAGTTGTAATAGTGTTTTATATCGCATGCATAAAGTAGTAGTTTTGTAACTGAATCATTTAGATGCAGCTATCAATTAAATCTTAGGACTGGCTGTGTTTAAATTGCATTGCATGATATAACTTGACAAGAACATTTTACAAACATGCTTTACAGCACTACATGGACACATTTATTAAATACGAACCCAATACACCGTAAAATCGAGTTTATTTCTACAAGAGAAATTAATACTTTAATTCATTTGACCCTAAAGTACATACTATGAATAGTAATAATATCATTATAGCATTAATTTACACATAAAAATTGAGATATTATATAATTTTTGTTTTATAGCTTAGTCGGGGATTTATTTTGTAGATATAAACCGAGTTTTACGGTAGTAGATCCATGGTTCGTTGGTATGAAAGTTGTTTTTAATTCAAATCAGTTCGTAGAATCTGGTCATGCATGGTTTTTCTGGTGGTGTGAGTAATTGGGAATATTTAGTAGTAAAATCAAAGTAGGTAGGATGGTATTTTTCAATAATTAGATGGATGTAGATAGTGTAGAAGTATTAAGTGGTAATCTTTATTATTTTTCTAGATTTGTGTTATCTGAGTATGTCTCCTCTACAACAATAGTGTAGTTGTAGTAATAAGTAGTAGCCAGTTACTCATAAATAAATATAGTTAAGTACCTATACATAGTAGAAAGCCACTGCTCAATACTTAAAGTATAGTAAGTGCTCCCAGGGAGTAATCTACCTGATTCTTGCTATCTGTCTGTACTCGGTTGTACTGTAGTTGGAGTATCGTGTGGTACATTACATTCTACGTAAACGAGAAGAACGGGTAGCAGATCAGATTACCAGATCAACTAAGATTGTGAGTTTGACTTGTCATGACAAGCACTTGGAGAACTGACCACTTTTTCTATCATGCAATTTAACAGTCTAGGTACTTGGAAAACTCATGCAATCTGTTAAAGGATTTAATGTGCATTCCTATATCATTGTGTCTATGTGCAGCAGAACAGAAGCTTTATAAAGACTATTAGAGGTTAAAAAGATGATTACGAACATCAGTCTTTCGAGACTTGTGACTGGAGTCAAGGTTGGCTCTTCTGGACGAGATTCTCACCTGGCATGCCAAACCGGGCGGTTGACAAAGCCAAAGGCTTTAGCTAAGATGCACTATTAAAAATGTCCTACACATATTTATAAATGGCAAAACTGAAACTTTGTTTTTGACAGATTATAAATAAAATTACTAGAAAATAAAAATAGATTTTAAAGATAATTTGTCATGCTACAGTACTACTAGTAGTAAATGGTAGATTATGGTAATTTGTTGGCGATCTAAATAACGAGGTATAGAGGCTAAGTCAAGTATAGTAGGCAGAAGGGAATGTGCGTTTAAAAAAGCAAAGTTGATATGAAATAATGGGTTGGACGTAAGTTCTTAAGGATAGGTCATAGCTTACTTACTGACAGACTGACTGACCGGATCGAGTGAGTCATTATTATTTCTTGACTGACTGACACAAGCATTGTATTGTATTGTGATAGAATAATGGCAGAATTGTCGGTAGGGTATGGCAAGGTAGGCAACTGGCAGGCAGTAACGATGTGTCATAAGTTATAAGGCTATACTAATAAATATATGATAGTATAGGCCCTATAAGTATCAGTACTGATTCTGTTGTTATTTTACTACCTGTGTATGGACGGGCATTAAATGCAGATTTCTTGTACTGGTTTTTGGACCGGTCTGTCTTGATATACCGATACAAAAGCTATTATGTTCTATGAGAGATGGATTGGAAGGAATTACATTGAAAACAAGATCCAGACGAGTTCTCAGCTCCTTATCTCAACTTGCTCTGCATTATATTGCTATAGAATTGTGCATCGAAAGACAACAACAGCTTTTCTTACTTATTGTTACATTTAGATTGATAGCCAACTCACAAGACTAGCAAAAAATTTCGTATAATGTGTGTTAGCCATACCACTTTAACTTGCACTCGTTTCAACTTCATTAGCTCCGTTGTGGTGATGGAGATGATGAGTGTAAGGCTTATCGAATTTCATGCGCGGTAGCTGTGTTAACCGGCTTCATCGCTCGTCTTCTGTTTCGCTGATTATCATTTTTTCTTTTCTATCGACTATTGTAATTAGATATACCGAACGTTGGTTTTGGTTGGAATAACTCAGGGTACCTGAATATATCTCCCAATTTTCTATGTAGTATATATTGTTGTATTTACATGTACAATATTGCAATTAAGTAAGCAAGGAACAACCCTCTTTATGGTACGTGTTTCTACACTTACTACTCCATTTATTAAACTCATAATATGAACTTTGTAAGCATTGAAAGCAAGCTTAGAAAAACAAAGGAAATATCAGCTGTAATCTAA
Organism: Tomocerus qinae; assembly: GCA_020055645.1. Lineage (NCBI taxonomy): Eukaryota > Metazoa > Arthropoda > Collembola > Entomobryomorpha > Tomoceridae > Tomocerus > Tomocerus qinae. Next base: position 11,567,227 of record CM034547.1, on the reverse strand, counting down.
ATATAGAAAATTGAGCAGGCATTTAAAAAATTTGAATTGCTAACAAATCATTTTGTTCGCTGCCGGATAGCTTTGCTATCTTGATTAGTAATTGCTCTCTGGCTTGAATGAAAGGGAAATACTAAATGAGAAGCACGATGTTTAACCGTGATAGCACTACAACCCAAGTTGATTGTTCTTTGTTCCGCACCAATAGTTTAAAAGACGAAGATATGAAAAGTACAAGTAAGTTATTAAATTATTGGAGCATACGTTTCCAAAGTTTAACCACAATTTTCTTCAGCATGCAGCTGAACAAGGATAAACTAAATTTGGGTTGCTAAAAGTGCAATTACATTCAACTTGAGTGATAATTCAGATAAGCTGATAAAACTGCATTTTTAATGTTTTAAAATTAGTAATTACACTTACTAAATCCTATTACGTAGGAAGGTACTACATCTAAAGATTATCCTAATGCAATGCTTCTGTTTTCTGTTTACCTCACATGATTGAACAACTTCTTTCATAAAAGATTAATTTCATTAGGCTCATTACGCCTGGCTTATTTTCATGTTATAGATATTGCTATCGAAAAATGACCATGTCCACACACATCATTAAAAACCAGTATAGATAATAGTAATGGCAGTTTAGAAACATTTCTACATTATGGTTTTTGATTCAGATAATCTTATATTTATTTAGAATCATTAAAACAAGGAAGGAAATTGAATATTCTTATCTAACTTCTTAAAGTATTATCTGTGACTGAGTAACGCAGTACCTCCCTTAATACCTCTATTATATCATGTTAGAAGATGTTTATAAAGGTAAAGGTAACATTACATATCACAAAGCAAGTAGCGTATCCAATAATCCATGTGCAAACTACAGGTATATATATTCTGCTGCGGTATTAAGATTGATTACATTACATGAGATAGAGAAGTGTAACACCATTATTCTAAATACTTCAAGCTGTACCATGTTCTTGATAAATTCATACTTTTTGTAGAATCAGTATTGTATAACAGTTGAATGTATTTCGTATATTTAACTGATAGGATACATGAACGGATATTATAAACCAAAATAACATTTAAAGTACATCAGCTACTTTCAGATGTGTACTTTATTATGTTGGGTAGATATTTTGAAAGGAAACTACACATCATGTGCCAACAATTTCTTCCACGTGCAAACAGGGATATGCAGTTTATTTAATTGTTGTTTTACTCCGAGAAACTAGTATTAGTAACGTAAGTTGACTGGGAATACTAGGTTTTAATGGCTTATGATATTAATTGCATATTGGGAAGGATTATTTGTTCATGTTTAAATATTGTATGTTACTTTAGTATCTCCCATTAGTATTAACTACCTGAATTAACTTTTCGTAGTAATTACCAACGAAGTATGTAGTTTGACTGGATTTACTCACTTCGTCGAAATAGAAAGGTAAAACTGAAAAAAGGGTGATATATCAGTGTAAGTAAGTCATTGTAATAGAGAATTATTAAGTTGTAGCTTATCAGAAGGGAAGTTGTAACAGTCGCAAAAAGAATATCACGTAAGCATATTGCATGTAGGAAATTTTATTGATGTCCATCTGCAGGTAGAATTAAGTAGGGAAAAATGCAATGAAGGAGGGTAACGAAATGTTTGTGGGTAACTAGTTTTGTTTCCTGAGAGGGGCATGGGTATTTTTTAAAAAGGTATAGTTAACTGTAAGTTAAATTATAAAAGTGGTCATGTCAGCAAATTGCAGAGTATATTTACCTGAGACATGCATCGACCTGGAGCTGACTGAAGTAAATTACTGTGGAGAAACGTCTAAGTATAGTCAAGAAGTGTGTTCATTCGTGCGTGTATATGTTTGACGATAGTATAGTGCATTTGTGCTGATAGTTGTAGAAAAGTTATTGAATATTTTATATAATTCTTTCCATGACAGAGTGTAGCGTTATGATTTAAACTACGAGTTTCTTTTTCCATTTGCTTCATCCTTTTCATGCTAGGAAAGAGTATGTGTCTACTGCAGAATGTGTAATAATGGTTTTATTTTTTTGTAGGTGGTAATGGAGTCAACTCCCGAGCAGCCATTTTTCGTCCTAGGTCGAGGTTGGTCATCCTCATCTCCTCTGACAACTCAGAAGTTACTTCAGTTGCCGTGCACCCCACTAGCTGTGGGTGATGTTTGCATAACTCTCAGCAGGGTCAAGAATGGTCTGAAGACTAGTAACCAAGTCCCACCGAAAAGTCCGAGTGTGAAAACGAAAGGAGGGAATAATGGAGGAGGAGTGTCAAAAGGCCGGAATGGAAGCACTGCCAGCTCAAACACTGCCAAAAGCTCTCGACTTTCAGCAAACAACAATAGTCCGACTGCCGTCGCTACAAATAAATTAAGTCGCAAAGCTGCCATGAACAATATTGGCAATGGGAAATCGTCCAGTGTGTCGGTGACAATGTCAAATGGTGGTAATTTGTCGAGTGCCATGTTACCACCGCCAAGTCCACTGTCTCTGACTGCGCCCAAGAGCTCAATGAATAATTCTCTTCCGGTTGGAGCTGCTGATGAGAACGAGAGACCCCCAAGTCCAAAGAAACGGCGTTGGTCTGCTCCTGTAGATAATGTCCCTGAGGTTGAAGTTGATAAAGATAATTTGGCAAAGACGGAAAATCCCACTGTTAGAATTAAAACATAAATTTTGTTAAATTAGGAGCTAGTACTATTACATAGTAAATTACAATGCATGGGAGTCAATCTAAATTGAACTACATATAGGATGACAAATCTGTGGTGTCCATTCAGAACGTTTTTTGTTGGACATGGTAACAAATAGTTATAATACTAAATATATAATGAGGGAAAAGAAACAAAATGTTTCGCTATACTCTGAGTCTATGTACTCTTTTAGCGGGTCCACTTACAGACCAAAATGTTTGTTCATCGTTCAATGTTCACTATATTAGTAATTATGATAAGAAGATATATATTGCAACTTGATACTATCTCTTGCTGTAGAAGTAATGCTACCTATGTGTATAAAGTACCTAACTTTTAATTGCTAATTGTAATTGTATGGCAGTATAAGAAATTATTATGTACTCCGTTTGCTTCTTAACAATTTTGCAGGCTATAAACAAAAAAAATTTTAAAGTTAAGAAGCCAATTTTCATCTCAATCTCTTTATAGTAATTTCTTAACTAATTATCCTAATTACTACTTTACGTAATGATTTAGTTTTTACTACCTATGGCTATACCCACGCACTTGAACTGAATATTCCCCTTTAATTTATAAGTTTTTACTTTGGTGAAACAATTTACACAAATTATTATCGTGAGATAAGCACAACTACAAACAAATCATTTGTGCTCCTCTACACAAATCTCAAAATTGTTGATCTCAAACACAGGGAGAAGTTTTTACCTTTTGTTAGAGAATCAGAAGTTTTACAAAGTAATCTACTAATTCATGGAGACGTCTGCTTTTAATATTATGATCATCAGAATTTCATTGTGGCTATGATACATCAACACGTATCTTTCATTTGTCTTTCGTAATTAATTAGATTTTTTCGACTTAATATATTATTGCGTAATTTAATAACTACAAACTATATTATAGTCTTATTTGCTATTTAGATAATAATACCTTACTCCCACGCACATACAATCCAGCGTAATGGAAACCAAGTGGGTACTTACTTTTATTCTACTACTATTCCTTCTCTCCTGATTTCCAAGTAAGGAAAAAACTAAACTATGAATGAAAGTCGTCAATTATACATATGGGAAAATCTGCGCAAAGTTAGAATATATAAGTATGTGTACTAACGAAAAAAGTTCTGGGAATTTGAAAGCTTTATTTTGTATTTCAGTTACTTAATTGTAGATATGGAGGAATGATTAGATATACTTTCCTAAGTAAATGCGGTTTGTTTGTAGCTTTAATTTTTACTGAACCAGCCTCTCGTGTTTTATTGCAGAAGGCACGGTAGTAGTAAACTTTGCATGCGAGTTTAGTTATTTGCATGTAGGTATTTCTAGAATTGGAAGCATTTAAAATATTTTCTATATACATTCACACACATATCAAAAAGATAAGCTTTCAGACTCCCATTGAAACTATTTAGTGAATATTGGTGACTGGAAAATTAGATGCTTAAACGTTTACAAAAGAATATGAATGAATTAGAGTGCAGATTTACTAGGATTGAGAATGCGTAACAGGTTTTATACAGTGATAAAGAAAAGTGTTTTAAAAAATTGAAAACTAACATGAAGCTTAAAAATATAGTTAACAGTAAAAAGATTTTTTGAGGTTATTGTACGAGCCAGAGCCACGCGATCTCAATGTTCATCATCTCCTCACTACACTAAAACAATTACTCAGTCCACCCTTAAGAAAACCGAAAAAGTACTCATGAATTTGCTGTTCTTATATACTAGGCATAAGTATAAGGTTGAATTAAATGTAGTAACAAGTTTACTACGTGGGTACTATGTGTAAGAGGTACTTAAATAGGTAAATCAATATTCAACAAACCACTTTTTGCATTTGATGAAATTTCATGAGCTCTTGTAACTATTTAAGTCAATATTTATAAATAATTGTAAGACAAACAAAGGAAATACAAAATGTTAGTAGCTAATTCATGTTACCTTAAAAAGGACGAATATACATTATAACTATGAATTTAGAAATTGTTGTTGGTGTGTGTATCTAATTCATCAGTGAATGTATTGCAGATACTCTTTTGTGGTTATATGTATTGCAATGTTGCTTACAATAAATATTTAATTTTTGTCGTCAATCGAACTGAAAAGCTTATAACAATTATACTAAATACAATGCAGTTGCAGAATTTAAAGCAGCTCAATTCTCAGAGTGTAATTTGTAACATAAGTAGCATAGTGTAATGTAACCTATCGGATTTACTACTTGAGTGAGTAAATGTAACTGAACTTGACTCTTTATTAATAAGGTACCATAATGTAATGATATCCACTTGATTTGTTGTCTATTTGTTTTTTGTTATAGTTTTTACAGATTTTTCGACTGCTCCTTTACTTATTGTTAGCTACAGTTTTCCTTTTTTTGAATAGTATCTGTATGATATGAGGATGTGAGAGATGAGACGGCTTTACAAATCGCTGTTGGCAAATAATGTAAACAGCTCGTTGAATCAGTGCGTGATGAGAAAAAGAGACGCTTGGAAGAACGTTTTAATTAAATATATAATTGTATGTAAATTGTAATAGTAGTACCATTAGTGGAAACGATGTGTAAATATATGTATATCGTTTGGAACGATAGACTTGACTTTAATTAAACAAAATGGCAGATATTTACTAGATACATAATTATATGGAAATCTATTCAAATACTATTTTCAGGCGGAAAGTACTGTAGGATTCTGCACTGGACAAACTTGTATTCTACTCTTATTATTTGTATAGCAAAATAAAGTCATTGTTAAAGTACATTGTAATATTATGATGCACACTCTTGTTAATTTACTTTAAATTGTGTATTATAATCAACACAGTGTATAAAGATATAGTAGACTTAGTCTGTACATAATTGTTTTGTGTAGAATTATCTGGTGCTGCACTGAAAGAAACATGCTGAATGTGATATTATTCATTAGTATGTACTATAATTTATCATTCATGTCAGTTCATCTATTTTATGTAAAAACTTCTGTTGTAATGTTGGAATCAGTCGTGGAAAATCTTAGAAAATTGTGTAATGCACTATTTTGAATTTAGAAAAATCAGGAAATTCTTTTTTAGTAAATGTACACTACCTGAACTCAATCCAATCCAGCCTATTGTCAATGTATGTATTAAGTTAAATGTAGTAAATACTATATTACGCTAAATATGATGCTTAACCAATAAGAATATAATAAATGTACCTAAATAACTCAATTTTATTCGGGAGAAATTCATGTAATTAAAAGAGTCAATCAAAAGAACGAAAAGGAAACCAAATATTTGTGAATGAACAATCCATTTAGGTACTTTTAGTTAATCCGACAATTCTCAATGCATTTGGCATCATTAGCTTTGAATTTTCTTATTGTTTGAAATCAGGTTTTGTAATTTATTAAACATCTACCTATATTTTCATGTGACTTTTCGGGAGAGATGACAAGTGCTAAAGAAGTGCTGTAAACATGGAAGGATGAAGTGATAGCAAATTCATTAGCTTAGTACATGAAACTGTAGAGAAGTATAGTAAATAGCTCTCCAATAATGTGTTACTTATTTATGACATAAAAACTTGGAATTGTCTTTGTACAATTGTGTATACAACGGACCCGAAACGAAAAAATGTAACTATAAAAATTGTACAATGTACCTTAAATATTCTGTAAAAACTATACTGATTGTAAATTTTAGTAGCTGTAAATATAAAACCAAATTCTATCAAGAAAATTAAATAATATATTATGTCGATTTGAAAACAGAACTTCTAGAATACTACAGTTGAGTAACTGATTTAGTGTCCACTATTGAATTATATACAAAATAAAAAAACACTACTATACCTTCTCTATTCAATTCAGTTTTCTCAAGAAATTCTATATTAATGTAAAAGCTAGTGTATAAGTTTACTTGGTACATACGTAATATACAAATAGTGTAATCAACATGAATGAATACATGTACTAAATGCTGATGGTGAATATGAACTGAAATAGAATGTTCCAATAAAACCATAAAAATATTTGTCGAACTTATCATCTGTCCTTGTACTTTTTGTTTATACCAAATCATATCAATCTTGACCACTTGAGACTTGCATAATGTTTATCTAGGTCTTTCATTTACGATGGCTCCTAATTTCTTAAGTCTAAAAATAAAAACAATCATAAAAAATTAATGAAGAAAACTGTTTACATATTCATGGGCTATTTGCACAAATTAATCAACGCCTGCAGTTTCCTCTTACACTGTTTGTTCCTGACATAATAGGAATTACACTCACTTGCTTCATTTGACGCTTGAATTGAGTATTACCAGGAAATTCTACTTCGTTCCAAGACCTGAACTACGAAAGCTACTATGTGACTGAATAAAAAAGCAACTTTAATTTTCTAGTCAATATAATCTTGGAAAACTTAAGTTTATTCACAATACAGAATAGAACTTTGATTTATTAAGAATCAATTCATTTGACTTAAGCTTCATTATTCCACATGCATGCTCACAACATATAACATTATCACTTGCATTTTGAGCCGCCCCACCCGAACCCAACCCCGAATAAAATTTCATGCTTATTTCACATCCATTTGTAAATTGGTCTGGTCTTATCAAAATGATTAGTTTGAGCACGATGATGTGCTAGTGAAACTTATTACACACCTATTAGCAAACCTAGGCACATACACTGCTGGGTTTAAATTGCATACAAATGTAATGTTCATATTTTCCCCACCATCAACAATGAATCGTATTGGTATTTTTAAAGTTTTGAATTTTTAAAAGATTACGTATGTGGAACTTTTGATACTTAGTGAACTGATAAATACCGAAACTGAGCGTTGGAAGAAATAATATTACAGTATTAAGGACGGGATACGACTAAATAAAAAAGATAAATCGAATATGATAAGATAAGTATATGCTACGCTAAATTAATCATGTAGGTAATTCTCTCGTTAAACATCAAAACTCAACCATTCGTTTATTTATCTCACAAAATTTGGTAAGGTACTTATTATTATTCATACGTTTAGTTTTAGTCTCCATCTCAATTCCACCCACGCAGTTATCAAAAAATAATTTGTTGGGAAGAACAGATGATGTTAAGGGAATTTATAGGCAATTGTCACAGTGGAGATCTGACTCGTTTCAAAGCTTTTTCATACAACATTCATTTACACAGTTAATAAATGCATTGAGGTGATTGAAAGCGTTGAAACCATTTCAAATCCGTGTCTTTTCTAGTGTTCTATATTGCAATGTAATAGTCAATGTCCGTACAAGTAAATTACGTAATACAAGTTATTCAACAGTAATAATATCCTAGATAGTTTTAAATACAACACTATGAGTAATTTTTCCAGCATTCAAGTTTTCAAACCTATTATTGGTATGTGTGATTATTGTTCTTTTAATTAAATCGCTTATGTAAGTTACAAAGTTGTAGCGACTTGAGTAAGTAAATACAAAATCCATTAACATTTTATTAGCCTTTTCTGGCATTCCGCTTTCTTTGTGAACATAAGACGTGGAGCAAATGTTTATACAACTACGTAACTTACATCACTGAACTGTCATTTAAAAGAAGTCTGTTATGGATTTGATATATTGATATCTAAGACTAATATCAATTGGCGAGTTTAGTCTGATTGTGAGCCAGATGATTTTTTAGCTGATTTTCTTTGCTTAGGACTTTTAGGACTCTTTTTAGGCGATTTTTCTAAAAAAAGCAAAAAAGAAGTGTAAATATTTATACTTCATAAATATGTTAAGCAACAAACATTTACCGAATGTAAAACGTTATGGGTACTGTGTACTTTGCACTTACTCATAATATCACGGAGTGTGTCTTTAGGAATCCACTCAAAATCGACATCATCGGACTGAGAAGTTCCTCTTTCGATTGGTGCTTTTCTTGCAGGTTTTCTTCCTCCGTAAGATGTAAGTAAATGTTGACCAAGAACCAAAAGGAGAACAAACAAGGCAGCAAGAAAGATGTACAAGAAAAATGTCTCTCCATCTAATCCTTCTTCGATTTCAACAATATTAATGGTTTCATTGTAAACTGCGTCGATGAATGGCTTTCCTTCCTATCAAAGCATAAATATACATTATAAATGGCTTATTTCACTCGATTTCAACGTATAGTACTAAAATGAAATACCTTTTGTCATCATATAATTTAAGGAATTCGGATTGATCTAGGTAATACTTACAAGGTCTTTGTATCCAAGGCTAACGACAAGACCAAAAGGACGACCAGCAAAAGATTCATCAGTGAAAAATGAGTAGCTAAGTGTAGCTTGTTCTTTTGGCTTGACAAGGCGATTGTAGGCCAGAGCAGAAAAGTTTTGAATGTGGAAAGAATAATCCATTGGGTAGCGGAAAGAAGCGTCCAAAGTTTCCAACATAAATCCCTGGTTACCCTTGTTAGTGAAGCCCACCAAAAATTCGACAACTTTCCCAGCATGAAGTTCTATTGCCAAAAAAAGTTTTTATTAATAATGTCAATTTCCTCAAAAAGCAATAAAGTATTCTGAATTGAGCCTTGTCATGTTTAACTGCTTTATTACAATTAAAGATTTTTATTTCTCAATTACCAGGGCTTCCGGATGGACCGATAAGACCGGGTTTCGGCTTTAAGAACAAAATTGTAGTTTCTCCATCCGGGGATTTTGTTACTGTTGGCACCTCATCGCTGTCTTCTGTTACAGATGTTTCGCTGGCATCTTCACCAACATCTGGTTCGATGTCTACTGTATCGTCGTCAACATCAACATCATCTTCTGCAGCTACCACATAACCTACAAAAATCGAAACAAAAATTGAAGAATATTAGCAAGGTTTATTAAAATTGCGTTAATAATACAGTATTATTGGATGGAGATACATTGTTTTAGAGAAGTACTAGGGAATGACTGAATGACCACATAACACAAACATGGCTTTAAAAGTTTCATAAGTAGTAACTAGTAACATCTATTTAATTCAATCTGCGATATGAACACGTTGATTTGATACACGTGTTACCGTGTAAGACCACCAAAGTAAGCATAGTATAGCAGTAATAGTGAATTTTTAGTAATATTTTCTCTATTTAAAATGAATTTCATAAACGTATGGTAGGATAAGGGCACGGTCTCATATAAATATTTCAGACTGAATTTCAGTACATTATTCGCAGCTGTAGAAATTGATTCTGATTTGTTGTTTGTATGAATTACATATAAGGATATGGAACCGAATGCATAACATATGGTCGTTTCAATCGAAATAATAGGGAATAAAAATATGTAATCCCTGTAGAGTAGACTTTATCAGTAAAAGGGATGGCCAAAATTGTAAATTGTGTTCTGTATCAATATTATACTTACTTTTTTCAGTGAGGAGAGTGACGACTGGAAATGCAATCAAGAAGAGCAAGAAAAATTTCTTCCAATTCATAAACATCTTGAATATAGTCTGTAAATATAAATAAGAAATTAGTTACAAAATAAAACTCTGATCTCAATATCAAAGTAGAAGGAAGGAGAGAAATTGGAAATGGTTCAGGCTAAAATGAAATCAGAACAAGTACTAAACTACACCTACTATAAGATGAAGATTTGTACTACGCTTTTTGTGACAAAATCAGAAATACTAACAGTATTGTAGTAGTGCACTGAAATAGTAGCAGACCACAATTAAAGTACAACGTAGGACACAGCCGAATAACAAACACGATGGAAAGAACAGATCAAAAGTGTTGTTCAATTTCTGCGTAGTTGTAGCCAAGAATCATAAAAATTTGTACCGTATGCGATTTATATACTGAAGTAGACTTATTATGCAATAATAGAAGTGTTATAATAATAGTAAAAGTAAAGGGTTGACTTACGTGTATAGCTGGCTCACGAAGTTGACGAGATGGTGGTGATACAAATGTGAGAGAGAATACACGAGCAAAATGTGGCCAACTGGAAGTGAAAGTTGGATGATGGTTGGCAAGATTTGTTGCAGGCCGGCAGACACTTCGTTCTCTTCGTTGACAACTCAGGCGATGTGGCAGACTCACGTGAGACCCGCAGTTATTCAAATCATATCAATATTATGCACTGCACACACACTACAGGCAGACACTACACAGAGTACATAATAGTACACATTCAAGATGCAATTCAAAGCAAAAAGAGTAGAATGTGTGATGTGGTAGCATGCAAACGGAGTAAAGGCAAGAAATGCATGATCGACATGCAATTTAATAATATGTGCTTTGGGTTTGTTGATTTTGCACGAGATTTCAGTTTTTGCACACTAAAAATCTCATGTTCATGTCTCGAATCTCAGAGTCTCACATTGCTGACTGGCTGTAGCCTGCAGCTTATTTATATCACGCTGTAACCGCTGTATGCAGCATTTTGTGTGCATTTATATAAAAGTTTTGTATGGTCGTATTACATAGGTCACCCAGCTCACTCAAAGGGTAGTATAGGTGTTGATTAAGTTGGGTTTATGTAGCTGCCGAGTATGGCTTAACTTTTTCTGATGTTTTTAATTTCACTTCGCTTAAGGCAATGGTGCATGTTTCAAAAGACTCAGATTGTTTTTGCCACAAATGGGGATGTTGCTGGGCAACCAGCAAAAATTATCATAGAGGGTAAATGGGAATCGGAAAAATTCGTACTTTTTTTTGGAAATTCCCTAAGGATCTGAGACCACTGGTCCTACAGCCGTACAATAATTTTTTAAAAATTCTTCGATACTTATTCTATGGTAGTTATATTTAAAATTCAACATTTTGGTCTTCGACTTGAAGATATCATCGTTTGAAACCGAAAAATGTGTGTATTTTTGTGAATTATATATTGCGAATTTATATCTTCAAGTCAAAGCCCAAAATGTGGAATTTTCAATATAACTACCATAGAATAAGTATCGAAGAATTTTTAAAAAATTAATGTACGGCTGTAGGACCAGTGGTCTCAGATCCTTAGGGAATTTCCAAAAAAAAGTTACTGGCAAATATGATAGTCGAGAAATTATTTTCGTTTCCAGGCACCTGGGCTTTAAAGTAAAAGACAAAAGAGTGAATGCCAAAAAGCAAAATATAATGATTAAATTAAAACACGTTCAGAAATTCTAACCAAAAATTTCAGGAGAAAAAAGAAATCCACAGAAAATAAAATTATGCATCTATATAATAATAGCCGGAGAAATGTTCTTTAACATCAACTTACGACTTTCAAATTTTTACTGCATGGGCACATCATAGTCAGAACCCCAAATTTCGAGTTTCAAAACGATATCTTTCATAGAAATCGTTTTATGATTTTTTGAATTTCGAATTTTAACATTGAAGGAGTGGGAGAAAACGCTCCGATCTGTCACGCTGTGTTCAAATACTCCTCCTACAGTTTTCATCCGATCTTTACCAAACTTTTTCCTGACCTTCTCGACTTACTAATAAAGACGGTAGCCACTCCAGTTTTTTATTTTTTAGTAGAAAATATTTTGCCAGTGAATTTCAAAAATTTCATAAAGTCCTACTCTTTAAGCAGGCAGGCCTCCGCCATGTAAAGAGATTAGTGTCCCTTTCACTTCGAACGGGGCGACCGCAGCGGAGTCAAACTATTAATAGCAAGGCAAGGTTTATTTAGTCAGTATTATTTGGTTGTGGATTGTATAGGTTGACTTGACTTGACATAGGATTGGTTCATAATTGTAGCGGGGTAGGTAGAAAATAGATAGAAACAACGAGGACGATTAAAATAGTGGTAGCTAATTAAAATAATAGAGCTACTTAAAATGAAGAGGTAAAAATGACGTGAATATTTAAAATGACAGGAATATTTAAAATAAAGAAATTATTTAAAATGACAGGAATGTTTAAAATGGCGAGAATTTTTAAAATGACGAAATTTTTTAAAATGACGTTTATAGATTTAAAACAACGGGGTTATTCAAAATGAAAGGATGATTCTAAACGACAAAATTATTTAAAACTACGGGGTTATTTAAATGACACCTATTTAAAATGTGGGGTCATTTACAATGACACTTATTTAAAATATGGGGTAATTTGCCATTACGTCTATTTAAAATGACGTCTATTTAAAATGATGTCTATTTAAAATGATGTCTATTTAAAATGACGTCTATTTAAAATGACGTCTATTTAAAATGATGTCTATTTAAAATGACGTCTATTTAAAATGACGTCTATTTAAAATGACGGGGTCATTTAAAAGACGTCTATTTAAAATGACGTCTATTTAAAATGACGCGGTCATTTAAATGACGTCTATTTAAATGACGTCTATTTAAAATGACGGGGTCATTTAAATGACGTCTATTTAAAATGACGGGGTCATTTAAATGACGTCTATTTAAAATGACGGGGTCATTTAAATGACGTCTATTTAAAATGACGTCTATTTAAAATGACGGGATCATTTAAATGACGTCTATTTAAAATGACGGGGTCATTTACAATGACGGGGTCATTTACAATGACGTCTGTTTAAAATAAATGGCGGGGTCATTTACAATGACGTCTATTTAAAATAAATGGCGGGGTCATTTACAATGACGTCTATTTAAAATAAATGGCGGGGTCATTTACAATAACGTCTATTTAAAATAAATGGCGGGGTCATTTACAATGACGTCTATTTAAAATAAATGGCGGGGTCATTTACAATGACGTCCATTTAAAATGACGGGGTCATTTAAATGACGTCTATTTAAAATGACGGGGTCATTTAAATGACGTCTATTTAAAATGACGGGGTCATTTACAATGACGTCTATTTAAAATAAATGACGGGGTCATTTACAATGACGTCTGTTTAAAATAAATGGCGGGGTCATTTACAATGACGTCTATTTAAAATAAATGGCGGGGTCATTTACAATGACGTCTATTTAAAATAAATGGCGGGGTCATTTACAATGACGTCTATTTAAAATAAATGGCGGGGTCATTTACAATGACGTCTATTTAAAATAAATGGCGGGGTCATTTACAATGACGTCTATTTAAAATAAATGGCGGGGTCATTTACAATGGCGTCTATTTAAAATAAATGGCGGGGTCATTTACAATGACGTCCATTTAAAATGACGGGGTCATTAACAATGACGTCTATTTAAAATGACGGGGTTATTTGCAATGACGTCTATTTACAATGATGGGGTTATGTAAAATCACGTATATTTACAATGATGTGGTAATGTAAAATGACGCGGGGTGATGTAAATTGACGGGGGGATTTAAAATTATATATTATGTCCATGTAATATTAATGATATAATAAAAATCAGGCGCTGATGAAAGGACTTCAGACATTTATTTACTTTAATTTCGCTGTTTAGTTAAATGATGTTAAATTTGGTTCACTATTATTATGTTGATTCGATAAGTATTGTATTTTTTCCCCGTCCGTAGGATGTTATAGCAATGCAGCAAGCAATGTTTTAAACATTTTAATCTGTTAATTTTCATACTTTTTTAATGCATAATGCATCCTCATGATCTCTGATCTACCGTCCCCATTAAGAGGTTACCCATTTTTCCCGTTCGGAGAACGGGCCTATTTCTAGTAACTATATTATAGCGATCGTCTTTTCAAATTCTAGTGTGTACAAGTAGGGATTAATTGCATGCAATAAAGCAAAGCTATTAGGTATTAGCCATAACATGGGCTGTGTATGTACATGTACAATAGATGTATGTAGCTTTAAATTCTATACAAAAAGTAAGTGAGAAAGGATGATACAGCAGAACAGAAGAATCGTTGCTTACACAGAAAATAGAAACATAGTAGGAATAATTGCCGCTGACCGGTGGGAGATTATGATTCTTACGTAAAATAAATTAAACATTTCGGATATTTGGGTGCCCGAATACAGAAAATCAATTAACTGTGCATCATTAGCAATCAACATTGCATACTTCCTATTGGTAAGCATTAACAGAAACAACAAGCTTAACACGTGTCTGTACTGTTTATGTCATTTCTTTTATATATTATTTATATAGCCTTAGATATTGGTTGAGCTTTGAGCTATATAGCTATACAATTGTGTTTTGTATTGTATTAGTATTCTATACATACATCTGTATATTATTGTGATTGGGTGATTGGGTGCACAGATGTCAAATTATGTGTGCTCTTGTGTATATTGTGTACGAGCTCTAATAACATGCCACAAACAATTTCAATGCATAATGTTTTATCGCATATACTTCACAAGAATGGTTCTTTAATCTAGAACATTTTTATCAGGATACAGGTACTAAAGATTGTAAGTAGAGTAGGTAAAATGAGTAATTACTTTGAAATGTCATTATAATGTTATTTAGGAAACTAGATACTGAGACTGATAACTCCTTCAATTTATACTCATTAGCTCATACGACGCAACCGCTGGGGTCCACTACAACTTGCAACTAAAATCTAAAGAATATATTAGTAATACGGTAAATATCCATTTGCAAATTAAGGGTTATTTGACACACCTGCCTTCTTAAGTTTTTATTGTGCCCTAAAATATTGCCGAAAGACATATTATAATTATTATATCCATGTAAGCACAACTTTTGTATGGAATATGGAATATTTAACGATTTAATAAAAATTCTATAATTCATTCATAACTTATATGGCACTCGGTGCTACCAGCTCAGTAGATTAAGTACGATTATGGCAGCACCGTAGCACTGAACAGCAGTTTTCATAAATCAAAAATTATTTCAGAATTAACAGTACAAGCATTTAGAATTAGGGGTGAGTAATAAATGTAATATATAATGAATAGTGTAATCAAGGCGTATAATTCGTTGACTTTACCTATAATTGCACTGTTTGGTGGAAATATGTCATTTAGTGAACTTTACAGCAGAAAAGTTATGTAACAGATATAAAGCTATTTTCATGAACCAATAATTGTACTTTACTTGATTTTTTCCTGATAATGCGGGTTCATGGACAACACAGACCAATACTAGTGTCCAACTTCCTTGTAGAGATTGTCTGATTATAATATTAATGGAACTACTATACTAGCTGACACCGGCTTTTGACTGATTTATGATAGCATGCAGCTTTCAATTAAGGAAAAACTTGAGCGTTAGCAGGAAAAGCATAATATTATTAGTTATACAACTTTATAGCCCTTTCAGAAACGTACTTTACGTATATACGTTAAAGTAAATTGCGTGATTATACTCCTTTTCAAAAACAAATTGACATTACTTTTATTGATATCATTTTGTTTTGTTTACGGGAATCAGCGTCCACAGATACAAACAGGCCAAAATGAGTTCAACTATTTCGGATTCAAACCCCTTCAAAAACCTTGTGACCTCCTTGGATGTTAACAACGTAACTTACAAATACTTCAATGCTCAAAAGCTGGGAGACAGGTTCTGTAAGTATGAAATTACTTTTACAAAAAACATTGGTATAAAAGTACCTTTTTTGTCTCAAAAATATTTTCATATTCAGAATGTGTTGGGCAATGTGTTGGGTATACATTTAGCGTCCTTACAGATTTCTGGAGGTGATTTCATAAGGTTTGTATTTTTGCAGATCGTTTGCCATTTTCCATAAGGGTACTTTTGGAATCAGCCATTCGTAATTGTGATGGAGTTCAAGTCTTAAAGTCTGATGCAGAGAAAATCTTGAATTGGGAAGTCAATCAGCATGATAAAAGCGGAGTTGAAGTTCAGTTCAGACCAGCCAGAGTTATTTTGCAGGTATAACTATAACATAACTACATTTACAATGCCAAGTCGTATGGAAATACAGTAATTTTATGATAAATGGTGGTAAATGCTTTTATGCTAAATACTTCTTTACTTCACAGGATTTTACTGGTGTACCAGCCGTCGTTGACTTAGCTGCCATGAGAGATGCTGTTCGTGATTTAAATAAGAACCATGAGTTGGTTAATCCAATCTGTCCCACTGATTTGGTTATCGACCATTCGGTACAAGTAGATTACTTTGGAACGTAAGCTTGAGAACTCTTTTCATTTGCCATTTTGTTTGCTTATTTGAGGTTCAAATTGAGCAAAGAGTATTGAATTAGAACTTATCATTTGTGTTGCTAAAGGTCTGATGCCCTTGAAAAGAACCAAGCCTTAGAATTCGAGAGAAATAGGGAAAGATTTATATTTCTAAAGGTAAATTATCGGATTCATGTAAATTGTTTTGTGGAAAATCAAATCTAGGAGCTGAAAGCAAATGTCAATTTGGTTGTTCTTTATAGTGGGGTGCCAAAGCATTCAAAAACATGTTAATCGTTCCTCCTGGTTGCGGGATTGTCCATCAAGTAAACTTGGAATATCTGGCCCGAGTCGCATTTAATGACGAATCACAGTTGCTCTACCCGGATTCGGTCGTAGGCACAGACTCTCACACAACAATGATCAATGGCTTAGGAGTGCTCGGCTGGGGTGTTGGAGGTTAGCATAATATACTTAAGATCCGCCTGTAACATGACTGTGTCTGCCTGAACAATATAATTAATTACTTTTGAATATTGAATATGTACCCAGGAATTGAAGCTGAGGCTGTTATGATGGGATTACCAATGTCGATGGTTTTGCCAAAAGTTGTTGGCTATCGTCTTACGGGCGAGATGAGTCAATTCGCTACGTCAACGGACGTTGTACTTACTATTACAAAAGTACGTTTATTCTTAATATGGATTAAATACAAATAGAATTGGGATGAAACATGATATCGATTCAATTATATAGCGAGCTTCGAGGCAAGGCAAGGCCGAAAGCGGTCCCACTCCATTACTACTATACTACTACTAACTGTAACAAATTTCAATAGTTAAATAAGAAAAATATTCTTCTACTCAGAAGAATAATGCTAGTTGCCGAGAATATTAGAGATAGGTAGTAACTACGCATTATTTCCTTTATGTATATGCATCTTGATTGTAATAGATAATATTTATATTTAACTAGCATCTCCGTCAAGTTGGCGTCGTCGGCAAGTTCGTAGAATTTTTTGGACCTGGAGTAAGCAAATTATCTATTGCTGATCGTGCAACTATAAGTAACATGTGTCCTGAGTATGGTGCTACTTGTGCTTTCTTCCCTGTTGATGACATGACCATTCAGTACCTTCGCCAGACAAGTGAGCTATAGTAAATCGTGCATGCATGTAATTTACTGTGACTTTAATACATAATGCTCTAAGTTACAGTTTCATTTCTCTTAAGCATGAGCAAGTTCCTTGAAACTAAATTACAACGAAATGGCAGAATGCTGTTATATTTTTTAAACTGAATTAGATTTTAAAAATTGTCGAAAATCGATGAAAAACAATATCAGTATGGCAGAAAGACTGAAATTATAAATATCTATACCAAAATCAGACAGACTAAAGTTCATCATTTGGATTTTATGCTAAACGGTTTATCTTGTATACTTTACATGAATGACACAAAGAAAAATCATAAAATATTTGTAGTAACTGATAGAATGGAGATACAGAAATGTATGTAGGAAATTTTTCGTTTTAATATTTTTAATTTTAGTATTTAGTTTTAATTTTAATATATTGATTACAGATCGAGGAGAAAAGACAATCGCTTACATTGAAGCATACCTCAAAACGGCTGGACTATACAGAAATTACAATGATATATCTGAAGACCCACAATTCACAGAGGTTAATTTTTAAATTAGATCTTAAAAATAAATAATTCAAAAAATACTGAATTTAAAAAAAAATCATCTAAAACAAATGTTTCTATCTCAGATTGTGGAGCTGGATCTTACCACTGTAATTTCATCCATGAGTGGACCAAAGCGACCTCACGACAGAGTTTCAGTCCTTGACATGAAAACAGATTTTCAAGAATGTTTGAGTAACAAGGTAAAAATAGCGAAAAATTTAAAGACAACAGTTACTTAGTTAAATAGTTACATACTGATATTACATACTGATATCATATTACTAAAATGGTGTAAGAAGATGCTTTTCAATTTTGAAATGCTTGGCGACTGTTTGGACATGAGCATGAGTCGAGTGTTCGATCTAGTCATGATACTATAAAACATGATACTAGAAAGTCACCCGACGAGTGCTGACTCCAGTTAAAGTTGCATTTCAAAATACCGTAATTGTAGAAGTTATGGATGATAGCAAATCTCCCTTGTAGAGGATCTATTGGCTGTGATAACGTCGGAAAACTAGTTACGCACCGCCAGTAGTTCCTAGACAAAGAGAGACAAATTTTCATTACAGTCCGAGCCAAAGTAAGCAAAAATAGTAATAATTACGAAATCCATCCGGCAGAATCCTCGGCGAGATTTTCTTGAAATAGCAGTGTAGAAAGCCTTTGATGTTACGAGTTGAAAACTTTACTTTGCTAACCTAGCTTTATGATTAAATCTGTCATAGAGCTAGATAACCAAAGTGGAGTTAACAACTCTTCTGGGGTAGGCTGACATCCTTCTGGTAGTTATTTCGTCAAAGCGTTGGTGGTTATGGCGAAAATCCCTGAATAGCCAATTTTCTTTCTTCTTCTTCACTCGTTGGATCTTGCTGGTGAACTGAGCCAGTATCTTGAGAGTCAGCGAGTTGTGTAGAGAAAATTCTCCACAGTCTGGATGAAACTACCCGGTGAGGATTGATAATTCACCTCTTACCGGCTAGTTTGCATCCGTACTGCAAAGGCCTTTGATTTTCGTAGGATTGAATGAAAGATAACAAGCTGCTATCTGATATCCTCGCTCGTCCAAGTTGATAAAGAGAAACGATAAAACTAAAAATTCTTTATCAGCTCTTCGTTCTCTTCGTTGAGAGGGATCATATTACAATACTCTAAGGAATTTACAATGACAAATCAAAAAGAGATTCTATTATATTACAGGAAACAACTACTTATCAATGAAAAGATTACTGAATTAAATACAGAAATGAAATGCTATCTGAAATAGTTGTAAAGTGAAAAAATGACTATTGAAAACTTGATCTTAAATATTGTTACTTGGAAAATCAAAGAAATATTAACTTAGTGGAATTGTAGACAGACGGAAGAGAGACAAGTCAAGAGAGTTTTGATTGTCTGGAAGAGCAGAAGCTGACTGACGTTTCAACTGCTCTGCACCTCTATTTTACAGTTAATTTGTAAACGCTTAGGTAGAGAATCCAAAAATTTAAGGAGGAGCTAAAAGGGCACCTACGTGACATTTAGTCCTTATGGAGTTTTCAACAATGTATCTGCTTAATACTATTGTCAACTTGAAAAGGATGTGTGTATGTAAGTATGACGATACCCAAACTATGTGGCGGTTGTAGTTGTCGGTGTCTGTTAAGTTGATTGGACGTGTACTCGGATTTGGAATGCCTTGTCTCCACTTTTGTGTAATCATTGGGGGTCTTTATAATACGATAAGGAATGCACATTTTTAAAGTTATTCTTAGCCTGTAAAAAGGAAGAAGTTTACTACCAGGCTAGGTTATTAGGTAGAAGGTTCCTTTCTTATCCATGAGCTTATTCTGGCTGAACTGATAACGCTCATTTGATTTGCCTGATATGTAAAATTGATTTTACATGGAATGAGTTAGCATTGCTAGCTCTCTGCTCTTCCGTCGTCCTCGTACACTCCTAGTATTGTACTTTATGATCAGATATTAATGTGTTCTATCTGGTGTATTACAATTGATAATGAAGTGAGTATTGACCTCTTGAGTTGAATGGCGATTTCCGAACGAACTTTATTCGTTTATGTCCTTATCGTCGTTTTACTTGCTGTTTAATTACATTTTTACATTTGCTCATATGCACATTATTTTAATGTCTGATATATTCAGACTCAGACAGTTCTTTATAGCATTCTGTTCTATGCACGACAAAAATGCTTAAAGAGCTTAAAATCTGTCTCAACTTACAATTAGATACTTGTTCATGTAGCATGCACAATTAAATGTCACTAGGAAGTGTACAATTCTTATAATGCTACCAAGTACAATACTTTATGTAGTATTTATACTTGTGTTTTTATCTGTAAATATTTTATGCTTGTTCATATTTAATTTCCAGTATGCTTAGTATTAAATTATTTTCCGAATAATGCAATTTACATTACAAAAGACTCACAGTTCCATCCTCACTATGATAGGGGCTAATGTTGTATTTAATTAATATTATACATCAAACTTGATTGTATGTTCGGCATAATGAACTGAACAGAATTTTGAAATGGATAATTATATATCATATTAATTGATCTATTAAATCGTGAATAGGAAATGCAATGCAATGTAGTAGTAATAATTATTTTCCAATTTGGCTGGCCTGAGGAAGCAAACATTATTAACAAATTATTTTCATGACTCGTTTTATTTGCAGATCGGGTTTAAAGGTTATGGAATACCTGTGGATAAGTTGACCACAACAATTCCTTTTGTGTTTGAAAATCAAGAATATACAATTACACATGGATCAGTTCTCATTGCCGCAATTACGTCTTGTACGAATACATCTAATCCCTCGGTCAGAATACTTATTTTATAGTAAATCATTGTTTTGGGGTTTTTTCAGTGTAAGAGTCTTATCAATAATATTTTCTGTTTCAGGTCATGCTGGGTGCAGGTATAAGAAATTCCACAAATGCTTTTAAGTTGTATGACTATGACTATGACTTAAGCTTTATTTTCAATGGTTTACAATTTTACAAGTCTAAAAATACTTACTTGTAATTTTCTGATAGGACTACTGGCTAGAAAAGCCGTTGAAGCTGGGTTGACCGTTGCTCCATATATTAAGACGTCATTGTCCCCAGGCTCAGGAGTCGTTACTTATTATCTACGTGAAAGCGGCGTCATTCCTTATTTGACCAAGCTGGGCTTTGATATCGTAGGATATGGATGTATGACCTGCATTGGAAACAGCGGTCCTTTACCCGATCCTGTAGCAGAAGCTGTTGAAAAAGTATGTTCATGTTTAAGACTTGAATATTCTAATGTATGTAATTTGTGACTTACAATATTATTCATATTATGGAAATACCTAACAAAAGAGCGCTTTGTTCTAAGCTATAAGGATTAACTTCTATGACTATTCTGCCTGTGTATATTTTGTATTGTCAATTGAACTATTTTAATTATTGTTACAACAAAGTAACTTATAATATGAGAAATTGTTATTTTTAGGGTGATATTTAATTTTTAAATGTAATGAACTAATTTTAGGGGGATCTTGTATGCTCGGGAGTTTTATCTGGAAACCGCAACTTTGAGGGTCGCATTCATCCTCATCTAAGAGCAAACTATTTGGCATCGCCTCTCCTTGTTATTGCCTATGCTATTGCTGGGACTGTTGATATTGACTTTGAAACAGAGCCAATTGGTGAGCTTATACATATAATTGTTAATGAATAACTTTTTCGATTTATATTAAATATTGGCAAAGGATTGCAGGTAATGGTGTCAACGGAAATCCTGTATTTTTGAGAGATATCTGGCCTCTGAGAGATGAAATCCACACTGTGGAACAAAAGTTTGTGATTCCTGCCATGTTTGAAGAAGTTTATTCAACAATCCAGAAAGGAAATTCTCGTTGGAATGATTTGGAAGCTCCTGAAAGCCTTCTATACCCATGGGACGCTGAATCAACGTACATAAAAAATCCACCCTTTTTCCAAGGAATGTCGCAGGTGTTCATTTAAAACTTTTTATCCCTACTGTACTATAATCGCCTTTATACAGTTCCCACTCCATATTTTTTGACACCTGGCATAAACAAATACTTGATTGTATTCTGTATTATTTCTTAGAACCCTCCGACTGTTCAGCCTATTGTTGATGCTCATGTTCTGCTTAACTTGGGCGACTCGGTGACGACGGATCATATTAGTCCCGCTGGAAGCATTGCTCGAAATAGCCCTGCTGCTCGATACCTTTCTGAAAGGGGGTAAGTTCTAAAATAAGGAGCTTTAAAGAATAAATGAAAAATGAGCTTGAATTCAATTGACAAAATAAATCAGTAAACATTTAGTCATTTAGAGTTAGATAGAGCATTTTGGACTATTTGAAGACACATATTATACTATAGTTGCTTAATGATTCCATACTTTGTGTTGCGAACATTTAACCATTTTCATTTTATACGTGCATTTATCATTTCTCTTATCTCTTGGATTCGTACCCATCAGGTTGACGCCAAAAGACTTCAACTCATACGGATCTAGGCGTGGAAATGATGCTGTCATGGCCAGAGGAACCTTTGCTAATATTCGATTGGTCAACAAGCTTGTGGCTAAAGCTGGACCACGTACTATTCACTTCCCTGATGGAGAAGAGGTTAGCATTTTTTATGTTACCTGAATATCTAAATGATCATCAGTTGTCTCAATGCAAAACTTGAAATTATTTTTAAAATGCTTATTACCATATGTGTGTTATCACAAGCAATGTAAAAAATTAGTTATTACTATTGCCATACTATGATTAGGAGGTGTATTAACATTATTTGCATTTTATAGTTAGTTTTCCATAATGTATGTGCTGAAGTGATTTTGTAAATGTATTTAGATGGACATATTTGATGCTGCCGAACGCTATATACAGGAGGGACGAGCTTTGATCGTTTTAGCAGGCAAAGATTATGGTTCCGGATCTTCACGAGATTGGGCAGCAAAAGGACCTTTCCTCCTCGTAATATTTTTTGAATATATAATAAACCGTATTTTTACAGTACCTACAAATACATCGGAAATGTTCTCAATAATGTGTTCTATGTATAGGGAGTAAAAGCCGTAATTGCGGAGTCTTACGAGCGAATCCACCGTTCCAATTTGGTTGGAATGGGTATACTGCCTTTACAATATTTGGAAGGACAGACTGCCGAATCCTTAGGAATCAACGCGACAGAGACGATCAGCATTCCTATTACGGAAAACATTAAGCCAAAGCAACAAATCATAGTTCGAGTAAGTTCTAAAGTACAAATCTCAATAAGTTTAGTTTTATCATTTGTATCACCATTGTTTCTGTAAAAGTAACGTTAGCATGTTTACTATTGTGTAATTGGATTCATAGAGAACTATGTCATTTTGATTGTGATATTTTGGATTATGTTGACATTGGGATTTGTATAATCTATTATTTGTATTTTCATGAAACGTAGGTTTTGTTCCTTGATTTAGGAATGTGGGGTACTTACAATGATAATGTACTCTATTTCCTTGAAATATACATCCTGTGTATTGTATTACATTTTTGTATGTTGATTCTAACTGTATAGGCTAATTAAATCCCATTGTTCCTAAAAACGTAGTTTTTCTTGGTCAGTTATGTGACAAAGCAGTATTTCGTGTGATGTAATATTTTACCATTTCTCCATACATGTATAAACTGTTGCTTTTTACCTCCCCCAAGCTTGCATTTGAAATTGTTATATAAAATATATGATAAATTAATAATGATAATTCTAAATGATTTATAGACTGCGTCTGGTCTTGAGTTCTCAACCCTTGTGCGCATCGACACTGAAGCTGAAGTTTTATATTACAAGAACCAAGGAATTTTGCCATTCATGGTACGAAAAATCGTTGCCGACAACTAAGCATCTATTGGAGATCGTCTTAGTAGGAGCTGAAGAAAATTAATTTAAACCGAGTGATTTATCCTTCAATGATATTTACAGCCTTATAATTAAGGTGGTGTTTAATTTTTTAATGTCTGATTTTCTTTCACAAATTGTAATTTAATACTCCGATTTACCTAACGAACAAGATGTTGATATTCTGTAATTTATTAAGTTTGGGATATCGGGTTTTTATATTGTAGTGAGTATAGTGATCCTTTAGAGCATACTTGTATTAGGTGACAGTTTAAATAAAATGGAAATACTTGAATCACCTTAGCGTGTATTTTTGACATGTCCTTATTCAAGTTGATATGTAGGGAATTTCTGAAGCGTAAAAGTAGCTTAGATTATGACTTGAAAATAAAATATGTAGAAGAAAAAATGTTTCCATTTACTCATTGTTAGTTTGATGTCCTTCTCAATTCATGTTACCGTTGGATCAACTTTGCTTGGCGAAAATAATTATATATTATTATAATCCCTTTATACTTCGTAAGAAATTAAGTATTAACAAAGTATCTGTCAGTTGCATAATAATGGTACATTACATTGCAGAGTTTTGCAAATGTTATTTGAGAACGTGTATTGAAACTTTGCGCAAATCGTTTATAATGAGTGTAAATCAATGTCAATAATACAGCAATAGTACCAGAACCTATATGTTACTGTGATGCAGTGGCACCAGTAATTGGTAGTTCAACCATACCCGCATTGTAGTATAGCATCTACTTCTGATTTGTCATTTTACTCTTTGCAAGAAAATATTCATCAAGTTTCAATATCAGTATTTATGTCATATCAAATATCCAAAGCATACAACGAGAATCTTCATTTTATCTCACGTGTATAAAGTATGTGAAAATGATTAGGTAAGAATTTTGGTTTACGTTTGAACACATTTGTGTCAATCTACTTCAACAAGTAAATTGTGTCTAATATCTGCATCTTTATGGGTAAAGTATGAAACGTTACTTCCTTCAGTGAGGTCGCTATTTTTTGTGCATTAAACAACGCGTCACACTGTTCTTTTGATTCCTTTGTGGTGGATATTCCGTTATTTGCCTATTTGCCATTGAATTTATGACGTAGCTTTTCAGATAGCTAAATATGTTACAAGTAGACAGAATGAATCATATAATGGCCATCATGTTGCAGACCAATTTTGTCTCGCTACTATTATTTCGTTTGACTGCTCCCATTAATTGAGCTCTGTAAAAAGAAAATTACGCATATCCTATCTATCAACTTTTAGTAATACAGGATCAACTATCTGTGCCCCTTTCCGTCCAATATCAACTATATGTATAAATTCTATACAAAATATAGGATTTTACTATCACTTGTCACTGTGTAGAAATTGAGGTATAGAAATGAGGAACATAATTTTCTTACATTGTACGCAAAATAAATCATTTTTCACAGTTTCTCACGCTTAAAGATATCTAAAATGAGACATGCGATACAATTTAGACAATATCTGTTTGCAAAACGTATCAAGTTACATTTCTATTTTCAAACTTAATACTACATTTATATTTTAAAAGTTAAATCAATGTTCGATGAACGGAATTCGTCGACAAATAAAATGCAGAGGTTTGAATGAAATGCTGATTGTAGACATAAAACAAAAATCTCACACTGTGTTAGCAGTAGCATCTTTCGAAATTAAACCATTTAACATATTCGAAACATTCAACCCATGACTGTATAGTTTTTTGCAGCCCTAGTATTTATGTATCAATTGTATGTAAATTCAATATGTAAATCAATGTATGTATGTATCAATGTATGTAAATAGTATCAATATGTAAATCAATGTATGTAAATAGTATCAATATGTAAATCAATGTATGTAAATAGTATCAATATGTAAATCAATGTATGTATGTATCAATGTATGTAAATAGTATCAATATGTAAATTCGTATTTGTATTACAGCATACGTACAGCATAATTATTACCTAATAGGTACAGTTACCAGCCTTTTAGAGTAGCACCTATTTCGATAATTGAAGATTTTCTAGCGCATTGATAGTGTCTGCATCTGAAAATTGCAATTTATGACTATTTGTACATATAATTTTTTGGGAAGTATGGTACTTGAAGAGGGGAGTTATTTTCTTTTTAACTATGATGGCAATAAAAAGTCAGTAGACAAAGATAGCTCGTCCGAGTCAATTTTGCGAATACTCAATGGTATTTACTATTGTGTGAGTTTCTAGAGGTGAAGGCAAAAGAATGTAGCTCTTATAATGTACTGTATTTTTACAGCTTTCTTCTGTTGATGGGGCTCAATGTAATGCTATGTCATAAATGGTTGCATAAACCGACGACAGTTTCCTTAGTCAGAACTAAAGACTAGATCTGTAACCACTTCAAGAAAAGTGCTAAACAAGTATCATACACTGAGATAAGATTCACACATTCATTTTTGAGTGAATTTCGTGCACTGTGATTATGATAAGCAAGTTATTTATTGTTTACACACAACTATTGAAAATCTTGATCTCATAAACCATGAAAATATTTCCTTCCGATTGATTTGACACTAGATTTATATCTTGTACGAATTGCAACAATCTTTACATTATGTACAGATATAATACGAAACTTTCTGTGCTAAAGCGGTTCCTGCTGGTGCTTCTGGTAAGAATTCATTCTAATAAAATCTCTGTATGTCAGTATACCTCAGACACTTCAGATACCATGCTAAAACAAAATGTTAAATTTTATTTCCCACTTTCAGGTTTTTGCAACGGTATTTCTCTCGGTTTCCTTTTACCTGCAACTATCGTTGTACAATATTATATTATCCAACTCGATAAATGAACATCAAAGTGGACCATATGAAATTTTGGATAGTTCAAGTTACAAGGAAGCCTTCTTGAAATGGAAAGATGATAATACACTTTTGGATATTAAAAACTTTAAATTTGTCACCAATAACAGTTCTTTGTGTAAAATCAGTCTTGCCAAGAGAGAAAAACTCCTTCCTATTTTGATTCACACTGGTCGTTATAATTTTGATGAGAGAAATGCTATAAGATCAACGTACGGTTCACTGAAAGAGTACAAAAGTTGGCATTTAGTTTTAATATTTTTGTTGGGGGAGCCATCACAGGAGGACAGGAATCCTAAACATGAAGTAAAACTGTCTAAAGAGATCTCAACCTTCGGTGACATAATTGTAGGAAGTTTTGTTGACCTATATGCAAATCTTCCGTATAAACACTTAATGGGGTATAAATACATTTTGAATTATTGTTTCTGGGCGGATTACGTTTTGAAAGTGGATGATGACATGTTCATCGACATTTTCCATATGATAGATGCTCATTTAAAGGGATTTGAAGGAGGTAAAGAACAGAAAGATTGGATTTGTAATGTATTTTCAAACACAACTCCTATACGGAATCCGAATTCCAAATATTATGTAAGCGAGGGGAATTTCACCGAAGATACATACCCTACATACTGCTCTGGATGGTTCTATGGAATTACGGTCGATTGGATTCAGAAAATATATTCCGTCAGTCATCGAGTGAACTGCTGTATTATTGACGATGTTATGGTCACTGGACAGATGCGAGAGTTTGCGGAGCAGATTTACAATGAAACTGCCATCTTGCAGGATACAGTATGGGAAGAAGTTACTACTGACACAAGAACGTACGAAGATTTATGTGTAAAACGAGTTGAACATAGTGAGAGACAGTTCGGAACTGTTGTGGTCGTCAGTAGAGGAAACTACTTCTATCAAGACATGGCCTGTTTATGGAATAAAACTTTAGAAATTTATAAATAACATTTTCAATTATGGCTGCTATTTCCTTCCTACATTAAAATTGCTATGCGAAAGCGTCTGCTAGATGTACCCTCTTCATGGTACAGTCGAGAGGCTTGCTCTAATCAATCCATTACATTATCATTAATCATTAATGAGATTTGTGTTTTTAACTATAGTACTTTTTAACCAAATCATGTTCTACAATAGTTATAATATAAATACTCAAATAAACGGGAAATGCGTCATTATGAAATTTAATCAATGTAAATTATTATTCAATCCATTAGCAATTTACAGGTACGATGTTAGTTTTGCTTGCATCAAAAGTCTCATGTTTGTAAAAGCTTAACGGTAGATTCCTATAGCCACTGCTTATGCTGCTATTTTAACTGGTCTTATTCTAAGCTCCAACACAAAAGTCATAAGAACATACCAATGCCGTGCATGAGATATTCTAAAGACGTCTGTACTTCGTGTAATTCTAAGCTAAGGTGAACAAAGTGAACGTTCAATATGAGACATCTTTAATGCTATCAAAGCAGCAACCTAAAGAGACATGACATTTTTGTACACTAGAATGAGCTGATGGTTTCTGGGAAACTTTGTAGTAGTTTTCTACTCTCTGGCATGAGAAGCACTCCTACTTTGGTTTAGTATTAACATTTCTAATACTACCTGCTACTACTTATACTTTACACAAACCATACCATATAATATTGCCAATAGGTCACAACTAAGCAGGCTGGCAATATAAGTCAAGAAATATTGGCATTAGAATGTCCATGTAAGGTAAATCACACTAATAATTACTGCAAATTATAATCATGTAGTTTACTTTCAGTTGTTCTTGATTCCACTAATAAATTACATTGTTAATTGCATTACTAAAATATGTGACACAGTTACTACTATTTCATCAATAACAGTACATGGAACTGGAAGATAGTGACGCTACATGAGAAATAAATGTACTACATGAAAATATTATGGGGAAAGTGAGAATAAGCTCATAAAGAACTTAAATACATTCTACATTATTAAGCACCTTTTTCTAAGTATAATAAATATTGCATAGCAGCTCAACGTAATTTTACTTACTTACTTTCAACATATTATGTAGTTGACGGTTTTCCTTCGATATGAAACAGTAGCACCCAGCGCAGGGAGAGATAAGCCTATAGTAATAATGAAGTACTAGAAATTGACATATACTAAGAAAATCATCAACTTACTTCACTAGTTTTCGTAGATAATAATAGTACCTAAGATTACCTTAATTCATTCATAAATTAAAGATATTCTTCCATGCTCTGAACAAACTAATGCTTGTATACCGTTTTTGCATGTTGGTTTTATCATATTATATTGCAATTCACGACGGTCATTAATCATTTCATACGCTGGTTTGAGGATGGAGACAATAATCTACAGATAAATATGCGTTTTGAATCCGAATTACTCCGAATTCCCCTTTAAGATGTCTCGGTCGTATGAAAGTCTTGACGCAATCTTATTATCTTTGATCTATAATTATTCAATTCTTATAGGCTTTGCCTCAAAAGAATTAAAGGGTTTTAGTTGAACTTGTGGACTTAAAATCACACTATTTTGTATCTTTGGCCTTTACCAATTGTACATTCATTGACAAAATATTATTAATTTTTACAATGAAATCTAAGGAAACATGATGGCGACAATGTTCATCTACATAGTTTAATGTGGATAATTATTTTTTTACCCCTTAAAATATCTAATGACGTTTTTGACGAAATTTCGTTTGATCTGTTTTTTATGTTTAAGTTGTCCTTTTTTGATAAGATTTATCATACAGGCAATATTGAGAAATGAACGAAGTAGGCGGCAAGATTAAGATTTTTCTAGTATTAAACTTTTAATTAAAAATTATAATGTAAAACAGATCGTGTTAGCGAACATTTTGTTGCAATTTGAAGTTTGACATTTTACTAAATATCTAATTGCCTTAAGTCACTTGTTCACAATGCCTGCCTGCAGGTGCATGCTTAAATAGAATTTTAAAATACCCTACTTTAGTTTTAACATGATACTTTTGTCTCTGCTCCGGTATAATATTGCTGTCGAATTCGAGGGAAGAAATATGGAGTATAATATTAAATGTAAATTGCATGTGCTCATCTTCTCACTTAAGTATAACTCGTAAAATTGACGAGTGTATGCGTAAATAGAGATTTCTGGAGAGAGGAACTATTAATATTATGGTTTATATAGGAGAGATAGTGTGTAATATATTATGCATAGGAGGTAACGTAAAGAGAGCCGGAGGGATATCCCCTTCTGTTGTGTTGTCTGTGTGAAATGCAAAGTCTGCATGTTAGATTACGTATGGTATGTGCATAACATAGAGAGGATGTTGAGTATAGTGAGGTATAGGAGGGAGTCAAGTCGCATGGCACGAACGAATGCAGCAGAAGAACAGAGTAGACTAGAAGTTTGAACAGAAAATCCTTTCGATCACAGTTCTGCTTTGCAGGGCCGACTAAACGCACAGAGAGACTCTCGCTCTTCCCCATCCCGCATTTCATTGAGAAAATAGTAAATATTCCTCTGTCAAATAGCCAGGCTTGGCTCGAGTGGTTGGTTAATCGATATTGGAATAAATAGAATAAGACTCGGAACGTGGTCCATCACCCAAACCCTAACTGCCTAATTAAATGGAAGATATGGTGAGACTTTTTAAGTTGTTTCTCTCCTATTAAGAGAAATGTTCTTGCAGAAGATGAGAATCACGCTGGATTCAATCTGACAAGGAGAAAAGTTTAGATTAACAATTTCTCTCCCAGCTGTCACGGAAGCGGGCTGTGGATTCATTTCTTAGCACCCTGATCAGTGGCCGTGTACAAATAGTAACACTATTAATCACCCGGACTCCGAACTACAAATCATTCTTAATTGGATCAAGTCCTACTTAGTATTGCATGAATGACAAAGGGATTTTTGCAAAGTTACAGTGGCACAGTTATAGCCTGTTTGTGAATTGTGTCCAGAAAAGTGCACCGGGCATTTATTATCTTGGATGCACCTATGAATTGTCTTTATAAACTGTGGGACTTGACAAGTGACTTGTTCGTTTCAATCCGTGCATTATGTACTTGAGTTGTCGTAGGATAGTGAAAAGAGAGTGTGGCCAAGTCTTGCCAATTTTATAGGTGTGTTTTTTGGATAAGAGATAGCAAACGGTGTTTTCCTTTCTACCCGATCGATGACATCGTGACAGGAATCTTTGACAGACAGAAAAGAAGACATAGACAGACTTGGATAAATTCAGCTTTTTTCCTCGCTCTGCTCTGCGTCTGTCAATGTCAACCGGAGTACCTATATAACTAACCTACGCTCTTGTACATAATGTTTTTATGGAGAATCTTTTACTGACAGTCTAATCTGAATATCTCCTGTTCTCTTCCCTCCTAACTACTTAACTTCCATGTACTAATGCTATAAAACAGTAGTTAGTACTTCACGACTATCTCTGCACATCCAGAAAATCCGAATAGTGATGTCAATGGTAATTTACATCCATGCGTCCATTCAGTCCTTGCAGAATTGATTTTCTGCACTAGAGAAACAAACAACAGGTCTTGAACTATATGTAATCATACAAAATATTCCTCCTCGCAAACTAGAAACTCATTTGTTGCTTTGATTTTATGTGTTGTGTGATTGTGTTATGTTAAGTTGGAAAAAAGACATCTTGAATTTATGCATAATATCTCTATGTGTGTACTTGAGAACATTAAAGGGAAAAAATACAAACAGGATTGACTGTTCTACGTCTGAGTGTAGTAGAATGTGATCCCAGCACAACAACTTCCAATCCACGTTGATCTGCTGATCATTGATCTCTCATTTGAAAACAGCTCATCGCCTGCACGCGAAAGCAAGAAACATAAATGAATTACTTCACTACTACTGATCGTGTATATAAGAGATGAATCTATATAGTTTATATACCACTATATAAAGTGGCAATTCACCTGATATGCAAATTAAACACGTACATACATAGGAAAATTGCACTAAAATACAAATGTACCCTATACGCATATTAATTGCATTATAAATCTGTGCAAAATGAAAGTTTGTTGTAAATCTTCCCAGCTCTTCCAGATACGCACATACACAGAGCTGCATGTATAGAAACAATTTACAAAGTAAATACATAATCAATCCAGCCATTAGAAAAGAATATACAGGATCAATTTGACTTGGAGTGATGTTGACTTAGACACATGTGCCTGTTCTGTGTTATTATATCATGACAATGTTCTGCGGATGGTCCCAATAGATATTAGATATAATAGAGGATGTAATCTGCATTTGTAATGATGAGTAGAGAATGCTTGGATGATTTGAATTGAAATTGAATGGGAACTAATGTTTTATTTATCATTTAACTAAACGAATGGATGGTAGTCAAGTGGAAGTGAAAACATTGGAAAAGAAGTGCACAAACATATTGTCTCTTCGTTTTATGAATCGTTAAACCAAATCTGTCATCTGCAACAGACCTCCAAGGTAAAACTCATTTTCAGTAACAACTGCTAATCATTTTAGACATGTTATTACAATGTTTACAAACTTTTAGTAAATAGTCTCTGGTCGTTAGTGCATTAACCTCTTGCTACAAATAAATAATAGAAAAGAGTGTCTGTAGGAGTTGGCTATATTTAGGATAGATTGAGAAAAGGGTGAATTAAAATAATTGATGTATTTCATGTAATAAATGGAATTTCACGAGAAGTAGTGTTAACTTTAATAGCTATTTGCAAAGGAACTTAATTTTTAACTGCAGGAACTAAGGAAGCA
Source organism: Tomocerus qinae (assembly GCA_020055645.1). Lineage (NCBI taxonomy): Eukaryota > Metazoa > Arthropoda > Collembola > Entomobryomorpha > Tomoceridae > Tomocerus > Tomocerus qinae. The sequence goes on along the minus strand of CM034547.1, from coordinate 11,534,289 downwards.
AAGATTGGATTTAAAGATCAGCTAACGTGACATTTTCACACAGTTCAAGTCAAAAATAATGATACGTTAGCTATTCAATGTGCTAGGGTATAGAATTAAATCATACTAGTGCAATATTATAGCCATGCTGGTTTAGTGCTTTACATATAGCATAAAACAACAGAGCATGACTTTTTAACATGCAAGATATAGATATTATGTGGGCAATTTAGATTTCGTTGGCGTTAGTAGTATTTAGTGGGTTTGTGGTGGAATGCATTGCACTACTCATGAGACACAATCTTTAATCTGTTAACTAATCCTTCTGTCAGCAAATATTCTATAATGACCATTATTTACGCTAACAACCTTACGATTACATGCCAATTTGTTATTTGTTAACAGGAACTTTATTTTCTTATTTTCCTGTGACTCTGTCGTTAAATATGACTAGAATATCCATTTAGAGCGCTGTTATAATACACTAACTGTAAGTTATGTGGTATTGAATATAAAGAAATGTCTGTGTGGTCATTTTTCTTATAGGCACACACGATTAAAGTGTGCATAGGTTTATTTTATATGGCCATAACTCAGAAATAGGTACTCCTTCACACAATTGTAAACAACGCAGCACTACATGCATACGTAAGCAATGAAAGTTATTTCTTTAATTATGAATGGAACGATATTTTATCTTTAATCTTGACACACAGACAACTGAGTGCATTCAAGTCAAGTATTCTGCATGCTATAAAGCAAAATGCATTACGATTTACAATGGCACAACTTGTACTGATAAAGATACACTCAATTTCATTTTCCTATAGACTGCAGCTTAAATATAATAAACAATTGCAAGCTGAAAGTATTACCTGTAATTAGTGAGCATTGCAAAAGTTTTAATTTCATTCATCTCAACATCTGAATTGCAATTGTGCACGGTTTTTGTATGCAGTCGTAATTATTTCTGAGGATTTACATCAGTATAGTGCTTGTAGCATTTTTCATACATCACACAAGTGTTTGTTTACGAATATCAAAGAAATCTTTATTGTATAAAAGTATATAGCCTATATATATAATGATTGTAATTCATAAATGATAGTAACCTGACAGTAGAGCATCTGACTCAACAAAAATAGATAGTTGATAGTTTTACACAATAATTAAGAATGATACAAAATTTAATTTCTACGTTTCTATCTACTAACTCTCATCAATTTGTTCCTTGATCTATAATTCAATCGTTATGTTCAATTTGTAGGAAAATAGAGAGTGATGATTCGAATAAGATCTCTCTCACACAGCTATAATAAAATTACAAATGTAAATACATAAATAGTATCATTACTTTTGTAGTGTACAACTATTAAATTTAGTACATGAGTGTACTTAAGTAGTAACTATTTTTGTATAGTAGAGTATACCCGTTTGGGTGCTGGTACCAAAAGATCATTTATATTAAGTAAACACAACCGCTCAAGTTTGCTAGCTTTGCGTTTTACGCTACACTTGTGCTAATTAGTGTGTATCCAAATCAAAACGAAACTTTCGATAGTATAATACTCTTCTCCCTTATCATCTTCCTTTCCATATGATAGTTATAATAGTAACAGCATGTTTTCATTAATAGCAACAGACTTAGGTAGGTGTGGACATGAAAGAACATAATAGTGACACAGCAAAAAATAGATACGTACTTTGTTAAAACGTGTCGTGTTCGTGCAACGTACACTATATGGTGTTTTTTGATGAATGCAATTTAGAAGAAACTTTTATAATGACTACTTGACTTATGTTAGTTCAAGTAGGAGAAGGAGAGTGTGCTTTGAAAAACTTAATCGAACGCTAAACAAATAACAATGGAGCATTATTTTCTCTAAATTAATTTCGCGATTACAGTAGTTTTGTAAGGAAATTGGTTCTTCAACAATGCAATATTAACTTTATTTTAGCTACCTGTTTATTGTCTTCTCTACTATCATGCTTATAAGTATTCATGCGGTGCAACCGCGAGCAAATGAGCTAGTCGCCAAACACGAAGCATGCGTTCTAGACACAACAGCTTCTAACATGTGCTAACGATTGGATACCGTACAGACACTGTAATTTGGTGTAATTAGTAAGGACACTGTTAATTTTCCTTACCTATATAAACAATGGAGTTATTTATAGAACTGACAGAACAAGTTCAGTTCATAACTCCAAACTGTCAAACAATGTATGCATGGGGATTTCCAATTGAGTATTTATACGTAGAAAAAACTGCCCGCATTATGTTCCGGTGCTAATTGCAAATTATTAATTTTCTTCCCTTAATTTCTAAATAGTACTATTTAGTATTACAGTAACATATGATTATCTCTCCTTTCATGCAGGTGCATTGTGTACATTTATTTACTATTAACCTCTTAGTGTTAACGTCTAGCCCCAGCCTCACACTTTATTTACAGTATAATAGAACAAGTAGTCAATTAATTCTTTTTTTCCATTCTTGCTTTGGTTACTCTAATCTCTTTAACCTTGTCTTATCTACTAGAGTGTTGATAAATAATATGGTAAATACAGAGCAAGTGTAAGGAGATTGTTAGTGTATTTTGGTGTCTGAGGATTATTTACTGGCTACGTGCATTATTTACCTTCTTGGCCCTACCTAATTGTAAGTCATGCAGGTGCACATAATATTTATGTAGGTATTAACAAAGAACAGAATTTTAGAGATAAGGTGCTGAGAACTTGAACGTTCAACAAGAACTTTATCTTTTTCTCCGTTTGAACATGTTGCCCGACTCGACAGGAATTTTTATCTTGGCCTTTTTCCTCCCTCTCCTTTTTTATATGCATGTAACTACCTGTGCATCTTCTCTCCCACTTTTAGCCTCCTATTACCGTGCTAAACTTTTACTCGCTATGAATGCATACATTTATGACTTTATGAAAGAAATATTAAGGTTAACGTAAAGTCTGTCTGCCTACTTACTAACCTCTGCCATTTATATTATAGTAGTATACTTAACTTATATTTCCTGGCCATATTCCATATTCATAGTCCAAACCATGTCCACCAACCCAAAAATACCTTTTGGTTTTCATCTTCAACCCTCACCTTCTCAGTTATTCAGACGTGGTCACATTAACAACTATTTGCTGACGATAGTTTACTGTTTTTTATGGACTTTCTTATATGCAATGTAAAAACAGCGAAGACGGCTTCAATTTAGAATAACCCATTCAACTAACCCTTTCAATTATTCATTTATTCGGAGATGTAATTCTTTTAATGGAACCCTGCCTCTTGGACTTGCAGCAACATCTCTAAATCTACTTCACTCCGTTCTATACTTTGAGTAGATCTATTAGTATTACATTAACACATTATTGTGATTATTATTTTCAATTGCCCAATTTCTGTTTTGAACCACAACGAACTTCTTCCCTACGTCAAGTCAAAGTTCAAACTTGCAATATCTACTCCTATTAACCATTTAAGCAGTGGTTCACAAAACATTACAAACAGTAACATTCAAAATTCTTGAGTTATTCCCAAAGTTTATAAAACATAATGTATGAAGTAAACATTCAGCTAGTTTTATTACAACAGTGCGATTAAAATGAATTATGTAATTCAATCAGGTTGTCGGATCTTCAAGACGTATTTTGCAGTGTTGGTAGCATTAATATTAACGTATGCGTATGCATATGCAGTTGTTTCTTTCCATTTCGTTTGGTTCTGCAAATCAATCAGCTCAACTCCAAAATGCAAATCAGTGTCTGGCAGAAAGGTATAATTGAGTTTTATTTTCCAATGGAAAGGGACAGTTGAGGATGGATTACTGAGGCAGGGATTTATACTGCAGGCAATAGTATACTAGTTCATTTAGCACTAAAATATTAATATTACAGATGCGGAGAGCTGAAATGTAGCTATAATAATAAGAAACTGTGTTTGGTGCATGGATTGATAAATGTAAAGGCTAGGATATGGACGCAAGCGAAGTAGTGCATTGTGGAAGTTAAATAAAGTGCTCCTAGCTATTTTATTAATGTATGTAAGCCTTCCTATATCATGCAATGTGCATATTTAATTCACTATAAGTCCATATATTATTGTGTGCCTAGTCAGCATTGGTGCAAAGCATACAAATGTGTTGATAAGGTTGGTGTAATGGAGGGAGACAAAACATAAGTACCTACTGCAGTATGTGAGTATAGCATAATAAGTGCTGTAAGATTGGAGTGCATTATACGTAATAACAGTAGACACCTATTCATTTTTAGAATAGTAGATGCAAGCTCAGCTCTGTCCATCCTGGTGGTGAACTATACATTATTGTGCACAATGGCAGTTTAGCGTGCTTTTGATGTCTGAGTCTACAGAGTAGTAGTAAACGTGCACTACCTTCGCCAACTACTCCAAAAGAGGGTTGAATTATTAAAAGGCTTGGTTTGGCTAACCTACAGACAGGCAAACTCACTCGGCATCTTCTTCTTCTCTCCCAGTCGAGTGTCTTCTCTTCACTCTGCCTGACTCCGCTTGATTGTCTGTTGTATCTACGAAGCATGCAGTCTTCTAGCTAGCTACTTACTATACAGCTTTATATAATAGTCAGTTCAATAGGAATCTAATGGAAGGCAAGGGAAGGAAGAGCAAAGCCAAGTCACTCGTTTGCCTTTCGTTTGGTCTGACGAGCTGTTTGCTTGCAGCTGGCATTTATCTTTCTGTCTCTTCTCCATGTACTCCGTGTTTGTAAATATATATGCTCAATCTTGGACTCTCCTCTCTACGATTGTTTTGCTTTTTGTTGGGCAAGGCTACGAAACGCGAGTCCAGTCCAAGTCACTTGTTTAGTCCAGTCTTCTACCACCACTACTGAACTGTGTCTCTCAATTTGGCAAACACTCAGCACTTTTTCACTTTACTCTAGACATTATCTACTATACACTACTGCTATCTACTATTGTATCTGTTAAGAGTACAGTAATCTTATGCTGTACCATATAATTTGCATTAATATTAGTCTACAATCCCAACTTTCTATATTTATGGAGGGAAGTCATATACCCTATTAAAATGTCATTTAATTAGCTTAATCACTCGATTACGCTAGAAATTCCTGCAGTATCTGAATGTTAGTATTAAATTAAACTTCCTCTAAACATTAAACAATCAATAAAATTGGCGAATATCAAAAAATTCACTCTGTTTTCTATAGAATTCTCTCTGTTATAGATTTAAAGTAGAATTGCTATTAGTAGTAATAGTGGCCTTAATAGCCATAGATAATTATTATATAGGTAAGGTCTATTGATAGAATGAGATAGTAAATTGGTATCAGCAAATAATCTCCCGTACTAAAAAATCTCCCCTATGAAAAAATCTCCCCGTTAAACAATCTCCCTATTAAAAAATCTCCCCGTTAAACAATCTCCCTATTAAAAAATCTCCCCGTTAAACAATCTCCCTATTAAAAAATCTCCCCGTTAAACAATCTCCCTATTAGAAAATCTCCCTATTAGAAAATCTCCCGGTATGAGAAATAAGGAGAAACGGCCGAACGAAAATCGAAACTATAAAACTTAGTAATTTGAGACGTGGAGCGTGGAGGTGGATCGAACATGGGAATGATGAGACTATGAGATTCCAATAATGTAATGGAAAACTGCACACTGATTGCCTGTACTTGAAGTAAACTGTTTGTCCATCTACTGTTTCAAAAATACTTGCATCCAATTAATATTTGTATGTACTTTTAATAAATACAATATGTAGTGCACAAAAAGCAATAAATATTTGCTGTTATAGCCCCCGCCCCAAATTGTTAGTAAAGGAAGGGTCTAGGATAAGGAAATGGTAAAACGAGATCGGTCACTACTAATAATTACTTGATAATAATATGAATCTGTAGTTATTAATAATGTGCAGAGTGGCCAAGCGGTCAGGCTTCGTTAACAAAAGTACAAAAGGAAAACGTCAATTAAGACATCAGTATTGCAAAAATACTATAAATTTAAATAGAAAAATATATTACTAATTACAACGAGAAATTACTTTAAGTACAGGTAAACAGTGTGCAGTTTTCCCTTACATTATTGGAATCTCATAGTCTCATCATTCCCATGTCCGATCCACCTCCACGCTCCACGTCTCAAATTACTAAGTTTTATAGTTTCGATTTTCGTTCGGCCGTTTCTCCTTATTTCTCATACCGGGAGATTTTCTAATAGGGAGATTTTCTAATAGGGAGATTGTTTAACGGCGAGATTTTTTAATAGGGAGATTGTTTAACGGGGAGATTTTTTAATAGGGAGATTGTTTAACGGGGAGATTTTTTCATAGGGGAGATTTTCTAGTACGGGAGATTTTTTAACGTATTCAGTAAATTTTCCCAAACAGTAATTTATCTTCAGTAGGCTGTAGTGCGACAAAACCCGGGATCACAGTAGACGTGTAGTACAGAAAAGAGAGATAGTATTGCAATTTGAACCTGTATTCAATCAGCTATTGTATGTAGTTAGATGTATAGTTTAATTACAAATGGCAAGATGCAGAATAGTCAGAATCGTCTGATTGTGATGTGACTCGATTGCAGATTTGCAATAAATGAAGTCAAAGCAAGTACTACTTTTTTTCTTTAATGCTAGTGGATTAAGTAAGTTTAATTCAGTGGATTTGGTTTTACATAACATGCCATTTCACTAGCATCAACATAGAATTAAGTACCTACATGGTGTGTTAACTCGATGGTATACAAAATACAACTAACTATATTCGGCGGTTCAAGTAGGAGTTAAATATATAGATTCCACCTGTAGTATAGGTAATTATACTAGTAGTGTGTTACGCTGCTGTGCTGACTTGTTTAGTAGTCCATTGCATTATCTTTGCAGTCGTTTACCCCTTTGAATTCTACGAATCTTGTCTATTTGGTTCAGTCAAGTTAGATCGGATCACAACATATGCGTGGATAATACGTCCAAGTCTCAAGTGGATATGGAGATGTGCTTCTCCATACTGATAGTGATAGGACAGGTACAGCAGCACATATAAATAAGAATCACGTAAACCAATTCACTCGAGTCTTGATTCCATGCAGTTTCCTTGCTACGGCTCTTCATCTTCTTTATTCATCCTTAGATTCCGTAGATCTCAAGACAGATCTGCTGCTGCACTGAATTCTGCATTACTGCCATTCGTCCCAGCATTGCAATATTTGCACTTCTCTGCTCATCCTCACCATTCATTTACTCCACATTATTTCCTAACAACCTGCACTGCCTGATTTGGCCACTCGTTTTCCAGAACATCCTTTAATGCAGATGTAAATTTTGTAGGCGACAAAGCACAAGAAAAATACGCAACGTCATTTAGAATTGATTGTAAGGTACTTGTATCTTGTATGGCAAAGCTATTCTAAACAAACTTAGCATATTAAATCAAGTAAATAGATGGTTAATAGCTTTCAATAGTGTTCCAGTGTTTTTATATGATTTATTTTGCTCTTGGCCAGAAATGCATTGTGTGCAATGTCTTATTCCTAATCATAATTTGTAGATCTCAATTTGCAGTAATTGATAATTGGCAGCTTGTACGTAAGCTGATTGTTGAAATGACATGGAATTTAATTTTTAATGGATAAAAGCGACATAAACTAAATAGAACAAAGAATATTATTATTTCTGATACTGCATTTAATAGATTTTGCTTCTATCATCATAAAAGATATGGTTTAAAAATAAATAGTAATATTTCTCATAAATTAATTATTAACGTTTTCCATTTTCTTGTGGCGAGAGAGCCGTATCGCGGGCGTCTTCCTTTGGTTTAAGCTTAATATGTGTAGTTTGGGTTTTGCAAGGTTTTCCGTTTTGTGTGAATGCAATACTTTGCTTTCCTTGACTATGAGCTGAGAGTCAAAGCATTGTGTTACGGTGAGGTATTTAGATAAGTTTTAGTTTCGGAGTGGACTGGGAGTTGTGAGGGTTCATGGAACTGAACAGTAGGTAGGTAGCTGTGCTGAGACAATGTAGTGCACATAAATACAGGATATAAAGCATAAACTGGAGTCGTAGTCATAAGTATTTCAGTCTGTGTCTAAATGCATAGTGATCTGTGGACTGGGGAAGTAGACTAAACAGAAAACTGTGCCGTACAGAATAATGTGAGCAATATATAAGTCATTGTAATGTAGAAGTACTCTGTGCACGTACTAATACAATTCTACTCGGCTGCGAAAGTTAGAAATTTCCGCTGGAAAGAAAGTCCAAACCTATATTATATATATCTATGTACATACACTAGTACTAGTTTAGTATTTCCTCTACTCTCCACGTTACTCAGTTCTGCACTTACTATTCATATACATATACACAGTATTACAGAGATACTATTAAGGATAAGCACATATATACATATCATGTGTAGGTACTGAATAAAAGACTGTTGTGTTCCTCCAGTTATATGATTATGTCTTATAACTGGATAAAAAGGGTTATATTAAGTATTTGTATATAAGGCTATATAGTACATTCTGTACATACTATTACAATCCATAGGCATAGGATGAATCTCCGTTCTCCATCCAAATATTGATCGTTTCTTCCTACCTAGTATATACTATAGTATATATTTGAATTCGCACAGATATACATTAAGTGGAGGGAGAAAAACGGAATGTGGCTATATCTACTAAGTGTATCAAACTGTACGTAGTACGTGTGCACTCAGCTCTCGTAACACTCACTACATTACTTTCCGACGGGATCTTCTCTTTCCTAACAAAAGTATTATCGGGAGCCATGCGCTTTCCGAATTTCGGCTCCTATCGTAAATACTACACTGTGAACGTTCTCGTCTACGTCTCCCACTACCAGATGAACGAACCATAACACCGACACACCATGCCATCCAAAACTCCTCCGAAATCAACGGAATTACTTACGAACCAGTTGAGTCAGTAAAAGACTTATGAGAGATTTATCCTGAATATTATACATACACTTTCTCCCAAGAAAATACTTAATGAGTTCAGCACATCTACTAAATAAATAAATAAACTGCATCTGATTCCATTTCTCCCTCTCATCACTTTTATCTCTGTCGTATGCCAAAGTTTTAATTCCATACGTGCTAATTTCCCGAAAAACTCTGTTCTGATTTGTGGATACAATAAGATATAATAATATAAAGATAAACGCCCCACTGCAACCTATTTATAAATTCAACAAAATACTTTACACTAAAATAATCCACTGACAGGATTAGTAAATACACTATTAAAGATATATTTAAAATAAAATTAATTTCTTTATCTGCAAGTTCTATTCCGGTTTTCGACTCGACATTCGTAATTATTGCTATCAATTGAATAATACATGAGATGAGAAACCGATGACAGGTTTACATGGTAGACATAGGTTTACAAGGATCATTAAGAGTCAGTCAGAGCAAAGTTTTTTGCCTTTGCATTTAGGATCATTACATGATGTAAAGGTAATCTTCATACTAAAGTAATTGTATTAAATCGTTTTGTTTGTCAAAGGGATATGGAAGAGTATGTAGAAGATATTAAAATGGATTGGCAAGAAATTGCGAAGGTGGGCAAGGGCATGGCATGAGTCCGTTCAAAGAGGTTTAGTTGATTGTGAATTAAAGTTCGAGGTCAAGATCGATCTTGTGTGGGTTAACTAGAATGCAGTAAAGACGTTTGCAAGTCTATACGAGTAATAAAGTAATAATGAAACCGCAATGTAAATGTAGCCCGTAGAGAGAGAGCCTGAGTGTCTGCGTACCAGTGAACTATAGCCTGAACTGATTTCAAGTAGATTTGCATAAGTTGGATAATATCAGAGAATAAAAAGGCAACCACTCTGCTCATTAGTAGAAACATCATTCAGCAACAAATAAGGGCAAAAGGTGGATTGGCTCAATTGCTTTGTCTTCCTTTAGATCCTGCAGTGCTAACACACAAAATGCAAGGAAATAAAGTCCAATGATTTTAGTAGATAGAAAACCGCAGTAAGAAATTGGCTTATGAACTTAGTACTCGCTTTATTAGGAGAATTATTTGCAAAGAGAATATTCTTAGAGTTCCCTTTAATCTCATCTAAACAAAGTTTTATGTCCGTCATAAAATAAACTCACGAGACGAATCCTCTAGCATTTTCTTTACTTTAATTAGCCGAACGGTTTTCCACTTAGGGCTACGGCGAGCTCTCTATCAAGCAATAGATGTTAATACGAACATATTTACTTGTTGTCCTACCATTACATCGAAGATATAATATTTTACGACACGGCATGAGATGATAGTATTATGATTACCAGTGATCTATGATTCCCTCACATGCAAACGTCAAATTCTTCAATCCTTACAAGGTTTGGCTACATATCCAACGTCCATGGGTACCTCAGCCATATCCATCTGATTTACCTTCTTTATACAACAGTTTCATTCAGCTTCAGGTTATTCAGTTTTATCGCGGATATCTGCATTGTATCTCTACTTAACTCGTGTATTTCTCATGTTGTACATCATGCGTGTACGTGCAACATTTTCTAAAACTACATTATCTTATGCTCATTGCATTTCTCAATTTTCAGACTCTTCAGTCTCACTCAGTTAGTGCTAATGTTTTTCTCCTGTCCAAACTACAGACTTTGATGTATATGAATCAGCTTGGAGCTAGTGCCCGCTAAAGTGCTAAACTTTAAACTCTCTGCTTAATTATCAGTAGGTGAGGTACTTCATGTTCTCCTTGTAAACCGCATGTGCGTGATTAAAACAATCGAATTGTAAACTCAAGTATGTCTTCAGTACAAGCGAAATTATTGGGGATTCACTTCTTTCGACTGTCTATACCAACTAGCACATCTTTACTGGATTGAACTAGAAAGATGTAACAGGGAGCTGTAAGAATATTTTACCAACTCGACCAGAAGAACTCTTTTGTACCCAGGCCATTAATGTCAAACCAAGAGACAGCTCTGAAGAATTGCTATATTGTTTTTCTGCTCCAGGAATTGCATTCCCAATTATTTCTTTTAGCCATAATGATCTACATTATGCTGTAAACAGCCTAGTTTTTTGAATACCCCAAAACTCCTTTCGCCATGCTCAGCCTATTTTATTTTTTATTAGTACACTATATATGTAACTGCTATCTTTATATACCTTACCATTATACTAATAGTTACTTTTGTGTCATCCATCTTTGTTCATATTATTTACTAGGCCACCAGTACTGCTACAGCTGCTGAATTTCAAAATGTTTAGGCATCAACTTTTAGTTTAATTTCGAAATATTATGCGAATGTTAACCCGTAGTGAACTTAATTGTTTTATGTAATACTAGTTGAATCCTAGCACACAAAGTGTGCTTGAAAATGTTGAAATCAGTAAATTTCTAGCTACTGCGCATTGGCCCGAATTTCATCAACCGTTGATTAGACTCAGTACTGATAGTCTAGTCCTTGCTCATTAATTACAAAATATTACCCTTACTCATTAATTACAAAATATTACGGACATAGATACAAACATTTATTCAAGAATAGTGAAAGAATCCCATGCGCATGCCCCACTTTATGTTTATGTAGAGTAAAGATGCATTACATACGCGGTTGCGCACTTCAACAAAAAAGTCATAAGATCCATGGCATGGAGAACATAGATACAATGACATAGGTACAATAAGCTTTATATGTAGTGATAATATGTTACCAAGTACTACTACGAATGTTTGCAAAAGCATACGCCGCTAAAAAAATGAAAATAACGAAATCCTGATTTGATACAGTTATTAAGTTAAGAGTGATTTCTCCAAAGGTAACTCTATTTGATGGCTCCATGTTATTTATTCTATCTGATTTTGAATGGTAATGGTTGGACCAGAAATAAATATTCCTGTTTTACTCACCTTGATGCTAAGTACAGGTACTAGTCTCAATTATATTACTGTTTCTTTAGGAAAGAAGCCGACTTGGCTTCTTAGCTATGGGCTGTGTGTATAGGATATTAATGAATGCAGCTATTTAAATGAGAACAAGAATTTCCAGATTTCACTATACGGATACGGAGTGATGGTGTAATGAATTGTAGGTAATGTGGCAATATATAAAAATAAAACATGTCAGGCAAGGTTTCTTCTCAACTTTGAGAAAGTATGCATTTAGACGTATCTCGTAAAACTAGTCCAGTTTATTGTTAGAGAGAGGCTCACAACTCAGATCATCTCATCGTCACCCCACTATCTTGTCTTCGTCCAGTTAAATCCACCGGGACTTGAAACTCCAGTAAATACAAATAGGGCTGTTTACTTTATATATGGTAGAAGTAGAAGGGCATGCTTCTAGAAAGTAAGGCGGATATTTCTCCCTGTTTATATAATTTTGTTTTGTGCCATCTAAATATAAATCCCTGGCTATAACAGTTGTGTAGATAGAAGAAGAAAAACTAGCTTTGTCCTAGAATATCTGTTGTCGTAAGTGTGTGGTGTTTGTATGGATTTCTTAAATAGGAGGCTCCAAGGGTGGTTCAGTTTCTTTTCTTGCCTGGGCTTACTAAAGACAGAATATTTAAGAATGAGATGGAGATGGGAATCGCCGTATGGGTCCTTCTGTCTTGTCCACATCCAATTTTCCATTATTGCTTCTATCTGAAAGTAATGCAGCGTTATGTCTGTCCTCCAGCAAATAGGAATATACTATATAAATATACAAATGGTTTCTAGAGCTAAAGCCAAACCAAAAGTTGGACTAAGCTGGAGCTGAGCTCTATTTACATCTAAAGTCTTTTAACTTTATCTCTTTCTTTCGCTTTGTGCTCACTTCGTCTTCACTTCTGATTGCGAGCAAAAGCAAATAACATCCAAACGTATTTTTTATACCCTTGGATTTTACATTGGTGCTGTACATGGATATTCTATGTATTATGGTTTAGTAGGCTCCATTCGATTTGTTGTCTGGTGTGTGTACATGTGGTGTTGTACCTTAAGGATTTTTTCAGGGCTGGACCAAAGATGCAATTAAGTTTTTGACTCGACCAGAGAGCTAGACTGGACTGGAGGGATTTTCTATGACTGGAGGGTGTTCTTTCTGTGTATGTTATGTAGTGATGCCACATTTATAATCTTGTGTTGTCCATAGCTTAGGTTAACAGCTGTAAAAAGAGCTTAGGCACTAGCTAATGTTGTGAATGTAAAAAGGGTCTTCTGTGATATTACACGCTTTCCTTATTTACTATACCCCAAAATTTATCTATTAGAAACCAAAATTGGGAGAGTGAGATACGCTAGAGTTGAGCATAAGTCTAGCATGTAATTTTCGTGTCTTTTGTGCTACATAATATTTTGTGACTGATGTGAGACTGACTTGGCTTACATCACAGCAGCTTATGACTTTTATATATCAATACCTACGTGTATAGATATTATAACCAAATTTTACTATCCGTGAGTTATGTTATACCTTTGATAATCCCAGCAGTATCGTTTTCCCAGAACATGAAGCTAACGCATAGCTAATAAAAAGTATAGCTACTAAGATGTCACGGTTGACTTGGTTTGTAATATTGTTTTGTACTGTACGTAGGAGGCGGGGGAGCATTTAAGCAAACCAGACAGTAAATACTTATGCAAGTTTATTCTGTAGTGGAAGGCAAGGTGTTAACCCCAGATAAAACAAGGCAAGCCAAGGCAAATCTCCACTAAAATGAAATTGAATGTGTCGGTAGGCAATTGGCAAGACTTGACTTGGCCTGCCTGCGTCTAATTTAATTACAAAGCTGTAAAGGAGGTAGCAAACAGGAGAGCAATGTTCCATGTAACAGAACGATAGGAGCCAAAGAGCTATTTTCATGATAATAATACACTAGGAACAGAACAAGTACACTTACTTACATTGTTTAAGTGGCTACTTATGTACGAGCCCAGCCAAGAGATAATATTATTACGTGTGTACACATTTTCTATTGTGTGCATTGGACAGCTATGCTTTAGTGCCAACTACCTACAAGTCGTTTTACATTGTCATTCCACCAAGAGCCTCCTGCATTGACCGATAATGTCATTCTGGTACAATGCAGTTATTTATATCTATGCAAACTCAAATCCTCTTCCTTATAGATCTTCCTTATGTAAAGTTAATTTGCTGTGTCAACTCCCCGACAGCTTAACAAATGAATACAATGTACGCTACGGGTGCGGGTGCTATACAATCCAGCCAGTGCACTATCCAATAATGGTTGTCATTCCAATTTGCTTTATGTTATACCACAGCCTATAATAATCCTATCTATCTATAGAATTTTAAGGTACAAATTCATTATCCACTTCACTCTTGATTTGATTCTCTATTCTGAATAGAGTAGGACTTCTTTTCACACAATAGATTATCTTACGCTATCTCCTAGATCTATGAATATTTATTCTGTGTATTAACTGAAGAATTGTGTAACTGGTCAAAGTGCTATTATCCTCTCTATAATCTCATTCGATACGCAAACGTCCATGAGAATTTTCGAGGATTTATCTCTATTCTTGTCATTTTCATTAGAGACTGTGCAGAGAATGCTAATGCACTTCCATGTGCTACATGCTCAAAGTATTCCTGCTTCAATAATTTATTTGATACTACTCTAAAAGGAGACTAAGTGTATCTTGTTGCAGATAGTAATTCATCATCAGAGTACACGGCTTGTATTTAGCACTTTAGCATTAGCAAGTAGCTATCAAAGTGGATTGTGTAGTACAGTAACAGCTTTGGTACCTATTTTTACATAAATTGTTAACTGAGGATAATTGGTAGATGCCCTAGAGCAACTCCTTTGTACTCACCTGAGTAGTGTATCCGGGACATAAAATGAGTAATAATATTAGCACTATATATTAGATAGCATAACAAACTATAGCAATTCACAAGTACAGTAATTCCTGTGTATTTTAAATAATTTCTTATCTGATCTTGGACAATGAGATCGAATTTCTTGCTCAGCGTCTTTAAAATGGATATCTTTTCTCTCCACGGTATATCTTCTACCTACAAGGTAACGGACAGGGTGAATGGCTACTTATTATAAATCATAATACACCTGAGATAGCCGAACATATCCAATTGCATTACTACCGGGCAGACAACAAGATTATAATAACAGAACACAAACTAAAGCTCGTCTCAAATGGACAGTGGTCTATCTCTGTACTGTAATATCTATTGTATACAAATAAAATTTCTATTCACGAACTTCAATTTAGAAACCACACGCATTAGATCCCATTCTCAACTGCATTACATTACAACAGCAGAGAAAGATGCAGACAAATAAATGGCCACTCTGATACTGCAGAGAGATAAGAGTTTGGCTTATGGGTTGCAAAAAATCCGCGAGTCTGACTCTTCTACGGCTCGGCTGACTTTGATAAAAGTTCTCAAGTTTTATTATTGGAATAAGGCATTCATCTCCGTTG
The DNA here is from genome assembly GCA_020055645.1 of Tomocerus qinae. Taxonomy (NCBI): domain Eukaryota; kingdom Metazoa; phylum Arthropoda; class Collembola; order Entomobryomorpha; family Tomoceridae; genus Tomocerus; species Tomocerus qinae. Next base: position 11,518,845 of record CM034547.1, on the reverse strand, counting down.
GCTGAGACGGAAATGGACTTCCATTAATCTTGTTGATGACTAAAGGAAACTTTAGGAGACAGGGACTCCCACTTCTATTCTGAATTTCTAAATATGTCCACATTTGTCTCCTCTGGCAATTTACATAAATCCAATGCTCCCTAAATATATTGCATCGTCATATGCTCGAGACAAAAAACAGAGTGTCTACTGCCTGTGACTTCAAAACGGAAAATGCATGCACATTTATTGTGCTGTCTGTTTTGTGCTACTGCAGAGTGTTTAATGTAGAATTATATTCATATCTGCATAATATTGCTTTCAGAGAAGATTAAATCCTTTGTCTGTAGGAGGAGAGAAATTAACCTCAAAATTTTCTGTACGGCTAATTAAATCCTGTAAAAGTGAACACTCGTTGCAGGTAGAAATAAATCTAATAATATCAATTGTTCAGCGAAATTATTACCTTTCGTAGCATTCTTTAAAGAATACTTTATTGAGTTCAACCTTCAATGTTAAATATAGATAAATTGTGCATGTACCTGTTTAGTTTGAGATTGTAAATTGCAACACAGAGAGTGAGATGGATTGAAGATTGTTATTGCACCAAGCTGAGCCTTGCCTTACCTTATGCGATTTAAAGTTGAGATGCTCTCCGTGACCGGCATTTTTGTCTCTGTTAGGATTGTACCATACTGTACGCTAGTTTGAATATCAAATAGGAATCTGGACCACATCGATTCTGTGCAAGTGTCTATTTACAGTATCGACTGCTATATAAGAGCTGCACATAGCGTTAAGATTGTCTATTAAATAGATCGAATTGAGAATACAGACGAAAACGACCTCGAAAATTGCAGATAATGAAATTAGACTCGATTCTTGTCTCATTCGATTTAATTTCAATTTTAAACCATGTTTATGTAATGCTATCTGCAGAGACTATCCTGAACTCTACTCTTTGGCAAAATATCTGTGCCTTGCAAAATACAATGCATACAAATCAGCCCATTTGTATTACACAGTGGTAAGTTGTAGTATGTAGAAGAGAGGAAACAAGATTAAGAGATAGCTGACACTTATTATTAGGCATGTCTTTACTTGACTTTAATTCGATATCTTGAAATGCAATTCCATTTAATGTAATAAGCCTAAAGTCATTTCTTCAGACTCGCTCAGCGACTGGAATTCAAATGTTAAATGAGAGTAGAAATCCTCGCTAATTCAATTAAATCTTGTACTAATGAAATGAAAAATGCATTCTATGCTATGTAAACTTAACACGAACTATAATATTATTACCTACTTTATTTCATGCAATCTAGATTTTGACACAGATAAATTCTTTTAATGGGGCTTAGTAAAATCGAATGAAACATCGCGTAATGTCAAGTTAATGTACAATTGCCAACAAGTATTTTATATTAATGATCATAATTTATGAGTTGAAAACCCTTCTGTTCTGATACACTAAGAATACAGAACACTGTTACTTATATACAAGTAAAATACGAGCTAAGCCCTACATAATTTAACTCAAGGTTGTACAAACTAAAGACTTAACTCGCACCATTATAATTATAATATAAATATTCCATTTCATGCTTCAATGTGAGAAATTAGCTGATTTTATTTACTTTTTATGCCCTCTTTAAATGTTAATGTGTGTAATTGTTTCTTTAAACATAGATATGTATCTTGCTGTAATAAGTAATGGGATACTTCAATATTTACACGGTTAAAATTAATAAGTAAAGGAGCATTTATATGTCAATGTAGTACATTAGTTTCAGATGTATATGAGTTTAGATTGGATTCACAATTAAAGCGTGTAATAGAAGATGTTCTGTGTGGGTGAGCATAGATTTTACACTGCGATGCACTACCATTGTCTGTTCTTGTATCTCCATTGTACTTCATAATTAGGTTGTCCTTTTGAGTGTTTCTGTTAATAGAACACAGTAAAGTGCAATGTGCTTATCTGTTATAGTTTACTGCAATATCAGAGCGCACTTTGTATGCGCGTATAATATGAATTATTACACTTTAACTGATTGTGAAGGAATAATATATAAATGCATTCTAAACTTGTATCTGTTTTTCAATCTATTAATTTACAATGTTATTTCTATACTCTTGCCGACCCAGATTGACGCTACTGAATTAATAAAATCTCATGGGCTTGACGCGAGTGTCAGTCAGTCATTCAACTTTGGGCCATGACGAATTATTCAATAATTACATTACAGTACATACTATTGTATACCTTTTGTGTATATGCACTAGAGTATTAACTCAAACACGTTACATATTTATTACCTGTAGTCTTTAGACAATAATTTTTATTTATGTAGGTATTACCACTTCGTATTGTGTATATAATTGCAAAATTGCTACAGTTGGCAGAAGCGGAAAGCTAAACAATAATGGAAATTTCCTATTACAAGGTTTTTAAACAAAAGTGTAGTAGTAACATTTTATAGGAATACCTACTTAGTTAATGACAAGTCCCTTTCGTTACAAACATTACAGTTTTTGCTAATGATGGCTAAGAAAAAGGTTTAACCATTCCACATTTGTTGGTTTGTTATGTTGGGATAAAATATTCAGTAGGTACGTACATGTTTTGCTTTGTATAGAAATTGTTTTAATTAAGATTTAGAATTTGATATAAAGTAGTTGTTGCTACTCTGTATTTGACGTTTGATTTATTAGCTACATTCATAGGTATTACATTCACACTATGCATTAAATTGCCATAATTATTACCACCAACTTAAATTAGTATCTATATAGAATTCGTCAATTGTATATAAATTGTCTTGGGAAAAGTGTTTTTGAGTTTAACTGTAAACATTTCTATTACCCCAGGTACATAGAAGTATTTACTTATAGTCATACATAGCGCCATGGATAGCAAGCGAAACCCAGACAAGAGATTCTTAATTAAAACATTGGATTATGATATGCTATAGCTAGCATGAAGAAGATGTACGTATTGATTAGAAAAAATTATGAGGTACCTACTTAGCCTTTCTTTCAATTTCATTCTTCGTAAACAAATACACATACATGTATCTTTACTAGGTTTGGATTCTTATGTTCCTACTAAAGAACTGAGAATAAAATGTACTAGAGGTTTATACCATGTGGACAGGGTAGTCATTTTGTGCTTAAAAATTAATTCAACTTTAACGTGGTTAACTATTATTCTATCTAACGTAATAGAAGAGTATAAACATCCATAATCATTATGAATGTGGAACATGGACTCCAGAGTAAGAAATAAACATTCTTGCAAGGGACCGAACGCTCATATTTAGTACTGTTCACATTTCGATTTTTATGAACTATTGCTATAACTGCCCATCTGCTAAAATAATAGTAGAGAGACTTTTATATTTGTACATTTTGTAAAGCGACGTTGTTCAAAAGTAGTAAATAGAATTTGTATTTAATTTTCATCGAAATACAAGTCCTGACATGCATATTAATTTGGCACCTACTATGGCCATTAGAAACGTATTTTTATTGCATAATGGATGACAATATCTATACATAGTATTAAATATATTAAAATGTCACTAGAATCCCCAATTCACCATTTACCTTCGCCTGGCAAATTGAGTATTCGTAAATCTGTAACGCACGCAATGTAGTGAAAAGGTATCTAAATTCAAAGTAATTCTACCCAGTAGGAAATAATAATGCAACAAAATCTAATTGAACTTGCATGAAAGTTAATTTATGGGCATAGCAAGGCAAAGCCAACTATGTAACTTATTATACAATTAAAGTGGGCAGAATTGTACAGAATGAATTTTCTCGCTGATCTTTCTGCTTACAACTTACTGTATAAGGAGTATCTCAATGAATAGAATAGATAACTTGAAGACATGATCAGAGACGATCACGTAAGGAGTAGAAAAAGTGCATGAGAATAAAACAAAGCGACTGAAAGACGAGTAGCCAGTCACACATGTACAGTAAGTAAACCCGAGGCAGTAAACTTATGACATTATCCTGCTGCATATAGTAGAGTGGATTCCCTTCTCCACTTCAGTTCAATGAAGTTCAGTTGGAAAAAGCTTGCATGTGAACCTCGTCAACTGCATACACTGTATACATATTAAATAGTAGCTCATGTATTATTAAAGTAATTGTAATTGCAATAAAATAGGAAATGAAATGGACATGCAACTGATCTAGAGTCAACTCACTCACTCAGTCACTAGTTAACCAGTCGATTCATGTGCAATCTCTATTTAAAATTATGCACCTCCAAGTGCCAAGTAGGTATTACCTAATTACATGCTATAGTCACTAAATACTACTTATTGTCTCTTGATTGATACTACTAGCCCACAAATCTATAGCTAAGTAGTAGCTACTACACAGTAGCAATAATATTTTTTACATGCAACTATACATATGTATATACATATTTAATTGATACAATGGGACGAGAAAACACGCAATGAACATATTATACAATGTTTTCAGTTTATCTTGCATTCTTCATGGCTATCATGAGATCCTATTGACTAAAATACTCCCTATAGCAGTCGCTATGCAATTATTCTCTAATCTGATCAGATTCGAATCAATTGACTAGACTTCCAAATCGCAGACCTTGTAGACACAACCAAAATCACGTTTTCCTGCAAACTGAATAGGTTAATTTAAGTAGGTCTCTTGGTCTCTAGTCTGTCATGCTAACTAGCAATCAGATCGATACATGCACGTCCAGTATGATAAAAAAGATATCTCCACTAGTTAGGTTAGTTATAGCTAATTCAATGCAATCCCAACTATTGGTTTAATTTAATGACATAATGACACTGATAAGTTAGGGAGCAACATGAACAAGGCGTGTTCCCTGAAACGATGTCAATCATAGAATGAAATTGTCACCGCATAGAACACGAAATAAAAGCCACACACGTCTCTCGCTCGAATATAATATAGACAGTTACAAATGTAGTTTTAAGCACAAAAGGTATAAAATTGTAGATATAGTGCTGTAGTATACGTGCTATATGGTTCAGTACGAAAAGAATAATAATGTAACATGTCATGACACAAAAGCAACCCAGTGGCATCATTTTGGTCAGCTCACATGGACAGTTTGTCGCTTGTCGTGTCCTGTCTTGCTGTGTGGGAATTGTCGTACCAGAGGAATGCTGTACAGATATCCTATCAGTGGTAATACAATATTACTTAAGAAAGTATTGTCTATTTACTCCTGTGCGAGAATGTCTGTGACAATGGCAAGTGTTCATTCCCCACTACTATTCCTGTTGTCTTTTTAAACTCCTGCCTGGACGAGAGGGAGTTGACACATTACATAACGTCAGATGACACTCACATACCTTACAAATACCCCAAGCCTTGTAATTTCCTCAAATGAGTTTACAGCACACACGTTTTACCTTTGCACCCTGTATCTTCACAATTTATTTTTTTGTAACAACAACAACAACGATTTGGCTCAGCCCAGCATAAGCTTGTCCTGACATCCCACTCCAGAAAATACATTCTTTAGAGCACAAAACGTGTACGAGTGTGTAACACTTAAAGTTTCCTTAAACCGTACTACATTACTCGGGCAAATGAAAAAAATACAATCTTCACATACAATAGTCATGACCTGGTGTCTAGGCATTACTTATGGTCTACCCACTGCTCAAAGATTTAACAATTACTCGGTATATTACACTTGTGAGTAATACTGGGTATAACCATCTTTATTAGGTATAGCTATAAAATTATTTTCTCTACGGTTGTTTTTGCTGTCATTCTTCTTGTCTGGTTAACATGAAGCTCGTGCAAGGTCTCCAGAGGGAAATTCTCCGGTGGTCTACTTTTTTTCTGACACCAATATCTATTCTAGTATCATTGTACCCTAATAGTATATCTTTACAAAATTCAACACATCATCTTGAAAAGTGGTGATCTATTTAATATCTACAACTGAATATTTACGTAAGTGATTTTGTTTTATTTTCAGTGGTCGGTTATCGCTACCTGATGAGGAGGTCAGCTTCGTGTCTGCTAGGACTGTCAGCTGAGCAAGAGAATCTCCGTAAGGCAGGCGACGACAGTAATAGCGTAGAACATCCGATTTGGATCAGGAATGACAACCACATCCCTTCTTCCGCACAAACCACCGCCCTTGAAGACAAGGAATCCTGTCTTCCTTCGTTCGAACTACTATGGCTCCGTTGGGCGACCCTCCAACGGTGAGTGTAAGTACAATATCTCTTTTCCTCCCCTATCTTTACAATTGTTTTATACAAAATACGTATCGGATTTCATGTATAAGAAATACATATCTAGATTATTCTACCATCGTGTAATAGGAAGAGTAGAGAGCCACTTTCTTTAAATAGCTGTATTTATGGACACACGTGTTCTTGAATATAGAAAACGAACCACACAATCATTTCTTCGTGTCCAAGTTCAGTTCTTCAACTAGCTCAAGTTGAACTAGTGGTTTTCCTTTGTTCCGTTCTCCTCGGATGCTTTTACATATTATCGTATCTCTCAACGATCTATTTCATACTCTCCCTTCCTCCCTCTTCACCGAGTCCGAAAACAGATAAAAAATTGCTCCCTGACATGACATCCAGTAAAGTATTGGCCCAACAGTATAAATTCAAAATAATATACTGAATAACGATACTTTTCACTGGATGATACATTGCAGTAGACCTAGGATTCCCTTCTGACGTAAATCCGCTAACGCACTTCCTACTCTTCATCTCTAGGACTTTTTACCTCTTATGGAATCTGTCTGACTCGAGTACACTTATGAAAGAGACAAACCCCACGAAACACAGGAATCTAATGGAACTTCAGTTGGAAGTTGAGCAGAGCATACTTTTTCATCTTTGGCATCCTATTGTAGCTTCGTCATTTTTCTGGATGTGGTTCTTGAATCTGTAACATATGTTACAGGAAATTTGTACAGACCGGACATATGCAAAATGCCTAGGACATATGTAAAATGGAAAACCAAAATTTTGATTTTTAACGAATCTAACCTAATTTAAAACAACTTTATGACTGTCAAATGTGCTTTCATGTAATTTTGATTGATTTAGATTAGGTTTTGTTCGTTAAAAATCAAAATTTTGGTTTTCCATTTTACAAATGTCCTAGGCATTTTCAAATGTCCGGTCTGTACAAATTTCCTGTATTAAATATATAGAAACTCAATATTATAGAAATAAAACGCTATAGCAAACAGGGCAAACAGAAATCTGCAAATGCGTTAACTACAGTATTATATCTCTGAGCGAAATTAAATGGTATGGAATCAAAGTGACATCAAGAATGACACTCAAAATGAAGAAAATCATGTTGCATGTACTAAAAATGATATTTCCAAAGCATGATACACGCACCATATAAATATGTGCATCACAAGTATTTCCAAATGGAATTTTTTTCTGTATCTTGTTGGAGAACAATATCTCTGGGTGCATAATGGAAGAAAATGGGAAAGAAAACTGGATGACGGAAAAGAAAACAATGTTTGACGGAGATGAAAAGTAAAGAGAGGAGGGTGGAGTTAGGGAAATCTAAGAAGAATGTTGAAGTTGGTTGTTGAATATTTGCAATTTGCATTCAACGAGGGTGGGAGCGTAAGGCTCTAACCGTATTATTATTACGATATGTCTCGGTGGCACGAGCAGAATTTACAATTTCTCCCCATGCGTCTATATATTACAAAGTTTCCGTCTTTGGTCATGTCCTTGTCATGTAGAATCATGGGAAATGGTATAAAGTATTGCGTGACATTATAGTAAAGTGTGAGCATAAGTATCGAACTGTTCTTAAGAAAGTTTTGAGAGTACGGAAACATTTTGACCCAATCCATCCATGCCTTGTCCTGTGTACAGATTACAAATTCCAGGAAGGAACCTAAACGAGTCTTTCTAAAGATAAAAGTAAACAAGTTACATAGTAACATTAAATAGACGAGTCATTGGTTCAATTCCCTCCGATTCCGAATATTATATTGCGTTCTGTGGTTGCAAACGACTTTTGTATTTATCTCTGTATGTATTGGGTGCACTGGAGAATTTCTCCTTTATGGGAATCTTATCAGTTGTTAGTTGTCAGCTACTTATCTTACGAGTTATGTACTGCTTTTCAGTTATGTTATGTTAGGTAATGTTCCATTACGTCCCCGCACTCTACATTACTACATCTATCCTTATTTTATAGACACCATTGCCACTACGACTCTTCCATTCTGGATATCCCACCCCTTATAGTAGAACGTTCGTATTTTTACCCATAAAACGGCAACTGGTTCGTAAAGTTAGATAGTGCAAGTCAGTGCAAAATAAATACACATTAAAGTCGTACATAAAACCTGGAAACTCCTCTGCTCTATTTTCCTTTTGTATACTAAACTAGACTTAGTAACTCACGATCAGCCTTCAGAACTCCGGGTGGAAATCGGATAACAAAACCTTACGTAAGCATCTCTATTGTCTAAAAATGTAGTTTAACCTACCATGTGGAGAAATTCTGAGCTAAAATATAAAATACGCATTTTGATGGCAAGAAAGCAATCTTGCACTCTTTCCCTCTCTGTAGGGAACTTTATTCGATATTCTGAATCCCATGGGACTTCTCAGGATATATTATATACTCCCTTGTATGCACAAGATGAGCAAAGAATACGATTATTACTGAATTCAAGTGTGTTATGTTCTCCATTTACTAACCAGGCTGCATATGGCTCTTCGTTTGCATTATAATTTCCTACCCTGACATTCTTGCTTCTGTCTCGCCGCCCCTTTTATATTTAGAAATTAGAAAATGTAACTTATCTTCATATTTTCAATGGGGGAAAGGAATGTGTTCAAGAGAAGGGAGGGAATTTGCATTTGTCTCCTGAATTTTCAAGTGGAGAGCTATCCAAATGTCTGTCGCTGTGTCGAGTAGATTCGGATTGAGAAATGATATTTAGGGGTTCGTAGTCTGTTTAAGCTCCACTTAACCAAATGCCGAATAATCTTGTCTGTGAATGGAAAACAAACATTTATTACATTGTGCCAACACTTCTCTATCTTCCATGTCTTCACTACTCATTATGGAAAATAGAGTAGCAAAAGGCAACTTCCAGATAAAGAACTACAGTCTGACTTTTATTCACTCCATAGCTATACAATGCTATAGGTTGTATATTTTGTGTAATCTTGTAATTTGGATTCTCAGTTACTCTGATTTGATTTTTAGAGTTCATTAAATTTAATAGTGGAGACAGAGAATGAGACCCATACAAAATTAGAATAGTATGCTGCTGAGATGCTCTTCTCTTGTACCCCAAGGTCTGAAATATACATAGATTGAGAAGAAAGTACTTTCAGTCCTAAGTTGATCTTTTAATTTATTCAGTAACTTGTCAACCATTATACACTGTTAACTGTAAACTATGGAAGTAAAAACAGAATTTGTATATTTACTTAACATGCTATGAATACATTTGAGACCTCTACTCTACTACTTCAGTTGTGAAAAATTAGATTATTTAAACTCAAAAACTACCCTTTAAATTAAAGATAGCGAATGCAGGAGTCCTAGAAAAGTCATAATAATATCTGTCCGGATGCTTTATTTTGTTGTCTATTGTGTATGCTGCGTGGAAGAGCACAGAATAAACGGAAGTCGATGAGGGCTCCCTGTAGATTCAATTACACATCGTATCCCTTCCCTCAACCTAAGTAAAATTGATGATATGCAAGGAAATCTCATAACAGAATTCTAACAAAATAAGGAAGCGACAAGAATAATATCCTTTCTTTCCCCTCTCGAACATGTGTAAAATATTTATTTTCCTTCTCATCTCGGATATAATGCAATAAAAGGATGAACATTGTATTAGCAGATATTAAATCCTAACTCACTTTTCTATCTAACATCATTAGGATAAACGTAGGTCTTGAACGCTTTATCTCACATTTAAATCACTACCGCCTAGCTTACTGTTAGGACAATTGAAGAAATATTCAACATATACAAACTTGTAATTTTCAACATAACATAACACTTGATGTTATTTGAGATACAGAATACGAATAAGATGATTAGTATAATTACAGAATATTAACTTTTACTAAGGAATCAAAGATATTCCCACAGATCTACAGTCAACCAGTATTCTATACCATTTAAAAATCGGGACCCATAACTGATATTGTACTGACTGTTCCTCAACTATGCGAGCTTTCCTCTCGTTCATGTCACCAGTTTTTGTTATTGTAATTCCTTGCATATCTCGTGTCCTGTTGTGTCTACATTCTTTCTCTGTCTGTCACTGAATATCTAGGGATTATGCATATTAATATGTGTAGTAGTACAGTACTCACAGTCGATATAATTTAATTGTCTGTCTGCATGTTCAAGGATATGTTCGTGTTTATTGTCAAGCCTAGCCACAAGAATATCTGTGTTGAGTGTTGTTTGCAATCAAGGAAGATTCTTCCGCAATAATATAGGCATGGTATTTTGCATGTTAGCATCTAAGTGGTTTCATCTCTGTTAAATATGCAGTTGTTTTTGCATAAGTAGCAATTTTTTATCATAGGATTAACAGTATTATCGATATTTTAAACTTTCCTTCTTGCGCAGCACAATTTATTTATTTTGTAGAATTATTTTATGTTGCTGTCGACTAGAAATAGTCTGAAGGAAATAAATTTTGGGGTCTTAACTTTAACAGGTAATGTGTAGATATCATTCTCTGTTTAATTAGTATAATGGAAAAGAAGTAGTAAAATAATAGTAAATATGAGACAAATATTTTCAGATTTTTTTTGGATTCCGTTGTTTAAATAACATCTCTTGAATGCAATAACCTATAAGTTTATTTCGGATAAGAAGGCAGTGAGGTTAAAGCAATAGATTTTGAACGATTCACAGTATCATATACCAATTATTATTTGTCTCCTTTGTTATACGAGAAAACACTTTCGCACAGAGAAGACATCACTTTGCTTACACTCATTATGTGAGCAGGAATGACATGATACTTCCACAAATAAAATTATTATTTCTCAATATCTCTGGAGTTTAGGACTACTTACTGTGAAAAGAGCGACAAACTCTTGACGCGTTCGTAATGAAAAGGAGAAATAAAATTATGGAAAGAATTATGTAATGTTAAAGTCTTTTGCTTTACCTCCTACTGTCCCTGTCAGAACAATTGCTCATCCTGGAGGAATGATAGAGCAAGTGGAGCCATTTAGAATGTGCTAGGAAAATGCTGTAACAAGTAAAGCTTACACTTCCAACTCTGCGCTATCTTTCTTGAAGATCTTATAACGCAAAAGTTGAGTTGTGTAGTGTCTTCTTGCGTAAGACATAGTTGAGTTGATACTTGACTTTGCTCAGAAATTAAGTGAAGGAGGAAGAAGAGATAAGGAGCAGTAGTAGTAGTGGTTTAGGTGTAGTAACGACTTGTTAGGTTACGAGGCACTCACCCACTGCTCCTGAGAACTTGTTAACTTCTTTTCTCTCCTCGTCCACTTTTATTAAGAAGGAATTTTAAATATCTTCTTTTGTTTATGCACTCCGACTCTATTCCAAAATCAAATCAAAACGCAACTCCACAACAACTATCTACCTGTACTGAACTGTACTTCGTGCGTCATGCATAGCACAATTCCTACTTAGTGTGTGTGTATCTGCTGTAAAAGCCATTCTTGTAACTTCTTATGACATAACATTTGCCTTACATGGAAAATTGTATTAATTTTATGCAAAGCTTGACTTGACTAAGTTCTGCATTCAAAACTAGAAAATCATTTTGCTTCTTGGCTCTAGGAAACATAATTATGATTCACTGTCCTGTTTCAGCTCCCAACTTTACAACGTCACTAGTATTCAGCTTATTGGAATTATTACCACAAAGTGCTAATATGCAATAGAAACTACATTTTCAAGCATTCCACAATGTTGGCACGTTTTTTACGTGATTTATGACAAAACCAAGACCAAATGCATGAAAACCCATGAAATATGAAATATTATTAATGAATAGTAGATAAAGACCTTTTACATTTTGTACAGTCTCAAGAGTATTAGAAGTGTAAATCCATATAGGTCACTTATTATAACACTGCTTGTAAAATGCATAGTATTTAGTATTTCTGTTATAGGTGTCCTTTTTTACCGAGTTAATCTATTCTAATTGTCCCTGATAATGAAGAGACAAGGTAATGGTCGTACTGTTGGGATTTCTCATTTGCTTTTGTCATTGTCGGTACTTTTACAGCCGAGCCAATTAATTTGGAGGTATTCAAAGGATAAGGGCTCATTGCAATTAGTCGACAGGTTTAAAGACATTTCCCGTTATTAGTATGTACTTACTTGGGAAGATGTGATGGGACTGGAGATAAGTTTAAATGCTAATGATGCATTTTACTAGTGCACAGTGCACATGCAGTTACATGATGTAAGGACAGATGCATTTACTATATAAATATTACATCTATGAACTCATGGAATGAAAAGTGACATTTTATATAGGGATACTACAGGATACTTACTGAGTCTGCAGATAAAAATCTAAGAACAAATTCCTATGACTTACAAGGAATTGAGTATATAAGTACACATGAGAAAATATAGATTGAGATTCCATTGAGAAGGTAAGTAGTAGAAAATAAAAATAGTGATGGTAAAGCCAAAGTATGTCTGTCTGTGTGAGTATAGTAATTGTCAGTCCAGTTCTGTCTGAGTTAGCTGTAGGAGAATGAAATAATGTACTGGGAGAGTCTACAGCGACTAACTACTTACAATTCAGTAAGCAAAAAAGAAAAAGCTTCACTTCTCAACTCTCCCGTCGTATCCGTTTACGTTATGTAAGTCCAGATTTTGAAAGTGTTGTGCTGCAACTCGGGCTGAATGCATTTCATTGTGAAGTAGTAGTAATGTCAGAGGAGGATCGCCGTGAGCACTGTCGTGTCATCCTCTCCACTTACCAATACTCCACACAAAGAAATCTGAACCACTAAATATACAGACAAGAAATAGAGACTTGGTTATGTGAACCTGTAGATTGTTCAGACAGACATTCCAATTTCATTTCCATCGGGACCTCAATGTTTAATCTACTTAGATTGGCTATTTCATTTTCACTCTTTCATTCCACACACCATAACAGAATCTCAACTACATTCAACACATGTTTTGTTATTTGGTGGCCAGATCAAGTGGATCGGTTACTTTCCTCGCTTTTTATATGATTGGCAACTGTTTAGATATCTGACCCGAAACCAATATGCAGTAACCATGTAGAAAAGTACCTTACATGCACTTTAGATTAATGTACTCCAAGTAGAACGTAAATACCTATTGCAACTTACAACAACTACTTACATATTTGTTGGTGAAAAGCAATGCATAGTGAATGCACTTTTTTCTCTATTTCACCAGCCAACCTCCATAGTAGTGCAGCAGGGCATAATTAGTAGAATACTGGTTGGTGGCATTACCTCAAGCTAAGTTGGAAGCATTAATAATCATTACCTACCTGCAGACATCATAGTGTTTCTATCTGATTGAGAAAACTTCGTTATTACCAACTGCAGCCAAAAAAGTCTATCTATAATCAAAAGAAATAATAAGAAAGCTACCGATTCATTCGATACATTCTCACGTCAATGAAAGGTAAGTCTTTATCACATCAAGAGCAAAAGTATCTAGGTATGCTTACCCAATTACCACAAAAATTGCAATCAGGTATATATTTTTAAATAAATAAATACAGTAGAATATATTAAACCATAAAATTATTTGAGCAGTCACCTACAAATATTATTGATATACGAATATAATTTATTACAGTTAAAGAAAAAGTAGCGTAGAAGTGATTTAAATTATGACATTAGTACATTCATGCATATTAATAGATAACTGTTCAAAGAATAGAAGAATGCTAGAAGAAGAATATTTTCTTTCTTTCTGCCATCATTTATCTGTCTGGTAGTGTCAGAGTGAAGTGGAGGATTCCCGTTTGATTTCCCAGCATATCACATGAAATCACAGGAGCATTTGCATAAAGAAGACAAGATACACAAGTCTACCGGAGCGAGGAACCAAGGAATAAATTGAATGCAATGAACTATGAATCGAAATGCACTCGGATATGTGATGCAATGCTGACTAGAGATTAAGAAGATGGGTATAGCACTTCCATTTGGATTTAAAGATACCTAAAGATTTAACTGTGTCTTGTGCACTTGATTCTAAAACTCTTTTTGTATTAAATGTAACTCATCATTTTTTACCTATCATTGCATATTACTGTTGAATGGATGTTGCTATTCATCGGTCTTGTGGTACATTACTACTTTGAACTACTTGGATTGTGTTGGGAAAGAGCCGCTATGTCTTAGCATGATTCTTCTCTGACGTCGTATGATGATGGCATATCATGTCAAAACGCAAGACAAGATAGCGTAACGTATCACATCAAATCACATTTTATTATCATCTTCTTTTGATGTTGATCTGTGATATGAAAAGGATGTGAATGCTCCGTCTTTGGGAGAATGTCTGAATAGGATTACACAACAATCAGTATATTATCTTTGATTGATGAAAGAATCTCTCCTCCCTCCCAAAAAGTATGATTGGAAAGAAATGGCTATTAACTATGCTATTAAATGTTCTATAATTTACGTGTAGTCCAGAGTGTAAAGCAACTGTACTTTAATTTTCTTTCGTTCGTTTACTTAGATGTAAACTTGCACCTAAGTTGATTTAGAGTTTTTATCTGCGGATAAGTTACGGATGCTCACTACGGTGAATCTTCTTCTTTATGGAGTTTCATTAGTTGCGAGTTGACTTTTTCTGACTTGCAATTTACTCCTGAGTTTACATCACATCAAAGAATCTCTAATCATCATTTGTGAAGAAACATTCTTTTCTTGTTTTACTATGCATTGACTGACTGGATCCCTTTCTATCTGTATTTCCAGTCTGCTAATATCAAATACAGTGACAGTATAGTTAGGGAGATGATTCTCGATAAAAATGCAACATGGCATAGAACATTGTTTGACTCGAGTCGACTACAAATTACATTCACATCACATTAGTTCTTATATTGAAAGTTACACTCGGCTGATTGCCGATTTGGCAGACTATTATGCAGTATGACTCTGAATGATTTGACTTCTCCGTCTCCCTATCTTAGTTCATCATTCTGTTGGTTTTTAATTTGACTTCCTATTCTCACAGTAGACAAGACGTGACGTATTTATGTATGTAGAATGTAGACGAGACAGACTACTCAGACTGTGCTACTTGCATCTACCGAAAACAACCCTGCCAGTCCTCGAGTGAAATTCTGGCCTTTAAATGCCATAAACTTGATAGGATATTCCTTATGGCTCTCCTTTCGACAGTTTCAGACTCTTTAATTTCCATCCAGCACACAGACAAGCAAATCAAACCAGTGTGGAGTAATTCACCAGAAATCCATTCACACACAAAGAGTAATGCTGCGGATTTTGACTTGATTTTTATATAAGCCTTTGCCTCCCTCCAGGCCATTTCACTAACGAAAGGTATGCTTTATCCCTATCTACAAATATGCTAAGCTAATGGTAAACAAAGGTAGGGAAACCTGCGTGCGTAGATTATGATGAACTGATACTTCTATACACAGCTATATCTCATCTTATAAACATAGAAAGAAATGATAAGTAACTTACTTTCTGCCTCTGGCAACTCACAGAAGACTTTTCTTTGCTGCCAACTACCGAACCTTGGGCTCTTCTCCATTCTCCTTGCATATCTTACACCTCCCTCCTCCAACACATTCAACTTTCCGACCTAAACGGCGATTTCATTCAATCTTTGTTGCTAACCAGGATTTGACTCCCAATGGCCTTTGCAATAGCTTTTCCTTTTATCCGAGCAATTGTTTTACATTTTTATTTCAACCTCCATCAAATATAAATACCTATACTTTATCTACAATGAATTACAAGTAATATTATATTTTTCGCTCTGAAATCTTCTAATCAGAGTATTGTTAACAATAATTTGTATATCACAAAAAATAATTGTAGTTTCATTTCATTGTTAGCTAAATGGTATTTATTAGGAGTAGATACAAAGGAATTAATGGACTGACGGGGATAATGGATGCAAAAGACTGTCAGTCGTGTCTTGTCAACTCAGATCGTGATGGCTTTGTCTGCGCTTTGATACAATTTGAATGTGCCTGGTGTAATTGTACTTGATACGATAATGTGTGTTTTGTTAATCACTCTTAAATCGTGTTAGGCTAATAGTACGTGGCTATTGTGCCAGTGTGACATGTTGATGGAGAATTACTTTGAAGTTGTACTGTATGAAATGGTCTTAAGTAATGTATGCGCTATTATTAGAAATAGTATCGTCGGCTGAAGACTGGTTTAAAAGCTAGCAATGTTAATCATTCTTCAAAACGGGCATTGTAGTTTAAACCTGTAAAGTAAAATGAAGGTTAGCATGTTTCTATGAATTATGCTCCATATGAATTGAGAATGTTGAATGTTGTAGAATGCAGAAAACTGTTTCCCATGTAGCGAGTAGATTCATTGGTATTCACATAGGACGTGGCAACAACAAACTCCATTCCATCCGGCTAATTTCTTTTGGAAGTGACATGACAAGAGTGAAATATGAAAGGAGTATTTATTGTCAGGTTGTCTCGTAGCAAAGGAAGCAGCACCTAAACTTGAACAAAACCACATCATGCTAAATTCGGTCAACAACGTCTAATGCAAGGAGGAATTGTGTCGTGTGGTTCTTTCTTGCTTTTGTACAGGCTCATAATGCATAATGATCAATGGTTTTCCTTTCATATTTGATAGGATGACAATAAAGCCCATCACTTACTGCATTGCATTACCTATTTATATGCAGCTCCTAATGGTATTTCTCTGCAGATTTACATTATGATGCTTTTATATATTGCAAACAACGCGTGTCTCTGTCTCCTTGTGCATTATGCATTTAAGCAGGGAGACATCTACAAAGTCTATTTAAGGACTACATTTTGAAAGTGACTATCTCCTATACTATAATGTATTAAATATGAATGAAAATCGTTACAGATTTTCTTGTGGCAACATTTGGATTGATTTGACTAAACAGGCGTGACGTTTTTGTAAAGAATCATCATTTTCCATTATCAATGAGTGATTGATATGGATGACAAGTGACGAAGTGGCTCTAAATGCTCCAATCATTACCTATTTGGACGTTTAGCTGACTTGCATGGCGCTACTGAAAGAATTTTTTGTTCCTAATGCAAACTCGGCTGATTTGACAGAAACTAACCAAGTGGGATAGCGATAGGATATAATTTATATACTCATATGGAATATTTTGTAAGGAGACGATGAGAAAATCCTTTCTTCGTATATATAATAAAATTAAGTGAAGCATGTCCCACAAAATGAAACAAACTCAACTTGATTTACCTTTGCAATAGTATATAGGAATGTGTACAAACAAGAATAATATGATACTTATTTAGTATATGACAATAAAAATACAAGTGTCTAGTCTGATACGGATTCCTTTAGTGGCACATTCATCGTGGCGTGAATGTCGGTGCTGAGGATGCTACTTTATGTCAGTGTGTTATACATCTTATGAGAGGTTGCTGCTCTGAATAAGAAACTGACAGTATAATAGAAGTGTCTATTGTTACTTATGCTAAGCGAGAGGATTCTTCTGCATTATTATCTTTCTATTCCAGAATTCATTTCATAGTTATCGTCTTGTGCAGGCGAGACTTTCATTTCAACATAAATATAATCACGAGCTGCTTGTTACTATTTGGACATTGTGGATGTGGGAAGATGTATTAAATATAAACATCGATTGCATTTCTTCAGACACTTTATTTTTAAACTGTAATGTTTATTCAGGTAAATTCTGTAAACATTAATGATAATTCTTTATTCGGTTTAATAATTTAGTAGAATGTATATGTAACTGAGAAAAGGTGATTCTATTTACATAATAGATGACAGAGTTTAATCTGACCTTATTTTTCCAGTCAATTAAACAGTATTTTGTAAAAGTCATTAGTGTTTGGTAAGTTAAAATAAATTAATAATGCTGGGGTTACAGTAGTAAGAGTAGATCAAAGCGAGGTGGTTTAGTGTTGAGGTATAGTTCATTTAGTTGAGAGTGGCTCGTTAAGTTACAGAGTGTAGAGAAAGGAATGGCAAAATAAAACGCATTAAATTACATTAAGTTAAATGCAGTTGCTGTGCAATGCATTTGGAAATGTATCCCAAGAGCTTGAGATTCGTTCATTCATGAAACCAGAGTCATTGTTAGTTTTTGGTTGAGAAATACCTTGGACGAACAAGGACATGGATAAGTACCACCACAGTAGTAGATGTTATTGTATGAGAGCTAATTTGACTCTACTCTCAAAGGAGTAAGTACAGCACTAACTCAAGAAGTGTTTAGCCTGTTTATGTCTAGTTGTGTGTTTTCCGATTATATTCTCGTTTACTTTCATTTCAGACGACAATGGATTTGTCAACTCCATTTATAGACAGAATTGTCGACCGTCGTTTTGTATTATTAGGTTAATCGTCCTGATTATTGCGTCAAAGTGAACATCTTGGGGATTTATAATAACTACACAAGTTACAAGGGAGCTATAAATAGAAATGAATGTTTGTATTATATAAATGTGATAATAATGATATAGATTGAAGGAATGTACGTGTGTGAAAGGCTGAATATACAAGTACAACTAGTCAGGTAAGAAATGCAGGCCAAGTTGGACATTTGACTTTAGTAGTACCAATAAGATAAGATTTACGACGAACTCTGGAGAGAGAATGGGATTGCGAATGCGATAAAAGTGAAGCCGCTCTCTACGTGTGAAGATGAGACGGTGGAATCTAGCACTTTTGAAAAAGATGCGATCAGTTAAATAGACTTTGAATGAGTTATTAATGGTGTTAATTGCCATTCTAAATGCTCGTTAGTAATTTTAATGCTAGGAAAATCACATATTCACGATAAGGGTTTAAAACACAAAGCGGAAAATTCAAAAGGATTTTGCTGTGTCAATTCCAATGCTGAGCCATTTATAAATATATCTCACTAATGAGAAAGACATTAAAACTTTTCACATTTGTGAGAAACCTTATGTTGGTCATAAATTCATTCCGCCCTCCAAACCTCAGTCTCTTGACTTTGTAATGTGCGTAACTATGCTAGGTATGTGTAACAAATTACGGTTTCATATCCTAATCCTCATGTGCAGTGTTAAGAGACAAAAAAGTCATTTTAGCTGTAATCAGGAATTTATTGTTACATTTTTTTGAAAATGATAAACATGTGTGTGACCTTTCTGAAAATGTTTATCTACCTTGTAGTATTATGTATTAATGTGTGAGCGATAAGAAACTTCACACTTTATCTGTAGGAGAAGGATAACAATCACATGAGTGCATATACCATTTCATATACAAGTTTTGGTATTGTTACTAGATTTTAATACAGTGATTCTATTCTGATGCAAGTCAAGAGTTTACTGTAGTGTTTTAATGTTATGTCCAGTGTATAGTAGTAGGATGATATACACAACAATGTTGATTGTAGGTACTAAGTACATATTCAGTATCCTGTAGACAAAGGAACAATGCACAAGGCATTCCTTTTTATTATGACCATCATCGACAAAGCTCTAGACTAGGAAAGTGTAAACTCGTCAAGAAGGAAAAAAGGTCAAGCTGGAATGTTATGGAAAGTAAACCTGAATTGAATTGCTAAACAAAAGGGTAGAAGAAGAAAAACTGGAGAATTTCCTGTGTCGTGCAATTGCAATGGAGAACTAGTGGCATAAGTACATAGTAGTAGTACCGTAGGGTAAGTAGGTACTTATCTATATGAGTGGCAATATGTTGGGAAAATACTATAGGGTAATGAAAAGTTTATATGTTATTATTGTGTGAATGTAGTTTAATGTTATGAAGAAAGTACAGGAAAGCAGGATGCAGTTTGGCTGAAAAGGCACGCTATATTTATGTATCTGAATTTTATATTTGGCTCTCTACGTGGGACAAAATAAATACTACTTTTGATATAAGGAAGATAAAAGGAACTTGTGATATTTAGACTTATAGACTGACAATCAACAAAAAGACTAAATAAGTAACGAAGCAAGTGCTTCCTTTTATTTCCCTCTCAAAAAGAATTCCGTCCTCTTTTCCAGAAAACTTTTTCTCTCTCACTGGCTGGATAGAGAGCATTTCTAAATATATGTACACATTAACATCAACATCGTTTTCTCTGAAGAAAAAGAGGTCCGGATAGATGAGAGAAGTTAAGGGCTAACAGGTTCTGTTTTAGTGTTTCTGCAGATATTGTTGGTATACAAATCTGTGTTACTTTACAGTGCCTAACGATCTCGGTTCCCTCTCTGCGTGTCTCTACAAGAGTGGATTGAACTTTATTTGACGTCCCTTTATTGGCTTTTTCCTTCGGTTATCTCCTCTTGATATGTTTTTCCACTTTTCACCAAATGTTTCAACTTGTGTCATCAGCTCCAACTTTCAGCTACCATTTTTCTTTATTGCGACTCCTATTATACAAATAAAGTAGGTATTCTCCTCAAACTGCCTATTACCTAACACGCATTTTTATACCTACAACCTATGTAAGGTTGAATTACTATGAATACGGTAGTAGGCTATAGAAATTCATGAATGTCATTAGTTATTCTTGACTCTTGTTAGTTTCTCTTTTAACTTGGTGGTTTCCCTCGGCTAAACTTTCCTTAAACTTCCACAACTTTTCAGACTAACTTTCCGAGTTATTTGGGATGAAGGGTTAATTTACAAATGAGGAATGAACCTTTGAAAATTCAGAACCTCAACCTACACCATTTTCAAATCCTAGTCGACCCTCATTTACTTTCTGTAATGGTATGTACAAACAATCATCAATTCCTATATCTACTATACACACACTATCATGTTATAATATAGTATTGGATAATGTTACACGTACCTCTAATACTACTACTGTTAGATAATCATAGCAATTTAATTCTGATAGTGCATTGATTTAAGTCTGCTTCATTGTTATCCTTTTAAGGTAAGGTTGGTATAGTACATAAGACAATAAATGTCCTTTGACTTTAAAAACAGTATTAACCTTTTAAGATAAATTAGATGAGAATCAGAGAATTGTGCAAGACAAACCGGTTGTGGCTCTGTGCATTCTCCTCTGTTCAATGCGCTCAGTCAAGAACACTAGCGTCGAGACGAAAACCTACCAAGGATTATTGTTATTGGCATTGCCTGTAACAATAACAATTGAGGCACAACCACCGATTAAAATCCAACATTATTTCTTATCAATGCATGTGATTTAGAAATGAAAATTTTTCAGAGCCAAGAATCATTAAAAATATTCCCATCGTTTGATTCCGTTTTATATTCCCTGTGCAGAGATTTTTATACTTTGTATACAACTATTGCAGGTAATTTATATAACAATTTATTAACAAAATATTCAAAAATTAAGTATATAAGCGTCATAAAAATTTTAACTAAGAGGGAAATGTCCTAAAAGTCAAGAATGGGAGTTTGAGAGCAATTAAGAATTTTTTGAAATGTTGAACTTTTACCAAGACATGCAAGGTGAGAGACAAAGATTCGAGATTCAGATAAACTCTAGATTGAACAGTTTAGTTGTATTTCATTCAGACAGGACATGACATCGAATTCACAGACATGACACGAGAAAAACAATGGGATGTAAAGACGAAGTACAACAAATCACAACACTTTAGTAGTGTAACAGCTGTGCATTGTATAGATACTCAGTCAAGGATCTACTTTTTATTTAATTGATGATATATTCATGATATGCATGGCTATCTCATTTCGAATGTCCATTTAGCAGGAGTTAGGGCTCATTTAAGCGTAAAATCTTTGAAAAAATTTGTCTGGGCACTACAAATGTATTTACTTGAATATGAATGGCCTAGTCGATTAAGAGCAGAGAATTCAGGGTAAATTGTGTACTTGACTACATGGTAGATGAAACATAGCAGAGCGTGTTTAAAAAAGTGAAAAAGTACGTGCCAGTCTTCACTCATTCATGGATTAAACATCCGAACCTCACAGAGATAATGTGTCCGGTCAAATGATCTTATCAGCCCTAGTTACTCATGAGAATATCCAGATTCTACTTCTGTCAATCTTCCACTTTCTGTAAAATTGTCTAAATCGTTTCCGTTCTCATTACTTTTTGACGAAATCGTTTACAGATAGAAATTGGGTGGACGTGCTTTTCAAGCGATGTACTAAACCCAAAGAACAAATTTTTTCAAGTTTCTTGTCACTTTTGTTGAGAAATAAAAGTACCACAGAATGACACATGATTGTCATTCGTTAAAGAGCTGGGTTACGATTTCCAATGTGGTCGTAGCTGTCAGAAGTAAAAATCATGTTGGATATGTAATACAATACAGCGATATGCCAGGAGATAGTTTTTATGAAATCGTTGAAACGTTTGACCCATTAAAGTGTAACCGATTTTTATAGGGCAGTGTATGCAATGAAATATTGTATGCAAAATAGTATCAAATTAGAATTAAAGATCTTGCACACCTGTCATTTGTTAGAAATTAGTATTTGAGCCATCAGGTGTATTCAGTAAAGATAAAAAATTTATGTGATGGTCAATTCAGGAATCGATAAGTACTCAGGTTCGATTCCTGAATTGACCATCAAATAAATTTTTTATCTTTACTGAATACACCTGATGGCTCAAATACTAATTTCTAGTATCAAATTAGTAATGATAGTTCGCTGTGCTTGTCAGAATATGAATAGAGAGGTATTCATAGCATAAAATGAACTATGTCAATTACATTTAGTATTGTATTGTTAGTGGCCTATCTAGTAGTAGGTTTACGTAGCGTGAAGATTTTATTTCTAAAAGATTTATAGGGTACCTTAACTAGGTACCCAATTTTAAGTAGTTTATGTAGTACGTACTTAACATAAAATATTATCGTTGTGTGTATATATAGCACTATCGTAATTGTTATAAATGAATGTAAGCCAAGTCTAAGTATATAGCTACTATTATTGAGAGGTGTAGTATTTGATGATGAGAGAGAACATTAACAGAATAGCAAAGTTTGTAGTTGGTTTCAAGTGGCTTCTTGTGCCCCTCTCTTGAATTGCACTCAAGTCGACTGACTCTACGTGAGAAATTCTCTTCTGTGAAGATGAAGTCTAAATTGAACAAAATGAAATCCAAAAATGCAAGTCAACTCATGTAGTAGAGAAGGAAGACGTGTCTTTAGAGGTTAGTCGATAGTAGCAGACGAAATTAAATGTTCATCTCAATTTGAGTTCACTGTGTTTCTCACTTCAGTGATGGACGTTTTTTTGGACGACATTTTAAGAATCTTGAAACTGAAAGATCTTTACAAGTTTAGTGGAGCAAAGGAGAGGAAGACAAGACACGATGTAATTCCTTTTGTGTCTTCGGAAGATGAGCTCGCTCCATGCTACCTTTTCCTAACTTTTTGCATCACATTTTATTCCTTCTGTTATGTTAATTCATCAGGCCAGAGACCCAGAGAAAATCTGGAAAACTCTTACAACAATTAAGACAACTACTGCGTTGAAAATTGTCTAAATTCTTTATCCCTTACATCACCTACATTGTATATACCCAATTCACTCCTTTGATTTGTTTTATTATTCACTATACCTACCATTACTATCCCACAAAATATTTACTTCGTAATATTTGATCATAGGGCAATCAACTATCAAAATTTACATTCATCAACTCACCTATGAGAAAATACGCCAAGAAAACCAAATTCTTCTCAATGGTGAACAACGAACAGTAGGTACACATTTAAACTGGAAATAAGTTCGCACAAAGAAATAATTAAACAAAAAAAGTTCTGGAGAGAACAAAGTATTTTTTTGTAGTTTGGAACCAAAAAAGTTGTTGCAGTAAGGCTTGAGCAAGAAAAATAAAATGTTTTTCCTTTCTTGAGAAACAACCAAACTGACAGTATGACAACAGACAGGTGAAGCTAAATTCAACTTTTCTTTAAACAGACTTTACTAGGATAAGTAATAATGGGTTCCTTTTCAACGTCAACCCACTCTCTTTGATTCACTTTCTGTTGTTAATTGCTTGTCATTGCCACTCTCCGCTTTTATGTCTTCATGTAATCACCAGTTGTGCAAATTACCCATTTAACAAACAGTACTGTCATTCTTTTATCTTAGTACAAGTTTTATTAGCTCTAGGGCAAGCTCATAACACTTAAATGCAGAATACTCCCACAATATTATAATCTTAAAATACCAAAATATGAAATGTAAATGAAAAAATACTAAAACATCCAACTGTTTAGTTCAAGGTACATAATAAAAGGGTTCACATATCGTAAACAGGTGTAGTAATGTGTAATTTGCATTAGTAGTGTAAAACTGGTGGCCAAATATAATTTTGATAAACAGAGACAATTGCTCTTAAAAATGTTGTAGTTCGTAGTCAGGTACCTGATGCAGCAAACAGAGTTCAAGGTCAGACATAATCGGATATCAGAGAGTTGATCTACTCTCCTGTTGTGAACAATTGCGAAATGATCAGATATAATTGGCACGAAAAGGATGCACGATTTTGCTAAGCAAGAGTCATGTCATATAAAGTATTCACGTTCCATATAAGTATGTAGTATACTTTATACCTGTCAAAGAAAATTGTGGAGGTAGAATGTAGAAGAATCCGGTAACAAAAGCTTCAAAGAAAAAGAATAGCTTAGTTCAATGTGTAACTATATCTTTCTGAGGTATCTTTAGCTATAAGCAGCTTTGCATTAAAATCCTTGGGGCATAAGTAATTGTCAATTCAAAGCTATATAGGTTTTATATTTCAACATTGTTATTGCATTGCATTTGTTTTATCATCTACCTGTATAGTTTAATGTACAAAAAAGGTTAATTTTGAGATAGGTACACTTGCTATTAATTAATTTACCATATTTAATGATAATTAATTAGGTACCAATACAAAAGCAGTAGTGGATGTTTAATACATGCGAAGCCAAAGTATTTACATGGATCGTTTTACGCATGTAGTTTGAATAGTGCAATGTCGTTGAGAAGAGTGAATCAGTATTGGGCTTAGGGATATTTAATTTAACAGCTCTGCATAATATGTAGATTAGTTAAAGTAGTGGATGGAAGTGAAACTGCTGTCGTCTAGATAATCACCTTGTCTGTGACGCTGTAAGCATGATGATGATGACGTAAAGACTGGAGCTTCTTATGACATGACATTCGGCATTTGGGAAGTGAATAAGTTTGGAGGAGGAGGAGAAAGTAGTTCAGAGGATTCAATAGAATCTCTTCCATAAAGGATTCTCAACTAGTTCCTCCGTGCAGCCAAAATTTCAATTTTGAATGTTTGTCCCTCGCGTTGACAGTTTGCTTGAATTCACGATTCTTTGTGTGCTTTTATCTTGCCTTTGTGACAGACTGCTGGTCTTATATGCTATTTCCACTAGATTTCTTTTGATGTATACAGATACTAAATCCAGGAGTAGTGAATGGAGTGTTTTCTTTGCCTTCTTCGGGTCCGGGCTTCTGTATCTCCACATACAATTCACTGCCTAAATAAATTATATTCATAGTACTCTTTCTAACAACTTTCCAACGTTTTCTACTTCACTGGCTATTATGTATCACTCTATTATTTGCAAGTTAAATACGGACGAGAAAGATAACTCGTCCATTATTAGAAATGACTCTAGAGTGACTATTACTCTTTTCTCCTATATTTGCCTTCTTGCCAATGGAGAGTCAGCGAAAAGTAACTTCTTCCAACTTAAACAGGCTACATTACTTCCAGATTAGTGACGAACATTTTCATCGCATGAATTCGACTAAATGCTTCACGGATATATTTTGTCTCTCCTGATCCCATCGTCAGGTTCTCTTATTGGCAGAGTAAAGACAAGTAATTTCATGGAAACTAAGATAGCAACCCCAGTAGCCAGATGTTCCTTTAACT
The DNA here is from genome assembly GCA_020055645.1 of Tomocerus qinae. Taxonomy (NCBI): domain Eukaryota; kingdom Metazoa; phylum Arthropoda; class Collembola; order Entomobryomorpha; family Tomoceridae; genus Tomocerus; species Tomocerus qinae. Next base: position 11,492,745 of record CM034547.1, on the reverse strand, counting down.
TAGCCGAATCAACTTGAATGTGTCAGCTGTAACATTTAATGCTAATCCTGCACTTCTTCTCAATAGGCTTCCATACTTGATTTTCTGCCCTAATTACAAATTCTACTCCATAACTATTATTAGGTATATAACTTATACGCTCCAAGTACCAAGTAATAATCTTTCCATTTCAATTTCACCCACTCAGGTTTTAGAAGATATTTTAGTTAAATAAAACACAAAATTGAATATTTTCTATTGCTTAAATGTTATTATTATTTAATTACAATTAAACTTGGTGGGTAAGACAGGTCTTGACACCATACCCTTAAGAAGTGAATAATACAGTAATAATTAATTAAATAGCAATTAGATTAACAGTTCCTATTAACGATATATTTGTATGTTTATTGCATCTCGCTATTTCTAAAGCGTCCTTTTGCATATTATATAGATGATGTCTCATTTTGTATAAAAAATCCAAGTTATTGGCAAATTTTATCAATGTAGGACACTGTAGAAGAATATGTGATTGAGACTCGCCTGAGGAAACGAGAATTTAATTTAATTCAATCGTTATCTTGTGAGACTTGCATTAGGTACTGTACAATAGGCACGCTATGCTTTTCTATCTCTGAGTTTCGAATTGCATGTGTTTGATTTACACGTTGGTTGGTCTAGAAATGCACATTCTTCACGAATTGGAGATATTTGGCATGTGAGTAGAATCATCAGATCGTCGTTTCTCCTAGCGATTTGTAAATGTCAGAGGTCACTCTATTTTAGAGAGCTCTGCATTTATTTCTCACATTCACGAAGAACATTGATTTTTCATGTGATCTCATGGCACAGAACAGTTAAAATGACTAAAGTTAAAGCATCTAGAATATAAAACTGTCTATCGCGTCGTGTCTTTGTCCTTGGTATATTGTCTTATTTACTTCACTGACTACGTACTACGTCCTATTGCATTAGGTAGGTACTTATTCGATATTCTGAATTGGGAAAAGACACTGGGTAGATTTTCTTTGTCTTTTCTTTAAGGAAATCATTCTTTAAGACTCCAGTGGGAAATCTTTGGTATAGCTATCTTATCTGATCCTATCTGATTTTGTTCCCAATTTCTCAGCCAGTAATGCTCGTCCTCCTCTTGAAATGAATTTTCTCTCGAAGCTTTTCAGAGGATTAAAGAGGATTTTGCAAAGAAAATCAAGTCAGACAAAAGCGTAGTGAGTAAGCCACTTTTTCTCTAATGCAGACCTATCAATATGCACGGGTACAGATTACAACTGAAGTCTCAACCATTTTGACATTTTCGCAAATACTATTTTATTACTGGCCTACTTTTAATTTGATCCTACACTCTAAGTCTCACTAAAGTCTAAATTCTCATCACCCCTTAAAAACGACTAGAAAATCATGTCATGTGTGTGAATGGCTGTGAAAATTATGTGCCACATTCACTTTCTGTACGAAAACCAATCCTTTCTACGTTTAGGCTGAATCTTATTTTTTCCTGAATGATCTACTTTTACACTGATACTACATTACATTAGATACTTGCAACCAAGTATTAACATGAGCTAATAATAATAAAATATTATCAGTATCATGAAGGGATTTCTTAAAACGGCGAAGATTCTTTTGTAAAAATTGAAAATTGCAAAATGTGGTAGTAAATCGCTGGGGAAAACTAAAAGTGGCAAAAAATTAATTACCAGGAAACTATTATACAGATTGATGTTTGTTCCGACGTTGTGTAGTATTACTGAATACCCTGAATTATTAGACAATTTAACGTTGAACCGTGTTTTTCGAAACTAATTGTAACATTGGCAGTGAATTCAATACTTTCATATTATAGCAAGATGCAACAAGAAGGGACGATTTACCTTCTGGTGTTTCTTGAAAGGATTCAAAAAACGTGACATTTTATGGTTTATGACCAAAAAACCGAGTGAATTGGCTAGACTGTATTTCTAGTTTTATTACCTCCTGCCCTGCCCTATCTTTTTTACTTGAATATTTTTAAGCATTACTACGTGCCTATTTGGTTAGTGAAGAAATAGTTGAGTCTGAATTGAAACTGCAGAGTGAAGAAAATTTGAGATATACATCTGTACACGTTCATCAGTTATTTCCACAGAAAATGAAGAAGACGATAAAGATCAACGAGGAGATTTCACGGTTTTATTAGTCTGTCTAACATAAAAGTGGATCTGTCATTCTGTCATGTCATCATGGTAAGTAAATTCAAATTTACGATGCATACTGTGCGTATAAAATCCCTTAGTCGTATACATAAACGATATTATTAGCATGAAACTGCACAATACGCCCACAGACTCTGTTTTAATGTTTTCAGTATTGCCTTATGATAATAATCCAAAAGCAGGTACATTGGAATTCATTGAGTTTATTTCTGTGTTTATGTGATGAACGTATTGTTGAATGGCCAATTCTATTTATATATCCAAGCCAAATGTTCGTTCATTCTAGTTAAATTTGAGTGTTGCATTAAGTACGACGGAAAATTTAATTGTCAGAAACTAAGTGGCATGAACTTAAACAATTGAAAAAGTCCTTGGATCTTTCTTCATAAAGCATACGTTTGTGATTTGTAATGAAAGAGCTTTAAAAGTTGAAGTGAATGATATTCGACAAAGTCAAATAGGTAGGTAGTGCCAAAAGTCATTGAACAAAAATACGTCTACTGTGAATGTCGGTAGGAAGGATGAACCTACAACAGATTATAGACTAGAATCCCAGAAACAAAGACAAATGAATAAAAGAGAAGCCATCCTTACTTTGCTTTGCACCTGTCGAATGTTTTATTGATGTTTTCAGATGCAAAGCCAACACTCTACTAATAAATCTCGAATAATCTGCAGGATGGCCAATTGTTTCCTCAGTCCCTAATATGTAATCCTGATTGTGAGCAAATGTTTTATGTAGGTAGGACCCACTATTGCCTTTTCTAAGAACCAAAGTGTTCTGCTCTTTGAACGAAATGAATGTCACGGTGTAAATGCACTTTACAAAACGACATTGGCTAAATGCATTGCACTTTGCCTGTGAGCTTTAAAGGAATCCACCTTTGTTTTCAGGGTGTTCTTTCATATCATACCTATTAAACGTATTTTATTTGTCTATTGTTATCTTCGAGAGTGCTTGGCTTTACCTTTTTCATTCTTTTCTTCCCCTCACGATTTGTATGTCTTCCTTTCAGTTTGATACGTTTTGTGATACGCATTCAGGCTTTGTGTGATTTCCTTTCTATTTAAGCTTACAATTAGTTACTCCATCATCTCCACTACTATTCTCAAAATAACTAGATGATAAGATAATTTAGCACATGTTCCTAACAACTAGATACTTATTGTTATGCATTGGATATGGTTTAAGTACGTTCACTGACTCTGCCCCTACAGATTCAACTTTAGTAACCAAGTCTTCAGATTAATGAGAACACTTAGAGCAAATTACATATATTCACAATCATATCTTGCTTTGCCATTCTTATCAATAATACTTTAGTGTAAAGAAGCTCCAGGTATCTACAATATTAATAGAAGGAAAAATAATTCCAGATTGAAAATATTATGAATTGCATTGTATTACAATATTTTACAAGTCCTTACCAACAATATATGATTAATGATGCATTAAAATGATGTAAAAGATGAGAGAGCTATATAGTAGAATAGTACAATATTTTACTCACCCTCCACAGTTTTCGTTGTAGTTTTGGTAATATATAGTCATCTTGAACCTTTCAAATTAGAAGAGCTAGCTTATTAAGTTAGAGAAATGTACTTCAAAGTAAAATATGCTTAAAAAGCGAAGTACAAGTAGCATCTTGCATTTTAACATTCTCTGATGCTACTACAGTATATGAGAGAGACGATGTCAAGTAGCAAAAATTACATATCTATGAATTAGCCTTTTTTAAGGTAGATTTTAAAAATGCTTAAACTTCATTTCATGCTCATCCGCTTAAACTGAGGAAAAAGGATGGTTACCAAATGGAAGTGAGATGGAAATGTTTTGTAACGACAGAGTCAAGTATGACGGTTGGCTGATTAGCGTGTAATTGGCACTCATTAAAGCTGAGTACAGCTACTGCTCTAAAAATAGCTGATTCATTTATTTTCCAACTTTGACTCAGTCTGAGGTAGGCAATCTACAGTCTGTAATGTTCAGCTACTTGGGTAGACAGACTTTCATATGTGTGACATGATTTGAATAGTCATTTATCAATAATAATTTTCTTGACATCTACTTTTGGATATTAGTCACTTGACTAGAGGGGTGGGATCGACATTAGTAGTACCTTTCGAATTATTAAACCTATAATGTTATTACCTATGATTATCATTCACTATAACAGTGTACATTTATATTACATAATAGTGTATATCTAATATCTGTAGGGCTATTGTGACATGGCATTTCAACGAAACCTTTTCATGAATGAATTATTTGTTTTTGTGTGAAGATGTTTTATGTTTTTGAGTATAGAAGTCAATTAAGCAGGTACAGAGTTTATAGGTGGTAACATCCTTCTCTGTTAGAAAGCATGTATCTACTTACATAAATAGATCTTAGGAAGACCTAAGGTAACATCTGACACTATAATATGGTATGGATAAAAATAATTAGTTGTTGGAAATCTGTAAATCATCTTTCAAACCAAGGCTAGTAGAAGTAAAATAGGTTTGGAATTCCCAGGCACTTCTGAATTTTTGTGTATGTAAACCGATTTATGACGTCACACGGCGACTTTCCTATACATTTGCATGGGGCATCACCATGGTGAAAGTGCATGTCAAAAAAATTTAAAAAAATTGTCAAAAATATTTTTCTGTCCCATGGAAATGTATAGGAAATGTCGCCGTGTGACGTCACAAATCGAATGCATTACAAAAAAATCGAATGAAGCCTGGAATGCCGCAGGTTGCTTTCAAACCATGTTAAATAAGTACTAAGTGCACACGTGCAGTTTATAAAATAGAAGTACATAGTTCATAACTGAAGTTAATATCCGGAGAACTCCCAGGAGATAATAACTTTCGTCATATGGAGCCCCTGAGACAACAAAGTCAGCCCATGAGATGTTAAACGTGGTGTAGAGTAGTAGAGACAATTTTTTCGTCTTGAACATTTAAATATTTTCCTAAAATATTCAGATATTTTGTGTACAACTTGTGAAGTGTATGCCAAGAAAGTGCAATAGTTCTCCAATTTGTTGCACTTCTTATGTACAGTATTTGTTGAGTAGTAATGTCTGTGAAAAGATATAAGCTGAGAGTAGCAGGAGCATATTTCTAGCTGAAAACTTGACATTCTTATTCTCAAGAGTCAAGAGTTCAAACGACTGAGAAAAAGGTCGCTTTATCTGAATGCTAATGCAAAACTGGACAAAGAATTGTCTAGCAATGTTCTGCTAACTTCCACATTCGAAATTCAAATGAGATAAAAGAATGTACAGAGCAAGCTAAGAATTTTTTTGTTTCCGTACTGTATTTAGGTTGACAAAGAGAGTTGGTATATTTTTTCGCTATAACTTGTACTAAATAACAAAAACAGGAAAATGTCAAGTGTTTTCACTTGTACATTGAATTCTTTTAATTTTTTACTAGTACGTGGCACATTTCGGAATTTAGATGCTAAAACTATCTGGCGGAATGAGAAAAAGACTTGCAAAAGTAGCACATGTGAATATAAAGTACTTGCAATTAAGGAAAGTGTATTCAAATTGTTTTACTTGACAAGTTTTTCCAGTGTCGATGGAGTAAGCTAGATTCCCTAGTGCAATAAATAACTTTTCAATTGTAGACAATCTACATGGGTACTAAAGTAACTACTAGTAGTAATCTCAAGATGTTGATGCACTCAAGCCTGACTGGTTTAGAATACCATGAAAGTAATGTGAAAGCCTCAATAGATGTGGAAAGAGAATGAAATTAAAAATTTGTGTGTTCTTGCAATAACCGGAAGGAAAAATAAATGTATTCGACTACACGCATTGTACATCGAATGAAGCTAAGCCATTCTCACAAAGGGAAAATTGCTATTGTTTCTCTTTGTAGTTACACTGGGTCTGACTGCCTGTAAAGAATCCAGAAGGAATGAATTCAGCTTGTAAGATCTTTCTGTAATGCATTGTTACATCGGATGTGTCCTCTGTGTAGCAGTTGTACCTTCGACCTTTAAAAGAGGATTTTGTGGCATCAGCTTCCCAGGGGACGCATCCAAAGTACTTTAAATAGCCCTAGATGTGATGGAGAAATACGCAAGTCGAACTCAAGTAGGTACATGAACAAGAAAAACGTTACCTGAACATTCCGTCCTGAACTATTTATAACATCCAGGAAAACTTTGCTATTAAATATATAAATACTTAATACAGATAGAAATAGACGCAACGGAATGGCCTACTATATACTGTAGTAATAGTACAGCGAGTTTGGAGTATAGTTTTAGTTTATAAGAAACTTGACTCTCCTTCCTTCTAAATTCTAAATATAAGTATGAATTAATCCCAGACAAAAGTAAAAGATATTCGCGACTATGTTATAGATCTTGAATGTATTCTTAGCCTTGGCCTTGCCACTTCTAAAGTTGCATTACTTACAGGTTAGACCCTCGTGACTTTAGCCTAGAGAAAGTCTTTTAAACTTCTTCTATACCTAACTGACTCAACTACTACATCCATTATTAATGTAAACGAAAGAAAGAGTCGATTTTCTGGATTGAGTCAGAGCAACCGCACAGCCGTAATGTAGTCTTACCGTTCGGAGCGTGAACTCAATTTTCTTATTTCTTTCGCTTCTTCAAACTATAATTTTTGGTCTTTTACCCATTTCTGAATTTATACTAGAAACAAAATGCTTTTTATCACGTTATGTGATCTCTATTGTATTTAGTACTTTTTAACATCGCTCAGATACAAGAATGTTATCGTAGTGGACAAAATACGACCTACTTGTAAATGTTCAATTAATTATAATCTTTGTAATTAATATACTATTGGAAAACAGGTTAGGTAAATTGAGTTATATTACATTAAATGTCTACACTCGTAAATTGGATTTTAGGTCAAAATTCTCCTTGTACGCAATTCTGCAATTTGATTTGAGCCCTTTGAGGTAGTGGTAGGCATATAGCCTGTGACAGCTTATAGAATGTTATTTTATTCCGTAAAACATAGCCGTAGTCAATCTCAAGCTTAGTCAGTAAATGAAAATATTCAGTTATTTATGTAGCGTAAAAAATTTCTGTTCGATACTCTACACGTTTGAACAATTTGCATAGCTTAGTAAGTGTATATGTGTATTTATGTGTGTAGAAAGCCTACTGTGTAAATTTCTGGTATATATAGAGGGAAAGGCTCGAGTAAATGTGAATCGGATGAAAGTAAGTCTAAGTGAGATATTCTGACTGACTGAGTAAGCTGGAAATGAAATTTCTGTTTCATTTTATTGCGTGAGGAACGCGAAAGGACGTTTCGTTTAAATGCAGTGAAAGTGGAAAGGGGAAACGGAATAGAGAACATGTACGATTAGATAGGAAAAGTGGCTAAATGTTGCTTTGCCTCGCTGGTCTGATCTACTTCTTGCCTAGAGCTGTAAATTCTTCTTTGATATAGCCCTGTTTTAGTATCTGTACATAGTAGTAGCATGTAGAGCGAGATTAGAGATATACATAACATAGAAAATCTATACATAGTCAAATTTAATATTTCGGAGTCGGGGAAATATCTTAACCACAGACACGTTCCCTTTAGTAGGTAAGTAGGGATAGGGAATATATAATAAAGTTTTACACTTGCCTTCACTTGCGTCATGTTATAGAAAGTTAAACGTAGATAAATAGGAAGAATGTAGACCTTCGGAGCAAGCGATAAAGTTGTAAAAGTAAAAGTTTTGTGTGGTACAGTATCCGGCGGTCAGGACGTTGCCCCATAGTTTATTCCATAGGAATTATGTACTTGTATTTGGGCAATGTCAGTTAAAGTGGTAGGAGAGTTCCTTGTGTGGTCGATATTTCCAGCCGGAATCATTTAATGGACTCTGAGAAGGTTCTGATGGTAATGATGTGAATTGATGGTCAGCAGATTTTCTAAATGCGTCTCTGCTTTTCTCCTAACTGCTTATGCATCATAGAAATCCTGTCTGTCACAATCTTATAGTATTCCACTTATATATACATTGGAGAAATAGATTTGGAGAAAGCAAAGTGAAAGGAAAGCCCAGTTGTACAATAACAGAGAATGTAGCACGTGTCACTTGACATTTCGCCATTGGATTGCAACAGGCGAAGAAGTTGTTGGTATAAATGGTATATATGTAGAGCAGTGGTGGTAGAATTGAGGGTACGGAACTGGAGCAGAGGAAACATGTTATAGGAAGTATATACATAAGTGTCGATATATTAAGTACTGGCTGACTGAGATGTCTCCTATCATTCATCTCAGAGGAGTGAACAAGTAACTCGAACTGGGAAAGCCATTCAAGTGAACTAAACGCATTTGATCGTAGAAACCTTTGGGAAAATAGTTGTTTACGCAATGGACATTTCAGATGAACAGAGATCGTTGTGACTTTGTGGAACTGTTTTATGAAATCCAGTCGAGTCTTCTTCCTGGCCGACGAGAGAATTCCACTGCTAAATCGCTCTTTGACGTCATTGCTCGTTAAAAACTAGGTTTTCGTCTAGGCATGTCAAGTCAAGTATGCTCCGTACGACTGACTTGACTTAACTTGGGTTCATTCAGACTCCCTTCCCAGAATTTAGATACCTACATACATATATTGAGGTAGCATGTATGTACGTAAATGCCAAGTGGTAATGGAAGAAAGGGGAAAGTTACTTTCAGAGAAAGTTTGGGATATGATATGGAGCATTATTTGCAAGGCTGATGGAAACTAACGTACATAAGTGTTGGCAATCTGTTCCGTTCCTATTATATTATTACGGAATATTATAGAGCATGAGTACAGTACAAAACGAAACGTGCCCGCCCGTCTTCCCCCACTTTACTTAACGTAACATACTTTCTTGAAATTGTACAGAAGATACTATTACATACTGGCACTTCTCTTTAGCACAGTTCAGACTGTCAGATTTCTACACTCGTTGACGTTCCTCTGCAGATTCCGTTGAGTTCTGCCATGGCCTTGTCAGTTTACTTACTTTACATATATCCCTTCCTCCTGGATATCACTATCTTTTGGACAACATTCACCCAACCTTTTTCCCAAATTCTTTTCTAGACCCATATTTTTAAATTCCCTCTATCTACGTCTAACTCAGTAGACCGAACTACTACGTACTTTCAATGTTTCAACTTTCCACTGTAAAATTTAAGACTGTATTTATCGGGAGTATACAAGAATTGTAGACTGCGTATGCCACCATTTTACCCACGCCTGGGAAGACAGCCCTAAAATTGCTCTTTTAGTTCTTTAGTAGCGTTACTTAACTTTTCTCGTTGCAAAACTACCGAAGTAATCTGTAGCAGAAGCTCCCACCAATTTTCTTTCTTCTTAACTACCAAATTGCTCGTATAAAAATGCAATTCAATCCAACTGGGGATTTCATGGATGCTATTTTCGATAATTAATAGAAATTCTTGCCTTTACCAACCCACTCTCATGCCCTTTCTCCAAACTAATAAGTACATAGCACAAATTACAAAAAACTATTCAGTAATCGTGAGTAGATAGACAGTTACCTACCTGCCTCTATCACCTTCTTTCCAACGTTCTTTCAGACCAACTCGTTTTTTCATGCCCATTAATAATTACGGGTTCAATCTACTCTTTTGTACACCCAAGGGAACTAAGTTTGCATTGCTAATGGTCGTTTCCTTTCCAGTTAAATGCTACTTTCAACCAGATTTCTAATTAATGTAGCATTGGTAGGTCTCTCTTCATCCGTTTTTTTTGGGAAAATTAAAATCACTCTAGAAAAATGGTGACAACAATGTTAGTTAATGATCGATACCTTTGAAAATTGGAATAAGTTCGAAAATTGTCCAACCAGGTTGTCCTTCTTTCATATTTCAAACTCTATAATATTTCTGACATGTATAGTAATAGATTATTTCTGTGTTTTAAGCATTAGAAGCTAAAAATGTTCACAAGTTTTACAATGTAAAAAATAGCTGTCTAGATTGTGATAGTAAATCTAGAATGTTCTATGAATTGTTACAATTGTTGAGTGTACATTAATGTAATATGATAGGAAGAGTGACTGAATAGATTTTAGGATATTTTTAGGAATGCTATTTGCTAATGCAATAGTTTAGTGGAAGAAGAATGGAAGGAAGGTATCTTGTGACTTTATTGGAATTGAGTAGCTAGGTTTGGCACTTGACGACTAAAAGTTTCTCACCTTCAGCCGCATCTCAACTCAACAACAACATAACAGTTCAGTTGACTCGGGTCGATAATGGAATGGTTTCCTGGGAGGAATCGATAATCCATAAATTTCTGTGGATGTTCCATTCTCTCAGTTTTGTGCTAGCTGGGAGTATTAGTATTAGCAAAGGGATATATCCATCGGTTGATTCAGGAGTTTCTATAGATGGAATAACTACGTGGTGCGTACCTACGTCTATTATACGAGATAAAGAAGGTTTGGTGTTGGTATGACTAGAAAAGAGCGTCAACAGACGTGGAAGTGGAGTGCTCTTGGCTAGCTTTGGTTGGGATTACACACTCACTCTCGTTCGTCGAGTCAAAACAACTCAACTGAAGACAAGACGAGTCAAGCGGACGAAAACCAAAGAAGTCTCCAGAAGAATGACGTTGGACGTGGATGTGAATTTCATTGAAAGCAAAATTACCTTTTCTTCGGTTTTTATAGCCGACTCAAGTCAAAGAAATGGAGAAAAAAATAGTCAAAAGGGCTAACAAAAGCACATACATAACATAGGCACATCCATTCTCCTCTTTTCAAGATTTCTTTTGTGGAAACAAGCCTCAGTTGTCTCGAGAAACCACGTAATGTAATAGACGTAATGTAATGGCTACGAGAAGGAAAGGTTACTACTTTATCTCCGCAAAACTTTCCGTCTTACTTACTCTATACATACCTTCCACCTCCACTTTACGATAACTATAGTGTCAATGTTACCCATACTCTACTTACACCCAGCATTCCAATCGAATCTACCAACTAACCAGAAATTATTGAAAATTCCAATTGAAAAAGATTCGCGAGAATCCTATAACTTTAGGGACAGACATCCAGTGCAGTACTGGCTCCCTTGAGTCCTGTACTTCCTCTCCTTCTGCTCATTCAAAAACAACCTCTCCATTTTTTATAACATCCAGGACACAGCCCCATACCTCCTTTTTCATTTTCTGTCACTACATACAAACTGGAGTAATGTCTTTTTCGATTGGTCCATTTTTTATGCCTTTCTAGTTTGCACACACTGTTTTATGTGCTCTATTTGTGTACTTACATTTTGTGGCATAGTCGAAGTGGTATGAATATGTCAACACCATTCTAATACGGAACGCTACCTAATGTGATTTGGAATTACCGTTATTTCCAAAACCAAAATAAAATCCTTGTAGTCTATAATGTTAAACCAGAAAATATGAATTTCATTTTATCATGTTTTAATGCCTACAATTAGGCAGTGACGATCGCAGGCTGAGTACTATGACTTAGTGCACAGTTGAGATTGGGATTGTATCGAAAAATCCATTTAATGCGAAATTTCAAACGGCCTATGATAGCTCCAATGTATATTGTGTGTGAAAATAAAGGATTCGTAGTTTGTATGTCCGTATGAATAGCTGTATTCTATGTACCTATGTAGGAAGGTATGGCGTTTACGAACAAGCAATTACTTCCAGAGAACATAACTTCCCTAATATTCAATTTCCTGTTGAGAAAGTCATTACATTTATATGCATGGGTTTTCACATCATAAGTTCAGTGAGCCTAAAATGATTATTAGATATGCGTCCGTCTTTGAAATGGTTCACGTGGAAGGATGAAACTCATCCGAAATGGAATTCAATTCGGTGTAGTATATCAAAGCATCAGTGTTTGATGTGATGGCCAGAAACTACGATAGTTACCTAAAACTAGATGACTATATAGAAAGTTAATACATAGGAAATTGTATCAGCTATGTTGTCTCTTCCAACGAAATGATGTCATCTAAAATTCATTTGCGAGCAAATTGAAATTGCCAGTAACATTATAACCTCTTACAAAGTAGTTTGCAATTTTCTTACACAAGTATAATTTTACATATCCATGACGCAGGTGAATAGATATTTGAACACAGTAATGTGCAGTAGCGTGCTGTGTTCTTAGTCATTAGGTGAATACTTCTACCAGATATAATAGCTTATGAAGGACCTTAATTTCTGTCCTGAGCTATACTAATCCACACGGTTCCTCATTAAATAAAATATAAGTAGGTGCCCGGAATTATTATTATTATGGAGCCACTTTTGAAAGGCCAAACTTGTGCTCAGACATTCTGCCTTAAGTACCAAGGAATTTATATTAAACATGATTTCTAAACTGGATGTGCAACCTGCAAACGAGAAACGTACGCCATAATTGCACTAATGCCTTAAGGATAGGAAAGCTTAATAATGTTATCACTTGTAGAAATATTATTACATTCTAAGATAGACGCTTACAGATGTAGCTAAATATATTTCAGCATGCTGAAGTTGTTTTGGAATCTGTTAGTGGGATAGTCTGTAGGTCACGTCAATAATCGTCACATCCCCAATACAAAGTAGTGTCAGTTGATTTCGAAGGCCCGGAGCTCTTTTGTCGTCTATGATGTGCTAAGTACAGGAAAGCGACGTCTTGCCGTGTAATCTTTTTGCTAGTCGTACCTAACATGCCAAAGTTAGAAGATAAGTTAGTTTGAATAGGTAGGAGTGGTAACAGAGGATTTAGCTAGCTTACATTCTAGTATGTTACTTTTGTATGCACGTAAATATTTTACCCGAAGACAACAACACGACAACAAGGACTGCAGCTGGAGATATGTGTAAAACAATCATGTGTTGATATGTGTACGATAAGAAGTCCTCATTAGCGTCATCATTATCTTGTTTCTCTCTACGTTACATGGTAAATAGTCTTGTATGCATCTTGTTGGGAATTGTTGTGATGTGACTATTATTAGATTCTTCTCTGTCATCGCTTATCGTGTTTTCCACTCTCGTCCTAGCTACACAACGGGATTTCACTACATCCTACCTCGAGCACATGTAAATATACACGGACAGCAGTTTGTGTCATATCTTCCTATGCTTAATTGCACACAGCTGGTTGTCACAATATCTTATCCTCTCAATCAATTCTTCATTTTCAGAAAACAACAGAAACACGCCTTTGTTGTTTTTCTAATTCATTTTGAATTTGGTATAATTATGTTATATATAGGTTGGGTCCCTAATATTTCGAAGTTTAAGAAACTAAAGGTGCTCAAATAGGATTGCTAATTTGGTAAAAGAGTATAGGTAGATATAAACAGTTTAGAAGTGTGAATAATACAATGAATGCCTGATTTGAATCAATTTCCTATTGTTAAAGTATTAAAATCATTATGCTATGTCTTGGTTCCAGTAGGTGGATTTAGATTTTCTAATTACAAAGGTGAGCCAAGGTAGAATATTCTTGTCTTGATTTAAATTGTACTGTGTATGTAATCATTTATGTAATAGGAATGTGATTTTAGAGCACTGGTAAACACAAGTACCTGAGGGTATAGTACAATGAATTACGCATTTACTACAAAAACAATACTGCTGATTGCATAAACACGGGCATAAATGTTTGTTGTCTTTACATAGGATGTAACGAGTGTACATGGATGGATATTGTAAAGATAGATGAAAACCTCTGTTATCCACAGAGTCTACAGATTTTAGTTGTCACTGTCCTTCGGGGTAAAATTAGAGGAAGAATATGAAAAGTTTTTGTCCTTTAGTAAGTAGGATGGTATTCTGAAGAAGTAATTTAGTAGCATTTAGGAGAGAAGTAAAAAAAGTTTGTTTTATTTTAAGTATGGGTATAGATAAAGAGTATTTTCTTGGTTTCGTCACAAGTCCATCTTTGTTTGTCTGATCTACTGTCCTTATCTGAGGAAGTCAAAGGCAGAAGATGAAAAGCTGATCTTCTGCTTGGTTTTTTGCCCAAAGTCTAGGAGAAGAGGGTGAATGGCTTTGTATTTATCTTTCGTTCTGGCAGTGTTGTGTTTGTAGCTCCTTTATAGTGTGACTAGTGTAGCATAGATGTATGTGGATTCATATTCAATGTGTGCAGCGAGTGTATTTGAGCTGTAATGTGTACCATTAGGATGAAAATAATCAAGTAGACTAGACTTGGTTGGACTGTAGAGCTAGTAGTAGAGTATAATGGCAAAAGAGACAATTGGAGAAGCCAGGAGACTAGAGCAACTGTAAACACACATACAATGCATCTGCGAATTTGTAAAAGGATGGAAAAAAACTTTCTTTATCTTTGCCCGAATAAGTGGAAAGGAAAAAAGTCTTTAGTATAAACTAACAAGAAGAGTCATCTGAAGGAAACAGAGGCTCATTCAACTTGAACCTTGCCTAGCACAGAATTTGCTTGTGTAATAAAAGAAAAGATAGAGACGTTCAAGGAATGAAGATACGAACTGCTGCTGTAATATAATGTAATGAGCCCGCCTGTATATAGACAGGTACCTACGTAGTTAAACAGTGGGAGTACAGAATAAGAGTCTAGTTTAAAGAAAATTCAAAGACTATTATGGCGTATGTGCCTATGTAATGTATGTTACATAATGTAATAATAGAGCTGCCTCGCCTCCTCTGTCTACAACTTCGTTTCAGACTGGCCAATTCTCAAATGGAACATTACAAGATACGGAGAAGACGTTGCTGAATGAAATAAAAGACAACATTTGAGTAGATCTATGTATGTGTGTACTATTACTATGTGCTAATTGTAATTATAGGAACCTCCCAGCTGGTTGTCATCGTCTTTGAGGTCCATTCAATCTCATTTCATTGCTACATTTATTTCTCAGGGCGATTTACTTGTGTCATTTACAAAATCTGCTTTTGGGAATAACTAGGCAATTTCTGGCAAATAATTTTTAATGTTACGACTATGACCAAGACAAAACTCGGCGCAAATGGGGTCTTCTGTCGCCTTGTCTTCCTATACACATTAATTTCATTCCCAATCCTTCTATGTCCTACGTTTTCCTCCCCATAATTCTTGTATCTTCCTATATCTTTCCAAGAAACTGTCTGATTTATTTTTTTTAACAAAAGCATTCCCGAGAAAAATAATAAAACTCTTATTTAATATATAGCTATGACAAAGAGTGTCAGGTTAAGTGCTAGCCAAAGATGATTGCTCAACAGTTTCCCCGATGGCAGTGTTCCATTTCATTACTTGTGAATTTTGCACGTTAATGTTTTGTTGTTGTCCCTTGGCGAAAGTTTTTATTCGAATGACCTTAATGGATAAAAGAGGATTCTGAGTTCTAGAATCTCTTTGCAGACAGCATTTTCATTTTATAAGTACGAAGACCATTCACATTAGGTCATGAAAGGTCGTTGGATATTAAATTGTGCTACATACAGTCAAATCAAATCAAGTCTCTAATACTCTTGAGAGGATTTTTTTTTCTCTAACTTCAGAAAATAAATTAGCTTCCAACGGGTTTTAAGGTTAGAGCTATGTCCGACTTTACCGTGGACAAGACAATTGAGACTTTCCTTGCTTTTTTTGGCTTTTCTGTTCTGCCCAACTGTCTCATCATCGAATAGCGTAAGTAGCTTTGTATTATTATATTTGTTGAGATAGAGGGAACTGTTTTCTTCCGCAATCATGAGCATGGCTGATGACCAATGTGTTCAAACCTTAGATGTAATTCCACAAAGTGTAACGAACACAAAGCCAAGACTATAACAACGTCCAAAACTAAGTTACAGCGAAAGAATTGAAAATTACGATAACTTTCCGTCGTTTTCGGATATGTTACACTAAGAAAGTCAAGACACTCCTTTGCTCTGCATTTTGATATGCCACTATTGCAGTACATCATATTTCTTTTGTTTGCTCCTTATAAAGAAATCCATGTATGCAAACCGAACACATGAAAGGACAAGCAAAAAAGTTTCATTCTATAGCAAAAACTGATGGAGTTTCAAAGATACACGAAGCAAGTGCGCTTCTTCCCAAAACCCAAAAAAAACTTGCTACAGAGAATGATTGCACATGGAGGATAGAATTTGTAGAGGAAAAATGTAACTGAAAATCTATATAAAGTCCTTGGTGGATATGTTATAGTTAATAGAATAGCTGTAACAAATGCAACTGGATGCAATAGAGTCTACAGTCTACTGTACAGAAAGGAATAATACAACCAGATAGGTTGCGAACAAACGGAAAAAATCGTTTTTGTCCAAAGAAGCCGAAGATTCTGTACGAAATGATAAAAAAGAGCATTAAAGAGTCACAGTTGCCTTGCGTTCTCTTGCCTCAAGAGCTCATGAGTTAAGAAAGATGTTCATTCTTCAGCCCATTGTCTGATCGTCAAATGAACTTCACTTAAGTACAGTAAAGAATATTCCCATTTCATCTCCGCTAATCTCATTTCCTTTCGTTCAGCTGTCTTTGACAATTTTTCGACTATCCTTACACGTTGTACACGTAAATTCACTACAAATTGAAAGACGCAGGATACAGTATTATAAAGTACATGTTATTTGTCGTAAAACATGAATTCTGCTTAGACCGTATTGTAATGGAGGGTGCCACAGATTTTGACTTTAAGGAAATTCTTGTGTTAGGTTGTCCAAAAAATAGGTGATAGCTGAATGGATAGCACACGTTCGTTAAACCTATTGCTAATTTTTTGGTGCCAGGTTTACATTGTCGGAAACCTGAATGTATTCGTAAAGCGTACGTGCAAGTTGGTTTTTGTACAAAATACAATAAATGTAGGTTGCGTAAACCCACAATATGTTACTTAATCAACGTTTTGTGTAATAAGTACAGGAATTACCACAAACGGCATTTCTACAAAGTTAAAAGATCTACCCCCGCGTTTGTTTTTACATTACTTTTTCTTCCCTACTTAAGTTGCACAGACAGTAATGTTCAAAACAACACGACATTATATTTATTGCTGTATACTGATGTAGAATCTCCTTCATTGCATTTAACGTGTAACTTTATGATAAGATATTCATACCATTGTAAATGTTCAGTCTGGCCCAGCTTAGTCGTGAAGCTTTTTATGGAAAGTTGACATTAGAATGTAGATAATCTCCTTTATGACAGTTTTTGCATTTCAGTAGTTAATACGCTTAATTACAATAATTACCTTCTCAACTAGCTACATGCCGCATTTTCCATCTACGTCCTAAAACTTGGGCTAATGAGAGTAAAATGTTCCTCGCTTATTTACGATCGAAGAAATTCTTAAAACTCATTTCCCAGCCCATAAAAGTGTTCACAATTAGCGCTATGCTGCAGTTTAATTGATTCAAACAGTTCTTAAAATGATGGGGCTATTGAAATTTACAAAATATACAAGAACGTTGCATTGTTGGAAATGGAAAGTTTTGTTCATTTTAACAATTTGAATAGAACTAAGCAAATTATATTAACTGTTCACAATGGACAAAGTTAATATGCAGTTTAAATAGCATGTGCAAAAATTGTTTCAAATTGTGAATAGAGAATAGGAGTTTATTGACTTTGTAGTGGTCTGTAACAATAAGTTTCTATCAAATGTAGCTAAAGTGATTGATTATGCATGAAAATTGGAGTTAACACGCACTACTAATTCTGTTTGCTTTTCTGCACATTTTCAAGCATATTTAATCAAGAGATGGCTTTTCGTGGTTGTGTTTGTGATGGAAAGTTGTTGTGGAAGTACTTTATTTGATTAATACTCGATGCATTCAATTCGCTTAATGATCCTCTCATTTGTCATAATTAATTATCAAAATCTACTTTGCCCATCTACTTACACCTCTTATTGTGTGTTTACTAATCTCCCTTTTTTGCGGTTTTCCTTTGTATTGCTTTTGTCCATTAATTCTACTCCAAGAGCTATTTCCTATACTTAATTATATGCGGCAGTATATAATATTTACACTATGGAGCTAGCAGTAAAAAGGTATCTTTGTATTCTGTGCCTTTTTTGTACAGTATCACAGGAGGGGTAACTAGCTATAGTGTATACAGGATGATTGATGATAAACGGAGTTGTTGGCACTGTCAACAGGAGAGAAATGCATCTGGTAGGGATACTTATGGCTTAGAGGATGACGCCTACCCAAAACAACATGCAACAACCGAACAGAAGAAAATAGGTCAAACAATAGTAGTGTTTGACCAAGTAGAACTACTCATGTTCATTTTTTTTTGCTTTATGTTCAGCATAATCATTAAAAGTGGTAGATACCTACCTATTAGATTTACCTACTTGTCAGGTATATTAGCAAATGTAGGTGAAATTTAGTCTGTTTCCAAACAGTGAGCTAGCTAATTTATTTTGCGTGGACAGACGATTTAGGACACAAAGCACTTCAACAACGGGGTTATCGTCACAATTAGCTTTTACTTCACTTTGCATGCAGATGCTTTTTACACGTGAATAATATCAGTAGACTGCTGTCTATTGTAACTCGCCTCTAGTTAAATTGATTCAGACACAATAGACTATTATCACTGTGTGGTAAGATAATACATATCATTATACTTTGGTAGTTTAACTAGATTTGTTAGAAATTGAAAATCTATACTGTTCAAATGCATTTATCTCATATAGACAGTTGTTACAACCTTTTTCATTTAACATGTAGTATTAAACCGAAATAAACTCAAAACAAATCATTTCAACTAACCCGGTGTCTCTTACTCCTCAAATATTGTTTCAGTATTATAACCACGTATGTACTGTATAGGTAGTTGAAGAAGTGTAATAGTAAATTCCCTGTATAATAAGTATTACAAAACGAAATTGTAGTGAATGAAAAAACTGAATGGGTAAACAAGACAAGATAAAGTAGAGAGGTAGGAAACTTTCTTCCTACATGTCTCTAAGTATGAATTAGTATTTTATATATTGAAATGTTGGTAGACTAAGTAGATGTATGTACTATATTGTATTTTCCGTTAGTAGAGTATATGTATAAGAAATAGTTGGTAGTTAAGACTGTTTATGATGCACCTGGCATGCATGTTGTGTACATGTACACGAGGAAATTAATTTGTATGCAGAAAGAGTTTTAGCGAAGCTACGAGGTGGGCAAAATGATTATAAACAACACCTTTGAGCACGATTGCAAAGAAAGCCAAACCACAAGAGGACCACAATTCACAATTACTACAAGAGTCATGCACAGACATTGAAGATGTCTGATACGAAGGAGTATAGTACTCTACGTAGATTAATACACTCGGAATGTGATGAGACGCTTTGA
This sequence comes from Tomocerus qinae, assembly GCA_020055645.1. Taxonomy (NCBI): domain Eukaryota; kingdom Metazoa; phylum Arthropoda; class Collembola; order Entomobryomorpha; family Tomoceridae; genus Tomocerus; species Tomocerus qinae. The sequence continues at coordinate 11,473,267 of CM034547.1, read as the reverse complement.
GCTATTCCTTTTTAACTGGAAGGATAGTGTAATTGAACTCCTCGGATTATTATTGTTATGGCTATTGCCTTGCAAATATTTCAGTTACAGCCGTCTACTTTCTTATAATATAGGTTATACTACCTACGCTATGAGATTTCTATTACTCTTATAAGTATATAGTATATACACTTGAGTATGGGCTCGTCTATTTCGCATATTTACATAGGAGAAGAATGTTCCAATCGGCAATGTTGATGTTGTGTGATAGCGTGATGTATTATTTAGCGTTATTTTATTGGGCTTGGCTTTATACTCCATTCTTTTTAAGGATTGATCACCACAATCAGCAGGACACTGCTTTGCGTATTGTGCTAACGTGTGTTTTCATTAGCCATAGTGGGCACACTATTCCTATTGTGTATACATTGTGCCTAGTTAATGTTGTTTGACTTCCATAGTAGAGAATACACAGAGCTATGTAAATAAATGTAACACATAGGTGCACCATGCATATTTACATGCTAAATGAACCTTTATGTGTTGAGTGAGGGGAGAAGCAGGTGCTCATGCTATTTAAATCTCATTTTAGCTATCTGCATATTGCAGATCTATTAATATATGAATCTATCTTGTATATATCATAGAGTACATTGAATTAGTACAGTGCGGACAGGTAAAGGTACGATTATTGCTGAACGGTTGCACAGAGAACAGATTTCAATGTGATTGCCCTTAATGCCCTAGCCTTATATAGAAAAGTAACTATTACTGTTAGCTGTAACATCGCATTACAGACATTTACAAAGAGTCATCTTTCTGTCGGACTCCTGTCTCGTTTCTATGCATTTTTTCTAGACCTTAATTGTGCCTCAACTATAACATTACCTACACCTACAGATACATGTCAGATGAGAAAGGAACAAACTTCATCAATGCGGATAGTAAACTAAATAGGGAATGAATAACCTAGTAAATTCAAACAGTAGTTGGCGACAGTGACAATTCCATGAGCTGAATTGGCAATGACTCTGTCTGACTTTCATGTGTGTATAAGGACTTCACACTATGCACAAATGCTTTAGAACACTGGAATTGAATGCAAATTAAGTAAGCAGGAAACAAGTAGCTGATATTGATTAATTTAATTTGAACTGAGTGTCAAATGTAGCTTTAAAATTACTCCCACATTTTGTTATGGTATGAAATCAGCACTACTCATTGCAACTTTGGTGCTTTGATGTGGATCTACAACCGTTTTTAATGAAAAATTGAAGATGCTTAAAAACTTTGAAATTTAGTAGAAGCTTGGAATTTGGGGTAGCCAAAGCACAAGTAAGCAACATAAAACAATTTTATACGTAGCCATAAAACGTTTAATGAACACTAGGAAAAATACAGATCCTATATCCAAAGTTTACAGAGCACTGTAACTGAAATGCATGTAGTCTTATACTAAATTACATCTCTTGCACTTATGATGCATATATAAGTAGGCATGTATTTTTAAGCTTATTAATCCATACTTTATATGCAGATTGAACATATGTAATTTGCAATTGCTTGAAATAGGGTATTCTTTCTATTGTCAACAAGCAGATGACTTGCCAAAATGTCTAGTCTAAGTGAATATTTTTTGAAACTATGCATATCACTGAGACAAAAGTGAGGGCGAGATAGGATCAAAATTATTGCGCCATAACTTAGAATAATGCGGAGGCTATGTTGGTTGTCACTCATACGTATAATGTCATCCATCTGTTTCAACGAAAGTGGATCACGAGGTTGGTGGCATTAAAAAGAGCACTGCAGAGCATTATACCATAAAATGTTAACTGCATATTCTATTGTGATACAATGCAACGGAAGAATAGTTAAATACATAATACAATAATGAAAAGCCGAATAGTTGTACTGCAAAATGTTGGAAGATAGACTCAGGAAAGCCAAAAAACTGATCCAAATCTATTATGCTTTAGCTTAATATTACTGTAGTGTAGTATAGAAATATTATGTAGATACTTGTGAATGGGATTTGTCTTTGTTCATAGAAAGAGTAAGGAAATAAAATACCTTAATATGTAACATAATGAATATGGGCTTTCTGCAGTGTATCATATTACTAAATATTACGTGATGTCGTTACGAAGCTTATCTAAGGCTTTTATTCTTATCATACTAATGCGGACGGAGTTAATAATCCGAAAAGAACATGCCAGGTCCACTTAATCTGTTTCAGTAACTAAAAGCAAAACTTATAAGGTAAATGCCTCCATGTAATTTCAGAATATCTACTCATCTGAATTATTTTGTAGACTGTTCCGTCTGCAAATTGTATCACTGTAGTACATTATCGTATTAAATACAAATAGACTGTACGAATTTATCCTTATTGTGTCCAAATGAGCATAAGTAATGAAAGGCTGGACTTGATTCGATTTATACCACTATGGTAAGTATATACTTTGGAATGAGCAATAATGCGATGGATACAAATGAAATTAGAAATGACAGATGAAAGACTTGGGCTTCGACGGACAAGTTAGTGGATAGCAATTGGCGTAATAATACTTAGTTATTAGATACCTAGTAGAATATCTATCAATCCCATACCCTCGTTTTCGTTGTAATGAAATTGTGGAGAATTACTGCAGATCATGAATTGGTTGGTCACTCGTGCAAAGATACGAAAGATTAAATCAACTGTGAAAATTGTGCGATGGGATGTAAAAGGCCACAAAGCATTAGACTAAATACTACTTGCTGGATGCCTGGACACATCGATTATATGAATTACTAGAGCAATATCAAATATCATAAGACATTATTAATCGACTGAAAATAAATTCCGACATATTCTCCTATAATCTTTAGACCTTTTTGTTTCTCATATAAAGTACTTTTTGATCGTCAGACTTATTTACCTGACACAGGCACGATTGAGATATTTTGGGAATTGTTTGGGAAGAAATCTTTTGTAAGATACATCAGAAAACCTAATTTAAAAGCTAGTGGCCGTAAAACATTCCGTTTAAATGCATTTGCAACCAAACTGTACTGATACTTTGTAGAATGCATCTCGCCATTTATTATCTGGACAAGAAAATCCAGGATTTATGTATTCAATGTCTTTAGGCTAGTGTCACTTTACATGCATAAGATTATGATTCATAACAATTACTGTGCACAGAATTCTTCATTCATAAAACCATAGGCGATAGATGGAGAGTGAGTGGTTTGGTTAGTTAATGCTCTAAGTAGTTAACAATTATTCATGAGATAAAGAGAGTCGGCTGACTCCAGTTCATTTATGATTTAAAAGATTCACCAGATAAGGTAACTAAGAGGAAGCGGTAAATAACATTTTTTAGTAACATTTATGAGCAATTTTAGTTGGTTTTTTTAAACGAATGCCAAACCTACAAAATGATATTTTGGTGATTTAAAATTAGTAATTGTTGTTTTCAATTGGACGCTATTTACAATTTTTACCGATCTTGTATATAATTCAATGTAAATATTTTTATCAGATAAGATATTAGCCAAGGTGGAAATCTAAAATTACAAAAGTTTGCTAAATACCAAGTGCCAGGATGTATGAAGACGTTTGATCGCTTACTGCGAAGGAAAGAAGGAAAACATATTTTGCTTACGCATATGTGATATTGTTATTGTGGAGGCATGTTAAGGTTGTCTGTAGTGAAATAGACAGGATTATAGTGGTTTCTTTCACTCTAATAAATTATGTAGTTTGGTGAGACTTGGAGATTTCATCTGCGTTTACATCTCTTTCACTGCGTTCAGTTAAAGTTAACGTTTATTTCAGTTGTTAGCTTACATCTATGTATATCCCCTTCAAGACAAGTTGTTTGTATTTACTATTATGGGACTAGCTACAATTCCGAATGCTCATGTAAATAATGCAAGAAGATAGTGGGAAGGCAGCACGGCATTTTCTTGGTCAAATCAAGTCAAGTAAGCCGGAATGAGTCAAGAAAGAAAAGACAAGAGCTCGCAAATTCTCATAAATTATTAAGATTTTCTTTCTCTACCTGTTTTACTTGTCATGCCTTTATTACCTCGTAGTCTGACTGTATAGGTATGCATTAAGTGGTAAGTGAGCAGGTACAATATCTTTTGATTAAGGATTCATTCGCCAGTCTTGGGTTTTCCTACTCCAGTCTCGGTTACACTTGTCTCGTGTACTCCACATGGATAAATAAATATCTATGGAAGTTGCAATATAATTCCTTGTCGGAAGAAATTAAATTCTTCCGTGTCATATTAAAAACACTCCTTTATCCACCTTTTTAAGCTGAATTAAATACCTCCCTACATATACTATACATCTGTATATTATAATCTGAGTAGTCAGACCTGAAGACTTATGTCGTAAATTCTGGTTACATCATCCTGATTAACAAATGATAATCTTTGAAAACGCAAATCTTAGAAAATCCTATCGCCTTAGCTTAAACTTGTTGTAAGTTATTTAAATCCGGTTTTATGTTGCTAATATGCATAATGCTGAATGTCACTTGTTACAACTTACTTTATTGTACTGAACGAAACACAATATTTAGCAAGTGCTCAAAATGCTAAAGCAACATTTCTGCATCAGAAAGGGTACAAATACTATTTTGATGAAGGGAAGTTTGGTGATGCACACACGAATTCAATTACATGGGCGGCTAGTCTGAGTAATTTGTTGGAAAATTCAGGATTTATCTGATAATGAAATTGGAAATTTTGCTTTTTGTCTCAGCTATTATAACCGAGAGAAATGAATGGAATTAGACACGATGCCAAAAAGTCAAAATTAATGCACTGGCTCCAAACACAATGAGTTTTTCAATGTACTTTTACGATCGTAGAAAATACAATACAAAAGTAATCTTAAATATTATTCTTTTTTGGCGCAAGCCCATTTATTAATGACTAGAAGGCACAGGCAACTAAACATAAATATCTTAAGCTTTCATTCCACAGACTCTCCCTTGGTGCACCGTATCAGTAAGTATTTTCGTACTTAGTTTGCTTTCCTTTTTTTCCATCATTTATACAGTACGCTACTGGTTTTGTGACGCTAATGACGTCGGCAGAATGTTTTCTGATGTAATTATCTGCTACTCTTTCTCTATTTTCATTATTTAACGTAGTATATTATGTAGTTTATCACTTGTTAGTCGTTAGGGAGGGAGCTCTGACTGAAAACGGAGAGGGAGAATAAGCCTAAGTTTAATATACTCAATTACTGGGAATATTGGGTATGATAAACACACATAATATGTAAGACAATGTGTACAACTTCAAGATGGAGAGAAGGAAAAAGTAATTAGTTAATCTTAAGTGAGGTTTCGTTGAGCTCAAACTATAATATTGTACTTTTCTGCCTAGCCCGTCTGCTCGACAAAACGCTTACAGTCTCACAACTTATATTGCCAGCGAACTGGGAATGAACTGATGGCGAATTCCATGAAGTTTTCTCTCTGCTGGGACTCGAGTTTTTATTTTGTCGTTGTTCTTAGTGTGCTTAAGGCAAGGCTGAACTGACAATGAGTGAACTGAATAAATCAACGAAATTCTCTCCTCAAAGACTTTCTCCAATTTTTTATCAAACTTTCTATCTTTAATTTCTTTGTACTTTTCTTCTTTTGACATTACTTTTATATGAGATGTATCCCTAATATACAGTGTAGATGGTACTATAATACATGATTATTAGGCTATACTATAAAATAGCATACGGTAATTAGTAACCCGCCTTGCTGAAGGTATAATTTCTATAATCCTGCTTTCCTACACGGAATCTGTAATACGGATCTTTCAGCTAATACCTTCTCAAAGATTTCTTGGCAAGCATCAAGAAAAAGTTGCTAATTAAATAAGCTTTTTCTATCCTGTGCAAGTTCCCACTCTCAGATTATTGCCATTGTAAAAGTGCATAAAGTGTGGGACGATCGTAATGTGAAATTCGATAGAGAATCCGGAGAATTAGATAATTTTTTATCTTGAGCTGGAATGAATTACTGATAGTTACTAAAAATCATTGTAGTAATGTCATAACTATGCTGATGAATTGATGACAAATACTTAAGTAAAAATGCACACAAATAGTCTTGAGACTGAAGAATACCCAAACAAAAGCATGATTCAACGGATACAAAATGTACACGAGAAGGATAAAATGATTGTACGTTTAGTAAGTAGGTATACTGAATAGAAATTTAGAGATCTGGAATAATAATTTTCTAGGCTTAAGAAACAGTCGTGCTTAAGATGTCTTTTCCTTTCCTTTTCCTGTACAACTAAAAATAATTTTACAACCCTTCTTCAGCAATTTTTAGAATGTGTATTTATACCTCCGCCCTATCATCTCCTTTCCACGAGATGATACTTTTAGAACTCTATGCAAACGATGGTAGTAAGAGTAAGCTGAAAATAAACCGGGAGTGAAAGTTATGCCACATCATTTCTCATTCTCAGTTATCTCGTACTCAGTAAGTGAGTGAGTGAAAGCGAAAATCGATTTTCTTTGTCTTTCCCATCGTTAGTTGTTGTTTTTCTGGCAATCCATCCAGGGTGCGGGAAAATTGTAAATTGATTTTCACCAAGCATAAATGAAACAGAGTAGCAAAGATGAAATTTTCTTATCGTTTGTTACTTGCACTAAACTTAGCAGGTAAAACAGATGGATAGGATTTTCTTGAAAAGTGTTTACTTTTGAAAATTATTAATTTTTTGTAATTACATTTTTACATTAACGAAGACAGTGAATCTGTAATACTAAGGAATGGTGGATTTTATTTGTTGCAGGGAAGAGAAAAAGTGCCGTAGAGTTATTGCAAGAGTCAAAGGCGTTCTACGTCAAATCCGAAAGCGTGCTGGATACTAAACAGGAATTGAAGAACGCAGAGCATTTGCATGTTCGATCACCAACAGTGGACGTGAGTCTATTACGGGGGACGAATCCAAATAATGTGGTCGGTCCTTTTCCGTTCGCAATGTGTCCCACATGTCCTCCATACCCACATCAGCATTTTGACCATTTCCATTTACACAGCACTGTACAACATCATGTCCATTTTACAACGACAAGTACGACAAACGGAGGATCTACCATCAGCAGTATGGGTGCAAATAACAAGACAAAAGCTAAAGATCAACAACAGACTCCGAATAACAAAACGAGCAGTCAAAGAACCCGGCGCTCTGTTCAACCTCCCGGGACACTACCACTCCCATTACAACTTCACATCCAAATGCAAAAGGACATGAGCTTATTGTCAGGAGTTGGAGAGAGAGACAATGTCCCCCGAACATCTGTCCCAAATAATATTATCGGACTACCACCTTTGGCTTTTCCTTTGGCTACTATTTCTTCCAGTCTACCCCGGGGGAGTTGTATTGATAAGAATCCTCCAGTTATACCTCTACACAGTCAGCAACAAATTATTAGCTCTACCAACACAATACCCAACTTAGCTAATCATGGTAAGAGCTTTTGTCATTTATTCATGTTACCTACTTACACTACTACCTAATGTTAATGGTTTTAACTAAGTCCGTCATGAAATTACACACAACATAGTGCAATTACTTTGACTGAAGAATCCATGCAGAGATGTTGTCATAAAGTACCAAATTATTAGTTTTTCTCTCCGTACACTACTGCAATTTACTTACGGCCATTCCGGTTCAATTAAATTGACCTCTGACTACGTACACAAGAGTTATGTCCTATGCTATCTTGTACACTCAAAGACTATTAGCTAAACTTTAATTATCTAACACAGCACTTTCCAGCAAAACATTTTTGATTGTATTTTATGGCCTTTGATAGACCATTACAAATGATGCGAAGCTGTGATGATAGTCCAAGTTTTGCTGGAGCCACGAATTCAACATAAAATATAATTGAACAGCAGCTTCTTTGTATCAACAACCACGCTGAAATGTAGTGGAACTAAATTATATCCATATTTGTTATACATATTGGAAAAGCGATTCCTTTTCCTTTAGTATACATGATCCTGAGTGGGTTGAATTATCGTATAGGCCCAACAAATGGAAAACAATTTAAATTCAAGGGGTGCTGATTGGTATAAATGGTGGATTTATGAAATACTATTGATTTATAGAAGTGATGAATTGTGAAGACTTTTTACATGTAGCTCCCTACAACCACTAACCAGATTATAGGGAACATTCTTTACTGACATTACATAGCTACCTCAGGTAATTATAGCAGAAAAAAATCTAATAGGTATATTTAAATAATATTGGAGATACGTTATCATCGCCTGCGTCAGCTAAATAAATATTATTTATTTCCTATGCTATGAAATGGTGACCGCAATGATTGAAAATATCATAGGGACAGACATATTATAAAAGTACTAGAAAATTTTAATCATCTGTGGTTGGAGTGGCTAATATGAAATGAAAATCAAGTAAAAATGCAAGTAGAGATAGTAATCCCATATATTATTATCATACTTAACCTATTTTTGGAATTGTGAACTCTTTTAATTCTGAATAACAACAAAAGGTAAAAATTTACACGTTTAACCAGGATTTTCATCTGACAGAAGCCAATAATGAGGCTAAGCCAAGTAGGAAGAGCAGTGATCCAATCCTATTACCTGTAATAGCTAGAACAAACGGGAACGTGCAGTGTATATAACTTATTGAGTGTAACATACATGCTTCACAGTCATCCACTGAAAAGGCATTTTAAGGTTTCTGAGTTGGTACAAGACGAGTCAGATTACGTATGCTTTTTTAATAATAGCATTCAAGATAGAAAAGCCCTACGTATTAAGTATATCATTCATGATAGTAAATACGAAAGGTAAAAATCAATACAAATGTAATGTCATGTCATGATTCCCTAGTATACATGACATTTTTCTGAGAACAACACGTGAGGAGAAGTAAATAGTTCTGAAGTAGCGCAGCGATTGCATCGTAGTAGTTTACGATAGCTCTATTAATATTGTAAACGTGCAGCAGGAAGTATAATGGTATTTATTTACTTTCTGGCAATCCACCTGGCTGCTCTTTCTGTCTACGCACTTAAAACTTGTCAGTCTCTTCTTGCGGTTTGTGTGACGGAAGGAAATATCGGCACGTAACATATGGTGGTAAATTATATCATCGACTGAGTTTCTAACGGATATTATTACTTCTTATCGTGCTATAAAACCCACTAATAAGTGCTCAAGAACAGCTCTCTGTCTTTGCTGCGGCTTAATTAAAAGAAGGTAAACAAAAGAATCTTTCAATCATCAATAACTAATTTATGAAGGTAAGGGAAAGCCTTTATGTGTTTTTTCATTTTCAAGAAGTTGAGACATGAGACTAGTTGAGACACGAAATTGGTTTTGAGATAAAAGTTTTGATTAAGCGGTTTTCCCATGATTATAAATAGGATATGAAGAAGCCACTGAAATTGGTAGTGCACCTATATCTGTACTTGTGTATCAATTGTGTTGTTATACTAAAGATAAGTGACAGACAGACAGTTAATGACAGAGATAGCTGCAAAAAGCCAATTCGCATACATAAAAAGCAAAATGAACATTACTGCATAGTACACAGCTACTAGCATCTAAATAAATAACAGTATAGCCTGCAATCTAAACGGAGAAACCATTTGTCATATTTACAAATTTTCCCCTTTCTCATCCTATTGTGTTTTTCTAGTTTCCAATTGGTTGTAGCCTTAAAATAGTAAATACTAGACGAATTCCGAAGCTAGTCTCTAGATAATTGCCAATGTTTTCCTTTGTCTCGTTCACAAAAACGAGAAAATAGCCCCAATAGAAATATAATTTAACAACTACAACTACATTAAGAGAAATATGGTCAAAATCCATATACAACGACTGTTCACTTTATGCTTATAGGCTTGTAATCAATTGCTACTGTTGTTACTGAATTGGTGATGCCACTTCACTACTTAATTAATTGGGAGCAATAGTAGTAATCAAAAGTAAAATCGAATCGGATTTGATTTAGATTCAGATTGAAGAAAATGGATCAAATCCAACATATCTTTTGAGTGCTCTGATTAAAATAATTTGACAACTATGACGATTCAATAACAAAAGTAATGATATTTTACAGCTTAACCAAGGTGAGTAAAATTGTCATGGTAATTGTCCCCATAACAATTTCACTCACCTTGAGTTTAGCTAAAAAAGTGTGGTTGTCCCCATAACAACCTGCGATTTTCCAACCAAAATCTTTCTAATCCGAATCTAAATCGTCCCAGGAGACGATTCAAAAAATTCCGATGAGAACGATACGATTTTCTTGTTCGCGCATGAGCAGACGCAGTTTTGATGCAAAAAAGTAAATCAAATCGGATTCGATTCTACTTTTGATTACTACTAATATAACTCACTTGCGATATAAACATATCAATATACTGATGTTTCGTAAATCCAAAACGCAGAACCGAATGAGCTGTCATAGCTCAGTTCAGCCTTACACTTCATATAAAATTCTGAACGTTTCTTGCCACTTGTGACATTGGATTTAAAAATTTGTTGTTAATTACATTATTTTGTAGCAGCAATAGCCAATCTACTAAAATTTGCTATTTATGTTTATATTTAGACACTGTTTTGGTTCCATTGGTATGAATGTCTTGCATGGCACAAAAATTTCTGAGAATAAATTTTGCTTTTGTACGCAATTTTCATAGATCTCGTTTGTATCGTATGAGGCTATCCAATTTGTAGAAATGAGACTTGAATTTGTTCAATTCTCATGCATTTGAACTTGTTCTGGAAAATTGTGGCTTACTAAACCAAATTCCTTTATACATATTTTATAGTAATTTGAAATTCCATAGAGAATGCCTTAATTTGAAAATAATTTAATGTTGTGCTATTTTTAGGTAGTCCGAAATGACAGTAACGTAGAGTAACATATCTTTAAGCAATATGTTAAAGTATTATGAACTGCGTATTGACCTAAATAAAAGAGATTTTCTTAGCTACGAAATTATTTTTGAATATTTATGCGATATATGGAGTATAGGGAGTGACTGCAGTGTGGGTGCATATTCGTTTTCTTAGTAGTGGTTTGTGCTGCAGTCAAAGTTTGGTTATTTAGCTGAGATAGCGTAGCAGATGTGTAATTAATTATTCTTTGAGTCTAGGAGATAAAAGTAATAGTGTATTATGTGTGTTGGATTATATTCATAGACTCCGAGCGACAGAATATACTCTTCTCTCCTCTTGTGTTCATTGTTAGTTTTGTGAATTATTTGAGAAACTGAAACAATGCAGAGACTTTGGTAAATGGTAGGCTAGCTAGGTACTTAGGCATATTGTTTTATTAAAGTTTTCTCATAAGGAAGAGAACTACCATTTTGCCCGTAACAAAGAAATAATTAATTTATTGGTCGATATATAGTAGACATATAGGCATTGTTGTTGTAGAGCGTGTAAGGAAAGTAAGAAAACGTGCCACATCTTGCATCCATATTACATACAGCGTTTCAGAATTATATACGAGTACAATATCTTGAACACAATGGTCTAGCAGTTTCAGCTTTAGAAATGTTTTTTTCCTAATGTATAACTGTACTTATTTATATGGGTTCACTAAGATCTTATACCGTGAGTTATTACAAAGTGAAAGAACAAAAAAGGAGAAACTTTTACTTGCGTAGACAAAGAAGAGGGCAATTGGGAATTGGGACTGAGCTGAGCTACTTCGGTTTCTACTCCTGCTTCGTTTATACACATAAATGAAATAGAGGAGTAAAAGACTAATATTTGCATAAGCAACGGAGATGTAATTTTCCATATTTATGTTCACAAATGGTAGTGGCTCTACTGTAGTAAGAAAAATGTTCATTCTGTGAATTGGCATCTGCACTTACCTAGATCTTCTATGCTATAGTTATCTTTAAAGATATTGGCAATTATATATTGTACCGCAACCCATTTGATAGTATTTTTTTTTTACATTTCCCCATAATTCTGGAATGGGCAGTTTTAGAAGACCAGCAGATATCCACGAGAGACCTACTTATGTGAAACTATATTATTTTAAACCTTCAATTATTAGTTAAAAGGTTCATTAATTGTTCAATAATTTATAGTAATGATTATACGTAGTAAAAGTATGTAAAAGGATTATTACGAGGACTTGGGAACAGGAATTATCTAGTATGTAATTTTTAAATATTTAAAAATAATTATATACTTTCTGGGCATACAAATTACTGGTAAACTCTCATCTATCTATTTACATCAGAATGTATTCTACGGTTCATCAATTTATGTGAGAGAACGTTAAGCAAAATAAGCGACTAATAGTACCAAGCTTTTAGCAATTCTTTATTCTTTAGATGATTCACAGTTAGTGGTAGAGTGGCAGTTAACATTCGCCCAGTTTTGAAACTTGTGAAAATGGCACAAACCATTTTGTTAATGGATTGATATTGATATTGCCCATTGTTATTCATGTCTTCCGAAATATTCACTGTAGCTTGTATATAATAGATAATATGAAATTCGTAATCCTCCTTAGTCGTCCTTTGTGTTAAAAAGAGCTGCAAATGTTTTAGGTGTTCAAGTATGTATGTTGTCTGAGAACTGAATATTTTAGTAAGAGAATGAGGGCGAAAATCTATAAAACAGAAAGTGGAAATTGTGCTTATCCTACATAAGTTATTGGACATTTACAAAAGGAATGAAGCTTAGCTTTTGTAGTGGCTGTTCACTGTGAATTAATCCATAACTTGTGTGTATTGACTGGGCTTATCTCTCTTTTGGATGAATATATTTTATATATGGTGTACATAAAGAGTTGTTCAAGTGTTGCCATCAAGAAGTATGTATACAGATGTATTTATGCCAGTTGTAGCAGTTTGAAAATTTTAGTTTGGCCATAAACAATAGAAGAAATAAACCTTTGTATTCATTACAGAATCCCATCAGAAGGATCTACGGTGTAGCCTGCTGAGTATTTCCCAAGTTAATATTGTAGTTATTTCTCTACTGCTTTAGTTTCTATCAACAATTCTAACCTGTCTCCTTAATTCTCATTCTGTCTCATGAAAAATGCAAAAGCACATTCCTTGTATGGAAATGGCTTTATTTTATTACGACCTCTCAAAATTTCAAGCATGTTCTTCTCAAACGTTGTGAAATATTTGGTACATCATGAAAGTTGCACAACGTAAAACCAGTAGCACTTGTTTGTCACTTTTGAAAGGAGCGCCGGTAAACTTGCTAATTTTTAATTTGATTGATTGTACAAAATCAAAAGATGTTTTTGCTTCCAAGAACATCAAAGAGACAATGTAAACATGAAACGTCACTTGACATTGAAAAAAATAGAAAACATCAGGATTGTTTGTTTTCCTTGGCCCTCCTCTGACTCTTTTTGCTGTGCAGTGTAACACTATAGCAAGTATTGAGTATGGCGATGGTGGGATGTTGCAGTGAACATTTATCAAATGTGTGTGACACTCGACTTTCGGATTTATTGCTTGGAGTATTTTAAGAGTCAAGTCAGCACGAGTCGTTTAGGAAGAAAGGAGCAGAGGAGCCAAAGAATTTTGCCCTGATGGGAATAAATACGTCTTGCTTAAGTTGAGAGAAGGAGCTTGTCCGCGAATTCGTCTAGCTTTTATAAATGATGTACCGTATTCTCGTGTAAAAGCTGGTAATTTACTGTATTTCCATTGTCATTGTGGTCCAGATACCTCTAGTATACAGATCATACTATCACATTTTCTAAATGCATATTCATGCTGACTATGTAGCACTTGCTCATATTCAGTTCTACAAAATCAGTAAATGTAATGTATCTGTATACAAAAAATCGAGTCTACGATAACGGGTATCGTTCTGGATATTATTTGCTCTTTCGCTGACATTGCTTTTCTATTTCTCCTGAGCTCTTCTGTTCTCTGTTGACATAAACATAAGAAACTACGAATTTCAAGCTGGTAAGGGAATACCTAGTCTTCTCTTAGAAATACCAATATGTCTATCTGAAGACTACAATTCTCAGATAGATAACACTTTCTAGAATGTTGATATACTTGAAAGCAAAAAAGGATCCCACTATGAACCCTTCTAGAATATTCTGCTCTAGAAAATACTACTTTCAGGGACAGCTTAAAACAACTGTCGTAAAATCAACATTTTGGTGTTATTCTTATTTAACTTAGGTATTCTTAAGCCTAGCCAAGTAATTTATCCAACTGTTCCTGCAATTTTAAATTGCTTTCGTCCTGCTCTTGAATCTAGCCTTTGATATTAATTTACATATACAATTAATTTAGAGTATTACATTTCTATAGATATCTCTGGCATTGCTGCTTCTCATTTGGAACATTAAATGCAATAAAATTGACAAAATGCAGCCACACAACTACACAATAGAAACATGTACAAGAATAGTACTTAATTGGTGTATTGTAAATGCTATGTAGCTTGTCAAACGAAAATGTGTTCCGACTATTCTTGGAAAAGAACTAACAATTCTCGTCTTCTACTTGTCAGAGTTGAATCGAAAACCATTTTACAATTAGTAGTCTTTTGAACCTTAATTTGAAATTAAGCTGTTATTTCAACTGCAGTTTCATAATATTACTTTTACGACTCGTTTCTAAAAGGTTTGGCTTTCGGCTTCGTTTTGTTATATAATATTTTGTACGTCCAATTATCTTCTATGCTGTTATATAATTTCCTTACGTAAGTGCTTATATAAAGCAGTATCATATGTCACTATTGGACCCTGACATTTCCTTCTTGGGTCTTCTGACGCAAGTAGCGAAGATTACGTACATGTTCTTTCCCATAGACGTATTTGGTTTTTGATATTTGGCATCCTTTTGACAAATACCTTTGTAAGTAATGTACATACGGGACCCATTGATTTCTAATACTATTGGATATACTAAAATATTTTGATAGAACCACTTGCTGAAAACGCTTGTGCAGTGCAGACCAATATAGCTTGTTTCTTTGAAGCTCGCATAAACTTTTGAGAAATGAAGGTACATCATCAAAAAAGGAATTCTCTCTTTTTTGTGTTTGAACATGCAAGTCGGCTCCATGCAGTGACAAAGAAAACGTCACACGATATCACACAAAACAAGCAGATTCCCTTTACATGGAAATGTATTGTGAGTAACTATACTCTTATGAAAGAATGATTTGATATAGCTAGTATACCTTGGGAATAGGTAATTCCATGATATTTTTAGATGTACACACGTGCGTGTCTGTAATACCTGGAAAGCGTTGAATCAGAAAAGGCAGGATTGACAAAGAACAAAGCAAACGTAATAATTCATGTTTCTACGAGGTGTAAGCAATTAGATTTAAATGATTGCTTTATTGACAGTTAGATGCAGATAAAAATTGTAAAAAGACATTCTTACTGCAAATGCAAATCACACTTTTTCAAAGTACAATTTGTCATTTGACTTAAATATTTTTACTTTGTACACTGCTCCTGATGTATTAACCCCAACGATAAAAATTTTTACTCTGACTTCTGAAAATATTTATCATCAGAAAATAGTCTGAATTTTTAAAGATGTTTGCTATAAACTTGTTCATTTGTGTTCATCAGACTTTATTTCCATCTTTATGTTAATATCATTGTCAATATTCAGTAGTGTTAGATTGGATTTGAGTTTATGTCTCTCAATATTTAGGATTTTAATCATAAACTCGAGGCTTTCTAAATTTAAAAGAAGGTATGGGATAACTTTTGTATATTGCGCACGGAGTAAAACAGCCTCCATCCATTTCAAGAGATTTTCACATGTCCTTTCCTTAGTTTGAATGAATTCGAGCATCTCCTCTATCCTGGGGAATGCGAAGTCAGTGAGAAAGATGTGAAGAAAGCATGAGAAAAAGAATTTCTCCACGAGCAGAAAAAAGTAGGTACATTATTTTCCTGGTGAGGAGGTATCTTGTACTTAGGTGGCTGAACTGGGTTGCTTCATGCGTCACGACTCTGCTGAGGGAGTTACGCAAAGCTGAAAGACATATTATGCCTTCTGTGCCTACACACTCTGAAATACTATACCATCTTATGTAACGTTCTTGTAGACGCTTTTCACGTCATTGCTTTCGTGGATGTAATCCAAAATAAATTCCGTATATTGGAAATTTCCACAATGATTTCCCGTATTCAGTGAATCACTGAATGTAAATAAAGACACTTGACTATTCTGCTCATACACTTTAGATTTAGTTAAGTTATACACTCACGACTCGAGGAAACCTTTAAGGAGATTCAAGAAAAAACTGCCAATAATTTAATGTTCTCAGACTCAGGGCAGAATACATTAATATTACTTATCGCTAGTGTAGCTCCTGCATACATAAATTACGGATATAAGTTGAATACACAAAAAGTGTGCTGTATTTTTTAACTTTCCTTTCGTTATCAGCAACTCATTTTCTTGCAAAGCAGAGACACGACATGAAGCGTTTACATCCTGCTACACAAGTTAAGTCAATCTTTAATCGTAATCCCATTTCTTCTATTTCGTTATGCGGGAAAAGCGTGCGCTCCTAAACACTACGGTCTTTTGTCAAAGTAAATAGTCCACTTTGCCCCAACTGAACTAGATAATTTATTACAGATAGTTCCAGTTCCAATATAGTAATATTAGAATATACTTTCTTTTGCATTCAAAATAAAATCATATCCATGATTGTCTACTAATTGCTAATTGACAGTTTTCGCACTGTTGCATTTTAAATAATGTTATCTTCCTCTTCAATTGCCCATCAAGGAAGTATTTCACATTAATGATTGTAATTGGTTCAATACTTACTTTCTTAGATGCTAATAAATTGACAGTTTGCAGTAATTTCAGTATCTCCAAACGAATAAGCATAGTAATACTGCTACTATTATATACATGGCTATGTAGGAAAAGATTTAATTTGTTTTATTGAAAACGCACAAGTAGAACGCTTTAGTTTGAATTGTCTGTGGACCAATCCTAAGGAGCAATTTGAAGAAATCTAAACCAACACAATCAT
Source organism: Tomocerus qinae (assembly GCA_020055645.1). NCBI lineage: Eukaryota > Metazoa > Arthropoda > Collembola > Entomobryomorpha > Tomoceridae > Tomocerus > Tomocerus qinae. The sequence goes on along the minus strand of CM034547.1, from coordinate 11,456,240 downwards.
CAATTACATTAGAATAGTATTTGTATGGACGGAATTGGTCATAATGATTTTTATCTGTTCATGGTTTCTAATAGTCTTCTTATGGCAAAGTAAAGCTGTTATTACAGCGAAATATAAGTCTTTCTTTTTATTGTTTGCTTAGATCTTGTTTAATGAGGTAATAAAAAGACAAGTAAAAATCCTTCGGTAAATACCATAAAAGTAAATTCCTTCGTTTGTGCAAGTTGCTCCCAAGTGTATCTTAAATTAGCTAAATGTGCCAATTTTATTATGTGGCAAATTCTATAGAAGGATCGGCAGTACAGATTTTAGTAATTTAACTCTACAGGAGATTTGCTTCCAAGATTTTTCATTTCATGGCCGCTAAGAAATACTAATGCGTATAACAGGAGCAGTAATGAAATGGAAATTCACTGACTAAAATCCCCAGAGAAAAAATTACATTGCGAAATTCGAAATCTGCGACATTCGTTCTTTTCTTTAGCTTACGTTTACTCATGCACATGGGATTAGTAACATCAAAATCAAGTGTCTAGAATTAGTGTTTAGTATAAAATATTGTAGCTTGCGTCAACTTGTTTTCAGCAAAGGAGTTTATTTCTGATACAAAAGTTCTAAGTATTTAATTTTAATGCACTGTTTGGTTTCAAATGCGGATTCGTATGTTTCGCATTATGGAATTATATGTACTATGCATATGAGATAGCATTTTGGCATTAAATGCACCTTTGTGGTTCGGTGATAATTACATGGTTGGGCTGGGAGAGTGGGGTTTATGTAGAATTTCTACAAAGTGAAATGTGATGACATCCTCTATGTCTATCTATAAGGTATACTTAAATGTCTATGAAAGATTACTTTACGAATAATCGTGATTTTCTTGTAATCCTTCTGTGTACTGTTGTTTGTTTTGTGTCTGCTTTCCCACGATCTACTCTACTCACAGGCTCAATTACTGTAAGTTTAGCATTGTTGCTGAGCTAGAAGTTGGAGGTGTATAGAGAGAGAGACAACTGCCTGGTAGTAGGTGTAATTATATATGCTAAGATCTGAAGATGATTTCATCTTAGTATGCTAACGCAGTTTTTTGTCAGATGACACAATTCTACGATAATAATATATTCAAATTTTTATCATAATATGCTCATTGCAAAAACTTTTATCCAACTGTGAGGGAGAATTGCTATGTATCCCACACATTGATTATTGCGATGATGATTTGTGAATTGTTTGGCACATACTTTGCATTTACATCTTTCTATATACACAAACGAAAGCATATTTCAATGTAGAAGTGTAAGAACACAGTTGCAACGGATGATGAAACTCATAACTATAATTTATTTAGTTCTATTATCAAAAAATATACAATGCGTATTTACTCTAAGTGTAGTTACATCACGCTACAGATTTATCCAACGACAAAAGTTTAATCCTGTTGGTTTATTTGTGTGAACAATAGACAGCTAGACTACGTCGGCTGATATTTACTGGTTCACTATTTGATTTTATCTTTTACTATATTCTACTATAGTGGTAAATGTATCTGCAGAAAGAATACAAGTGTTAGTATAGTACAGAATATATACACAATTCGGTAGACCACAGACATTTATGCAGATGGAAGTGGAGATTGAGGTGAGTTTTATTTTTGACACAATGAAAGTAGTAAAGTGCTCAGAACAATGTTAAACTAAATAGGAGAGAGCCTACAATTCTATTTTAAAAATTCGTTGTACATTACATATGCATGTACTATGCATTCGCAATGCGAAGTGTTTAGTTTAGTTTGTATCAATAACTTTTGCAGATTTCTCAATAATATGTATTTTTGTTAAGTTTTTATGATTGGCGATCTCAATTTGGAAATAAATTGAGTAATTTTAAATTTTTTCAAAAGTGCTAATCATCTAATTGTATTTGTTTTCCAATGATGACTTATGAGACTATGACATGGCAGATTGTATAAATAAGATTGAGACAAGGGAATTAGATGAGTTACTGTAAATGTAGCATAAGAAAGACTAGTCCAAATAAATTAAAGTAGAGAGGAATCACGTCGCAATCGATTGCTTAGGATTAGAAGGGACTAGAAATGAGTTTTTGTTTTTAGGACATGCAAAGTACCTAATCTACCTAAATAAACAAGTAAAAGCTGTCTATGACCAAGCCGAACTATTCGAAATTACGTGAAGAGAAAATCAAGCTCAATGTTATTCTTATCTAAGTGTGTCTCTCGTCTCATCAACCAGACCATGTTTGACTTTAATCAACCAAAGCAACAAAAACATCATTGGGAAGTGTAATGCAATTTTGGGAATTGGGCATAGGGATAGAATAGGCCTGTAGGCTTTTGCCTGACACGACGACAAGCACGACAGGTTTTCCAATTACCTTTGTTTGCCTTTGATTTCTAGTAGAAGCGATTACATTTTATTGTTGGAAAGAATCAAACCTTCAAATCCCCTGACTAATCAAATAGTAAGATGTGTTTGGGTTAATTTTAAGTCGGCAGAATAGGTATGTGTCCCTAGTATAATAGCAGTAATAAGCTTAGAGAGTTTGCCCTAAACGTATACTTTGCAATTAAATAGGTACTTCAAAGAAAAACTAAGGAAAACTATGAAACTACGCTCCACAGTGATTTACGAATAACAGAGTTAACAACACAAAGGCAGCTAATCGATATTTCTATTTATATAGGCAATTATTAGGCACTCGGTATTAAGTGTTGGAAATGTAGTACCATCAGGTACTAAGGCTTATTAATAACAGTATTTGCAGTATTCGTTTAAGAACTTATCACTGATTTACTTATTTCTACAATTCTACTCAGTTTTGCAATCATTAGTTGCATTCATTTTACAAAAACGCTATTGCACATAATATGTTGAATTTACGGCCCATAATTTAAATAGTCAACCCCAAATATATGTTTTCCCATGAAATGATTAGATGTGGCTCTGAAAAATCCCAAACGTTATCCTATTTCAATTGGCCCGGGTTTTAATAGCATTTGCATATAATGAGCAAATTATCCTAACGTGTGTGCGATGAAATTATCAACTACGCAATATAATTATCTTCTATCTAATAATCTATTATACTGTACAAAATTGGTTGACTGCTCATATTTTGAAAATTTATTTGGCTGAATTTTGACTTACTGACTTAAAGAAGACATAAGATACACACCTACGCAATCACATGTAATATTTTGAATTGAGATACTAATGCACTAAATGATTACAGGAAGGAAAATTACAAAACATGATTTTTTGTTCATTTTTTTGTAAAAAGCTAATTCGTTACATCCATGCATAGATGAAATTGTTTGTCTGCTAAAGTACTATATACTTCAGAATAAAGTAACATAATCAAAGGAATATTGGATTGTCTCTGCGTCAACGTTTGCGTTGTAGGAAGTCCAGAGTAGCTGTTCTTTTGTTTATATATTGGTTTCGTCTACCTTTGTTGAATGTGGATGTAACCTGTGTGGGGATTTTGTGCTTATAATATCCGTTTTCACATGGGCGTTTCCCAGTGTGCAATTTGGATCATTTGGTTCCATGTCATATGTATGCTAACTAGTACGTTATATACATTTGTGGTAAGAATATGAAAAACAAGTTATGAATATCAGTTATTTTATTGCCTTCTATAATGCTCATAATCCAGGACTTTTATCATTGTTCCGTGCTGTTATTGCTCATAAAATGTGTATTTGTGTCACCATTTTGGTCTTGATCATTACTGTGATGAGCACTAAACACGGAGCTGTAATGGTCATTAGAGTTGTATGGAAAGAAATAAACAGGCACGATGTTTGTCATTTCTGTTTGGTTTTATTCAGTTGACTGAACTGAAAACCTGTGTGGTTAGCATTATTGCCAGAATGATATATACTTATTGCTGTTGCGTTCAGGTAAAGTGCGTTTTGAGGATAATGTGATGCGTTGTATTTTTCATTTCATTTCCTGGACAGACAGGAACAATGAGCTCATCCCTTGAATGCTAAAAAAACGCTTTTTCATCTGTTTGGAGTAGGAAACGTAATATTCTATTTATGTGTGTGTAATAGAAATCAAATGAAATGAGTCAAGGATTGTAAATGTGCGTGACGCAGTCTAAACGTGAATGATTAACAGATTTGTGTTTTTTGTAATTACAGGTAAACGAAACGAAGCGCACAGAGAGGAAGACGACAGCCCTCCTCCCCTGCCACCGAAAAGTCCGCGAACCACCTCAAAGCCAGTGAGACCTCAAGATTTTCCCCAGCGACTCCAAGGCCCTAATGTAGTTTCCTCTGGAAACGATTCATCAATGCAGCCTCCGCCCCCGCCGCGTCGTTTAAGTTCTCAGGGAGATGGTGAGCATCATCCGCCGGACGCTCACACTAAATTACGAAGATTACTCCAAGATCCGTTGGCAAAAGGCCTAGTGGACGCGTCGGTCCCATTAACACTACCTTCTCCCATATTACCACCTACACCTCCACCGGATATTGTGATGGAGTCGCCAATGTCAGACTCGGGTCCTATCATAAGTCCTCCGCCAGCATTTTCCACTCCAGTCACTCCGATGCTGGATCGTCAGAATTCTTCTGCCTCCGACAGGTCACTTCGCCAAGCCAGTCAAAAACATCATCCTCTCTCAGCTGCCATGTCGGTGGTGTCTATCAATGTCTCAGTGTCTTCAATGAGCACCCGTAGTCGCAAATCAGTTCCTGACTTATCTGATGTTTCTATGCGCTATTCTCCTCGCTCCAGATCTCGTTCTCAGTCTCGATCGCCTCGCTCAAGCTCTAGTGCTATGTCTCCTGAAGGAGACACTGGAGTCGGAGGGGGCGGCTCTTCGTCCTCACCAGGGGCGGACGCTGACAATGAGCCAGATGATATCGACGATCTGGATGGTGGTGACGATGATGGGGATGACGACTCCAGTGGAAAACGAGAACCCATTTCCCTCCCGCCTAGTTCAAGAGTCTTGATCTCATCATCCAAAAAGTTGCCCATTCCCAAGTCAGTCACTGAAAATGTTCTATGCAAAGTAGGAGGAACCGAAACTCCGAATAATAATACCAACAGTAGCACTCAGACTCCTCTCACGTCATCTCACTCCTCTGATGGTGAGTTTTATTCTTTCTTCTTTCTCCTAACAATGACAGGACACAGATATGTCAAGTTAGTTGGACAGACATCATAAGTACATGTAAATTCACGTCTTTGAATGATCTCCATAAGTCACAAGTCGCCCACTTGATAATTTTCAAATCAAATTGGAATAAGTTTCATTTCAACGGTCAGGAGAAATATATCTTGCAAATAGCAAACCACTTTATATAGTGATGTTGTTCATATAGGTATAGATGTTATTTTATAGTATGGGTAGTAGACATTTAGAAATATGTACGCATTGAAAGCTGTCAACTACTTTGATACCGTTTTTGTGTAACTGGGTTTTCCAATTTCTGTTTACGTCATATAGACACAGAAACTGCATGGAAGGAGGAATAGATTGCTTTTCGAGATTAAGTTGCATCATAGCACACAGTCAGAAATGAAATCTTTTATTCACCTAACAATATGCAATTTTATTACCTCACTAATTATAGGGAGAATCATTTTGGAGCGTAGTTAATTACTATGATTGAGGAAGGTTTATATAACACATTGTTTTATATTAGGTTAACTTTTTCTGACTTTGGGTTGAAAATGCTGCTTTTTACACCGCATGGGCAATTATGGCTAGGATTAAAAGTACGCTTTATGTAAAATTGCCAAAGGGATGGCTCACAATACTTCATTAAATAATAATAATAGTTTCATCTTCTATACATGCTGCTAGATATTCATGCACTACTGCTCTATCACTCTCTACTAGTAAATTGTACTACTATATGATGTAATGTGATGATACTATCTCTATGTAATACCGTAATACAGATGTAATAGTACAATAATTGTGGTTATATGTGACTCATTGTGTACACTCATGCAAAAATACACAAAAAACAAGCCTTTTGTATTTAATATGCAAAAATCAAATCCTTTGTATTTAATAGGCAAAAAGCATGCGTGTGGAGAGTTATGAGAAGTAGATTAAATCACTAAGTTGTAAGGCTTCCGGTTATGTTGTGACTACGACTAAAGCTGTTTATACACATTTGTATAGTAAGCATGTTAATGCAAGCGTAAAATAAAAGCAGAGTTGATAGGTGGTTCGGTCATAGATCATAGATATCTATTTTTGCAGCTATCAAATTGACATACTAATATATCTATGTTTACCATTCGAAAATCGCGTGCGTGCAGCCTTAGCTTTACGCATGGGCTGACACATTTTAGTCAATACTCTCTGTTTAATCAATTAGTAAAATAGTAAAGTGTAGCTTAATCTGTAAATTGACTCAAAACGTATATTTTTCAACTCGCCCGAGGATATGCGGGCGAGCTTATGGAAACGTTATTTTCGTTGACACGATAAATCTCCAAGCCTATTCACGAAAGTTGGGAGAACTTTCTACTAATTCGGAGAAAAGTCCGTATCGGTTTATTTTTGATTTCAGTAAATAATACTCTAATACTAAAATAGTAATACTATTAGTACCGAATTTTTTGACTTCTATAGCTTTTCTGGATGTAATTGGATTGAGGGGAGACACTTTTATATGGAATTTTATTCAACATGAACTAGCAAATGAGACTCAATTAACTTAAAAGTGTATTAGATATTTTTGTCTCAACATACCACTTGGTGGTTGCTTTTTAGACTGACTGCCCACTTGGCATTGCATCTGTAAATTCGTAAACTGGACTTCTAAAAATGTAGCTTTTTAATAAGTACAAAAGGGTAAAGGTGATCTTTGCATCGGTAATTAAGATAAATGTACTATAATCAGTCCATTAACTGCCTTCATCAAAATGGTTTAATTTTGTAAAAAATGGGCTCAGTTTATATACACAAATACAAATATTAAGTAAGTGATCCTGTATAAGCGAAAAGGTTATTACTGTGTCAAGTAAAAAAGCGTAAATTCTCATTACATACCCTATCAATTACTAATGGAGACAGGAAAAGCCTCTGTAAATCCGCCTTGCATACCGTAAAGCACAAAATAGACATTCATTTGGTGGGTACTGGGTAGGATAATATAATGTTGTCAAGTAGTCGTTAGTAATATTTCCTTTGAATGAAGGAAGCACTGATCTTACGTGGCTTTGTGGAAATGTTAATTAACAGTACTTTTTTATACAGTTCTGATTTGACGAAATAATACTCACTAAATTCTTACAATCTTGTTTATAAAAGGCTGTTGCGAAATATAAAAGTATAATAACATCCTTTGAGTAATGATTAATGACGACGATGAAAGTTAGAATTTGATCTATATTGCTTAGCTTTTCAGATTCTTGATTGCCAAATTATCCGTAATCAATAGTGACATGACTATTAGAATCTTTTTATATCCATATAATATGCCTACACCGAACCGAACGATAAATTAGATGATTTTATACGTATCAATGCAGATTTGATTTATATTTACTTAAATCCACTATTACAGATTAAAAGTGTTTCCACGATGAAATGATTTTTCGACTGTTTAAAGTTGATTTGTGGCTCTCATTTGTAATTTTTAAGCTGTGAGAGTAATTAATACTGACATTTACCAATTGGCACTAAATAGGTATTTATCTCTAAGTAGAGGTACTATTTGCGTAGAATTTGTCTCAGTCATGTCTTGTGCAGATACTGAAAGAGCCAGTGACTGTCGACATATTAGTGCAGGTTTTAATGCGTAAGCAAGCGTGAATATCCTCTACGTTTGAGATGTCAAGGGAAGATACGCAAAAGAAAGTACATGACTGTTATGCGTAATGGATGCGTAAAGTGAAATGAGATTCTCGTCAACTGAACTTGAACGGAACTATCTTCATTATAAGTATTGGCTGAATGTAAAGTAGTAAGAAGTCAAATAAGGAGTGCTGTTGTTCAAATATAATCTCGAAAACTATCTCGCAGTTGTGTATAACCAACAACAGTAAAGCATTCATTCTGATTCTACTGTACAGAGGCGAGGTTCATTTAGTTTAATATTCTCAACAAGAGTTTCCATCGAAAGCTACAGTTTATGAAAGGATGGTAGATGCGACACAAGTTATGAGATTGTCTGTCAAAGAGAGTAGAGATAAAAAGCCAGCATAACTGCAAGTCTTACTTAGTCGTGCGCTCCTTTCCTTAACCTTGCATTTAGAAAATGAAATTCGTTTTGTCTCGATACTGAATAGTTGCACTTCAAGAAATATTATTTCTTGTGTTTGGGTTGGAGCCGCTTAGCTGTCAGAAAAGACTTTTTACGCACAGCCTTCTTTCCTCGTGAGTTTAGACTAAAACTGCTTGGGAGTGTGGAGAGAGTTGTTTGGTCAGAGTCTGCTTTGCATCATTACAGATAGATTATTTTATATGGCAAAGCTCACGACCATCATCATAAGATAAATAGTTGCATCAGTTATAATCTATAAAGAAACTGGAGTGAACGAATCCCAAGCACAAGGTTACGACTTTGAACTTGAAATTGACTTCAAAGGAGAGCTTAGGACAAACTGTCAATAATAGCAAGCATGTAAAATCACTAATGAGGAGGGAAACTATTATTGTATTTCCTCGTTTCTTGTTTACATATGGAATGTGCTATACCTTGGTGAGAAAACTTTTGCGCTTTAGAAATTTCCATTAAATATGTAGGTAAATAGGATTCACCCCCGAATTGTCAACCCTTTTTTGTCAACACACAAAAAATTTTTTGTCAACACCAAGTTTCTTTATTGTCAACATAACCAAGGCCATGTTGTCCTGTTTTGTCAACAGCAATTATTATTCAATGCAATATTTTAAAAGAATTAGTCACGGTAAATAATCAGTCAATGAACGTACAAGTAAAAATCATGTAAAAAGTAATGCTAGATCACTTGTAAAGTGTAAATGTAAAAAATCAGATCATTTCATCTCACAAAAATATTGTAACAATTTTTCATAATTTGTCCGCTATCGTATAAATCCACTCCGAAAATGACGTTTTTGATTTATTGCGAACTATTTTTTTTAGGCGTTTGGTATACTTTACAGTTTACTGAGTTGTTTTGAAGGTCCCATCAGCAATCCAAGTTTCACAGGAGTATAACTTTTTCAGATTATTTGCGGTTGTAAATATTAACATCTCGTTGCTTGAGTTACAGTCATACCACATAAATGGATCGCCTCTCAAAGTTTCGAAGTCCGATAAATTCAAAAGTGACACATGTTGAGGATCTCGAAACACACAATCGTTAACTTTGTAGGAGTGAATGTACTTTTTTAGCAAGTGTTCTGGTGGAAGTAGTGCCTGCGTTTGTAAATCTTGATCTCTAGTAAACTGCATCGTAGATCAGATATTTAAATTACTGATAACGCAAAGAATGTTAATGCACACCGCCGTAAGTTACACCGTCGTGTGCAACCACACTCATATTTGTTATTCCTACTTCTCAAATAAAGACTTGTACCTACGAAAAAACTTGTGTTGACAAAAAGTCTAAATGGGTTGATTTGTGTTGACAAAAAGGTGTTGACGACCAAAGGGGTCAAAATTGTGTTGACAATTCGGTGTTGACAAAAAGGTGTTGACAATTTGGGGTGGTCCCGTAAATAGCAATGTTTGGCGGTTTCAAGAATTTTAATTATTTAAAAGTGCCCACATAAATAATTATAGGTTGTAATAAATTGTGGAACGAAAATGTGGGAATCATTTTCCTGTGTAAACATTCAAAATTAAATGGAATAGATGTTTCAACAATATTTTAATTTTTGAACATGATTAAATAACTTTCCTTAAAATTAAGGACGGAGCATGTTAGGACTGAAAGTTGTAAGGTGGCAGACATAAATTTCTAATCTTTGCAAGATCCTCTTCGTTCTGTGCAGATGCGAACATGTAAATTGAAGTGGAGTACAAGATTTCTGAGAGTAATTTTCTTCAAAATCCCACGAGAATTCTCGCTTCCCTTTAGCATAATTTGCATGATTCTGTCTGTTAAATTACAATACATTATGTTATAATGAATCGTCAGAAGCTGGAGAGTTTAATGTTAAAGGTGAATCTAGTGACGATGGATACAAGAATGACGTCAAAAGCTCATTAACGTTATAAGAGATGTATTAGGAGGAGAAAGGACGGAAAACGGTTCTGCATATTATGCAAAGCCGCATTAATATTTACATTACCTAATTGACACAGTCTTGTTTTTGAGTTCTCATAATAGTTCCTGTAGTTTTCTAATTAACTCCACTGGGTTATGTTTTCTTTCAAGTGCAATTTCGTTGTTCTTACAACACACGTCCTGTCTTTGGATTATTTTAAGTAGATAGTAAATATCTAGAATGTTAAGATAGATACCCCGCTTACAGTTGGTGTATCTGTACATTATTTCTGTTGTTCCTAAAATAATTTGACCCTGCGCCCTTCATAAATGTCAAGTGCCAATACAAGCCTTTCATGGTTCTATGCCGATAAGTATACAGCTAGTAATAGAGCTACAGCATTGTAAATAGAATTATAGATCCTCTTGGTATATGTAATTTGCTTATGTCTTGCTAAAACTGAAAGTAAATTCTGTGTAGTAACAACATGCAGGGAGGAACAACTAATTGACTTAGAATATGAATTATTCAGCAATGGTATTAGGAGTAATCTTTAGACATAAAGTATCTTTTCACTTTCTAATATAATTTATGCTTGTATAAAGTACAATTTTGGTGTGTATTAGTCCAGAGGAGTGGAATCTGGATGAATCTCTATGTAACATGCACAAGTGCATAATAACACAACATACATCAATGTAATCATAAATTGCAGGAGTCCTTCATACATGTGTTACTTGTTATGATAATACTAGAAATAGGCCCGTTCTCCGAACGGGAAAAATGGGTAACCCCTTAATGGGGACGGTAGATCATGAGTATGCATTATGCATTAAAAAAGTATGAAAATTAACAGATTAAAATGTTCAAAACATTGCTTGCTGCATTGCTACAACATCCTACGGACGGGGAACCAAATACAATACTTATCGAATCAACATAAGTAAATGTTTGAAGTCCTTTCATCAGCGCCTGATTTTTATTATATCATTAATATTATATGGACATAATATATAATTTTAAATCCCCCCGTCAATTTACATCACCCCGCGTCATTTTACATTACCACATCATTGTAAATAGACGTAATTTTAAATAACCCCATCATTGTAAATAGACGTCATTTTAAATAACCCTGTCATTTAAAATAGACGTCATTGCAATTGACCCCGTCATTGTAAATGACCCCGCCATTTATTTTAAATAGACGTCATTGTAAACGACCCCGTGATTGTAAATGACCCCGCCATTTATTTTAAATGGACGTCATTGCAAATGACCCCGCAATTTATTTTAAATAGACGTCATTGTAAATGACCCCGCCATTTATTTTAAATGAGACTTTATAAGGGAAAATCCACCATCCGCTACCAAACCACTTATTGAGAAAAGCCAAGATGAAGCGAGCCTACTCAATTTAACCTTTCATATTATTCATCACCATGAAATACACATTTCACCCAACAGCTTATAACCACCAAAATTTATGAATAATTTAAAATCGGCCATATTAAATTTTGATATTCACCCCTACGGGGTAAAAGAATATGGTGAATTCAAATATGGACACCGATATAGTGTAAAAATAATACCCTGTTATATAGGGGGTTTACCCCCAAATCGGGGGAATGCAATTATTGGATTTGGATGTTGAAATTCATCCCTAAGGGGTAAAAGGATATGGCAAATTCAAATATGGACACCGTTATAGTGTGAAAATAATACCCCGCTATATAGGGGGTTTACCCCCATGTCGGGGGAATGTAAATATTGGATTTTGATGTTGAAATTCATTTCTACGGGGTAAAAGAATATGGTGAATTTAAATATGGACACCGCTATAGTGTGAAAATATTACCCCGCTATATAGGGGGTTTACCCCCAAATCGGGGGAATGTAAATATTGGATTTGTATGTTGAAATTCATTCCTACTGGGTAAAAGAATATAGCGAATTCAAGTATGAATACCGCTATAGTGTGAAATGGTTACCCCGCTATATAGGGGGTTTACCCCCACATAGGGGGAATGTAAATATTGGATTTGGATGTTGAAATTCATTCTTACGGGGTAAAAGAATATGGAGAATTCAAATATGGACACCGCTATAGTGTGAAAATAATACCCCGCTATATAAAGGGTTTACCCCCATATTGGGGAAATGTAAAAATTGGATTCGGATGTTGAAATTTGTCCCTACGACGTCAAAGAATATGGCGAATTCAAATATGGACACCGCTATAGTGTGAAAATAATACCCCGCTATATAGGGGGTTTACCCCCAAATCGGGGGATGTAAATATTGGATTTGGATGTTGAAATTCATTCTTACGGGGTAAAAGAATATGGAGAATTCAAATATGGACACCGCTATAGTGTGAAAATAATACCCCGCTATATAGGGGGTTTACCCCCAAATCGGGGGATGTAAATATTGGATTTGGATGTTGAAATTCATCCCTACGGGATGAAAGAATATAAATTTCAACATCCAAATCCAATATTTACATTCCCCTTATGTGGGGGTAAACCCCCTATATAGCGGGGAATTATTTTCACACTATAGCGGTGTCCATATTTGAATTCGCCATATTCTTTTACCTCATAGGAATGAATTTCAACATACAAATCCAATATTCACATTCCCCCGATATGGGGGTAAACCCCTTAAATAGCGGGGTATTAGTTTCACTTTATAGCGGTGTCCATATTTGAATTCGCTATATTCTTTTACCCAGTAGGAATGAATTTCAAACTCCAAATCCAATATTTACATTCCTCCGATTTGGGGGTAAACCCCCTATATTGCGGGGTAATATTTTCACACTATAGCGGTGTCCATATTTAAATTCACCATATTCTTTTACCCGTAGAAATGAATTTCAACATCAAAATCCAATATTTACATTCCCCCGACATGGGGGTAAACCCCCTATATAGCGGGGTAATATTTTTACACTATAGCGGTGTCCATATTCAAATTCACCATATTCTTTTACCCTGTAGAAATAAGTTTCAACATCAAAATCCAATATTTATATTCCTCCGATTTGGGGGTAAACCCCCTATATAGCGGGGTAATATTTTCACACTATAGCAGTCTCCATATTTAAATTCGCCATATTCTTTTTCCCCGTAGAAATGAATTTCAACATCCAAATCCAATATTTACATTCCTCCCATATGGGGGTAAATCCCCTATATAGCGTGGTATTAGTTTTACTCTATATCGGTGTCCATATTTGAATAAGCCATAATTTTTTACCCTGTAGGGATGAGTACCAATTTTTAATTCTTACATTTTCAAAGTTTTTGTCTAAGTGTGTAACATAATCGGGTTTCCTTTTGATGGAATTCGGGTGATTTGTGTCATTGAAGTGGTTTAGTAATATTGACTGACTATCTGGAATGCTTTTATTTGAAATGCTCATTAAAAATAGAAGGAATGACATAAAAAATTCGAATTTTTTTTAAAAATGTAGAGAATGTTTCAGGCTTTTTTTGATAAGGCTAACTCATTTAAAATAAATTTAGCCAATGGTGTAAATTCCTGTATAAGGTCACAAATAGACGCATTCTAAATGACCCCGTCATTTTAAATAGACGCCATTGTAAACGACCCCGTCATTGTAAATGACCCCGCCATTTATTTTAAATAGACGTCATTGCAAATGACCCCGCCATTTATTTTAAATAGACGTCATTGTAAATGACCCCGCCATTTATTTTAAATAGACGTCATTTAAATGACCCCGTGATTTTAAATAGACGTCATTTAAATGACCCCGTGATTTAAAATAGACGTCATGGTAAATGACCCCGTCATTTTAAATAGAAGTCATTGTAAATGACTCCACATTTTAAATAGTCATTTTAAATAACCCTGTCGTTTTAAATAATTTTGTCGTTTAGAATCACCCTTCATTTTGAATAACCCCATTGTTTTAAATCTATAAACGTCATTTTAAATTATTTTGTCATTTTAAATAACCTCGTTATTTTAAACATTCCTGTCATTTTAAATAATCTCTTTATTTTAAATATTCCTGTAACCGTAAATGTCCAAGTCTTTTTCACATCATCATGTTTAGCTCGTTTTGTAATTAGCTACCACTATTTTAATCATCCTCGTTATTTCTATCTATTTTCTATCTACCCCGTTACATTTATTGACCAATCCTATGTCAAGTCAAGTCATAGCATATTCAATCCAAAACCAATCCATTCTAACTATATAAACGTTGTCTTGCTATTAATAGTTTGACTCCGCTGCGGTGAAAGGTGAAAGGGACACTAATCTCTTTACATGGCGGAGGCCTGCCTGCTTAAAGAGTAGGACTTTGTCAAATTTTCGAAATTCACTGGCAAAATATTTTCTACTAAAAAATAAAAAACTGGAGTCGCTACCGTCTTCGTTATTAAGTCGAGTAGGTCAGGAAAAAGTTTGGTAAAGATCGAATGAAAACTGTAGGAGGAGTATCTGGACAAAGCGTGACAGATCGGAGCGTTTTCTCCCACTCCTTCAATGTTAAAATTCGAAATTCAAAAAATCATAAAACGATTTCTATGAAAGATATCGTTTTGAAACTCGAGGTTTGGGGTTCTGACTATGATGGGCCCATCCAGTAAAAATTTGAAAGTCGTAAGTTGATGTTAAAGGGGAAATGAATTGCTATTATTATATAGATAACCCCGTAGTTTAAAATAATTTCGTCATTAAGAATCATCCCTTCATTTTGAATAACCCCGTTGTTTTAAATCTACAAACGCAGTTTTAAAAAATTTCGTCATTTTCAAAATTCTCGTCATTTTAAATAACCTCGTCATTTTAAAAATTCTCGTCATTTTAAATAATCTCGTTATTTTAAATAACCTCGTTATTTTAAATAACCTCGTTATTTTAAATAACCTCGTCATTTTAAATAACCTCGTCATTTTAAATAACCTCGTCATTCTAAATAACCTCGTAAGTTTAAACATTCCTGCCATTTTAAATAATTTCTTTATTATTCCCGTCATCTTAAATATTCACGCCATTTTCACCTCTTCATTTTAAGTAGCTCTGTTATTTAAATTAGCTACCACTATTTTAATCGTCCTCGTTATTTCTATCTATTTTCTACCTACCCCGTTACATTTATTAACCAATCCTATGTCAAGTCAAATCAACCTATACAATCCACAACCAAATAATACTGACTAAATAAGCCTTGCTATTAATAGTTTGACTCCGCTGCGGTCGCCCCGTTCGAGGTGAAAGGGACACTAATCTCTTTACATGGCGGAGGCCTGCCTGCTTAAAGAGTAGGACTTTGTCAAATTTTCGAAATTCACTGGCAAAATATTTTCTACTAAAAAATAAAAAACTGGAGTCGCTACCGTCTTCGTTATTAAGTCGAGTAGGTCAGGAAAAAGTTTGGTAAAGATCGAATGAAAACTGTAGGAGGAGTATCTGGACAAAGCGTGACAGATCGGAGCGTTTTCTCCCACTCCTTCAATGTTAAAATTCGAAATTCAAAAAATCATAAAACGATTTCTATGAAAGATATCGTTTTGAAACTCGAGGTTTGGGGGTTCTGACTATGATGGGCCCATCCAGTAAAAATTTGAAAGTCGTAAGTTGATGTTAAAGGGGAAATGAATTGCTATTATTATATAGATATTTGGGTGGAGGTACGTAGTAGATTGCTCTCATTTTGTTAGGAGAGATAAGAGGAGGGCGCATGTTAGGTTCAACGGACATGGTAGAAGACGTGTTAAATGAATCTCACCCTTTGTGGTAATAGATCATCGTGATTCGTAATGGGCATTAATATTTTATGCTATCATCGTAGCCGTCAAGTTGTTCGTAAATGCACATTCACCTAGAAAAAGCTTATGTTCTAGTTACAGGAGAGATTTAAACTAATATCGGTAAATAGAGAATGTTTTTGTCTAAGCAATCAGTACAATGAAGATTGGAACAAGTTTTCATAAATAGTGATAGTATCAGACCATCTCTCATCAGTAATGTCTGCCCTGTCAAACAAATTCGGACTCAAGTTGAAATCAGGTTTCTACCCCATATCTCTATCTACATGCATAATACAAATACACAATCTTTGATGAACTCTGGCCATTTTTCTACCTGCATTAAATAACAATCTCTGCGAAAGGAGTTCCACTTATAAATTCTCTTATGTACTTACGTAATTGAAAGAGATGAAGATATTAAAATCGCTTAAGTTCCTTCGGTCTATAAAAATCATAAATAATTTTCCGTAATGGTAATTTCATTATTTATATGAACTCTTTCCCACCGCACAAAGCTACATCCTAAGAGTAATTGCTTAAATGACTGTGACCTTTGCGGAGAACATCAAAGACTAATAATATTATTACCATAGCCAAATACAGTCAAAACACTATAAATAATTATTACCCTCATAAACTTTAGTTTAGTCTACAGACTTTACATACCTTTCGTAGATTACGTGGTAAAATTACCTTGCCCTTTTGTACTCTAACAATCATTATAATTTGTAGTCTGCAGATTCTTCCATATTCTACTGAGAAGTTATTCTGCTTATGCATCATGCACTTCATAACTTATGTCTGTAATTGGGACATTAATGTAGACACAAATACAAATGCCACCCTGTGTATATTATTTAGGTAACAATTTCAATATTCAGGTATACAGATCGTCAAATTTTTATCGGTTACAATAAATGATTGTCAAAATAGGTTTTTAGCTTACTAATAGTAAAATAATACAAAGGGATAAATTGGTTTGAAATAAAAGTGTAGTAAAGTCTGAATGATTTATGTGATTGCAGTGAAAGGAACGACAACGATAACTTCGTCAGTAGTATCTCCCCAGAGACGTCCAATTCTGCGTTCCAAGTCAGATCTAAGCCACCGATACATGAAATCTGTGGGTGCTCTAGGCCAAGGGTTTACTTTGGTCCATGTGGATTTGGGTTTGCCACCTCCGCCGCCACTTCCTCTTCACAATTCCATTTCGAGCACTGATTTCCGTACGAGTGTGCACCGAAACCACCACTACAGTAACCACCAAGGCTACAGTCACACATTTAGTCACAACCACAGTCATCACCATCATCATCACCAACATCTCCATCACTCCTACCCGTATCCGCCGTACCCGCATCACCCACACGGAACTTCTCACCAGCAGAAATCCACGCACGCAAATCTCCAGCAACAACAATCTCACTATCAACATCCCGCTCCACAGAATCAGTACTACAGTCACACTCTCGATCATAAACGCACGTCGAAAACTTCTAGTGAATTGGAGCGATTCTTCGATATGCTAGGATTGGATAATACAGTAACTGTCACTGAAGCCCCGCCACCTTGTCCATTGTCCCAATTGACACGAACCAAATCTGGAAGCTCGTCTCCAGTTTTCTTTTCTAGTGTCAGTTCTGTGGACTCTGTGCCGAGAAGAGGGGGAAGCGTGGACAGTGGGGACTCACCTGTCGGAGTCAAAGTCGGATCAAGAACTGTCGGGGGTGGGGGATATAATGCCCAGAATAATAACGGAGGTCCTACAATCGTTGTCCAACATGGAGAACCTTCCATCGTTGAGAGAAATGCTAGAGTTATCAAATGGCTATTTAATTGTCGGAAAGCCACTGACAAAAGATGATGTTACTGTTGCCCTCACGTATCATTGCATTACTACTGATATTGACATTTACTTCCATAGTTGACAAATTTTATAGAAAATCATGTGACACCTTGTTTCTCTCCCTTTAAGGTATAATTAGATTTTTCCTAATTTTTGTTGGTCGAAAATTCAATTTGAGAAAGGCAACAGATTTTTATTTAGTTTTCTAGTAAATTGACAATCGCTTTGGAGAATATTATCCATAAAAAACACTCAACCTGTACGTAGCTGATATCAAAATAGTCTTTACATTTAGAATCAAATAGAATCTGTATAGCCACAATGTAAAAGATTTAATTTCTGCCAGTTTATTGTGTAATGTTCATTGGTAATTGCAAAAATGCAGAATGTTTCGCTCGTTATGAAGGTGAATTTAAACGCGTGCTTAAAATTACATAGAGAAGGCTCAAAATTCCTAGAACTACGAACAGATGAAAGCAAGATCAGATCTCAGTCATAAGATTTCTTAGGTTGAAAGTGTAAATAGGGCAATTAAATATAAAATTAGACAGATTGCTATGCAGTGAGTTGCAACACAAATTGTACTACATTGGATAGTAAATTGTAAGATGAAAATTCAAGGCTACATTACTTGCGGTAGACACAACATTAGTTGCATAACTTGCGATAACGATAGTTAAGTACATTTGTTTGTTGACGGTAAGACTAGACGTTTTATAATGTAGAGCTACTTAAGCATAATTGCCATATAATAAATTATGTGCATAATAGCATGCGCTCTCTGTCTTAATAGGCATTGTCGTTTTCTAACTACTAGCTATGTCAAGCAATTTAGTTTGCTATGATAAAAATGTCAGTAAAATAAAGTTACTAACTACATAATACGTATAGATACTTCGGTATGAAATGTTAACTAATTGTAAAATTAGGAGTTAAATGTTATACATGTAAAAATACCTTAAAAATTTTGTTTGACTAGTGAATTCTAGAATTGGGGAACCAAATGCAGGACAATAAGCTGAAATAAGTATTAATTGAATGTTTTCTATGCTTTAGCTATTCCATGTCGAGTAGTGCTTACATTAACGATAAGTTAAGGTAGTTAGTAGTAAAAAACATCTTGTGTAGGTAATAATATTGCAAAAGAGTCGTATAGAAATTTCATGGAATTAGGTGCATTTTTCATGTCATCAATCAATAACGTTTCTCGTTGAATCTCTCTTCTCTGTCTATCTCTGTAGGAAATGCAATTAGCTCTCAAAAATCTGACTGGGATCATTGTTTCAAGTATCATGTCACTAATTACACGTATGAGCGACTAGTACTAAGGCAAAGTATGAACATGTGTATAACTGTAGGAAAGTAAGTGACTATAAATAAGTTTCTAAAGATGTATCACTAACACTATAATATAGGCAGAATGATCAAGAATAATCTACCTATAGGATTAGTAATTTACCTACATTGTTAAATACGGAAGTAAAACTGCTGACAAAAGTTAACTCTTAAACTACCAAGTTGTACCTTGCAGGACTCTGTCATGTAAATCTCATGTGCAAACTCATTGTATTCAATTGAAACCTTCTCCAAAACTATACAACTACCATTTTACTCCATATACAAATCACTAAGCTGAAATTATGAAGAATACTAAAACCTAAGCGAGTAGTAGTAAACCTCTGTAGCAGATGTGACTCTGATGACCACATTACCTTACTAAAAAATACTACCTACAATAATACAAAATCACCTAGTGTAAAATTTTTCAAAAATTAAACACGCTAACCCTCATATAAGACAGTAATTCAAACCAATTGCAATGGCAATCCTAACCCATACTATAAAAAAAATCAAACTTGGACCTTTTACCTAATTAGATACAGAATCGTATTTTGTGTTGACAATTTGTCTGAATTATGTACTGACATAGTTGTAAGAATGAGTTTGTGTATCCTTTTATAATAGTATATAGAATATTGTCGATTCACCGCAGACATTTACCGTAGATAATAAAGATTTAGAGGTGCGATAATTGCTAGTCAAAATATCAGAGTTGTATAATGTGAAAGTTATAAATGAGTAGAAATTGTTAGTAAAGAATGAGTAAGTATACAGATAATAAAAATAAAAGCCATTATTCGGAAAATGGTATGAATTTTACAATCTAAGTTAGTAAGTCTGTAGTCATTAGTAGAATTGTATGTAGAATTGATTTTTATTGTACCAGTTATTACTTATTACACAAAAACACAGCTATTGTATATAATTATTTACTTTTGAGTCATTCATTTCCTCAATATCCCATCGTAGATTGTACTAGACTATAAATAATAGTACCTAAGTACTACGTGTAAACATAATTACCCATTTACTCCTACATTTATTAGTATTTTCATTGTCTAAGCTAATAATTATACTGTTAAGCTTCTCTAACTTAAGTTCAAACCATGCTGCTCTATTATTCCTATTGTTAACCACATACTAAGCTTATAAAATCTTTGCTACTACGTCTTACATGATAAAATGGTTGCTCTACTAAACTAAAGTATAAAATATTGTCCCAATTTGTCCCGTTTTTACTACCAATGAATAGATGGGATGATTCTAAAGATATACGAATGTGTGTTGATACATAGTTGTTACTAAGTATAAGGACATCTTGTGTGGTAATGGTAATGTGAATTGATTTTATATGGTTAAGTTCATCATTATGCGTGATGCAATTTAAATGAATTGCATCCTTTCGGGCACGTCGGGTGGCAAATATTATCTTAGAATCTCAATAAAAATGTATACATGTGTATGTGCATAAAGCAGCTCATTCGCGTCGGTGTATTAAATGTCTACTGTAGATTACTATACTATTATACTGATTGATTGCTCTACGCGTACCTATTATTCTTGCTTCTTCCTTGGGTTACGTCTTTTCCATCCTTACCTCTAAAATACTTCTTTCTAATGTCTATTTTATATTTTTAGTCGTTTTGTAAAAACACTTCTAAACATAATTATCAAGATTTGCTAACTTGTTCTTAATTAGTATATTTACATCTATAATATTGTGTTTAGTCGCTATACGTTTAAATTTTAACATTTTTTTTTCGTAATGGGTATCGTAAGATAATCACATTCAATGTGTGCCTCCAATGTGTTTAAATGTTACATTGTAATTGTAATGCGAAAGATAGATATACTAATGAATAGCTATACCTTTAATCAAATCACTACAGTATTTCTTAATTGAAGCTGTGCGTAGTAGTGGTATTAATAAAATGGTTACTTTGCATAGATTTAGCGGATTATTATGCTATCTTGAGTAGTAATCAATAGTAATCAATGTTGGAGTAGTTTACATTTTAGATATAGACTTAAGAGAAGATTTGACTTATAAAGTATTTGACTTGGCTTGTGTAACTTTTGAGTTTTGGATTGTTGTACTGCACTGTTCAGTTTAATTGTCATTGTCATATTACGATAGAGAATGATGTTGGGCTTTTATAGCTCTGTGATATTATAATAAAATGTAGGAGGTCGACTACAAAAGAAATTATTGGGCTACATGACATCTTATTCATTTCATCTGATTCAGTTTGATCATCAAAGCGTTTTCTTTGTATATCTCATACATATGACTACCATATAAACTCATCTGCAGAATTCTTTATCTCAGAAAATAACATGAAACACCTACAATAACCTCCAAAGCTCTTTTGTTTTCAGCTCCAAACTGGGATACCGTTTTGCATCCATAGCGAGTTCTAAAGAATCTATTAATAGTTATTCCACCTAGGGGATCCAGACCACACACGTTATTTTCTACCATTTGGAGATCAAAGGATACCCCACATAAAAGTAGCCTTCCATCAAAACATCCTCTTGCAGAGTTTCAGTAAGCTAAACTAAACTGGAAATTCAAAAATCACGTAAGGTACATTGTGCAGTTATCAGGAAACTACAATACAAGTAAACTTATCCAAATTATGTTTGTAATCGTCACTTATTGTGGGATTTATTGACCCAAAGTACCACAAGGTTAACAAAATCAGTATGGGAGAACTTTATATCTAATTAATGCATGGCAGTAATATATATAAAAAAGAATATTATAATAAATGGAATATAACAGGTTGTAAAAGCACAATTTAAAATCCATAAAGTTGAAATTCCTGGAAAGCCAGTCCTACATTGCAAAAAGTCTGTGGGTTATATTCACAACTTCATACTGCATATTACTGCGTCTAAGTTGATTGGAATTCAAGACGAGAAGTGACATTTGGCTAGCCTTTCTGACCGTCTGTTCAACCTACCTGCTCTACTGCTGTCACTCTTCTTACACCTACTTAGGAATTTGTAAAAACATTATCTTATCGCGAATTAGACTTGCGAATGTGGGTAGAGTATTTGCATTTATATTCAAGTTAGCCTAATTACCCTAATTGTACATTACACATATAATATTATTACTTACGCACAAACAAATACCAAACTCAGCGTGTGCGTTGGTAATAACAGTAATAAGAAGTGGTTTCCATTCAAATATCTATAAAATGTGCCCACTACAATGCAATATGCATGCTTTGTATCATGTTGTTAAGTTTTTACATTATCAGTAAAAGAAAACTTGCAATTATCTACCAGCCATAAGTCTAACTGCATTAGAAAACGTTTCCTGTCGTGTGTTCACACTTATATAGGTTTGCTTCTTATCATAAAGGCCCAACATTTGTTGGCTTGCTCTTGCACTAGGTTGACAAAGAGTCAAGACTTGTTTAATGTGGGCCAACTGCCAATCTTTGAATATTAATTCCCTAACACACCCTTCGAAATGGTAATTCCACTTTTTTCACCATATAACGGTTGATGTTGTAAATAATCCACTAAGTATTAACTAACTGTCCAAGTAAGGCAAACGGCACTTGCGGATTAAAATATAAATTACAGAATGTGTACATGTAAAAAGATTAACTGCTCCACAAGATTATAAAAAATAATCAATTATAGTGATTATCCTATGCATCTTGTACATCATAAGCAAATGAGAATCAACAAGATGTAACCTCCTGTAACACATTCAAAAATATTGGACATGTACTTATTTGTTAAAGAAAGTGAAAACTTACAGTAAATCTTCTTGACCATAATGCCTACATTTACATATACATTGATCACAAACCGATAATCATAATTTTTGAAAGCGTAAAACCTTAAAGCTAATTCTGATATGTCAACAGGTAAATGACAAATTTTCACTTTCCTTTAGCATTTAACTTACTTACGTTGCTTTAGTGGTAATTATTTATTGGGGTACTCATTGAAATATGTATACAATGCGTATAAATACAAGTGATCCATTTTTCTTTAAGAAATCCTCTTTTAAATCGCCTATTTATGTATGGTGTGAGTGACACGAGGCCGAAGACATGGAAAGGCATCCATGAAATTACAAAAATAACGTGATTAGTGTTTACTGTAATAAGAATGAAAAATGGGTAACTGTTAATTGTCAACTCGCGACAAAGCACCATAATATGACGGACGTAACGTCGAGATAATGGACTCAAATGAATAAACAGATAAAGAACATAGAAAAATGGACAAATGCGCCGCAGTTCTATTATTAGTTACGCTAGGGTTTACAGTTTTCTGTTTAAAAAGCGGGTGTTGAGTGAAGAGCACATCAATCTCCACTTAATAAAGCAGAAGCATTCTAAGAATTTCCCTTTTCGATAGTTATGGCTATTGTCAAGTTGTTTTAGTTTTTTATTCTGTCTATGCTGGTAATGGAGTATTGTTTGTTTTTTTGACAGGCGAAGCCAAAAGTAATATTATACTAACAATAGCATAATGCAATCAAGTCTTATTCATAGTCAGTAAAGAACGTAGTATATAATTGGATATCTATTGTACGTGACACTTTAATAAATTGCCATTATGTCACTTAATTCTTACTAACTAGAGGAATAGATTGCTAGATACTTGGATTGAAGTTTTCAAAAGTGTATTATTATTACTTTCATAAACCAAGAATCAACTTTTATTACTGTCCAATCCTTTAAAAATCTCTCTGAACTAAACATAAACATATACATCCTAGTACAGTGTATATGGTCTATGTATTTTGTAAAGAATACCACTATCATCTCACCATAGCCAATAAAACGATTACTTATTGCGCATCGTTTGAAAATGTCATGAAAAAGTTGCAAGTGGTAGGTGCAATAAACTTTAAACCACAATAAAAATGCCGGCACATAGTTATAAATTAGTGTTTTTGAAAATGGTGTAAAACTATTAGGATTTCACTTTTGTTGAGATTTGAGATGCTATTATTGCTATGTTTAACAGGGTGTCCATTTTATTATCAAATACTTGTGAAATTAATCCTGCTTTTCTTAAGTTTAGCAAAAGATTCATACGATCAATCTAAAATTGCGTCAGTGGATTCTGTACGAAAGCTAAATCACAATTATCGGTTTTGAAAGCATTTGTTTGCCAATTGAAAAGCAATAAGATGAATTCACAAGAGTCTGAAATGACGTGTGAAGTCACTCTCGAAAGTAATTTCAGTATAAGATAGAACATTCAGCAGTTTACCTATGGAAGATAAAATTCTTTTTCTGCTAAGTAGTACGGTAATCTATCTATCCATTGCTTTCCAAAAAATTGGCAATTTTCTTCAGCTCAGAGTGCCATTCTATAAAATCGGCTGTCATAATTTGGCTCTAGGGCCCCGTAAAATAATTCATATCTAACAATAAAAAAGGCAAACCAATCCAATTGCTTTTATCGTTTCACCTCTCATGATAGTGCCCTGGAACTTCGTTATGCTTTTGTGCTTTTACTGCTATTACTCTGCGATTGATAACAATCCACGCACGATAGAGGCACTGGCAAATCTAACACAAAATTTTGCCACAAGGAATGTCTTATAAATAGCATTTAAACCAATAATACCTACTTATATCTATCATCAGCTACGTAAAAATCCCTTCTGCAGTTCTCGAAGACAGCCAAACAAGTACTCTGTGACCCGAATATCTTCAAATTCAAACGTCTTTCTAGATTTGTACAATTTTCTTCCATTTTACAACTTTGTTATTGTGTAACTTAATGACAATAATACATTCATCCTTCATATGCGTATTCAAGCCTACTTATTTTCCCTCTCCCACATGAATTCTGCTAGGATATGAAAATTCTGTGTGTATGCAAACGTTACAAACGCACAATCATCACTATAATCTCCTTATTGTGGGTACTTTAATCTAAATTATAGATCATGAATGGGCCTTCTATACGTATATGCAGTATGCACTTCCTTTTCTATGCAGATCATAAAGATTATTGTAAAAAGTAATGTTTCGAAAGACGACCTCATCCCTTGCAGCATAGTTTATAATTTTCTGGTAGGTATTGATTGGGAAAATTATAAGTTTATAAACTACTATATATAGAGTGAAATCAAGCTTAATGATCTTAATGATATTTATATGAAGAGAGCTATGCATACAAGATGCTTAACCAGAAAATGACTTCCCAAACATAGTATTAATATACTACACACTTGTATCATTATGCGTGATGTATCTATAATCATTATAGCAAAAGCAAAATGCATCCTACATCCTACCGAAAGTTTCAATGTTACAATTTACAATCTGTATAGTAGGAGGATAATGCGTTTATTTATGAATAAAGGGTTCGATATTCGGCGTCAGTCCGTGGAAGGATAGGGGGGATGGAAAATAATAAGTTAGGGCGTGACATGTAAAGGTGTCCGTGTCAGGACGTATCATAAAAAAATGGGCCTGGAAGGAAAAGGGGAGAAACGGTGAAAGCTCAAATGTATTCATCATTCCTGTTCATAGCATGAACTTGGCCATCAATGAAGACTTCCTTCCTATATACCATTATTCCTCGTAGACTACAATGTATTCGTATTCATTACCTGAATATACTTTACACTCTTACACAACATCTCCCGTTGTCAAAAGTTTTGCTCCGAAATTTTTGACTTGAGACGCATATACAAAGAAGGAGGATAACGTTGTCGTCTGCATTGTAATTGGGTAGAAATTACACAATGCCCTGCTGATGTTAAAGTTGCACTGGAAGGAAAAGTATCTGTGAGGATTCCGCACACCTATAGAGAATTTTATTGTATGGAGGATAAAGGTAAAGAGATGCTCTTAGCAACAGTGAAAGTTTAATCAAACAACTGGATCAATTCCCTTCCCCTTTTTGATGATAACTGGGAGAGACGAAAAAGCTGAACTTGACTCACTGCACTAAACTGGACAAATGCTCACTATGAGAATCAGTGACCTGACAAATCAGCTAACCAGAAAAGGCTCTGAAGAAATTTCCATCAGTATAGTATAGAAAGTTGGCTCTACTGTAGCGTGAGCGAGAATCCCATCCAAACTCTCCAATCAAATCCAATCCAACTTGCAAAAGTTCTGACGGAAGAAGGAAACCATAAATTACTAACCCACCAGAGATAAGAATTCGTCTCATGGATCCCTTTTTGCTTTACTTAGTATAAGTTGCAAGTTCAAGTCCAACTTCCGACAGTGAAAGTTAAGAAAATTGTGCTCCTTGTCAAGAAAGGGAAAGCAGAACTTTAAATACTAATTAAAACGTTTACAAAAATTAAATTTCTCGTTTTCCTCTGCTTGTTTAAGTATTAACCTTAATAGTTTTATCCTAATCAGTATGATTTAATTGGGTTCTGAGACAAGTAATCAACATCTTTCCCCTCTACTACTTGTTAATTTTTTCATAGGACGTAAACTTTATAACGTGACACTAAAAAATACACAGCCTATCATGGTTATGAAATTCCCTAAAGAAAGTCACAACCTATCAGTAGCAACGAGTATAAATACTAACAAGACTGATAGCACTAGTCCCTCCACCAAAGGAATGCAACGAGAAAAATCAGAGCTACTATTTGGTAGCAAAGGTCCTTCCGTTCTCAATAATGTTTCTCACCCCGAAGCATCTCAAAGAAAAGGGATTGAAGCCACCAGAAAATTTTCAAATCATCAGCTCCCTATTTTAACAACAAACAAATCGGTACCAAGGCCTTTGACTAGGAATAGCAATTGTAACTTTGACAGTTCGTTGGGCGATCAGAAAAACTCATCCGTGGCATCTAATAATTCAAGTATATTGACCACTAGTGATTTTGACAAGAAAACTTTCAGCAATGGCTCAGTCACAAGCACCAACTCAGCCCAGAGACAAGTAGACACTCCGGTCAAAAAGTTGTACGAAATTCGGAAGCGTTTGGGGAAAGGGGTATGACTATAAAAATTATTAAAATAACTAGTCGAAATACATGTAGACAGGTGCCACGTAAAAATACATGTAGAAATGTGTAGCAACACTCGAATGAAAAGGAAATCCAAAAACTGTACATGATGTTTACTTTTACATTTAGGCTTACGGCATTGTATGGGAGGCATTTGAGAGGGAAACCGGAAGGAAAGTAGCTCTGAAGAAGATTTTCGATGCGTTTCGTAATGACACAGACGCACAACGGACATACAGAGAGATAATGTTTCTTCGGGAGTTTGGCCATCATCCCAATATCATTTCCCTTACAAATGTTCATCGAGCTTCCAACAACCTCGACATTTATCTCGTTTTCCCTTTTATGGGTAAGTTTACTCAGTCTCATCCTTTTTTCATCATTGCTAACTGCCCTTATATTTTATAGTGCTTATAACCTCACGCTCCCTCTTAATCGCACTTATTTACTATCCTAATATAAAAATGCTCTACATAAGTTATGTATGTAAGTTACTACTAGCTGCTAGGCACATGTACATGCAATACCCAAACCAACAGAAAGGATATTTTTCGATTAACCTTTAAAAGTAAGTAGACTCAGTGCATAAAGGTAAACATTTCAATTCATCCTGACGTTAATTTAGGTAGGTCTTTTCGGGTATTGACTGTTTCATCTGCAAATGGTTCTTTAGTCTTTGCTACCTGCATAGTCTAAGTACTTCCTGTGCATGATCATGATATCTAACAAGAAGTGTTAGGTAAAACATGGTAAAACTATTAGGAAAATCCGTTCCGATTTCAATCCTTGCAGATACTTATTTTCGTCAGCATTCAAACTGTATATTAGAATCTGTAAAATAGGAAGGATGCAAAAATTCATAATTGTAGTGATCAAAAGAATGCATAAAACAGGAAACCGCATTGGCCGTATTGACTATGTAGACAAAACAAACAAATGTGCAATGTTGCAGTTGAAAGAAGTACCGAGACTAATGCGTGCAGAATGGCAAATCGTTTCTCCTGCAATAGGAGAACAAAGGAAATACTAAGCAGGAATTAAACCGTATATTCAACAACCAAGGTTGTATTATGCATTTAGATGGTCAATTATAAGGAAATGAGTTCAACCGAATAATTCTGATCCAAGTGTGTCGCATTACTTTACAAATTGAATTACAAAGAACAAAGTATTTGTATATACATGCTACATAGTGTTTGACATAGGCAACAACAATGTCGATATCATTGAAAATAGCACTACAATAACCGTTACATATTTAATAGGTGTTTCTAACAGCTATCTCTGCATCACTACCATGCTCATCTTCTCCAATGAATATGGTTAGATGATATGGTGAATGAAAAACTATAAGCAAAATGACCAAAATACTCCTATAGATTCATCCATACCGTATTGTCATTGTACTCGGAGTGTCTAGTGTCATCGTATTTAGGTATTAAAAACGTGATGTTGTGTAAGTTAGCACAAAACGCAACGGAACTGAGTAGACATTGCATAAAGTGATTACTACGTATTGCTGTAATAAGCGTATCGTAGCGTAATACCTACAAATACATGAACTTCGATGTTTCCTTCTGTTCTCGACGCTAGTTGTACAATTAACTGCCGTTGTATTCTACATTGTACAAAGTTATCAGTTAAGTTACCTACACCTCCAATTGACTAGACTTGTATCGATACCGACTACTGTGAAATGCAAAGTTCATTAATGAAAACAAACTTGTGTATCTAAATGCAAGTTAAACTTTTTGTGAGACAAAGCGGAACAAGAAATTCTCTGAACTACTAAGCTTCAGTAACCGTTTTAAAATTTTTCTCTGCTTTGATTGGGGTCTAGTCTTATAGTTAAATAGGAAACTACATGTTTGTATAATTTTGAATGGAAATGTTTCATCTTTAGGTCAAAGTTACAAATCCTGGTATTGCGATACAAATATTGAAGTACATTAATGTTCTAAAATTATTTAGTCACTTTGCCCCAATGGTCATTTGCTTATCAGTGACCAATAATTTATTGCTTTAATCATCCTGCGCCGTAAAGGGAGTGTATTATATTATACTTTGCTTTGTATTCTTAACGTCTGTCGGTAGAATTCTCATCTCAGAAATATTTATCTCAATTGCTACTCAGTGAAAATATTCTTCGGCAAGTTGAAAGCACTCACAATCAGTTGACTACTTACGTAGTGCTTCCTTGTTTGATAAAGGTTAAAAAAATAGTATACCAAAATACCAATTCGTGAACAATGAGCATACAATACATTATCTTAGGGAAATGACCAGACCAGGAAGTAAATACAAGAAATATATGAGTCCACCAAAGTTTTAATAGCTCTTAATTATCTACTAAATGTACACCAATGCTAGAACTAGGAGAGGTATCTTAAATCTTTGGCTATGAAAATACGATAATGTAATGTAGAACTAGATATTAATTCATGAATACTTAACCCTTTGTGTAGGTCATAGGTATACAAAAATATTTTCCATTTAATTACAGTTTACTATAATACTGTCCAGAATAAGTGCATAGTATAGTACATATACAGTGCAGATACAGAATGCAGATATGAAGTATACATGTTATATGTTACAAAAAGCTCATGCAATACTATTTGTTTACAAAATGTTTTGATTTTTGGTATGTTTTACAGAAAATGATTTGCACAAAGTAATCAAATATTCACCGAAACAATTGACGGATGAGGCAATTCGCCACATCACATATCAAGTCTTGAAGGCGATTTTATTTCTTCACTCTGCGGATGTTATTCATCGTGATCTTAAGGTTAAATTATATTTCTATTTCAGTAGATTTACTGTTAGGACCGAGGGTTTAGATTGGATAATATTACTTATAGTATAGATAGTATTGTATGTACGTTTTCACATACTCGTTTCGTACGTTTCCAAGCAAGGGAAATTGAATTAATCCGAAAAAAGCAGTTTCCAAAGACTTTCCAATATGCACTTCAGGGAAAATGACAAGAACATACACATTTATTAGTTTAAGTCATAAGTACCTATAAATTGTGGACACTCAGTCCCTATAAAATACTATACTTAATATGCCCACGGATGTACTATATATATTTAGCTATGCAGTTGACGACTGACGATATAAGGAGGAGGATTTGTTGAAGACAGATATGTTCAATCAAACTTAATTAGTTGGATCTTATTTCATTTAATTGTCTAACCATCGATGATTCTTACATTTTAGCCTGCAA
Organism: Tomocerus qinae; assembly: GCA_020055645.1. Taxonomy (NCBI): domain Eukaryota; kingdom Metazoa; phylum Arthropoda; class Collembola; order Entomobryomorpha; family Tomoceridae; genus Tomocerus; species Tomocerus qinae. The sequence continues at coordinate 11,425,874 of CM034547.1, read as the reverse complement.
ATATTTTACTCGACGAGTGTTTAAATGTAAAATTGGGTGACTTTGGTCTGGCTCGCTCCATAAATGACTCACAAAACGTAAACATGGATGATAATAATGAAAATGTCATTATGACCGACTACATAGCGACAAGGTGGTACCGTCCACCTGAAATTCTTCTCTCATGTAAAAGGTAATAAGATGTTGACAAAATTCTCTATCAAATCACGTATAGCTATGCATAAAATTTCCTTTCTTTCAGGTACCAAAAAAGCGTTGATATGTGGTCTGTTGGGTGCATCCTCGGTAATTACTTAATGATTTTTGATAAATTATTACATAGCCCCATAAATTAATACGGATATAAAACTAATAGCTAAAAATATCTTTGACAAAAGATTTGTCCCAAAAATGGATGACAAATAATGATCGAGAAAAGCATTATATGTGTACCCTTTGTTAGTTCATAGAGTTAAGAGTTGTAGTTTAGTTACACTGTTTAGTTCTCTATATTTGCAGCGGAGATGTTGTTACTGCGTCCTCTGTTCTCTGGAGCCACAACAATCGAAATGATGAAAGCAATCATGAGCACTATCGAAGAACCTACGCATCAGGGTAATTAATTGACAATTTTATGAGCTACACCTACAACCTGCACCATTTATGATTGCCTCAAATATCTTATGTAATCAAATACCTTTAAACATTGCCCACTTTCACATCAAACCATAGACAAATCATAAAACATAGGGCAATGTAGCTAGAGCATTTGCTAGAGCATAATAATACTTTATCATTACAGAGATAGAAGAATTATGTCGGGGAAGCACAGCTGAAGCGATAAATGAGTCAATGATTGAAAAGGCAATTGAATTTCGCGATAATTCCTTGGATGATATCCTGGACACTCGCGATTACGATACGGTTCAGTTTATGGAGAAGTTACTTGTTTTTAACCCTTGCAAAAGATTGACTGTTGAACAAGCCCTTGCACAGCCATTTCTATCAAGGTATGTTGTCTCTTTTTATGGATCGCACATTCGTACATATAGTACAACATGTAGAAATATTAATATTGTCATGAAATCCTGATAATGACACCAACAAAGTAGAATAGGACTAATAAACAAAGGTACGATTTCGAGAAACCAACGGCTGGAGATAATGTAATAGGTGCGCATATTTCGCACGTAAAATTGTAGTATGCGTACTGAATGCAATAAAATATGAAGTTAGAAAACTACATGGAAGATGGAAGTAGATAGCCTTCTTTTAGAACCAAAAAAAGAAGACAAAATTCAAGAGAGTAGAAAGATGACTTTTCGACACTTCCATTTCCCGTTTGCAACAACTTTTAATTTAGTAATTTGTGTGACCCATGGAGATCGAGTAGCTATAGCGATTTAATATTTTTTTGTTAGGTCTTTCTTTTCGGATGAGTGAACACATTTTTTAGCCGACTAACTGACAAAAAAAAACGTTGGTGTTTCAATCTAAATAAAGACCAATAATTTATTTATGGTCACTTGCATTATAATAACAAAAGTTTGTGACAACCTATCTCAAACTTATCTGCTGATGGCACAGGTGTAATCCATACACCTCACCCATTCAAGTAGATTTTTAAGCAATATACTCATTTGCATTAATTCTAAAACGATTACTTCCTATTAGCGACCACTGTACGGGTGGTTTACATAATTAATATAAAAATGACGTTATCTAACAAACGGTACAAAATGAAGCCAACAAGCTCTACAAGGCGACAATTGTATGAAATGAAATTGTAACTGAATTTATATTTGTTCGCTCAAAGTTCTAAATATTTGATTACGAAACAACTTTGTACAGGTATCGTCATCCAGACTCAGAAATCACCAAAAATCATTCTGTACATCCTCCATTAGATGACAATGTCCAACTCTCCTTGGGAGAATATCGGTCGGTTATTTATGAACTAATAAAGGGTAGGGAGGAAGCTTCTCTTTACGAAGATTCGGAATCAACACCAAAAGCAACTCCTGTGAATTCGAGAACGGCATCCGAAGCTTCATCTACGAGAACGCAAGTTGGTTCCCGGTCACAATCTCAATCGGAGCTGGACTCGTCTTCCTGTAGTACGGCAAGAAACAAAGTAATTAAGAAGAAAAGGACAATTTTTACTTTGCCTGCAAATCAGAACAAAGGGTCTACTGAAACTTGGGAAAAGACAGACAAAGGTCACCCAGAGCAGGAAGATGCTCTGGAAAATGCGTTTAAAATACCAATTGCAAAATCGGCTAAGAAAACTCTCTCCCTCACTTCGTTTTCAAATTACTGGAACAATGGACAACTGGTTGATGAAAACTCTTCAGAATATCTTGATAATGGGAATTTCCGAGAATTAATTAAGAAATACCAAGGTGGAAAGTACGCGGATCCGAATTATGCGACGGAGTATTATCAAGACATGGAAGAAAATCATCAGCCTTCAAATGCAAAGCAAAAGGAAACAAAACCCGCCCTGTGGACACATAACGAAAAGTCGCTCAATCGTCCACCAACTGCTCCATATTTTGGAGATCCTTCCAGATTACAGTATTCCTTAGCAGATATGAATTGGCAAAATTCTGGAGACAGCAATTTAGTTTCCAGTTGCGTGAAGGCAAAGATTACTCCTTCTGGAACTTCAATTCTAGATGGACTTCCTTATTTGAATAACATGAAAATGGCTCCGCCCCCGCCTGATTACGAAAACAACCGGAAACCAACACCAACAACACCTCCGAACTTTGACAAGAGTTTAAAGCTTTCTCCACACTCTTATGAGAATTATCAAGCTCAAAATAATCGTCATAAGTACATGTCGAATAAAAACTACAATTTCACATCCATGAAAAATAAGGCCGACAAAGGAAAGCCAAGCAGTAACACGAAAGGGGGCCCTGGATCAAAAATGAACTTGGGAAGTCGACTCGATGGTGTTATTCCACCAAAACAATCAATGCTTTCTAGAATGGGGGATATACAGCAGAAAGTTAGTTCTAAAATTGGCCTGATAGATAATTCCAACCGTGGTGGTGTTGGGCCAGGAAGTTCTGTCAATTATAACAGCAATCTCAGGGGAGCTGGATACAGTTCTGGACAACAGCAAAGTAAGGTTTCTTGTCATTTTTTTAACCTTATTAATTCACTTAAAGATGAGTAAGAATGGTAAGATGCATAGGTAACCACTTAACATTGCCAGAAGTGATGGTTTAGATTAAACATCGTAGCAGCCCTAACGAAACACATTATATTCTCATCGAACAATGCCCTTATACAAAACAATCTAGTGTTAGGGAAGTAAAGACTTGTAGTAAGGTAACAGGGTAAATTGTTATATGAAGCTCTGGAGAAATCATTTTCGGTTAGGCATAACATCTGGTTTCCGGTTTTAAAAGTAAGCAGGTTTTGTAATTGCATTCTATTTTCAATCAATTATATAATTGTCAGGAAAGAACTAGTACAGGGTGTCCGCGAAACATGTGAAATTTTTAAGCATCTGAAACAACTAAAAATGTATAAACAGAATAATTGAGGAGCAGTATACAATAACCTGGTATATCAAGTTGACCTCAAATAACAACTAAAATTTTAAATTATTTCCAATTTAAAACACGTTGGTTACCAATAACTACCACTTTAGTTTCAAAATTTTAGTATGGAGATACCAGGTTCTTTTATACGGCCCCTCAATTACGCTAACATGTCTTAAGGTTTTACTTCGTACCTGCATAGCAACCACAGGGGACTATCAAAATGCATGTTAAAAAATCTTTTACATCGACTACTATAACTTCCGGAGGATCAGTCTGATTTTTATGGGACCTACATTTTTGGAACCGTGGACTATCAAGGAACAAAAGTTGGCATTCGGAACTTTGATATAGTTGCTTTAAATGGACCAAAAACCTCAACGTTTTATAAAAAACTAAAAATGACACATATTTTTGGGAATTTGATATTTTTAAATGCATTTAAAACAACTATATCAAAATTCCGAATGCCAACTTTTGTTCCTTGATAGTCCACGGTTCCAAAAATGTATGTCCCATAAAAATCAGACTGATCCTCCGGAAGTTATAGTAGTCGATGTAAAGATGTTACGATGAATTTTAAATGCATGGAGGTTGACCCGAATTGCTGTTGATGGAATACCGAGGGCGTAAGTCAAAGCAATTCCAAAAAATTAGTTTCTAGGAAACGGGGAAGTGTATTATATTATAAAGATTTCTACACTGACTTGTAGTAGCATTTCCACCTGTCGTCATTGGCAATGTTATTACTTTAGTACAAAATATTTTTTGTTTGCATCTTTCTCCAATGCATTCATACTTGTATAAGTTTAAGTTGTCCATGTGACATAAACGGCCGTCAAGTACAAGCATTGACGCCGTAGTCATAGTGATATAGTACTAACCAAAGTACTAACCAATAGATTTACAAATACTATACCATAAGACGGCCGTTTATGTCGCATGGAATTCATTTTGTTATTGACTTGATAGCATCTTGTTTATCAATATTGAAATGCCAAAACTTTCCCTTGAGGTAGTGGAATGGCCGGGTAAGTTGAATGGGCTATACGAATGACCAGCAAACTCAAATCGTAGATAAATTAGGAAAATTTTTTAATGATTTAATCCTTGACAACAAACAAATAAAACACCCGAAATCACTTGGTGATTTATCCAGCCGAACAAAACTGAACAAAAAATTATCAGTCCCCTCTGGAAATTAAATTTTATTTTTGCAGGCATAATTAAGGCAGCGGGATCTCGTTTCCTCCTCTGTTTCCTCCAAGAAGCATAAACGCTATGTTGTTGGAAACCAAAGAGGTTCTAATAATATTAAGGGAATAGAGCAAAAGTGGAGAATATTTTCTTTATAACATGCACAATGGTTTAAACAACTGAAAGAAACGGACGCGATAGGAAAAGGGTTGAAAGGAAAGGAAGGTTTTTATTAGAAATTTCCTATCTCACTAATGTTAAATATGTAAATTTTAAACGTCTATAACTATAGCTTCGAACACCATCGGGCCTTGTAACTTACAGATGTAGTCCAAGCTGCTATAAATTGACATTTTCTGCGTTTTTAGAGACCAACTTCGTCTTTCTACGACCAATATTCACGGACTAGATCCAAGTTTCCCAAAAAAAATCGTCACTTTTATGCTCTATTCATTTTGCTGTATTGTCATAGAGTAAATTTCTATGGCTCTGTGTATTTTAAATCGTAGCCATAGATACTTCCCCATTACCTGCCCCTCGTTGAATTTCCCCGTATTTTGAACCACCCCTGAACCTTAATGGTAAATTTTATTTCACTGAAGACAAAAATCTAAATAAGCATGGTAACATTTAAATATCCAAAAAACCTTTCAGATTTTGAACTTTCCAATTTTTCTGAACGAACAATAGGACTAAAAACAAAGTTGGAGGCATAGGGGGCAAATGCCAAATTTCCCCAAATACCAAAATAAAATCGATGTGATTTTTAGGCCATTTATACATATTATGGATGTATGACATCCTTGCCGTCTTCGAAATCGACTTCTAAGGCCAACTGCATAAATTGGGGTTTGCGATAGAATGCATATCGGCTTTCGGGTCTCTGCTCTTTCAAAATAAGTTTTGTTGTCAAGAGAGATTTTTCATAAATTTATCTAAGATCTGAGTTTGCTGGTTGTTCGTATAATCCATTCAGTTAACTATGGGGTTTCGGATGTGACAATTGACGGGATAAATTTTGGAAATTATATTTATTTCGTTAGCAACCAACGTAAACTGCGTCCTTAAACAGTTTGTTTCGATTATTTATTACAGTTTTAGCTTAGGCATGTATGTAGTATCTAAAAGTACCAAGTAGACCTGGTCGGAGGAATACAGTCAGATATAATAGAACAGACCACTATACTATCGTATTCAGAGAAAAGAACAGATGATGGTACGAATTAAAAATACAATTTATAGTAATATTTAATGATACAGAAGCTGATATCAGGAATACGTACGGACATGCTCACACTCCTCCCAAGCCTTACGAACGAAGCCGTCAAATACCTAAGAATAAACAAAGCTCTACGAAACCTCCTCATCCAAAATCATTCCAGTCTACATGGACGTTAAGAAATGCAGAAATCGAAGAGGCTAATAGAAGGGAAATTGCAAACGGACGATCTTCTTATTTTCCAGAATCAACGATTAAAGTAAATCCTTTGTCTACTAACCCCGACAACAGGGCCTATCCACAAAATAGCGTTCATCAAAACAACGTCAACAGAGAGTTTCGTATTCCTAAGCCACCACAACGAGGAAAACATCCTTCGTCTATGGCAAACACGAAAGGTCACTTGGATAAATATTCGCATAATCTTTCAAATTCTCAAAACGAAGCTACAATCAACGCTTCGGAGTTATACCAACTTACGAGCATGAGCTTTTCTACGAAGGGGAAATACGGAGGGAACAATTTGTAAAAATGTGGCCAAGCACATAGAGTGCATTTTTTTGGAAATATTGTATTTATGTACATTTTTGAAAACAAATCAGACACAAACTTAAACACGGCTGTCAACAGTTAAGCACAATTTTACATTTTTCACTGACGTTTTCTACCATTTGTATCTTGTACATTTTTTATGTAACACCATTTGTATATAAACTGTGTGTGGTACAATAAAACTTGTAATCGCAAAAAAAGTACTTTAGCAGCTAAAGAGCATATGGACAAAACTTAACAGGGAGAGATTTTTTATTTCTGAAAAATCTCAACATTTCGAGTTGACATGAAATACCAAGTTATTCTAAACATTGGCATACTATACAATTAATTTATTATGTTGCATGATAAAGCGAAACAGAAATTACATACAAAAATAACATAATTACTTCCTCGGTTTTTTTGACTTCGGCTCTTCGGTATCAACCTTCAATGGTTCTTTGGATTTCTTGGTGGCTTTTGATGTAAAAACTACTTTTGCTTCATCCTCGTCATCTTCATCAATTTCTAAATCATCCTCTTCTGAGTCTTCCTCCTCATCCTCCTCAGACTGTGCCTGATCTTCTTCTGCTGTTCCTTGAGCTTCCGCAGGTTTAGTTTTATGATAAACAGTTAAGCACGTTATGCGACAAGTCGTGTCGACCTGTGCCATAATACTCGGTTGTTTCGAAAACGATTTATCCTGCAAAGATAATCTTATTTAAACAAATGACAGTACTTGAACACGGATATCTATTTTAAAGTCTAAGCTTTTAAAATTAAATTAAACATTTTTTAACCGACTTGTCCAAAGCTCCACATTTTGATAAATCCATCATTAGAGGCTGTGATTAAGACTTGTAATTCAGGAACAAATTTCATATCCTTAACACGATTCTTGTGAGCCTCAAAAGATGAAACTTTAGCTCCACGTTTGATGGCGTGAACTTCAACAACTTCTTTATCTCCGGCTACCATTATTACACTTTCCTGTTGAGCAAAACAAACCATGCTAACAATAGAGCAAATAATAATAATAATAACAATTTATTCAAAATAGGCAATAAAAAATTAAGAAATATCGATCAGTTATGAATGACAGGATTATTGGATTTGTAGTATTGAGAATGAAATTGTGAGAAGATACATAATGCTTATTGTATAGTTTGATTGCTCCCAATCCGGTATTAATTAATAAATTTTGTGAAATAATGGGTTTTCTTTTAAAACTTTAAAGCTTTTACTCACGTTGGGAAATGCTAGACTTGATGCTCTCTTTCCAAAAGGTATACTGTATAAAATTTTGGCAGTCTGAATACAATAAACGTCGACTCTATTTGCTATTCCGACGGCATACAAGGTGCCTTTGGGAGACCACCGTACGGCGTCAGCTATTCCTTTAAGATTTGTTATGAATCCAGTACGACCTTTGATCAAATTCCAGGTCTTCAATGATCTGTCCTTCCCAATGGATAATGCTAGTTTACCACTAGGGTGTATATCTATCCCTAAAACTCCGCCTTGATGTGCTTTCAATGTTTTTTCGCACAGCCAACTTCCACACTTCCAAATGCATATTGTTCCATCTTCGCTTCCACTGAAGAGAAATTGCGATTCAAAGTTACTAAGGCAGGTTATTGTACCTAAAAATTTAAAGTAAAATTTTTAGGTCCAAGAAAAGGTTGTGTAAAAAACTGTTATTGAAATTGTAAATACCACTCTGCTGTTGAAGAAAGCCATGTTCGGTTCGAGTAGAAAGATTTACCAAACGAATCACTTCGTCAGTACTTCCTGATGCAAGAAATTTACCTGCAGTTGCTACTGATCTTAAGCTACCACTATGGCTGTGGTTGGTGAAGCTTTGTTTCAGCGAATAGCGCTGTAGAAAATAAAATAAGTTACGATGATAAGATATACAGCATTGCATAACTTGTAACGCATAAAAATTCACTGAAAAACGGAAATGTGCAAACCTTGCCCTCTTTAGTGTTTTCAGAAGTTAGTTTATACCCCAATAAAAATTCCTCATAAGTGCCAACAAGAATTTCAGTTTCTGGTTCTTCCCCCGACATTATTGCTTCCGTTTAAAGTGTTCCTCCTTGTTTATTCAAATCTCAGCAACTAGGACTTTGTCTTTCACTACTTCTCAGATGTCAATGTCAGATGAATAATTCTTCAGAGCAGACTACGTTGTTTCCTAATTCAGATGTCGAAAGATCTGTTGTATCTGTAAATTAAATGCAAATAATCATATAATGTATAAAGGACATTTTACATAAATAAAAATGTCATGATAGGGTGTTATCAGTTATCAGTTATATATACGATGGTAAAGTAAACATCAAAACACAACACAAGTCAACAAGAGAAACTTTATCTCTAAACATTTTTCACCATTTAAGATTTTGTGAACGTTTTCAATAAGATAAAATACATTTTATGCAATACTTACTTTACTTATGGACGACGAAGAGCCAGTGTTAAACTCTTTCCACCGCATGGGTCTTTGGACTTCGTGATTGCGTTTACACGTTTTTGCGCCCGTCACTCTGCTAAGGCTGAAGAAAACCGAAAATTGACAATGTCAAAAGTGACTTGTCAATTTTAAGGCGACTTTTAATTTAATGACACTTTAATTGACTTCTTGAGTAAATGCGAATACTTTCGTTAGAGTAGTTTAGCTTTATCTCGAATAACCGAAATTGAAAGTATCACTCTCACGTGCAATCTACACAGACATAAATAATAACATTTGTATAATTACCGCTTGCACATGACAATGGACATAGCACTTTATGGCGCATGTTTTTAAAAGACGTTGTGGTTAATTTCACCACAATCAGCTGTGCACTTGTCAATCACTTCAGTTTTGGCGATTTTTGAAATCACTGATTTCGAGTGCAAAAATCATGACTGAAGAGTTTAGTGAGGATGATAGCATTTATCTAAACCTTTGTGATAATCCAATTCGCTTTGAACCTGTGTCGAAAGTCACTAATGTTTTCTACGATGACTCAAACCAACAGGTAAACATTTTGTGGTATTTAGTCATTAGTTGTTGTTAGTCTGTGCTAACAATATTTTAAATTGATAGTAATAAAAATGGATCAGGTCTATATAGTTAAAATTAAATTGTTGTAGGTATTTGCAGTACGATCTGGGGGTGCTACAGGGGTTGTTGTGAAAGGTCCGAAAGAAAATCTTAACTGTACGTTTCGAATGGAAAATAAAGGGGGCGTTTTATCGATCAAATTCTCACCGGATCAGAAAATATTGGCTGTTCAGAGGTCTACTCACTCTGTCGTAAGACAATTTTTATTTTGCATAGTAAAATTACATGACAAAGTTGCTGATTATTGACAATTATTTATCTTGTAAACAGGAATTCATAAACTTTCCAAACGGAAGCGAAAATCTTCAAGAGTATGCTCAAACTTGTAAAAATAAAAATTCGGCAATTTTAGGATTTATTTGGATAAGCCCTAATGAGATATTATTCATTGCCAAGTTAGGATTGGAGTTATTTCAGGTTTGTTGAGCTGCTGTTTAACCAATCGCAATTTTTATTTTCAAAGTTATCTAAATTAATAAATAATTTTTGCTAACTTCAGGTGTATCCAGAGAAAAGAATGCTTAAATTTGTTAAAAATTTATCCATTAACGTGGATTGGTTTTTGCATTCCCCTGACAGTAACATACTTGTAATCTCTTCTCCTGGAGGTCTTATTCAACCATTTCAACTAAAACCTGGAAATATATACAAGTTTCCTAAGCTTGATAGTAGGTTTATAATTTATAATGAATTTGGCACACTTTTGCTTTTAGTTAAATCGTTAGTTGAAATTCAAATAATTTAGGTGTAGTTGTACTTATGTTGATATTTAAACATTTTTAGTTGACCAGGCAAGTATTACAAGAAATTCTGAGAGAGATGTTTCAATCGTTTCTCTTTATGGGCAAACAGCTGTCCTCATTTTGCGACATAGGCCGAAAAGTTCAACTTGCAGTGGTGCTGAGATAGATGTATACCCTTTAATCAAGTAAGAAAATTTTGCCTACCTCTAACTCCTGTCATGTGTATAAAAACCATAATATTATTATAATGAAATTATAAACAATAAATAGCACTCATTAAGATTTCTTTCTTTTTAGAGATCGAACTGCAAAAAGCCATGTACTAAAGCTTGACACAAGTGGCCGATTTGCAATAAACGTTATCGATAATTTAATTGTCGTCCATCACCAAGCATCGAAAGTGATAATAATATGGATTTAAAGAAGCATCATAATATGTAAATACGTTATTAGTAATTTAGTAAAATTGTGTTTTGTTTGTCAAATAGACTTCAATGTTGTTTGATGTGCGCCTTAGTGGAGGTTATGATGGGTATGCCACATACCATCAAACTGCTGTAGTTGCAATGCCAATTAAACCCTTTAAACTAAAACTGCCAATGGTGGCATCGGCAGTTACAGGAGAGAATGCTGAAATCAACTGTGAATTATGTAATAAAGACAAAAGTATTTTTAATAATGATCGAGGAAACATCTTTATATGTGTTATATATTTCTTCTTTTGTAAATTAAACTATGAACTATAACAGTCGTTTTAATTTCAGATTCTGCCAACTGGGTGGTTTTTCAGCCCAATGTTATAATTGATGCAAAATTGGGGTGTCTGTGGTTTCTTCAGTTAAGATTAGATCCTATTAAAAATTTGATCCCGGATAAAATACGACTTGTAGAATTTCTTCTTCAAAGAGCAAATGGAAAGAAATACTTGATCCAACTTCTTCAAAATTCTGTTCTGTGTCCAGAATCTGATTTAAGTTTGGTTTCTGGCGTATTTGATGTGCTAAACGATAATTACCGTAGTTTTCTGGATGTGGAGGTTCAAAGTCAGGTTAGTTACAGTCTTATTACTTAGTTTTTGTAATTTATTATTGCCTATCTATGCAGACTTTACCTATCTATTTTCAAGATTTATTTATGTTTTCCAAAATCGTATTTTTACCGTAGTAGTGATAAAATTAAATTACTAATTTATTTTATTTTTATGATCAATCTTTTAGATGTCTCTGCCTATGTCAGGAAAAGTTGATACTGTTACAGCAAAAGCAAATATTTTACTTGATCAACAAGATTTATATACTAGCATATTTTCTAATTTTATTAATTCTAAAAATATTACTGATCAGTATATTGTTTTCGTCCTTATGGAATACATTCGTTCCCTGACTCAGTTTCAAATACCTGTACAGCATTACATTTACGAACTAATTATAAATGCTATGGTTCGCCAAAAAGCATTTTACCAACTACATCAGTTTCTTCAGTATCATGTGGTGGCAGACTCCAAACCTCTGGTAAATCAATTACAATTAGATTTTTTAGTTATTCCCACAGGTGTTTAGATTTTTGTTTTCGTTTTTTGTAAATGTAATAATCAATAAGGTTAGGTGTTTTAATATCTGATATTTATTAAAAGGCGTGCCTTCTTCTGTCCTTGGAAGGCGTTTACCCTGCTGCTCATCAACTTTCCCTTGATATGCTCAAGAGACTTTCAACTGCTGATGATTTAATTGTTGAGATTTTGTTGAATAAACAAAAAGTGATACCAGCTTTAAGGTATATTCATTTAATTTTGGTTAAACTGCGTACAATAATACTGTACATAAATAATATTTTAATCAATCTTTATATTTTTGACAGGTTTGTTCAAAGCTGTGGACGGTCTGACCAAGTATCCGCTCGAAAATTCTTAGAAACCGCAATGAAAGTGGATGACAAAATTGTATTTTATTCCGTGTTTAAATTTTTTGAAGAAAGAAATCTACGTTTGCGTGGCAGTGCTAGTTTTGACCCTACAGACTTATGTGATGTATATGTGAGGTACTTTTTTGACCTCTTTGGAAAAACTTCAGCTTGCGCTAGTTTTATACCCGATCGAGAAAATTCATAAATTAATATAAGTGCAACAAATCATTCCTATTTCGTTATGTGTTATGACTTTATGACGTTGTTTTTCTTTTAGTCTGATAGTCTGACCATGTAAATATATAATGGTAGTTATAGTTTTGTCTCATTATACCCAACCCAATATTATAACATTGTAAAGATGCCGGCCATATAGTGGTCATGTTCAGGAATTTTTAGTAATGCTAATAAATAGTATACTGCTTTATAGGTTATAAATAGATCTTTTGTTATTAGTCAGTCATCATAATAAAAGCTTGTTTACTGTTATAGTACCAATATATCATAAATAAATGAATCATGGACGTTACGCCATTTTATACTTCTACTTATATTTGTTATGGTCTACTTGATTGCACATTTCTAATGGAAAGACAGGGATTTGATGTAGATAGAGATATGTGGTACTGGTATCTTATCTTCTCGCAGTTGACATATTATGCAAATATACTCTATTTACTTTAACCAAATGTTTCTGCAAATATTTGTTTTAGTGAGACTTACATATCATGTCCCACAATTGACTGAAATTTTATAGGTAGTAATGTAGTATGTATGTACATATTCGTGACAAAGTATGTGATTGTACTTGTACTACTACATAATAATATTTCGTATTACATTATATACTGAAATCATTTTGAATACATTTTGTGAAAACGAACCAAAGAAACTGGTATTTACAAACAGTATTTATTTATGAAACACATTTGTTTGACGTGATAACTAATTACTGTCAACATTTTTCTAATACTGTAAAATAGTGGTTTTCTTGTACTTTATAACTGATACAGTGTGGTACAATATAGTAGTTTAGTGCCCTGCTACATTCAGGAAATACTTATATTTTGCTTCTGTAGTGTAGGGTCAAGTCGTGTCGGACGGAGTGATTATTCATTAATAAGATGAAATGTCGTGTTCAGTTTTGTAGTGGTCAAAACAATAAAAGAAAAGTGTTGCTGTAATCAATATTTTTCTATTCAATGAATATGTAATTAGGTTTCTAAGAAGTGTGAATTTTATATGCGTATCTGGCTGGACACCGCTCCATACCGGAGCCACTAGCCTGACCCTTTTGGTTGTGCTATTACATTGTTTGTAAAGTAGTTGGGAGCTGTATTGGAGCTGAAACAGTATCGATATCATAATATATTACTTTCTAGTTTCTGCTCACAATAGAACATTTCAAAATGACAAATTGTGGCATGCAATTCTATTTGCGTGGAAGATGATAGCGTGTCTGAAACCAAAAGAGATAGATAATAGTTAGTAAGTAATCAGGGATTGGGTTTCATTCAGTTCATATTAGATATGTAGCCTGATAAGGACTATAGTACTATAGTTTGATACGCAAGCTTTGCGGTTGCCCTGCCTGCTTGCTTTGTCTTTACTCGTGCACATGTAATGTAAACTATCATTATAAAATTATACTACAGTTACACCTACACGAATTTTTAAATAATCATGTTAGTAACCCGACTAACTGTTGCAGCTGAGACTGAGACACCTATGCATAATATATGTTATACTGAATTCTCTTCGTCGATCTGTTTATTTATATGCCGACGTATTAGGTAGTCAGACAAAGCAAGGTTTCATGCAAACATTTAGAAAAAATCTGGCTCCCAGGCTGAATTAAACTTAACTTTCCAAAAGACCAATATAGTTTTGCATTGAATATATATCCACAAAAAATTACACTAGTTAGCTATTACCAATCTACTTAACTATTACTTGCGTACTATTACTTCAGTTTCTATTATATGTAAGTCACCAAAAGAAATTACAAAAATAGAATGACGATTTTAAAGAATTCTTGTAGAAAAGTGCTAAGTATTCGCCGAATTGTAATTGTAGTATGCTTGGTGCTAACTGCTCAACTTTACTTATTCTTTACTCATGAAGACAAAAATCCTGGTCAGCTAAATTGTAAGTAAAAAATAACACTTTATCTATCCCAGCAATGAGATGTCAATAAATAGAGCATTATTACATTTACATAATATACATTACTGTTAGTTCCGACTTACCTTTGATACCTAAATAATAATTTACTATTCGTCATTCGTGCACGTAGTACTGACATGCATGTAATTATGTTGTTTATTACGTGTTATGTATCAATCAAATATTATTTTATCTGCAAGTCTGCAACATTTATTACATTTTTATAAAAATCTATAGAATGTATATAGCTAAAACTAATTTACTTTTTCATTTAAAAAAATGTAGATTTTCTTAATGAAAACACTCTGAAGTCACTCAAATATATAGTGGATACTCCCAACTGTAAAATAATAGACTTTAGCCCATGGGATGACTCTATTTTAAGATTTGTTAGTTCTGTTCCAAAACAGGTTGATTGCAATGCAAGAAAAAGAAATTGGACCTACACCATCGAAAATGTATGGCATTGTGCCTAAGAAGCATTATCAGAATCAATATATTAAACAATTTGTCTTTTAAGAGTGTGAATTTGATTTTGTAGAAACTTTTTTTAAACCAAGAGGCGATTGTTAAATCAGGATTTTCTTTTGATTCTGTATCATGTTGCTACAAAAGTATACAAAGAGTTGAACAATCCATTGATGATTACGACATGAATGCTGACAATATTGTAAGGTAGGCATTTTGTGAGTTTGAAAGGCTATATACTACCTATGTAAAAATATTTTAAATTAATCTTTGATAAAGGGTACTTTCATTTTTTATTTCTCAAGGTTTTCTGAACATTGTCAACCTTTGGCTTCAATAGTGACGACTATCGATGTAGAATTCATTCGAGTGCTATGCAGATGCAATTCCTGGCCTACTCTTTATGAACTGGTTTATAGATCATTCCATACATTCACACCTATTAGCGAAAATGTTTCACGAAAAATTACCTTCTCTTCAAAACAGCAATATAAACCTCCGAATGTCATAATGCTGGGTGTTGATTCCATGTCCAGACTTCATTTTTTAAGAAATATGGAGAAAACTAAGTTAGCCTTAAAGGAAATGGAGGCTGTTGAGATGCTCGGGTATACAAAAGGTGATAAATTAGCTAATAAGCATTATACTAATTTGAACATTCGAAACTATTCATACATTCATATGTTAAATACAGTTGGAGAAAATACATTTCCAAACAATGTCGCCTTTCTGAGCGGTTATGACTCTGAAGATCTCACGAGAGTGTGCCATTATACCAGTCAAATCAAGCAGGATTCGTGTCCATACTTATGGAAACAGTTTTCAAATGCTAACTACATTACAGCTACTGTAGAAGATGCGCCGGGTCTAACAGGTTTTAATTATTTGAAGACTGGATTTGTAAGAAAGCCTACAGACTACTACTTTCGGCCGTTTATGCTTGGTGTTCATATGTTATCAGCAAGGTCGGTAAGTGCATATTGGATACGTCTCATTGATTCGCCTGACGCATGTTATTGTTGTTATAAATGGTAACATAATAAGAGCGTTTCCAAAATGATCCATTTATAATTTACAGGATTACTATACTGCTGAGTGTATTGGAAATAAACCCGCAGAAGATGCTATGCTGGATTACATAGGGAATATTCTCAAAATATCGCACAATAATGGAACCCCTGTTTTTATACACAGTTGGATGACAAATTTGGCCCACCAAAGCATGAACGCTGCTCGCTTTGCAGATGTAACTTTCGCAACATTTTTGCGAAGTCATGATTTTAGCAATACTGTACTATTCTTTCTCAGCGATCACGGTTATCGATACGGTGCCATACGTGAAACACTTCCAGGTTGGTATGAAGATAAATTACCTACACTGTGGATTTATATTGGTGAAGAAGTAAGAAAAAAGCATGGAAATTGGTTAACAACGCTTCGAAAAAACTCTTTGTAAGTCCTAAAAATAGTTTGCTATAAATAACATTATTCAAACATTTTTGAAACTTTCCTAATGCTATATACCAAACTTTCTCCAAACTTTCACCAACCAACACGAAGTAACTTTTTGGTGTAGTGAAATAATATATGAAGTTGGTGTGTGGAAAGTTGTGACGCTCGTAGGCTTTTCCTTACTTAAGCAACGCCTCTGTATACTTACTTGTGTAAATTGTAAAAGTAAAGGTATGACAAATATCTATTTCCAGGCGATTGACTTCACCTTTTGATCTCTACCATACCATGAATGACATTTTGCTAAAATTTACAAACACATCCCCATTTTCTGATGGAATGACTCGAGACAATAGAAAGGTTCCGAGGGTTTATGGACAATCATTATTCAAGACAGTGCCAATCACAAGGACATGCCAAGATGCTGGGATTACAATCAACTTCTGTGCCTGTGTTCCGCCTAAAAAGCTTAATTCGGATGATCTTAATTTGAAATATGCAGCTTATGCAGCCATTAATTATTTAAATGATATTTTGCCGACACAATGTGCAAGATTACAATTATCTAAAGTGACAGCAGGTGCGATAATGGAAAACGAAAATTCAAATACATTTGTCGTTACGTTTATATCTATACCAGGACAATTTTTATTTGAAGCTAATGTAGAGTATAACAAAAATATTGAAAACTATACCATTAATACAGATTTGTTGAGAATGAATTCAATTCAGAGAGATGTTAGTTGTGTAAATACCTCACTTTTAGAACGATATTGCTACTGTTTATAACATTTGTAAGTTTGTAACATTTACATTATTGGAATAAACGTCAGTATTTTATTTTAAATATTTAACCTTTAACCATCATATTTTTTAACACATTACTGGAAATGAAAAAGAGCTATAAACAAAAAAACTAAACGACTACGACACAAAATAGAAACTGTAAACTACTGATTGTGAACATAACTAAAACTAAATAAATAATGTTAAATAAATTTTGTAGAAAGCTTATGGACCTCTGGAATCGATTACATTTATTGAGATGTAAGGTTGTTCTCTGTATAACTGAAACTGAACACAACAAATTATTTGGAGAAGTTTTCAGTAAACTCCATGATGGGTTTTCTCATGTTTATACCGTGCACAAACCAAACGTTTTAATCACAGATCCATCTTTTCAGCCGATACTTTGTGTAATCTGCAAATACCTTGTGTATGGAATGCGTTAAATGATTTAAATTCACCTGGGAAAATCTATCCAGGTCAGATCTCAATAGCATCAGAAATAATGGGACTCTTGTAGTTCCATGGGAAAAATGTTCTTTCCAAACGAACGTTTTGTACGCCAAGAAGAGTCGCATTGATTGTTTCCCCTTCTCAGTGGGAAACATTTTAGGTCTCCTACTCGCCTCCATAACCAAATTGGACAACATAGTTTCTAGCGTTAGTGGATGGGTAATAGACGTATCATTGTGAGATTGAGTTCTTAGAAGTTGAGCCCTAAGTAATTCCCGATTTTCCCAAACTGGATCTGAGCACTCACAAGTGTACAGTCTTCGTATCACTGTCTCTCCCCAATCATTGTAGGCATCCAATACAGTTTCCATTTTAGCTTCCATATGCTGTCCACTGAAGTTAACACTGTCTTTTAATTCGTCCAAGTCTTGTTGCAATTCAGATTCATCATAGTCTGTGTCATCATCGTCAACGTCACTGCAAATACTTTCGTCATCTACATCCTCACTGTCGCTGCCAACGTATCCATTATCCGCAAAGTCATGCCGAAAATCCTTTAACCGATGATCACTAGTACAGGCTTTACGTTTCCGATTTTGAATATTATCCGAAAAGCTTGGAATGTCTGATAAATTCTGCTTACAGTCTGGTAAAATCTTTTCTTGAGTGCGGAAGAAATAGCAACTTGTTAAATAGTCAACAACAAAATCTTGAGCAAAATTAATCCAAATATACAAGAGCAATTTTTTCAAGATGGGTTGACTTGTGAAACCGCAAAAAAATTGCATAAAAATCTGCTTGAAAATTTTGCTCGGTTTAAACATCAGGATTTTGCCACGGTCAGTCATATTGAGGAATGGGTAGGCTACACACAGCATTCCATTTAATTCAGTCGATATTCGTAGTTCAACATTTGTATCCAGATATTTTGGAATTTGCTTTCTTGATGAGAATTTATCGCGATTTTTCGCTTGCAGAATTGGAGAAAATATTCCATTTGGATCATTTGTTCTTCCCAAATTGTCTAAGAAATGTTTCACGCCCATCAATCCTGCTTGGCACGCCTCCTCTAGAAAAGTGACAGTCTTCGGATTTGTTCCTTTACAAACATTAGCACCATGATTAAAAGGATCTTGTATCGCCAAATAACCTCCTACTGCATTCAATTTGGACTTTCTTTTAATAGCCCTTTTAACTTTGGTCGCCCATTCTTTGTATCGGAACAATGCTTGAGGCAGGAAATCTTTTTCGGAGTCAAAAGCTGATTTAGGAAGCAATAAGGCTAAGTAACAGCATATCATGTTTCGCGACAAATTTGCATTAAGGTAGAATTCAAAAAATCCTTTTGCTAATGCGAGAATTCCTTCAGGAGATAAATCGCGCTTATCGGGGTAATTATAACCTCCGTCGGCCATACAACTTCGTACTGCAGACATATCTTTACAAAAGGAGATGTCCCATTCCATATGATCTTCATGATGTAACATAGTTTCTTGTCTCTGTGAACTGAGTTGTTGTAAAACATACACACTTGGAATTATTTTATTGTGGCTTAAGTAGACAACAATCATTAGGTTCAAGGCATATCGGCTCAATTGGCATTTTTGATATAAATTGTAAATGTTTGACCAATGGTGAATAAAAAGAGCAAATGGACGACAACGTGGGTCGAAATCCAGATAAAATTCCAGTAGATATGATGTACTCAATGCCATGGTATGATCCATAAAGACCTTGCACTTTATCCCAATACCCCCGTGCACGAATGATACAATAGGGTGTGTGTTTTCTACTATTTGTTTGATATCCACGAATGGCTTTTCTCGGGAAGCAAGATTTCCTGCACGTAAGATACTTCTTACCCTTCCCATTGCAGCGAATTTGTTTAAAGCACCTTGGCAGATAAAAGAAAAACATAAAATATTATAAATGTGTATATTTTCAAGTGTTACTTTCAGAATTCTGAAAGATTGTTTAAAACCTGCCATACAGTAGATTTGTCTGCTTTGCGCCCAAGTTACCTTAACCTCTCATTCCAGATATAATAAGGTAATAATAATATCGTTATAACTAACTATAATTTTTAGGACTTCTATGAGGGTTATTCATACATACCACAAAAGGCAAAAATCGTACTTACCTCCAGGGTGAAAACTGATATCTAAAGTTGATTTCGCTGTTCCTATACCCGTAACTATCGAGCCGAATGGATTCAGAGTGCACAAAGGCAATTCTTTTTGGAAAAAATCTTGAAGCTCGTTAACAATAAAGCCTCTCTTGGCAATTTCGTCTGATGGCAATTTTTCGGACTCCAGCATTTCCTCAAAGGTATGTTTGATTGTTAGATTCGCCGATTGCCTTCCAGTGGAGTCTGAAAAGGAGTCATGTGATACTGGCAGTTTATTGGCTACTACACGTCTTGACATTGACAAGGGAGCTACTGAGCAATCAATTTCTGGCAAACTGGGAAATAAATTGCGTTGTGATGCAGCTTCTGATTCGTGCATCTGGATTTCGCTTCGTAACAGTACCCCTGCATATTATAAAAGATTCAGTTTGTCTCAGACAGAATGTTTGAGTAAGGTATTGTTTATGAACTAAATACCTGGATAAAAATTACAACTTACAGTCATCACTTCTCCACGGTGCAAACGCTACATCCTTCCCTGTCTTAGTTTTCTTAAACTGATCCATGACATTTCTGACATCGTCCCTAAACGACAAATAGGTCATGTTCTTTTATATTATTAGTTTCTAAAATTCTTAGCATTGGGATTGTGATGAATAATCAGAATATTTGTTTATTTTATTATTTATCATATTGATTATTATTATGCACTATGTATTAAATTACTTACTCAGAATCAAATATAAGGGCACCAATGAACCTTGGCCATCGTTTCAGCAAAACGAAGTCATGAATTATGCCAAATTCTCCAAAACTCTCCAATAAAGACTTCTTCTCTCCCCTGTCATCCAAAGAATACGATCCTCTTATGACAATACAGCGATTTTCATCTTGAATTGCAAACAATTCCTCAAATGATGAATTTTCCCACGCGTATGTAAATCTGGACAAGGCATTTTCCTGGTGCTCTGAAGATATCAAATGTTCCATGAACTTGTCATAGTTTCCAGCAGCCCATTGGCCATTTTTGGAGTAACATAACTCACACATGAAATACATCTTCGACCAGTTTAGCTTCCTTGACTATACAAAAATATGAAATATCACTGGTCACTTTCCATTTCGGATTACATGTCTGAATTTCTACAAATTTCCAAAACTTTTCAGGAATTGAGAAGATTTCCGTATCGTAAATCGTAATTACTGGTAGTCAGCAATTCAGGATCAGGAGTTCAGCAGTTGTATGGTTGTATCTTTCTCGGCAGCTTATAAACCACAGGATAATCAAATTTCGCGTAAGTCAAGGGTATCTTATGTATTAAACACGGGTGTGTCTTCAGACAGTATGCACATATCAGTCTCAAGTCGCTGTGTGTTGTCTATTTGCAATAATGCAGTCCGATAATCCGACGCGATTTTGGTTTGGACTATTGGACTACAAAAGCTTCTAAAGTAATATTATTTTTATACTCCGGTCCTTACAAAAATTTCAAATGTATACTAATATCTCAATACTCAATACGCTGTCAGGGACCGATTCCTACGAGGAAATCACTCCTAAAAGACTTTACTCCTAAAGGATTCCAAAAGAGTACTTCTTCCTCCAATTCAATATATTAACTGATTGTTTTTAATTATTTTAGAGTTGCCCTTTATATCACATCTAATTGTCTCTAATCGATTGGTTTACAAATCAATTTCATTTTCAGTATCTTTAATGTTAGTTAACTGTTAAGACAATCTTAAGCTGTTATTGCATGATGAAGCTGCACTGGGCATAGTATTAACTGGCTTTAGGAGTCCTTATAGGAGTAAAGTATTTTAGGAGTGATTCCCTCGTAGGAGTCATTCCATGTAATCCTTAACCTTTCCAATGATCATAGTAAAAGTGAAAGAATAATGGAAATGAGTATCATGCAGAGAAGTCATACAAGTCATATTGTCAGGAAGTTTTTATTGACAACAATGTCACAAACGTTTTTTCGTTCCAAACTTAATAAATTGTCAATTCCCTTTACTATCCATAATGAATTTAGTAGGATGTGGAATGTGGACCCTCGTTTCTTCCGTCACTTTATGTCAAAAAGGAAAACCATGTAATTATAGCTCTGCAATCCTATTTAAGATTTAATGTTTTTGAATTTGATGAGTTACTTACAGGTTACATTAACTTTACAACACTCTTCTGCTATTATACATAACTTTAGTTAATGCCACAGTTTGTAAATTAATTCTTGATAATCTTTTCGTAGTTATCTCTATAGATGACAATGTATCAATAGAAATGTTAAATAGATGGTAAGGTATGACGGTAAGGTCGATATCAATTGTATTCAGAGTAGGTCGCATAACTAAATTATTACTGATGAAAGGGGAAGCTTTGAGACTAAAACTTGTAAAATTTGGCAAGGTGTAACTTCCACGGTCGTTAGATGAGCATGAGAGTAACGATCCATCAAAACATCTAACAACTGAGCATATTTGTGTAGAAAATCTATCTGTTACTGCTACACTTCGAGATCCATTAAGAACTGCAAGTCGATAGGCACCCGAATCTCCAAGCGAGGAATTTTCCATGGAATAGGTTAATTGACAACAAAACCCATCTTGGCAAAGGATTTCGTTTCTCTTTTTTAAAGAATGCTCCAAAACTTTAGTTGTGTAATTGTTCAAGTCCTCCTTCAAGTAATAGTAAGAAGTATTAAGCTTCCTGATATCCTTTGCTATCTCAATATTCGATTGCAAAGGTTCTATAGGAATTTCGGCTAGAACAATTTGAGTCCCTGAGTTGGGGTCAAAAGTGTAGTTTATAGCTCCTGCAATTCCTGAATATATCCCGCTGCCCAACTGACCATTTTGTGGACGATGGTAACCCGAAGAGAGAAGATTACTGTTTGCGCCAAATGCCCATGATGCTTGAGACTGAATGGCTATTACAAGAACAGTTACAGCAATTACGTCAGCGTTAAACGACAATCTTCAGCCTTTAATTTCAATAAAAAGCTACCTGTAAGAAATGGAAGTTCATCTACCCACGCTGTTGGAAAAACAAAGTTCTTAATTCCATTCTTGACAAGGTCTACTGCAGGGGTTTCAAAAATTATATCAAAACATGTAAACATTCCAAATTCAACACCGAAATCTGTTGTGAAAGTGGACAATTCAGGATCCGGATTATTGAACTGTGGTTCAAAGTAAAGATGTACCTTCCGATATCTAGCATCAAAATAATACAACGTTTGGTTTGCATTGTCTTCATTTAAGTCAAAAGCCTTAAAGAATGTACTAGTGACTGGTGAGCGAAAAACGTTACAAAGTTACATAAGCTAAATTTGCATTTAAATTATGCACAGGTTTTAATACTCATAACGTTATCGGAGACCAATGCTTAATGCAAGACTAATAGAATTTCTTTCAGAATATCAAAAATTTTACTACATAAATCATACCTGGATATGATAGATCCGTTATTGTCAAAGACCACATTAGTGTTATACTGAAAACGGCCGTCTTGTGGGCAAGAACTATTTATTGTTGTAGAGCAGTATTCGATTTCCCCCAAATTCACGACAACATATATTTTGTGTTCCATAGCACTGCATGACAATTCGTATAGCACTCCCTATCCAGAGAAATCAATTACTGTATTGCGATTGCAGTTAAATAGGTAGAAATATATGATTACAGCAAATAATTTCGGCTCTGGTATATCCTTACTCTTAAACTATTATCATATCTACCAGATAAGCAGGGATTTGTGCCCATTGGAACTTCCAATAAATATGGTCTGGCCAGTTCACGATGACTTGGGATTTCTAAGGAGGTTAGTCCATATTCGGGAAAAACAACTATCTCCGCTCCCTGAATAAAAACAAAACATCAGCATATTTTTATTTTAGCGAAACCTTCAGTAAATATTATGTTCTGGAAAAATACTTCCTGATACTGTTTTTCTTTGGGGCATTGCTACCTGAACCTTGAACCACATTTTCTATCAATACATGATGAATTCAAATATCATATTTTAATTTCACAACATATTGCTATGTTATAATAGGCCACTGTCACATATAAACCTTTCACTCACCTTCCTCACAAACTTTCTCCAAAGTGAAAGGAGGTATGAAGAAACAGTCATGATATCAAAAATATTGACGAAAGACTTTTGGGATCCTTTTATACTATAATAAATTGCTTTTTATTTATAAAATGCTTTGTGAAACTCTTTTCTTGCCTGATAGGCAGCTCGGTATATAAGATCTTTGTAGGCCGCTGTATTGAAATTCAAAATTTCTATTGGGTTTGAAGAATTAATGGATGATGGTCCTTTAGATTGATATTCAACCACAGCCGCAACGTATTGAAGTCGCTGAAATAAAAATAAGTACTCGATTTTGCATTGTGAGGATGGCTATGGTATTTCTCGGATTAATTTTAAATAAATCTCTGTTGACTCATCCGGTAATAATAGGGGTTACATGAAATAGTAAACCAATTAATGATGACTACCGTTTTTTGGTCTTGTCCCACAGGAATTCCATTTGTTGAGCATATTAGAAAAATCGACTCCATAACTATTAAGGTTACAATAACCAGTAGTACTTTCTCATCGCAAACCATTTTGTCCTTTATATTTACAAACAGAGGTTGAAAATTAACGTAAAGTAAGAGATGGTTGTTCTTGTACTTGTAACTTCTTACGTATTTCAATTTGGGTGATTGGTATGTGTCTATGTTGTCACTTTATAAAGCCTAAAGCTGAACTATACGAACTATTTATATGAGGTGAAATGAGAATATCAATAATAAATCAACATTTACACATGGGGATTGGAATAAAAGAACACGAAAAGAGGCATAGATAATTTGGCAATTTTTACGGAATACAGATTAGATGCAGCCAAAGCATAAAATGCAAGAAGTGATTTACTTATTTATCAGTTAATTCAGTTAACGCATAGAAATGTAATCGTAAAACCGTAATTACCCAACGTACTTTGTGCTTGCTATCTGCTTTATTTAGCGAATAATACTCGACTGTAGTTTGATTGTAGATATAGTACGTAGTGATAGTGTACATAGATATTCAAAGCGAAGTTTGTGTCAAGTAGATATGTGTTGATAAAACTAAAAAGGAGTTTGAGTATTTACAGGTGAGATGGTGAGAATCAGGATAATGCTTTTAACGGTCATGATATCCCGGAATCATATTATGACTTGTTCAGTTCATGACCATTTATAATGCTATGGCACGAACGACATAATTGACAGCTAGCTAATTGCATACCGCAAGCACATGTATTGTATTAAAGATGTGTGTAGTGTGTAAGTGTGTGTGTAGTGTGTAGTAAACATCAAACCCATTCATGCATCTATCTGATATCATTTACTTTGTAATGAGCTCAATGTTCGATTCAATGGAACTTCTTTGTGAGAGACAAATCATAAAAATGCCATATTTAAGAAAAATAAAGTCCTGCAGTTGAAATTTTGGGTCTCATTTGGAAATTCGGTTACAGTCTGGTGCATGGTATGAAGAAAAAAAACATAAAAACTGATTATTATAGGCAAGGGCAAGAAGAATCCATCCGCTTACAATGAATAAACGGACAGCAACCACATTCCCTCACCCTTGGTTATTTCTACTCACCAATCAAAACGCTCAGGTGGCTTAACAGAACAGATAATACTTTCCCGCTGACAACAAGACAAAAATAAGAAGAATCAATTCCAAAGTAGTGGTCTCTTTTCCGTTAAAAATACTCGAAATTAACTGTATTTCGCAATCCTGAGTTTTATTTTTAAGTAATTGTACTCAAGTGGCGATAATTCTCGGCATTCGCAATGACTGAGCAAGTAATAAGTAAGAGGAAGAAGAAATTGTCAAGAAAAAATTCTCTGTCTCCAAATCGTTCGACAACTCCGACTCCAACTCCAGGTCCACCAAATGTAGCCGATATTAAAGATTTCCACGATACTGTAGATAATCATATGGTATATCTTTAACTATTCATTATTTATTTGGGGTGCAATTTAACTAAATCATCTTTACTCTACATAAACATAATCTTTTAAACATAAAGTGGGACATGCGCATGGAATTTTTTTGTATTAATGTATTAAGGTTTGTATATTTGTCCGTAATATTTTGTAATTAATGAGTAAGGGTAATATTTTGCAATTAATGAGCAAGGACTAGACTTAGACTATCAGTACTGAGTCCAATCAACGGTCTATGAATTTCGGGCCAATGCGCAGTCGCTAGAAATTTACTGATTTCAACATTTTCTAGCACACTTTGTGTGCTAGGATTCAGCTAGTTAAGTTATATTTATTGTTTATTAAATTATTATTATTATTGTTATCTTGGTGCTTCACTTTGACACAAACCCGATGTAGGATAGTATGTTTGTAAATATGAAATGACTTGTCTATTTTTTTCATTTCCAGGGTTTGTTCCTCATGAAATTGTTAATTCAAAAGAAAAAAAAGTTGTGGTGTACTGAGTATATTATAAGGAGCCGGAGAGATAACGGACAGTAAGGGTAGATGTACAATTTATAACTTCATGTAAATCAAACTCCACGTCTACATACTCTACAATGATACTTTACTTATACTTATTTTTTATTTTTAACATAACTTCAATACTTAAAATTCTCTTTTAACTCATACATTTGTATGCACACTTTTGTATACTTCTGTATATTTACACAAGTCTGGATAGTTATTTTATTTAGCATACTTGAAATATTAAATTTACAAAAAAATACAATTTGCTTTACTTGATATTTGAAGATGTAATAAACTTTTAAAGCAATTCCGCAGAATTACTTCAGAGAATTAATATGATCATTAATCATTATTATCGTTACGAATTGATGTAAGTTCTACGGAGTCAGGAATTGAGACTTATTTATCTGATGTCTGAACTTGAAATAATCAATTAACCTGATGTTTGCGTGTCCCCTATATTCACAAAGTATGTGAAAAGGGAAAAGTATTAAAAATATGAAAACTTGGCTCCTTCATTTGGACTTTATCTGCAAAAGAAATTTTGGATTTGCGATTTCAAATATTCATCTGTCCATAAAAGTAAACCGCCTTAGTTTTAATGTTGTACACTTATTACTTATGAACATTGATTGTATGTGCCTTTATTGTATTTTTGTATTTTCATCTTTGCTTCATGAACCATTTGGATTAGAGAATACAGCAGCTTTTAGAGTATTCGATATATTGGATCATACTCATGATCGCATCTTAAAACAGCTTTATGAAGTAACCCGATTTGCAGAAATAAATCTCCATCGTCTTCTACATGTAAATGAATTTATTTAGTTATGTTTAGGCACCCAATGAAATCGGTTAGAAAGATTCGCAGACACATCAGCATACAGCAATTTCTACAGTGCTAAAGGGTATTAATATAAAATCCACCATCCTACACATGCATTCAAATCACATTCAGAAAGTCTTAATATATGTTACTATACTAGTGGAGTAGGTACAAATTCTACATCTCCTTACCTGTGTATCAGCACTTATACGTAATATAGTTTAGGTCTTACCCTGCTACAATAACCGATGTCTGGTCTTAGTTCTAGTCTGAGGAAATCCTGCCCTTTCTATATACAAACACATTACAATTGCAGCTTGCAACTGCGAGATATTTCTGGATGCGCAGGTTTTGCTTTTACATAGTAAATGTTGCCGTCTTCATTTCGTGTAGAACTGTAGAACAAATCCTAATTTTGTCAACCAACAATATTGTGTCTAAAAATAAATCTTATAAATCTGATATAAATTAAAGATGTGAAGCATATCGTTGATTTCTGAAGAATTTCTACTGCCAAGCGTGTACAAAAGCAAGATCAGTTTATGTTCATATAATATATCTAGATTTTATGTTATCTGCCACAACTTGTAGTTGTAAGATCGTTGTACACTATAAAAATACTCTATCTCTGTATTATAAATCACATCCATACAATTCTTCCCATACTTTCAAATTGTCAAGTAAATCAGGCAATTGACATATTGACATTTGTTAGCGCGGTTACATTAAACCTTGATTGAACCAATTGTTATTTACGGTGGTCGGGATTCTTGACTGCTACTGCGAAATCTACTTTCTCCAAATGAAACATTAGCATAAAATAAGTCATACAATAGTCATTTTCAATATTTCAACAATAAGTCTTCAAAGTGTCAGTAGCAGAAGGAAATAGTCTATTTTTTCTTGTGTATTTCATGTTCTCGTAAAATACTGAAACTTAACATATTAATCCCAAAATGCGTTCAATAACTAGTGAAAAGTGTTCCAAATTATTTGGGGTCACTTTGATTTGCTTTGTAATAATATGTACCCATTTAGTAAGTGTCGAAAGTGCAGTAGCCATGAGCCACTCCCACAATCATCATAGACATAATAGTCCTAGTCCCAGTAAAGAACGCATCGAAGACGGTGCTTTTAGTCCCAGAGATCACAAGCATTTTGATGGAGATGGTGACCACAATGCTGAATTTGACCACGAAGCAATTTTAGGTAATATTATCGTTAATATAAGCTATATACCGTAATAAGTTAAGTATTTAACTAAGCAATGATGAATGAAGCGTATACATTGTACATATATAATTTGTATTAGTATTTTGGCAAAATTCCCCAAGGTCAAATGATTCTTAAACCTAATGTGAACACTTTAGGCAATTTATAAATATCGTTTCGATGCATTCTTGTAATAAAATATCAAACTATTCGGGATTTCAGGTAGTACAAAGGAAGCCCAAGAATTCGACAACCTGCCTCCAGAAGAAGCAAAAAAGAGACTGAGAGTTTTAATAGAAAAAATGGATTTAAATAAGGACAAGCAAATAGATAAAAATGAATTGAAAGCATGGATAATTCGGTCTTTCAAGTAAGTTTCTTCGCTTGATATATTTATCAAAGAAGTTTTCTCACCGAAAAGGTGAACATGGTATAACAGTATATGCTAGAATATTATTATATTGTCATTTCAAAGGTTGTTATCACTAGAAGAATCTAAAGAAAAATTGGATGAAGTTGACGAAAATGAAGATGGTAAAGTATCTTGGAAGGAGTTTGTTGACGAGACATATGGTATAAACTCGGACGATATCCCTATAGCTCTTCAAGATCTTGAAGAACAACGGGTGAGTAATTGGATAAAAGTATACCAAGAAGATGACAAATAATATACAGAATCTTTACTCTACATAAAGATAAAGTGGGGCATGCGCATGGGATTCTTTCACTATTCCTGAATAAATGTTTGTATCTATGTCCGTAATATTTTGTAATTAATGAGTAAGGGTAATATTTTGTAATTAATGAGCAAGGACTAGGCTATCAATACTGAGTCCAATCAACGGTCTATGAAATTCGGGCCAATGCGCAGTCGCTAGAAATTTACTGATTTCAACATTTTCTAGCACACTTTATGTGTGCTAGGATTCAACTAGTATTTAATAAGACAGTTCACTGTAGTAGAAAAATATCTCAAAAGCATTCACATCAGATGTTCTTTACACATTTATGTATACAATATTTTATTATATATTATATTACATTGTACACTCTCTACATGTCTATATGTAGTAAGTACTTATAGGGTTACGCTTAAATTAACTAACTTAACCGCTGTTAATTGTCACAAAGCAAATAAATAATTACAATGTATAGAGCTAAAAATATTCTAATCTGTTCATATTACACTAATTAGACTATATTTATATTTATAAACTTTATAATACTTCCAGATGCTGGGTGACGATAAAGCACTATTTCACACTGCAGACAAAAATAAAGATGGATATTTAGATCAAACTGAATATGTTTCGTTCACACACCCTGAAGAGGATCAAGAGATGCTTCCTGTAATATATCAACAAACTATGATCGATAAAGATAAAAACGGTGATGGATTTATAGACTTCAAAGAATATATTGGAGACAAAGGTTAGATAGAAATTATGTACATTGAATATTTGCATATAGCTAGTGTCATTAACTCTCAACATGCTTAATAATTATGTTGTGCTGCAAAAGTAGTTCCGAAAATTTAAGTTATGATTGTCTCACTTTTATTTTAACATTAATATGTAATTTTATGTAATATGCACAGCTATTGACAAAGATACGGCGTGGTTAAAAGGCGAGAAGGATGTATTTGATACCGAGCATGACAAAAATGGGGATGGACACCTTGACCGACAAGAAGTACTTTCTTGGGTTGTACCGAGTAACGAGTAAGTCATAAAATATTGGTTGTTGTGTTGTCTAAAACCATCGAATGTAAATTACTTGTTATCGTATGTTAATAATTACTACTTGACTTGTAAATATGTTAAATTGAATCTCCTAGAGAAATAGCTGAAGAGGAAACTGCTCATTTGTTTGCTACATCGGATGATGACCAAGATAATATACTAAGCTATGATGAAATCCTTGACCATCACGAAATTTTCGTTGGAAGTGAAGCCACTGACTACGGTGACCATCTCAACTATTTAGACCGTTTCAAGGATGAACTTTAATTTAGAAGTAAATGTAAAACGAGGCAGCAAATGGAGAGGAAAGTCTATATTTCAGTTTTCACATCCTTAACCTTAGGTGTTTACCTCAAACTAAGTTATTTACAATAGTATGATTTTATTTACATGAAAGATACTAAAACAGCTTCAAAGACAGTTTAAATCTCATTTGTACTAATTCCTATGTATGTCCAATAGCGTGTTAAAAGAATACTCAATATTAACTAAGATGAAGTTTAAAAACGTAATAGTCAGTATTATTTAAGTGACTATTTGTCAGTTGTCATTGTCAGTTATACGGTTTAGTATTTACCATTACGCTGCAGTATCAATTTAATGTTTTATTATGTTAAATGTTGTACAATGTAGGTTCCTATCTGGCATACATTGTGCAATGCAATTGCAAGTGATTATTTTTATGTCGTATACCATTATGTAGGTGAACAACCTTGTACTTAAGTATGGTTAGTACGAAACAAAAATTATATAAACGATCAATGCGATCTTCTATTATATCTACATCTACAGCGATGAAATCTGTCTCTAAAACTATTTGTCAAAATATTCAAGATTGCATTGTATAAATTGTACTCAGTAGTACCCATTGTTTTACCAACTACTAAATATATTATATGTATATGGATGTTTTTAAAATAGCAAGCATGATTTCCTTGAGCTTTAATAAAATACTGGTTTTGTGAACTTAAAACAAGAAAGGTTTTCATGCAAAAATGATTAAAAACAGTAAGCTATTTATTAAGCCTATACTATAATCTTTTAAATGCAAAGCATAGGACACAGGATAATTAACTAGCTTATTACGAAGTTATTTAAATTCTGTGTGATATTACTTCCTACCCTTCGAACGATGCGTCTACTGAAAATCATTTCAATTTTATGCATTAATAAATTCATTAAACTCCAAAAAACTCTACAATGAAAATAATAATTATCATCATAAACAAATCGCGCCGCGTTTATTGTTCCTAATAGTTTGGGAGGTCATCATTTTGCGAGATTTTCCCGAAATATTTTGGTTATACTATACCCGCATCACAATCACAACATTACAAACCTTATACCTTGTGTCACATCTGTATACTACAATTTTACTACCTGACAAGTATTATAACTAAATTCTGATGATATTCTGAAAAATGCTATTTGACTCTGAATTTAAAGTCTGTGTATCTGCACAATGAATTATGAAAAATTCTCTTATATTATATTTAACTGATATTCCACAATGAGCAATATGGGCATAATATCGATTTATTTATTTAATCTTTACTCTACATAAACATAATCTTTTAAACAAAAGTGGGACATGCGCATGGAATTCTGTATTAATGTATTAAGGTTTGTATATTTGTCCGTAATATTTTGTAACTAATGAGTAACGGGAATATTTTGTAATTAATGACCAAGGACTAGACTATCAGTACTGAGTCTAATCAACGGTCCATGAAATTGCGCAGTAGCTAGAAATTTACTCATTTCAACATTTTCTAGCACACTTTGTGTGCTAGGATTCAACTAGTGTAAAATAATTGTTTTAGTTTATTTACTTACATTACAGTTTTCAGACTTGTTAAACGTAAACAGATTGCATATTGGACTAAATCGAAGTAAATCTACATAATTCATTGAAATTATACCACCCACAGGTACAGACAAAGCAGTAAAGCCTAGATTTGTAAAAAAAAATTTAACATGTAAAGGAGGGGTAAATTCAGCAGCTTAAATTACATATATAATATAATACATCCTTCCTAGAAAACAAAGGAATCGACAAAGTGCTTTACAGCAAATAAGGATCAAGCATATGCATAATTGCATGGTCGATGGTTGATGGTTGGTATTGTACAGATAAGTATATGTAATAAAATAATAATATTCCTTGGAAATGTTTCTTTTTAACAACATCCCAATTCCAATACAATGTTTAGACGACGAAATGTAAAAAATGTTATATTCATTTCAGGTCACTAGTCATTTTCCGATTGCATTTCATTTCAGTACGCATTAAAAGTCAGTTACTTGCCTAATTACCTTATAGGTAGACTATTCATGTTTTACATCGATTCCTATCGTCCTTTGTCTTGGTTTGAGTACATTCCATACGCGTTTACATTTTATTTTAGGTTTCGTTTGGGAGCTTCTCACATATCTGCCTAAGCCTATATAAGCTGAAAGCCCAGTAAGCCGGCACTTATTTAGCAACCATAATTACCATTTTTTGACCATCCATTTTTGTGCAGCTGCAAGGAATATTAGCTTAAAATAACTTAAAGAAAATGTACATAATGCTTTCCTTAATCCTTACTACAAGCGAAGAATTACACAAACATTTGACAATATTTTGACCACAAAATAAGAACTCACAACACAACAGTAACGCATAATGTAAGTAAAATGCTTGACCCACAACGACTTCAGGTAGATTACCATACGGATTATAAAATTGCATTTATGATACATGATTAGGTACTGTTTATAACAAAAAAGCTCCGGGAATACCACGAAGACATCCTATTAGGCTCCTCCTAAAATCAAAGTCCTATCCAGACTGTTTTAAAAATTAACTGTAAATAGGAGAGCAAAGCCCTTAAATATTTCAGTCTCATTCCTGCTCTTTGAGAATACACTCGAGTCTCTAGATTACAAGAGTCTTAAAGTTCAAAAACAACTGTGAAACATTCCATCTATTACTCTTGTCATTACCAGTTGTCATTTTTGTCCCCATTTACTTACAAATTTTAGAATTTTTTCTAGTAGAGTATTTAATCCATTTCGTAAATTTTTCAAAAACATTGTCGTTAATTCTTAAATTCAGAATTTGTATTTATTTAACCATTTTCTTCAGTCTAATCTACCCTCTACCACTCTTTATAGTAGACCACACTTTATAATCAATTCATTGTCTCGTTTTAATATAATGTGTTTATTTTTAATAGTTTATCTTTGCAGTCCGGATGTAAACTAGTCGGTAAGAGGTATTTAAAATGTTTCCTCACCGGGTAGTTTCATCCAGATTGTGGAGAATTTTGTCTACACATAACTCACCTGCCTCAGTTGGAAGTTCCTAATTCAATTAACGTAACGAAGATGGTCATGAGCTCATGAGAAGAAGAATACATTCAACCACATCTAAAGGACCACCTCGTATGTTAACCTGGCCCGTCCATAAGCGCCTGGAAGAGCGGTTAATCGAACTTTGGTTATCTAGCTCTATGACAGATTTAATCATAAAGCTAGGTTAGCAAAGTAAAGTTTTCTGCTCGAAACATCAAAGGAATTCTTCAGCAAATTCGAGTGAAAATGCGACGACTGGAACTGGTATTCAATTTTAGTGGTTATTTAATGTTCTAATTTTCCCAAGCTGAAATGTATTTTAAAGAGAGAAGTTAGCACTCGTCGCGTGGCTTTCTAGTATCATGTTTATAGCTTTCATGACTAGATCGTACACTCGACTCATGCTAATGTTCAAAAACTCATCGACATCATTTCATGAAGACTCAGTTTTTCTTCACAATATTTATGATGTTATTCATTAATTACTTACTGTCATTTCTCACAGAATTAACATGTTGTAATTGTATTGTAAACCTTTGAAAATCATCAGACTCGTTCTATCATTGTCGCCATTAATACATTCATGGGTGGGTAACTTTGTGAAATAATTTCTCATATCGTTATATTTAATTCCATTTTAGCCCCACTGAATTGAGAATTCTGTGTTCCGGAATTGCTTTGGAAAATGGTAATAAACTTTGCTCGGGAGCTTTGCATACAATTTACATTCTCAATAGCTAATTTCTTTGTTAGATTCTGCTTCTATTATTATATTTTTGAATAAATTGGATAAGTTAGCATGCATTAATAATTACGTTTAAAAGAATAGGAAATTGACATGTACAATAAGTTAGCACAAGTAACCAATACGTATAAGTAAGCTTTAAAACACATTCGTACATTGCTTATTGGTGCATGTAAATACAAAGCATGTGTAAACTGAAACGGAACAGTGTGTGACAATAAAGCTATTAAATCACGTGAAAAATAAAATATGATTTTGCATACAAGAATAATCTTAGCTAAAATGCCTCATTCAATACAAAGAACATAACTTTAAGAAATAGATCCCTGGCATTTTGTCATTTGCATTGTACGTGACTCAATGGGAATGGTATAAACTAGTAAGTGTAATACACATGTAAATGGATCCTTACCTCTAACTCTAAAACATGAGTTTGCCTAATTAAGAATGGACGCCTTATGTTTTTAGTACTAATATTTTTAGATTATAAATTGTAGGGAGCATGCCTTAAATGTATAATTTTGTCAGGACAGCATAACAAAATGGAAGAGTGGTATTCTAAAAGTCAGTATGAAAATTATAGATTGATAACCATTATGGCCATTACTCTATATACTTCTTTAGCAAAAACTACAGTATTAAATCTATAATGCTTCAAATTGGTACCATTAATAAAACGATTTTGGGGATTTATGAATGAGGGACATTTTGTCCGAAAGACCCTCCATACTTTAGGAATAGGTGCTCTATAACTTAATTACATTTGCTATATTATTTATAAATAGTATCTATGAAATTCACTACAGAATTTCTTCCTTAAGTGCTCTTGATCCTCTATACCTTGTGATATGGTCAAGAGTCAAGACCACAAAGAGTACCTAAGTAATATCAATGATTAACATGTAAAGGAGGGCATATAGTACGAGCATGATATTTTGCGCAATTAAACTGAAATATTCTCAGTGATTCTGATTATATGTATTATTATGTATTGCATAGAGAATGCATTCAATAATGCACTATGCACTGTAAGACGATTCAGTAGCATAACAAACACATCATCATTGTATTAGGTAATAACATAATAAAGAAAACATACATAACATTGCATAAATTGCATTGACTAAAACTAGTAAAACTACATGGGTAGTCAATGCAATATTGCATATTGTGCAATGTTCCCAGGTTCCTACCAGGTTCCCAAGTTCCCACTTCCCACCAGTATTTGAAAAGCCACGTATATAAAGATACATTTATATAAGTGTAAGTGTAGTGTAAGTGTAATCCTATTCCTACTTTCCTACTACCTAACCTAAATACATAAATACATCTTAGATTTATAGTAAATCAATTGTAAAACACGGCTCAATCTCATTTCAGTTCACTCGTTAGTGAACACTGAACATTGAACCGACCGATATCGTCATTCATTGATCACTCGGCTGTTTTGCTGTGCTGGTGCTGATTTTTGCGATTTCGTTCGTCCTTTCACTTGAGTTTCAATTTCAATGCAGATGCATCGATCATTCATCGCTACGATCATTCACTGATTCACTCTCAATACAACAAATCTGACAGCCGTATCTGTCTTTGGTGTAACATCTGTAAAATCCGAATTTTCTCTTTGAATTTGAACTTTGAAGTGACTGGTAAAATGATAAGTTTCATTAAATTATCATTGCTATTGGTTTTACTGATGGAAAAATAGTTTATTCCTTTCCCTATGATCTGGAATGTTGGCCGGTGCAAGAAAGACTGACAAATAAATGTAAGAAAATTATTTACTACTTATTTGGAAGCAATATTATTAATTTAAATACTCTTGCTGTTTTATAGATAACATACAAATAACATAATTGCTGTGAACTTTCAATATAGTGTCTAGTTTATATTATAGTTGGTAGTCTAGTGTTGTGTTGAACGATAAGGAGTATAGTAATTAAAAATTAATAATGTTATTTGTTCAATAGTTGAATATTTAAGTAAAACATGCTTAATTGTAATAATTTATTCATTTATTTCAGGCTCATCAAATATATACGACTGGACTAGACGCATATAACATGATATGAAGTACATGTAGTAGTACGTGTAATACGCAACGCAAAACTACAAATTAACTAGGGTGTTTTTCATTGGCAAGTTGTCACCATTAGTGTTTGTTTAGCTTTTATTGACATTATTGACGCTTTGATGTTCAATATTTGAGAAGAGGATCGGACCAACACCGACTGAACGCCAGCAAAACGTGCAGCGTAGTAAGACAGCTATTATACGATATAATATGATAGCAAAGTTACTTACATTCATATACTTTTGTGGATATTAATTATGTCGGAATCTGATTGTAATAGTTGTGATTTTTGTGATCATATCAGATATTAGAGACAACTCATTAATTAGTAAACTGCAGAGCCTGTAAAGTTTAACGCACAATCAAAGTTGAAGGGCATTAATTACTGCATTGTGCAATGTTCCCGCAACAGCATGGGAAAAACATTGGAAGTTTTGCTAACAGTACCAGCACCAATACCAATACATTCAGCACAACGAGTCACCCAGCTGCTGCATCCAATAATGTGTCATTAACTACCCGAAAAGCTATTTTTGGCGGCAGCTATGCAGATAATAACGGAAATAGATCAAATAATCATCAAAAAGTGAATCCTAGTGTCAATAATAATAATATTCCATCCAGAAAGAAAGTAAAAAAGACATCAGACTGCCTAGAACCGGATGATCATACAAGTTTGCTCCTTGGAATTGATGATGCTGATTTAAATTCCCCGGAATTTGAAGAGGAAGTTAACTTTACCAATTCAGACAGCGTCTGTAGCTCCTTAACATCAGGAAGTGTAAGTTTATTATTTTAGTAACCTAACTTAACGTATGTATGTTTAGTTATAGAGAATATGCATGTGTTCAATGTTTTATTTAACGGATTACATCGCAATATGTGCAACATGAAGTATCAAGAATGTGTAGTATTTAGGTAGTAGCAATCAGTGAGTGGAATGGAATTTTGAGACGTATTTTAATTCCTTCATAAGGAAGTAATTTTGGAATATTAAGAATTTGGTGTAATGTTGTAATTAGGCATAGTCTCTAGTGTCGCACTACGACTACTAAGATGTAAATATGATTCTGACTGTCTGTCTGAAGGTTAGAGTATGTCTACATAAATGCAAATCCATTTCCACATAAATATTAAGTCAATCGCTAAGCAAAAATCACATTGTTTCGCATTGCTTATGTTCATTTAAATGCGCAATGCCATCAGCAATGAAACAATAATGGTAATAAATGTAATATATAATCCTTCGAAGAAATAACTTATATATATCCAGAATGGCATAATTAATTCTATAATTACCAACTTAGAAAAGTTATAGGTGGTTATAGGTATGGATGCGATAGTGCTCTGTTACGTTCCTTTAGATTTAGATTTCCGTTACTTTTATTAACAACATGTTTAAGTGGTATTTCCATTAACTATCCTTTATCCATGAATGACTAATGCTAACATATGCTGGTAGTTTGTTAGTTAAATGGTTTATTTGTTAATTCAGATAATGAGCTGCATCGTTTGATGCAATGCAGACATTATCGCGATCGTTAATGGAGAAAATCATTACGTATTTATGAGTGTCAATAAGTGAATAATAATAATATAACTTTACTCATAGTTAGTGAGTAATGAGTTAGTGAGTAATTTAAAGCAACAGCTTATACAACTAATAGGGGGGTAAGTACAACAAATTTGTGATGAAAATGAAAACAGTAACAGTACGCCAAATTCCAAATGCAAATCAAGCTTGACATAACTGGAATTGTTGCATGGACACTACTTTACTTATATAGGTCGTTCATTTAAAGTGGCTTGTTCAGCCACCATGTACAAGTTAAAGTTGGATATTTTATGTAGATATAGTTCATCAGCTTTTGAGTGAGTAAAAGTGATTAAGTCACAATAATAATACATCCTTAATGTATGTGTTATCAGAGTGTTCTAACAATAATGAACATGATAAATAATACAAAGCAATATAGACTTATGATATTGGACAGGTGGATTGCAGTCCAGTAGTTAACAAAACTATTTTATATACCTTTATTTGTGATGTATGATAGTTATTTGATTTGCCTCAATTATTTGTAAAACTCTATACTTCTAACTTAGAAATTAGGATTTTAATAACCCTGTATAATATCAGGGATTTATGTGTACAAAGTAATGTAATCTTTGACAAACAGTTTTATCGGAATATTGCTGTATTATTATGGTATAAAGTGTAGTGTGCACAGAGTATAGTATCTAGGACGTGGAACTAAGAACCGCATCAAATAATCAAAAGTTTCTTATAATCAGCAATTCAGCAACTACTATAATATAAAGAACTCGTCCTACGTGTCTTACATAGCTATTCTTTTACTTGTACATGGTTAAAGTTAAATGGCTATAGATAGGTAAACCAATTTGGTTGAGTGTATCGATGTAATTTTAGATTTCAGGCATGTTTGGGACTTAGATTGTTTTGCACACAGGTGCTTTAAACTATTATAGAAATGCCATGCTTCCCAGTACTTACGTCATACTTCTGTTCAATATGTTAATAGTGCCCTATAAACGTAACACTAGCTGCCACTTAATATACACTTTTGCTTTTGTTAAAACAATAAAGCCCTGATTATATAGTAAGCAGGTCATGCATACGACCAATTGAAAATTACTTTAATAATATGCTATACTTTATACGCTAATTTTTTTTGCGGATGGTGAAAGAGATTAATCACTATACATCATGACATTGACAAGATGAGTATATACTTATGTAAATATCAGATTAAATCATTTTATGATAGCTATACTGAATTTTTTTAGTGTATGCATCATTAATTATATCGATCTTTTGTAGTCTGGTTGGTCTTTGTCATGTACTACATCATCCATATTGGTGCGTAAGTCTATTTTAGTGTGTGTATTGAATAACCACATTAGTGCAAGCGTGTTTATGTATCGTTAGAAGCCGCAACAACGCAATGACGTAAGGGAGTTGAGCTCATTCGATTCGATTAGTCGGTAATGGACGAGTAAGAGAAAATTGATTGCCACTCGATTTACTTCATTCATCCCAAATGCGAATGAACAATAGTATTTATCTCTCTCACAAAGATAGAGGACTAGTAAATCAGTGAGGTTAATTTTATTCAGCCAGAAAAAAGTTTCCCACCGCTAGCAAATAGCTATAGAGATAAGAATGACCATTTCATTGCTATTTACTTGATTTAGATAACTTTTTTGCCCAATATTTCTGTTTTTTGTGACAAAGAGATGGATAGTAATAACAATAGTGATCACGCACATGTAGTTGTACGGCGAAAATTCTCTGTTGTAAGTTATGGTATACTATTTCCAGATTCATAATAATATATATCAAAATTATTTATATATATTTACACCACTCTTTTGATTTTATAGGCAAGAAACATTGCCCCAGACATGTGGCTCACAGCAGAACAATCAAGTGGACTAACAATTGGAGAAGTTGAGTGGCAACTGCAGACAAACCTTCGTGATGGACTTTCATGGAAAGAAGCAGACAATCGAAGAAAAATATTGGGTCCAAATGAATTCGTTGTGAATGAAGAGGATCCTCTCTGGAAAAAATACATCGAACAGTTTAAAAATCCGTTGATACTTCTTCTGTTGGGATCAGCATTTGTTTCTGTTTGCATGCGACAGCTGGATGATGCAGTCAGTATTACAGTTGCTATATTAATTGTCGTTACAGTAGCATTTATTCAAGAATGGAGGTCGGAGCAATCTCTACAAGAACTTACAAAATTAGTGCCCCCTTCGTGCAACTGGTAATAATTCAACTTAATCCCGATTGTATGTATGCCAATAAGCAAGTTAGTACCATATTATACAAACATTAAAAATACTAAATTGGTTGATTTTTATATCGTAGCATACGAGCGGGGGCTCAAAACAGTTTCTTGGCCAAATATTTGGTTCCTGGTGATATTGTATACCTG
The DNA here is from genome assembly GCA_020055645.1 of Tomocerus qinae. Classification (NCBI taxonomy): domain Eukaryota; kingdom Metazoa; phylum Arthropoda; class Collembola; order Entomobryomorpha; family Tomoceridae; genus Tomocerus; species Tomocerus qinae. Next base: position 11,385,765 of record CM034547.1, on the reverse strand, counting down.
AATATTGGAGACCGAGTTCCGGCAGACATTCGTCTTTTTGAGGTAAATTATAGGTGTTTATATTATATTGCAACATGTCTGTAGTAATTGTTAAACTGCATTGCTTGAACAGCAGTGAACACTTAAATTAAAATGAGCAATAACTTCTACTTTAAGCTTTGGACTAATTACTTTCAACTTCCATCAGGCATTTTAAATAAAATTCAATTTTTCAGGCCATCGATTTACAAATCGACGAAAGCAGCTTTACTGGTGAAACAGATCCTGCTGTAAAAATTCCGGATCCTATAATGAAAGCTGGAGATGAAGGATCTGTAAGAAATGTTGCATTTATGGGAACTCTTGTTCGTTGTGGTAGTGGCAAAGTAAGTAAACATTAATCCACATGTAATATATTTAATGTCAACTTTTTTGAATATTTATACCATAAACTGTATTTATGTAATGATAGGGTATAGTCATATGTACTGGGGAAAATTCTAAGTTCGGCGAGGTATTCAAAATGATGCAGGCAGAAGAAGTAAGCTTAATAATCATTGACTAATTTAATAATTAATTAATTAACTAATTAATTACTAATTCAACAATTCCGCAATCTGTTATTATTTTTTACTTAAACTAACTCGTGTACGCACCTTTTTCAATAGTCTCCTAAAACACCACTTCAAAAAAGTATGGATATTTTGGGTGCTCAGCTATCCTTTTACTCTTTCTGCATTATCGGAGGAATTGGTCTTTTAGGATGGGCTCAGGGAAAGCCATTTCTCGATATGTTAAACATTGGCGTTAGGTGAGTCATTTTTCATTTGGTACATCTGAATTACCTGATAAAAGTTCATTGGTTTACTAAAGTAAATTTATATTATAGTTTGGCCGTTGCAGCGATACCTGAGGGACTACCAATAGTTGTTACTGTTACTCTGGCGCTTGGAGTGATGAGAATGGCCAAAAGAAATGCCATTGTTAAAAGACTTCCGATTGTTGAAACTCTCGGTAATAAAATCTTATGAGTTTTTTGTTTTACAACATGGTTCAAAATCAAGAGGTTGATCTAGAATCCACAGACTGGACATGAGATAATTATTATTTTGGTTTAGTTTGTTTTGCTATTCGTTTATAGTTAAACTTATTTTATCTAATGGCTAATGACTTTTAGGTTGTGTTAATGTTATCTGTTCCGACAAAACGGGGACATTAACCAAAAACGAAATGACGGTAACCACTCTAGTAACCGCTGAAGGAATTTCCGCGGAGGTGACTGGTGTCGGCTATAATTCTGTGGGAGAAGTGAAATTTCGAAGTAGTCAGTACATAAACTCCCGGGATGCGAAGCAGTCTGTGTACAATCTATTAGAGGTAACAAAAGAAATGGCTTCACACGATTTGGCTTACTGTAGGATATAATTTACGATTATAGAAATGAGTATGAGTTAATGTATGTAACAACTTATAATTTACATAGGTTGGTTGTGTTTGTAATAATGCTGTGATAACAAATGGAGTCTTGAGAGGACAACCAACTGAAGGAGCCTTAGTGGTCGCCGCTACAAAGGTATGTAACACTCATACTAACTTTGTATTTCACTGACATAATTAGATTGGAAGCCCATCTTTAAATTGCTAATCAAATTGTTTTATGATTGATATTCAATATCTTTTTTCTCAATTTTCTTGTAGTTCGGAATGCACGGAATCCAGGAACAGTATTTAAGAGTTCAAGAGTTTCCTTTTAACTCGGAACAAAAAATAATGGCCGTAAAGTGCACTCCCAAAGGACAAAATACAGTAGACTCTGAAATATTTTTCGTTAAAGGTGCTGTTGAAAGACTAATTAAACACTGTACTGCGTATAGTGAATTCGGAGCGTCTAAGCCCATGAGTGCAAAAAAAGAAGAGGAAATTCTCTCTGTCTCGTACGACTTAGGACGTCAAGGATTAAGAGTGCTGGCTTTAGCCAAGGGTCCGTCTTTTCAGGAGTTAGTGTTTATTGGATTAGTGGGGATGCAGGATCCTCCCAGACCTTATGTCAGAAGCTGTATTCAAACTTTGGTGGCCTCTGGCATTCAAGTGAAAATGTTGACTGGCGATGCACAGGAAACAGCTCTTTCCATTGCCACGATGGTAGGAATGGACACATTGCATGGGTCATGTTTGTCAGGGCCAGATATGGACAAAATGGATGATGTTATGTTAGAAAAAATCGTTCCACAAATATGTGTCTTCTACAGAGTAGCTCCAAAACACAAATTGAAGATTGTTAAGGTAATGCCAAATTATCTAAAATGTAAGCCAAATGCATTTAAGAGAGTGTATTGACATCGAAATTTTTAAACGAAAATTTTGAATTTTATCCAATTATGTAGGCTTTGCAAAGTCAAGGGTATATTGTGGGAATGTCTGGTGACGGCGTAAATGATGGTGTAGCTTTAAAACGTGCCGACATTGGAATTGCGATGGGGAAGAATGGTACTGATGTTTGTAAGGAGGCAGCAGATATGATTCTCATTGATGATGATTTCCAAACTATTGTGTAAGAGAATTTAAAAGATAATAGATATCAATCAAGATAGATATCAAGATATCAATACGCATAGAAATATGCATTGATAAAACCATGTAAAAGCAGCTAAAGGTTATTATACTAATTTTGGTATGCTTTTCGTTATTAGAGCTGCGATAGAAGAAGGCAAGGGAATTTTCTACAATATTCGTAATTTTGTGAGATTTCAACTGTCAACGAGCATTGCAGCTCTTTGTCTCATAGCACTGGCAACATTAATGGGAATTCCTAATCCTTTAAATGCTATGCAGATTCTGTGGATTAATATCATTATGGATGGTCCACCTGCTCAAAGGTTAATATTTTTATTTAAATTTTTATATAGAAAGGGGAATATTATTAAATGAAATTCTTTTGGATAAACGATTTGCAGTCTTGGAGTAGAACCAGTTGATAAGGATGTTGTTAAAAAACCCCCCAGAAATGTTAAAGAACCAATGATTACCAAGGCTTTAATAGTAAATGTGTTACTGTCCGCCTTTATAATCATAACTGGAACGTTGTGGGTATTCAAAAGAGAGGTAATTTTTTATTTAACGGATACTTCGATGTACTTATATTTATAATAAGAATTATTAATTTACGTCTATGATTTTGGTTTTGTGTTTTTAGATGAGTGACAATCAAATAACTCCTCGGGATACCACAATGACTTTCACCTGCTTTGTTTTCTTTGATATGTTTAACGCTCTAAGCTGTCGATCTCAGGTAAAATTATTGAACACTATTTTAGTCTCAAATCGAATGTCCACTACAATTATATTTTTTTGTAGGAAAAATCCATTTTCGAAATCGGATTCTTTTCAAACCGTATGTTTTTATTTGCCGTCACGGCGTCGCTGGTTGGCCAAATGATGGTTATCTATTTTCCTCCTCTTCAAGCAGTTTTTCAAACCGAAGCTCTTACATTTAGAGGTAAATACCATCTGAAAATCGGATGATATTAAGGAATTGTTATATCGTACTAATACCAAAACTGGGAAATAATTTCCGTATTAAGCATGTAATATTTTAATTTGTATTTTTGTTTTAGATATTTTGGGACTAATTGCTCTTACTTCCACGGTTTTTATTGTTTCGGAAGTCAAAAAACTATTGGAAAGAAGAACTAACTCTCGTCCTTACTCTTACAAGAGGAGTAAATTGGAAGATTTAGTATAGGGAAGAAGCAGACTTGCTTTAATAAAATGTTCACACTATGACAAACCGGTGTTTGCAATTCATATCAAAATTGTAGTTGTATTTTATTTAAGTATGCTCATTCTGGGACACCAGCTACAAACTTTTATCGGATTTTTTTGTTTAGAAAACCTATTAATTTTGTAGAAGTTCTTCTCTAATAGTGTAATATTGGTATTTATTCTGTTATTGTTATTATTTGTAGTAATTTGGTAGGAACCTATTTATAATTACCTTATATATCTGATTAAGATGCTATTCATTTTTTGCATACAATATTGTTATGCGTCTCTACATCGTAAAAATTTTCAGTTCATATTCTATTGAACATTGCATAATAATGTTTGATAGTTTTCCTACTTTGGAATTCCGCATTTATATTTTCTAAATATTTTTGTATGTGTGATAGTGCGATTCTTATTTGATATTTTGTAAGATGAGATGTAGGCAGTAAAATTGGGTAGTGGAATCTACACCACAATATTGGTTTTTGAGTGCGTGCTGTTATAAAAAATCATCTCAAACGAAAACATGGAACAAGAGAAAAGTATTTACCTCAAGATGAAAATATTAACTATTGTTGTTACCTATTTGGCAAATTTTTATTCTTATGTGCACAATGTATTTACAAGAATTCATTGCAGCAAATAAAGACTAAAGATTATAATAATTTAATGTACAAAAATCTATCACTTACCATGCACACTTAACTCTACATTATATACTTTTTTTAAATTTTATTACACCATTACAAGAGGACTACATGTTTACGGTAGTTGCACTATGTAGATGTAGTAGTAGTAATGTACACCCAACTCTGTCTTTAACAACCCATAAAGGGCGTAGATAAATGGATTAGAATTTTTTTAAAGTAGAAAATATTATCCTGGAGTCTTAAGTCTTATTTTAACCAAAAATACCCGCGTATGGAAAGATGTGAACCAATTTCATAACAAAATTAAATAGTTATTACAATGTACATCAAATATTTTTAGCCTTAACCAAAAACGCTAATCATGCTTGAAATTATTTTCGTCACTTCGTTTTTGAATCAACTGAGCAATTTTACTAATAAGTTGGCAAAAAATGAATTGACAATTTAGGTAGATCCAACCCTGTTTCTTTTCAGTACATTAAATATTACAGAGACATCATTAGGAATTTTTGGGAAGGTGAGTGATCTTATCAGATACAGTGAAAACATTAGTTTAGCTGTATACAAAACGAACCAATAAATAATTAAGAACTCGATTTTCAGATTTCGAATACATTCTAATAAATAAATTGGCCAGAAAATGGATTTGATACATTATAGGATTTATAGATTACGTGCTAACGAGCTAAGGTCATTAAAGTATGAATGGGCCATTGCTTCGTCTGAGGAGAGCCTTAAACTAGGATTGCAAATTAGCAATCTTTGAAGCAGATCCCTACCTTTACTATTTAATTTAGGAACCACTTGGGCTAAAGAAATGGTTGGGTGGTATACAGGAAAAGGTTTGTAATCGGGAAGCTGAGTATGGCCGGGCCAATTTTCTTCAGTTGGTGTTCCAATGATTTTAAAGATTCGCTTTATTTGGTCATCGGCATCACTTCCTGGGAAAATTGGTCTACCCGAGTTACTCAATTCGGCAAATATGCAACCGGCAGACCACATATCAATAGAAGTATTGTAAAGTTTAGCTCCAAATAATACATCCGGGGGACGGTACCACAAGGTGACAACTTCGGCTGAGTAGCATTTCACAGGTATACCAAATGCTCTAGCTAGTCCAAAATCTGCTAATTTTAATTCTCCATTTTTATTTATAAGTAAATTTTGAGGCTTCAGATCTCTATGTAGAACATTGTGACCGTGACAAAATGCTAATCCCCGAAGTAATTGAAACATAAAAGATTTGACAACATCCAGATCGATATCTCCATTAAGGGAGTCAAAGTACTTTTTCAAATCTTGATCGCAATGTTCAAAAACTAGAGTCAATTTTTTGTCGGAATGCAGTACATCGTAGAGTCGAACAATATTACGATGTTTCAACTCTTTTAAAAGACATATCTCTCTTAGGGCTGATGAAGGAACCCCCTCATCTTCATCGTCTAGACGAACTCTTTTTAACGCAACTATCTCTAGAGTTTCTCTGTTTTTTGCTTTGAAAACAGTACCGTAGGTTCCCTCTCCAATTTTCTCCAGTTTCTCGTACTTTTGCATGTTTAAGTTCAAGATATAGGTGCAAGTCAACTATCAAGTTCGGATTCTGGATCAAGTATTCTTAAAAATGCAGATTATCTTGTATAGAACAGCATTCAGTTTGTTTGATTCACTATCACACATTTAAGTTTACGGGTATTTATCGTATATTTATGTACTACAGTGCAGTGCTGGGTCATTTACAGTGCATTCCTTTAAACACCTGAGTTTTGGAAAGTATTCACACACATCTTTTTGTTTCCTGTCCTTGTTTACAACGTTGCAAAGCCAATTTGTACTCCGAATTTATTGGATCCAATGTAGTGGCTTTATTCATATCATCAACTGCTTCAGCAAAGTAGCCTAAAACACAAATTCCTTGTGATGAAACTTTGAAAAACATTTTCGTTACTGAAAATAAGTACTGTGCTCAAATATTGTCTGATAGGTTTACATTTACAAGTAAACGTATACTATATATTCTTCAAATTTTACCCATGCGATACAATATAGTTCCTCGATTATAATAGGCAGAAGATAAATTGGAATCATACTTCAAGGCTTCATTGTAGTCTTTTATGGCATCCTCAAATTCCACTTTAAAGTAGAGAATATGACCCCGGTTATTATAGGCGATTGCTTTATCGTTACTCTGAAACACACAATTTCCTTTACAAAATCTACTTGCTTTAATGTTGAAACAACCTTCTTTTATGGAATATAAATATTAAATTTAAGATTGCATGACAATCAGTAAAATATGTTTACAAAAAAAGACTAACCGAAATCGAGGAATCTGCAGTATTTACATCAATCCACTTTGTGTACAAATTGTAAGCTTCAGTTGGTTTATTTTCTTTGAGAAAGCATTCGCAAGTGTTAATAATTTCGGCCAATTTCATTCTTCAAATATGAAGAGGAATATGGAATTATTGACAATGCGCAGTCTTGAGGAAATAGAACTTTCTCCGGAGATTCTGTGAGAGGGTCAATTCTGTCAGTTGCTTTCCCTGTATTTGAGTGAAAGTCTCTTCTACAGAAAGTAGTTTCGCTGAATGTATGTACCAGCGCGCGACAATCAAACCTCAATTTTTGCATATAGTTGACGTGTCAATCTTCACCGGAAGTTCAGGCGATTGAAAATTGCACACTGAAATAATTAAAAGACATTATTAACTTTATAATCACGCAATGTGATGGACATCACATTGTTCAGCAAATTAGCTTCAAGTTTATTTTAATGAGCTTGAAAGTTAATTACAAATATTTAGTTCAAAAAAATAAATATTGGAGAAAGTCAAGAAAATGGCAAAGTAGTATTGGACTGTGAATTGAGTACAGAAGTTGTCTTTACCTTCTGTTTACGTAAGAGAATAGGTCAACCGAATTCAAGTCGACTTATCAATTTAATAGAAAATTTTGATCATGCAGTTTTCTTTCAGCGTCATACTCAGCGGCCTATTCTTGGCGTATATGCTACATTCAATATACAGTCTTGTTCAAATTTTCATTCCTCCGTCATGCAGTGATAAGCATTGTCTCAAGTCTTTCTTATCAACGAAGCCGAAACTTGAGCTAATAATTTGTACCTCCACAAAAGGATCCATTAATCGAATCGAGGAGTTAACACTTGTTGATCAGTGGATACCCTTTGAGTACGAAAAGGACTTCATCTCTAGGTAAAATAAAACTGTTTTGAAATCACTGTTGAATTAAGGTTTTATGAAATTTATTTCTTACTTTTTATTTCTTAGAAATATCACCATTCCATTACCTTGGAACACAAGAAGAAACGGCACTTTGTTCCTATATGCATTCGTTACGCCAGAATCCAAATCACCGAAAGATACCTGGGACCAAAAAGTGCGTTACTCTCATACTACCCATGCCGTTTTTAAACTTACTCAATATTTGGTTCCAGAAGCCAAAACATTCAATTTGTTACAGGATGACAATATTAAGGTGATTTCTTATGCTCACTCTCATGACTTCATTTTTATTCTTACTCCAGTAAAAGTCTTAAAGCAAAATAGCTTAAGCAATGTATTTTAATGCGTAGCTGGAAGAAAAGAAAAAGACGACAACTGCTGGAAAAGATAAACCAATATCTCATATAACCAAGAGGCTAAGACTGTCTATGCTTACTGAACTCTTGGTTTTGCCTGCACGAGATTTACCCCAAGACTTTGGGCCATTATTGCGGTTAGTAGGTTGCACTTAGTGCAAATTGGCGATGTATAGTTAAAAATGTCTTGCTAATTTTGTTTACAAAATATAATGTTATTTTTGTAAATGATTATGAAATTCTTTCCAGATTAATATCATCGGACACATACTTACCGCCTTTGAGATTTGATAAATTCAACAGCCGCCTTAAGGACTTTTTCCCTGTAAATTCTTCTGAAGACAGCTATACAATGGAATTCGAATTCAGTCCAATGTCTATAGGCCTTATAAGGTTTACTATTTATGTGACATAACATTGTCTGTTGTATTGATTTTCCGTTGATGGAGTCTTAAAAATCCAATACTCTTTTCAGAATGGGATTTCAATTTGAACAAGCAATGGACATGATGCAGGGTATTGGATTCTCTGTGAAAGATATGGACGAAGTTAAAGGAATATTCACTGAGACCAATGTTTACTTGTTGACTTTAACAATGCTTGTGGCCTCAGTTCATGTATGTTAATTAATAATATAATTGTTAATTTTATAAAATTAGCCCCAAAAAAGCTTGTGTATATAAATTAAAATAATAATTTAAAATAATTTAGGGAAATTTTCATGCACTATATCTACTGTTGCAATGAATTTATTTTATGTTGTCTTATTTTTGTTGTCTATGTAGCTACTTTTTGATTTTCTGGCCTTTAAAAACGACATCGTGTACTGGCAAAATCGGAGGACGACTGTTGGATTATCCTCCAAGACAATTTTATGGCGGTGCTTTAGTCAAATTGTTGTATTTCTCTACCTATTAGAGGAAAAGTCAAGTTTACTAGTGATTATACCTGGAGGTGTTGGTGCTGTGATTGAGGTAATAAATGTTTTTTTGGATGTAGTGGCCACGTTAATGGAACCACCGCCCGCCATTAGCCATTAGTTATACGCACAAAAATCACATTTTATGGATTACTGGTTGGTGTCAATTATGGAAAATATGAAAGAACTGATATTTGTACTGTATGCTACACATATTATCGTTGTATTATATGTTTCTCTGTGTTAGTTATTTCATCAATTGGTTCTCAATGTCCATTTGGGTTGTAGATATGGAAAGTCACGAAGGCTTATAAAGTGAGTTTCGTGTTCGAAAGAGGTATGCCGCGTGTTCGGTTTGGACAGCTTAGTGCTTCTGAGAAGAAAACCGCAGATCATGATGTGGAAAGCATGAAATATCTCTCTTATATCTTATATCCTCTAATCCTGGCTGGAGCTGTTTATTCCCTGCTGTATACTCCTCACCGAAGGTTAGTCTAGGACATTATCACACAACCCATTTAAATTATAATTTATTTCAGACTAGCTAACAAAATACACGTTGCTAGTCCAGGTAATCCATACCTTATATATTCTTGTGTGGGATACAATTATTTATATTGGAATGGGAAATGTTCCAAATTATTGTACCCAAAGGGTTGTTCAATCGAGAAGCAGAAAATAATTATAAGATTACCTTGAAATGAACGATGGTTATTATTAAACAGTTGGTATTCGTGGACCATCCAGAGCTTGGTTAATGGCGTGTATGCGTTCGGATTCTTGTTCATGCTGCCGCAGTTATTTGTCAACTATCGTCTGAAATCCGTTGCTCATCTCCCCTGGCGGGCCTTTATGTACAAGGTACTCCATAGTAGTTTATTTCCCTTGTATTCATTTTATTGGTCTAATTTTTCCTTTTCGAATAAGTTTCACATTACCCTTTCAACCGACCTTAATCAAAAACATATTTTGTTGCAAGCTCAAGGGAGTGTTGAATTTCAGGAAAGTAATTTACTTTGAGAAAAGTTTCATCTACGTTATGATAGTTTAAGTATTCCCAACAGAATTCAGCGTTTTATTTAAGCCGATCCTAGGATTGGATTGTATCTCAAAATTGTCGGCAAGATAAAGTCAAGTGCTATAGAGTACTCACTTCTTGGAAAATTAATAACTAGAGGATCAACGAACTACATAATAAGACATGTTCCATCTATAGACATTCTCAAAGGCCTTGTGTGTAATGTAGTAAATATTTCATTTCCGTTATTGTAAACTCTAGGCCTTGTGTAAACCGGAAGTATTAAAGAAACAGGAAACACAATGTTTATTAGGGAGTGTTGTTATGATATTGCATATATCCACTCATATGATGTAAAAAGAACAAAATATTAGTCTCTACTATTCTTGTGTAAAGCCAATATTATGAAACAAATAATAGTAGCTTCTAGATATATCGTTTTGAGAAACATTTGCTATACGAAGAAAATTACTTTCGCTGATGTTTTTAATCTTCTAATGCTATAGTAAAGCTTCACAGAATTCCCAATGCAAACGATACGGGAGTTTTTTTACGACGTTATAAACAGTTGAAGATTGCACAGAATACATTGTATCCCTTTTTCTATCAACTGTAGCACAATAAAGTTTCCTTGTGTAGATCCCTTCCTGCATTGTCCTACATATAATTTGAAATTCAAACAAGAGAAAAGGCTTAAGTGAAGTTAAGCCATAAGCTTTTACGGGTATCGTCAACGTAGCTAAAAGTCAAAGTAGAATATATTAACCGGATTTAGAGAATCTGCTTTTGCTTTGTTTTAGCTGACGGCGCTAGATGCTAATAATATTGCAATAGCCATACTGTAGTTAGGTGCTTAGCACATTATACATGCATGTAGGTAAGTAAAAGTAAAGTATGGAAAGACAAAGAATAATAAGATTGTAAAGCGAATAGTATGTACTTATCTTGGTACATAAAAACAACAGTAAGTTGTAGTTTTATGTATACCAAATGAATGGAAAGAATAGGCACTAATGATATGCTATAAAAATCAGTTGAATATTTTAGTTGGGAAAACAAGAGAAATGCTAACATTTACATTTGATATTGTATTACTCAGGCATTCAATACATTCATTGACGATCTGTTTGCATTCATTATAACAATGCCGACGGCTCATCGGATGGCATGCTTCAGAGACGACATAGTTTTCCTCATCTACCTCTACCAAAGATGGTAAGACCCTCACACACATTTATATTACTTATATATACGTATTTAGGTATGCTGTATTATTAACCGTATTCTTTGTCTTCTGAATACTATCTAAACATTCCACGTAGAAAGTAGAAACAGTTGAAGACGAAGAATATATTGTGGCGGCAGAGATACTTTCGCTTATTTCGTTGGTTTGCTAGATTATATATGAATTGGGTAGGAGAGTGACGTGACGTGAGCCAGTTCAGTGAAGCTCATTTTCATTTTATTTTAATTTATGGTTTGCGGAGCGGAAACTTTCACCAAGCTTTCTCTCCTCTCATCCTTTGAGTATCTGTTACTAGAGTCTGGTTGGCTTACCTAACTCATGTCTCTGTCTCATGCCTTTACTCGAGCCACCCAATTCAATTCAGAAGAGAAGTGAATAGAGCAAGTCAACTTTTGGCTTTCTTTCGTCTTGTGTGCTCTGTTGTCTGTACGTTAGTGCCTAAAGGTTCTTCTGCCTCTTGGCACCACTTTAGAAAGCAACTCAAATTAAAAATTCAACGCTCTCTTCAGAACTGTTCTCTCTCGTTTATTGTATTTAGGTTATATCCTGTGGACAAGAGCCGACTGGATGCAGGAGGCGAATTCGAATTGGAAGTTGATGCGAGTCAAATGGAGAAGGAAGCTAAAAGTGGGAGCAGGAGTAACGGTTCTAACACTAAGAACAAGAGTCAACAGAAGAACAAGAGCCCAGCCTCTCAAGAGAAAAGTTTGTCGGATAAGAAAGGCGACTAGAAGGATGCTGTGTTGGGGATATGGACGCTGACGTTTAGCCGATGCGATATGTTACTGGCAAGGCAGACTGGAGTTTCTTCTCTTATCAAAACTCTCAAATACATATAGACCAACAAAGTAGTAGAATAATGCATAAAGAATCCTTGTGTGTAGTTGTAGACTATAAGTTCTGTTAATAATAGTACTTGAGTGATGCAGTATTCATTCATGATGGCGATTCAGGAGCATTGTATTGTCGACTTGACTATAGATATCTGTGGACTTTCACTTAAACTTTCAACTCATCCTCTTTCCTATGTCTGTAGGGTGATCTCTCTTATCATCCGCCACACCGCACACGATCCATTCAGCCCTAAAACTAAAGGCGTCGCTCTTACTACGCCTTTAAGTCATAACCTAATAATTTTCAAATATTTTATTTTGTCATTTGTGACCTTTTCCCAACAAAGATACCTATTCTATTAAGTGCTTTACATTTTGCCGTGTGCTCTCGGATGTAATTTCATTTAAAATTCAAATGTCTTCTCACAAAAGCAACGTTGGCAAATGCTTTTCTAGAGTTCTGTTGTCTCGTTTCCTTCCTCCTGAAATTGCTATCATGACTCACATAGCAATGATTGAAAATACTTCTTACCGTGGCAGTAGGTGCACAATAGGCACAAAGATGTACAAAATTCTAAGAGTGTTGTTATTTTCATTACGTCTAATGTAGAAATATTCAAAAGGTGTTCTACTTTAAGGTTAGTGATAACCTAGTAGTAGGTATATAATATTTGTATAAAAATGATATAATGCTATAAATCCAGATACTACATCAAACATTGTGCACCGTATATGGTATAGTACCTACATCTATAATGTAGACTTTAATATGCAGTAACCTAATATAAGGTTATCTTACAAGCTACCTTAAATTTGGTATAGTACCTTGCATTAAACGACTGTAAGTACTTACGTATGCAGATAGGGTATGATGGATGAAACCAAATCCTGGTACATAATGCATGTAGTGTGTAAAGTGATGTGAAGCAATCGTCTGTACGAATGAAAATGTACATAAATTATCAATCGCTGTCTTGCTGGGCTCACTTGACGTTGATGTGAGTAGGAAAGGTGGTAAGCTTTTAAGTTATTTAGCGTCTATGTTAAATCGTTAAATAAAGTACCTCAAAGTCACGATTTTCAGTCTACTGCACGCCCGTCTGTACGGGATTGTAGAAGGGTTTTCATTCGGTCTGGTTATCTAAGTCTACCCATTTGCCCATACCCATATAACTATCCTCTAGAGAATGTTAAATAATAATAATTTTTATGTACATAACACTCGCAATTTTCGGTATTCTATAAACGTATTCATGCTGAACTATTTGAAACTAAGAATTGTGTGTAAATGTCACGTTACGCTTTGTTGAACATTATCCAATGCATATATAATAAATGTGATATTATAATCGTTAAACTTCATTGAATTATTTTGAATTATTCCTGTATACAATATGACAATGACAATTATTTTATGCCACGATTACTGTGAGAATAAAAGTAAAAAGCTTGGTATGCAAGATTCTAATGGGGATAAGAAAAGCAACCAATTTTATAAATGTATGCAGATTCCCAAATTCGGAGAAAGTTGTTTTCGTGGTGCGATTTGAAATTTCGATGCATTCTTGAACTGCTTTGCTGGGGACATCACTTGTTTGATTTGAATATGTAGGGGGAAAGGTTAGAGTAATGAATTATTCACGATAGTTAAGAATAGGTAAATAACGCATTGTTTATTTTATTGTTGAAAATACAAGGTTTGAAAATGTTAAATAAATCACAACTGGGAAAATACTGTGTAGTGGGGGATGATAACTCGATATTGGGTTGTGTTGCGGCCGAGTATTGTGACTAGACATCTATCAATGTTAATATTTCTATCAATAAGTTAGTTTGTAGGTAATAATGTATTACATAAAGGTGATGCTGTGGTATCAACAGTACTCTGCCTGTACTAGTTTAAGGATGTCTCTTTGTAAAGCAGCTGGTTATCCACAATTAGATTTATACGTACAATGTCCAGTTCAGTTTCAGAATTTATTCATTTTTGGTCGTAAATTTTAATATTGATTGTGTTTTTAAGCGAGGAGGTTAATATATTTGATACGTAGGTATTCCTGTCTTATTATAGTCGAATGGTTATATTATATTCCCTAATCCCCTAAAAGGTCTACCTATTCTATGTCAGTAGCTACTCCTATCTGATCATCTTCAATATACTTTCCATGATAATAATAGTTTTATGTACAGATAATATGTTTTTCGATAAGATCTTTCGAATCGCTCTTCAAGTACATCACACATATTAACATTGCTATACGTATATAACAATCAAAACGACTCATTGTATGGTATGAAATACATAACGATTTCTTTTAGTCTCTATCAATTATTTGTAAATACACACTTGATTTACCAATCCAATTACAATCACGGTAAAAATTACATAAAGCTTTTCCAAAAATACTAATTAGTATAAGGTACGGTTTTTTCATTCTATGAATGTGTTTTCGCACTTATCTAAATCGATTTCTTAACTACATTCAAACTAGAGACTTTGAATAATTAATACGAGTAGGAGGTTCAAATACACATTGAGGACAAGTCTGTTAGGTAGTTAATTTACATACACCGTGATGCAAACAATAAATACATAATTTATACGTACCTCTAACATATAAAGTACTATGTACTATTTATATAACCATATAATATGTACTGTACATGTATAATTATTATTAACGATTTACTAGACCTAAATGCTATAGATAATAGGTACTTACTATTTGGTTTCAATAAAATAATGGTTTGTATTTTACATGTACAAGTAAAACACATTACCCACCCACAAGTTTACCTCTATCAGAAATTGGCAACTGTAGAGAATATTCAAACCTTAACATTGTAATGATGCATTATAAGTGCCTAACTTATCTTACATAATAATACTATAACTAATTTATACTTAAGGACTTCGTTATAACAATACATCAAGGTTGGAATACCGAACATATAATTATAAAACGATTACATGAGATTTTCTGTTGATTTTGGTAAAAGTGCATGTAATCCTTTTCAGAACTCTTGTAGTATGTATGCGGTTGGTTAAATGGTCAACTTAGGAACTTACAATAGGTAACTTAGTATAGTAACAATAAATGTGTTTGTAGCAGCACTTCTATACAGTTTATGTATTTCGTATGTATGTACTATTCATTTGGCTGATTTTAAATCGAGATTTTAAGTTATGTAAATCGAGGGGATACATGTTTCTTTGTTCTTTGCACGAGAAGGTAATTTGTAATTGTATGGATAGAATGAGATTTTACTATGTGAAAACATCAAACTCACTACACAACATGCTGTATTTCACTTTGAGCTAGAAAAATGCCATTCTCCAAGGAATGTTCATTCTACGGGTTGGTGATGTGATTGTAGTAGTAATACTTTCGATGTGCTAGTGATCTGATGGTTTTGTGTGCAGGTAGCTGTTTTGCGTAGGTTTATGTTATGAGATGTATTATTATAGTGTTAGTTGTGTTCACACTAAGCCAGCAACAACAGTAAAGGAGCATTCCTGCCAAACACAACAATTGAATTGGAATAAAGGAATATTGGAATGGATTTCGTTTGGTTAGCTGCATGTATAAGTTTGTTAATTGTATATGATATATAGGATGTGTATAGGTAATAAAAGTTTTTTTTACAGCAGTATATTTTAGTCTTAGGAGATGATGGTAGATTTGATGTAGGAGGTAGGGTGATCTGTACTTTAGTTGTGCCAGGTGTGTAGGTATTGTATGTTTGTGTGCTTTACTTTGCTTTACGTACGTTATTGGGCATCTTGAATAATTGCACAGGTAGTATTCTTTCAGTTGGCTGGTTTTTGATTCAACTTGGCGTGCTCTGGAAAACAGACACAATAGAAAACTTTCAGTGCAATGCAATAACTCTGTCAATTCAAGTGAATCCATACTAGTTTATATTAAAGATACTGGTAAAACCACTAAAAGGTAAGGAATGAAAAATCCAGAAGAAAAAATTCCATCTAAATCAGAATAAGTGAGGCATAGTATCTCAAACGGGTAAACTATAGTCTCTCTGCAAATATACATAGGATCTCCAAGATGTTATTGTTTGAATGCATTCTAAATATACGGAGCTAAGACGTTGATCTGTAGCTGAACTGAACTGAACTGTGAATTCGACTTCGATCAAATAGAAAGTTCAATTTCTCTTTTATCCTCGGGAGGAAGGACGCTTTCCGAGCAAGTATCGTGATCGCGTTTTTACGCGTCTCTGACTTTATCCACCTAGTTTCACCCACTTATCTGTACTGTGTGTTAACCAAAGTTAGTTTTCTTCCCACCCGATCAGCCAAATACAGACTTCGGGTACGTATGCAATCATAAATACTAGAATGCAATAAAATAAACCATCATAGAAACCTTCCAAATACCAAAGAAGCACATCTGCGTGAACAATGTAGTTCGGGGAAATAAATGCAAGTGATGACCACAGAATTTGAGAAAGAAGACAGGCATACATACTTTTATCATTACATCTCAATACATTCATATCAACCTATTTCACCCTGCCAATACCAATTTTTCCAGAGATTGTCCTGAGAATATTTTATGGGAAGGTGGCTCCGATTCCGAGTCCTGATATTGCAACCCATGTAATTCCAATGGAAATAAGGACGAAAGTCTTTCTCTACCTACACGATTTCAATTCCTCAGAAATTCCCATTTCTATTACCTAGCAATCCACTAATACATTCAGATAATACTTTTTGTTTTGCGTGTGTTCGCTCAATTGACCAAAGTTAATCAAATAATATTTGTAAGAAGTCTCTCTATAGAATAGGGCAGGACTGGGAGTGTAAATAAAGGGCAAGACATTGCTTCTTCGGCTGAATAAACCTCATAATTCTCTACGGCTTTGATTGATTGTCTAGAAGAATCCCTTAGTAGGACTTTCTCTCGTGCCAGAAAAACTTTTCCTCCTCCGTTACAGTAATATTACATTGACTTATTTCCGTTGTAACTCTGAGAGGTACTATACGTCATCGGATAACAAACACACTTTACTAACGAGACAGAGACACTTGGATAATATGACGTTATGTATGGCTCTAATAAGGAACAGATAGCATATCTGTGTCTTTAATAGTTTGCTTGAAAGACTCCACTGGATCCTATCGACATCCTCCATCTCTGTTTGCGGGAAAGGAAAATTGATTTTGTCTTCTATGTTTTACGTGTCCTAACTATTTATAGCCTTATGCCACGTTATATGTATCTCACATGAAGTATACACCTAAGATGAATCTTTGTGACACAATTACAAAAGTACGTGGACAGGGCAGATCTGTACAAAAAGATACACGTCCAAATCACAACTCGCACGAAGAAGTACTAAAAGTTGGAAATCCGTCTAGCAACACTTGCCCATATCACACTAAATAGTATTTTTGGTAGTATCTGTACAAATATATACTTACAATAACTGAATAACTACTACAACCTTACCTAGATAAAACCCGGTACCTATAGACCCTTGGTGCAAGTTCGTGGAAGAAGAAGAAAAGGAGCAGACTAGAAGGATCTTCCTACGCTCTCTAGTAACAATAGCTAGCTGGATGATGGAAAGGATACGCCGAAGTAATATTAGTCTAATATAAAGAAAATATAGGCAACAGGAAATAAGTTACGTTCCCCGATCAAGTGAAGGCAAGCAAAGGAAGCGGAAAAAAGAGCGGATAGATCTGACAATTGGTATGGCATCGTATAGATATATAAGCACCTTGGGAAGATTGGCGTATTTGTGTAGTATACCTCAGTGCTCGTAAGGCATGACATAGCAGTCACTCTCATCTCTTCCCATTCAATGTGAAACGAGCAACTAGCCCTGGAAGAATGTGAAGACTAGTCATGAATGACATGCAATTCCAATCCAAAGCCAGGTTTGACTTGCTCTTTCGTAACAAAACCAAAGAAGGGAATAAAGCCCAGAAGACTTTTTTTCAGCTTTCTTTAACTTGATTGTCCTATCCGTCCGGTGTACAGCTCATCATTGGTGAACATTCGTGTACTATGTAATAAATATCTCTTTCTCTTTCCGCTCTCATCCCATTGGAAACAAATTCAACTATACGCGACTTGAGGACAAAAGGAAATTTTCTCCTACTCACGTCTCAGAAAATAAATATTAACTCAAAAGGCTCACCGTACTTAGACATTAGAATGTCTCTAGCTGGCATTCTCACTCCATGCGACTAAAACTACCTATCATCAACCCAGAAATAATATAGTACAAGCTAAGGAATAAAGAAGATCCGTCTAAGTACATTTCTATAAGCCTTAGGCCAGACTTGACTTTTGAATGGAATTTTAGCTATCTCTTTCTGTCGGCATGTGTTTCACTGGCTCGTATTAGTCAGTACTAGAGTGAAGCAGTGAGCATGGAGGCCATTCCTCAACCAAACCAAGACTATCTCACAATAAACGGAATTGACAGGAAGAAAGAATAATGTTATTTCCAAGTGAATAGCAGAAAACCCATAAATTGTGTCAAGAGTCCGACGACGAGTTTCATCCTTTTCCCATGCAACTTCCAGGAATGCATACTTCCTCCAGTTAAGGTACACAGCAAGCAGCCTTGTGAAAAGCAAGTCAAATCGCCTGGTGATATTTCCCAAGCTTTATTTTCCCTCCGCCATGCCTTAACATGAACAAATATAAGTCTTTTATAAAATACGTGAATATACTGGGTAATATAATAATGGTTGAAGAAACACTAGGAAATAAGTACAGGATATTTATCAACTTTTATATACCCGGACAAACGCTCATAGAAAAATCTCCCACGTCACAGTCACAATTCAACATCAGAATAGATAGACTCTTTTCCTCTGCTAATGGAATGGGAGAGGAAAGAAATTGTATATGAAGTGCGGTTTGTTCGTAGCTATGAACTGGGTGACTGATTGTGATGTGATTGTGACTGAGCTCACTCACTCACTCAGTTTAGCTTCCGACATTGTCTTCTTTTTTCTTTTGTATTATTGTATTGTGTTCTTGTTGTGTTGGCATTGGTAAACCAACTTAAATTTATCACATCGGAGAAGAGAAACGAAGCTTCTAAAATGCTTTGAGCTTTTAGCTCTACTGGGAAAAAGAACTTTCACCGCTTTCTTTTCCTTGACCAGTGATTCGAACGGGGAAACGAACCAAGGTATATAATATTATTTCCTAGCTTCCTAGATTGGTTTAGGAGGTTTAGCTTCGCCTTTGGATTTCCCTTTGTCTAGTGTATTACTTGTATTAGTGTGGAAGGGTACACAGAGCAAATCTAAACCGGATTATTATTGCGAGACTATTAGTTTTAGTGGTTGTAGGAACGGATCAACCTATTAGCTTTGCTACTTCATAAAACGAAGAATGATACGAAAGTTTCCATGTGGGAGAAGGTATTAGCTCTTGGGCAATTTACCATTTGATGGAATAGGAACACACATTTAACTGAGGACAACCGGATGAACATTAGTAGAAACAGTAAGCATCCCAACCTCACAACCGACCATGAAAAGGAAGTAAACGAGACCAAAGAGAATGGAGACTGAACGATATTTGTAACAATATCAGAGCATTCAGAAGAGTGTCAACAGCGGCTTGAATTGATTGACAAACCAAAACTGACTTTCGCAATCCCTTGACGCTTATGATACTCTGAGATTCTCTTTGTTCAAGAGAACTCACTGAGTGATCGTCAGTTGAAGAGAAGAATAGTACAATCCGTGGAATATTATTAGGCAAACGTGCTACGGAAGGCAGAGGCTCAGTTTACTCCAGTTACAGTTCAGTTCAATTCAGCTTCCTACGAAATTGCCAAGATAAAAAGGAAGTGTTCACAGGGAAAATGTAATAAGGCATCCCACAAAGATTATTGGATATCGGCTTTTATACGTGCTACATGTTCAATGCTGAGCTAAGCTCAACCGAATGATTACATGGAAACACAAGCAATGCGACTTTACAGGAGCAGGGAATTACCGGAGGAGTGGAATTACCTACGCTTCCAAAAGTCGTGTAAGGAAGCTTTGTACTTGTAGTTAAGAGCCATAACTGGCATTCTTAACACATTTTAATGTTGTAAAGCATAATGTCAATCTAGATTTCCATAACATCTTGAAATAATTAAAGTCTACAGCAATTAAACTTGGGTTTATGATTTAAATATAAAAATTTCAATTTAATTAATAAATATTAAAGTACAATAATTGATATTGTACTTACTACATTGAACTAATTGATGTTTTAGATGCTGGATTCCACCATTAGTTAGCCTACGCAAGCTTAATACCATACCACTGCCAGCGGCCGTAGTTCCGCCGCTCCGTTGATTCCCGGCTCCTGTAAAGTCGCATCGCCTGTGTTTGCCTGCCACCAACCGAATTGGATTTAGATTTAGATGGAGAATGAAAAGACCAAAGAGGGAAATGATGATAGAAAGTATAAAGAAATCCAAATAGGGAGATATACTACGTACATACATAATACGGGTATAAGATTCCTTGCTTGATGATAAGTAAATAAGTCTAAAACAAACGAAAAGACGGAACAATGCCAATAAATGACTATTATTTACTACCTACATATACATTACAGTTTTGCTGACGAGTCTTTTCTATTGGGAAATCCAAGATGGTTTTATGAGTGGGCATAAGGATGCTAGTGAAGGAGGAGGCACTTAGCCAACTATAGAATTAAATAAGTGTATATTGAAACGGTGTGTATAAAAAAGAACTTACCAGCAGAGATCATTCTCCATTTGGCTTTGTTCTCGGCAAGGTGATTGATCCAAGGTCTAAGAATTGGTCCGTAGGAATTATGCTGGCCCCCTTGTAAGGGGAAACTAGGGGTGCGGGAATTCAAAACTAATTTCGTATTACTATTCCCTTGACCACTACTACTGCTGATACATTTATCTGACTCTGTTCTACGGGTAACAACGGAATGTTTAACGACTTGAGATGCATTCAAAGTCTTATTGTTATTGGGTGATTTCAAAGGAGTGGGCGATGTGCTTGTAGCGGAAGTCGACGTCGTCGTCGTCGAATTGGAAGAGGAGGTACTAGTTGAAGTGGTTGTGGAAGAAGTAGTGGCGGTTGTAGTTGAAGTCAAAGGAAGTGGTCCCTCGTCAACTTTAACGACAAAATCAATCATATCACTCAGAATGCTCAAGCTCGGCTCGACAATAAACTCGATGAAACTTATTTGGGACTCGGGGACGAGAACGTTGTTTCGGTCGCAGAGGGGACTGAAAGGTAAACCAAGTTTTGACTCTTCATCCCCTTGTAAGAAAAACTCTGCGAGAATTAAGTCAGCCAGTTGCTTGTGGATCCTCCATGGTTTACCCGGGTGACTTATGTCGGCACAGTGGAGCATTAGGGACATCAGCGTCGTTGTAGTCTGCGAACTCCTGTACGTTAGGTAAAGTCAACAAAAAAACAAATATAAAAACTTGTAAGCCAACATCAAATCCTAGCACCTAAAACCTAAATATAAACTCTTGACAAATCTCATTTTTATTACCGTAACGAAGTGGAATTAGGTAAGTAAGTAACTAAAGCTATCAAAACTGTACAATATATAATTTACTCTATAGCATCAGAAAATGGTTACTTCATTTTATATTCAAATCGCAGCAGCAGCTGTAATAAAATTTTCTTAGGAACTGCTTTACTGCTCTTTAAAATTCAATTGAAACTACCCGTTTAAATAGCGTCGAGGGAAAGAGACTCAGGCACAATAAAATAAAGTAAAAGTTGCTGCTCCTGGCATGGAGTGGGATAGATTGACATACTTGTGTTGTGTACAAAAGATTTGGCTCGTATTTTAGCAAAGAACCGACACAGTCTCAATTTCAACCTTAATATGCATTAGAGCATATTTATATACAGATACGCTTATAAAAATTTTATGGGAGATTCTATTACATTATCTTAGAATTTTTTATACAGTTCCTAGGAATGTATTTGTTAAAACTGTTTCGAATTTGAATCTGACTGTGCCTTTTCTGTCTTGTCACACTGTCTTGTTTTTCTCTGCTGGTGCAATGCCAAGAAGCACTACAGCCGTGACAGAACAGTGAGAGGCTGTCTTGTTATATTTAGTTATTTGAATTGGGGCAGAGTGAAGTTAAGTTTCTTACTTTTCTCCATTGAGTAATGCACGAACGTGCTTAATTTGTGCAAAGTGCGAGGACATGTCTGTAGACAGAACCATTTCGATGACTAAACTTCGGAACTCTCGGAATTCTTCGGGCTTGAAGAAAGACAAAATGTTTTTGTCCTCATCTTTGAGTAACCTGAGCAAATATAAACATAAATTATAAACAAGCACTGCCACATTTATAACTTAATATTCTATACTAAGTACTACACTGACATCTTATAGTTTTCTACCTTGCATAAATTCTCTTTATCTATCTATTTACGCAGAATACTAGATTACCGCAAAGGAAGAGCAAGATCCTTCAAAATTAAATTTGATTCATATTCATGCTACACCCTCGAAAATTACATACCAGACCTCCACTTGATGTAAGGCGAATGTAAATTTTACCCAAAAGGATTCAAATCTAAAAGGAATTTTAAAAAGGCTACCGAGAAAGATCCCAGTCCTTTCCTACTGGGATTACCTTTTGTAAAGTATCTACTACGTCTCTTACACAAGTGTACTGTACATCAAAAAAGACAGAATCTAGTAAGTAGGATATATAAGGGATTATAATGCAGAATACGTTCTAGGATGAGGTAAGAGATTTATGTGCATAATCAGCATTTAACATAACTTGAGAAAACGTAAAAATCAGAGCAAAACCGGAATTCGAATCTAGTAAACACAAACCAAGATTATTTTCTTCTCCATCGCGTAAATTCATAGGAAATTATCGTAGATACTAAATTTATTTCAATCTATCAAAAATAAAAATGACATTTAACACCTGTACACTTATTTACAATTACTATAATAATATACTCGGGAAATTATGGAGTCTAAGTACATAATATCAATGTGATAAATGCCGTTTCGCACTCTCGCTAAGTTAAATAGTGCATTTTAGGTATATGCGTAAGTACAATCTCGGGTGTTTGCTTTGTTAAGACCCAGTCGAAAATGGTGTTTCCTAGATTAGCATGACTTGGAGGTATGAATTATTTTGAACTAAGGATAATGCAGAGGAAAATTTGACTGTTTTAATTAAATTATATACACATAGCATTTCCTGGACGCTATGTAACGTTACATTCTCTATGCGACAGCCGTTATGCTGTACGCAGGTATAGGTAATGCTTCTATTCCAATGGAAGACCGAACTGACTTTCATTCCAAGTTGGCTCGACAGTGAACCATGCCATATGCCAGTCTATCCTCTCTTTCAGTTTCTTTCTGCTCGATGGTTACTACTGGAGGGAAAGACAAGACAAGACAACTCTTCGCTCAGGCAATAAACTGGAATGGAAGACGTAATTATAGTAATTATATTGACTACAGAATAGTTTATACTCTATCTTTTACCTCTATTTGTGTCCATACCTAGAGCACTGCAAATTATATCTATAATTCTGTGATATAGGCAAGATATTTTATATACTTATATCGAAATTATTATTCTAAGTATGCAATACTACTCCTTAAATTTGCAATGTACCAGTTACACGAATGAGGTTTTCATTTGCATTTGGGAACATAGAAACCTCATTTGGGTACAAGACAAAGTTTCCCAGTTTCAATTACAATTGCAAAGGATGGATTATGCATTCATCAAAAATAAAATGAAAAGTACATAGCTAACTAGTCTTTTATGTCTCTACTTGCATGGCTGTATTGTTTTTCATTTCCTTTTGCTTTGTCCTACCTTCATCTTAAATTACATGAGATAATGTGCAAATGGCATGCAGCACCAAATTGTTAACCCACAGGAATTTTAAAATGAAAAAATTACTTACCTAAAAGCAGCACTAACGTGATGATTTTCCAAGACGGATCTGTCGTTGTACAAAAGAGCCAAATCCGTGCCGACATTGACATGAAAGTTGTTTGTTCTTCCCGTGTGCTCAAAGTCGTGGATAAGGGCGGCGAAAAGCAAAGCAAATATCTCCAGATCGCTCAAGATGTTCTGCAGGAATATTGAAATGACAAAAGTGATTAGTACTTATGAATCCAATTTAAATACTGCCACTTGTATAATTTTTTCTACAGTATCATTTCTTTTATAGAAGTCTTAATAAATCGCTGCAACTGCAATAGTCCAAAACTTCCAGCCGTCACAAAATTGAATTATTACTCACGAATCAACGGTATTACGGTATCCGGTGAGGTGAACTAATATCGTGATACCCCAAAGAAATAACTTAAGTTTCATCCTCCATTATGCATTTTCCATAAACTAGAATATTAGTTATGCAGACGTAGGAAAACTGTAAAATTAACGTAAATCGTTTTTCAGGAACATGCATGACTGATGATGATGGGGTCCATAAATAGTTCATGAAATATCCTTGGTTATGTAGAGGTTAGGTTCAAATAACTTGAAAATGGGGATATAATACGTATTTGTCATCTGATAAGTTTTCATAGAGTACTTTCTACTTTCCTTATATTATGTACGTGTAAAACTTTTGGATATATTATTTGCACGGTAGAACTTCCGCTTTATCCTATCTCAATGCATGTAATATCTGGGCATTATGATCTAGAATTTTCTTTGGTAAGTACTTATACTTATTTATACCATACTCGTAAGTTTTCCCTGCTGCAATACTAACTTGATATTTTTGTTGTAAGTTTTAAGTTTGTGGGAAGCCATGAAAGCTAATAATAGAATTTCTTCAGTTGCTGAGCTCTCGAGACATTGGATGTTCAATGTTCACCCATAGAAGCAAAGTGCAACGGAAGACGAACCCAACCCCAGTGAATCGAGTTAAGTCAACTTACACAGCAAGCAAAGTGTCTCCTGAGAATCCTCAGAAGAAAGGACAAAATAGAGCGCTGAAAGTTGTCACAGCACTTTATCTTATCTTCTAGTTTGCTACTATTCACGTCCTGTGATAAATGCTTGCCTTTGCCCTTCGTACTTTCTGTCTGTCATGTCTGTTTTGCGAAACCGGCTGCGAATTCTTTCTATTTCATGGCTGGGCAGAAACATCGAAACTATAATAATATTTCCTTTCTGTGAATTTTGCATAAAACAAAAGGAGTCAGTGGTAAACTAGTTGTTATTTGTTTTTCTGTACTTTAGGTACTTCCTCCCTATTGTACTTTGTCATGCATAAAGGTTTATGTAAATGTAAATAAGAAGTGAATGAAATGCAGGGCAACACAAAGTTGATTTGACATTCGTAAAGAATTGGAAAAACGAGCCGAAGAACATCTGTTTTCAAATCTGTCGCTTAGACTGATATGATACAACAATAGTATGACAGACGAGACAAGAAAACCAAATGTCATCTCGCATCTAAAGCCTTTTAGATTAATATAGGAACTACTATATGCTTCTACACTCCTTTTCTGGCATCGTTAGTTGGAATGACTACTAGAATCTAGATTCTGAAGCTAACTCAATCCGGGCCATTCTGAACCAAACTCACGGAGTTATCCTAAGGGAACATACAACAGCTAGTACATTACGAAACTGCAGATACACAAAGAAAGTATGAAGACCTGAAAAAGAATATCTTTTTTATTTTCCGTCAGCAGTTTTCTTTTCTTACTTGACTAACGGTTTCTTTCCTGTCCATTATGAAAGAATAAGTAGGAATAAAAAGAAAAGAAAAAGTGAAAGTTGTTTGTTAGAGAAGGGAAAGAAAGGTGAAAGGTAAGTATCATGTCCACGATGATGTACCAAAGGAACAAAACTATTTTCTTCGTTGCAGAACTAAACCAAAGCAAATACTATGTAAGGTTTCTTTTGCTAGAAGTTCTAGAACACACTTGGTCTGTCCTAGGGTTTCTTTTTCTTTCCCAATAATAATAAATACTCTTTGGACGTGACGTGAGCTGAAAACAAGGTCCCGAACGAAACCAGACGAGACATGACCAGAACCGTAAAGGAATATAAAACAAGTGTGGGATTGATTGAGTATGATGGATTGGATTCCATTTAACATAGCGACTATGCATTTACACCTAAGATAACATGTTATACCACAAATACTCACAGTTTAGTCTCTGCGGTTGAGCTTTTACCTATAGGGTCTTCTATTACTTCCTTAAGAGACTTGTATTATATGGAAATAATAAAGAAACTTACGACAACGCCTGAAGATCCGATGAAATAGTGAAGAGTTTGTGTCACATCCGCAGCATGGACATCATTATGATAAGGATTCTTTAGCTTTGTGTAGCCAAACTCGACGGCCCCTAGGAAGGCATCCAATTTGTCCAGATTAATCCGAAATCTCTGTACAAGCCCGTAGCGACTGAAGAGCTCTTTGGCCACGTACTTGAGACTGTGGCTTGTGGATCTCTCGTGCAGTTTGAAGATGTCAAAGTGCCAGTTGTTAATTTCCTGGGAATAACTTTGTAATTAGATTTTCCCTCCTTGCTCACACTACTGTAAGTAAAATTAAGGAAATTCTACACCACAGTGGCTTTAATTCTGCCACAACCTTCCACGACAAGATGACTCTAGTCAAACAGTCTTATATTGTAACAGAAAGCAAATGCTTCACAAACCACCAAAGCAAAGGAAAAGATGGAACGATTAATAATTGATAAATTAACAGATGAACAAAACAATACACGACAAAAACATTCCGACCCACCTCATACATTATTAATATTAAAAAACATCTCTCATTCTTCATCCACGAGTCACCAGACTAGACAAACATGTTTTGACAATCTGCAAAACATCTTCCACTTTATAATCGTTATTGCCACAGTACAACAGTTTGCTATATACTAACCCGATTGTATTGGCTTCTTTGATGATAAACTAATATAGTATGAAGGTAATATAATGCTATAAGACACTTTATACAGTTACAGATTACAAAGGGTGAAAAGTAATAGCATTAACTTTTACATGGAAATACTTGAAGAAATATTCTCATCTAACTTCTCTTGCTTTTGGACGAATAAATTCCATTGCCTACGTCATCCATATCGGAATACTATTACTCTGAGTGGAAGATGTACTTCATAAAACACAGTTGTTCAGAACCACGAAACTGATAGGATTATTAGTCAGGAAAGGTACCCTAGGCTCTGTTACATACATACAAAATTCTTTATATAGATCTTAATACATCTGCGGCCAAATAAACTTATATTTAGTTTGCTCAACGTAACTTAGTTATGTAGGCCAGTAATTCTTCATATCATTTCTCCAGGGAAAGTCAAGCAGTGTGAATATCGTTTACATTTCAAACTTTCCCGTTTACTTTTTCTCATTTTCTCCATAAGTGAAGACATGAGCATTGACTCGAACAAACGAAAAGCCACGTTTCATTTTGTTCACTTTATCCATGACTGTAGAGTGGAGTACAGTAAAGTGGAGAACCCAACTTGACTTTTTCCCGTTGTTGGAATCGAGTGAGTAATTTCACTTGGGCTTTCTCTCATTCTCTTGGGCATAGAGCCACATTTGCAGCCACACAGAAATCCGCTATATCATGAATGAACTCTGAACACCATGTAGTGGTATTCACGTATATCATCATAGACACTAAACTAAATATATATTACAAACTACGTGTGTACGTGTAATAGAAATCTATCTTGCAAAAGGCACTAACCCAGAAGACTTTAATAAACTTTCACTATGTACACTGGTTATCTGAGATCATACCAAACAAAGTTAGGTTCTTGTGTTTACGTCACTTTCTAACGGTTATGTACAAAATAAAAGAACACCTACCTACGTCCCATGGAACAAGCAAAATAAAAGGCATGGTGAATTTGTGCGAGAAACTAAATAAAGTTAAGCATGTTCAATGCACAGGGTTTGAAGATAAAATTGAATCTTTCTTGAGAATCTGCTAACTATTTATTTCATTATTACTTCTACCCTTATAATACAATACTATAGAGCTCTGAACCAAAAGGCAAATAATTTCGTAAGTATTATTGTGAGCAGTTAATAATGAAATGAGACTAATGAAACCATAGCCTAAAACTACGCGAACCAAACTTTTCATTTCCATTTTGCATGCCGGAGAAGCATTCCTTCCTGACCTTGTAAATTCATTGCGTGAGAAAATGGAAAGTAATGAAGCACATAACTTTCACGACAAATGTACAGTACATGATTTTCATATCACAGACGAGTGTAAAACTCAGTTATCTGTTTAGCACATGCTTACATAGTATTTACCTATCATATTAATTAATTTTTGAATATGTAGGCAGTTTCCGTAATAAAACTACATAATAAGTACGCCTACCCATTCCATAATTCCGTAGATTAGGTATGAAAAAAGTTTTAAAATAATTAAATATTGATTTACAACCTACAGCAGACTGCAACTAAAAATGTAAGCTTGTGGGTAGTGCTTAAAGGAACTAGTAAATCGTAGTAACTTCCTATAACAGTAATAATAACAGTAAAAAATCCTGTTTTTCATATGATCTACTTTGAACCCTTGCCAAGTCAGAACCAAGAAAAGTTAAATGGGTGGTACTCCGCCTCGGAAATATATTAGCCTTCGCTCTATGCATTTTCTATTACTCGCCCATTTTGTTCCATACATAATACCTATATAGGTGGAACTAATACATGAAATACTAAGACATGGCTACTATAAAACACTTACTATTATATTGATAGTAGTAATATCATGGGAACTTATTTATATAAGTCTTCACTCATAAAACTGTCCTATTATTATCTATAAATTTTCAGGTATTTCCTTTGGTTCCTATAAGGATGTAATAAGCCACTGTATAAGTGTTAGAAGATTGTTCATAGGATTAAACGAGTTTAGTTTGAGAGTTTGGACTCCGGGGGAATCAAAAGGATTTCATCTATTTACCAAGATAGAATGGAGAGTATGCTTGAAATTATTAGGCATTATTAGTGGTTAGCTTGGAGAAAGCAAACGTATTCTGCATGCAAAACGTTGTCTATTTAGTAAATGGTGTGGTCTGACTGGTCTAGCAACATCAGAACCCAACGATGCCAGCATCGTTGTTTTCCTAAAGACCACTGCTCGTCGGCTTAGCTCTCAAATTATCTAACAAAGATCCGGATCTTTGTAACGTAACATCCGCTTGTAACGGAAGTCTTGGCTTCATTCTCCTGTCTTGAACGCTCTTTTATATGCCACACCATGGCAAGCCAACTCTGGCTTTTCGGCTATTAATACTTTCACTTATTTATTTTGCACAGCCCAAGAAAATTCATTTCCTACATTACATACATACATAAGGAGTAGTTTTGTCCTTAATCTAATCAAAAGGCCGTTCTGTGTAATTGCATTGATAATAAATTGCCTACGTAAAGACAACATACGTAAGCAAGTAATTCAGCCAAGAAGCCAAACCATATATGTACACATAAAACATTCCTATATCACATATGCATGGTACATAGTACATTTATTACATTAGACTAGACAATACCTTGAGGATATGTTGGAGTTCTGCAGGAATCTGTAGAGTGGTTGAACTCAGCTGCCGATAGAATCGATCAACAAATAGCCCCACTCGGATGGCATTGGCTACCGATCTAAATTTCGGTCTCGGTTCAGTCCTCGCTTTTGGCGGTTGATTTTTCGTGAAAGTAGATGCAAGCCATTGACGAACTTCTTCTGGAATCACCTCTTCATCCACCTCCGAGAGTTCGTTTTCCGATTCTTCTTGTCTATAGTTTCATTTCAAGGAAATTGCATTTACTCCAATTAAATTTCATATTCTTATGAACATTTCCATATTGCTTCTAAAGAGTGTTCTTCAAAATTCTCATTCTAAGTATTTATTGTTCAAAGCATTAATTCGGCTTATAAATTTCTTTATTCTACAACATCAATGCAAGAAATAAGCTTCCAATCGAGAGCGACTTATTCAACTGAACTGTGCTACAAAAAACGAAAGCAAAACTACAAACAAATTCATACGCTAGACAGTTTGTGAAGCAAAAGTTACTTTCTCTGAGAGTTTTCACTCGCTACGGGGTGTACTGTTACATGAATACCTAGAATGCCTATATATTAGGTAGTTAAGTTATGAAACAAATTCACAAATACCTATTACTAGATCGCTTTGACTACTTATTATAGAAAGTAAGCGGTAGGAAAGACTATATCCACGCGGAAACATGACAAACAAGATGAAACCACATCAGGCAGTGTACACAGGATTCATTCCACTCTACATCAGTCATGTTACTGATTCAAGCTAGCCAGTCAACCGAAACAAGTTAAACCACTACAAACTTATCTGAAGTGTAATGCATACATTCTTAACGAATACACTGACAGAGAACAACCAGAGTCAGAGCAGTCTCATGCATTTAACAAATCTCGGATGCATTAAATTCCCAAAATATCACATCAGCCCATCTTGCAAAATCAAGCAAACAAAACTAGTTCAACCACTTTTATCTTATAGCCAATCCCCATTTTAACTTTATGACAGTAAAGATTTTACGGTCAAGAAAAGCAAGAGAGGGAAACGAGATGCTGATGCGCACTCATTTCCATAGTATACTTGAAATGAGTAACGCAGACCAGGGCAATGATGCAAGGCACTATCATCCCATTGCCAACCAGACTCACTTTTCCATCAAGCTGACATGTAAATATCGAGAGTTTGCTATTCTGCGCAAAAAATTGCTCGTTTAATCTCAAATGAGTTTATTCAGAGTATGAAAAGGCTAATCTGCTTTCTGCTTCTGCAAGACAGGAAAAGAAGCTTAACAAACAGCAACACAAAATGCTGATACATACATAACACTTGAGAAATGTCGCATAATAGCAAAAATTCCTCCTCCTAGTATCTCTAGATAAAATCATTCTCTACTTTCACAATACCCAACTCTAAGTAAATATGCATTATGTGCACACTAAGAAGCATAAGATAATAATGCTACTCAACTGCACTAAGGTACTATTCATAAATAAAACAAACCGAGATACAATGCATTAGAATTTTAGGGGATACGTGCTACAAAAGGCAAATAATAGTACACACGAATATACACAGAATACATATTACAGTCACATGTGCAGAAGCATAACTCTGAATTTTATATGATATTACTTCCCATACAGTAGAAACCAATTTAAGCAGTCTAAGAAAAGTAGTGTTCAGTCAGCTCGCCGTGCACTACTGCACAATTAGAGTTAAGCCAATCCAGAATAGTCAACTCGTGCTAAGTAAACGTATTAGCAATTTATAGCAAGTGCCTAATACCTGGACAGAATGCAAACAGTACCCAAGTATACTAGAAAGTACGACAACGCTGCTCTTCCGTCTTGTCCAAGTATCTACCCGATGCAAAGCAAGATCCAATGAAAGAACAAGTTCAAACTCTAGGACAGTGTGCAAAATAATGAAGAAAATCGAATCCTTTGGCAAAATTACGCACAATTATAACTTTATTTCAACAACGAGTCAAACCACAATTACAACGACTCTAGAATAAAAACTGTACGTAAAAACTAGTACCAATAACCAAAAAAGAGTCGATTAAAATATAAGATCGACTTTAGCACACGGCTTTCAGAAGCGGACTGACTGGACTGACGCGTCTCTCTCTTTTCTTAATACACAAAAATGTAACGGACAAACAAAATGGCGCACGATACCAAATACAAATGAGTCACACAGAACTCTATGCTTACAGCCCAGTTATACTCTATGACAAAACACAACACTCCCACCTTGAGTTACCACCCAAGGGGAACTCAAAAACATAGAAACTTAATTCAATTACATAGAGCAAATGCAAACATCAACATAAATCATGTAATATAAAAAATCAATGAATTCCAAATTAAAGCATTTCATTAATATAACACAAAATTCAATGAATTCCAAGTCGCTCTGGCTGCTTCACATTCCGGCCAAAACGAGTCACTAGCTTCTTCTCAACCAACTCAACTCTCTCATCCCCAGTGACTTCCAAAGGGTACAAGCGCTGTAACGGACGAATCAATTCTCCAGAAGAAGTCTTCACACGAGCCACTCTCACGTGACCATCTTTCCCCGGATACAAGCATAAAATCTTGCCCAGAGGCCAATCCAATCTCTTTTCATTGTCGCTCCCAATGTAGACGACATCTCCAACTTGCAACGACTGTCTCTCCTTAGAAACAGGTCCACGATGCACGAGTTGGCTTAAATATTCTTGACGGAAACGACGCCGTAAATCCTCCCTCACCTTCTGACGAAACCGACATCTTCTATTCAAACCCGCCGCATCCAATTCATCAAGATCTGGTACTCCGTTTTCTTGAACATCTTGCAAAAACATCAACGGAGTGAGCGGCACCAGATCCTCCGGGTCTTCGGACATATACGTCAAGGGTCGAGAATTCACCACGTTCTCACAATCACAAATCACCGTCAATAGTTCCTCGTAATCTAGAGAGGCTTTTCCTAGAACTTTACGAAGAACAGACTTCAATAAACCGATCAGACGCTCCCACCAGCCTCCGTACCAAGCCCCAGACGGTGGACTGAAACGCCATTCGATTCTTTGAGCGGTAGAAACACATTTAATCTTCTCCCAATCCAAACTCTTGAAAGAATTCTCCGCTCCAACAAAATTAGTACCATTATCCGAGTACATAATGGAAGGTCTTCCTCTTCGAGCCACAAATCTTCGAAGGGACTGCAAAAACGCTTCCGTAGACAATGACGTGATCAACTCAAGATGTACTGCTCTATAAATAGCACAAGTGAACAGTACAATCCACGTCTTCTTACCCCCCTTCCGAAGCAGGGGTCCCGCTAAGTCAACTCCAGTGACATAAAAAACACGGGCATCCATAACTCTTGCTTTAGGTAAACCAGCAGGAACAGGAACCACATTCTTAGCTTTGTATCTTCGGCAGACCAAGCAACCTAGAATAACTTCTCTAACGGTTTTTCTGCACTTAGTAATCCAAAACTTTTCTCTCAGAGCCGACATTACGACTTGCGTTCCTCCATGACACAGTTCCTCATGTTTACTTTGTATCAGCATCTTAACAATTTTATGTTGAGAAGGGAGAACAATAGGAGTCCGAAAGCTAGCGATATCATCTCTCCAGAAAATCTTACTTTTGATACGCCATACTCCATCCCTCTCTTCCGGAAAAGCTTGCAATTTTCTAAGAATTGGGTCATTCTTCTTAAATGATTCTTGTTGCACAAGGCCAAGTACCAAAATTTCAGCAGCTTCCAATTCAAATACCGACAAGGACTCAACTTCTTGAGTTTCGGCGAAAACCAAGTTTCCAGTCAATCTTTTCTTAATATTCCTAGTGAAGCGCAGCATCCAAGCAACAATACGAAGAATATATTGATAATTGTTAGACAATCCAGACAGCCAAGTAGTATCCACAGATGCTCCTCTGGTCGCCAACACGCTTATCACCCTTTTCTTTCGTTCTTCGTTCACTACAGCTTCATCGTAGGTATCTTCACTAAGGGGCCAATCCTCCTTAGCACATCTTAGCCATGTGGGACCCTCCCACCATTTCGACTGAATCAACTGTTCAGCACTACAGCCTCTTGAAGGCAAATCAGCGGGGTTTAAAACTCCTGGGACGTGATTCCAACTGTTAACGTCACTTAGGCTTCTAATTTCCGCAACACGATTTCCGACGAAAGTTGCCCAAGTTTCGTCTCTCTTTATCCAATAAAGGGCATTCATGGAGTCTGTCCAATAATAAAACGGTACATCACCGAGACCAAGATCCTTCTTCACAGTACTTGCTAGTCTTGATCCAATCAGACATCCCAATAATTCCAAACGAGGTATAGTAACCTTCTTAATCGGCGCAACTCGGGATTTAGCTTGCAAAAGATGGACAAACACTTTGCCATCTACTTCCATCCGAACGAAAACGCAAGCTGCATAAGCTGCCATACTAGCATCGCAAAATGTATGAACAGACCAACCACTTCTACACTTAGAATATCCCCCGAGCCACCTAGGAATTTTCAAATCTTTAATTTTGCTCAACTGTAGCCACCATGTAGAAAACTTCAGGCCAACAGCTTCCGGGAGCACATCATCCCATCCAGTCTTTGAACCCCATAACTCTTGCAACATCAATTTTGGACTCAACATCAGCGGAGCAGTGAATCCAATTGGGTCAAATACCTGGTGGGCAGCCGACAGGATTTTCCTTTTCGTCAATCTTTCTTCCTGATCAGCACAAAATTTTCTCAAATCACATCTTAGCGTATCATCAGAGAGGTCCCACAACAATCCAAGAACAGAAACCTCCCCTGTCTTCTTAACTGGTATTCCACCAGGCAGCACACTTTGATAGGCTAATTGATCTTCCTCCAATCCGCCGGACTTACATACCCATTCGCGGAGATCAAACTTAGCATCAGCCATCAACTTAACGGATTCAAGCATAAACTTACTAACTTCTCGCTCGTCTTCAAAACTTGCAACGCAATTGTCCACATATAGAGACTCCATCAACTTTTCAGCGGTTGCTCGACGAGACGAATCAGCTTGATCCAAAACAAACTTTAAAGTAGCACCCAACAAAAAAGGACTACATGACAATCCAA
The DNA here is from genome assembly GCA_020055645.1 of Tomocerus qinae. NCBI lineage: Eukaryota > Metazoa > Arthropoda > Collembola > Entomobryomorpha > Tomoceridae > Tomocerus > Tomocerus qinae. Next base: position 11,351,063 of record CM034547.1, on the reverse strand, counting down.
AGACAACTCGCCGGTGCCTATAAACTTTGATTGTCTGGCTATCACTTTCAAGCCACAAAAAACGCAAGCAATCTCTATCCTCTGGTCTAACACTGATCATGAGGAATGCTTTCCGTATATCTGAGAGGACACCAAACTTATCCATCCTGAATCTTGACAACACAGCAGGAATGAGTTCCAGTAAATTTGGGCCTTTCTCCAAACAATCGTTGAGCGATGGAGAACCTTTCTCACGAGCGGACGCATCAAAAACAGGCCGCACCTTCGTGGTTTCACTGAAAGGCTTCACTACAGCTCTATGAGGAAGATAATGACCATAATCTTCTATTTCTGCATCACTAACAACTTCGATTATGCCTTCTCCCTCCCAATCTTCAAGAATACTTTGGTATTCTTTCTTACATTCCGGACTGAGCTTCTTGAGCATGGATGCAAGTCTTCGCTCTGCCAACAATTTATTCTCCTTCAACGGCTGATGACCCTCAATCCAAGGTAGGGCAACTTCATAGTGTCCAAAATCATCCACTTTCACCGTCTTGAGAAAATAATCCAACGCACTCTGTTGACATTCAGCTTTACACATTTGCTCAGCAGGATCCCGTATCCCTAACGTATCCAAATTCCATAGCTCACTCAAGTCCGCACATTTCACAAATAAAGAACTCGAAAATAAAACTTTATTCTTCGAGGGCTGAGAATCTGACCGTTTGATCTGTCCAGTGACGGTCCATCCAAGCTTATATTCTACAGCCAATAAACCATTACTAATTCGGTGTTGTTTGCCAGTAACCAACTTTCCAAATAAATCAGCACCGATTAGCAACTGGATCTCTTGCGGACACTCAGCAGCATCCGCCCAAACAATATTATTGTCTCGTAACTCATCCAACCAAGGTCCTTTCTTGACACGCGGGAGATCACCACAAATAGTTGACTCACTTAAGGCTTTGAACCGGCATACATAATTTCTGTCCACACTACTTACACGCAACTCATATTGCTGGTGGACCTTCGTTCCGGATTCTCCACCTCCAAACAATCCATGATTGAGTCGAACTTCTCCTACATCTTGGTATCCGAGACTTTTCGCCAGATTGTTGACCACGTAGGTTCGTTGAGCTCCAGTATCCACAATAGCTCGCACCAATTGTTCTTTTCCATTTCCAAGAACACGAACAACTAACGTTTGTAAGGCCACATCAGAACAGCACACAAAACTGGCTAAATTTTCATCTTTCTTTTCACTACACACGGCAGTATCACCATTCTTCGACTGGCTGCGATGACATGGTAGATCAGGGCACATGACCGCATAATGTTTGAGAAAACACACTGGACAATTGATTTTCTCTTTACAGTGTTTTGAGATGTGATTCTTCTTCAAACAAGAATAACACGCCTTCTTCTCCAAAACACACTTTTTCTTGTCATCCAAGGTCATATTCTTCGCTTGGAAACACTTGTAACTCAAATGTGGCTTATCACAAAAAATACAATTGAGGATTTTCGATTTTCCAGAATTTTGGTTACCCGTGAAAAGGCCAGCAGCAGTGGGGACATCTCTATCATTATCTTCTCTTTGAAGTTTCTTTGACATCTTCCCTTTACCTTCTTGTAATCCAAATCCAGAACGAGCCAAATTAATACGCTCCTCGCCATCTACTTCTCCTCTCAAAAACAACATAATTTGTGTGAGGCGGTTAGGGGTAGAATTCAGTCCATTTCCAACTTGATGAATGGTTCTACTCCTCTCCCAGACTCTTAACAATTCTTCGGGTAGACAGGATTCGACCAACGGAAACAATATAGCAGCAAACTTATCCGAGGTCACTCCAAGTGTCTCTAATGCCCGCAACTGGGCCTCTAACTTGTCATAAAGAGAAGACAAGCTAATTTTACGACCAGGGTTTGTAGCATTCGTTAAAACTAACCTTAGAAGCTCCCTGACGTACACTTCAACTAATGTATCTTCATTTCCGAACCGACTCTTAATATGATCCATAGCCTTCGGATAATTTTCGGCAGAGTGGGGGAAGCTGTCAACGACTTCTCTTGCTTTCGATCCCTCCAACGTAGCCTGCCTCAAGTACTGAAACTTGTCTTCAGGTGCAATATCGGCGTCTTCATCAATTTTTCTAAATTGACTCCAAAAACCAAGCCAGTCCTTAATATCACCACCGAATTGCTTAAACACTATTTCGGGCAGTTTGAATTTCCTTTTCCTATTCTCACCCGTTCTCGATGAAGTGACACTTAGATTATCTTCATCGTCGTCTTGATTACCTTTCTCACTTTCCAGAAAGCGTTCAACTTCGGATTGGAGCTCACACATCTTGTCACTATATTGCTCAACCACTTCCGCTTCTGCATCAAAGGCATCTTGATCAGCGTCCGCTTCTCTCATTTTCTCAGCGATCTGAACATCCATATCGGCCAACTTAGCATACTTCCCTTCAGCTTTTTTCAAAAGACACTTGACACTCACAGGGCAGCTATCATCCTTCTGCACCTCGTCAAGGAGGGTATTTGCCGTCTTGGTAAATTCAGATCGAGTGGATCCACGCTGCTTCCGTAGAGCTTCCATCTTATATCCAAATATAAGGCTCCAGGTCACGTATCACCAATAACAAATTGATTCGTTTCTTCCAAAAACAACAACAAAACTCACACTGTCCTAACCAGGGGCGCCAGATCTTCCGTCTTGTCCAAGTATCTACCCGATGCAAAGCAAGATCCAATGAAAGAACAAGTTCAAACTCTAGGACAGTGTGCAAAATAATGAAGAAAATCGAATCCTTTGGCAAAATTACGCACAATTATAACTTTATTTCAACAACGAGTCAAACCACAATTACAACGACTCTAGAATAAAAACTGTACGTAAAAACTAGTACCAATAACCAAAAAAGAGTCGATTAAAATATAAGATCGACTTTAGCACACGGCTTTCAGAAGCGGACTGACTGGACTGACGCGTCTCTCTCTTTTCTTAATACACAAAAATGTAACGGACAAACAAAATGGCGCACGATACCAAATACAAATGAGTCACACAGAACTCTATGCTTACAGCCCAGTTATACTCTATGACAAAACACAACAGCTGCCTTAATAAATACACAACTCAAAGATAGCACACTCCGCAGAATACGGCACTACATACATACTAGATAGTAGTAGAATACATAAAAGAGCCATAGTGATACATAAACAGATAGAAAATGTATAGCAGCTTCAGTCCCAATAAATGAATAAATGGTGCATGTGAAAGTAGATGCTAACTAACGAGAACGTACATACAATAATCAACTCAGAGTAAAATTAGAATAGGACGAACATAACATAACATGGCATGACGGATGAATACGTAGCTAGCACAATAATAAACCAATTTAACTAAAGCTACGAAAATAAATGCATATAAAGTAGAACACCAAACTTAACTAACGAAAAGGAGAGAGAGAACCGTTTTCACTAGAGAACGAAAGCGGAGAGAGTTTCTATCTTGACATGTCGGTCGGTCCGGCCTTATGAAATACACAGAACACTCTGTTGTAATTGCATATTGACAGTGATGATACCTTTCTGTAGATATACTATATAATGACTGTTATGTGTAGCATTAGCATGGCATCACATTTATTAGCATTCTTGGGCTTTGAGCTTAAAGTCAGATAGTCGAACCGATGCGCAATGAATGCATTATATTATTTGGTATATTTAGCCATATATGTAATTGCATGTAGATGTTCAGTGAAATTCACAATCAGTCAGTCAAACGACCACCAAACCACAGTTATTTCAATCGTATTATTTGCGTATTGTATAAACACTCTCATAGCGAGATTCAACACAGGTACTTAAGTACATACCTGTACATAAAGGAACAGCTGGGAGAATGAAAAGGTTCCTGTTTACTTCACTAGTTAGTTCAAGTTGATTGTGAGTTGTGTGATTGAGCTGAGTTACTACAGCTCCTTTTGCCGTCACAATGCAACTACCCCACTCGATTCAACTCAACCTACTCAGTAATAAGAGATGTAACGTACTTAAGCTCAGACCAAACTTCATATACATTCTAGTACTTAGGCCTCACTTAAATTCTCATTCATTCAATCCCTATATAGTTATCTGTACATAAATAGGCACTAGTGGGTACTACTAAATCGAAATTGGAATGGGATTATTTATACTTACTTAGGATGACTACCAACCAACCAACTTCCATAGTCCAAATCAGACCTTCATAATATAAGCCTCATTTCAAATTCACTCGCATCACATCATTTCACACACAACTCACTTATTTATTTATCGAAGACAGATTACCGTTCACTTCTGGCATGACTACAATACTATAAGAACCTCTTCTCTGCTAAATTACGCAATGCTATATCCCTATCTACCATTTATTTGAATACTAATGTCATGAGATAAGTCCACTTTCCTTGTATAAGGTACTCATCATATGAACTGCTTCGTTTCCCCTCTTAAAACTCTTTTCGGGAACGAGTATTCATTGTCCATGGGCTTCATTTATCACAAGTGCCCTATTTTGTTTTTACTGCGCCCATCTACTTAAAGTATTTTAAAATCCATTAACTTTTCCAAGTTGTTAGTAATTAGCTTTGGTCTAATGAACATTGCAAAGACAGCAGTCGTAAATTGTAGTGCTATTAAAATACTAATCCCTCGTTAGTTTCCAATCCCCTCAAATAGATTCTTAGTTCACAATGCCTCATTATTTTTGATATGGAGAAACATGATCTGCCAAGTTTACTTTTAACATACGTTACTTCATTCGAACTACTTTAATAAAATGGAATATAAATTATATGCATTGTACTTTAATTTGTATTACTTGAATATCAGCGTATCCTGTTAATGCAATGCATATTCTAAATTTGGTTTTTGGTAGGAAACTTTTTAGTAACACTATACGATGTAATAAGAATCTGCGACTGTTAGAAAACGTAGTGAGCAATATAAGTGGAAATAGTAAAATAACTTTATTCGATCCGACTCAATTCATTCGCTCTAGTATTTGTATAACTATGTGAATGAGAAAATAAGTATTCAAGCATCAGGGGAAAACTTTAAGAGTTATAGACCATCAAATTGCATACATTTATGCATGGCACTACATTTACTAGATATGACTTCGTACTGGAGCTATTTTACTATCTTTTCTCATCTTCATGCTCAATGGATTCTGCGTGGCATGAAAGGGAAACATTCAGTATGTTCTATGTACACTATTTACAGGTTCCCGAGTCGCAACTGATTGAGTTGGATTGTAAACTCGAATCGGATGTACATACTTATCTGTAGCAACGACAGCACTTGAAATGTTATTGCTTGTGCACTTGTCGCATAAAGTTATGTCAAATCGCATTCTCCAAACTCACGACAATTGCTTCAGCTATTATTAAAACATTTCTCATTTCTTTTACTCCATCTGCTCTGTATGTACATAAGCTGTAAGTACAGCTATACAATTTTCACATTATTGACATGCCATATCTTCACAAATATTCAATTTCGTTCTGGCAGTTGGAAGGTAATTTTTAATTTTACAATAAAACACACAAGTACCTGCCATTATACACTTTATGCCATTTCTAAGTGTGAGGAAAAACAATATTAAGCCTAGAATTGCAGGAGCAGATGCCAGAATTTAACATGCATTTCCCACTGTCAGCAATAAGTATTTAATTGCATTCCTCCATAAAATTCTTCTTTTATTGCCTGCCATTATATTCAGAATTTGCATGTCACAGAATATGAATGAATGACTTATCATTCCTATCGAGAGCTATCAGAATTTTAATTAAAACCTACAATGAGGATAAAGACGAAATGTCAGCAGGAGGTAAAACTATATATAAAGCATCGGCTTCCCATTTCAATAGGGATGTTACAGATAGAAAACTGTATAAACGGCCAGATGCAATTTTGCATTAGATAGGATTCACAACAAAAGTGCGGCTAGGATGGAAAAGAGAAAACACTAGTAGAAACTATTTCCCTTCGGTCCTATCAACAGTGAAGAGAAGAATGTTCTATTGTATTTTCTATCTTGACTTGGGTACTTATCCGAAATCTAAATTGAAGTGCGTACGTGAGCTTTGGTATCTTACGTAGTAAGTACTAAGTACAGGTCTAGTATCTGCCATTTTATACCTGTTATATCTAAGTAGCACTCACATACAATGCACTGGTTTCTTATCTGAGATAAGTGAAAAGATGACAATGAGGTTTTAGTAGTGGGCTGATAGTGGCATTGTGTCTTCTGACAATATGAGGGTAGAAACAGACCAGATGTAAAAGTTTCTATTGTAGAGCTACCTAGTATACTAAATACGTAGTATGTGTATTTATGTAGGGTTGGCATATAGAATGGAGTTGCAAAGCACGTAATAAGTAGGACAGTCAAATGTGATAGTTAAAGATGTTTCGATGAGCAAGAGAGATATGAACAGAAAGAATAAAGTGTAGACTAGACTCGTGTGTACTGAGATAGAAGACAGATGAGAGATTCGATCTGACGTTCTACTACTTTCTCTTCCGACTGAACCGGATTATTGCTTCACTTAAGGAGACTTGCGTTTTTACTTCTATACGCTTAGTGGAAAAGTAAAATATGTTACGCTGAAATAGTAGGTACAATTTAGCAACCTCACCTGATGATGTTACTGTCTTTGGTGAGTAAGTAATATGATGTAAGTAACTAACCGTAACTGTAAGTGGGGCAATTCTTTCCATTCCCTCCCCATCCTCTACCTACAACTTTTAAAGTGGTTGTACAGAAACCATTTCTACTGTTTCCATTGGTACTAAGCCTAGTTTATGGTTTGCTACTTTTACCACATCACATTTACTCACTTTCTCCATCTTCCACTGCACTATCCACAATTGTCTATTTGCTACTTTTTACTTTGTTATTCTTTTGGAGGTCTACCATGCTCTTAAAGTAATGGCTACAGTAAATGTACCCGTCGTGCTCATGTTTTGATGTTATACTAGTTGTTAGACTATTCAGAGACACTTGACATGGACTCGTGAACCTGAATACCAAAGCATGTGTACTTTGCTAGTTATCTTACTTTTCCTGCTACTATAGTCCAGGTGCAGAAATTTGTAGAAGTGGCATTCCCACATATAAGGCATTTATAGTTCATAGTCCTATTTAGCTGCTGAGTTACTCATCCCCACTGTTATTACTCTCCTGCATGCCAACGCATAACATTTTACACAAGAGAAAACACTGTTTTCTAGATGGGATTTTGTAATTTATGCATTACTACTGTCCTTGTCTTCCCTTCCTGTCATCTGGCTTGCAATGTAGTTTTGCAATTGTAATACATCATGTACCACACTACACTCACAACAAAAATGGCACTGAAAGAACCTGCGTGATTTACAGTACTTTTCACTTTTTTCCACAATAACAAAAACATACTTCTATTATGGACAAAGGTAGTCCTGCAACATTTTCCCAGAAAATCATGCAATTATCTCTTACTAGTGTATATAGATCACAGATTTGTTTTGCTCGTATGCTTTTGTTATATAAAACCTTTTGTAAACATCTTGAAATGGACTGGAAGTGGAAGTGAATGAAATTGTTATATTTGCTATTCTGAATTACTTAGAAAAACCTTTCTGGAGAAACTGGAAAATTCAAAGGGCTAAAGCATAATCGGAAATCTAATCTTATATTTATAAGTAAACAAAATTTCTTCTTCCTTTTACCAAACTCTGACTGAATGGACAAAATGAAGGAATAGAAAGGGAAAAGAAACATATTGTGAGCGCTTCCAAGAATGTAATTGGCAAAGACACCCACGCCTTTTTAGTTGTCGCCATCAGTGTCAAAAGTGTAGCAGCTGCTGACGGTCTCTTTCTCTTCTCAGGTTGGCGTACCGACGCAGAAAGAAACTCTCTCAATGGTATCTCTAGTTTATTTTTATAATAATACAGCAGCAAGAGCAAGAGTTTACTAAAAATTTAAATCAACAATCTAGGGGCATAATGACAAAATAAGTACTAGGTACTACATATAATATGAGGGAGGGTTACTGGCTGTGAGTGGCCGATTACAGAAGTTTTACAGACATTAAATACTCAGGTTAAAGGTTTAGTTAGTACTCTAGCACACTAAATGTTTCCGTATTGGGTGAAATGAACTGAATGTAAAATGCATTCCAAAATGTAAGGGTTATGACACTAAGAATGTAATGAATTAACTGAAGTGAGATGGTGATGCAGGTTTAGCTAGGTGGTTTTAAGTATAAATATGGAAGGTAAACATTGATACTAGTCATAATGGTATTTAAAGAATGTAAATTTGGTATGCACAAGGTATCGATATGGTGAGAGTATAAATTCAAGGGAGACATTCATAATAGAGGTGTAAGAAAACCAATGCTGGCATACAGATTACCATACCACACAGACTATTAAACACTAATCGTAAATAATGTTAGAAAATGAATTGGAAACCTGCAGTTTTCCTTGTTAGTTATTTGTGTGTCATTATCATTGACAGTGTCATTTTCAGTTTGATTCTGAGATTCAGTTTCAACAGTTTCTGTGTCATTTTCAATTGGAATTGGAATGTCTTCAGTCTCCCTGTGTGTAACAAGCAAGTAGTAATGGTAATGAAAGATCTTGAAAGTAGTACATTACAGATTAGATTATTCAGAGATTAACAAATGTGCTGGATTTGTTATTGCTACTATTGTTAGGAAAATAGGAGAGTTGTGGTTTTGTGAAACCGTATTAAGTATAAAGTAAATGTAATTTGATAGTACTTTGTTAGTAAGAACTAGGAACTTTCACTCGTCTCGTCATATTATATATACACATTAGTAATTATTGGCAACTTAGAATAAGTTAGTAGAATAAGCATTAGTAAGTTAGTACTCGAATGATTAAATTGCCATGAATGAATGCGTACAGATAATTATTTCGACGCGCAAGCAAAGTCAGCTTTAGAGAAGAAAAGCTCTCCATTGTTATAATGATATTATTATCATTAGATACATAGAAAGTTATAGTATCGCATGTTCAGTCAGATCAATCAAATTCAGCATTGATTGACATTATTCAATTAGTAGAACATAATACCTGTGCTATAGACATAATACAGTCCTGAACAATGAGTATAATAGAGCTGAGGATACAATACGAGATTAATTGAATGGATATTACGTTAAATAAGTACATATATATAATATTATCATGTAAAATAAAGAAAAGACCTTTTAGAGTCACGAAAGAGTGGGCTGTTTTATGTTTATGGACCGAACTGACGGTACTGCTGAATAAAGACGACAAGAGGTATTCAAATATAGAGAGAAATGCAAGGAAATGTAGAACATTATATAAATTTCAATAGAATATGACATGACAAAAGGTCTGAACACAATAATAAAAGTTCGTTTGTATAGTAGTCTAATCTCTATAGTTTTCCACTTCGACTAGTTACTTGCTAAATGATATCCGTGGTAGTATGAATCTACCTACAACTCTATTCAATCGAATTTCAGTGATACGGATAGAATTGGATTGAGATGGATGGATGATTTAATGGCAACGAATATTGTGTATGTGATCTCTATTTTATTTTCTATCTATTCAAAACGAACCTGTCTTTGTTGCCGGTTTCGCCTTCTTGAATCAACTGGAGAGCATATTGTATGTTTTTCTGGAGAGTTTCCTGTGAAATCTGATCCAGTAGCCCATTTTCTATCTTCTCCAAAATTAACTTCAGTCGAGATATCACTGATGTATTTGATAGACTATCCAGGTCAGAGTTCAGATCTACAACAGGCGAGTCTTTTTTCCGGAGGATTTTCACCCCATTCGTTGGTTCATCATTGGTTACTGAAAACGAGGGAAATTCAAATTTAATTTTCAATTATAATTTACTGCCTAAAATGAAAGTATTTTGCACTGTGTATTCCTATCACCAAAATTTCGTCTGCGGTGGTAGAAATTCTGGTGAAACATATGGAGAAAGCACTATGTATTGACTGACTCTACACTCTACATACTGTAGATAATGATACTAGTATTATTTCTGCTTCATTAGTTACTAAGACCAAAAGTTGACTTTTGTACGTGGGATTACCTGCATTGTAGCCCTCTAGTCTAATAAATCAAAAGCATTTTTCAACTTTGAAGATTGTTACATAGCATGTATTTATGGAAATTTATATGCATTATGTATTTATGTATTAAGTCCTTTGAGTTCATTAGGGGTGCAAAATTGTTATGATAAAATGATATTGTTACTAGACTGTAATTTAATCCCTACATGAAGTTGTGACTTTACAAATGAGACAATATTTTGTAGAGATTTTTTTTCTTCTCGATTAGGAAAACGGGGAAACCTTTGTTACGCTTTGTGAATAGTTCTGTGATATTCTCTATTGAAATTTTCACAATGGACTACATTTTGACAAGTTCCTCGAAATTGCTCCAGAAAAAGAAACCTAACAGCAACGGTTCATTTCATTTCAAAGGAGTACTAACTAGTACGACTTTTCGAGCAAGTGAGTTGGAGATAACATGTAGAGACTCATGAGACTCAACTTGGAAAGATCGTCCTACTAGTAATTTTAGATAGCACCTAAGGTAAGTAGTATCCAAACTATTAAATTACTTTAAGTCTGGTATGGTTTATATAAAACGGAATGCATTACATAAAGTTAAGTATCATCTGGGAAATGCAAAAATGTATGTTGATGCCCGCTATCACAGTAATAATAAAATGGGTTAAGATTCCATAAAAAGGCTTGTCTAAAGTCTCCGCAAGTAATCACAATAATTATGACTGCTTTGGAATCGTAAAAAGTGTAATTAAATCGGGAGCATGAACTGGTTGTGTGATAATGACAAATGAACGAGCTGAGCTGTGTTCGCAATCATCCTCTTGATAATTAGGAGAACACTACACAAGGGGCTATCATTACTTTCAGCACTTGCAGTTTGCGAACGTTTTAATTATAAGTGCCACGCTCGCTCGAACAACCTAGTTTTAACATATTGCGCCATGATATTATAGCGAATTAGTGAATGTGTTATCACTAATCGCTCATGAAGTATTAAATACTTCAAAGAAATAATGTTCTCCGAGCCCCTAGTCATTTAAAAGTAGACTTTTGCCAATAATTGGCTTAAAATGAATGAATCATGTTTCAATCCAGTATACAAAAAAGTCGAGGTATTAAGCCTACTTCAGCATTTTATGCTTTTAAAAAATCGAAGTCTCGTAATTACTATCTGCTTGTGCATGTCTTTTTAGAGATATAAGAAATAGGATATTTTCTACATCGACGTTATGAACCTAATGCTATAAGTGCAACCATAAAATGCCCTGTACACAAGATGAATACCTATAGAACTATTTCTGTGCTGCACGACACTACAGTAATGTATAATGGACTTAATATTAGGCTATACTATTACATGCATGCTAGTGACATTTGAAAAAAGTGAGTGAAATCCCAATGTAGGTACCAATTTGATAAGTAGCACCGTCGATATGGAATGTAGCACTTTGACAGCGAAAAATTTTCTCGTGAGACATGATGATGGCACTTACTTCTCAAGCACTAAAAAAAACTTTGGTAATCATTCAGTAGACCATATTATTATACCTTGTATATATTCTACTATCTGTCTCGGGTATTTATATCTTAAAACTAACACTAGTAACACAGACAGGTACGCAGGTGTAATCTTGACTTACTAAGTACAACGAAGCACATACATGTATATAATAGAGCTGCAACTTGGGTAATGTAAGTAGACACAACTCAACACGATAAAAACACTCTCGTTTTGATATTGAATTGGATTCTGACGAAGCCCAAAGGACCAAAAGCAAAGGATGGGTCAACTTTAGTTAACCAAGTGTCAAAAAAGTTAGGTTAACACTGTGGTTGTACTCGACCCTCCTCCTCGCTGTTCTGTCCTGATCAGCCAAAGAACTTTTTCATATGACAACTAATCGTAGTATTAGGGAGTAAAAGTTAGTTAATAGTATTTGGGTGTAAAACGGTGCCTATTTTGAAGTGATGTGGTTTCGTTTTGCTCGAATGGGATTGAATGTGGTGATTTTTTGGTTTTGTTTGCCTGTCTCGTTAAGGTTGTGTTCGGGATGCCTGCACAAGTCGTCCCTGTGCCTTTCCTTGTCTTGCTTGTTCTCTCTCTTGACTCTCTTGAGAAGAATTCAATTGGTAATCGACGTGACACAAAGGAAAGGACAACTTGACAAGTTCTAGCTCAAAAAACCTCCTATATCTCTATATAGTACTTGATCTAGAAGAATGTAGAAGAGAGGACAGTATTGCTTGGACAGGCTTGATTCTGGTTTTGGAAGTCTTGTCCGGAATTTCGACTTGACGATGATGCTGTCAAGTCAAGGAGGGAAAGTTCCTTTTCTTAAACTTTCTCTTGAATGTAGAAGTAAATGTGAGTACGTCATTCGAGCCACAAATCTTACGAATGTGCATATGGGCTTCTTGGCTGTTGGAGACGGTAGAGATTTAATTCCTTTTCCTGTTCATACATATAATCTACCTAAAAAAGCAAAGGATATATGAAGGTATCTTTTTGAGTTCCTTTCTTGTCTCCCATTGCCTGAATCTGACTGAGAAGAAAACAGAATTTAATAGAAAAGGCTCGCGTGTAATAACATTATAGAAACGAGCTGAGAAAAACTTTGCACAGTTAGAAATTTAATGCTCTTCATTCGTCACATAAAAAAATCACAAGAGGGAATTTCTGAGAAGAAAAAGCTTGCTCGCTTACTTTCCTTCTTTTCTTTCACTCCTCTTTCTTGTCGATTTTGACGGCTTCCTTTACCAAAGAGTCTCATCAATGTATAAACTGCTACAAACAAGTATCTCAGTACTGCGATCTTCCTTTTCCTATGTAATAAAGCACGGTACTGTAAACTACTTACGTATACAACTTCCTCCTACTTTACCGATAGAAAAAAGATATTTGCTGACAAACTAACAACACTAAGGTCTCTCGTTTTCATTCGATCCTTATGTGTGACAAAAGTATGTTCTTTCAACTCGATTTCCTTTGTTCCTCTTTTACTTGAACTGGAGTAAGTACTAAGGGACGGTGGATCTGGTCTCTTCTACTGTACACCGACTGCTTTTAGTATCAATAGATCTCTGACTTTCTCTTTGATAATATTTGAATCGTTTCCGTACGTGTCCTGTCCTATCTTCTCGCTCTGTGGGCTTGTAAGAAGTAACGATGTATGTAACTTGCTTTTTTATTTAATCTATCTGTTAGGGCTGCCTATATATACAAAGTATAACTGTACCTGTATTCACTCAAATGCAGAATAACTTTTTTCTCAGTACATATAAATGTCACAGACGTGGTAAGATAAGATTTTTTTAAAGTTCTACATTTGAGATTGCTTACTTAGAAGTATTATAACCACTTGATCATTCAAATGTAGCCTTTAGGGAAACTATTTATAATACCAGAACGAAACGTGATGTGATAAGATATAATTTCTCGATAAAAGAAAGAGAAGTGACCGTATCAGAACAAAAATGAGCTGATTCAGTCAGATTAGTTATTTTTATTCTTTCTTTAGGTCCTTCCTCTAAATTTATTAGGTTGGATGAACTCAGTTGGTATCCTTTGAAATTTGTGGCTGGGCTCTCGTGAATTGTGAATGAGACAAGTCACCAAGAAGCTAGTTCCACTTATGTAGGTAATCTTTTTAAGTTATGAAAGTTTTATTATTTAGCTTGATTTCACTTTAGTTGACAGACATGACAAAAAAAGAACTTGGGCCATATCCGTTTAGGTTTCACCGTCCGTTTTGGCACTGCACTGACTGTCAGTAAATTATAAAGTACCTAGTTCTGAATCCACAGGGGTGTTTTATGCCGGTGGTGGTAAAGATATACTTCTAAGTATATAATGTCGGTGAGGTATTATTGGAATAGGTATTTAATGTGGTATTTGCGAGTACGTATGTATGTATGTATGTATAAGTGGTAGCTGAGTATAATAGTATAAAGGTACTAAGGTAGGTAGGAAAGTAGTCTGTAGTAGTAAATAGGTAAAGTGATGTGTCGTGATGCGATGATGTAATCAGATCTGAAATCGGAATCCGAGAGAGAAAAAGGTTTGTGTTCGTTCAGTTGGGTCGACCACGCTGAAATGAAGGAATCGAGGGCAGGAGCTATGGAATATATACGTTGCAATGAAAGGAACGGATCTCCGCCTGCCTCTTTTCCCTTTTCTCTCCAGAGCTTTTTAGTTTGACGTATTCCAGCCAGACGAGCCAGCCAGAGTCACAGTCTTTGGGCTTTTGCTTGGCAGTTCAAGTTCTGTTGAGAAGTTGGTTCGGCATGTATGGCACAGTAGTATGGTTATGTTATTAGAGTAGTAAGTAAGTAGTGGGGTAACGACAGTGCAGTAGCTTCTGTTCTGTTTCTGGCTTGACTTAATGTAGGTTATGCTTTCGCTAAATATATTTACTGTGCTATATCATGTCGTTGCCTTCCCTTGGTTTCTGGTACGAAATGGTTGGATTGGGTTTTGCCGTCGTGTGGTGTGGTGTACGTAACACAGTTAAAGTTACGTTTTATTTTAGCCTTAAAGGTTAGCTTAGCACTGTGGTTTGGTTTGGCTGGTGGATCTGGAAGGATAAGGGAGATCTGTAGTATTTTCACTCGCTTCACTTGCTTTAGTTTACTTTTCGGTTCCCCATCATCATCATCTACTATGTTATTGTATGTACTCCGGTGTTCCGTCCGTCGATTCCGCTTTGCTCCTCTTGTGGTGTCACGCCGTAAATAATGAAGAGCATCGTGCAGAATCCGAATTTGGATCTTTACACTGTGCCGTTGTGCTTTGACTTGACTTCATTGGCTTTGGCTTCAGTTGACTTGACTTCTCCCCGGCTAAGACTTCGTAAATTCACAACTACAGCCAACTCAACTCAACTGGGATGCGGATGAGAGGCTTTTTATCAGTCCTCCACATTATAAAGTCTACATTTGTTCTGCACGACTTTTCCCAAGTGCTATACCTTGATTCTTGATTTCACGGAAACTCCTAAGTATACAGTAGCCTTTACAATCTTTTGCATCTAGGCTACTACATAAGAGATCTTAAAATAAAGGGATTTGAGTACCTCCATAATATAAGTATTGTCACACAGCATTTGGTTTTAACGAGCACTGTATAAGAAAGTGGAGAAAGTCTTAATGAGCAACTTTCTTTTGAAACTAGAGCTGACTGGTTGAATTGATCGTGAGAATGGAACTCGCTCAAGATCACACAGAAACCGGGCCAAAGAAATATAAAACTATAGATCTTATTACTCCGTGTGGTTTCTGCTATAATAAATGTGCTTATTCACTCACACAAGAGATTATGTATACAAAAAAACACAAAGAACTCTGTATTGGGTCTAATGCATATAAGAACTTTCTGCCATAGCTTCTTGCACCGTCTTACGTATTAGTTATGGACATGTATAGAGATGTAGGGATAGATGGTCTTAAGGGAAACGACGTATTAAGTAAGAGAGATGCAAAATGCTCAATGTGTTTATGATGCCTTGAGCTCTGATCTGCCGACTGAATCAGAGAAAGCTTTCTTCGCCCAGATGAAAAATAGCAACTATTTTTGAGAACTTTACTCTGAGTTCTAATCCGTCTCAATCATATTTCTTTTTATATTATTGCCTGTTATATCACTAGACGATACTCAATAGGATATTCTTGAGAATTCTTTCTCGCTCAAAGACGTAACTAAATACTACATTGACACGTGTACATGAAAAAAGATATATTACACTTTACACTATCTACCACGAGTAAGTAACATAATCTTAGTATTGTATACTCGCGTACAAAAATACTACATATGTTTCTCTACGCCTAAGACAGGCACTTTATCTATAGAAGGCAAGCAAAACTTCGGCACTGCAGTACTATTGAATGCATTTTTCTAATGTACCATCTTGCACACTTACTTCAACCATAACAAACAGATGTAGGTACTCCGTGTTTATGTTCGCAGTCTTTCTAATATACTCTCCAGGGAATTCATCCTATCCGTATGCATTAGGCATGTGATATGTATTGTCTAGTTACAAATCAAGAGTAGTAGGTACAGAACAATGGGAATGTAATATTAACGTAAGAACTTTATAAATAGAATTTGTTTGTAGTATTTTCCGTTATAATGTCTAAGGTTTTTGCTGCTTGGTTGGTCCTATTTTTCAAGCTAGTTGAAATCTGTAGTTCGGCTTTCTTTTATTGTCAGTTAGAGAGTAACACATTAATAAAAGGAGGACGCTTGTTTATGTGCCCATATGCAGCATGCCTGTAATAAAAGTTATATTAAGTACGTAATACTTGACGATCTTCTTCCATTTCTAAAGCCTAAGATGACAATAACAACAATATCACCAACAGCACTTTCAAAAGCCGACAGAATTTCAAAAGCTGTCGGTTGTAATCACACAAATACAGTGGTATTATTACAATAACTCCAAACAGTAGTACTACCTTGGAAAATATTAAATTCCCTTCTTGGAATTTCGTAAGAAAGACATATTACGTAGTCTAACACTTTATATAAATTAGGTTGGATTATGTCGTGACTGTTCTTATCGTTGGTAAGTGCGAGTAACTGTAAAAACACGTTGGCATAATATTATTATTACGGTCTATTAAGCACAATCTCGCAGAAACATAGCTAAGGAACGCAACATGGAATTTGACGAGTGCACTATTAAATTGATGTGGACAGAGACGGAATGTTTCAGGGGAAAAAGTAGATTTCTGATGGTGAATGCTGGCATATTAGGTTCCTAGTTACACTTGTTCGATCTAGTTCAGCTGCCTATTACATGGACTTGCTAAATAGTATTGGCTGACTGCGTAATAGAAAAAGTAGCGTTAACAATGCAAAGGAAAGGTTTGCAACAATAAATACATTATGTATGTAACTTGCTTGCTCACGTCAGTACGAACGAAGATACTATACATTTACTTACCTGTGCAGAGTGTTTATACAGTCAAGTCCAATTCTTAACTTTCGCTGGACAAATTTTTCTAGCATTTGTTTTTCATCAGGTCAGATTTTTACTTAACGCAAAGTCTTTCCTAGGCGTAGTAAATGTTTAAAAATTTATCTAGGGGCGACAAGAGAAATATTTACATGGCGAAAGCTGTATGAAAAGTAATCGGTGAACTTTATTGTAGTTGGTAGAATATAAAAGATGTTGGTTCTTCAATTGTCATTCATTACACATACACAATTCAAGTCATATATAAAATGCATCATATTATGACTTGACTGTAGTACATGACATAAACCCTGTTAGGTAGTTATCTTGTGGTTTCCTTTCGCTTGCATTGTGCTTCTCTAATAATATAGTTACAAGTTCTTTCTTTTGGCTAGAAGGTCAGACAACGTATTTGAAACCAAATCAAACCAAACACAAAACGGAATTATAGGATAGGTATAGTTAGTTGTGTTCAGTGTTACATTTCGAGTGCAAGTAAAGGTGAAGTCATGTTAATCTACCTTTATAGTATTTTATCTTTATGCATCAAGAAAACAAAAGCGAAGCGCTTCAACAACTTACTAGACGTACGTAGAGGAAAAGTCAAGTGCAGGAAGTTCTGTATTGTGGCTGGTATGGGGTAGTACAGTAGCATGACCACACATATAGTTACTATAATACAGAAGACTATAAAGAAAACTAAAATTATACTGTGAAGACAATAGTAACATCAAAAAGAACACTCAGATAACACACTCGGCACTAACCAAGACAAGTTAACTAAGCAAAGAATTGAAAGCCTGTGCATAGTATTGTACTCTAGTGGCTACTTTAACTCGTCGCATTCCCAACATATTGCAGAGAATAGTATATTACTAGAAATATCACAGAGAAAGTCAAACATAACGGGAAGCTAGCAATAAGACACACTCCTTTACTATAACTTGCTTAAAGTAAATAACATAGTGGCAGGATTGGACTGGCCATTCTGCATTACTTATAAGGCATCTACATAGGTACGTCATAAATGCATACCTAATGCAAATTGTAGTAGTTATTGTTGCAATGAACGTATGATTAAATAAGTAGTACCTAGTAAGAATTGCATACCAGCATACTTGATTTAACCAGTTCATATTCATTTGCTTACAGGGCTTTGCTTAATATTATGAATTTGAGATTGGAAATACCTGGAATGAAAGAATCACAATATATAATCGTAAACTGAATCATATTTGCTACAGTTTGTCGGAAAAATAATTAGAGTAGTATTTTGATTTTGAATTTTGACATGGCATTATTACAGGTAAGATTAGTTCAAACAATTAGAAAATCATTAATAAAACAGTATGGATGCTGAAATTAGTGATATGGTTTGTCATTTAGATTACAATGTTCATATATTATTATATATTTATCTGATGTTCCATTGCATTTCACCGGTGAGCAAGGGAAGGCATGTACATAACCCTGTGTATTTAGGTAACCATTTTTTCCATTTCGACATTCCAATGCAAGCTTTACCATAATTGAACCGAGGCAAAGCAAATGTTATAGCTAGTAGTAAATACATATTAGTAAAATGCTGTAGTTTCTCTGTTGATAACAGAAGAGGAGGTTGGAAATTGGAAAGTACGAGGAGCACCATCATAAACCGTAGTACTCATTCGGTTGTAGGAAACCCACTTGAGTTTTTACATCAGGCTTGGTTTGGTAGCTGACTTAACTATTCCTTAATATGCTGTAACATTCCGAAACTTGAATTACCAAGGAAGTTTCTGTGTAATGTGTAAGTAAGGTTACTCGTCGTTTAATGTTACATCGACAGAAATGCGTAGGTAGTCTTGATGTGATGGTCTTTATAGCTCATGCTTCATTTGTGTGTAGAGTTCTCAAGTGTATATTACAATTCCAGTCGGTCTTCGTGATATTCGATGCTTTGAAACCCAACCGAACCAAAGCGAGTCATTCAGCAGTTACTTTTACCTATCTGTTTAACATTTCATACTGCATACCCTTGCTGCATTGTTCATCGTCTATCTATAATCTATATGACCTACTATTGCCAATACTTTGGCCAAACTTGCCTCTGCACTGTCCTATGACATTTTATCTTACTTAGCTTCGTATTGCAAAGTGGAAATGGACCTCTTTCTACTCTCATTTAGGCATGTATCTATATTTATATAAACAGACCATTATACCAAAGCTATAACCATTGTGATATTATTGAATGTAGTGTATATAAAAGGTAAAGTACTATCATGTAGGCCACATGCTTGATAGACACAAATACTATCTCTATATCCAGAGAAAATGTTTAGGTTAGACGTTTTCTTCTGAAAGGCAATATACGTATTTGTGTTGTCACTAATATATACTTATATGAGCCTATTTTGTACCTAAATGAGTTCTTTCACAACTATGTGAGTTGATTTTCTTTTAAAACGCGAGTCGACCTGGGTTTGGCTCTTTCTTTGGCTAGGCTTGGATTCACATGGTTTGAGACGGATGGTAGTGGTAATGCTCATGCTAATGGCTCTCCAAGTCAGAGCCAGACGACCAGACCGACCCTAGCCAATTTCACCTTCACCGCTTCACCTAACTAGTTAACTTAACTGCTTTAGTTTGGCATGGTTGGTGATGTGACTTATAAACTTAGCTGAGTTAGACGCATTAAATATCACATTATCTCTACAGTGTAGGTGTTTTTAGTACTGATAGGCTAAGTTTCTATTGAGATTGGGATATCTAGCATTTATTTATAGTGGACTTTCTCTGTGATATCTAATGCTGACGTACCAGAACCACTCCAAAAATAAGACAAACTGTCTCTTTTAATGGACACTGTTAGATATGGCAAACTAAAGTAAATGCAATAGGCATGCCTAATTCCGAGATTCTATTTTCTGTTAAATTGTCTTCTCCGTGTGCCTCAATTCTGCCGAGTGCTAGGAGCAGATAGAAACAAGACACACTCAATACGAGATTGACAACAAACGAAGAGAAAATATCGAGGTAAAAGAGATGGAAAGAGAAAGTCTTATGGTATGTTAAACAGATTTATTTTCTAAAAGTTCCTAGTATACTAAATAAATTATAGTTGAATAGAAAAAATGCGAGTAAACTTATGATTTATTTTATTGCCTTACTATATACAGTTTAGGCAACTGAAAACTGCGGAAAAAACTAAGTAGTTACATTAGATTGAAACTTGGTCTCTGGTTTCCTGTGATATCGTTCTGCTCCTTGGTTTCAGAAAGTAAATTTACATGCGTGAGAAGTTTTCCGTTTGGTTCGCTAACCTAGTGTATATTTACTAAGCAAGGTAGCATATTTTTATGCACTTTCCTTCTGTTTGAACTGAGTCAAACTGAGTCCCATGAAACACATATTGTATTGTACTCGACTCGTGTGTATATATCGACTGAAGATAAATATCCTTATGGAATACAGATGCAGCGTGTGCAGAGTTAATAAAAAATTCTATTTTCCGTCATTTTAGGCCTTTTACGTCTTAGTTCATGTGTACAGTGAAATTAATTTTCAATCGTTAAAAGACACGTAGGCAGATATTATTATTTAGACGATTAAGAATTTTACGTTGACATAATAATTTTTTACTTCATGCTGTCTCCACTTAGTTTATCCTTATGCACCTACAGATGCTGCTCTACAGATTTTTATATGAACAGTAGAATATATTTTTTTCACTAAATACCCACCTATTAAATGTGCTATGTGCAAAATACTACTACATAAACAACTTGGATACTTTGTGATATGGCTATATAGCTTATTACATTTGATCTATCCATATGGTATACTCATCTTCTACATCAAATAGAAAATAGACAGTCTCAAGAGACATTGAAATAGTTTGTTGTTTTTACATCTACGTAGAATCCACCCACAGACCTGGTTTCAGATTCCGAGATTTTTAAAGATTTCAAATAAAAGTATCAATGTCAGTAAGAATACAATATATTTAGCGGAACATAATAGTAAAAAGAAGGGAGATCACGTATAATAAAAGGAGAAAAGAAACTGTATACATAGTATGTTGTGAGGATAGTTAGGAAGTAGTGCGGGGATGTCAAGTATACTTATTGATACGAGTACGTAGTAAACCTAATGATATAATATACTTACTGGGTAACGAAGGAAAGAAAGAATTCTAAGAATACCTGGGTTTGATTTGAGACGAATGTGGCGTATAGAGTATGTGTGCGTATGTGTGGCAGTCAAACCATATAGATAAGGAAATGGAGGTAGATATTCATGTATTTTCTCCCTATAATACTAGGACGTATGTATTAGGATGGTAGTGGGGGTACTAAGAATCTAAGTTATATATTGTAGTACAGCTGGATTGGATCAGTAAGTAAAGTGAAGTTAACTACACTCTACATGAACTAGACACACTCCACTCGACTCCACTAGACTACACTAAACTAGAGCACAAAGGAGAACGAACACAACCAAACCAAATTTGCGATGGCAAACAGCAGAAATGGAAATAGAAATACGTAGTCTATATACAGAGCCACCACACCGACATTACTATACTTACTACTAGTGTGTAGGTAACACGGCGAGAGAAAGAAGAGGTAGAGACAGAGAACATTGAACATACATAAGCAAAGCATCCCCTTGCACAAGATTAAATATCGATTTTGTCCAAATGTTCAGTTGAGTTAGTTTGGTTTGGTTCAAGATGTACTAGCCTTCCTTGCTTTCCTTCTACTATTAGAGTTGCTCTTACTTTACGTACTTTTACTCCGCATTATATGAGCGACTCAACTCACACTACGACTCACTCACTTCACTCAGCTTTCCGTCTTCTTTCCCCACTACTTTTACCTACTGACTCAAATAGTAGTGTAGGTAGGTACATATGTGTAGGTAAACTATATCTGTACATACACTGCCTATCTACTTAACTATAACTGAACATAACTCTGTTCTCTCATAACTGCTCCAGTCGAGTGAAACTTCAATCCAACTTTCCAGCTCTTCTTTTTCGGCTCTGCAGGTAATGTAACGTGAAGTAGGAGTAACTGCCCAAGTCTAATGTAAGCACATAATACTCCATATATAATAAGCAGATAACTGTCTACTATTGATAGTAGACTATAACCCAAAATCTTGATATATTTACCAACGTATAAAAACATGGTTGGTGTAACGCTAGCCAGTCTACATAATAAATGGGTGTAAGTTGTAGCTTTTTTCTTCAGATAGAGATACATGGGCATTATGTACTTTACTAAACTTTAGTTTTACTACTTTCCTTAGTTATGGATGTAGGTATACTGCGATGCTTTCTCTCCTAGACAGTTACAATAAGTAGGTATTCTTCTGCCTCTACTTAATAAGTACCAAAACGAATATCAACAAACATAGCACAGAATAACTTCCAACAGGAGAATACTTGGTAGTTTTTAATGTACATGAGAATGTTGATGTACCTGCTGTGACCATGTATACCTGACCTTTTAGCACCCGTGAACTCAAATATTTAAATAAGTAGTTTTGCATTTTTACTACTGGCTACTTGCAAATTCTTAGAATTTGTATTAACGCTATACGAACTACTACCTATAACTACCGTAGCCTGATAGCGTTGTGTAGTATAAGTGCAAAGACTTGCCTTCCTTTTCTGTGATGATAAACGATGTATTTGACATTTAGCATTTAGCGCAGTTACTAAGGGTAGTAGTGCTTCTATTTTGGCGAGAACTGAACTTTCCTTTAGTCTAGCCGAGAAAACTGAACTATAAAAATCCGTTCCAGAACAGTTTATCATAATCCCATACTGTACGAATTGCTGTAGGGGATTAAGAGATTAAAGTGAAAGCGCTTTTGAGTACTTATGTAGGTATCACGTATATATGTATCACTAATGCATAATATATGTACAGAGTGCGAATAGGCTGTAGTGCAATGCACTCAATGGAGTGTGTTATATGCATATGTGTACGCATGATGAAATGAGATCAGACAATAGTTGAACCAATAAACGTTCTACGTCGTCTGAGTTATTTATAAATGTTTTTCTCAGGGCTATATACCATTAGAATTGGAAACAAAGCATACTCTATGCTTTATAGGATGTATCTGTTGGAAATGTAAATAGCTACAGAGATTCCAAAAAGGGCGTAGTTATATAAAAGTAGGTATGTTGTGTAATGCTAAGTAAATACTAAAAGTGGTTATTTTTACAAACAGTCCAAAATACAAAAGAGCTTTTGTATTTATTGAGTAGGGAAGGCTGTCCTCATGGAAAGAAAGAATATAACTCTATGCTGCAATAGATGATAAAATGCTTCGTGATACAGAAGCAGACAATACGATTTTCACCTCGGAGTAGCAGCAAAATTTGAGTTAGAGGGAAAGTGTAAAAGCATTTTGTGAGTTGACGTGAATTGGGCTTTAGTATTTTTGAAGCGGAATTTTTCTTGGCAAAGGCATTAATAGTAAATTTGTGAAGATGACGTCTGTCTGTGGTGCATAATGTTGTTGGTCTATCACGTTACCCGTCTAAATTGTCTGTCTACTGAGTTGTAACGGAGTAACTGTCCATTTTCTAATCTATCAACGTGCAGCATACTTTGTTCGGTATTCACTTGAGTAGGTATTTACACATAGTATTTATCTAGAAGTACAGAACCAGGAGTGAAGTAGTATGTTTATTGAAGAATAAGACAGACTCACCTTCACAGCAACTGGAGCAGTTTACACAGGAGATTTTCCGGAGCATTTTTATATTTATCTTGTCTTCACGCCTTGGCGCACTTTTCCTGTACACTTTATGTTTGACTCTTAAAGAAGTTGACGAAGACGAAGGAGGCTCAGATGAGGTTAGTGGAGCTGGAACTCTTAGCTTTACTTTAGCTTTCTCCACTTTTCCCGGGTGATGGTTGACAAAGAATAATGTCAAGTTTTGAGCCTGACCTTTTGTGTCGCCTTCGACTTCAAAGTTTGGCCTTTCAAAGTCCTTTTTCTCTATGCTGTCCTCCTGCAATTCAATATTTAATGCATCCATAAATAAATGTTTAAGCCAGTGTAATTCCAACAAACCGCTTTTCCTTCACTACCCAAAAATACTTTACCTAAATAGATTTGACCCATTTATGAATAGACATTTTCTATTTATCTATTTATGCACATTTTGAGCGAGCATACTAAGTTATGTATTCTTTATATTAGCATAGAATACATCTAAGTACATCTGAAGAATAGTACAATAAAATGTTTACAAACAGTAAATATTAAAACCATATTCAGAAGGAATAGAGAATAAGATGTAAATGTTGCGCAGACATGCCTTTAGAAATAACACAAACAGGAAAATACACGTAAAGAGAAGGAAAGTAAAATAAAGTAAAAACAAGTTGACTAAACTGAAGGAAACGATAGCATGTTAAGTGATACAGTGGAAGAGTGGAGAAAGAAAGTAGGCAAGACGCTGTACAAATAGAAAGCGAGGTGAAATCCTAGGCTTATTTAGTTAAGTTAGTTTTCTCCTCGTGATATATTTCAGTGTCGTGTCGTAGTGTCCTTTGGTAAAAGTGGAGAGAGCAGAATGAAGTAAGTAGTGTGCAATGTGTAGTATTAGTAGTGGCCGTAAAAATAAAGTTTTTGGAAAACTCTTCAACTTGACTAAAGTAAACAGAAGAGAGTGCTGTGTTGTTATGCTGGCGTGATTCTCAAGTCTTATGATATTAGAGTCTTGATTCTCTTTTCAACCTTATCACCCAAAGTCACTCAAGAAAAACAACTACGATAACTAACTCAGAGAGTAGATAGCTAAGGATAGCTAACGCCGAAGGAACCAAGGTGCAAGCTACTTAAGAGAAAAGAAAGGCTTAAAAGCTACATTCTCTTTCGACACGAACACAAAATTACACATACGCACTGGAACTGATTTTCCACTTCTCAAAAGATTTATTACTTTTCCACACAATGATTCTCCTTTTTTTCAATGAGTCACATAGTCGGTTTTAGTATTCTGTGTGCGATTAGCACTTTATGATCTCACTTTTTGATTTTGATTTTTTATATAGCTGTGAAGGGAGAAAGTGAGACAAGTTGGCGAAAGATTCAAGTATATATTATAGATAAAGGATTACAGTATATTGATACTATTTACGTTAAGCTTTCACCAAAGTCAAACGAACTCAAATAAATTGAACTGGAGAAAGTTCAGCTCACGTCAATTGGGTACATACATTTCTACTCAACTTCAACTAAATTAAAGTTTCCACATTTCTCTCTATAATTCTCTGTCGTAAACCTAAATAACACTATTCATTATACACGAGTAGTACTTTGTTATAATGCATCGTATGTTTAAGGTATAAAAATAGATTCCAAACATTAAACAATTTAAAGACAAATTCGTCTTTTCTTTCGTGAGACAGGACAAAAAGAGTTGTAGCTAAGTACAAATGTAAACAGCACCTTTGTATTGACTACAGTTAAAAGTAGATAAAAATAAACTCATGATTACGTATTTATATGGAGCAGGATAATCTACTTAGTTTTCACTAATGCTTAAATTTGTACGTGAGTGCTAAAGGAACCAGAACTGAAGATATTTTTAATTTGATTAAAGGTATATTAGAGATACTTATCTGAAGTATAACAAGGAAAAGCCCGTAAAAATAGGATTTAACAGATTAATGCTCCTAGTATCACTATCATATCGTCTATTGAGAAGAATTAGGAAAGACTTGGTGAATGTATATTCTTGAATCTTTCTAGTTAGTTACAAAGTCTTGTGTACAGT
Organism: Tomocerus qinae; assembly: GCA_020055645.1. Classification (NCBI taxonomy): domain Eukaryota; kingdom Metazoa; phylum Arthropoda; class Collembola; order Entomobryomorpha; family Tomoceridae; genus Tomocerus; species Tomocerus qinae. Next base: position 11,325,189 of record CM034547.1, on the reverse strand, counting down.
TCAGCAAAACAAAGTCTACTAGAAGACAAAGGGAGAGTGAGTGAAGAGGAGTAAGAAAACTGGGGAAAGAAAGAAACAGGAATAAAAGAGAGCAGTTCAACGGGCCAAGTCAACTGAAGAAGGAGAAAATACGAGGACAAGGTATCTCACAGCAGAAATACACACAGACAGTCACAAAATCTGAATCACATTAAATTAAAGATCTCTAGAAGGAGCCATCAGGCTGGATGATTCAATTAAGGAAATGAGATGGTGAGTATCGAGAGTGTGATCCCTATTGCTCTGTTATATGGTAATTCCGCAGTTAACAAATACAGTATACCTAAGTCCTAATGTATTACCATGTATTAGTTTTATATCTATCTAAAATTGTGACTTTTCTATCTATAAACTGCGCATAGAATGTTTACCTTGTTCGTATTGTAGTATTAGTTAAAAGTAGTCTAACAAGGACAGAGACGACTATAGGAAATTGTACTCCTCCTAACAAGGACAGCAAGATTCGCTGGAAAACCAATCGGCAATCTATCCATCTTAGACTATTAGTGAATTGTCACGTGACACGAACACTCTTTTCATCCAATGCTATAAATATCTCCCCTGCGTTATTTATTTTATTTCAGCCTTGGATTCACTTGGAAAAAGTTCTTGTAAGAAGGAAGACAGAGATAGAAGAGGAGAGAATGAGGGGAAATGAACTCTCAGCTTGGATTAGATTATTTCTCCTCCTATAATTTGTCTTCATTGGTTGTAATTACTTTCTCGGGAATTTCAGAGATTTTATTATGAATTTTCTTGGTGAACTTTCACCTACGTAGTGTGAAATTACTTTCTGGCTAAATTCTTTCGATTCACTCTCTGTGTTTAATTAATATTATTAGACTGCCATTGTTCGTTCTTATTCTTGTCATTTATTGTTATCCTACTAGAAAATGCATGGGAGAGGGAAATGTAAGTTTAGCTCTGATGCCGTGCCAAGGTAAACTAAAAGTTTATTGCTTATGCAGGGTAATAGGATAGGTGTAATAGGGATTTGTAAGGAATGTCTAAGGTATAATATAGTAAATAGTTTTACAATATTCGTCAGGGGTAATGCATAGTAATTGATATATCAATGGAAAAGATGGGTAGAACAAGTTAGCGAAAGGTAATAGTGCAATTCGAAGAACGACACGATAGTTTGTAGTATTCGGGGAGGGAAAATGAGTCCCTTATGTTAGCAGTTAGTTAAAGTAGATATCCAAGGAGTGAGATAGATAAATGGAGAAGACATGGCACGAGAACGTTTTAGCAAAATAGTTGGCTAGTAGTTTGCTAGCAATTGCTATCAGCTTTGCCTATCAACATTGAAGTGTACATGTATAGAGTATTGAATTCTCTAGATTCAGTTTAGTTCACGTTTGCTTGAGTTCCTCCTCTGCGGTTTCGTATCGTCTGACGGGAGAGAAAAGCTAAACTCCTAAAGCTTTGACTATGACTGGTGGGATTATTTATGACTGAGTGAGCTGAGAGACAAGCAAGACAGATGTTCTTGCTCCTTTTCTTTCCTATTGGAATTACAGACATACGATACGATACACTGAGTTCACTTGACTTGAGGTAACTTGACTTGACTTATCTCTACTTTGATAAAATCGAATTTAGCAATGGCAATGAGCACAGGAATGCCATGCCCTTCTCACTCCTCTTCTTTTTTTGGATTGGACTCTACCTGTTCACTTCTGGGGATAATCTCAATCTTTTTCTCCGCTCCTTCCATCGCTAGTACACGACTATTAGCAACCAAACAAAACAAGACCACAAATACGACTGAAATATATATGTCTCAACAGGACAACATATATTATTCCAAATTGCCCTACTTGGCTTTACCGATATCCCTAGTCTGCTTACATAACTCTCGCAGTGTCCTACTAACACACAGGTACCGCCTCCATTTGATTGTCGTGGAGTGCAGAGATATCCATTTAACTATTCTTATCAATCATATTATCTCCATTATCATATGGTAGATATGACAAGACACAAGACAGGCGTGTTGTAACTTATGATAACAATAGTAGCTCTAATCACAATTACCAATAATTTAATACCTACCGACCCTTTGTTTTGTATATATAATTACCCACTGCATATAGCCAATTAATTGTATACGTAAGATATACATATGCAATCGATAATGTATTCTGCAAATGCGACAAGAATCTCAAGCATTTTATCTACCACATAAAAATTCCAACATTCGCCGACGTGACTAAAGAATTTCTAGGAATTGCGTAAAAATACATAAAATGAGATAAATTGCGCCTTGTAAAATTATTAACTATTGTTTGTGGAGTATTTTAAGTGGAAATGTTTATCTACTGTTTATTAACACTATAATGATACATTCGTGACACAATACCTTTAAACATGCAGATCAGTATTTTACAAACATTAGTGCTTAATTACTTACTGAGTATAACAAGTACTTAGAATTTATTAGCACCTAAAGCTAACGTCAAACCTGTGCTTATCAATGTTTTTGTTTTTTGCTGCCAATAACGTGCTAAAGCCTACACAAAGAAAACAAACAAAGCTAATTAACGGATTTAGTCTATTTGTTTTTTAAATTATAAGCCTAGAAAAACAATTGTCAATTTTGACTTATGAAAACTTCTTAGAATTTGAATACTTCACAGTGAAAACTTTTGCCACGCTGCTGACTCAATCGTGATGTTAAGCAAGATCCTTGCATTAGTAATTGCAATTTTCCAAGATATTACATTAAAGCATGCCACTCTTCCGGTCTGGACACAAGGCCAGAAAATGTTAGTTAGCTAAATGTTTTTCTCCTTGAATCTATTTATACCAACAGACTATTACATCATTATGGATTATTATGAACTGCATTCCTAACGTTGTTTGATATCTGTTAAGAAGTTGTAGCAAGGCTTTATACAATTAGTGGTCAAAGAAAATACAGAATCTTCCCTTTATCAGGTTTACTTCTATTTCGACTTTTATGTTACGAACTTCAGTACAAAGTTGTTTTCTTGGGTAACTATACAAGATATCATGTTCCATTTTGATGAGAGTGCTACCCTACATCCAATCAATCAATTGTGGAGAGTTTACCTGCTACAGCTAATATCCTTAATTGAATTAGAATCATGGTCATCGTATTACCAATTATTTTCAAGAGTAGTGCAATCTTATAAAAATACATAACTCACTTATATATAATATCTTAGAAAAATCGAAGAAAGCATTTATTGGGCGGGCATTAGGTTTGTGAATTGATACAACATACATCCATGAACTACAAAGCACCAACCAATATTGCTACACACCCATCCACGCAATTTAAAGTACCTAACCTAACTAATAACATGCCGTACAACTTGATTCATTTCGCCCCATGACAATTGTCGACGCAATTTTTTCGAGAAAAGAAACCATAGTTGAAACTATTAAGAAAGTAGGTAAATGTAGCCCAATTTCCAAATTCCATGTAAAGAGGTGCATTTTCTATCCAATTATGTAACTGTTACTGTATGCAAAACTTATTCAAAGATTCTAAAACTCAAAAATAAAAAGTAGTAACAATTTAATAACCCTGATGACAAATGATCTTAAATGAATCCATATTTATATACATATAATTATTTAATATAGATTTATTGTAAACAAATAATATGTACTCTAATTTACGATTGTACTACGCTATAAAAAAATTAGACTAAGAGAGCTAGTTTGCTTGTATGTCCAAGCATTTATTCAAAGATTCCAAACATAAAACACCTGAACCTAGTAATAATGTAAATGAAATAATACTACTTTGAACTTAAATGTTCCATTATGAATTATTTTTACATGATAATTTTGCCGGTTATTTTACTGCCCATGATTACTCGTACAGTACGTGTCGAATAATTTGTAGTAGCATGTAGGAATGGTATCAATGCGCATAGAATGCTTTAAATCTCAAATTCGACTGACTGAGCGAGCTTGGTTTCACTTGAAGTAAGCAGGCGACCAATAGTCGCAAAATGAATTTGTACAATATGTTGTGAAATGGGAGGGTGGTTATGTAATCAAGGGAGTATGTACTTCCAGTGTGTAATGATAATTATACTTAACTTTTGGCATTTCCCCTCGGAATGTTGTAAGAGGAAAGCGAAGCGAAAACACCTAAATAATATAAATAGAAGATTACTTTTTGTTTTGCATACCGTCATCACATCACATTCAAGGCAAACAGGAACAGCAGTACAGCAGTATAAAATACTCATCTGTGTAAGTGTATTCATCCTACTAGTCTAGAACAACAAAATTGTGTAGGTGTATAAAGTTCGTATGCTGCTCCATTCTGTTTACGATATAAATATATCATTTATGTGTATATTGCGCAGTGGGTCTGCTTATTTTGTGTAATATTTGGAGCTACATTTGTACAAGTGTTGAGCGAATATCAATGAGTTACACAATCATTTAAAATGGGCATAAGTTGAATGAACACAATGCATAATACTTCAAGGCTTAGGGATATTTCGTATATTAAATAATATTTTATAACATATCCAATGAAATTGGGCTAAAAGTGCTTAACAAAGCATTATGGCGAATGTTTGATATCAATAGAAGTCATAAGAGTGACACATTTGATGAGAGTAAATGAAAAGTAGTTTCGTTTGTTTCTTTTGAATGGAATGATTGTTTTGTCTCGGTGGTGGAAGTATACCTATAGACATTATTCACGTTTTGTGTGCAAGCATTCGATTTTGTTTCATGTGGAATCATGGAGTTCTTCATTTCATGGTTTTCTATTGTGAATTGATAAGACAGACTGTAACCACGGAGTGCTTATTACTACTATCTGTTGAAGACTCGTTATTAAAGTCATAAATAGATATTTCCATGAATTCTTAAGTACGGACAATGACTTAAGTAGGTTACTGACAATCTGACATTAAAAGAAAATGGGATTGGTATATCTGTTTCGGTTTGCTTGACGTAATTAACAGAAATAATCCTCATTTAACAAGCAAAATTGTGGTACATTTTATAAACCCTTGAGGGATATTGGTAAATCGGTAATATAATGCTATAGCATATCTGCCAGTGATCTACATGTTGCATATTATGGTACATAATGGAGTAATTAGCATTGGATTGTTATATACGCAGTTCTCATTTTTATCTCTATAATAAATTAAGAATATGTCGCGTTGTGTTTTCTCATCAGTTCCCGCTGTGAAATTATAGTTAGTTCTGGAGAGGCAGGTACTCATATTCCATTTGTTATAGTATGGTTAAAATGCATTAGTACCAGCAGAGTAGTAAACTAGCGACCCATTTAGATAGTGTACTTAAAGGTGTAATACCCGTAGCTATATAAGAGTAATTTTGCTTTGGCAGTTAGTTAATGTATTTTCCTACTCGCTGATTGTGAGTTACGGTTACTTTTACCATGCAAATATATTCATTTGTATCTCGATCGGGTATTGTGGCTTTTACCGAGCTTAAGCTCCTGCTTTCCTAGTATTTACATTTATAGCTTATCGTTGTTCGAGCTTATAGTACGTGACGACTTTATGCGTTGTGCACGTTATTTATGGATGTTGAACTACATCTGCGTTCTACGTTGGCCTTCTTTGTTTTGCTTGCCATTATGTACCGATACAGCGTTTTGCGCTAATGTGTTAAAGCTTAGTAGAGTATACTGTAATGTAAACTCTGATAATAGTGTATCATAATCTGTAAAAAGTATGGTGCAGACAAATATCAGTAATGCAAATACAAACACTCTTCGCCTTTCTCCTCCAGTCCTCGCTGAGTGAAATCCCCCATTTTTTTTTCTTGCGTCTCGCTCGCTGCATTTTGTCATTTGTCTACCCAGAATCCCCCAAGGACCATTTTCTAAAGATTTATATTTTTGTTGATCGAGAGGAAGAGTTTAGACATGTACTAATGCAATAAAGAGTTCACTCAGCTTTAATAGGGACGTTGCTCATGCTGCTGTATGCGCTTGTGATTTAATTTTTCCGGAATCTGTTTTTAGTTTGCATTAAGCAAAATTTTACGCTGTGATGGCTATAAGATTCTATGTACACAAACGAATTATCATCACATCCCATTCAACGTCATAAATGTCACAGACAGTACCAAATAAATTACGACAAAACAGCAATAAATGCACACCAGTAATTTGTATACTACCATATAGCTGTATTTTTCTAGACGTCTCTTAACTGCTTTTTGCTATAAGTAAAGCAGCAACAGCAGTTAAGCAATCCATGTAGGATCCAGAGAATCGCTGAGTAATAGCCACCTAACCCAACCGAGACAATAACTCGGGCACGTCATGTGTACTGATATGTGTGATTTGCGGGAAGGGAAAATTACCTTAATGGCATATAGTAGGCCATTCAGATATAAATCTAGTGCATACTTATCGTTAATGCTTCTAGCTCTGAAGAAATGAAAAACTGCTATTATTAGTAGCCATTTATTGGAGAAAGCAATTGGAACAAACAGGTTTCGCAGTTTAGTACCATGGTGCACAATTTTAGATACAATTCAAAAACGCAATGCGTCTCAACTCATATTATGCGTGTCGTACACACTCGATGAATGTTCAATCACAATCTGAAATGGCCAACATTTGAAGTATGTGATTACTTTTTATTGAGTATAGCTTGCCAAGTTATTGGGATTTGAAACTCTATTTATTAATAGATTAGTGATTTTGTCGACAGATATACAAGCGTCTGTATTCTAAAGACTAACATAGACCAAAATGGGCAGAGAATCATGACTCTAGCTTGTTTGCTCAAGGACATAATACTTAAGCATAATATTGCACTGGTATTTATATGAAGTACAACTAACTAAATATAAGTAATAAGTAAGTAGCAAAGTATGCACAACACAAATCATTAAACCATCATGCATTGCATTAGTATAGTGAATAGTCCAAGGAATAGCGTGATGTTTACCTACAAGTCCACACTAATATATATAATATTAAAATTCCATTAGTTTTCAGCAAGACCGTTAATAGTATATGCGTGTGGGTCATTAAATTGTTTAGAGTAAGACTAGTGATTATAAACTGTATAATTTATACCTAATTGACATCTTGGGGGTATTTTTCTCTTCAAAACTACTTCCAGCTCGAAATATCTCGTTTATATACTGTAATATTGCATATGGCAACTGTGCACTCGTTTTAATGTCAATGCATAAATGCAAAGTTGAAAAGTACTTTGAAGGGTAATTCTTTCCTTGTCAAAGTTAATTTAAAAGCAATACCCGTTCGGAAACTCTAGATAAATACATCGGATAATAATGATAAAAAGGAAAAATAATTACGTTTTCTCTACTCCTCGTTAAGCTGCCGCTCATTAAGAACTAATAATTTAGTCAGATAGTAGGTTCCAAATTCTAAGTGCAAAGGTTTCCTATTACTCTGCAATGTTGGTCAAGTATCTAGTCTTGGGGCAACATAAAATGCACATCGTACAGAAACGTTTTCATTCACAATGCTAGTCTTATATTATTATTATCCTCTTTCAGACTTACATAATGTAAATTTAACCTTTCATGGTTGTTTGAATTAGCAACTATCTACCTACTCAGCCTGTCAGGATGCTATGCTGGATGGAACTGAAATACAATAGAGCAGGCAGTGAAGTTCTTTTAGATTGGCACCTTTCTTAAAATGTTACAATTACCCCAAGTGCACCAAAGCTTGTAAAATTAGATTTTACAAATCGGAATGAGGAAAGTTACAACGTTACAAGCTAATTTGGCCAATTATATAACTTTTTTACAAAGATACCTGAGTAAGCTAACTATATTTCTTTTCTCAGGATAGGGAGACGTAATTCTTTGCAGAGACTAAAATTATCTTCCTTTAGCTATAAGGAACAATGATTGTGGACAAAGTTTAAAAAATATATTTCTGTTTATTAGAAAACTACCAGAACTAAGTACTTTACTTATGATTTTGATGACATGAAAAGTGAGCAAATGTGCTAGGAAAATTATACACTAGACTGCTACAAAATAGCATATCTATTCTTATGGTATTTGGCATAATTTTTGCTTATGTTGCAGAAGCATTGTCAATACAAATTCCAACTAATCATGTCCTTTACGAACGAAACTTGTTTCACATACAATTGTTCGTAAGTAATAGCATGACAATGGTATAGAAAGGCATCAGAAAATGGCATATGGCATGAAAGGTCGAAGGAAAGCAGAGCTAAAGCCAAAAGTAAACTTGACTGAGGTACTCAGTGCTTGCCAATACATGTATACCTAATATATGCTATACCAAAGCCCTTTTAGTCGAGGTAGTAAATGTATTTTATAGAATTACACATATCCTTCTTGTTTATCGGCTTTGTTCCGCTGACGTAGTCAGTCTGAAAAACTTAGGATGTTTAGGTATATTCGTTTTTCTCAATAAACCGTGATTTCTCGGGAAATTCAATAAAGAGGGAGAAAAGAGAATAGAACTCTCAGTCCCATATTTTAAAGCACGCAGCTAGGTACCAACACAGTAAAGATCTAGCCTTCCAAAAGTTGAAAACGCGAATTGCTAAATTCTGAAGCAATACGTGTAAATATTTATTCTCACCCATTTCTACATACGTCAGCGGCATTTAAGTAGTGAAATATCAAAATATAAGAAACATGAACATCGATATCAAGAGTGCCAAGATGATGACTTTAATAGTATCTCTTCTTATACATTAGCATTTATTTACTAAGTCAATAGAGCCGTATAGGTAGGACTCTTAACAATTGATTTGCTGACTCGGTTTTTTGAGCCATAAAAGTGTCTCAATCAAATTTTTAATATTTCATATCATTACCCAAGGGTTTAGGGATATAATGGTGAAATTACCATGTTTTAATGAAAATGTGATAACTGCATTAATACAGACCTTAATTGAAATATGTCCTTGTCAATTGTTTTTAAATTCAATCCAATGACATGTCATCCCAAATTAGAAAATTAATGTCAAAAACACAATGCAAATGGGGAATTAAGCAAATCATTTAAAGTGGGCCTACAATGGATGCAACCTGTTAAAATTATTTCAAACGTATTCCCAGTAAATGGCTAGCATAAAGGAACTACACTTACTATATTGAACTTAGATAATAAATTGCCTGCACACGACATTTTTTTTAACTTTACTGTGCGTGTGCTGTATCACGAAAAATCTTAACATCATTATGTTCTTAAGGCATGACATAAGTTCCTTCATGTCAAAAATCACAAGTGCTTTTATTCATCTTAAAGGATTGCTTCTGTAATCTTTAGAAAGTTATGGAAGTATCAAACAGCATTTTTGGTTGATACATTTTACATCGTGATGGTCGATTTTAAGCATTGTTTTATATCTTATATTATGTAACAATGTAATATAATTTGATATTTGTTTAATATGTACAAAATGATGTTTCTATTTTATACTTGCATGTTAAGACTGCATGGTATAGCCATTGCCTATCGTTGATTGTCTTAAAATTAATTTTATCAAGCACGAATAGGAGATAGTGACTTAAGAGGAAATTAAATAAAGGCTATTGAGTTTCTTTCGCTATCAGAAACTAATTTCCTCTTTATGCCTCCTGTCTAACAAGTCCGTGTTCATATAAATAACTCAATGAATTGACAATACGTAGGTATGGTAAACCTAACTATTCGCGTCCACCAAATTTGTAAGTTTCAATGCCCTTTTGGTAAGACTTTTATTATGCCTTTCTGAGAGTGTCTCTTCAATACTTAAAAGTTCTAGGAATGTATTAACAATTTGCACCAGAACTATTATACAGGCTTCTACAAAGTTATGCATTAAGTGCAGACTTTCTAGGGTATTTCAAATAACTAACTTTCTCCTTTTTCGGGCAAAATGGAACGTGTTTACCAATCTAACATACAAACTTACAAACTTTTCCCATGTCCAACTGAAAGGAAATTGGGAAAGGAATGAATTCAGTAACATTTCAGTAGTTTCAATTAGGAGCCATGTTCACGGGTTGACATTATCAGTCTGTATGTAAGGACAGTGGGCATTTGCTTTCTCTACTATATGCGCTATATAATCATGATTATTTTCTGGCTCATTTTGCTACTACTTTGCTAGAGAATAATTTTTTATTTCGATTAGAATCACAAGCTACTGTGGTTATTGTGTATCTGGGTTGTACTCTGCTTTCTCCACATAAAATTACACGAGTATCGGTCATGGAAATTCTATTATCCATCTTTAGCACTACGATGTACAAGAGTTATGTCTTATACTTGTGTATGTGGTATGTGCGTAAACTGCATAGTTTTCTGGTTGATCGTCAGCAGGTAGGTTGTACCCGTACCCTCGTGGCTTTCCAAAACAGTTTTGGCACGAACATACATACTTCAAGTTAAAGCTCTGAAGATTTACTTACATTAACGAGTATTTTCATTATAAATGTGGTAAACGCCTTTAAATTTCTCATCTATTATTAATGTACAAAATCCGTTGATTTTTGTGTGACAAAAGAGGTGGAAGTGAACAAGTTTCGTGTAATATTACAATTTTGTCTATAAATTGTTGACTAATTGGTTTTAGCAACTGTCATTGTTGCATTGTCGGTTTAACCTATTTACAAAGTATGTAAATGCAAATTTTGTGAAAGTTTACATTGAAAGTGGTGTAACAAAGTACAAACTAAACAAGCCCATAACAATTCTATTAGCAATATTGGTGCTGAAAGGAGCGAAGAAAACCATAAAACTATTATAGGTTAGTGTTATGCAGTACAGTTGTAGACAAACTTTAGCAGAAAATATAATAATACATTAAATGTGTCTGCAGTGTGCAATTCAGGTACGCTGCAATTTTCCTTAGATTACTTTAGCTCGTCTAAGTAAGAGAATTTTTATATTTATTTCAGCTTATCAGACACCGTGATCCAGAGACTGAGGATAACGTTAATATAAATTCCAATAGCTGGACACAGACAAAAATGAAGATTGAAATTGGCTATTGTTAGGAACAACCTGATAAAACTGCGTCGGTTACAATTACAATTTAGCTCTTCTCTGAAGTTCTTGGTAGCTTATTTGTTAGGCTTAAGACGTCTAGCTTAACCTACATCATCATCATCATACACAGGATAAAGACGGTTCTATACTACCTGGTAAGTATCACAATAAAAACTGTTGATGTTTAACTAATAACAAGTTTAAAGACATTAATATACGTTGAGTTTATACTATTCGAATATGAATCCATATGATCCAGCATATAAAACTGGAAATTAACGGCAATTGTTTAACATAAAATTAAACATTTTACGACAATCTCATTTTGAGTGATAGTACACGTATTGGCTACTCAAAACCTTGTGACAGTATTCAATGTATTGCTTTTATCTACATTATTATCTAAAAGAATTCCAATGTTAAAATCGTTGGATAAAGTTTAGTTGTATATTGAAACAGAAAACCCCAAGTCTGATTGATAAATACAAGGTATGTAATGTGGAGTAGGTATAATGTATATCTATAAGCAATACACTGAGGTTGGCAAAGCACAAGCAGCTGGCAATACTAAATATAACGGTTGTCTTTAGCAGGCATACGAAGCATAAAACATCCCCACACATAATATTTATGTGGGCTTCTGTTCATCTGTTCTATTCATCTTTATATGTTAAGTGTAGGATCCAATTTGTATTGTGTTGTATCTCTCATGGTATATAAATCAGAATAATGGATAAGATGTATCTGATGTCTCTATCAACTCAATATTTAGATGTATGTGACTATAATATAGATAAGTTTAGATATGTATTTATTCATGTTGTTTGCAGCGGAGCTTTTGAGGTTTGTTTACGTCAACGTCCATACAAGAGTCTTCATTAGTGCCTTGGGATTTCTCGTAAACTACAAAAATACATTAGAAGACACGTCCTTACAAAAGACAAAAGTCTAATTCTCACAATCAGTTCCACATTCATCCATCCGTATTAGTACATTCCACACTATATATGTAATTGCTCACAACATTCTATCTCAACCAACTGTCAATTTAATTACATGAGAAACCCAAGCAGCTGCGTATCAAATAATCCATTTCCCTACAGCTTCTTGCCTCTAAGAAAGTACAAGATACAATTACTGTGACTTTAACTGTTATAATATTATTGCTGCTGTTGTTGTGACTGAGTTGTGATAACTTATCTTCTGGTCACATCTGATTAATGTTTTTAGTGACAAACTGTTGAGAGTATCTTCTATTTTATTACGTTTGCTATGTTTGGTATGTGATGCACTAAAGTTATAATTGCGAAATTAGAGTGGAGGTTTAACTGTTTTCGAAAGCTCGTATAAGTTCTACCACAGTTTGTCGAATTAACCATGTTTAACTCGCTCAAGGAGAAGTTTTTCAATGTTCAGGAAGAAATCACTACCAGGTAAGCCATCATTTACTTATAATATCAGTAATTATACACTCTGACAGGCATAAGATAATTTTTTATACGCGCATGAGACATTTATTAAAGATGAAATACCTATAAGCACTATCGACCATTAATGACTGATACTAATGATAGAAACTTTTACTACGAATGCGTGAAATTGGCCGGCGAACGACATATTATTGGCGCATGAACGTATATTTTTGTTATTTTAACACTAGGTAGTGGGTAGATATTAACAATCCGCTTAGTTAACACATTTTTGGTTATATTTGAGTACAATTACTACCTTTTTTGTCATACTTTGCAAATTATAAGGTAAATCAGGAAAAATGATTAAGTTTCGAGTTGGAGTGGGTGTATGTTAATTGAAAACTTGAAACTTTCTAAAATTATAAGTGAATTTACAAAGTTTTAATCATTCCGCATAGTTCAGTCTTTTCGGCAATTATTTCTGCACTAGTTAAATTGAAATTGGCACATGGAATAGAAATATGAAATACATGGAGATAAAATACAGATGTTGAGTACGATAAAGGAATTCTCGTAATATGATTTCTTGCGGAGAACTTTATGTGTTCTTTGAAAATGATTTAGCCTTCGGAATCTGAAGCTGGATCGGCAAGCCAACAAAGAAGCCAGTAAAAGACGAAAGGGGGAAAAGGATGTTTGCAATTATGATGCTGGGCTAGAAATTCTGGAGAGATATCAAAGCTACTGGGCTGATATTCACAGCAAGACTGAAATTACTGCTTTATGTGCTGTGGTAATTTCTATTCTGTTTCATTTTCATTTATCACCAAATAGCAATTAACTAAAGTTCCCTACACTACTGCAGACGTCGTTGAAATAAATAGATGTACATACAAGGTTGTCTGTCAGTGATGTTTAATAGCAATTATGAACAAGGCTTTGTAAAACCATTAAAGATAATTGAATGAAACTGAATTTCAAAGAGCATCGCAATATTAATTTTGACAGATCAGATTAACAAAGTACTAGAGTAGTTCTAATGCACAGAATAGCTTTTGCATATCCTTTTGAGAATTTAGAATAAATTAAAAATTGGTTACTTGTTATTTGTCCGTCCGGAGGTATCCTAATGTATTCACTAGTCAATTCAGCATTCTGTGCGTTTCACCCCAAAATGGAATTGTGTGAGCGTTCAGTTCTCTTCGATCTTAAATATTCTCTTACGTCATTGCAGAAGAGTTAAAGTAGTTACAGATGAAATCGACTTTGGTTATATATTATGCAAGATGCAGTATGGATATGTCCTTGCATTGCATAATATTATATTTATAAAATGTTATACAAGTCTCTTTTGTGTTTTATGTGTTGGTGCTATGTATTTAACGACTCGTGCCGGCAATCAGGAGGTAGATGAAATAATCCTGAGTCTCCATGTAAATTACGAAGCACAATGGAAAAAAGTCGGGCAGTTGTCCAACTGTTTGGCTTTAATCCCACAACTAGTCCACGGAGTGCAAGAAGTTTGTGATCTTATTCGTAAGTCTATTACGTTGACCTTTCCTTTATTTGAGAAATAAATGTAAACCACTCTAAATATTACATTAGAAATCGACATCACAATGTCTACCTATGACGTCTTGCCTGATGCTTACACTTACAATTTAGCTTAGAGTTTAGTTGAGTGTATTTTGTAAACAAGTAAGTAACTGTAGTATATATTCAATTCAATAACTGCTAGAGTCCTTCCTAGTTACGAAATAGTAGCTATATGTGTAATATTCTTAATTAGGTAAGTTGTCTGTTTGTGCACGTGTGTACCTAATACACTATACAATTATTGCGACTTTTTCTATGATATAACTTAAATAGTATGTGCACCTTGTCCTGATTGAATAGTTATTGTTATTTATTGTAATTTGGGTAGGATAGAGAAACTAGTACTGTCTGTTGCGACAAGTACATTATGTAGTAAAATTTCATTATGCCCACCTCAACGATCATAATACGGGGACAGGGAGTAGATGTGCGCTTTTTACATAATCACTTTGACTTTGGTAGGATTAGGAAAGTACCTAACGTTCCATGTACACAAAACCAGATATATACTAATAGATTACGTATTAGTGTATGCAGAGTGCAGACTGTCAAGTCGAATGCCTAGGTTTATAAATCTAAAAGGCGAAATGCAATGTAGTAAATTAGAGTATCGGTAGGATACAGTATTGTATTGTTTTTGTTTCGGAAATGTGGAGAACAGTAGAGAAAGGATAATATACATGGGATGTGTAAATACAAGTTGTTCCTCCAGTCACTTCTGACGTTTGCTAATCGAGAGCGATAGAATAGATCTATGAGCATTGTGCATTTAATTCATCATGGAGAGTGGAATAGAAAAGAGAAGAAAGGAGATTAATGAAAGTGATACAAGTCACGAAGTGTATATATATCTCCGTAGTTTCTGTTTATTTTATTTTTCTCGTATATAGTTAATGTGCAGTGTTCGTTCGACGAGACGGAAGACGCTCTGCTCATGTTAGAAGACATGATCGAGACACAAGAACTCCGCGAGAAGCAACTGGATCATCGGTTTCAGTTGGCACTGTACCAAGAGAAAAGGGCCTCTGAACTTGAAGACCTCAAAGGTTACTTTAATATAATTTGACTTTAATAACACTACAAAAGACTGCATGCACCACGCGATTCGATTACCCTTCTTTTCTAATAATGTCTGTCAGTCTAACCAGCAATTAGTAGTAAGCCTGCTTTCTAGTACTCGGACTTAATTCGAAAAGACTCATTATCCTTGGCGGATTGCGATACTCTCATCTTCATCAATCTTATATAAATCATAGCAATGAAATTACCTAAACATTGTACCAATAACAATCAATGGGATCATAATCATATAGAAAATCACTATCGTAAATGTAGATGTAGGTACACATTAGATTACTATATTAACTCCAGTTACTACGACCAGTCAATCTCATGTCCAATCACGAAAAGGTCAGGCCTATTTTCGTGACTGAATCAACTAACCAGCTTGGTGCCTGACTTCATCCTATAATCCTCTTTAGTTATACAAGAAGTAGAGCATAGCGGTGAATACATCAATAAACTACGTATATCTTAGTCAATTAATTGTGATGAAATTGAGATGAGTTTATACATGACGAATGAGAATCCAACTTTTGCCTGAACACGTACTACTTATGACATTGCGTCACAATTAACTTTCTTTTGACGTCATTAATTTTCATGTCGTTCTCTGTCATTTTACAGAGAAATTGACTGAAGAGCATCTCAGAAAAATTGATGAGTACGAGAAAAAACGAGAAGCCCAACTTAAAGAGAGACAGGCAGCTTTCCAAGAAGCTTTCGAAGGAGATTTACACGAATTCAAAGCAAAAGGAGCAATTCCAAGTAAGGAAATTATTCTCTATCATTCAAGTATAATACACACACGTTCGATATACAATGGCAGGTATGATTCCATTGAGAATTTTACGCTACATTTAATACTTTGTCGTACAAATGATGTACAAACTAAAGATTGCCTATTCTCAGTACAATTAAGTAGTCTATTGATATGATTATGCAATTTATATTATCATAATAAGCAAGGCAGATGACTAACAAGGAGCTATTCACAGATTGTGATGGAATGAAAAGTATATTTAGACGTATAAAATGTTGTAGAGAGTTTTAAAGCAAAGTTCTGTCATTTATTCTCCCATTATAGAACTTGGCGTAACGATTACGACTGCTTCTACTCCGAGTCTAGAGGAAATCCTGCTGGAGGATGATCCGCAAGACTTGGAGTCTTTTCTAGCAGATCAAAATTCGACTGAAGAAATTGATGGTGCAAAAGACATTCCAACAGATAAAACGTCTAATGACGCCCCAACGGATCCAGACAAATGACCCACGACGAAGCTACTAGCACTCGTTTCCCTTTTTAGTCCACTAACTTCACAGAATTTTTATGCATTCTACGTACTTAATGAAGGTAAACTAAGTAGTGTATTTTACAAATGTTCATTATGGCTAGCAAGGTTGATTTATCAGTACCTATTCATACAAACTTGCATACTTACAAGAAGTTGCTAACCATAAAAGGGTACGCTAATAACTAACAATGTGAATGAGTAAAAAAGGAAAACAAATTGGGTGCTAATAATAGGGGTTAGTAATAGTTACTCATCGCACTAAACAACTCAAGATTTTAGCAAGTTGCTCAAAAGGATGAGAATTGTTAGAGAAGCAGAATTTACTACAAAAATTCGAGTCTTACCATAGCTTTTGGTCCTGTCGAAGACATATTTGATGTGAGATTTTCAGAAAACTTGCAGCTTTACTATTGAAACCTGACCCGGCTGTTGTTGATTTGCTATTTTGTTAATAAGATGATAAATGTGCACTCTTTAATGTTCACTCACACTCGCAATATTGTATAATACTACGCGACTCCTCAATCACGAATGATGCCTTCACTGCTTAACTTGATAAAGTGATTCACGATTTGATGAGCAGCTGTCTTTAGCTGCAACGTATACCTAAACTATTGTTCACTGCTTTTTACAGGTAAAATAATTATAAAACAGTTACTAACCACAATACTAACTATAATGATGATCTCCAGTGTGCCGTGCAATGCAATGGGTGGATAATAGTGATAAGAAGTACATAGAATATTATCAATGTAAATATCATGTACTCTACGATGTCTTCACTTCAGACTGTCTAAGTACATGGTAGTACGTCTTGTGTGTGTGTTATAAAGTTAATAGAAGAGAAATCTAAGCGAAACCATTTTATGCAACTAACTAAAGACAAAGACGTGAACGTGACTCGTAAAGTCTTAAGTTATTATGTTCCTTTTGACCCTAGTAAGACAAGAACAAGAAAACCTGATGCATTTGTAACATTGTAGCATTTATGTAAATCATATTAAATTAAAGTATTATATATCTCTTCATTATTCGCCTTGCGTCGATCAACTTAACGTCCATTGTAAGCAAAGCCCTTACCTATACATCTAAATAATTCTTGTAATCTTACTATAGGCTAAAAATATGGATAATAAATACGAAGTAAATACGTATGTGCGCATTTGCTCTGTCTATTAATTTTCGTTATACTCTGTGAGTTCCTGCTAGTTAACTACTACTGACTAATATCCTTACGTAAATAGAAGACCTAAATACCAAAACGTATGCCTATGTGTTGCTTTTCATTTTTAATTTATAGTATGCACACGTAAGCAAAAATTGCCAATATAATTTAATGACTCACGAGAGATCGTGGGAGCTACATAATTTTCTTAGTCATTTTGGTAAATATAGTAGCATGGAGTGTAGAGCGAGCATTTGTCTTGAAGATGATTCCTATCCTATTCATCTCTTGTCAATTATGTAATTAAAGTGAAGGCCATGTTTAGAAATGACGACCGAAACGAAAATGAAACTCAATCTCAACTTCACAACTCAGACCAAGGAAGACATTGTGTAGTGTTTTCCTGTCAACCATATAGGTTTGAAGATGTTGGAATTGCCAAAATAACAAGCCTCCTTCTTGAGCCTAACTAAGTAAGACATAACCAACTCACACAACCAACCAACCAAAATAATGTCATAAATAGTGAGCTACTCTTACACTAAGTCTATGGCTAATACGTTTTCCCAGAATATTCATTTGCATTTAAATTCCTAAATTATAAGTCATAGTGTGAAACCAATTTTCAACGCTTTCGTCTGTCTTAATTTGCTCCGCAACTCGGTTGCAGAATCTGGAAAGTGGGAACAGAGACCACCAACACGTTCAACGGTTCAACTTCTCTCTCTGCCTACATGGCCTCGCTTTGTATATATCTCACAACTACTATAATGCTATTGTTTTTCTTTAGAGTAGGATATCTTGATGTAGTAATATCTTATTTCATCTTTAGGTAACTTATAGTGTAAATGATACGATGACACGGGTGCTGGGTCTCTGGATACCACAACAAGGATATTTTCTCTTGTACTACCCTGAGAAGCATGCACATTAAACTCATTCCAAAGTGCAGAATTTAATTTCAGTAGCCTTACTACCTCATCTATTCTTATGTCTACTTGAGTTTAATTAATTATAATATATTCCGTTCCGGTGGCTACTGTGAAATATACCTAGTCTTTTGAATCATGAATGTATCGAGTTATCATTGTGCTACTCTGGTTGTGACAAACATACTTATAAACCAAAGACAATTGTATTTTTGGTATTTATAGTAACTAGTGTCATTATGGTTGCGACAATCCTTACATAATACACCTAATAAACATGCCTGAATGTAATACTTAGGACGAATGTTCCGATTGTGAAACTGCTAATGTCAGTTGACAGTTGTGATGTGGTTTTCTTTTGTTCTACAGTATTTAATTCAATGCTATAATGATGTCATCTATTTGTCAATTCCAGTTCAGTACGCAACAAATGTACTTGCATAACATTCACTGGAAGATTTAGGTCAAAATTAAACCAACCTTCACCAATCAATTCCACCGTCCTTGTACATACTAAGTAGGTGGTTATCAGGGATATAAACATGCATAACCTTTCCCTTTACCAAATATTATGTACCTTCTCTAAGACATTATTATTTCTGGTCCTTTTTAAGCAGTTGTAATTAATGGTATTATACACAATACCACATACCCACATAATACAGTAAAAGTTAATATGTAGTACTATTTAGTAGGACTGCTAGAATGATTATTTATAGGTCATGTGTATAAATAGTATATTAAGCCTCTCCGTAGAGTAATCCATTAAAATGACTTTGACAGCCAGGGAAGGGAGTGTAGAAGCACAAAGAAGGATCTGTGGTAAAGTCAGTAGTTGTAACTAGTTTAATCTGGAACAGAATTACCTATAATATTATTCAACAAACTGAATGATATCTTAATATTCAGTCAAAGGTGAGTTGATTTTGCATTTTGTACGCTGTGTAAACATCCGGTGGGATTTTGCCTTCCCTATTTAGGACTTCGATCAATCTTAGTCTGGCATCAGTCAAGGTTGCTCCCGGTCTTCCATTTATAAATTAATAAGATCACACATCTTACATCCTCAAGATAGAGCATTAGATATTTATAAAGTAAATGGAAGATGAGAACGAGAGTGATATTAGAGACAATGGGAGTAGCTTACGGTTTCTTGAGTAAAGCGGGTAAAAAATTCTCCAGATAATATTGCCTTTGGAACATCCACATTAGGCCAATACTCTGTGGAGTCTTTTTAGTATTGTCGTAACTCTTGATGGCCATCTCGACATCGTGCTGCAGCTAAATTCACATATTTGAACATTTAGTGTGCATTTTCACCCTGACTGCATTACTTACATTACATGCTATACTTTGGTTTGGGGAGCTATCACGGCTCTATCAACTACAAACCACGCTACTCCAGGACTGTCTTTCCTCATTTAATCTAGAACTAGTTTGGGAGATGTCTTTTTGTCTTCCTGTCTATACTTCATTCCACGTAACAGTCAGTTCAGTTACAAATACTTTTCTATCAGCCTATCATTTCCATGCTCTAGACTTTCTGGCTAAGTAGTCTCACTTGACTCTCATCGCGTTTTCCACTCAAATATGTATGCTATGCGAAAGTAGAAGTGTGTGCTGAAACATTCAAGTCATGTCTCTATTGTCTACGTCTTATCGCACGAAATGAAATTACAAATGAAGGAATCAATACGGTTTCTAGAAAGGAAGAAGGAATAATAGAAGATGGGAGACTCACTAAGTATAGTAGATATATTAAATATTAGGTAGATTGGAGTAGTTATCTAAATATGCAGCATCAGGGATTCGAAAGGGGTGCAATGCATTTATATCATCAGAGCAAGAGTACCAACTAAACAGCGAATCAACTTCAGCCAAAAATTCACCGTCGACTACAGCTCTCAAATTCTCAACTTTTCCACCAGAAATATTCAATTCAATAGAAATGCTTTAATGAAAAGTAGAAATACATGAGGCTGTGACGGAGTACTTATCTGTATAGACAGAAGTGTGCTAATGCCTCTTGATCCAGGAATAGAGGAATATATACTGAGAAAAGGGGAAGTGTGAAAATAATTGGAATAGAGCATCGTATGCATGGCATATACAGATATGTACAATGCCTCCAATAATAGGATTAGCTTGACAAAGCCTAGCTATTATAATTTCATCTTTTCAATGAATGATAGGTAGTTTTTAAGGAAGAATAATATGATTGGAGTAGCTGTGAAAAAATGACTTTGGCTGGCAGAGATCTACTGTTGGACTATTAGTACACGTCTGGTGTGACGATATAGTAGGAATGATGCAAAGTAAGTAACTGCGAACACGAACCGGGTTATTAGGATTCGGCTCAAATTCCATAGCCCGTTCCACTTCATTATATTCCGCAATGCGAACTTTGGCCAGGCTGACATAGTCAGCGAAGATATTTCTACAGCCTGGTGGAACGTAAGGCCAAAACGTAGCATGAACTTGAAGAAAGCACGGAGGCTCCAGAGGAATCCACTTGCTCAAAAGATTAGTTAGAAAATTAAATGCTTCGGGATCTTTGGCAGGTGAATAGACGTCACTCTCGAACATGTTTGTGTACCACTTTTCATAGCGTAAGAACTCTCTAGGAGCTACCAAGGAACAATGTCTCGCTAGAATGAAGGCAGTAATTACATCTTGCTCGCTTTTCGACGACAGCCCAGTCTTCATCAGCCTTTTTATCATCTCCTTGAGTAATGAAATTGCTTCGTACTCTCGTCGTTTTATCCATTCTGTCATGACAAGAAGAACATTCTCCCAATGTACTACCGACCCAGACAAACTTTTTTCAAGGAGCTGTAACACTTCTTGGCAACTTTGTGGAGGTCCTGTCAACTATTTCAAACAAATACAACTAAAAACTCAGAATATTTATGTTTCCTGGAGCAATTGTGTTGCTACCACAAATACCTGTCTGCGGATCAATGAACTACACATTAAGGCATATTAGTTTTACAACATAAAGTACACGAAAACTACTTTCTCTACTGCTGATTTGATTGCTTGGTATAATTTGAAAAGTTCAAAGCAGCCCTACAATGAAAATGGCCGGAAAAACTTTTTTCTACATTCATGAGCTTAAAACAAAAATAATCGTAAAATAAAGTTGTTACACAAAGCAGATATTTTCCTGCTATGCAAAACATATACAATTCCAGTCAAATTAAGTGAAACACTATATCAATACTACGAAAGTCGCCAACTAATGAAAACAAATGATACAAAAAACAATATCTCAAAACCAAAACTGAAACCTTAATACCGGAATTAAATACGACACATAAAAATTTAGAAATTCGAACCAGTAATTGATAATTTGAAACTATTGCCTTGGTTTAAAGCAACCTACCAATGCAAAAAATGATGCCTTCGGCAAATCAGAAGACTGGCCATACTTTTCTTGATGTTGAACTATATCCATAGTGTTTCCAAAATTCTCCAGCGACAAATAGTAGAAAATTTTTTGAGAAAAGAATCGACATCGGAGCGTTTTTGTAACAGGAACTATTTAAAAATGAAAAATATGCTTCTTTTAGCATATTGGTATCATATAAATAAACCACATATATTATTATTTAGTAATAATAGAACCTTCTTGAAAGACGGCTATTAAAAACTGTTGGGTGATGTACGAGCATTTTGAACTATCGGTCGATATGAGCCTATCACAAATCCGAGTCAAAATTTGCTCTGCTTCTTTTTGCAAACGTATTAACTCTTTATTCTCCAAAGGGTTACTATACGCTGCAATAAGGAGAACTTCCAGGAAATTATATAACATTTGTGTAGCTACGGATTTATCCTTTGAGTCAAAGACACTGGAGGAGAAACAAAAAGACACAAACTGCAGAGCAAAATGGTCCACTTGAGTTTGGAGTTCTAGGCTAAAAAGCAATTAATAACAAACTCATGAATAAATTAAAATGAATTACTGTGTACTTCAAAATACATTATAATCTACATTATTAGTTATCTTATCTTATATTCGAGACAAGTAAAATAAACTTAAATTACTCACTGCATTAAATACGAACTGATTTTTTGGAGATTATATCTTGTGTCTAATAACCACAAAAGCTCCAAACATGGAGATTCGATCTACAGATACATGAAAACAAGCGATATTTCATTAGTCAAAGACACAAGAGTCACTGCATGGGTATAATGGATAATATTAGCATCTGGTGAAAAGCCTTCATATTGGGTAAAGATATTTATTTGTTTGTGTAGAAATATTTCTAAATATTTCAAGGTTTCCACTTTTCCAGATATGCTGAAAGTTATATAAAATAACTCACCATTTTTACGAAATGATCGCGAAATATCATCCTGTCTATTTTAAATGTTTCAAATACTTGTTCAGCATAATCTAGAACTGTGTACACTTGTTTTCGAGTGTATTGAGGTAACATGAATTTCATTTCCGCTAAGGTCGACACATCCGTTAGACTGTCATCACCATCAAGATTACAGCCGTCCCCCAACTGTAGTTCATCATTCGCTTTCCCCGATAGGAGAAGATCACTAAGGATATCCATTACGAATATCGGAATATAGTCTTCTTTGCACATATTAGGCATATCCTTTAGTTGTGCCTCCATAGATATATACAAACTGAAGCTGCTTTCACATTTCTCCTTGGTAGATGCCATAATATCTTCTTGCGATTCTTTATTTCTCTACAAATAATATATAAATAAAGTCATCTCCCTGTAATTGCAAAAGTGATCTATATTCGGTTACAGTTACAAGTGATCTCGTTTGTCTTCAACATTGCATTTGTCGACCTATGAAACAGTTTATGCATTATGTATTTATGCAATTATATTTCACATGAATTTTGATACTGGTATATATTATTTTGGGAAAATCATAGATAATCATAAGAACAATGGTTGATTTGGTTAATTTGATATGTAACGGTGAGTATTGGACATGGACACACATAGCATAGTGATGCAATCCAAGCGAGAATGCATAACATACCTGCTAATACTCGTTTCTCATGCTTTCTTCCGAAATTTCTCCGACAAGTTCCGTCCTGTTCCGGATTCCCTGATGACGACTTGAAGAAAATACGACTCGGCTTTCGTACTTTCACCGCATCACATCTCACATCAAAAGACAATCCCGCTGCTACATTTTTCAATTGGGATTTTTAAACTCCGCGGTGTTGACATTATCAGCTGAGTTACTAACTTACTCGATTTGAATTTTGAATGTAAAAGTGAAGAAGGAATCCTTCTCCAAAGTCCCCAGATCCTCCTGTGCTTTTGATTACGATTTACGATTAGATTATTGCCCCAATTCCGGGGGATCTGGGTAATTTTGCCTAAACTTTAAAAATGTCTTATTTACAAACGGAGCTAATATCCCATACTCGGAGGGTCTGCAGTCTTTATAAACGTGCCTGCCGAAATATAGAAAACTACTGCATAAACAGGTAAATATATTTAAGATTTTTATTTTTTAATTACTTAGTCATTGACATTTTATGTTCCCTTGAGTTGAAGGTATTCATAATCAATCTTTTGTAGTCAAAAAGATGCGTGAAAATTTTAAAATGAGAGAATATGAAGAAGGATTTATATGTATATTTCATATACTTAAATGAGGACACGTTGACGAAATCTGTTTCCTTTTCTCTATAAAATGATTATGAAAATATTTCAGTGATAACATGAATTTTGTAACTTATGATTGATCATTTGAGGTGATTCTGTCTGTCTGTTTCTATTCTGATTAAATAATGTTGAGGGCGATGACATGATTGAGAAAATATTTTAACAACTTTTATTAAGTGTACAACATTTATTGCATATATGTTTCAGGTGTTTTCTAAATACTTAAACTTAACCATGAACAATAAGCTACAAACTAAAAATACAAAAATAACAGAAAAATATTAATGTATTCGTAAAACATTCATTCACTCACATACTTCCAGACAAAATTGTATAAAGGTTTGTATGAGTGGAAGTTAAGCTAATGAATTGAAAATGGCAAAATTACAATGCATGAATTTACATGATCGTGTAGTTTATGTATTGTGCTTTATATTTACAATTTACAAGACCACTGAAAAAGAATTGAATTTCAAATCGTGCTAAAACAATTAAAAGCTTCGTACTAATAATCCTTGTTACGATATAATATGGTATAAGTGTACTTACATGAAAGGACAGTGATTTGGTTTTGTACATAAATATTATATTTAGGATTTATATTACAGTATATGAAGTGTGTACAAATTCTTGTCAGATCTTACCGCATAATGTGTGGTAGTTAGCCATTCATTATTAGTGGAATCGTTAATATGTACAGTACACATGGAAAAGTTAGCAAGTGGTTTAGTTGTCTATTTTGCTTTTAGTATGTATTGCACAATAAACAGAAAGCGTTTTATACAAAAATGTGATTAGGTGGTTATGTAAGGTGTAGTTTGTTACTTTTTAGTATTCAAAATTAACAAAAATCCCTAGAAGTATATAAGTATTATGGTGTTAGTGTGTGTCTCAGTTGCTAGCCTCTCTGATAACTAAACGCAGGGATGCGATTCGCATTTGCACACCAATTGAACCTGAACACCGTTTGTCAAAAGCATTGATTTGTCTGTCAGAATTTCTATATATGAAATATGAACTTATTTCGGTTTCCCTGCATTCCCTAAATCAGATCAGTCAGAAAGTCAGAATGCCTGATTTATAACCTAATCTATAAAGGCACCAGCCCTAATTCTCGTTTCAATCGCGTTAGCCTGTCCTCTTTTAATTCTTTTTGGTTGTATGAGCTTGACCATGTACTCCTCTTTTTAATAACCTTTGATCCTTTCGTGGTACCATCGTCGCCTCTATAGCTTCCGTGGCCACCTCCACCTCCTCCATGTCCACCGCCATGTCCGGTGTTAACAACAATTATGTCGTAGCCCTTACCACCTCCTTTTCCCTTCTTGCCCCCACCTCCTCCGCCTCCATAACCATCATCTCCTATCACGTACACCCCTGTACCCCCGCCGCCGCCTCCTCCTCCGTAACCTCCACCACCGTTACCACCTCCTCCATAGCCACCTCCGTTACCACCTGCTCCTCCTGCCTGAATAACTGTGACACCATCATCTCCTCCATAACCTCCATCATCACCATAACCATCTCCTCCTGAAGTATATACAGATGTTCCCACACCACCATTTCCTCCATTTCCTCCACCTCCGTAACCTCCCCCACCACCGCCTCCCCCATATCCCCCTCCTCCACCTCCATGCCCCGCGTTAATAGCAATAACCTCATCATTATCTCCTTGTTGGTATCCTTTCTTCAAGCCTTTCATCATCCCCTTTATCTTTCCTTTCATATACTTCAGATATCCCTTCATCGACCCCATAACTCCTTCGTCTTCATCATCTTCTACGACAATTACTGCACTGCCACTACCGCCTCCTGACCCCCCTCCGTAGCCACCGCCTCCACTTCCCCCGGCACCTCCGGGTTTGCCATAGCCCCCGGCACCTCCTGCAGAACCATGGCCCCCAGATCCCCCAGCATGACCATAGCCACCTGCACCTCCACCATAGCCTCCAGCATGTCCCCCTCCGTGACCTCCTCCATGACCCCCACCTCCATAGCCGTATGACGGGTAACCGTATCCACCGCCTCCGCTGCCACCACCGCCTGAATGACCATGACCATATTTTCCACTACTGTATTTCTTTTCGCTGTGTAAAATAGCCTTTTTCCCTCCACTAGTGCTGTATCCGCTGTGAGAATTGTAGCTCCCTCCTCCACTATACGAGCCGTAGCCACCCCCGCTTTTGTGCGCACTGCCCCCTCCGCAGCAACCTTCACCATATTGACCATAACCATTATGACCGTATCCGTCGCCCTTTTCCCCGTCGCCGTAGCCCGTCCCTCCATCTGTATAACCTTTCTCTCCTCCTCCTCCGTAGCCCGTCCCTCCATCTGTATAACCTTTCTCTCCTCCTCCTCCGTAACTATGCCCTCCACCGTCATAACCTTTGTCCCCTCCGCCATAATCTGAATGCTCATGACCATAATGCTCGTTCCCATCCCCATGTCCATAGGCCTTCTTAGAATTCGAGGCATATTTGTGATATTTGACATACTCATGCACATACTTCTTTTTATAATCATCGTGATCTTTGTGATACTTATTATAGAGATCGTCATAATTGTAATGCTCATTACCGTGTCCTCCATTGCCATGATATTCTGGCTGGTGATAAGGTTCGGTGTCATGACCATGACCGTAGTAACTATCTACATAATCATTGCCGTGGTCGTAGTTGTGATTAGGATGCGGCTGATTTGTTTCTGAATGACTATCTCTCTTAGGACTTTCACTTTTCCCTTTCCCGGAATTGTTCGACTCTTGTGGCTTTCCGACAGAATCGGAATATTTATCTGCCTTGCTAATCGTCGAGTGTAATCTTTCACCCCTTACAGGATGAGAATGTCCATTGTCGCCTTTTACGTAATTGCTATTACCTTTATTTGGATGCTCTGCATGGTGAAGAGTTGAACCTTTAGCTATTGCTGCGTGCAAAGGCTCTCCTACTAGGAATTTTTTGCTCTGGTTGTTTTTGATATAATTGTTGGTGTGACTAAGATCGTGTTGATGTGTATTGTGCTTGTCTGCTTTGTAAGTGCTACTAAATCGAGGGCTATCTACTTCAGCGTCACTGTCATCATTTATTACGCTGTACTTTTCACCTTTCGATAAATAATACACTTCATCGACTCCATTGTAAATTCCACCTTTGTTGTTATAATTTCCATTATCTAACCCCGTATATGTTTCCCCTTTGTATGTATTACCGTAACCCCCGCCGCCGTATCCTCCTCCACCGCCGCCTTTGTAGCCTCCTCCTCCTCCATGACCACCACCGCCTCCTCCATGACCTCCGCCTCCTCCACCATGTCCGACATGTGCAGGTGGTTCACAATTACTTGTGAGGAATAGAGAAATTATCAATGCAAACGAAGATGCATGCCTTAGACCCATTATCCTTTCTAAATTAAAAAAGAAGTATTTTGCAGTCACTCTTTATGAATATCACCTTTAGGGAAAGTAGAAATGTCTTACGGATTTCGAAAATATTTTAAGCTCTGAATTTCTGATGCTTTTATCCACTACGGTGTCTCTTCCACTGTTCCACTGAACTATTGCACTGACGCAGTCTTCTGATTAGCGTTAGATCCACTCATATTGTACAAGCAGATTGGTATTTTGGACTTTGTGACATAAGGCTTGACCACAAACGACTGAAATGAAATGTGTAAGAACAAGTGGGTTTTATAGAATTTAGTTAATTGTTGGGGGTGGTAAAAGTCAATGTGTGAATTGTACATTTGGCCAAGCTACGGCAGTTAGCTGTTGATTTTATTAAAAAGCGAAAGCTTAGCTATTCTCACGAGTCTACGAGAGGATTATAATGAAATGACTACTTAGTTGACTTTGTTGTTTGGTTCAGCCCATGGTATCGAAAGCGAATTTCACTTTCGATCTTACTATTGACGGGTGAGAAAGGTGATGTGATACTTCCAAGATGTAACTACTTATTTCATCAGGGATTTCAACATGGTCAACAATGACTAATGACAATTATAATCATTTGTGGATTACAGAAGAAATGCTGTACAGCTTAGTGATTTGATAAAATGAGGGCAAGTATCATTTAAAAGAAGTGACGATCTTAGTACCTTCTGTAAATGCAATGAGTATAGCTTAGGTATATAGAAAGCAATAAATCTTCTTCAATCCTTTTACGTATATATAAAAAATTCTGCGTTTTTCCCTCGCTTGACATTGAATCATCTTTGTAATAGGGAAGAGTGGCATTTGATTAGATATGTAAATTGAATGTTTTTCATCCTAAAATTATTTGGAGCGATTAACACGCGAGTTTCATTGTGTGGCCAATGCTATTTGATTAGAAATTAGATATGGCGATGGAACCGCAAGCCTCGTTCAGACTTGGTTTGGTGTGGAAATCTTATAGACAGACGCTTGCATACCTCGACAAAGATTATTTTACGTCAGTCTGTTTACTGTACAGAGTGCTGATAAATAGTATGCATGAGCTGAGTATTTAGCATGGAGACATGAATTGCATTTACATTGACAACGGCAGACGAAGTGTATTGTAGAGAAATAGAAATTGTTAACAATAAGTGATACAATAAAGACCCCATGCAGAGCTTTAAATCTTTTAAAGGTAGATCAGTTGTAACTTTTAAGGATTCTCCTGGTTTTTACAGCAATGCAATGTCATCAAGTCGTAATACCAAATACAGATACTATTTTTACATCAACTTCCATTTTGATTCTTTGATTGTGCTATTCATGCAGGTGATTGCACCTTGCGATTTCTATGGATTCTACCACTTTAAGAGAGTCACTGTCAACTGTCAAGTGTAACCGAGTGCAGTAGATACTGTCCCTTTGATTGATACCAATTAATTCACAATTCACCATCCACCCACTCGACATATGTAAATGTGCCACATTTGGCAGTTGTGAATTACGGTAAGAATTCTGTTCAGCATAGGAAATCAGAATTATTGGAAATGCGGAGGGAATGTCTATAAAGAGTGAATTTATTAAGGGTTTATAGAGGATTTAGTGAAATATATCACTTGGTACTAGTATAAACATATTTTAATTACATATGTAGCTGTACTGTAATTTTATCACTTACCAAGAAGGGACTTGTGACTCTTGCCCCTTATTCAATTGGAATAATCTAATGTAAACATACTTGTATGCTATAAAACGTGCTTGTGTTGGGAATTCGATTATTTGTAGTTTTCAAGTGTCATTTCTCAATTTAGGTTGAAAACTAGTTGAAAACCTTTTTCATAGGTAGACGTACGAATTTAATAAAAATAATATTTCTACTATGCCTTGGTATAAAAGTGTTATAATTATAAGGGTTCTGTTGAATATATAATAAAATAATATACAAAATATTTTATTTAGGTACAAAGGTGTGAAGTACTAAGGTATAAGTATCTTTTTGGTTAGATATTTCTGTTTGCATAAAACTGCTCTTGCATTAACTGAACTTGATCTGTTCATGTTCAAGAGGATGAGTTTGCAACTTTGAGATGGAAGAACGACGACCGAATTAATTAAATTCCTTCACGTCCTATACGTCTCATGTGAAAGCTAAAGTTAACTTATTTTACTAGGTATATCATTTGTCAACAAGGACAAGAATGGAGCATGTGACTTGCGACAGCAAAATTCATGAAAATTCCTAAGCACTATTCTCATATTCTCCGTGCAAAGCAAAAACAATTTTGTGTACACATCTTTTGGCTGTATTAAGTAAAAAATTAAATTCATCTTCCCTTTTTATGCAAAGAAAGTGATTATGCTATATGAATTTGGTTGAAAATTAAAATTACTATTTATGCAAGGTTCTTTACGAGCTATATTTTTCTTTTCATATTCTGCGGATTTGCTAGGTTTATAATTTTGTAGCTGAGCTCTTTTGCTCTTCCTACGCAATAATACGGTAATAATGTCCGTAATTATACTCGTATGTAGTTAGCAAGCTGCACTTGTTTATTTTATCAGACAAGGAGTTAACAATAAGGCTGAGTAGACATCAATATAATGTACACTGGTATAATAGGCCATTATTAAAATACTGAGTAACGAGGCATTCACCAAATGACAATAGACTGTGAGTTCGTGCAATGTAATTTACCGTACCTGTGTCTTTCTTTAGTTTATGGTAAGAGATACGCGGACAAACAAGGCTTTGAATATTTAATTTTGTTCTAAAGAAGGGAACGACTTTCCCTGCAGTAGATGTCTTTAGAAAATTCATTCCTTCGTCAGGCTGCTGTAGACCCGTGCTTTGCTTTTCATCTGCAGTTGACTTGACTCTGCATTCATCACAATTACACACAAAGTAAGCTTGTTTTTATTCGCTCTGTCGCACTTGAAAACTGTAACATTGGCAAATTCTACACAAAGGACCCGTCTTTGTAATGTAAACCTGCTTTTAGGTGCTTTGCCAGCTCACATTCATTTTATTTCAATTTCAATGGAAAACGTGCTCTAAAAGAATGTTGGCCTAATGCTTTTATTAAGCCAGTCACAGACAGAGAACCAGGTTCGTTTTTAACGTATACTTAACAATATTTCACTTTCATTGTTTGCTAAGCGCGGCAATTGGAATCACTATGTTGAATCTTGGCAGACGGGTATTGGTTTTACCCCCAATGTTTATGGGGATGACATTTTGTACGTTCTGTTGTGTCTGATTTTCTCAAATTACTAATGTTAACTAAAATTGCAATAATGGTAATTAAAAAAGCTATCTACTGTTTTTACTCGGGTTTGGATTGCCTCAGGTAAATAAAGTTAACTTATCATGCATTATTTGGGGTATTCGAATAAATATTCAAACAAATGTTATAGAATTCGAATTTTTATTAGTAAAACTCAAATGTATTGCATGGAATGTGATTTTCAGCAGGCTACAAATAACATAAATAGTTACCACCGTCAATTAATTATTTTAAAAGTGGAATTAGATGTATATATTGTATATACCTTCATGACGCGTCTTTGCAAGCTGTAGTTTTGGAAGTATATTATTGCATTTGAAAAGTACATGTTATAAGGATAAAGCTTAAACTGGAGGAGGCTTTCGATTTACAAGGTGCATTATATTTTTGGATCGCAAGAATCTTATTCATTTTTGCACAATAAACTTCCTGAGAGTGCAATGAAGGCTGTAGAATGTAGAGTGTATTTTGAAGAGGGAAGTAGTAGTGGAAAGTGTTCTTGTCAATTGTTAGAAGTCTAGAGCACCAAGCACAAGCACCTTGCTACAATATGTATGATTTTTAGAGGATGAAAACGAATTCAATCAAAGCTTAAGATGAAATAGAAAGTGTGGGAACGGCAGATTCGGAATAGAGAAGGCATCACATTTGGATTTTTGAAAGCTGATTGTGCTTGAGAAGGACTTTTCAAGATTTCATTTTAGGATTTTCTACTTTTGTTGATTTTTGTTAGTGTTCCTAAAATATGGGGATTGTTACATTTGGGAAAAGATTGGCTAAATTCCACATAGGGCGAATGTATTTCTATATTCACGTTATTATTCGTTTATTTTTGGAAATATGTGTGTTCAAAAGGAGTGTAGGAAGGAAAGATGGTTGTTTGCAGTCACAGGAAAGAGGAAAGCCACTAAGAAATTCCAGATCCCTAAATAGTTATACTCGTTGAGCATGAGAATCTCCAGGAGCACTCCAATACTCGAACTATTCAACCCTGGGAAATGAAACGATCGAATACATTTATTCCACGTTCCACGTACAGCAAAAACTGCAAATAGTAGAGACTAGGGATGAAAACGAATCAGTTGATTTTCTAAAGAGAGAATCTTCCAAGATGCAATTTATCAATTTATACCTGAAATGTAAAGCCGAGTCGAGTGTATTTTTTCGAGAGAAAAGATATAAAATAAAGTTATCGATCACACTTAGCCTAAGCCCTTTGCAGAAGATCTTTGCAAGACGGAGGAGAGTCTCTGGAACGGAGATAAAGGTATGTTTAAGTATAAGGCATTTGAGAAAGGCAGTGAATTTGAATTCTGAATAAGTTCTTCAGAAATGAGATGACGATAACGGAATTTGGCAGATGCACTCCACACCCACAGGCCAATGCAAGGCAGGTGATTTCTCTCAGCTATATGGATCTTCAGAATACAGAATCATTCAATTTACTTCCATTTCATTCAAAGTAAGACACTCATGAATGTCTGTCGTCTATATACGAACGAAGCTAACAGAACTTTATTTAAGTTGGCTTGGTTGATTGGCGACCCGAGTCTGGCGTATCCTTCGCTTCGTTGCATCCTACTCTCTACTATATATTGAACTCGCTGTTACGATTAGAATGTATTGAACCGTCACAACGATCGGAACAAAGCAATTCAGGTATTTCTTTAACCGAGTCTCTTCGGCTTCAAGTTTTTTTTCTACAGGAACCGTCAGCAAAAATAAATGAAATTTTTATCTCTCTCCTTCTAATGTCAGAAAATCTGTTGAATTTTAATGTTTGACGGTTTCATCATCGGCATGATGGTTTTGTATATAGAACCATGAGAGATCCAGAAAACTGCTGTGTAGGAACTGTTTAGATAATGAGATACAGAATTAGGTAGGTATACTTGTCTTTCATTTCATTCTTGTTGAATCTATTCTTCTCGTGCATTAATTTAACTTGTGTGCGTGTCGGGGATTTTAGAAAAGTTATTTCATGGTTACTTTCCTTTGAGCCTATATTTTTAGGTTAAAAGACAAATAAATTCCTATTTTGATATACTTTTCTTGACAGAAATGGTGCCTGTTTATGATTATATGAAATGCAAAATCTGTCGAGTAGCATAGGTATTGGACATTTGATTGTCTCAAATTGTGTAAAGTTTACCTATTAAGTTGACTAAAATCACCAAAGTTAAAACGCATGAATTCTCAACATTATTTGAATAACATGTGTAAATTCTGTTTGTTATGAGACTTGTACTTAAAAGCACTGTCGAGGGTCACAAATTTCTGATAATTTGACAATTTAACAATCCATTTTGATTGCACAGAAGTAAATAAGATGTAGTACACAAGTAAGTGTACTGGAAAATAGATACCTACATTACGATTTTAAGATTGCGAATGGCCCATGGCCCAGATGCTAAGTTAGATATAAAGGGCAATATGCAATCAGTTGCTACCAAACCATAACAGTTGAAAGTGGTTGTTGTAATGTAAATTAAATTGTAATTTGTTTGTGTGTTCAATGTTTTTATAGCTCTGAGATACATTAAATTTTAGATTACATTACAGTGTGAGAGTAGCTGCAATTCCATTGTCTAATGAACAGTTTTTTTCTTCCTACAGACACCAATATCGTTTCAATGCAGTCCTGATGCGACAACGTTTCGATGAAAATCGCAATGAAAAGGATATGCGAAAAGCAAAGGAGTTGGTACTTCTTGGTGAGGAGGAGCTTCGAATTAACACTCATTTCCAACCTATGAAGTGTAAGTCAATTCAGAAAATTTCTTTTAATGTATTCTGTTAATAGTAGTTATCCCAATTGAAAATGGAAGGTAATTTTGAAAAGTGCAAATAATAGACAGAAAGAAACATTGATAGTTCTTTCTCTTCGATTTTGTTTTGTTGGGTTTGGGTATCTGTAGGTTAGTAAGTGCATAAATATCAGAATTTTCAATTCCATCAGGATTCTGTAGTAAAGATTAGATTATGTCATTCTTCTTGCATGTATACTTTCAAACTGATAAAATGTCTGTTTTTGGTGCTGATTTTGACAGTAGATTGAAGTATAGGTTGCTTATTATCTTGTTCTGAAGTGGTAACAGACAGATTTTCCTCTCCGATTCAAACGGAAATGAAAAGAATTCTCTGAAAGTATACTCAGTTGTAGACGTCAGATGCAGAGATCTTAAAGTAATTAAATAACTGCCCACTATACTATAGAAATAGCTGCCTACTAACGATGTTTTAACTGTAACACTATATTATATGCAGCGTTATATGAAGTGAATGCACAAAAATAGAGTAATAAAAAGACTGATATACTTTGGTTAGAAGGAGCGTTTCAATCTGTGGCCACTTCTGTTGCTTAACTAAAGCCTGAAGAGTAACCCAAGCGTACTGCTTCACATTCAACGAATACTTCGACCTGATGTTGTCGAGTTTTTGGTTGTGTTGAGTGTATATCGCATACACCTCTTTCAAATAACATAATGCTAGATCTTATGACTAAGACCCCAACCGAAAAAATATTTCAAAGGAGCATGCCAAAACATTAACGTTAAAAATGTTATTTTTGGTCCAAGCGAGAAAAGGTTTTTGCCTTTTTTAGAAAAAAATTTTCAATTTCGAAGAGTGCCAAATTAGCAAGGTTACCGCATTGACAGATAAACGCGTTTCTCCAAAAATCAATTCATTGCAAATTGGAAACGATTGTTTTACAGATAGAACAGGGTTTAGACGACAAGAACAAGACTTGTCTAATGAGGATTGTACTAACTTAGTACATGTGGGCTTAAACTTAAAATGTATAGCTAACGATGGAGGATGTACTATAGGACATTGTCTTGAGTTTATGTACATCGTTTGTTATACCCACTGATGACTGTACCACTGGACATAAACTGCAAAGATTGAACATTTTAGGTAGGATGTTACGAAAATTACATGTATGCACCATTAGCTTTCACTGGTAAGGCACTATCACAATAAGTTAGATTTCCTCTTCCTTAGTCTTAGTCCTTCGTCAGCATTTTTTTCTATGCCGTACAGAAATGAGAACAATGAGTGAGTAGGGTAGGTCAAATAAATATAAGGCTTTGCCATTATAGCCTTCATAATCCCTGTAGTTTTCGGATGAATGAGTTGCATACAAAGTAATAATTTACATTCTACTTCATATTCATTGAATATTTAAGCACTTGGCTGATAGTTTGTCCAAACGTGATGCTCATTACCAATTAACGAGGCCTGAAGACTGGCCCTACCAACCCCGAGAGAGAACCACCGAATTTTGTGGTGCGGTGTAGGCAGGGAAATCAACTTACCCTGCGGATTTTGTCTTTGTCTTCTATGTACATTGCCGCATGTGCTTCCAGTCGTTTCTAGTATCTTATTAGCCTATGAGCCATAAACCATAACCATATTACAGCTAACTGCTGCTGTTGCCTAATGTTCTTGTTTAGAACAATGGTAACAATCCATAATATGTATGTTCTCTATGCTAAAATTATGATCGCTTGTACCATTTATAGTTATAATGTAGAGTATAAATTACATGTAGTAATGAAGGAAGTTGCAGTTTTATAATACTTACTCAGATTCTTACTTACTGAATAATTAATGGTAAAAGTAGCATGTTCGTAGTATTTTTATGGACAGTCTTATGAACTGTCGACTTGTACTACTTTTCTATTTTAATGTAGCATAGTACTACTAAAAGGCTTAAAAATTACATTACACGTAACTACTACTGCGTCATGAGGTTAATAAAGTTGATTTAAATAACTTGCTGTTTCACTAACTTGTACTGCTGTCTGCTTAGTGGAGAGTCTTTGTAGTTATTCATTCAGTTTAGTTGGTTAGTGTACAACTATTGCCTCATTGTAATGTATTGTCTCAAGTTAAGTAGTCTCATGTTGTCGAAGAAAGATACTTTTATAGCCAGCTTCTTGTGTGCTGTGCATGTTTAAACACTACAACACACGCTACTAAATCCGAATACGTCCTAATACCCCCCGAGTTCGAATACCCCCCCTATTCGAATACCCCTCCGTCCTACTACTTCCCGGCATACTACCCCCCGGTTCGATTAGCCCCCCGTTAGATTACTTCCCCGTTACATTACCCCCCGCCCCGAAACGATAATAAATAATTGATTTTAATCTTCCACGATGCTATATAGTAGAGGAAAGATGGTAAAAACGAGATTGGTCACTATTATTAATTACTTGATAATAATTATTATGTACCTGTAGTTATTAGTAATGCATACCGCTCTGGACATTTAACTAAAATTGTTTTCTAAAACAGAAGATGCACAAGTAAACAGTTTGCTTTTGGGACAGGGGCATAGAACAAAAATTTCCGTTACATTGGAATCCCACCCACCCAGTCTTAATTTGCAGTCGTTTAATTTCCATTGTCGGTAGATACCGTTTCTTTTCCGCAAAGATTTCGTACATTTGTTAACGAAGCCTGCCCACTTGATCACTGTGAACATTACTAACTAATAACTACAGATACATAATAATTATTATAAGTAATTAATAGTAGTGACTAATCGTTTTTACCATTTTTTATTATCCTGGTTTTTCTTTTACTATATAGCATCGTGGACGATTAAAATCATTTATTTATTATCGTTTACGGGCGGGGGGTAATGTAACGGGGAAGTAGTCGAACGGGGGGCTAATAGAACCGGGGGGTAGTATGTCGGGAAGTAGTAGGACGGAGGGGTATTCGAATAGGGGGGGTATTCGAACTCGGGGGGTATTAGGTTGATACCCTAAATCCCCATTACGGTATAGTGCCAGTAAATAGTATATAGGCGAGACTCTACTGACAGGGACGTATTAAATGTGCTACTTATCCTGCAGTAATTTTTCGATTCCGAGACCGATGTTTGAAATAAAGAGCTCAGGTTTGATTTCCCGTGAGGATTTTTGGTGTTTTGTGCTGGTAGTTTGGATTGGCCAAGGTGGTTTTGTGAAACCTTTATGAACTATGAACTTAATGAATGCTGCTACTCCAGAATGGATAATAATGTGAAGGGCTAATGTTGTCTGAGTTAGTGAACTCTGAAAAAGAGAGCTCATTCTCTCTCATCCCCTGAGTGTACTCCCATCGACTCTAATTAAATTTGTGAATCCGAAACGTGTGCTTGCATTTCTGACTGACTTGATTTCGTTAGGCTTCTTTCTATCGCACTCTGGCAAAGGACTCCATCACTCTAGAGTCCACTACATTCAACTCGCCCATTTCGACTTCTATTTATCTGTAATGCAGTGCTATGCTTCAACATATTGAGCAAATTGCTAATCTGGGCGTGAAAATCGTTAGTTACACAAAACTTGTATTTGTCTTGCCCAATACAACTTACGGACAAATACTTAACGGCCCAGAAGAATACAGCACAGTTCAGACTCTGAAACAAACCGCATCATATCTGCAACACGCAACAAATATCGACTATGTTATTTATTAAAAATGATTATTGTTTTTGGATGAACAATTCGCTGGTATAGGGAAGTCAGATCAACTTGCATAGGTTGAATATGAGAAATTATTGCCCGAAAAATGTGATCATTTTTGTTTTTTATTTATTTAAAATTTGTTGATGACACCAAAATGTCATTTAAATGTTGGGATTGAACTGTATTACACAAGATTTGGTTTTAAATAAGCTGGAACTCTGCATTTTGTAATGAGCGTCCTAAAAGGTTACATGTCAAAGTCAAGGGTGTCACCAGCCACACTTTCCTAAAACAGCATTCACCCCAAGTCTTGAAAACTAACTTTAATATTTCATTCTGTAATCTTGATAAACATGTAGCAAGTATAAAATCAATTCCGTTAGAGTAAAGGTATATATAAGTGTTCAGAACATAGAAAAGAGTTCATTTGATTTCATCAAATGTCTACTACGTTTTACTACTTCTGCTCTACATTCTACATGTTTTATCTTCATTGCAAAAATTCTGACTAAGCAAATTATGTGGCTTGTTTAATTTGCCATTGGGATGGATGATGGGATGAAGTGTTTTGCTTTTGGTTTGTCGTGCAAAACTCATTTTGCTCCGTTCTTCCGTATAGGTAAAGATGCACATTAGTGGACTGAGCCTGCTCTATCATTTCATCGGAAAATCCTCAAATCCTCTTTAGGGCAACTGTTTGTTAGTATAGCAAAAGATAATCGTCAAGTCTCTTGGCTCTTCAGTCCTGAATTCTCCAAAGTAGAGCTTTAGCTATTGTATTGCAAGAAAGAAGGATAGAAGTTTTTTTAATGCTTCTGCGTTGTAGTTCCTGCGAAAAGTTGCAAGCAGAATTAAAAAATAACTGGAAAAAATGCAAAGGTACTTACATGCGATAAAACCGAACGATATGGGTATGGATATATAATGATATGATATAAACCTATTTTTTAGAGAAAATGGTTGTCAGAATTTGGCAAATATTTTAAACACAAAATGCAACCGTAAACGATGTACTTTGGAAATCACATCAGAAAAATGAGACAACTTTATATTAATATGTTTAGTGTGCGCTACTGCCACAAGCTTTTTACATAACCGACATAATGCAGTGGCAAAATATCAAAGCCATTATTTTGAACCAATCTAAAATTAGTGTACATTAGTTTAGTTTAGATTTGGTTTAAAGTCACAAGTGATCTGTAAGAAACTTGTACTAAGGTACTCCGCATATAAAATTTTCTTGTTAAAAACGAATATGCATTTTGTGAATTTTGCAGTTCCTGAATCACCCGGTGGAGTGGCTTACGACAGAGAGACAATTCCACCAGACTGGGTTTTGGACTATTGGCATCCTTCAGAGAAGGCTCGATATCCGGAGTATTTTGCTAGGAGAGAACAGCGAAAGAAAGAGTATGTAGAAATGTGGGAAAAGCAATATGGAAAGCCAGATCCAAACCAATCCCATCACTGATTGGATCCGCTCGTACTACTAATTCGTTGGGTATACACTGCACCGGAAAAATTGTCGCTTATTGTACATGTGTACATACATGTACATAAATGATTTCTTGTTAAAACGTGAATGTAGTAAATAATCAAGTAATGAACTTGTCAGTCAAATTGAAAAGTAATTGTTAGTTAAATATGATTTCATAAGATTTTACTGGCAATAAAATTTTGTTTTACATCAATATAGAATTTTTGATTAAGATCACATTCCGACTACAAAGATACTTATATTCACTCATCGGCAATGACTAGACGACCTAATAACACATTGGTTTGCATAATAAAACTTCACTAAATATAAAACACCGTTATTTGGTTAAAATTAACTTTGGGCTTGCTATTTACGCTGTTGAATCGGAGGATAGACTGGCATATTTGAAGACAGGAAACGTTGTTTTTGGAATGGGCTAAAATATAACAATAGTTCATGTTTAATATAATTCTGCTGTTTTAATATTTTAAGCTCTGTGAATGGAGAAACTTTAAATGACTCACTTTTACTCATTACTAGCAGAGAGTTGCTTGCTGTTTTGGAGGAACTTGCTCACTGCAAACTTGAACTTGAGCCAATTCCTTTTGTGCACGAAGTACTTTCTTGTAAGCGTGGGTAATTACCATTGTGCATTCATTGTCCGTCAAAGTTCCTTTGCAATCTTCTGCTGGTATAAGCGAGTCAATTTCAGCCTGAAAAAAATTTAAATTAATGTGACTTTAATCATATTGGAATGAATTATTTTGACATAATATATATTTCATCCTTTGAAGGAATATAATCATCAAACCAACAAACTTGGTAATGAATGTTGTATAATTTATCCCTGAAAACTAATTCAGACCTTAAGATCCCGACGAAAAGCTTCAACAAGATTCCGATATTGTTCGACGAGCCGAGACTCAGCTTGTATACAGTCCATCTTACTCTTGGCATTAAGGAGTTCTCTCTCGGCGCACAATAATGTTTCTTCTGCTGTCACCAATAATGGATTACAATGTGTGTATCTACAAGACTTTCCGTTTTCAATGACCTCTCGAAGACGACATAACAGTTCCCATGCACATTGTCCTTTTGATAATGCTTCTTTAACCTGTTTACATTTTCACAATTATTTGTAGTATGGTCTAAATCAGTGTCAAATAACTTCCTTAAACATGTAATAAAAACGAAACGACAGGATGTTTGAATTAACCTTAGCACACCGTTTGACAGCAACATCGTACACATCACACCAAACTTCCTCGAATCGTGGAGAATCAACACCATCTTCTTCAATAGCACAATACGCTTTATCCATGAACTCTTTTATAAGAGCAGAAGCCTCACAAAAAGCCTATTGCATTAATTAGAAAATATTGATTTATACCAGTTTACACATTTATAATTGATTTAGCGTGATGTAAATGTTTACCTTTAGAGCGTCTTCAGTATATGAGACAACTTTAGGCTTGACATCTTTTAGAGCACTTTCTAACTCTGAATTGGCCTTAGCGATCAGTTCCTCTTCCTTGTCCATTTTTCGAAGGCAAGCGCTGTCTTCACCTTCGTAAAAGAGAAAAAAATGTATGAATTTAACTATAACAACGGATTCCATTCAAGTACGCGCAGTTCGCCCGTGGTCGTAAACAACTTACATTTTTTCTCGGAACATTTCTCTTCTGCGCAGTGGACTCTAAAAATTCAAAAATTTACAAATTCTGAAAAAGTGCCACATGGGTTTTTTTAAATGTCATTGTCTCATTTATGGTAACTTACCTGAGCGGACCAATGCCAATGTGGTTCTCTTTATTGAGGAAGAAAAAGGCTGAACCTGCCATAGCAGCTCCAAAAACTGCGTACATTCTGTTTCGTGATCTACATAAAAAATCAATTAATTCTTCAATTACATGATAATAATTTCAAAACAGAGGACAATAAAACGACATGACTTAATCATTATAAATTATAGCATTTCCTCCTGTTCGATATGTGCTGTAATAGCTCTGAAACCAATAACTATTTTTATGTTCCAGTACATGTATATAACTATTGAACTGTGGCATTTAAAATTATCTCTGGTTTACCTGTCTGAAAGTCTAAATGAATGATTAGAGTATTCATTCATTTCAATTCTAAATATGAAATAATTTTTTTCAAAAGCTGCCAGTATTTATTATTTTTTGCAACTTTGTAAAATTGTTCAAAACAAAAAACTGCAAAGCATTGCTTTGTCAAAAAGCATCAATAATTTGAGCGCAGTACTGGTTTGAATTGAAGGCTAAAACACATTTTGGCCAATTCGAAAATTTTTATCTCAAACTGAACATCAAAGACCTAAAATATTAAAGATTCAAAACCATAAAAGAGGTTCAACCATAGGCATGCAAATGCTACAGAAACAAAAAAGGGAAATAGGTGGAGGGCTTCAGCTGCCGGCTGCCGACCAACCTAAACTTTTAGTAAACTTTTTGCTAACATAATATTATTAAAATTCATGGTGGAAATATCATGCTTCATGAATTTTACGAAAGGAGTTAGGAAGATAGAATCTCTAACTTACCCATGTTCCCAAGATGAATAACAAGCAATCGGGCTCAAGTTGACCCTCCCGGAACTCCGAAAATTTGACAAACGTCTACAAAAAATTGACATTTTGATTCCTTGAAAAATTGCGTGTGAGCTCCGAGAAAATCAAAACGTACTGTCAATTATCACTCTGTCTGCAATTCTTCGTAGGCTTTTGAAGAAATCTCAGTAAATAAAACAGGAAACGATGAAACGATCAGCAATTTTCAGATTGGTAACCGTAGTAGTGCACGAGATTTGCTCAATGATTTGACATTGAAATCCACTATCGATAATGCCGTTGTTGCCTTAGTTGCCGAATGCAGTGCAGAGTGCAGAATTGCAATTTTGCATAGAGTACTTATTTTTACCCGGAACAGTCAACGGAACAGTAGTACGGTTACCGTACCCGCCTACCCTCCACAGGCACTGCCAGTCTGCCACTGATGACTGAACAAGAGATGTCCGTGGA
The DNA here is from genome assembly GCA_020055645.1 of Tomocerus qinae. Lineage (NCBI taxonomy): Eukaryota > Metazoa > Arthropoda > Collembola > Entomobryomorpha > Tomoceridae > Tomocerus > Tomocerus qinae. The sequence goes on along the minus strand of CM034547.1, from coordinate 11,283,361 downwards.
AAATGAAACCGCGGGTAATATTTAGAGGACAACGGCTAAAGACTCGCCTTTCAAATTTAGATAACATGACTATGATAACATGGGTTGTTGTAACTTCTACCCCAGAGTGTCAGTGGATCTATTATAGAAAACTCTCAATTAGTAGATGCGTCTAAGCTAATAAACTAATAACCATTTGAACTAATTTGAAATGGTCTTTCACGGGTTATATTTCTACGTGAGTCTTCGCAGCAGCCATAATGCATTTAATTGACATTTTTCGGTTCCCCCGATTTCGAATCAATGATTCCTGATATCATGATAGCACTATGATGCTGCATTGTCAGTATTCTGTATTTCGTTTTACATAGGAATCTCATTTCCAGGCTTTGTTTTCACCTTTTCCATTGCATAAAGCTTTTTCTTTGCTTTCACAGTAGTGAAAGTTGTGAGAAAGTGAAGAAAATTTTTAAAGGGAGGTGGGTCAGTATGGGTCTTCACAGTGACTTAATACATTCACATTTTCACTTAAAAAGAAAAATTATATTTACGTTCACTGGTGACAAATGCTTCATATTTTTACTATGTCTTCGCACATTTGATTGCAAAGTTATTATGTAATGCAAAATCCCAATCCCAACTATCATAATATATTTAGCCAACAAGAAGCATATTCTAAGATGCTTAATAGATACTTGCATACTTATTCTATTTCATTTTCATTGCATAATGCAAAGCTAAGAATTAATTATTTTATTTAACATGATTTAACCTATACAATCAAAAATTATTTTAATAGCCAACTTCAGTTACGTAACATGTGCAACATTATTTTAAATGATTTTGACTTTTGATCAATTGTTTATTGTGCTTTTGTTGGCAAAAGACATTGGTAATAATGATGATTATGGTCAACAAGATAGAACATACAAGTCATTTAGTTTCACGTCTAGTCTATGGTTTCACGTTTATTTTACCTGTGCACAGTGTGGCCAAATAAAGAGTACGATCATTAATCGTTCACTGTAGATATATAATACTTAGGGAAAGTTAAAAGTTTTACACAGTTAGCAATACAAAAGAAAAAGTACGCTCCCCACTCTTATTGCGGCCATACTGTACAGGTAAATCAAACAACACACCTTTTCACACTTCCTTTTCCATTCCTTTTGACAAAAATTATTATATATTGAGTGAAAATTTTAAGTTAGACAAAATGGCAACAGACTTTATTAACCTTTGGGTAACAGATTCAGTGAAAGTTGTCAAGTAGGATACAAAACACAAATAATGAAAATTAAGAGCGTGTTTAGAAAAGGATCTAAAATTTCAACTCCTATTTGCTCTGTTCCCCCAGCCTCTTCGATGCATGTCTTTATATTCATCCATATCTCTCTGCCGACGAAGAAGTTCTGGATCATCACCCCGGTCCTCCTGGGCATCTCTTTCGGCCCCGTCATCTTCATTTTCCACAGCGTTATTGATAGTTACAGGACCTTGGGCATGTGATTTTCCAGGCCAGATTCCTTGTTCTCGACGCTGCTGATAAAATTCTTCCACAGTGAGAACTGGAACAGCTGGATATCCTAGCCCATACACTTTCTTTTGTTCCTCATTGCGTGTTATTATAAAGGTTGATGGTCCGTTTCGACGAGGAACTAAATTACTACTAGGTTCTCCGGACGCTGGACCTCCAGAATCTGGCTTTCTGCTTTCGGCAAACTTAATTAACTGAATCTCTTGATCTATCATAGCGAGTTCACTTTCCGCTTTGTTAGCATCACGGCGAATTTTTGCCATGTATAGTTCACGGACGACCTCATCATCAAGGTCTTCGCCTTCCTGGTAGAAAAATTTATTTTTATTATAAAGTAAAATGCAAACCAGCAAACTTACTACTAACCAAGGACAAAAAGATTTCAGTTTTTAATACTACTGTATTAAACTTCACATTACAATATTACTAACGGAATTGTGGATCACTTCCGTATAGATTAACATATTAATGTCAAGAAAAATGTTTTCGGGATTAGATTACCTGTTGTCGTTTATTAATTGCTTCAATTTTAGATTCTAATTCCTTAGTTTCTTTTATTCGTTGAATTTTCTCATTTCTACTTTCTTGCGCAGTTTTGGGTTTAGGATTTCTATTTTCCGCATCTTCAGAAGGAGGGGGATTCCAAATAATACCATAATCAAAGCTTCTCTGGAGAAAATCTTTAAAGTATACAAGACTTAATTCACAAACTGTTTTTCTATCTTCATTGGTGTTGACCTGCCAGAGTGCCCCTAACATATAAGGAAGAAGAATGAATTTTAGATCATCCGCGGGTATTTCTTCAACACTTTCATTTCTGCTAAACATATCCACAGCAGAAACAAGGCGAGTTATTTCTTCAAATCCTCTGATAGTTTTAATTATTCGTTCCTGCAAATAAAGTCATTAATACTAAAAACATCAATTTATCTTACCAGCACAGCACTTTGCTATTTTAATTTAATTAATAAAATTAATTTATATTTTTGTTATTACTTAAATAGTGGTTGAGATGGGACATAGACAATGGACCATTTGCGTATTCACCTAGCGCCAACTTAACTGACATTGTTCCAACTACTAGTAGCCAACTGAAATAGGCGCGGGTAAATTGAGTAAAGTAGAAAAGTTCTATTTCATTTAGTTAACCCGCGCCTATTTCAGTTGGCTACTAGTAGTTGGAACAATGTCAGTTAAGTTGGCGCTAGGTGAATACGCAAATGGACCATTACCTGAGAATTTGATGAATTTGTATCGTCTGGAGATTCAAATATTAAATTAAAGTCTTTGCATAATTTATCATAGGCTGCGGCGAGAGTTGGTTCCTCAAGTTCGTAATTGTTTTCCATTTCTAGTTTACCTCCTTTCAGAGTACGTAAATTGACTCGATTTCTTGTACAGTATAAATTATTATTTTTTGGTTATTTTCTGATTTGACTTGACTTGCTATGCTATAACTGTTCAGTAATGAAAACCTTTTTACTGATTTTTGTGATTTCAGATTTCAAAACGCAACGCACTCGGTGCTCCTCGGGATTTAGCTTTGGAGAACAACAAGGATTAAAATTATCCGCTAATTGCAACGTGACCATCTCGGTATTGTACAGATTTATATCTGGGCGGTTTAAATCAATTTAAATAGTTGCAGGGCGGCCGGAGATTCGGTTGTGCTGTTGCTTACTGCTATTTTCTTTTCTGACTTTCTGACTTTTTTGTTTGACATAATTTGTTTATTCTTCATCTTCATCGTCATTCACTGTACTGTCATTAAGCGGTCAACCTTCTCAACTGAGCAAAAATCAAGGGCAAGTTCACTGCAAACAAAATGCAGAGAGCATTTCAAGCAGCAAATTCTTTATGGACATCATTAAGAACATCGTTTATTCGGTGGTCACATCCTTTCCTTCCGGTTCAAGGTTTGTGTTATGTAATGTTATAATGCTATGTAAATTGTTAATAGGGATTCCCAGTTCGTCCGAAATATCATTCTGTGCTCAATAGCTATGGCTTTCTTACAGACAACAGAGTAAAGGCGTAGTTTCAAAAACCTACAGCAAGCCGTAACAGAAGCTCGCCTGAGTAAAAGGGACCGTGTGCACATTTTTGGTTGAATAATAGTAGAAGTAGATTTATTTTGATTACTTAAGTGAACAGTAATTCAAATTAGATGATCATTGTTCAAAATGCCAAAATAAATTATCATTGACTATCAAAATCGACAGAAAATCAAAATAGATTACTGTTGAGTATCAAAATCAACAGATAATTAAAATTGATCAATATTGAGTATCACAATCAACAGAAACTCACAATTGATTAATATTGAGTATCAAAATAAACAAAAAATCAAAATTGATTAATATTGAGTATAAAAATCAAAATAAAATCAAAATCGGTTGATATCAACCATCACGAAAGGTACTTCGAAAAATGTAAATTTGTCTGTCAAATGCGAAATAGATTTATTTCCGTTCTATAATAGTTATTATCCTGTTTTGTTTACTTCATTATTAAATCCTAAATTTGGTCGAAGCGGAGTAAAATATCACATACTATTAATTTTTAGGAAACACAATTGAACTTTTAATGTCCATTTAATGCCAATTTTTCATTTTGACTATCAAAATGAAGACAAAGTGAGCGCACGGCATCTCAGCAACCTATCGACCGATTTGAACCAAATTGAATAGGATTCGTCAGTGGTCCGTAGGCATTGTTTTTGCCAAGTTTGGTCAACTTCCGTCGTTGCATTCAAAAGTTACAGTGTTGGCGAACGGACGGACGGACGGACGGACTGTGCGGTTCTATAAGCTGCCTTATTCAGGCGAGCTAAAATTCAGGCATTGATATTATAAGGAAACGAAGCTATATTATTTGAAAATCAACAGAAAATCAAAATTGATTAATGTTGACTATGAAAATCAACAGAAAATCAAAATTGATTATTGTTGACAATGAAAATCAACAGAAAATCAAAATTGATTAATGTTGACAATGAAAATCAACAGGAAATCAAAATTGATTAATGTTGACCATGAAAATCAACAGAAAATCAAAATTGATTAATGTTGACAATGGAAATCAACAGAAAATCAAAATTGATTAATGTTGACTATGAAAATCAACAGAAAATCAAAATTGATTAATGTTGACTATGAAAATCAACAGAAAATCAAAATTGATTAATGTTGACTATGAAAATCAACAGAAAATCAAAATTGATTAATGTTGACCATGAAAATCAACAGAAAATCAAAACTGATTAATGTTGACAATGAAAATCAACAGGAAATCAAAATTGATTAATGTTGACCATGAAAATCAACAGAAAATCAAAATTGATTAATGTTGACAATGAAAATCAACAGGAAATCAAAATTGATTAATGTTGACAATGAAAATCAACAGGAAATCAAAATTGATTAATGTTGACCATGAAAATCAACAGAAATTCAAAATTGATTAATGTTGACAATGAAAATCAACAGGAAATCAAAATTGATTAATGTTGACCATGAAAATCAACAGAAATTCAAAATTGATTAATGTTGACTATGAAAATGAACAGAAAATCAAAATTGATTAATTTTGACAATGAAAATCAACAGGAAATCAAAATTGATTAATGTTGACCATGAAAATCAAAATTGATTAATGTTGACTATGAAAATCAACAGAAAATCAAAATTGATTAATGTTGACTATGAAAATCAACAGATATTTAATCTTAATGATTATTTAAATTTAAAGGAAATCAAAAAATGTAAATTTGACTATAAAATTGAATAAAAATCCAAAATAGATTTTTTCCATCGTCTAATAGTTATTATTCGGTTTAATTTGCTTTATTATAAAATCTCAAATTTGGTAGAAGCGGATTGAAATATTTTATACTATCTCGCTAACAATTTATAGGAAACGCCATTGAACTTTTTAATGTCCATTTAATGCCAAAATTTCACTGTGACTATCAAAATGAAGACAAAGTGAGCGCGCGTTATCTCAGTAACCAATGGACCGATTTACCCCCAATTCAATAGGGATCGTCAGTGGTCCATAGGCATTGTTTCTGTTAAGTTTGGTCAATATCCGTCATTACTTTCGAAAGTTATCGTGGGGACGGACGGACGGACGGACGTACGGACAGACTGTGTGGTTCTATAAGCTGCCTTATTTAGGCGAGCTAAAAAGTAACTCTTCAAATAATTTTCACTGCGTGATGCTTTCACAGGTGAAAGTTTATGTGAAGTTTAGGCTTCAAAAGAGGCATTTCATTTATTATTGGAGATAGCAATAATGAAGACGAGTCCCTATTGTCGAGCATATGATGACAAATGAATAATAATAATTTTATTTCAAAGGATGGCAAGGGGAACGGATATTTGTTGGATACTTACCTCAAGTGGACTTGGAGAATGAAGATGAAAAGGCTAAAGGATTTCTGTGGGGTGTACCGAAGAAACGTCGAACTGTTGAGAGACGCATGCAGAGAAAATTCGGCTTTCCAGAATGGCATTGGAAACCGTTTAGACCAAAGACTAATATAAGAATATGTGATACTTGTGGACATCACTATGAAGCTAAACATTTATGCCGTGAGTGACATTTAGAAAATTATAATATAATGTGATTTATATCGTTCGTAAGAGCATAGCTGTAAGATCCTGTAAATGGATGATGGAAAAAATAATGCATGGAAGATTTAGGGCAGGATAATTATTACGTTAGACTTTATAATTTAATAGATCAATTTCAAAATAGATCTTAATCTTAACTCAATCTAACCCGGAAATGTCCTTCAAAAACATTTTAGAAGCCCGATGATAATTCCCAACAGTTCACAATTGACAATAACCTCAGCCCCAGCTAAGAATTTACTCATCTGTAATATTCCTAATGCCGCTGATTTTTATGTTCATTTTATTATTAGGTAACTGTTACGATAGAGTTGTTGCCGAAACTAATGCTATTCGTCAAGCCGCGGAGACCAAGCTCGGTGATGAACCTGAGAATAAAAACATTGTTGTTTTGTATGAAAATGAACTTCAAACTGTGGATTCTAGCGAAATTGAAAACAAAGTTATAGTGGAAATACCAAAACCAAGGCCGTATTGGTTTAGTAAAAATCTTCTGCAGAAAACTACTGTCAGTACGAATAGTGAGGAAACAACTGTGACTCAAGATAGCACAACTATTAAACCATTATCGTCGTAAATACTTATGGTGTGTTGTGTAGTGTACGTACGTGGTTGGTATAACTAACAATAAGTTTTTTCTACTAATGATAACGATAACGTATTTATATAGCGCGTGATGTTAGATGATGTTAGTTAGCAATAAATACAAAACATCAACAAACAAGATACCTTATAAAAATAATGAAGTCAAGTAGTAAAAGTGATTGCAGCAATATAGCAATAGTTCAATTTGTCAGCAGTTTTTATTTGTCATTCTTTCTGTCCTTCAGCAATTTTGTCTATTGCAATGAGAGATTGAGAAGGATTGAGTTAAAATTCATATCACAATTGCAAAACTCAGTGCTGGTGTTATGTTGAAACTTGAAACTAAAAGCTACAAGTGTTTGAATTGAATAAACAGGACTTTTCTTGAATGTTAAAATATTATAGTGGTGTTTTGTATGGTTTATAGTTAATGAACTTTTACTACAAAAAAATGCATTAGGGTAATAACCTGTTAACGAAAAGGTAGTTTTGTTGCTGATTGATGTGACCAAAATAATTTATGGAAAAGTTTTCGGCTGAGGTAAACCACTGGGTAAATGATGGAGGTGCTGGAGGAGGAGGGTCTTGGGGAGGTCGAGGAGGGGGAGGCGGAGTGACTTCTGGAGGGTCTTGGGGAGGTGTGGAGGTGTTGAGGAGGTGGAGGTGGAGGTGGAGTGTCTTGTTCAGACGAATTTTTTAAAGTTTCTGTGGATGTAGAGTGTCTTGTCCAGGCCTAGTCTATAAAGTTCTTGTGGAGGGGACTTGATTTCATTCCAATAAACTAACTTATTTGACGTATGACACTTGATTTTATTCACTTACTAACTTGCCTGACGAATGACACTTGATTTCATCATGCATGCAATTGTTAAACTGAAATTCGGTAGCAAAAATAACTTGCCGGACGAATAAATTAATGAATGTTGTTCACTGTTCATTAGATTCATTCATCAAATTAATACACACAGAGTTTCATAGCTTTAAACGTGACCTACCTGTGTGAAGCCAGAAGTGGTGGAGGTCGGTGGAGTGACGGAGTGAATCGGTGGAGTGAATCGGTGGAGTGACGGAGTGAATCACTCCACCGACCTCCACCACTTCTGGCTTCACACAGGTAGGTCACGTTTAAAGCTATGAAACTCTGTGTGTATTAATTTGATGAATGAGTCTAATGAACAGTGAACAACATTCATTAATTTATTCGTCCGGCAAGTTATTTTTGTTACCGAATTTCAGTTTAACAATTGCATGCATGATGAAATCAAGTGTCATTCGTCAGGCAAGTTAGTAAGTGAATAAAATCAAGTGTCATACGTCAAATAAGTTAGTTTATTGGAATGAAATCAAGCCCCCTCCACAAGAACTTTATAGACTAGGCCTGGACACTCTACCTCCACAGAAACTTTAAAAAATTCGTCTGAACAAGACACTCCACCTCCACCTCCTCAACACCTCCACACCTCCCCAAGACCCTCCAGAAGTCACTCCGCCTCCCCCTCCTCGACCTCCCCAAGACCCTCCTCCTCCAGCACCTCCATCATTTACCCAGTGGTTTACCTCAGCCAAGTTTTCGTATCCAAAATGAAATTGAAATTATTTACATTGAGGAATGTTTATAGACATGCCATAGCTTTTCGCTGTATGCATATGCATTAAATTATTGATTTATGTTTTATACACACGAGTTTTATTTAGTTTAACAATTTTTGATGTTATGCTTTTGAATGTTGAAGTAAAATACTTCAAAAGTATCAATCGTACATCTGTTCCGCAATGACTTACTGAACAATCATACCTGCTTGTACGCAGACTTCTACTACGTTGGAAGGCTCAGCAACAACTCTGATTTGAGCGACAACGGTTTGCTGAAAATATAAATTACATAATAATGTACAATTTAAAGACAATTAGTAGCATAAGCTAATCGTAGTTTATTTATAATAATTAATATTTTGAGAGGAAAAGTAGTGTTGGTAGTTTGGTAGTACTTTCACCAAGTTAATGTATCACTTTTCAGCCTAATATTATAATCACCATGTTTCTGTATGCCTTTCACCGCATCACACTTTCATTCCAATTTCACTTATGCACTTCGTTTTGCCGAAATGAAAGAGTGAAACCAACTTACTTCATGTGTGAGAATGGTAAAAAGAATGATGAGGTATGACCAAGGAAGTAGATATATTATTGGGTTCGGCATGTAAAAGTACGCTAAAGTTCGTTTTAAATAGCTTTTATGGCTTTAAAATTATTTTATTTCGTTGACATACCCCAGACAGAGCATCAGAAATTCGGATGGTTTGTCTGGCCGTGTAAGCAACACCTCCAGTGATAGGGCCAACAGGACCTTCAGCAACTGGGATGTTTTGTCCGGATGTGGTTCTTGCGGTCAGCTCGAACTTTGCCTCTGGACTAGTTGCACTGCAAACAAAGTCACCTTCGATGTCGTAATCCCGATTAGGAACAATTGTGCAAGGTGGGGCACCACTGCACTCTGAAACCCTCAATTCAAGGGGTGTTCCGGCGGAGCCTTCATTTTGTCCGTAAAATATTTAACAATAGGAAGAAGTATTATTTACTTATGGTTATTAATTTTCAAATTAATTTTTGAATTCTATACTTTTTATGTTTTAAATGCCTACCGCAATTGATGACTGGAGTTACTACTCCTGCTGAGCATACAGCCAGCAACATGGAAAAAACTGCCAACTTGAACATTTTGAAAATTTTTTTCAGATGAAACAGAAAGTTCTCCTAAAACAGATAGAATTCAGTGAAGGGAAGTATGTCCCTCGCCCTTTTATATACCCCCAGATTAATTAATCCATTGAAGGATTTTTGAATCAACCTTCCATGAATAAATTAATTATGCTCCATTAGCTCCATGCTTTATCTCAGCAGTATTACCATGTATTACCTAGATAGATTGCATTGGTATTAGTGTTGGGTTGGTTGGGTTGGGTAGGATTGAGACTTCATGATTGTGATTCTGATTAGTGATGTTGATTTGATTTAGTTGCCCCGTTCTGCGTGATTTAACTTTATTTTATTTGCTGTACTAGCCCAGATTAGTAGATAATTTTGCACAGGGATTAAGATAAGAACAAACAAGTAACGAACGATGTCTTTAATCCAGAAACGCAATGTATTACACTATTATATATATTCTATATTCCTTGCACTCGTCATACTGGTATTTCGATGCAATTGTAGTACATAGTCCACCCAGACAGTCCAAGTCCAGCTAAATCAAATGACACAGTTGTAAATCTGTCAAGGAGTTTTAAGCATTTTAGAGCTGGAGCAAATGAAAAAATACCTTAGTCATTGTAAAGTAATCAGTAAATTACTGCAACATAATTGCTTATTTACTTGTACAATAGTTTGTGCATTATTTGCAACATCATTAATAATATTAATAGATGTTGTACACCCTTGAAATCTGAAGTAGGTAAAAGTAAATTGTTAATATGTTATGTTATAAAATAAGTATATTTTAGTCTGGAGTCTGGATTTGGTTGGATGTAGGTCGTACGTTTGCTAGGTACCTATTTTTATTCAACACTTTCCAATACAGAGTTAGATGAACACTTATAAACAACCATTAAATTGCCAGTAAAGTATTAGCTAACTGTTCGAAAAAATGTTGACTTGTGACAAGACCCTTTGGAAACTTTCTAATGGTTTACATTGCATGTTGATGTCGATTCATATTATTTTTGAAAATGTACGTGCCTTTTAGCTCGCCTGAATAAGGCAGCTTATTTAAGCATTATATGCCATTAGGTTCAATGCAAATAAATGCCAAAAGTATTAATAATTAATTATTGTTATATATTAGTACATAATTTTAGTCATTTTTATTAGTATTTAACAGATGAGTAGATCATTACAAATATAAAAACTGTATTTATAGTGAACTTTAATTCTTTATAAATGAAAGATTGATTATAATATTATAGTATATAGAATATACAATAATACAACATTTTTAAAGTTATCAACCATTATAAACCATTACCATCCTAGCCAAAAATTCATTGTCAATTAGATGCTCAAGCTACCAATTACCAACCAAAAAGATATTCAAATGTTTTATTAAGAAAGCTTGGCTGACTTTCAGTGGGTAAAGGGGCACTGAAAGTCGTGAAAGTATTAGGGGTTGAGGGATTTATGTCTACATTTTGCTGTCCCAAATATCTTATTCTAGTGCTACTGGGATGCCCTCCTTCAGAGTTAAATGGTACAACCCCGATCATTAGAGTTGCATTTAAAATGGTACCATTTTTGCTGAGCGCTCGTCGACTTTCAATTTTAGTTGCATATTTTAAATGAATCCAGTTAGAGCCCGGTATAGATTTCTTTTCCTCAATAGATCCACATTCCGAGAAATGAGTCAAAATCATTGATGTTGCCGCAGGAGGAAATCCGAAAACTGTCACCCACTCACCCGGTTCATGTTTATTGCTATCTATCAACAATTCTTGAGTTGCTTTTGCTTGGTCACCTATGTCATAAAGGTTACTTTTAGTTGTACACTAGCACATTTTGATTGACAGCATGTAAATTCAAAGCGAAAAAATTCGGAGTATTTCAGATGCGTTAAGAGGGAGAAATATTAACGTACTTAAAACTGATGTCAAGTTTCCTATTCCATGCTTCGGAGGACCTGATGGTACTGGTTTTGCTTCTGTTGGGGAGGAATATGCTGTGTGTTCAATTCGGTTGGCTAAAATTCCTTTATTTTCGATCTGTGGGCTGGTTGGCATTAGCGGTGACATTGGTTTTATATGATCTCCTTCTGGATTATGAAAACTTCCTTGAAAAAATGAAGGCAGATAGTTTTGATTCGGGCTAGGGTAGAACGGAAACGGGTGCCCTTCTGCTTGTAGTTCCATTTCTTGCGGAGATTCCTGCAAATTCAATAAGACATCCAGCATAATTGCATAAAATTATCCGTGTAATCCATAATCTGTAAAATAATCTCATTGACTCTATAATCTTCAATACATTTTAGCTTTGCACATATTTAAATTAATTTTCAATTAACCTGGCCTTGAAAACTTCTGCTATGAAGTTGATGTGGGGTCGACGGAGAGACACTGAAGAAACTGCGACCGGTTGCCATAATTGTTTATACTTATTAAGTTGGGCTGCAGCTGTATTTAGGTCAGGTCACGATTCACTAAGTACAAAGTCTGGAATAAGAAAATTAACTTCACATAATTCGACCAAGCCGAATGAATGTTATGTAATAGTTGACGAATATGGATTTTATGTGGCAGCCAAAGACATTATAAATTACAATGATAAGAAAATAATTAAATAAATAAATAAATAACTGAAAACTTGCAATTATATATGTGTATACTTCTGAATTCCTTTCCTGGAGTGTTCCGGTTCTGATTCCACCGTTAATATTTAGGTTTTAGTTGAGTGTCTATAAATATACTTAACAAATGAACAAAAGTTTTAGCTCAAACTGTATTAACGAGTAAAACAAAATTCAACAACTATAATATACAATGTCTTAAAACAGCAGGGGAAGTAAATAGTAAACAGACAAAAGTGCAAAGGTAGTTCACAGAATCTACAGAATGACTCAAAGAAGGATCAGGATCAAACGACTTTCGTGACGTTTTGTGTTACAAAATGCTTGTCGTTCATTTGAAAGCACACAAAGTGATTGAATGGATGAAAAAACTGGCGCTTTACATGGGAGGAAGTCCAGAAGAGTCTCAGTCTCGTGGTACTCTGCACAAAAAATCTTCTGTTACAATGCGGCAAATCGATATCATACTTTCTCCATGTGATTCGGTGTTAAGTTAGGTTGAAGAAAAAACTAAGAAAGTTGACAATATCGAAGGTTTTTGCAATTTTTTTCCGAGTTTTGGAGGATATTCTCTTGAAACTAGAAGACGGAATTGTTTTCATTTCTATGATCGTAGTCATCAGGTTGTGTTGAAACTAAATGAGTACACAAATAAGTGCGTTACATTTATCTTCATTGTAATTGTAAAGGACACTGATATAAACGCTAAAATAGATTGAGAATAAGTGTGACAGTCAAAAATCTTAATTATGGAAAAGGCGGAAGAGGCTGTTCTCCTAAAAAGTGAAAATCTCCCCGGGTATGAAACGGAAGTTAAAGGGTACGATTTCAATGCCGGTGTGGACTTCAGCAAAATTCTGGAAAGTATGGCTACAACAGGATTTCAGGCGACAAATTTGTCTTTGGCCATAGACGAAATTAACAGAATGATATCAGCAAAAAAAGAAGAAGAGGGTTGTACTATATTTCTTGGCTATACTTCCAACTTGGTTTCTTCCGGTCTCCGAGAAACCATCCGGTTTCTAGTTCAACATAAACTGGTGGATTGCATCGTGACAACTGCTGGAGGAATTGAAGAAGATTTTATTAAATGTCTTAGTTCAACATTAGTTGGAGATTTCTCCTTAGCAGGAACTTTTCTCAGATCAAAAGGAATCAACCGCATTGGCAATCTGTTAGTTCCGAATGACAATTACTGTAAATTTGAAGATTGGATTGTTCCTATATTGGATGAAATGGTTGCCAAACAGAAAGAAGGGATCGTTTGGTCACCTTCAAAAATAATTCACGCTTTGGGAGAAAAAATTAATAATGAATCTTCAATCTACTACTGGGCTTGGAGAAATAATATTCCTGTATTCAGTCCAGCACTTACCGATGGATCACTGGGGGATATGATGTTCTTTCATTCGTACAAGAATCCTGGTCTGATTGTTGATATTTTAAGTGATCTCAGAGAAATAAATACGTTAGCTATGAGGTCTAAGAAAACAGGAATGATAATTCTTGGAGGAGGTCTTGTCAAACACCACATCTGCAACGCTAACCTTATGCGTAATGGAAGCGACTACGCTGTTTTTGTGAATACTGGACAAGAGTTCGACGGAAGTGATTCCGGTGCTAGACCTGATGAAGCAATATCTTGGGGGAAAATTAGAACCACAGCAAATCCAGTTAAAATATACGCCGACGCCACAATTGTTTTTCCATTTATCGTTGCTGCTACTTTCGCTAAAGCTCATTTCAATAAACCATTGTAGGAATAATATACTACTACTAAGAATAATAGTTTTTGAGCCCAAATATTACATCAATTCCTTCCTTTTCGTGTTTTTTGTCATGCGTCTATGCAGTTTCGTATAATGTAATTTTTCAAAGTATAAATATGCAGTTATTATATTTATTCAAAGTGTCATATTACTTTTCAAGTTTCCGTTATTAAAATCTTGTCAATGAAACGGAAAAGTGATTAGGGATATTTGTTTATTTATTATGACCAATGAATATTAACATAAGTACGTAAACTATAAGAAGTGATGATATATGAAAATTCATTTGTTAAACATCAAAATTTATTTGTAGCTGATACACACATAATCTGTATATATCTTCACATCGATTACTGTTGCAGTAAATATCACAACAGAGGATTTTTATGTAAGTGTTATGATTTCAAGTAATTTTCAATAAATTGTACAATCCGCTAGCACACCGTAACAGCGTAATAACAATAATATTATAATATGTACAGGGAATAATAGCACTGAAAATAAAATTACAGAAGCCTAAAAGATTGTAATACTCACAAACAAGTGGTAGTATATAGTAGATAGTACCTTTATTTATTTAATATTATGTACAATAATTCTAAATACACATCTCATACTCATATTTACATGCAACCACGAATAATCTGTGTCCACTGACGAAAACTATTTTAATCAACTTATCATGTTTACGATAATAAGTGTATTATATTCTGTACATATTTACCCTACTTCTAGTACATAATTTCTACCATCTATATTGCTGTTGATACTCACATATCGGTACTTTAAGTAATCACTTTCTATCGTTTCGTATTTTTTTATGTATACTGATCGTTTACTTTTTTATGTCTAATAGATTACACCTATTATACTTATACTATACAGCATTGCTTTCAGCTCCATTAGGTATGTAATATTTACTGCTTGTATTCTCATTGAGTTTATTTTATCGTGATGATTTCATGGATTTGGAAGGCACAGAGTTACTCATGATTCACGATTAACTATCTCCCTATTTTATAAAGAAACATTAACATTTCAAAAGTTTACTACTGTGTGATGTATAGAGGAATTTACAATACACACACACCTTTTCTCATAACCAATTATATGTTTATTTAGCTGTGACAATAGTCTTCTAATTGGATGTGTTTAAATACAGCTTAAAGACGTATACTTTGGCTTTTATTACACAAATGTTCATTGACGAAATTCATAAAGAATGATCTATTTTCTAGATACATGTCATGACTAATCCAGGTTTTGAATTTGAACATCTGTTACGATAATAAAGATGCATATAACCCACTCAAATTACATTTATGATGTAACAAAAGCTCCCATTTCATTAACCTAGGTAAATTATTGTTTTCTGCTCAATTGGTTATAAATACTCAGGAAATTTTGAAAGTAGATCTATTAACGAAATCTCAAGACATCTAATAATAAACTTTCAGTTGCATGCGTATGGTTTGATGCTTCGACGTAAAAAAAGAGATAATCGAGTTCTTTACCGTTTCAATTAAGAAGTAGTAAAGCTATTCCGTATTACACTTATTGATAACAATTACAAACATTTATCTTATACTATTGTTAACATTAATGCTACACAATTGTGATGCAAGTGCAATTGTAATTGTAACAACTTAGAAAACATGTATACTTGAAATGCAGCAATCTCTCTTACCCTCATGGTCGACTAAGTAAATCTCCAAATACAAGCTATAAACATTTAATTGTAAACTTCATAGTAGTAGAATTATTTTTCTTTGTGGATTCGAGTGCATTAGAGTAAATTAGCTTGTGCAACACCCAGTATAAAACTTATTTTTTTATCTACATTTTAAATAGTCTAGTGTTAAAGTATACATCTTCATTTGGATTCTAAGTTCTTTGTATTTTAAGAGAAACTAAAACTCACTATATACTTATTCGAGATACCAACTACACAGTTAGTAAATGCATAAAACTCATATACGGTTTTACATGATTTTATCACTTTTATGTTACACTCCCATAAAAGTTCACCAGTTAGTACCATTTCACTAAATACCAACGATATAAACGTTAATGTAAACAAAATTTGGCATTTAGTAGTCCACAGTCTGCAATGTAATACTTTCACTTCATTACAGAGCAGAGTATGGGCTGCACCACAAGAAACACTGACGCAGATTCTTATAAATATTATCTCAATACTTTGACATTTCAATAGTTAATTTACGATTATGTTGCACTTCATATCCAGAAATCAATTAAAGAAGGATATTTTAGTAACAATCTCAGAAACTTATCTTTATAGACGATAAATTAGGGTAAGTAGCAAATTTAAATCTGCAAATGATAGCTACTTACTTGTATACAATAAGTTTACCTGTTCCATATGATAAGTAAGAACATAGTTTTGGTATAGACAATTAATTAGAAAGGACTATTTGATATAAAAGTTAAATTCAGTCATGTCAATTGAAGACTTACATTTCTATAATAATGAAGATTGAAAGATGAATTGTACATAGGAGGTGTGGTTTTTTTGGATAGTCGGTTTGGTATATGTATCTATCATAGTATATTTAATTCTAAAGTCAATACATTGAACCTTGTAAACACTGATATAATTAAGTAACCGTAATATTATAGGGAAGATACAAATAGCTACTATACCAATACCGATCTTAGTAATGTCACTATCTCTATTAACTTATAAGTAAGAATAATGACGCTTATAGCTGACATTTTACATGATTTTTAGTTTTAACGGTATAATATAAGGTATTTGGCAAGCTCATGTAATGCAACAAGGATTGTTCACAAGTATTCCATTGTTACAGCACATAGGCTATAATATGTACATTTTCCGATAAATAATAATATAACAAAATATTAAGGTATGTACTATAGCGTGGCTATGTTTAGCTTAAAATTAGGTTAGCTGATTTAGCTGGTACATGACACAGGTTTACTCTTCCTCTTTTGGTGTGATGCAAAAGTGAAATCGACGGTAGGAATATCGTGAGAGATGTGTCACGCAACCACGCCCAATCTCCCGATTTTAGCAGACAGGAAAGTATGAATGATGAAAACCAAAGGTTTAGGACAACCGTGTAAATCCAGTTCCTGGAAAAAATCGAATATTCCAATTAGATAAGTAAAATGGGGAGTCATTTGCCATTATGTCAAAAGCACATTCAGATTGAGATCCAATTTAATACGAAACGGCAGTGTGTATTGTGATTCTAAGCTGTAGGTGAAACAAAGGTTCTAAAAAAGAAAAAAAATACTATGTACATATATGTATAGTTAATGCATACTATGCATTAGGTTATAAAACTATATTATGCAATTCACAACGCATTTGTACATTTACATGCTGCAACAAAGAACTAGTAAGGAAATGGGTACGTTAAAATATTCATAGGTCAAAGCAAACAGGGATGGATCACAGCACAGGAAAAGAAACATTTCTTAGAGACTAAATTTGACTGTGATGCATGGAAAATTCCACGCTTGAGTAGTATCTCTAGTTGGGAGTTGTAATAGAATTTTTCCAAAAGATAACCTTCCTTCAGTTTCGATGTAGATCAAAAAGAGGTGGAATAATACTCAACTTAATGAAATTGGAAACATAATATACCTATATTCAAGCTTGTACTAACTGTAACTATCGTGTATTTACATAAAAACTCCATTTTGCTATTCAGTCTGTGATCTGAGCATCTATGAGGATATAGAATAGTGATCTCAGAGCTTATGGTAGCTTGGAGTAGTAAGTATTATACAGATTAGTGTAAATAGAAAGGAATGTGTATTGTAGAAGATTTTCATTTGAATGGAAAACGTAAGTTAAATTAAATACAGGGAGATACACGACGTAGGGATGTCATGACAAGAAAACCTTGCGAAACCCAAGCTTTTCAGTAAGATTAGTAAGCGGAGAAAGAATGAATAGAAGCAGATAGAATGAGTAACATAAGAAAAGTCAGAAAGAGATAGTTTTGTAGGTTTTTACGTATTTATGTAGGACCTTTTCTCCGTCTTCAGCACCAAAGTCAAGCCAAAGGAGGCGGTTCCCATCATCTGCCGACGTTCTCAGCTGAGTATACGCGTATTGCCACAGAACTTTTGGTTTATCGTTTTCAGACTTAGGGAGCTCAGTCAGGGTGAATCCGTCTTCGTAATGAACTTTCAGTTGGCACATCTCATTCTTCCAACTACACTCTGAAAACATTACAATCCAATTAATACGGACCTTCTCAATTACAATCTGGTCGCGTAAACAAATGTCTCCGGACCTGACTGACTGAACTTCACAGCGTGCAAACCATACATACAGCGCCAGTCTCACAGGATATACAGTCTGAATTACTTTTTTATTGTAAAAGAATAAATGTTGATAAAATTTCAAAATGAAACAAGGACGAAAATTCTAGATATCTTTGCCAAGAACTGCCATACTGTCATTACTAGCTATATATTATAAATTGTGTACATTTCACTCTTCCAACTTCTTTTCCGCTATTTTCTCATGCAATTTTTAATGCTCACGGTCACGCTATCGAAATCTTTTATTGCACAGTTACGAAGATACAATAGCGGATATACATATTTTTCAACGATACTTATGTCTGTGATTACAATTAGAGACTATTCAAAGAATGCGACTGAGTCATAAAAATAGGTTGAGAAAAACCATCCCGGAAAACATAAAGAATGAATGATGACTGTTAGACGGAGGGAGAAATAACTTACTGCAAGATAATTCCTTTTGTGAAATCGCCGCATCATGAGAGGATTGTACGATATTTCGAGCCCAACCTGCCAAATCTTTTTGAGTTTCAGTACGATATACAACGTTTACTACTCCACTTGGTGTACCGATTCGGATGTGAAATGTCAATACGTCTCTAAATCCAGGAGAAGTACTTGCACTTCTACACGATGAGCTCACCAATCTGTCAAACAAGAGGAAAACAACCTTGTCATCTTCTCGAGCGAATACAGCTAAGTGTGTTAAAAAGTAGGAATCGCTACGAGCAATAAGTTAAGGTAACGAAGTCTTCAATCTTGTTAAGTTAAATCAGAAAGTATTTCTTGATACTGCTCCGAACGAGCAAAGCCACCCACATTGACAAGGTCGTGAAAGCTCCAAATGTTTTTAACAAGATAGAGACTTGGCTCTTAACACAACTTGAGCTCCTCTTTAGCTTCCAATCTTTGCATGTACTTGTAACTTTTGCTTAACGATTCTTAAGCAATGCCAAGAGATTTTTCCGAAGATAAATATATATACCCTTCCCAACTTATTATTTTGACAAATTAAGAAAATAGTGGGGTCTGTATGAAAAAGACGCTACGTGTTATTACAACATCGAAATCCTGTTTATTGCTTTAAATTATTGTATAACTTGGTAGAAATCATCAAAAATGTCCACTAACCTTGTTGTTAGAAGAGGCCAAGATTCATAAGGAGCTGCCCACGCATCTATGGACCACGGAGGAGATGTATACAATCTGAGTTCTTTATCTGTAATGACAACAAAATTTGGAAGCCATACACTGGAAGAATCTTCCCCGTCTGAAGACGTGCTCTGACTCCGGCTCTGTAATTTTTACGAAGAAAGAAACGTAATATATAATTTAGCCGGGAAGGAAAATAACGGTAGAACTTAGTAGAGCATATATCTTGTTTGAAGCGTAAGTCTAGGAAAGGTCATTGAAAACTAATTGCGTTATAATACTCTCTTATTCTAAAGGAGATCGTCTTCTCAGCATTTATCCAGTATTTAAGGACGCTGCTAGGAAAACATATGGGATTAGAGAAAGGAGAGATAATTGGGTGAGAGCCGTAATCGGAAAAGCGATTCGAGTAGAATTGGAGTAGAAACCTTAATGGAATTGTTGGTAGAGCCTTCTGGAGCGTTACGTTTCAAAAGCCAACCCATATGTCTTGCTTTTCCTTCGAGAACATCTTGGAGGGAACGATTGGCTCTGATTAAAGCTAATTCAGTTGACTCAGCCAAAGTATTGCTGAGACCGGAGACCCAGGCTTGGCACTGTGCTGTACTTCCTGCCCGGAGCACCAGACTATGAAGTCCATCAGGAGAGTACAATTCTATCGTTCGGTGATCTATAATAATATTCCATTAAATTCTTTACAAAATCTTCAGCATGAAATGGAATATAAAAATAGTTAGTAGTTGCATCATTCGCTTTAGATTTCCCAAACAAAGACAGACTGGAAGGCCATCATGATTCGATCCTGAGATACATTTTTCTTCCAGGCTCAACAGTTTTTTAAAGTACATTTGATTTGATTCGATAAAAGAACAAGAGTCAGAGTCATGGATGACTACGTAGAATATTTTGTATAGGAATTTCACTTGTGCGGAAAGCATGCGTTCTATAATGTATATTTATGCAAATTGGCCACTTGGTTTGGTTTTACATCCGAAAAAGTTCTATTCCATTCCCCCTTACTCAATATATTTTACTAGAGAAAAACTCCCAGTGTCCCAATCCAATGCGATCGTGCATTCATATCATATCAACCCAAAATTTTATGACATAATTCAAGAATACGAGATTTTTTACGATATGAGTAATTTACCAGGATCAGGATGCTTAAAATTGGTTGCTAGAAGGGCAAGTGTGAGTGGAACACAACGGGTATCAGATCTGGAATATGATAAATCCGGTGGAGGTCCGGGTAGAGCTTCGCTATCTCCATTTAGATTGATATGATTTTCCTCATGGGATCCTCCGCTACTACTGCCACCAGCCATATACTCTTTTTGTAAGTCCCATCCCAGTTCTGCGAGCAATGAGGCTTTCCGAAAATAAGGCGTAACTTCTTTCAGGTATTTCACTGCACAAGGTAAATCACAGAAAACACAAATCATCTCAAAATTCACTCATGAAAACTATAACATACTATATACTCTTATATATAAGATATTGTATACAATTGGCAATGTGATGCGATGATAACAAGCAAGTTGAAACTTGAAAGTGGAGCTACTGACAATGACAGACAGTCAAATCACTACACATACAATTTATTGTCGGCTGAATGAACCCAACCCAACTGAGCATCAAACCAAGACTTGACTTTGATTCTTTGAACCTGAAATCTCTCCGTCATTATGTCATTTCGCTTTCTTTCTAAGCAAACATCGTGACAGTAGTTGCTTACCTTGTCGTACTTATATGTAATACAATACAAGCCAATATAGGCGAACTATATCACTATCAGCCATCTTTATATAACATATACCGTATTTACACAACAGCCAAAAAATCGATAGTTCTGACTATTTTCACGGAATAAAGGTATCATTTATACGTATTCGGGGTTTATGAATAATATTTTGTTTATACGACATAATAAGGGTCTCAGCTTGCTTTTTAGCTCGCCTGAAAAGGCAGCTTATAGAATCGCACAGTCCGTCCGTCCGTGCGTGCGTCCGTCCGTGCGTGCGTCCGTCCGTTTACACGATAACTTTTGAAGACATTGATGGATTTCAACTAAACTTGGCAAAAACATTGCCTATGGACCTGTGACAAAGCCTATTGAAAATGGGACACATTGGTCCACAGGTTGCTGAGATGACGCGCGCTCACTTTGTCTTCATTTTGATAGTCAAAATGAAAATGTGACATTAAATGGACATTAAAAGTTCAAATGTGCTTCCTATGGATTGTTAGCGGGATAGTACAAAATATTAAATGCCGCTTCGACCAAATTTTAAATTTTATAATAAAGTAAATAAAACCGGAAAATACCTATTATAGGACGGAGATAAATCTATTTCGCATTTATATGCAAATAGATAGTTAAATTTATATTTTTCGAAATACTTTTCATTATGATAGCTGACATTAATCAATTTTGATTTTCTGTTGATTTTCATATTCAACATTAATAAATTTTGATTTTCTGTTGCTTTTCATTGTCAACGTTAATCTGCTTTGATTTTCTGTTGCTTTTCATAGTCAACGTTAATCTGCTTTGATTTTCTGTTGCTTTTCATAGTCAACGTTAATCTGCTTTGATTTTCTGTTGCTTTTCATAGTCAATGTTAATCTGCTTTGGTTTTCTGTTGACTTTGATGGTCAACATTCATACATTTTGATTTTGATACTCAATATTAACCAATACATATGAAAATAAACCTATTTCTATTATTCTACTAAAAATTGTGTACACGGTCACCTTCACTCAGGCGAGCTTCTGTTACGGCTTGCCGTAGGTTTTATATCTTTATATAATATATTTGCTCAGGTTGGAATTCATTAAGTCATAGAATCAGCAAATAAGTCAGCGAATGTAGGAGGCAAAGCTCATTTTCTGCTAGGTGAACAATCTAGAATGTTTAGTTTCTTTATTTATTCAGCTGCTTTTCCCTTTCAGTAAGAGTAAGCTTACCGATTTCATACATAGTAAACTCACATTGAATTTCTCCATCGAGCATTTCTATTTCATTGAAAACAAACGAGTAGCCACTAAAGAGGATTCAATTGGAATGAGTCGACATAGGAAAACAAACAAATATAGTCTATAGTTTGGTTGAGGGAGCTCACCTTCCAAATCGACGACTCTGCCAGCCCTCTTGAGTGCTTTCACTGCTTCATCATGTGTCGCATTTCGTAAATCTTCACCGTTCACTGACAATATTGCGTCACCCACAAACAATTGCTCCGTTTTATCTGCGGCCATTCCCTATTTTGCGTATCAGCACAATAAAACAGAGAACCATGAGAATAACATTACATTACTGAAGTGTCTCCACGATTTTCCACCGATTCATTGTTATTGAATTCGAGGGAATCATATACCTCCACCTACATTCCCTAGATTAACCTTTACACTTTTACATTTCATGGGAAAATTGCTATTTGTGTCAGTATATAAAGCAACTCGTAACAGCTTTGTATTTTATTCTGTCTCTCTGCCTGAAATGAACCAAATGCTTTTCCACAGTAAGAATCGAATGAATTGAAATCAGAGAAAATAAATGATTCTCTGTTATGTCCTCGTCACTCACTCCCTAGTCACTTTACTTCTTTTCTTCTGTTCTATACTTCATGATGTGTACACTACCATTACGTATGGGCGAAATCAAAATAAACGTTGAAACTTTCACTATAGATAGTAGATAGCCTGGAAAAACGTTATAATAATATACCTACTAAAGCTAACCTTTGCTCTCGCATTTTGGACGCAGTCAATGTTACTCTCATTCTCATGTGCCTAAGTGTACCATAATAAAATGTAGGAGGTCGTATCGTATCCTATTCAAGGCAATACCCTGTTGGATTTTACTTAAGTTGAATCCACTGGATTTCCTATACACCATTTGTGAGCTAGCTCTCCTTTCCGTTTATTTCTTTCGAATCGATTTCCAAGCCATTTATATACACTTTCTATCAAACATTTCCTACTCCCCGTCTTTGACGATGGTATTCAGTTTGATTTGAATACCTACACGGCAGAGTCAGAGATGTACAATACAAAAAGGTACAACTTCGACATAAATTCTAAAGGCCCATGCAAAATTCCATAATACCTACCTCCTTTTCTTACTTACTTCATAACATTTTAACATCTACAATTCATTTTATTCCTTCAAAATTGAAAGCAGTAGATTTTCCTTGGAATTTTACTGCTTTCCCTTTTCACAGATCTTCATATAAAGAGTCATAAAAAGTTCAAGAATTTCTAGAATGCAATATGACTCCGAGTTTTCCTCTATCTCTCACTCCAACACCATTATCAATGTGACGTTTCACCAAACAATTTGACAAGTTAGATCACATACTATTTTTTAGTTCCTCTTATGTAGGACACGAAACTAACTCTTTTTTTCACAGAATTGACATGTCCACACTCTTTCTAGAGTATTATGTCAATAAAATATTATCACACGTAAAATCCTCCCTGAGATATATGGCAATGCTTTTGTGTAGTGTAGATAGGCCTATAAAGTTCAGAAAATAAAAATGGAAGTCATTGTTAACTACCAGTATCAGACTTCAGTTCTATTTTCTATGTAATCTCAAATACTTATTATGTGAAAATGCGTGTGTCGGAAATGTATACCGACACTATAAATAAACTGGCACTTATACCCATAATTTTTGTACATATTGAACCTATAACGAGAATATAAGGTTAAAAAATACTCCAAACACTTTTTGCAACGACTGTTGTTACCTCTATAGAGTAAACAGATAGCCAAAAGTTAGACAAGGCTGGAATCCAAATCAGAGTTGGATGATGGGTTAGAATTTAGACTAGAATAGAAGAGTAGACACACTCCAGTTCGTTATTGAGAATGGCATCAAAAGAATTTCAACTTTAGATCGACTAACAAACATTGCTCCCTTTTGAGCCATCAGAGAAAAGTAAACGAGAGAAGTTTTCAAGTCGAGTCGATTTATATTTCCAGTTTCTAGTTTTCTTTTCTTATCATTTATGATCTTTCTCACACTGACTTCTACGGTTGTACATTTAGCAGTACACAATATGTAATGTACCTACATAATAATATTCCGTATACTGCCTAACCTATTGTAAAATGGATATATAATATACTAAACTTTGTATACAACCTTTTATGCCTTCCAAAAGTTTGTTTTGGGTTTATAGTTTTCAACAAAGTACTTTTCGTGATAGTAAATAAGCTCAATTTAATAAATATTTCACTTAATGTTTACTGTTTCATTCCTACTTGCACTACAATATACCTTACTTAAAACGAAAACTAAAATACGCTTGTTCTTGTGCTCCATAACATACCTAACACGTAATCCCTAACATATCGCATTACGTGTTGACTTTATATTTTATATCCACCTCAAGAGTTTGCAAAACACAGCTTTGCCATTTCTTTGTAATGTAGAAATGGATTAAAAAACAGTTTTTTTCCTATTTTTAGTGCACAATCGGTGTAGAGAACTAAGAGACACCCATAGGAAAATGATATAAAATACAACAATGCAATTATAAAGAATAAAATGCTTTACCGGGAATATTTTTGAAATGAGAATGGGCATTCTATTTTCTTTTCCTCCTTTAATGGAAATTCCTAGTCCGTTGGTTTCAGTTTTGACAACTCTGACTAATCTTGTTTCGCATGGTGTAGTATCTGATCCGCTGCCATTTTCACTTCCATTGCCATTGCCATTAGTGTGTCCATGTCCGTTGACATTTACACCTGTCGAAGAAGCTGTAGTTTCTTCCAGGTCGTATAGACTGAGACACAAATACTGGCCTTCCAAAGATGCTAGGATTCTGTGCCAAGATCCTTTGATAAGAACTTCTAGCGGACCACATCTGCCTGCTCCTAGGGTGGAGCGGCCCCCAGACCATTGGGACTGGGATGTAGAAGTATTGGATCTATTCGACTCCATCGTCTCCATTCCCATCAAGTCAACTTTGTTCCTGGAACTTCCTCCAGAAAACTTGGACAACAAAACAGTTTATTATGGATACTTCTTGTGGTTTGCTTTTCTCTCCCTTTCACTTTCCCAAGTTCAAGTTGTTGAAATGGATCCCGGTTGCCACCAGTCTACTTTCAATTGGATTTTCTTTGCACACAGAAATATTTTGAGTATTCCACTTGGAAACGTTGATCTAAAGAGTTCAGAGATTTATTTGCCGTCCTCCTGTCCTTTTACCTTTTTCTTGTTCCTTTACCCTTTTGAAGACTGTTTGGGCTGGACAAGTTTCCTCAAACGGTCTTAACCAACTACTGCCAAGACGCTACTAACAATAACAGTAACAATAATTTAAAACAATCAACCTCTTCTCACACACGACTTCAGTACACAGCACTTTACTCGAGTTTTCTTTGGCTTGACTCACTCAACTCAAACTCGCAGCAAAGAACATCACAAAAATGTTCAGAACTTGAGTTGGTTTTCAGCTGATTGTTCTTGTCCTCCTCCTCCCTTCACAACACCACACAACAGTCAAAGGAGTCCATCTACTAAGTAAAAGAACCGTTGACTTTTCTGATATCGCCTGACCCAACTCAATTGCCACTATTGCTGATTTGTCTTTTTTATCGCTTTTATTTATTAGCTCAATTGGCAATTGCCTTGTGTGACTGTGGCTTTCCTTTCTTCACTATTATTATTTATAGCAGGACGTTCCAGAGAGCGATAAGATGTCTTAAACATAAGTTACGATATGATTGTTATGGATGGAATGGTTCTCTCAACTCTTCTTCATTCAGCTCAACTGCAACAACGTAAATGAACTTCTGATTTCATTCGGTGAGTCAACTAAAAGGGCACTAAAGTCTGCTCGTATCAAACTAACACAATCAGTGCATATTACGTCTTTCGTCCAGTATTAACAACAGAGAAAATCTCCAGTTATGTTAATAATCCTGCGGCAAATGGTCCTTATCTCCCTTTCTCAATTGCTCATTTTTTCCACACAAAGCAATTTCTCCCAATTTACTGTGATGCCCAATGAAAATTGGTGTATGTGATATTGTGCCTGTTTTTCATGTGGTTGTCTTAACTTGATAGTGTACTAGAAGGAATTAAATGAAAACTTCCATAGAAAACGAGGACGCTTCGTTTATTTTTTCACGCTTCAGTCCGGTCTGTCGATTGTTCTCTTACTAGTAAAAATCCTTTTTACAATAGACCAGCTAAAGTTTAACTGTTGATTCATCTGCGACAGATTTTCTTAAGTGTCTGACAGAGCACAGGCAACTTCTTCACCTCCGGTTCAATCCAATGCACTAAAACTGCACTTGGTCACTTCTTGATGTACTTGGCTGTCTATTGTACAAATGTTGATCTGAAGAGAACTAGATCACTACTACTGCAGTGTACACAGCCTTGAATTAATAGGTTTCCTTCCCAAGAGTATCTTAAGTTCTACCAATAAATTCAAAAGTCACACTCTACTTTTTTCTCCAACACTTGTCGTTACATTTAATTTAATGTGCTTCCTTTTCAGTCTCACTTAGCATTAGCCAAGAGCCAGCTCAGTCTGTACTCTACTTATTGCATTTGTATATTATGTCTCTTCCCGTCCAACAGCTTTAAATCACGTCAGTAGTAAAGCAGTTTTTTGCTTGACATTTCATTTGCTGCTACTGGTCTCTGGTTAAGTCTGGACTGTGCCCCAGCTCCTTGGCTATAATCAACAAATACAAAAAATTATTACGGACATTATCATTAATAAGAATGAAAGCTAATAAAAATTACAGTCTTACATTAGTGTACAACAACCATTCGTCCCTATCCCAAACAAGTCGAGGCGACGCCCAAAAAAAGCGACTTAAAATACCCGAAGTAACCTTTCCACTATCTATCCTTCACTGCATATGTGTTATACACAGTACAATGGAGAACAAAGATATGTCTCACTTTTCAGCGATGTAAATGCAGTGGAAAATGAGAGCACACTTTAGGAACATAATAGAAAAATACCAATAATGGTGGTGCCTGTGTTGTAAAAGTCTATAGTATTATTCCTACTTACATCAGTACTGCGCTTAATAATGATATAAAACACAAATACGTACTTATGTTTAGAACATTCTGACTAGGAGGCAAGGTACATTACCTAACTAACGGAAAGATATGATGAAAGCATAAAGCATACTTAAAAGGATAATATTTTCAAGGCTTTTTCTCTCCTTTTTCTTTTGCAATGTAACTAATGTCATGTGCACTCACAATCTATATAGCACTGTAAAGAGCAGCATAGGCCACAAGTTTTAGAAACTACTACATCACAAACACATACACAGAGATAAACTAAGAAGCAAAGTAGCATAACAACTGGAAGGCATTCTACAAAAAATAACTAGACTAGGGCAACTATGATAAGCAAGGCCAAAATTAGATTCCAAAGGAAAGGGAGAAGACAAGGCGCTAAAATCTGGAAATTTGCTCCTGGGTATTTTTACTTTCATTTCAAGCGACATAAAATCATAAAAGACAGTTCTATGAATGAATATTCAAATCAGCCGTTCAAGGATCCCGACACAATAAATTGCAGAAGAAGGATGCTGAAATGACGTAATAAATGTAAGCTGTTTTGTAGTCCTAACTGTTTTGTGTTTCTACTTTTGGAGTGTGATAAAGGAAAGAAATCAGTGATGTGTATGTCGGATGTAGATTTCTGGCCTTGGTTTAGTTTCCTTTTGGCTTACAGTAAAAGTGCAAAGAGAAGAGCCTGCAAATCCTTGTGCCTTGTCAAAATTAGGACTGCACTAGTGACTCTAAGCCCTCATAATTCTTCATTATTTGCTCTCCCAACTCTTTATCTTTATCCATTTTTTGGTGTATGGATATGGTTCGTGTGGTTGCTTTGCTTTGCTTAAGAGTTCACAGGCAAGATCACAAATTACCAGACTTCACTTGTGTTGAGGGAATTATAGGCAAACTTAGCTCAGCAGAGAGGCAGTCACACTATACTGCACTATTACATGTCGACTCCCACTCTACACGAGGTTATAAAATAGCAGAGCCGAGTCATCGTCAACAGACTCTTCCATTATATGCACCAGCACTGATAAGAATGCAATATAAAAAGTTAGCAACCTTTCCTTTTCTTCCTTTTAGCCAGTAGCTACCTAATAAAGCGTTGTTACAGATAAGTTACTTTATTTTACTTTACTACACCTTGGCTTCCCTCTCGTTACGACCATCCGCGTGTACTCCACTACGGATAGCAATAATACCCAATAATATAACTCTTTCTTCTGTTGTTACAGATACACTGCTACTCCGTAAGTCCCCGTCTGGTTTATTTCCCCAGAAGGAATGAGACATTCCCACTAGAAGAAAAGACTACACGGAGCTGTCGACCTAAGTGTGAAAAACTATGACTGTACATACACCAACATTACATATATCTACACTAATGTATATTACTCAGCCTGTGGCTTCCCATATCCCTGACTATCCAAACCTTTTTTTCATTTCGATGGGATTTACTACTGATGGTAAATGCTTATTAGTACCTAACAACCATGCGGGGCAATAATACAATTTGTCTCCTAAAGTAGCGCCACTCTTATTCCCCCGATTGTAAAAAGATCCACTCTCTCACTATATATTTCAAGGCGCAAGTCAACATTACAACTAGCTACAAACTAGTTTACCGATTGATTTACCGATTAACACAATTACTTTACAACAATACAGCTCTGAAAATGCTACTGCTTAATACTTACTACACTCCACTATTAATACCAGTAGTCTGGGCTATAAATAACCAACTCAACAGCAAGTAAACTATCAATAAACTTACAACGTGCTTTCGTAATGTTATTTTTGTTGGCCCAATGCGATTATGTAATACATCAGTAATCCATTTCAATCCGTATACATTTGTCCGATTGTCAAATCTATTTAGCTTAATTACTACAGAACTAAATAAGCATGTTCAATCTGTTAATACCAATGTAAAATAAATATAATTTTTATCAATAATTTTTTTCCATGACTGATAATTACTTTGTAGATAGAGAATCTGGATTTTTCAAATACGTCATAATTGGTTCCAGCTTTTAACAAGATCGTCCAAAGATATTATCGGATCTTCAACTTTCCTTCTGCACTTTTAAAATTCTGAAAAAAGTTGCTGCTTAGTGCCTACTGCAGTAGACGTTTTCAAAGTGAACCAGATCATAAGGGAGTAAATTGAATATTACACTGCCAATAATAGCAGTACAGATATTATTATTAGAAGTACAAAATTGTCACTCTACTATATGCGTCCCCGTTCCCCATTTTCATCACTATTCATTTTATAAGACCTATTAGAGGCTGCCTAACAAAAGATCCAGTCCCCATTCCCCAAATACTTTCTTATTCAGCATTTAGTATTATGCAATCTGTTCCGTTGATTGATATATATATTATGCCTGTGTTCCATTCTTTGTGCGTTTATTTGTGTTTGACTTGTTCAGTAGTCGGGAACTTACATAACATTGAAGAGTATTCTATTCTAATGTAACGGGTAATGAATATCCAGCCGAAGCCCATTTGCAGTCAGTTTTATACAAACAAGGGTGATGTATGAAGATAGATCGCCTTTTAAAATACAGCCAGTCAGATGGGATTGAGAATAGGAAAAACGTTATATAGACCGAATGGTTTTGACTCATGATGCCTTAAAGTTCTTTACTTGGGCAAGACACTAAGCTATATTCGCGGGTGATGTCTTCAGATTTATTGCATTCGTTAGCGTCTGAAGTGAACTATGCATAAATACTTACTATAGTCTAAACAGAAATAATCTATTACAAATGTAGCTGTCTCCATATTTGTTAATGCAAACTAATGCAGAACTAGCACGTTTGAGATAGGTAAACAATTAGTACACTCAGTAGTCACATGCCTGATTACAATATTACCTTCATACCAATGGCTACCTCAGAAGGTAAACCAAAAATTGATTTTCATTCTGCAATGCATTTCTCGGATTTTTTGTGCATGTTTGCACAGGTAATAACAATATTTATCAACATGAAGATTTACTTGTGCAGTAATGGAGCATATTCCTGCACGAAAACAGAAGTGGACACTAAAAACTGCATAATATAGTCATAACTTCTGTCTGGTATACATTCAATGTATCCTTAACGTTATGTTTATGCTCAAATAAATATTTATTTACTACTATATGTGGGCGATGCTATTAAAGTTGTTAGGCAAATACATAAAATCTATACGAGTTTGAATTTACTTGGTAAGAAATGTATTAGTAAGGTCTGAACATTAAACTTTGAGTCTTCAGTGCAAATAAAAGATATGATATTCATGCTATATGACTCTATATGTATTAGGGATTGTGTTGATTCGGTAAACCCAAGGTAAATAAAGTAGCAAATAGCAACAGTAGCTGTTATGCATACAGATCCTTTAAGTGAAGTTAATTCTGACAATTAGATTACCAACTCAAGCCAGGGTCCGTCTGTCTACTGAATTGAACATCTTTTCATCATTAACCTATGTTGCGTATATACGTGTTGCGATTAGCAAGCTATTTGCAGTCTATTAGGTTCCTAAGAAAGCCGTTCTGAAGCTGATAACATGGTGATGGTGTCTACTCTGAAGAATAAATATTAGTCGGTAAGGCTGTTTGCGTTGTTTGAAAAATCTGGACTTGTACTTCTGCCTAAGCGAGTTATGCAAATTGAATTGCTAATAATTTTCAATCCCATTTGTGTGTTTCTAGAAACAGACATTGTCAGCCATATTATTTCCATTACAATAACAAAAACAACAACTCACTTCACAAGTTAATTGTATTGCTGCTATATGTATATCTGTCAGTCTATGTTGAAAGATTGCAAAACACATAGTAGAGACAACAATTCAAAATGAGTATATTATATATAGCATACGAAATAGCTCAGACTATATTGCAGAGACAAAAACTTATAGATGACTCAAGTTTGAAGATTGCGTACTCCTATCCATAATGATGATATTACAAGCACCTATTCTGCACACTGAAGATCTATGTTCCTAGGAGCATTGAACAAACTGACGAAATAATGAGGTATGGTAAACAATATGGAAAACTTGATGTAGTAGGTATCTTTGCAGTGTTACTGATACTACTGATGCTATTAAACAATAGGCTAGCATTCTCACGTAAATGCTTTAGATGGAAATACACTCGAGAAGATGTAAAGTGGAGAGAGAGAGAGACAAGGATCCATAAAAGAACAACGTTGTACTTGGAACAATAAGCCAGGCTCTGATATTAGAATACAATACAAAATTACATTATCGCCAGTGTTAGGACACATTCGCACATGTATTAAGTATGTCGATCTTTACAAGTTACAACGATCTACACATTTGGGCAGAGGGAAGGAGTGGAAAGTGTGAACTATGAGTACCCAATTTGTAATACTATAGACCCTGGTTTTAAAATTGGCAAACACGAATTCTTGTTATAAAAGTTATAAAGAAAATTGGAATACGCTTTGGGTAAAATGACGGAAGTAGGTTGTGTTACATGATACTTAAGAATTTTGTATATTTTATCATGCTGTGAGAGTCAGAAAGAGAATACCTGTGTGTAATGTAGAAAAATTGAAATTAGGATGCAGCCCAGGTAAAGTTGCTTCGTTTCGTGCATCGAACGAGAACAAGTGAAGAAGACAAGAGCAGGAAATAAAATGAACGATAGATAAAAAATTCACAACACAACAGAAGTTAGATATGCAGAGATATATGTGTTCGTATATCACACACACTGGAGTGAACATACATTAGAGTTTATGTAGCGTCACTAGGAGTGAGATGGAGAGATCTTGAAGGAAACTTAGCTCTGGACGCTCTGTTAGTTTTTTCCTGCTTCTATACACCTTTCTAATGCTTTAGCTATGCTGTTATTTCATTCTGTAGATATTTGAAATGAAATTTACAAACTCTCCGCCCGTTTCCCCTGCTAAAACTTGTAATATTTTTAAATGGCTCTCCTCCTATCTCTCACTTCAATTTGAATACAAATAAAAGAAACCTTTGAGACGCAAAAACGTGCAGAATTTGAAAATCGTCCTACCAACTCCCATTTCGCCCTTTGTTAAAGTAGGTAAACTATTTTCTTCAAAAGATAAAATGACTTAAAGTTGAACTACATGCACTTACACAAGTTAGGATCTACAGTCGGAACACATCAGCTTAGCTCCTAACTAAACTCAAGACTCCCTCTGCTCCTACTCAAAATTTTCCCGTAACAACTTTTTGAGTTGAACTCTTAACTCTTCGGAAGTAACTCACGTTATACTTATGTACGTACAACTTAAGATTTTCTCCTGTAAAGCAAATCATGTAAATAGTCAAACTCAAGTCAATGTAGTTACATAATCCGTTTGGACTATTTTTAGCAGTTAAGCAAATAGGCTGCATCTATATCCTTCACGTGTATACTTCACATGATGATGGCAAGTAGGAGCACCATATGTTTTCAGTATTGTGTATCTGTCTGTGTGTACATGCCAAGTGATTATACGTAAAAGGAGCACGGATTTTCTTTGTAGTACCACTTTTATATAAAACATCTTTAAATGTTTTTTAATGCTTTTTGCAAACTGCTAGATCCTTTAACATGCCCATTTCTACCTATCTACAACATTGGATTTAAACTTATCAACTAAACTCCAACTTTAGCTAACGAACTCAATCAGTTGACTCAGCTTTTCATCTGATAGCAATTTCAGTTATCTACAGTGCATAGAAAAATGTATGAATGGCTCGCAGGGTAGTGCTTCTTACTCCCACGATCCAAGAAATTTATGTTAGACATTCGTTACAGTGACGGAGCATTTCATCACCTCTCCCGTATAAGTTCAAAATCTATTCTATGCTGGAGTTCGTAATAAAAGTACTTTTCCATCTGCTATAAATCATTTTAAAAGCCAGCCTTGCAAAGAAAGATTTAAATTAAATTCCATCATAGCCGCAAAACTACCAACTAATTAACCTCTACACAATTATCAAGTGGATAGTAAACCGAGAAACTTTGATCATCTTTTTTTCTAAAGATTTTCCAAGATGTTCAAAGATCCAGAAACAAATATTCTTTAGGCTTAGAAATTGGTAGTATTTCAATAAACGACGTTTCGGTTCAATAGCTTATAATCCCTTTGGAATGCAAACATTAAATAGCAGTAAAGGCGAATAGGAAATATCATTTTTAGAATACCCATAGCAGTTACTTAGGTGCATGAAAAGTGAATTGCACTCCTCATGGTTCATCTGCCCTGCCCTATCTGACCTGACAGATGTGAATAGTAATGCAAGCAAACAAAATGCCTACACTCTCAAAACCTTCCCAACCTATACATCTTCAACAATGTATGAGTATTTTCTGCGTTTCGTATAAAAGTGGGTATTAAAAGTTGGATTGGAACCATATAAAGAGAGATATAGTGTAGACTAGAGTGTGATATAATAATATAAAGTTTTCAGCATGTAATAAAGGCAGACTGCTGCACATATGAACTAAAAGCGCTTAACTTCATTTGACAGACTTATTTAGATTGTAGGTGGTAGGAAGGAAAGGATTCGGGATAGCATGGGGAAACAAGCAATAAATTTCGAATTCTAACTCACAAATGATTTATGTAAAGCCAGGAGAATGCCGGGAAAAATACAGACAGCAATCAGTTTTACTTA
This sequence comes from Tomocerus qinae, assembly GCA_020055645.1. Taxonomy (NCBI): domain Eukaryota; kingdom Metazoa; phylum Arthropoda; class Collembola; order Entomobryomorpha; family Tomoceridae; genus Tomocerus; species Tomocerus qinae. Next base: position 11,249,347 of record CM034547.1, on the reverse strand, counting down.
TAAGTACATTCCAGTTACACAATTCTACATATCCTATAGTAGGAAGCTATATAAACAACCCATCTGCATACTATTAGAAAAAACTTGAAAGTGTATTTACTTAATATTGGTGAAGTTTAAATGTAAAGTCATAAACAAAATGTGTTTACTTGACCTGATGGGTTTAACTGTTAAATTATGCTTTTAGAATTTAGAAAACTATTTAGAAGACAGATGAACAAGGCCCATATTTGTGATCCTACTCTCATTATACTCAAATTAAGGAAGTTATTAACTTATATAGCTATCTCATTTTTGCTGTTAAAGGAGCATGAATCCATATTAATATGCCTATACTCTACATCTATATGCTTTCGCCCTTATCATCAACTGCACCATCAAAATATTATTATTATACCCTAAGAGCTACACTACCAGCATCATGCATAACTTATTTTTCACTGCGCTGCATAATAAATATCTTCCAATAGCTTTAAACTTTCGAGTGCATCGCAGAAATTGTTTTATGTTTGTTTTCTGCACTGAAGCAAAAGAGCACTGGAAATAAATTAAATATTTATATCGATGCGATTGAATTAACTTATCCTAGTTGTGTCAAACGCTAGAGATTCCTATACAGATGGACTAGTTAAAAGTGTATAATCCATAAATTACTTTCAGCACTGGGAGTTGTTATTTGCAAAATAAATATGTGGCTATAGTGCAGTCGGAGAATGTATAAGTTAATTTATGTTTTCTAGTCCTCCAACGTCAACGCAATGCTAACTACTCGAGTGTTGCAAACTATTTTCAACTACTTTTAAAACGTTCCTAATTGGTAACCGTACTGTAAAGACCACTTAATTATTCCATTCGCTTGGTTTTAATTTTCTTCCCATCATGAACGCTAAAGTTTCAAAAGCAATTGCAATTTTAACAGTTCTATGTAGATCCGCCATTTAGTACGATTCATTAAAAGTTAATCACTGATTGTAAAAACTGCTGGTAGCAATTAAAGGATTCGTTAAATCATCTTCATGATTGTTTGAATTGAATAATGATCTGTTGAGAAACGGATGAATAATGTCATTAGATTTGGTAATGACATCAAAGGTTTTGTTTGCCATAAATAAAGATAATTACTCATTTCATGTTATCAAAATAATGAGTTTAGATATAGGCATACTAATACACGTGGATAACATTCTGTCGTCTTCTACCCTCGTGCTTATCTTGTTTTTACGATTTGTAAACTACATAGTACGACATTTACCGCTATATGCCATGTACAAATAGAAATTGATACTTCTACCTTATACATAGTGAGATAATAATGCCCTAAAATACATTCAAGCCAAGTCAGATCATTATGTACAATTGTCGTAAATAGTAATGGTAGAGCATGTAGCTGCACTAATCACTACCGTATCAAGTTTCAACAATTTCTAGACCACAAGGAAAGGTTAAGGGTGGTTTCACTACACATTAAGTTAATTCATGTCTATTCGCAAGGCCAATTCAAGCAAATTAAATCTGTTTGTGTGGCATGTCAATTTCTATCATTACGAAATCCTGAAACCTGACTATTAAGGAACATATAATACAGTTAAACACCATCCATATCATCGCTATATATGTAACGTGTATAATATCATAAATAATTTAAAGCTTGAAGCAATAGTTTACAGCAGAAATGGTTTTAAATGGATACTTCGTGGGATTTGTGCCCAACAAAATGGTCCGACCCTTAAATAAATGAATTTTGACAAGAAAAATAACATATCTATGAAACAACAGCAATTATTGTGTTAGTCAGCTGCTTTTTGCTAGTAGTAAGTACACTATAGAATGGCAGTTATACAGCTTGCTTTAAGTTCTCATTTTGAAAGTCAATAGAAACAACTTTGAGTCGAGCAGAAGTGATAAAGGAGAGTAAAATAATTTTTCTTACGTAGAAGCTTGAGTCGTTCACAGTAACCGTTTACCGGGTAATAAGCTATAAGTAGGCTCTGAAACCAATCAACAAGAGTTTATGCGTTGTAAACGCTGCCTCTGCCAAAATAAAAATCCGGGACGAAAACAAAACCGGCTGTGAGTCTGTATGTGTAAGTTTATCGGAGAAGATTCCTTAGAGCGCACTTGTAGCGTAGTTATCTTTAATTGCACTACAATCCGAATTTAGAATGTTCTCTGCTTACATACATCTGAAGGAAAATAAACTCAAAGTCTACTCGTTGTAATTGTAACTAATAAACTGATACGTTTATTGTTAGCTCAACTTAATCGTTTATTTATGCAACAGGGTGTCTACACAAACCGAAAATAAACATACAGGAGAATGAAATAATTAGAAATATTTTCTCGAGGTCACGTTCACTTAGGGCGATGTCTGAATTGTGTAGAAGCAACGGTTCTAAAATTCTAACCGTGATTTTCGTGTCACTTTTCAAGTTTTTTTACAGTAGAGACAGTAAAATATACATTTAGTAAATAAGTGTGGTACTTTTGTAGAAATAAATAGCACTTTGATGTATACTATAGAATTGAAATCTCATAGCAGTAGTAAAATATAATATTTTGCATTTTTCTGCATTGCAATATCATCTGTTTCAAAAATACATCTAGCACTTTATGTGTCTATTGAGTTTGCTTCCGCTGGCGCATTTTAAATAAATATTTTTCCTTCGGGAGAAGAGAGTTTTGTAAACAGAGAATAGTCAGAAATGTGTACATGCCTGGATAGTCTGACATTAATCACAAACAGCAAGTTAGGGAGACAAAGTCACAGTTTCATTTATTTCAATTCAGTTCACCACACACACTGAAGTTGAGCAATTTCTCTCCTTCACCGTCTCTAGATAAGCTAAGCTACCTATGAGAAAAAATTGAAATGCCGAAATGTCAGAGAGAAAATATACCAAGTGTTAGTATTGCAATTGGTAAGGTGTTTGTTTTATATTATTGCCTTTGTGTACAATACAAATCTATGTACTCTTACTTTGATGTAGGTATGTATACTGGAAAAATAGCAAACCGATTGCGACCTGTTATATAATAATATTATGTGTCTATATGCACCTACCTCACACTATCATTCTGCTCAAATGGCTTTAGTTCAGCTTAGCACATCAACTGAAGGCAAACAAACTAAAGACAAACTTTAAAAACCTCAAGCAATATTCCTATACGGCTATTACATACACATCCTTAAATAATGTACAAGCAACAACACACTTCCTATCCTCTATGTATGAGATTCGGCGGTGAGTACGTGTAGGTAAATACGTAGTAAGTATCAAAGCGTAATATCCAGCAGGTATAACTACACATAGGTTTTATACCAGCCCATTATATGTAAGTGTGTATGGATGTAGAATAATAATATTATTACATAGACGTATAAGTAGATAGACCTTCTAGAGTTACATTATCTTACATGTTTTTTGTACATCGTCACTTGCCAGTTTAGATGTAGGTACATGTAGGTATTACCTATAGGAGCCTTGTCTTATTTTATTCTGCGTGCTTGTGCATGTACTAAGTAAGTGCATAGGTATTTATTATATAAACAGACTTTTCCTATATACTCCTTCTCGACTACTAATAAATGTGAATGTGTTAGGCCTTGCTTGAAGTGGAGAACATAGAGTTAGCTACTTGCCTGCCTTCCCTCAAGCTCGCTCTAAATTCAACCTCAAGAATCGCCTGTGATCCACGACTATCCTACACTACAGTTAACTCACGAGCATCTCTAGGCGTACTTTACTGTTTATCCACATATCACTCTGTCTGACTTAACCTTGTACCCAAGTAGGCACCTTATCTGTCTAGAACTATACAAAAACTATCTGCTTTGCTTTCGTTACACTTTTACTCAAGCCTCCAGTCTACTAACCAAACCAAAATGCATATAATGATATTTCCTAAAAGTCAAAATCCACACGAAAATGTACTACTATCAACACTACGGTTTTCAATGCTATACATACATAAAATAAAAAACAAAAGTTGTACTCGCCTACTGATATTGTGTGAAAAGACCTATCCAACAAAGAATAGATATTTTGTGAAAACACCGCGGCATTTAATTTATTTCCTCCGTTTTCTTGCATACATGGTTAAGAACTTAATTTTGTGTAAATTAAAATTAAATTAAATTTTGTGTAAGTAACATTATTATCTAGGTGTGCTATTCGTTTATGTCTTGTATTTAAATCATTTTAATGGATATTCTGAATTATGTGGACCTAATTTTAATACAACTATGCCACTGTAGGTACATATCTAACCGCAGCTAATAAATCCCTCATCTCTCATCTGCTTATTCTTTAGATAATTTTATAGTTGCTGCAAGCAAATTATTTTGTAACGTCACAGTAATAATTTTTTACTGTGCTAAAGTTTTGTTTACAAGTTATAAACTTATGTAAGCTTTCTGTTGATATTTTTGCTTGTGCAAGTACATGGTACACTACTTTGTTTCCCTAAGCAAAATAGGTATAGATATTTGGCATGTACATTCTTGTACTTTATGTCATGCTAAGGTTTATTGTTTGCATGCCAAACTGAATAGACTTCAACAATAGTTATATTTAGAGTTTCGGTTTCCAATTTTTATGCTTGTCTATGAATAAGATTGAAAGTTTGGTTGTTACTTACATTAATACAAATTGGCTTTCCTTCCAATATATTATGCTAGTAAGTTATGATTAGAGAAGATAGTAGATGGAAATAACCAACGAGGTAACTCATGAGGAAAATGTCATGCAGAATGAAAATAGCAGGCCACGAAAGTACTAATGAAATATTTTCATAATAGGATATAGGTAGTTGGAGTAAAAATGAAGAAAAATGTAATCCAGACAGGGCAATATGCATTATGAATGTATTGTAGCCAGAGCCACCCAACATGCGGGTGTTGTAGGCGCGTCGATACATATTTGTTAGATTCGGTTCATTTTTTGACCTGGGTTGAGTCGTAGGTTTACTTTGATGGACTGCTAGGAAGAGAAGGGGGAATGAATATATTTTAACATCCTGGGTACATTACGTATATTACACACAAACATATACGCATATAGGTATGTGGGACTCTAAAGCGACAAGAAAGCAAGAAACCAAAGAGCTAAAGGAAACCAAACGAAAAAGGATCAATATCACTTCACTCTTCAATGTAGTAAGTTTCAGTTGAGAATAATATGAGCTTTCAGCTTTTGTAAGACCCTCCGTGCTTGGCAACCGGAGTCAAGCCAATCTAATTCAGGTAGCTTCATTTTACTTTACCTTACTGCATGCACTCTACTTTACTCATACACTTAACTCAACCGAATTCGGTTCGCTCTGTTTCCCTTGGCTTTCCTATGTCAAATTCACTTCGTTGCATTACATTCCCTACATCCCCTTTGCCCAGGTGCTCAGAAAAGAGAGAACAAAATAGATATATCTTTATATTCACACGTCACCTCTACAGATACCAAGACTCTCTTACCATCCCAACGTTCCTACACACATAATACACTGTTTATATACAAACACCTACAAACTTAAACCCATATCAGCAAAAACAAACACTCTATATCATTCCCTGTATCTTTTGTTAGCTTTCACCTTCAATGCAGGCCAAAATAAATAACATATACACAGTACACATGCATTCTACATCATTATATAATAAAACCTAGCACAATATTTACCGATACAGCAATTTTGCCAATGATCAAAGATTGCATGTCCTAGATTTTATGTAAATAAATAAATAGATTGTAGCCGCAAATGATTAGAAATAAATTAACATCAATCAGTCTACATCTTTATCAACACAGATCTGTACCTTTTGGAGGGGAAATAGAAATTACTCTTTGTTTATAAAGGTAATATAGTAGTGTATGTATATAAAGCACGAATTTATGTGGATGAAAGACGAGAGAAAAGTGAAGTGAAAGCTTTGCGGCGTGGAAAGGGGAAACTAAAACCCAGTTAGGATTTTATGTCATGTGGCAGCAGAGGAGTACCTAAACAGAAGACTATGGAAGTGTCGTTTCGTCTCGGTATGCAACTACAAGTCCATTTTATGTTCTAGCTACAGAATACTCTCTCACAGCATAATAAAACTAACACTACCCAATTCCAGGAAGCTCACCCGTACACTATCTAACTGTTCTTCTATTCATATTAGCCGTTCTGTACAATGCATAGGAAACAGGCTCCGAAATTATTATTCTTTTAATCCCTATCCTATACTCCTTATGCCAAATAATAAATACCAAAAGTTATTACTCTTAATAACATGCAAAATCGAGCTAGATTTTGATTGACAATACTTTTAATATTACAAAATTACACTATAAAGTATCTACAGATTGTTAATTTGTAGTCCATCACTGTAGAAATCAGCAAAAAATATTTTAGTGAAATGTAAATAGGATCCAAACAATTGATTTAAATTAATTCTGTGTCTATACCTATAGAATGCAGGATGTTTAAATACAAAAGACTAACACACAATATTAATACTCTATACTATTCATCATCTAATGCTAAGCTTCTTTGGATGGCGAACCGTCTCTGTGAATCCATAAGCCCAGAGCTCTACTTCGGGCGTTATAAAACTGGAAAATGTCTACATTACCTTAGATAGGTAGGTACTTTACTTTATTTGCATTGCGTTAAAACCGAATCGTAAACAGCATATTGCACTGAATTGAGATACTAGAGGATCGAGTTCTTCGTAGACAAAGTAGAATATAAATGGGGTATCATTATCTTCATTCTCTATCTTTATTTTACCTTTTACCATGCTATTCTCTTGAACCCTGTATGTATCTTTAATGTAGATTCTCGCAGCATAGTATAAGGTTAATACGGTAGTTAGGTGTCTTACACCCAGCGAATTAGGTAGGTAGTCTTGTTTGTGATAGTAAATACTGTAAATGCAGTTTTATGAATTGCATAGATGCCACAACACGTTCGTAAGTCATTTGATAAAACCACCAGCATTGTTATAATACCAGTTATTTTATTTTAAATAGCAGATTGTACGTATGTAAATACTGCATTTTGGAAAAAGATCAATAGCGGAAAATTCATAATCCTGTAATTTTGAAAAATGTAAAATTATTTATCTGAATTTTGATCATTTCTGGCAACAAGAAGATGGATGAGATGTCAAAAGTAGCTTTAAAAAGCGCATTAATTTCGTAGATTCCAATCAACTGGTCCGAAAAATGAGATTTAGTGCCGTGGGCTACGTACCGGTTAGTTATTAACTTTTTTCATTACAGCTAACATAGATTCCACCGTGCGTGCGATGAAATGTCGACAAGGCTTTAAATATTTGATGCACCGCACCCAGTTGGCATGTGTTCTTTCTACACGATATTTTGGCGGATTATCATACACACTTGCTAGTTACAAGACTCGCAACACCTAGTTGAACACAGTACAAATGATACTTGATTATTTATTGCGAGAGAGCCAATAGGAGAGACAGTGATATTAATAATCTCACGATATGTCGAATGGAGGAAATATTATTTTGGATTTTGCCATAAAGAATTGTTAGTAATATGTTCTGTGTGGGTGGTTGTGACAAAATGATAGGAAATCGTGTTGGGGTCAGGTCAGCAGTTCAGTACCACTTCATGTAAGTAACGTCAGTAAATATGATACATAAATGAAATTGGTTGAACATAGGAGGGCAGGGAGAGCATAGAGAATAAATGGAATACGTTGCAATAGCTCCCGTATTGGACTAGCTCCCCTATTGTAATAGCTCCCCGTTGGACTAGCTCCCTATTGTAATAGCTCTCCGTTGGACCAGCTCCCTATTGTATTAGCTCCCCTTTAGACCTGCTCCCGGCATGAGAAATGAGGAGAAACGGCAGAACGAAAATCAAAGTTACAAAATTTAGCAACTTGAGATGTGATTACAATTAATTATATTGGAAAACAGTTCCATAAATCACATACATCCAATTATTATTTGGATGTACTAATAATAAATACAGAAAGTGCTGTACAAAAGCAATAAATATTTGCTGTTATAGCCCCCGCCCAAATTGTTAGTAAAGGAAAGGACTGGGATAAGGAAAAATGGTATAAACGAGATCGGTCACTGCTATTAATTAGTTGATAATAATATGTATCTGTAATTATTAATATGTGCAGACCTTAAAAATTGCATGACTAAAAGCAATGATGTTGAATATTGCATAAAATAAAACTTGCGTGACTAAAATGACTAAAAAAAATAATATAGCCTAACCAAAAGTGACAGTTTAAATCCCACCAGTTTTTTATGCATTGCATACCGCTCCTGACATTCTACTGAAACTTTTTTGAAACAGTAGATCGACAAACAATTTATTACTTTAAGTACAGGTAAACAGTTTACAGACGTCAGGAGTTTTCCATAACAATATTATTGGAATCCCATAGTCTCATCATTCCATTTCGTTCCACCTCCACGTATCAAGTTACACTTAAGGTTTATAGTTTTGATATTCGTTCTGCCGTTTCTTCTCATTTTTCATACCGGGAGCAGGTCCAATGGGGAGCTATTACAATAGGGAGCTATTCCAACGGGGAGCTATTACAATAGGGAGCTAGTCCAACGGGGAGCTATTACAATAGGGGAGCTAGTCCAATACGGGAGCTATTGTGTTGATACCAATAAATGGAGTCTCCTGTCCTTTCAGTTTCACATCACGTATCTCTAGCACTTAGGTTGGGACAATCGTATAGACTGCTCTGCTCTCAATCCCTAAGTACACAAATATTGTGGGCCTAATCCTAGTGATACGCGCACTTTCTGTAACAACCATGTCCCGTCGATCTGTCAAAATTAATAGAACCGAATCAGATGACTCAATTCAAGTTCATTTGAATTTCAGGCGTAAGACGCACGACTGATGTATTGGACTAAGATGATATAACGGGCATTGCAAATTATAATGGTATGTTTATGCAATCGAATGCAAACCACACTAAGTGATGGGAGGACTAACTATTAGACAAACGACAGCCCATTAGGTAATTTAATGACAATGACTAGAATATCGCACACCGAGCACGACCGCACTAATGGGCAGTGTGCAATCAAGTGGAAGCCAATATGCCAAATGCTAAAAGGCATTACGTCCCTTCTTCAACGATTCTTGTTAGATTCGTCCAGCTTAATAAGCAAGCTACACTTTATATCTGTTCTTTACATAAAGTCAAAGCACTAGTAGTAAATACATGACATTAGAGTGTGGACTTTACATGAATGGCAAGTGTTTTGCAGATGAAGCTGACTGCAGTACAAATATAGGTAAGATGGACTTTGTAGGGTTAGGTAATGTTCATTACAATGCAAGTCCTGCACTCTGCACTACTTTGTGAAATAAGCAGTGCAGAATTGGTGAAGGCAGATGACATATTGTTAGACACTAATAATGTCTAATGCTACTTCTACCATGTTAAAATGAATTGGCTTTGCAACTGTATTGCAACTATGCATAATAATATTGGAACTTTTGTGTAATAATGGAATAATGCACCATTATCAACTATTTTGCTATTATCACTATTGTTAATGGAGTTTGCAAATCAAATATCAAACTAGATATAATTTATAATAGGCCACCAGTACTACAATTGAATTTCAAAAGGTTTATGCATCAGCGATTAGTTTCATTTGCTAATGTTAACCCAGAGAGGAGTTCATTGTATTAAAAGTATTCATACATTAGTTCATACGAATTGCTTACACGCTTGCGCAATGAGAATTTATGCTACAAATATCATAACATACAATCAATATACGTAAAAATACGTTTATACAATAGTACATCACGTTGAGGAAACACTCCATTACGTAGTAAAGTTGTTGATTGGTTTGCATTCAATTAAAATTAAGGTTGCCTGTCTATTATTCTGTAACACATTGTGACTAACCTTTCATTGCTAGATGGATTTGAAACCGTGTTAGTAGGATCCGTATGATCGTAATAAAATCAAAATTACCGTTATTAGATCCTTAGCAAGTTAGCGTTTCAAATGTCAATTATATATAAATAATACATCGCCAGATGGGCGCTACGTCAAATTAATAAGCCAATCCAATCTGTCAGATTAATCAATGTCAACCAGAGCTAGAAACTAAGTTATTTGATAATTTTTACTGCAGAGATGCAAACTTTGACTGAATTCAATTGACGCCAAATGAGACTAGGATAGGCAGGGACGAGGGAAAACATTATAGCTCAATTAACAATGATGAATGAAGAGTTTATTTAGATGAGGTTGAAATAAGTGGAAATGGTTCTCATCTAACCCCTCCACGTAGTAAAATGGCGTTATTTTTCCTTTGTCAGATTCCATCTGTAATAGAGCTTTGGGTTCCGGGAGTTTTCTGGTGAGTAGGATTTAATAGAAAGATGAAAGGAGTAAATGAGTGGAAAATGATTTTTGCTTTAATTTATACTGATTAATAGCTCCGGGTGTCTTGTAGATTTAATCTGAAATGGCCTATAGGCTAAATGACTAATTTTTATTTCCCCGACGCTGGTAACTCTGGTTCTATAAATAAACAGCATGTGGTTTTCCATTGTTTGCGTTTAGGAGGGCAGTAAATCAATAAATTGCGAAAGCAGCATGTAAAAGTGTGTGATGCTAGTGCGTATGGTAGCACCTACGGAAATAGAAAATGCAAGAAAAGAAATGCGAGTTAAGAGGAGAAAGGTACAAAGCTGTTGTCGTGTATACGTTTGTTGCGATATGTCTGGAACATAAGTTTTCTTTCTGTAAGTAGGGTTAAGCCTAGCTTATCTTTATGTACATTGCATCACTAAGGCCATTTCAATGAAGTCCGGGTCTGATTGGCGTCAGAAATTACTCTACTCAACTTTCACACTTAGACTTTATTTATTTACCTTTTACGACTGCTAATGCAAAGCTACAATAAGTTCACTCTTTCTCACCCAATTTGAAAGCGATAAGGAAAACCAAACAAAATGAGTATTCTTGTCGATAAGTAAATAAAAACTTTTCCTTGCTAAACAACATTTAGTTACCTATTTGCCAACCATAACATAATGTAAAGAGAAAGTAAACTTTCACTTGCCTTCTAGCAGTGGATTCCGTTACACGAAAATGTTCCAGCTCCAAATTGTCATCTTTTCAAAGGTTGCACATTATTATAATTCAGGAAACTTTAGCAAGTACAGATTGTAACTACTTAGTAGATGACGAACGACAAACCTCCCACACTCCGTTTCTACTGGAAATTTCTGTTGACTTTCTCTTAGAAAAGCACTAGAGCAACACACGGAAGGTTGGGTAACGCAAAGGTTGAAGTCCGTCGCAAATTATGCCTCACTCTCGAAAAAGTAGAAAAAGTAGAGAGAGAGTCGCTTTTGGCATGATTTTCCTTCGTGTCCTGTCAACACTGGTAGTTTGGATTGGGCTGCATAGCTCTGAGTATGTTTGCTCTGTCTCTACGTATGAGACATGCAATGCAACTCTCAGTCTCTGTTCGTGGACGTGTCAGGTTAGTATGTCTACGTCTTGACTTTTACTAGAATTCACTATTTGTGACAACACTGTGTGTGCAATAGTGCAGTAGGATATAATGTACATTACAATGACCTCACTTCACTCACAAAGGTAGTAGTTGATGCTGACTGTGTAAAGTAACACTAATCTAATGTAACTGTAGAAGAGAAACTTTCACTCTTTACTTTCCCTTTACTTTTGCATTTTGTTTATCTGCGCCCAAATATACTGTCTCCTTAATTTAAAATCAGGTTGACTCTGTTTGACACTTTTTCCACCGTGTGCAGACTCTTGTCTCTAACTTTCACTTACTCTTGCACTAGCTAAATTCACACAAATGTTCTTTTTGTATTTTGTCCAGTTTGAATGACTTTGTGACTGTTATATAGTAGTGGAGAAGAATGGAGCGTAAAATTCAAAACGACTTAACTGACAGAAAAAGATGAAGGTAAAGAGAGCAAGATTTTATTTTCGTTGGGTTGGTTTGGTTTTCAGTGGGTTGAGTTCCCCTGTCTCACATCACATCATTTTTTCCGGTTTACCCGAAAATTCCTTGTGAAATAGAATAGACTAACCAGACCACGAACTGACAGGTCGGAGCGACTTGCAAAGACTGACTCAAAGTAAACCAAAGCCGAGCTACAGACTCCAGCATTCCCTTCCAGCCAGAGACGGGAGGACTCAACCAGGAAGAATAGAGTAAACTACCGGGTATTCCCACGTTTCCACTAGCACCAACTCAGTTGAGCCTAGCTTGTGTTCTTCTGTTCTGTCCTCTCCTATTCTTCCTTTCTTTTCCCTCTTATCCAACCAGTCAAACTCGGTTTGCTTTCCTTTGCCTCTTTTTGGCTTGGCATTACGTATAATACTTGTCTACTAAGTCTACATCGAAATTCGGGCTCGACTACTAGTACATATAATATGCTTGTATTTACTACAAGTCTGAACTGAAGTGCTCGCTGTGTGGAGGTATGGTGGTATAAGTTTGGAGAATAGAACACAGTGTGTATGTAATGCATCCGCTGATCATAATTGATCTTGCGGAAAACCCTAGCACCAAATTCACCATGCGCCGTCCTTCCACTTATATATTATAGGAGGCATAATATAACATATCAAGTCAACGTAAGTTACTAACCGGTCGGCTAAACTCTGATTCTCGTCGTATACTTTTCCTCCAGTTTCCTTCCTTCTACGAAGAATAGCTTTTGTTATTCTGATTCTGTCCTGTGAAAATAGCGGACCAGGGCATCCGGAAGTTATATTATTGTAGTTAGGCTATATATTCTATGAAATACCGGTTTTCCACTCTGGAAAACCAATAGGTAGGTTGGATATTAGGAGGAAAGCGAATTGGCGTCGAGTGGAGTGACTCTTCTTGTGTACTTACGCAGTTATAGAGTAGACGAACCAAAGCAACTGTACCATTAGACCATTACACCTTTCTTCGCGGGCCCCATTCCCACTTCCCATATCATTTTATCTCTTCCTATTTATTTCCACAGGAGTAAGTATAGGATGTAGGTAGGCAGTCTTTGAGGACTCTGAGTGAGTGAGTGAATGTTCCAGAGCAATCTGAATCAAAATTATCTTCATTTTATGCATAGCTAATATCATCAGGGAAGAGTCGTGGAATTGCGGATGCACCAGACAACTTCCTAATGTCTTCCGCTAATGTCGAATGCCTGAATTGAATTGGGACGTTGAGTTTAAAGCTTCTGTTAGGCGTGTTCGATATAACTGGGCTACTTCGACTCTCGTCTATGGAAGCCAAACCAATGAAAACAAGAAAGATAGTCGCTTCTTCTTTGCTCTATTCATTTTTAATACCATGGCTTTCCTTTTCTTCCCTTTCGCAACTTTCTTTTCCTTTGATTACTTACCTTTTAATAGAAACTTGAACAGTTTGCCTTCTTTAATGCGAATTTTATTGTGAGCATTTCAGATCCCAATCTCATTTGATTTTATTGTCATTATAATACAGGTCCCGTCTTCGCATTTTCAAGATATGCATAGTTCTCTAAGCTGTATAGCTTTTAAATAGGCAGTTATTACAACCGAAACTTATTCTTTTCCAAGAGTTTCGACTAGAGCTTCCTATGATTTAGTCCTTACGTATATTGCTAATGGCAGAAATATCTAATTTGCATTAAGCCTAGTTGTTATTGCCACAATCGAATCTCTAGCTCCTCACACAAAAGTTTCATCTTCTCCTTTCTAATGAATCTAATGAATAATATCCATCTCTGGCTCATGCTTCCTTTTCCAAACTATATTCTTTGTCCTCCTTCTCCTCGCTCTAAACTAATGAATTACTTTCCTTTAGATTTTCTACACAGAACAAAGGATTAAAAATACTATTCTCTACAAACAAGATTAGAAACCTAATTCACAGTTCTAAAGAAAAATATTTGTACACTCAAGGAAAATTAAATTATGTTGACTTTCTCCTTTTCACTCACCAAACCTTTTTCATTTTGTTTTCCCATAAATACCTAAATGCACATTGCAGAACAAGCGAGGTTCAGTCGTGTTAGACTTTAATACAATTACAAGAATAAAGTGAAATGAACTCTTGTTAATGCATCAAAGAAATTGAGAAGAATGTTGTTCCTTACGACTAAAATGCTGTAAACTTTCACTAGTGGTTAATAAAAAATCAGTTCCATTCTTTCTACCAGAAACTGCAGGCTCTAGCTATACGCTGATTATAAATAGAATTTTAATAATTCAGAACATGGAAGGTTCATTGGCGTTTCCCTTTATTCCTTTATGAATGCTCAGCAGTGAAAGCTAACTCCATGAACAGAAAGAAGAAAGAGCTACAGTTTCAGTCTGATTCTTGTCAGCCGGTAGTTTGAGACTATGGTTACATAGGAACCATTATTTCGTGGGGAAAGACATTTGATCAAACATTCTATTCACAGAGTAGGTACTACGAGTCTGTCACAGAGCGACCGGCAACTTCCAACTAGAAGTAAAAAGGCTCTATTCAAAACTGTGATCATTTCTTCTGGCGAAAAAAGTTTCTCTCATAAAATTATTATACTTGGTAAGTTTCAAAGCACTACGACGGGGAAAAGCCCGGTAAAACAAACTGCAACAATTGAAATTGTTGTCATTACATAGTATAATACAACAATGAACGTTTTTTGACAAGAAAGCTTTGGGCAATTGTTTAAAACAGTTTTCACTTACACGAGATACTCTTTCACTTAAGTACATAAGTAAATACGAGCAGAGATTCAAAATATAGGGACTTTTAGAAAGAGAGCACCTCATGAATTCATTATAACGTAACACACACCAATTTCCGGTAAAATTTTATCAACCTGAATTCATTTCATAATTTCCAATATGAATTTGTGCTTAAACAGTCGACACGGAGCATAATCATAACTTACTAATTAACTGTCATCACAAACAAACATCCGCTCCATTCAAAATACAATCAAGAAACGTCATTCTGACAATCTGACATTTTTCCTCAAAAATCAAAGCTTTATTGCCAAAACAAGCCAAAACTAACTAAAGAGTGTTGATTGCATACATTACTGTATACTGTCATATTGTTTAAAAAACCTTTCAGAATTTTTTGTAGTAGGATATACTATTTACGGTAGACTGACTGACAATTTGCTTCACAATCTAGGTTGATATTTTAGAAAATCTGCATTTACAAGTGGAATTATTCTTCAGGTTTTAAACTGAATATTATGGTGTAAAACAAGGTTTATTAACCTAAAGAAACTACTGTGTATTATGTACCATAAATATTCTGTCACCTAAAAGTTACATCAGATCGAACACAATCATTGAGATCAGGATTTACGCTTTTGAACATACAGCCCAGCCTGGGCCAGTAGTAATAAATAATAATTGGTTTTGTGAACAGCGTTAGGGTAGATTGTCGACTATGATGTAAAAGACATGACATCATCAGAACAAAGGAATTTAGGAACAATTCTCAAACTGAATTTTCTACTCATTTTCGGTAAAAGGAAAACGAGAAAATCTACGAGCGAAAGAAAACAAAGAAAGCGACAGAGGCAGAGAAAGGTGTAGAAAGACAATGAGCAGAGTCTTATTTTCTGGTGGTTCTTGTGTTGTCATTTCTTCAGTTGTTCAATAATAATAAAAGTAACTCAACAAGACTCCATCCAGTTAGCTGACAGTTGTTGTCATTTATTTGTGTTGCTTGCTGAGTATTAATTACGTTAGAGCAGTGACTGGACTCATTGTGTGACAAGCTGACTGGCTCACTAAATATAACTGTCTTTTCTTTTCTCTTTATTGTAGGGAAAGGAAAACTAATCAGGATGTTGCCTTTGATCGTCAAGGATTTTACATGGAGACAAAGCGGGGACACCATTGTGCTCACCGTGAAAATTAAAGGAATCAAAGCTGCTAAGACGAGCGTCGTTACCGCAGATGACTACATTCGGGTATGCTCTTTTCACATCTCATCATCATTTACTCTTTGGACAATATTCTTCAGGAAGTTTTCAGGGTGTTTTGTTTATTACACCTAATTCCAGTAATAGCAAGACCCTGCAAGTGCGGTGGCAAATAATATAGGATGACTCAAAGCATTATTTTCTATATTCAATTACGCGTGTCTTAAACCTTTTGTCCTTCCAACAATGTGCGTATGGCATAAAGAGTATGTCACAATCCCAGTCTTTCTACTTCGTTTTCACTGCCTGTCTCCTAGTTTCTTTCTATTCTTCTGGAAAGTCAAATTATGTGTATTGTGTAAGCATGGATAACGTTTTGTTTAACATCACCCTGTATAAAATTGGGCATAGAATAGAATAGACCACCTTTAGAAACTCCGAACTTCATTCACGTCTCACAATAATCATCATAATAGTAATCGTCATTTCCTTTCCCCTACCTTCTTTTCATCTCGTCGAAACTTCCCTTCTTTTAGTTAGATATCCAACCAGAGTGAGTAAGGTAGGTATCTCTACGGTTAAAATATCCAAAGCTGTATTGTGTAGTAACACTAAATGACTCCTAGCTTTGTATTATCTCAATGAACTCGTATTACCTTTTATTTTACCTCCCTCTGTTAGATGTACTGTAGATAATGCCAAATAGAAGTAGATCTGTCGGAAAGACTAAATCGCACTTTGTAAATACTGTAAACATTTATTTTACTTCACTATACTAGGTAGACATTTCCCTTTTTCCTTTAGTTAGTCATTCCTGAATATTCACTTACTTAAAACTATTCGATTTTGACTCTGAGTCTACTGTACTTAATGTTACACCTTTAAAGATATTTACCAAATGCAGTATTATTACGAAAATTGTGAACGGTCTGAAAGATGCATTACAAACAAGAATATTTGTAAGCTTACGATTAATTACATAAGTTTAGTGACCAACGGCCAGATATAGGGAAGAAAAGACTTGAAAAACAATTAGCAGACTGGATTTATATTTACTTAACCAGAGCTATCCAATATGGATGTGCCTTGCACGTGTGATAGACAACAAAATCCAGGAGTTGTAGCAAATAGCACCCCACGTCAAGTCCATTTCCATTTATTAGGCTTGCTAGATTAGTGGGGAGATGAGATGGAAAAGAGGCGGAGATGTTTTCCGACCTTGAATCTTCCAGCATTTCTTCTATTCTACAGTTTGGGAGGATTGGATCGTAAAAGTCAATGCATGTTACATTTCTTCTCCCCTAGGCTCACTCTTTTTTCTCATTTGAGTCGACGAAGGTTACCCTTTTTCTACTTAAATAATTCTTTATGCGTCGCAATTACATGTCAGCCAGTTAAATATAGAATTTGTATGATGTTTTCAGCAATCTAGTTTTCATTACCTCTCCGTTTGTGAGTTACGTAATATCAAATCTAAAATCACTGGGATAATAAACTTCTAATTACTAACGTATCGGGTATCCATTCGTATGCATTGTTCTGAAATCCAACATCGCTAATTACTAAATTTTTAATTACTTATCGGTCCTTACTCAGTCCTTAGGTAATGTTCTTACATATAGCTATTGAGAAGCTAGTGTTATGATCTAATTTATAAATACTATTTTCAGAAGCTTAGTCAACAATCAACATCCTAGTAGCATAGTAGACTTCGTAGATACTTAACTTTTATGAATTGCTTGGACGAAACAAGCTCTAAATTACATTTTGCATTGGACTAAAATATTGCACTTCGTGTCCATATTGATGTAGTTATAGTGGGTATTGATTTCGATATTGGGGTACTAATGTCAGAAATAGAAACATTAGCTCATGTGATTTTGTTATCAGTGAGAAAATGTGGCCGTTTATTCTTATTACATTTTTATCAGTCTTAAGTATTGATTGCAACGGAGTGTGGGCCGATAAGGGGAACGAGATACTATTAATAGGTAAATAATTCAATATTCAGTATCCCAGTATTAGATATAAGTATTTCTTTTGTGTTGGATGTTAGTAATGTGAAATGGGTAGCATATGGAATCGTTCTAGAGTCAATGATCGGTAATAGAATGTTCTGTTTAGTTCTAGCGTAAATAACTAATACGTATCTATTTCAAAGTTTTGAACTATGGAATATGAGAGAAGACATAGATGAATATGATATAGTAGTATGGATGATGATGCAAGGCAAAGGATTCTTATCGTTAGCTTTTCTGTCCATTATAAATATAGGAGAATGTTTATTTTCCATGTCTACATAACTGGAAGTCTAATCTAATTCGACATGACTTGAGTCAAAATCAAGTCGAGCTGAAACGCATCCGATCCGACTGAACTGAAAGTCAGGTCATTTGATGTGCTACGGAGAAAGAGTATCAAACTGTCTCCATTATATCTTCTGTGACATTTATGGACGAACGGCTACATGTTGTGAAAGTCTTGTGTTCATTGCCCTCGCGTCTCCATTACTTCCCTTCTCTTTCTATATAGTTAACCATAGGTATTTGTAATGCTAAAAATTGTTTTTAAGTTTAGCCTATTCTATAATATATATATTATCATTGTATATAAAATGTGAAATCAAGAAGATACTTTGTATAGTGTATTATTTAGTAGTAGTATTTGGTAATAAATATCAGGGCTGGATGCAAAGTTGTGCGTGTAGCCTAAATGTCCATTAGGTACTAACTTGCAATCAGTCAGTGAATTCAGTCTTTTATGTGCTATGTATATTTCACTCGACTTAGGAAGGAATTTCACTCGAGAGACAAAATATAAAGTGTGGCTATATTTAAGAGGAGGACATGGGGAAAGTCTAACAAGTTGACATTGCAAGATTTCTAGTTTCCAACTGGAACTTCTTGGGACATGGAGAGTCAGTCCTAGTATTGTGTCTCGTTGTGTGTGGAAGCAGAGTGTGACTTTGTGACAACGTAAACGGAGACAAGACGCCAAATGAAATGAATAGAGACTACTCTTTAGAGTCATCCTTTGAATTTTAAAAGTTTCTGAAGACTTGTCCTCTTTAATCATTCCGTGTACGAGGCTCACTTCATTAATGCATTCATTCCATTCTATACGCACTATCTCCCTCGCCCATTCCGTCCAACTCCTCTGTCTCCATCCAAATCTCGTAGTTAGGCATACACCATCCCCACACTTCATCACACCAGAGTCTACTCTCACTCACACGATCTCTGCTATCTGTAATTGTGTAGCACCATAGTGCATACAGAATGCAGTTCACTCCACACTAAGGAAAACTTGTCTTTCTATTTAGAACTTTATCTTTCTGCTCCTGCCCTGTCTCATTCCATCTAATATGGATGTTCTTGCACTTGCAAGGCTAACTAGACATTCCCTAAGATTCATCTTGTTTACATTGGCCTCTTCGTTTATACAACCAGGAAATCATTAGATAGACCAAGTGAATACATCTTACTTTCCTTATAACCAATAAGTTTTAGGTGTTCACTTTCAAGATATAAAGCCATATGGTTTATTTGCAATATGAAATAATTCAATGCGCGATATTTCTACCGATTTTGGAATCTCTATCTTTTATCAACAGCTTCTGTATATGTTTGTTTTTATTTCAATCTATCTATGAAAAATATATTTCAATATTGCACCTACAACATCAATTGATAATATTTAAAACAAACACAGGTATAACAATTTTGTGCTGTCAAGTAGTACCGAAATTATGTCTGCCTCCAGTTACTCGTCCTGTGAGTAATAAACAATAATAAATACAAATACCATTATGCATATGGTAGTGGTAAGTTTTGAGTCTCAAATGTCCATGGATAATGTAATGCAGTGTGCTCTATTTAACAGAGGCTCTAAGTATGTATTTTAATACATTATGAAATGAAATGAAGTACGTGTTATGCGATGTGATGGGAAGTTAGGAGAAATAGAAGCGGGTGAAGCTGAGCTGAATGTGTAAATGTAAGTATCACATCACATGGCATTACATACGAGTGTGTATCACATAGCAGACATAATGGGAGATGGACAGAATAGTTGGACCGTTGGACGGATCGTTTCATTTATTTCATTTCATGTCTCCTGTACTATATATAAGTATGAAGGAGAGACGAGAAGGAAATGGTCGGAACAGCCACAACCCAAAGAGAAAGCGAAAACATTATCGTATCGTTTCGCAGCATTGTATTGCATTGCTTGTCATGTTTTGCTTGTAATGTTATGTAATGTGCTACACACGTATGTTGTATTTAGGTAGTTAACTACTAGTAGTACCTACGGTGTGATATTAAATAAGCAGAGGAAGAGAGTCACGGATGTATACATAGGGAGTTGGTGTAAAAGAATGTAGGATGCTCACTCATGTTTACTATGTACGTAGTGTATCTAATGTGGCCATAGATATAAGTATATGATGTTATGTAATGTGATGTAGGTTCATTTCCATCCGTATATATTCGAGGTGTTTTTATGGGGCGACGTGGACGATGTCGGAGGAAATTGCACGATCGACGAAGAGAAGGAGTGTGTACTTTTTGAGTTGGGAAAAGTGGAGAAGGGTTGCCAGTGGGACAGCCTGGAAAAGGATCTGAGTCGAGATGAAAAACGGGCTAAGCGGGTGCGGGCAGTCGAACTAACTCAAACACGAACATCTCAAGCTCGAGAAACTATTGCGAGTAAGTATCTCTAAGTTTTTCATAAAATATTCCATGATGACTACTATTCTGTGTAATAATGGTACGTCACCTTGCTTCATGGTGCACACACAAGACGAGATGCCGTATGGCCTAGCAAAAAAATGGCAAAGCTCAGCGTGATACGAACATTACCATCAGGGAAATCTCTAAGACATCTTAAATGACTCGGATTGCAATGCTAAGCGTCCAATGAAATGAACTAGAGCAAAGAATAATATTCTTTTTCAAACTACATAAAACTAAAAACGTATTTCATTTTCAAACACTACTATTTACAGAATGACTGAGGTTTCAACCTACAGTAATCCCTCGTTGATATCCTTCCACCCATTTTCAACGTGAAATTGAAACGCAAGTAATACATTAGCTGTAGTCACTACTGTTATTATTATAACCATGTAGAGCTAGTACGACACATCAGTTAGATATAGATATATATACTTAACTCTATAATAGCAGACAGGAAATAGACATAGGGACATACAATACAAAGAACTTTGATATAAAGACACAAATTGGCGAAAATGTCCTTAGTTGATTGGAATCTGTCGAAAGGGAATAAGAAAAAGTGCTACATTTTTTCTTTCTTTTTCTTCTTGGCCCCTCAGACGATTCTATGTAGGTGTTCCCTCCTTTCTCCTCTTCAGTCAAGATGCAATACAGGATTTTCTGTCTCGTACCATACATAACCAATGTATGTACTGCTAACAAAGCAAACCTTTCCTCCTACCTATATTTATCTACCATGTCTTGTCAACTATACTCCTTCTTCGATTCATTTTACAAGGAAAAGACTTGATGACAAACATTTATTTCCGTCGAGTTCAATCAATATATAGGTAGAGAGTTCTACTGCTATGTGAGTTGAGTGAGTGAACCGCTTTCCTCTGCTCCACTTCCCTTCCTTTACATAGCATCGAATCCCATCACAAAGATTCTGCTTTGTACTTCCCCACTGGAAAACTATAATGAACCTATAATAAAATATAATGGTTCACATCACAGCATAATGCTATAGTAAATACATATCTATAGACATTTCCGATTTTCATAAGAAAAGTGTATTATTCACCATATCATATATATAAATAGGTAGTTTGCTTTGGCTTGTTTCACCACTATCAAATATCTAGATTAAAGCTGTCATTATATTACACCGGTAAACACAAGCTGTATTTATATCTAAGTGGTAGAACAGGATTTGTGTGCAAAGTAGAAATATAATGACGATAAATAATATGTTCTACAAACAGGCAACTCGTGTGGCACTTTCTTCCTATCTTCTTTTCCATCACTTTTACCATATACTCAGTCTAGCGAAAGAGCAAAGAATTATTTTTTGCTCCTGGGTTTAGACCACAATGTACATACATAGTCATGTTAGACGGACAGAAAATCTTTTTCATTACAGTACAATTACATTCTTTTGAGGAAATCTTTTATCTCCACTCAGAAAGAGACGGAAAAAATTACTCTTGTTTTTTCTTGGAATATATTTTCACTAGACGCGCTCAATCAAAGTATGTTATCAAATCCGGGCATGTTAATTTGATTCTGAGATTGTGAAACTAGCTAAACAGTAGTTTGCATTTTTCAACTGACGGAGAATTATCTTTATACTTTCACAAAAGAATATAGGCTTGGGGCTTTTGTGTTGTAATTATTATATAACCGCTCTCGAGCGAAAATTTTGGTTTTATTAGCACAGATGTTTACTGATGAGTTCTTTTAATCTCTAAGAAAGAAGGGTTCTCGTAAGATACGGTCTAAGATAAAAATTTAATTAAAAACCTGATTTCGCAATTACAGTCAATTGGAATTTATACATTTTCTAGCAGTCTCCGATGAATTTTGTTTATGTTAGTGGAACTACAAATACATGTAAGAGATGATTGTATCAGATGAGCCAGAATGCATTTATTATGTTTCAACTTCCAACAGTATTGATTTTCCACTTGCTATTTATTTGCTTTAAAGAATTGAATTTATGTGATATAGATTCCGCATTATAGCTAAAATTATTCGCGAAAATCGTGAATTACATGTTTTATAACTTTGTATTATATTTTGTACATTTGCTTTGCGAAAAAGTATAATTTATAGTTATATATAGTGGATTTGAATGCAATTGAATTCTCATTGAATATATTTTCCACAATAACATGTCTGTAGTTGTGCAATATGAATGGGAAAGATAACATTGGGTCGTAATATGAAATACATACGGTTTGACTTGGCTTGTCTGGGAAATCTTTATTGGGAACCGAAGCGAAGAACATAAATTGAAGCGTGGGGAAAGGAGAGGGAAAGCCAAGCTGAGTTGTATCTTATGTTTTATGTCGTCGGTCTTTAGGAACAGGTCGTTTACAAGGAAGCGACTACACTATGGCAAATTTAGGACAGAATGCGTATGTACTGACTGTATGTACTATGTGTTATGTTGGGAGGAGACAAGACAGGACAGGAACATTATCCCGTGCATATTTTAACGGAGGATCTCCATCGTTATTCCAGAATATCATAAGAGTCAGACTGTCATGTAGAAAGTAAAGGTCGTGATCGTAGTTGTCACAAGACAGTTTTGAATGTGGTTGTTGTGACTGTTTGGAGAGGCGGAGTAGGAGTGCATGCAAAATACCGAGTAGTCTCGTAAGTTAGGAGCTCGTAAAAATTTAGGTTTCAATTATAGAAGATGCTAAGATTGGAAGTGAGAGTGAGAAAGGGAACATTAGCAAAAGAGAGAAGGCGACGGAGGAAGATATGCAAGACACGGATAAGTAGACAGTATACAGTCCACCGAAGACGTTCTACTAGTTCTTTTTTTGCTATACTTTTTATTCTCGCCCTGTGCTTCCTAGCTAGCTTCCGGCTTGCTTCTGTTGAAAAACTAAAGTTTTTCTAAAGTGGAAAGTGAATGAATGCATAAATGGGCAGACTGATTCCTTCCATGAACATTTGCTGAGTTGGGGTTCCTTATTCCTCTTCCTCGTAGCTACTACTACTGTTTTTCTATCTTCTTCTCGTTTGCAATCACATGTACTGATGGATATACTGCAACAGAGAATACACTACTACTTACGACACTCCTATTGTTCCAAAACACTTTTTCATACTTTCTATGGGAATTTTATGTAGCATGTGTACTGTGCGTATCAACCAACATTGAAAATGAAACCGTAGACTATCATATCAGTGACTATGAGTTTCATTTCATTTTCTTGTCTTCTTCTTTTATGTATCTGGCCCTTTCATTCCTAATGCACAATGTAACACATTATGCTACATTAGATTAGTGCTATGTATTCTTTCTACACGGTGGCATATTGCACATAAAGCGGTTTTGTCATCACACAGAGTTAATTTTGTTTTTTATATCTTCTGTCTACTCTTTTCCACTTTACACAACCCTATACTACTAATTCTACATAATTTCCTACTCACTGCGTTTTTCAAGGATTTTGGAGGAGTAGCTGATCTACAATAATGTTAGTACGAATAATCATATCGGTTGTTTTTTAAACAAATGGAATTTATTCAGTTCCCATGTTCAAATATTATACACTCAAAAGTTCCAAGTTCAAGAGACATGTGTAAAACCAAGCAAAGTATTCTGAAGCAAAAGTGAAAATATTTATACTGGAATATCGAGTACTATTGTACTCTGGTTTTAATCAATTCGAAATAAATAACTTTCTGTAACACTGTATATCGATTTTCAGTGGCATTGCATTGTAAATTGCGTTTTAGCAATTGCAAGCCAACTTTTAAGATGCGATTTGGCGAAAACACTTCATCAGGATTATTTACTAATCATTAAAGGAGAAAGTTTCTCTACGTCGTCACGCGGTTTATAGTGATATATTTCATAAGAGAGACGGGCATTGCTATTAAGATTAGAAAAGCAGATGTGTCAAGCCATGTTGGATGATATTAAAAGGTATAAGGTACTAAATATAATAGTAAACAGTAAACAAAATTATATCTGTAATCTGAAGTAGAGTTGATGAAATTAAGTCTCGACTCTATTATATTATGGAGACAGGATTTAGCTCTAATATAATAGGATGTCTGGAGTAGTGAAGTAAAAGTAAAACGGTGAAAATTTCTAATTTAGCGAGACGTCATGAGCAGAAACAAATGACAGTGTCGGAGCAGCTTCGCTTGGATGAGGAAGAGAGACAACGAATCGCCAGCATCAAAAATGCTGAGAGAACAAAGGCTCTGAGTGAAATGGATAAATGGAGGGAAGTGAAAGAAGAAGAAGAGCATCGCCGTCGTTTGTGTACATCAACAGTCGGGGGAAGTAAACAAGGAAACTGTCCTTCAATGGAAAAACTCGGGGAAGTAAACAAAGGAAATGGTAGTACTCGAACCGGTCCTCCTTTCCCACTCTCCGATGAGAATTCAAAAAAGAAAATAGAATGTGGCGACTGTCCCAGGTCTCATGATGATGTTTGTCCATGTAGCAAGTCGTTGGAAAATGGGAGCAACTCCCTAGGAAAGTTTCACCAGGCACAAAGTTTAGGAACAGTCCGTCTAAATGACGATCCATCAAGTACTTGCTCTAGTTTCTCTACTCTCGACTCCCATCACCAACATGATGATCTTAGTAGCAAAGCAAAAGCTAACTCGGCCTGCTGTGAAGGGAGAAGTGAGTGAAGTTCTTCATCCAGAATCTTCTTTCTCTAGCTACAACAACTAAATCAACACTTGCTCTCATCTTTTGTTTGCGCCATTATAGTGTGTCGTGTTATGTTATGTTACAGATGATACGGCCATTTGGTCCCACTCTGATCTCACCACTAGAAACTTTTCTATGGGGAAAGGTGACGGGGATGGTAATGGTGACGCGCCAACAGAAATCCCTATACGACTACCCGGACGAATTTCTGTCACTTTCACTGCCAGAGAATTCCCAACGCCTTCCAGAGAGTCGCAGGCTGCGGAAGAAGCTGAGGTTCGTTTTCCTATCGCTTATATAATGAATATAAATCCTTAATGCATACATATCAGACCTAACTTAGTAGTTCTATAGAACTATACTTTATAGAATTCCCTCTACTCCTTTCATTCCAACTTTCCTCTCATATTTCACCATTGTTTATGTATTCTACTGCTCTGATGCGAATGAGAAGATGAAAGCACCTCGTGGCTTCCCTTCTTTCACTTTACTTGACTCTCCTTTTACAGTTGAAAACTTTACCAGGTCATATGTGTAAAGCAGCTTTGTAGTAACACTAGATATATTTACTTACCTATGCATAATATAACTCTTATCCCATCTACGTGTATCCTTTATATAGTTACCTAATGCAGTAACATATAATCTCGCAATAATGGTAGCTCTTTAAGTTTTGCATATATGAATTCGTATCGTTATTCTGTGTAAATTAGTAAACGAACCAGCTTTTAGACTTTATATCATACAGATTTACTTAGAAGAGACTTGTTTAGTAGTGCTACGTGCGGCTGAGACTTGATTTTGATAATATGAATGTGGTACGTCATGTTTATCTCCAGCTAGTCATAATTGTTTCACGTAATTAATTTCAGTGCGCAGTGAAGCATAGCATAACATTCTCTGGAACTGTTGTCTCTTTGGGTATCATATTTACGCAACACATCTCGGTGACATCAATATACAGCCAGTGCAAATAATATTTCTCTGATACGATTATACAACATACGTGGGCTGTTCTGTCGCTGACTTTGCTAACCTTCCCTGACATGCCAAGTAGAACTTAACAGTGTCACTTAAGATTAACTTTGTAATGTGACGTGGGAAGTTGTACTTCTACGTGTCGTGTCATAAATAAGTCGGGTTTTGCTCTACATAGACCAAGTAGTCTAAAACAAATAATACTCAGCTCAGGTTCACGCTAGAAAGGATATCCAAAAGTCAAACGATATGAACAGGATGCAACCTAAAAGCAAACATTAAAGATGTGACCGTAAGTTGTAATAATGTTCCTTTTATCTTCCTATATCTATTTACTATCTTTTTCTGCTTGTGCCGCATACTCAAAAAGTGCTACAATAAAACACTTTGATCTATAATGCAACCTGTGAAATATTAATTACTGGGTAGGATGAAAGAATTAGTATTTGTTATTTACTTCCTTTTGTGTTGTGTTGTGTGACTAATTTGACTGTTTATGCTTACAAAGTATACACTGTTCAAATGTCTATCTTGTCCTAATTTGATGTAATAGAGTGTTTTGAATTTAGCTTATTTATTTGGCTAAAAGTGGGTTTTTGGGTCACTTTATCCTTCATAGTAGGTACAGATTATCTGATTTCCTGCTTTTCATCAGCATTCCGTTTCAAAGAGATAAAATGGTATTTAAAAAATTGAATAATGTATTCAGTTGAAAGCATTAGAGTATAAAAACCAAGAGTATTTGAATTAGATCTTTACAAAGACTAGTATCAAGTATTAAGAAGTTGTATGTGAATAGTCATGTAGACATCTTAGTACCAAATATAAGTTGAATTCTATAGCGAGAATTTATAGAGCTTGTTTATTGATGTGTATTGTAAGAGTATTTCTTTGTTTTTTGCAATAAAAGCGTCTTTACTAGCTTAGGTTTATGTGCAGTGAATGGCGTAGGTACAAATAGACAGTATAAACAGGTGAAAGGAAGAAAGCCAGAGAAAGTAAGTAAAAGCAAAGTCAACCACAAAGACGTGAGTGAGCAAACAAGGAAGACACAGCAAAGGAAACCTTTCTTACGATTTCCAAGTATTTCTTTCTCGTGAAAGACTGAAGTTGGATGTTGTAGTCTTCCTTTTATAGTTCCACAAACTAACACAATAAAGGTATGCATCATAATAGGTAAAGTATCTGGATGCTTTCACATCTTCGTAAACTTCTTACTGTGTACAGATGTATGTGTGCACTTAGGCAGCTGTAATAAGTAAGTATGTACTTTGGGAAAGTAGAGGTAGATTGCCTTATTTGTGTAATGTGTATTTATAGAGAGGGAGAGTAAGGAAACCAAACCACATTACGCAATTTCCCTGTTTTGTTGAATCTGGCTTGACTCCGTTTTGACAAAAGAGCAGAGGTTTGGTTCGTCTCGTTTACTTCGGTTTCTTCTTGTTGTTCCTTTGGAATAGATTGGATTGGTTGACTAGACTAGAGATACATATTATTATTTGTGATTCCTTTTGTTGTATTTGCGTTGCATTAGCGAAGGGGCAGAGGATATAGCTAAACAGCCTTGGATTATACATTGCTTCACTATTTTACTATATAGAAATTCGCTATGGGCATGAGAATGACATGGAATTCTATTTTCATTTCTCTCTCGTTTCGTTCGCGTATTCGATTGTTTTTAGCATGCCAAGTCGGAGAATAACTAGGAGAAGCGAAAGATGGAAAGCATCGTATCGTAATGCAACGCTAAGTTGCACAAAAGCGTGTAATAGGATAGAAAAGTGCTCGAATCCCTTCTCGCTCTTCCTATTTTGTATTTTAGCACAGTACTACTACCCACTTCAGGAGAACTCTGAGACCTATACACATTTTGTCCGTCATACCAAAAATTATATAGATTATTCCGGTTAGCTATACTTCATACCAACTATATACTGACTCAAACAGCATTTCATCAAACTTGGAGGAAGGAATATTATTAGTGAAGAGCAATATTATTCTACGTATAAAAGTATCCCACTTATATTGTCTATACTCCAGTCAATTGCTATTTACTGGAGTAATCTTGCTATTTTTTGTTACGCAGACTAGTTATTTGATAAAATCCAAAGGCTAAATCTGTTTTCCTTCCAATCACAATGGATTACTCTGTATAAAATATGAATCTTGCTTGGTTATTATTATCGAGAGGGATCTTCAAGCTTAGATGCCTATAGTAGATCGCTCTACTTGGATCCCCAACTGTGTTGTTTCCCTAGTCCTGAAAAAAAAATTTGCGAGATTGAATGCTGATGTATTTATTTTGCATGGTATATTTACAAGTATATTTATAATATTTTAGGTATGCTTTTCTTCTGAAACACATTGAATAATTACCTAATTGACAGTATTAATATTATGTTGGTGCATATGCGTATACATAGATATTGTAGAGTGAATATGTAATATTGATATAAGGGCTTTCATAACTGTAGGTGTAGGTATGTGTATTCCATATTGCATTAAGTAATGTGATCTATCCCATGTGAAATGAATTCTGTTTAGATTGGCAGCCTAATATTTCCTTATTTGTTTGCATAACAATTTCTGAGAAGGGAGATGAGAATGTGGATTCACCCATGTGTGATTTTCAATCAAAACTAACTCGCTATGTATGATAGGTGTCAGTTTGTTTGAGCTGTAAGTATTATACTCTCATCAAAGCAAAGAGGGGGAACGTAAAGATACTCTCGCTTTCATTGTTTGAAAGGCACAAAGAACCTCTTGTCGAAGATCGCTAGGATTTTCGCCGGCTTTATTTCCATTTTCATTTGAGAAAATTGAATTTTAGAAAAAAAATCTTATATAATATGAAGATTGACTACGGACAAATACAAACTATGAGTCAAAACGATGAAGAAATGGAGTAGTAAGTGCATAACATGAGCATGACGTAATAGGAAGAGCGAGTGATAAGCTTCTACGTATGAAGAACCACATCCATATATTTCTTTAGTATAGAAAAGGATTCTTTTATGCTTCCGTTTCGGTTTCCTATTTAACATATGTGTGTAATATGGTTATGAGATAGTAAAACACTAAAGAAGGGCTTTCTTTTTCTCTTCTTACGTTCTGTAATGTGAAAGTGGCAAGTTTGCTGGATTCTGTAGCTGAACTGACTTTTCCGACTTACATTCAAGTGAAATATAACATGAGAATATTTACTAGTATCTTCTATATTATGCATGTGTGCACATGTAAGTGGGACTTCAGCACACGACCAAATACCTATATGCAAGGTGTGCACGCTCTTGAAGGCCCAGTGTTTACCTATAGAAAGTAATCGGAGGCTCAAGGATAAAATATGAGTTTTCCACATGGGGTTTGCCTTTTCAGTTACAGATATACTATCTTTCTATACCGATCTGTCTACTTCGCATATTTTGACAGAAGATAAGGTACCTTACGGTCACGGTTTGTTTTAGTGGGCAGGAATACGGAATATCTCTCCTATAACTTACGTACCCAAGAAGACCTTTTTGTCAATTTACATTTTTTCAATATGTTAACCACTGCTATTTGGGTCGATCTCCATTTCAAGGATGTACGATATTTATCTGTAAAAATATTTAACATTTCAATGGTAGCAATGTGTTGGAATCTGAGGATGATTTTGGTGGCCACCTTTATCTGGAGTTTCGTTTGCAATTTAACAAAACGGTCTAGACAGTTATTTAAACTTAGATACAGGCAAATAGCGTAGATTGCAGTAAATGCCAATGTTGAGGTTTCCAATCATACATTAAGAATAGAGTTTAATTTTGACAGGGAAATGACTTTAAAATAGAGGAGTCAGCGTAAAAGTAACAAAATCTTGATCATTGATAAAAAATGGGTAATTTGTGAAATTGTTAAAGTATCAATGGGAGAAGGAAAACAAAAATTGTGAAAGTAGGACGCGTGCATGTACATGCTTTCACTCGCTCTTGGCTAAGCTAGACCCAATGCGTCCCAAGCTGCTCAAAAACTGAAGTCAAAGCTTTCTTTCTTATTCTATCTGTCTAGTGCTAACTGTATTTCGCTGAATAACGGTATTATTAATGGTATTCTTCTACACCATTAATATTTGGATACCTTCCATATTATTGATTCATATAAATTTTATATTGATATGGTCTATACTTTTATATTGTTTATATTGTTATGCAAACAAGAATGCCTTTGAACATCTATTTTTTATAATTTTTGCAGCAAGTCGTTAAGACTCAATTTTAAATTTAAAATGCAGAAAAACATTCACTAACCATTTCAATAAGTGGTTCCTAATCTAATCCTATTTCACTTTTGCTGGTACAGCTACCAATTTTTATAACATTTTAATATTGTAGTGCATTAGTTATATCATGTTATATGTATATCTCTGTAGGTGTAACTGGGATAATTTCGCTGTGCTAATGGTAGGCACAATGATTTTAGTATTTACGTCATTTTTGTATAATGGTATATAGTATGGTCATAGTAGCTATAGCCATACTAAAACGAATGAAAATCCTCATCCTTGTCAAGTTGCAATGGGACGAGTCAAGTCAAGTTAGCTCTAGGAGACATCATCTGTAGGATTTCTAGTATCTATCTGTAGAAAAGCAGATTTAGCTCTCAGCTGAACTTGAATAATATATAAGGAAGAGCATTAAAATGGAAGGTAGACATGAGATTTTGAGCTTTTCTTTAGCATTTACAGAGAAAAAGAGTAAAAAGTTAAACCTCATACTGTGTCTGCTCATAAGTCATGCTCAAATCTTTTGTTGAAGATAAAATTTCCTAGTGCTATTAAAAATACAATGAAAATTTAGAAAATTTAAAAGAACTGTGCAGTAAATTTTACAGATGGAGAGATTTTAATTTTAGCGATAGGACTGACCAAAAGTTGTTAAATTGTGAAAAGATCTTTTGTCGTTTAAGATAGTTTGACTGCTAGTCTGACACTCTACAAAGTTAGAATAACAAACATACTGCACATCGTAGGTAAGCCTTTATAAAATGTTGATACCTATGTATGGAAAGGAGAAGAAGATTGTACAAAAGAAAAGTCAAGTCACGGGAAACTGGAGCGAAATACTATATTTCCATAGAGTGCAGAAAGTCGATTTTTATATGATATTTGTGTAAGACTGTATATAAAATGCAGGTACTAAATTCATAGGTAAAATGTGGAACAAGAGTAGTCCTTGTTTGAAAGAGTGGTGGTAAAATATAAAAGAGAAAGCCGGTGGTCCATATGCATGAATTGAATGGAATCCCATCTCATAGAGTCTTGTCTTAGTTTATAAATGTATTGAGAGATTGATCTCTTGTCTTCTGTCTTGTGTACCAATAGAAGCTTTTTGTATTTTCTAGTGGTTGAAGAAGCAAGCTGAAGCGAGACGAAAGTGTGGATTCAATGATGCAGATTTGCGACCTGAAGAGAGAGATCCTTCTTGGCTCCTTGACAAAGGACTGTAAGTACATTCAAAAAATATATTTTTCTATGTCTAAGTCTACTATACATAGTAAGTAGTGTTCGTCTGTCTATCAGTAGCTAGTAAGGTAGCACTAAATCTGTCTCTGGTTGCACTATTTGCTAGGAAAATAACTCTATTACATTTTTCCTGTCACGTTCTACGTATGATGATGAGAAGTAGGTAGGTATGAATCTGTGTAGGAAAAAGAGAAAGCTATCTGTATTTATTGCACTCAGAGAAGGAGAATGAAAGACAGAAGAGTCAGGACAGGTGACCTGAATTTTATTAGCGTTACGTTTTAGTCAATCCATCCAACAACCTTCTTTCCACTTTACTTTTCCATCGCTTTAACTTTCGCTTCTTGCAATAACACATACTCTTTTATAAATTCTTTAGACATTTTCCATGTAAAGTAGTCTAACTGTGTCAGGCAACTCTCTTTCGCATATTACATTTTCAAATTCCGTTTATCTACACGGAAAATCTTTTTACACTCCTAACCAGTCAGAAACTTGACGTACCTGTGTTAGGTATTCGAGTTCTTGACTGCTGTGAATGCCGAACTACTTTGTCAGAACTCTATTGTTACAAGGATTATAGTATATCACCGTAGGTATGAAAAGGAAGCCTTTAAAATGTATAAAAGCATTAAGGCTGAGAATTATGCCGTGCTGTAGATAAGCACTAATATCCCTGTGAATAAATATTCATTTTTAATTTGGTCCTGCTCCTTTATTATGTGTACAAGTAAATTAAATAGGTATGTTTGAGCTTGCATGGTGGCTACATAATATTCGCATTGAGTAGTACATTTTTTGAATATTACGATCCCATAAAAGCGTGATGGTTGAGTGTTAGAATGACTTGTAATTGGAAAGGAGCGTGAAGAAAGGATATTAATTTTCCGTGATTTAATGCATGAGATAAAGTCAAGTCGCCCGTGACAGTAATAATGACACTAAAAGATGGTTAAACTAATAATGCTTATAAAAAGTAATCATTGATTAATATTCACAGCTCATCCGTCATATGAACGAATGTCTCGAGCATAGAAAATTAGCCAATTTACCGACACAGACTATATATAGGTATCCTAACAAAGTCTATTATATCGACCCTGTACATTTTCTGTCGGGTAGTAAATACAAGAGTGGGAAGTTGGGAAGCAGCCATCAAATTCTTATCGCACTATTCGTCAGTTCTTTAGAATGGGAACGAAGTTTAAGTGGAGGGGCAATTCACGCTAATACAAATAGCCACGTTACACGTTACACTTGCTTCCCTCCCGACCACACTCTCACACTTATCTTTTGCATAGACCCATTACACGACAGACAGACTATGTACATATGTATGCACTTATTACTTATGTATTGTAATGTGCGAATAAGACTGGGCAATAGAAGCTTTTATTAGACATACTATTATATAATACCGAATGATATAAGACTTATATAAGGCTTCTAATGTTTAGGCATGGGAATGAGATGAGGGAAACGGAAATCCTAGACCAATCTGCTTTAGTGTCTGTTCAGAGCAGAGCTTGAGGATTTATGCGGAAAATCTATTATCTATAAAGGATGGCATCTGCTTCTTTCACTTTTGCTCCGTCACTTATTCGCATCGCAGCGAACTTTCTTCGACACGCCAAACCACCAACCGCCTTCTCTTTCTTTCTCTCGTTTACATTATGATCTAGGACCATTTATTTTATTTCCTCTTTGCGTATAACGTGCATTTTCACTTGAAGGAGAAGGCGAGGCCAGACTAAGGCCACAAATTGATACGCACTTTCTTCACTCAAGTACCCTACTCTAGCTGTTGAAATTACCATTCCAACTTAAGCCTATCTTCTCTGCCCTTAGCATCTTATCTCAAAATTGGCTTTAATTTTTTACTTTATTTCTCCTCTGTCTTAGTCTATCATTCTTATTTCATGCATCTACAGCGTGGTAAACATTTCTAAATCTCTACAGAGAATTATTTTACTTGGGGCATTTTTATTTTTTGGACACCCTGAATAGTTTCGCATTAGGAAGAAAAAGTATGTGTCAACTCCTTTAGGTAGTTTGCCTATTTTCTCCATTCATTACACTATGTGCTATTTTATTCACGACGCACATTTTTTCCTCGTGCTGGCTTGACTTGCCTTGACTTCGCTTCGCTTGACTTATGTATCATTTGTTGTTGCTCAAGTTTTACATATACGTATTATATACGGGGATTTTGACTAGTTGACTATATCTATTTACTCAATTTGAAGGAGGCAGAGAAAGCATTTTATATATATTATCGCACTTTATTGTAAAGAACTGGATAGATATATCTGTGTAACTTATCGCTTCAATATGTAATACTACGTGAATGGTACCAATCTATTCCCTTTTGTACCTAATATGTTATTTTTCTTCACTTTTAGTTTGGTACACTGAGAAGGGTTTTCTATAGTTTTCTTCTGTAAAAGTAAAACAATAACGTCAGGCAGGACAGGGAAACAAAGTAATGCTCCCTACACATCTATTTTATTTCGCCATAAGGTTTTCCAGTACTTCCTGCCCTCTCTACACTAATTAAGTCATTTTTCAAATTTATTACACAAAATTTTCTTTATTCAATGCTCCTCCTAAGTCTACAGTGTAGACTAACACTTTTATTCGTTGTTAGGAATAGACTTCTTTATACCATAGGGAGAAAGTCTTCCGTCTCTTTGTTGTATCTCTATCTAGGGCTTAGGTACTTTTTGTATTTATTTATTTCCTGTTTTTGTCCGTAGTGTGTGAGAGAGAGGCTAAAAACTGTATTACAAAGGAAATGCTAAAAGGAAGCTTTTTGTAAAGAATATGAGTAATTTGCTATATTGAATGACATAAATACAAGGGAAAGTTAAACCATAGGAGTCCTTCATAATTTTCATATCTCGTCTATCTGGGTATCACATTACCCACCCAGAGTAAGTTGTTTGAGTTTTACTTCTGCTAGCTTTCTTAACGATATATTTATTGTCCCCATTATTGGCATCGTTTGTTTCTTTGCCAGAAACACTTCCATAAAAGAAGCAGAACGAGTATTTATTTCCATATTCATATCAGGTTGTGCAAAGAAATAATGATGTTGACTTTTAAGCTCATTTCTTAAGCCTCCTGTAAGTAACTGCGTATGTAAGTCTCTTGAGTGAAAAAGTTGTCTCTACCAACGACACTATTTGGTTTGCTAAACACATGGCACAGGTGCAGGGAGAAAAGATGTTGCAGAATGTTTATGCAAAAAAGTATTATTTAGAGCTGACGTTTGCAGTCTTATTTCACTACATACTCTGCGTATTTATTTGCAAAGATGGACGTAACTTACAATTATACAGCATTAAATAGATAAGTAATATGGTCTGATGAGCGAAAATAATTTACAAGACTACATTTTGGTGAGTAAATGTTTCGCCGTAAGTGTTGTAATCTAAGTAAGCTGAAATTAACTACCCACGCCAAATATCTAGTACTTTTATGCACAACAGCTTTGGCAACTAGTCAAAACTTTAAGGGGACTTGCTTCCTTTACGTTGTGGATGAGAACGGAGTGTTGTCTTAAATATTCAGAAATTATTCATTCTTCCTTACTTCCATCTTACCATATCTTACTACCCAAGAAACGTGTCTTTTTAACACTGCCAGCCTTCTTACTCACAACACAATATCTTGCACACTAAAATAATATTTCACTTCACCTAACTTGAAATAAATGAGAAAGAAAGAGATAGCCAGTTTTATCTATCAATTAAATATGCATAAGTATACATGAAACTCCATCCGCTCACCGACTACTTGTTTAAACTACGAATGTTTGTTTTATTTATTGTATTATGAACACTTGAATTGCTACTTATATAGAGCAAAGCATTACACAATCATGCGTTGAA
The DNA here is from genome assembly GCA_020055645.1 of Tomocerus qinae. Taxonomy (NCBI): domain Eukaryota; kingdom Metazoa; phylum Arthropoda; class Collembola; order Entomobryomorpha; family Tomoceridae; genus Tomocerus; species Tomocerus qinae. The sequence goes on along the minus strand of CM034547.1, from coordinate 11,213,657 downwards.
ACTGCTTAACAAAATAGAGTTGTTCAACAATAGAATAGATATTTTATCTCTACCATAGATCACAGCGTATGAATGCAGGATTTGATCAAATGTGATATTCAATAGAGGTTTCTTTTGATTTACTAAGTACGAAGGAACAAATCAATAGCTTGTTAATGTACTCCAGTCATTTATAGTAATTTATTTATGATACTTCAACAATGGTTATGGTAAGGAGATTTTTAGATTGTAAGGACACGCTCACTGATAAGTGAGGATTGTAGTTTATGATCTACTTCAAAAAATTATGTAAATGCTTTGGCACTACAGTTTGTACTCTTTTTAAAGCTATCTACATTATTATTACTTTTTCAGTATTCACAAACCAATATAATGTAATGGAAACACCTGCTTAATTTAGATTGTTAGAAATCAAATGTAAAGGTAATAGATATTAATTGGCATGTCAATTTTCGAAAGAATTGCATTATTTTGTGAAATGTTGGAGAAAAGGCCTGAAAAGTCTATAAAAATATTAAGGTTATTTCCATTGGAAAAATTCTGTAGCTACCTCTGCTATTCAGTAGATAGATTATGTTTATGTTAGCGATGTAGGATGAGAATAATTTGTGAAAATTGTCATGAAAAACAAGATGAGACACAGACTATGTCGTAGCATAGGAGTTAAAGTGGATTCTGTCATAACGTAATAGATAAGTACCTGCATATGGAATATTATATAGGAGACTATGGAGAGTTTCGAGTTGATTGTTTGACGAAAAGATTTGATGTTGTTATGAAACTATCGGGAAGTTTCTAAAGTCAGCAAAATATAAGCGAAACTAACCGGGGATGTATTTTCTCGCTTCAATAAACTTTTGGTATAGATCTGGGTATCTGTAATATAAGTATGTGTATAGTGACTGATACGAAATCAAGTCAAAAGGCTTTTCTTGACTCTCTCGTCTAGACAGCAGACTAGACTTATTAGCCCTTCTTACTTTGTTCAGCAAATTCTTCTTGTGTTCAGCAACTCATAGTAGTCGAGTAGTAAATGTAGAGAACAGCACGAAATATTTTAAATTGGCACTGGCTCATATCATTTATTTTTTGTTGCAGTTCTTTGATGAAAACTGGAAGTTTCTTGGGTGCTGTTAGTGCCTTTTCTCTGGGAATCAAGTTGGCTCCGAAAATGCCGGAATTATATACAGAACGATCCGGTGCACATCTTGCTCTAAAAAATTTCCACAAGACTGTTGAAGACTCTTCACAGGTGACTCGCTATATATTATATGTACTGCATTTGCTAGGATGCATTTGAGAATTTTTATAATACAATTCCTAGCTTGGTTCGTGTAAATTTCTCGATAGATCTCAGCGTATAAATATCTGTGTGATAGAAATATTGAACAAAACTTATGCTTACAAGCTTTTTGGAGCTATAAGAGTATTTTATGCACCTATAAATTGCGTATTCTTTGTTATACCGAAAACTAATACACTCCTCTCCATAATAGTGCATTGAGTCTTTTGCTCTCCCCTTCTGCCTGACTTTCATTTCATTCCACCTACAAAGGCAACTACTACTACATTAGAAATGTAAATGAAAGCTCGAGATTCTTGAATCGAGTCAATTCAGAAGCTCATTCGCATAAGTACTGGTGAACAGGCGGTGTACTATACATTTACAAATATTATATCCCTACCTACACTTGAATATATTACTCTGATGATGATTTTTATTTCGCTAGTAGGGATACTACCTTCGATAGTCATATTTTTATGCTCAACCAAATCCTATTTAGTTTACTCCTACTTATCCTAGTGTGCTTGAATTTGACTTGATTGTTCGATTAATCATGTAAATAGATGGATGTACACAATTGAAGCAGGAATATACTTTTTACATTTTTGCATGATATAAAGCTATTTATATATCGTTGTTATTTCTATGTAGCAAAAGCAAAGCATGTTTTACTTATCGATGTAAAAATAATTCTATGTACCTATTGAAATACTACCATGTTAATAGTTTTAGCATGGTTTTAATGGTACACATAGTTAATATTTGGATTGTTGCCGATGCTATGAGTACTAAACCTTTATGCTAAACGTAGAAAATCATTTTTATTAGCAGTGAACATTCTAAGTGCAATTTTTTAAGAACTGCATGCGTACTTTCGTTTTTGAGTGAAGCTATTTAAGTAAGATAAATGTGGAAACGGACTTGATGGTTAGGGAAGTTTAATGGCGTTTAGTGCGATAAAAACAAGATTGAAGGTTCTATGTACAATAATAAAGATTTTAATATGATACTCTAAATGTAAATACTTTCCATTTTATCCACTGCCTTAGTAAACTGAGACTTGTATTCAGATCTTGGCATTGTGCTTCTTATAGTCATACCCATGCTTGGCTTACTGCTAAGCCACTTTCTTCGAAATACCCTATTTATGGTATTGTGTACCTAGTGAATGTATCCTGCAGATAGTACTAATATAACGGTTACCAGAAAACTATTTGGCGACCTTGTGTGGGTATTTTATGTGCCTGCATTAGCTATACAGTCGATAGTGAATGCGTACAGTATTTTACGAGTCTTACCTTGTGCGGTATTAAATACAGTGGATGTTACAAGGAATACGTCAGGACGTAGGCCAATAAATTCAGGAAGGAGCATAATAAGAAATTCAACTTGACGGCAATTTAAAAGTAAGAAAGAAGAGAGATGTAGACAGGGATCACGAAAAATGTATTCATGCTTCTGTAATGGAAATAGAATACCTACTACATGATACTCTACTAGGTAGAACGGGGATAATGCTCAATTCGCAAGAAACTGTATGGATTCTTTTACATTGTACAAGTATGTTACAATAGCAGGCCAACCCATTTCGGTTACCCTAATTAAGATGCAGTAATTAAGTCTATAGTGAATGAAGTAATTAACAGAAAAAATTGAAACCTTAATAGTAATAATTAGTGTCGTAATGCAATTAGCAGCTACTTACAATAGAAAACAAGTCTTCAAATCTGATTTTGTTATTAGGTAAGTTCTCACGAAAAGCAGGATTATACAATTCCTGAACAGAAGGTCTTATACAGTAGATAATGTGTTATAAGCAAGTCTAGTAAGTAGACTGAATAGCAAGTAGCATTATATAGAATTCTGTAGGTAAGTAATTCTATGCATGTGAATTAATAGGGAATGAACAAAGTCAAAGACCTTGTGTAGGCTGCTATTTATAAGTCGCGCCTATACTACATGTAAGTACATGTAAGAAATGTCAAGATAAATCACATTGGAATTAGCTGTAATCCAGATAGATTTCGATGTGATCCATTTCCACGTAACAACTCCCTAAGAAATATTGGTAGTGCCTGCAAACAAATTTCTGAGAATTCTTAGGCAATTATATGTAAGTGGTATTTTGTATATAAAATATAAGTTATCTTATGCTATAGAATTTGCATGCTGAAATGCTGCGTAATTCAATGATATGTCTAGTCTCGTCAATTATAATCTATTCGAGATACCTATACTTACCAATTTGACATGAAGTGTTCCCGTAGGTATATCAATCTAGAAAATAAGTAAGTAGCTATAGAAAATTTATTTTCGTTAATTCGTTTTCTACGATGTTTGTGTATTGCCTAGTAGGTATAACAAATGCGTAGTATATTCTAAGAAGATGCGCGTGCAAGGAAGTAGTTTCAGTTTAGTGTACATATATAAATGAGTAAGTGTGATGTATATGATGTAACAAGTAGGTAGTTGTGGTGGAAGGGTGGATTGTAAGTGTATCTGTAAGAAAGTAGATAAAGTAATGCAACGTAACTCACATAATGTAATGTAACATAATAATAACATAACGCAATAAATTGCAGGCTTTGGAGTTGCTAACCCCGAAAGTGGCTCAGAACGCGAGTGATCGATTAAAATGTCACAAGCGACGTGGTGTTGGCTTCACCAATCTGAAGATGTACGAAGAAGCCTTGTTGGATTTTCAGGAAGGTCTTCTCCTACAACCTGACGATGAAGAACTCCTGCGGGAACGAGACAACACTCAACGGGCTCTCGACAACTACCAACTTAATGTCAGCAGTTCCGATGAAGATTAATCATAACAAGTACCAAATACACTACCTAGACGTGAGTAGGTAACACTCTTATGTATTTTCTAATGTTTTATTACCTTCTCCAACAGCCTCACAACTATATTGTTTTGGAATTACCTATTTAAATTAATACTTATATGCCCCAATAACCATAATCAGATTTGTCAACGTGTTTAATACTACGCAGCTATTAAATGGGAGACATTTCTTTTGTATACATAGTTTACACTGGATACCTTTTTACGGGGCTTTCAAAATAATTCTTTGGGCAGTAAATATATGTTTTGGGGCAGTTTTTTTAATTGGCAGTAACCGGTATTGCTAGAGGGCTGTGAAACAAATGCATTAGGCAGTAGAACCCATGCAAATGGCAGTAATACAAAAACTGTATTTACTTAGTATTTTTGTAGAATAGATTTACTTGTCTACATAAATCTTACAACTTGGAAGCTTAAGATTATTGTTAGTGGGTATTCCGATAATGAATTTAGCTAAAGGTAACGAACTTATTGGAATGTACCTGCTTTACATAAGATTTTCTTATTATATAAAAAGAAAATTGACTGGAATCTTTTAAAAACGTATAATACAGAAGAAGACGCATTGTCCGAAATTGAAAGTGATTGGTCAATTCGTATAAAAATATTAACCAAGCCCATTTTCACTTCGCTAAAAAACTCAATGCGGCACGTTATGTTCTCACCCAACAATTACAAAAATTCTTTATGTCCCATATTCCAGAAGAATTATATATGTAAGCACATTATTGGCATTGGAAAACAGCCAACAGTTCCTCCCTCTGCTAAGAAAGTACCCATTGCAGGAAAACGAAAACGAGGACGACCTGCAGGTGTAACTAAAGCTCTATTGAAACCATGAATTTTGACTAAAATGATCTTTTCCATTATTTACTATCTATTACCATTACATAATATTGACAAATAATCATGCTTGATTTTCTTTTTGAATTTACTTTTGACTGAATATTAGAAATAAATAACATTTTTGTGTTACTGCCAATAATATTATTTCTACTGCCTATCGCATTTGTTTCTTACTGCCCCGAAAAATTAAAAAAACTGCCGATAGAAAACTGCCTAAAAGAATTATTTTTACTGCCCAAAGAATTACTTTGAAAGCCCCATAAAAATTTATCCGTTTACACTCTCTATATGTTAACAGCAGCACAAGCCTAAAAAGAAAGAAAAAAATTCAAGCTTTCTCCAAAAGTGAAAGTTGCGTGAAAGTTGAGTTTCATTCATTATCAAAAAGATATATTTTGATTTTAGGCAATTGTGAAAGTTGTATAGAGTTGTATTTACTTTCCTTGTATCATATTAGATTAGAATTTTAATGTATAGTAAAGTAAATTTTTCCCACCATAGAAAGCAAAGCAAATGTTAAAATGAAAATTTATTTTGCTGTAGATTGCTTACGTAGCCAACAACGTTCTGTATACAAGTCATAAAGGAGTGCCAACTACCACAACTAAATATTTACTTTTAAGCTTCCGTTCACTCGACTCCACCTCGAAATAGAAGAGCATCTCTATTATTGCCCATTGGAAGCACTCTAAATAGTTTAGCTCCATTCATTTGACCATCTCGTCCCCTCCATCTCATCTCATAAAGACCATCAAGATGAAACGGAATGCAGACAAACCTAAATACTGTTCGCATTAGTCCTATTTCATGTCACGTAAACCTCATTATATCTCTGTGTATTACCTATAGGTATATGTATGTATCTCATCTCAATTGTAAAGCCAATTTAGTTTAGTTGGTTGAAAGCAGAATGTTATTTGTATATGTTGTTATGATTGGAATCTACCAAAACTAGTAATTTGTTCCGAGTATGATTATTCTAATTGCAATCTGTAATCCCGAGGGTGTGATTTTGAATATACCTAAGATTTATGTTTTATTGCTCTCATTTCCGTTCCACCGTTACTAATAATAATGTCCTGCACATGCTCATAGTATTTCCAGTAGACTCATGTCGTGTATCATATCTGTATAAGTGATGATAGATTAATTTTGAAGATGAGTTATCTCAATCGATTTTAATGTCTCATTTTGAATCTATTTAATCGCACAATTTAACAGGGAGGATATTCTTTAGTAAACTATTTTGTAGATTTTTCTGAAATATTAACTTTGGTTACATTAATAAAAAAGAACGAGTACAAAAACTGAAAAATTAAAGAAATACTACATGCAAATCATCCAGTAGGTAAAGGAATTCAATTAAGTCATAAGTCATTAATAAAGAAGTCAATTTCGCAAAGAAGCGAGGGAGGGGAGTTGGGCGGTATAGCTACACTGAATAACTGAATTGTATCCTGTAAATCCCGAAGAGAGGTTAGGTTTAGATGTGTTAGGGTGAGTTGGGTTTAAACATCCAAAGGATAAAAGACAAGAGCAATATTGAGTTGTCTGGTGTAGTTTCTCACTTGAATGTTCACCACAAGATTGAACGGAACTGAATTGGCTTTGAGAAACTGGACTTGTGTTTGTTTACTTCTTCCTTCTTCCTGTGGGTGAACTTAGAAGGAACTCGTCTATTCTCTTCCACAAAATCCTATTGACAAATGTAGCCTGTAGTATTTGTAGTGGTAATGTACTATTTATAAGGGGAATACTATTGTACTATAATAATATAAGGTGCGACATGCGCACGGGGGAGACTGACGTATTGTAATCGTCGAGCAGAGCGAGACGAAAGGCAGAAATAAGATTGTAAAGTCAGTAGTTGAGAGGAGTAGAGAATTGGCAGTCTACTCGATCAGTGGATCAGTCGTTTGGGTCTCGGTCTGCGAAGCAAGTCTGCACTACTATGGCAGAAATAAAGAGAGACAATTAAGAAGTACTGCAGATTGTCCGTCTAATTATTCCGTGGCATCTTCATCCTGAACCATGCTTCTCCCGACTATCCCTATCTCTTATATCTCTACCTCTGGCTACCATCTTTTTCACAAAAGATGCGTTTTTTTCGGTTTTGACGGGACAAGAAATGGACCAGGAGGAGGACACCAGCGGAACCGACGACGGAGGATGGAAGTCAACATCTGCATCGCATCTCGCAACCGACGACGTAAGTAATAGTGTTTTTTAATTAAAATTAAATTGGGAATATTAAAAAGGGGAAATTTTGATTCAGTTTATAGTTAAATTTTGAGAAAAGGGGATGATATAATATGCCTATAATATAGTTCTTTGAAAATTAAAATTAATATGTTAAAGTTAATGGGGGAGGAGCGTGTCACATTAAATTAGGACAAGTAAATTGCGCTGATTCCGAATATATATTTTTTGTTTCCTAAAAGTGTGTAATTTTTTGAAAAAATTGGGATTTTTACAATACATGTAAAGGAGTAGGAAAGCTTGGGCCACTAAATGGTCGGCCATCTTATTTGTATACTCCATTCCATGCGGCAGCAGTATACTTACGTACATGTAGACTGTATGTTGTATTAAGCTACACAGTGCAACACGGAAGGAGCTGTTGATTTCTGCGAAAGGGAAAGTGTATTGAAATTGAAAGTTTTTATTAAAATATAAGCATATCATTGAAATTATCATTGGAAATTGTGGTTTGTAATTGTGAGTGTATAATGTGTAATAATTTGTGTGAATTAAGGGAAGCATAGCATTTAGAAAAGGAAACTTTTGGTTGAATTTGGTCATGTGTATTAGGAAATTTCGATTGGAAAAGAGAGCAAATTGTGGGGCAGAATGTGAAAGAGTTAAAATATATTTATTATTGCATTTGGAAGATAGTAGAATGTATTTATTATTGATTTTGAATGTTAAATGGCAATAATAATATGAATTTCTAATTTTGAGTTTTGATTCACCAACGTGAAGTTATAGCGTAATGATAAAAAAGCAAAGTAATGTTATAGCAATTTTGGTTTCGATTTGTAATTTTGGATTTTAAAGTTTTGATTCATTAGTGGAAAAGAGTAAAGTAGCAAAATGCCCCATAATAAGCGAAAAAAGGAGAGGATAGTTAAGGTTAATTAAGGTTAAAATTGGTGGTAGCTGTTACGGAAAGACCTAATGTACTTTCATTAGAAAAGCGAGTCGGGAATTGGTATTGAAAATGCAAACGAGTGAAGTCTGGGATTTCAGTCGTCTGCATAAATTAAAATTGAACTTTGGCGATAGATTGGATTTTTGTGCTTTTTCTGTCTAAAGATAAAAGTAATTATTTTTGATTTGAATTGGTCTGTAACTAATTAACATAATGATAAAAGCTAGCGTTGATCATAGTGAAGCAACGACGAATTATGCAATTCGTATAGCAAGATTCTGATTTGAGAATTTAACTAATTGGATAAAATGGTGCGAGATACCTACCTAATAAGAATTATGGTGATTGTATCTAATTGAAATGAATAATATGTGTGCAATGATTAGATAAATAATAGAATGGCATTATTAGATAAAGTTAATTTGTTTAAGGCTGTGACTAATTGGTATTCTGTTTCTTTGAGCTAAAATCTAAGTGTGTTTCTCGACGGAATCCTAATCTAACTTGACATCAGACTGGCGCCGAGAAACGTGGCGATGGCAAAGAATGTGGCCAAAGAGACGTGAGGTCAAGGAGACTCAGAGGACAAATCCGAGGAGAGGAGTCGTTTGAAAACTCGAGAAGTGAAGTGATGATGATGGAGGAAGACGAGAAGGATTGGAACTTGGGTTTAGGAGTACTCATTCTGAGACTCCAAGGCTAAGTCAAAATTATCGGTTTCATTTATTTAATACAATTAATTGAATTATGGCATTTATTGGTAAAAATATCATTGCACTTTGGAAAATTCTGATTTTATATCATGTGGCATTTGAATTTATTTTTAATTGAAATTAACTTGAATTGTTGGTCTATTTCGGTCTGAACGTGAGTGTATGATAGGAATTGTGAATTATGATTTGAAATGGGGGCATTTGAGATGCATTTAGTGAAAATTTTGGATATTATTATAGATGTGGACTAATAGAGAGTATGCGGTTATTTAATTTAACGAAAGGAGACATGGAATAATTAATGAATGCATATAAATTGGGAGAGATTTAATGGAATAAAGCTAGAATTTTGGAAATGATAGTTTGATTTTGTTTTGAAGATTTGAAATTGGATTTATAGTAAAGAAATGTGCATTTATAGTTAAGAAGTGGAGGAATTGCATGAGAGGTTTATAGAGATTTAGTTAATGATGTGAAATGAGTGTGAGTTTGAGCATAGTTATAAAATAATTTGGATTTTGAGAGTTTAATTAAAAATTATGCGTTTTTTTTGGAAAAGCGAATAATTATTTAGAAGCATTTGGCGTTTTATTATTTTAAATGAAAAGCGAGATTCCTACTGGGAATAGTAAAGCAAGATTCTTATTGGGAATGGGGAAAGCGAGATTCGTAAAGCGAATAAAAAGAGCAAAGCTAATAATAATAAATCCTTTTGTGTCTATCTAGTAATTATTTCGTATTTTTCTGATTTTACCTAGTAATACAGAGATGAATAAAATGGAGCATTGAGTTTATAAGCATTTAATTTTGGAAGTTTAATTTTGGAATTGAGTTTTATTCTGGGAAAAGTAAATGAAGTTAAAGTTTTAATGAATTTTGGGGATAATTTTAGTAAAGTCAATTTTGTTTCGGGGATTTTATTTGAAAGGTTGATATTGGATAAAAAGGTAAGAATTTGATTGGAAAATCACAAAGTATGCCGGTTCGGATAAGAGAACGATTGTGGAATTCAAGTATGAGGTGTGAATGGAGATCAGGATAATAGGAATGGGGGATTAGTTTCTCTACGTTCTGATTCTCAAAATTACGGGCAAACTGAGAATAAGTAGAACAAGGCATCAGCAGTTACGTTAGAAGGGACTTGTTGGAGAGAGGATTTCCCAGGTCGTGGAAAATGTAGAGTTGCTGTACGCTGAGTTTGAATTGTCTCAACAAAATAATTGTTTGCGAAAAATATTCTTCGATTCTATAAATCATAACTTGAGATTGAATGATGGTTGAACGAATAGCTAGTATTACCTTAAGAGACGTAAGCTATAATACGGAGTGATCTAGTAAAGAATCTTCTACCTTAAAATTTAAAAATTATTTTATTTGAAAGCTGATTTGCATTTATTTGAAAAAAATGGGATATTATTTTGTTTGTTGGATAAGTTGACTTTGCTAATGAATGAAATTTTAGTAAAAGTAACTGGGGAAAATTGATAATGCTTATGAAAATAAAATGTGAAGTAAAATGAAGTTGTATTTGCTAAGGAATGTGTTTAATGTTGATCCTATATTACAAACAGTATAAGTAAAAGGGATTTATGTGTTTTAATTTTGCGATTGAAGTTTGCTAGACAAGAAATATTTATATTTTCGTGAAACTTGAGTTAGTCAAATAGCAGTAAATCTTAGTTGCATAAATATGAAAAGGAAAGGAGAAGTGCATATAATTGTAGGAAAAGTTGAAGTTATTGTATTTTTGGCTAATAACTATGAATTGGAGAATACTTCAGTAATTTCATAAATGTGAGGTTTGATTTCTTGGGTTACCTATAACATGTAATCATGAATTGAGGAATACTATCGATATTTGTAATAAAGTCGCTTCCTTGGAGTGGTGAAATCTTAGGAATTGTGGGAATGAGAACTGATCATTAGGAAAATGAGATTCGCTTCTCTGGAGTAGTGAAAAGTTTTAAAATGCATTAATGAAAACTTATAGCATGTAAGGCGGGGTGACGAAACGTAGGGAAAGCGTTGTATCTACTAGTACTACTCGGAGGATAATTAAGTTGATAGTGTCATTGGCGCATTAGTGGGACTATTCAATAAAGCGAAGAAATGCTGTTATGTTTTGAGTTACGATTTATAAATCTGGTACTTTTCGATCGTGTAAGGCTTAGCTCTAACGTTCCATCCTAGGGATGCATTGGTTGTAGCGTAGGAAAAGCGGTGGACCGGATTATTAGTATTACCTTGTGGGAGAATAATGTGGAGTGTACATATTATTCGATACGAAAATAATGTTGGAAACGTAAGGCTTATTCAGACGGTGCAATCCATCCTATAATTTAGTATTAATGTTAGTTTTTGAGAGAGAATTGATTGGAAATGGAAAATGATTGGCATAAGAAATGATGATATAATTTAAGGATAATTTGTGTTTGAGAAATAGTTGTAGGCTGAAAGAATTGAAAGGAATTATCATATGTTTGATACGTAAGGAAAGTGGAAGCAAGGGATTACCCGCACTGGAGAAAGATAATTTGTTGATGTTTGGAAGGCAATAGTGGAGTTAGTATAAGTTGAAAGACATCCTGAGTCAGGGATTGTCATAATGAGAAAGCCTAGAGGGCAAAAAATGAAATGTTATAGTATTTAAGAGAGAAATAGAAGCCTTGAGGGCAATGAGATAATATAGTAGTAGTAGAATTTAAGTTTGAGAATTGGGTTGAAAGAGACCAATAAGTTTAAAAGTAAAGTTTTGAAAGTTTGAAATTGATAAAATTATGAAATTGAGTCATTAAGTAATAATAAAAGGTGTTTGAAATGAAAGAATATTAGTTTTGTGAGATTTTAATGATATATTCTTGATATATGTGTTTTTGTTTTGAAAAGTGTCTGAAAATGAGAATTAAGAGTTTTGAAGTGAAAGCTAGCACCAGGGAGTGGTGAAATGAAGTGAAAGACACAAGTAAATGTTTGAGTGCAATTTTTGTTTGATTTTTCTGGGAAAAAAACAGAATGTTGAAAGTGCAAAGGTATGAGTGTGATTTATGCTATAATATGTTTTGAATTTTTGGTATAAGAGTATAATAAGGACTTTGGTAATATAAATGCTTTTGAAAAGGAATTGGGATTAATGGAAAAGTCTAAAAGGAAATGTTAAAGGTTAAAGGAAAATATTAATTATAGGTGTTTTTGTTGTATTTTTGGAAATTGGAAACGAGTGATTGAGTGTTGCGGTCGTATTCGTATATGAGGAGAGAGACGACATGACAAGCGAGCAGGAATGAAAGCCTGATTTGATGAATCGTGATTGGCCCACACGAGAGAATTATTTCTTCTACTCAGCAATTGTCATCAAAATTCTACAGAGTCTCAAGCAATCGAGCAACATGAAAAGAATATTGGCATTATGAGCATTTTGTATGAAATGCTTGAATTAAGATTGAATTATGTTTATGATTTGGAATTATGTGTTATGTGGAAATTGGCATTATGATTTTGTAGTTTGAGTTTTGAAAGATTGTTAATTGACATTTATATTATCATTTATCAACCATTTGTAAAAACTTGCATGGATTTTTCTTTTGGATTAGAAGGGTTAATTTCGGGAGAAATTAATTGTGAGAAAAGGGGATTTGTAGTATTTGTAGTGGTAATGTACTATTTATAAGGGGAATACTATTGTACTATAATAATATAAGGTGCGACATGCGCACGGGGGAGACTGACGTATTGTAATCGTCGAGCAGAGCGAGACGAAAGGCAGAAATAAGATTGTAAAGTCAGTAGTTGAGAGGAGTAGAGAATTGGCAGTCTACTCGATCAGTGGATCAGTCGTTTGGGTCTCGGTCTGCGAAGCAAGTCTGCACTACTATGGCAGAAATAAAGAGAGACAATTAAGAAGTACTGCAGATTGTCCGTCTAATTATTCCGTGGCATCTTCATCCTGAACCATGCTTCTCCCGACTATCCCTATCTCTTATATCTCTACCTCTGGCTACCATCTTTTTCACAAGCCGTTCTTGAATGTTGACTGGAAATGTAGTGGAGCAACGTACATTAAGCATCTGTGGTAAACAATGGACAATATTGGATTGCAATTTGAAACGTGAAACGGGTATGTTTGGTGAGATGATTACGATGAAAATGAATGTGATGACACTACTTGTTTATGTAGCATCCTTTGGAAGATATTCAACAACGTTAGGAACTTGTGTGGAAATAATTCATCAATTATTTGGTCTAATTTACGAAGACGTTCTTTTGCTTACCCGCTTAGCTAGAAAATGATCAACTTGTCAATCATAATGTAGGAGCAATAAATAAGAGTAATTTTAGGATCTTAAACGTAGACGTTAGAGAGATATAGAAAGTGATAGATAAATATAATTGTATCCAATGTATTAGGCATAGGTATAAGTTATTGCTAAGGTCAAAGAGCAGACGTGGAAAATCCCGAGGCTTTGGGGACAAAAGCAATTGAGGATGTAGTATTAGTAGTGGTGCCACTAGTGGAATGCAATAATGGCTCTTGTTCATGTTCTTCCTGTGGAACGTTTTCTTTGGCAAAGAGAGTGATGGAATCTTCTCCGAGTTCTCCAGTAGCGAAATTCGCATTATTACCCTTGCCGTAATAACGAACAAAGTGAATCTGGACTTCTTTTGTTGTTGCTGCTGCTCCTACTCTTGAAGCGCGTGGAGAAAGCGAGTTTTCTCTGCTTTCTCCACTCCTCCGTCTTTCACCATAAAGAGTGGTTGTATTTGTACTTCTACGAGGTTTACCAGAACCTCCACTCTCTGTCGGTATCTCTTTGTTGGTGGCCGTTGCGGTCGCTGATGTTGTTGTTGTTGTCCGTTTCGGCTTCTCCATCCTCCTCTTATCAACTTCCGTACTACTAGCAGCACTTCCAGAATTACTACTTTCCCTTCCTTTATCAACCACTTCGTTAGGATTTCTATTTGGAAAGCAGCAGTCTCGACATGAGAATTTCACGTCGAATTTTTCAGCATCTGCCAGGGTTTGAGGTAAAGGACGGCCAAGAGTCTCCGGAAGAGCCAGAGCTGTGACTCCACCCACAACCATCAAACCTCCCAGTATCAATAGAGGAAGATACATGTACTCGTTTCCCTGTAAAATGCAAATCTATTACTTTGACCAATCAGTTTTCGCAACATCAAATAATCCACTAAATTTACTTCCCACCTGTAGGTGTACCTTCAAGCAACTTTTTCACAAAATTGTTGTGTAAATCAAATTCAAAACAACAATACTTATATTTTCCACAACTACTTGGAATACATTCAAGTAGAAATATTTCACACTAGCGTTACTCTTCTTTTGTATGTCTCAAATGCGTGAAATAGTTTCCTTGAGGGCGAGAAAATAAGTTGATCTAATGATAACTCTACTTTTTCTTCGCGGAATAATATTTCTAGCTTTCCTGACGTGAATTTGCAATATACTTGCCCAGAGATATATGATATGTACCGATCACAAGATTATGATATCATTTTTCTTACAAATTGCATTTGGACCACGTAAAATAAAATCAAAGGGACATAAGCCATTTATTCGATGTTTTATTGTGTTCTTCACATGCAACGACTAACAGCTGGAGACAGAATGCAGAGTACATACATTCCTTTCATTCTCGCCAAAAACAAGTATTCCGTTCATACAAAGTACTAGAAACAAAAAAGGAAATGATAAATGGGTCATTTTATCAGCGAAGGAAGATATTTCCCTGTGGCTTGGAAAACGAGTAGAATTATTTCTCCAAATTCTATATTCCGCGCCTGTAGTCTCGTTGAATTCAATTGCCATTTTGTAGAAGACCTACTTCTTGGGCACGAAAAGGAAGAACAATGTACCTACTCTTATTATTGCAATCTGTAAAAATGAAAACAAAACATTTTCTCTGTAGGACGTGTGTGCAGAAATAAAAAAGGATGAATTTATTTTCTTTGAGCAATTAAGTGAGGAGTCCTGGCTGAATAAAGGACAAGGACGGAATAAAATTGGTAAGATATGTTGGAACAAGAATTGCGTAATAAGAAAATGGTAGACGGTAGTAAAAAGGAAGTTGAGCTTGGGAGAGGCTGACACTAGAGCAGAAATAGAAAGAGGCCATAATAAATATTTGGAATTAAGCCTGGCCTGAAGGACTTTTGGTTCTCCAGAGAATTATCAGCTACAGGCTACGGAGAAAATGAAGTATAATTTCCATAATAGTACAGAAGGACCGGAAAAGCAGAAGTGTAACTCAGAACGGACGAAACCGGAGACGGACGAAAGTCGTTTACAATTTTGCATCGCCACTCTTTGGTGTTGTCTCGTGCAATTTGAGTGTTTCTAGTAAATCCCGTTGCAAGCATTGTATTTTATTTTATGGCATAATTTATCTCTTCCTACATTTCCTTCTTCTTGCACCTATTTATAAGTATATCTAAGCAGAATGCTATATACCAGAGGTAGATTATGGCATTCTTGTTTTATTTGGGTCTACAGCTAGGTATTATATATTTATTGCAGTATGTATTTGAAACTGGGATTGCAGTACACAGTACTAATGCATAAACAGAGTTGGCTAACATTTGGAGCTGTGAAATTGAAGCAGAGTATATTATAAGTAGGTATTACCTCGAATTTACATTAGTCTAAATCTTATGCTTGCATTGGGAATTGGGACAGGGGGAAGCCAACCACGACGGAGAGACGACAAAGACAGCTCCATTCCAATATCAACATTCAACAGCTTCAGGCAACTCCGAAAGGGGAGGAAGGAATGTTTTCTCCACTTCCTCTCCGTCATTTACTTATTTGGATACAACTACGAACCTACTTATCAACTCCTATTTAAATTATAATGTAAAATAAATACTTACTATAGCAAGAGTTCTCTGTATATTCCAAAATTAATATTTCTCTACTCCTATAGCTGGCAAAATAGAAAATTTCAACTTTCCCTTCGGCCTTTTATTATTAGGTTACATTTTATTGCATTTTCTAAAATCCTATACGATATACAGTTGTTTGGATAAAATTGCATTTTCCCCGCACATGTAAAGTAAATCCTAAGTTATTTTTTTGCAATCTCTTATTGTTGCGAAAATGATTATTATAGCTAATTACGTTAGTCAACGATATAGTCTAAGTACTCATTTACTATATGTTTAAAACTTTTGGGAGTGTTGGCATGTCGAGTTTAGGGGTGTGTGTGAGTTGTTATAAGTAATAGAGTATGCGTGTCTGAAAGTCACATCCGAATTCACACGTAATATCCGCACGTTGCCTGCTGCTGCCAAGAACACAGAAAGCTTAAGCCAGTGGCAAAATAATTAAAACACGTTGATTTCAGATGAGAGAAGCTGCTTTGTAATTCCCCTATGTTTCGGATACAATTAACACGAGAGTATTTTATAGCAACTCACCACTGCACTGTGCAGTGCAGCCTACAACTTATAAGGGTTAACTTTTACTCAACTTTCTCTAATTTAAATTGAGAAAGATGAGGAATGTAAGTACATACACGCAACAACGTTGCTTTCTTTAATAAATTGAATTTTTAGAAGAAAATTAAGAAAATTCTGATTACACGGAGATTACTTTACAACTAATCATATACTATAGACGAAACCCTGGGAATTCTATTAATAGTCAACTAATGCAACTGCAAAAAAGTCTAATTAGAATTGAAAGGTACGGATAGTTTAGTACCCGATATTCTAGGTACATCCATTGCATTCGACATTTTCGTCTGTGCATAGTGCAATCAACGCCCACGTAGAGGTTGGACTATTCCAACATTGTAAATTCTGAGAAAGCTCCACCATTCTATTATGAGTATATAAGGTATAGTTTGGAAGCTAATTACCGTGTAATTAACGAGAGGGACGAGAGTAGGGCCAATCATGCTTATCACAGTGCTGAAACTCATGCCACGAGCACGGACCACTGTAGGGTAGATTTCGGCTGCCATTTCTTGAATTGCTACATAACCGGCGGATATCCCAAACTTTCCAATGCAATACAAACTCAGTTTCAGCCACGTCTCTGCAACCCAACCAAATACAATTATACCCTATAAATAATTAAGAAACGCTTTCCGCACAAAACCCACCCTTGCATTTTCTCCAACATGAAAAACCTTTAGAATAGGAAACTGATATTGCAGTCATGTAATACATAAATTACACTCTACTACCCTTATCGCACAGTCTACACTATCATAGGCAATATAAAACGATCAAAAGGCTGTAATTACTAAGATTTGTTTATTACAAAATAGAAAATACAAAACAAAGATTTTCCTAGAGAAAGTGGAGAAAGTAATTCGATAAATTTTGCAATCACCAATTGGGGTTTCTTTTAAAATAATCTTTAAAGTGAATGAAATAGTCTTGCTCTTGGGTTTAATCTAAATAAGCAAGAATTCGTGATGGAGATGGCAGGTATAGGGAAAAGTTACAATTTATTTTTGAGTACATGGTAGAAAATTGCAATTTCACCTTGATTTTTGGTAGTATATATAGGCTTAGGTGAAAGTAGTGGTATCAAAAGTAATATTTGAAATGGTAGGTATTGAAAATGGGAAAGGAGGTGTTGGCACTCGGAGTGTGAGTTGATTATAAATTCAAAAACTGCCATTGATGTGAAACAAAAAAGAAATCAGGTCAACTTGACATTCCTTTGAGAATGTCAAGTAGGAAGAAATTAGTTTTTTCTTTCATGCTGTGGATGAACGTGAATAGAAAGAGGACATGACACATCACCTACATAACGTAATTGTGTTTTCACACAACAGAATAAGAAGAGTTGTTGGCAGAGTGTCGTATGTATTTTGGGGAACGTGAGGAGCAATGAAAGTGGTCTATTATAATAAGACAATAATAAAATGTTTACTAGAGAGAATGAGAGTTTGGAGGGGCTACACATGTCTGAATGGTAATTTGAGAAGTTTTCTCAAGTCATTAGGTGATTAATGGTAAATGCGCAACTTGTTTGCAATAGGAGTTCATAAACATAGCATTTAGCGAGAGTGCATTATGCACATTATTTTAGGAGAAAGTTTTATCTGTGCTTTAATCAGAGTAAAAGTATGAAATATTAGAGATGGGCAGAGTCATAATAGAGAGTCATGAAATTGCCAAAGATGAAAGAAAATACATAAAAGAAGGGGAGAGATGAAATACGACAAAGTAAATGTGAATATATGGCTGGAGGGGCTACTAATATCTGTACTTTAGGAGACCATTTGCATCCTCTCTTATCTGTAGTGTATGTCTGTTTCTTCTGTATGTACAAGCTAAGGATAAAGAGTCCTATTACGAAAATAGCCGTTAAAAGCATCCCAAAGGGACACTGTGACCGCAGTTGGCGATAAATCTAAACAATGGATTTTATCTACACTCCGCCCATTAGAGGCGTAACCTAATTAAACAATATAAAAACATTTTAGAGTGGACAGTGGGGCTCCTGATGGTGAGAACGACTGGGATTGTCATAGATTTTGAGAACATACCCGTTTCGACGAGAATTGTACAAACACAAGCAATTCCTCCCAGAACCAGTGAGCCGAAAAGAGTCCACCGTCTTCCTAATTTCTCTAGAGACGGGTACAAAAAGAAATATGTGGGCATCTCCGCAAGTCCCGCTAAGAAAAAATTCAGATATTCGTCTCCACCGAGAATCGGGGCGTAGTACGACAAACCTGAACCAAAAAAATCACCAAAGCTCTTTTACTATCCTCAAACTTTGGGAGGAGATAGAGGACAGACTCCATAGTCTCAAAAATTAACACTAATGACAGACTGTTTTACGTACCGACATAGACTCCCATGTTGATAAACCTAAAAAGAAAACAAAACACTTTATACAGTAAACAGATAGACACCTAAGTAAGTCTCTGAGAACGGAAGACAATGAATTTATGTAGTTACTTTGTCTACCGCAGCAGAAGTTTTCCAACCGAAATTAATATTAGACTCGTGATGTTAAAAGTTCATCTTAATTAACCTACAGCCTTTCCCACTTACCTTACCCATTATCGTTACTGCTTAGCTAGCTATTCATAATTAGTTCCTGCATTATTAGAAAGGTACCTACCAAACTCCCTCCCATCTCCATACAATCTAAGTACACACAAAATTACTGCAGAATCCAAAATTAGCTTCGTAGAGGAGATACACGTTCACTCACGCACCTCAAATGCATTTCTGCACTGCAGACCCCGCCGGCATCTCCTTTCTTAACAACGTAAAGGAGACGAGACAGAATCTGATTATGAATAAAGTTTACAGCTATAAGCGTATCTACCTAATGTACTTTGGCGTGAAGGAGCACTTCAACTACATCTTTGATGTCAGTTTTACGACTCAAGTTGTTTTTATCCTTCCTTTTAATACCTCCCAGCCCAACTTTACCCTCAAAACAAATAAACTCAAAAATCCCTTCGTGTATGCAACTTCTGTTAACTTAGCTTCGATAATACATTCTCAAAACCATATTATCTAGGGCATATACCCATGCACATCCCGAATATATTACTTTTTTTTATAATTTATGCATGCACATGCAACTCAGTACAGAATTTTAATTATTTACACAAACTTCATTTTCTTTGCTAGTTTTGAATATTCATAATATAAAGCATTTACGCTATCACATCACCTATGTCTAACCAAAGGTTAAAATTTATTGTCCAGCCCGTTTAAATAAATAAATGAAACTTAAATGAACCATTATTTAGTGTGGGAAAAAATAAATTTTGTATCATTGGTATTGTAAATACTAATTTGTAATAGCATGGAGAGGAACGCATATTTCATTGTAAACGCTTTGGAATTATTAACTAGTTAGGCATTTGAATTTTGAATAGTTTTGTCTAGTTTGATATTCTAAGATTAGTAACAGTTATGGAAGTTAGAATGCCTTAGAAGAAAGTTGAGACGCATGTTGTGTACACAACGCATTTACATTTTACTTGTGTTTTCCCCAAGAGTAACAAAAGGCCAGAATAGGACGTCTACAATAGAAAACAAAGTGAAATGTTGACTAAATAGTCTCAAGCTTCGGAAATGGCGAGACAGGCGAGTAGCACTATAGATATGTCATGTCTACCAAGAACCACTCACGGTCCTGGTATAATATATCTGTTATCTTTATAGTTTTTTCTTGGGCTGGGTAAAGTCAGCTCGGCTGTACAGATAAGACGAGTGCAGGAGGCAGTGAAGTTAGAAATAGAAAGCACAAGGGAATGATAAATGCCAAGAAGGGAAAACAGTTGAGTGAAACAATAATACTAACAAAACCAGAGAAAGTGGAGAGGGAAGGCGAGGCAAAGTGCGTACCCATCCTAATTAGACAAGGGGAGTTTCTCCTACTTTCTCCACAACTCACCAAATAAATATATAATGATACTAATACAAATATTACTCCGTAACAGTTATATTTATCTAGGCAGTGTTAGCAATTTGTTTCGGACGAGAGATTTTACTGGCATAATATGTCGTAGACCAGTCTGCAGTTTATAAAGAATTTATATTTGTTAAGAGTTATGCCAGGTTCTGCTACAGTGTAAAGCAATTATGGAAGCATAAAATGCAGGTTATGCGAATAAACTTAATGCATACACAACACACAGTGAGTAATTTAGGCACAAATTAAAGGCTAAGCGAGGTGGAAAATGATAAGAATTAATAATGAAAAACTCAGTTGTTTCTCTGTAGCCTTCGTGAACGCTCAGAGAATACAATAATGAAATTAATATTGAAATTGATACCTTTTTAGTTTATACCAAGAATAGCTCCTTTGCTACACGATGTAGAGTCAACGACCAAAGCTGAAATGCATAAACTTCAGAACAAACTTCAATCAATCAAGTGTTAATTCAACTTGATTGGTAACAATAATTTAGTAAATCTGTAAGATTTACTAAAATACAAAAATAACTTTAATTTAATTGAAGATGGTGATCTGGCTCACTTTTTACTGTTAATCACAGCAAAACAGGGACTTACACAGATCACTATAAACTTAAACTTAACAAAAGGACTTCGCTCGGGATCCGATCTAACCAGAGCGGAGCAAAGTTTCCAACACGAAACAAGACAAAGAAATCAGCCACGAATTAACTGTGCTCAACGCTTTTATAACTTTGCGTTGACCCTACACAGTTAGCATTTTGCTCCAAGTATTTAAACAAGGAGCTTATCTGGACAGAGATATTCCAGCAATATCTTACTTAATATTATATTGTATTTGCATACAAGCATATCATGTTAAAGAATATACAAATATTCTTTACAAGTTCAGGCGAATGTTAATTGTTTTTAAGCTGATACAACATTGCAATGTAAATTACTTACTATTTTTGATCTTACCTTAAAGAAATTTAGGACAAATTCGCACACTTCATCTAAATATCTTAATTCGATTTTTTACGAAACATGAAAAGATATAATTTGCGTTGATAAATTCTACCAGTTTTACCTGAAATGCCATTTAGCCATTTTTTCAAGCAATTTTAATCTAGGGTATCACCTTATTTCAATTTTGAATACTTATTATATTTACGTATTGCCTTTACTTTCAAATATGGGTGACAACCAGGAAAATGTCTCAGGTGGTGTATCATATAATGAAAATTACAATTTTTGCTTTCAAAGGGGCAATTATCAAATTATCTTTTCAATTTGAGTAAGCAGTTTCTGTAAAAGCTGTGTCGTATTTGGCCTAAGTAGTGATTGGCCTACGACATACTGTTCCAGATGTCTTAGTTAGGGTTTCACGACTAGGTAATCTTAAACCAGAGAAAACAAAATGATCCTTTTGCTGTCAATGACCTTAGAGTGTAGATTGTAAATGTTGACCTACGGTGAAAGGAGAAGAAAGTTTTGAGTTGAGTTGGGTTTAGTTTGACTGCAATGCTTTCAGTCACACACTCGTCCGGTTTCGTTTTCTCCCCTTGAAAGGCTTACAAGGGATTAGACAGAGGAAAGCCGACGGCCAGTTTAACCGACTAAACGAAAAATGCTTAAATAGATATTCTTTCTATTATTCGGTTTGGAGCACCATATAAGAACCAATTTCCGAAGTTGGTTAGGAATTGGAACAGGAAGTGGGACATTGTCTCGGAAAATTGACTTGGCGTTTAGAAGCATTAATAACATTTCTATACGTGCCGACTCTCCCCTTCCAATCCCAAGTTAAAGTTTAGACTTTATTATACTTACAAAAAAGATAAAAGGATGACGAGTGTAAAAGTAGGCTGCGGAGTATTACAAGTTCGTATGACTGAAGTAGAGCAGAACAGAAGAAAGGAGGGAGAAGAGCTGCGTCTACATAAGAGGATTATTACCATATGAATGTAATGATGATAGTGTTTCTCCGAAGCACTCGACCACGAAATAAATCCAATATGGAGAAATTTCCTTGCTTCCTTGCTTTTGTGGCATCCTCAAGAAACGCCAACTGAACTTCTTGCTCTTCTGACTTGGCCGCACTATATTTCGCCTGAAATTGACACGAACAAGAAAAGAGTAAAACCAAAAACTCACTCTAAAATACATTCGATTTCCTCCACAGCTAAGAGAATGGAAAACTAACATAATGCAATTTAAGCAGCTAAAAGATAGTATAATATATGGCTACTATACATTCCTTTGTCATCTTTCTCTATCCCCACCAACAACAATACATTTTGAATATACTATATCCCCTTTATAGAAATATTATAGGTAGATTTCGTTTTCACATAATGTATTGTATAAAATGAAAACTACTGATTTTAGGATCGATTTTGTAAATGTCCTCAATTTTTGCTTACAATATTGAAATCATTACGATTATATACGTGTGTATTAATTCAATGATAACATACGGATAACATACGGAACACAATTACAACTTAATACAGAATTAAGAACACGAATCTATCTACTTTTTCAATATTTAATATTAATAACATAGGCCCAGAATAATGCAGAAAGCAAAACCTTTTCCAATGAGTTTCCTTATCGAAAAAATGTGTAAAAAAACTTTTGTGGTCCCTGTAGGTGTAGTATGCAATAAATCCGTATGTACGGGTCTAAGAACAAAGGAGCAGTCTTGAAATCTTCAAAGAGAAAGCAAGGCAGAAGGTTTGAAATAGAAATTCTTTATTCTCCACTCACCCCTGCGAACCAAATCAAGCAAAATGGGCAAAAAGGTGTATAAATCTTTGCCACAGTTACGCTTGGTAACTTTGGAGCCAATGTAACGTAACGGAAGGCATTTAATGGACAAAGTCCCCCTGTTTTACACTTTATGTTATTAGTATTACGTATATAGCTATACGTTCTCGTCTCTGATCCTCCTCCTCGTCTCCTTTGCCATCACACTCACACTATACACGCAGCCATTGCCTATTTATTTTTCCTTCTTTCTTTCACTTGCATTCAGTCGCTTGATAACTTGACCTGATCCAAGGTTGTATTTATAGTCTATACACTCCTCCTGGATATACTTATAGCCATATATCTTACAAATTATACTTATACTATGTGTCAGGAGGAGAGAAATGTGTATGGTTGGATGCTCGGTTGCGTATCGGTAGAACTTGTAGTAACTTAAGTAAGTAACAAGCCCGTAGCTTTGTGCAATTATTGTCTCGGTTCACTTGAGAAAGAAAATCAGTCTTTGTTTTATCTACTCCTCTACCCACCTCCACAGGCAAGCATCTCTCCGTTTGAATTCCATTCCTATCTAACTACGGAGTAATACAATAAGGTAACATGAGCATCTTCAGATATACGATTACACAGGAAAAAATAAAACCTGCCCACAATCTACAGCCTAGTAATAATGATCATCTATTGAACATACATATTATAGTAACCTTACACTAATTTTCTTCCAGAAAGTTCTATCAAAATAATTTCTATTTCAGGAAATAAATCCTGCCTGAAATGCATTCATGTCCATGATTACTTTGATTACGGACAGAATTGGCTGGACTCAATAAATTGCAATTCCATTTGTCACATTTCCATTGTTTAAGAACCTATCCACTCAAAATAGTTAATTTAGGGACATTTTGTTGTACACGCAAAAATTTTTCCGATTGGAGGTTGTAGATGACATGGCCGTTGGACATTGGACATGAAAGTAATTCCTTGTGATACAAGTCACAAAATGTTACGCGAAGAACTACAAGAAGGTTGCTAAAGTGCAGTACAATAAAATTCTATAAAAAGGTACAAGCTGAGCTGGGGTATGGTACGATGTACTACGTACTAGGGTAATTAATTTCTGTCCTCTTCCTATAGCTCTTAGGAACCTTGGAAAAGACTGAATTCTCGTCGGAGCTATACGGATCGAAAATTCCACAAATTCCAAAGTTGCAATATCCAATGACAATAACAACAACATCTTCAGAGATGTAAATGGGACAAGCAGTCATTGACTTAGGTTCTACAAATAATACGTTCTAAAGTGTTCAATACCATTTCATAATTTCGTATTGTTTTATAGATCTTCTAGTATATGAGTTGCTAACTGAAATCTAACTAATTCTCAGGGTAGTATAAACAGATATCCTTTGTAATATGCTACTCGACTCTTCAACTGAGGAATTTAACGTTCCCAGCTTATATTACAATTGCATTAAAGCCTGCATTAATACATGGGTTTGCTTTTAAACTGAAACAACATTTAGTGTAAAAATGTTGGAGAGATCGTCATCAGGATTTTTAAATAAAGGGAGAAACGGCATATCTTATAGTAATTACATCGATCTTAAGATTTCATGAGAATATTTTATGACAAAATGCAATGACCATTGACTGAAAAATATTGGGATATTGACTAAGAAACTTTTTGACTATTGTTACTTGTTTTTCGTGTACTGTTAACATTTTGTGTGATAGAGTAGATATTGTAATACTGTACTGATCAATAGATTCTGGTACGTGACAAGTAAGGTTAAATCTTTGAGGATCTCAATATAGCATATTTTGAGCAAGTCTGGTGCATCGGAAGAGTAAACTGAATTTTTGTTAAGGAAAGAATGTTGTGGATATCTAAAAATAACGTATTTACGACACCACACCATGACTGTTTACATACTGATGCAAGAGTTTTCTGAATACCAAGTAAAAAGTGAAAATAGTGCATGAGACTTGGATAAATTCTTCTTTATACGAATGAGTTTTGGCTTATGAAATAATATTGTAGAAGATGCCAAGAAAGTGGATGAGAATACAATGGAACAGAAGGCCATTGAATTGCTGGTGCATTAAGAATTTCTAGAATTTTTAGTGGAGCACGTAGTATAGTCTAGGGGTTCCGTATGGTTGTAGTCGTCTTTCCACCCTAACCTCCTTGTACATTACTTTCTCCATGTTGAATTGGAGCAGCTAAGTGGTTACTGCTTCCTTCTTTTTCAATTTCAGCATCTACTTGGTATGCAACGTATTTTGCACACCCGAGACACAACTACACGTTCCTTGATTACGCTGTTGGCAGTGCTTTTAATTTCGTGTACATAAATAAATAAGTACGACAAGCCTGACAATGTGCATATAATGCGACTTATTATATTCCGAGAAGAAACTCTGGTTTCCATCCGCAAGTCGCAACACAAAGCGTTTGTTAGCACACGAAGCATAAAGCATATCATTGCATTGTTGTACAACTTGTTATTAAAGTTGAAATAATAGCACAATAGCAAGAGAAAGAAAATGGAAACATATTACGCAAACTTAGTTGGGCATTTTTTGAGATTTATTTGCGGGATGTTAATAGAAAGAATACATTCACTTCCCTTGTTCGCCTTTCTAAAGAACTCTCTCTATGTGAATATACACAGATTGTTTTCTTTATAAGATGAAAGGACAATGGCAACCGCCTTTATGAAAATCAAACGTGGACAACCATTCTCAACTATTTAATGACTTTTTTTTAAATTTTTCATTGTCTGTATCTAGAATTCATTGCCAAAACTTACATCAACGTTTTCTTTGCTTTAAATTAAATGTCTATCCTTTGTTAACTCAGTTTTAATCAATAACTAAGTCCAAACTCTATACATATATAACTACTAGATAGGTATTATCATATTAGTATTTATGAAAACCTATTTCATGTAAATAGAAAAAGGATTGTTTGAAATCTAATGCAAGTTTTGGCGTTTGAGCAAGAGTTGGTGCATTAAACTGAAGAGCATCGGAAGAAGCCGATGCCAAGAAAAGCTAGTGGCACTAAATATAAAGAAAATTACCTAATGACCTAAATAACTACTTAGATCTTCAGAAATCAATGCAAAGCTAGATCTAAACATCCATTGCCAAATTACCACTAACAAGATAACTTCAATCACTAGATTACTTTGAACTATCTGAGAGTGAAAGCAAGAGGATGTTTGAAAGCACTTGAGAGTTAGCTTAATAAGGATACCAGAATGTCGTAGATACAAGAATTTCTTACACTTAGGCATTTTATTGAGCTAAGATAGGTAATTCTAGTCAGTAGGTACGATAAAAGCAGACCTGGAGAACTTTTCTGAAATCTGGAGGCAAAGTTCGGCCGTTGACATGAGCCATTCGCCTCAGAATTCTTTCCGTCTCTTCTAATTTCCCATGGGCAAACAACCAGCGGGGTGATTCTGGCAAAACCCTTTCAACGATAACAAACAGAAGCTTAAAAACATATATGAATCACACAGTAACTTCGTGCCAATGCCAAACTATCAAATGCCCTAGATATTAACTACACTAGATTTTTATGCTGATGAGTCACCTGATGTTCAAACATTAACTCCAAAAGTTTTCGATAGATATTTTCTTACTTACTCTTGATCCATAGTAAATGTATCTATAGACTCTTTATATTAAATATACTTTCATTTGCACATTATCACGATATTTAACAAGATGCATCACAAAGATCTTAAATTCCTTTAACTCCCATTACACTTCTAAACTTTAGATTAGAAGTGTAATGGGAGACAACTTAAAATTAACTGAAAAGTTTAAAATGTACATATGCTATTTAAACCCAATCTATGCCGTCATCAAATTAATGTTTAACTATAAGTTGCATGGTCATGACCTGCTAGATTGTAAACTTACCACCAATAAAAGGCAAACAAGAAGAATGGTAAAGTTGTTGCAAAAGCCAGATTTCTCCATCCACGAACCAAATAGGCGACTCCAGCCATGGCCATTAGACATAATGAGTATGCAATATTTAGTAAAATGTTACTCAAAGATCTTTTGGAAGATCCAACCAATTCCATTGCTGTAAAATAATACATCAAAAAGAAAGGAAAAATGATAACCTGACTATAGTAGAACTATATATTTAAATAATGTTTCATTTAATTGCAAAAAGGCGTTAAATCCTAAAAATCAAACAAACAAACATTTAGGTTTTTTCCTTGCAAACCAGTGAAAACTAGTCATGATTTACTAGGTAGAAGTATAACCAGAATGAGTATCATGAGTATGAGCAGACGGGAGAAATGTGAAGTGTGAAAAGGGCAGATAATCGTGGTATAATCAAGAGAAAATTGTGTGAACGAAAAATCTGGTTATTGTAGGACTAAATATTTAATAATGTTTTATTTTATTGCAAAAGGGCATTAAATCCTAACAAGTAAATAGAAACAAACATTTAGATTTTTTCTTGCCAAACAAGTGAAAACTAGTAATGGTTTATTAGTTGTTTAGCAAGAATGAGTATCATGAGTATGAGCAGACGGGAGAAATGTGAAAGTGTGAAAAGGGCAGATAATCGTGGTAATTCGGGACAATAAAGGAAAATGAAGTATGTTAAAGAAAATGGTGAAAGTTAGGGGATTAATGGTAGTAATTACCATAAGTTATCTTATCGGCTGGAGAGAGAATGAATTGGTCATACCGAGAATAAAAGGTGCTCCCATAATGGCAGGGACTGTGAGGCCGACAGCGATTCGGATAAGGAGCCATGACCAGAAGTCAAGTGCAAATCCTGTCGCGATTCCAAAGACGTTCTGGATAGCCAGACAGATAAAGAAAGCGGGTCGTCGTCCCAAACTGTAAGAGAGGATATATACATATACATACACTTACTTAGCCGTCCCTTTAACAGTTAACTTAACTCTTCAACAGAATAATGGAGTGACTAGGGAATCAGGAGTATTAAGAGTAAGTGTGTACTAAAGAGAGAGAAAGAGAGTGCGGGATAAGCTGAGATATTATATTATTAGGATTATAGCGAGAGATGCAGTTGTTCAGACAATTGAAGCAATTCTATTCAACAAACCGCGACGGGAGGAGTACAAACGGAGATTCCTATCTCCGTACAGGCACTTAGAAACTCGTTCAACGTAAATGTAATTCAATTCACTCTTTTCCAAAGTATTCTATCTCCTCTCCCCGTAACTTAACTAGGCAAGGCTAAGAACTTTCTCTCGTGCCTTGCATGCCTGACTAAGGAAAAGCCATTAGCACACTTATTGTTAGATATTACTTTCCAATTCAATTGGACTCTGTATGGATGTTCTAAGGAACTGGTGAACCCAGCCATGTGGATACCTCTCCATTTTACTTAATTCTATTATATATAATCAATATGGGACGAATCGCTTCTGATTCAATCTCCTTTTCATATCAACCGACCTTACTTTCTCTTCCCTGGAATACTAACTGCATTTTATCTATACATCCACACTCCAAAGAAATCCCTTTGTTCACATTCCCATGTATTGTTATGCATTGTTGAACAGACAGCCTTCTTGTCACCATACAGTCAGAATTCAACTCCTAAATGCATGTGACAAGAATCTTTAATCCTTCAACTTAATATCCCTTCTAATTATTACTCTACAATGGGCAATACCACATTTTACCAAATGTATTCACCCAACCGAAATTCAAAGCCATTCTGTTAAAACCATCCACACAAATTAGACGCAATACTATCTATTTCCTTTGAACTACTTCCGTGGTGGATATTTACTGCCATAGTTGTTTCACCAATTTCTTTCTGTACAGTGCATCGTCATTAAATGAATCTGTCATATCAGGGTCTTTGTTTCACAATCCCATTTTCAACCACCGAAACTGAAATATTTTAGATTTTGTGTCAAGAGAAATTTTCCCCGGATGCACTTCGTTAAAGCCTGTAAAATGCTAGAGAGAACCCGGACATGATTGTAAAATCAAAGTTAATTTATACGAGTTTGTTAAAATGGATCTGTCCATGAAAACATCATCTTTACTACAAAATCTGTATTCATGGTTAGTCCGAGTTTATTAGCTTGTTATTGAAGTGAATGAATTAAAATGGAAATTCTACAGTAATAAGTACAGAGGGATGTTTAATCTGGGCTTTTATCTATAAGCAGACATAAACTAATTTAATTTTCCCAATGCAATTCCATAAATCTGCAAACAAACCCAAAGCCTCATAATAATGTGCGCGTGTCAAGAGCCGTGTGTATGCCTAATGCATATTATCCATTGTTACTCGGTCATTAATATTGTATATAGCCATATTTAAGTTGATAGCATGCTCCACTACATTAAAGATATTCTGAAATACGTAATGTAAACAAAGCATGCAATCCCATGCACTTATAGATTATCTTGGAAGATTTCACCAGCAGACAGTCAGGGTATTAGAGGTAATTCAATGGTACCATGTCATTTTGCAATTGTAAATAAGCCATTCGTTGGTAATGAAGGCAGTTGCCAAAATTCAATTTAGATATGGATGAAACATGTAATTAAGGCAATTTCCTAACTGGCTAAGTCATAAAAGAAACATTGAAAGACACTGAATTCATATTATTAGAAAATGTAGGAAATCCCCGCAGAGTAGTTTCTGGTGAGGTAAACCATTGAAATTGATAAATTGTGTATGCAGTAGAAACATAACTTTGGTAGTCTAATCGATAGTTGAAGTAGTAAACGCTTAATAAATATTTTCTGGGAGACTGGAATGTGTTGGGGGATCATACATTATCAAATAAATGGGTACTTTGGCCACATTATATGAAATTGTGATCAGAAATAGGAATTCCAAAGGGAAATCTTACAAAAACATTATTATAATTCTGCAACTTTCGCATTTATTGATTATACATGAAACGGTGTATAGCTAACTGTTTTTATTACCCTCTTTAGACCACTGTCACAACAAATAAATGCTAGGAGTTACATTCGGGTACCTGTGGATATCCTTTGCTGATTCTAACTAAACATGTACTTAGCTACTTTATACTATCATATTTTAGAGAAATGGTACAATAATATCCATGCTTGTCAGAGCTATGAGAAATAGGAAAATGTGGTTCTGTGTATTTAGATTGAAAAATCAATTTGCCCACAGACGAAAATAATAATACAGTCTGAAATGGACCTTTGCAACTAAAACGCGAATGATGATAGAGTTTTTCGGCCCGTGCAAAGGGACAAATAACATTATTGCAGTAATTTTATTAATGTTAGGAATGTTTGCTCTGAGACAACAAATGTTAATAACGCAAAAGTTAGTAAAGCCAGATTTGCAGATTTTCCACTAAATTAGCAAGGACAAACAAGACATGATGAGATAATTAAGCCTTTCCTGCATTCCAAGTACACAAAACAAATAGTCAGTCCACTAGAAGAGTCAAGCAACAGAGTTCCGTTCCCCAGCTCCCTTTTCCTTGACTTACGAGTCTTGCAGATTGCCAAAAACATAACTTCCGACCAGTCCACCAAATCCTAAGAGGACAAGACCCAGAGTTGGCAGGAATCCCTTTTCGCACACTATATCCCACTGCCCTTCAACAAAACAAATAAACACAACTGAATCAAATGCAATCAAAATGGACCACAAACCAAAATCCAGAATATTATACGCATTAAGCCATTTATTGTGGCACTCATAACCAAGATGGAATTATTACATGCTACATTTACAGATTTGGAGATGACTTAATTTTTTTTTTGTTATTCTATGCAAGTTCTACAAGAGTGCAATTATTCATGAGTATTTGCATTCATGGAATTTTCTTCATGTACATTTAAACCAATATTTTCCCATTTTTATCAAATAAAATTCGCGGTTTATAAATAATGTCCATTCTGATGGAACCTTTTATGGGATTTCGAAAACTGTTTGATGTACAAAAGGACTAAGCAATTTATACAATCGTGAAAGGTATAAATTGGGAGCAAAATTAAATAGTAAAGTAGAATGAAGGAGTTATATAAACATAGATATTCCCCAGATAGTGAGAAAGTGTTCCACTTAGCACTACACATGTAACTGCTGATTAATAGATGATAGAATGCAGGCACAAGACCCAACATCCGTTCCTCTTTAGCAGTCAAATAAATTAATAAGCTTTTGTGGACGAGAGAGGAGTCAGAGGAATCAAGCCATGCAGTCACTAAATAGATTATCAAGTTAAGTTCTCTGGACCAACTCAAAATAAACATAAAATAACAGTAACAATGCCCTATATTGGGCGAATGAGGAAGCAAAGCTAAATTATTCTAATGAGTTGTAGTAATTTCGTAATCCATTAATTAATTTCAGTTGGTTTCCCGATTTCCTCTCTCCAATCTCGACCACTAACGAGCTCAAGTGCCCCAAATTCCATCACATCCTTCCTCATTACCTCGCTAGGCCGATAACAAACAATGTAGCCTAAATACCAAATACCAACATGTAGACCATGAATATTAAAATCCAAAATCACCCTTCCGTAATATTTGCCATCCTTTATGCCTATCGATTCAATTCAGCCCATAGAATTCGGATGCTAATATAATGCTATATATTTGAACAAAGTACTTTACACAAATACACTGACACAAAATATTTTATCGAGATGAAAGCAATTTAAGTAACTAGAAAGCTAATTAAAAATCATTGTCATTCCTGCAGTCTTACTAACAGTAGTAAGTAGCAAAATATTGAAAATCTCACAGCTGAGATTAGTTTTAATTTTTTTAAAGTATTCAAAAATATGTCTTTTGAATAGTCATGAAAGAATCAGATTTCGGCAATATTACGCAGTACAAGGCAGTATACTATTATTTGCAAGAGATGTGAATTACGAAGAGTAGAATGAAAGAGGTAAAGATAGTTCCGTTAGATGTTCTTGCCTTAATATTTTATTTTTTCCGTGTATATAGCCTGTTTATTTGCAGCTGTGTCTTTTACTGGCTATTTATGATCATGTAAAGCCGCGGCTTGTCTCGGCTGTGAAGTGGAATCTCCTTTCGGGAAGAGGAACTTCTCCGTTTGATAATAAAATTTAAAGTTTGGCGAGCATGAGAAAGAAATGAGCTTGAATAAATAATGAGAAAGAATGTGCAACTATGTCCGGGAATGTTGTAAGCGGACATAGTACGGATTGCTAGACACTAGAGAAAATTAGAGGATTTTAACAATTCAGAGAATTTTTAGCACATAAAACAAGGTTAAATACTGTAGAGAGATAGACGCGTGTTTACATTACATTATCATCTGAAGAATCGAATGTAATGAGTCCAGGTTGGGATATAATGGGGACTATGAATTTTTTATAGATACCTACTTGGAAGTTCTCCTAGTGTCTGGAGACTAATAAAATTTCAATTAGTAGAAATACATAAATAAGCAGTCTGACATAAAATTTTGATAAAAGAGAATTTATCTTGTGCTTGGGTTGTAGTAAAGGGCAAGATAAGCATATTGATGGGTAGAAGTTTTTAAGAGTGGAGAATGAAAGAAGGAATTGGTTTTTGCCCAACGCAGTAGAGTCCTTTTATTTCTTGTAGTAAAGAAAGGAAGTGAAAGCACAATGGATTGACATTGACAAGGAAAAGCAATAAAGTATTAATGTGTCTGTGTCTAGTCTCCGTCTATTTATGACTGTGACATTTGCATGGAAGCCCTTGCTTTCCCTCATGTAATATGACAACATAAAAAAGCTATTTGTCACAAATGCGTATATCTGAAGATATGGATTTGATATTTATCTACTCCGGGCGGGCTCTGACGACTACATCTGTTCAGACGGCCAACTCTCAGATTTCGATTTCGGGCTTTCAGAATAGTTTAAATAATTGAAAATCACTTAGATGAGGACGAAAATGATTCACTGCATTTTAATTTATGAGTTATGTTGGATTTTGGAAAACCACAAAGCTCACTCTGTAGTATGATGTGGCATGGCACTAATGCGTATCTAAAATAAGACGGAATGACTAACTATGTGGTACAGTGCCCAGAGACGAGATGAAAAGTGTGTGGTTTGCATAAAATATCTTTCCTCCTCCAGCACTGTCTAAATGAGTTTATTATTAGTCACTCACTGAAATACCTTTTCAACTATTTATATACACATCCTACATTTATAAATCGCTATATCTGCTATACTACTATAGTAGTATGTGATTCTAACGAGTATTAATGCTGTAAAGTGTTGAGGATAAAGGTAGTAGACAACAAGGTATTAGTTTACCAGGTAAATAATGTTTTTCGGAATAGCCTGCAATATGTAATGCTTAATGTGGATGTAGCTTCTCATTTTGTGACATAACTAATGAGTGACAAGAGGAGACAAAAGGAAATATTCGAAAGAAATAAATAGAGAATAGACATCAGAAAATTACATTAGGCAAGACATCCTACCTCAGTGACAATTGTGGAGGAGTAAATGGATGTATCGTAGACCCATCCGAACTTGCAGGCTACGACTGGAAAGGACGTATTGGGATGAGACACATCCTCATAAATCTTGATCAAAGTGTCAGATGCATTCATTAGAGTTTCCACTCTTCCAGGCATCGTCCTCGCTGTTCCCACACTCTCATCATCATCCCACTCCACGTCGTACATAAAGCACTGACTAAACACACTTCGCCCCTCTCGCTCCTCTAATGGAATACTGTCAAAATATATACAACCAAACCCCATATAATTTCTCATCCCAACTCAATTTTACAATTATTTTGCATTCCTTCTCAAACTAACTCTTTCTAGACTACAAAAACTCATTAATATTTCCTTTACCTTTACATATAGACACTAATGACAGCTACACTAATATACTACGGCAGATATATTATAAAATTATAGCAGACCTACTTCTGCTAATAACTTCGTCCAATTACTACCAGGATAGAACTAAACAGTTTAATCAGGGAAACTCGATGAAACTCGATGTAAGATTTAGTGCGCTTCAGAATTTTATGATATTCTCACTGCAAATAATTTTATAATTGGAACTTGCAGATATAGTTATTTCTTTCAAACTTATGTTAGGAGCAGATATTCAAAAATAGGTATATTTAGGTAATTTAGGTAATTATCGAATTTTAAAAACAAAATTTTAAGAAATGCACTTTTCCCCCAGTTGAATCGTACAAATTTAAATGGGTTCAATAACACCAGTTTATAAGTTTTCGGACTCTAAAAGAATGAAAACGGAATTCCGAAAACCGATTGAATTTGCTCTCAATTAGTTGACCCGCCATTGGTTGAATATTTTTTTCCTATAATGAACACGTTTGAAATAATAGTTGACCCGGGTCAACTGAATCAGGATGTTGGGTGGCATGAAATAAAGCCCTAATGTAAGTTCGCACGAAAAGAAGCTACGGATATTTTTACCTGAGATTCTTGATGGTTTCTATGCTGTAGTTCATAGCTTCCAATTGGGGCACTCGGCAAAAATGGTCGGGAGTAGCTGCCATGAAAAGCTGATAGAAAATAGTACAATGCAACGATGAACAATATTACAAGACAATATAGTGTCACGATTAAAACATTATCAGTACCTGTAGGTTTATTGATTATTTTTATTTTACACGGGATCGCTTGTTGGAAGGATTGAGACGTTTCGACAAAAATATGTAGTTCTATATAGTGGATTTAGAGAGAGAGTAAGAATAAGTAAACGTAAAATTGACCTGGTTGTATGCGTGGAAGCCATTAGGAACATAAGCTGGCAGGAGGACAAAAGCAAGAAGAAGTCTTTGGTATGTTCCGAAACCGTCCACTTCCTCCAGAATAGAATCAAAATCCATATTCTCCATGTCAGTATTAGTGATTATATTGTTCAGTATCACGAACCTTATCTCTGCTGGACTGATCTGGTTTCTGGAGCGAGCAGTGAAGTAAAGTTTCTCAAATTCTCAAACAAAGACAACCTGGAGATCAGAGGAAAGGACTTGTATCTACTTTCTCCACTTTCACTTCACTTAACTTCTCAACATGCTCCGCTTCGGTTTCACTTTCACTTTGTCTTAATGGTCGTTACCATGTCCTGCTACACGTGCCTTAATGCATTATGTATGCCATTTTATATCTATACCCGCATCATACTAAATAAATACCCACCCTTAACACAAAAGTTCTCAACCAAATGGTCAACACTTGACGAGTTTCGACCACCAGTTTTTTCCGATATTTCCCAACACCTGGAATCTAAAAAGTAATGAGGCGGATGTTGTGTCTTATGTGAACATGTACATTGCACCTGTTTATAGTGGACTAAGTGGACATGCTTATGCCTTCTGCTTAAAAAATATTTCACATAATTTGGAACAAAAAATTAACAAACTAAAGGCCCTAAAAATAATATTTGCTGCAATATTAATTTCTTAATTACTTTCATCATTAGATTTGAATAGAGTAAGTATCTGTAGGTCGGACTCATTTTCATTCTACAAGTTAGTATTAGCCTGAAGTCTGACACTCATGAATAGAAACCTTTTGTTAACCTTCAGAGTAGATAGCTTGGACTTGGACTTGCTGTTAGCCGGAACGAGACTTAAATAGAAGACATGCTAGAT
Source organism: Tomocerus qinae (assembly GCA_020055645.1). Classification (NCBI taxonomy): domain Eukaryota; kingdom Metazoa; phylum Arthropoda; class Collembola; order Entomobryomorpha; family Tomoceridae; genus Tomocerus; species Tomocerus qinae. The sequence goes on along the minus strand of CM034547.1, from coordinate 11,178,015 downwards.
AAAAGGAGCAAAGGATTTCAACGGGTAGTAACTCAACTTCCGTTCGGAGTGTTGCTCGGTTTTTATGAGGAAGTGATGAAGAGAGAGAGAGAGAGAGAGAGTTTAGGTTGGAGGAGGAGAGGAAGGGAGCAAGAACTGTGTCCATGAACCACGAAATCCGATCACCCAATTATTCTATTAGGTCTCTCTCCTTGCAATCTTGTCATGTCCTCGTGTCCGTGTCGTGTCGGCTCAACTTCGTTTCAGGAAGCTCAAACTACAAAGTTACGGATGTCTTATCTCGTCCCAAAGATTAGAACAAGTTGCATTAACTTAGCTTAGCTACTTATACATACCTAAATTTCCCTCCATTCCTTAACCCTATGCCATCTGAAATCCATGCTATGACATCTACTACATTAGTTTACTTTGTTTACCTCTCTTTTTCTTCGAAAAAATAATTGCTTTATCGACATATTCAGCATGGTATCTACAATAATTTCCAATTCAGAATAAATGAATTTCCATTAACTGTATACAGTCGGCGCGCAGACCGAGATAAAATATAAACTGCGTCATTTAGTTTTGTTTCAATCTATCGAATGATGTTCCTTTTTGTGTGCAAAGAAGAAAAGCTATTCCATTGCAAAACAATAAAGGAAGATTATAAGAAAATGGATTATAACTATAAGTTGCAATTTCCGATCGGTTGGTTCAGTGAGACGTAATAATAGAATGTACATACATGAAAGTAAAGTGCTGGATTTATACGGAGATGGTGGAGAAATGAGAGTTGAGGTTTGAACTGTTGTGGAATCGGAAAACTCAATCTATTTCCATGTCCCTAGGTATCTCATAATTTTTATTTCTGGTCACAGATGCCCACTTCAATTATTTCTGGCGAATGTCTCCACAAATTCTCTGTAAGTATAAGTAGTTGTTATTCTCCTGGGTGAAAGTTCTTAGTTTATCAGCAGATGAAGATAAGATAACTGCCTTGACTGAAGGACTCTGTATTGGGGGATATAAAGACGTACTAACCTGTTCAAGGGAAATACATCTTCTCTACTAGAATACCCTTCAATGTACTTTTACACGGGAATTCTATGGAGAACTAAACTGTTGTGTGTGAACGAGACTCTTTCTGTTTCACTCTCTAAAGTCCTCAGACTCTAATCTTCATTTTCCAAGTTGTAAATCCTTCTCTGAGTTGGGATCTATTTCTTTTCTTTGAAACCTTGACTGGAGTCTCCAGTTGACACGACTGGCTTTGACTGGACATTTATTACAAAGTGTTACGTATTACATGCAGGTAACAAAAGTACTACCATCCTATAGTACTGAGCTAACTTTTACAGGTATAAAAACCCGAATAAATCTGGAACTGCTTACCTACCTAAATTATACGGTCCAGAGTCCAGCTACATATTTAGCCATCCTTTGTTCACTTACCCACAGAGTAAAATCTCGTATTCTTCAATAAGTCCCGTTGATGTTTTCCGCAATTAAATCTACGCGCCATTAAATAGATTCAGTAGTCAATCAGTACATAAACATACTGAATTTTCTCAAAACCGCCAATTTGTAAAGTGAATTTGACTAGAAATAACACATAGTGGCGTCAAATTTAATTTTAGTAATGACTAAATATTCATGATTTTAATTAATATTTTGCAATTATCTACTATAACTTTGCACGAGTAGTCGAATCTACCCTTTGGAATATGAACTGAAATGGCACAGAAAAGGTTGAAGTACACTGAGGTCACAAAATTGACTGTTCGCAAACAAACTGGGAGTATATTGTAGACAAATATTAAGTTGTAAATGGAAAGACTCAATATTGGGCAAATAGGAGTGGAACGGTGATAGAAGCAACAACAAATGTAGGATGCAGAACTAATGGCAAGGAGGAAAACTGGAGGCTGACAGTCTTGTCGCGTCCACTGGGGAACTAAAACTACAGATTAAATTACGGGCAATCTAATCCGATTGAATTGCATGTCCTCAGTCCTGTTCGTTCAGCTAACTCAGCTCAAGTTAACTCGCTTTATACGATTGAGAATGAAACAACTATTCATTGTCTCTATTGTATAATTTTTGTAAATCACAGACTATGAAGTGCACTAGCTCGTGTGATGTAGTTCTCGCAATACAATATGCTACTGAAAAACTAAAAACACGACTACAGCAGGCAATGTAGTGATGTTACCATATTTTTCATCTCTATACATACCTAAATACTATAGAGAATCTCTTTTAGAGTTCAGCCTTGGCTTAGGACGAGGAGGAAGGCTTTGATTTCCCTGTGATGCAGACAAATCACAACACTTTCTATTTTCTTTGGCCCGATCAGCTCAATTAACAATATCCTGTCTTGTTTTGTCTTCTGGATTGTACAACTGCCACTTCTCATTATGTCAGGTCTAATTTATTTAACTGATACGAGTCTATACTATCAAATACAACACAATATTCAAATCGCTATTTACTTGGACAGTCTTAATAGGACAATAAAAAATGTCCATGTAGTTAATTGCTGTGGTAGAGAATGAAAACAATTGCTGGAGAAATTGTCATTTCAATTATCTGAAGAAAATCGGCAAAAATGTTTCCTAATCAAAGTATTTATTTGTTAAAATTGAGAACTACAGGGTGCATTGTTTTACATGTCAACATCATGGTTTTACATATCAGGCAGCATCTCAGGTGGTTAGTCATCATATTTTTCAACTTGTGATGTTTTCCAGTTTTAAAACCTACGAGGTAGAAAATTGGGGCGATTTTTTAAATCATAATAATGTTATTGACAAGATCTGACATTTTTAATCTTGTACCCTGTAAGTTAAATCTTATCTTATTAATGCGTAACAGTTGCAGATTTTGCCACTTTGGTTTGTGGTTTACCACAAAGATATTAAATTTCACTATACTATATCCAGTAAGTAAAGTAGATAGCTATTCTACCCCATCCATCTAATGAACAGGCATTGCAATTGTATAATTTATGGATTCATGCCACTTGTACGTGCAATAACTTACAATGTGAAGAATGGAAGGTTATTGATTTCCATTTCGCCCAACGACATACATTTTTATGATATTTTAAAATGAGTGTTGATGAGTATGTAAAGAATTCCATGCTTGGTATTTGTTTCCAGTTCGTAGCTAAAAAAGTGATCGTATAAAAGATGAGTACGCTTCACAGAGGATCATCCCAATATTTTATTTGAATGAAAGCAAAATACAGATATACATTTCTTAATAATAAATCATTAGATTAAGTAGGTACTAATACTTTGATAAACAATAAATGTGGGGAGGTACACTAGATACAAATTAGAATACAATAATATAGTTCTGTCAATGCAGAAGATAAACACAGAGCGACCAGACCAGAGACCTACGACTACGACCTACTACACATAAAGTTATCGTAAACAATAATATAATATTATGTACATTGAGTTAGTAGTAAGCACTTGGTAAGCGAAAACGATATTATACACAATGTAAATACTCAAAACAAACATAATAATACGACAGGACAGAGACGAGGAATCTCTTAATAATAACTGCCTTTACATCTCCTATTCTCTTTCCATTTTAGGTGGACTACTATACAGCTTCTCACTCATTGTCAGTAATAGTGTGGCTACTTCATATTTTCCTTGTGTGACCAGCAAGGAAAGATAATACTATACATACGCTTTTTGCATCTGTCCACATTGCATAAGTACACATATTATAGCATGCTATTATATTACGCAATATAATATCCCCGCATATTATGTCCTTCACACTAAGTTTTAATTACCAGGCTATAATAATATCATCTTTTCCCACCTTACTTGCCTTCTTCTATCATTGACACGAATCCCTTGCATTAAAGTTGAAATAATTACTGGTAAGCTTTATCGAGTCAATTCTTTCCATTTGCATTCTGTCGCATTCTGGAGGATTCTTCCTAATAACTCTAAAAACTAAGTGACAAGTACGTAATTTGATCTAAATACTCAAAACTACAGTTTTGCATGCATAGATACTTTTTAAATATTACTATTCAGAATTCTTAGGTAGATGACTTATATTTCAGGAGGAAAGGTACAATGTTTATTTTACACTTGCTAACTAACACTCATCGCATGCACTCATAAAACTTGGACATAAAGTCTATATTGAAGCCTTCTGTCTTTCGCTTTGTAGGAATATCTCTATTATCTTAGTCGTTAGTGACCCATCCATACTTACATAGTATATACTAACCTTTTTATTGAATTTTTCCTGCAGGACCTCAATGGGTCTTGTTTATATTTCAAACCAATGAAAAACTACTATGAATTATGAACCATGCGTGTACTGTTGTGTATAGTATTGGATATTTTATTGTTTAAAGAAGAATTCAAGCGTAAAAACGTTTTCTTTACTCGTTACATTATCGCATGTAGTACTTTTATATTTGCTAATTTTTTACATTGAGACTAACACGAAGTTGTATTTCTTTGTATTGTAGTAGAGTTTAATATTATCTATTAGCATTGGCACATTTTTATCCTTATTTACCTAGTTCCTCCTTGTATCTCTATATCTTATTCCTATGTCAATCAATATTGAATCATAGTATCTCAAGCGTTTTCCCTGCTTTCACTCCACCATCATTTTGTCTTTCAAGCCAATTTGTCTAATTTGAACAATTTTACATTTCTGTTGAAAGTCAATGGCTTTTGGCTGTATACACGGACGGTCTCCTGAATACGATCCAATTCCAGATTGACATCTGCCCTATGTTTGTTTGTCTTTATTAATTAATTTTCAATTGAACACTTTTTATATTAGAAGAAACATTACTTTACATACGTCCGCGTTGCGAATGTTGCGATTATTGGTCACAGCATAATATAATACCTATCTACCATATAATAAGTTAAGTCTTCGTATTGTATTCGTACACAGTAATATTATTTACGTATTTAGGTAGTTAGTTCAGTGTGTAGGCATTTACCATGTTAATTTTGTAGGGAGGAGGAGAAGAGGAGGGAGTAGAATGTAGAACGTGCTCAAAAAGACATAGTATTTTGTACTAACTAATACTAGTTAGTAGTACTAGTAAGTGTACCATGTGTTTAATTATTAGAAATACCAGGAATTGAGTAAGTGTAAGTGTAACTATGTAGACTTTGGTTGAATTATTAGTTGGGAATTCTTGGATTTGACTTTACAGGGACAAATATGCTGGGTGGGTAGTTTCTCCAGTTTCATCTCTTCCCGTTTATCTGTGAGCATCAGATTGAGACAACGTGAAAACTTTGTTCTAACTTTGTTTGTGACCTGACAACATGCGTTGCTTTTCTCGATATCTAGTTTAACTATCTTACAGTTCGTAAGATTACGAAAACCAAAATGAAATAACGCAACCTATGTGTAATATAAAGCATCATAACACCCAAATGAAAATCAACGTTATTCCTAATATAAAGAGACACATTGGAACTGAAAATGTTATAAAATTAAGTGGGAAAGTTTCCTTTCAGTGTTTTGTTATCAGTGAGACACAAGTTCTTCCGAATGTAACTGGAGGAAGTTCAAGCTCAGCTCAACCAGAAGTTTTCACAAGCTTTGGTCTGGATTTGTCATCACGATGAGCTATGCTATTATGTTTCTTATTGGACTGAAAACTTGATTGCTTTACTTTACTCTCCGTCAAGTCAGCCAAGTTGGAAAATCGTATTTGCATGAATGTAGATATCAGAACAGAAAATTACATTACATAAATACATATAAGTTATACTAACTAGTTTACGATCGGAGTGGAGAGGAATGCTTATGATTAAAAACAGAAATGAGTTAAGTATTACTTTACGGTCCATTGTATTGTTTAGGATTTATGACGACAACTTACGAAATGAAATGACAATACTGAAAGAGTGATACATTATAGTGTGCCTTAATATTCTATAAATACATATAAATCATAATAAAACTGTGACAAATGATGACAAAACATTTTCCTGAAGTTTATCATGTACTGTAGTTTGTTTAGATTAGAATCACTGAATTTACAAACTCTCGGGGAGTTTATTCCTATGATACGGATCGGTCAGTACAGTTTCGTACACTTGAGCCTTCTTCCACACATCACACACCGTCGGCATTACTCTTTTCAAGTCTTTGTCTTATGTACATTTAGAAACTCTATCTTACACTTATCGGTAAGAACTAGCACTATTTCTATGTAGTATGTATACAGATAAATTCTTTGTGAACATTAGTAAGATGCGACACGATACGCTAATTACAAATTGCGGATAATAATACATTACATATTATAGTACTTAATATTTTATGTTACACAAACTACAATTTCCTCTCCCTTTGTCTCTCTTTCCTTCCTACTGCTACGCATAGTTATTTGTCATCTGTCGTAGCACTTGTAGTGTAGTAATTTTCTTCGAGATAACAGAACAGTCCAAATTCATACATTGACAACGTCTTCTTCATTTGAGACTTTTCTGAGGATGCTGCGAGGAAGTCCTACACCAACCACTCCACCATCATTCCCACTTTTATGCTCGTTATTTGGATCCCAGCGCCTGGTAATCTGTAAATTCATCATACATTATCATCAGAGATTTCACGGGATTAGCAATACTTAATTAACAATGTTAGTTTCTGCAAGAAAGTAGAGTAGCAGTAGACTGCTAAGCGAGTTAAGCCAAATAATTTCGCGTTGTGTTACAATACAACTTTAGACACGATTCAAAATCCCAATTCCCACAACAAAACCATGAACCATCAAGCTGTAAGTTGACAATCTTTTGCCTCTAACTCAACACGAAATTATCATTGAAATTCCCATGTTAATAAATTAAGTAGCTTTTCACAGCGGACAGTTAAAGATTGATAGCTGTAGATAGCTTTTGCAGCACAGTTGACATTCACCATTCAATTTTAAGATTGGTACATAGAGTCCTTAAATAATTAGCAGTTGCGGTACATGTAGTAGTGAGTGTCATTCAGATAGGAATGACCTATATTTACATAGCAATCTTACCGTTAGCCTTAACATGATATTGCTATATTCACGTTAGTATTTCTTTGTACATTAAAGCTAAAAGCAACAGATAATACAAATATCACGTAGATACGATTAACGTTACGCATTTGTACATTAACCTACGTATTTACACAGATTATTATACGTAGTTATATAAGTATGCTTATGTAATTAATATATGTATATTTACAAAAATAAATTACAATGGTACATTACGACAAAGATTACAAACACACTTAGAATTCATAGATAGATACAGATGGACAGAAATTCTCGTGTTATTAATTAAAGATTAAGCAACTAAGATATACATAGTATACATATAAAATAAAAATACATAAAGAGTTTTAGAATGTTATTAGAGAAATGTTATCCATTGACAGCTGACAGCAGCGACTTGCACCGAACTTGAACAACAGAGAGCTTCATAGATGAAAAGGAAACGAATGGTAGAAGAGAGAAAATAAATTAGCTATAAATTAAATTATCATTACGATACAAGATGAAAGTGATTATTGTATTACGGAAGCCATTATTAAGTGGATTCGATGCAGAAATAATGTTATTATCAGATCACTACTGGTACTACTTACTTACTACTACCAATTGTTAGTGATTTAAAAAACAATGCCATGCCACAACCGCAAGTATTTGCAATCATTCGACCGTATAAATCTACATGTCTACCAATAGAGTAATTGCAAAACTAATAAAGTAACCAAAACCAAATTAAATTAAAGTTACTAAAAAACCACAGAGCTAACCACACTAATTAGGGAATGACAAACTTTCTTCCAATTTTAAAGTCATTACGATTCAAATTACTTACGGGCTTCTCATTCGAGAACTTCCTCAGCGGTACTTTCCAAACCTCACTGATGGATTGATGACGTGTCCATTCTTGGATAGAAACTCTGGCTCGGTTGAAATCTACAATTTATTTGGAAAATGCAGACATTCTAATCTACTTACTACTACCATGCATGTTTTCACGTTTGAAACAATTAAAAGAACAATGACAATACCAAAATAATTGTATTGTTCCTCAATTATTGACAAACAAGAGTGTAAACATTTATCATGCATTTCACATCCCTCAGTTAACTAAAAGAGTCACTTAATGTAAAAAATGTTAATGAATCAGTTACAGATACTGAAAAGAAAAATAAATTGAAAAAGAGTAAAACGAGGTACTTTTGCGGCACAGACTTAAACAGTGCATAAGCCAAGTGAGCAAGGATTTAGGTTAGACAACACAAAAATAAATCCAATCATCAAGAAATAAAATTTATCGAAAATAAAAAAACTTGTCATGCAAACCTGGCTGTTCTACTGTAGTAGCAGGATTAACATTCCTAGGTAATGAATCAGATTTCTTCTTCGGTGGATCCTCTTGGTTGTTACTGTGATGTCTAGCAAGAGAAGCAGCAAGCTCTTTGACAGATCTCTTCTCCGTTCCCCAAGAAGGTAGTGATATCGGAGAGGATGAAGAATGTTCATTGTTCTGACTTGAATTGTCGATAAGATTACTAGTTCCATTACTATTATTGTTACCATTGCTATTGCTATTGCTGTTGCTAAAACTGATACTAACAGCTCCACTGCTCGTTGTGCTAACTAAACTAGTCGGCTGATTCTGACTCAGAGACGAATTATTACTTGTTTTGTGGAGGAAGGCATGATGATTTGTTGGGGAAGAGCTGGAGAGAGATGTAGGTGGTAATGACAATGCCTCGGAAGCTATGGAAGACTTTTCAGTTATGGAATGCTGTGACATTGTCATTGGACTCGTTTTTCCAGTATCACCACTGTCGTCAAGAAGTTCTCCAGAGTCGGGTGTGTTAGCAGATGAGGCATTAGGACTTGATCCGTCGCTCCCCAGCGAGTACTCTCCTGTTTTACATACAACGTCATTGTTTGTTTAAAACATAAAACTTTTATCGTAGTCTACTTGTAATAAAATTGTATAGAGTATTAACCTGATCGACGATCTCCACCAACCACAGACCAGGGTCGCGGTTTAGGTGCAACGGGAGGTGGTCTTCTTGTCACATTCAAACTGGTTACTGAGTTTTTATTATTGCTTATGAATTTTTCCTTAGCTTCACTAACTGATACACCCGTCGTAATTGAATTCACATTAACAGAATTTGAATTTGCCGATACGTTTGTAGTTGAATTACTAGAATTTAAATGAGTGATCGTCACAGTCTCGGCTTCCCCCTTTTCCTTACTAATTAATTTGTCTTTAACAGCTGACAAACTGCTTGGACTCGTGTTAGTTGGTGTGTTGGTCGTTCCAGTAGAATTGACTGTAGTAAAATGACCGGATGTTCTCTTTTCTTGTCTGGCTTTCATTTCTGCTAGAACAGAAGAGCCCATAAAAACACCGAGCCTTTGAACAGGAGACTTCTGTCCATCGGAAACATTTGCTCCTCCTTCTTCGGAATTTCCTGCTTGTGCAAATAGGCTCTCACGTTTTGTTATCGGCTTCTCAAGACAGTCTGTTGATTTTGATCGAGGCACCGGGTCTAAGGAAAGTTTACTCGAGATACTGCAGGAATCAAATGAGCCGGGACTAGTTTTATCAGAGTTGTCATCAGCTTTAAATGTTCTCGAAGAATGAGTGGGAGTTGATTGAATGCTATCGTCCGCATTGCTTGTCATTGAAATCATTAGTGATGTACTGCTGCTTAAAAACAGTAATTAATTAGACCATCATCTCAGAAGCTACGTATAATAACGATAATGGCTATATTCGTATTTGTACCATTCATCAGAGTCAGGAGTAACGATAGGAGTTGGAGTTGTTGATCCCGGACGGAAAAATGTATCTAGTCCTTCCTGTAGATCAGCAACTTCTTCAATTAATTCTGTTGGTGGGCGCAAACACGGACGTGTTGGAGCTCTCGTCTTAGGTTTTTTAGGTCTTGCTTTGCCCAAGTGCTTTAATTGCTGAGGGGAGACAGGCGGCAAGTCTACCAAAGAAGAAACAGATTCTATGAAGTGAAAAAAATAAAAAAAAAAGTCAAATAAAACAAAAACATACACACTTGTAATACATGAAACTAATAAATTAAAATATTCATATTAGCACTATATGTATACTAATGGCATAGATATAGTACCTTCAATAGTTTTGGGAAGACTTGGAAGCAGATCTGGAATATCATCTGCCGAAATCCCTTCAACACAATCCACTACTGACTTGGGCCGGATTCTTCTCCCATGAACTTTTCTTTTGGCTTGAAGTTGTGGAGTAGCCTATGTAATTAAAATATTCCAAGTTAGGAAACATTACAGTAATCAAATTCAAATTACCTACTAAAAAATTACATGCACACATGCGAGGTAGTTAATAAACAATAATAACAATAATAAAGTGTAAAATAAAAAATTAGCATTCATTTCATAACTATCACCTTCACAGTAAGAGACTAATTTTTAGAAGTACGATTTAAACAATATTTCCTACAGGTATGGAAAATTAAAAGTACGACTCACGCTAACTAAACATTCCGAACCAGTACAATTACGGAGGTAAGTAGTGAGATAATCAGACGCAAGGAAAAACGTGACATCACAACAATACGAAATTAATTGGAAAGAATATTAACTAATTCGTACCAAGTAAAAGTCATATCATACAGCTAACAAATATAAAGGTGGTGCAAGTAACTAAACAAAACAATGGTAATAAGAAAAAGAATACAAAACAAGTAGTAATGATAATATAGCAATCAGTTAGTCCTTATAGGAGAACTTATAAATAACCAACAGTAATAAAATAAGAGCAGGTTCACATAAGACGGTTGCGTCTTCAAGATAAAACTGAAATTAATGAAGGCAGAATGGGGAAATGTGGGAAAACTAAAACACAATCAAGAAACGAGCAAAACATTTTTCTTGCATTAAGTTCAGACTTGTGAAAATACTTACAAGGTTGAGGTAATCCAGCTTCTGCAATGCAATCCGCCAAAAATCAATTGAAACTCGAAATTAATTATAATCTAGTATTTCAACTCACTCCTCTGATCTAATTAACTAGCTTAACTATTCCATTAGCACATTTCAAGTCAAGTTTCCTCTTTGAACGCAGCGTTTCACATATAAATAACTTGTATCGTAATTAGTAAACTCTTGTCTACAGCTTCATTTGCTACCACATACAATATGAACTCATACAAAATACTCGTAATTTAATCTAGGAACAATTACAGGTAGGTAGGTAGTATTTCATACAATATAAAATTAGGTAATGTAGCGAGATTTCTCTTTCTCACCTACTCACAAAGCTATCTTAATCCTTCCTTTTCCATTACTATTATCATTACATTAAATCTACAATCTTCACACAACTAACAAATTAACTAGACTAGTCTACTGTGGCCAAGCCAGTCTCCACCTCACTAGACCTTGCCACTTTAATCCAAGTTTTATAATTGTACACTTACCATGGGGGACTGGTCGGAGAACTGAATGCTGCCTTCACTGATCGACACGTTGTTTTCAGACATTTCTTTCGATAATTCACTTGGGCTTGATCTCAATCGAGTCTTAAGGACATCTGGGGTAGAAGATCTCTTTTTACTTACGTCACTCTGCAATAATAGGAGACAATTATCACATTTATTGCCGCTAATAAAACACTTGGCTCAATTTAGATGAGTTTTACTGAATTAGACCGAATTTACTTGGCTATAAATTGACAATAAAATTAATATTACTCCTCAAATATTTCCAATCAAAAGGCAGTAAAAACTTACCAGCTGTTTATGACATTTCATGAGGGAGTCAATCGCCCTGTCAACTAATTTGTCCGAGATATGCGCAGCAACAGCTAAATGTACTTCACTGTAAGTAAGGAAATAAAAATAATGTAGTCAAACTTTGGTTGTTCACAGTTCAAAGTCACGTTTGCATTCCTTGGGATTTGCATAAAATATCATTATCTGTCATATCAGTGTGCGTAAAATTTGCCAGTAATAAGCCTTCAGGCTTTATTTTATCGCCATAAGCGAAAAAAACAAGTAATGACTATTTATAAAGTTCACAGGAGTTACAGATAACATGCATTTACCGATGAAGGCTATCAATCAGTAAACATTTCACGATATGATTCATCCCAAATGATTTAGATATTGAAACTATTTCAATCTTTTCCTACTATAGCTATCGCTTGACAAAGAGTGGGAAAATGCATTATTCGTACATAATTGCAATAAACCACTCCACTCAAAGCACTTAGCTTTATAAGTCGCACTAATACCCACAGAGATAGATTATTGACACTTACTTGAGCTTGTTGACGATATCTGTGCCGGCCATGTCCATCACACAATGTCGTACAAATTCAGTGGGAATGCCACTTTTGTCAATGCATCCTTGCTTGATGTCCTGCTTAAGTGTATCGTCTCCCATTAAATTCGGGCATTTCTCTTCCGTAAGTTCCAGTACGTTGTCAATATTACTCTGTAAGTGGTAGATAAGTAAAAGAGAGGAATGAAAATGAAACTGCACACACGCTTTAATAAAATAAAAGCTTTTCCTTTTCCCAAAACTAGTTCAATCAATAGGAAAAAAGCATATTCAAGGAAAGTTGTTAATGAATGTATATTGAATGAAATCAAAGGAGCCCATGCTCATAGACATACCTGAATGTGTTGGGATAACATCGCGTGCAAATCGTCGGACAGCATCTGTAATTTCGATTCGATCACTTTGCCAGCTTCTCCTTTCTGTTCGATCATTTCATGAAGATTCACAAGCAACTGTTAACAATGCAATAAGAGAAAATGGATAAAAACATGTGCGACACAATTGAATCGAATTTAAAAAACTTAATGCAACGCAATAAAGAAAACAATGCTTTTCCACCGACCGCAACAAACAGATATCTCACCAGAAAAAAAATATTTATTTACTATCTGTGTACATCGCTCTCGATTTACTTTACTAACTTTATGGGTGCTATAAAAACATTAAAACCTAATGGAAGAGAGAGATTTACAGACAAACATACGCACCAGCGCACGGTTTGTCGACAGAACAAAGAATAAAACTAGTGACACGATGGACAGAAAGGAAGTCAAGATAAGAAAACTAGAGCACAACACTCTCAAGTCGTCACAAGATCACATCCTCTCCTTCACTTTTACATTTCGTATGCACCACTTGTTCTTTTACCAGTTCAAAAGGTACTTACTTCAATATTTAACTCTATATACTCAGTCATAAACTATAAAACGACAGATTCAGTTCACAGATTTAATATCATATTAAGAACACTACGAAAGTAATGTTTGTAATATGTATTAAATGATATGTCAATAAAACATAACCCAGAGCTGCTCAGAATGCAAAACATGTTTGCATTCCCCATTAGACATATTATAATATTATTCGAAAATAACACACAAGAGTACATAACATGTCTTGCCTACATTTAACTAAACCTTTGAAATGTCTATAGCTTGATACATTAGCATAATCCTCACATCCAATCTAACACAACTCTAGAAAACTAAGGATTCTTTGACTTACGTTGGACTCAATAAACAAAAAAATACAAATCAACTTTTCATTTTCATGTTCTCTTTCCTATTTTCTATACATACAATACATAGACTGATGCATTCATTATAGTACTACTTTTACATTGTGTAAGTCGACTTAGGTCAAAAACTCGTTCCTCCTTTACCCTTACAATTTATATACATAAAGCATTATAAAATAAAGACATGTTCTTCAACAGCCAATGTTATGATACTGATACTGACTAGACTTGACTGATCACACTAACTACATAAATAAATAAATAACAAAAGCTACTCCACTTTTCAACTACACATCAATTCTCTTAGAAAGACCTGACAGAAGACCCCATAACAAAATATACACATACAATACATCTTTAAAGACAGGTTCATCATCTCACACTTTACATACAGATGTCTGTCTCCTTTTCTTGCAAATTCTAATTTCCTTTGCGTTAGTCTCCACAATAAGATAGACAAAATCCAAGAGTCGGTCATGGCAATAATTGACAACGCGAAATTAATGTAAATATGTTTTCATACAGTAATTTGATGCTTTGCTGCACAATTAACTTGTGGAAAGACAAGATATCCTACCTAATAGGTACTCCATACGTATGCATACTCAAGTTAAGGATTTTATGTATACTATCGATACTACTTTGCAATGCACAATGCAAGAAAACCCGTTTCTCGCCGACTAATGTACGTAGTTCATTTACCAACTTTAAAATAGCAATTATATCCCAGGACAGACTTTTGCCCACACCCTACAATTATAATACAATTAATTTCTGCCGTGGGGAAATTACATTTTATTCTTCTACAATTAGTCCCTGTTTTATAGTAAATTAAAAGCTAGTCAAGTGCCCAAAGATAAAAATCTTTACAGATTTCATTAACTTTTTGCATACGCTACAAACTATCACTTATCAGAACTAATCACAAATAAGTAAGTCATCATAAAAGTAATGTTGACAATGTCCTTGCAACAGTAAAGAGCTTTGGGAACATTTTGAAACATCCTGATAACCTTTTATACATTTTTCTGCTATCCGATTGCTAAACACTTACACATCACAAGTGCAACAAACGGTAATAAAGTATGCTTGATATGCATCAATCTGTCTCTCATCTTGACTCATCCACTATAAAGATAACATTAACAAGAACATAGCTCATGAAATAAAATATTAAAAAACATGTTCACCCAATTGCTAATTCCATCAAGAATTGTAATATATTATAGCTTGTTGGGCTATCTTCTATGACTATCAAGGAATCTACATTATAGTCTGTTGAACTTTATATACCAATAATAATATGTGTATTCGTTTTGCTTATTCTAACAAATCTTTTCTGAGTCAAGTCTCAAGACCCCCTTTGAAGCTTCAACATAAACTAATATGTAATTATTCTTTCTACTCTGTAAGTTGCACTTATCAGCAAAAATTATGCTTCCTACCTTGCGATTAGACTATTACTAGCAAAGTAAACATGAAGCAATCTAACATGTGCATTGCGTTTTTCGCCACCTTTAACAACTAAAAAAAACTATGCATTTTCTAATCTATCTAATGAGTAAAATAATCAGTTTTTCTATAAAAATGACAAAATAATTAGCGTTAAACGAGTAGACTTAGTAAATTCACAGTAGCAGGTAAGAAAATCAATACGATTTACATCTGAGCATGTAAATAAATGTGCATTTGATTTTTGCCGTTAACACCACAGACAAGGAGCCAAGTCAATTCAAGCAAGGCAGGCAGGCAGGCAGGTTATCTTTATTATATTAAGTTATAAGTCTACCAAAGTTCACAGTATAATGTGAAATGTAGGCTAAAGTGCCCTATTCTTTCCATATAAGTAATACACAGAACATGCTTATTCATTAATACACATATGCATTTTACTTCATGTGGGTAATGTAGCTAAATACGTTAACATTGTTACTTTTCATCTACTTTCCTACTTTAACGTACCTAATGACACTATAGCAGTAACTTTTAGTTTTTTTGACAAGACAAGCCAGGAAAGAAACAACTGAATGAATTTACATATATACATACACAACAATTACATTCAAAAGTCATGTCATGTCAATCAGCCAAGTGTTGAGTACAGAGCTAATTTGCTTGGCAAATAAATAATAGAACTCAGAATCCCCTATAATGCACAATTGAATTTGATTAAAAGATTTCAGTGAGTGAGTAGGTAGGTAGCCTAACACAGTATACTTACTCAGTGAGCAAGGCGATTGAAATACTGAGATTTACTTTAACGAACTAAATATTATGCATTGAATACTACAAAACTATAGTTCGGCAGATAGAGATCTGACAGAAGGCAAATCCGTGATAACACTCAATTACAACATAAATATCTAAATCAAAAGTAATTAACCGCACTTCTCTAAAGTATGTAGCACAACTTGTACGCAGTGCTAATTCTACTAATGCGGAAAAAATCCTATTATAGCTTGAAGAGGATTTCCATCTCTATATTCTCTAGCTGCTCTAGCACAGTGACTACATTGCACCTCAGCTAATTACAACTAAATTAGCTACTGTTTTATAATGTTAAATTACTTAAACTCACTGATCGTTTCATTTTTAGAGCTGTGGAGTCGCTCGAGCTAGCTCACCACAGATAACATTCAATTCCCCTTTATTTAACTCGCTTGGCTTTGGCTGGCAATGCCACAGCTGTAATTTACTCATAGCTACTAACTAACGTATCTACGAGAGTAGTCGTAAATTATAAAGAAAAGCAACATTAAGTAAATACATGTAATGCATTCTTTTTTTGCTGACTAAATTACCTCTTTATCAACAATTCCTTAAAAGGCCATGCCTTGATATCATTTAAATTGTAACGTATGAAGATATTCTGACCTGTTTCGCTTTCTCTGAGTCTTGAATTAGATTCTCAGCATGCGTAATCACATCCGCGAAGCCAGAATCTCCAGATGGACTGTTTTGTTCATTTCTTTTAAGGAGTTTCACTCCGTCTTGAGTCTGACTAATCAATTTGTCCACTGTTTGCTGAGCTGAGCTCAGAAGGAAACCCTGAAAATTGTAACAGAACAAATTCATTTCACATCCAAAGCTTTTACGAGTTCGAAAGTAGGCAGCGGAAACGGAAATTAATTCATAGTAATTGATCAACTCTTGGCATTTCATGGGCATGTATGGCATATGACTTTCAGAATACTAGATGCACTTTAGTATACGTCTCTATTGTAATCATTTTAATTAGAGACGACAGTGACTGAGTACGAGATAATTGAATAGGAGATACATGATATGATGATTCAATATAGACTGTTTACTTTAATCAATTTTGTCAAAAGAGCTACTATGTAAATTGTAAATATTTAAATTATAAAATGATACTTCATAGAATTACAAATTATTTTGGGCAAGGACTTTCGATTCAATTTCACGCTGTAATTCATCCTTCTCGTATACTCCTCATGATAAAATTGAAAGACTGAAATTATTAAATACTACAATATGATTTGAAACGTGAAATGCTTTTGTCACACTTTCATTTGTTATGCATAGCGATCCAAGAGAGGCCAACAATCAAGATACAACCCTCTCGACATGACTCTCAATTTCCACCATATCATCATAACACTCTGAAGAACAAACTAAAGTGGTATGAGTAGCATTTCTTGAAAAATGAATTTTGTCTCTGCTGCACTCATATAAACTTGAAGTGCAAGTGGAGCCAAATCCTGAGTGTCAATTAGTTCCGCTGCCAAAACATAAATTCATAGAAAATAAAAATGTAAATCGTTGACTCACCTGTTGCAGTCGGAAAGCTTGTTGACCATTGGAGGTCTTCTTGGGTTGAGAATTTCTATAGATCAAGTCCTGGATTCGTTTCATCACGGCTTCTGTCTTTTCTCCGGACACTTTCATACACGGCAGAGCATCGTGGATTGGGAATGGCATGTAGCGCACGCTCATATTACTAATTCAAACAGAAAAGAATAGACACAATAACAAATGGGCCAAAACACAAGTACATAAATCTTACAAGTACATACATTATTGTGTACTCTGTCCCAATCTACTTAGTTCTTCCCTTTGCACGTCACCACTACTCCAAATGCTATCTCTTCTATTTCCTACTAACTTAATTCCCTAAGCACATCATCTATATTTTATACACAAATGACTATCACTGTCTTTTTGCTGTCACAGGAAATGTAACCGAAACTATTTTGACACTCAGAGATGTGACACGCGACTAATGTCTCTACTCTATTTCCTTTTATTTCTCCATGTAAACTAATGCAAGCCTAAAATTACGTGGAATTTATTGATCTAGTAAACTACACATAAATGTTTTACTTTGCACCGCACTTGCAACGAACAAGAACTGTCATACTAGTAAAGGCGTCCGTCACAATGCAACTCGCACAAAATGTATCTACAAAAACGCTAGCATACCGAATGTAAACTCACTATTTGGTGTATATAGAAAAACAAATTATTTTTACCCAATATATCTTGAGGACGCAATAACACAAATAAATATATAGCTTGGTAAAATGTGTGTACAATGTATGATTGAATTTGTTTAGACAGTTGAGGACTGTCAAAAGGCTGAAATGGGACTAAAGTTCACTTCGATCCAAGAGGAGCAATAGAATTCGAAATAATTCTCACAGTACACTATAAAAAGTACATAACATAGTTACACTTACACACATGCAATGAGCAAGTACAAAGGCCTACTAAATAAAAGCTAACTAAGAAATGAGCCATTCATAAAATAGCATACCTAGATAGATACAGAACTCTTTAGTCAGTGAACACAGAGCTGAGCTGAACCGAACACGCGAAAAATTCCCATTGTTATTGCTCATAAATGTAACATAACGTAACGTAGATAAAGTATGCAATCTAATGTATGTAATATTCTAAGGTAACGTAATAAACCAAGCCTACAGTGATAGCATTTCCTTTCTTTTATATACTTACAATAGTGCTCTTTCATGATTTTTTTTTATTTCTTTAGTCGAGCCAGGTATATATTAAGTTCATAGGTACTACATTAGATAGACATAAAGATACAGATCGTCATTCCTATCATGGGTAAGTTCAGCATAATTTTTAAAAGAAAGAACGCTTCGTAGTACATCAAAAAAATTGCCAGAAAAGAATAGAAGCACATAAAACACCCAGCAAGTCGACTGACGCCATCCTGTTCCCAGCTTTTATATTTCACTCAATAGTTGAATTCAGCTTTGCTTTTATTGTATTTTATTCTTATCCTGTTCTCTATATAGTCCCACAATACTTATCTTCTCAACCCAACTCAAAAATGATAACTAATAATACAGCATTGCATTTGTGATAAACTTTTGTATTTGACCCACAGAATTATCACCACAATATATTTATATACTTACAATATCAGTCTATCTCAAATCTAATATACTATTTATTTACTGTATTATGCACAAAAACTATACATGTACTTACAATTCGCACTGAGAACATGCTTAAGTAACTTTAATGGAGTAATCTGTATGTAAGTCTAGTGGGGTACCTAACGTTAGTATATTCTGTGGCAACAGTTACAGCTTTTTAACTTGAATTTAAAATTGCTCTTGTCAATAGCTTCTTTCATTTTGTCATTAAGTTATATTACGCTATGCGCTATTTCGATTTCTGTTACGTTTTTTTTGCTTATCGACACTTCTATCTTTATCTACGGTCACAACATAAATAAATTTAAGAAAGAAGTAACTACTCTACTGTAAATATATGCCTTTGTTATCAATTAGATTGTACTCAGAAAATAATCCGTTCAGTTCAACTTAATCTACTTAATTTAAGAATACATACAGATACAGGTTATTGTTGTATTGTGCAAGATATTTTGATAAGATTATATCCTCTAACAATAAGTCACTAAAGAGTTGCACCTGATCTTATTACTAAAACCACTATTAAATATTTGGAATTTAGGCCTACAAGACGAAATTCATGTAAAACTTTTATTTATGTAAGTCATCTACCTACCTGCACTTATTATCTTGCTATTCTTACAATTAGTTCATATAAGATATAAACTCTACAAGCTTCAGTTAGCGAATAGATATATCCGTGTTATAAATTAGATGTAAATGCCAACAAAAATTCCTACGATCTATACTTGCATAGTGCATTAGATAAATGTTATTCTGGCAGTCTCACTCACTATATGCTAACATATGCTAAGCAGTTAATCATTATATAAACCTTTAGTGAATAATTTCTCACGTCCCCACCTGCAGGAATGTCGGTGTGGCAGGTTTGGTTTAGCCTGGCTGATTATAGGTAACGAAGGCATTAGGAAAACAATAGGGCATAATGGAATTTCCTACCGGTGTTGGCTAATTGTCAGTTTCATTGTCACTGGCAAAATTATCTCCTTTCTGACACAGTCTACAAGATATTAGGAGCGAGACAATAAATACTAAACCCATTTGTTTCCCTTCACCACAAATAATTAGCATTCTAATGAAAACTACTATTAAATCAACCCTAAGTAATAAAATAGCAAAACCGCTTCCCTTCTCCCTACCTCTAAGGAAATCTCCTAACGGATAGCCATGATTAATCTAATAGAGCATTTGGTAAATGTAGGATTAATGTGGCGATAGCATGTAGTAAAGCGAATGTTATGTTTTATCTGACTTTGAGTATAAATATTTACAAGTAATGAGTCAACAGTAAGTAATTAGACGATGATTTGTACAAACTAACCTTTCCAATCCATATGCAATGTCTGAGAACCCTTGTAAAGTGATGTTATTCCGATCGTGTGTAATGCACCGAAGTTTAGAATTTATTTGCAGAGCTTTAGCAAGCAATCGTGCTCCAACGTCTCCCATCTGGTTTCCACTGTGAATAAAACATACAAAAGGTTTGGTTATGACTCTGTAATTACAACACGCTTCACTCTTTATCATAAAATACACACAACCTTTGAATAAATTAACAATACATAAATCCGTTCTAGTAGCACAAAGCATGTAAAATGTATTCTTAGTTGCATAATTATCACCCTCAATTGCATCGATGATTACATATACAATATCATAACACAATGAAAAACATATTACATTAGTAATAATTACTATATACAATACAATACTATTACTAAATTACCAATTGCACATTTGTAGAGACTACAAACAAACGTGACAACGGTAAAGCAAAACACATTCGCTACAAATACAAAATCAAAAAAAAAATCCCCCTAATTCCCACGGTCAGTGCCATTAAAATACTAATACCATTTACTAAATGCATTCCACTCTACTTCTTTTGTTTATTGTCTTGCATGAGAGTAAAGTTAATATACACTCACGCAAAAATTTTAAATTGTTAACCATTACCAACAGACTGGAGCAGAGTGTATTGTTTTTAACCTAAAGACGTTTCCGGTCACTGTATTTTATGCAACGAGGTAATTTCTTTAGAACGGATATTTGTGTGCCTCTGTGTCACACGCCAATATTTAAACTACCATAGGAAACAGTAACAATTTTTTTAATATTTATGGTAAATTGCACTTACTGTCATGCAGTCTACGATTTACGACTTATCTATGAAGAGTATACTAGTATGTCATACAGTCACACTTATTTTGATACTAGAGAAGGAAAAAATCTAGCACATGGTTATTTTATTACTACCTTAACGATACAAAAGCTAGTAGGTTGAATTTATTTTATATACTTAGCATCACTTATGTACATGCATAATACAGAGCACAATCACAACTGTGCTATCTCAACAGATAGAATAATTTCATTCATAAAAATGATTGATGTAACTTGCCTGATGTCAATATTCTGCAAACACTGATTGCTCCCGAGTGCATTAATCACGCTATAAAGCTCTCCCTTCAGCTTTGAGTCGGCCAAGGAAAGTGTCTGTAGAACACAATCTTCCTCCTGAAATGAAAGTTTTCTTTTTATATTTCAGCTTCGTTTAATTCACGTAGGTATTAATTAAGACTAAGTACCTATATAAGAACTCATAAACTTATCTTATTTTACATAATGGCATAATTTCTTGCATGATGTTATTTTTTACGGTAACTCACTTTTACTACTGAATATTCATATTCATACATAACACTTTATCATTTTAGTCATGCAAATTAGAGGAGAATTAGTCAAATTCTTACTGCTTTAGTTTAAAAGTGTATCACTAGAAAATATCTTATGTCTAAGTGCTTTTAAACCTACAATTTTAGAGATAGCAACTATTTTCTTACTTGCAACATTTGTACAATGGCTTCCATGACTTGAGCAACATGTTTTGCTTTGGTCGACTGTAAATTCCGGCCTAGATTCAAATGCTTTAGGGATTTGTTTTTACTGGCAGCTGAGACAACACCAGCTAAGTCTCCTTCCAAGCCTGTCACAGAAAAGTTACACAAAATATTCATTACCACAAACGAGCACACTTAGGTACGTGTACATTAAATACGCATAGCAGGTACAATAGATCATTCTTTAGTGAACTAAGTAAATAGGGAAGAAATCCAAAGAATTCACTTATATAAGGTACATATATCATTGCATTGTGTTCTTCTTCATTTTCTCTTCCGAAAATTGAGTCAAGATGAAAAAGGTTTCATTAGGTAAACCAAACCGCAAGGATGAGTATAAAACTTTAGTCTATGGCAGTGTTATAACATAGAGTAATACTCGTGAGGAGAGCAATCATAACTGATCTCATGGTAGCAGGAGCAATTTGCTCACGAGCATTAAACGGCTCTACTCAAATACTTCTAGCTGAGCTACGCAGAACTGAGATCATGATATGAATTCGAGAAGAAGAACAGTATAGTCGATATAAAGACAGTTTGAAAAAAGTTTCTCTGGTTAGAAAAGTCTTAAGTGTGCACAAATGTAAAATTCGGTATATAATATATCGAATTTAGTATATAAGTAGTAGGAGGGAGTCCTTACTGTTATCACTGATATCCAAGCTCGCAAGACATTTAATGCCGTGCAAACAAGACTCGAGAACGTGAGCCCCTTGTTGCCCCAGACCATTGCCGCTGATATCCAACTCGAGTTCGGCAGTTGACTCGTTACACGCCAATCCTAACAGGAGCTGCCTAAAATGTTAAGAAAATTTCAGAGCATTAAATTACCTTATCTCGTACAGTAATTTCATTTTTGTGGAGGAGAACAGTAATAGTTCCATCTCAATTTAGTTTGGCCCTAAACTAGATATTTCGCTCAACTACAGTTCACTTGCGTGACATTAACACCCGTTGGTGAGCCATAACACTTTTAAATCATACATTAAATCAACTACTAACTTCATGTGCCTAAGCATCATGATACGTCGTTAAGTCAGACTCACCTACCACACACTCAGAACTGCTTATTAAATGTAACATCAATCACGCAACCATAATGTTGTAAAATTATTACTCGCTACGTCTTAACTTATCTCTTTATATGGACACTTAAGCTTGCGATTTATAGAAATGGAGATAACTTCACACATTTAAATAAAAGTGTTATCATTTCTCTTCCTCTTTGCTTGAGTAACTCATCCACATTAGTAACCCACTGTATATTAGCATCAATAAAGTTTAAAAGGTCGTTAGTACGCACTTTTCCAACAAATAACTGTGAAATTAAAATTAAAATGAATTTTTTGCTCTATCAGCTGTACAAGACTACTTTGCTTGTCAATTTCTCTCAAAACACATTTTAGTCGCAGACACATATCAACCAAAAAAATACAACGCATCTTATCCCCTCTTCCTTCCTCAGGCAAAAACATGGAAAAGTAACCAAACGAGATTGACTTCGGCCTAGCTAAAGTAAGTAAACTTACTTAAGTGAAGTCACTCATGTGATGGGAAACAACATGTGAGGCATGAAATGGTGACGACGACGACCAAAACGACTAGAATATACTTAGCGTAACCCAAAAACTCCTAGTTCTCTCTCACATTTTAATACAAATAGGTACGCAAATGGATTCTTTACGTTTTCTTATTACTTTCAACCTTAGCATCGTACATGACTAAACCCATCACATCCCAAGTAATCAGACTGTCAGCAAAGACGATTGCTTAGTGATAAAGCCTTAACTCTGCGCCTGTTACTTTACTAAAAGTTTTTTACTTTATCTGTACATACATGTAAAAGTTTTATCGAATTTGTAAATACATACATGTTATTTAAGAAGGTGATATAGAGAAACTCATCTTCGTTTAATATAGTACAGGGTTGAAAGATAATTATTTTTCAAGGCTGTTACTAACTATAACTTTTATATCTTTATATCTGACATCTTGCTAAAAAGTTTACAGGAAAGTATTAATCACACCCTGAATTGCTTAAGTAGTAATGTTGAGTTAACTGAGGTGCGTTAAAGCTTAACTTGGGTAAAACAGCATGAAACGCACTTTCATCTTTCGATGTTTACATTTAAGTGAATGGTTTATGATTTAACTACTCTTGAGCATTGCTTAAACATGTACCTAAACAACAGTAAAAGAATGTATCACACTGTTATTTACACCTTGACTGTTCGGTCGTGTGCAGTCGCTAAATAATGAGTGAATGTATAATAACAACCTTCTCAATTAAATACTTTTCTGAATATAATGAAAATGATAATACTCACTTGAGGGCTTCCAGAGACAATTTGCATGAGGACAGAGAGAGGTGCTTTAAAGCCAAACTGCTCGTCAAGAACTGTTTGAACGACGGAGGAATCTCTTTGCCTTTCTTTGTTGCAAAGTTGTTTCGTGACAAGTTGAGATGTGCTAAATGTGAGGTGCATCCGCGGAGCAAGGCTCCAAATACCTATAAAGTCAATAATTACAACAACTTTGAGAGAGAATTTAATTTTATTATAATTAAATGGAAATTCTGTTAAGGAAATGAGAGAGGGAACTGAAATATGGTAATTGACCCACTGAGAATTAACTAAAGTCGAACAGAATTTAGGGTGGGTCGGCGTTCTCACACATTAATTTTTTGTAAATCTCATTCTCCCTAAAGCTAAAGTAACTTATTTAAGTAGTAGCCATCACAGCTTGTAGGTAATAAGATTTCCTTAGGACAATAAAAAATGGCAACAAAATTAGTTTTTGTGTTAGGGCATGCACACTTAGGTATAAAATTACCTTGTATTAAGGATCAATAAAATGTTATAAAGATATCCTTGAAACACTAACAACTTTGTTCGACTAAACCTAAAATTGGACTTGCACTGCTTTGTAAGCCAAAGATTTTCACATAATTAAATTACAAGTGTACCTAGAACCATTCTACTTACTGTATAAAATTAAATTTTAAGCAGAACAATTTCTTTCCTTCGTTTTCGTTCACGATTTATATTCAATTAATAATTTCTGCTCTAAAACATCCGGCCCACCCACTAAAAATTTTCATATCATTGACTGTTAGTTAACCACGGTCAATTAACTGCACAAATTGTTCAACGATTATAATTTCAGTTTCGATTCACTTACTGTTTCTAAAGTACAGTCAGTCCCTGAGAGATCAAGAAATGTAATGGAATTCGGTTGAGCCAAAAAGTTGCATAGATTCTGTAAAGAAAAAAAACAGTCCATATCATTTCACAACACATCATTTCCTTTTCCACATAACACACATTCCTGTAAATCCAATACAAAGTCAACATTGGGCCAACTGTGAATAATATTTTGTGAAAAACAGAGCCTTCCTCTCTTTGCCTCTATATCTTTCCAAATTATAAAGACATGAATTATGTTTTATGAGCAATAAAACTTGGCACAGCCAAGTCATACCAAAGTACTGTACTATCCACTACATACATACACCATCTGACCAAAGCCCCGACTTTTCTCTTATAAAGTACCTTGGTCTATGTCCTATATAGTCTAGGCTTAACTAAGATAAAGTAACAAAACAATAAAGTTCACTCTAGTACTTTAGGGGTTTCCTACAGTTGTTAAAAGAACCATTCCTGATTTACGACGACACGATTGGAAACTCGAAATCGAATTTGCCAGCACACACATAATGTTTGTAATACACTATACCACTAAAATTTAACAAGGTACAAAAGCAAACGGCACATCGTAAATTTAACACTGAAATATTGAACATTTCATTTTTATTTTCAAAAAATATACCAACCTATCCTCCTTCTTCACTCAATTAGTGCAAGATGACACACTACTATTTTAAACAGTGAATTAAAAGTAAAAGTACTGCTAACATCTGCTAATGGCATACTAACAACTTCCAGCTAGAAAAAATGTATCTACAATAATACGATCTATTAAATATTAATGACAAGAAATTAATAACGAAAGACTCACTCCACTCACATTGATATCATCTTTGAGAGAATTTCCACTAAGGTTCAGGTGGGTCAAACTGTTTGGGGCACAGCGGTTAAGGGCTAGAGCATGGGCCAGTTGAGCAACACCTTTCGCTGACAAACCACACTGCGACAAATTGAGCCACACAGGTCCCCGGCACAGTTTCGCCAAAGGATTACTTAAATGTATAGCACCTAACCAAAACAAACACATAAATTGTAATCTATTATTACCATAATACTTAAGTACAGGTCATTTGTAGTTAAAAAAACAAAACAGGTAAGTAAAATGTAAACTACTATTGAATTGAATATAAACATAATATTTAATGTATTTAGTAGTTATAATGGTGAGTTCCCTTTGCCAGGTTATATAGAAAACACATGCAGATAAGGATTATAAGAGCAAAACAAAATATCTACATTTTATGTTTCCTATCTGATATTTTTAAGTACAAAATAAAAGCTTACCTTTATCTTCAATCATATTGTGTGACAAATCAATTGTGTGAACTTGACTGTTTGTATTGTGGCTTAAGGCTGCCGACAGCTTGTGGGCAAAATCTCTGTAAAACAAAAACAAGTTTAATTAGTATACTACTAATAAATCATTTGGATAATCAAGTACTTTAATGCATTATTAACGTCTCTGATATTCTAAACTGCATTTTGAATGGAAAAGTTGCTGCAATAAATGTGAATAAGCTAGTACAAGTGAAAAAAAATTAGATTTCACTGAAAAACATCTTTGGAATTTGTTTAAAGCTTTAGTGTTTAGCAATATGCATAGTTTGAAACAGTTAGTCATCGAGACGTCAGTATCCCATGGGTAGTACACAGCAATATCTCAATTCATTTCGTGTAATAAACTCATTTTTCATTAAAAATTATTAGAATTACGTTAGCATTCCTAATATAGAAGCCTGGGGCTGCTTTCTTTAAGCGCACGTACATTACCTGAGTAATTCATCTACAGATTTATTGCTTTAGAACATAAGTCCGCATTGGCAGATTACACTATAGACTGGTTTTTCAATGTAACTTGGAGCCATTTGACACCCGAATATTTTGCAATTAAGTTATTAACTACCGCACTGTATTGTAAGATTTAGAGGGAGGAGGTTGCTAAAATACATTAGTTTTCGTTGCGGACATACTTATTACTAACAAATCACGCTGGTACATGAAAATCCATTATTCTTGAAGCCTTCTTTTACTTGTTTTTCATATCTACTGAGAAAAATAAGGAAGTGACTGTTTGAGCCTCTAAAGCATTCCAGAAAGCAATTTTTGTTGATGTCATCCGCTACTTTTAAATATATGAGGTGTACATTATTGCTATCTCCGACAGAGTCAAATTTTCTTCTTGAAATACGACTCCTGCGTAAGTGCTATTAGATGGAAACATGCAAGAAAAAGGAGAAATGCAAACGTAACAGTAAATGTCTACTATTCTACTATTTATTATACTAGCATTGCACAAAAGCTGAACGAACCATAATTTCAGAAAGAAAGATTATAAACAATAACTAGTACTAAAAGTGAATTAGTATTATTAAAAATTTTTGATTGTGCTATACCAGCAGGCAGCACATCATAAAATTGCTTAACTGCATTGCTACATTGTTAATAAGGGCTAGTAGTAGTGTGGCTACACACTTGTAAATACATACTTCATTAACTATATACTTGCACAAGACCTGTACAATCTGCACATGTATGCTTTCAAACTGGATACACTATTTACACTGTTTACATTCCTATTTATTACATCAATGCAAATGAGAAAGGTACGTCTTATTAAGGTAATCTAAATGATATGGATTTTTTGTTGCGGACCAAATGATTAATTAAATTCATTGACTCAACCCAATTATAGAAATACACCTGCCAATAAAGAGTTTCTTTTCAATCCTTTCCATTTTCACGCATGCAAATTACATAATGACTTAAACTAATGACACAAATTAGAGAACAGAATTTAAATAGAGATTACATTCGTTAACTAATCTCCTGTAGTAGATAGTGAATAGCTTCAGATGTCAGATAATTCCAAAATTTTGAAACATGATCATGATCACGAAGTACAAGTTAAGTCAGTAAGTCACATCAATCCAGGGGGCAAAGTTAGCACGTAACACAAAGCACGAAATAAAGCAAGTACAACACGTTCGAAACGTCTCTGTATCGTATCAAATCTACACATGGAAATCCATTCGATTTCAAACTCAAATTAAATCACTCAAATGATGATTATGCTCTTATGCAATCCAACAACACAAAAAAACGAGACACAAATTGCATAAGAACACAACATAACAGAATTTTACACATCCAATCCTTCATTTACAATTCTAACTGAGCCATACCCTATCACGCTTGATATTTTATACTTTTATTCACGAAATCAGTCCAAATCTCAGTGAGAAATCATAACTGAACCAGATGATGGGCAAAAACATGTAGAAAATCAAATCCTGTATACAGCCGTACAAAATAAACTATCTATACCTACTTCCCTATCTCACATTCACATCACAGAATAGAAAATAAAACAACTCAGCTGTAAGCAGATACTCTCCACAACTGCAAGTAATCAATTTTTCACCGCTGCGAATAGCAATCAGCTATTCTATAACTTTTAGGTATAATAACCACTACATAGGTTAGGAAATTCCTTTAGAATACTAATACATATAATATTGAGTGGAGGTAAATATATCACACTATGTATTCGTTAAGAAGGGAACTGATTCTGTTACACATTTAGTTTAGATTTTATACAATAATTACGTTCACACGGAAATTTTCTCATCTTCACTACACTACTAACCCATGAAGAGAGGAAAGAAGAGCAGTAGAATAAAAATCCTCGGATCAGCACAACAACTAAACTAAACCAAAGTAACTAAACTGAAGAAAAGACAAGACGACACACAGCCCAGAGCAATAAGCTGAGACAGGACACAACAAACAGAGTATGTACACTTGGAGAGATGTGAAATAAATGGAATGAATCTATAATACTTACCTTAGTATCATTATTACATACCTATACACACTCTGTACTACCTTTCTGTATTACTTGGCTTGTGTATACATATATCTGTATTGGTTCTTGTCTGTATGGGATGAGCCGGCATAGAACAACATAGAGACACTAATACTAATAAGATAAGAGAGGATGTGGAAAGAAAGATGACTTCACTAGACAACTTCACTTGATTTTACTTGGATTTTTGGCTTGACTACAACAATACTCTGCGTTATCTCTACTAGAACAGAAGACAATAAAAAGGTACGAGAGATGTGCATAAAAAGAAACTAAATGGTCACATCCAAAGCCAACTCAGTGCAATAATACTTAGTGCAAAAATCCAATCTGTGGCACAGAAACAGCATTCAATAATGCAACCCAATATCCCACACTACTAGCTACTACTACTAGTACTACTCTGCCAAGTCTTTGGGAAGGTGGCTGATGTGATGTACTTACTTTAGCTCTATAATAGTTGTAGCCGAATATCTTAGAGCAAGTCAACGTCAACTCACATCATATTTATGTTCATGATCATGTTCTTCATCCACCTACAGACACGACAACAACAATACCCAATTGAAATTCAGCTGTTTCTTTCTCTCACAATCACTTCTAACTACTAACTACAGACAGATATAATAACTACCTAATTGTATCTAAGTACTTGCTACATTAAGAAATATCGGATACCTAACAATTGGATAGCACTCCTTTCATTTCATTTTAATTCAATTTGACGATTCCTTCCATACAAGTTTACACTACATTACACTCACAAGCTACTACTTGCAAACTGCCTATAATTCTACTATCGATGAGATACATGTTACCTACTCCAAAGACCTGATTCTGTAGATAAATTTCAAAAAATTCAATCTTGTTCTAAAAACACAATAGTAAACGAAGAAGGAACACTGCACTCTGACTCCACTCCACTTGGTGACTTCACTCTCAACTGGTACACTCTGTATTATTACTGAAATGCTATCTCCTAAAGAAATGTACAAATAATAATATTCACCTGAACTCCTTGTATTTCAGTCCAATCACATTACGATCAATCAAAGTATAGTTCAAAGTGCATTTTTTTCGACAAGCTAACTTGGATTTAAACTTTCAGTTATCATTACAATTGCAGCATAACTGATAAAAAAAATTATGTTTGAATTCAATGAGAGTTCATTTGAACTGTAGTAGATATTATAGTAATCTTGAGAGCTGCTTACATTGTGCCACTAATACACAGTGACCTAAACTGAAACTGAACTGAAGTGAGATTTTTTACTTTTGCTTTTAGATTAGTACCTTAGTTAAATGCAGGTACCATAATAATATATGAAAACTTATAACAAGACACGTAATTGTTAAATGCAGTCCAACTCAAGTCAATCACAATCACTCTCCCTGCAAGTACGAAGGATACTAAACTTCTGAACTGAAATGATCTGTCTGACAGATCAAATTGTAAGTCTGAGCAATTAACTTCTATTCTGTATACGCAAGTAGCTATTATACTATATGCGATTTCTTTGCGATGCAAACACCCATAAAGAATAGTACGTGAGCTAAAGGTAAGGGAAGTAATTCAGTCTTGACGAAAATAATCAAGGCTTAACTCAACTGAAGTCAAGGGGAAGTTTCCAGCCAAGTTAAACAACCAATAAATACCCATTGCCAAAAACTAATAATCATTTCGTTTTATTTGTAGGCAAACCAAATTATCACCATTTTAATCACAACACAAGATAATAGCAGTCTAGGCCCTAATCTAAAAGAAAATGTCTATTTTTAGAATTCAACATTAAAATTTGGAAATCATGAGAAGGCGATTAAGATATTGTGGTTTGTTGTGCTCCTCATCTAATATCAATTCATTATAACCCAAAGCTATAGCCACATCTACGAGTAAATACAAAAGCCCTTGTAATCTAAAAGTTTTCCTTTTGTCCGTTCATTCGTACTTGAGATTCTGTGTAAGCCGTGTTGCTATTGCTAACTCTGTAAGTGCAGTCTCCTACACGAAGAGAAAAGAAGCATCAGCGAGTGATTGCAAAAAGTAGAGCATGACAGAATTAAGAGGTTACCTATACTATGTACAACATGAAAAAATACAAAAGCTTCTTTCTGCTATAACCACACATACATTATACTGAACAATCCTTTTAATTCCCATTACTCACACCAACTAAATCAACAATACCTACATTGAATATATCTGCTTATCTTTAGATCCATTATCATCTTCCACTATCTTATTTATATAAGTGCACTATAGATTTACATGTAAGACTTTATAGGTATATTTGCAATAATTAGTTTACTTCACTGGTTTATCGGTACGCCTTTTCCATAAGAAAACAAAGTAAACACTATCAAAGATGTAAAATCAATGCACTCAAAGCAACAACACAGAACAACAGAAACTTGAATCCGCCATTCTACTGTACATCAGTAAGCAAAAAAACTACACT
Source organism: Tomocerus qinae (assembly GCA_020055645.1). Taxonomy (NCBI): domain Eukaryota; kingdom Metazoa; phylum Arthropoda; class Collembola; order Entomobryomorpha; family Tomoceridae; genus Tomocerus; species Tomocerus qinae. Next base: position 11,146,567 of record CM034547.1, on the reverse strand, counting down.
AATTTATGAACATTTATGAGAGATTGAAATTAGAGCTGATAGCAATTAACCATACAGGAATGCAAATCTTAGACCAAGAGTGGTAATCATGATAATAACTTCAACCTCTATGCAACTGCAAGTAAATGTGATTACTTTTTATAATGGTACCTATTTAGATATTCAACAGACTAAAGCTCAAGACCTTACAATAGTGAAATGATATAAAATTGACTTTTTTTTCGTTATGGTACTTTATTTATGCTAAGGCAAAGGGTAAGGTGAATGCTGACAGGAGCCCAGCATAAAAGAAATTATTACGATTGCCGATCATGTAATGTATGATAGTAAATTACAGTGTGTAGTCGCCTCTATGCTAGGTGGGCAAGGTGAAAAGCAATTAATCAAATCGCTTTATGGTTATTAAACGATTACAAATTATGATAGGAAAGATGCAAAAGTTAATGCGTGCGTGTAATTTCATTGCATTTCTGTATCCCTGACATATAAATACTTAAATAGCTTCTTTCTATTCTTCAGATTCGAGGGAATTCTAAGAAATGGCTATGAATGAATAAGTTAATAGAGCGAATCAATATAAATTGTAAATATTAAGGTGCTAAGAGATATGTATCATTATTGTAACCTATCAGAAGAGATGATGAATTGTAAATGATTCTTAAGGTGATAATAAAAAAGAACTTACGTTTTCGCTCCAATGTTGTCTAAATGGAGCTCTTCAATAGTGAGTGACTTGCGGACAACGTGTAAAAGGCGATCCATGGCTTCGTGAGACAATTTTACATGACTTGAGCGAAGAGCTTTAAACCAACTGTTGTACTCCAGGGCACTTAATATCGGCACCAAATCCCTGGATAAGAGACAAATCACAAAATGATTTTCTGAAATCACGCGTACCTTCATGCAAAAGCCTTTTTTAATCACGTTCACTAAATCAAGGTTTTTATATACAAAATTCTATGAATCGGAACGTCTTTTTAAAGCTGTAAACTCACAAACAATATTTATTAATGGACAGCACCACACGTCTGTCTTCCACCTCACTCACATACAGATTAAGTCACTTTGATTAATAATTTCCTTTTTAGGCACCGACGAAAAAGTCGTGAGTGTAACTATACCTCACTTAGGATAATGATGCTATAAAGCTCTACTGATCTCTAGCTTGTAATAATGCAATAGCAATTTAAAGATATTTTATCAGAGAACATCTAACCCAACTTATAATAATCTCCCTCATAAACCTTTTCCCTACCTACACTCTTAATCATGTACCTACGTATAATAATAATCTCATGTAAATGTAATAATAGCGATCTCTTATCCTTTTATATACAAGCTAAAACTCTCATAAGGGATTTTACTACTACTAGACTGGTAGGTATGTACATGGTTAATTCTTACGTACAGACAGAATGTCTACACACTCCTAAACTATTAATACAGAAAACTAGCATCACTATGTGAGATTAGAGAGAAAGACTCAAGTTTAGGTATATCATAATCATTCCCTGCATTATCCATAACTATCAACAAGAAATATTATTCATATCTCTCATATCCGTATCTGTCCATCTCAATTCTGCACCAATGTTACATTTTCCCTTGCATTGCATATGATACCTTAACTGCATGTAGCTAACATAATATTGTGTACAATAGCAAGGTTTAGTAACTATAAGTTCTAACACTCTAGCATAATAGTAGGGCTGACACTGACACTCTACTACAGTCATAAATAGCCTTTCTGAGTAATAAGTAAACTCAAGTTTAGCTAAACGTAAAAACCACAATAATAATAGTATAATGGTAGTTCTTGCTTGGCTCTCCCCATTAATTTTAACTACCGATAAGCACTTTCATTTTCATCAAATCCTCTATTGTAATGTATATCCTTTTAATTTTGTATTTTCCACCAACCAAAAACCAAACTAATTCATTGTCAGAAATCTCTGTCTGTATTACGAGTTCAGCATTGAAAGTAGGTACTATTATGCTATTATGGATTTATTTATGGCAGCTAGCAATGAATTCTCTTCACTTCACAAATCACAAAACGTTTATTTTAAATATTCTAGCTATCTCGTCTATACAGTAAAAGAACTCATGGCATCATAAGCAAGCCCACCCACTGATCTTTTAGCTATTTACTTACAATTTGTTAAAATTCCTCTTCACTTTTCTTTCACATACCATTCAACCAAACCACAAAATTTACAAGAAAGACAGTAGTAAAATCTCTTTTTATGAGATCTAACAACTAAATTCTACCACCAAATATAATATCCTCCTACTAAGATCCTTTAACACTCTTATTCATTATTACATTCTTTTATTTATATGATACTATTATTAAACTTTATATAATGTAATCATAAATACACTGAATACTTAAAACTCTCCAATTGCACACGGTCTTACTTGCTTTGCTTGGCTAGCAGTAGATATTAATAGCACAATCTGTACTAGACAAGTTTCACGTTGTCAAAGGACTAATGCCAATTTAAGAATAAAGAGAAAGAAACTCACCGTGGCTCAAGATGATCGAAATCATGAAGACACAACTCTCTCGAATCATGGGACAAGTAAATTGTATCCACATCCTGTCAACACATACAAACAATTACATTTAGCATAAAGGCATCATCATCACATCTATTTATTCACATACTGTGTTTAATTTCAATAAAAAACAAAGCATCATTTTATGTCTTAGGCAGCTCATTAATACGCGAACACAATATACACAGATAGACATTGTATTTATTATCATAAGTAAAGTGCCCCCTCCGTCCTCTGTCTTTCAACCACAATGCATGTCAATTTTCATTTCACTTTTTATTAGATTCATTTAACTAACCTACTAATCTTGTGCCAACCCAACGGGACTACCGTACTCACATACTTAACCATTTACAGCCTAAACTGTCATTTAATATGCACAATAATTCAAAGCCACTTATTACTAACGAACAACAAAACAATGCAGCTCACCATTGCATTGCATTACGCTCTATAGTCACCTACAGTGTGATTTTTTTTAAAAACTCAATTGCATTTGGCCACCATATGTCCCTCTCCCAGTCAGGACCATTCTCTCATACATTTCAGTCTCTCTTAGTAAAGAATCTGCATCTGTCATTGTGAGTTATTATATTCTGTTTAACTTCAACTGTTCCTAGCATGTGCATTTCAACCGCGATTTCTACACTGAAAGTAGTCAAGCACACTTTAGCAGATCAAACTTATAAATGTAAGTGATCGTAAAACACAGCATAGAAAAATTTTAGGAATTTTTAACCTTTTTTGGTAATGTTCACAGTTGAGTTTGTACTTTTGCTTTACAAGTGTCATGCATGCTATTCAATCCACTGTTTATACCAAATATATAGTGAAATGAAGTAATATCGTATAAAAAATCACTAACAAAAGGATTTTAGCTGGTTTAGCTACATTATAATAATAATATAATAATAATGAAAATACCTATAGCTTGTGTTTATCAGATTTTCCACTGTCTGAGTCTGAAACTAACTTTAGGTGAGTTTAGGAGTAGAAATCCTAAAATAGAGTCACTGCCAATGTCATTGGTGTAGGTACTATTAGACAGAAATTCTCACGAGAGAGAGAGAGAAAGGATTAAGATAGAATCTTTTAAAATGCATTGCAACGTCTATCTATGAACAGCATCTCCACTCTCTCGCAAAACTTAACATCACAAATAAATTCTTCATTCATGTTACCACTTTTTAACATGGTATATAATAATACACTTTGGAATGTACAGCATTTAATATTCTGGCTCTGTTCACAGGTGTGTGTAGCATATGTTTTTGTATTTCGACTAAACAAGTAGTAATTACCTAAGGATTAATTAATAGGTTTGGCTATAGGTGAGTCTGCAATTAATCAATTAAACCAAACCACGAACTAAACTACAGTTAGGTAGGGGCATTTATATTTATGTTTGTAAACAAGCCATTATGTCTATCTAAATGGTTGATTACCAGACTAATTGGTTTAATCAATACCTAAATACTATGTATCACGTACACTATTATCATTGTTATCATTATGATTAGTGCACGGAAGAATTTTGTCTTTCTCTGCTTTGTTTGACATACACTAGCACCGCCAGTCACCTTCAGTTTTGTAATGTATATAAATAATGCTTAGTAAAATCAGGTATCTACCTCACCTACTTTTGAAGAGCCGACATTCAAAGATCTAACAAATCAAGTCTTTATTTATTACAATAAAGGAAACTTGATCCTTAAACAAGAGAGAGAGAGAATTATAAATTAATGCTATAGTACTGTTCAACAATTGTTTTCTATGAAGAGTAAACAAAAACACAGAATAGAAATTATGAAGTGTTCTCTTCAGTCATCGTCATAATTCATTTCAACAGAGATAATCCAAACAACCTGTCATGTCATGGTAAATGCCAAGCATGAAACTCCTTGCACTGCTTACTGGTCATCATCATCATCATCATCTTATGTAGCCTATCACTATCTCTATCCACACAAGATGATAAAAACTTATTCACTTATCCTACAAACATTATTTTTCAGTGTCTAAATTCAAATATGAGCCCACGCATCTTTTCACACAGAACATTTATCACAGACTTGTTCGCACGACTGTTCCTATACTACTTAGTGAACAGCTGGCATATGCTACAAAATTTGTAGTAATTTAAGAGCTAAAAGTCCGACTAAATTGACCAACTCATGTGAAGACAAAAGGGTTTGTCTAACCGCATCTTTAAATTTTAATTTCTAGCGTTGGCGGACAGACAAGATGCATCTTCCGTGAATATTCCAATTTGCTTCTTCATCTCGTAACTAAACAGTCGCTAGCGAATTGCCTTGCCGTTACTGACCTGCTACTAATCATTTTAAGTCATGCTCTAAATACGGCGGTGGAGAATTTCTTAAATTGACTATCCACTATTCAATAGCTTCACCGCATCGTATTAAGCCGAAAGAAGTAAAGACGTAAGAACCCATTAATAACCCTAATTCCATCCTACTAGTATATTTCAAAACCACGAAGGAACCCATTTACCACAACACATCTCCATCCGCCAACCAGAACCATTCATGCTAGATATTTAATTTTACGAGCTACTACAAACACAGAAGATGAAATGACCTCGGAAACTGAGACAATGCTTCAGACTGAGTGAGCTGTAAATGAATTAGTAATTTACTTTACGGACCGCAACCAAATGGAAAGATACTTATCATTCTGTCACTTTTCACAACTAAAACTAACGAAACAAACCCATTCATACACACCACCTATACACATTTACTATTTCTGCGAATGCTTCTTCAAATATTTATAATGCCTACGGGTTTTACACCGTCGTTTCTGTCACTCACTTCATACATCCTGGAATTTCATTCTATTAGGTCCATGAATTCTTATCTTTACAATTTATGTCTTTCCTATGGAACACTGGGCAATAATTTAGTGGCCACCAGAAAACCGGTGGCTCCTATTTTTCTTTTATGTACACAGTCACAAATTAATATAACGCTCCAAACTATACCCTCTCACCTTTGCTACTTATTTGAGACTGAAGAAAAGTACTATTGAACGAGTATCAATGAATAGTGATGACAGTATAGCTAGAGACATCTAAAACCGTACATGCTTAATGATTATTGTCATTCTTGATGCTTGAGATTAGTAACGATGCTTTGCAAAGCATTTCACGGTAGCTGAAGCAGATAAAATAAAACGAGGCGTGAGCAAAGGTAATAATACTGAAAACGCACGTTTAAATGACATTTGCCAATGATAAGCTAGTCTGTTACAAGGAAGCACACATCTTTATGAATGCCATCAAATAAAAGTAAGGCGGTAGGCAAAGGAGAACTATTTCCATTACATTTTAGCACCAACTATTGCAGTCTGTAAATTTATGCATTTAGTCTAGGACTCTTAGTATTTCCGTTCAAGCATTTTCTTTTCAAGATATAGGTAGGATATGATTGAGTATGCGATTGCAATGCTAAATATAGAAAGATCGGACGAGGAAACAAGATTTGATCAGTGAGATTAGTAGGTAATAAGGTGATTTACTTTTCTGCCAGAGTAGAATATGGGAAGATGAGAAGAAAGCTATTATAAGCGCTGTTATAAATCATTCGCTATTTATGGTCCTTGTCTCCATTCTCCACCAGGTCAGAGGTACATGACTTTATACAGTCAATCAAGTCAATTCAAGCAAAAATCTAGAACGCTCATCCCATCAGTCCACTTATCATATCATTGATTTAAGATGTCAATGGCTTTTAAGGATTTATCTTATTCGCCAACGACAGAGATAGTGCATTGCACTGAACATTATTTATCTTGCCAATCAGAATTATTACAATGAGCAGATCAGCAAAAGTCCAAGCTGAAAAGATTAGCAATATCTACCACAGCAATGTAAATGCCATGTGCACTGAATTGATTTTAATATCATGTCACAGATGGTAAATCTCAAACTAGTATAAGTGCTTTCCACTTTACATTCCTTATAAAATAATAGGGATACCTACATGTTATATATAACGGAACCACTGCTAATAAATCTAACGGTAAAGAGGATAAAACAATTAGGAAATCCTGATTGCTACACTACATGATCATGTCCCACTCTACAAATCCAGTACCGATCCAAAATTTGATTTTATACGATATTCTCCTCCTTACTACTAAGTAATGTACAAATGTTATCAACATTTTATAAGGTAAACGTATTGCAATAGATATAACCTTTCAAATAAAAAGGTGCATCCATATTTGCTAGTTAAAAAAATGCCAATATATTATACAATAAAATATTTGTCAGAAAAATTACTACGAATGATTGCTATACGTATGATAAGCATACAAATGCCTGATCTACAACGACAAGGGATTCTTTTATGGTCAGTATTATTTGACATTGTACATAGAGTAATGCAATTATAGATCTAAAAAGGCAAAGGAAAACCAGTCAAAGTCACATAAAGTAGTATAGAATGTACCGTAATGCCAAAAATTATGAGATATTTTACAGTAAGTAGTGAGTAAGAGTAAACTACATACTTCCGAAATCACAAAAATGGGAACTGCACTGCATATAAATATGGTGATATAACCTAATTGAGAAATAAAGAATTCCGAATAAAAGGAGAGCCAAAGCAGAACCAGTTAGCCGAATGAAATAGACTCGTTAGCAGTAGCAAGAGTTTAAAAAATATATATTCAAGCCAAAAGTAAGAAAACAAGTAAAATAAAATATCCAACCAAGCATAAGTATAAAACTATATAGATCTTCTCTACAAACATTCATCTCATCTGAAACAGAGAAATCATTTATACAGTTGGCTAACTTTTGCAATTTGCAGTTTAATAGCAGTGGTCTGGTTTGTATATACCTATCGTATACGCTGGGCAGTTTGAGTCAGTTAAGATATTCATATGACAGTTACATAGACAAGCAAGACCGAAGTGTAGACAGACAAAACCAAAAGAGCTTTCTTCCTATTACAGCTAAACTAAAAGGAAGGCCATTCAAGTGAACCAAGAAGAAAATGTTTTTGCACAGGTAGTTAATACAGACAGATTTGAATCTAAGAGTGAACGTAATAGGCAAAACATTTTAAAGAATAATAAAAGTAGGTATTACCTAAAGTAAACCATCACATAATAATAACGACATTATTATAACACATTAAGGTAAGACAACGTGAGAGAAAAGACTTTTAGTTTCACCTAAAAAAACTTTGCAAACTCTCTCATCTATTTTTTTTCTAAAGATAAACATTATTTGAACTAGTAAAAGGTACCTCACTTTTAAAGTCTCTCTCTCTCTGAATTCTTTGACTATAATTTAACGTCAATCTGAGGCATTGGTACAAAAATACGCCTAATATGAAAAGAGATTAATTTGTTTACATCATGGAAAATACACAAACAACCACAACATCACCACACATGCACTCATTATCGTAAATAAAGCTCATTATATTACGTTACAGTGCAACAAGACACAATTTATCTCTGAGTAATGCGTAAGGCAAGATAAAGTTTCCTATCATCGCCATTATTACCGTTATATCATTATTTATTTTACTCTTACTCCTGTCTGTCTGTAGTATGTTCTATTAGTAAAATGAAATGCATTTGGGTACCATACAAATCTCCAAACCACAATACATGTCTATACAAATACTTAATACTAATGAAAGATTTACAAGATTTACAATTTTTGTTAAGAAAGTTACTTCACATAATAGTTGCATTACACAATAGCTTGGGCAATTTATTTTCATTCATATTGAGTAGGTATTTACATTTTAAGATAGTCTGAATATTCTGTTTAGACGTACTTAATACTCAAGTAGGTATTCTTCTTAATTTTTCACTAATTATGTTCAACTCATTAAGATTTATTGGCTGTAACAAAAGTAGCAGTTACTCTTAATTGTAATTATCACTTAATAGTTTAAGGTACTTTGATTATTGCACTCTCATGCCTTCTATACAGGAGTACTAATTAATAAATGTATATCTACTTAAATTTTTGATGATCTAACCGCAATCGAAAATTACCTATTACTAATAATACAATGTATTATATCATGGAGTAACTTTCATTAGTTAATTATCAGTTCATTGTTTTAAAATAGGACACAAAAATTTTACTCTCCTACTTTAATTAGTAATCTATAATATGTAGGACTCTAAACTTCACATAGACTGTCTGCATTGTAAATTGTACGTATCTATCAGTATTTAAAAATTATCTTGTTTCTACTTGCGTTGCCTTAAATAATGAAAAAATCGATGCATGTCTTCCTTATACAAACAATCGTGTCTTTCGAATTGTCAAGAGACTACTATAATGCTATGCCCAATGTAATACTCCTAATCCCTTGCATACAACATAAGCTTATTAAGGAGCAAACGTATTCAAGTGGTAATCTTTGTGTTCATGTGCAGCATATCACTAATGTATATTTATTGCACTCATTATTTTCCCAGTCACATAAACACTCTGTACACAATTTATCTTAATAAAGTCATAAGACTAATAAAATTCCGGACTTGATATTCGAACCCTCTCACATCACACCAACTTGCGATTAGTAACATGATTAGCCACTTTAAAGTCTCATTTACGTACAATCTAATAAACCAATCAAATAATCAGAAAGAATCACTAACAAGACACTATTAAAGCTCCCTTGCTTCAATTACTGTATACCAGTTAAGTACTAAATACAACAATTAAAGATAACGCCCTGAGAAATACAATAGCCATTTACTACACTACTATTTACGAATTACAAACCAAATTACAACCATCTCACATCTCAACACAAACAACCTATACACATTTTCTATGTAAATGCATCGTCATGTCACGGATATGTACAGTTGATCTGAAGATACTGCGAAAGCCAAAATTATATGCTAACTTTGTAAACCAAAAACTCACTACTACATTTACCCGTTAAAAGCTTTGATTTATTTACCCAAGAACCAATCTGTCATTAACGGACATTGTACTCTCGATATCCATTTCATAAGTCAGCTTACAGCACCCATTATATTCCTATGGTGTGCATTTGAGTTGAATCTATCTATTTTTGGTAACTACCCTCCGATTCCGTCTAATACCAAACTTTCTAAACATTAAATCTAATTGTAAGCAATTGACAAGTTTTATTAAGCATTTTATATCTATGTAGGAGTAAATGTAAATGAACTAATGAATAATAACTTCAAAAGATTAATTTCCCCTTCTGAAATCTGAGAAAAAGGCAAGCAAGGTGATAGTCAAACTATATTTACAGCTAAATTACAATATTTATGCTAATACCACTGCAATTCCATTGTCAGGTCATAATACACGCATTCTAAACAAAACTTTTCCTTATCTCAATCTATACCATGATTGTATACATTTCACAGTGCGAAGTACATATTTTATGCATATTGCATACCTATGATATTAAAACAAATCAATTTTCATTGATTTCGAATGGTAATTACAGAAATAATGGTCTCAAGGTGACTAAACCAACCTTTACATTTTATTGCTTTAATTTATTTTTTTAAAGGTTGGATTTCATCGTAAGTTCACCAAGATAGGATTTGAGAATGGACAGCTGGTCGATAGTCCGAGTACGGTAAAACCATTCATATCACAGAATCTTATAATGTATTGCTTACAAACATGATTAAATCAGTCTGAACTAACTTTGTCTGATATGCCATTCTCTGGCAAGCTTTCATACTGACACTGCCCATTACTACTATTTTTGTATATAAGGTTTGGCTAGCCCAACTATATATCTTCTGGCAAGCAAGAGATCCGAATGTGTAACTATAATAATAATTATCTGGCGATCACATTCGATTCATATTCTCCATATCTGATTAAGGCATGAGGCTACTTAGGGCAAATTACCTTGGCATGTGCCTGACAACTGACAACACAGATACCTAACTACCCACTTACAGAATGAGTTACAATGGAATGGCAGAATGATTACAATTTATAACACAACTAATCAACTATAAATACCAAATTAAATGACTTTTCCATTCAAAGCTCAGCTCCTTTCCATCAGATATTCTGATTTGTTTGTTGAATCCATTAATAATACGTTTAGGTAATAGTCGTAATAGTACTAAAGGCAATTCAGGCAGACTGATTTGATGATCAAGACACTGACTCACGTCATGTCATGCTACTCGAAATCAGTTCACATTTTGATTGGCAAGACGTGTTCAACTAACTGAAATCCTTGCAATTTCATTTAGATATTCCAATTCCTTATTAGGCCATTATAACCATTTAAACACAGTCTACACTAGCTACAGTGTCCCAAGAGTATTGGATTAGTCCATGTGTTTAATGTACAATTAAGTTATTTACTTTTCTTACGGCTTACGGTAGATATCATTCACCTTATCTAATACTTGCATAGTACAAAACAATGCTTGGACAATACAACTTCAATCAAAAGGTATCATTAATAACGTCAATGTTTTAGCATCTTTTACATCGCCCTCCTCTCTCTCTCACAAAAACAATCACTAGAGACAATAAAATCCCTACCTACTATACAAAACTTACACTTTAGCTATAGTGTAATAGCCAACGTAGACAGAATCCCTCTCGCCCGATTCTTTTACATTAGGTATGGTATGCAGTATCACCATTTCTGTTTTTGCACAGGGCATTTCAGTCACGTTGTCACGTTTTTGCTCTGATTTTTGGCTACTTCTTCTTCTCCTCCCCTGAAAACTGTATTTACCAAAGTGCTCCTCAATTATATCGTAATACTCTATTTATCTATCCCATCAAATGTTCATTTCCCGTTTTTAAGTAATTTTAAAGCTTTCTATAGGTAATATAATATTAATCATGGTAAATATTACTTATATGAAACATTGGAGTATAGACAGTTAGTATGTGCATAGATTGCATATCTTAATATAATGTACTTTACGATGCATCAGATATAATATTTCTAGCCCATAAAATGGCCAGTTGTCGATAAGTACTCAATAGTATGAAGAAAAGCTTTTATTCTCTTTCCAAGTAGACACGAATTAAGGTAACTGCTACTTCAACTGATTTGCTATCGAGATCGTATTTACAATTAGCATTTTATTGTCCTCATACTTTGCTCTATCACACTCACGAAAAGAAAAAGCCTACTAAATATCTTCTCTAGCACCTACAAGTCTGATTCGTATGATAACATCTTAATGGGAGCCGTTCCTCGAAATGAAAATGCCATGTGAAATTGTAACTGAATCTAAAGCACGAACTAATAATATTAATTTTGAGAATGTTAGTATTTATTACGCGTTTAGACTACAGAACGACAATAACGTCTGCATATGATGCATTATTAGCCAATTAAAAATTGTCTCATAATTATGTTATTATGAAGTCATTGTGTCTGTATTTTTTATTGTAAGCATTCTTCCCTACTACCAGTAAGAACGTAGTAGTTTAGTTAGTATATTCAAAACATGTGCATATAAATAGTATGACTATCACTGGAAGTGTATCATAAAGTGAAGTCATTAGAAAACGTTTTATAAACAATTAATCTGCAAACATACGCAGTTCTTTTCTCTGAATTCGTATTCCTCTCTGTTGACTCATACAAAATTAAATAGCAAAACATCAAAAGTGTTATTTTGCAATGTTTATGAGAATATTCACACATCAACTAAAATAATCACATATTCCCACATTTGCAAAATTGAAAACACTTTTTAGCAATAGCAAATCTGACTAAACACTCAAGATAACACGTTCGCAACGAGAATACAAAGGGAGATGGTCATTTTCAGTTTGCAGGCATCAGAAATCAGGACTACATGAAACAAACATCAATACGCTTCGTTACATAGTAGGGAAATGTATAAATATACTCATTTCCTTTCGGCAAAAGCTGCAGATGAAAAACAATAACACGAAACGAGTTAAATGATATGGATAGAACAATTTCGCGTTCGTATTTTGTATAATGCCCATATTCAGCTGTATGCAGTAACTCAATAGCAAATATCCTAGACAAACATTTCTATCGTTTGCTATCATCATTTGAGGGAAAAGCAAGAGCTCGCTATTACTTGTGTCTAAATTGGATGAACAATCTCCGCAGTCACATATTATCTATCCCAGCAACTTTTGTTTATCACTGTTGTGAGTTCCCAGGCAATTCTCAAGATCACCACTCGGACCATTTGGCAATAGATTAGGCATTTTATTTTATCTGTACGATTTCGCACGTCCGTTCGTTTCTGTTTGCAATCGACCGCACCCATCCATTCGCGTTACACTGAGAGATAAAATATGTGGGGCTAGTTTCTAGGAAAATATTATTGCTTTCTCTACACATCGACACAAAAATAAAAGCATAAGTCAAACGAAATAAAACGGAATCCTATTTTCTGTCGTTCCTGCATGAACAGCTTATTTCACTTCACCTGCAATCTTAATGCTATAAAATCATAGTGCATGGCATAAAACAGCAATACTTAAATCTAACAGGGCAGGTAGGTATTATTCAAATCCCAAAAGTAAGTAGTTGAATATAGAGACTCCTTTATACTACTACAAAGTGCTAAAGTATACGTCCTTTGGTTGATGTGTACTTTACTAATGCCACATACTCACATTCATTCCGCACCAAAGCAAAGCAGAGTAAAATATAAGTTCTATTCTAAGTAAAGTAAGCTGGAAATCGATAAAGGGCTGAGGCTTGGCCTATATTTGCTCTCTTCTCTCTCCATGCATTCATCCAGCAATCCTCCAGCTTCAGCAGACTGGAACATAGCATTCAATTCAAGTCAAGGCTTTCTTAACAACGATGCGTATACGTATTCCTATTATTCGTCATTCATCCTCCTCAAAAACGTGTCTTGGCATGTAATAATGGTATAGAACACTTTTCCCAGCATTTCGAGAATTTCCTGCTTTACAGCACATTATGCTGCTCCAGGAGAAAGGAAAACTGATAGCTCCACAATATACTTTTTTTAAAGATTACACTAGACTTATAACTTATAGATGAAGAGTATAGTAGACATGCTTATGTAGCTATTGGAATGTTTACTCTCATTTTGATAGAAGATAGAGGGATTCTAGATCTCGAAGGCCAGGCAGACAATCGCCCGTGTCCGACACTCGTACAGCCTTCCAAATTCTCAGACATTCTCTGTCCACTACTACCTACTGTTTTGTTGTGTACACGTTGTAATGCATTCCAACCTGAATCTACGCCTTTTTTCTCACTACTCCTGCTACTACTAAGCTTTAGTCGAGATACAATATTACCACATCACTACTATCTTCTTACAAATCCACTATAGCCATAAATGTACAGAGTACAGCATATAACTCACAAATGTCTAAGAGTATACAATCCGTTCAATATGCTCCTTCTAGTACAACAAATAAGGATATATTCAGCCCGGTATTTTTACTGTTATAAGCATAGTAGATATAATATTTATAAAAGTACAGAGCTATATGAGTTGTACACGTAGTAGGTAGAATGCATAACAATGTCCATCATGTCATACACCAGAACTCACAAGTTCCTTTCACTACGTGCCTAGATGGATGGAACTTTATGATCAACTACTTATTACCTTCACTATTCTACTCATAAAAATACAGATGCCCTATTTACACTTCTGAACACGGATATCATAAGCAAAACGGACAAGATTTATGTCATAATATCCGGGACATCCTTTATGTCCCAATCGGAATTCTCGAGAATTACATTTTTAGGTACCTTGTACGATAAAAGTAAGTCAACTGTATGTAAAATGGAAATTGGCTTTGCAGTACAATAGCTCAGGGTGTAAACGAACACATCTAAGAGATGCCATAAGTTTTTCTAAGTACAGATAGAAGCTACAAAATCTTTTTTGTAGAATTTAATTTGAGAGTTCAAATCCATATAAAGGTAGCAGTAATGACAGCAAGCATGTGCAGTCTTGACAAAATCGGTGATTGCGCCAAATAATGTGCTCTACTGTGTGGTATTTTATACTTATCCTTGACACCCTACCCTTAATTAGAACAAGGAACTAAAGTCATTACAAGTCATACTAAAGTTACTGAACTTAAATCTTTTAGCAATTGTCTAGGGCGAAATTAACTTCTTTCGCTTTTATAGCCTTCTTATTCTTCCTTATTTCGTTTGCATAGTTATCTCTAGCCCCTCCCTAGCTCTGTTTACATACTGCTAAATTGTGTCTCGGTTACAATTTCATGGAGAATTTTTCTGTATTCTAGAAATACCTAAAATGACTCATTTAATTCCTGTTATATTTGACTATTTTAGTGTTAACTTCAGTGCATAGGAATAATTTTATTTCAAAGCTTAGTATCTTGTCTGATTTTCATTCTACTCTAAAATGTCAAATGGCATGATATTGAATGCACTATCCATAAATAAATGTGCATAACGATGTATAAGCCTATTATAAGCTTATGGTTTGCACTTTTACGGTCTTTGGTACGTAAGAAGCACCGCTATGATATCAGTAGTCAACAGTAATTACAATGTATACATACAATATTTACTGTAATGCACATTTAACATCAGGGTCAGAGCACTTAAGAATTGCCATAAAATGTCCTGGTATTAAATTAATCGATTTGAGCTAAGAAAGTAGAACTAACTGCTATGTTCCGAATTACATATCTGATATCTCTACATTATAGTAGCAGCATAAAGTTCACATTTGATTCAATTAAATACTACACGCACATAATCATGCACAGTGCGTAAAGATTCAAAATGCAGGAGAATGCTTCAGACTTCAGAGAGTAGCCTCCAACTATTTAATTTCTCATAACGATGATCGGTCGCTACAGCGTTACGCAGTGTGCCCCACACAGATTACATTATTATGTAACAAGAACCAGATTCAGTTGGTAGTTCAATTCAGGCAGTCAGATCAAGGGTTCTTCTTGATTCCATTTACATGGTTAGTAATAGAAGCATCTGCACAGCAAAAGCAAAGTTGCAGACTAAAATTGACTATCACATTATCCTTAGTTCCTCCAAAAGATGCCTACGGTGTACAAAGAGGAGGATTGTGGATTCAACAGTACTATGAATGGAAAAGGATGAAGCAAACTTAGAGAACTCTTAATGAAATAAGGAAGGGAAGACTCTACTGTGTACAATAACATTAGCATATAGGACAACTCTTGAGATAATTGCATAAATTATACTGTGTTATATAATGGAGGAACTTTTCTAAAGTGTACACTCCATCATGAATAAATAGATACATAGATAGGTAGTCTTTGCGTGCTAATGCAGAACCAACCCTTTAGAGTAAGAAAAGAAAAAAAAATCACAGGCAATTATGAATATTGAAAATGCAGCACCAAGATAGGAATAATTTATAACAAGAAATCCTTTCATTTTCTTGTGTACTCCTTGAATATGACAGGAGATGAGAGAGAGAGAGGAAGGAATTGATTGTAAAAACTACCAGCAAAAGTAAGTCAATTATTGAATCGCAAGATCTAAGACGTATTCTGTAAGTGAACGCTGAGGACTCCACACAGCCGTTGGTTGGTGCACGTGGTTGAATAGGTTTACATAAAATATGCAATATATCTCAGATATCGAATTTTAGGTATATGGACCGAGAATTTCATAATATTACTACACATTTAGATATTAAGTTCACCTTCGCATAAAATGGAATGCTTATCTTCATGCTCACCCAACTGTGCTCTGTACAGCGGTGGTGGTTATCTGGTATATAGATTCCTATCTGTAATTCGATCTCTACGAAATGGAAGATAGTTTCCTCCAATGCAATTCAATATCTGTACATACACAGCTGTAGATATAAGAGTGTAGGCAATTTGTTACAAATCCAATTTTACGTCTGTAAAAAAGTTGTTGAAATGTCAGCTACAGTCAATTTGTGTATCACCGATCGATAAGGATAGGAAATGAAAATGTAATAAATTGTACACTTACTACATTATAGGATTATAAAATACTTTTGCGAATATAAATGTAAGCAAGATGGTTAATTTCATTACTTTTATTGATTCATCTACTAATATATTGGATAATGTTGCTCGAGCGGTTGATAAACGAGCTTTTGTTATATCATGCATAATATGAATATTCATTACTAATGGATGGAAAAGGAGAAACTCCTTTCATTCTACATCTTCAAGAGTTGCGATTGTCAGTAGAGATTCTTGATCTAATAAGATCTCTGGTTTGTAAACAAAATTGGATGAACTAATGCAGTGCCATGCCATGTTTCCTGTCTGTTAGATTACGAAAGTACTATACGCTAATCTAACTATTTCTTTTCATTACGATTATTATTAGATCATTCAGTTCTAGTATTTCCTTACTTACTTATATCTAGATAGACATAGCACTAAAGTACAGAACAAGATGTATTGCTTCACAACACGGAAAGAAAAAAACGTAGTTAACATTTTCCATTTTATTTTGGTCTGCATGCATTTATACTTATTAGGCAAGCTGTCTGTCTAAACTAACTATATAGTATAATAGTGTACATTTTCCGCATACCTAGAAACTACAAAGCTACTTTCCTAGAAGAGCTCCCCTCCAATTAGAACAAATGACAAGTAGAGACGGAGAAGAAATGACAAAGTCAAGCCAGAGCTTAAGCCTCGGCGAAAAAAGAGTCGAAAGGTCGGCAACTGTCTACATATTCAGAGTGAAATAAACAAGTCTTGAAATGGGAAAATCGGATCAAGCCCAGTCCGCAATTCCTTGCGGACTCTCACTTCACTTGAGTGACTAAAGTTTTCTCTTGTGTTAGCTACCCATTCTTTATTATACTCTTTTAACAGACAAGTGAGTTAGAATTCCCCTAGATAAGCAGCCTATTACATCACATTAGGCAATGGATCCTGGTTACGACTTAGTCTATACACTACACGCACTGTTTTCTATAGAATGTCCTTGTAAACTAAACGAACATTATACACACTTTTCCACTTTTCAGGAAACTAAGCCACGCAAAGAGTAAAACTTTTTTTCTTACTTTACTCACGGTCACGACATTAGAAAGAGACGAACTGCGTTGGTAGGATGCTGAAAAGTCATTTCATCCGAAAACCCTGAGAAACTCACTCACTCCATTTCTCCGTATTTCAGTCAAGGGAAAACTTTGTAATGTCAGACAAACGAACTACAGAGATCCGAAAACAGTCACTCAAACAGTGACCCACCGAAGAAAAAGACTGTCTGGATGGTCACTCTGACAGAACAAATCCTCACTTTACGACTACACGACGAAGAAACACTGAAAGAACTTTGAGAATATAAACAACACAATGGAATAGGAAATTCTTGTTCAATTTTCCTTTAGCGTTCTTGTCAAGAAACTCAACACCGGACTAGTCATAAAATAAGTTTTTTCATGATATAAATAAATTCAATATCCTGAATGCACCTGACTTGACGTTAAGTCCAGAAAAATATGCCTTCTTGTATTTGGTATGTCGAGTGTGTTCTACAGTAGAAAAGAAGCATTAGCCGAGTTACAAGAACTTTGGATTGGATTACCTATTGAAAGTTAAGTAATGCTCAGAGTGGAGACTAAGAAAACCACGCTCGACGCTTCTGTTCATGTTACACCACAAACTCACAACCCTTCTATAACATCTCAACCAACTGAAGGCAACTCAAGTCTGGCCACAGAAATGAAATACGGTCCTAATAGCTTCCACATCACACCAAAGCTTTTTGTGGTTTTCTTTTCGGGGAGGAAGTTAACACTTGCTTTGATCACAACGGCATTCTACGCTTCAAAATCATTATTTGCCTTTCAACACTTTAATAACGCTACCTTACTATACACAATAAACTATACTTACACACAACAATATATCTACTTGGTGATGCATCTAGAATTGTTTACATAAAAGTTTAGCTGTAGTATTCATCGTCAGTAACACGATGTTGTTTAACTTGACGTTAAACGTAGCATGAAAAGCAATATCCAAATCCAAACTACATCCAACCACTAAAAGTAAGCACCAAAAACGGATGGATGAGATTATTCAGCTCAGACTCACTACAGATCACTAAAACTCTTTCGCTTCGTTAAGAAACGTAAAGGGAGTTACCGACACACATCATATTACACAACTTCTGTGTATATCGTTGCAATCATATTTGAAGTACAACTAGTGTATTATTATGGACTCAAGTTCAGTTAGACCAAGCAGGAGATTCACAAACCAACTCAACTCAAGTTTACTTCACTAAAAACTTTAATTCGCTGCACTTTACTATTACAGTAAAAACCACTAACGTATCTGTAGACTATCCGCTTACGCAATTTTCTGTTCCCCTTTGAATTTCTGTTTCTTCACAAAAAATAGTCATAACATAACCAAATCCAAACAACAATAATCCAAATCGACAACTGAACCGTATGTAATCTCAAGAGGATTCTTACAGGTGAAACTCAAAGGGCAGAGGAACAACACGTTCACTAACAATACGACACGAACTGAATGCTGAGTGTCGTGTACTTCTCTGCTGTCCAGTCTCTTCTAACCAATACTTAATATACATTTTATCAGCACTCGCCTTCTTATTACTCACAAACAAGCTCACGACCATCAGCCAGACAGGATGGAAAAGAGGAGGATATTCTGTACAATACATTCACATTTCTTGTACTAATAGCTATCTATTGCATTCATCCACCAGATTAATATACACAGGTAAAGTACGGGTAGAGATAGACTGCGTGATTCCTCTACCTTACATTACTATACTACAACAACTACAGTAAAAATCCTATAAACCCATGTAGGTACTTACTTACACCTATACATAATAAAGAAAGAGTCCAGCCACCAAAAGAGGTGTGTATTCGTAGCAGCTTCATTTGATAAGCCAGAAAACTAACGGCATTCCTCGCATAAGCCTTTACTTTACTCTAAACCATCCGTTTCTTTGACGCTTTTGGCCTGTAGCAAAGATTGCAATTTACAACGCACGTCCTCCTCGTCTTCCTACTTATTCCCCACTAAAATATACTTTATTATTCACTACTAACGATGTACAAAACCAATCTTTTCCTTCACAGAAATACTGAAAATTAGAACTACAAGCATAAAATTACAATACATACATATGCATGCACACTTGGATACACAATAATACACATGCAACTAAATTACTATATCATAACAGGTATAAGATTACGTATTACTTATTTCTGCATGGGTATGGCTCTTTTATGTTTAAAGTCTAAATAACAGAAAGTTTTTCTCTTCTCAACAGATTATTGCCTACATTATACATTACTGCTACAAATAAATCCATTCGTATTTTCAACGTATCCTCCAATATGTCCAATTAATTAGGTATCCCATCTCCATCGACCAAAATCGTTCATTATATAGGAACATTGCTTATCGGCATTTGAAAAACAATACACAATAGAGATCCGGTGTTATTATGTTACTTATATGCAAATCTGATGCTGTTTGTCCTGTCCTTCTAGTACACCCCATTATCAATAACTTGCTTTACCACAAGCCGTGCATGCAAAAAAGGATCATACAATGCAAACCATCCATATAGATCAAAGGAAAGATCAGTCATGTACAGGAATAGCAGGATGACAATATCTCACTACCGAAACATAACTCACACATGTGGATATACAATATGATTTACTAACATATCACTGAGCTACATGCATGGGAATATTTAATGTCATGCATGCGCCATGTGCGTAAAATCATTTTTATAATACTTATCAGCCACGTTATACTTACATTCTAAGATAATAAACTAGCACCTTTAGTTAACACTATAAATCTATGCATAAATACTTACAGCAGTCAGCCTATAGTATATGCACCTATTGAAGTCGAATACTCGACACATTCAATACCATTGACATAACTTAATTATTATTTATTTTCTGTAACATAAATAACCAATAACACATCGTAAAAAAACTGTAGCCAATAACCCATCAATATGTAATGTAACAACTTGTAACTCAACAACACTTTCTTATGATTAATTATTGATTGATTCTATCACAGACACGGATATTGACGATACTTATTGTTCGTACGTTGACATTTTTCACAAAGGAGCTATTCATCGATATTTACATAACTTGTAATATTGCACATAAGTCTAATATTCTAAAACAATTCAGAGCCACAACACAATGCATAGTTACAAATATGTACATAGCATTCCACAGACAACCTTTCGTTCTGGTCCACACAAAAACAACAAGCGAAAAGTGTTTATGTTTTCGTTTAACAGAGCCTTGCCTGCCTTTAACTAGCGTATATATAAGTGGCAGTGACAACTGCAACTGTCTGGTACAAACAAGGCTGTATTGAGGGGGTGGGCTTTGGGGGCTAAAGCCCCCCCCCGAAATCCAAGAAAAAAGGAAAATTTTTTTCAAAATACCAAAAAATTTCGCGCTTCGCGCGATTTTATGTGATTTTTAGGCTATTTTTGACTCATTTTAGACAAAATAAGCCAAAAATTTTCGCGCTTCGCGCGATTATGCCTAATAGATATTGTCCTATGATATCATAGCCCCCACCGAAATCGATTTCTAAATACAGTACTGGGTACAAATATACTAATTCCAAGTTGGGCCACAACATTTTTCCACTTCACTTGCAGAAGCAGACATTTTTACATTCCAAATTTCTTACATTCTTCCGTATCGACCTAAACTATCCCAACAAACTCAAAACACATTAATTTACTTATAAACACCAAAATAGTTGATTTTTTTAATTATAAAGAAGACAATACATAACATTGTCAACGATTGTTATAAATTATGATTCCGACATTTTCAATTCCTTTAGAATGATATTATTTGTTCTCCCTAATAAATATTTTTAAATTTTCTTGACAGTTATTACAACCCACGGTAATTTAGTAAGGTTGAATGCCAATCTAAATGTAGTATGTATTGTTGAACACAGTAATTTAAGTTATAGGTGAACATCCAAGTACTGACAACATTAGGTATGAATTTAATATGCAGTCTTGATCACATCAACCAATTCCAGTTTTTATGACACTTGGATGTATTCAGCTTTTAGAGTCATGCTACATGCAAACATAAGAAATAACATTAGAAAAGTTGATCTGAACTCGACAAGACTAGAAAAATGCATCTCATTTTGATGTCCATATTAGGACAAGAGTGTCTTCTTGTCTTGTCGTTTTGTCTTATCGTCATCACCTTAGTTTACCATACAACTATCTGTATCGCGATTGTAATGTAAAAAACTACTCACCCCACTCAACACAGAGTCTACAAAATATAAACACATCCAGTTCTAGTAAATGGCCTGAATGTATTTGTCACTCTACTTTCTCATTGGAAATAGCCCTATCATCAGTATCAGTAAAAATAATGGAAGTCGGTACATAGCATGCAGCATGAAAATGTTCTCAATAATGTCAGTGCAATTACATACCACATTAGTAAATGGTAGTTACTTTGATCATTTGAATGCAGCCAAACAAACATTACAAAACACTCTTTGCTTCTGCTTTACGAATTAAATGAGTAAGACATTTATGTCTTGGCAGTTTCACTCCTTATAAGTGTAAGGAATGTATAGGTACGTATAATATATAATAGAATTTACTAAATAACAACTCAGTAGCCACTATACAATTTATAACTGTATGTGCCCCAACTTCCAAAAAATTGTTATGTATCAAGTACCTATTACATTTAGATAGAAAATTAGAATATCCAATGTACATTTATGTAAATAGCTGTCTAAGTACTATTAAGACTCTTCTACAGACAGTGCTAAAGACACCAACAATAAGTACTCGTACCTAAGTAGCATTTAATACGATAGAGAATTGAAAAGGAACCGTAAGTTCATTATATTTCACCTTTCGGCTTTGCTATGTCATTCACGTCAGTGTCAGTCAGTCAGTCAACCCAAGTAACAAAAACTAGTGGGTACATTACATTCACGTTTCTATATTTTAACAATGAAATGTTTTACACAATAATATTGCTTATTTGTGAGCAAGGCGAGCCTTCATAATCTTTCTATTGCATACTTCAAATCATAGTATAAGTACATTATCTCCCACATAAAAGCACAAATATTATTACCCTACTCTTATTACTAGTACATTAATAAAGCAGCTCTGATCTACACAACTCTACTACTACTAACATAATGACTTCTTATGGGCAAAGACCCACACCCAAAACCCGACAGCCGCAGAATAAAAACTGTCACTCATAATTAGCTTCATAGTGCTAGGTCAACTAACTGGGCTGGGCTCCTACCATTTCTATTACTTACACACAGATCAACTACAATGCTATTTCATCATCAAAAGTGCATTAACATTTTTGCACTCTACTAAATGTACTTTTCATATGCCTACTGTAAACAATTTTAATTTGTTTACGTACAGTAGCTCCCTAAAATGTTGCATAAATATTGTTCTAATGAAAAACATGAATAATTCTACAGTTTCAACCTTTCAACTTTAGATTACAAGAAGGATCTACTATTTGCTTAATATTATTGCTTGATTGTTTATATTCAAAACATATTATGGCTTAATAGAAAAAAGTGTTGTTCGTGTTAAATGTGTCAATGATATCAACATTTTAATTTTAATGTTTTTAAATTGCAAATAGCTACATATAGATAATGCCCTGATATAACGATTCCTAGTAGACAAGTTGACACCAAAGTGTATCATGCTGAAATAAATACATAACCATGCATAACGAAGCAGCAACCACACCTGCGTGTGAGAAGTTCTCACAGAGAACAAATTAATAATTGCTAATGCAGATGTTGTAGGTCGTATTCTTTGAAAGGGACAAGGGCGTATTTATAGCTGATTGTAAATAAAGTATTGTCAAAATTCTGATTTTGAATATGAATTTAATTGACATCCTTCTCTTTGTATTAGTGATATATTCATATGTGCATAAATGTATTTTATTTTGTATATAGGCACTTAATAATCATTGCTTTGCTATTTATTATATTTATTAGACAGAGCGGTACACGTTTGTGTACCTTACTAATCTATGCTTTTAATACGACCGCAAGTAAGTGTGACAAGACAGGGTCATGCCATAGCGTATCTCGACTAAATATCTATAATCACTACATGTACATACTATTCATCTTTATTTATGTCACCAGCCAAGCTTTTAAGCCGTCCTGCCAATACAATAAGTATTTGCATTCTACAGACATTACAAATTCCATGCACAGGATCTTATAGCACATGAGTCTGCATGACTGTAATGCATTGTATACTAATTGCGAGCCTGAAAATCCTAATATTTTATTTAGTCTCACTAGCACTCATGTCACGTCATACCAGCTAACTTTACCGTAATGCATTCCTAATGCATAAAAGTGCACTCAATTTATTTACAATGACAATGGTCAATAGCCATTGAATATGGAACAAACTAAACCTTCTTTTCCTACTCAGGAATGTCTACCTTGAGTTTGCTTTATTTAGATAACTTCTACTACCTATAGCTACATCATTTGCATGCATTTAAGCAAACCACAATCCTAACTTTATGATTGTACGTTACTCTCTGCTTACTCTTGCAAAGAAGAATTAAGTGGGCATGCCACTGCATTTACATGTACAATTTAATTTGGACAAAGAACATCCTAATTGCTTATTTAAACTCTATTTATTTGCTCACACGAAAAGTCAACAGAACAAATGCAATACAAGGGAGTGGACCTCTTATCATTCTTCACTCTGACACTTCAACTTATTCTTATTTAATATCTGCATTTGCATTCTTGAGTGAATGAGTCGTGAATGAATGTTTAAAATAAGGAACTCAACTGAAGGCCATTTTTTGAAAATTAACTAAATAACCAACGATTTTTTTTAAATTAAAAGATCAGGAAAATCTCTTTCAAGTTTGGTTAAAAAGGTGCAGTACTATTATTCTAACACGTAATGCAAGCTATGTACTTTTAGCAGTTCCTACATGCAATACAATACCCTCCATATAGCACACAGGGTTTCGCAGAAAATCCAATTGTTTCTTTCTGATGTGTATAATAAAATGGAAAAGTAATTCATAGCTTTGCTTCACTTATCATGAAATTAGTAATTAGGACAAGGGAGAACAAACAAATCACAATATTCAGCAAAACTTCCTACAGAAAACGTGACTTGTATTTCTTTATTTCACAGCAGTAAGAAACTTTGACAAAACCTGCCTTTAGCCAAACTTCATGAACAATCAGTCGACAGTACTAACTTCTACCTACCTAAATACTCGTATAGATTGCTTTTCAAACTAAATGAACTAAACTTCAATACAGAACAATAAAAAGCCAGAGGGTCTAATAAATACGAAGCCAAGGAACTACCTCTCTCATTCCTATCTATAAAGACTGTTTTGTCAATTTACCGTGTAATCTGCAAACACAAAATACAATAATTCACCTACGCAGATAGCGAGGAGAAAGGAATTAAGTTTGTGTCGTGTGTAATTTGACATTTCAACAACGCAAATGAAACCAGACCCACTTTGAATCTGACGACGACATCACTTAATTCACACAAGAAGTCCTATATGCTGCTGTACGAGAGCAAAACTCCTTCTAACTCTGAAGCCAGGCCAAAACAATAAAGCCATTATGTCATGTTCATGTCACACACAGGCAACACATTAACACTCCTAATCATTCCACACTTCATATTTTATTTTCATTATACAGATTGAGTTTTCATGTTGGTTTTAATTAAAGGTACAACACGTCCTATTGAATACCACTTTCATGGCACAAATAAATGGTTTAGAAACAAACATTTACATCTGCATCAAATATCAATATGAAACTGCAACTAATAATAAATATATTTATAAATAGGTCTTTAACTTAAAAATAAGTCATTGCTTCAAAATAAATATTTTTTTCCCGCCAGTCTTACTATTATTGACTATTACTTGTAAAAATGAATCTTTTAGATTAAAAGCAATTTTGTAACTCAAAAAATGAAATACAAACCTTTACATCTCCAGGTAATGGTTCGTCATGCATTCTGAAGACTTTTATGAAAATGTCTGTAGCGAAGGTATTCAAGAATCTGTTTTTCAGATTTATTAAGTTAATTCAACCAGTGAACTTTAAACTCACTTGCATACAAGATACGAGGCACAAGTAGAATAACAGACAATTTAATTGAGCTGCATTGTTCATCCACGTTTAGACAGAAGTATAACGCAGAGGGGTGAAATTAGTTAGCAAATTACTTGACAGAATAACAACTATTGACTGATTTGTAAATCACGTCTAAAGATAACACTATAGAGTGATGTGAAACACTTTTAGGCCACAACCACCACCTCAACAAGAAAATTGCAGACAACACACAAAATCCTTCTCACTGCAGATACGTCAACAGAACCGGAAAATAGAAAATCTCCCGCAGAACAAAAAATAGTGTCAGAAGCACAGTTATCTTGTCTAGTGGGACAAGCTACATTTTCCCTGATCCATGAAGTGCATTATAGACCACATTCACCTGATATGCATATCAGTGGTAAGAGGAAAATTTGCAATTTGTGATATAGAAAATACTTACACAAATGAACACGACTGCAGAAATGTAGAGTTAATTCTCCCCTAAGAGTGGCGTGTGTTATGAGCTGCGCCTCTACTACACTATTAAACTAACCACCAACATAATAATAATACCTTTGTCAAAAGATAGTGTTTGTTGATGATCTCTTTAGTGTTTACTTCTGTCTTGTCATGTTAATGCAAGTCAACAGTAAACTGGCGTGCTAACCCAAAGCAAGCACGACTTGCTTAATACACACCACGCAACTTAATTCTCAATTGAAATAAACCATCTTTTGCGTGCATTCAATTAATACTTAAAGAAATTACTCATTAATGCCTTGGGCTACACTAACACATACAAAACCTTTCTGTAATTTATTTATGCATTAACTGCATAGTTTTACACATAATAATAGAATATTAGGTACCTTGTACCTCACTTTGAAACTTCGAGTATCTCTACTAAGTGTTTACTAGCAGTTGGAGTTGGTGCACACCTTATCGTACGAGAATTTTGCAATGAAATGGCCACGCTGCTCAATTTTGCGTACTCCTATCTAACTTATAAACGTTATAACAATACACTTTTAAGAAATGACATATTTAATCTTCACTATCTACAGCATGTGAGTAATATAATATATGAGATGTATGAAAATATGATCAGATTATGTGTAACTATTTAGATTACTACTAAATATTACATAGACACTTAGCTAGATCAATCTTCAGAATACAGACAATAGATATACCAAACTAATTTGTAAATGAAACAATTATATAGAGCATTTTGAATGAATCTAAAAACCATAATATTATAGGTATACATCCATATTAACCATTCCACTTAAATGTATTATTAGTATACAGAAGTCATAAGTGAATCATTCAAGATAATAATATAAAAATAAATATAAATCTAGACTAGTATCAGTCCAGAAGTTCAGTTTGCTTATTAGCAACCTCCTATAGTACTAGTTAAATGGTAGCATAATAGGCCTGAATATAAAAGTGCCTTAACATGCAGATATACAATCATGAGAAACTAAAAATGACAACAAATAAAAATTTAGCCTTTTAGCCTTGGAAATCTTTAGATTTGCATTTCCGTAAAATAATTAGCTGCTAGCCCATAAGAAATTTGCATATGAGCTGAACTACTTCATAATGTATCTACACCCTATTCAGATGGCCACAATCTAGCATCAAAGAGATGCCACAATTGTAAGGATGACCTTGCCTTAGTTACGTGTCTGTCCGTGTCCAAACGAAAGTCACATTAATACAGATAAAAGAGAAAAACGCTTTAAACCCAAAAAATTCTTTAACGTCATAACGAGTTTGTTAGAACCATTATTGATATCTCCAACTGGTAGTATAAAAAATCTCAAGTTTTCTCCCACCCTTCTTACCCTTTTATCATTTGCATACATAAATAAACACTTTCTGTACACGGAGCAGTAAATTACGTCTCTACTATACACAAGACAAATGTTAAAATGCAAATATCATAGTAAAGTACTATCGTATGTTTTAGCTTATCAATATCCATCCTATCTAAGGTAGATTACTATTAGACAAAATTTACTGCTTTTGAGATATGTATGGAAAAAACATTTCCCGTCAGAGTTACGTTCACGTAGGAGAGCGGATGCGGGCTACTAGTGTATGGAATTGCAAAGCAACAAGAGTATACCGAAGTCGACATAACCTATTTTGAGAGATAAGATAAATACGATAGCAGTAATAAGTAAGGCAAGGCAAAGCTAGCCATCTGCAGATAATCTACCTACTCCTATTGATATAGTACAGAACAGGGTTGAGGCTAGTTGATATCGATGTGACTTCCATGGGCTCTATCTCTATACCTAAATATACATCCATATAACGCCACTCAGTGTTTAGATACTGTGCAGGTGTGTGCAGCAAGTAAAACGGATATCCTCCTTTCGTTAGCTACTCTGGCCTGGTCTGCTTGCCCTCTAATAATAGTTTGAATAGATCTCAAACTCGATCATGTCTGCACTTTTGTAGTCGACTAGGCACAATTTCAACTAACGATTTCTTGTTCTCTCTGTATGTGAATACCAAGATACCACAATGCGGTTGGCTGCACGCGGTGTGTAAATAAAAACATAACACAGATTTTTATTCAATTAATTACTAATGCTCATAGCACCAAAAGCATCAACATCGCCATCGATTCAACTTCACATGCATAGCGGCATAGAAAACATGGACTATTGGATTCGGTCCAACTGCTATTCATTTTTATGACTATAGGCTCTGTGGGCACACAAACAATCTACTCTCAGAGACATATCACGCAACTATCAACCTATACTTAATAAAGTGTCAGTATTATCTGTTTTAAAATTAGCAACTGCATTTCTCACCACATGCAAATATAAAAATGTGCTACTACTACTAATTGCATAGGTACCACAACCAACCATTTTCTGAGCCTAGTGTGTAGATCATGTAAATTCTATGTACATACATAATTACACTACATGTAGTGTGAATTTTGCATGCGTGTCAATATTTGCCAATGTTTTGTTAACTACTGAAATGAGACTCATCCATTATTTCATACTTGAGTTCAAGTCACTATCAAAAGCAATATGAGTTTCCACGAGTGAGCACATTTTTGCAATATTTTACACGAGCTCTCTTCTTTTCATGTAATCAGACGTGCCTTTATGATTAATTATCCGTCTCTCCACTCCGTACTGCGCCGTTTGTCATGAATCCTTAATATAATATCAATTTCGTCAGTCACACAATGTCGTTGCTTTGCCACATCGTATGACATCAAGGCTAGTAGATAGAAGTAAGAAGAAATGGTATTTACATAGTATACTAAACATGACTATAAATAAAATAACTTGCTTGCATTATTAAAATATTGTAAATACATTAGCTACCGAAATATACCTCGTGAGTAAGAGTAGTTAACTGCTAAAGCAATAAATACTAAGTATTTGATGAGCAATAAACTGCGGTATCAACCTTTTGTTGCGTATTAGGTTGTTGAAGACATTTTTCACGAGAAAAGGATTATTATTGTCATGCTTGTATTATGGCCCGATTCTGATTCACATAATATTTACAACTTATAGTCTATGTCATGTAAATATGTATGAGATTAGCAAACGAACAGAATCCTAAGAATGCTAACATGATTTGTCAGTCACCCTCGCTTTGCCTTGGTTTCCTTTCGTCCCACCAACCTTAAGAACCGATGTTGTAACCAATCTGTATAGGGTATCACATTATAAGTAGATTATATTCAACTGCAAACTTTTTAGTACGTATATAACTAAGCATACACTCTAATTTTTAGCCCATGATATTACTAGGTACTTAATTCAGAATCAAATTAAGCTTTTCTCAAATCTAATCATCTTCGAATGCTTAAAATTGTAGAAAAAAATCTTTGGTACTCGAGAAAATGTTCCATTTACCCGTGTATACAGTCTCTGGATAAATTGAAATCAAATTAAAAGACTGAGCGGGCATTTCTTTAAGTGAAGTGTTTAAAAACTACAGACTAGTATGAAAGCTCGTTAGATAATGATGTTTTCTACAATAATCAGCAACTGAGTAAGTTCTCCTGATAAAAATGAGTCTAAGTCACGTCCACGTACTTCTATATAACAGAAGGATACACTGATATATCTATCTGGAAAATGGCTTTTGTAGTAGTAGGATGAAAATCGAGTCAATCAAAGGAACAAACATGTATAATATATCAGTATTATAGCTGAAACGTAGGATTTCTTGGAGGCGAAGAGTAAAAGAGATACTTAATTCATTTATCAACGTAGCAAGTGATATCTTTTAGTAGAGACGTGAGATTCTGAGTAGGTATCCCACTCTATCTCAAAACAGTGCACACTCAAGAAGACAAGTAATGAAATAGAGATAATCAATTCCCAGTACAGTACATCAGAACATAGCATACATAGGTAAGTGAAGTACTTCTGCCACCCTATTCCTCCATTATTACTTCATGTTCATCCGTGATGACCTGAGAGCATTATTCTTTCCTAGTGTTCAAATGATCCTGCTGACTGATCATTCCTCCTAGTTTTAGCTCGCCTGAGTAAGCGAGCTTATAGAACCGCACAGTCTGTCCGTCCGTCCGTCCGTCGGTCCGTCCGTCCGTACCCACGATAACTTTCGAAAGCAATGACGGATATAGACCAAACTTGGCAAAAACAATGCCTATGGACCACTGACGATCCCTATTGATTTTGGGGTAAATCGGTCCATAGGTTGCTGAGATACCGCGCGCTCACTTTGTCTTCATTTTGATAGTTAAAGTGAAAAATGGGCATTGAAAATTGTAATACCGTTTCCTATAGATTGTTAGCGGGATAGTATAAACTATATCATGCCGCTTCTACTAAAACTGAAATTATATAGTAAAATAACAAAACCGGAAAATTACCTTTAAAAGTAAAATAACGAATCTGTTTCAAGTTTGTCTTTATTTTAACAGTCAATATTAATATATTTTCATTATGTATTGACTTTGATTGTCAATATTAATATATTTTCATTATGTATTGACTTTGATAGTCAATATTAATATATTTTCTTATGCATTGATCTTGATAGTCGTTATTAATATATTTTGATTTGTATTGATTTTGATAGTCAATATTAATCAATTTTGATTTTCTGTTGATTTTCATAGTCAACATTTATCAATTTTGATTTTCTGCTGATTTTCGTATTCGAAATTAATCAATTTTGATTTTCTGTTAATTTTCATATTCACAATTAATCAATTTTGATTTTCTGTTAATTTTCATATTCACAATTAATCAATTTTGATTTTCTGTTAATTTTCATAGTCAACATTAATTAACTTTGATTTTCTGTTGATTTTCATAGTCAACATTAATCAATTTTGATTTCTGTTGATTTTCATAGTCAACATTAATCAATTTTGATTTCTGTTGATTTTCATAGTCAACATTAATCAATTTTGATTTTCTGTTGATTTTCATAGTCAACAATAATCAATTTTGATTTTCTGTTGATTTTCATAGTCAACATTAATCAATTTTGATTTTCTGTTGATTTTTATGGTCAACATTAAATCAATTTTGATTTTCTGTTGATTTTCATAGTCAACATTAATCAATTTTGATTTTCTGTTGATTTTCATAGTCAACATTAATCAATTTTGATTTTCTGTTGATTTTTATGGTCAACATTAAATCAATTTTGATTTTCTGTTGATTTTCATAGTCAACATTAATCAATTTTGATTTTTTGTTGATTTTTCAAATAATATAGCTTCGTTTCCCTATAATATCAATGTCTGAATTTTTAATATGTCATAGCTACATATATAAAGACCCAATTCTGAAAGTTTGATCAAAATCCGTACGCTCGGTTTTGTGCTACGTGCGAGTACTTTTTGGCTACCAAAATGTGTACACGTTAACCTTTAATCAGGCGAGCTTCTGTTACGGCTTGCTGTAGGTTTTTCTCTCTACAATTGCTTTCCCTTCTTGCCTTCTATTCAGAAATTCACTGCACTTGACATTTTCGTATTGTATCGTACAGCTTAGGAAGGGCCCTTGATTCCCCCTATATTTCTTTGTTCGCTCTATGGTATTGTGATGTGGTGAAATAGTAATAACGTAAATCTAGATAAATGCAGGCAGGATGATACTGTGAAACAAGAGCACGATACTATCCTGTTATCTATTTACTAGTTCTACAATTTGTCCTCATGGAAAACAACCCTCCCCCTTTGTAAGAACAGGGCATTAACCTTTTATAATATTCCATAGAAGACACTACCAAATAAAACAGAAATATCAATGAGTAATGAAATCCGAGAATCCGCCATTTCTAAGAACAAGATCGCTCTTACGTGACAACGTACTATTTAAGAATTAATTTTCCTAGGAAAGTTTCGAATTCATGAAAGGAATAAGATTAGTAATAGGATTGGAATACCCAGTATAGTAACTGGACTCTGTAGTTTGTAGTACTGTACTAAATATAGAACATTCAAACTCATTTTCTCTATTCTATTTAGGTAAAAGAAGCAGAAGGAAATTCGAAGAAGAGAATTCCGCATGACTGTGAAACAAATGACTAGTAATTTTTTCAATTGTCTGGAGAATAGTAGAACAAGTTTTGTGCATAGTTTCCGTAGCATGTTCTGAGGTATACAATCTTCTTTTTTAAATAAAGGAAAAGTAATATTTTCTATGTAGAGGCCAGAAGAGACTTAACGTATGAATGAATGAGTAGCTTTCACTCTTCCGCATTCTACGCATGATATCCCTAATTCCATTGTGGCAGAGAGAGGAGCAGTAAAAAGTAAAATACGGAAACTCAACTTTTATATAAAAGCCATTCCAAATGCATATCCTGTACGAAATGCATTTTGCATTTGGTATATCGAATCGATCAATAACTTAGAAGAGTTAGAGGGAAAATCTCTATAATATAGGTTCAGGTTCATCCATCAAAATTATGGCATTTTAAAATTGGAGGATAAGACGCCGTGAGCCAGCCTCGGTCATGAGGGAGAAAGTCTCATACATCATACATGGAGATACATGCTGTTACATTCTGAGGTGCAAGGTGTAACTTCTTACGAAACGTAATGTAGTGAGGAAAAGGGAAAAGCTGAGCTGAACGTTGTACACGATTTAAAATGAATGAATGGAATATGCGTTTCCTCTAGAT
Source organism: Tomocerus qinae (assembly GCA_020055645.1). NCBI lineage: Eukaryota > Metazoa > Arthropoda > Collembola > Entomobryomorpha > Tomoceridae > Tomocerus > Tomocerus qinae. Next base: position 11,113,653 of record CM034547.1, on the reverse strand, counting down.
TGGAAATACTGTAGGACGGAGCACCCGAGTGAAAATGTTAGTTGTGTGCAGAATGTAAAATACTGGTTGGATGAAAGTCATGAAGGAGGGAGACTTTACTTATAAAGTGAAGTTGATACGGAGAATAATAATCAAAGAGTCAGCCTTAAGACTACTACAATGAAAATAGAATATTGAAAAGCAAGGTAACTTACCCATGCAACTTCCTCACGGTAAGGCAAACCGTGCAAATCGCACATCCAGGCATATTGAGTGGAGAATCCACCACAAGGTCCAACAGAGCCGGGTCCTCCACAAGACACATGGTGATAGTTCGATGGAGTCATTGAAGCCGAAGAAGATCGATCTGCAGAGTTCGTCGAGCCACTGCTCGTTTGACTTAAATTTAACTGAACGTTGACTAAGTTAGCATTCTCCTCCAGGGAAGATGTGCTCTTTGACTTGGGATATGGCACTGGAGTTGAAATCGTCGAAGTTGTTCCTGTCATACTGCCCCCACTTCCACTTCCACTGCTACTACTCCCTCCATCGAATGTTAAGTCCAAGTGTTGGAGTCTTTTCGCTGGAACTACATCGATTCGCTTCACTATATTGCTACAGGCAAAATGAAATACATCTCTTAGACTCAAATTCATTTGTTCCAATAGAACACATTCAATTTCACTTCCTTGACATTATTCTTCTCCGCTTTTATTTGCTTCGCCAAAACTCTATCATTTCCTTTGCCCCAACTTACAGATTGCTATTTAATACAGCTTTCAAGTCACATACTGCTAAACATATATATTATGTTGAGATTGAGACAATCTTTGAATCTCTAGTATTACATAAAATCTTATCGACCTACATGGGCATACAAATACATTATTCTTTCACACTTGAAATGGTTAACAATATCGACAAAAACAAAGTAAATAGGATAACAGGAACAATTACATTTATTTCTAGAGTTAAAATCCCCAATAAATAAAAACAAACACATGTGGATCTTGATATGATACGATACGTTTATCAATTACGTCTATACAAATATACACATTTGGTAAACACTTATACAGAAAAGGCTACTAAGTAGTATAATTTATCACTAAATTGCATAATAATATTGTGTTGCTTACTACAACGGAATTCCTGGAAATGTTTCACTCAAAGCGGTCAGCAGCGTAACTATCATTCTATCGATCATGTCCACCTTTTCCGGGTCAGGTATCAAAAAACTGTGACTCTTGTCGTTAGCAGTCAGGACCAGCTGTAAATGTAAACAAAAAATACGTAAATAACACAAACTCGACCAAAAAGACCTTGTTATATCCACAATAAGACATAAATATTGTCACAAAACAATAACTTCCACTTTATATTTGGATTTTGTATTGGGATTTCTGCGGTTATCGATCCAAGACAAACTATATTATGCATTGATATATGACATCACAAATAATACACATATACCTAATCTAGACATCGAATTTGCAGTTCGCACGACTGAAACTGACGCTATGTACGTGCCTAAAAGCTATTTTTCTAAAACGAAACTAATCCAATTGTTCATCTATTCTCCATTCGGTAAAGCACGCAGCACGCAACTATTTGAGTCATTTGGCTTTTAAACACAATTTGAAATTCCCTATGGAGAAACAAAGAGTTTTCTAATGCTTTCTTCTAATTTAGTATAAACATTTACTAACATATAGTAAGTGTAAGCCAGCGTAAAGTAGAAAACCCGAGAAAATAATTCCACGCAAACACTAAGTAAACATGAATATAGAAAAGACATATTGGAATTTACCTGATTTGGCTTTTTGCTCTCGATCGCCTGGATTTCCAGATAATGGAAGTGAAAATCGATCTGTAAAGAGGAAAAAAACATGAAGATTCATTCATAAATCAATGAAGGTTTCCTTTGACTGAAGAATAAACACACAAATACACTTTAGGGGTTGCGCCGGTTGTTGGATGTCATTAAGGAAAATGCTTAGGGGAATTTGTAGAGAAAAGAAATGTGCGTAGTTACAAGAAGAGACAGCATTCCATGGGTTTGTGTATATAGTATAAATAAATGCCTTTGGTCTCTGTAAGTCACCAAAAGGCACATACCAGAATAGACAAGGCGACAAAATGAAGCTATGGAAGATGAAGAAAAGAGATAAGTAAAAGTGTAAGGAGCACCCAAAGGAGGAAATAAAAGGCGATGGGACTCGTGAATGCGGATACAGATACATACTAACTTTAGGGTGGAACAATTCAGATGCATCCGAAATGTTGACATTGACTTGAGTTCTATAGCACCGTTACCGTTCTACTGCTATTACGTTACAAAGAACTGCAGGTTCCGAGAATGAATGGAGGAGTAGCGGAGAATGGAGGGAGTAAGCGGAAGAAACTATCCGAAAGTTAAATTGAATTTGAGTTACTCTGTCTACTCTAACTTACCCGAGGAGGAACTTTTAGGCAGAAGAACCGACATGGGCAAAACACCTGCAAAGAAACCAATAAAAACAATTTCATGATATTTCTTTCTTTCTTTCTTTAGTTCTCAGAAGAGTTATGCTATAGAATTGTTACACTCTTATTCTCACTTCGAATTTTCATTTTACCCTTCTATTATTATACGCAGAATTGTATTGAGAGAAGACTGATGTATTTGTAATATTCCTACAGCAGATGTTTCTTTGATTTATTGCCAAAAATTTGTCGATCTCGCTTTCGTCTTGAACTGTTTGCACATTGCTCTATTGTAGTTATACATATAAAATCAGAATCTCTATAACTTAGTGTTTCAATTTGAAAAAGGCAGATTTTTAGAAGATTACATAACATGTTTACACAAGTGTATCATCTCTCAAAAGCAGAATGTGAGTGTAGAACAAACATTGTCTACATCCTTTTTAATTTCATATTGAGCGTTTTGTATTTGTATATGCATCACGTATCACTTTTCATCGCCAAATGTGCCTTTTATACTTGAGGAAAAGTTGTCTCAAATATCTTGAATAGTTCCAAAAACAAAGTCAAGTTCCGTGAAGTGAAGTCACGGAAAAATATCATTTTAAACATCTTAATTAAAATTTCTAGGAAATCATCATTCTTGTATTTAGGTCAGGAAGACATACTAAAGAGAAGCCTTGGAATGAATTTTCATTTTCAAATTCGGTTAGATTCAATTAGATCAAACACCATCGTTGACAGTTATGGAATTACTAATAACTAAGGCATTGCAAAATAAGTATAGCATAATGCACTGAATGTAGATAACATCTAATGTCATTGTCAGTTGGTCTTCTCGTACACAAAACGAATAAATAGCTGGCTAAACCCATCTAAAACTGAACTGAAAGGTAGAATAAGAGTACAACAATGATCAGATTAGGCATTGCTAGTGCTGCAGATAAATTACAACTGCAGTGCGACTTACCAAAACTCTGTTTTCTGTCTTGTCCCCTTTTGACTCTAATTTGACGGCACATTTTAGCAGAATCCTCACGTGTTTACCCAGCAATGTTTTAATCCCTTCTGCAAAAATCAAATACGGATTACAATCTGATTAGAACACATGAGTAATACCAACTCAAACAGAGCCAGCTTTGTAAAACAAGAAGTGTATCTGAAAAGCTCATCTATCTAAACATTGTTACTTTAAGCCAAGCCGGAATACTTTGTAAGAGAATGCTATGTAACAGTTTGCGAATACGACAAAGCAAACAATCATTTTATGTAGGTCTTTTATGTCTTTGTAGCCTTTACCATTGTACATCAATAAAACAAAACTAATTGGGCTACTGTATATCCGAGGTGGAGAATAAACAAGCAGTACTTATACGCGTTAGCAATATCAATTTGGCCCATTACCTATAAAGCACCTGCTACCCAATCTGTTAAGCCACGTTCTTTGGTGTTATTTTATATAAGTACAAGAATGCCTACCCTTAACTGATATAAATAGACAGAGTACTGTATTAATCTCAGGATCAACACTTAATTACATAAATTAAATGCCTACATAGTTCATACCTTAGGCTAGATGTACCTTACCCAAGTTCAGCGTACATGCAGAATATAGATAGAGAATGTAGAAAAACACATTCATAATAGTACTGGCAAAAGCAAACATAATGGAAAGCATGCAAGATCATTTATTTGATACGAAAATCTAGATGTGGTTGTGCTCTATAATTATTATTGCCATAAAACTTATAAACACACACATTAACTAAACATAGAACTTTCGACACTGATAGTAATAGTCACATTAATCCTTGGATTAATTTAGTATAGGTGATGCTAATACTATAAAAAATTAAACCAAAGCCTAGTCGGTGCGCTACTAATTTCAGTTACATAAAAATAGTTAATTGGCTTGCCGCGGCTTGTTTACCGTTCTATGTTCAGTGTATTTAGTATGAAATACAATGCATTGTGAACAATTAATGTTCCACAAGTTCAACATTTAGCACAAATCATTATTTAATCTTATTACAACAACCTACATACTATAACAATTAAACAAATCTGTTTCCTCCGCCCTAAAGCAGAAGTGCTAAGCTAAGTGATTATTACTTCATCAACTACAATAAGATTCTAATATTATTATAGATATTATATTATACTACTCACTACACACTTAGGTATACCGTGTGAATATTTTGCAAATGAATGCACGTACGCATATACCTAAAAGTGTTTAAGTATATACATCGTTTACTAGGCATATTGCACAAGTATACATTAAACTTTAGGTACCTACATATTATACACGAGTAATTAAAGCAAACGTATATATATCATGGTTTAGCAAAGATAACCGTGACATTTGCATCCCAAACAAATGTTTTTCTGAGTTTATGCTATAGCACTTAACTCCCTAAGTACTATTATTGCAAGACAAAGTTTATGGACACTATAATGCATTGTCTACAGCTAATTTATTCCGCTTTAGAGAATGCAAATTCTTGTTACACATTATATCGACACAGTAGTGTATGCTTTACGCATATAGTAGGTAGCATATACTATTTCCCTAATTTGACGTACACAATGCTAGTAAACAGGCAGACAATGCTAGGACTTGGAAGTCGAGGTGCCCATAGACATACATAATTTGAGTGAATGCAAACAACTTGAATATGCTGGCGTTAAGCATAAAACCGCAGTGGACTACAATAGGAACTGAGTGAACGTCTCTTGATATGTAAATTGTATCCGAACAAAGTTAAAGTTCATGAGAATCTCAAAAGGAAACAACAAACTTTGCGAAAATCTCAAATGAGTGCAAATTCAATAGAGTCGTAAAGAAAAAGAGTCAATGTAGACTTTGACTTGGGTAAGTCTGTTTTGCCTTCTACTTTTAGTGAAATAAATGGTCCGTTGAAGTACAACAGTAATAATAAATTGCCCTGTAAAACCACAAGGAATTCCCTCGGGTCACACCTCATAAATATCATATACTCTGTCATAAAGTTAAACCATGCAATTCAAGCCAGAGCAGAAACTGAGCTGCACAAACCATGAGTTTTATTTCAGTATCATTCAGACTTGAGTCAACCTATTATTATTGCTATTATGTTCCTATCTTCCTTGTCTAGGGTTTTATGTAAACAACAGAAGGAACTTTATACTGCAGCCAAGACAAGACAGCAATTTAAAATCATACGTGTGTGTGCATTGCACACATCTCCTATATTTACATACACATTCATGCCTTACAAGCAAAAATGAACAAAAAGCCATGCAATAATGTAAAGTTCTCTGTCGGTCCTTCCGAACCAACGTTTGCTCCTCTGCGTCATGTCATGTTCATGTTCATCTTTGTCAATCCTTATGGAGTCACATTAATTTACTGTTTTTACTCCATGCATCCTTATGATACGCATTGCCATAAACCATACTCATATTACATTCTATACTCGACACCCTATTCATATTTATATATGTCCATGATATCACTCTGCTATAAATAGACCTGACGTAACCAAGCACTGGAAATACCTACTCACACGACAACATGTACAGATATTCTGCATACATCTCTATACTATTTACTATATATACACTCTTTTAAAAACCTAAATAAACATTGATGAAAGCTGAAAAACATGTGATGAAAACGAAACCCAAACATGAAATAAACACATGAGTGAATACAAGACGTAGGTGATTACTATTAATATACAAATTCAACCAAATGTTTGTCAGTTGATAAGATTTATAAGTACTTAAGCTATCATCTATTTCTAATTACTCTGACTCCTGACCTTCCCTAATCTAATTACATACTGAATGAATATAATATTTAAACCATAGTTGTAATTGTAGTGCTGTTCAATGAACTCCAATTTACAGACATACTCCAGCTTTGAAATAATGACAACAAAGTGGGGATAATGATTTATGTTAATGACATCATAGCACGACTTAAAAATCAAAGAAAATACTGTTTCTTGACTTCCAAAAGAAAAGAAAAGTATTGAGGTTTTTAGAAGTGGCAGACAGAGGGAATCCTTCAATCATGCCATTTATTTCTGATCGCAAATACAAACTTACAACAGAACCAGATGACGATGATAATATGATGTATGACCTGAGTAACTGATTGATTGTCAAATAAAGTGTGTTTAAACACAAACGCCTACTTATATAGACAACATGCGACAAAAGAGAAACATCCCCTTTTCACACATTGATTTTAGTTTAAATGAGTTCAAAGGAAATGTCATTACTTAGAAGAGGTATATGACAAAATGACAACTGATAGTTTAAATGTAACACTTCATGAGTAGTAGAGTTAATAAAGATAGTAAACTGTAAATAAATAGTAAATACACGTGCGCAAGTTGGTAAAGATAGTATTATTAATGAGCATGAAATTATCTAAGATTTTCTGATATGACACATATTTAAGATGAATCATCTCTGATAAATTTACAGATTTCAAATGCCTTTCTTGCTCATTATAGATTACTAAGCTAGTTTTGCGGATGTGCACATGAGTATTATGCTAAAGTAACAGCGGAAACGTTTTAGAAAAACATGGTAGCGAAACAAAGGATCTCCTTTTGAATCTTTTATCTTGCTGAATTTATAGAAAAGTACAAATTAGCACATTTATATCTTGACATCTGTTTCTTTTGGTTGAAACATTTGAACTTGTTGAACTACACACCAAAACGCATGATATCCGACCAAGGTGTTCACAGCACAGATTTTTTAAATCAGCAAATCAAGGTAAGTGGTAACATACTAACAATAAGATGATTTCTAGACATGCACTAAACTCCCATCTGATGTCATCTGATCGTGAGTGGTTGGGAAGACATAGCAGTAAATCCCTATTCAACCACATATGTTTGTTGTTGAATAAAGTGCAAATCCATGAATCAGAATTACTGTACGCATATTTTTGATAAAGTACGTACATATTCTATCATCACCAAACCACAAAATACGGTTTCAGCATGTATTTGATATGAGGTTATGAAGGATCGTCCTAATTATCATACTAGGCATATTTACATACACATTGAAAATTGGTACATATGAATGGCTCCGGGCAGTAACCAGCAACCTCGGAGAGTTATAAAACTATTATTAAATCCAATAGCAACTTAGTGTGCAAATCAAAATTTTGCACATCTAGGGACTTTCCATAAACAAATGTAAGAATTTTAAAAATGAAAATGTCACCATCCAAAAGGGTATTAAGGGTTAGACATTTGAAATATTTTTCCTTCTTGTGCTACATGGCTGGCCTTTCTAAAAGAACAATAAGATTTGTGCGGTCTAACGAACTGAACCAGTCCCATCGTTGTTAAGCCCTCAACCGAATTAACAAAAACTCAAAATAGATTTATTTCGGTGCTGTACTAGTAATTCCCCACAAATACAGTAATGCACTGCAAAGTAATACAATAACAAAAATAACAAAACAAATTGCATCTAGGTTCCGATTTTTGAATGGGATCATGGGTGGTTGTTCAACACATGGAGTCAATAGCAACAGCGCCCAAATTGCCAATGCCAATCAGTTCTCCAACGTGGGTGAAAAATTTTTGTTAATTTGGGTATGGAATATTCAGTGGTTTTTACCAAAGAACCTAGAATATACTGACAAAGAAAGGCAAACATTAATTTTTTGTTGCTACTAAAAAATGACGTAGCTTGCAGTACTTTTTAAATGAGATTTATTGGAAATCAATTTTTCGAAATGAAAACTTTCCATTTAAAATGTACAGCAGATGACGTCACAAATTTACTTAAGATTTTCTATGGAGATTTGCCACGGGTTGGGTTTTACTATCATATTATCGCAATTTTGGTAGAAGTAGAGTGAAACATTTTATACTGCAAACTAACAATATAAATAGGACATTAACTTATTTGCTGTCCACTTATTGTCAATACCAATTGTTGACTTTGACGGTAATAAAAACTAAGTGAGCGCAGTGTTCAGCAGCAGTTCAGCATCCTATCGTCGATTTAAACCAAAATAAAAAGGGTTCGTCACAGGTCTATAAGCAATGCTTTTGTCAACTTTAGCAACTTCCGTCAATGCGTTCAAAATTTATAATGTTTGCGTTTCTATAATTCACGGGCGAGCGGCGAGCTAAAGTATTTTGTTGCCAATCAACCCGAGCATCGTCGGACTAATCGAATAGTATGACCCAACCTATTTTGCCTTCAAAATTATAAAAAATATATAGTAATACGTCTTATTTGCAAATCCCCATAGTAAAAGGCAAAAATTTCATTTTTCGGCCCGTGATGTCACTTGCAGTACCGTTTAACACGTATTTAGATAGTCATGACGTGATGTAGTTTGCAGTATTTACTATGGATTTTCATAGTCATGGAATTTTTTTCAAAATTTGATTATTTGCCTTTCCTTGTCAGTATTCTAGATTCCTTGGTAATACGTGATACATGAACACCCCCTAAAAATTTTATCTTGTTTATTTGTTAGAATAAAATTTCAATAAAATAATGTTCCGAGTTTGCTGGTTACTGCCGTGAACCATTCATATATACAGTAGTGTAAAGTACCGAAATTGGACCAAAAGTTCTTATACACTTAGACTGTGAATAAATCATTTCAAACGGTACATGTTTTGATATCTATGATCATATCGTATTTAATATTTAGTACGTGCCATATAATTGAAGACAAGTAACATCTGTACGCACTATAGTTAGTAGTAATAAATATTCTGAAAAAAATGAGTCACTATAAAATGACATTGTGCATACTATTCTATATAGAATGAAAACAACTAGAGTTTCTAGGTTCTAGTATACTTTTAAAAAGTTTGATTTTTGCCATATTACTAAACAAAGTTTTCAAACTTCCTCACTGTTAAATAGGGAACGTAGCTACTGTTGTATCCTACATTTAAGTACGTCCTGCGTTGTGGAATAATTAAGTATTTCAATGCTATGTGTGTACCTACTTTTCATATAGTACCAACGAGTTATAATATAATGTTGTACTTAGTAACAACATACGTCATGTCATTAATTGTATTATTCTCATCCACACCACTTCTACATGTGATATTTACACTAATATCCACACTTAAGTTGCATACCCATTCATGCACCAACACTGTAATTATAGACATAGACCACCATTTGCACAGAGGTTCTTTCTTTATGTCTGTCATATCATATTTTTGCATCATTTGTTTTTTTCTCACAACAAAACATTATCAATGACTTACTTGAGAGCTACACGGTAGTTAAATGTCCTACAAACTAAGACTCTACATTCTAAACATCCTATGCTTGACATATACTGTGGAACTACGCTCTGATTAAGCTTGCAATTTCAATATCATTATACATAGGTATACTAAATTCACATCGTAAATGAGAATTGTAAGAATTTTCATGGTCATTTTTGAGAGTATCAACATCCACAAATGAAAGTTTATACACCCCTTTTACAGATACGTTTTGTAATATTCATTTCGATTTACGAACCTATTTATTTTCTTAATCCACATAGGGCAATAATGGGTTGTTATTTAATGAGGATGCAAAATTGAGATATACCTAAACTAAAATACTATTAATACAACCTGTGAAGAATTTTGTGACCCATTGAAAAGGTTAACTAAGTATACTACAACAGTATACATGTACGGATCAATTTGATTGAATAGTTTTTTTCTTTTCATAAATTGTAAACAATCTAAACAGCACAATATAACGAACAATGTATATAAATTCATTTATTCCAAGTACGTGAAAATATCAGTTAGACACGCAAGCTTAATGTTGGTGCAGTAATACAGAAAAATGTCTCAAGAGAATAATTATGGCACATGAATGGATAGAGTCAATTCTAACTAGTGCTGGTCGTATTACAAGTTGCAAATACAAAGCGACAAGCCAACTGTGGTTATGCAAAACATGGATAACCGAGCGAATAGAACGTGAAGTTGAATATTTGGCATGCAGTTTCTAATCGTTATTGTCAAGTAAAGTTCTAGCATTTAAGCATTTTGACATAACAAAGCCCAACGTATAACTGACAGATACATTATAATAATGTATAACATACCACTGATCTCCTTCGTCATCGTTCCCTCTTTGTTACTGTTCGACATCCTCTTCCTCATTAGCCCGGTTTATTTTGCAACTTTGGCTACCACACTACAACAATCAGTAGGATATAATCCTAATAAGTTGTTATATACTAAGTCTTGATTAGTAGGATCCAACAATATTTTAGGCTATTGCAGGTTCCATTGGATTTTGTACAAACTACTCCATACGATGCGACCTTTGATGCTAGTTAATGTTACTGATGGCACAAAATGGTCATCACACCATCAGTAAATAAAACTATGCGATTCTAAATGGCACTGAAAGGGTGAGAATAGTATACGACATTGACTCACTAATTACTGATAAAACAACTGCATTTAAACAAACCGACGGATATTACTTATACTTAATGTCGTCACAGCTGTAGCACTATCGAGTCGCTTTTAACTTTGTGGTTCCCCTGAATTTTCTCATTCGCTGATAAGTAGTCAGAAATAGTATTGATCGGTTATTTAGAATAATGCTTCATTATTTATCACATTTCCGCATATGACGTGTATGGCATGTTTGCGTTGAGGCGTATTTAAATGTAAGACAATTCAAAAGTGCAGTAAAGTGACTCATCCTTCATCCTCAATTTTGCTACGGCTTGTGTACATGGTGTCACTATAAAAAACAAAATGTCGTGGTTAGAATCTAGATTATTTATAATACACTAAATCTATGACACAGATAGGTGTCACAACAGATTCTACATATCATGTCAGGGACCTGATATGAATAATCTATTCCATTATCATCTTCACACAATGTTTATAGTTAATTCCAGTGATTTTAAATTGAGCCTTTCAACTGGACTCGTTAGGGAACAACCTTTATATATAGTCAAATACATTTTGTAATAACTATTCTGTGTAAGCGAACAAAATAATTTAATCTACTAAAAAGTTGAGACAAAAAAATAGAATTATATTTCCAGTATATTTTGTACTTTAGCATAATATGAAGAAGAATCTCTAAACAAACCAAATAAAATGTTTGTTAATTAAATTGCAGAAATAAATTTTGGCTAAGTTAGAAGGAACATTTGAAAACGAAAATGTAATAGGATAAATGTATGTCCTCCGGGGTTCTAAGGATAGAGGGATTAAAAATTCTAACGCGCGTAATATCACTTGCTAATAACTTTGAAACGGGAAAAATGTATGTGAGAAGTGTTTTGCACTGAGGGAATATGAATGAAATAATTTCCTCAGTCAAAAAGTGACAATCCCTTCTTTGACGTAAACAGTAGAATAATGTATATAGTTAGCTTATCTTTAAATACTTAAATAATTATATAGTGATTACCAATAAAATGACTAGTCTAGGATTACGTTAACACCAGAATTTCTTGTTTGAAGGAGCTGGAGAATGTGGAGAAACACAAGTGAACACCGAGTGTTGATGTTGATTTCTGTCGGTTCTTCGGGCGAAGTGGCTGGGATTTTACGAATTTACAAACCTCCTATGCATATAGAAAGAAAAACGAGTATTACAGAAGTTTCGTTTCATTGTGACTACATTCTTCAGATATAATACACCTACCTAATACATATCCATGTAACTATAAGAATATATCCCTAGGAAATACCAGCAATCCAAGAGCACGAACGAGAAGAAAAAGTGATATTGAGTTGGCTCTCTCAATGTTAAATGTGCCTGTGTGTATGACAAACGTACGCAAGGCTCCCCATTCCATTAGATTTAGCACGAACCCTTGTTAGTCAGACAGTCAGAGTATACATTGTACACATAAGTAGTACGAGAGTACGGGTAGTAACATACATACATACTAACTCATACTACAGCACAACCACTATGCATAAAAAGGTCTAAAATTGTTGTGCTCTCTGACAGTGCGCAAAACAGACAAGATTCCTTATTTGGAAAAAAATACAAATATGTACCCGTACCGTTGCTTGCACCTTGCTTTTATACCCTATATGCTACATACCACTGAACTGCATTGTTGAAACCTGGTTTTAAAGAAACATCTTACTAAACTCTTAATATTATAGCGGTTACTGTCACACATTCAGCCGAAATTCAATTTCAAAATTTCATTCGCTATTCGCTACAGATATTATCGTAAAGATTTGACTAATGTACCTTTTCATTATGGTACACAGGAAGGGATACAAATACAATTATTGATGGGCCAAATTGATTACCGAACCAGTAAACATTTCTAATAGTATAGTTCATTTTACAATTGATTAAAAACTGGCCTTCCATACCAAAGGGTACAAATGGGGATCTTCTTTAGCATTAGCATTAGCTTTAAATGCCTTAAATAGGTATATGACTACCTACAATCCTTTAATCTGCATATTATCCTACATACAAATTAGTAAGGGTTATACAAAATACAAAGTGACACTGTAAATATTTCAAAACATAATATTTAAAAGTTTAAAATTGAATCCCAAGATTCTTCGTTTGAGAAAAGAAAGACATCTCTAAGACTTAAGGTTTAGTAGATAAATGCTTGCGTGCATTTATACATAATATATATTAACATATAACTTTGTATACAGGTATATATTATGTAAGAATTTGACAATAATGTCTGGAAAAGCAGTGGTACATGACTACTAAATCATAGCAATTAAACATTAAATTTTTATGTAGCATATATTAAAGGCAAAGGGGACCTAAAGGATAGGACAAATTCGTATGCATATATAGTTTTTTTTGAAGAAAGACAAAAGTAGGCATATGATGTGTACTATGAGACATGGAGAGTTTGACATAAAGACTTGTGACTCCCATTCACACAAAAATTTCCAGTTTTGTTGTTTACCAACTATTGTCATTGTTATCATCTCCTGTCCCCAAGAAGTCACGAAACACTGGAAGTAGAAGAGATGTTTTCACTTGACAAAAAATAAGAACCAGTTACTACATACTACATACAGAATGTAGCAAATGATTCGCATTATCGACAACTACAACTACATAGAATTAGCCAAAAACAACTTAAACATTTCACTTTTAATGCACAGCATCACTGGTTTCAAAATTTTATGACCATGATTTAAAATACCGAAAAATGATCCTTCTTTACTTTTGGCTCTTGTGACTTTATGAACCACTGCACCCTACTATAACCTTCTCCATTGCCCGCAGTGCAATATTGGCTGCCGCCAAAAATTCAAAACTAAAGTCATTAGCAGTACGCAAGGCTTTGCACAGGTAGGCAAAATGCGAACAGATTCAGCGAAAAGAAGCAAATAGGTACTGTACCGTCGTAAATCCGTAAGTTAAACAAATTATTCTTTATTTTATCTTGTCATTTTTGTATTGACTTTTAATTAACTTGTTTATGTGTTGTACTAATGACTAAAATGATCTCTTTAGGCAGCTGTCTGAGTCTAAAGAAGTGTCAATGAGAAACATTGAAGACGTTCTTCTAAGTAGTGACCGGCATCCAGTCCAGAATCGGTAAACTAGTCTGTTCTGTAGTCCCCTTCAGTCCCCTGTATAGCCTCACAAACATTGGCAGTAGGTAAAATCACAATTAAACGTTATACTGTACTGTATTTTCAAACTTTATTCTATGAAGCAATGAATTTTGACATTTCATCTTTTGTTTTTAGACTGTGTAAACTTGACTGCAAGAAGAATAATACACCACAGCTTTAAATAAACCAATACTTGAAACTCCTGACTGAACTAAAGTAAGTCTATGAGCAAATGAATATGACTAAAATAAAATTTATTTTATCCTGTAGGTTTACGTCTACATTCTACAATATAATAATCTCTGCATTATACCTAAGCTTTATAAGCATAATAATACCTAATAATGATTTGTACTAAGCACTACTAATAGTACCTATAATAATATTATAATTTAGTTTCCATTTTTAAATAAGCTATTATTAAAATGTACATGTCTATTTTATTTTTAGCCAGCACTAATTACCTAGAGCCATTCAAGGCAAACCTACCTTCATAATAAAGTACATAGAATAGATTTTAGGTTTTTTTATTGTTCAGTTCAGATTAAAGCCATTGCCCACGCAATCTGTAATTCAATAATAAATTACAGATTGCTGTTATTATTTATTATTTAATGTAGTAATTAATTATGTAATTCTTTATAAATTTCAGTAAGATGGAGTTTGCAGAGCGAATGGAAAGTCTTATTGATAATGGCATGTTCGATGAATTCGTCCGAGAATTACTTAATCCAGTTAATGTTGACCGTGTAAAAGCGAATGGGATGGAACTCATCACTCAAGTTTGTTCAAAAGGAATCAATGAAGTCGAAGAAACAGACCCAAATTTGACGATTTGGCTGGAGGGACTGGACTACATAGTGGCACATGCTAATCCAAAGGAAGCTTATGCGGCTCTTCTTGAGCAATCCGTAGTATTCACTCATACAAACAAGTTTATTTATCTTCTCCAACCAATTCAAGTTGTGTTTGCAAAGCTGCCAATGGTCCGAGCGTCACATATGCAAGGTATATTGGAACATATCCAGTTTCACATTAAGTCGTATCTTAGTGTCCCGGATTATATCAAAACGGCGGAATGGGACGGAAAAGATACATTGGCCATCGAAGAAGATCCTCAAATGAGAAGAATCATTCAGTCGTACAACTATTGTCTCACGCTAATTACTGATTTTGTACGTAGCTACATTGCTGTTCAGAGTTCATCTATTGCCAGAGAACCTAAAGTCGTCGAAGATCTTGGTCGTAGAGAGTCACTTTTAAGAAATACCCTGGTTAACTTACTTGGAAAACCTCTTGTATATTTTGACTTGCGATGGGAGGAAGGATCAACCCAAAATGCCAAATGTTTAAATGTCAAAACAGAAGGCCGAGTTATTGCTGGGAAAATAATGAATCTTCTGGCTGATCTACATGCTGATGTACCGTATTTTTTTAACTGGCTTAGCGAGCAACCTTTCCAGAAGAACAAAGGTCCTAGACTGCCCACCAAAACAGATTCCAATACTGAGCAAGAGAACGACTCCCTTATAGAAGAGGAAAGCTATTTTTCTGAGTATGAACCCGAACTTGATATAGTTTCAGTTGCCAATTATTTTTATCTGCTGGTAGATCAAAATCTGGGCGCTGATCATATCTGTACAGTTTACTCTCCTTCATACATATTTAACACCGTTCTTGCTGCGATCGTTCCTTGTCTGGACTCTGAAGAGAATATGATTATAAAAAAGTCAACCGCACTAACGTGTAAGCTCCTCTACAGATGCAATCCTCCTAACCCAGTCACTTTATATGGTCTCAAGTCAAACATGATTCAGTCGGAAAACCATAAAAATTTTATCGAAAAAATTGTCACTGTAATAATTTATTGCAAAATATTAAGTGTACGTAGAGATGCTTTGGAGGCTTTGAGAAGATATTTATGGGCGTTTGACGGCTATGGACGGTTTATGCTGCTTGTCCGAGGTTTTGATGTCATTCAGCACTCTGGTCTTCTGGGCTACTTAATTACCCAACTGAAAGAATTTGTTCGGGAAGCTTTATATGATGATAAAGCGTCTAGTGAAATGAAAGAATACTTTTCCGGAGAGCGTCTGAGGAGTTTATTGCAAACCGTTTGCAATTTAAAAGATGGAGAAACCACCGACATAGCGGATAATAGCGACCAAATTATAAGCGCACTAAATCTTGTTCGCTATTTACTCCTGACTGATGGGGCTGCGAATAAAAGTGGATTTTATTCGGCAATGGGAGCAATCGAGAAGAAGTTACTTTCACCTCTACACACTGCACTGGATTTTTCTAAAGCACATTTCGAGCAGGAGCTGAGGGTGTTGAATGAAAATCCCACATCTGTGAAGAAACGTACAGCAATGAGTAATGGAGTAGAATCTACCGTTGTTATTGATGGAAAGGAAATAGCCACTGACCAGTTGTCTGAAGTTCCTGTCGCCGACAAAATCGCATCTGTCAAGTCTGCATTGTCTGCTTTTGACATGATGTTTAGTCTTTTGGCCAGGGTTGATGAATGCTACTCCCAGGCTAAGGCATCCCACATTTGAATCTGAGAAACCGATGAGAATTTGTCTCAACGCAGTTTTAATTTTATTTGTGTAGAAAAATCATTTAATAATTTAGTAAATCATCAGCATGCAATGGATGTAACTTTTCTCTTAAGGACGCTGTTTACGTTGGTTGCTAACGAAAAAAATATAATTTCCAAAATTTAACCCGTCAATTGTCACATCCGAAACCCAATAGCTAACCTACCCGGCCATTCCACTACCTCAAGGGGAAGTTTTGGCAGTGCAATATTGATAAACAAGATGCTATCAAGTCAATAACAAAATGAATTCCATGCGACATAAACGGCCGTCTTATGGTATAATATTTGTAAATCTATTGGTTAGTACTTTGGTTAGTACTATATCACTATGACTACGGCGTCAATGCTTGTACTTGATGGCCGTTTATGTCACATGGACAATAGACATCCTTGATAGTAGTTATAACAACCATGGTTATAACTTAAACTTACAAGTATGAATGCATTGAAGCAAGATGCAAACAAAAAAGATTTTTGTACTAAAGTAATAACATTGCCAATGACGACAGGTGGAAATGCTACTATACAAGTCAGTATAGAAATCTTTATAATATAATACACTTCCCCGTTTCCTAGAAATCCAATTTTTTGGAATTGCATTGACTTATGCCCTCGGTATTCCATCATCAGCAATTCGGGTCAACCTCCATGCATTTAAAATTCATCATAATATCTTTACATCGACTGTTATAACTTCCCGAGGATCAGTCTGATTTTTATGGGACCTACATTTTTTGGAACCGTGGACTATCAAGGAACAAAAGTTACCATTCGGAATTTTGATATAGTTGTTTTAAATGCATTTAAAAAAATCAAATTCCCAAAAAAATGAGTCATTTTTAGTTTTTTATAAAACGTTGATGTTTTTGGTCCATTTAAAGCAACTATATCAAAATTCCGAATGCTAACTTTTGTTCCTTGATAGTCCACGGTTCCAAAAATGTAGGTCCCATAAAAATCAGACTGATCCTCCGGAAGTTATAATAGTCGATGTAAAAGATTTTTTAACATGCATTTTGATAGTCCCCTGTGGTTGCTATGCAGGGCCAAAGTGTAACCTTAACGCATCCACTATATTATAATGTATACTAACCGTTAATTATTTAGATGTGCAACTATAAAATTTTAACTTTAATCTATATATAAACAGTTATAATCATTACCTACCATTACCATCAATCATATATCTTCTACAAGAAAGTTATATCTACATGTGAATTAGTTGTTTTGATATTATGGCCAAATGATGAAAAAGACTTGACATAATATGTATTACTTAACTCATTTATTTTACTATAACGTAATGTATATGTACTTGTACAAATTGAAACTTAACCGATATATGTGTATTGATCTCCGATATTAAAAACGTTCCAAACTATCAGTGTAATACTATAATTTTCGGTTTCTAAGAACAATTTAATTATAGGTATCTTAAATCTATTCATGCATAATAATTAAGTTGATCATAACTGTTTAGCTAGCAGTAGCAGTACAGAAAATTCTTAATACTAGTTAAAAAGTAATTGATTGGTGTAGGTCGTGTCATGGTCATTTAACATTAAACTACTCTAAAACACTATTCATAACATAACAATTTATTTTACAATAGTTAGAGTAGGCTCAACCATCCATTTTTGTGAATCCATAAACCATTTTTCATTAAAAATTCAACACATCTTTGGTTTTAGCAAATTATACCCTTACTTAAGGCGAAAAATGAAATTCCACCACTTTGTTTACCACCGCCCCACCAAAAGTTACCTCAGGAAATAGTGGCCAAGAAGAACATTCATATAATATAATATGAATTACTTATATCCTACCGGAAGTGTGTTTACATCTGTAATTTGTGATTGTCATTAACATAATAAGTTATGTTACATAACTAACAATTGATAATATGCAAACAAATTACACCCTATTTACTTATTACCCCACTGTTCATACACATTACACTATACACTACATCGAATTGCTATTGGTCAACTTAAGCAGATATTCAAACGTTCAAAAAAGTCATTATTCGTAAAATTATACTAGCCATGTATTGGTAAATTATGGAATCAACTTAAATTACAGAGTCTTTGTTGTATAAAACTGGGTAGCACAATCAGCTTTAAAAATGTTTATACACAAAAGTACCGAAAACTAGCAGCCTTACATTTAAAAATGTCGAATAAAATGAAATACTAAAATTTTAGTACTGATTAGCACTAAAATGTTTTGTTAACCTTATAAAACCCGTCCTTTATGATTTTCTACATTTAAATTTTATGTATAAAATTCTGTCTCATATTACAAAAACACCCCGGCTATCACTTCTTGGATTGTCACACACATTGGTCATGATTTTAGATTTTAGTTTGCTATTTTGGTCAGGGTCAGTGAAAAATCAATTAAAACTAGTTGATTCGTAATTGTTTTGGATAGTCGATAAAAATCCACAAGGTTATACCACATAATGTGTTAGAGACAAGAGAATTGATTCAATCTCTAGCAGACCTCATGGATTGCATGGTGTTAAATAGATTAGGTCTTGTGGTGTAGTACAACTCAGACGATCGGAATGTAGGATCCCCAATAACTTTGTCTTTGCTCTTATGACAGAGACAAACTACACAAAAAAAGACTATGACAACTTGAAGAAGGCAGAATCCGATGATGACGGCAATAAGCAAGTTCTTGGGGCCACAAATGACCATGCCATTATCTGCAGATGAGAAAAACATAATAAAAAATAGATGGACATGATATTTCGGAAGAAAGGATAGGTTTGTGGTTTGTAGTTTGTAATAGTGAGTAATGCAGTATTTTGTATAATGCACCATGTATCATACCTCGATGATGAATCGATTCCGGATTCTTGGCAGTCTGAGCTTTCGACTTTCTGTCATGTGGACCCGTTACAATAATCTCTCTCTGTAGCTCCACAAATTCGATGTCTGTCTCATTTTCAGCAAAACGTCTTTTTCTGCCATAGGACAATTCTCCATCACATTTAACCTAATAGAAAAAAATGATGCCATTATTTTCACGATTACATTTACAGTTTTCTAAAGAATAATATGGAAATTCGTTTTACCGGTGGACATTCGTTTCGACAGAATTGGAGGTAAACTTGAAAACGGACCACCGCATCATTTGTAAACTTAAAAGCCTCAAATCGCCCCTTCAAAGATTTGGAACCATCGTTTGCCTTTTTGAGATGGGGGAAAATTGCTGGATCTTCTGGGCATCCTCTAGTGTCCAATAGTACTAATTCCTCTTCGTTTGTACCACTTTTAGCAACCAAGTCTCGAGCGAAAAGCCCGTAAGCACCTTTTAAAAGTTAAATAATGGAACTTGTTAAGCTGGTTTTGCCACTAGAGTGGAAAATCCCGAGGATTTCGTGTTTAGAACTTAATATTAATGACTTGACTGACTGCATGCATTGTGGTGGACACATTTCCATTCCACTCATAGTAACATGGCCAGAAATAGTCTATAGTCAGTGTATTAGGTATAGGATTTTAAATTAATTAGCTCACTATCAGCCTCGACTTCAATTCGGATGTACAATTCGTCCCCAAGAGACACGCCACTAACATCATTGCCATTCCGGTCGGTAATCCTCAAAACAATCGATGGAGCCTTGGCCGTGGAATTAATTACTGACGTAGCAATCCCAAGAATAGGAGCAGGAACTGCAGAAGCCTCAACAAGTCTTGATTCAGACTCTTTTTCAAACCCTAGAGTTTGTGATAGTGTTCTATTTGTTTCCGGAAATTGGCATATTAAGCGAAAAGCAGCATCGCCACGCTTCTGAATCAAAGGATGTTGCTGAACGACCAGATTTCCTATGAAAGAACCGTCTGCGTCTCTACATCACACCAACAAAACATTCATGACATGTTAATTACTTCACTCAACTTAATTAATGGAATCACGACTGGCTGTCTTGTCACAGTCCAGTGAAAGCCGTCGGCACAACTCAACCCAAACTAACTCCTTTTTAATTGTTACAAACCCAAGTACATAAAATACATGCCCGTACAGAACAATACTCTTCAGTATAGATTAGTTACACGTGTTCTTACTTAAATCAATTAAAATGTGCTTTTTCAATACACCAATTCCTTTAGTGAGCTTCTTTTCATACGCAAATGATTTCCAACTATCGTAAATTGCCTTAACCTACCTCTGCATTAAAGTAGTAATAATCTTTAACAGAGAAATATTATGCAAGGAATTATACAATCTAATTGCAGTATGGTTTTATATTGTACTTTTACGTTATACGTATATGTAGATTTAACTTATACTAGTATCAAGTTTCGTTTATTTACTTGTAAACACCGCAGCTATTAAGTGGATATTGAAGAGTGGTGGACAGTTTCCCATGGCCAAATACCTCACAGTCGGTTGACAGAGCTGAAGAATACATCTTTCCGTAGAATGGGGAGTGCGTCTTGAGTTTGGCTACCATCGAGTCTCCGTTACACTCCAGTGACACTGCGATTAATTTAAAGTAAGACCATGCAATCTCAGTTTTTGTATATCCTGTTAGTACTACAAACACCATGTGCCATTGCTTACAAATATCTTAACAGTAGATGGACAGTGAACTCATTACTCTCATTGTCAGCTCAGCTCCTTGTATTTGTTTCATCAAGGACATGTGCGTAGGTGAGAAATAATAATAAATCTAGTCTTGCCCATTTACAGTAATAAAATAAATTACTACTACACTACTCCCATATTGTACTAAAGATTTAAATATTTGTACAGATAAGGGTTTATAAAGAAGATTGAATCTTACTGTCAATGCAGGGCACTCTTTGAGCATAGACCTTGTTCTCATGCGATTTTAGCAATTTCGGAGAAGTTGTGGACATATCAGCTCCACTGAGGAAACACACTCCAGTAACCCGGTCAAAGGAGACGGAACGACACGTAAAGGCACCATAAGTCTCGCAGGATTTTTGACACTAAAAAGAACAACCAGTAAGTTACTAATACTATTCCAAACTGCACATATTATCCCATGTTTTATGTAGGCTAGGTACTTGATTATACTATTCCAACCATTCAACTATATACTTAATATGTATCCCTATATATACTTCTATTATCCTTGCATTCCACTATTATTATCAAGAAATAAGAAATAATCAACTAATCTAATCATAAAGTTATACTTTAAATTTTAAAGTATAATTGGTTCGAGAATAAAAATCCTACCCGACACGACAACAGGTATTTTTAGATTCACATACTATTGAAAATAAAGCAATTATATCTACCTATTTGTAATCACTATAATATCAGTATCTACTGTAAAAATAAATTATGGGTGAGAGAATGGTAAAACGAACGTACATCTTCAAGGCTCTCAGATTTGGTAGAAAAGTCTCCGATAGGAAACTCAAAGCCATGCATCACTTCCCATTCGCAATGTCTCTCCTTTGTAGAAATCGGCTCTTTTTATAAAGAAGCATTTCAATTAGTGCTTTGATTTCGAATTCCCACCAATTGCTTGTAGTTACATAAAAATAACACTGAGTAGAGTAGTAAAGCGAGTATATGTCGAGTTTGATTTGTTGGGACGTACCTATGCAGGTGTTTTCAATGTATTCAACTTCTTTGCTGGACTTGACAAAGGAGCCAGGCTGCGTTCTCCGATCCTCGCGACTGAGTCTGCATTCCTTTCTACTTTCCCTACATGCAAAAAGACGGATATCAGTGCTATAAATCTGTTTAGGAATTTTTCGATCTGGTTGGGCTGAGTGTTGTATGACCAGTATGACATGAATGGTCACATCGTTTATGCAAAGTTGTGTGAATGCAGTATAAGTAGTTAGTAAGTCAGTAAGGTAATAATATTTTGAAATGTCACCAGTAGTCTGCAGATCGACAAGGGAGGCGTTTATCTGTAAGACAAAGCTCAGAACATCTTTTCCTTGAAGTGACACTCCGTATGATGACATCATCATGACCCGCAAGCTCATGACCAGGGATTCTCTCGGTAACCCAAGCTTTGCTGCAAATGTCGCCTGAAACATACGGTACATAGAAATCCAATGAATAGACAAGACAGGTACCTAAGCATTAGCATTACATAAACCAGCAGTGTAGGTAAATGAATTAGCATCGCCAATCAACATTCTTTTAATGGTCATTAATTATGCACTCAACTCACCTCATCAAATACAATGAGATAAAAGCTCGGGGCTGTGCAATTGCATCTATTACGTATCTAATATCAATATCTTGTGCATACTTCATAAATACCTCACCTATGCATTAATAGGTATGACTCATATTATTTACTACTGTATGTTGTAAGATGCAGTGCCAGGTGCCCTACTGTAATTAAGAAAAGCACAGTTTCATTCGTAATGTATTTAAGGTGTATCATCTTTATCTTCCTGTTGTTACAGCTTGTCTTGTCATCATTTTTAAAACCCAGTTCGCATTCTTATCGAGAGAATTCAAAGCAAATAAAAATATGAGCGTTCGTGTAGGTATTATTATGTCTTTGTAAGTGTTATGTAAAGTGCATGCTCCTAAGATATTTTTCATGTCCCAGAAGCCTCTAGGTTACATTTAAAAATTGTCCTACTGTTAGCTGTTAGCCATAAGTAGACAAATGGCAGTACAATTACAAAAAAGAGGCTCTATACATAGTCAATGTCATGTGTACGTAGAAAGTTAAGATTTAGACAGACATGAAATTTATAATTGTGCATCGTACTAACTTGTTTAACTAGTACTATTGCAACCTAACACTAACTTAGTTAGCAGAGCAATATTATTACAAAGTGCAGAGCAGACTTAACCCTAGAGCTATAAGTTGTATTATCTATTGTCTTGTCAAATAGATTTTACAGGTAGAGAATAGAAACTCGTCTTGATTTTTTACCATATCTCGTTCGTCTACATTTACAGTATGTACAGAGATTAGTTCTGTAGTAGATATTAATAACAAACATCTCTGGAGTCGGGAAATGTAAGAAACATTCTTATGATTTTTAATAAATCCAATTATGGCTATCTAATGTGAACTAGTTTGTAGGTTGTAAGTTGTAATTGAACAGTTAGCAAATGCATGAATAGGCTAATAAGGGCGAACCTGTGTATATTACATAATAAAAGACATTGAATATAAATAAATCGAATAATCAAGAGTGTATTCTTCTCTGCCTGTTTGAATATAACTGTCTAGGATAATAACTTATATTGCTACCCTTCAGGAAAAGGAAAGAAATAATTTGTAAAAATTCATGAGCAATTTAAAGTAAAGTAGAGGAGAGAGCTGCCATATAAGTTAAGACAGCTTTTGAGAATCCTTTGAGATGCAGTATAAGTAGTAAAAGGATGGTACACAGTCAGTCAGCGTTCGTCCGTTCATAGTTGTAAAGACTCGCTTCTTATGCAAATGTGTGCGCGGTCATTACATTAGAACAACATTTACAAGTTTAACGGAAAGTCTTCTCTAGTTTAATATGGCATTCGTCCCACTAGCTTTCCTTAGACTGGGAGTATGTGTATCTTTCCATCTTTCAAGTATTGGCAGAAGATGAGTCAAGAGGGAATAACTGATCTGCTCTAACCCTATAACTATCTTTCCGTGAACTGAACTGCTAGTTATAACATTCCCATTAACCTATGTAAATAATCTGGAGTTATCCGGGCTAGCCCAAGAAAAACAATGCAAACAATAGAACCAAACACACATTACCTGTTCCTGTTTTTTCATATTTCTAATATGATATAGTAGTGTATAATACCTATTTAACTAGTCTATCTCTCTGTAGAGCATTTAGGTACTTTATAAGACTGCTAATCCCGTCACACTCACACCTCACATCTTAACACATCAAATTGTAAAAACTATTCCTCTTGACCGGCTGGCGAACGAAAGATTCCTTGCATCACATACCATTTGAGAAGTTACAGAGTGTTCTGTTATGTTTAGTACTTTGTAAGAGATGTATATTTTGATTATTATGACTTGTGTGGAGTATTACTGTTTTCTTGTCTCGCTTTATTGTATTTGCATTAATGAACTGTTTGCATTTGTACTTTAGGTCTATATATATATAATTAAATCTATATTATAGATACCTATAAGTGATATTCCTACTGGTAATAGTAAACGTTATTCTTGTGCAGCACATTCGTCATAAATATTCTGCAAGTGTTTCTTGTAAAACCTAACCTTGGTATGTGAGCAAATCGCGCTGCCATAAACAATACACTTTACGTAGGCTTATAACAGGATGGATAGGAATATATTTTGTATTGGCCATTTAGCTACTATGTACATACATAGCTAAAGCTACTTCAAGTTAATACCAGTTTCGTTGTGCGATCATTTCCACTCCATGTCATGCCTATCAAGTTTTCTGTAAGAGAAGAGCCCACTACAGATGTTCTAATTGAATGATTGTGAAAATGAGTGTTCCCTAAGAGCTTCTGGATTACCTGAAATCTTTATACACGTTTCTATTCCACTACGCATCTAATATAAAGTGTGTTCTGACTCCTGTACAGATATTATGCTAGGTTAGGTTAGATGAAATAATAGGAGAACTGCGTATAACTGTACTTATATTATGAAGAGGTACACTAGTTTGGCTATTTAGTCTTTTCTCTACCTTTCCTTCGTGTGGGTGAATCATATTACATAGTCAGCTTCAGTTCCCACACAAACAATAGTAACATACCAGAGAGAGAACAACACGCACATTGTATAGTTGCAATTGCATACCTGCCAGGTAGTCTGCCCAGTGAAATTTTCTTGACAATGAGTAAGTTTTGGAAGAGTGTACTTTCGATAATTTCTACAGACACGTTTTGAAGCTGATACTTCTAGCTACGAGTACTGTAATGCAAACTGTACAGCATAATTAATGATATGCAATCCCTACTAGAAAGTCATGTTTAAGGTATAAGGTTAGGTAGACCTTATGATTTAATTGGTTTAATAGGAATTCGTTGCTGTAGACTTTTGATCCTTTTTTTCCTTCCAGTTTTACCACTGAACTACATCTTGTACATGTTCGCTTAATGAATCTATTCTCTGAATGTATTACTTAATGTTTCACAACTCACCGTTGTAGCATGTCTAAAGAATTTATGTAACCACTACCCACATACTAGTAAATGATGGCATTTAGTAAATAAACACTTAATCACATCAAAACTTGTAGTAAGATTCTATATAAAACATTCTTCCAACTCTACAAGGCTATAAATTTACTTGTTGCATGCAACAATATGACAGAATACAAGTAGTACCCATCGCTAATGAATACCAAGAATATTTTTGGATTTTTAACGTTATTTTAAACACAGGATTCATTAACAGTCATTGTATGGTAATAATATTACGACAATTTGATAGCATAGTTAATTGTTGGCTCACCTTGCAAACAGAGGCGTTCGAAATAGGAGCTGGCTTTAGAAAAATCCACTTCTATGGAATTATCTGTAAACTTAGGGTTGCCCAGTCGAAAGCATGAAGATGAGCTGTAATCTATCCAAAAGGCTGAGCAACTCGAAGAGGACCTACACCTGTTGTTCAAGATATCAATAAAATGTGGTTACTCGTTTATTGGAGTTGTTTAATTAATAGTAAATTAAGGATTTGACAGCAGATAAGTATGACGTTCGGATAAACTTCGACATACTTGAAGCTGGATTACACTTAACGACACACTAGTATACTAATGTTCATTTACTGTTACGTTTCTAAAGACTATATATAATTAGAAAAGCAGATATTGCACCAATACCTGTAATTTGTACAAAAAACAGAACACAGTTTATGGATGGAGGGAATGCAATAGATATAGAGAGACAGTCTCTCCATAAAATTGAAGTAAAAGATTGGAATGAGGAAACTAAATCAAGTAAGGTAACTAACAACTAACGATTTATTGAATTTAAATGCAGTTTCTGTTGTTTACTGACCTGTTGTAGCAGTCTGCGGTAATGGCTCCTGTCGTGCTAGAGTAAAGTGGTATTCTATCTCCTGGTGGTAATTCTATTCCCGTAACTTTCTCGAATGTCTCTACACCTGTTGAACAGTCTGCTAGGGCTGCTTTCAGTGGCACCAAAATTTGGCCTGCACATATTTAAAATGTCATTCAGGCAATTAGTGTCAAGATGATTAATGCAATACATTACTACACAACTGATGCTCATTTGGCGCTAATACTATCTCAGGGTGCCAACTTAACAAAGGATAATGTGTTAGAAACATTCAAATATGCATTTTTAACATTTGCTTTACGTGAAATATTAGAATATATTTATCTTCTCCTTAAAACTACAATTTCTGGTTGGGCCCAGTTTTACACACCCAGGTAGCTTAATGACTTTGTTTCCTATTTTCAAAAGCTTTCAATACCAATATGCGAAGTCATATCTATATACTATACTATTTAACTGTTAAATATTTGCTGCTAAGCGTATTTGGCTTTGTTCTTGTCCTTCATAAATAACTATTAAGTTAGTAAATGTAACTAAAGATAATTTTCTTCCTACAAAAATTGTTTATTAAACAGAACAATTTAATAGCATTAATTTGTATGATTACTCGGGTATCTACTAATTAAGTTGCAATTTTCAATTTTACAAAATAATGAGACTAGATAACTTACACTCAAAATTAGAGCAGTAAAAGTAACTGAAAAGTAATGAAAGACATGCCATTTAAAACTGAAACAGCTTTCTAATTTAATTGGACTCCTAAAATGTTATTCAGATCTTGTCACTGTCTGTCTGTCTGTTGTAATACATTAACAATTGCAAAGGATATTCTTTATTCTGTAATGCCCCACGAAATCTTTTGTGTGATAGCAATTTGCAATTACTAACAGATATGGATAGTAAGGAAACATTACCACAATTGTAGTTAACTGGTTTCCTTCCTAAAGTGGTTATTGCTATTGTAGTTAGCTATTTTAGTTATTCCTAAGCATGTAGTCAACATCTCAGCTGAATATTTGCATAACTTTTGATTATTAGACTTTGGTAATCATTAATTTGAGAGAGTACCTAAAATGATAGATAAATAACACCCTCCTACTACAATGAAATGATTGAAGAATGAGAATGTAATAACAAGAAAATAAGTATGTGCCACCCACAAATAGTAACTTCGATGAGCCAGAAACACAGAAAGCTAGTCAAGTAACGAGCACGCATTTTTGATTATACTTTCTGTCACTAAAACTGAGTTGATTTGTTATTTGTGACGTGATTGGTAATTTCCAATCCAGGAGATTTCCAATTTGAAGAAAGAGGTAATCTTGTATAGTTAGCTGTGTTGAATCACATGAGTTAAGATATAATTTAGTACAGTTGCATTTAATCAAAGCAAATCGGAGACAGAAACTCTTGGTCCTAAATGAAATGAGACTGTAGAACTTCACACTGTGCTCACTCTTGTGTTGTTATTTGTGTTGAATATACATTAGTTGTTTATTTTTATCCCTATACCTAAATGGATAGCTATTATAATCCTCAGAAATTGTCTGAACACAAACAGAAAATAATGAAAACAAAACACATTGTGTTAGTGCAGGTAAGAACTGCTTAAAGTAGCAAGTATGGTGTTGTAAATATATCCATGTAGTAGTGGAATGCACTGAGTTATAAATAGTATTTTAACCTTAAAGGAATATTGGAGAATTGAATCGCAAATCGCAATTACACTGTTCAAGTTGAAGTGTCATACATAAAACTTTCGCGATCAATGAGTGAGAACGAATAGTATCTCCTTTAAGCTTCAGGCCACAATAAAAGTTTAAAAAAGACTTTGTTCTGAATAATCTGTCTTGTAGTGATGTGTGTGTAGCTACAGATGTAAATGAGAGTAACACTGCGAAACAAAAATTGAGATGCACTGACACTGACTGAAGTGAAGCTTATCAGTTGAAACTCACCTCTTGTGTCTATGCGTATTTGCTTGTCAATGAGACTGAAGTTGAAGATGAGACGAGATGATCGGATTCTTTTCGTTAGACTTGTGTAAGTGTAGGTAGTAGAATGTAGGGAGGTAGTAGTAGTAGTAGTAGTAGTAGTAGTAGTAGTAGGTACTTGTTTTACAAAAGTCAGTTTAGCTCTGCTCTCCTCCTCGAGTTACCTAAAACCGTGTTAGCGCTCAACTAAACTGACTGACAAGACAAGATTCTCATCTTCTTCTCGTTAACATAACGTAATGTTGGCTTCTATTGTAATTGTAACAAATATGAGTCTGTCCGTGTAAATTCAGAGGCTGTGTCTGTACTGTACCGTGTGACTTGCTAAATACTACTATTGATCTGTATTCATGCAGAAATTATCCTTCTGATCGTATTGTACTATTAGAGTTGTGACTGTGGGATTATGATTTGATTACACTTGATATTGTTTATGATAATGAATGTTCTTGAGGAATGTCCGTAGTCTTTGAACATTGAACACGATTGTAAAGGCAATTACAATATCTGTACAAGATCCACACCAAGATCAGACCAGTTATTATTATTGATTCAGAGAGAGAGAGAGAGAGCGTAAAGAAAACTGAAGACGCCTTCAGACTCGGAATGATGTTATCTCTGTCTTGCTGAGGTTCAAACTGACTCTATTTGTCAACCAAACAGCGAAATATCAGGGAAAGGTTCATGATCTAACGACATGTATTTATCTATGTAAATCCTATAACTTATTGCAACATCTTAATTTGAAATGATTATTGCAACTCAATTTAATCTTATTACGTTTACAGCTATACACTTTGTAGATAGGTAATGCTGAGAAAATTGATTTTTTTTCGTTATGAACGCCAATGTATAGGTACATGAGGAGACCTTGTATTTTTATGGGGACTCTGGGATGTAGTTTCTCTGTAGATTTATGCTCTTGATTTTGATTGGTTTGGCTTTGCCTAAGATCAAAAGTTAAGTACTGAGAATTGGTACCCAGAGAGAACAATAGCTATCATAAAAAGGGAGATAATAAATAGAAATTAGTTTGGCTCAATGCTTCTGATGTTGTTATTACCAGAATAATACTTTTCTACATACGACACACAAAAAAAACAACAATCAACAATGGTCAGAGACGGAATTGGGATTTACTTTATGTATATTTGGAGGAGACGAAGACACGACTGACGTGACAACAGGACGGAAGTTTATTGTGTCAACTTCGCCACCTAAATCCCCAATCACTTAGGCAGAACATTGCATTATCCAACAATGGAGTCTGTCTTTTTTCTAGTTTCTTTATGTGTAGACACAAATTATTTATTTTATACTTATGTAAGTAAGTAGGTAATCACTTTGTATTACTTACATATATAAATTGAAAAACACCTTTTTATACTTAAATACCCACTCTATAATCTTCTTGGTGTAAAACAGTTTCCTACCTTAATTTATTCTATAACTACGAAAAGATTCTCTTCCCCCATAAAACCTTTTCTTCAATTTAAACCTGATGGGATTTACAATTCCGAATTCATCACGCTAACCAAGGACAAGGTGAAATTAACCACCTGAAACGTTAACTACCTAATTTAGAAACACAAACACTCGACTGTAAGGTGTTTTCCGATATCGGATGCTTTGTAACTAATTCTACTTTTTATATAATAACATTAAATATCTTCCTTCCCCAGAATAAAAAAAATCTTACATGATTTATGTCTCTAAACCAGGCCATACTGCTATTAAGGATGGAATAATTCGGTTCTACGCACAAAATTATAAGATTGGTATTGAATGCGTAAAATTTATAGGCATAGGAAGCATCTTGTTAGATCAGATATTGTTTTCGGGAATAAAGGAATCACGACGATGGTAGTTACGCTTCGTTGTGGGTATAAAAATCTTTATAGATTATTCACGTTTGTAGATAGCGAGCAAAAAGCTATCACATTTATTAGCTTTCCTGTACTATTTCTGTATGGAATCAAAGTAATATTACGTAAGGCTTAATTCGAAGAGACTCAGAATTAACCACAGAGACTGTTTATCTAATATGGCTTCATTTACAATCGCTTTTGAGTGTATAGTTCGTAAGTTGATTTTCTATATAGTGGATATGGGGTTTGGCTCTATGCAAATGAAAAGATCCATGGCATAATAAGTGGGTTTGCACATTGTGGTGAATGTGGTTTTTTGGTTTATAATGAATATTAGCAAAGTGCTCCTTTGTGGGAAAAGTATTGGTGAGGTGGGGCTGTTACTGTTCAGTGAAACTGTATCCTTGTAAATTGTAATTTTTGTAATGCAGTCTGCTGTCATTACTGCGTGGTCGTGCAACTTGCAATGCACTTGCAATTTGGGAGCATCTTTTAGCCGTCTGAAATCCCAAGACAAAAACGCCGACCGGATGCATGCTTATGAAATGTTATGCCTTTCTTTTAGGAGTCTCCCGGATTTACATAAATAATGACCTTCATCCATTTTAATCTTTTATTTCGTTTGCAAAAACATTTTTTCTCTAAATTTTCCTATCCTTAGCAAAAGAATCGCCCAAGTTTAATTTTTCTATTTTGTAGTAGTAGCATTTTACATAGTAGCATTTCCTAATTGTCACCACAGATTTGTTAATCATCTCAGTATAATAGCTTATTTAATTTTTTGTACTACATGACACGTCAATATCTTGAAATGCCGGAAATATTTCCTTCAATTATGCATGCCAAATTGTCAATGCACTACTGTAGTGCGATTGGTATGGCAGATGCAGGCGTGGTCAACTTTATTTACGTATAAACAGATTTACTTGACAAAAGGAAGTCATTTTAATAAAAACTTGGATCTGCAACAAATCAATCGCAAATTCAATTTAAATTGTCTACCTAACTTAAGTACACAGCAGTCTCTATTGTCATCGACCATTTAGTTTCTTTTGTATATTATACACGCGTTTTGTTTAGTTCAGCATTGACGATCACCTAATTCCTACACATGAGAGATTCTTTCACTAACACAATAATCTACATTTTTGCATACGGAAAGTAAAGCAACGCTTACATCTGTACTCACAACAAGGCTAGACAACAGTAAAATATTATTGTCACTGATGTCATGCCGAACTGAACAACAATCATTATATTGTCATTATATAGCACATGTTTCACTTTTGCTGTATTTCTAACCTGCTAATACATTCTTTTTGGCTTCAATGGCAGAAGTAAAGAAACAGTAAGGATACCAAATTAGAACTTGATGAAATGAACTTGTAAGAAAACAATATCAAAATTGCAGGTTTTAGATAAAGTATGTAGTAGTAAGTACTAGTTAGTAGATAAGAATTATTTGCTAATGGTTGAGA
This sequence comes from Tomocerus qinae, assembly GCA_020055645.1. Taxonomy (NCBI): domain Eukaryota; kingdom Metazoa; phylum Arthropoda; class Collembola; order Entomobryomorpha; family Tomoceridae; genus Tomocerus; species Tomocerus qinae. Next base: position 11,081,679 of record CM034547.1, on the reverse strand, counting down.
TCAAGTCCAAAGGATCCAAATTGTAATCCAAAATAAATAATCAGGAACAAGTAATGTTAGGTTTTCAATCTTCTGGTTCTTGGAGATTATATATTCAAACCTAAAAATATGCAGGCGTATTGGACAGTAATTAATATTGTTCTTTGTGAATGTACATTTTTGGGTATTTCGTTAATTAATTCATTAAAATGACAATTTGAGTAAATAGAGGTCCAAAATCGGCATTCAGAGTTTGTTTTCAGCTGCTTAGCACGCCATAGTAGAATGAACATAAGAAAAGATTTAGTTGTAGAGAGGAAGACGTATTTTAAGCATGAAGGTGATGAAAATTTATACAATCAGTAGAGCGTATATGACATGAATTTTGGGAGATTTGTAATTCACAGGTAGCCGTAGCTATTATTTTGGAGGATATTGCTGTAAGTAATTTGAGCTGTGAACAACGTTAGCCCTTTTACTTTATTCTAATGATCTAAATTGCCGTTTTGTTAGCCCTTGTGTATTATGCACTGCTAATAGCATAAAAACAGTACCAAAACTCCCATTTTCCACATACTGTACGGCGGCACTTCACAAGAAAGATAGATGTAATGCGGAACAGACAAACCAAATGTACAAAACAGTAATTTTATAATAAAAATAATAAGCTATGATATAAATGCTTGTAATACGATAGTCTTTACCTTTTGCTGTAAATGAATAAAATCTACGATTAGATAGTAGTGTAGTAAATGGTCAACAATGAAGAATAAGACAGCGTTCCACTAGATTTGTAGTTAAAACTTGTCTATTATCTCTCGTCAATGGTCATCTTTAATTTTTAGCAATAAAACATAAACACATCATCTAAAGAATGCAATATTCTATAAGTCCAAGTACCTATCATTCCATTTTTAATAATCTACTTGGTAATAACCTTTAGTTAGATTAGGTACCACCTGCTAGCTAACCGTAGCTCTGCACAAACAAGCACTTTACGGTTAACAGTAAGACTGCTTACTAAAGATAAGACAAAAATTATGCAAACAATTCCTGACTGAAGTACCTAAATACCTAATATCTCGTACATCTCAACGCATCAATTGCATCCAGATGCATGTACAAGTACTTCCATGTACACAAGGTATGTTATAGATAAAGCAGGTATTAGGTACCTCACTAGATATACCACAAACTATCACTTATTGTTCATACTGCATCAAAATATGTAGGAGAAGAATAAAATTTATCTAGTTTGTGGCTAGTAGTAAAATTTGTGCGAATAATTAAATTATTTACTGCAAACTCTTCAAACGAAATGCTGATCGAAATGGACATCATTTTTTGATGCAAATTCTGCTGTTTATAATAAATAATGACAATATTAAACTGTAAAGGTATACAGTGTAATATTTAAAATTATACACTTTTACTGCGGTCATAAAGCTCAAATTGAAGCATCTCGATGCATGTTATGTTGAATTGTTATTTATAACAATATGGATGTTACTCTTCAAATATACCTCGAAATTTACCCGAGACCACGATTTGAGACATAATGAAGGTGGTAAATGCAGATAATGCTAATCGCCATTTCGTTGAATAAAACATTAAATCACGATAACTAATTTTGCCTTCTGCCACCGCCACCGGTAGTTGGATCATGTTCGCTGATGAGTGTCTACCTTTTGAAATTAAATCTCAATGCTGGGGGTCTGCTGTAATACGCACTAATTAAAATGTGCAGCTATACATCTTTAATGGTATAAAATACAATTTGATGAGTGGGTGGTGGGAGGGTAAATGCTTATAGCAAAATGCTGATTTAAATATGAAATTGAAAGCTTTATTGAATCTACATTAACTTCGAAACTGCATGGCTGTTGATAGTCATGATTATGGAAGTGTTCATCGGACTGTTGACTGAAATCCCAATGTAACTCCACCCTGCAGGGGCATTCGAGCGTTAAAATATGCATTCAACCTCATCGAAATTATTACCAAAAGTTGTTACATGTTGCAAGATTGGGCTAAGCTAACTTTACAGTAGTTTTACTTTGCAGTAGTTCCGAAAATATTACTTTGATACTAAGTCAAACCTTTGATATCTTCCGACATACAAAAAATAACGCATATAGCTTAGCTTATAGCTCATGACAGTACCATTAATAGTATTATTATTCTGTTTATTCTGGCTGATAATTCATGCGATTTACGGACGATCCTAGTTCCTTCATACCAAAGCCTGTAAATTTGGATGCAAATGAAATAGAGAGTAAGTCTATAAGTATAATAAGTCTATCACTATTGTCATTGTCATTATCAGTATCACTAGTTATCCATAATCATTAATTTTTGTCAAAATATTTCCACACCTTTCTTGACATTCATGGACGTAATGCATTTTTTGCTAAAATATTTTATAAAGCAATCGAAAATCTAAAACATGACCATGACCAATTATTACACAAGCTCTAATAACAGTTGACATCTAAACTTTTACACTCTAACTATATTGTTAGAAAACCAATTTAGAAACCTAAACTATCTTTCGGTATTCTATGCATTGTAAGTTATGGCTAGTTTTAGACAACAAAAATTGAATGTTGTCATTTAGGTGGTAACCCTCCTTAGTCAAACAAAACAGCATGCCATCATTTATTGTTTTACTATAACAATCATATTGCGAAAACTGTTTCATCGATTCCCTTGTTTGCCTAATTAACTGAAGTGGGTAGGAAAAGGCAAAGTGAGACAATGCCCATGTTATTGTAGCAATGGACTTATTTTTATTAGATGCGTAATTTTAATAGAACTAGCAGGTTTGCTATAGATTTTCACTGTACTAACTAGATATTGGTTTGTGTCGATAAATAACTTACATAAAATTTTCATCCGTCAATGAAGGAAACATAAAATGCTAAAAATTACATCATTTTCCTACTAAACGTTCCCACAGTGAAAAGTTAAGGGTGTGTAGGAAAGGAAGTCTGAAGGGTAAAGTAAAATATCTACTTATACAAATTTCAAGCATTTGTTTAGGTATATCTATAATGTTTGTAGCTACAAAACCTGAAGTGGAATCTATTTTAACAGTACCCTGAAGTTTGCCGAAGACAACTAAATCGTTATCACTGTAAAAGTGTACAATTAAATTTCTAAAATGGGGAAGCTTACAGAGGACAACATACTTTCTTCGTTCAAGCCTTCTGTTCCCTTAAATTGCTTAGAATATTTTATTCGCATAAGTTATTATGCAGGTATTATTCCATATCGTATATGTTGGGATGACGTGTCTAACACTTATCACCTCAGAACTAATAACATTCAAAGAGTAAGTAAATAAAAGTTACTTTTAAAGTATTCCGTCTATAGTAAATTAGATATTCGAACTCATAGTCAAAATACGCTTTACAAATATTGAATTCTAATAAAATCAATATTCCGAAATATAATCCTACATCAAACCTATTTCTAACAATTTCTGAAAAATCAGAAAAAGTAAAACAATTGTTGTTGGTCAATAAAATGCACCATTATTTTTTTAAATGGTTTTTCCATGCACTTTTAGGTTGCATGCGCTATTACCAGTATTTTGGGAACAGTGAAAATTTTGGCTTTTCTGAAGATGAATTCAACGGATTCACTTAACACAAAAGGAGACTATCGCCAATTTGTTGTCATCACTGAAACTATTATCTTTACCTTAATACATGCTTCCTTCTTAAAGTCCATTTGGTTCCCTTCTAGACATAAATTGTTAGTAAAGTTATGTGAAACCACGAACAGTTTCGGAAGACTTTTACCGAGGAGTGCAACTGCAGAATTGTCTTGGATAAAAGTAATCATAATTCTACAATAATTGAGAATCAACATGTCTCAATTTTTCGAGTTTTTTGCTCGTTTTTTTAGCATGATAATTGTTTTATTACTCTATAGAAAAATCTTCCTGTTCGGATAATCGTGTTTCTCTTCCCAATTAGCATAATAATATTTGATGTTGTTGGTGCTATTCAAGTTGGGAAGTCTTATTCTAAATTCCATGCATCTTTTTGGGGATTTCCAGAATACATATTAAGCAATGAACTGTTTCAGTTTCTATTTCTAATCTTTAGTACTTTTGGAAATATTTATATTATACTTCCTCAACTCCTGTTTGCAGTTTTCTCTTTATTCTTGAGTTATAATGTTATTGATTTCATCGAAGCCATCGATGATGACAGGATTGCATACAATGTAAGTTGATGTTGATTCAGGTCTCTATATTAGTAAAATATGCAGACCGGAGAGTAAGATACTTTTGGTTTGATGAATTTATGTTTTTAGATCTTAGATGTGTATAGCAAACTAAAGAATATTACGGATACCCTTAATGCATTGACCGGTGAAGCAACACTACTTTTCATGGTTGGAACCGTCCAGTTTTATTCCAATTACTCCGACGTCTTAATGCTTGGGACAGGAGTATCGAGAATTTTTCGTGTAAAACTAATATTTTCGTCCATCAATACAATACTATTATATGCAATCGCAGTTTACCCAAATTGTAAAGTAAGTTTAAAGTAAATTAAATCAATTAATTGATGACTTGGGTTAAAATATGAAAATTATAAGGAAATAAAAAGTTTGGTCTGCATTTTAGATGGATGATTTTAACTCTTGGATATTTAAGAACAAAAACTATTCTAAGATGAAGTGTCAAGAGGTCAATATTTTACTAAATGAAGTTAACAACAATTCAATTGGTGTGAAAGGATATGGATTCTTCACAGTTACTCTAAGCTTCTTAGGTTCGGTAAGAGGATATCATTTACTAAGTTTAAAGCTTTTTGATTGAACTTTGCGACGTATGCACAGAAATGATATCTATTTATTGATAAAACATTGCGTGTTTCTTTAAGGTTTTGGGGCTTACTATAACATACTCACTATTAAAGCTACAATTTCATCCAAGCGCAAATTAACTTCAATCTGTATCCGCTTCTTGTAACTATTTGTCTACAACTTTGTCTATAACTTAATTAAATAGGCTATTTTATTTTATGTAACTACTACCTATATAGTTTTACTTAGATATAACTTGGTAAAAGTCTTCATTATTAATCCAATCTCGTTTGTAAGGAATAATTGCTGAATTAAAAGTTATGTCCAACTTCCAATGAATGAATGTAGCAATTTGTTATCCGTAGCAAAAAGTTATCGCAAGGTGATATTGACTTTTGGCATTTTGACATACATTGTTTGTAATGTTTTATAGTATTGACATTTTTGATATCAATATCATATTCGTACGGGTATATTACTATATAGAGTACCATTTGCACTATTCAGAGACGAAAACAAGATTTACATATCACCTTATCAGAATGCATGACAAAAAAGGCTGTATAGTGAAAGATATCCTCAGGTTACATCCTGCCTGATGATAATGTAGGCTGTATAATTGTATAGTCCATTCCATTCTACTGAATTCTCTTTAGCACTTGCAGAGATGCAGATTGTCGTATGAAATGAAGATTTGTAGAAATCTAATACATATGATCATACACCTACTTGTTTGTTAGCCGTATATTTGCATGCGTACCTCACGTTCAAATCATGTATGTCTACTACGACTAGGAAATTGAAACAAACGTAAAAGTAAACAAAACAGGTATGAATAATTTAAGCATTAAGCAATAAAAACGCATACGCAGTGTCGACAGAAAAAGAGGATCGATTGAAGTAATTCCCATGCACTCATTACACTATTTCTACTTTTACCACAAATTATTAAGTGGGTAAAGCGAAAATTTCAGATTTATTGTTCACAGAATCATGGTAAGGACAGTGATTCGAATAATTTTCGTAATATTTTGCAATTTCGTCCTGGTGGAAAGTTTCTTGTCTGAAAACAATCAGACAACACAAAGAGAGATCTACTATATTAACTGCTGCGAATTAAATGGTATTAGCAATAGTTCCTGTATAGAAGAGAATTCTCCTCTGTTATCAGTTTGGGAAGGGAAGAAGTGGGAAGTTAACGAAAGGTAAACATTAACAAATATAATACAATAAATATTTTATATACAAACTACTATAATATGTTACATGTATGTATATGTACAGATATTCTTACACCAACATCGATAGTGTATGCTCCACTAATTCTACATTAGATATAATAGTTCCCATAAATGATGTGAAGCAATTTTCACTGTATGACGATGACGAATCCGAATCTTCCCAATTTATTAACTCTCAAGAAAATGTGACTAAATTTTTCAAGAACTTCCTGACCCACGAGGAACGTTATTATACTCCAGATGAATACTGCGTATCCAAGTATTTCCATTAACATCTTATTTCTTTTTTGTGTTTTTTTCTGAGAAAATGTATATCTTGTACTAATGCTTTTTGATTGATTGTAGAGCTGACAGTGAATACGTGGAGATGAAACTGTGCAAACAAAATTGCCAATCTGAAGATCAGATCTGTTTTCCTAAATGCTGTCCTTTGGGACAAAGCCTTAATGTATCTGATGTACTTCAGTGCTTCGACAATAGAAACGACAAATTGTATATTCGCCCTGTTATTTATTCAGATGATACTTCTCCGTATCAAATAGACAATATTAATGCAAAGTTTCAGTATTATGCTTTTAACTACTCCTGCGCACAAATGGTTGTGAGCCAAAACAAAAAAATCGCAGCTTTATCAAAAAAGGGTCATCATGGAAGGTGTCATTTTATAAGCACATTCCTATTTCCTACATAAATTAAATATTAAATATTTCTTTCTATGAATCATATATAGCCAGAAATTGAAAATGATTTGTATTATTTAGACTTCGACTTTTAAAAAATGGAGACTTGCTCGTGAGAACGGACACCTGGAAGACATTTTCTATCACTGGCAGATCTACATATTGTTTAGAAGCTTTGCATAATGATCCAGAGGTGATACTGGCCATTTTATGCAATCAAGCCAGCCTTAGCGATGTATGAGAATATCAGCAGAATATGTGTAGATAAATATTACAGGTTTATGGTGATTAATCTTGAAAAATTTCAATTTTCAGCCGAGACCAATCTACAGGAAGTTTCTTAAAGTTATAAATGTAATAGAAGGGATATTTACGCTAATTACTACTGTCGTGTACTTATTATTGTGGAGAAAACTGAAAAATACACACAGACTGACACAATTTTTTCACATTACATCTTATGGGTTATTGACAGTGATTAAAGTTGTCATTTTCTCAGTCCATGACTCACAGAGAGGACAGCCCATTTGTTTCATACTAGGTTGGTTTTTGTATACTACTTCTGAATGGTAGCTTTTAAAAATTATGAATTATTGGAGGGACTGCTATAATTTTGACATTTATTTCTATATTGAAAGGTCTAGTCACAAATTACCTGGTTTTAGCGACAGGAAGCTGGATGGTGATTATCAATTGGGATTTATTTTTAATGTTCTGGTAAGTAGTTCCTCCTTCGATATAATAAGAGCTAAAACGTTTGAGATCCCTCGAGGGAATTAAACATGCTTTTAATGAATTTTCAGGAATATGAAGCAGAAAAATCCCGAGAAACCATTGAAAAATATAATTCCCTTCTGTTTGTATGGCTGGATTAGCCCATTGATTCCTATAATAATTGGTCTCATATTGGAGGGGATATATGGAAATGATAATGAAACAAACATAGTTATTCCAGAGTATGGAAAGTATCGATGTTTCACTTCTCGTTACGCTGCATATTATTATATGTTTATTCCTATTAACCTTGATTATCTCATCGTGGTTGTGCTCTTTCTCATTACGTCGAAAGTTATTTACAACCATAAACAAAGTACAAAATTGGCATCTGTAACATCTTCAAAATTTCGAAGAAGAAGTGGAAGTGGAAGCACCAAAACTAAAGGAAGGCTCTCCGTCAATTCCATTTTATCACTTTCTCCAGCATACTTTGAAAAGTAAGAAGTTCTAAAAAATGTATAACTATATAGATTACTCTAACCTACTATTAGATCATTATATTTTTTATCTACCTAGTCTGCCTCACACATGCTAGTTTCTGGCTCGGCGAGCCAGGCTGGTTCGATTTTTCAGCGAGCCGAGCCGAGCCGAGCCAGCGGCTCGGCTCGGCTCGGCCGAAATTTTTTTATAGACCTGGCTCGGCTCGGCTCGGCTCGCTGAAATTTTTTTATAGACCTGGCTCGGCTCGGCTCGGCTCGCTGAAATTTTTTTTATAGACCTGGCTCGGCTCGGCTCGGCTCGCCCTATTGGATGATGTGGCTCGGCTCGCCCTTGCCTTGGCTCGGCTCGCTCAAAAATTTTCCCGCCATTTTTATTTAAACCTACAGGCTTCTTAACCATTAGTGGCTCGATTTTTCAGCGAGCCGAGCCGAGCCGAGCCGAGCCATGGACCCGGCTCGGCTCGGCTCGGTCGAAATTTTTTTAATAACCTGGCTCGGCTCGGCTCGGCTCGCCAAATTTTTTTTTAATTGCTGGCTCGGCTCGGCTCGGCTCGCCAAAATTATTTTTAATTGCTGGCTCGGCTCGGCTCGGCTCGCCAAAAAGTTTTTTGAGGATCTGGCTCGGCTCGGCTCGGCTCGCTCAATGTTGTTGGAGGTCAGTGGCTCGGCTCGGCTCGCTGACCTAAACTAGCATGTGTGGCTGCCTTAAATTAAAAGCGATGTATAACGATGTAAGGGTAACTTTCAATGATTTTTCTATGATTTTCCAGTTTCAAGTTGTTCTCAAGATTGACAGCATTGTCTGGGTTATTTGGACTAATGGACGTTCTCGCAATATTACCTCTTGACCATAGAAAATGGAAATTCTTATATGATATTTATGCTGTTACGGAGCATATACTTGGGTTTGCACTTTTTTACCTTTATGTGTGCAATAAATCTACCCTAAAGGATCTTAAAAAACTATATCAAAGTACGTATTCGTTGATGTTAATTTACCATGAAATTAGTGCATAGTTTATAGTTCATGCAATATTATTTTTGTCACATTTTAGACTCAGTTCTTAATTGCCGACAAAAGTGCCATGTAAAACGTCATTCCCCGAAGAGTAACGAAGGTCAAACGAACACCGAAACTTTAAATTAAGTGCACATTCACACACTTATAAACTGTTTTTTAAAATGTCATTCACTTTTTGTAAGTTAATATAAATTAATATTGAGTGCCTGAAAATAAAAGCTAAAGTTCATGAAGTTTTATTTCCGAAATACCTGTAAAATGATTTCTCATTTTTGCCAAAACCAAAAGAAAAGATTTTCTCCAGCTTATAAACATAAACGAATTACGAATACAGTACCATTACATTTACAGTACATGGTACATGCTAAGCTATAACTGTCTTTTAATTCCTCCCGAGAATCATATCATGCGAAGAAAACCATACATGTAGGCTAAACTAAACTACGGGATAAATAGCGGACTATTTGAAAGTTGGATGAGTTGTGAAGTTTTGGACACTTCTGTAGTGTGTCTGAATCGGCTTGAATGTTTCGTTGTATTTGCAGTCTGCATTAGGAGGACATTGGGAAGAGTGTCTCCTTCTCTCTCTTTCGGCTTGTCTTTTGTACAGTAAATTCGTTTAAATTGAGCCTAGAAGAAAGCAGAAAATAGTGACAAAAATACGAAGATTTATCAAAATTCAAAAATGGCCCTTTGTCAAGCTTCAAATTCTCTTCGTTTGGCAAGAGGACTTCAGATATCAAGTAAGGATTTTTAACTTCATTTTTTGACTTGAATGTAGTCGAACGGGAAGAATACATAATACATACACAGACTGTTGTTGTGCAATGGCATATTAGAGTAGGCTATAACATTGGGGCCGGGTACAGACAGACAGAGTAGGAAAAAAGAACAGAGTTATCCATTCAATGCTTTTGCTCTTTGGACTTTGGATGTTGAACTAACCTGTTGTCATTTAATATTGAGGTTGAAGGTACAAATATTATGTGATGTTTCCACACACGGGAATATTTAACTCAAAACGATGCATTTTATAGGATTGATGTACTATTTCTATCTTAAGATATTAGAGAACTGTTAAGCATACAGATATGGCCCATATTAATTTTTTCAAAAGTTCTATTTGTCTTGCATTTCGATACATTTACCCAAAGCTCACTACACCGGTGGCGAAGCCGGAAATATGTAATATGAATACATTTTAATAATTAAGGATTATATTTATGATTATTACGTTAATTTACGATCAAAGGCGATACATTTTAGGGTTTCATTGTTTTACGATTGCATAAAAAGGTATTATTAATCATCGAATAATTTACTGAGAAAGTTAAGACTTAAACTTAAGACACAAGGCTTAATAAACTATGTAGCTTTAACAATAATTATGAATTGTTATTATTGTTAAAAAACAAATATGTATTGCATTTGTAATTTCATTCTAAGATATCTAATTCGATATTCTCAATATGGTTTCAATTTTACTTTTAAAGAAAAGGCTGAATTTTATTTAACTTTAATTATTTTTATTACAACTCTTTTAGTGCACAGAAATTTCTGTAGAACCTCTTCGAGACAATTAGGAACGCACGTCCATCTTACCATTAAGGATAATGTGGCTGTCGTCAAATTGGATTCTCCAAACACTAAGGTTATGATTTGTTTTATGTCATAATAAATATTAAATTTATGTAATATTAATTTTATGTGTATACGTTAGTACTTTTATGACTAATATAGAAATGTGTACATAAATGAGAGATTAAAAATCTCTTGTAGCACTTCGTAGACCTGCTGAATTTAATCGATAGGTTTTGCAGGGGGAATGCTGTGCTTATATCAATTTTAAGTTTTTAATATTGGAATTAATTTTCTGTAGTAAATTAATTCTTTTAAAAAGAGCTTTGAACACAAAATATCATAGAAATCATGTGAATATGTAATGAGTGTTTGAATTGAAACATTAATTCTCAATTCCTTCCTCGGTTTTTGCAGGTCAATGTTCTCAATCAGCCAGTCATGGAAGAAGTCATAGAAGCAATGAAACAGATACAGAACAATGCAGCTGTTACTGCAGCTGTCGTTATTTCGGGGAAACCTGGGTGTTTCATTGCGGGAGCAGATATTACCATGATTGACAAGTAAATTTTTAAAACTTATGATACATTGTAGAAGTCAATTTGTCACCCGAAGTTGTTAACCACTTTAAATGTGTAGGTGTAAAACGTCCTCAGAAGCATCATCAAAATCACGGGATGGACAAAGGGTGCTAGATGAAATAGAATCCTCAAGAAAGCCAATTGTGGCTGCAATTCAAGGTTCTTGTCTTGGCGGGGGTTTAGAGGTAATAAAGTCAGAAATTGAAAGTAAAATGTTATATTGCAGAAATGAAATGTAATTCGATTTTTTAAAGGTTGCTTTAGCCTGTCGGTACAGAATAGCTGTCAACGATCGGAAGACGGGACTGGGTCTACCTGAAGTAATGCTAGGACTTTTGCCAGGTGCTGGTGGTACTCAAAGGCTGCCCAAATTGGTCGGAGTACCGACATCTTTAGACATGATGCTCACTGGGAGAACAGTAAAGGCAGACAGAGCAAAAAAGTTAGGAATTGTTGACCAACTTGTTCAACCTTTAGGACCCGGGGTCACGTCGGGCGAGGAAAGGTATCTTTAATACCTGATTCATATGTATTAAAAGTAGTAATTAGTAGATTTAAAACAATGTTTATTTATATGTAATATTATTTACCTAGAACGATGCAGTATTTAGAAGACATAGCTGTAAAAACAGCTGCTGATTTAGCCAGTGGGGCTATGAAACCACCAAAGAAAACCAAATCTTTAGTGGGTAAAATTACGGACCTGGCATTAAGCGTTAATTTTGTTAAAGATAAAGTTTTTGAAAAAGCCAAAGCACAAGTAATGAAGCAGTCAAAGGGGTTATATCCATCACCATTAAGAATTCTTCAAGTCGTACGCACTGGCCTTGACAAAGGGCCAGGAGCAGGCTATGAAGCGGAAGCAACAGCTTTTGGAGACTTGGCCATGACTCGGGAAAGCAAAGGACTGATATCATTGTTTCAAGGGCAAACGGAGTGCAAAAAGAACGCTTTTGGAAAGCCTGCAAAACCAGCTCAGTAAGTTTTAGAAAAATAAGTAATAACTAATAATAATATGCTGTCCAAACCAGACATTACTTTGCTGGTTTTTTTTTTAGAAATTTAGCTGTGCTAGGAGCTGGACTAATGGGTGCTGGAATTGTTCAAGTTTCCCTTGATAAAGGCTACACTACTATCTTAAAGGATGCAACACAGCAAGGTTTACTCAGAGGATTTAATCAAATAGACAAAGGTTATGCAACTGGTGTAAAGAGGAAGCGCTTTTCTAAGTGAGTAATAATATTTCTTCAGTTTTCTTTCCTTCAAGACTCAAGAAGAAGCGAATATTATAATAAATAGTCACTAAAAATGTTACTAACCATTGGAATTGCATTTAATGAATATTGTTTTACAGTGCTGATAAAGAAAAGTATATGTCTCGCCTTACAACTCAGCTCGATTACGCAAATTTTGACAAAGTAGATATGGTTATTGAAGCTGTATTTGAAAATATCGACCTTAAGCACAAGTAATTAATTATAAACATTCTATGCCCTTTTCCTGCATTCAACAATCGCTTATTTTGGATTTTGACTCTAGAGTTATTAAAGAAGTTGAAGAAAGGATTCCTGAACATTGCGTGTATGCTTCCAATACAAGTGCTCTACCCATAAGCAAAATAGCTGCCGCTAGTAAAAGACCTGAAAAAGTTATCGGCATGCATTATTTCAGTCCTGTTGATAAGATGCAGTTATTAGAAGTTATAACAACAGATAAAACATCCAAAGACACTACCGCTTCTGCAGTTCAGGTTTGAAACATATTTCAGATAATGTTACTCTCCAGGCACAGTACTCTTAGTACTCTATGAGGTTAACTCTAGAATTAGGAGTTAACCCAAAGTGGAGAATTGGGCTGAAGAGTCAAATAACTATAACCTGTTCTAGACTAGACCTATGACTGATTTGTAACACAATAGTTTTCATTCTAGTTTTATTCATATTTGTTAATTTTCCTATTACATAGGTTGGATTAAAGCAGGGTAAGGTTGTGATTGTTGTGAAAGATGGCCCTGGTTTTTATACAACCCGATTGCTTGGTTCATTTTATGGAGAAGTTATGAGGCTACTTTTGGTAAGTGGATTAAAATTCAAAATATTTATTTAGACAGATTAATGTTTTAGTAGTACACTGTTGTGTTATCAGTTTGAATTTATTGTGATTGCAGGAAGGAATTGACCCTAAAACTCTGGATAAACACTCACTTCAATTTGGTTTTCCTGTTGGAGTGTGCACTTTGGGTGACGAAGTAGGTCTCGATGTTGCGTCTCATATTGCTAAAGATTTTGGTGAGGTGTTCGGTGAAAGATTCACTGGTGGTGTTCCCTACACTTTACTTGACGATTTTGTTGCGGGTGGAAATTTAGGTATAATTCGCCTTAACTTTACGTGAAATATTTCTATTACTTTGTCATAGCTATTAACATTCTGATATATTTGTTTTACAGGAAGAAAAAATGGTAAAGGATTTTTCATTTACGAAGAAGGTGTCAAAGGATCAGATCGCCCTGTAAATCCTGCCGCCACAGACATTCTTAATAAGCTGAAGATGCAACCCAAAGCGTCACATGAAGTAGAAGATATAAGGATAAGAATGTTGTCAAGATTTGCGAATGAAGCTGTCCTTTGTCTCCAAGAAGGAATCCTTCGTAATCCTGTAAGTCAACCGACGCAAAAGATAATCCATTTTTTTAATATTGCACTTTGTAGACCTGTATCTGCTTGATAATAGCTGATTTAGGGGGAAAAGAGTGCGTAAATTAAATCTCTTTTTGTTATTGAGTGATTGATTGTTACATAAATTAATTACAAAGCGGAAAGTGTACATTTGATGAGCCAAAGCTTTTATGAAATAACAACAATCCAAATTTTTTGTAGCTATACTTTTATAATTTTTTTTCTTTTTTAGTTGGAAGGTGACATCGGTGCGGTATTCGGACTAGGATTTCCTCCATTTACTGGTGGACCATTCCATTTCGTTGACAATTATGGGGCAGACAAATTAGTTGCTAAAATGAGAGAATATGAGCAAGCATATGGAATCTGCTTCACTCCCTGTCAACTTCTCCAGGACTATGCTAAAGAACCTAGCAAGAAGTTCTTCCCTCAATAGTAAACTACTTACCAAAAATGCGATTAGTTTTTTCCTAAATGATATATTGTCGCTTAAACTTATGGAATGCCTGGCTTGGTCTTTGTCTGATTCTTAAATTAATCTAATCAATACTGCCACTTTGTCGGTGATATCTGTCTATTATCAATACTGTGCAATTGGGCCAAATGACTGTAAGAATAAGAATGATATAGTAGAATGTGAAATGAAAACTAAATATCTGTCAGTGAAAAAGTAATTTTTATGTAAACTGAAAATTGTAAGAATGGATCATGATAATATTATAAACCTATATTGATAATGTTATTTATCAAATAAATCAAATTATTCACAATAATGTTTTATTGAACTGTATCTTCAATTGCTTTCCTTTCACTTTAACTTTTAAATACACAATTTTTGAAGAACGTGATTAGTGTTTTCATATTAATAAGGAGGTCGGGGCAGAGTAGGACAAGGGCCTCTTGGTGGACAATTGTTAGTCTTTTTCAGTTCTGGCAATTTTGCATGTGCAGTGACAAAACAGCACTCCTTCGGAATGTCATCTGGTCTTGCACAACCAGCAGGAACCTCTTCCCAACATTCGAAGTTTCTAATAGGATATCTCATGTCCAAATATGATTTGTTGTAATAGTTGCGTTCAGGGATTCGGGGAACTCCTCGGAGCCCGTTTGCCATTATTTTACAACGATCTTCAGGAATCCATACTGGATTGCAATCCTGTACATTTTTCTCACCCTGTGAATCCAATTCATGGTTTGTGATGACAGTAAATTCAACTTCTTTTGTACAGCAACTCTATGCATGTATAAGTAAGTATAGATAGTTAAGTTAGGAAAGGTAGCTTACACAAGGCCAGATTTCTTCTCGATATTTTGTACAAGGATCTTTACGTCTGTATACTAAATGACCTCCCAAGGACTCTCCAGTGATGGTATCTATTGGCCATAAATACGCCTTCTTCAGTTTCATTAGGTTGGCGTTTGCAGTTTTCTCAGCCAAAAGGTCTGACTAAAAGCAAGGAAAAATGAATTTGTACTGTAAATTACTAATAATAATATAATTGCTAATTATCTTATCGCTCACTGAAACATTTCCGCTTTTAATGACATCATGCAAATCATTCTTGGCGATTCGGTGAGCATGTCGCTCAAATGTTTGATGAGTCGGCTTTTTCTATTAACAAAAATCATTTGGTTAATTTAAACTATCATTCATTATTGATCTAAAAATATTTTTTTCCAACAAGAATTTCATTTTTGGATGTTAGAAACATACGGCACAACATTGTCCTCTCCATTTGAAATCCCTGTGGTTGACACTTTTACTTTTGAGCATATCACCTTTTCTGCCAAACGGCAGTACTCCTTCAAGAGGATCAGCTCTCCTGTATTTGTGTAGGAAGAAAATGGAATGCATTAGTTATACAGATACTAATAAACACCCAAGGGATGATGTTAATCTATATACGTACATGTAATGAAGAGCTGTCCTATCGGACAAATGCAGTCGATATGCAGGCTCAGGACGTTTGTCGTGTGTTCTGTACAAAAAGGACGGTCTAGTTGAGCTGTGATGATCCGGCCCGCAGTGTCCAGTTCGAAGCATTTCCTAATCCATGTTAATATTTTTCAAATCAGCTCGTAAATGTAGATTTGTAAATAATAAATGATGAGATATAAATAATAACTGAAGTTGAGGGTTCAGGCCATGGAAATCCTAAGTCTCCAACTCGATGATACGTTGAATTAAGACAGTTGAAAACTGGGTCATTTTTGATATCATAGTCAAAAGGCAGACTCAGATAAAAATTTTCCCTGTTGAGCAAATTTGCAATAATATTAGCATTAAAGCTATAGATTACAATACGGGAATTGTACAAAATTGTCTTTGTGATAATTTGGTAGATATTTTCTTACCATCCGGTTCTATCTAGAACACAAGGGTTGTAGGCTCGTTTACCACCACGAAGGGTCTGTGACCCAGTTGGTGTGTACGCATCTTCAGGATGCAAATAGGATCCTAAAAAATTCCGGTTTAGCATCCGAATTTCATCCTTTCCCATCTGGCCAAATCTTTGGGCATTTGCGTTCTGCTCATCATCATCACAGAGAACCTCCACACAATCTTGATCATCTTCGTCTTCGTCTTCAAAATCTTCATTGTATTCAGTTTGCCCCTCCATTGATATCAATTTCAGCAAGCTGTGTCAAGTCGATACACAATTGTCAATTACTTGTAACCTTGTAAAACTTCTATAAGTCCAACCAAAGTCCAACCAGGCCAAGTCCTATCAAATCACATTTCACCAAATCCCACTCAATCACTTTCGCTCCTCAGTCACATCTCATTTTTGTTATACATCAACCATTTATAGAATTCTCGTTTCAGTGTAGTATAAAATATCGTCGTCTCGGTGATTGCCAATGGGTAGTAAGCAAATAATCAATTGCCAAATTGTTATCCAGTTTTCGAAATTCGAGATTGAATCGTCAACAATTTCAGCACTACCTTTGTGGAACTATCTTTGTGCAACCTTTGTGTACTACCTTTGTACACTACTTTTGCGTCAACATAACCTCAAGGTTCTAAGCGATGCATGTAGATGCAGGTACAAAGTGTACAGACCGATTGTTGCAATAAATTCTAAAGATCTAAATCTAGTGTCAAATCAGTCAGAAGGAAATATTTTCCAAGATTTTCAATATTAGTGTGAAAACAATAAACAATTTTCGTTTGGTTAATCGGAGTATTAAATCACAATTTGTGAAAGAAAAACAGACATTAAAAAATTAAACACCACCTTAATTACAAGGCTGTAAATATCATTTAAGGATAAATCCTCCTATAGATGCTTAGTTGTCGGCAACGATTTTTCGTACCATGAAGAACAAAATTCCTTGGTTCTTGTAATATAAAACTTTAAAGCTGGTCCCTCCTGTATATAGCGTTCGGCAGCATCAAATATTATGTCCATCTAAATACATTTACAAAATCACTTCACCACATGCATTATGGAAAACTAACTATAAAAGGTAAATAATGTTAATAAACCTCCTCATCATAGTATGGCAGCGATGATCATTTAGATATCCAGGTAACTACTAAACCAACAGTTTCTCATATTATAAGTTATTTTGTTGTAACGATTAAAATAGTTTAATTTGACAATACAAAATATACACAGGCAGAATGGAGTCATATAAGTTAATACGTATAGCTTAGAACAAAGCGCTGCGCTCTTTTGTTAGGTATTTCCATAATATGAATAATATTGTAAGTCACAAATTACATACATTAGATAGAATATTGAACTCTTAAACATGAACATACTTTTTCAACAGGCTTCGGCTACAGGATCGGGTAAAGGACCGCTGTTTCCAATGCAGGTATATCCTAACATCCATATCCTACGATATCAAAGCCCAGCTTGGTCAAATAAATAAACCATAGTAACTGGTGTCAAAAAGTAACGTAGCAAGGACAGGAATTATACTGATTAATAGTATACAATATTCCCTTTCTCATATATCTTACGAATATTCAAAAAAGCTAAAGTACCAAACATACAGAGATGTGCAAAAGTCACTGGGCCATTGGGTTTATGCATAGCACTGTCCAGAAATAGTAAAAATTCAGTAAAATACAATCCCAAGTCAACGATATGTGATTTTCGAATCAATCTATTGTCTGTGCACCATTAAATGCTACGGGGAAAATAATGTCTTGATCAAAACTCCAACTCATTGACCGTTATACAATTCTTCAAAATTCAGCCACAGTATATGAACGTCGACAGAAACCTTTGTCGTTTATCTGTATACTGCTGTAGGCCACGCGGAATTAATGCTTATTGATATCAGTAGACCAAACAGCAGTATTCGGAAAGAAAGTATAGTCGTTAATATATCAATTGTAATAGTGTAATTAGTATTTACTGTCCACGTGTACTCAAACATTATGTACAATTCCTCCAAAACTCAATCACCGTATATGATCTTCGAATAAATCTATTTTCGATTTTCTTTGTACTATTAAATGCCACGTGGAAGTCAATGTCTTGATCAAAACTCCAATTCATTGACCGTTATCTCCAATTCATTGACCGTTATCTCCAATTCATTGACCGTTATACAATTCTTCAAAATTCAACCACTGTATATGAACGTCGACAGAATCCTTTATCGTTTATCTGTAAACTGCTGTAGGCCACACGGAAGTAATGCTTATTAATATCAGCAGACCAAACTGCAATATTCAGAATGAAAGTATTTATATTAGTCATCAAAATATCAATTTGTAATACTTCAGTATTTACTGTCCACATGTACTCAAAAATAATGTACAACTCCATCATAATTAACTCCCCATATATGATCTTCGAATAAATCTATTTTCGATTTTCTTTGTACTATTAAATGCCATGTGGAAGTCAATGTTTTGATCAAAACTCCAATTCATTGACCATTATACAATTCTTCAAAATTCAACCACTGTATATGAACGTCGACAGAATCCTTTATCGTTTATCTGTAAACTGCTGTAAGCCACACGGAAGTAATGCTTATTAATATCAGCAGAACAAAACGGAAATATTCAGAATAAAAGTATTTATATTAGTCATCAAAATATCAATTTTTAATACTGCATTCAATATTTACTGTCCACATGTACTCAAAAACTATGTACAACTCCATCATAATTAACTCACCATATATGATCTTCGAATCAATCCATTGTCGGTTTTCTATTATTAATGTACTATTAAATGCCACGTGGAAGTGAATGTTATGATCAAAACTCCAATTCATTAAACGTTAGACAATTACTTCAAAATTAGCCCACTGCATGTCAATATCGTCAGAATCCTTTATTGATTATCTGTATACTGCTATAGGCCACGAGGAAGTAATGTTAATTGAGCCTTTTATACGATCAACTTGCTATCTCGTATCCAAGGGGTATCCAGATATTTTTAAAGCATTGTTACTCAGGCCGACGAAATGTTATGAAATTTAAAACAGCCGAATCCCCTGGTGGAAATACCTCTTGCCTGATTCAAATTATCAGTTCAATAGGAGATTTATTAAGAAAAAACGGAGAACGAAAGTTTATTAATGAGAACTACCCACAGCAATCTTTTTTTCATAGCGTACCCCATTCTAACAAAATATTGAAACTGTAAAATATGAGCTTAAATTCCGTTTCTTTATGTAAATCCAGCGGGTTAATGGTTTTAAATCCACTTGTAAAAGATTTAAAAACATTAACCCACTAGGTTCCAATTCCAATGAAATTTAGAGCGGATTGGGCATTTTTAGACGAGTATACGTTGTAACTGTACATTGTAAAAATATGTTTGTACTACAGTATTTAAATTTAAGTGAATCTATATATTTTAATTATATACAGAAATGGAATTTGAGTTCATATCTACAGTTGGTAAGGTTGCTGTGGGTAGTTCTCATTAATAAACTTTCGTTCTTCATTTATTCCTTTATAAATCTCCTATTGAACTGATAATTTGAATCAGGCAATAGGTATTTCCACCAGGGGATTCAGCTGTTTTAAATTTCATAACATTTCGTCGGCCTGAGTAACAATGCTTTAAAATATCTGGATACCCCTTGGATACGAGATAGCAAGTTGATCGTATAAAAGGCTCAATTAATATCAACATACCAAACTGCAATGTTTAGAATGAAAGTATTTATATTAGTCGTCAAAATATCAATTTGTAATACTGCATTCAGTACTTACTGTCCACATGTACTCAAAAATAATGTACAATTCCATCATAATTAACTCACCGTATATGATCTTCGAATCAATCCATTGTCGGTTTTCTATGTACTATTAAATGCTACGTGGAACTCAATATTATGATCAAAACTGCAATTCATTGACCGTTATACAATTCCTTCGAATGTCGACAGAATCCTTTATAGTTTATCTGTATAGCGCTGTAGGCCACGCGGAACTAATGCAGATTAATATCAGCAGACCAAACATCAATGTTCAGAATTAAAGTATTTATATTAGTCGCCAAAATATCAATTTGTAATACTGCATTCAGTATTTACTGTCCACATGTACTCAAAAATTATGCACAATTCCATCATAATTAACGCACCGTATATGATCTTCGAATCAATCCATTGTCGATTTTCTATGTACTATTAAATGCTACGTGGAACTCAATACTACGATCAAAACTCCAATCCATTGACCGTTCATTCCTTCTAACGTCGACAGAATCCTTTATCGTTTATCTGTATTCTGCTGTAGGCCACGCGGAAGTAATGCTTATTGATATCAGCAGACCAAACTGCAGTATTCGGAAAGAAAGTATAGTCGTTAATATATCAATTGTAATAGTGTGATTAGTATTTACTGTCCACGTGTACTCAAACATTATGCACAAATCCTCCAAAAACTTAATCGCCGTAATATGATCTTCGAATCAATGCATTTTAGATTTTCTGTGCACTATTAAATGCCACGTGGAAGTCAATGTTATGATCAAAACTACAATTTATTGACGGTTATGCAATTCCTTAAAAATTCGCCCACTGTATATGAACGTCGACAGAATCCTTTATCGATTATCTGTATACTGCTATAGGCCACGCGGAATTAATGCTGATTAATTTCAGCAGACCAAACTGCAATGTTCAGAATTAAAGTATTTATATTAGTCGCCAAAATATCAATTTGTAATACTGCATTCAGTATTTACTGTCCACATGTACTCAAAAATTATGCACAATTCCATCATAATTAACTCACCGTATATGATCTTCGAATCAATCCATTGTCGGTTTTCTATGTACTATTAAATGCTACGTAGTACTGAATGTTATGATCTAAACTGCAATTCATTGACCGTTATACAATTCCTTCGAACGTTGACAGAATCCTTTATCGTTTATCTGTATAATGCTGTAGGCCACATGGAAGTAATGCTTAAAGATATCAGCAGACCAAACTGCAATATTCAGAATGAAAGTATTTATATTAGTCGTCAAAATATCAATTTGTAATACTGCATTCAGTATTTACTGTCCACATGTACTCAAAAATTATGCACAATTCCTTCAAAATTCACTCACCGTGTATGATCCTCAACCCAGTCCTTTTTTGGTTATCAGTACACTGCTGCAGGCGATGTAAAAGTAATTCAAAATCAAAAGGTCAAAATAACCTTTGTCTTTTGACCTAATTCTTCAACATTCACTCGAATTTCCAAAAAGTTAATGCTACTCTAGAACCAACGCCTCTCATGAGGAAAACTTCCGCACTTCAATGCAGTGCAGACTTGTTTGTATATTGGCCCACTCTAGAAATCCACAGTACTGGGCTTGTTTGCGTATATCCTTCACTCCCCATTCCCCATCTAGCCCAGCTGTGCTTGTGTGTATTACCTTGACTCCGCTCACTCATGCATAATGCATTGTACATGAGAAGTGGAAAAGCTGTCCGCGCTAACGGACGGACAGACAGACAGACAGACAGATTGGTCATGGCTATAAAGTAACTACGTTACTTAATAAGGAATGACGCCGCTTTCACGTAGATAAGTAACGACTCCTGAAATGACGTCTTAATATGTGGGGCAACGGTCAATCCAGCTTCAACGGCTTTTCTAGCCAGTAGTCCTATCAGAAAATTACAAGTAAGAATTTTTAGGTTTGTTAAATTTTAAACCATTGAAAATAAAGCTTTAGTCATAGTCATACAACTTAAAAACGTATGGAATTTCTTATACCTGCACCCAGCATGACCTGAAGCAGAAAATATATTGATAAGAACTCTTATACTGAAAAAACCCCAAAACAATGATTTAGTATAAAATAAGTATTCTGACGGAGGGATTAGATGTATTCGTACAAGACGTGTGGTTGCGGCAATGAGAACTGATCCATGTGTAATTGTATATTCTTGATTTTCAAACACAAAAGGAATTGGGGTCAACTTATCCAGGCCAGCCAAAAGGAAAATAATTATTACTGCTACATTGCATTGCATTTTCTATGGAGCTGAATAGACGTTTCCCACAATTCCAGGATAACACAGACAGGTACTGCAGTCATTTCAATACCTACTCATGTTAATTTAGTGACCGGTCACCAATTGTGGGAAACATCTATTGTCAACACTGGGGCTAATAATACCTAGAAAGTGATTTAATGGATCAATTAATAATAAGCCCTTTTTTTATTCCCGATCCTATCCCAACTCCTATGTACTACATGAATAATTTGAAATTATTTTTGGTGGGAACAGCGTCTTGGATGTACCGAAGGAGTTAGGATAGGATCGGGAATAAAAAAGGGCTTATTGTATCCATTTCAGAATCATTTCAATTCATTTCATTTAGTTCATTTATATCATACATACAATCAAGTTTGATGTATAATATTAATACTACATGGGAAGCAGTAGCCACTAGTCGTAGTTAGGATCGGATCGGTACAAGATAAAAGAGTATGCTCCCTCAACGAAGAGGACAAAGCGTTTGATACTAATGATAATATTATTTATTAAAGAATTTTGATGAAGATTCGTTTTTCTTTATCAACTTGAACGAGGATCAGATAATAGCCTGTTATCTTTTATTCAATCCTACGGAAATCAAAGGTCTTTGCAGTGCAGTTCCAATAGCAGACCAGCCAGCTAAGCTTAGGCTTCTATACGTCTCCCAAGTATATCTCTCATCAAGAGCTCCTTGCTGTTGCTACAAGGTACGCAGCTGTTTTGCTTTTGGTCGAACGTAGCCGCTCTCTCATTGGCTCTCGTATGTACCTACGTGTATTCTATGTGTGGCGTTAGCTTCACTCCCACCATGGGTATTCTATGAATCCTCTCCGCGCGGGTATATAGTTTCATCCAGACTCTCAAGTTCTCAAGATAGTGGCTCAGTTCACCAGCAAGATCCAACGAGTGAAGAATAAGCAACAAAATGGGATATACAGGGATTTTTGTCATAATCACCAACGCTTCGACGAAATAACTACCCGAAGGATGTCAGCCTACCCCAGAAGAGTTGTTAACTCTACTTTGGTTATCTAGCTCTATGACAGATTTAATCATAAAGCTAGATTAGCAAAGAAAAGTTTTCAACTCGTAACACCAAAGGCTTTCTACGGTCGTTTCAAGAAAATCTCGCCAAGGTTCTGCCGGATGGATTTCGTAATTATTACTATTTTTGCTTACTTTGGCTCGGACTGTAATAGACCTTTTCGCGGTTAGGCACTTTTGGTGGGCCAACATAGATAGTCCACGTACCCTATCCATGTTCTGCCCACCAAAAGTGCCTAACCGCGAAAAGGTCTATTAAAATTTGTCTCTCTTTGTCTAGGAACTACTGGCGGTGCGTAACTAGTTTTCCGACGTTATCACAGCCAATAGATCCTCTACAAGGGAGATTTTTATCATCCATCTTCTACAATTACGGTATTTTGAAATGCAATTTTAACTGGAGTCAGCACTCGTCGGGTGACTTTCTAGTATCATGTCACATAAGTATCATGACTAGATCGAACACTCGACTCATGCTCATCTCCAAACAGTCGCCAAGAATTTCAAAATTGAAAAGCATCTTCCCACTCCTTCTAATATAGTTGTATGTATTTAGCTAAGTAACTGCTGTCTTCAAAATTTTTGCTATTTTTACCATGTTACTCGAACTTTCTTGAAAATCTGTCTTCATGTCAATCTGTCAAATGTCAAACTCTGTCGTGCGGCCGCTTTGGTCCACTCATGGATGAAATAATAACAGTGGTAAGATCCAACTCCACAATCTGTAATTGAAACATTTGTTTTTAGATGATTTTAAATGAATCTGTATTTTTTTAATTATTTATTTTTAAGATCTTCTATTTTAAAAAATTAACCTCTGTGCATTGTGGGTCTGTATAATCCAGCCGTTTTGAGGTACGCTTCAATGTAAAGCGATTGTCTTTTCTCCTCGATCTGTAATCAATAATATTAAAATTTTAAGCAAATGAAAAATCATCAACTTTCATGGATTTTCGACAATTTTTAAAATCTAATTCAATTAAAAAAATATACTAGCATTCTGCCATTTCGTTGTAATTTAGTTTCAAGGAATTGCTCATGATTTAGAGAAATGAAACTACAACTTAGAGTTTTGAATGATGGCCATGTCATCAACAGGGAAGAAAGCACAAGTAGCACCATACTCAGGACTAGGACACATGCTACTTATAGTTGCACGATCGGAAATAGATGATTTGAGGTCCGAAAAATTCTACGAACTTGCCGACGACGACGACTCCAACTTGATGGAGTGCTAGTTAATAGTTAAATATAAATATCATCTATCAAGATGTATAATACATAAAGGAAATAAAGCGTAGTTACTACCTATCTCGAGTATTCTCATCAGCTAGCATTCTTCTGAGCAGAAGAATATTTTTCTTATTCAAATATCGTATAGTAATAGTCAAGATTACCTATAGGTGCTTATTATTGATAATTTTCCTAGTCCCAATAATAAGCATCACAGTATTACCCTTACGCAAAAATCTTATAAGTTCTACAATAGATCTTATAAGATTGTTGTACGACTGGCCATGTTCATTATTTCTCATATGAATCTTGTATTGATATTACATTCAACTTGTAAGTTCATCGTATTTTAATCTTACATCCTGAAAATATGTAAGTTTGCAATCTCCAAAACCATTTCTCGCAGTCCACTAAATTTAATTCCCATGGTAACATAAATATTTGTTTGGAAATTTCATGTTTCCGTCATCATTTTGTCCCGTGAACAGAAAGGAAATAGAAAATACAATTTGCTGTCAGTCAGCGGTCGCAATTTTAAATTCCAAAGTTCTTTCTTGTCTTACTTAGGTCTTCGGCTCCAAAAGTACTGCAATTGCATTATCTCCAATTAAAAGTGACTAAATAGCGTTTCATCGGAAGTGTATACCGACCGGGTGGACTTATCCTATAGGTCACATTACACCTGATATCCTTTCTATTCAAAACCGTAAGAGTCAGTTACTATTATATATCGGAGTAGGAGTGGAAACTACTTTCATTACTTTCAATTGACTTTCAAGACATTACGTCGGTCTGTAAAACCATATTTGTTAAATGTATAGTTCCAGTTATTGATAATTTTCTAAAATGTTGATTTCTTTTCTGGATACTGGATTCAAATTTTCTCAAAATCTACCAGACGGATTTGAATGTAAGTGTGTGGAAGGTTTCATTGATAGTTAAACCCCGTTGTATATTAACCTGACTCTTGCGGTTTTTTGAATAGAAAGGATGTTAGGTGTAATGTTGCCTATAGGATAAGTCCACCCGATCGGTAGTACATTTCCGACTAAATTGAGTAACTTCTAAATCGAGATAATTAATGCAGTTGCAGTACTTTTGGAGTCTGCCAAAGACCTAAGTCAGGAAAAAAATTTGGAATTTAAAAATTGCGACTGCTTCTATTTTCTATGTCGTTTGTGTTCACGGAACAAAAATAAAATTATGACGAAAACATGACATTCTTAAACAAATATTTATGTTACCATGGGAATTGAATTTAGTGGATAGCGAGAAATGGTTTAGGAGATATTCATCCTGTAATAATGTCTTTCATGATTCATATAAGCAAATGCTAAAATTCTTGCTAGAAATATACAAAATGCTTACAATTTTCATACAAGTGACTTGTAAGATCTTATAAGTTACTTGTAAGAAACTTATGTGGAATTGGCCTCCATTATCACACAATTTCTTACAAGATATCTATGGCGACTTTTCCGTAAGGGTATTGATAATTTTCCTAGTCCCAATAATAAGCATCACCACAGTGATTTGAATGTTTCCAGGGCTCCGCCCTCAGGGACAAAGTGACGACATGCTCTAGAAAACTGGTTTCCCCCAACCAGTTCTCCGAATCGAAATCGGGGGTAAAGTAGTTGGAAAGAACTGGTTGGGGGAAACCAGTTTTCTGGAGCATGTCGTCACCTTGCCCCTGAGAGGCGTAGCCATGGGACCAATCAAGGCATCTTGAGCATCACAGTATTATCAAGGAATATAGAATATAATATTATAGAAAAGGAATGGCAGATTATTCGATTTATTGGGGGTTCGGAACAAGTGAAAATGTGTGGAAAATTTACATGACTACAGCCGATCCCTAATTCCCCCCGCTTGGGGATCTCAATTTAAATACACACTCGCCAATGACGTCAATTGGCGAGCTTTCCCACCCACTTTTCATTTTTTCATTTTTCCATGGGGATCTGCCACGGGTTGAGTATTATTGATTCCTAGTCCCAATAATAAGCACCTAGGAAATTGTCTTGGTTAGTAGTAGTAGTAGTAGTAGTAGTAGAAGTTGTGGGACCGCTTTCGTCCTTGTCTCGAAGAAGCTCGCTATTATAATTGAATTGCTATCATATTCCATACCAATTTCTATTTGTATTTAATCCATTTATTAAGAATAAACTGGAATAAACCTATTTTAGTAATAGTAAGTACAACGTCCGTTGACGTAGCGAATTGACTCATCTAGCCCGTAAGACGATAGCCAACTTTTGGCAAAACCATCGACATGGGCAATCCCATCATGACAACTTCAGCTTCAATTCATGGTTACATTTTTAAAATTAATTAAATTATTGTTCAGGCGGACACTGTACATGTTAAAGGATGATCGTATCATGAGCATGCTAAGTATATTATGCTAACTAACCTCTAACACCCCAGCCTACAACCGAATCCGGGTAGAGCAACTGGGATTCGTCATTAAATGAAACTCGGGCCAGATATTCCAACAAGTTTACTTGATGGACAATTCCGCAACCAGGAGGAACGATTAACATGTTTTTGAATGCTTTGGCACCCCAGCAATAAAGAACAACCAAATTGATATTAATTTCGGCTCCTAGGTTTGATTTTTCTATACAGAACAATTTACATGAATCCAACAATTTACCTTTATAAATATAAATCTTTCCCTATTTTCCTCGAATTCTAAGGCTTGGTTCTTTTCAAGGGCATCCGACCTTTAGCAACACAAATAATAATTTATAATTCAATACTCTATGCTCAATTTGAACCTCAAATAAGCAAACAAAATGGCAAATGAAAAGAGTTCTCAAGCTTACGTTCCAAAGTAATCTACTTGTACCGAATGGTCGATAACCAAATCAGTGGGACAGATTGGATTAACCAACTCATGGTTCTTATTTTAGCATAAAAGCATTTACCACCATTTATCATAAAATTACTGTATTTCCATACGACTTGGCATTGTAAATGTAGTTATGTTATAGTTATACCTGCAAAATAACTCTGGCTGGTCTGAATTGAACTTCAACTCCACTTTTATCATGCTGATTGACTTCCCAATTCACGTCCAAGACTTTAAGACTTAAATCACAATTACGAATGGCTGATTCTAAAAGTACCCTTATGGAATATGGCAAATTATCTGCAAAAATACAAACCTAATCACTTCCATGCAGAAATCTGTAAGGACGCTATAACTGTATACGCAAGTTAAATGTGTGATTTATAATTTAGAGTATTACTCTCTATATTGATAGACATGGCTACAGTCTTACTTAGTTGGTTATTATCTAAGAAAATAGTAATTGTGGAATGAGATTATTTATACGAAGCCTTCCTTCCGCAAACCTTCAGTGGGAAGAAATGCCCTTTTTAACTAATTAGGTGATACTGAATGGAGAAGAAGGGGGAGTTTCTGGAAGTGAAAGGCTTCAGGGGCCCTGTGCAGACATGCAGTCTCTCTCTCCAAGTCCACTAATCCTGAATCCGGCACGTGCCAGCGCCCCCCCTACGAAATCAAGAAAAACGAAAGAACATACCTGAACTCAGTAGTGAATATTAGTATTCCATTCTCAAAATTTTTCACACTGAATCACTAGTCGCAACAAATTTCAAAACGAAATTCCTCGTTCCGCTGACGTTCCAGGTCCTTCCGGTTCCGCTGCATCCAGAATACTAAGGGGTGCCACCCATTTATTACTGCGGACTGCACTAGAACGTCAGTGAAACGTTTTTCGCTGCCCCAGCTGGGGTAGCAGCGATGGAGGGCTTTCGTGTTCCCTGTACTATAAACAACGTTAACGAAATATAAAAGGTTACGTAGCGGGTGGAGTAGGCAGGTACTACTTGTACCGCTGATGCCGTGCATCGGGACCTTTTAGAATTAACGCACTGGTGTAGATTCGTGTACTGTCGTTTTCCCTACATTAAAACGTTTTCCACTGCCCCAGCTGAGGGAAGCAGCGATGGAGGGATTTCGTGTTCCCTGTACTACAACGTCAAGGAAATATAAAAGGTTACGTGGCGGGCGGAGTAGGCAGGTACTGCTTGTACCGCTGATGCCGTGCATCGGAACCTTTTAGAATTAACGCACTGGTGTAGATTCGTGTACTGTCGTTTTCCCTACAGTAAAACGTTTTCCACTGCCCCAGCTGAGGGAAGCAGCGATGGAGGGATTTCGTGTTCCCTGTACTACAACGTCAAGGAAATATAAAAGGTCACGTGGCGGGCGGAGTAGGCAGGTACTGTTTGTACCGCTAATACCGTGCATCCGAACCTTATAGAATTGGCGCACTGGTGTGCAATTGTGTACTTTCGTTTTCCCTACAGTAAAACGTTTACAAAACGTTTTCCACTGCCCCCTACATTAGTGTACTTTCGTATTCAATAGGACAGTAGTTTTGTATTCATTTGTGTAAGATATACACTTATTTACATTGACAAATAAAACATGTATCCTAGATTTGCATAAACATAAACAACATAAACTAAACATAACAACTACATAAACGCAAGCAAAGTACATTTTACTTGGAAAATATAAGAATGGCTTTTCAAAAATGGAAGTAAAATTTTTATTTTCAGTCATAGCTTAACCAACAGCAGTTTCCGAGATTTATTATCGCCTTTAATCACTTAACTAAATATCACTGGTGTAGGGAGTTAAGTATATATTATAGGAACTAATATTAATATCATAATTTTACAATCACATTAATTGTAATTAATAGAGATGTTGTGTGAGTTATTTGACATGTACTAGCTCTTTCTTCTCTCCCATGTAATACAAACTGTTTCCTAATCTTACGGAATGATGTTTCCACTTTTCCGATACCTCTGTCGGAGAATGGATTCCAATATGAGGAGCTGTATGAAATAGTCTCGGTCGCATTCTTGTGTGGTCGTTAATCACCGAAAGAAATTCTCTATCTGCACTTATACGTGAACAAAGACTTATGCACCAAAGCCAGTCACAAAACACCATCTTGAATGAAATAAAAATAACCGAATTAGTACTTGAGAACAAGAAGGCATAACACCATCATTATACCACAAAGAATTGAGTAGGTTAAAGGTTTAATTTGATACGCTGCTTAGACATTATGTACATGTATTACACTATTTAAAGTACAGATAAATTACCTTTGATGGTATATTTGACTTGTGATGGGCATCAGCCAATTTGGGATAGACACGTCTAAACACTCTTGTGACATCATGGGCACCTAACCATCTCGGATTGAATGGTTTTTTTCTGTGTGAACAAAAAAAGTTATATTTAGATTAAGTTTTTAAAGATATATAAATACGTATGAAGAATTACTCCTTTACTTACTGGATTCTGTCACAAGTTCTTGTTTGTGTGTATAGAAAAGGTTCTTTGGCTAAATCAATAGAATTTCATAATAAAATGGTTGAAAGTTTTTACTAAATAGTTAAAAAAATGAATGTACCCAAATCTGCATCATCGAATGGATTGCTCTCTGCGAACATTTCGTCTGGATCTCTTACCAATGTATACTTTTCTGCAATTGTATATGTATTTTTTTGAATATTATTTTTGGTCGTTTCTGAGATATGTTGCTAAATAAAAGTCTATCAATTGAAGAATACCTCTCCGAAATTTCTCTTCTGCTTGTTTTGCATTTTCACCAGAGTTCTCATTTTCATCGCCTTCTGCTGGTTGATTGAAAACCCAATTTTTTCTATCTGTTTTTAATATTTCAACGGTTGTTCGGTGGGAGCGTTCAAATTCTGGCTCAGCTTCATTTTTAAGTTTTGCAGTGAATGATTCAGCTGTATTTATAGTAGACCCCAAAAACTCTTCTCCTAAAGTCTCTTCCTCGACAACAGGAGTTTCTACAATGGACGACTGAAAGTTTTGAAACAGGGAATCGAGGTCCAGTTTACCTGAAAGTAATTCCTTAGAGCGATGCCAAAATATAGCGTCATCAGGATTTGGAAACACGCCATGTGGGACTGTACTTATTAAAAATTCTGTACCAGTGATAACATCAGTATTATTTACAGATTTGAATGAGTAATACAAATCAGACATTGAGGGAAGTGGATCAGGAACTCGTGGCAGATGTTTTCCTATTTTTGAAACAGGGTTTGTTTAAAGATATCTTGATTCACCGAAACATCAAATTGCTATTTAAAATATCGTACTAATTTACAAACCTGGAGGTCTTTTCACAACTTTTAGCAGTTTTTCATTGATCAGTAGTTCAAATGCGCTAAGGATGGTCAACGGAAGGTCCTCTATTACATCATCTCTGCTTTCCACACTGGGTGGGGACTCTCGGCCATCAGTTGAATAAGAGAAGGTGCTGTAGTCGTCGTCATCTACTTCCCCTTTCAAGTCAAACTGAGACTTCAACCCAAAATCCAAATACCCTTCACCCCCTTCCTCTTTTTTGTAGTACATTGAGTATTTCTCCTTCAGGGACAATCTTCTCTGTTCTGCAGTTTCGGTATCGTCTGTGTCAAGTTGCTGCTCACTTTCTACCTCTTCCAGGTCACTTTCAGTGCTTTTAATGTCATCTTGAATCGTAAACTGTTCTTCGTCCTCTTCTTCATCATCTTGAAAAGAGTCTTCTTCGTCTTCCTCATGTCGACGCTGATGATCTCGTATCCATTGCGCACAAGGATCTAGTGTTTCTTCTTGTGGCTCTAAAGGTGGTGGCGACGGAGATTTGACTTTCTTTAAATTTTCTTCAATTTGTCGTACTTCAGCTTCAATTTTCCGTTTCTTCCGCTCCTCAGACACTAATCTCAATTTATATTTTCGGTTAGGTCCATCGACATAGTAAGAAACAGCTATTATTATTAGACACTGTAGAAACTGCAAAACAAAAAGGATTTATCAGCAATATTTTTCAGATTAAAATAACATTTTTTGTCTTACCTGCCACAGGTACACCGGTTCGAAGGGGTTGTGTAGGGTTTGAAACGACAAGGAAGGACATTCACCTTGACACAAAATATTGTATTCTCAGTGTACTTTTTCTAAATCAATCTTTGAACAATCGAAACAGAACTTACTCCAAAAAATATCGTAATGAGCCATTGTCACTGTGTCCAGTAACCCCGAAATATCTTTAATCAGTAACCACATTCCAAAACGAAAAACAGGGTACACATTATCCGGATTGTGTGGCTTTTTCTCTTTGCCCAACATGTGAGGCGCATCTTCCACATTGTTCGCTGATTCTATCTGTATTTCACCATGCTCGTCAATGTATTTTCCTCTTTTAAGCCAACTAGGAAACAGTCCATTATTTCCCCAAGATTGTCCCAATTGTCCTGCACGTTTGTATAGTTTTCGAAAAAGTTCCAAATGTCTATTCCAAAATATTCAAAATGCCATTTAAGGGCCAAATATAGTCGTTTTAAAAAAAATCCTAGTTTTAGAAATTATGTTCCCCTAATTTTTAATATTTTCAAACATTAATTTAATGATGCCAAACATTTTTCTGTAATTATTAGGGTATTTTTTGAAAAGCGAGATCTAAGATCTTTAATAAAACGATTTTTATGACATCTTTTTGTGTACTGAAATTGAAAAACAAGGATTACATCGTACTTCGATACAACTTTATGTAGTTTTTGATCAAGATTTTCCACATCTTCCAAATGAAACTTCCTATTTATCCAGTCCACAAGAGCAGTATAATCACATTCGTAAGGCGGAGCATGTAGTGGTATTTCCGTCCCACCGCAAACAGAACCAGCCCGAAATAACCCAACAAGCAATTCTCCCGCAGGGTTCACAAAAAGACCTTTGGCAAATCTTTGCCCGTCTTTCCATCGACCTTCATACACTGATCCGCAAGGATAAATCATTTTCCCGATTCCGTCACGTTTGCCATCAACCCACTGCCCCTAAAGTCAAAATGTTATTCATGTATCCGTTAAATAAGTACCAAACTAAAGTATTATAATGTCAATTACCCTGTAGATATGCCTTGTAGGAAATGAACTAGTGTTTGTCCGGGTTAGATACCAAATATGAGTCCCAAATCCATGCGGAACACCATTTACCCAGTGTCCTTTGTACACCTTAATTATTTCGACAAATTAAACTTAACATCTGATACCAAACGGGCAATTAAGAATCCCTTTCTGGTATTATAATGCTGGAGGAGTTACTTGTCGTTCTTTGAGCCAAATCATCGTTCCTTTACCATTACGAACTCCTCCTGAGAATTGTCCAATATAGCGATCTCCATTTCCATACTGCCGAGTGCCAAGTCCATCTTGGATTCCATTTGTCCAATGTCCATCATAGTAGTCAGTATTATCCGTTCGAATATCGTACCACATCTTTCCAGGACCGTGAGGGAGACCATTCTCCCAAGATCCTAAGTAAGTGTACCCTTGCATTGTGGAATAAATTCCCCAGCCAGCTCTGGTGCCTTCCACAAATTCCCCCTCGTACAAACTTCCATCTTTCCATTGAATCTTTCCATGTCCATGCATAATGCCTTTATGGAAGTGGCCCTGATTTATTTTGGATTAACAATATTATATCTCCATGTCGAATATAACTTTAAATTATTGCCTATTATTTTAAAGAAATCACCTGAAAAACTGTTCCATCAATCCATTGGTAACGTCCAACACCATCGAAGTGCTTATCTTTAAATTCTCCGGTGTAAATGTTTTTAGTTTTAAATACTGCACGACCGAATTCCAGATTAGCTCTTAAATCGTCATCTTCGGCAGCAAAAAGACTTGTCCGGTCATTTTCTCTAGGAATCTCTAAACTATAAAAACATTCCACATTCTGTTGAATCTCAAATATTGACAGGGCGTAATATAATTAGTAGTGTGGTAGTAATGTCCAATTTTTACCTGTCCAGGACATATCCCCGTGCAAATAGCTCATCAAAGAAAGAATACCTCTGTCTTTCCATCTCGAAAAGTTCATCCCACGACTTTAGCATTTCTGCACGAACTGCGTAGGTTTTGATGGAAGGATCCTCTTTGTCATCTATTATTAATTTTGGATATCCATCGTGGCTCAAAAATATATCGTCCATACTGAGATACTTTTTGTGCAGTTTCTTCATGTAAGGTTTCAGTTCTACCTTTGTTTTAATTTTTGTGAATTTTTTCTCAAACGGAAGTGGGAGAACGGGTTCTGATGAGTACCCACGCATTTCAGTCACCCATGTTCTTTGTTCCCTAGTTCTATGAGCGTGTAAATGTATATTTAATTTGTCCTTTTTCTTCCTGTGATGATGGTGATGATGATGTTGATGCTCCTCATCCGCTATCATATAGATTTTAAAGTAAATGTTACTATACATAAAAATTTAGTACTAAATTAACGCAATTACTTACAATCATGATGGTGGTCATTGTCGTCATCGTCATGATGATGATGGTGATCTTGGTGTCCATGATGGTGGTGGTGGTGATGATGGTGTTCCTCGTCTTCGTGTTCCACCTGATGATCAACATCTTCATTCTGATCTTTGTCTTTTGAAGAATGGTTGTTGGAAAGGCCGTTGCCATCTTTATCACTCGAATTTTTACTTTTCTGTTCATCAGAAATTGTATCTTCAGAACCTTTCTTTCCTTTTTTACCTTTCCCCAAACTTCTTCTTCTTCCCTTTTTAGGCGGTGTTTCTGAAAGTGGCTCATCATTTTCTTCAACTTGCCCTTTTAATTTCTTTGCAGAAATGGCATTCATAGGATTTTTTTCTTTTGCATCATTCGATTTTTTGGTGTTCATGTCGCTTTCATTCGGCTCAACACCATCTGGGCTTATCTTGTTCTTAATGTCCAAAGAGTGTCGTCTTTTCTTATTTTTAGCCGTCTTTTCACTATTTTTGTCATCTTGAAGATCTGTCCCTTTTAGCATATCTTTCTTGATTTCCTTGCTCGCTTCGGTTGGCATATTTTTGGGATCATCTTTTCCAATTTCCTTTTTCTCTTCCGGGGCGGATTCCTTTCCAGTTTTTTTCGGTAAACCTTTTGTTGGAACAGAATTAATACTTTTGCGTTGTGCATCGAGACTTCTCCGTTTAATTTCTTCTTCTATTGAATATTTTTTTGTCTCGAAATTCTTCTTCTCACTGAAAGAAACACTTTTCTTCCTTTTTGTGCTGTTATCATTAGATATACCAACTGGGCTCGTTTTAGAATTACCTTTGCGGGATAAAATTGTCTTTTTGATTTCTTTCATAGAATTCATAGAATTCACCGAATCAGCCTCGTTCATCTTGGAATAATTTTATTATTTAACCTCCCCTTTCAAAGTCTTCTTGAATACTATTGTGGAAACGACAAAGATGAAACCGTACTAAATGGAATAAAACATAATATGAGTCTA
This sequence comes from Tomocerus qinae, assembly GCA_020055645.1. NCBI lineage: Eukaryota > Metazoa > Arthropoda > Collembola > Entomobryomorpha > Tomoceridae > Tomocerus > Tomocerus qinae. Next base: position 11,046,772 of record CM034547.1, on the reverse strand, counting down.
CTAACTTTGTTGCATTTTGGATTGCATGATCATCGAACAGAATAACAGAACCTACTAAACATTAGCATGGTAACTCAATCCAATATAGGCAAATTATTATACAGATGCCTAAAATGTATTTTTAACAGACCGTTATTAGTACAGGAACTTCATTACGCGATAACGTCCACCGTTATGTTTACATTTTTACATTTACATTTTTGCATACAAATTATATTTGTTTGACTTAACTTTTAATGGTTTATGTAATAAACTGGCAGCTTCGACGCATGTTTTGTGCCTATAGTATACTAAGCATACAAAATGCACAAAGCATAGTTTACTATGCTCATAAACTTGTATACAGGCAATAAAGCAACCCTCACCATCATCTCCTCTATAGCATTCTCATCTTGCCCTGATTCCAATAACCGTTAGCACGTACAATATTAACATAAATTACTATGAATTTAGCAGTTCCACAGTCCCACTTCTGTCACATAGTCTTCACATCTGATTCTGATCCAATTATAATCTTACTCTCTTCATTTTATTCCCCTTTGCATTGCAAGCATTTATAAAATCAAGTTTTGCATCCGTAACCAGTTGAGTTTTATTTACATTTACTCTTGTTTGAGTTCATCATTTTGTGCGTAATCTAGCCTCACAAAAGACAGTTTTGTTAACTGCTAGCCTACTATATAATATGTGTAAATAAATTTCACCTTCACTACAACCAAACTACAACTACACTACACTCAGACACTATGCTAGGGTGACATTAAGTTTGTAAGAACAATATTAGTCCACCCAAATTTCATATACCCATACAATGCAAGAAAGTTCTTTGTCGAAAAGTTAACTAAGTTATTAAACAGACAATAATGTATACAAATCAGTCCGTCAAATCGACGTATGTCAGAAGAGAAGAAATTAAGTGTCTACAATTGTACAAACTAATTTATCGTAGGAAAGCCATTCGAGTGGGTCTAAAATTACTTATAACAGCAACATTAGTTACACTATGGGTGATGGGGTCATCCCTGCTAATACGAATTGACTCAGATTTCTTAAAAATTGAGTTTGAGAGAAATCAGAACAAAGAAATTCAAGAAAAGTTAGCTGAGTTAGCTAACAATATTGATACAACTTGCGAAATGAAACAAAGAAAGCAAATATCACCGAATAAAACGGCAGAAGAACAAATTCTAATCAACGCTGTAAAAGCAAAGACCCTGAAAGAAAATTTGCTGTTTTTCCCAGACCTTGATCAAATGTGGTGCTTAGTGCCTAAGGTTTGCCGTATTTTCCTTTTCTATAAAATGCAGTTTTTAGAGATGGTCATGAAAAAATATTCCGAGATTTTATTTCATTAGGCTGCCAGTACGTCTTGGAGTAGAGTTATTATTAGCGCTCTAAATGCTGAAGAAACTAGATTGTTCCTAGATGGTGACGAGAAAACTCCAGCACCTTCCCAAGTGGTTTTGAAACAGAATTTTGGATTCATCAGTAAACAGGTTAATCAATCTATTTAATTAATGAACGTTGTACTGGATTTTTTTAATGTTTTTAAATTAGAATTCACTTGCTTCGCAGTTTCGTAATTCTTAATTCATTCCATTTCAGATATACGATGAAGCTCTGTACTCGAAAAATGTCACAAAAATTCTTCTCGTCAGGCATCCATTCGAAAGAATTGTCAGTGCTTACGAAAACAAATTAAATGATCGAAAAGCTAGGAAAGATGGAATGTACTTTTTTCAGTAAGTTCTTGTGGTTCCTGATTTTAAAAACATATTTTACTCGAACCAGGGATATGTTTTGCTTTATAGGCATTTTGGAGTTAAAATAAACAGAAAATTTCGAAAGAACAAGAAGCTGAAAAAGAAAGAGCCAACGTTTGCAGAGTTTGTTCAATATTTAATAAATACAGATGTAAGTTTTCATCATTAGTACTTTATATCATTATCGATGAAACTATAATGACATATTATTGCAACACAATAGTACCGACAATGACAAGTCTTAGCCGATGTCAATGTGATTGATATCAAAAAGTAATCTCTAAATGTAACAATAAAAATTGTTTTTGTATGAGTTTATTATGGAATGTTTATTTATTGAATCTCATTTGTAACTCTGATCTGATGTATCTATTCTACTAATTCTAAATGTATCTATTCCAGGTCATATTATTTGTATAGTATACAAATTAATGGAAATCTTAATTATTACAGCCAGGAAGTTATGACGAGCATTGGAAACCCATTTCTCTTCTCTGCGGCCTGTGCCAAGTAAAATACGATTTCACTATTAAAGTGGAAGATTTACAAACTCTTTCGGACTACTATTTGAAGCAATTAAATTTTGTTTCTAAAAACGTGACAGAATTTCCTCATGAAAACAAGTACAATGGAATTATAAGCCGCAGAAGTAGCAATTATGCTGATTATTTTCGGAGTATTCCTAATGATAAGGTATCTTCTTCTGAATCCTTATATCCTTAATAATCTCAGTATCTATACATAAGGGAAAAAATAAGGAAATTGTTATTTATATGTTCGCAGATATTGCAGTTGTATTGGCGTTTTCAAGATGATTTTCATTTATTTCAATACAGTTTTTTGGATTTTTTTGTCTCTTTAAGGTCAACAAGGGAGCTTTAAAAGCATGCCAATTTTTTAAATAAATAATATCCATTGCTCGACAAAACAACATGCGCATATTATTTAGCAGCTAATTCTTTGAATTTTTCATATGTATGCATTTACTTATATTTCATATAACCGTGTCATATTACTGTACATGCTTTTACCGTTTTACCATGCCAAGTGTATCCTCTCCCAGTTTTATATAATTCACGTATTCTGTTTGTCGATTTAAATTTGAGCCCAAATTAATTATTACTGTAGTTTGGAGAATCTGTATATTTGATGTTGAAGGGAAATTAACATGATCTGTCAGATATTGTATGAGAAAAGGACAATACGACAAAAGACAGCTACACAAAGCGTTCAAGCTGCGAAGCATTGAAAAAGTAGTAATGCTAACAAAAGTGTCAAAGTAAATTCTAGTATTCCAAAAGGGACACAGTGTTTGTCGCTTATGACTATAGTTTAGCATATCAGCAATTTATTATTCATGTCAGTAAGGACATATCTGAAATTATTTATTAGTAAATAGAATCGAGTAATTTTATGTGAATGTATCCAGGTCAGAGAAAACATAATTGCATGTTTACGTTACATTTACATTCTGCCTACAGAAAATACATGCTCCTTCCCTTCTTCTTTGTGTGGGAGTGCGGTGCAGTGCTGACAGTGCAGTGCTGAATAATAGCTATATCTGTATAGGTAGTGACATGTTTGTGAGATAATAATAAAGTTCATATGCTTCTTTAGCTAGTCGTCAGTTTATAGAACATAACCGCAGAACCGCATGCATATCATTTCTCTCCTATACAAGGCTATTGGCAGTTCAGAGTTAAAATTTGCACTAAAATTAACTTACACATGGCAATCTAAAACAGTTTTACCCGCTATGCTGAGACAGCACAGAAACTAAACATTAAATATAAACACAAAATCCAAAGTAGACTTAATTTTCTACTAAAATACGTGTCTGAAATCCAAACAGGTTTTTTTACCTTTGTGATATTCTGATATTCTTAACTTTAAGATCTTCAGAAGGACAAATATTATTTAAGCAATTCAACATATTCTACATCTACAGCCTCTACTTACACTACTATCTATACAACGTAACTAAACAGATTTGCAGACTTTTAGTACACAACACCTTGCTTGATACAAGGTAACACGAGTATAATGCCACAGTTTTTATGTGCAACATTTGCTTAATTAATGTTTTCAATAATGTACCCCAAAGCGTACCTCCATGTACTACATTTAGCGCATGAAGATATGCGAAGGGGTACATTATTGAAAACATTAATTTGCAAAAAGTATGCAGTAGAGTACCGAGGACCTTTTCTTTAAACTTGGTAAGCAAGCAAACTACTTTTTGTTCTTGCATTTGCGTTCAAAATAGTAATGTTGATTATTATTGTCAAATTCAGCTCAGCATGAATCAAGCATGAATTGGTTAAATGCTAAATTCTGCACTGTAGTAACTATTAACAAGGTATACAGACTGGAACAGTGGAAATGAATACTATGACTCTATAATACGATATACGACGACTTTGTGACTGTGGCCAATATTAGTATCTTCGTGCTTCTAGGTTGCTTTGTAAGCTGAGAGAGACACAGGCCCGGTCGTAATCGGACATTTCCGGATATTTGGATGAATACACTATACATACACTCACAAAAGTAGTACACATTAAATTATTAATTAGACTATTAAATAAACGAAATAAACTAGACACGAAAGAAGAGAAGGTTAAAGTAGAGATACGAGCAATTCGATTCGAAGCAATATCGATACCGTGGAGTGGATAGTGGACATTGGACAATAACACGATGTCAACTAAGCTTGATGTTCAAATCAAAGACTGTCGTCACTAACTGCCGTGCTTGTAAGTATTCATGAACATGATTCATGACAATATTTTTATTTATCTCTATCATTTTGATCTAAATGGATTAGATTCATTCCTTCATTCCCTCATTCTTTCTAAAAGCGGGTCTTCCTGATATTGGGTTTTCCCAATGTTGACTGTTCCAGATGCAAGAAAAATATTAGTCTATTTTTTAATTCAATTTCATTACATCCTAAATATTTTGTGTTTGTATTAACAGTTGAGAAAATAAAGGTATTCTCAACCGGGTGCTGACCAACGGACCAACGACAATCGACCACACGCGCACGCGGCGCGGTACCAGGATACCACTACTAACCAACACGAAACAACGGGTGAAGTTATAAAAATAATTAAAATATACCCCAATCTCACGATGTGCGCAAAACTATCTCAATTATCAAAAAGAAAGAGATCTCAGAGGAAAACGTTGCCACTTCTTATTGTGGCAGTAACATTTACACTATTACTGGTATACTATTTCTTTAAAGTTGACTCTAGTTTATTCGTACAAAATTTGCCAAATATTTCTACCAAAAATGAACTGGAGGATCTTAACCTCGATCAAGTTCCAAATACTGCGGATGATAGTATTCACGATTATGATAATGCTATATCTTTGGAGTCCCCGGAGTATCAGCTTATTCGAAAGCATTGCAAAATTCCTAGAGCACCGTTGTTAGTAAAAAAAGTAATGAAGGAATTCAACCAGAAGGAGATTGAAGCTGAAAAGTGCACAAATGAGGATGACGTTACGGAATTGGATACGGCATCCGGGGTAAGATTAACGTAATACAAATTGAAAACCGATGTATATGTTTTGGAGTTTGTTTTTGTGGTGTATGGTGTGCCAGATCAGAAAAATTGATATTCTTAATAACTCTAAAGAACCTTAAAAACCCCATCAATTTCAGAATCTTACTCGCAAATGTTTTTGTCTTTATTCATCAAAGTATTATATTTGGTATTATTTTTCTTCTTTTTGTCTTTTGTTCGATATATAGAAAATCACCTTCAACGAGTCTAAATATGAATCATGCTGCTACAAGATTATTTCCCGACCTTATAAAATGATATCGGATTCGTACAAGTACGTACAACCATTATCGACGATTGTGATACATAATCGTGATGTGAGTGATATATTAATAAAATATCTTACGTCATGTATGTTTCTTGGTTTTTCAGATTAGATAAGTGTAAACCAATACTCAACAATGACACCATTTCTAACGAATATTTTTTAACTGTTTGCACTTATCGAAATAAAACTAAAAGACACCGTATTCATTCTAATATTCCAATCCATAAGCCTGGCATTGTAGAAAAAGTTAAATACTGGAATGGGAGTACTACAGAAAATAACAGACCACCTAGTGTTTTCATGCTAGCCCTGGATTCTACATCTCGAATTCATGGCTATAGAAGCCTACCAAAAACGATGGAACTGTTGAAAAAAATGAAGTTCATTGATTTTAAGGGTCACCATGCTTTCGGGGTAAGCCCGTTTCAATTAAAAGGCATGGAATGTAAAGTTGGTCCTTTACCGTCTCAAGTTTCATTTAATTTACTAAAGATTTTTTAAACTGTAGGAACCGACTCAGGCAAACGCAATTCCATTGCTCCTTGGGGAATCCTCTGCAAAAGACTTTTATCAAAACAAGAAAAGATCTTGGCAATCAAAATGGGATGAATTTCCGTTTATATGGAAGTTGTTTAATCGACTTAAGTACATTACATATTACTCAGAAGATAAACAAGAGTATGGAACATTTCAATATGGTGGTCAAACTGGATTCACTTTTCAACCCTGTGATATTTACTTGAGACCTTTATATCTGGCACAAGAGAAAGAAGCATCGCATTATAGCTCTACTAGGGTACATAATGTTATTAATATATGGGCTATATATTAGATTAACTATAATACTATGTACAAAAATAATAAGTCAATAACATTTTAAGAGGGATGACAATTTTGTCTGATTTGTATTTTCAGAGTCATTGCGTTGCAAATGATACAATAACAGAATTCAGCCTAAAACACCATTTAGAATTCCTTCAAAAATTCAAAACTGTTCCTAGTTTTAGTATAAACTGGTTGTGCTGGCCTCAACACGATGCATTCAAGATAATGCCCATATTGGATGATTTCATTTTTGACTACTTCACCAAATTATCCAAAGAACCTCAAATACTGGCTAATACTGTCATCATAGTTTTCGGTGACCACGGAGTTTGGAGAGAGCCATATGCAGAAACGAAAATTGGGATTCTAGAAAGGAAATTACCTTTACTTTTAATTCGATACCCAGAAAATCTTTCTCGCAAATATCCCGATCATTTGGAGAATTTGAAAAAAAATGCTTACACTATTACTTCGCATCATGACGTCTATCAAACCCTAATTCATCTCAGCCAAATTCCTACTGTGAGTGATGTTGGTAAATTTAGTAGCAACACACCAGAAGAATTTCGGTACAGCTTGCTGCAAAATATTCCAGAAAGTAGGACTTGCAGTGACGCTCAAATACCAGAGCCATTTTGTTCATGTAATAATTCCATGATATTGGATACGGATGTGGATGCAGTATAGATGGTAGCCTAGTAAATAGTACATAAAAGTACAAACAATGGGATGTATAAAATAATATGATAGAGTTATAAAAATAAATGTTAAATTTTCGGCATATTCGGTGTTTTTGCTTGACCGAAATTTATAAGAATCTATTGTTCCTGTAAAACACTACTCAAGGTCACACGAGTACCCCAATTTCAAACCTAAAAATACTTACCTAAAATATTTAAGACATACAGAAGTGAAGTTTATAAATACATATACAGAAATGTAAGTGATAAATGTAAGATTGTAAAATACTGTAGAATGAAATGAAAGTGAAATTTTTAATTTTCGAATGTGAACGCCATAAGAATAAGGATGTATCGGTATCGGCCAGTCTGCTCAATTTATTGTATTAACCTTAGTCATATTTTATGTATTCGGGTATTTGAGATTGGTAATTTATAAAATGTATGCCGGAAATAAACTTACTTGCTATATTTCATAATATCATACCCAGATCATTTAGATAATTTGAAAAAGAATGTTTATACTATTACTTGTCATAATTCATGACATACCAAATCTTGAACAATCTCATCGAAGCGAAGTTTTGTTTTATGTACTACCACATCAAGATAGAAAATGCTCAACCTTTTTTCTAAAGTTATTTTTACAGTATGCATCTTTAGATTGTAAGTATTGCGCATTGAATAATTCTGTATTAATTTTAAACCCATACATTTTAGAAATTTATTTTAGAAATTAAAATAATTACGAGTTTGGATTGAGGGTAAACCCTTAAGTTATCGTAAATATCATTGTAAGATCATGACTCATTCAGGGAAACACTTAAGGAGCTTAATAACCTTGGGCCATTCGTAAATACCCAGCAAGCACACAGCATGAGACACAAACATGATAATGATGGCATTGGCATTAAGTGTAAGTCAGTCTCAAAGTACCCACACTCACTTCACTATATAATAACTTTGAAATATGAATATTATTTTTTTGTACTGCACTGAGTGCGCTTTAGCTTGTTATGCATAAAATATGATTGTATTTGTGTACCTGGTACATGATATGTATTCTTAGAGCTTAATATCCATTCCCACCCTTTTGTCCGTACATACGTATTCAATCTCAATCCTAGTAGTACATACATTATAGTTTGACTGGTTTATCTATATTGAATCTAAATATATTATATATCTAAATCTAAGTAAATGAATGTCGGATGGTTGTATTTACATGTTTTACAGGAAAGACAATGACGCATTAATTTCCATAAAGGAATCTGTGTATGGACACACCGACAGACCTTTAGTGAGCACATTTGGGCGGATAAAGGTGTTCAAAATTACAAACATAGTTTAAGCGTTTTCTTTTAATGCTTTTTACTGTTGTATTTTTATAAAATGAAAACTTGTGTAATTTCACACAGAATTTTCTTCCAAGCAGTAATTGTATTCTTAAATATTAGTGCTTATATTCCTTGTAAGTCTACATTATGCGGATTTTATTCATAAAATAGTTACTTATTTAAAGTGCAAATAATGTGACTTTTTTCTCTAGTCACTTTGTGCAATAGGGGATTTGTAAATGGACACCGAGGTCAAGTTTATCGCCGGCCTATACATTCAGGGTTCCAGTCAGGAGGTTGGAATGGCCACAATGGAGGCAATAATCATTGGTCATCGGAACAGTCAACACAGTTTCAAAATGAGGTATCCTGTAGTCGTCCCCAATTTTCTGATAACGCTGAAATAGTAATTGAAAATTGCGACAATAAGAATCATTTTCATCCCGTCTGTAGAACCTCCGACTCTAAGTAAGAATCTTGACAATTTTCTTGAGCTTTATAAAGAAATTATTTTAAGCAAGTATTTCATGATGATTAAGGTTTAAAGAAAAAATAGTGTTGTGTTCATGATTTATATTGATTCATGTAAATATTTAGCATTCCAAGCAATTGGAAAGTAACAATGCTGTGCCAAAAATCCAGTCTGACTCTTCGCTACTCTTCAACTTGTTCATCAGCAGGAATCTGGGAACCAAATTTTTATGAAAATTGCCAACAACTCTATCAACAGTCTGTTAAAGATTTCGGGCAAAGCCAAGATCAAGGAGGTGTGGATACGGAAGACACCTCATTGCCAATAATACCGGATCCAGTTTTAAGACCGTGCCTGCCATTGCAAGTTCAGTCTAGTAGAAACTTTATTTATGCTTGTAAATTCCCCAATCAAGATGAGGAATCGGAAGGATGTAGATATGACGGAAAGGTAGTGCCATCGGGAACTATTGCTTCTTTGAAGTGCAAGCCTCCATTTACCAGCCAAAATGGTCTTTTTTCTCAGTGGACTTGTGAGAATGGGCATTGGCTCGGTGAAAGTAGAAAAGTGTTATGCTTTTATTCTTCTGGGAGTCAATGGGTCACTCGCCCAAACAATGAGCAAAAACCATCCACAGTTAGCGAAGGTAATTCAGTCAGTGATATATATTTACTATTTTATAAACTCCTAGGTCATATGCATAAATTAAGAATCCCATGAAACCGTATACTAAATAAACTTTCACTTTATCAAGAGAAAACTTACTCTTGTCATATCTTACCTGTATCCCTACATAGTACATAAATGTAGTTGATAAATAGCGCATGCTCAGCTCAACTATGACATGATAGCTATTTTTGCAGGTGTACATTACGTGAAATATTTTCTCCCATTGTTGCCTAATAAAACTACCTACTTTCCCTGTATTTATAATCTAAAAAATTATATCTAATTTTAATGTTTTTTCCAGGCACTGAAACTGTGGAGCCTTTGAAACCCCCTGTCATTGTTCCCCAGCCTGTCCCTACGTCAAGACCAATATGGGTCCAAAAAACGACTCTTCAACCAAACACAAAAAAGCCAGTGGCAGTTCCGGTGACGGATAAACCTGTTGAGACAATGACGACAACCACAACAATTAATCCGGGAGGAAAGGCTATGTGTCCAGCCCTGAAACATCGATCGCCGGGTGTGAAAATAGATTGCGTATACGGTTCAGGAAGCAGTGGTGTGTCCGAAAACTACTGTAATACACCTCAACCAGCAGGGACGGAAGCAAAATATTCATGCATGCCTTATTATGAGGCTGCTGGAGGACTTTCAACTCTTTTCCGAAAGTGTAGATCTGATGGCCGATGGACGGGCAGCAGTGAGACTTTCTCCTGTAATATTGAGTGTGGCCGTGCTAATCAGGTCAAAGTTGCCTTCATAACAAACGGATTACCGACTGTAAGGGGACAATGGCCATGGCATGCAGCCATGTTCTTACGTGAACAGAAGCAAACTTCCTGGAACTACATCTGTGGAGGCATGACATTTTAATATAGTATGTATATAGTACACTTTATAATTATTTAGGTATCATAAGAACGTTTCATGTCTACTAGGTACGCTGATCGGAAAGAAAGCTATACTTACTGCTGCTCATTGTGTCACTCTAGGTAAGATTTTAATGATTGTTTACTACATCAAATACAAGTATATTATACAATTATTTTTTCATTTCCAGTACAAACAACACATTTGCGAAATGTAAGTACTCTACGCATAGATTTTGGTAAATACAAGAGAGAAGAAAACGACGACCTTGTTCAGGTATGCATGCCGTTTACAACCTACAAGTACGATTTTTTGCTTTTAATCCTCAAAACATGCGTAACACAACTGTAAAATTGATTTTTGTTTTCAAGAGTGCTGATGTTCAGAATATTTTCATTCATCAAAGCTACAACCCTTACGGATACGATTCTGATATTGCTGTTGTCACATTGAAATCCGAAGTCAAGATTGGCCATCACGTTCGCCCTATTTGTTTTCCACAAACATCCGATTCAGCCTTAGAAGAGCTACAACTATCTGAAAATTCACTTGGAACGGTCGGTACTATTTAAATCCATTTCACAAAACTACCTTCTATTTAAGTAACAGAGTATAAGCTCTCACTATTTGAGTTTTAATTAAAATTACATATAAATAACAGGTAGTTGGATTTGGCTACAATGAAAAGAATGAACTTGCAGACGAGCTTAAAATGGCAAGGCTGCCAGTAATTGGGCCAAGGGAGTGTTCAGAAACTATTAAAAGTGATGTATCAGGCCAGATTCAAACCCGATCTACCACATACTGTGCAGGTAAAAATTCTTATTTGTTAAGATCATAATAAATTGATTTTATGCACTTTGTACACAAAGGAAATCTGTCTAAAATTTCACCATAACTTTCATTCTCACAAATGAAATTTGGCCATGGTGAAAGTTGGCAAAATGTCCATTTAAGACCGAGTTCGCATAAGGACGGAGAAATTATAATTATGGCGACTTGTTTACACTGAATGAAAATAATTAGATATTTAAGTGTCCATTCTTATTATTGCATTTCAGGTTTCAAGAATGGAACGAATGTAAGTTCTGATTAGTGCAAACTCAATACTAACAATACTAATTAGAACATAAAATAAAATAATTGGGTTATTTCACTTTAAAGGTTTGTAATGGCGACAGTGGGTCGGGCATGTATTTTCCTTCAAAAAGTCCAGAACTAACAAAATGGTATTTACAAGGCCTTGTGAGTGTAGGCATAGCAGATGACGATGGACACTGTGATCCTAACCAATTATCGGTTTTTACTCGCGTTGGAAGATATGCTGATTGGGTTGTGCGAACTTTATCAGAAAATTAATTTATCATAAAAACTTGACTTGAAATTATGGTTATTTTATTCTTGATTACTAAACTACATGCAATGGTTACTATTTAATTATGATTTATTTTAGAATTCATTTCTCAAAACTTACCAGCAGTTACTCTAATTCATTTTATCTCTAACTGTAAACTTACAAACACCGCTATAAAAATTAATGTTATTTTGTAGAATAAACGATAAATGAAGCATAAAGCAATCCAAGGTCCAAGCCAGAACCAATGTTTTTTTTTTACTTTTGCACTTACTAGACTCCTTGCCAGTTAAAGTTTTGTTTACACGAACCACAGACAACGTGATTACAACCACTAATCTTTTGACATATCATTCGGCAACGGGGACACCTCATGAAAGTCCGGTTCGCAACAAGATTCTGTATGTTAGAAAAATGCATATATCAAATATTAAGTACAAAATGTTAATGTAAATTGCATACACATATCTATAAGAACTTACTTCCACTTCCCTTTCTCCCGCTCTTTCATTTTCTAACTGAACTTGGCGATTTTTGTCATCAGCCAATTTCTGCTTGTACTCTTGGCAAGAACCATCATGAATTACTTTACAGCGCAAACAATTTATATTTTGACAAACGGGACACCAGAATATGTTTGCTGTGTCTTCTATAACACACCAGCCAGTACAGTTGATTGTCATGCAATGGAAAGTATTTGCCATTCTAGTTTCTGCCAATTTCAATGAGCGACCAAGAAATGTTTCATACACATCTGGAGAAACAATCTGCAAAAAAATTATCAAAAGCTTACATTAACAGAAAATACAGTCCTTGTGAGTATTATTGTGTATAATCATCTTACGTACCGCCCTTATTTCACGGGGAGAGATGAAAGAATTACAAGTTTCATATGGGCAGCCTATTTGGGGTTCCTCCGAGTTTTCTACTACTTTTTGCAAACATTCTCTACAAACAATACACATAATATCATGAGAAATTACATATTTTTACCCATAGTTAGTATATAACCTTTCCATAGGAGTTTAAGAAGTATTCTTACATGCAAAATTTATGAAGACATTCTTTCAAAACGATTCCCTGTTTAACGTCTTCGTCCCTACATATGATGCATTCGAATTCTTTAGATGTTGGAATAACATCCATTTGTTCCATTATGCCAATAGTGTCCTCATATCTGACATTTGAAGGTAACCCATTTGGTGATGCCCATTCTGCAATTTTATCAGTAAGATGATGAAATCCTTCATTTCGTTCTTTATCAACCATTATCTGGAATGCGTAGCTATTTATATTAATTCGCGATGTTAAGGCCTTCTCGACCAGCTTTTGATACTGCTCACAATCTAGGCCGTCATGAACTGCCTGTAAATATAGCCATTAATTCAATTAATATTGAAAATTATAGCTTTAGAAAGTGTGGTTAAATGACGCTCACCTCACAAGTGATGCAATTAATAGAATTACAAACTGAACATAAAATGGCATTCCTATTCCTACGTGTCTCCGTATCCAAAGAATATTTTGCAGGACAGCCTTCTTTGTTGCAAGAGTATATGCCAGCAACTCCTTTCAAAGCCATCTTAGATGATTTCTCCATATAGTCTGAATAAATTTTCGCCGTAGCCAACTTTACATCACATAAAATATAATAGTTGGTTAAGCAATAAGCGTATACTATTATTTATGTAAATTTTTCATTTAGTAACTAGAAATTCATTATATTTAACAGAGTAAACTCTGTAAATTTTTTTCATCAGTTAAGTATGGTAAGAAATTACTGCTTTGATTTCCTTGTGGAGTAAAAACCCATTGCATTGACTTGCGAAAAAGCATCCTACTGTTTTACCATCAGAGCTTTCTATTTGAGATAGTAAGCAATGTCTGAAAATAATTTGAAGTCCCAATTAGACTTTTTTGATTCATAAGATAAAATGATACGATATCCATATAAATTCCGTTAGTAATAATATACTTGCAAAATATGTGTAGACACACTTGAAGAATTATTCCTTCAAATGCATCTAAGTTTAATGTACAAAAATTGCAGCATGTTGGTTCTTCGAATAATTTGACATCCACTTCTTGGTTTTGAAGATGTGTAGAACTGGAAGCGTTTTTCAGAATTTTCCTATTAAATGATATGCCAATATGTGCATTCTTTTCATTTGCCTCGGAAGAAACCTTAATAAAGGATAAAAAGTAGAACAGAGTAGACTACACTCCAGGAATATGTTAAAACTTAGGCAATCGTAAATTACATTGTTTTGAAGGGTAGTCATCAAACCCAATTCATCACATCTTTCTGATTTTACTCTAGTACTTTCAAGATCAAACATCTTGGAATTAATATACGTAATTGCCTGTTTTGAGTGTCCAGCTCTGATACAATACTCCTTAAAATTTTCAAACGACACCACCTGTTGGTTACAAAAGCCTTTAAGGGTTAAACATGAAGCGAAAAAGAAATCAGAAGTAACGATTGAAGTCAGTCAGGCATAAAACAAATTAATAAAACGACTAACTTTTCGTATTTCAACAAGGCTCAAATATCCAGAACAATCAAGTACAGGGCACCGTAATTGATACTCCGTAGTTTGAATAATAATGCCACTTAAGCATTCCCTTAAATTGAGAAAATCATCCACTTAGATAGAGTATATTAAAAAACTGGTGTTGGTACTCCCCGTCTATAGAATTTGGAAAACCAAACGGGATGGGGTGGACAACTTTCTATCTTCTATTGATTCTGTTTATACAGCCAGGGTATATATAATAATTTAGTGTATTGCAACCCTTTCTTGTTTTTACAAAAAATTGTTCCATCAAAATCAAACATAAGGTTGGATTGGACATAACGGTGCGCAAATTTCTAAGTCCCACAGCACCACTATATCTCGGAATATTAAGACGTGACCCCCCAATGTTTCATCGGATCTTTATCGGACATGACCTGAAGGTCACGTTTCCGCACTCCCCACACCCAACGGGGGTATGGGGAAAAATGACATTCCACCGGTTTTACACCTAAAATTGGTCATTATGTTTATTTCATTTAGGTTAGGTTAGGTTAGGTTAGGGGGTAGGGTGGGGGTGGGGAGGGTGGAAACGTGACTTTCAGGTCATGTCCGATAAAGATCCGATGAAACATTGGGGGGTCACGTCTAAATATTCCAGTGATACATTAAGGTTGCGATAAGTTCATGAGTTAACATAGGAGTTCGTACTCCACATCTGTACAAAAATCCCGAGTAAAACTTAACTGAAACAAAAAATGTCAATTGATTATGGAAGAACCACTATTAGCCTCGGACCCAAGGCTCTTACATCTTCAAAAACTGCTTTTGAAATTGATATTTTTGTTATGTTTTGAAAAAAATTTTGGAAATTCGCCAGAAAAACGCGGGATGACTTTGCCTGGCGATTTCATCTAATGCCAGGTAAATACCGACAATCGGGGAGCCTTGGGTCCGAGATATTTATACCAGAAACAAAAATCAAAAATCAAAATTTAAATCGGTTACATATTTTGGACGCTTTTTGTACAGATGTGCAATTTTGAAATTTGAATTGATGGTATAGTTGTGGGAAAGGAAGATTACTGTGTTACATTGGGTATCACGTGTTAGGATGTTTTGCTTATGAGTTGATTTGTATTGCTCCTCTCCTCTAATAAATAAACAACATACAAATGCAGATATTACACAGCACTTTCAAAATCAAATATCTTCACTGTTTTTATAAAAATTGACACAATTTTATGAAAACTAAAACTACGCCCACATTAAATGAAAGAACGGTAACATCTTTGGGAAATGAAAAGGTAATAGATTTTGTTGAGCGTACTAAGATTGAAAAATATCAAAATATATAATATATATAATATTTTCTTTTGGTTTTTATTATGTATGATGACATGGGTAATAAACCCAACTCGCCATTGTAATACAATGTTTTGATTTTATTTAGGTGTTGACAATTTGCAGCTTTTTTTCATTTTGTATTCAAATCGAGTAGAGTATATTGAAAAATACAACTGAGAGATTTCAACCTTTTTTACATTTTTACAAAGAAAGTAAGTTCAATCAATTATTTATTTCAGATTGCACATGGAATCAATTTTTATTGTGATCAATTGTTGTGGCACTCCGTCCTGCATTGCAATTGTCAACTTGCTGTTTTAATAATATATTTTTAATTTATTCAGGTTTGCCAATTTGTGTTTTAGAAGCGAATGGAGTATACTGAAAATTAAACAGAGATTTCGACCTTTTTCAACAACAGCAGAAAGCAAGTGCAGTCCATTTTTCAATTCATATCGTTTTAAGTGGAATCAATTTTTATTGTGATCAATTATTTTGGCACTCTGTTCTGCTTTGCAATGCAGTCACCTCGCCGTTTGAATAATATATTTTGAATTTATTCAGGTTTAACAATTTAATGCTTTGAATTTGTTAGGAAACGAAGAGCGAAAATAGTATCCAAGCCGGACCAATATAAACACATTTCAATGCCAAAATATAAAAACACCAATTCTGTTAGAAAACGTCGTCCGCCGCATAAACAGAGACGATCTTCTATTTTTGACATAACGAACAGCAATGAAATTGATAACAAGGAAGCATCGTCAACACCGATTATTAAATCTGATGGCAGAAATTTTGCAGCATTGGACATTACGGGTCAAATTACGCCATTGCATAACATGGATCAAATTGAAGTGACACCTTTGATACATGAAGACTTTGACGATCCACCAGTTCCAAAGAAGCGGAAAATTAACCCGATTCAGCCAAAGGATGTGAAACTAAAAGGACGGCGATTAATACCAATAGCTTCACTGGGGGTTCATGAACATTGCAATGGACCACGGAAAACAATGTAAAGAAGGGAAAATTAGTTTCGATTTAGAAGTGTTTCATGGATTGAGATCCGTGTTCCATGTATCGTGCACAGCCTGTTGCTGGAAAAGTAAACTTGACACTGAAGATGACTCAACCGATCTCCCAGTCAACGAAGCTTTCGCTTGGGGGACTTTAGCAGGTGGATCCCCCTTTTTCGGCTAGCAAAATCTTTTGCAAGTCATGGAGTGTCACGTTCCATGCTTCCAACTGTATAAATCATTTGAAACTTGTACATCCAAAAATGGAGCATTGCTTTACAGCAAGAATTACAAGAAAACGGCAAAGAAGAACGCGAGATTGCGCTACAGCGGGGTGATGTAGTCACCGTGGACGGAGTTGAATATCCTTATACAACAGTTTATTGTGATGGAGGCTGGGGGAAACGGTCCTATGGCCACTCGTACAACTCTAACTCCGGTTGTGCAGTTATCATCGGACATCATACTAAAAGGTTTTGTTCTGTGGATTTAAAAATAGGTTATGTATAATATGCAAACTTGACGAAAAATGGCAAATCCTCGTATACACGTTTGTTTGAAAAATTGGGGGATAAACAAAGTTCTAGCAGTATGGAATCATCAATTATTGTAGAAGGGTTTAACGCAAGCATGCAGATGCACCAATTAGTGTATAAAAGTTTTGTCGCAGACGGAGATTCTTCCGTATATTCCAGACTTCTTTCAGAAGTTAAGTACGGAACATTACGAATTCAGAAAATTGAATGTATCAATCATACAATTAAGCGATATAACAAGGGCATCTTTGAAATTTCAAATGATACTAAAAGCCATAGTATTATGACAGAAAGCTTTTAAAAGCAAAATTAATCGGTTTGGGCGAGCTCTGCGCTCCGCAGTTGTGTTTCATAATAAACAAGCAAAACCTGATTCCGTGCAGCAATTATCTAATAATATCAAGAACATTCCGTTTCATATATTTGGACAACATACTAAATGTGATGACAGTTTTTGCACCGAAGAAAGAAAGAAAGAGGCCAATATAGTAATTTCCCTTTCAAAGACAAAAATGTGGGATAATCTAATGGAAATCAGTAATCGTACGGCTAATTTATCAGCCAGGATAATTCATAACATAACCAGTAACAGAGCTGAAGGATTCATGAGACAGTGTGCAAAATACTTATGCGGAAAACGCATAAATTTTTACCAAAGAGGAGGTTATAACACCAGAGTAGTAGCCGCAGGGTTGTCTTATACATCGGGTTCAAGTTTCTATGCAAAAGCCTTTAAAAGTATTGAAAAGATAAGCCCGGGGCTTGTTTGGAAAAAATCGGAACAGGAAAGTTTGAAATTCCGAAGGCCCAATCTAAATACGAAGGAAACTTATGTTTGGTGACAGAAATAAGCGTAATTCAATGGGTGATGCAGATTATGGCCCAAACTCAGCCGACGCTGATATGGATGTAGATTTCATTAGCGTACGAATAGAAGAAAAAATAGCCGAACTGCAAGTAGACAAAGCTGAACAAGATAGTATTGAACGACAGACCATAGGACAATCCGCTAATCATTTATGGTTTCACTACAGAAAGAACAGAATAACAGCATCGTTTGCAGGGCGTATTGCCAGTCTTGGAGATAAAACTAACAATTCTTCCATCATTAGAGATTTTTTGAAGCCAGATCCGAAATTACAAAACCTTGATTCTTTAAAGCATGGAAGTTCAACAGAAGGGCAAGCAAAACGAATATATACTGAAACAACAGGTAATGTTGTAACAGAATGTGGTCTGTTTGTGTCCTTACAAAACGGAGTGTTAGCAGCTTCACCGACGGTTTGATAGGAACAGACGGAATTTTAGAGGTCAAATGCCCTAGTACAATGATAGGTCACGACCCAATCACTCTACCCGCAATCATGTCGTCACCTTATTTGCATTACGATATAAATAAGCGGTTAGTCTTAAAACAATCGCATGCTTATTATAAGCAGATCATCATGCAACTTTATGTAACAAACAGGAAATGGTGTGATTTTGTAGTTTATTCTTATAAGATTGAAAATAGTTTACAAATTCCATTCAAACCATTCATTCAAAGAATTGAAAGAAGTTCACAAACGGATCATTTGTGGAGTGAAATGTACACTAAATTCATAAAATTTTATCAGGAAGATTCTTGGTCCGGGAGCTCATTGACTCTCGGATTAAACGAAACATGCCAATCCGACAGCCTAAATACCGTCAGGAAGCTATTGATAATTTCTTAAGTAAAAAAAAGAGCCAGTTGAAAGCAGCAATATAATTTGACAGTGGTTTTGTTCTAAAAGTACTTCTGGCTGAGCGCAATAGAAAGAAATCTACATGTGAGTAGTCAATGCAATGATGATTACAGGTATAATTAGATAATTGATTGAGAGCAGTAGAAAGAAATCTACATGTGAGTAATCAATGCTGTACATTTATAAAACATTTATAAGGTGCATTAAAAGTAACATTACAGTAATGTATGATTACAAGTATAATTAGTTTGATTGAGAGCAATAGAATGAAATCTATATGTGAGTAGTCAATTCAGTACATTTATAAAAACATTTATAAGGTGCATTCAATATAACGTTACAATAATGTGATGTTTACAATTATAACTAGCTTATTTGATTGAGAGCAATAGAATGAAATTTATATGTGAGTAGTCAGTTAACACAATTATAGCAAATAGAAAGTAGTATATTCTAATTACTTAATAATGTGGTAATAAAAATATAATTAGTTGATGTAAACTGAGTGCACTTGACTGGAATCTAGATGTAAAGAGACATAAGTTACATTTAAAAGAAGTTGATGTAATAAAAATATCAGTTAATTTTTAGTCTGTATTTTAAGCCAAATTTGCATTATTATTTTATTCCCAATCATCTTCGTTGTCACAAACCGCTCCCTGCCATGATCCACCAAATTCAAACTCATCTAAGCGCACATTTGAAAAGTTTCCAATTCGATCCCGAACAAATTTTCGTTTAGTGACACCATTTTCTTTTATCTCCTTTAACGCACAACCACACGAATCCCATTTCACAAATTTTGATTTGGATTTGGAGTTTCTGTAGGCATCGAATACTAGGCACTCAAATCGTACCTTCTCTGGATAAGCAGCTTTAAAAGCTTTCATCTTTCTATAGCATAGTGCTGTCATCCTGGCGTCTCTTATTGCTGTATGAAATTGTTTTCCGTCTGCATCAAATTGAGCATTTTTCCCCAAAAAGTGAGCTGTTAGGTCACCTAACCCATAAGGATTGTTTTTCTCATCTCGATAGAAGTTCTGCATTTCTGTAACGTTGGAGTGGCATACTTCTAAGCACTTTAAATCGCTTTTAATTGAAAACTCAATAACTTCTTTACCGTCCAAGCATTTTTCCAACAGCGGTTTTACCTGAATTTACAATATATAATTAGACTTAGATTACCTTTATTTGAGTAGTCGACGAATAATTGTTATGTAGCAAAAACTCACTATATCATACGTCAATCCTTTGCTAAGAAGGCTTTTGTCAATGCCGGTTAAATGGGTGTTGTAGCGACAAACATTAGCTTGATTAACCACGGCCCAAAATATTAAGTTCCAATTCTTATCCACCACTGCAATTGTTCCAGCTATTGGTTTGTGTGTAACCCCTCAGTGACATTTTCTGTGTCTAAAAAGACTTCCTGGCAACGATCAATTAAGTCCCCTTTGTATATCAGTGGAACCTGTTGATAAATCAATACTTTAATGATTTCAATTACTTGATATTAGCTATTTTCTAAGTAACATTAGTATAAGCATTGCAATTAAAGTAAAAAATCTACTTACTTCAGAAAATGCAGGAGCTGCATCGGGAGGTGGAGCACTCACTTGTACGAAACTTTGTACTGCCCTCGCTTCCACCCCCGAATTAGACTTCTTTCGATTCTTCATTTTTGAAATTTTGCGATGATTCTGGTTCTTCACCGCGGTTAGTTCCTCTTCGGTGCATGGGGAACGATTAACCATTTCCATCGACAAGGCAAAGAAGTCTGCTGCTGATAACTCGCAAATTTCTTTCAACAATTTATTCTGTAGTAATAATAATATATTTAATTATTTTTAAATTCCTGATAGAATATGCAGTTCATATTTTACATTTGTGTGGGACCGCAGCTATATAATTGGTAGTTGGTAATAACGTATTTATATATACATCTCAAATGTACTTACCACATTAGCCGTCAATTCAGGATAGATCACATTTTGTCTTGTGCCATCCTTTTGGCATAGTTTCAAGTCCATCGTCAATCAATTAAAGTAATTATTATATCAAGTTCCCAAAACTAAATAGCAATCACCGTAATTAACTACTGCACAACAGACTTGGTTTGTCGCGCCATAGAATGCAGCTTAGCAGCCAAAATATTCCTCTCGATGGAATAGTCGTACATTTGGACGTGATTTAGCTGTACTGCGTATAGTGCTAAAAACCCAACTTATCCCATCCTTAATCGTAATTGTATCCTGGTATCCTGACAGCCTCTAACGAGGACGATATCTTGTAATAACTAAATAAATTCCGAGATATAGTGGTGCTGTGAGACTGAAATTTACGCACCGTTATGTCCAATCCCACCCAAAAAGAATTATTTCTTACCGGCAAAATATGTGAAAACAGTTTTGAAGCCTAATTCCACGTACACCTATTTCATCAACCAACGCCAAACTTACTTCTTTCAAGCAAAGATCGCAGGAAACATCGGCCGGAGCGATAGACCGTTTTTTTGCCCCAGTCCCCAACAAATTATTATTTTTGGCAGCCATAGCATATAGTACTAGACATTTAAATTTTGAAATTTGGAAGGAGCTATTATTTGCTTTTTAACTATAATCAGTCTTTTTTTGTATGCGTTGGGAGGCTGGACTGACTGGCTGGAGAGCTTTATTTATTTATTTTTCATTTTATAATGTTCATAATTTTCAACACTCAATCTCAACTGCACTAAAACTTTGGCTAACCCACACAGCTCCGACCGCCACTTTGGCGACTTGGTGGCGGCAATAATAATATGTGGCTAATAATATTGAGATAAACCATTACAAAACGGAAATATAGTAGCAAAGGAGTTTATTCAAGGTAAAACCATGTGAATATTTCCGTTGATTCTCTCTGATGAACACTGGCCAGTCTAGCAGTCGTCTCACAAAACCTGTTGGATTTGGATGCTATGGGGTATGAACGATTTTGTCCATTTACGAACTGTCTTCCCGTTTCCCTACTTATGACTTAATATTATTATACCCTGTAAATTTAAACTTTCTAGGTCAAACCGTTAGAAAATAGTGCGTACGGAATTACCATTCAAATAAGAGAAACTCCTTAGAACAACTAGAACATTAGCCGGGTGTAAGTGTATACAGATACAGTTTCTGATATTCCCGTTCTCACCCATTATTGTTTGACACCTAGGAATTGGGAAAAAAGTGGGAAATGGTGGAAAAATTGGAAATTCCTGGGAGCTGGGAGGGGGGGGGGGTGACAAAAGTTTCTCTACTGGGTTATATTCCGACTTCCGACTATGGCAATGTATATGAATAATTTTCATATAATATGCCATGATGAAATTGATGAATCATGATATAAAGGTCATGAGTAGGTCGTTGTAAAGCTAAAAGGTATAAGTATGTCCCATTTTCCCACACACTTGGATATTTTATTTCCCACTTTTCCTACTGTGAAATTTCCTCCTTCTTAAAAGATTACA
Source organism: Tomocerus qinae (assembly GCA_020055645.1). NCBI lineage: Eukaryota > Metazoa > Arthropoda > Collembola > Entomobryomorpha > Tomoceridae > Tomocerus > Tomocerus qinae. Next base: position 11,024,324 of record CM034547.1, on the reverse strand, counting down.
TTAAGGAAATGAAAAGTTCAAAACTAAAATCACATTTAATTTCGAAAGGGTTCGTTTTCAGTTTTACATGGATTTGCAATAATAAAATAAATATTGTACATGATTATAACAACGAAAACAGTTTTCCAAAAGCAGGGATTTTTTCATGAATTTATTTTTATTCTTACACATTCTTGTCAGTCAGCATTATTTAGATAATAATGAATCAGACTATAAGTAAATTAGTGACAATTTCCACAATTTGGAGCACACAATGGACCGTTGGCTTTACATCGACAACCCCCGGACAAATCACCTGCATGTATACAAATTATTGTTACATTAATCTAAAAATTCAAGTTTCTTTGTTATATATTTATATATGGATATCAATTTTAAAATATAACCTGGGCCCCTTGGTCCCCAGCGAGGTCCTTTTTGAAAATTCACAAGTATTTAGATTATGTGACTTTATTACATGGAAAAATTGTACGGATACGGACATATAGGAATAATTATGTATACCTTTAGTAGCCCAACATATTTCAGTTTTACATAAAGAGCAGCATAACCAATCGCAACCTGATATCTTTTGGACCACTACTTTGCATGTTGGACACTTCATGTACTCGCCTCTGTTGACTAAATCCTAATAAATAGTCATTTAATGTAGTATTTGCTATAATATATAGTCATAAGTAATATAATTCTTTTGGCGAAGAAAGACAATTCTTTCTCCACAGAATAGCATTAACATTCCAAAAAAATTCCTACATCAACAGCATTTTGGGACGCTATATCATTTTCAGTCTGAACCAATTGATTTTGATAATCTTTACATGTAATATCGCCATGAATTGCCCTGCATGATTGAATGATTTTGTTAGAAATATGATAATAACTTAAAGCAAGAAAATTGATTACAAGATATATAAAAATATGATGAAAATTGACCATTATTGTACTTACTTGCATTTAAAACAATTTGGCTTCATGCATACATAACAAACAAACTTTCCATCTTGATCCTCTCGTTCAATTTCACACCAACCTATGCAATCCGGTGTTTTGCAATGAAAAGAAGTCATTGCATTTTCTGCTTGTCGAACAGACCGAGTTAAATAATTTTCATAAACTTCTTTTGGAACGAGCTAAGAAACATGGAACAAGATCAGTTCATTTAATATTCACGAATATTTTGTTAAGTTTGTGTAATGTTATTAATACACTTGAACCGATTTTATTTTATCGGAATCAGTAAAATGATTACCGCTTTAATTTCTCTTGGAGTCAACTTGCAGATACAATCCTGGCATGGACATTTGACCTCAGGTGCATCCGAATGTTTCACAACATCAATCAAACAGTTTCTACACAATTGAATATAGTATATACGTGAAACTCGTAATCATTTTTTTAAATTATGAAAGCGCAAAACTATTATTTACTTTCTTTCTATAATAAAATAGTTAAAAGAAATATATATGGTCAAATCTTAAATATTACCGACAAAAACAATGCAAGCATTCTTGAAGGATCATCCCTTGTTTCACTTCAACATTATCGTAACAAATACTACATTCGAATTCCACGTCAGACAGAACTAGGCCCTCCAAAGCAATTTCATCCAGGAATATTTCGAAATCGCTCTATACAAAAGGATAAATGGCTTACGAAAAAATAAATATCTTATTTTCAAATGGTTTATTTAAAAACCTGTGTCGAACCAGCTCCTGTTGTCTGTTTCCACTTAGAAAATTTTTTGGTCAGTTGACCGAAACCATTTTTGTCCAACTCTTTGTCCAACTCTTCCTGGAAAGTTTTAATATCCTTGCCACACGAAACTGCGTCTTTTAAGAGCCTCTGATACTGATCGCATTCTAAGCTGTCATGGATTACCTGAGAGTCCAAGTTTTGTTTAGATTAGACAATTACTTTGGGAAAAATATAAATAACGTAATGATAAAAAACCTTGTTGCACTTTTACTTGCCTTACAAGTTAAACAATTTTTTGATTTGCAAACAGGACAGACAAATACTTTTTTTGAATCTTCTACAGAACACTTAGCATAGCAGCCATTAAAAGTACACTGAAATATATTGGGTATTCCATTGAATGCTAATGTTTCAGCCTTTTTCTGGTAATTTTTATAAACTTCGTCAGTAACAACCTGCATAATATAAGAACAAACGTATGATTTTAGTATTAGATAGTTTAAAGGATATAAGATATTTTTTAGGAATTATTAATGATCAATATTACCGATTTTATCTCGCTGTTCAAAAGAAATCCTTTGCAAAATGTTTCATCGTCCATCGGACATTTGATTTGAGATCCATTTGAGTTTTTTATGCACGCTGCTAGACAGTGTCTGAAATAATGAGTATAGGTATAATAGGCAAGAAGCAAGGCAGCAAGCACATGCAGAACTTAATTTCGCGGAGAGCTATCATACAGACATTTTCATAATGAAAATTTTGGCAATTGTTGACGTTGACGTTAAGGAGTCAATAATTTATCAAATATCAAATTATCGCTCGAAAATTTTTGCCACTTAAAAAAAAATTTTTTTTTGGATTTCGAGGGGCGTGGCTTCAGCTTCAAACATGATCTTATTAACGAACAGGAATTGTAAAATAATAATTATTACTGCCTCAATAAATAAAATTATTCGATCAAAATAACAAGAGTAAATACTTGAGATCAACTTAAAATAGAAATAATAAATTATTGAAATATTAAACTGCAAAAACTATAAAATTCCTATGCTCACCTACAAAAAACATGTACACAAAGTTGTAAAACTATTCCTTCCCATGATTTTAAAGGCTCGGAGCAAAATGAACAAATTGTTTCATTTTCGGCTAACTTCAGAGTGAATTCTTGAAAAGCTGAAGCCGAGTTCGAGACCCCATATTCAGTATTTGCGGCCGATGATCTGTTTTCCTTGTAACATGTCATAATAAGAGAAGTTAGATTTCAATGTACACTTATATATTTGCAAGTAATGTAATCTGTAATAATTGTAATCAATTCAGACAGTATTACGTCACTAATAGGCGATTTTGAGGTTACAATTGGTTCTTTGCCATTCTCGCCGTTAGAAATCGAAAGATCAGCAGCAACTTCAGCATCCAATAGATTTATTTTATCTTCAGATGTTGATACCAATTGAACAAGAGGCCTAAAATTAATATAGTTGTGTCCGGATCGCGAACAATAGTCTTCAAATTCGTTTTCAGTGACTACCTATGAGGAATTAAAACGAATACCAATAATATTATTAGAGAATTTTTACTGACTAGCAAAGCGAAATTTACCTCTTGAATTTCTTTCATCGACATATATCCACCACATTGAAATTTTTGCATCGTTATGTAAGCTAACGGGCAATGAATTTGATAAGCGTCTGTTCCTCGAACCACATCTGTTAGGCATTTTCTGTTGTGAAGAAGAAAATATTTTTTACTTATAATGCTAACAATCGTTAATTTGTTAATCATTATCAATCAATGTATAGCTGAAAAACTTATAATAAAGAATAAATGTCCCCTATCATTTAGCATCATTACTTAAGCAGCCTGGAATATATTATCCAGTGTCAATCGACTCAGTCGAGTCGGAGTCGAGTAATGTTGGCTGTGGAGGGTAAATTAACAAAATCTAAATTTTATTACCGACAGAAAGGGTGGAAGCACGACAAGAGCATCACACCTTGTCCTTCTTCTATGAAACTTCCACACTCAGGATTAGCACAATAACAGCTTCCGCAAGGCAAAACTTCAGAGCTCATTTTTTGTCGAGGGGATCACGAATTTCAATATATTATATGCTGACAACTGCAAGGAGAAAGTATTAATAAATTATTACTTTTATAAAACCCAAATCCTACGATCTAAATCTGAGCGACACGGTCACTAAATTAACATGAATAGGTATTGAAATGACTTCAGTACCTGCCTGTGTTATCCTGGAATTGTGGGAAACGTCTATTTAGCCTATGGCCTATATCCACTTTTCGTTTTGTGTACGGAATATATGGCCTTTAGACTGTTCCGTGCACAAAATCAAAAGGGGATATACGCTAAATAAATGGTTCCTTAAGGGACGATATCACCTTTCTATAGTGAAGGTCTTTTTATTTTGTTTTCCCTAGCCTAGGCTTCGCTATTCCATAGGGCTGAGATTTGAATTGGATTTAATTGGGGTAAGTAAAGGTAAAAACTGGCTTCTATTTTTCTATACCCTTAGCTCTGCATTACGACGTTTCAGCCAAGACTGAAACTCTATTGCTTGGATTTGGATATTCTAATTTAGAGATGAATCAAAATCAAAACCTTATTTACCGACAAGTTTTTCCCTATTTTTCCCCAATTGGATTTAGAATTTATATTAGCTGTGTGACGTCGCAGACCCACGTACTTCAAGGAAACTGGTACATAAGGGACGAATGTCTCATTGCGTTAGTTCATTTTTCATGAAAAATTGTACTATATGAAAAATGAACATGACTGCTGTTTTCAAAATTGCAATTAATTGTATATATTTTTACATATCACAGAAAGAAAAACTGGAAGACTAAAATAAATTCAAATACAATGTTATGTGATAATGTAACTTTGTATTGCAAGTATTAAAATCTTACATTCATTCAGAACGAACTCAATTTATATGTAGTATTGTGCATTTTGTGCAAAATGTGCATCACATTTCAGTTTCGTTGTTTACATCACCACAATCACTTTATTTGCGTCAAATGTAGTAATGGAAGATTCACTCACTCACTACTCACTCCCGCTAGTCCCGCTCCGCTGGAGACTGAGATGACAATATAAATTAAATTCACTTCCCTCCTAATGAATTATTTTAATGCCCTATGGCCTATGGATATTATTTGGCTATGAACTGCATTGGACAATTAAAAACGGCAATATTTTTCAGCATTTTTAAGTACATTTTTCAAAACTTTTGAGATTTCCACTCGGCGATTTCAATAACAGTAAATAAAAGAATTATTCGTGTATATTTGTGTATGAATATGAAACGATCTTCCTTGGGCAGTAGCTTAAAAGTAGCTTAAAATAAGTAAGAGGACGCAAGTTCTTGTAAACTATTATGAAAGCAATAAATGACAATCGTACATCGTACTGCAATACTAGTTCGTTAGTGTTATACTGTTATACTTGGTGCTGGCATATACTTATGAATAGTAATGAAATGATTAAATAAATGAATTTTAAATCGATGTATAGTGTAGTGTAAGCAAGTCAATAAACAAGTGTCATATTATGCTGCTTAGTGTGCTTAGTCGTTGTCTTTTCGTCGTCATCAAAAACTATATTTTGTAATCTAAAATAAATGCCCATGAGATTAGATAATGACCGACACCGGATATTGTTTAATCGCATCGCATATCGCATAAAACGTTTATGACATGAAAAGCTTAACTAATGTATAATGTATAAATATGAACATGAATACTAGAGACCGGTTACTGTCGTCGTCTGCATTTTGTAAATTCTGTATAATATTATGTACTAATAATTATTAATTATTACTATAATATCGTACGCAGTGATAATGCATGTGTTTTGTATACGATCCAGCATATTCTCATTGAACCTGAATCACAATAAATCATTATATGGATGTATTATTATAACATCAACATGTAAAAATTATCCTCTCCATTATTGTGATTGATATACACATTTTAAATACATCTTAAATTGAAACAAACAACAAAGTCAAGCTATGGTATTTTTACATAAATACGTGTGTGTAAGTCCGACAGTCATGTAAGCCACACCCTGAGACGGGATGGCCCCTTTAAGTCTGGCCGCCAAACTAAAATCGTGGATTTTATTTTCAATTTAAAAATTCAAATAAAATTCAATTCAACTTCAAGTCGTTGTGGACTGAATGGTAAACATAATTTTCCAGAATATCTCCTTCTAAGCACGCCTTAAAATTACAGTCCGCCGAGTCCAGACTCCTTACTCCGCAAGCCGCAACGCATACTATTATGCTATCACCACCATTTTAACTATATCATGCTTTCACAAGTAAAAGCATGATTATGATGAAAGTTTTACATGGAGTTTGCTTATTAGTTATTACACGGTGAAAGTGGTGCTGGTGAAACTTGTATTAAGCTGAGCACTTCTTACTTGTATACCGTAAAACATAATACGATTTCATGAAAATCGAAGGTGCATGGTCAATTGTCTAACTTATTCCATAATATTCCATATCGTCTTTTACAGCAACATGCAAAACAGTGGGAAAAATTGGCTGGGCTCACCGAGGTATGTGCGTCATGCCTATTGAAGGAGTGCACAGTGTGTCTGTGAACTATTATAAACTAGTGGACATAATGGCGCTATGTATTTATTTAGTAATGAGTAAGGACTAGATGATTGAAGAGCATGAATTAAACATTGTAAAGTAGCACACAAATAAATAAAAAACAAAACACTCAAAAATTAAACAATAAAAATTTGTTTTAAAAACAGCAGTCTTATAAAAATTATAAAAGCGATTTGTTTCAACAAACTCGCACAAAAAACGACATTTTCGTATAAATGCGAGTTTGTCAAACTGTTAAACTGGCATGAGCCCAGTCGAGCGACAGCTTTCATTGCCTTCTAATCTTTCAATCTTTTTGTTTTCGAGGTCTATTCAGAAAACTAACGTGCATACTATAATAGATGATAGCCTAAATGGATGTGCTTACCAACCGTTGAATAAGTATTCTGCAAAATACATATAGTGACTTAATTATTTACGTAACGTGTATTTTATTAAAACTGAAATAAATCCCAAAAGAAACTTTTATATAATATTATTTAGATAGAAAGAATTATTTTGTCGATCACGATTTTTTAACAAAATGCTAAAATAACTGAAACTATGATAGACAAGAGTATTATGTCGATAAATGTAATCAATAAATCTGTGAAAATTAAATTTATTAAAATTTAAATACCAAATATACACATACGAGTAGAACGATACATCATTAACTTATTCTTAATCCCTAAACAATGTTAAATTCTAAAAAGGGTTTTCTGAACTAGTACTACTACTGATCTACTAATATGAATCTCTAGATAACAATATGCCTCTAACACGGTTCGTCATAATTAGTCATTTTTGATACAAAAAAGTCGTAAATTGTGTATGGTTTTCCAAGTACTTATTTTGATATCGATACAAAATTACATTTACAAATATTTTTTGTAGTGATTAGAGTGAATACTCTTTTACAAATAATATCATACATAATGATAATGATGATTCTTTTAAAAGTAAAATTTCAGCTACAATAATAAATGAACTAAAATACTATTGCACACAAGCAATATTTCTTAAAAAATATCATAGTATTACACCTTAAACAACCCTGACTTCATTACTATAGCTAAAACAAAGTAGAATGTAATGGTAAATCTACTACTGTGGGTGTGGGTAATAGTAAACTAAGTGAAACATAAATGCTTATTACATGCTGCAATTTTATTCACTATATATATACTCTATATTATATCATTTATAAAATTGTATTTATTCTACTGATCACAGTCTGCGATTGGTATTTCCGTTATCTTAAACTGATAACCAGCTTGGAGAACTTCATTCCTTATAGCGACAAGTGCTAACTTTGGAATCAAGTATTTGTATTGGCTTTGGTGTGCGTTTATTATGGTATATATTGCTTTTTTCAAACCGGGATTATTTTCTAAACCTTTAACTTCAAACCGTTTCTCTGATGACAGAAGGAGTTTAGATGTCACTACTCCACTTCTATCTACATATTTCAATTCTCGTAAAATGTCATATAAATTCTTTGCAACAGCAAACACCTTTGATTGAATTGCTGTTCCTGTTGGAATTTCAAAAACATCCAAAAACTCTTGCAATTGACATTCTGTTAAATACTTCTGTCCCTCTAACAACTCAGTTAGCTCTGCAATGGATAACTTGGTACCCAAATCTCTTTCTTTACTAAAACTTCGTCTGGGTGGTGTAGGCCCTACATTATTTGACTGAAAATAGTTACTGATCGTGTTCCTTTTTCCATTACGAGTATCTTCTGGAGGGTCCGCGATCGAAAATACAATCGTCGCAGTCTTCAAATCACTTTTGAAAAGACAATAGTCTGGAAATTTTTGGCAGAAAAGATTGTCGTCACAGCATAATTCATAGAATTGTTTCAAAGGATCATCAGTATTAGTAAGATCAGAAGAAAGACTTTCTTGCGATAAAGATTGTGACTGCATAGTAGGGGTGTTAGTATTTCCAAAATTTGAGGTGTTTATTTTATTTAACGCCTTTTTTATTTGTGTCGATGCGTCTCTGATTTTGGCACTAAAACCATCTTGAATAAAATAAAGGAAAATCTCCCCGTTTGTCCCAATTGCCATCATGTCAAAAAGTTTAATAACATCGAGCTCATCCAACGACCTCAAAGAATTCGTTTCTGGAATGTAAAAATTTTCTTTGTCTCTGTAAAAATTAACATAGTCAATGACAGGATCATAGTTTTCATCTTTTCCCTTCTGACGACGAATCTCTGAGTTTGAAGGCCATGCTTTTTGTAGTTGTAAGGTTGGGAATGAATCCATACACATCAAGTGTTTTTCCAATATGTCTTTAAAATAAAAGTGAACCACGGCGAAATATCCAGGAGCGGGTGAGCACCACCTACTTATGTATTTGCAGTAAAGCCTGCCGTCTGTGTTTAGGATTTCACCTTCAATAAAATTTAAAATTTTTTCAGGCTGTTTATCTCTCCCTTTAAGACTATAACCAACCTTGAATTTTGAAAACTTCTTTTCGAAATCTTCAAAAGTTGTAGCTTTCACTAAATTTTTACAAGAAACTATATCGGATCTCATCATAAAATCAATTATCTTGGCTAGAGTCGGATGGCAGAGGAATGATTTTACTCGATCTTTTCCTATGAACAAGGAAAAGTTTTCTGCCAGAGAATAATCCTCAACGTCTTTGTGACAAAAATCGAAATTGTTTAATTCTGCCTTGCCTGAATTGTGAATAGCATTGTGTATCTTTTTTAATAAAGAAGAATCTAATTTTCGACTCAACTCATTAGGAACCAATGTCAAATTTTTTAAATGTATCCTAGAATCTTTCTCGATATCTTCTGAACTAACGAGATAAGTTGCATCTCCATTATAGACTACAGACAAATGACTTAATATCAACAAAAAGTCTGCTGCACTGAGCCGTTTTAAAATTCGAATGTAGCCAAATCCAACTTCAACCTTCACACTTTCTCTGGCTCTAGGGTCAGGATTTTGGTGCAAACAGCGGAATTTGAAAATTGAGCAGTTTTTTCGAAAATCTGCAACATAATGGGTACAAATTTTATTAATATCTAATGGATTGTCGCCCTCACACGTTTTCCTAGTTTTAGATGTCATTTTAACGTTTCCAACAAGTTCTTTGTCTGTAGACTTTAGCTGACCCTTTGGATTTAAAAGTCTGCCAGCGATGACAGAAGGAAAATCAAAGTCAGAGCACCATTGAATAGCATTCCATGCATGTCTCGTTGTCAGCGCAAATATATCCCCGCGTCGATAGTAGAAAACGATGCAGTTAATGTTGTTCTCTTTTTCACGCAAGCCGTAACCAGAAAGAAAATTGTTAAAATGGGACGTTTCTTGGACATATATTTCACATTTAAAATCTTCTCCTAAGAAAAGTCGTCTTTCTACTTCGTCTGACACCGTCGGCAATCTGAAGTTTTCTCTCCTTTGAAAAATGCTTTTAGTTCTGGAGTCCTCGTCATCGGCGGTGTCTTTTACTTTCCGATTAGATTTATCAATAATTTTTTCAATTAACTCTATTTCGGAGAAATTCTCGGAGTTTCCAAATGCACTTTTCGCAGTCTCTACACAAATTCGGTGAATACTGCTTATATTGCAGTTGGGATCTGTTTCAATTTCAGGCTCCGCGTCATCGACCCTTTCCACAGAGCCAATCGATACACTACTGCGCTGAGAGACTGCTGCACTTCTTAGTGTTCCTACCCCAGCTTTTCGACGTTTCGAAGGAATGCGAGAGCGAGTCCTAATCAAAAAATAGGGAGTTACTTGATTTAAAAGTAAACTATCAGAAAACTGAATAGAAAAGGAATTAGGAAAAAAATCTCTGAACGTTCTTTTAAACTTTAAACATTCTAACATGCTAACCTATAAATGCATCGGAATTGATACTGAATCCGTATAAAATATTACTCATCTATTCTAATATCTTACTGAACTCAATACCAATAACTGAACACGAACAGTATGCTATATAAAATCAATCGATAAATCTTATCATTCAAAAGTTAGAAAAAAAACTTGCGAATTAACTGAATCTTTCCTGGACAATATTTTTTTAAAGAACTTAGAACCACAGCTTTTCTGAGAGAATTCTCCAGTGTCGATGTTTCAGTCTTGTTGACGTATATTTATAAAAGTTAGAAAATACAACACCTCAGATTTGAATGAAACTTTGTGGTATTGTGGACGGGAAATTGGAAGAAAATTTTAAGACAGACAGTTTCAATGTAAAAGTCTAACTAAAAATTATTTTTATAAGAAAAATCGAGTGAAGTACAGTGCAGATTTTTTCAATTACTGTTTTCAATAGTCAGTAAATCTTGGGCCATTTAATATCAAGTCATTTTTCTAGTTTCTCTTTAAAGTAATTTGTACTGCCGTTTTCGAACATGCTATTTGGTACATATTATTGTCAGTTTCTGTTTCGGTTGCTGAGATCAGTTGGAATTGCAAAGACATAGACAAGAAACCTAAGATACATCTATTTTCCACATGCAGATATTATCGAAATACGAATATATAAAATAACATTTTAAAATATTTGCCACAAATAGAAAAGGTGGGAAAACCTTTTAGTATGCAGTCTCTTCGTTGTCAGAGGTGTCTGATAAAGCGAATTCGCAGGGCTTGAGTTAGTAGAAGTACGAGATGCTGGTTGATTTTCGTTGCCGATTAAGTTGTCTCTAATTTCCATACCTTGGGAAGTTTCAGGAGCACTCTCATCCTGTCTTCGGATATTACATTGTAAGTCATCAAAGGCAGCATTATTGTTGCAAGCATTGGATGATGCTGATGTTTGAGGGCTATCTGACAGAGGCACAATCCTAATATTCCTAACTGGCTGCTGGGTAGAAAAAATCATTGTTGTTTGATTGTGTATGCCTGTAGAAACAAATTCGGTTCCTTCTGTTCTCGAGGTATTCTGATCATGGTCTGAGTTTATTAGACCATTTCTTTCTCGTTCTGATATTAAGTTTTGGGAAAGTTCGTCTGCTATGTCCATTATCTCTTCTGTACCATTCCGTAACCCTTCCGTGAAACTATCATTTGCAGCTTCCACAAAAGCCCCAGTATGGTCATACTCTCCTAAATAAATCACAGATTCTTGACTATCCTTTTGACTTGTGCTTGAGCTAAGGCTTCCTCTCTGATTGGCAACGATGTTCTTCTCGGGTATACCTTCCACTTCCATTATGAAAAATTCTTTCCTTTACTGCATATTTCAGATTGTGTGTTCTGTGTATTTCACATAGAAAAAAATTAATTCACGTAACATTACCAATGATTAAATTAAGACTACCATTACTAAGTGGTGTTGCCTGATCTGTCTGTCTGTCCGTCAGACTCAAACTTACTGCACGTGATGCAGAGATAAAAAGCAAGGTCGAGTTCGAAAATGGACAAAATCGGACACACCCCCTGCCTGTGGGCGTGGTCCAAAAATTAAAAATTGATGTAACTTTAGTTATCGACATTGTAAAACGTCATGAGATAATACGTTCGAAAAGGTTATTCGTTAGGCCATGCCAGGGTCAAGTCACACATGTCAAAAGGTCAAAGGTCATTGAAAAAATTCACTAAAAACGTCATGTAACGTCAGATAATCAGTTCAAACTTTTTATGCAATTTCACACCACTTTTTTACATCCATTTGGACATGGTTTATTATTAACGTATTCACAATTGAGAGGGTTGGATCGGAGGAAGAGGGGTAATGATTCAACAAAAGACTAACATTTTTAGGGAGGCTTTTAGGGAAGTTTTCAGTTCTATTACAGTAAGTAAAAAATCTTTTGCAGCGACATTTTCTTTACTGCCTTCCGCCTAACACTATTTTTGACTCCTGACCTATTACTTCCCCTGATCCAACCTATTAGGGGTGGGAGAGATGAGAGAACTCCAAAACTTGATTCGAAAGATGGAAACTGATGATATGTGATGGAGTTAAGTGATTTCAGATATTACTCTTAGTTTCTCTAATATTGGATATTGTACGTAACGAAATGAAAATCTAAATACCGAATAATAGATCACATCTCCTAATAGTGACTTATAGACTAGTGGATTCTTGATTGTTTTTTCATTCTTTTAAAATCAAACATTGGACGTCCATCCCCTGCTCACAATCCTAAACGATTTTTCCAAGATTTCAGTTTCCAGTTCCAGGTCGTGTCCAGTTCGAATCCATTCGTATGTTCGTAAGACGAATTCTTGGTTCCAAAATTAAATATCGTTAAAATATTACCATATATATGAAAAAGAGCGTATATAACATACTTAAGAAATGAATAGTTGTTTGAACATCTTTGTCATTTGCTTATTACGTCTTAAATTTTATTTCATTCTTACTATAATATCTGCTTCCTGCTTCGACACACCATGGGTCTCAGTCTCATGAAGTTACTTTCATAGAAAATAGAAACAGTTTGTCTTTCAGCTTCTTCATTCTTTATTTTTTATCTTACATTTTTGATTTTGTGTTATAAATTGCAGACTTGAAATGACTTCTTACAATACAGCTACGGCCACACACACAGTAGTACAGAGTACAGTACAGTACAGACTACAGACTCTTTCACATCATCATCACATGTGTTATGTGTTATTTATTTATTTTGTTGGATTCGTAGATTTTTCATTAACTTGAATGTATTGCAGTTGGGGTAAATCCAGCTAGCCGAATCCGAAGGTCCAGCTAGCCGAAGCCGAAGGTCCAGGTAGCCGAAGCCGAAGGATGACACCCGAAGCCGAACGAAGCCGAAGGTCCAGCTAGCCGAATCCGAAGGTCCAGGTAGCCGAAGCCGAAGGTACCAGCTAGCCGAAGCCGAAGAATGTACCAGGTAGCCGAAGTTCCGAAGGTCCAGCTAGCCGAAATCAGAAGGTCCAGGTAGCCGAAGCCGAAGTACCAGCTAGCCGACTCGAAGGTCCAGATACCCGAAATCAGAAGGTCCAGCTAGCCGAAGCCGAAGGTCCCGCTACCCGAAGCCGAAGGATGACACCCAAAACCGAAGGTCCAGCTACCCGAAGCCGAAGGTCCCGCTACCCGAAGCCGAAGGTCCAGCTACCCGAAAGTCCAGCTACCCGAAGCCGAAGGTCCCGCTACCCGAAGCCAAAGTCCAGCTACCCAAAGCTGAAGGTCCAGGTAGCCGACGTACCACATACCCAAAGGATACATAAAACTAAACTGCATCAAGTGCTTAATCTATTACGTACCAAAATACTATGTATTCATTTTTAGCTCGGCTGAGTAAGGCGACTAGGCTTTATTTGAATCGCACTTTCAATAGTCATAAAATAAACTGCAGTAACATAATTTCCACCTTCATACCGAAAATCTGTACATTATTTATATTTGAAAATTAGATTAATTGGGGTTTAAAGTTACCATTTTTGCAGTCATTAAATCCCCAAAAATCCCCAAAACTAGATTGGAAATTGTACAGCGATTGACTGTTCCAGATTATTGAATAACACTTGTTAAATTTTAAATTTTTAAAAGCTGGAAATTTTAAAAATCAGTTTTCTTAAAATCAATGCAGATTGCGCCACGAGTTTCAGTTATCTGAGATTAATGCCTACAACTTTATAGTTTAAAGTTTTTGTGGGATACTCTGCGTTGAGTAACAATAGTGATTTAAACATTTCCAAAAAAACTTTTCTGATTTTTACCAAGATTCAACATGCTCACAGATTGACTAGCTTGACCATCTGATTTCGGCTAGCTTGACCTTCTGATTTCGGTTAGCTTGACCTTCTGATTTCGGCTAGCTTGACCTTCTGATTTCGGTTAGCTTGACCTTCTGATTTCGGCTAGCTTAACCTTCTGATTTCGGCTAGCTTGACCTTCTGATTTCAGCTAGCTTGACCTTCTGATTTCGGCTAGCTTGACATTCTGATTTCGACTTTCTGATTTCGGATAGCTTGACATTCTGATTTCGGCTAGCTTGACCTTCTGATTTTGGCTAGCTTGATTCGGCTAGCTTGACCTTCTGATTTCGGCTATCTGGACCTTCGGCTTCGGGTAGCTGGACCTTCGGCTTCGGGTAGCTGGACCTTCGGCTTCGGGTAGCTGGACCTTCGGCTTCGGGTAGCTGGACCTTCGGCTTCGGGTAGCTGGACCTTCGGATTCGGGTAGCTGGACCTTCGGCTTCGGGTAGCTGGACCTTCGGATTCGGGTAGCTGGACCTTCGGCTTCGGGTAGCTGGACCTTCGGCTTCGGGTAGCTGGACCTTCGGCTTCGGGTAGCGGGACCTTCGACTTCGTGTAGATTTACTTATCCCTTCGGCTTCGGGTAGCGGGACCTTCGGCTTCGGGTAGATTCACTTATCCCTTCGGCTTCGAGTAGCGGGACCTTCGAGTCGGCTAGCTGGTACTTCGGCTTCGGCTACCTGGACCTTCTGATTTCGGCTAGCTGGACCTTCGGAACTTCGGCTACCTGGTACATTCTTCGGCTTCGGCTAGCTGGTACCTTCGGCTTCGGCTACCTGGACCTTCGGATTCGGCTAGCTGGACCTTCGGCTTCGGCTACCTGGACCTTCGGCTTCGGGTGTCATCCTTCGGCTTCGGCTACCTGGACCTTCGGCTTCGGCTACCTGGACCTTCGGATTCGGCTAGCTGGATTTACCCATTGCAGTTGCATGATTGCATTTGTATGTAACGTATCCACAACGTTCCATTTAGGCAGGGCTGGGTTTAGTGCAACTACCGCATAGCAAGTGCTATTATTATCATCACTTTAATGATGACAGAATCGAGAGACAAAATCACGTCTAAATAAACTTTATGGTTTAAATTTTTTTATTCGTAATTATTATATTATTTATTATTCATCTTTAAGCGTTAGTTGTTATTCTATTATTACTACAATTTAATTCTAATCTATTATTTTTATTTTCCGTTTACTTACACATAATATATCTTATTCGATCAAGTATATAGGCGAAACGAAAAAATTAAAGGAGTCTAAAGGATTAATTAAATATATGGCTGATGGCGTAATATGGCAGTATATGTAATATCATAATTTGTAAAAAAAGTTATTAAAGCAAAATATTATAAAATTCCAAAAAAAGTCGATCATGGTCATCTGCGGCCATTTTTGGTAAATCGAAAAACTAGAACAATGCCTTTAAAAAATGTCCCTTGTAATAATAGTCACTGGCCAAAAGTAATAATTAGTACACTTCCACGCAGCGCCACGTAGTATCATCTCTATTACACGAAGTCCCTAGCTTACATAATTGCAATTCTCTCCTTCTTCAATTAAACGTAAGAAAATACATACAAACCTACAGCTTAATCATTTAAGTCATGTTATAATGGAAGCATCATTACCATTTACCATATTTTGGCTTACATACATTGTAATAACATAATATTACATATTCAATGCATGAATTCTATACAATGTTCATTTCATATTCATACAATATTGTCTTCTCAATAGTAGATACATATACCTATTTCCACATTATTTTCCCATCTCATCGGTTATTCACTCACCAGAAACAACTAGTGGCAATTTTTACATTTTGGTGTGCACAGCTTGCCATTTTTATAACGACATCTACATCCTAAAAGAGGGTGAAAACAATAAAACATCTATTAATCAAATAATTTACCATGAATAGTTTTATCTAGAGAAAATATGCAAACCATTATTCATATTCATACTTACTAGTTACTACATCTTACATTTGGTAATAGCTATATATATAGGAGGATTTTTGGGTATATACCGATATTAGACAAAATATCGAATATTCGACATGAATTTTTGACAAAGATCAGATAATTTTACACGAATATTAGTTTCGTTTATTTTATTTATCAACACCAAAGGGGTGGTGATCTACATCAAGCACGTATCAAGAGGGGAGCCCGGGCCCCCTAAATTTCAAGAAAAATACGATTTTTTGTCCAAATAGGTTAAAAAGCCGAAATCGATTAAGCATTTGAAATAAATGAAATAGATTAAATACTTTTGAGTAATTGAAATAGATTAAATATTTTTGAATAGTTGAAATAGAATAAATATTTGTGAATAATTGAAATAGATTAAATAATTTTGAATAAATTGAAATAGAATAAACATTTTTAAATAATTGAAATAAAGTAAATATTTTGAATAGTTGAAATACATAGAATAAATATTTTTAAATAATTAAAATTGATTAAATTTTTAAAATAAGTGAAATTGATTAAATATTTGAAATAAGTGAAATAGATTAAATATTTGAAATAAATGAATGACGTGAAATAGATTAAATATTTGAAATAAATGAAATAAGTGGAATAGATTAAATATTTGAAATAAATGAAATAGCTGAAATAGATTAAATATTTGAAATAAATGAAATAGCTGAAATAGATTAAATATTTGAAATAAATGAAATAGCTGAAATAGATTAAATATTTGAAATAAATGAAATAGCTGAAATAGATTAAATATTTGAAATAAGTGAAATAGATTAAACATTTGAAATGAATGAAGTAGATTAAATATTTGAAATAAATTTAGTAGATTAAATATTTGAAATAAATTTAGTAGATTAAATATTTGAAATAAATTTGGTAGATTAAATATTTGAAATAAATAGATTAAATATTTGAAATAAATGAGGTAGATTAAATATTTTTGAATAAATGAAGTAGATTAAATATTTTTGAATAAATGAAGTAGATTAAATATTTTTGAATAAATGAAGTAGATTAAATATTTTTGAATAAATGAAATAGATTAAATAATTTTGAATAATTAAAATATAGATTAAATAATTTTGAATTAATAAAATATAGATTAAATAATTTTGAATAAATAAAATATAGATTAAATAATTTTGAATAAATAAAATATAGATTAAATAATTTTGAATAAATAAAATATAGATTAAACATTTGAAATAAATTAATGTTAATTGAAATAAATGAAATATTTGAAATAAATGAATGTTAATTGAAATAAAAGAAATAAATGAATGTTAATTGAAATAAATGAAATATTTGAAATAAATGAAATATTTGAAATAAATGAATGTTAATTGAAATAAATGAAATATTTGAAATAAATGAATGTTAATTGAAATAAATGAAATAAATGAATGTTAATTGAAATAAATGAAATAAATGAATGTTAATTGAAATAAATGAAATATTTGAAATAAATGAATGTTAATTGAAATAAATGAAATATTTGAAATAAATTAAAATTTAGCTAATTATGCTTTTAAAGGGTTAAAAATGAAATTAATTGCCACGTTTCTTATGTATAACTCATTTCAATAATTTCATTTTTTGACAAAAGCTGAAGTGAAATATTTCGAGAAATAAGTCATTTGTTTCAATAATTACTTCAAGCGAAATATTTGATTTGCCACCCCAACCTCCAAAGCACTATCTTACATGACGTACTTTATTAAATGAATTTTATCATAAATACACACCGCAAAATCTGTCAACAATTCGGTGTGCATGACAAGAAAATCTCTTAATCTTATCAAACATTATGGAACTTTAAAAACCAGAACTCATCACTTACCACCTGACCAATCTCCATATCCCTTAGGCCCCCAGCGAGGCCCTATAATTTGAGTAAAGATAATTTCATTAACTTTTACACCTGAAGACTTAAAATAAAACAACTCAAACTGAAATAAAGTAAATGTAAGTGGTAGCCACCTTTAGTAGCCCAACATATTGCAGTTTTGCAAATGGAACAGATAACCGCGTCACATCCAGCAACTTTTTCCAAAAATACTTGACAGCTTGGACATCTCATAGCTAATCCCTTTTTCACAAGTGCCTGAAAACAGTAAATTGCATTAAGAGATACATTAAATTATTAAGGTACATAGATAATAAAATAGGTGAAATGCGACGAGCATTTTTTTATCATCTTTCAGACATCTATACTGACATTTAAAGCAGTTTCAGATTTCAGATCATGTTCATTTTGCTTTAGCCTGTTTTGATAGTCTTCACAAGATATGTTCTCATGGCATACTCTATCCACATAAAAATATACAGTAAATCAAATAAAACCAAACAGACAACCGAATATAATATGCTAATTTAGTTTTTGTACTCCTTTACTTGCACTTGATGCAATTCTCCTTCTTACAAACGTCACATTTAAAAATACCACTGACTTGACCTTCCCCCAATTCATACCAGCCAGGACAATCTGGAGTTTTGCAGTGAAAGGAATTCGTCATTTTTCCTTCAGCTTGATTAATAGAGCGGCTAAGGTACTGATCATACAAATCTTTAGAAAGCATCTGGAAAAGAATAAGAACACAATAGCTGTACCTGTGTAATGAATATACTTTACAACAAGAAACAACCATCTATTACGTAATACAATTAATGAACAAAATATAGTAATGTATTGTAAAATTTACATGCAATTATAGTATTTAAATTATAGTAAATTATATTAAGGAAATCAATTAACACTTACAGCTTTTATCTCCCGTGGTAAAAGAAAGCATTCGCATTCGTAATCAGAACTGTAGGGACATTTAACTGCAACCTCTTCCGAATGGACAATTGTTTGAATTAGGCAATCGCTAAAAGTAATATTTACTAATTTATATCATAAACAAAGATAAAAATTCATTTAACTACACTCTAAACGATATCAATTCTATTACCGGCAAAACGTATGAAGACAGTCTTGTAATATTACACCTTGACCAACTGGTACGTTTAAGTAGCAGATAATGCATTCAAATTCTTTAGTGGACACAAGTACATCTTTTTCGGCAATTTCAGCAAGTACAACATTCATAGGTGTGCTTTCCTACAACAATAAACTAGCCGTAGATTACTATGCAACGGATTGGAACACAAGCACACGAAGATATGCGTTAGGGTACATTATTGAAAACATTAATTGCAAAGTTCAGCTTCAGTAAAAATTGCAAATGTATAAATGTATTACCCCAAAGCCACTTTGAACTTGTTCAGCGTAGTCGGCCAACTGGCCCCATCCTTCCTGGTTCATTTCATTTTCCACCTTTTTTATAGCCACTTCTCTACTTTCTCCTTTACTCATTACAGCGGCGATACGTTTTGCATATTCCTCACAACTAATCCCCGCATGTTGAGCCTCTGAAAAAAGTAATCGTTTTTGCCGTTACTAGCTGTTAACAGTTTATAGATATTATGACAACGACGGTCACTGGAAAAATATGAAAAACGCTCACCACAAGAAAGACAATTCTCTTTACCACAAGATGGGCAATGAAATACTTTGTTCCCTTCTTCAAATTGGCAAGCACCGTTACATGCTTTAGATCTGCAATAATATATATTTTTCACTCCTTTAGTAGCCAAACGAATTGCTCTGGCACAGTATTCTTCATAAGCACTGGGTGAAATTAGCTAAAATATAAGAAAAGGTTATTTAAACCATGTATTCATAGTGTTTCTACAGAATATTTCAATAACATATTCACGAATTTAAATTAAGAAACTTTGCAGTTAGATTTACCGATTTGATTTCCTCGTCCAGCATGTACCCCTTACAATCATGCTCTTCAGCAATCAAGCACTTAATTTGGGCATTAGTTGTTTGAAGTTCAATAGATGTTACAAGACAATCTCTAAATAAAAACCGCAAATAAATGCTAAATATATTATAATTTCATGGCATAAACACATTCTACGATACGAACACGAAGTCACGACCTACCGGCAAAAAGTATGTAGACAGATATTGAGCATGAGACCATCATCTTTTTTAAGGGCTGAACCACAGAAAGCACATGTAGCCCCTTCTAAAATATTTTTGTCGTCTTCTGGCATCGTTTCTTGTGCGCTTAAATCCAAACTCTGTTAATTTGATGGAGTAAAATGTGGTTTAAATACATAATCGTACATAATATTACATTATGTACGATTATGGTACATACTATACATGTACGCACTAGTACATGAATACAAACTTCAGGCTTTAGGTTTAAATACATAATTAAGCGAAGTAAATAAATCATTAATTGGAAAATCAAATTAAATTCTTAATTTTTTACTTTAAGATTGGGATGAAATGCTCTTTCAGGAGCTATGTTTGTAGAACCTCTTGGACTGTTTAGATGAGCAGGTGCATTTTCTCCATGATTCAAATTATTCACATTATGCAAAGAACTTACAGTAGTACTACAAGTAGGATTTAATTTTGATGGTAATTTAACTGGAGACGCCGCAGTTGCAGCTTTGATATTCCTACCTCCACCTAAATGGCATAGTTAGAACAAATTACATGACAGAAAATGCAGAGAAAATTGAAAAACATGAAGCAACCAAATAGAGTTCATTCAGCAGTAGATTTTTGCTGATTTTTTCAGTTTTGCTAGATTCAATGCGCGTTGACATGACGCCCCTCTCCATATGGAGGAGGATCCCAACACCAACTAAAGTATAGTGTCAGTCCAAAGAAGATGTAATTTTTGGTGGGTTGTCGCTTCGCTTACTCTAAGAATGCTATAAACGTATTATCCCCATGGTGCAGTTTATATTATACCCACGTGTTATTACTCACTACCAATAGCCAAGGGTAACAACCAATAGCCAAGGGTAACGCTAATTCTAAACCAATAAGGAAGAAGTTTGGTAAATTGGCAGTTGCAGCTATATCTCAATAGCAATAGCACAATAGCAGTCTTATTGTACAAAGACATGTTTTAGTCTATGGTATCAGTCAAGGCTGAGTCAAGGCAAATAAATTTTGATTCCTGCCTCGGGCCTCCCCTCCCTCAAGCGGGGGAGGGAGACAGTTTATTTGCCTTGGTACCAGTATATAGCAAGGAAAATAGAATAAACTGAGAAGGAATGGTATATTATTCGATTTATTGGGGGTTCGGAACAAGTGAAAATGTGTGGAAAAATTACATGACTACAGCCGATCCCTAATTCCCCCCACTTGGGGATCTCTATGTAAATAAACACTCGCCAATGACGTCATTGGCGAGCTTTTCCCACCCACTTTTCATTTGTTAATTTCCCAATAGGGATATGCCGCGGGTTGAGTATATGGCTGAATTTAGACAGCGGTGTCCCGTTTCCTTTGTTTCCTTCGTTTCCTGCGTTTCCTTCTTCCGTTTCCTCCGTTTCCTTCCTCACCGTTTCCTTCAGTGTTCTTTTAAGGTGGCTGTTCCTCTTTTATTTCGAAATTCGAAATTTTGAAATATTTCAAAATTCAAATAAAAATATGCTTCTAACGGTAGCCGAAACCCATAGCCCTACTAACCGAAAAACTAACTGGAGATATAACCACACAATCGCAGTATTCGACGCTGGGCAGTATAATAGTGCAATACTTCAAAATAACAAAATGGAAAGTTCCCAAGGAAGTTCCTAATTTTGAATGGTATGTAGCTATTTAACACAGGGAGCCAATAGCAACAGCAATCTGCACTGCAAAATCTTCATCCAATGTGCCCAAGAATTTGTTCATGCCATGAACTGGCTACATTTGGACGTAGAGGCACATTTGCATTTCCACACATTTCGAGTATTGCACTGCTATCCCTTGGGTGGGACATCAGTAACCATGGGATCGAATTACTACTGACTGTGATCAAGCAATGACACTATGAAAATTATGGCACCATCAGCGTTGGCATAGAGAAAAAGCTCTATGCTCTAGCTCATGTCAAGTTGATATCAGTGCATTGCTTCAATGTCGGATATTCTATGACTTGCACATCCGGTCAAGTATGAGGCAGTTTACATTTCAACCTTTTTCATGAAACTCTCTTTGCTATTTTTGATATAACTTCCAGAGTTTTACTCCGGTTTTCTAATGATGTACATTTTCGGAAAGGTAAACGCAATGGCTAGGATTTAATTTGGGAAAATGTTCGATTATTGTCTCAGTTTTTATACATGTCACACTTTAATGATGAAATCTGGATAGAAATTCGCATAAAATTTTGAACCATTGCTACTGCTAAATAATCAAAAAAATCGAAAATTTTCCCAAATTAAATCCTAGCCAATGTTTTTACCTTTCCGAAAATGTACTTCATTAGAAAATCGGAATAAAACTCTGGAAGTTATATCAAGAATGGCAAAAAATTTTAACATGTATTTTGATAGTCACCAGAGATTCCCAAATCGTATACACAGTCACCTTAACCTCTCATATTTTCTCCGTTTTTTTTCCTTAGAATGTAATAAACTAAACTACTCTTTTGTTTCCTGCGTTTCCTTCGTTTCCTGCGTTTCCTACAAACCTAATAAAAGGCAGTACAACGCTAGTGTTTAAGGTTACCAGCCCAGTTGCTCTGATCTAGGGGACTCTCTAGCATCTGCAGGTGGTAGAAAGTCCCTGGGGACTTTCGAGCACCCTTTTTCCATTTTCAAAATGTTCCCGAAGGCAGACTAAATATTTGTTGAATTTAAGCAGCGATACCTTGTTGTATATGTTGCCGGTCACTATTTTCGCCTCTTTTCTGACCTAACCTAATAAAAGATAAACTAAGATAAACTATTTTTAATTAGGTTAGGTCAAAAAAGAACCGAAAAATAGTGACCGGTATCGAGATACTGATCATTATTTTATGATGATGATGATTTAGAATTAATTTTGATGATAATAATCTGCCTTCGGGAACTTTTGGGAATTATAAAAAAGGATGCTAGAAAGTCCCCTAGGACTTTCTAGCAACTGCAGATGCTAGAAAATCCACGAGGACTTTCTAGCAACTGCAGATGCTCGAAAGTCCCCTAGATGTTGCTCTGAGAATGGGCATTGGGTACATTTACATTGTATGGACGGTGTAGGAAACGCAGGAAACGAAGTTAACCTGTTTAGTACATTTTAACGGAAAAAAGGAAACGGAGAAAATATGAGAGGTTAAAAGAACACTAAAGGAAACGGTGAGGAAGGAAACGGAGGAAACGGAAGAAGGAAACGCAGGAAACGAAGGAAACAAAGGAAACGATGTCCGTCCTACGGACGGGGAATAATCTACACTACCCACTCATAATAACACTAAATCCAGTCATTTTACCAAAAAGTGAAATCTTTTCTACAGTTGCTGTTTAGTTTAAAGTCCACTTATCACCCGCGCAGCATTTTGTTTAATTTCGAAATATTGTAATTATTCTTGCGCCTGCGTAGTTACACGAAGTTCATTTTTTACATTTATACATTATCACGGAAATTTTTCATTGCGCAATTCCACTTTACGATTATCCTATGGGTATGATGTCCCCTATTTATTTCAAGATATTTTTCAAAGAAATTGGGAGCTAAATATTTCAAAACTTTCACCTAATAAGCCTTTTTTATTCCCGATCCTATCCCAACTCCTATGTACTACATGAATAATTTGAAATTATTTTTGGTGGGAACAGCGTCTTGGATGTACCACTCTCGCAATGAAAAATTTCCATGATAATGTTTAAATGTAAAAAGATGAACTTCATGTAACTACGCAGACACAAGAATATTACAACATTTCGAAATTAAACCAAATGCTGTGCGGGTGATAAAAGGAGTTTAAACAACTTTAGAAAAGTTTCACTTTTTGGCAAAATGATTAGATTTGGTGTTATTATGAGTGGATAGTGGGTAGTGTTGATAATTTCCCGTCCGTAGGACGGGCATATTTCTAGTATATTATAGTCACGTTCACGTCGTCACGTACATGAGAAGGGCAGGGGCTTTTATTTAATGGCAAATGGTGAGCTTTACTGCATTTTTTGATGAATTCAAAAATCCGATAAAACTATAAAACATACATTGTGCTGAGTTCACACTTGAAGATGATACGGTCGATCCGACGGTGGTTAAATCTATTGTTGCAATTGGAGAAGGTCGTGGTTTAACAGGTCTGCTGCCTGACGCTAAAGCGGTCGAAATAGACTGTGGAGTTTTTCCTGTATTAGTCGCTGATCTTGTTACTACCATGTTTCTTGTAACAATACCAGACGAAGATGGTGTTGGAGAGGTTGACGATGACTTAGCATGGGTCTTTTTTGCAGC
The DNA here is from genome assembly GCA_020055645.1 of Tomocerus qinae. Lineage (NCBI taxonomy): Eukaryota > Metazoa > Arthropoda > Collembola > Entomobryomorpha > Tomoceridae > Tomocerus > Tomocerus qinae. The sequence continues at coordinate 10,999,999 of CM034547.1, read as the reverse complement.
AATCATTTTCGCCCCGAAAGTATTTATTAAGTCTTGTTCGAATCTCTTCTGAGCACTTCAAATTCAAATTCAGAACCCAGACAATCCAGAGACTGCTAAAAAACTACAAATATTTATTGATTATTGTTCACAAAAATAATTAACCCCAGAGTGGATAACTCCCCCAACCAACAATATTAACTTGGTCCAGCGATGGATGTTATTTCAAAATATTCTATTTCAAGTTTTTAGTGCATGTGATTTCTATGGTCGTTTTAACTTAATTGATCCAAAAGTTCGGACGTGTAGTTAGTCACCTACTAGCGGAATAAACTATACGACACTTTTCGAATTTCTTAACTTTTTCAACCTTACCTAACTTTTTAGATATAAGGAAATATACATTGTTGACAAGCATAAAAACCTACAAATTATGTTATGACAAATTATACTTGGAGCTATTATGGGGCACTAAATGTAAAGTTATAATATACATTAACTGTAAAGCAATTTTAGACACTTAGACTGATATTGCAATTCCCTGGCGAAGATGCATCAATGCAGATTTAGCTGGCATTAGGTGGAGTCCTTAAGAAGTAAGTCCTCTATATATATTTATGAGTGCGAGTATGATGTCCGCGTACGCTGATGAAATCTGAATTTAGGCATCGGTCGCTCGAATTTCCTCCAAAATGCAACATAACCTACCTATTATCATCCTCCTTGAATATATTATAATATTGTCTCCGTTGCCTCACTGCTTCCCGATTCCCGTCACTAATTTTGTCTATTTTCTGACCTACCTAATAAAAAATAAACATCTAAATATATTTGAAACTAGGGTACTTGGAGGAAACGGGATTGGAGAAAACGAGCGATTCATAGTAGTGTCCTTTCAAACCTCAACTGGTTTTACCTTATTCTCGCTAGATACTATACTAGGAATCCGTGTTTAATGAGTTTGAGATAAAGATTCTCCCCAAACATCGCATGTCACTGTATGTGCTGTCGAGCGCAATACCACCAAATACCACATACAGCGATACAATGCAAAAATCATTAAAAGGAATTCGTGATTGACATATTATAGATTCTTAGTCCTGTTATAAATCTAATTGGTGGCTCAATCGAGAATGAATGAAGCCATTCTAAAACGTAAATCAAGTAATAGCACATTTTACCTGATTATTACCATATTACCTGATATATTACCTGATTTCCCTCTTATTTTAATAATAATAAATTATAATTATAGTTAATTATGTAGTTTTTAAAAATTACATCATGGATGATGAAGAATTTTAACATTTGAACTGGACCGCACATACTGCACTTGGAGACAAGTTGGATTATCTCATTCATCGCTCATTGAGCAATGACATATTTCGACAGCTCACTGGCAAAACATTAGCAATTAGTGCATTGTTCTCGAGAAATCCTTTGTTTGCATTTCATACTTCCTATGCAATGATAAATAAAAATAAGCCTGCCTATCCCGACATTCCCGACTCAACCGTCATTTCAATTTTCATTTAGCCCTTTTTAATAAAAGTGTTATGATTATGCATTTTAGAGCACTGGACCGAAAAATTTTAAATTAGTACTGTTCGAAAGAACGTTGAACGTCATGTACAATCCGTCATATTATCCTTTATCCGTCTAACCAGATTTTTGATTTTCATTTCATTTTTTGTTTCGAAGTAATGAAATGGTGTAAAAATCATTGGATTTGAACCATAGTCACTGTTTCAAAGCTATCTTACACTTACGTTACACATCATCATCTCAAAAATCAGATTTTGTATTACACTACTACACCTTACACCTTAGAATTATTTTCATAGCTCTGTTACCCGTATAGTTAATTTAACTGTAATAAAACAAGGCAATTTAAGACCAACTATCTACCCATTATTATTATTATTATTATTATAAAACTTCATAATAACAGTACGATTCTTGACTAAAAGGACAAAGGACCTCAAGGGAAATGTTAACAAATTTTGCCTAAAAATTTGGACATGGGCCGATAAACGAAATTGAACCAAAATTTAACCAGGGCTAGATTATCCTTTTAAAAATCATTTGTGATTTTTTCAGAATTATGCTATTTTTTGTTTCGGAGATATTGCGGTCTCAATGGACAGTGTTTCCCCATTTGAAATGCATTGCATGTGCATTCGGATGAACAAATGACCACGGGCCGATAAACGTAGAACCTTGAAACTGATAGCACACTTAAATTGGCTCTTCTTAAACATTATGTATTTTTTGCAAAATTATGCTATTTTTTGTTCTTGAGTTATAGAATTTCAAAAAAAAAATTTTAAACTATGCATACATCCTAATGTAGATAATATATAGCAAGCTACTACACGACAAGTCTCGAACTATGACCGTTACTTGACCGTTACCGTTACTAGGGCATACTAGTAATGTGGTCCGTCCTACGGATGGGCTTGCAACAGGGTTCGTAGCATACGTATATTTTCACCCGTGGACATCACCTATGCAACTGAAAAGTGGGTGGAGTTTGTGGGAACATTACATGGGATTTGAATTCGGGTGACGTCACTTGCGGTCATACTTAGGGGGTTTACTTGAAAATTACGTACTACTCTCCCCTGGGATGACACCGGGTGATCTCAAATCTCCATTAGCGATAAAAATAACAGTGTCCGAACCTTCCCCTATACTATCCTTGCGTATACTTCGTTTACTGTGTCCACCCTAAGGTATTTGCTCTCCTTCTGCAGCCAGTTTGAATAGGAAAACTGGGTGCAGGCCCAGGGAGGTCAGTGGGTATACCCATGACCGCGGGCTTTTTCTCAGCTAAGAGCAACCTAATTGCACCCAAACCCCAAACTGGCTGCAGGAAGATGATGAATTATCTATTGCCACCACCTTATAAAGTTCGAATCACATGGGTATCATCATTAAATATTGACCAGCTGGCTTGAATGGCCAACCGGTGGGTTTGGATATTTGTTAGCCAGAGGCTAAAATGGCCAAATGTGAACTGAGAAAGCCATTCTTGTTTGGTGGCAAATCCAATAAATGAATACTGTTAGCCATTAAAGCCACTAGACATTTTAGCTATTTAAGTCGGCTAGGTGGCCAAAATCATCTTACCCGGCTAAAAAACTGTTTAACACTGTCTTCCTGTATTTAACCTAAACAAGCAATTTTATTTCCTTTATTTAAGAATAGTAACATTTGCTTTATTGCCAGCTAATTTCGAATTTAAAAACATTCGAACATTGTCCTCTTTTTGAATATTTTAAATGTTACCGCCTGGTTTCGAATCTCGTTGATTAATTTCGAAACTCTTTGACCAATTTTGAATCTCTTCGATCGATTTTGAATATTTCCGAATCGTTTCGAATATTTCATAGTAATCAAAATATTCGAAACCAGTCGAAAATATTTGAAAATAGTCGAAAAGATTAGAAACTGGTCGAAATTATTGAAATTAGTCGCAGAAATTTGAAACTAGTCAAAGAGATTTGGAATTAGCCGAAACGGTTCAAACTAGTTGAAAAGATTCGAAATTAGCGAAAGAGATTCGAAAATTGTGAATGAGATTCGAAATTAGTCGAAGACATTAGAAATTCGTCAAAGAAATTCGAAATTGAATAAAGAAATTCGAAATTGATTAAAGAAATTCGAAATTGATTAAAGAAATTCGAAATTAATCCAAGAAATTAGAAATTAATCCAAGAAATTCGAAATTAATCCAAGAAATTCGAAATTAATCCAAGAAATTCGAAATTAATCCAAGAAATTCGAAATTAATCCAAGAAATTCGAAATTAATCCAAGAAATTCGAAATTAATCCAAGAAATTCGAAATTAATCCAAGAAATTCGAAATTAATCCAAGAAATTAGAAATTAATCCAAGAAATTAGAAATTAATCCAAGAAATTAGAAATTAATCCAAGAAATTCGAAATTAGTCAAATAAATTCAAAATTAACAAAAGAAATCAATTAAAATATTCAAAAAATGGGCAATTCTCGAATTGTTTTTAAAAAAATTCGAAATTAGCTGAAGCGCGTCAGACTATACTCCTTTCGTTGTAAGTAGTCTCTTTTTGATGGTAACTGGCCCCTTAACACTCGAGACTAAATGGTCCTTCAACTTCTTACGATAACTGCCCCCTTAACTATAGTTTTCCGAAATTCTGAGTTGCTACGGGTAAAATTATTAAAAATGACGTCATTTTCGCAGGCCATATTGCAAATCATAGAAAATGGTCTGATTTAGCCGAAGTTACTATTCTTACACGATAACCTCCTTTAGTACATTTTTTGAACCAAAATTGCAAATTAAATGTATGCAAATATATCTGCTTTTATGTTTCAGTTTCTATTTAGCAATACCCCATCGATCCGTCTATTTTGCATAAAATGTAGTGTTTGTGTTCTAATGTTTGATATTCGCACCCTTATAAGTGTTTGCACGAATTATGAGAAAGTAAAGAAAAACTACAAGTTATGTATTTATTTTCAGTAGGAAAAGTATCAGTGAAACATTTTTTGATATTACCTGATTTCCCTCTTATTTTCTCGTTTCCAATCTGTAGAAATCACTCCCAGACAGCACTCGACAATACAGAAAGGAGTGAGTAAAGTAGATTTAGTTAGCAGAATACAAATAATAACTCGCACAATTACAGCTTGCTTACAAAGTTAGCTATAAACGCATACTAGTCCCAAAACACAAAGAACTAGGGTACTACTACTGTATGCAGATGGAAACTTTAAACAACAAGTACCTAAATGTAATGTATTGAGGGGGATGTAAAATGTAATGTACAGATATCGGCAACTAAACTATTATTAAGCAGCAAGTATATACCTTGCTTGATACAGATTAAAGACATAAATTACATACAATATTCCTACCAATGTAAGAAATAAATACATTATTGGCATAGTACGTGTGTAAGTGTGTAAGTATAATGTATGTAGACAAATTTCCAATAGATAGGTCAGCATAAGTATCATTATGTATCACTGTCGTATAAAATGGAAATTACCCTGGTAGATGTATTCACTAGGACAGAATATTTTACATGTGGATATTATAATAACAATATCGAGTATAAGGTGAAAAACGGTCAGGACAGCACAACCCAAAGTTTAAAGGTTCATCTTGGGGGTAGGTTCCAATACTAAGCAAGTGATAATTTTCATTGTTGCATATCAGTCAAATGGATAAACGCTCCGATTTCTTCGATGATTATCTTTGAATCATAATTTCCTTTGTTAGACATTTTGTACTTCTAGTGGCAGTAAGTACATTTTGGATGACATCGTATTCCATTTACTCCACCTTGAATATATAATATCGATGAATATGATTAACATTAAATTCCAACGTCTTATCGTAAAGGCTGTTCGGATTCGGATGCTGTTAGAGCAGTTAGTGGTATAGCGGTTAAGAGAAATGACCCTATATAATGTGTATTAGTCACTCAATTATCAGGAATGCGTTTAATATGGGTTTAAGGAATGATAACAATAAAAAAATTTTTCATAGAAATGTCATTTACATTTGCAACCACCCGAAATATCGCCTTTTCCACCTTTCCCCCATCTGAAATCATTTGAATAAATTGTGAGTCCATATATTCTCCCATGAAAACTCCATAAAATGATCACGAGAAAGAAACATAGCTTTACCTGAAATTTCGAGTGACCCAACATATTTCTGTTTTGCAGTACGTGCATCTAACCCAATCACAGCCCCACTTTTTCAATAAGACGACATGACACGCTGGACATTCTAAAGCTTCGCCTCGTTGGATCATTTGCTATAAGGAAAATGGAATTTACTTTATTTTTATTAAATCATTTTGGCTTCATATGCATAGATTGTGATTCTGCATATTTTCCTTATCAAATGAAGAATGGAAATGGAAACGGAAATGAATGATATGCAAGTAACGACAAATTTTAAAGGACAAAGAGCTGACCTCCAACATTAGCCTAGAGCTTTTAGCGTTTTCGTCTGTCTCTGCCGCAATTGCTAATTCTCGTTGGTATTGCTGACAGTCAATTCCTAAACAAAATAATTAATCTTCATATTTCGATATTTTGTGCAAACAAGTCAAAAGAAGGAAGAAAATCTATACATTAATAGATGCATACAGTTGTAATTCAGTAAATATTTATTACGCAGTGGTTATCAATTATTGTCTTTAAAAACATATTATTTGCATTGCACCGTGCAAGGCACTGGAATGTTTATATGAACTAATCTTGCAACATGCTTGTAACAAAACCCACTCTCACTCACTCACTCAAATCAATTATTAAAAGAATTACGATGTATGAAACGCATCAGTTATTGCGAAATGTGAGTTAAGGCTTGCAAAAATATAATATGAATTTAAGACCGAGTTATGATTTTTAGCAGAATACCTTCGTGAATAGCTTGACAGGTCAAACAATTTTTTCTTTGGCATACTGGGCACTTAAAAATATTGACATCATCTTCAAAAATGCACCATCCTGTACAATCGTTCGTTTTACAGTGAAATGTGTTAACCATTTTACTCTCAGCCAGTTTTACAGAGCGTGCTAGATACTTTTCAAATATCTCCGGTGGCACAAGCTGAAACGAAAATTGAATAGGACTAATGTCATATTTTTATTGTTGGATGAAACACAAAAGTTACAATAATTTGTCTAAAATAACGCATGCTCCTGGAAAATGAATACTAATCATTTTCTTTCACCGAATTAAATTAGAAAGGTGAAACGGAAAATTCGGTTTAGGGATATATCGTAATTTATAAGTATTTACAAATAAGGAGATTTACAGCTTTAATTTCTCTTTCTTGTAAGGCACTATTGCAAGAATAGCTATCATCTCTAAATGGACATTTGACTTCGGAGTCGTCTGCGTACTGCACAGCCCCAATAAGGCATTCCCTAAAATTCAACAAAGAAAACTACTGCAGAAGGTAATTTAACTATTGCTGTAACTGCCAGATAGTAATAATCTCAAACCATATGTAAGCATAATGTTATTGGCAATTTATTAGATTTCAGAAACATTACTTGCAAAAAATATGGAGACAGTCCCTAAGCACAATTCCTTCTCCGACAGGAATTGCGTTGAAACAAACAGGGCATTCAGTAACTTCGGTCGTCATTATCAAATCAGCCTTTTCCATTAATTGAAGCATTTTCAAGTAAGTTTCAATGTTACCCTAAAAAATCAGATTTAAAAATAAAAAACTATATAGGATTTTCTGAAGGAAATTATTGTAGAATATTGGGTTACCTCCTTTTTGTCATCGATTGCAGCAGCAGCAGCCCCTTGAACTTCTTCTTTCTTAAATGTCACATCTTTCTCTACCCCTGAAGGTTTTACTTCATCCAATTGGCCATTCTCCATATTAATTATTGTATTGTTTAGATTTTTGTTGGCGATGATAGGTCCTTGTACGGAATTAGTAATTTTTTCTTCCAAAACTGGTTTTGCCGGTAATATTTGAGCTTTAGTGGTTACAGGTGTTTTCAGGTCATTAGCAACAGCAGGTGACATCGGACGCGACTGTGGTGTTGGTGACTTCGGTGATTTTGCCGGAAAAGGTAATGTTGTTTGGCAATTTCCATCTACGCTTCCTGTATGTGGATAAGCCGGAAGAGGAGATGATGGTGATCTTGGTGGTGGAGATGAAAGTAACACAGCCTTTGGATTTTGGTAAATTGGTTCAGTTTTTGGGACAATATTAATTTCTTTTTCTTCCGTTTTACTGATGTCTATCACAACTGTTTCTGAAGCGTTATTTGAAACTGTGTCTGAGTTTATTGGTTTAATTTCAACTATAATTTCCTCGTCGGTTTTCTCTACAGTTTTCTTCATTAGTTTACTTCTCCTTTTAGGAATCGGCTCTGGATTCCAATTAGGTTCCGCTTCTGAATGTCCGTTTGTAATTAGAGGTTCTTTTGGTGGAAGAGACGGAGCAATGCTTGAAGCCACAGTGATAGGTTTGCTCATAGGGAGATTTGATTCCGACAATATTTCTTTCACAACTACAGCATCCGTTTTCGGAGGTGGAAGAAATGTGGATGGCTTTTTCAATTGATAATTTTGTTGCGGTGTTATATTTACCGTAATATTTGTAACAGCAGAAAGAGGTGCTATTGGTGTTGTTTTTGAGACTTCCGGTTTAGGTTTCGCAGGAGATGTAACAATAGATCCAACTTTTGAATTTGAAGTAGCCATAATGTTCGTACTGGTACCTGCTGTGGAGTTAGGAGATTTAATACTGTTATCCAAACGCTGACGGGGAGCTGGAATTGGCTTATCTCGATTCTCTTCCTTTATAATCACTTCAACGGAACTAGTTTTGTCGCTTACATCGATTTTAATTGGTTTATCACTCTCGTTTGTATTAGCAGGGGTTGATTTCTGTATGGATTCTTCTAAGCTGTTTTCAACTTCTTCAATTATTAGAGATGTTCTCCAGGGAGGCAACAAAATTTTTGTTTCATCTGTCGGTTCCAGTGCTTCAATTACCTCTTTTTTATCCGATTCAATCTGGACATTAGGTTTCACCGGCGATACGATTGTATTAACTGGTGACGACGTAAGTTTGGCGAAGAGACCACCAATTGAACTGATAGGTAAAATCTTACCTCCTTCAGATTTTGAGAGTCTGGGTGTCGGTGTAGGACACTTCATTTCAGAGATATCTGCTTTCACCATATCTGATGATTTGGAATTGGAATCCGTAGCTTGTTTAGTAATAGGAGCTGAAATAACAGCTTTTGAAACATCTGCTGTAGTTGTGATTGGATATTTCGGAAGGAGTTCCAATTTTCCTTGTGAACTAACTTGTGGAGTAATCTTCTCGTCTCCAGCTTTCACTTTTATGGCACTTGTAGGGGAAGCATTCAAAATTTTATTTTCACTGGCTAGCGGTTTTTTCTCTGCATTTTTTGGAGGAAGCTTAGGAGGCGCATCCTTTGTATAATTTTTAATTACAGCCTGAATTTGAGGTATTGGGGATGGAGATGGAGAGAGAACAATGTTCTCAGGTTTTTTTGCTTGAGCAGCTGCAGACGGCAAAGATTTGTGCAATGGTTGTAAATCAACAGCCTTCGGCAGGGGTGACATAGTCTTGGAATCTATTTTTGCTTGTTCCATTTTAGGACTGCTTGGTTGACTCTTTTCTTTGATTTCCTTATTCATCCCACTTTTTAAGCGAGGTGGATAAGTCGGCGGCTTGTTAGCATTGACATCAGACTTGGTCTCAATTGCTACATTAATGGTCGGCGTTTCCTCCACTTTTGTCTCTTCTTTCAATGTTTTCTGTGGAAGCTCAGGAGATTTCTTAATACTGGCAGAGGATGTCGAATTTTCTGCCAATACCATTGCTGTTTTATTAATTTCTTCTGGTTCCCGCTTTTTTGGATCTAATGGCTTGACAGATTCTGATGGTTTTGTGACTATTTCTACTACTTTCTCTTCATTTGGTGGTAAAACGACTTCTTTTGGTGGCTGTGTTGGTGGTAAAGCTTCTGTTTGACAAGCAGAAGCAGAAACGGAGACTTTAGATTTTGCTGCTTTGTTTCCTTTATTTTGTCGACCTAAGCTCTTTGACGAGAATTCTGGGTCATTTTGCATGGACACAGGAATCTTCTTCTTTGAGCGCGGAAGACTTTTGGGTGAGCCATCAGAGAGACTATTATCCTTATCCTTTGTAGTCATTTTGGATTTCTTCGATGAGTCTGTTGCTCTTTTCACCAGTGACGAATTACCGACAGATTTGTCTAAATCCGGAGTTACAAGGTAGAGAAAAGCCATGGAATCAGGAACAAGTTCGTAATTTGACAAAATTTCATTGTCATCTTCAGCTACTTTTCTTCCTAAGATCCACTTTTGAAATGCACTAGGGATTCCCCAGTCAGATTGTATCTTCATCTTAAGTTCCCTAACACTCATCGATATTGTCACCTAAATACAATTTGACGCTGTTTACTTCATTCATGCTACATTTAAATTACTGATTAATATGGCACGGAGAGAAAGTAAGCAGGTGAAAGCTACTTTCTCTCGATCTACCAGACTTGCGTATGCGTTAATTTATTAATACGGGTTATTATGAAAACTATAACGATAAAATGTACCTGAACAAGAAATGGTCCTTGTTGCATAAATCTGTCTTCGACGTAAACTCGTATTCTGCAAAAATTAAAATTGATTATTTCTCAAAATCTAAATCCCTCAATAACTTTCCTGCGTGCATTTGCAAAAGCGAGAAAACTTTCTCCTGACATAGGTACCAATTGTTTCCAAGATTCGTCTTCAAGACGAATCTTGAATTGTTTCCTATGTACTTTCTCCAGATCAAATGTACGTTGATTAGTGGAATAAAGAATGGTCGGTGAAAGTACATATATTTAAGTGAAAGTTGTAAATAAATGCGTTATTTTCTCTAAAATGCTTACGTGAATGGTTCGCTGCTTTTGTTGACAACACAATTGACCCTAAGAAGGGCCAAGTCATGGGCCAATGTGGCGGCAAGCCTGTGGTCCCCACTGGCAATTGCGCTTTCTAACTTCCTCAATAATTTACTGACGGCGAAAGTATGTTCCGAAAAATTGGCAGATGACGATTGACCTTCAATATCATATATAATCCGACAAATTCAATTAGAAAAATATTTAGTTAGTAACTGTAAATGTCATGAAAAGAGTAGGATTCTAATAAGTCAACAACATTTTACCGTAAGGAGGATGGCTATTTTCTCCAATTTTGATAATCCTATTGTGACTGTTAAAATCGTTTCTCTCGATGCTATTAGTAGGATATGGTTGTTGCGTTTCATTCTGATCTCTGTAATTTTTTGGAATTGCTCCCAATTTTCTATAGTCTTCTAAAGTGAGTTTTTTCTCCCTGTTGGCAGAAGCGCCCATAGGAAGATTGTCATTGGTCATATGATTATAAGCATGATTACTTCGAGAAGTACGATGTCGATTTTTGGATTTTCCATCTCTTTCCATAGTAGAATCTTGCTCGTCAAATTCCTCCGATGAAGAATTTGAAAGAAAGTTATTACTATTCAGTGGGTCAACTGTGTAGTTAAAATTCGCATATTCTTGCACAGGCATAAATGTGTTGGTCCATTGTCCGAAACTGTACTCATTGTTATCATTCAAGTGCCAATTTTCGTAAATTTTGTCCAGATTGCAGTGACCTCCCTCCGACTCCAAAATGGATTCTAACATGGGTCGAAATCGGTTCGAATGCAGAGGTTTCCATGTCCGTGGTCCATTGTTGCAATTATTGGCATTCAGTTGCAAGATCTCGTCAAGAGAATCGTCTTCGCCATCAGAGAAAACATTTCTTTCTTTTCCTTGGCTGCTAATCTTGTCTCCGCCGGCACCAGCCAGAGCCAAATTATTTGGCTTTGATTCATTCACGTGTTGATATTGTTGCTGCTCTTGCTCTAATTTCGTTCTAGCAAAGAATGCCAAACGAGCTTGACGCACTTTCGTAATATCAAGTTCCTCTACCTCTGGATCATCATGGAGTTTCATACCTTCGAGTTTCCCTTCTTTCGCTAAATTCTCTTTGTTTGGCAATTGACTTAGGAAATTTTCACCAGGTGGAGTATCGCTAGTTTTCGGTTTCACCCATTGTGTCGGTTTTTCAACAGCTGTAGCAACGGTGCCAGTAGCCATTGTAGTACTGGTTGATGCTACTGGAGATTCAAATGTTGATTTCTGTTTGGATATTGCTGGAGAGGGAGAACTGGCTTTAATTTGCGCATTTATTCGGTCGAAAATAGCAGATGTGGACTGAATGGGAGAATCTCTTCGGAAGTAGCAAGCATCACATAAATTCCTCCAATGGGCATTTCTAAGTGTACATCTCGGGCAGCTCCACTCGCTTCCAGGAGCAAAAGTAGATATATATGATGTCGTTATTGAAGTTGTCGAAATCGTTGTTTTAGGTACGTTATTACTAAATACAGAAGATGATTGGTAAGAAAATATTGATCTGGGATTTGTTACGGAATTACTAGTTGAATTGATAGTGACTGATACAGGGCTAGAAGTCACTACGGGTTTAACAGCTACAGATATCTGAGTCATAGGGGCAACAGAAGCGCTTGTTGTTTGAACACCACTTCGGTATTGATTTTGTTGACTACTAGGAATTAATTTTAATTTAGTATCACTTGTAACAAGAGGGGCAGGAATATGCTGCTTACTAATATTTTGAACAGGTGTTGATTTGGACTGTGGCTGTACAATTGCAAGTTTCTTTGTTTCTTCCAAAGTTCCAGGACTACTAACATTTCCAGAAGGTAAGGGTTTCATATCTTTGGAAGAACTTGGAAGTCCATTGGCCGACGAGGATGTAATTGGTACAGATGCTGCTACAGTTGTAGGCGGCGGAGGTACTGAAGAGCATGTTAATATCGGTGCTACTGCAGCTGAAGTGGGAAGGGAAACAATGGAATTTTTATTCGTTGCTATCGGACAATTGCTAATACTGTTGTTTGTAGTTGGCGAAGTAGTAGTAGGAAGAGGAAGGGGAGGTTTAGAGTTGGAAACTGCAGGAGTAGTTGTTGGGGGTCCATTTCCATTGTGGATTTGGTCTCTGTTGAATTCATTAAACATAGATATGAGTTCCTTAGCCGTTTCATTGTAAGCTTGCTCAGCAGATTTTCTGCGATTCTCTTCCACAATTCGTGTTGCCTCCCGATCCAAATCAGAAAATTTCGGGAGAATAGTAATCGGTTTAGTATTTTTGTTTTTAGCTTTAGAAGATGAGGAGCTGGAACTTCTTTTGTACCACGGACGGGGAGTAATTTTTGCAGGAAGAGGTGGGGGTGGAGATTGACTTGGAGAAATAGGTCTTGCTTGGCTATCTACCGAATTACTAGTTGTAGGAGTCATTATATCAGGATTGGTGGTTATAGGACAGGAGCTGGAAGTAGATGGTTGAGGAGAAATCTGGAGGGATGAAGGAGAATTCGGTGGTGACAGAGAAATTGAGGTGTTATTTGCAGGCGTCGTCGTCGGCTGTTTTTGTTTCTGAGCGAAGAATAATAAAGGAGATTTATCAGCTTCTCGTTTAAGTTGAAGTAATTGAGCTTTGACTTGTTCCTCGACTTTCTTGGCTTGGCTCTCTAAACTCCCACTCCGATTATCCTTAATGAGAGCTTCCAGCTCGTTTTTTGCTGCTCGAACATCGCGTTCAGTTACGGGAGGATGATGAATATGAGTAGATATAGATACAGTGTGTCGGATAGGATTAGCCAAAGATGCTGATGACTGGCTATTGCTATTTGCAGTTGAAGACGAAGAAGCAGACTGCTGCATTTGTAGTTGCTGCTGTTGTAACTCTCTCTCCTGCTCTTGTCTGTCATTCAGAATGTTCTGAACTATTTCATACTCCAGATCATTTGCATCTTCACTCGTGTTCGACTCAGACACAACGACTACATTAACTTCAGGAACAGCAGCGACATTTGCTCTTCTTCCATTTACTTCCGGGTTATTACCACTAATCCCTCCCACTCTATTCAGATCCGAGCTTATTTTTCCTAGTGGAACACTTTTATTGCTGGAACTTTTCGCTTGAGATTGATTATCTTGTGGAGATGACGATGATGTTGATGATGATGCTACTTGCGGTTGAGATTCTATAGAAGTCGATTGTGCTGATGTTCCCACTGTAAAATTTTCCGGTAGATTAATTGAATTCCTGTTACTACGGGTAGGACGGGAAGATACTCCTGGAGTGGTATCTGGGGAAATTGGTTCTTCTGGAGCGTCAGGATCTCCAAAAGGATTTGGTGGAGGAGGTGCTCGTTTTTTGCCTTTGACATGAAGTCTCCCTTTCGTTCCAAAATTACTACCTGTTGTGTTTGTGTTCAGACCCTCACTCGCAGCTCTTCTGTGTCGGCCAGCGGTGATCACAAATGGTTTTCCACTCCCATTATTTAGAAACTGCCCAATACTGTAACGATTACTGCTTGTTACAACTTTTGTGCTGTAGCTAGGCCCTGAAACTGGAACTACAGTTTCCTTATCAGTTCCTATTGAATTTCTCCTACGACCTTGTAATTTAAATTGACTATTTGAAGATGACGGTATAGGTTGGGGTTCTGGGGCAGGAGTTGGTGTTTCTGGAGGAGGAATTGCTGTTTCTGGGCTAGGAATTGGGGTCTGAGGAGGTGCAGACGGTGGGGGATCACATTCTGAAGGTTTCGAAATTTGTGCGGCTTTGGGAGACGCGGGAGGTAAAGGAGCACGACGTTTGTTGGTACGAGTAAAGGTACTTGAATTTGAGTTCCACGTAGTGACATAAGTATTCCCCGCCTTTCTATCTTCTAGTTGGTGTAAATGCTGTAAAGATTCGCAAGATTGTAGATTGTATTTGGATTTTAGGCCAATTTTCAGACCTAAACGACCAAAAGTACTGATTTTTCTGCGACTAGGATTTCCCACGTAGGAGGAGGAAGATGTTTCTTGTTTTCTCGGCAGTGTTGCGTCATCAACAGGAATTCGCTTACCCTTAACCGGTTTTCCCTTGTATTTCTTCGGGTTCACAAATGAGAAGCTGTTTGTACTCAAAATCGTGTTCACCGACTCGTAGCTCGAAGAACTTTTATTCGATTGCCTATCGTCTGACGATTGAGATTCGTCTTTCTCCGTTATTTTGTTAGACCGGAAAAGATTATGCCAAAATGTACTCAAAGACTTCTTTTTTCCAGAGTTGGAATTTTTCCTTGAGCCTCCATAATCCGATAAGCTACTAGGGCCTGGTTCAACCGACGCAGATTTGCGAAATTTCCCTGAATTTCCATTTACATCCGATTTAGCTGAGCGAGAATTTGAATCTGAACCTGAATTTCTTCGTACGTAACTCATTTTAAGTCGTTCTCTGGGAATTATCTAAGAAACTACGAATGGGAGTGCTATACTACATGCATTAGACTTTAGACTAAAACTACATTTACGAAAATTGACCACTTTTCAATGATGACGACGATCCTAATTTGGCAGAGAAGCAACATTCCATTTTGGGCTGTGTTAACATTGAATACTAGGGAATTATGTACCTAATATCACAATAACTGATCTAAATTCTCCCAAAATGACTAATTAGAAATGAAGTGAATAAACTTTTCGAGTGTGAACACAGAAACAAAATTAATGAGACACTATGACCAACACTTTTATGCTTTATGCAGATTCCACACTAACAAACCAAGATAATCCAATTGAGAAAATGAAAAACGTTTATTTGTGTAAGTGTAAACAAAAACTGTGGATTAGAAGGATAATTAACTGAAAGGAAAACGAAAAATAAATAAAGAATTGGAAGATGGGAGTTGTGTATGACTAGATTTGTTCTTTACCATTTACTGTAAAGAACTGCAGAACCTCATACAAGACTCACTTCTTCGTCTCACGAAAATACTCATGGCAAAAACAACAGCAGCTACAGGATCTACCACAAACCTATTCCGTCTTTTAAACATACAACATTCTTAAAACCATACTAGTAGGTATAATAAAATTCTGTGGTTATACCCAATCCCGTATTAGAAATTATATAATGTGGGAAATACTTTTGCAAGTGTCTATAATTAGTCAGTTTCAATTTAACTATAATATAGTTCTAAGTTTCAGTTTCGTAATATTCGCTTATTCTAGACTCTTTTCAAAGTCTTAAGTTAACCATAAATTTGTTATTTTGGGTTTTGGAGATTTGACGCAAGGAGTATAAATTTACGGCACATACTTAATGTTAGCTTGGTTATTATGGCAGAATGAAACACGTTTGTAAGAAAATAATGCTTTATATTCTAACACAATAATTTATAATTATGTTGACAAATTCATAATTGACATCCATGTAACACTGTAACAGACATGCTAAATAGTGTTAGATTTAAAGTTGACCCTGTATGGATTCCTGTTCATTTGCCCGGATTCTTGTGTTGGTCTTGTCCCAGTAGAGAAAATATCAGTTATTTTTGCCATACCTTCATATCGTCCACATTGCGAAAGCATCTTATGATAACATAACAGATGTTGATAATTGTATGTGATACTATGGACCCTATATCTTATTCTTTCTGTAACAGATTTGCATATTGGTAGTGTATAAGAGTACGTACACCACACCTCTACCTATGTACTACGGAGAAAGAGCCAAAACGTCCATATTGCATATGCTTAGTGTTGAGTTCAGTTACACATCCACTTATTTAGATTCACACATCACGTTGGCCTGTTGCTTGTGCCTGAGGAGATCATTGCTATTGCGAACACATGAGAGAGAAGATGAGATGACTGGGACGTGAGACTCTTGAATGTCTTGGGTTGATCTAAATTTAGGACTCTGCCTTCTATACTCTGAACAAACCGTACAATTTCTCCTTCAGTTTTCTCGTTTTGTTAGCTTGGCTCTGTTTGATTTGATGTTATCTCTGCTAATGCAGTATTAGCGCATGAATATAGATAAACCAAAAGATAGATAGGTAGACATATGGCATTTGTATATACTGTTCTGTTATTCTGCAAGAGACTCAATTCAATTCGGGTACTCTTTAGCTTAGCCCACCGAATTAGCATTGTGTCTTGTCTGTCTTTTCCTAGGTCCATTCACCGCTTAAATATTAGACTCAAAATTAAGTTGTACGAATTATATGGGTATAATAATGCAACAGCGCAGTGATGTCTGGGATATCTACCCATTCCTCTCTCTCTCTCTCTCTCAATTCTACTATATATTTGTATTATATGTAATTGTGTAATCACAGAGTACAGTCAGCAAAATGAACTACTCGTCAGAATTCACATCTAGTACCCCCAGTGCAGTGCACTTAAAACTACACAGCACACACACACACTACACATTATTCAACCTAGTCAGATTCCTCGATTTTCTGAACTTCTTCGTCATTCGACTGGAACACATCCAAATCTCTGAATGCATCCAAATAGTACTGCCAACCCAATAGACGACAATTTAACAAGTCAATAGACGCTACACACAATCTATATAACACAAAGACAAAATCACTTTAATGTTCACACAATGCAATAGCTACCGATAATATTATGCGCATAATTAATATACATGTGCATGATGTGTCAACTATTTATATCTTAGTTTATACTTAACACAATCGGGGATCTCTCACGCGTCTCAAGTCAATAATTCCTTTCGTTGCATGCAGCTTGCAGCATTCCTCCTACAAAACATTAACAAAAATCATTTTAACAGTACATTGTGTAAGCGATATTTTCAGCGATGTGCACTGGGCATCGTATAGCATTTTATACAGTGCGCAAAAAAATATAGCATTGAAATGGAGGTTTGCTATTGAAATTCTATACTTTAGTCCTGTAGTTATTGATGTAATATAGTAAATTACCACTATACCAATGCCCCATACATGTATGTTTACATTTGTAAAATAGAGTAAATAGAATAAAGGCAATGTTAAGTAACCTTCGTATTTTTCTCCAACTTGTGCTGTAGGTAATTACTCTACTAATAACATGTCATCAATCATATAAATATTGCTATCATGAAGCCCATCATAAGAGTTAGAATTTCAATGCTATTACTAAATTACTTCACATTACTCATTATGATACTTTCTTGAGACATTTACACTAACATAAACATATTAAGCAGAAGTGAATGGATTCTCCTGAACAGCACAAGCTAACTACATTGTCGATTGATTTACTGAATAGCTGACTTATAAGCTTCATATGATACCTACGTAATCTAATAAAGTACAATGGAAAGAAGTGATATAAGCTTTGGTAAAAAGTAAACTAGCATGATAGTAATCATGCGAAGAGAAACCCCATGTTGTTATCTAATTACCTTCAATATTGCTATCATACGAGATACCAGCTTGCATTTTACACGAGTTCTGTTCTGTACCAAAGTATACTGAGTTGTGGGACAAAAGCCATATAATTAACCACGATATGTGATAAAAATGTCACACAACCAAAAATGTAGCCACCGAACCCACCTAAATATGTCTGAATGCTTTATCATTGTAGTGTATGTAAGCACAGAGCATTATAATTATCCTGTATGCTTTGTTTTTGTTGCCAAAATGAAGTTGAACTAAATAATACATTTGTATTATGCCCTTGTATCAATTTGTAACATCCTTTTGCATTTTAGTAGTGCAATATTAAGTTTGTTCTTCAACTTAAATCACTAGAAATAGCGTACGGAAATTATAATACTTTTAACCAAGCACTTTGATTGAAAGACAACAAAGAGAACTTTGTTTCTTCCACGCTCAAGTCACAATCTAAAAAGAACAATGCAAACTTCTTATACTTACCTATTGCACTGACACAATTTCAGCGACTAAATAATCCATAACAATAAAAATGGATGATTTGGCCGTGAGAGTGAGCATTCATTTTATAAACTTTCCTTCCAAGTTTTCCCTCTGCGAAATATGACAATAGAAAACGAAAATAAAAATCTAAGTTGAACATGCAGATACTTATTTTTCACATGAGTGATGATCACATTCTTTTTATTTATCTTTGATCATGATGTTTACAAGTTCCCTCACACCACAAGAGAGGTTTAGAATTACATTCTTCTAACTACTAATGTTTAGGTATATTTAGGATATAATTTGTATTCTGTTATTTCTCAGTAACAGTAATTCATCTTGGTCACTCAGGTACTTAATTAAAGGTTTTTTTACCTACACAAGATAACTAAATACTACAATGAGGTACCAGTTTAATACGCTAACTGAACTGGATATAATAGTTTACGTATTTTTGATTTTTCACCCACCCTTTTACAAATTATATCCATATAATATTATTATCTGAAATCTGAACACTACAATTACCGTATAGTAGTTAAATATTTGTTAAATATAACTATGCAACATTTTTAGGATATAGAGCACAATAATACTATAACAAGTATTTACATTTTGATTATTTGAGTCTTCTAATAATCAGTGAATTGAATTGATGATTCCATAAAATTATGTTACATACCTACAATAAGAATTGATTATTTATATATATTACTATGTTTTGATTCGTGATCAATCTTTGTAGGGAACGTGAAGCACAGTAGAAGAAAGATAGTTACAGCGTAAGATGTGATCAAAACTTTAGAATACCATAAATCTTTAGCCAAGTCAAGTCATATAATACATACTATTAAATATATTTAATATACAAATATAAGTATAAGTGTATTAGATTTATAATACAAATTAAAATTGGCAAATATTCGCTTCGCTAACTGAAAAATGTGTACAAATTAAGTACCTACTACATCTATGTATTTATTTTACCACAAACATACCTTAATAATAGTTGATTGATACTTCATAGTAATTATTTATTACTGTATATGTAAAGATAGGCGAATAGGCGATGATATAAAGAAGTGTTAACTCTGGTTCTGTACTTTCTAAATATCTAACATTTATATAAGTCAATCTATTTACTAAACCACTTTTAAAAAGTAGTACAGGTTGCATTTGTTTCCAATAATTTATACTGATACTCCATATTATGTTGTCTTTAAATCTTTTAAAATATACATTATTTACTACCGTATTACAACACACTCGACTCGGCCAATACTAATTAAAGGCAATGTCAGAAGAAGAAATATTATTTGATTGATAATAATAGGCAATGGGTATGTATGTATGTACAGTACATATTTAACGAATTTGAACACTTTGTACGACATATTCATACAATACATACTCATACGATACTGACAGGAAAATGAGAAATACTGAATCTTTAATTAACTGCTTAATACGTGTGGAAAAGGCAACATTCTTTTAGGTTGTCCATTGTTTATTGTATTCTGTAAATTCTATTTATAATAGCATTTTGTTTAGCAAACCAGGATTCATCAAAAATACAAATGATCGATCACAAACAGAACGTCAAAGTCAAGTCCAACTTCACAGTAACCGATTACATACCACAAGTATTTAAATCAGTTCCAAATCTCACATCACATACACTACTAAGAAGCTTTTGTGCCTTAAATAATGCATTACTATTTTACTATTTGCCAATATTTTTGTGATAAAGTATACTCCACTAAACTCCACTCCACCTTGACACATTTAATGCAATTTCAATACATACTGCTATACAGACTGTATAGGAACCACGATTTAATTGATTATTGTAGTAACATTGCTCCAGCTACACGCAAAATTGTCATTATTAAGTGCAACGTAATTTCTAAGCATTACGTAGCGTACTAGTAAGGTAGTCTAGTAAGTACAGTGTAATATGTACTTACTATGTATGCACAGGTGTACCCCATTCTAAATCTGAGATTGCATTCTGCGACTTTGCGAGTGTACCTTTGATTCAAGTCTCTTCTGTTTCTTTCACTAGAATACATTTTTGTCTTTTATTATTATTCGCAAATTCACAACGCAAGTTGATTGTACTTAGGCCGATTTTCACACTTTATACCTACGCAGACTACCCCTAAGTGATATTATCACCATAAATTGAAAAGGAAATATGTTCGTATACTTACAACGGCTACCCAAAAAAATTTGGCAATTTTAGTAATACCAACATCGAGTAATACGTCGAATAAAAATTTGATACACAAAAATTTAAGGCACAAAAGTTTGATATGAAAGCAAATTATGTGACTACTATCATGTTATGTTTGACAAATTCCCCACAGATATTTTGACTTGATTGCGTATTTATTTTGACATATTAATAGTGATCAATGATAGCTTCAATAAATCATCTAATATTTGAGTGCCGGTTACATATAAATATAATACAGATACGTCCTATTTTAACTACTAAGTATTGTGTGGAACCAGCCAACAATAAAGTAGAAGGATTTTACTATTTGAACATGGATAACTCTTATGTTTGAATACAATAACATTGATTACAGGCTAAAATACAGAAAGTATTGTAGAATAGAAATACATCTTATTAAATAACATTGCCTATAGAAGGACATAATAGTGCTTGATAATCCAACAAATTTCAAGTTTACAACGGAAAATTTCAATCACAATGTTTTCATATTTCTCTTTGAAAATTGTAGCATAATTCATATTGTATGCTTTTCCTACTCATACAACTAACTTATTTTCTAAAAGTCTATCAGATCATCAATCGATTGATTATTTTAGGTATTGGATTCATTTTTCTACGTTAAAGACATATTTATTGTAACCTCTGCGAATTTTTTCGTTTGTATCAGATCCCCAATTACACCTTTTATATTATATTACGGCTGCTACAGAGTAACAATGAGTGCTCCGGTCTATACGAGACAGGCTACTAACCCAATGTACCTCAGGAGTCCACACGCTACATTTGCTAATTATACTACATACATATTCATATATGTCAATTGATCTTCTTTACTGAGAGAGACTGATTTCGTATGTTTTTCTAATAAGGCAGTGACCTGTTTTTTTGCATATCTCCAGAACAGATGGAAGAAGTCCACATTTAAAGACGTAGTAGTGGGTTTGATTTGTTAATTTTTTTCATATTAGAATTACCTACTTCGAATTATCCCATGTTATGTTCCACATTTGCTATATTTACATCTAGTCACAGATTTGTAAACATATCAGGAAAATTAACCTTACCGTTGGGCAACGGTATTGTATTATTATTATTACTATTGCGTGAACCATCAAGGGATGTTGGAGGAGACATTCTTGTAAATATTTCTGATAATTTGTTCTGCAAATTGCCTCCCTACGATAACAAAGTAACATTGCATTAATACTTTTGTACAACAGAGTAAAGTGAAAGAAATGTCATTCATTAATATAAGTTTCAAAAAAGTAGGTATTTATTTCTAACCTTGGCTGCGGCTTTTGAAACTAAATCTTCAAAAGGAGCTGTTTTAAACGATTGTGTGAGTTCCTGTCGTTTCTGAGCTTCAAGTTCTTTTCGTATGTCGGGTGATTCATTCAAAATCCTCTTCAAGTTTTCCACTGTCATTTCTTCCGGTTCTACGTGCTATAAATTATAAAATTGAGTTATTGATTACTGTATCAAAAAGTCAAATTGTTAACACTGGAATATATTTTAATTATTTGAAATTTTCACACCGACATATTAAGTGTTCCTCTTTTTAGAGTACGGTCAAATTGAGGGAGTAGCGTTATAATTTTAAATTAACGAGAGAACATATATAAGTAGATAAGTCAAGACAGGCTGACTATATTATACTTACTTTAGGACCGACAGGGGTAGAAGTTCCCGAGTCAACGTCAACACTGATAGAATTGAGATCAGTAGTGCTACTTGACTGCATATGAGCATCCACCCAAGAATGTCGAGGGAAAGAAGCGTACGAAGTAAATTTAGTGGAAGGCTCGAGTCCATCTCGTTTGAGCACATCGAATATTGTATCTTGAGAAAGAAGACAAGGGTCAGGAATACCTTGAGAAGGTTCGTACACTTCATAGCGAATTTTCAACGGGGGCAACAAATGGATTGCATGCTCTCTCCTTGCTTTAATTACCTGTGTACAGAAACACCAACACACTGTAATATAATATCAAGCAGTAGTAAAAAAGTTGTTTTGTCAGTAATAAATGTAGTATTAGGTCTATTGGTTTCCATTGGTTCAAGAGAACTCAAATCCAACCTGCTAAATAGCAATTTAGTTAATGTTACGTTATCCTCTCTTATATCCTACAATACAATGCAAAATCTTACGGCATCACAAAAGTACTAAAAGCAAACGATAAGTAACGATAGATCAATAAAGATACGCAATATCAGTCATACAACTGCAGGTGTTGCATCAAGTTGAAGCAATACAGCCACATTATGTTTTCCTGCTCCTCAAGACTAAAGCCAATGCATGTGATTCTACATAAGGTCATTTCCAAGTTTCAACAATAACAATGAATGAATGAAATGAGCAATTCTGTGTAGAATATTGAAGTAGGTAAACGAGGCCACTAAAGAGCTATCAACCTTAACAGAACCAGATCAGATTTATTTTTTATGCCAAAATGCATATATATCAGCATTGCACTACTGTATTCTTTCGTTGTTCTACTCTCACTTCACTCATCATGTCCCACCAGCACAACTTACATTCAGATCTGTCTATACTATTACAGAATGCTTGTGAATAGTAAAATCAATAGTAATTCTTTTACCTTCTTGGTATAATCCTGAAGTATTGGCAAACAGTGAGCAATCAATGAAAATAACGATAAGGCGATCACATGAAGATGGATTTTCTGAGATACTGATAAAATACTTGAAGTCTGCGACAAATCTTGGAAACTGAGAACTAGTCTCACAAAATCAAAGAGAGTATCTTCACAAAATAATTCAACACAAAATAAAGCCACTGTTGTAAAAACTGCATTCATGTTTCCAATCCCATTATTTTTCTTCTCCAAACTAGCAAACATATTTGAAAAAATTTCCGCTCCATTTTTCTTCACGAATAAAATGTCTGTTCTTGTGCATGGCTCCCGCTCGATACCATCCAACCTAAGCCTGAAATTCAGAATAAAAATCATTTCAAACATAAAAATAATAGGAAGAGCTTATATTTCTCATAAATTAAGTCAATTACAATGATAGAAAAGGCATGGTGAGGTAACAAAAAATAAAGAATTGATGGGACTTACGTAGGCGAATTGAGTTTTTCTCGATTGCTATGTCGATCAATAAGTGTATGCAAAATGCTTTGAACCAAAAGCCTCAGCTCAGCGTCATCATCCTGACTTAATGTTAATAGCGGTTGAAGGAATGACAATGGAAATGTTGTACTCAAGTATGTAGTATGGTATTTAGATCCCACCTAGAATCAAATTAATTGATCGTGCAGTACTTAATATTAATGAAACTGGTGAGCATGTCTCAATCTCAATAGTTATTTGAATATGCAAACCATTAAAAGTGACTTTAGTAGCATGTTTTGCAGCAACCGATGCGACACAGAATTGTCTGAGCGGGACGGCACCTTTTGCATGATGAACTTCATAATTTCTATTTTTTGATAATCGGGTAAATGCGTTACGTATTCTCCTAAAGCTGAAATGAGCGTTTCTCTATAGGCCTTTTCATCCCCATCAGCTCCTTCAAGTTTAGTTGACACCTGAAGATGCTGAACTATTGAGTTGACTATTTCTAGAACCGAAGGACCTATAAGGGAATACAGTTAATACAGATTCACTTCACATGTGCATGACTTGAGGGAAAAAGCTTTCTACCTATGAACAATACATCATTGTCGTCATTTCAGGACGTATACGATGTACAACAACTAACAATTGTCATATTAGACATAATACATTGACAATGAAAATAAAGTTTTAAATTACATTGATTTCGTAACATCGCGCATCGCCTTGAATCATTTCAAAGTTCAGGCTTTAAAAAAATAAATGTTCTATGGTCCAATTGACCTCAATACCAAAAAGCCCTAATTAAATCAAAATGTTAAAGTAGAACATACCAACACTTTCCCCTGCTGCAATGTCAATTATTTTTGCCAAGACATCCGCCATACTGGTTCGAATTTTGGCATTTGATTTATTATTGTGCTGATCCAGATGATTCATTAGTGTTTCGATAACAGCGTACGAGTATTGAGACTAAATTGTAAAATAAAGTTAGGAAAATACAATATAAATATATACATTATGACTTATTTGTGGTATACAATAAAGGAGCATAAGTAAGCAGTAAGTAAATTCTCTACCTGAATTGAAAACATAATAACTCTAAATGTGTGAACAGCAAAGTCGTTTGGCACCCACAGCTCGAACACATCAAAGTGACTGAAACAAACCCCATTTCCTTAAACACAGTAGCTTACAAATTCATGTAAATCTAGCTTACAAGAACAATTTGAATCCCAAAGTGACGATAAAATCACCACTAATCCTAGTGAAAACAAGCAAATAACTTACTGTAATACAGGTTTCACTATACTTCGAACATGTCCAAATGTCGCTTTATTTACAAGATCTCTCATGCAATTCTCGGCAAGCTTTGGCGAATCTCTCTCATCTTCGGCAGAGATTTCCGTTGTTCCGTCACTTTCATCCCGAACTAAACTTTTCCTAGGGTATTAAATAAAAAACAACATTAGAAAGAGCTCAAACCACTTACCCTTAAAGAAGACTTTGTTTTAATTTTTATCTTATATAAAACCATAAAACAAAACAAAAAAGCAATAAACACTAGCACTGGGGTAGTGAAATTCTATATAATTTTTAGAGTACTACGCTAACGGATTAGTTAAATAATACAAATACATATACCTTCCTTGCTCCATATTGAACAATAACGACGGTATTATTTTTTCCATATGTGATGTATCCCAAATATCTTCTACTAAATCGTCCGAAACTGTTTTTCTTACTACACTCTGTTAAAATTCACAAAATTAGTGAAACAGCCTTAAATTCTAGCCTAATTATTACTTAACTGCACTTTTAATTCACGTGAGTACTTTTACATCAATTTACCCGTAAACCACAAATTCCAGCAGTTCGAATTTCGCAACGAAGTTCTTCGTTATTAGCATTATTGTGACACATTGATGCAAACTTGGAAACGAAAAAATCATAGCGTCTATGATATGAAGGTGTATCTTCTTCGATATTTGAAAACTTAACGAACTATAAGAACATATCATAATATTACACATGACATAGAAAAACAGGTATTTCACAAGCATCAAATTGTCGAATCCATTAAGAAAATATATGCACCGATTGGGTCGCTAAAATTTGAAGATTCGGATCAGGAGCCTCTAGTAATTTCTGAATCATACGTAGAAAACTTTCGACGAATAAACTTAAATTCTGAGAATGGCAAGCAAGCAATAGCTGATCCATGGCTTCCACTCCAACTACCACGAACCTGTTGAGATAATTAAAAACACAATTTATTGGTTTTCATTTGGCACAACATCAACAACAGTGAATACACAATGATACAAAAGGTACAAAGGAGGTTTCTTATAACAAACAATGTAAATATGGTAATTATAAGCCATACCCATTTTTCTTCCTATAAATATCTCTACTGACTCTTTGGTACAGGTATTCGCCAACTCTATCGAGTTTCTCCGGAGAGGACAAAACGTAAAACGTTAACTTTTCCATGTTTCCTTTGACCAAACCATCCTGAAATAGTAACAAGGGTTATTTAACTTTCTTCCTACAGTTTAAGTTCAAGTTTTTTTAAATTTGAAATTATCATTCGTTTAAATTGTGATGATAAATATAATTTAATTGACATATATGAATGACTTGATTCATACTTAATTACCTGAGGATCGCGTGGAAATACACTATCAACTAATCTCTTGTAACGCGGTGCACAGCACCCACAACAGCCTATAAATACAAAACAGATTTTAATTAGGAAATGGAAATTACAAATAAACCCATATAAGAATACACAACAGAAACAAAAGCTATATAGCTGCGATCACTTCCGCATAAATGTTGTTAGAACATAAATAACTATACTCAATGTTGATATATATAAATATTTTCCTTACAGTCAGGACTGGTGCACTTAAAGCGTACAGATTCTATAAGATCTTCGGGGATGTCAATGCAACAACAACAGCGTTTAACTATCGAGGCCATGAAGGCCTACTTCCAATATACCATCTATTTAGCTAGCTCTGTTCACTACCGATCGCTTTACTACTACCGACGGATCACAATATTTTTCTATTCCAAATTCCAATAGGCTTAATTGATTAAGTGTAAGTATGCGACGAAGTCTATGGATTGCGTAGTAGTATCGTTCTATTTACTCTGCACGAACATTTAATCTTTATTTTATGTTCCGGATTGGAATGAAATCCTATTTTATATGTATATTTAGATTAATAGGATTGAAAATAATTTTCTACACTTTAACATGAATAAGAGACTAATTGACTCCTGGCTCCTACTAGCTCCTTTGGACTTTGGATCACAATAATCTGTCTATTTTGGGTGTAGTTTGATTCTAATAATATTTGTATTGCCTCAATAATGATAATCACTTTACTATTTAAGGCAAAAGTACATATATACGTCTATTCTACCTAACTACATAATGTAACGTATGTGAATTTCAGTGAGCTGTTCTGTGATCTGTACCAAATGCAATGTAATAATGTAGCCAGAATCAGATTTAACCACTCATTGACTCATTGTCAGACTTTCTAGTCTAACACACTCGTTTGTGAGCTGTGTTAAACTTTAGGGCTATATGTGTGAAATGTAGGTCTGTGTTTGACAAGAAATTTGAGATAGTAGAACAAGCTCAGCACACTTGAATTTAACTCCAAACACTTTCTACCTCACCTCGTCCTCGCCTATACGAGCTGTGTGCTCTGCCCTCCTTTCCTTCCTGGACTATTCTCCAGCCAAAGATGAGAGTAGAACAATGTTTGCAAGCAAAACAGAACCAAGTCAAACCTGGTTCTCTTGCAATACGATCATACTATTCCTTTTCCTTTTACAATTTTCTAATAAATACTACTACGAAAAGAAGCAACAATTCTTTGCGCATGCATACCTTCTCCTTTAGGTCACTGCTAGCAGCATTAGTACCACTGTACTCACACGTCTGGAGTAAAGATTTATCGATCCAATTATTGATCATGAAGTAACCGTAGAGTACAAGAGCTTCGCATTATATCTTATAACCCTTTTGAAACTTGGCCAACGCGCGTAAACATTCAATTCCAGCCAAAATACCGAAACAAAAAACCCGGTCAAATCTTTCTTCCAGCTACTAACAATGTAATCTGACTAATTTTATTTAGTTACTCTACTTCCTTATCTTTATGCTAAATCTCAAAACTCAAATATAGGTCACGCGTCACGGTATCAATTATTTCAACTACATGCGTTAGATAATATTATTTGCGAATTAATAAACAGAGCAAAATAGAACGACATTATTAATAATGTTTATGCTCATTGAAGAACAGAGATAGTGAGGTCATTGTATAGATGATAATGCATAGATCTAGTAGCATACGCACGGCAATGAACAGAAAATTGTTATCAATTCAATTGACTCTTAAAGGGAATAAAAACTTTACTCACCCATTCTAACCATAAAATGGAGAAGGCCACTGTCTCAGTAAAATCGAAATTACAACGACGAATAAACACCGTCACGTCACTGTTCAATAATGTAGTTGCAATAATGTACAAATAGAAGTATAAAAATACAAAATTCGTTGTACATAATTTTCTTTTCGTGGATGGAGGAAATAGTATCCTTGTATCTGTCTGAACATCGAAAGTCCTTAATTTAAATTTAAATGGAATTATGAAAACATCAACTGGCACCGTTTTCTTTGGTAAAATTGGAAATGGCAGCTATGATATGGATCTTGGTCCTTGTTGTTTATTTATTTTTTGAATAATTGGCATCTGAAACAAAAGAAATAAAAAAGTACACTTTTAATAAAGTAATATAAGTAAAAAATACTAAAATCAAAGATGATTTAGAGGATTACAGCTATATGGAATTTAAAATTTCTATTGTGAGAATCAATACCGCACATTTGACCCCTCATTAATTTGTACAAATAGGATAAACGCTTCAAGATTTAGTCCGAAAGATTCGCGGTATTGGTTTGCGAATCTTATAAAGTGTTAACTAAAAAAAATACTAGTTGATAAAGTATATAAAAGCCGGACAAAATAAAATGTACGGAGTCAGTTTTTCTGTATACCTTTCTCGTGTATACTGCATTAGCAATGCTGAATCAAATTATTAATTAACGAGAGTTTCTTCTGGACTTTTGAAAAACTAGGAAAACTTTGGGCAAATTAGTTAATGTTATTGTGCATGAGCTTGTCTTAGAAAACAATTTCTTTAGATACAGAACAGCTAGCTATACCAATGAATATGGTTACAAAATCTTGTTTGACAAAAAAACTTTAATTTAAGTATTTCCTTTTACGAAAAGCATATACATTCACTATTCACATACAGGGTCACACGGTTCACACGACTTTACCGTCTAATAAATCTCAGCCTTTTTTGCGTTATATGTGCTCTTTTCAAGTACGTAATCTCACCTCATACATAATCTACAATTTTAATATTATTACTATCTCTGGAAGCCGTTATAAAATTTGAGATAAAATTATTGATCGATTGGGAAACACAAAAGTAATTTTAATAATTTTATGTGCCAGACATTAGGAATGGGTCACGTTATTGGTAGATTTATATTTCTATGCTAGGGATATCCCGTGAAGAGTAATAATAAAGTAGTAGTATAACAGCTATTATAAGAAGGAAACAGTAGACTTCTACCGCTAGCCTCGCTTCTTTTACACTACATCAGATCAGAGGCCATAAATACTACTAGTAGACACTTTATAGATTTATTTTGTAAAGCTTCATTTAAACTACCGCTCTACCATCACCATCCCATTACTATTGTTAATAATTAAATAATAAATAATAATAATGAGGTTTTAAACGTGATCCAATATAACAAAATATATACAAGACATACATACCTGTCTTTTAGAAAATTTTTGTGGAGTTCTGTCGATTTTCGGAATTTTAGGGACCATCAATTATAAGGTGAAGGTGAAATTTGCAAATTATTGCCAGAAAAACTCAATCATTTTCTCTCCTCAGTTCACTTTTATTGTCACAGCAAATCAACAGCATGGAACGTACTAAGTACTAGCCGCTAAGAACGTGTAAGGACGGTACACACTCTGCAATAAAATAATTTATTCTATTTATTCTCTAGATTCTAGATCCAAATTTACTTAAATCATAGACTGTCTGTATGTATTTGTAATATTTGTTACATCTATGACTTAAACATTACATTATCAATTTTAATAAATGTGAAATTCAGCAAAAAATCCATCCGCACCGCACCGACTGGCCTGGGCCTGCCTACAATAAATTATGTCACTGCACTGCAGACAAACGTGCCACTATTACACTGTCCTTTCGTTGCAAAATAAATGCACACACAGAATGTGGATTCATCCACATTAAAAAATGCGAAGGAATATATGCATTGAACTCCTTTCTATATATTTAATAAATAACAATATAATGGCGCATACTAGCGTATATTATTATTCGTCAGGACATTATTAAATAATTATAAGTATTTGTGAAAGCATTACTCTTTACGATACATACAACGTTATAAACATATTGCAATACATTGTATGTCAATACAAATAACAGAAAAGGTACTAGCTTAAATAGTTTAAAGTGTTTTGAGAGAAATTCTTACTATTGCTTACCTATATACCAATTATTGTCTATACTGTACGTAGATACGTACACATACGTAACGACAATTTATTTGCCTACCATGACCCAATTCATTTAATAGGGTTCACTTTTACTTGTTTTCAACAATTTCAACTTTTCAGCTTTATAAGACAATGAGACATACTTATTCCGCTACTATACTAAGCATAACTGCCTATTGTGCCTATTGCCTATAAGAATCCATACAATAAACAAGAAAGAATTCAAGTATACATTATAATGTGTGCTGGATGTACTCTCCTATGTAATGGAAGAATGCATCTATCTAATCTAGTAGTAGTAGGTACAGTAGAGAACCAAACATAAACAGACGGTCAAGCAGTATAACAGCATAGCAAAGTCAACTTGCATTGCATTCTGCAAAATATTCATGAAGCAAATCAGCCTAGTTATTTTTTACCCTTTCCCTCTTATTATTACTACAATTACTATTACTACTACTGTAGTATAATATCCTGAAACATTTTATTAATTATAATATTATTATAGGTATAAGTAGGGCAATTAAACACATTAAGTCCACAATGACTCGTAACTTGACCGGCTCATATAAGGCTATGCCATATGATATATTAGTGGCAAGCTGGCACATGAATGAATGGGAGAAATTATTGTTTATAAAATTGTAAACTGTAAATCATAGACTGGTCATTTGTCACACAAAAACGTCTTCCTAGCGTAAATACATAATCAACGCAATAAAATATTCTGTTATATATACGCGACGATACGGTGTTACTTTCATTGCAAATGACTCAAAAATGAGCAAGGCCAACTTGGCTGGCCAACCAAATACTTACTAAGTACTTAGTGCAGTGGTTAGATGTTTTCATAAACATCAATAAATATGAAATTTAAGTTTAGCGACGTCTGACGTCAAAATATAAAAGCGAAAAAAACTATAAGAATATAACTTAATAAAAAATTACATATTAAATTACATAACATAATATATTCAAGACGACACTTTGCACTTTAGTAACATTTTTGAATGAGAACTAACATGTCTTAATTTATAAATATTTATTACATTATAATTTTATAATATCATATATGATGTATGATCAATGATATCAAAATAAAATGATGAATTAAAAATATTTTCTTACCATCCCTTACAGCCGCTACTTCGTAAAGGTAAATACAAAATAAGAATACAGACAATGAACGAACGGGAAGCAGCCAAAACTAACAGCTGATTTGAAGCATTTGTGATTTAGAAGATGATTTTCAAGCAAATTATGATTTATGACGGCGATCGAGTGCGCAGCTATCTACCCCAATCCAATTAACCGAATTTTGGGGGTAGTTATCTCAGTCCTTCCTCATTGTTTACTGACACATGAGGAACAGAATATTGTAGAAATATCACGGATGTTCGAACTTTGACGTTGACACGTTTGATGTTGTTGACTGACACTGATTTTTGAGTTTTTGAGTATGTGCTTGAAGTTTTTATAGGTGTGTAGTGTGTGTCGTGTGTATATTATGAGTGATGTATGTGAGTTTGATTTTGTGATTGATGAGGGAAAGTTAAACCATGTTAAACCGATTGAGCAACGGACCATAGAAATTAAAAATCTATGGATAGTATAGTAGGGTACTTTATTTTAATACAACCAAAAGAGTATTTTACTCATTTGAGCCGGGCTATGTACTCATGATTTTAAAATATAAATGCAATGCAAAAGTGGCAGAAGGAAAGAAGGAATATCTTTCATCACAAAACCAACAAAAATCAAGTTCAAAAAAATCGAAAATCCATGGGTCGCTTCCACAGGCTGGGGGGCTCCCCCAACTTTCGATGCAGATTACAGCCGAACCCTTTGAGCAACGAAGTGGAATTTAAAAAAAACAAATCCTGACACCGGCAAGAAACAAATTCACCACTATTTGAAACTTTTGGCGGGATTTTTAAAGTCTGTAGTTCCTTAAGTTTTTGAAATATATCTGCCATATAAATTAAACTTTAAAATACCCCTAATATAACTAATTTAAAAGTTTCAAATAGTGAATTTTTTTCTTGCCGGTGTCAGGCTTTGTTTTCTGTTTATGAAAAAAAATTCGACTAAAAATCTGCATCCAAAGTTGAGAGAGCCCCCCAGCATGTGGAAGTGACCCATTTTTTGGGTTTTTTAGAAGTGATTTTTTTGAACTTAATTTTTGTTGGTTTTGTGATGAAGATGAAACACATGCTTTAATTTTTTAAGTGGTAAAATCCACATGTGGCCAAATTGGACGAAATGGACTAAATGGCCTGGTCGAAATGAGACAAAAAGTGGTCATAATGGACAAAATACCCTTTTGAGACATTTACCTAAATAGTCAACAACAAATAAAAGTTCTTAAAGTAGCAGATAAAAATCAATTGAATGTGCCATTTAGTGGTTTACTGTTATTAGATTAATGTTAAGTTGGTTGTAGGCAATATTTCACATCTAAATATTTTAATTTTGATTTCTTAAGTCTAACATAACTTGAGGCTGATTTTCGTCCATTTTGTCCAGCGGCCCAGACGAAATACAAAAAAGTGGACAAAAGGCCAACACTGCGCAAAGTATTATACTATAGATGTGCTATTGTGTTTAACATAAATCATTCAAGCTTTAAATCACGTAAATTGTAAATTACTACATATTTTATTTTTACATGCATTTTTAATTTTCCGTAATAACAGTTATGTTATAATAATACTCATTCTTATCAGGGCTGGACAAAGTATTGGGTATACAACCATTGATGAAGATACATTTTAACTATAAGCTTTAAATCTCGCCAATTACTACCTATTCTATGCCTTTTATTTTCAGTAATTTAATCATTTAAAACAGTTATAATCATTCTTAATGGGGCTGGATTATTGATGAAGATACATTTTAATCATAAGCTTTAACCAATTACTACATATTCTATGCCTTTAATTTTCCATAACTTTATCATTTAAAACAGTTATAAACATTCTTATTGGGGCTGGATTACTGATGAAGATGCAATTAAGCTTTCATAAATCACGTCAATTACAACATATTTTATACCTTTTTAATTTTCCGTAATAACAGATATAATCATTCTTATTGGGGCTGAACAAAGTACAACAAATAAAAGATTAAAGTCGTAGCTTCTTTAATCACAGAATTTGTTTATACTTCATTAAATATTATAGTTGTTATTGATACTTCATGCATTACAGATTAATAAGACATTGAGACTCAACAGTCCAGTCCGTTGGTTGGGTCTTTTAAGACGTCGTACCCTTCGTAAGCAGTAAAGTTAGTTTTGTTAACCAATCCCATGGTAGACAAAATGTCACATAAATCAACTTTGATACTAGCGTAATTTATAGTGTTGACATTAGTCAATGTTACATAAAGCCTCTTTCCTTCGGCAAAATCCAAAATAGCATTGCAAACTTTGTCTTCATCGGTGGGGTCAGGTTCTGGTTTCATTATAACGTCTAAAGCGACTTGAATGGCTAACGACCTTTCTCGTGCGAAGTAAGATATTAACGGTTTGAGAGATAATGTTGATACATCTTCATCATTTCCATAATCGATAAAAATCACATTGGCACTGCCTGAAGACACTTCTTTAATTAAGGCCCGGTACCACTCTGAGTCACTTGACTGCTTTGCGACGCAATAAACACCAGGTCGAATCAAATCAGAGGGCATCTTTAACTGCAATTCTGGATTAGAATAAAACTTTTGCATTTCTGGACCCATGGCAAGCGCACGATCTTCACAGTCATGTAGCTGGAGCCAAACTGATCGAACACTTTCAGCGTACGATACGACTCCCAAATATTCCATCCCAGAGTAGAATTCTGATGATCCTCCAGCCATTAAGTTACTAAATGTATCATCGGCAATAGTGAAACCTATGGGTTCACCATCGACACTAGTTTTTGGACGGGGGAAATAATCACTAAGAGAAGTACCATCTTCTTGCCACAATGCAATAAGTACACTTAAAGAGACAATGACATACAATAAATCATGATTAAATAAATCAAACCACTTGCATAAAGGAAATTAATATAAATGCAAACTAGCATAAATATAAATTCTCACTCACCGCTCTTTATTGCCAATTTCCATGTGAGGATCTTCTATAGACGCAACTAAATCTTTACTTTCGATCAGCTCCTTTAATTTCGCTAACTCGGCAGTACCTTGAATCCCCAAAACATCTAAAATGCTTACCTCAGTTGCAGCTACCGGTATATTCAATAAATACTGAGGAATCTTTGTTACCTGAAACCAAAAACAAAAGAAAAATGTCAATCTACTTTATCAATATTATGCTTGTTAGTAAACAGCATTGAGGGCTAAGCAACATGAAAATTTTATCAGCAGCCAAAGTTTACTTACTTCTTCATCGGTTACCATTTCTACATTGCCAAAATCGACAAATAAAATTTTATATGATCCAGGAGAACGAACTTCCATAATTTGACCTCTGTACCACGAGCCATCCTCTTGAAACAAAGCCAAACATGGATCACCGACATTTTTAGAGAAAGGTTCCTTTTTTTGCGCCTGTTGAATATATATTTCAGTATCAATAATATGCCAAGAAAGGGCCAGATTTGTAGAGCTTATAATATTTGCAATTGCATGTATATATACACAAACAACGAAAAACAAAAGATAGTATAACAAATGGCATGATAAAATAAAAATAAATGATTTGTGGTACATGTATATATAATATTATTATATTGCTTACTTCAGTCATAGTTGATATGTATTTAGCAGTCGCCTCAATTAGTTCGTTGGCTGTGTCAGTTTGTAATTGGAACCACGCCGTTTGCATCGATACGACAGAAACTCCGAACACGGGTACCTTAGTATTTTCCCAGGTACTGTAATCGTATACTGGATACGGACCTGAGACAATCGGAAAATAATTTTATTTGCCTAAAATCAATATCTGTGTCAAGAACGCAACAATATGATTCTCCTTTTCAAAAATGGTACCTGACACTTTTCTTGTTCTTAAATCGGTTGATTTCGCCACACCAAGTTCAAGAATAAGAGATACGCCCAAACTTTTTCCGTTTACTTCCATCTGGACATTGTAAATTCCATACACGTCTTGATTTACGAAGCTTAATGTAACGTCATTTCCTTCAAAATGTTTCATCCAGTTGGTTTCCTGCCACTTGTTACCATTCACGGGAAGAATGTTATGAAGCCGACATGTGTACAAAATTTTTGGTATTCTAAGTAGACTTTTTGGGATCATTCGCAGAGACTCCTTTTCTGTTTGTACAATAACTCCATGGTCAACCAAATTAACGACAACTTCTTGATCCACTAATTCAACAATTTGACCTCTGGCATATGTAACTGGAGTCGCCGAACTTTGGGCCATTACCGGCATCCCAATACGAAGTGTAGTTAACTTCTTCGAAAATTCGAAATTTCGGATAAACTCGTCTATTTCGTCTTCGACAGTCAAACTAATTTCCTTCCACTTTTCATCCAACTTCACGTAGAAAAACGAAGGATTGATGAAGTTGTGCACGGTTACCTTTTCATAAACATTTTTGTAAACGGGTGCTTGAGTGTAGTAAAGCGACCCATTTTCAACAGCCTCTTCGTAGGACTCTTCAGCACCTGTAAACAGAAAGAAATTATAAAATTATATGATGAAACATCAAGCACATTTTTGAGCGTTCAGATTAGCGTGTTGTAATTATGACATACTTTTAATGCTATTCATCCTTCTGTGGTGGCGTCTTCCTGGTTATTATTTAACTAAAAACCCCTTCACCCTTAGATGTGTAAAACTTCAAAATGACAGTTGTGTGTTGATTGTTGTGAATATTTCGACTTTGTGACACTCTACTCTACCGACTTGTCACTTGTAGATTACTTTATCCTATGCGCCTACGCTGCGACGACTACGACAACTACAAAAAACAGTTCAATTCAAACGTGAAATACGACCCACGCAAGGAAGATAGAAATAAAAAGAAATTAAATAGGGATCTGCGGTTACAAAAAAGAATGACGATCACTTGCTTGCACACTTGCTGCATTGCATACATCATAGATCTCTCCTACGCATGTCACTTGCGCAGCGCAGTACAGAGTACAGAAGAATACAGAAGAGCAGAAAGTACATAGAATACCCCATAGAAATAGCAAGACATATTCAATACATATAGAAACAGAAAGACAAATCTTTCTATTGTTTCTATATCTAAATATGCATAAAAATTTGCATTAAATATTAAATATCAGAATGGATTTATTCATTCTCCATCTCGATTGAGCCACTACAATAATAAAATTAATGTTTTCAATAATGTACCCCAACGCATACCTTCATGTAATAAATTTAGCAGACCAACGCAGACCTGTAATGTAATCTATCATTTTTAATGAGCTTTACATCATATAACTGTGTCTATCTATATTGTGCATATAAAGAATTCCAGTACCGTATTTAGAAGTCGATTTCGGAGGGGGCAATGATATGATAGGTCTATATATATTAGGCATGCAAAAATCTTTGGCTTATTTTGTCCAAAATGAGTAAAAAATACGGCCTTGAAGAATTCTATGGCGGAGAGGAGACGAAATCTTATATAGTTAGTTTAGTAATAGAAGATGCGTCGATTTTACTCCAGTCTAGTCTCTAGTAACGCATTTTATACATGTAATGTAATACGAAATTATTTATTCATAAAATCATTTTATCCTCCTCGAGGCATCTTATCTACAACCATTTATATTATAAACTATCATAAGAACTAAGAGCTTACATGTTTACAAGCTATACTCATATAGATTGTAAAAATTTAGTAATATCTCCGCTTTCCGCTACATTTTTACATCAGCTTGAATATGCTGTTCGATAGAATTTCAAACATACAAATATTCGTTGTCATTGTCATTTCATGAGTTTGTTGATTAGTAATACCCAAGGAGCTTTAACTGGTTGGGGTATCCCTTGGTTTCTCTTCGGCTGTTTTTTCATAAGGATGGTTCAGTTAGGCACTTTGCGTGAATATCTATAGGGGACTTTTTTTTGTCCCTTATCCGATTGTTGCCAATGACAACTGGTAGGATTTGTCCTTTTATAGGTATTCACGCAAAGTGCCTAACTGAACCCTCCTGTTAAAGCTGTTGACACTCCTTGGTAATACCATAATATACTTTTCAAGGTTACAAAAGTTGTATCTTGTGTGTTGCAATAGAGTTTCAACTTTCAAATCCTTTATTCTTACCTAAAAAATGATTTCGACAAGATTACAAAAGCTAGAGAAAGATTTGAATTTATTAACTGCTTTTCAATCCCTTCTTTTGACAACTTGTGAAAATGAGGGAGATCAAGGTAAAAGTTGTGAAAATAATACTTCAGCAGAGATACCGGAAAGAGACTTAAACGGGAAGCAAGTACAGGGAAGTCATAAGCATATTATATCGAAGAGCAATAGAAGTCATTCTAAAGCGACAGGTGTTGACATTGACACTATCAGTGCCGAAATTGTTACACCAGATGCGGACTTAAAATTATTTGATTCTAACAAAGGTAATATTTCAATGAGCCTAGGCTTTTGGTTCCTGAGTGAAAGCCCCAGTGAAAGTTTTTCCGAAATATTGATGTAAAATGAGACAGTCTTAGTGAATTAAGTGCACTTAAACTTTGCAGCAAAAAATGAAAGCGTTACCCATGAAGATTTATTGAAACAAGAGGTACTTAGCGAAACGAATATCCAATTGAAATATGAATTAAATTGTTACAAAGGAAAATGTTCGGACCTAGAAAAATCTGCCAAACTGATTTTACGTAACCTTCATAAGGTCTGTTTTCTTTCGATTTTTACCCTTTTTTGTCAATCCTCTTTTTCTTGGATTTAGGGGGGGGATATTATT
The DNA here is from genome assembly GCA_020055645.1 of Tomocerus qinae. Lineage (NCBI taxonomy): Eukaryota > Metazoa > Arthropoda > Collembola > Entomobryomorpha > Tomoceridae > Tomocerus > Tomocerus qinae. The sequence goes on along the minus strand of CM034547.1, from coordinate 10,961,764 downwards.
TTAAATCTCTATATGATACAATTCCAATTTTCTCTCGAATCTCTCTATTAGGTCGAAGATGAACTATCCCAGGAGAAGAGTACGAAAAAGACGTTACTTCTGGGAACTCTTCAACTTAAATCGAAATTACAGAATATTGAAATCCAGGTTGACAATTTACAGGTAAAATATAAAGTATATAAATAAATAAAGTGAAGCTGACGCTTTCCTTTGTTGCTAAAATAATGCAATTTAAAAGCTAGCTAAACGTCAATATATTGTTGAGGTACATAAAAATAACAGTTTCTGTTTGAATAACTAATAAATACTAGAAAAGTAATTCAAAAACTCTCATGTTTACATTTTCTACTACTGACGTATTGAAGCATGATTTCTGAAACATATTTACTATTAGAGAGAGAAAGCTGGGTTTGTTCGCAAACTGGAGACCATTGAAAAAGAAAAGACAGAAGCTGAGTTACAGGCAGCAGTGAAATTGGATAGACTTGGTTTGGAGAAAAGATCCTTGGAGAATAACAATCAGATTCTACAAGAAAATTTGCAAACACTTCATAGGCAATTTGACGAACTTCAAAAGCAGTACTCCATGTCAGTTGCATTCACTTTTCGTATTATTTGGCAAAATATTTTCCCTATCTCACTATCATGAAACTAGATGCTATATTATGATAACATTCTTCTCTGTCACGTACCACTCAATGTACTTATGCATTGTACACCTTAAGTGCTAAAATTATACTACGAACCTGACTATATCTACTATCTACTCTATCTACTAAAAAGTTACGACTAAGTGCCTGAGGAAGGAATTTTTATTGATGTACAAAATGTTGTAAGACATGATATTTGATATGCTATAACGGCTATAAGATATCACTTGCTGCCGTTGCTGCATAGTATTTTGTAACATCACCATCAAATATGTTTTATGCGAAAAGTTTATTGTTTTTATCCGTTCACACACACGGTTCCTGGTTCCAAATCAACTGTTGAATTTGTCTAATCAGCAACAATCAATACCTTTCGACCAACAATTTTCACTTAACTATTAGATAAAATCAAATAGAAAATTAAAAAATTGCAATCATAATTATAATTAGAAGAATAAATTAGTCTATGCCATTTTTCAGGACGGAAAAGAGTTTGATTGACCAAGATCGTAAGACAAATTCCCAGCTTTGCCAAATGGTCACAAAATGTGCTCAGATATATAAGGAAAGGGAAAAATTGTTGTTGGAAAATACCAAACTCACCCAAAAGTAATTCAATTTCTTACTACATTCATTCCTGACTTGATACCTGATTCATTGATAAAATGAGATTCAAAATGACATTGCTTTAACGCCTAAAGAAGAGTACAGTATTCTTTATGTTATTTAGTTCGCTATAATTGGAGCTAATAAAAGATTATAATTTCTACCACCTCTTGAATGTTATAAATAAGGTCAACAGGTTTAGAAGAAGAGCTGAAGCAATCAATGAGTTGTCAGAATGAATTGAAAGGAAAGTGCGAGAGAGAGAAAGTTTGGTATGAATGTGCTACTAAAAAGCTGCAGGCCGACAGGACACTTGAGCAGCAACGAATTGATGTGCAATTAAGGGCTTGTCATGCAGTCCTCGTTAGAGCCAAAACCATGTTCGTCGGGTTTCACAAAGAACGTCATGAGAATTCGATCTCCTTGAAAAAAGCTAAGGATGAACTAGCAGAAGCAAGCTACAATAGAGAAGTAATGAGAAAAGCCTCAGAGGCTCTTGAGATGCAATGTCGAGATATCAAGAATAGACTGAACTCTATTGTCATGCACAATAGGGACAAGGTTCAACAGCTTGAAGAACAAAACCTGCTCTTGCAAAACGATCTCAAAGCTTGCACTTCAGATAAGATAAATCTATCAAAAACCTTGAGTCGTTTGAAAAATGGGACTTCCCTAGAGAGAAAGGAGTTTGCTGAAACAAAAATAAATTTTGAAAGTGAAAAAGAAAAAATGAGGTACCAAGGCCAGATACAAAAATTAAACTATTATCATGACGAATAGTATCATTATAAAGATAATGTGCTGGTTCTATCCTTAATCTCAAAGATTTCTTGGCTAGTCTTCTTTTAGCTTTACGAAATATTATAGTCCCATACCTATTTGTTCAGTTTACATTACTGTTACTGTACATAAATTTTGAGTTTTAGGGAAGAACAAAAACGATTGCAACAGAATTATTTGATAATCCAGAAGGTATCTGAAGACCAAGGACAAACAATTCAGAAACTCCGGGGAGACTTGGAAGAACTGCGAAAATGTAATTTTTCATTGGAAAGTCTATTAAGGGAGAGAGACGCAGAGGAGAAAGTTTTAGTACAGAAGTTAGAGTCTGAGTCAAGAAATCGTACGCGTTTGGAAGACCAAATAGAAGAGCTTCGCTACCGTCAGCAAGAAATGGAAGAAGATTTGAGAGAGCACAGTTGTCAAGACTTTGTCGACTCACTCTACAGAGAGAAATTAGATAGGATCGAGGAAAAATTGAAAGCTCGCTACTCGGCGTGGCAGGAGGCTCTTTGTACCACCAAATCCGAAAGAGATCAAGCAGTCACAGCTGCCCGGTAAGATGATCTCTTCTCCCTCCCTGCAATACCAACCTGTCCCATGCCATTTATTTTGTACTTAGTTATACCACGGTGGGTAGGCTTTTAGGCTATTTAGTCTACTTATCTCTCTACCTATCTCATAATATAGTATACACCAAAATAGTTCACAGTGTTTATATTGATTTATGCTTATAAGCAAACAATATCCGTAGAATCTCTATTATATATTACTCATTGACCACAATGAATGTACCACTCAACCACAATTTTCCTCCACCAGTGATTTTATTTTATCGGACACCCTGCTGTTCTATATTTAGCACTTTTCTGTCCCGTAAACTTAACTTACGAGATCAAATTCCATTCCAAATCGAAATTATATCAGCTGTACTACATATTAGCCTTATTGATGTATTGGTTGGTCATTTCTATGCTATTTTGTCCGTACAGATCTAACAGATTTCGCGTGGAAGGAAAATCATTAGTATCATGAAAATTCGTATGTGCATTTACGTTACAGGAAAATGCTTGGTACCTAATAGTGCTTTATTATCAGTTCCTATATGTATTGATTGTAGAGATTGACCTTCACAAACTTTGTATCTATATTTCCATCATCATACATATATTGGTTTGCAACAGGCGGCTAGACATTTTACATTTAGATAGGGTCAACTAGCATCAATGTTAATACATTTTGTGAGTGCGAGATCAGACTATTCTGTTATCTGTCTTTCAGAAAGTATCAAATGGATTTGGAAGAAGCCAAGGCAAAAGCAGAAAGTCGTGTTTTGGAAATCATTAGTTCTGCTAGGCAAGAGAATGCCAAATTGCAAGCTGAGAACCACCGAACTTCATCTGAAAAAGAAAATAAGGTATACTTACATCAAAGAACTTTCACTTTTAAGCCTTTAGCCAAACTGCAACATGAGTTTAATGGGAAAATTCCTAGAGATTAGGAAATTTGACAATGGCTGAGACTCTAATAATGTTCAGCCTTCGGCCACTATAGTATTGCATAACTTTTCACAACAGTCACAAGAGCTTTTAGATATTATTTTTTACTTTCTGCAAGGATTATCAAAGACATTTAAACTAGTACTTTTTATGTCACAAAAACAAGCGTATCTTTGCCCATTTTTAGCATCGTGATAGAATCCAATCGATGATGTTTGCGTCAGTACACTGCTTGCATCGTCCTTTTACAAATATAACAATACAGTAGGAGATTGCAATGAATAAAACGTATGATTACGTTTTGCTATAACAAAACGTAGCAGGAAAAACACATTCATGCAGGTGGTACATGTAAGCAATCCAAATGAATTATAGTACGTTCATATAAGTAAGGTAAATAGCAAAGGATTTTATTATGATAAATTGTGGATTGTCTGGATTGCTAAACGGAGCAGAGTAAATACTGGTATTCAGAATTCAGTGAATTTGTAATAAATGAATAAATAACCTTTGTTTGTGTTGGGTGCTTTTCATGACAGATTTACCAACTGGAATCAGAACTGGAACGGCTTAAGCTGCAGTCAACTCAACTGCAAAGAAGCCTTTCGGCGAAAATCCAGCAACTACAATGCGCTCTTAATATTTGCATTGGATCCAATTCTGCTGCCTTTTCTAATGGAATGGGTCCCTCTGCATTGGGAAATATCTTTATATGAGAATGACAGCCGACAGGTCAAAATACATTATGATTATAACATTTATGTATGTACCTACCACCGAAATTCAAAGCTATATGAAAAGAATCCGAGCCACAATACCACTAGCCACAATCATTATTGAAAACTGAGGCAGCGAAGACTGAAGTGTTCACTTTGGTAAGAATGCGACTATTTTGGCTGACAAGTGCATCTGTACCTTACGGAAGATATTTCTATATGGATGGATTTTATACTTGAAGTATGGAATACATAGTTTGATAGATACCAGAACTTTCCATAATATACTTATTTTTCATGCAATGTTTGTTGATGTCCATTGTTCACTTTGATGTAGATACGACTCGCTTTTCTCTTCTGTTCTGTATATACTCAGAGTTAAACAAAACAGTTTTCGGTTCTACTACATAACTGACTGAAGTCTGTCACTGACCCAGGCTCGATTTTACGGAATAAGCCAAAGTTCAAATATCCATATACTTTTGGAAATGGGAAATAACTGAAGGGGACAGAATTTTGGCCTTAGTTTTGCATTCATACTACTTATTACCTACGACCTTTATGCCTTGGGGCTATTTACTGAATAGTAAGCGGCTTTTGTGTATGTTTCTAACTACTATTTTAAATGCATGTACTTTCACTTTGTCTTATATGCCTTGGTTCGATTCATCTGTCTTCTTTGTTTACTACAGAAAATAGATCGTAATTATATTTACTTTCGTGTTCGGTATTTGTACTGAAATGATCAATGCATTTTGAGCTTGTTTTATTTGAATCTATTCGTATCATTTTGCATGCTTTTTCGTTTGCCGTATTTTATCCAATAAGCAATACATGCTTGCGGAAAAGTTTACTACATAAGAAATTCACTGAATGAAATGTAGTACTTTATGTTGTACTAATCGTAAATGAGTCAGAGAGACAGGTGGTCAAAATTTATGACATGGAAAAAGGAATATTAGGACAGAATTTTTTGATCCGTCAACAGTCAATGTTCGTTGACTTTTTCTATACTAGTTTGATGCAAAATAAATATATTTTATCCTTTGATTTATTGAATGGTGTAAAGGTAGATGTACGTAGTATAGGCTAACACAAATGAAAAGGGTAAGAAAATCTGGGCTATGAATTTTTATTGATAGCATGAGGCATATGAAACTTGTACCATTTACAAGTATCCATACAGTCTACTCTTTGCTAATATGAATAATAATTTTGGGAATACTCGTTAGCAGTTTAGTAGTATTATACACATTCATCACGATGTTGTGGGGTTGGTGTGTAAAATTTCTAAAATAATCCATATAGTTATACTTAAAAGCATTCATCAAAGATTTGATTCAGTGTCGAGTTGAATTGAAAGGGTTTAAGTTTCGTTGTAAGTTAACCCGATGACAACTTGTTGGTACGGTTAGGTTTTCCTATCTATTCACATTATAATCCTTTTGCTAATCCGTGAAAATGTATCGAATCTGAGTGCGGTAAGTGAATAGGGTGAAATTAGGGACGATATCTGGTACATGTATAAAAAAGTGGGACAAATACACAAAGGTACAATGCAATGGATGGTTAAGTAGACTAAACGCATTACTTTGATTAGTGAGTTCAATAAATTTTGATTCCTTGGAGAATATCTTGTCTGTTTTTCTATTCTGGGTACTTTATGGTATTATACTAATGCACTCTATAGAAATATTCTTTTGCAGAAAATCCGGTAAAAAGGGTTGTTTTCTTTTGTGCCTCCTAAAAACACGGCTAAAAGCAAAAGGTTTTAGTCCGTAGACAAAATGGACCTAGACTGTACTACATACAATGTATAAGTGTGATGCGAGGATGAATGTGGCAAACGAGCCGTGGGGGTCTCTAAGGTCCTCAAAGACATGAGCGCATAGTAAAAATAGTAAAATTGTAATCAAAGGAAAGTATGGATAATCAAATAAATTCATTCATTCATAGAGTAACAACATGAAGAGGCAGAATCATAAAGGGTTGAGTTCTTTGCAATGGTAGCTCATCTCTGTGTGCATTTTCTCTGCATGAACAAGAGTTGAAATAATTTCAATGTTACTACTGATAATGGATGGGATGAACATTGCAGTCTGCATATAAAAATTGTCTATGTACAGATATAGTGGATAAAATATATTGTCGCTTCAATTCTTTCGGTTCATGTTCGGTCTAGTTTACGTTTAGCTCTGGTTGCTTTTGATAATGTTCCATAAGGCCAAGGGTCAAAATCAGCAAAGACAGGTGTCCACTACACTAGTCATAGTTCTGGAACACGTTATTGTGCCACTCTACACTCTATCTAAATATACATGCACACTGCTTATGTTATGTCTAGTATGGTTCGAGTAGGAAGTTTTAGGAAGTAGGAATTGAATCAAAATCAAAATCAACCCTTTCAGTCGAATGGCGAATGAAAATAGAGACCCCTTTTGATTTAGATCTAGTATACCTACCTACATGAAGCTTTGTGCACTAGTCTATCATTATTCTTTGCTCCATTGTCATCTTAGTACTCATTATATTTTCTACCATTCATATCGCAAACATTAATGTTCTCTTTTCTGTCCTCCCTTTACAACTAAAAATAATAAACAGCTACCCCGATTCTCTAAGCTAACTAACGATAATACTTAAAGTTCATTTTTTGCTGTTAAGTACACTGATTCAAAGTTCATTGTATGATTCGTAATCATATGACGTCTCATCTTAAACTAAGGTATCTAATACCCAAAGAATTTACAGATTTTCTGACGCTATAGGGTATTAGCTTCAACTTTGTAGATCCTGAGTATTGAGAATACAGCATTAGCATTGTATAGTATTGTTATTACGAATACTATTATTATTCCGTGCTAGATGCCTAAGTTTTGACTTTTGTACTTTCCATTTTAAAATAGCATTTCGCATTGTCATAGAATGCCAACTAAATATTGGGTGTGTGCAAGATGATTTACATTTTTAATGTGTGGGAGCAATAGGTTAGTTTTCTATAGAAAGTGAATTTCAATATGAATTGCATGTTAAGAATCTCGTTACATTTTGTTTGTAGTCTTCTAGTCTTCAACTTCTTTTCTTTTTGCATTCAAGATATTATCAAATTGATGCTTTTTGCTTATCATCTTTTACCTTTAGAACTAACACAGTGGTTAAAGTAAGCAGATCTAAGAAATGCTACTAATGTTTTAATCTACAATATCTTCCCTATTTTTCTCCAAACCAAAAGAGTAATTTAATTTCGGTTAATCATGTGCTATTTACTACAGTATAATAAGGTACCTACGTAAAATTACTAATGAAAAGGAGGACATTTGATTTATATGCATTATAGGTTCTACTAGCAAGTATTGTTAGTAATTTCAGTGGAAGTAAAAGTGCCTTAAGTGCTGCCTTGTCTGGCGGAGCAATAGTCTGAATATTTCCGATGCGGCCCATTTGCCAAGAGATCACTTAAGGGGCTCCCTAAAGTGCTGCACGTGGGTTGTTTGGGTTCGCGTGCCAAACGGTTATTCTACCGCATAGACACAATAACACAATACAATATCTGTAAAAGTAGTAGTTTATTTCACGTTCTTTGTCAGACAAACTACCCGAGTCACTATTTGACGAACGAAACTGAGTCCTCTTATGTCTTATCGCTCTCCATCCTTCCCTTCAACTTATCAAAACTCTATACTACTCTGCTATTAACTGCTTGACGTTCTTTTACTATTCCACTACCCCAAAAGAATAAAATCCGTACTTTCAAAAATACATATTAAGGTACCAGTGTAATTTGATTAGAGTTACTACTACCCTGATGTTGTCGGTATCAATACTCAGTACCCTTGTATCTATCCCCGCCTTATAAACTTTATGTACTCTACCAATAAGTATGTCACGCACGGCTTTAACATAGTCTTTATACAGGAGTGATTTAAAATGTTCTTGCCAACGTATACCTATATATTATAGTTCCAAAAGTAAACATGCTGTGTGCTATATGAACATTGTAAAGGTCTTCTTTTATGTCTCTTTCGTACCATTTCCTCGTATTTATGTTGTATAGTCGCCAGTTGACAAGCCCATTTTATAAGCAAAAGAAGGTTACGGCAATAACCTGTCCAGTCAGTTATGTCAGGCATGTTTATGTTTGCTTTCCTAGCCTTGCCATTCAAACAGAACTGTATCACGTAGTAAAACGGGTACCTTGCAGGAACAAAGCATGAAAAATGACATAGGTTAGGTCCTTTATACATAGAATGTTGCGTGCATTCTACAGATGGAGAGGGAAAGTGCCCTTCAAGCAAAAACAGCAGGATGTGTATTATAACCGATGCCTTTGGCTTTGCTCACTATGCAATAGCCATTACCACCACCTCGGATGCAATTCGGGAGTAACAATAATCACTACCCTCTGAAAAATTTTACGATGCAAACCATTCACCATACATATCTTAGGTATATAAATAGTACATTCATAGGGACAGTCGTCTATGTGCACGGAGTCCCTAAATGAGTGGCACTCGTCACCAATTTTGATCAGATTACAACAAGCCTACAAGTTGGAACAATCATTCTTCAATTCTCTTCCTCTAATTTCTGACTACACCGTGAATAAACGAACCAAACTCACCCGCAGTATAAAATCAATTCATTTTCTCCTAAAATACATTTTAAACGCATACCGCCAACAATTAAGGAGTGAAAAGCAAGTAGAAATACTGAAAACCTAACTAGTAAAATTAGACACAAATAGTGAATTTTACTTACTGGAAGAGAGTTTTAGCACGAGTGAGTAGGAAAACACAATGAATATAAAAACAGATTACTACTACCAAAGTCCAGACTCAACGGCGACAACAAGTCCTTGTTCTTACGTTCTTTCTCCAGAGGCACATTCGTCAACTTCATCTTTTGATGAAACTCTCGCCAGTCCAGTTTCTGCTGATACTAGTTTTTCCAGTGTATCTTCGACAAACAGTTGTAACGTGCGTCCAACTCGTCGCCTTCGTCGAAAGAGTCCTACCCAAATTCTCAAGATGAAGAAACATCGTCGTGAAAAAGCCAATGATAGAGAAAGGCACAGAATGCATTTACTAAATGATGCTTTGGAGAGACTTCGACTAGTTTTACCGTCAATGCCCCAAGATCAACGATTGACAAAAATTGAAACTCTTCGCTTCGCTCACAATTATATTTTTGCTCTAAGTCAAGCTGTGTCAGTCATCAAATCCTTGGGAATGGGAGCATCTCCGTCTTGGAATTCTGACAGTGGAATTGAAGACAGTCCCTACGAAGCGGAATTCATTGATGGCAATTACCACGTCCGAGTAGGAAATGTCAGTATCATTTTGGACAAAGAAGGGAATCTTGTGGAAACTGTTGCCACACGTCCTGATACACCAACACTTCCGCTAATTGGCTCGCCTCTCGACGAAGTTGTTACATCAACCAACAACTTTGGATCGGATGCCAATATCAATTATCATCATCATCACCATCCACAACAGCCGTACACGGGCTACTCCACGGATAATTTGCACGGACAACACGGGCACACGCACCAGCCGGCGCTCTACAACGAAGGAATTGTGCAGCCGCACGTGGCAGGCGCTACGTTCCAGCCACATTATTCCGTCGAGAACGATTGCTCCGATAGTTCTAGTTTCCGTTTTAACACCTCTTTTCAAAGTGAGCTGCGTCAGCCGATTGATAACTATTTTTATTGAATTAAGATATCGTGTCTTGTCACGTGCCAGGCAACCTTCTCCTGTAAATAAATTGTAATTGATTACTACTTACAGATTACGCACATAATGCTAACAAGTGTTTGATGAACATGTGGATAATATTATATACAGATAACTATAGAACAATATTATATTGACCTATTTACATAGGTACACTATTTATGTCCCACAAATCGTTAAAAACATCTATTTTGACATGATCTTGCATTTTAGTTGTCTCATGAGTGTGTTTAAATGTGTTATTTCTGGAAAATGAAAAATGGGAATGCATTGCAATATTTTAGCTTTTTTATTTACGTTCTGTTCTGTGATACTTTGGGAAGGGAAAAGGCATACATTTATATTTATTAGTACTTTACACAAGCAAATGTCAATAATTACTGTAAGTTTACTTTCTAGTCAAAGTTTCTAGTTACTTAATACAGTCAAAATAGTAGCCTTTATGTCTTAAATTGGAATTGTCAGTTTTTGACATTTTGGACTTGAATAATAAGTTAAAATGAACAATTTGCTATAAATCATACAGTAAATTGTACTTTACATATGTAAATATAATGGAATGAACCCTACATCTGTTTAGTATGTTACACACACTTTACAGGTATTGATGTATTGTATAGCATCTTATACCTTCTTTAAATTTTTTGGTGGACAAAATATTATAATTTAAACCTGATTACGTTGGTTGATTGAATTACTTCAACCAACTCATGTAATTATTATGTAAACCCCGAGTAGCTTGAAGAATGAATAAAGAATAAGATAGATTTCTATATTTTGAAAAACAACTGTGTACAAGGTTATGTAGTCAAGTAATTTAAGAATAGACCAAATATGCAAAATAAACTAATTCATAATAATGTACATCATTAGCGTGCATGCCAAGGAGTCATATTTTAATCCAGTGTCAATCCTTTTCATGGATTTAGGTGTGTTAAATGGAAGTCCATTGATGATTTTCACGGGCCATCATCCAACCATTTACGCTTACACTAATCCTCATGCATGGTTTTAAGAAACGAAAGAATGAATAGACTGAATAGACAATCAGTCGCTTTGTATGTTATTGTCACTTGCCCTGTCTATGCACTTCCATGTCAAATATATGCATATCTGTTAGTGGGCACTTTACCATCCATCTCTTCTGGCATCATGACTAAAGAACAATCAGAGTGTCTGCATATATCTAACCTTTATAACAGAATTGTATCATGTCCCCAGGACTCTTTGTGTATATGCATTGTAAAGGTTATGTAATAATACGCTAAAGTTAAGGATTAGTTAGGGTACTTCACCCTCCTTTCAATAATCGCCATTCATTTCATACCTATTTACAGCACTACAGGATACAGATGTATAGAATGTAGGTATAGTAGTTACTGTACAAGGCAGATATGGAAAAACAACTATAATGCATTATCTGGTATACATAAACTTGTTATGCATATGGAGGTAGGTAGGTGTGTTCAATTCCAAAAATAAATAGAAAATCTAAATGAATTTGCAATATGCATTTACAAGTGCAGTCTTTATGTGCTTTGAGTCATAAAGCTTAGTTTACGCATCCTGCATCTGAAAGACTGGAGGTGTTAAATCCTTTGTCCTTTATAGATAGCAGTGGATTTGCGTTTACGTAGGTTCAATTAACAAAGGGATTTGGATTTACCTGCAATATTATGATGCATACAGATAAATGCAACCTGTTCCACGTTTCAATTCTCCAGGAAGGTAATAATCACGTCTCCCCGAATTGTTTTCGGTCTTACTATAGTCTGTCATATATTATACCATCATATCAATTTTTAAGGCTTTTATGCTAATCAACCCTCCATTTATATCATAGGAGGATCACATAAGGTAAATACATCAGTCGAATGGTAAATCTGAAATGCCATTATTGATGTGACAAAAATTAATCATTTTAGCCATCAGAGAATTCCCTTTGACAATATCCCGAAATGCAACCATTCTCCCCAAAAGATCTCTCGTGTGTTACATAACGAGAACAATGCGTCATTGTCACTATTTTTACCGCCAAATCTGCTACCCGGTCAGGAATTGTCAGTCCACATGCAACTTTTGTAAATAAATTACGTAGGAACTTTTGTCACATTTTCCATAGCTTTTCCTCAATTCTGTATAGGATCAGGGATAACCATATTGGAGTATAAACTAATCATAATTGCCAAGGCTCAATGCATTCGTCTCGTCTAATCCATTGCCCATTACTATACGTGACAAAATACTTCTATGTACACTATGCTAATGTGTTATTAAATTAGGAATGTATAAACATGAACAGTATTTTCTCCGTACGTCTAACAATATAACTATTAATATAATAGGTATATGTTAAGTTATATCTTTACTTCTATGTCCTATCCGTGCCGTAATAAACCTCTTTAACTTTAACTCGATATAGAGGAGATACAATACAAATACTAACGTCTTTACTAATAATTGTCATCCTACCTAATTAGGCGCTAATTAAATTACGTCCTACATTACCCCAGTTAATCGGCTACTGAATACTGGCTGGATGTATTAACTGTAATTTCAAAGCTAAAAGTTTTCATAGGATTTTCGCCTATGATTTGACTGCCCCGAATCCTATGAGTGAAAAACACTTTAGACACAAATACTGGGAAGCTAAATAAACCGGTATTTTCTGACTAAAGGTATGATCTGGTTATGTTATAATTATAATATTGTGATTTATCCGGCCAATGTATTTACTTTGGTGTTCTTTATACACCACTTTCTACATTTCGAGCTTTTCAATCTTTTGATATTACTAATTCCGTCAAAGATATTTTTCTATTCTTAGTGTTTAATAGTTCTGCTCCAATGTCTTAAGTAGCAGTTTTTATTTCGAATTTTGATTTCGCAGCGGTTTTATAGTTTTCATATTCGGAGTGTAGTATGGATAAAATGATACCTATGATTCTACTATTCCATAATTTTCAATTTTTGGGCATTAATGATATACTTTAATCGTTTTTGAAACTCTAATATTAAATATCAAGTTAAAGGTGGTGTAGAAACCTTCTAGATAAGGGTGTAGGTCTCTCTGCCTGACCTGTTACTTATGTTAGGGTATAAATATAAGACAATGCAATGCACTGACTGAAAATCATTCAAACACAGTTGAATGAACTAAACCGAACACAATAGATGAAAAATAGAAATATGATTCATTTGAAGTCGTATTGTAGACGTGACAGAGAGACCCTCTTTTTCATTTTGATTTCGGGTCTTTTCTGTGCCTTCATTGAATCTATTATGAAATGTCCTCTTTATAGAACTGTTCATATTGATGGAGTGTACAGTAGCAATATGGGTTTTCATTAGTTCTTATATTTTATGTATGTACAGTTTCACTTGTATTTGTATGTGCTATATAGATAGTACCTTTACAAACATTATAATATAGTTCATTCCAGTCATCAATTTTCCTTGCAACAATAGTCAACAAGCGAAGTCTGGTCCTTCATATCTACTTATTGTATATATTTAAATGTACATGATTTGCAATCGAGCCCTTTGTGCGTAGTACAATCATTGATCAATTTCAGAATCAAAATACATAAAAAGCAAACTGCCATGACATAACTGACTATATCCAGTCACATAAACTGCATTTTATTTACATGCACTTGATTATCAGATTCTTGAACTTTATTTTGATATGAAATGGATAGCTGACTAAATACATACTTGTTATGTTAAAATGAGAGCTAACAAACTAGAGTTGGAAGTAGAACTGACTGTATGAGATAAAGGCAGAACACCAAACTAAGGAGTGGTAATGTCTAATAATATATCCTGTTTAAAGCTGTATTTACTTTCAATTCTCATTTTTAATAAAAGTACCTGTAATGGGAAACACGAAATAATGGGCGGACTCCCGGAAACTGTTTACATCCATTGTTACTATATATTATATACCCTATAAACAGATACAATCACTGGAAATTGGGAATTTAATTCATTTATGCTTTATTATCAATGAACTATATTATTATCTTTTACCTTACTGGCTTTAAGCGAACTATTTTCACACATACTAGTGAATAAGTAAACGTCTATTTAATGTAACCTACTCACACTGATACCAACTAAAAAGAAATGACAACGGACTAAACTTTAACGAACTTTAACCTAAACCTAAAAGCGGGTTATATTACGAACCTCGTCTCAGATTCTGAGGGCTACTCAAGTCCTCGATTACCATGATGAGGACCAATCAGCGATTTTAAAACGAATCTTGAGGAGCCCTCAGAATCTGAGACGAGATTCATAATATAGCCCTAACAGTACGTTATTATATAAAAGTAGAAATATAAAATAATCCCAGTAATCAAAATGTCCTATTCATAGATTTTCGTCTTTAAATAAACTGCGGCACAATCACAAAGTTATTTTCAGCCAGTGACATAGTAATGTCTATATTCGTTCAAATCCAGGAATCCGACAGTGATAAAAATCAGTAAATCAATATGGTAAAGAAGTAAAAGTCAGCTTTGCGTTATGGCCCTACGCCCTACACTACATACATAACAAGTGCTGCGTTATGTTATGTGAGAATGAGAATAATATCTCTAATATCCTAAAGTGAGATCGAAATCAGAGGATGAGCCATAATACCATAATCCACGAAACGCCCCTACTATTATGGTAATTGGTAATGTCCATGTCCCATGCTCCCATGTCCATGTCAATGAGCCCATTCCATGCCACTAACTAGTCACTATGGTCCATAGTCCATAGTCCATCAGGAGCCGAGCCCGAGCCAAACAACCCGGTCAGCCGTCCTTTGTTGGTAACGGTATTCTTCACAGCTACACTATCTTCATTCGGAGACTTCCTATACTCCATCTAGTGAATATGTTCTTATTTCTGTTATGAAATGATACAAACTTGCGACAGAGACATTGCGCTTCCACTGGACACTAAATTGAAGGGTTGTGGTACCAACTTTCGGTTACTACAGGTTTCTATATTCGGTCTTTTGAAATCCTCTAATTTGTCGTATAATATTTCCAAATTTTTAAAAGCAAAGAGGTTATTTCACGCTTTTGGGCGAATCTTGCAAAATGACTTTCTGGAGAACGGCTGGACTAAAGTAAGTAGCATAAATAGATGTTTTCAACTTACAATTTATTTAATACCCACTTCATATATTTTATTTCATTCTACGGGTGGGGACTAGCGAGGAGAGAAAATTTTTTAGTTTAAATTTTGCTCGTGTGTATTGTAAACATTGTAAACTGTGACGTAAAGGTTATAAAATTATAGGTAAGATTAAAGATAGCTAAGATAGAGACACGAAAGGTCAGAGGTCAGATAGTAGTTACAAACTTACAGATTTTTTAAAATCACCTTTTTACTTTCTTCCTAGCCCAAAATGGATATTATATAATAATTTCGTAATTTTTTGAATTGCAGCTACATAAATTATTCCATGATTGCCGCCCGTGTTGTACGAAAGGCATTAAAACCGGACAAGCGAGCTGAGGCTGCTAAGAGAGGAGCAAGCACTATTAAGTTCACGCCTTGGAAGGATGGAAAGCCTGTGGTGTCCAGTTCGTAAAATAACTCTATTTACAAATGAATAAAAGATACATGTAGTCAATTGTAGGCATTGTATCACTGTACAGTTGTTATAAGGGTCAAATAAAATGATATTGTAATAGTTCCAACATTTAAAATCATATTTGTTGTTGATTCATGTTTTACTTGGTATATAATTTTATCTCTTTATGGTTTCTTTGAAAGTGTGTATTTATTTCAATCATCAGTCTCTTGCTGACGTTATATATTTATTCGTATACGATTATTTACAAGTTTCTTTTTACATAATATATTTTTCTCATATTCTTACCTCAATAACTTAAATAAACTACCACAAACGTGCAACCAAAATTACATGTACCGTGCTTAGGTGTTCTTCATGCGACCTCAATCAAATTAGTTGTTTGTTAACGACTTTTTCTCTTTTTTCAGTATGCTAACTTCTGTTATTAAATAGCCCAACATACCCACTATTAGGAATCCTAAAATAATTAGTAATTTTAAACGAACGCAAAGTAAACTTGCATTAACGTATGCAAAAATGAAACCCATCGATTCCCAAAGTCTGTAATTAGAAAATGCACTCATTTCATTCTGTGGAAAAACAGCCCCATACATTGCTGTAAAATAGACAATTGAAAACAATTAATTTCTTGTAATTTTGTACTTAGGACCATTACTAGTTAGAAAAATTTTTACCATTAATTTGGGTTTGCCAAATAGCATCTGCAGTGCCCCAGAAGCCGGCAATAACAAAAAATACATAAGCCTCTTCCGGCTTAGGTCTCCAGAATAAAAATACCATGATGACAGAAATATTTATAACTGCTCCAAGTATAAATATCGGTATTCTTCCAGTATACTTTACGATCCAGCCAAATCCTAGCGACATAACTGCATCACAAATGCCGCTGTAGTAATAAAATACGTAATCATTATATACATACATGCACCAAAAAGTACAGCTCATAGTATGATTATAAACATGAATTAAAGGGATGACCTGGTTATTAAAACGTATCCAACATTATGAACACCGTAAGCGCAAGTTATGTAAGCCTGCAAAAAACAAATCAAACAACCCATCGTCATTTTGGCCATCTCATAAATATTTCATAATATTATTATAATCTCATTAGAGTCGTAAGTTAATGCAGAAAGTACTATGAAAATGAAATGGACTCTGGGAAAGCTTTCTCTTCCTTGCTGAAAGCTTATCTGGTGCTAATCTCAAGGAAAAACAATTTTCTCTGGAGGGATACATTTACATTACTAACACATTCATTTTTTCTGTAATACCAATCACTTTCGCTACAGTATGTAATGACATTTCATAAACATTTCATAAATAATATGAATACAATTTTTACTAATTTGAGACGAAAAGGGAAAACGGGAAAAGTACTAAAGTACCAATAGACTTTCACTTCTTTCTATCCACCTTGGCTGTGCTAAAAGCAGCGTGAATGTGATAGGGTGAAAAGTTGTGCCAATTTTGTATATCAACTGTTCCAATAGTTTCTGCCCTGGAACGTGCAAACATTGAACATGAGACATGATTTCTGAAATTTTACAAGCATTAGGTAATTTTTTTGAAATTATTCTATCAATGCTAGGCCTCAGCAATCCTAATTCTACGGCAATAGGCCCAAATGTGCTAAGAGTTTATATAAAGTACGCTGGAAAAACTGTCCAAGTAGACTTGAATCCAAGTTGGAATGTGAAGAAAGTTAAAGAAGTTGTTGCCCCGAAACTTGGATTTGCTCCTGAAGAAATAAAAATTATTTTTGCTGGGAATGAGCTACCAGATGATCTAGTATTACAGGTAAAGTGATGAAAAACAAATTGCTCTTGTTGCGAATAATTACATGCTATTTACTCACTCAGGACTCATGACTTATAAATGGCTATTTATGTTTTATGTTTTAATTTAAATATTCTTAAAAACTCTGATTAAAAATGGCTATTTATTTTAATTGCGATATTTTCTATTGTCCAGTCCTGTGATGTCGGTCAGCAAAGCTTTCTGCATGCCGTCCGAGTCGAAAGAATAGATATAAAGAAAAACGAAACCGTATCTACACCTTTTACTGATTCAACACTAAAATCAGAAAGTCAGATAACGGAATCCCCTGCTACTACTCCGGAAGAATTTACAGATGAAATTTTTCAGTCAACTTTTAATGACACAGACACCTTCAGCAATAATGGCCGCTCTGATTATTTTATTTATTGCAATACATGCGAAGATTTGAGAGAAGGGAAACTACGAGTTAGATGCGCAGTTTGTCAATCAGGTGCGTTTATGGTCTTTAGACATCCCGAAAATTGGGAGGACGTATTGGTTCCTAATCAGGTGTGAATTTTATGTAATTATTTTTGTCAGCGTGCCATTAATCATTAAATTGTACCTCTATAAACCTATGTACGGCTATAAAATAACTACTTCGAGGTTTTCAAAACGTAGTTTCCTATGTCTTTCCAACACTCCAATGTTGAATTTTAAAATGTTGCAGATTGCTGGTTTATGTGCTACGACTGGATGCCCCGGTAATTTTGCTCAGTTTTACTTTAAGTGTTCTAGTCATGTCACAACTGGGGAAGATGACTCATCACCACCCCTTCCTCAAATTAAGCGCAATGCTGAATCTGTTCCTTGTTTAGCCTGTGGTGATGCTAAAGACCTGGCTTTCATTTTCCAATGTCAGCTAAAACATGTTACATGCATTGATTGTTTTAAACAGTATGCTCTACTAAAAATTGATCAACGGCAATTTGTTCAAGTATGTTTACTTATATGCACCGTTACGGTACACCGTTTGATTGCAAAACTTAAAATCATTTTGTCATGTTTATCTAGGACCCCGTAATTGGCTATACTTTAGGTTGTCCAGCTCTTTGTGAAGAATCTCTTATAAAAGACCCTCATCATTATAAACTCATGGGAAAATATCAGGTAAATGAATTCATCTGACATTATCATTATCAGCTTTAAAGTTTTGAATGTTTATTTTATGTTTTCCTCAAAAAATTCACATCATCTGCTAACTCTAATTTATATTGTTACAGTACGACAGGTACCAACGTTTTGGAGCTGAAGAATGTGTACTACAAATGGGAGGAGTCCTGTGTCCCCAGCCTGATTGTGGAATGGGGATAATTCCTTTGGAAACTGGATGCAACAAAATTGCGTGCCTACACGGATGCGGGGTAAATATTTTGCGTAATTCCAATGGATACTATTATCGTCTTACTAGCAATACTTACTATTCTTATTGTAATTTGAACTCTTTCAGTTTGTCTTTTGCCGATTGTGCCTGGAAGGTTGGCACGTGGGACCTTGTCCTCAAGACAGTTCTTTGCCCTCAACATCGTCAAGTGCCTTCGATACATCAGCAGCATACTCCATTAGACTGGAAAGAGCAGCCCAAGCTCAATGGGATGATGTAACACGGAGAGCAATGCGAATGTCCACAAAGCCTTGCCCTAATTGTCGAGTAGCTACCGAAAGAGCTGGAGGATGTATGCACATGGAATGCACAAAATGTAAGTTTCAATGGTGCTGGGTGTGTCAAAACAAATGGAATCGAGAATGCATGGGAAATCATTGGTTTGGTTAAAGCGCATTTAACTAGTTGTATGCAGATACTATTAGTTTGATTTTATATAGTCACACAAATTATATCAGGTCATGTGAATTCAAGAAATTCAGCCGTTGTGATATTTCTAATCTAATCTTGTCAAAATATGGTTACTTGTGTTAACCAAATACAGATTCTGTACCTAATAGAGCTTTTAGTATATATATATATTCATTTTAGCAAAATACGTCAGCAAAACACTGAATATTCGCAAAATAATGTTTCAATACTCTTTTAAATCTGTATTCTCAATAAATATATGTTAAATCAATAACAATCGGGCATTGTGTTGTGTTCATACTTTCTGTACAGTAAAACTGACAAACTGCCAATCCAAATTCTAACCCTATGTTTGATTGAACTGAATACTGACAATATCTTTTTTTATTTTGGAAGCATACTTATTGTAGACAATGGAGATTTCATATGCAAACATTTGGCTACTTAGTGTGCATCGTCATCATATTTTATGTATAAAGTAAATAGAAATGCAAGCGGCACGGTTTAGGATAATGTTACCTGAGAAAAATCTGCAGTTATAAATCCTTGTTCCAATCCTGAGAATATAGTTAATGGTATGAGAAGAATCTGATATGGATTTTTCATTTGGCGGAAAGTGGCCACTAGCAAATTCCCTTGGCTAATTTGACTTTTCTGCACATCTTCATCTTTCTCGCCATATCTACAACACGTGTATCAATTAATACATTGCACAATCCAATAATCATGCAATCATTGCTAGTTCTTTTTTGAATAGAAAGTTTGTTTTCACTTTACCTTGCTAAAGGGTCGATAAATGCAACAAGCGCAATAGCAGCAAAAGTACATCCAAGACAGACACCTGAAAACAAGTTAATTTTGCTTGCCATATCTGAATTGTCTTCGGTCTCATTTTCTTCACAATTGACAATGCAAGGACAGTAGTTAGCTCCACATTCATCGTTCAAAAATGTCGTGGAGTTGTAAGGGTCTTTAGTAGTGCCAGAGGAAAATATCATTGACGAAATAAGATTTCCCCAGATTTGTGAACTTTGAAAGGCACAAAAAAATATCCCAAAGTATCTCACAATTATTTCTGATGGGAGAGATCCAGTTAGCGATGCATACTCATTTGCCACCAAAGTGAGATACGTACATTTAGAGATCCATAAAGGAGCTGCTGACAATCTGTGTGAATATTTTTGTGTATTGAAAATATTTCTATTTGCATTGGAAATTTTTAAAGTACGTTTGTTGATTACTATTTAGTATTACCCCAAGATAACTGCAGCGGGAAGGAGCGTTGCAAATCTTGGAAAAAATTGAGCTCCCATGTAAAATGTGTAGCCAAATATGGAGAGTACTAGGCACCATTTAACAGTCAATTTGCTCATAAGCCAAGTTGGCAGAAACCTGCGATTTTTTCAATGGTTATTATTTTACTACCAATAAGATTCCATGAGCCGAATAAATAAAATGCAATTCTGACTTACATGCTTGATATGACTAATGCAATGTAAACAGCAGCCATCGAATATGTTCCCAGACCCTTTATGTCAAATATAGTATACAGATATACCAATTTGCAAAGATATTTTAAGCGCGTCAGGTATAGCAAACAAAGGAGTTAGATGAAGAAAGAAAATTGAACTTACATGATCGTGAAGGGAACTTTGTAAATTGGTCATGCTATTGTATGCAGTGAAATGAAGGAGAAATCCAAAACTAATTATAATAATATTTCTCGTCATTCGTTTAGTTTCTGAGGGCTCATACTTTCGGGTAGTCTGTTGAACCGATGAACCCCGAGCCCGGGCACTATACAATGTAGTACTACTTCTACCTCCCTCACTCTCATTTTCACTGCTTGAAGCAATATACGACAAATTAATTCGCCCAATTGCTTTCGGAAGACTGCCATCACTTTCCATAGAGTATTTCCTCATTTTCAGGAATTTTACCCAATTCGGATACTTTATTTGGGTTTTCTGTAGTACAGTTCTTGAACTTGGCCACTTAGTAAGTTTAACTACCTGCTTCAAGTTTAAGGGGACTCGTTTTTGTTCGCAGCAAATCAGTATGTAAACAGTAAACTGTTATAATACTTATTTTATCAATTCGTTTCAATAATCTGGGACAACAAACAGTTCTGGTTAAATTGCATACTCTGCTAATGCAAGGTGTACTCTATAGGGATATAATTTGTAGTGTTTGGTCACAATTAAAGTAGACATGGAAAATTTTGTTTTCGTGAATGGACGCTGTAAACGGTTGATACGTCTTTACTATACATTTAACTGTTCACTACTGCTACAACTGTTTACGGTGTACGTTTGTTTGTATTGCATATAGGTTTGCTGTTTATTTACTGAAGATATTAGCAAAGCAATGCCAATCCCATTGTCTTTCTGTCATTGCATTGTGTCCAAGAAAACAACCATCAACTGCAAACTGATATCGCATGTAAATATTCCATTGTCTCTTCCACTTTTTTCATTTTAGTGGGTCATTTCCATTTTTTCTATTTTTTACTTCGATTTCCAACTGTATCAAATCATTTTACATTGTTGAAGATGCAAACAAAGTGTTTATGACTTCTTTCTCACATTTTAATTGCCCATTACTAGTAACTCAGCATTGGCAAACCATAATATTATAGCTGTTTCGCATGAAACCTAAATGCTAGAGCTTTGCATATAATAAGTATTTACTGCAAACACGAAAAACTTCCAGGTTATACGTAAATAGGCCAATGAACTAAACTACGATACGATACATGAAAAAATTATGTCTTGACACGAAGTTACGATATACGATGTAATGGTACTTTATTTTCACAAATAATAATTTACTGCTCGTTCTGCTTAAAAATATACATTTAAAAATGGGTATTTAACTAATATATACTATTCTATAAACATTTATATCCATAATGCTCTTATACAATTACGTGAGAGCGAGTAGAGCGAGCGATACGCATATTTTAAATCCTTTACTGCACTTTGTCAGTTTATGCCAAGAATAGTGGTAGTTCCTTACTGTGAATATAAATATTAAATGAATAATTGATGTGTGCTCATTATCGAAATATCTATACAAAATGTACAATCAGCTAAAAACTAAACAGATTAGACAGTTCATATATGCTATTAACAGGTATATGTTGTAGGCGGAGAGGGAAAGGTTACTGGGAGGGATATAATATCCCTCTCCGACTAGGCAGGGAGAGATAGCTCTGTACCGCTAGCGGTACCGAGCCATGAGGTTTCCGACTGGGAGGGATATGTCGTAAAGGATTGATATGAATGATTCTATGTGTATAAGTGCCACCAATGTCGCAGATTTTAGGTTACTCTTATATTTATTCATTGTAATCATTATTTTCTATGATATTCATAAATATTAAGTATATTGCACTTTTTGAATCAGTCATAATAAAATCATAAATTATTAAGTCAAGATTGACAGTCAAATAGTTAAGTATGTTACGCTGCTATAATTATTAATAATTGATATTTTTTCCAAAGCCAGGAGTTCAATTATCTAAACTTTTGCAAGAACGGGCTGCCGTTGTGGCATTTAGTACCACAGTGTATATCATTCTTTTTACAGGGACATGTTTTACTTTGACAGTCACCCTTGCACTTGCAAATGGATTGAGAGGTGTACGATGTTACAGATCGCAATGCAGTTATGTACTTCATAGGTGCCTCCGGCCATCCAGTTGTGTCGATTTCAGCGGTCCATCGACCGACATTTATTTCACTTGCCATGCATTCAATGATCCCCTTAACACATTGTAGTTTAAGATTACCATTTTCTAGTCTTTGGAGAACTTTACATGGTAAGTTTGTTGGATCAGTAGTTGATCCAACAAAATGTCCCTGTAAAAAAATGATATACACTGTGGTTATAAATGCCACAACGGCAGCAGCCGTTCTTGCAAAAATGTAGATAATTGAACTCCTGGCTTTGGAAAAAATATCAATTATTAATAATTATAGCAGCTTAATTAACATACTTAACTATTTGACTGTCAATCTTGACTTAATAATTTATGATTTTATTATGACTGATTCAAAAAGTGCAATATACTTAATATTTATGAATATCATAGAAAATAATGATTACAATGAATAAAACATACAAGAGTAGCCTAAAATCTGCGACATTTGTGGCACTTATACACATAGAATCATTCATATCAATCCTTTACGACATATCCCTCCCAGTCGGAAACCTCATGGCTCGGTACCGCTAGCGGTACAGAGCTATCCCTCCCTGCCTAGTCGGAGAGGGATATTATATCCCTCCCAGTAACCTTTCCCTCTCCGCCTACAACATATATATGGGTATTACTATGATTTACTACAAATACAACAATCACTTCATCGCATTCGTATGCTCTTAGTCCGGTTAGCGTGGGTCTGGGGATGTGGGGATTGGAATTGTAAATAAATACTAAGTTTTATGACAATGTTTCTGTATTATATAATAATTAATTGTTAAAAATGCGCTTTAAGATACAACATATTAATACAGGTAGGACGAGTTATTGATTTAAAGTAAACTTGGCATTATTAATAGATCTTGGCTCCTTATGGGACAAATATCACTTTGTAGGCACATTTATACATTTGCACCTTTTGGTTCATGCAAATGTGGTAAAGGATTTGAATGTGGAGTGGAAGTTTTCTTCTTTTGTTCTTGATTTTCAATTCGAAAATAGCCAAGCATCCCACCGAAAATAAGTATGATGAATAATGTTACCAAAACTTTCCATTGTACCGAATGTACCAAATGACCTATACCGGAAAAGTTATACTTCATCACCGACACAATAAATAGCCCGATGTATTTTACTCCAAAATATTTGGAACATGCAGAGAGTGCACTATTGTCGCTATAAATGACTCCGTAAAAGGCTAAAGAAAAATACACGTTTTAAATAAGTCATATGTAATATATGCAAATAAATGAATAATGCTTTGCCAATTACCGGGTAACAGAGTATTCCAAATAGCACCTGCTGCTCCCTCGAACATCAAAATTACAGCAAGCAATTTTGTACGCGATCCGTTGTATTCATCGTTCATAGAGTATTGCAGAACAATGAGAGAGATAATCACTACTAAATCGATTAAGGCAGCAACACAGAACAATTTAACCCTGCTGCAGTATTTAATAACAATTCCTACTGCTAAGGAAGTTAATGAGCTAATTATTCCATAGCATATTATTTCTGTTTTCATGTAGTGGCCCCAAAATAAAACCTTTCAACACAAAAATACGATATTATCATACTATTGGAAAAGAAGTATGAAGTAAATAGTAGTAGTAATAGTACAGTACATATACAGCTAAGAGATAAGAAAGGGAATCATACGTAATAATAAATTTCATTCAAACCCTAAAACAATTATAATGAAAAGCTCTTACCAGTTCATAGGAAAGTAAAATTGATCGTAACCCAACCCACAGAGTTATGGGTATCAAGGGAAGTAGAAGATTTGATTTATTGCTATAAGTAGTATTAGCTTGTTCAACTGCAGGTGAACTGCTTTCTTCGTCTGCAATTCCATCCAAGAATATAATCACTAGAGCAGCTAGATGTAAAATAACAAAATCTGTGAATTAGAATTCTAAAGTCCTATTTCTTATTCGCATTAATATTTCTTCCAGAATTTTATGATTTCTAAGTACCAGACACAACGGGTAAAATGATGCTAATTATGGAGGTTATCTTCACATTTTCATCGTATGTTTCATTTGTATATACGTAGGAATAGCCATAGGAATTTGCAAATAAAGAACCTATTTGGTAAAAGCAATTCAGTACTGCCAAGAAACGGACAGCCCGGACATCAAAACTTTTCCCTCCGAAAAATGTGTGTCTTTTAGCAGAGTCTAAGAGATACGAAGTGGAACTGATCCACATTTGAGCACTACACATCCTATAATGAAATAAAGATATTTTACACCAACTACTTCTGGTGACTGTGCAGTATTTGTTAAGGACTTTCTCCAGTACATTATAGTAAATTAATATCATAATAATATAATTAATAAATGTAATTCTTTGATTCGTTTCTTACCGGATAAGGACATAGGCCACCACACCGATCATGAAATAACCACTGTCAAAACTTTTAATCAAGAAATAAATTCCCAGCCCAACCATTGAGATCCATAATGAAAGCTTGATCGTAGATAACCTGGAAATAATCAATAGGTATAAATTAATACAATAGTAAGTAAGCATATCCAAAAAGTTATTTTACATTCAACCAAAATAATGAACAAGCATCTTTGATGGACATTTGGACACCTACTTTAGTATGTAGGAATTTGTGAAAATCCATAGTATCTGTATTGGGTAATAAAAATAATGTTCATGAAAATAATATCAAGTAATAAGCAAATATAATATCACGTTACTTCTCTTTAATGCTTTGCATAACTTACCACCAAAATAGAAATTATCCAGAAAATGACCTCCGACTACAATATTCAGAAAGACGGATTAAACACTAAGATTGTTGTGCTCGTTTCTTTTACAAAATACATCATAATCATTACTATTTCTTACCCCATATCCGTAGTAATCTAAGTAATTGTAGCTACTAATGCTAAAGATGCCGTCAGCGAAATTTGTAATCATGAAACCGAAACTTATGATGAAAATGTTTTTTACTATATCTGGATTTCGTGTATCTCCTTTCTTAAAGTATTCCTGTTCTACTTCAACTGTAGTAAGTGGTCTGTCAGAGTCAGCCTGCATTTTTGGTATTTTCTCCATTGTTTTTCAAACGAGATCAAAATACACTTACTGACAGAGAATCGGTAATAATTTTCTAGCAGTAGAAATAAAAGTATAGTTGATTGCTGTGTTCAATTAGTAGATTCGCAGACATCGAGATGGAAAAGAATTATGTCGGAGGACTAATACCTAACTGAGCTAACTGTCATTAAATCGAAAAGGCTTTTAAACAACTACACGAAATTATTATTTAGTGTTTCTTTGCTAAATGATCGTCATCCCCTGTGATTTTACTCTACATGAAACTATTTTTAGCTACAATATCATTCAATGCCACTGATGTAAAGACAGTAGGAAGCAAGTGCAAGATAACAGTTACTGGAATTAGGTATGAGGATTTTCAGATATCTCCGAACATAATTATTACTCTGCGACAATGACAATGACAATATATAGTGGATTGATGAAGTTAGGCATAGAGAATCTATTTGAAACTGCATTTTGTGTACCAAGTATTAAATAATCCCTGTTGCATCATATCATTATTACTCATCATCACATACAATTGAATAGCCACCTTCATTTACCAGATAAGGTTGCCCTGCCCTTCATTTTATATCTACGTCATCCTAAAATAACGGCTCTCGTTAGTTATCAAGGACTAAGGAAATAATTATAGCAAAGTGATTGTTTTCTTATCAAAAATCCTGATGGTAAAAGTGGAAACAATTTCCAAACACAGTTTACAACTTTATTGAGCGTTTCCTGTTAATAGCAAGAGCATAAGGATATTAGACATCTGATTCGATACAATATGCAATACAACGTAACGTATGATGTCTACCATCCTGAATCCTGAGTATCTCCTGATAAATCCGACACTTAATTTCCACGTTTTCTCAATGTTTTTTTTTCGAACTACTTAGTATCAGTACCAAGTGATCAATTGGCTTATTAATGTATTTAACTTTAGATGGTCTTTTTAGTTTTCAAAATTGTATGTCCCTTAGCTTGGTTACTTCCGGTTGTGGTCATCAAAATGAGAACATTGAAAGCCTTTACACGCTATAAAGGTTTTGTGCTCCTTATAAATAAGTTCAATATTGCTCACAAAGGTACTTTATAGCTTTCTCCCAAATAAAAAGGGCTTTATTAAAATAAATTGCCTTTCGGCATCTGAAAACAAGTGTACTGTATACTGCGCGTAGATAATTTCAAAATATTCTGTTATCCTACAATTTATTACCTTTGACAATAATTTGTTCTCTAGAATCGTGGATTTTTGAAAGTTGTTTTTGTTTCAATAAATACTCTACTGCGAAATATCCCATCATCCCTGTGATAACAAATCCAAGTAGAATGAAGAGCTTCGTTCTAATGCAGAGTGTTGAGGACATTACATAAGCCATAATAAAGCCCATGGATTCCCATAATCTGTAATTAGAAAATGCTGGAGCAGTATTTTCAGGGAATAAAACTCCATAAAGTGCTGGAATAAAAAAAGAAACAAATCAAGCAATAAGTACGCCTATTGTCATTCTCTGAGCGCACTAATCATGACAAACCTCAGGTAGATAAGATTAATTAAAATGCAAACAAAGTAAAGGGATCCTCTCAAAGTTGTTTACGTATTTACTACCCTTCAGAATTATAAAAATGTTGCATTCGATAAAATTACCATTGATTTGTGTCTGCCATATAGCATCTCCCATCCCCCAAAACCCAGCAAGTGCGAAATACATAACCGGAGCTTCCGGATTTGGTTTCCAATTGAACATGAGAATAATCATGGCCACATTGATAAGAGCACCTAAACAGAAAATGACTATTCTGCCTGTGTATTTCACAATGACCCCGAAAATGACGGAAGAGATAGCATCAAACGCTCCGTAGCATATCAAAACGTAGCCGACCTTCTCCACTCCCCAAGAGCAAGTGATAAAAGCCTGTCACATTATTATTACGTCAAAAATCACAATTTGCAATAAACAGGTCAAAATACTTTTGCGACGAATTAAATTTCCAAAAACCTACGTTTGTGACATCTGATCCAAGAAAACCTTGTTCAATTCCCGACCAGATTGTCAAAGGAATGATCAGAATTTGGTAGCTATTTGTCATTTGTTTGAATGTTGCAAAAAGAAGTGTAATGCCACTGTCAGTTTCATCCTGCTCTTTTTTCGTCCTTTCTCCGTAACGAGTAAGTGGATCTACTACTACGGCAGTTAGTACAACTAAAAAAAAATTCATGCCAAATATAAATCAACTTTTCCGTTTCACATTTTCTTGCTCTTATTTACAAGTGCAATAATTATACCTGCAGCTATAGAACACACTAAATAAGTGCTTGTCAAGACGTAAATCTTAGTAGAGCCGATATCTTCTTTGACTCGAGAATTTGCCTCGGAATTAGGGCAAAAGTCAACTCCACAATGTCCTATATCAGTCAAACTTGAGTTCGTGTCACTACCTCCATAAGACAAGATACCTGAAGAAATTGCATTTCCCCAAACAGAAGCAGTTTGAAATATACAAAAAAATATTCCAAAGAAACGGGTCACAATTACTTCAGACGACTCTCCTTTAATCACAGCGTATTCAGTGGCAACGACTGTCAAATAGGAACATTTACTAATCCACAATGGAGCAGCACAAATTCTATAAATACATTAACCACTATGTCATTTTGCATGTAGACATTCCATATTTCCCATGCTTTTTTAGATGAGCAATCTATAGTAAATATTGTATGTGTAATTAATTACCCAACAATGATCCCTGCTGGTATTAGTGTGTAAAACTTGGGGACAAATTGAGCTGCGATGTACAATGAGTAGCCCAACATTGACAAGCATAATGCCCATTTAGTTGTTAATTTCCTATAAAAGATCTCAATTGAATACCAATACTAGATAATTCTTATGGAACAGAAGTGAATAGTGAAAACGCTTTCTCAATTAATAAATTTTTTACCTTATTGCAACGGAAGGAATAAATATAGTACTAATAACCTGTACGAAGTGGCAAAAATTTTTTAGAAAACGTTATTTTTATGAATATTTCTTTATAATGAATATAATTAGCAAATATCAAGGAATTATGCAGAACAAAGAAAACAACTCACGATTGCCGCATAGACGACTGCTAAAGAATATTGTCCCATGCCATTCTAAATAACGCAACGGTAGTATCAATTTTGTAGATTCGAATTACGATACTTTTTGCTGACAATTATTATGCATAAATTGTAATACCTCAGAATGTATGGAGCTTTGAAGACTGGAGACGCTGCTGTAGGCAGTAAACAGTAACATAAAGCCTAAACTTACAGCGATTGTGTTTTTTAGAATTCTTCTGCTTTCATTTTTATCGTAAATTCTTTCATTAATCTGTGACTCTGCTGCTTTCTCCATTTTAAATAAAAACTATACTTTCCTTGTAGTAAATGCAGTGTACTAAAGTAAAAATTTTGCTGAGTACAATACAATACAACCGGTACAACTCCTTTTAATCTCTGTGATGTATTTATTATGTGCCTCACTGATGATTAAACTGGTTGATAATTTCTTTTGGAACAAAAATTCTCCATAAACGAAATTCCACACACAATACAAGGTAAGTAGGTATAAATAGTTGATATACTGTAAAGAAAATGTCAATTGAACTTAAAAATGTTATATGTAATACTGCCATGAAATCTTCGTTTATGCAATGATATAAAGTACTAACAATTTCATTCATATTATATTACCCAAATATTGCAACACAAACATTAACACAGGGCAAGCAGAGGCCTTGTCAGTCATAAAGAGAAATATGTCAATCGTAAGTATGCGTGTTGTTGGCAGTGTAATTAATTGTCCAAAGGATTTAGTAAAATAAACAACAGTGCATCAAAGTCAACATCACGGTATCAGTCAGTATCAACATTCCCCTATTATACCAGCCACAAAAACTGCGTTAAAGCTTATTACTAATTTTTTGGGCTTCCTCTTCCTCAGATTTCGTAACTTTACTATGCATATGTGTCGTAGTCGTAGACTAACCTTATTGGGGCATGGCTAATTAAATATGCATACTAATATTATTGATGCAGGTGGGTAAAATAGTTCGAATGCATAAAGGTTATTAAATTGTTAATTAAGATTGATTTCTTAGCATGATTACCCACATAACATTCTTATTATTATATTCTACTAGGGATGATTGCACTATTGCACAATTAACATGGCTAATATATTTAATAGATCACAAATGTAAAGAGCTTATAAACATGTAAATAGCATTATCGGTTGGTTTGGATGTAGCAAATAACTTAAGTAATCATTTATTTAAGTCTATAAAAGTTAAGTATGTAACTTCCTCCATGCACCTTAATCAAGTTGCACATGCAAGGTAGTAAATGATTTCAATGCCATGTTGGTAATGCATGTAAATAAATTGACTGTAATAAACATAACCTTTATGCATCTGGACTATTACACACACATCTATAAATATTAATACCTAGGCAAATTAGCCATATCAATTTTATAATACCGTCCTATCATCACTGTTTAACTAATAAATGCATTTTAGTGTATTTAGAAGGAATCTAATTAGATTATACTTTGATATTGAAAACCCGGGTTTCCACCTTGAAGGTGGTAGCCTAACGCAGGTGCTTACCAGAAGAGGTATAGTTATATCCTATGACTTTGACATATGCATATGACCTACATAACATTATGGATTCCATTCACTCACCTCGAAATAATTTACACGTGCTTGTTGTCCAGAGTGTATTTACATTTACATGAACTGTTTTAAACTTCTAAAATTTTCATTAAGAAACATTACTTATATATAGTTTTATAACATATATATCGATACCTTTGGCTTTATATGCTCTTCACATCGCTATTGAAAAATTTTGGTAAATCCATTAAATAAATATTTTATCACCTATGCATGTCTATAGTTATGTTGGAATCATGTCATTTGGGTTAGTGTTATTGCTGTACAGCTTAAGAAAAAAACATTCTCATTTAGTCACACTGTTTATAATTCAAAGAACAATTTTATTGTATGCAATAAGTGAATACTACATCAGGTTTATGTTTTTAATATTTTATTGGTTACACCTGTTTTATATATTTTTTACAGTTTGCCTAAATATAGTGGGCTTTTTTCGCTTCTTTCAGGTTTAATATATGGATGTACAGTCAATATATTTGTACATAAGTTATAGATTCATTAATATAGTCGCATCATTCGCATAATCGCATTCACAAATATAATTTTCCAGGTGCGTCAATTTTCTGGAATCTGTATCTACTACTTACGTATATCAAAATAAATAAACAATCAATATTGTAATGTAAAATAATACAAGATAAAACACAAAAAATGTGGACTTTAAATGCGCAATGGAAGTAAATAAGATGTATCTGTAAAATAGATAGATAGTCCGTATTGTCATTTCCAATAGTTAAAAATACATATTTTGCAAACATCAGCTACCATACCATCAACAGCAGTTTGTAAAACTACTGACTTTGCATTGCACTAAATTGCACAAACGGTAGTAATTGTACAGTTGACGTCATTTAGGTATATTGTTTTAGTGGGCATGTGGGAGTAAATGCGTTTACAAGATTAGATAACACTCAATTACTATATAATACATATAAAATGATTGTCTTTTAATCAATAGATTTACTTGTTTTATTATTATTTGATGGAATTTGCGGATTTTTCTTCTCTTTGTATTCGACTATGTAATATCCGAACATTCCACAAGCAACAACTACGAGAAGAATCCACAGCTTAACCCGAACACATACTGAATTGGATTCGGCATAAGCTATAATGAATCCAATGGATTCCCACAGCCGATAATTTGAAAATGCTGGTTCTGTATTGTTTGGAAATATGACGCCATAAAAAGCTGAAATAAAAAGAAAAATTCTTATATATTGGAATGCACAATTCTTTTTGTACGTGTAATAGTGTATTGGAACCTACCATTAATTTGTGTTTGCCAAATTGCATCAGCAATACCCCAAAGACCGGCCATAGCGAAGAACATTACTTGGGATTCATTGGGGTCGGGTCTCCAAGTAAATAGTACAATAATCACAGCAACATTAACCAGGGCACCGAGAGTAAAAATTGGAAGTCTTCCCGTCTTCCGGATAATAGGGCCAAAGGATATAGAGGCGATTGCATCACATACGGCATAGCAAATCAAAACGTATCCGACTTTATCTATTCCCCATGAACATGTGATATAAGCCTGGAAAATCATAATTAACATTTCATGACGGATTGCTTATGGATGAGTGTTTTACTATCATTTTATTATCTAACCTGAGTATATTCAGCACTAAAAAATCCCTGCTCCATTCCCGACCAAATAGTCAGAGGGATAATCAGTATCTAGAGAAAAAAATTATACATACAGTCACAATTTACTATTATATCATTATATAACAGGAGGAGAGATATACTGACGGGCATTGTAAGACTACAAAAATTAATACAAAGCAGAAGGAAGAATCCTCCTAAAGCTTTATAAATGCCAATTTTGTTTTCCCATTGCTACATCATTCTTGAAAATCGAAGTTGGTATTACATTTAAAACTTAATTTGACTAAATTAATTAGTTCAAATTAATTTTCAATTTCATTAAGTCCGATTGTCGGAGAACGATTAGCAGCAATTGGTCAAAATTATTGACTTTTGGAAATTTATTGAGTAACTCTCAGAGGATGCCCATCACAGTGCAAACAGAACCTCTCCTTAACTTGGAGTTTAACAAACCATACTTGATAAGGATGAGCCATATGTTTAAAGGTAGCAAATACAAGTTTGAATCCGGAAAGATCTGATGCGCCACCTTCTCTTTTGTCTTCTCCATATCTCATCAACGAATCAACGAAAAATGCAATAATGGCAGCTGTAAAATAGTATTGCACATTGCATTAGCATTAAAATGTGCTAGATATGAATAATATGGAACGCATCAATATTTTAACTTTTGGGGAATAAGTATGTGCATATTTAGCTCACCGGCTACCAAAGCACATGCTAGATAAACTCCACAAAGGATGTAAACTTGTTCTTTGTCCGTTGTCCCACCAGTACTATTGTCATCGCCAGGACAAAATTCAACCCCGCAATGGCCAATGTTATCACCCTTATCGGTGGAGCCCATAGACAGGACTACGGAGGAGATTAAATTCCCCCAAATACCAGAACTTTGGAAAAATAGGAAAAATATTCCAAAAAACCGGACAACGACTACTTCTGCATTATCTCCTACTGTTTCTGCATACTGGTTTCCGACCAATGTTAGATACGTACATTTAGCACTCCATAATGGTGCACCGCAAAGGCTGAAAAGTAAAACCGAGTAAATAATTATTGATTACATGTTGCATCTCTACAAATTCGAAGTGTAGGTCAACGAGGAATCTATCCAGAGATACTGTACAGTCAAAATATTTTTAGACACGGCTTCTCAAGTCTTTTCTTTCGCTATGGTTTAATGAGTTTAATAATAAAGATATAGCCATAGCCTATACAATCCAGGATTAGGATTCCTGATTGGGCTACAACATTTTGTGTTGTAAATATTAATTGATATGTCTTTATGGACACTAATAAATATCTTACCCAACAAGAATAGCTCCTGGTATCAATGTATAGAATGTGGGGTGAGCTTGTAGGGCAATAAAAGCAGCGTAACCAAACATCGACATAAAAAGGGCCCACTTTACAGTCATTTTCCTAAAATATTAAGTCAAAATTATTGTGCATTTTTATTTTTATGTGAGTACGAAACTTTTGTCTCATTTGAGAATTAAGTAATTTTCTAGGAATGAAACCAAAGATTTGTCATGCATGTTTATTGCCAATGCATCAAAATAGGAAAAATCTCACCTTATTAAATATGTCGGAACAAACATGCTGCTAATGACCTGTTAATTAGTAATACAGTCTTAGTTGAAAATCAACCTTATACGTAATCTACTAAATTAAAATTAGTGGTACAGACATAAAGCTTTGAAGAAATGGTTGATGGAAATCGGAAAGGAAGTAATTGTATATAACGAACAGATATACATGTATTTATTGTTTAAACGTTTTATCACATCATTGTATTACCTAAATTCGTGAGACTGTGGAAGAAATTAGTACATAGCTTAGATAAATAAATGAATATTTAAAGAAAGTTACTTTTAACAGTAATATAAAATCTTGCTTACCAAAGAGGCATAGAGCACTGATAAGGAATAAGTTCCCAAACCATCCTAAAATAAAAGGTAGCAGCATTAATTTTATTTTGATAACTGATGCTCATAGCAAGTTTCAATTTTTTAACGATTTTTTAGTAATCAATAGTTTTGCATGTTTACCTCAGGATTAAGAGAGCTCTGTAGATTGGCCATACTGTTGTAGGCCGTGAAAAGAAAAGTAAAACTGAAACTGATGATAATAACATTTTTAAGCATTCTCCTAGATTCGTTAGGGCCATAATCCATTTGGGGCGTCTTGGGTCCATCATTTGGGTCAATTTGTCTCTGAGGATAAGCTACTTCTTCCACCCCTACCACATAATTAGGATTTATCTGTCCCTTCTTTTCCGAATCCATTTTCGTCTATTAGTTTACTTGCTCCGCCTGGCTTTATTAATTGATTCTAAATGTAAACTAACTTAGCTCTGTCTACGTATATGTCAATCAGATTGGCAGAGAATTGTTTCTGTGATATAAATGTATTCAGTAACTGCGTTAGCCAATGGATTGAATAACTTTTATGTATTATCTAAAAGAGTTTTGTTTTGTCAGTAAATCACTACTTAAACCGCAGTAATACATTTGTGTACAAAACAGTGATAGTGTGAATGAGTGCTATTGTATTTCTATTGTGCTTTTACATGTTAACTACTTAATTACTTTTAACAAATGATTCAATCTAAAGCACCGAGTGAGTAGGGTGCTGCCCACTCGACTTACACCTTCCTGGAATGTTGCAATTCAAACAATTGAAAAAGAAATTCAAAAGGAAAGTATACAACAGGTAATAAAAATAACTGCAGTGGGTTAACAAACTGATTGAGGTATGTTAATGCAAAAGAAAAAGTGTATCAATTTCAGGTGTGAATTATGGAATTTAGATGTTGTGGTTAAGAGTGCCAAAAGAGAACTATGAGATTTCTCAAATTGTCACGGATTGTTAAGCGAATGAAGCTAACATAAACCTGTGTTATCTCTTTGTCTATTCTGTTGAATAGCTATAGACATGTACCTGAGCTACTGTATAGCTAGTTAATCTTATTCTGTTGATTCTGTCAACATAGAAAGGTAAGGCAAAAATGTTTTTATTCTTACGTACTTAAATTAGTAGGTGTTAAATCCTACAGACAGAGAGTATAAAAAAAGTTCGGTACAAAAGCAGGTACAATAATGCAAACACATGGCACTTGAATAGATACAAGTCTATATGCCCATAAGCTATACACGCTACGTAGTAAAACCTTTCTATACTCTCGCAATATCTGTATTGGGTAGAGGTATGTGCATTTAGGAAATTGCAAGTACACCGTAACGTGCTGATTTACTAGGAACACACAATTTTAGTGGCACACGTATTTGAACATATTGTACTGTTATGTATATTACATGACTTGTAATAGATGATACGATACGTTTTAATGATATGGCCATGAATGATTGACTACCTTTTTATGTGTGTAAACCTGTAAGTGTTCATGAATTAGTTACAAAAGAGAATTACATCTAGATCTCTAACTGAATAGGAACTGATTCACTTCGCACTCTTCATACAGACAATAGTGATCCATCTAACTATTGTATTTAATCATCAAGTACATATTTATTACCTTATACTGAAATACCTGGCTATTATTTGTGCTAAGCTAAATATAACTGTAATGTCAATTTCTGTCATTTAAATCATTTGTCTAGTCGTCTGCTTTTATTAGTAGAGTATTTATAGTACCTGCATTAAATAGATTGTTAATAATAATTAGCATTTCGCAGAAAATGAGTATTATGCAATAAACAGTTTGCAATGTCTCTTGCGTATCAACTGGTAATTAGGCTATTATATGCACCTCGCATCAATTTATGGTAATTTTTGCAGATCACCTAGGTCTTCAGACACTTGTGGAATTTGGCGTCTATTTTGCTTCTATTGATGAATCTTCTGAAGCCAGTTGCGTAGACGGAAATAAAAGTTTATAACCTCTATTTTAATTACTGTCTCTAAATGAGATTTGATTCTTTGAATCATCATCAGACATTGTAAAAACGAACTAGAAGTACAGACAGGCTACATATTTTAGCATATAGTCAATGATGTTTAGAAATCTAGGTATGTAAATCTTTTTAGGATAATGGTACATGTTTTATTGTGGCTAAAATAATTGTCATTCAGATAGATTCTTTTTAAAAATCGGATGATTACACCAACAACAATCAGATTAATGGCATCCGCAATGCAATATTTGTATAAAGATAGAAATGTTTACTTGTTATTGTATATACGTCAATGTGGATGCTCTTTTATGTAGTACCCATTACCCAATGATCATTTTGTATGTTATCTTGCATACGCAGGCAATTTAATTCAGGAAGGTTCGTCTCAACAAACCTAATCAAACTCATAGTAGAAAGTAATGAAACAATAGGTTTTAGTAATCATCAATCAATCATGTATGCACTGTACATCCGCCGCATTGAAATGACAGAATAGCTTAATCCTCTAGTTCAGATGCTTTCTATTATCTCCTATTATGCACTATTATTGTGTCGATATCATTTAAAGTGTAGTTGCAAACTGCAAATGTAATAAAAGTTACCGTTTTCCTGCTGATAGCTAATTGTATTTCTCTACTTCTCTAACGCTATAAAAGGACACCAAAATGTAAAAATGTCCCTAGGATTTAATTGTTATATCTGCAACCAGGACACCGCCAATTAAGTATTGCTTCATTTTGCAGTAGAATTTAGATACCAAAAGTATTTTACCAAAAAATCTACTGCATCGTTTAAGTAATCAGGTTGTAGTTGTAACAATGTATGGGAACTGCGAAGATTATCATTTTATAAGTACATCCGATCAGATCCTTGCACTCCAAATGGTTTACAGAATTACACATTTATTGACCATGGATTTGAATATCTTCTCATGTCTCGAGTTATCACACAAATATTTATTAAGCCTCTCTACCGAAATTAAAAGCGTAACATTAATCAAGGACGCATTCCCTGTTAGTAATTTTCAGAATTCTTGGTATTTATTCAAGGTCACAGAAAGTCATACCTGTTTTCATTCCTATTCATGGTCAAAAACATTTGGTAATCTCTAAGCACTGAAAAATGATGGATGAATAGCCATTAAAGAATCCCAATAAAATAAATGAGTTCTTTGGTATTTACCTGGGCTGATGTCGTACGTCAGACCTTTATCATATCAATAAACTCCGGCAATCATTCATAGCCAAGTGCATATAAAGGCAGGGCACAAAATGTTTCTACATTATAGATATCTATCTGCATATCCGTTAGTAAACTACAGGCAGAGGTAAATGTTACTTGATAAACTTTAACTGTAACCAACAAAGATAGTAAAGTGGCCCATGACAATCACAAACCCACGCAGGTCATCTGCCACATTAAATTGGGCTTCTGAATTCTCATACCGAATTAATCGAATGCCTACTGTTGCTTACTGCTTAATAACGGACATAACTAGGTACAAACAAATACATCTGCGTAAATAAAAAATGCTTCTCAGCAAAACGGCCTTGATTCCTTGATATATTTACGTTACAGTGTAGTGTATAATGAAAATCGGTGCATTTTAATTTTAAAATGACCATAATTAACCAAACCTATAGTTTTTTCACTTTTCCAGATCATAGTCAAGTGAAACTACTTTCTAACAGAATTGAGCGTGCATATTCGTAAAGAATTTTTTTAAATTGGATTGTAAGAGCAAATTATTGCTTTGATATTTTCATGGCTTAAACAATAAATATTAGAAGTAAATAAATAAATAAAGATGGTAAATGTTTTAAACTACAATAAGATTATCACTAATTCAATACTCATTCAGTGTATTTGGTCTATACTCGTTAATTAATTTACATAAAGAGCATCAGTGCTAAATAACGGGTGTGAAATACCCCTGTAAATGGCGGCTGGTTTCTTTCAGTCCATTGCATTATCTTATTCACTTAACAATGTAAAAATATCGTATTTGTAAAAACTGGTTATCTTATAAGCACTGTAGCACAACTTAACATCTTTAGCTAGATATACCTGTAATAGATCTATTGGGTACTACCTCTAATAAGTCAATGTTAACTTAACCAACGGTACAAGTACAAGCATTGAAAATGCATGCAGTATTAGAAAGTAAAAATTACAAGTTAATGTACTTGGTCATTAAATACATGCTAATCCAAGAATGCTTTGACATTGTGACACGTGTGGACGTCACATGTATCCTGTATCATGTATCCCCACAAGTACTCCGTAAATGTGGGGAGTTATGCCCTATTACATGGTAGGAAAGAAAGTATCTTACATAAATGCATATTAATGAGTACGTGGAAATAAGAAACGATAAGTGAATCTCCTGTTTGTGTGGCTAAATATTAATAACCCAACAATGCCGTATGACCCAAAAATGCTTCCAAGAAATGCAAATGGTTTCACGTATTGTTGTACTAAAAACGATGAGGATGTTAAGTATGAACTGTGCTGTACGCTGAAATAACAACAATATTATTACTGTTGTGGTCCTTATACTAAACTAAAGTAAATAGACTGAGAACATGAGCACTTGCATATGTATCTAAAGAAAGCAGCATTTCATGTCGTCTACTAAATCCATTAAATCCAATGCAACAAAAATTGTACAGTAGAATGCTTTTCATATCCCATCGGACTTGCCAAAACTATATAAAACATTATTTACAAAAAAGCACTCTAACAAAGGTTGGAGATATATGTATATATAAATGTGGGTAACAATGAGACAACAAATATTATGGTTCCGCTGCCACAGTTCTCTCTTTGTATTCGAAAGACAATGGATCATATGTTGCATTACAATGGACCTCCCACGTTGATTTGCTCGACTCGAAGTTTGAGCTGACGTTAAGCCTTTGTATTGCAACATATGATCCATTGTCTTTCGGATACAAAGAGAGAACTGTGGCAGCGGAACGATAATACTTAGGCCCGTTAGTAAAACAAAATAATAATATATGCATGAATAAAAGTATTTACAATTTTAGATTATTAATTTATTAGACAAACATGTTTGTTATATGTTTTATCAATGTTTTTAGTTGAATGCATATGCATTTTCGATTGTATAAGAAATATTATATTAATCATCCAGTTATTTTTAATTATTTAAACATAGAGTTATTTGTGACAGCTTTTTATTACTTGATTGTACCGTAATTACAAATTACAACCCAACCTATTTAACCTAGTTAGATAGTCTCAAGTTTCCCCTAGTAAAAGTGGTGCCAGTGTTTCCCCCAACTATACTCCCAATATAATAATTAGCCCCTTGCAGCTGTATTTTACAATAAATATTTTATTTGCTTGGTCATTCATAATCCCGCAATTTAAATTATAAACTTTCTAGGAAGCTTACATCCAAATGAAGTAGAAACTTTACTATATTCTCCAGCTACGTTTTATCACAGTACTAATACTAATTAGCGTATTTTGAATTTTAATGGACAAGTTATTTTAGACATAATTACTAGAGTTTATGAATAAAATAAAGTATGTATGGCTAAAAATGATTCTCAAACATATAATAAGTTAAGAAAACTTGTATCAGATAAGAAATAAATTACCATATTATTTTCATGCGATTGAATTACCACGTTTTTGCATCAAATTCTTGGTGAGGTAAGCATCACGTACATTGATTTGCATTTACACAATGCATAATCTGACGTTTTACGTGGTTTTACCTACAAGAATTGATTTGATTCAAGGTGCTCATGTCACGGTTAAAGCAAAATGTTATCATCCTACGCAATTGCTTGCTGTCAATGTCAACTCCAGCAACAAACTCAATATGTACAGCAAAGAAAAAAAATATAAAATTAACTACTAACCTAGCTATAACCTGCCCCATAAAAATGCACATTATAATAAACTAATTTTATTATTAGAAACGAAAAAATCATAAGTTTATGATCCTTTTTAACTTTCCTTAATTCAAAATGTTATTTTAAAATGTTGTTAAAAAGATAGTTAAGTCTTCGGTAGTCCTTCGGCATTTAATAAATGATTATCATCCTTGGATGATGACGAGACAGTTTGAGGACCTTTGCCTATCTTCGTATGAATGATATACCGTAATGCGTCTTTGGTCCAAGGCACTTTGTTTAATACTGAAGGAAGTCCCTATAAAACAAAAACATTATGTCTCATTTCACCCACTACTACAAAGGTTGCACTAACATTCTAAAGAAAAGCGGAAATTCATTCATTTTTACCTTTAACTTAATTAATATGGAATATAATACATTATGGATATTGATAGACAATGCATCAAATAATTAAAAAAATGTTTACATCCTTTGGAGAAAGTGTAGCAGGAGGTTGCGAATGAAGTCCTTTGAAATATTCTCCGTGCAATTTATCTGAAGGAAACAAATGATTAACAGCTGTTATTACAAGGGGTACATATTCTTCCAGCAAATATAAGCAAGCATTTGGCCCAGCATCAAAGGTGTACGCGACCTAAAACAAAACAAAAAAGCATTTTCAATTAGGAGATAAATCTAGTTCATCGGATTGAGAAAATCAGCCGTCTATCTGCAAAAAACTTACAATGTTTTTTCCACTGTCCTTATTGATAAGATGAACTAAATCGGCAATGGCATGTGAGACGTCATTCATGTAAACAGATGGAGGATAGGTGTCTAAGCAAATTGCATGAAATTGATTGCTATCTTGCATCGTTATAGTTGAAAATGTATCAAAATCTCTACAGAGTATAGCCTAAAACAAACGGAAAAGGTAAAATTTAAAGAGAGAAAATTATATTTATACAGCAAAATAAAGCATGTATTTAATAAAGGTTTTACGCAGTTAGATACATGATTATTTGATTATAAAAGATTTAAGAATAAAATTTTACTTTGGTCATATTTTCCATTCTTTCAGGCACACATTTTTCAACCCGAAATTTTAATAGTGCACTGGTATTCACACTAGTTTGCATCCCACTAGTACTACTCGTCTTCTTTTTATTGTCACTGACCTTGAATAACATATTAGCTATTTTATTCAGCACATATGCATTGCATTTAATTACTACCATAAAGTCAATAATATTATATTATGTTAATATTAATGACTCATTAGAGTTGTTCGTCATCATGGGACTCGTCATCATGGGACATTGACACACTTACAACTAATATTAACACCCTCATCTGTGGCCAATGAGATTCGTCAACAATTTGCTTCGCAATGGAATCACTCCCATCTGCTTTGTTTCCAGCTATCCACGCAACAAATCCTCCGTATACACTCCTACACGCACTTCCAGAACCTTGCCGTGCTATTGTGGATATATCTCCATCAATTTCGAATAGCTGGCACAGGGAATAAACTAAATCACATATGTCACACATATTACTATTCATTATAATCATTATTTATAATACTCATATCTCTGTAATTTCATCATTAATTCTTGTCAGTAGTGTAACGGCTTTTCATTCGCAATAACCTTTCATTCAGAGTTCAAGTTGAAGGAAAAACAACTGCCAAACATAAAGGAGATACTAGACTAATTATGTGTGGAAGACATAAATATTGCCAGTTATTTATACTCTGTTAGACATAGCAGTTTAGGTATTGCTGGATGGATAAGCCATTTTTGAATGAAACACTATTATTGTCTGACTGAATGATTCTCAATTCAATTGTAATGTCAATTTAATTTTATCACCTAAACACGCATATCCAGCTGCGGATGAAGCAAGGCCTGCAGCTGTTGGGAAATTGTTCTCTGAACAAATGTGTACATGCCAAGACAATTCTTCTGCTGACATTTTCCCTGAAGACTTTGCTTTTGTTTTAACTGAAATAAATGAAACAAAGCATTTTATTAGCATTATGATAATTACTATCTTTATATCATCTGCTTGATAATCATACTTGATATCATCACTTGTTTGTAATGACTGCTACGATTTCGTTTGGTACCTACTATACATAAAATTTCTAAATAGATATTTCAGTTTCAGAGGTCACTATCATACTACATTGAATCTATAGGTAGAACCAAATAACTACAATGTAAAAATGCACAAAATTATGATTCATACAATTTCTTCAAGTTTATAAAGGTTTCCTGTTTATTATACTAATAATGCTAAGCATAAAACAAAGCAACACATATGTATACAAAGCAGCTCTACACAATAGAGTCTACATAACATGTAATAATACGACATGGACATTATAATGCATGCACTTATTACTATTACGCAATAAGAACAAACACTATTGCTGATCTTATTGTTTGGTTGTGTCAGAGTCATAATTTTTCCCACTACCATTATGATTAAGGATCCTACTATCATCGTATATATTGCAGTTTGCGAAATGACATGGCTTTCTAATGTCTGCAGTTGGCAGCTGCTCTGGAAAAAGGACTAGTATAACCTTACACCTACTATATACCCTATATACATACACTCTACACTACACGAGATCACAGGTCAGAGTAGCAGAATCGGAAAGAATAAAAAATAAGAATGGCTGACCGTTGAGTATTCCGATGACCATGCAAGTGTACATTACTATCATACTATCATTGTCCATCCTGTTAGATTTATCATAGTATCGCTGTAGCGAAACAAATGCTAGTTATACAGTACTATTTATACAGTTCACTTTAACATTGCAAAATATAAGGATGATTTCCATCCCTTTTGCGGCGCAGAGAACAGGTCACAAAAGATCAACCCTCAGTCAAATTATATTTCGGAAGTAAAGGCTTTTCTGTCTAGAGAGTATACATGGAAAGCAGATGGTTGGAAATGTTGGAATGGAAAATATTTATGATTTTAAGTGCATGAAATTATTTTTTGAAAATATATTCAGTAATAATTTCCGTAAAGAAGTAAAATGTTGTTTTCCTGTTAAATAAATTGGGAAAAGGGATTCCTGCCGCCAAGCACCCTGGTCACTAGTACTTTGTGAGGATCTTCGAATTACCTACTTTACACATTTGCAGGCTCATCCAAAACGCTGATAATATACCGTATTAATCGAATTAATTCTCCGTATTGAAATAGTGCTCCCCCCGGTTAACTATTTCGATTTTTAGGGTTTTCAGGGGCAAAATAATAGCCTTTGAGAAATAATTCTTGTATCGAAATAATTCACCATCTCAATCTAAGTTTCAGTAGGTTAGAACAGGTAGTAGGTATATTTGAGTGCACATGTACTTAACCCTAGTCCCCACAATGGAAAATATGATAGTCGAGAAATCATTTACTTTTCTGTGTACACGGACTTTAATAAAAATTGACTCTTTGTAAAGTAATTCTCCGTATCGAAATAATTCACCACCCAGGTTAACTATTTCGATTATCATCGTTTTCAGGAGTTAAAAAAGGTCAATGAAACAATAACAACCTGGAGAATTAATTCGATTAATACGGTACTTATATAAAGGTGTAGTGCAAACATTGTTAGCTTTCATTGAAAGTACTTGTACTAATAATGTCAAATCAAATGTGCCTTGCTACTTAAATTCGTCAATGTTTGCTTACCTTCGCGAAGACAATTTAACAAGCGTTGATTATCAAAAGTCTCTTCCTTTCCG
This sequence comes from Tomocerus qinae, assembly GCA_020055645.1. Classification (NCBI taxonomy): domain Eukaryota; kingdom Metazoa; phylum Arthropoda; class Collembola; order Entomobryomorpha; family Tomoceridae; genus Tomocerus; species Tomocerus qinae. Next base: position 10,917,920 of record CM034547.1, on the reverse strand, counting down.
TTCAACCACATACGGTCATTTTGAAAATCTGGGCTTATTGCCACAGTAGTTAAGGAACACATCTAAAAAACAAAGAACATTGCTTTTGTATTGATATTTAGAGGTTATCAATGTTTGTCTTAATTCTTAATTGTAAATGGCATAAACATTTCAGTATACTTGATCGGTGCATAGAGTTCCACTTAACGAGTCATTTAAGGGCAATATTAATTCCTCGTCTCGTTTGCCCCCTATAAATCAACCCAATCAGTAATATTACGTATTATTTTAATAATATTATAATAAAAATATGTTCTTCATGGGGAATTTAATGATTTAATTAAACTTACAGTATTTGATGACAGCAATGTTAACTGGTGCCTTGCAAGTCACTATTTTTGACATTTTGTCCTGACTTTGGTAGACCAGGCGAAGATGTGTATAGTAGTGTAAAGTGTATCAATGATTATGATAGTCACTCAGTCTCAGTCGACAAGTCTGCACAGCACTCACCACACCGCAGTCAAATTCTACTGTATATTATATGCAACCAACTGCAAGAAGGCAAGAGAAAGAAGTGTATACAATTTTAATTATCAATAATTTAGACAGGGTGCATTTAAAAAAGGACTTAGCTAATGCTAAATAAACCCCATTCTAAATTAGTTATTTATATGTTCGGTTTTCCGTAGCCATAATATTTTTAAAAATTATATAAATGTGCGTACTAACTGTAATACACTGTAATTAGTAACCCTTGTAAATACAAAGAATTAGAATAAGGTAAAGGGTACTGTGATGCAAACGTTTAAACGCAGCGTTTGGTAATTTTGTGTGACTGTGATCACTAAGCAGTTATTATAGGAGTTTGGCCTTGGTCAATAAACCTTGCTTTCCTGGCTGACTTCCTTCGTTTTAGAGTTAGAGTGAAGTTTCTTGCATCAGTATTTGGTAAGCTTTTGTCTAAAAAACTACCAACACTAAATTGTAATTATTGTATATCTATCTGCCTGCATTAAATAGGCAAAAAGGTGGCTTTAATAATAATAAATGTTATACTTAATATTATGTCTGACACTAATAGCAAAGACAATAGTTCCCCTTTTGCCGTGTAATGTAGTAAATACTGAGCAATATCGAATCGCAGATGTACTGGCAATAAATAAAATATATAATTTCCGACTATATAACTATAACGCAACGGCACATCGCATCATTATGAATGAATGAAGTTGAAACATGAAGGAGACATTAAGGTTACACGTTTTGCACTTTTTACACCAAGCAGCGTGAAGATAGAAATCTGACTTTGAAATGTTATTGTTATGTAAATGACTAAACTACAAAAATTGTGCAGTCTACGTGTACACGTGTAGTAGTGTATGTACGTAGTCTACAACAATAGGAATCAAAAATTCCACTTTCTTCAAGTAACGTTCAGATTCAGATTACCATCCACAAGTCAAACTTGTACTGTCAGGGACCGATTCCTACAAGGGAATCACCCCTAAAAGACTTTACTCCTAAAGGATTCCTAAAAAGTACTTCTTCCAATGCAATGTATTAACTTATTGCTTTTAATTATTTTAGAGTTGCCCTTTATCCCGCATCTAATCACGACTATTCGATTGGTTTACAAATCAGTTAAAATTTTCAGTAACTTTAGTGTTAATTAACTGTTAAGACAATCTTAAGCTGGTATTGCATATTGCATGAAGCTGCACTGGACATAAGTAGTATTAGCTGGCTGTAGGAGTCCTTTAGGAGTAAAGTCTTTTAGGAGTGATTCCCTCGTAGGAGTCGTTTCATGTAATCGCCGCATAGCTTTTGTGGAACTGTCCACGAGAAAGGGGCGGCACCCAGGAAAAATTCTCTGGAGAAGAATTCTTCGCCTTACTGCCCTACCCCTACCAAACCAGTCTTACAAATTGTGAACTCAAATCTATATTATAGTCTCAAGTCTGATCCTTTTCTCGAATGACTAGAAAAATGTAGAAACTAAAGATGCAAATGATGCAATCGTGTCGTTGGAAATAGATAGGATGCACGATAATGGTTATATGAAGCAATTGAATTTACTTTCCTAGTCATATATATCATAGAGGTATAAATGAATAGTGATAAAGTTTGCGTAATAAAAACCAAGCAAAGTTCATCCATATCCTGATCCCGATCATAGAAATAATAAGAGAACTTGCGTTGCATATTGAAAAAATGGCTAACAATAACCTACAATGCATAAAGCGGAATGTTTTAGTGCTTCAGAAAAAATTTAATTTTCTCATTATTTATGGGAAATGAATATTATAATATCTAGTGTAATTTTCAATTCCAAATATTTAGGAGTACTTAATTAAGAAGATGCCCTACTGAATACATTATAGACCTAAATATTATTTACTACCTCTATGGTACTTTTGTACTGAACTGACTACTTCAGTAATTCACCCATTGTTTATTAACTAGTGGTGACATGACATTGGTACTGAGTACTGGTGAAGTAGCCGGAGAATAAAGGACTAACACTATACTATACAGTTGACAGTATGATAAGTACTTACGGGTTAAATAAAATCTTAAAACTGAAAGTATGAAATAGAAGCTAAATTCTACCTACAACCCATGAATTTGTAAATAAAGTTGTAAACAAATAATAAACTTTCAAAGATTTAACATTGATCACACCCTCTTATAGCCATCGAAAAAGATGCACGTTTTGGTTAGATTTCATACTCATTCTGTCAAATTTTGTGAAGTAATAATAATATAATGATGGTACCTCTATAATATTACTAACCTTACCAATAGTTTACCGTAGTTCAGTAAACTAGGGCAAAACAAGACTATAATCAGAAAGTCAGAATACTGAATAATCACTAACCAGTGCTCTATAAACTTTTTAATATTCGCGGCCTCCTTTGCAATTGGGAAAAAGTATTTACATTCTCACCAAGGCGCTCTATAGCATTAGTGGAAGTAAAACTGGAACTACGGGGACGTACTCGTACGGTACCACAATACAAGAGAGAATTTGCATGAAAGGACGAAATAGGGGCAAAGAGAGAGATAGAAGCGCCCGTTGGTTCATTCATAGAAGCCCAGCCTTTGCCACCCATTTTCTCCAATGGAACGAATTTAAACCAATTTGAAAAAAGGAGCGATGAAATGCGAGGGATTTATCTTTCGTTCCGTTAGTCTTTCTGTTTCTGTCTGCCTGTGTCAACAAGTTTATTGAGAGAGTTCGAAGAGAGACCATAATTATGATTTTGTTTTGATCCTAAAGTTTTCAAGAATCAATAATCTAACTGCAACTAAAATAAATAATAATAAATTTTAATGGGATCGAACTGACAGCTGAAGGAGAAATTAATAATAATTACAAGATTAAAGTCAGGAGTCATATTTTATAGGTTTTGTAAATCGTAGGTAAACTCCACTCACTGGGCTATAGTCAAAATCAACCAACCTTATATTTTTGGAAAGTCAAAAGGAAACAGGAAAGAGATTTAAGCGAAAACAAATCAGGTACTAACAACTAAACTCAAAGTTCGAGATTTTAAGCTATTCACTGTTTACCATTTACGAAAAGACCCTACCTTCAATTGTCAACCTTCAATGTTCAATTTTTGTCGAAACTCGAAACCTTAGCATACGTTTAAGCTTATCGACCATGGATTACTATCTATTATATTATACGCTATAATTAATGCAATTTTGTTTCATAGCTTACGCTTTGTGGGGGTAAATTAAATTAATGATGGATAATATCGATCATTATGATATGATAAACGCACCCCAATTCCTGGATTTTGCTGCTCTTGTGGAAAACGGAGGAGGATACGATGACCCGGAGACTGATAAGTATTTCGGTCAGTTGCTAATTTTTTTGCTTTGTTCATGTTCATATTATACATCCAACATCATAGTTTGATAATTTGTTATAATCGTAAGGTTATTGTAGGTTTAATAATAAGTTATGAGTACATTTTTGTTGTTTCGGGATTACTAAAATTACAGAGACGCACAAAGAAGAGGACGACTTCTTCATCCCAATCGATAAGTTGCAACCGACAATCCAGCTTCTAAATGAGCAACATGGAAATGTTCCTGCAGTTGTTGAGAAGGTCGATACTGAAAGTATGAGCGATGTAAGTATAGAATACTACAACACCCCAAATGGAAAAAAATTATCAACATTAGGGGGAGAAGTAATTGCGAAAAACAACACCAACGAAAATGGAAAGGGAAGCACTCCTGTTGCACAAATTATGTCTTCAAGTTTAACACCAAGTTTCCATACCCCGGTCGGTGAAGAAGACAAAGAGAATTGTAATTATACTCCTCGATCATCCAATTTTCCAAATCCTTTTTTGTCGGCAGCAGATAAAACACTTGTTGCTTCAAGTCGTCGTACAACTGCCTCTACTAGCGATGGAAATGTGAGTCAGTATTTCTTGAGAGAGTCCCTCTTAGCTCAACTGGAGAAACTGAACGTTGGAGAAGTCGAAGAGGATCATATTAATGAATATGTAACACCAAACAAAGTAAATGAAGTTGAAAAATATTCATCATGCAATGTAGAAAAATATAATCTTTGGAAGACGACTGAACAAAATCGAACTCCTCTGTTGGCAAATAATACAGTTGTAGTCGATACCCCACCTGAAAGTCCACAGGAAGTCCAAATCTATTCGGTCCAAGAAAATGAATATGAAACTACAGCGAAGTCTGAGTTTCAAGGAAGTGAAATCCGGCCTCAATCCATTTATATTGCCCCTTCCGTTGGTTGTGAGGTTATGTGGGATCCTGACGAAAACTTAATGGACAAATATGTTCCCAAACTGAACGATGAAGACTATGTTGAAGGTAACGTAATTAACCATTAATGAACGTTAATCTTTACTCTACATAAAGATAAAGTGGGGCATGCGTATGGGATTCTTTCATTATTCTTGAATAAATGTTTGTATCTACTATGTCCGTAATATTTTGTAATTAATGAGTAAGGGTAATATTTTGTAATTAATGAGCAAGGACTAGACTATCAGTACTGAGTCCAATCAAGGGTCTATGAAATTCGGGCCAATGCGCAGTCGCTAGAAATTTACTGTATAATATAATCATGATGTAGTTTATATGCAGAAATCTGTCTGTCATTTGCCCAAATAAAAATATATTAAATGTTGATATCTTAACTTCCTATTATATCTGTAGACAATGAAGAGATCGACACTTTACACCGTAGTGAAAATTGCTTGGCAAGTTTAGTTAGTTTAGTCTCTCAAAATGAACCATGTCAATTATCACCTGTAAGGAATTTGAGACGCGTGTCTAGCTGCAGTGACGTGTCTAAATTTGTAATTCCCAAAAATAGAAAAAGTACAACTGTTTATGGTTTCAACCCTCGAGCAGGAATTACTATTCCGAAGACTCCAGATACGGCAAAAAGGTTACAATTTTAATACTACTTACACTGTTTAAACTATAGATGTAGTCCAAATCAAAATACTTTTCCAATAATATATGAAAACAATTTATAATTTTAATACATAAATATAGGCGTGCTGAAAGAACCCGAGGCGCAAGAACTTCCTCTAACTGCAGTAGCCAATCTAGCATAGCATCTTCGGCCGTGTCTTCAATTTCTTCTGTCTCTAAAATTCCCAAGATGAAACCTGATATAGGCCGAAGAATTGCACCTATTTCGTCACGAAGTGGTGTTGGAGTTTCGACCTTTAGCTCAAACATTTATCCAAAAGGACGAGAACCGAGAGCGGAGAAGAAAACTGTTCCTTTTAATACTAATACTTATGTCTCATTTGCACAAGCTGTGGCCAGCTTCCAGAAAAATACACCAACACGATACCGCACAGCTCCACGGGGGTGTTTTCTCCCAAAGAGTCAGTACATAATTTTAAACATATAATCATTTTTAACGTTAACTTTAATTTATTTTATATGAATTATGTAACTAAAATAATTTGGTGTGGTGGACATAATCTTCAATCCAGGGTCAACATCTGTTGAAAGTAACAAGAGAAGGCCATCGCCTGTTTCTCCACACTCTCCTAACCTAATGACGAAGCAGCGCGCTAGACAGACAATGAATAATGCTCAAAACGAGATAAAGAAAGAAGAGATTAAGTAGGTTATTTACGGCTACTCATACTCTGCCTTTCTATATTATTATTATTATATTTTTTTATTTTACGTCATGCCACGAATCTAGTATAAGCAGTTGTATAGCTGTTCTGTGACCTGATTTAATAACTGTGGAGTCTTTAAAACGTTCATTTTTGGTTACATTACATTTTGATTTGTTTACAGACTACCAGCGAAAAATCAGCTTCCACCAAATCAAAAACTCGTGAAAGGTCCAGTTTTTGCTTTACCCAAAAAAATTGAGCTGAAGACAACAAAACCACAACCATTTAATTTGACTGAGCACAGTCGGCCAAAAGTTGCGGTCAGTTTCTTCTTCATTATTTGTTTGTATTTCACTTTTTATGTTTCATTTCGAGTTGCATTGTTTATCTTTATCAAAGACATGGAAGTTTCAAGATTCGAAGCTAGGTAATGCGATGTAATTTTAGACAAAAGATTACGACTGAGATTATCCTATCCATGAGTTTAAATCAGCTACTTTATTTATTTAGGAGGACACAATGGAATGGAAATTCAAGGCTCGACCAGCACCAGTAAAAATTTTGAATGGCCCTACCGGAGTTAAAGAAAGACAGCAGATTAAGCCTACTGCTCCCATGGAGCTGCATTTTGCATCTGAGGATAGAATTAGAGAGCGTCAGCAAAAGAGAAATGCTCAGTCAAAGGTAGTGGACCTTTATCTATATTATTATATTTTATTTCTGTGTGAATAAATAACGGAATAACGGAAAATAAGTTCAAGATAATCTATTTATAGTACATGTTGAGGCTTATAAATGAACTTTAAATAGTCAAAGTCTAAGATTATTTGGGGGTTTATTATTAATAATATGCATTCAAACTCCACATTAAGTTTTCGAATTAATCAGTATATTACATTTTTTGACTTCTTAGGAAGCGTCACCAGTAAGACAAATTATTCCTCCGAAGACGAGTCGCGTCCCTGCTAGGCGGGCTCCGTCACCAATGCGTCCTGTAGAACACAAAACGACAACTGTTCAGCCATTTAGTTTTGAGCAGCGTGATAAAGAAATAAAGCTAAGAAAAGCAGAAAAATTGAAGCAAGAGGTACTGCAAGGGCCAATATTAAATTTTTTCATGACCAGTACCAGTAGTGTGCTAGATTTTTCCGCGGTTACATGAATCGACTTCTACAAGGGTATCACTCCTAAAAGACTTTACTCCGAAAGGACTCCTATCCTAATACCAGCTTAGTTCTATTACTATGTGGTGATATGCATCTTCTGCATACTTTTCAGTTTAAGATTGCTCAGCAGTTAACTAACGTTAAAATATTGAAATCTAATTTGTAAAGCAATCGCAGAGTTACGAATAGATTGTGTTTAAAACAAAACTCAAAAATAATTTTAAAAAACCTTCAACTTTTATCTGACATTGGGTAAGGAAGTACTTTTTAGGAATCCTTTAGGAGTAATTTCCTCGTATAAGTCGGTCTCGGACAGGATAGTTTTACGTATACGGCGTGGTTAGAGCGTCGAAAACGACCCTCAAAAAAGTTGACGTGCAATTATAAAAAACAAGTTAACAAGTAGCCTACTTTATTTTCTAACTCTTGTACACGTTGTGCAATTTTCAGGAATGTGAAACTAAAAAACAACGAGAATTTCATGCAAATCCACTGCCAACATTCAACAGTAAGCTTCCCAAAAGAAAACCTGCGGAACCGACTCATGTGGAACCTTTTCGATTCAAAAGTGATGAAAGGGGAGCCGCTCATCAAGCTGCTTTGCGTCAAAAGGTACATAATTGTATTTTAAACTTGATTCGGTGGGGGCAATATTTTGTTCACTTATCCTTGAGGTTTCACACCACTTTTACTGTTTTTTACAACTTACACCCATTTGTACTTACTGATGTGGTTTGTATTTTTAGTAGTTTGCGGTGGCGACTGTCAAACAAAAACATAGTAACTACCCTTTGTTCTATGGGCGTTGTAACATTGTAAATAATTAGTTTTAACTAGTTTACTAGTCTTTTTTCCAATTTACTAGAAAAAACTAGTCGTTTTTCCATTTAAAAAATCAGATTGTTACTGACTTCATTTTATATGGTGGAAGCTGTAATTATTTCGATCGCACTTAGGAGGGGATTTTGTTAAATGTGTTTAATATAAATCATGTATTTATTGCTTATTTGCACGCACAGCTGGAGGAAGAAGAACGACATATAAGGGAACAACAGAAGTTTCATGCAAATCCTGCTATTGTAGTGAAGAAGAAACCTTTTGAACCAGCAAAAAGTTCTCGGCCTTTGGTGGAACCCATTGACATACAGTTAAATTCCGATATCCGTGCTCAGGAGCGAGAACGGTACGACGAAGTAATTAAGCAAAGAGAGCAAGAATTAGAAGAACGTCGTCTGCAGGTAACAATTTTAAATATGCTATTTTTCAACGAATTTGGCTATATATGATTTATGTTTGTCAAGATACAACTGAAACACTTATTAATAAAATATTCCTTCTTGTTAAGGAAGAGGCTGCTAAAGAAGAACGAGATAGAGAGTACGAGCTCCAAATGAGACAACAACTCGTTCACAAAGCCAAACCTTTCAAAAATACACGCGTTTTTGAAGTTAAATCATCAGATAAACCTTTGGTAGACCCAAGGAGCCCAGATTTCACACTTTTGCCGTCACAACGTCGGCCTAAACGTTTGGATTCACCTTAGGTACAGAGATTCCCACCTAGGCCCCGGCCAGTTATATATAAGTAGTTGGGATTAACTATTCTGTTGCTTAATAATACGCATCTACATAGATTTTGCTTTTGTACATATCCATACATGATGATACGGTTACTTACTTATGTTGGTTTTTTAACTTATGTGTGTACTAACTAAGTGGCATCATTGAATATTCATAACAGTCAAATCGTAAAAATAGGTTATTGATTTTAGTTTTTATCTGGTTTCGAAAAGATTTTCCTGATGTTATAAATTATGTAATCTAATTAATATTATCTGCTTACAGACGCATGTAAGTAAAATAATTTTTAAAAAATGTTCCGGTCAGGTTGAAATTATATTGTTAATCGTACTGTTAACTGTTCTCATCCAACAGCAATAAGTTTGATCATAAAAGCGATCCCCAAGATCACGTTACTAGACCCCTTCATGCATGTGCCAGAATTCAGAATAACCATGCATTATAATAAATTCTATAGGGCACAAGGCACAACAGCTACTATAATGGACTAGAATGGACATGCTCTTTAAGTTTTCTTTGTTTTACTTTAATTTTTGCATACCGAGCTTGTTCATGAAGTGTAACCTATAAATATACCAACCTTTAAAATTTCAAAGTTTACTGGATGTAATACCATTCCATTAAAACCTAAAAAAAAACTTGACAAATGTTTTCATATCTAGCAGTGGTAATGGCTTCTTAGTTATGTTAGTGTAAAATGTTTCCATTACTCAAACTAAAATTGTCCATTACCGCAAACAAACAATACTGATTTATTATATTTTATTCATTTTTTACTTTATTGATGTTTTTCTTTTAAATTTTATTAGTTTACGATTTGTTAAAATGTTAGCCCAGTTTCTTTTGGTTTATCTTTGCCCTTGAACATGTTTATTATTACAATTTAATTACTTTATAACATTGCATTGTACTACTTATTTGTAGAAAAGCATATTCAGTGTTTTTTAAGTATCTTTATATTTCGTTTGGTAATTATTTCTTGATGAATTGAGTTGTATACAATTGCAATTTGTAATGTGATATTTAAGCATGTGTACGGCTGTATACAACTACTTTTACTACAGTCAAGTACGAGCGAGCGTTAATTACTGGATTAACTCTAGATTTGGGCAGACGTCTTACACTTGGTTTTAGGATAAAATTATTATTGTTGTAATGATTATTCTGTTATAAATTGCATACTATTATTAATTACCGATTAAATTGTAATAAAGATGCTCTAAGAACTTAAATTAGGTACGTCTTAGTGGATATTATTTACTTTTTTCATGTTTTGAATAGAAAATTTAATCGGACAACAATCATAAATCGATTGAACAACTGACCGATGCAATGGCCCAAACCTAAAATGCGATAACAGGATTAATAGAAATTGATTTTTAGTGAAAAATTTAGTGTTAGCGGACGGACGGACGTACGTACGTACGTACAGACTGTGCGGTTCTATAAGCTGCCTAAAAACGAGCTAATGATGCAAGGTAAATAATTTTTTATTCATAATTTACTGCAAGAACAGTGTGATTGAACAGGTCATGGAGACCACGAAAGTATAATACTATCATAAAAGGTCTTTGTCTTTAGACTTTATACGACACAATCGTTATAGCCGTTTTAAATAAAATGCAACACAAAGAATTGTAAAGTTGACTAAAGAATTTAAATAATAATTTTTAATTACATATCGTCATGATATCGTACATGACTAACTACATTGGATAGTGTATTTCTCCTACATTTTAGTTACATTTTTTTCTTCTGATGGTGCATTTTATGAATGAATGTTTAGAAGTTACTCTTCACAATATTTGTCCTTGATGTGCTTCCACAGTTTCTGAAACCATTACATAAAATATTCCATGAATTAATAGAGGTATTATATTTATCAGGTAGTCTTAAATTATTCAGGTAAAATGAAATAAAACAAACAACGAAACGAAAGTATGAACTTCAAAATTCAAGCAACTAGTTAAGATTAAGTATCTATAATTAATTACATAAAATATTCCATGAATTAATTGAGGTATTATATTCATCAGGTAGTCTTAAATTATTCAGGTAAATGAAATAAAACAACCAACGAAACGAAAGTATGGACTTCAAATTTCAAGTAACTAGTTAAGTATCCCATTATTTCATGTGCGGGAAAATTTAAAAATTGGGCCATTTACATGTAAATTATAAAATTTTTCAAGTCGCAAAAAAAGGGAAGGAAGTGGACTATCGTCAAAAAACTACTTCACTTAATAGATGACAATATGAAAAACATTTTTTGTCTCTTTATTTTTTTCAATTAACCAATTAGTTAAAAAGCCTTTGTGACTTGAAAAATTTAATAATTTACATGTAAATGGCCCAATTTCCAATTAAATTTTCCCGCACATGAAATAATGGGATCCTTAAGATTAAGTATCTATAATTAAAATACTTACTCCCTGATTCATATTTTCAAAGATTTTGTTGGTAGCAACATCGAAGCCTCTCTCGAAAAAGAAGGCACCCCCAACACACGCCAAAACGAAAGTAGATGTCCGGCGGAAAACCCCTCTATACACCGTTTGTACAAAAGACATGATTGGTGTGGATGTGGTGGCTGTAATAACAAAAACCTTTTCATATATTTTGAAAATAACTTGTGATTGGTGATAAGATCAAAGATGATTATGATGATATTATTACATTACATAATAAAGATAAAAATTATAAATTATAAATCGGTTATCACGTTATCAGTGATACAACACGAGGTTAAAATTAAATGACTTTTTACCCTTCGTAAGTTTGAAAAAATAACAAAGATTTGAAAAAACAAATTACCTTTTGAAACCTGGAATATAAAACTCCAATCGAAATTTCACCGAAAATGAACGAAGGTGAAAAAGTAAAATGGTAAATGTATTTAAAATTTACCAGCTTTTTACATGGGTATATCTCGAGAAGTGAACGACTGGGAAAATTTAAAAGTACAGTAGCCAGCAAAGTTCCTGTAGTATTAGCTAGTATGCAGTGTATTTGTGTATCAGGTTACCTCTTCAGGATGTTTGAGAAATGAAAATTCACTTTTTTCATTTGTGGATCTAAATTGGACGATTTAGATCCACAGCCAAATCTGCACTCAAAGCTATATAGCTGTATGTACCCAATGGCAACCAACCTTTGGGTCATAGTATTCATAAGTCAAAACTGAGAGCTGATTTGGCTGTGGATCTAAATCGTCCAATTTAGATCCACAAATGAAAAAAGTGAATTTTCATTTTTCAAACATTCTGAAGAGGTAACCTGATACTCAAATCACTATAGCTACAGCAACTTTGAGTAGCCAGTCAGTAATAAAGGAGGAGCAATAGAGTAATTTCTGCTCAATGGTGAAATCTTTTATTTTGGTTTTTGTGGGACGAAAGACGGAATTTCTTGTTGAATCTTTGACTGTTAGCTTAGCATAGCTTAGCACGGCGCAGCGGGACCGACGGTCGCACCCACTCATTTACAAATATTCAGTTTAGCAAGGTAAATAATTAGTCATCAGTCATTCAGTCATGTCATAATGTTATTGTCATATTATTTATAATTATTTATCTTTAATAATCTTTATTGATCGTTTGTGAATCATGAAATGAAGATTAACTTCAAACTCTTAAATTGCTCTTACTTACAACTTATGATTTGCTTTGTTTTTTGTTTTATGATTTAAAAATAGTAATAAACATCTTTTGTATAGATTTCAGATTTGGAAATACTGAAAGTGGAAAGTATATCACTCTCCATACTCACAGACATCACCTGAACTGAACCTGACGGCTTAGAAAAATATTTGGTTTCCAATTTTGAACTTCTAACATCTACAAGTGCTAGCTCTAGCTCTATCAAACATCCAAACTCAAACAAAATGAGTAACGAAAGTAAATCTGTAAGTAATCATTTTATATTAAGTTTGTTGATGACATGCATGATCAATGATTATTATTGATTATGATCAATGATTTATTATGACCAATGATTATTATGATTAATACACTTTTGTCTTTCTTTCAATCGTATTTTAAATCAGTTTATTATCTCGTCTTGTCACTCTTATGTCAGTCAGTCAGTACTTTGTAGATTTAATATTTGTTTTGTTGTTGTCATAAATGGGCAGGACTGACGCATTTATATTATTTTATATCTTCCAGAGCACAAATGATCCTTCCACTCCGGGTTATGTCGGGTTTGCAAATCTTCCCAACCAAGTTCATCGAAAATCTGTCAAGAAAGGATTTGAATTCACTTTAATGGTTGTTGGTAAGCTTCGGCTCTTTTTGTATTAATTGATCTAGATTAACATTAACCCAATAAACTATAACGTTGTTTAATGCTTGTTATTTTTTCATAAAAGGTGAATCTGGATTAGGAAAATCAACGTTAATAAACAGCCTTTTCTTATCTGATTTATACCCTGATAAAAAGGTCCCTGATGCCAAAGGTAATCCGTCGTTGGTATCAGCTGTGTCTGAAAATTTTGGGAAACCTGGGGCAAGAAATGGGGTCAGTGGGGACGATTTCAGTGCTCAACGGTTGATAGGTTGTTGATATTTAATAATAACTGTCAAGCAACTGCATGAAATGCATTGGAAGCTTACCATTTATTTACCTACATTGGGTAATGATATTATTCCTATCCTGTAAGGTTCACTTGACACTAATGACTAGTATGATGATGATGGACTTGCATGAACTTGAATTTTAATGTAGAAAATGTAGTCTTGGTTTGCAGCTAGAGTTTAAACTTTATTCCTATTTTATTAATCGCTAGCTTGAGTAGAATTTCTAGCTATTTGATTGTATATATTTTTCTCTTTGGCTTCAATCACGCAATTGAAGTATCGTATTTTTCACAATATGACTAAAGGAAAATAAGTTGCCTTGTATACTTCTTCGTTGAATCGTCTTTATTATTTCGAACTGTGCCTAAATTCTCTTGGTTTCCTATTTGCCGTTTGTATGCTTTCGTATGTTCCAAAAAGGAGGTATCAAAATGGGGATATTAATTACTGTTTATCATTGATGTGGAATTAGATAAACTTCACAAAAATGTAAAAATCAATGCCAAAACTGTGGAGATCGAGGAAAGAGGAGTGAAATTGCGCCTTACGGTTGTTGATACACCTGGCTTTGGAGATGCAATTGATAACACCGACAGGTAAATAATTGAAAGTGGCAATTCATTATCTTCTCTTTTTGATCAATGTTATGATTATTTACGGTATTAATGTGTGGAGGATTTAATGTAGTAATAAATCTATATTCTATTCTAATTCCAGCTTCAGTTCTATTATAAAATATATTGATGACCAATTCGAAAAGTTTTTCCATGGCGAACGAGGACTAAATCGAAGAAACATTACCGACAATCGTGTACATTGCTGCTTCTACTTCATTTCGCCATTTGGACATGGGTAAATTTTTTAGAATAATGAATTTCCAGGTTTATTGTAAAGTTACACCAAAATATTACTTTGTATTATTTTACAGTCTAAAGCCCTTTGATCTGGAATTCATGAAGCAACTACACAACAAAGTTAATATAGTTCCAGTGATTGCAAAAGCCGATGTATTGACCAAAAAAGAGGTTGCCGACCTCAAGAAAAGGGTAAATGACCACAAAATATGCGTTAACTATATTGTTTATAACGAATATTTACTGTTCCATTGTTTTATTATGAACTTGACTTGCAAATATCAATTAACTGCTGTGCCAATGTTTAAATGATTCAGGTCATTCAAGAAATCCAAAGTAATGGAATTAAGGTTTACACACTGCCTGATGTGGATGAAGATGAAGACGAAGATTACAAAGAAGAGGTGAAAGTGAAATGAAATTCTTTGCTTCCAGCTTTAAACATTGCCAAATATCTAGATTAAGTAATTTAACGTTTCTAACTTGAATGCATCTTCCTTTGTAAAATAATACGCTTATTCTTAGGTACGTCAATTGAAAGAAGCTATGCCTTTTGCCGTAAGTGGCTCAACGACTTTTATTGAAGCTAAAGGTCGTAAAGTTCGAGGTCGATTGTATCCTTGGGGAGTGGTGGAAATTGAAAATCCTGAGCACAGTGATTTTGTGAAGCTAAGAACAATGCTCATTGCTCACATGCAGGATTTGCAAGAAGTTACACAAGAAGTACATTACGAGAATTACCGTCTGCAGAAACTGGCTGCAGAGGCACGTGCTGGAGTCAAGGCTGAATTAATTCTTGATGAAAAATCAACCGACAAGGATCAAATGAAACGAATTCTGCAGGAGAAGGAAGCAGAATTGAGAAAGATGCAAGAAATTATGGCCAAAATGCAGGCTGAAATGCATGTTCAGAAAGCTTAACTTTAGTCAGAAGATCAAATCTTCCTTTTAGTTACTATTTACTTACACTTGGATTAAGTAAAAGTACGTATTGTTTTCACCTATACCCTTACCCAGGTAATATTGCAAATTGCAACGAAAATTGTGAACGGTTGCCAAATACATGTTAGGTAAATCTATTAAATATCCTATTTACTATTTGTATAATAATAATGATCAATATTGTAAGCCAAAACATGACCATTTTTTACTTTTTACTATAGTTATGTGATGTACATTTTTTACTTTTCATTTTCTTATACTGCTATAGCTAATTCATTGACCAATCCTACTTGTTAAAAGCATTTGTAGGTTACAATACAATGACTTTATATGTACGTTTTAGCAGCAATATTATTTCCTAGTTATCCCTAGCTTAAAATAAAATAATATGCTGCACATATCTATACATAATGCATATAGATCTCTATGTCACTATGAATATATTCAGCTGTAAAAGACAGTGCAACGTGCATTGAATTATGCACTTTTATGTCGAAATGAATTCATATAATGTAATGGCCCGTATAATATGACCTTAATAATCTTATGATCATGGAACAGCGCTAACTTTCAGGTATTTTGGACGCCTTGATTAAGGATACCTTAGAACTTAAGACGAGGTTCATAATACGGGCCTACATGCCTGTCCCTTCTACATGACCGTACTTGTGTGCAGTTTTTTAATAGCCCTTGCATTAAAACTATTGATAAGCATCAGAGTGGTCTTCAGCATATTAAAACGATAAGACTGTTTATAAGTACCAATTTCCAACTTCTAAAGGCTCTTCTACTCAAATTCAAACTGTAATCTTTAAACGAATATTTAAATAAAAATAACAAGGTATATGTAATCTAACATTATGATTAGATTTCCTTTTCACCAGTTATATTTTTTTCATTCACTCATTTGCGATCTTTCACTGTTCAAATTCTATACATACTATACATCACGGAAGTCCACTAACGAACGACCATAATCAAAATCGACCAACGCAACGAACATTAGACTAGAATTGAACCGAACCTGAGTGTGAGTGGTGGTGCGGTGGTGAGTGAGCAAGGAGCTTCAAAGTTCACAACCATCAATACATGTACACAAGATACAAGTACGCTATACTCAGCAACCGAATTTTCACATAAAAGAGGAACATTTAAATCCTAAAACCAAACAAAAATAAATATCATCAAATCAAATTCAAAATTGTAAAATCCACCAACTGTCAACTGGCTGATCGACGATCAGCGATCAACTGGTCACTTTTTGTCAGTAAGTTCAAAAAAAATTATACTTACGCATAGTTAATTTGTATTTGGTGACGTTCATTGTAGTAATTTGTATTGTATTATTGTAACTAGTAACTTTGTAAAGAAAAACTAGCCAGAAAGTTCAAAGTTAGGATCGGATTGCTACAGACAGGTCGCATTAGACGGTTCATTGGGAAAAGTGTTTTCCCCAATGAAAATATCAGGCAAAAAATTTCTAAGTGTTTTAAAATCCAGTCACTATCCTAGCATTTATTATAGTATTTATTATCTTTATTTTTATTAGGTTAGATCAGAAAAAAGGCGAAAATAGTGACGGTAGCTTAATTGATAATGTGATTATCGGAATGGACAGCTAAACCAGCTGGGATCCGATCGGTACTCCCTGATTTTTGCATTGGAAAAAGAACTTAGAAAACTTCCACCTAGAAAGTTGAAAGTTCGTCCGTACTTTCGAATACAGTGACGGATATACAGACCAAACTTGGCAAAAAAAATGATGTATGGACCACTGACGATATGACTATCCCTATTGATTCTGGGGGTAAATCGGTCCATTGGTTGCTTACACTAAACCTGATGTAGAGCTAATTTAGAGCTAATGTATAGCTTTCATCTTATCTGATAATTTCTAAATTCTCCTATACCCCTTGTTTAGAAACTATACATTGCCAGCAATTGGGTACCAAAATTCTTGTAGTATTAGTAAGACAGATCATCTTGATTGGGTACGTACAGATTCTAGATCCCCGTAATTGAGGTTTTGCACGTGGAATTACTCGCATCGTTGCATGCAGGCAGTCTAACCTAGTATCCAGAATCCAAACCCACGTGTTTTAATAGAGGTTTCCCACAATTGGTGACCGGTCACTAAATTAACAAGAATAGGTATTGAAATGACTACAGTACCGGCCTGTGCTATCCTGGAATTGTGGGAAACGTCACGTCTATTAATGTATTTTATTAATTGTTCACAGGTCACAGGAAGTACGATAAAATAGATAGGTCGTAAAGATGGCAGGTTTCAGTTGTCCCATCTGTAGTGAAAGTTTATCTAAATTGCCTGCTGAAGCAGCTCAGAAAAATAAGGGACAATCTGTGAACTTGGATAGCGATAGTTTGAATATTTCAGCTGCACCCTGTGGACATCTATTTCACTCCTACTGCATCCAAAAATGGCTAAGGTTTGAAAATGAATTATTGAGCATTTTGAATTCACTTAATACATTAGAATTAGAACTAATATTAGTGGGTAATGTGTGGATTTTGTTTTGATTATAATATTATATTTACAGTGGAGTCCTATTATCAAGCAGCAAATGCCCTTGTTGCCGAAAAGATATAGTAAATCGGCAATGTCTTCCTTTGTATCCTACATTGTATGAAGAAAGTTTTATGAATGACTCTCAAGATGGAAGCTCTCCAAGTTGTAATCATATTGAAGAGTTAAGTGTATTAAGAAGCAAAGTAACTACTCTACAAGCAAGTTTAAAGGAAAAAAGTCAATTATATGATCTTCTAAGGTTCGTTATAAACTTTATACAATATTATTATATGTAGTAAATTAGTGATAAGGTGTGTACTATAATATGACTTTTGTAAAGTCTAAACTGAAGTCTAAGAATTTACTAGAACTCTTCTAAATCCCTGTTTAAAAAATATAGCGAGGAATACACTAAACTAAACGAGAGAAGCAAAACGGATAGAATAGCAATTGAAACTTGGATGCTGCGAGCTAAACAACATGAAAGTTACAAGGATATTGTCCGCCAACAGGAGAAACAAATAGAAGAATTCCAAAACAAAATGAAGACTTTTACAGAGTAAATTAGCTTAACATTTTATGCCGCATGGGTATTTGGTACCGCTTTCTCACTAAAAATAACTTTGAACCCCCTCGTGTTTTAGAATCGATAAAATATTGAAAGGAAACTTAGATGACATTGAATGCGACATGACAAGCTATCCTCCCAATACTCAATCGATCAAAAGTCTATTGGAAACAAAATGCGCTCTAACTCTGTAAGTAACAGTTTATAATTTAATTTAATCTAACTAGCTTCTAGAAAATTTTGCGTAATTGTGAAAGATTTAGATTTTATGAAAGAAAATTTGTAAGAAATGGCCTAAAAAGAAAATTTTTGGGACTTTGAAAAACAATTCCATTTTGTTGTATTTTTTTGGGGGAGGCTTCACCTTTCCCCAAAGCCCCCTCTGGATACAGCCTTGTTACCTTAAAGTTCTAGGGCAGCTTTCACTTTAATTCGCACCTTTCACTATAGCTCAGGAAGTTTTTGAAGTGAAAGGTAGGCGAAGTGCTGTTATGACAAGAGTGAGTAGAATTGACATACATCGAATGGTATTTATTCGTGAAAAGAGACTTCAGCGGATTGCATGCGTACAATGAAAGTAATGTATATTTCTCAATAAATAATGATGTCGCCTAAAATACGAAGTTTGAATATGAAGTATATGTATTGTACAGTGTATTTGTTTTTTATTAACAGTGAGCTCAGAAGGTCGGCGCGCCATTTAGAAGACAGTAAAAGAGAAAAGCATTCACATATAAAAGAGAAAGCTTTGTTAACGAAGGAAATAGCTAGATTGAACAAGGACAACGAAGATATGAAGAAAGCGTTTGCTAATTCAACTTTTGGCAACCCTTTGGTATAATAATTAATTATTATTGTTTATCTTTCCCCTCTACTATAATTTATGTCTTTGTTAATATTGATGTACTATTTGTCTTTAAAAGATGAGTTCATCCTGCCAAGAAAGCTCTCTGGAGCGACCGAAGAAAGTATTTTCCAAACGAAAGGGAACGAGCCCAGAAACGTCTCATAATGGAAATACAATTGATTCGGACGTAGATATTATTGAGTCACCTCAGCCTAAAACAAAAAAGTCAGAAAAACATACTAAAGTACCAAAAAATCCAAATAACACAACGATTACTGTTTCTTCTGATACTGACGATGTAAGTGTTATTACGGTTATTATTTTTTAATGTAATTTGCAGCTTTACTACATAGAGTATACCAGGTAAAAGTTATAAAAACAATATTACTTTTTTCAGGATTTTATGTCTCCGCTTAATTTTAGAGTTAGGAGTTGCGTTGCTGGATTACCACCAATCACGCCACCCACTAGATACAATAAAGGGCATTCAAGAAACATTATGAATCGTGGATATCTTGCAACTCCGAAATAGAATGCCTTTTTCCAATTTAGGATCAAAATTTTTAACTTATAATGTTGCTATTTTTACATAAATGTGTTTAAAAATTTGCATTGACAAAATCGTATTAATTAAATTGTCCCTTTCTTAACGATTATTTTTGTCTAGTAATACATAATTTTGGAATATATGTCTTTAGGTTAATTTAGTTTGCTACTTTAGCATTTTCTTGCAATATCCAATACAAACTAATTATTAGGCTTTTAGCCTGATAATCCTGACTGTTGCCTGAAATTGGGCAAATATTTAATGTAGAGTGTAGGTAAACGTGAATTTGTATGACTTAGTAATAACAGTTTTTCAAGAAATAATAAATACGAAGCAGACAAGCAAACTTAATACGGAAAGTGCCAGTTAAAAATACAATTTTGAAGATAATTTTTTTAATTTTATGGAACTTAGTTTATTTTTCTTGGTAAAACAAATATTAATATCTTCCATTATTATGTACTTTGGGTGAGTGGTATGGTATGGTATTGATGCTACACATGAACATTCACACTTATAGTAATTCAACATGTCAACATTTCACTCCTTTTGCATTCCCTTAGCAGATATCAAAAATATACTTTCCCACCTATAGGTATGCTGGCCGACGAAGTAGCCAGGGGCCCTAGATTTACAAAAAAGCGAAGGCCTACCCCTCCTGGCTGACCGAGGTTGTCAAAAATTAAATATGAACAACAAAATGAATAAATAATACGCTGAAAATGCATTATTAATTTTTAATATTTTGAACCATTTTATTATTATTGTTTAAATATCAGCGTAACGTGCTGGATTTTGTGCTTAAATGATGAAATCTGTCCAAAAATGTCTGTGGGGCTCTTTTATACCTAATTTTTAATAATGGTGCAAATACTTCAAACAAAATATTGACATTTAAGGCAGCGTTTGTTTATCACTGATAAAAATTTGGCCGTTTTCCTATACTCGTGCGCCCCGTTTTCAAAAAAATATACCCAGTGGGAAAGTATGTCAAAAATAATTGAAGAATTAGAATTATTCGTGCTAACATTAGCATACAATAATTTACTGAAATGCAAAGTTGGTTTTTACCTGCAGAGGAAAAAACACTAAATGACTATAAAGTATTTATTCAGAGGAGTTTACTCCGATGTATGCGTTTACACTTTCTGTCTGTCTGTCTGTCTGTCCGTCCGTCCGTCCCTATACGTGATAACTTTAGAACGGTTACACTTACAATACTCAAATTTTCAGGAAACAGTCTTGGGGTAAAATGTAGGTCTGAGTTCGTATATGAGCAGGATCGGTCACATCCCCTGACTGGGGGAAAGGGTTGAAAATTTCAATTGGCGATAACTTTGGAACGGTTATACCTAAACTGCTCAAATTTTCAGAGCACAATATTGAGGTAAAATGTAGGTCTGAGTTCGTATATGAGCAGGATCGGTCACATCCCCTGACTGGGGGAAAGGGTTGAAAATTTCAATTGGCGATAACTTTGGAACGGTTATACCTAAACTGCTCAAATTTTCAGAGCACAATATTGAGGTAAAATGTAGGTCTGAGTTTGTATATGAGCAGGATCGGTCACATCCCCTGATTGGGGGAAAGGGTTGAAAATTTCAATTGGCGATAACTTTGGAACGGTTATACCTAAACTACTCAAATAAATTTCAATTGGTGATACTTTGGAACGCGAAACTCCTCTGCTGTTATACCCCGTTTTGCTACGGTTTATTTGCTTTCCAATCATTCTATCAATATACCATATTATCATCATTAGAAGGTACATCTTCATCTGTTACTTTTCCGTGAACTTTAGGGTCGAACTTTTCTAAAGTTTCCAATTCATCAACTGGAAGAAGATCCCCCACATGGCTTTTTCGTCCACACCGGTACAATTCTCTAAAACCATTAAGTTAATTAAGACTCAACCGACAAGAATAATATTGTTTCAAATGTGTTTTTACTTTGAAGATTTTCCTTTTGTTAGAACAACTTCAGCAAGGTCCCCTTTCTTGGTACACAGCCGACAAATCACATGTCTTGAGCGAACTAAAGGTTGTCGGACAATTCTAGGCCATCCAGCATCTTTCCTTTTCCCTGAAAAATAAAATGTGATCCTTTATCGTAATTTTCTGCATTTGCTTATTTATTACTATAGTTCTTAAAAAATACCTTTCTTGAGGACTACGTACGAAAACACTTCTGTCTTCGTCAACTCTTTGTTAAAAGGCAGAAGGGGTCTGTATCGAACAATAAAGTTACAAGGTGTACTATCTCTTTCAAATCGTGGGCACCAAGTATCTCCTGGACACTATAGAAAAAACTACTGATTAACTTAAATATTATCAAGCAAATATTATGTAGTCACTGATTAATTTATTATTATCAGTTAAACAAACTATTAGTACAACTACAACTCGTTTCTGTATTACCGGGCTAAATACATGGCAATTTTTTATTTGTTCTTCATGTAATCCTAATATATAATCTCTCGCTTGCATGAGAGCCTAAAAGTGAGAAATAGTTATACAATCAATACACATCAATTACACAAAAGTAACAATAATAAAAATGTTAATGCCATATTCATTCCATAAGGTATTTAAGGTATAGTAAACAAACTTCGTATCCAGCATTGGTTCCTCGTTCAATAAGTACAAGGTATTTTTCTGTTTTCTTCCACAGAATGTCAATTGTTTCTATTCTCTTTTTTAGTGACGGAAGTTCCAGTAAAGAATAACTGCTTACAACGATATCATATTTGATCTAACAATTGATAATGACAATTTTGATAATTTAAATGGCACAATCCAAAATGCATGTTTAAATAAATAATGCATAGCTTGTATCTTACCTTGCTGGATGCTGGAAGAAATTGTCGGAAAAATATACCATGCAGCCAGTGATCATTGGCTAAACTTCCACCTCTCAAGATTCTTTCGGCAAGGTCGTTCATATCTCTTGACATATCAACAGCAAGATACTCCTGAATAGTTTGCCCCCAAAACTTATGGCATGCCCTATAAAATTATGATTTATAAAGACCTTTTACATATGTTCAAATAAATATTCAGATACCCATGGAGGACAAGGAAAAGCATGGGCGAAATGAAATGAGGCACGTTCTATGCTTTAAGAAAAAAAACCTTCTCATATAATTTTGTACCCAGAAAAGATGTTGGCTTTAAGTTGGGCTTTTGAGGAATTTATGGGGCTTGAAAACTTTTGAAAACATTACTTAAAGAAAGCAGGTGTCTACAGATCAGATGAGAATGTTAAAGAGAAAGCATAGAACTAATAGAACATTTATAGTTATCTTAATCTTGATAATCTATTCCTTTCCCATGCTCGGTTCATGAAACATTAACTTGAGTACAACATTTGTGTAGTAAAATCTTAATTGCTAGTTAGTTAATAATTAATTATTGTTATAGTTTAAGTTTTATAATTATTATAATTATTAATAAATTAGATTACAGCATTTACAGCCTCAGTACTTACCACAAGACAGATCCTACTCCAGAACCAAAATCGCACAAAGTTAAAGGTCTAAACTTCGGATCTCTACTGGAGATTTCATTGAAAACTTTGCAAAGAGATGCGTACTCACCAGCAGTCCGGCTTACTAAATATTGCAAACATGTCTCACCACTATAATCTATTGGCTCCCAATGATATATTAATTTTTTGAGTTTCCTTTTAATTTTTCGGTGTCTGTTAGCTTCTAAATTCTGTAGCTGTTCTTCGCTTAAAAATGGTTCAATGATTGAATCTATACATAAAAAACAAACGCACATTATTGCGCCTTTGTGGGAGTGTGCACAAGTATTTAAAATGTAAAACACATTAAAGGGATCATAAATGGGTGAAAAAATAAACTTTGTATTAATTAATCATTACAATATTAAGTTGTAATACTGATACATTATTTCACACTAATTTAATTATGAGACACATGAATTTTATTTTTACCTTCAGCTACAATTTTATCTTCAACATAATTAGCTTTGTCTTTGTATTCTCCTTCCTCTACTGGTAATAACCTCATCTGAAGATAATTATTTAACTTTTCTGAATTCGTTTGTATTTCTTTAATATTCTCGTCTACAAAAACAAATTAATATTCAATAGTTGTTACATTTTTCACCATTTTATTACGCCTCTAACGCCATACTTACGAGACAAAATAAATTGTGCTGGGGAAACGAATCGTTCGGGCAAATCAACTCTTTTAATCCACGTTGCGCCTGGATGGTTCTTTGGCTTAACTCCGTCTTCAACTAAAGCTTTCTCTGCTTGCCTTGCCAAACTGACTGAAATTCGAGATTTCTTTCCAGTACCTACGATTTCATAGTCATTTGCGGCACTTCTGCTACTCTGTTGGTTTTGTAACTGCAAATATTATTGTTATATGGTAAGAAAAATAATTTATAAGTCCATTTCCCATAATGAAAAAATTTTAAATTATTCGATCCAGAATAATAGGAATTGATTGGGGGATTCAAGGCTATATTGAGGAGGGCATTGGGGACAAATGCCCCCCCCCCGAAATCCAAGAAAATTTTGTGATTTTTAGGCTATTTTTCACTCATTTTTGACAAAATATGCCAAAATTTTTCACGCTTTGCGCGAATATATGCCTCATGCATATAGGTGTATACGTCATTGCCTCCTCCGAAATCGACTTCTAAATACGGTACTGGGGGGATTGCTTGCGGTGGTTATGTTTTGAGTGAGTAATGAGCGAATGAGGAGAGAATCCACGGAAGGTCCCTTAATTTAGGTAAAAGTATACGCCAAAGATATACTAATGACTAAAAGTTCGGCATCATTCATTCTTTTACGATTTTGGTAAACTATCAGTCATTGTGTCGTTTCAATTTAGTGAAATTAGGCTCTGGGGGACTTGGTTTGATAGGAGAGCTTCCTCCATGCACATGCATGAAATTGATCTTTACTTTTGACTTTCATGGATCTGACTCTTACTACTTGCTCTTGGATTTCGTACAATTTTCACAAAAATTTCCTGTAAAAGGGACTCTCTCCTAAGATCCTTACTACCTCGAAAATAACCACCCCTTCATCGACCCCCATGAATTTCAATAATGAGATTCAAATAATTTTTGAAAAGCATTGCCAGTAAATTGTAACCTGTGCTGTCATTGCGATCTGAAATTATTAATCATAATAACTAAATGTTGAACGTGTTTTTATATAATTTAAATTTACCATTTTGGCATAAAATGTAAAATTTCTGGTAATATTGTAGCATTGATCTACGATTGAGGTGCTCCTGCTCATAATTCTTCTGTTTCCTCTGCTGGTGTAGTAACATGGATATCTCACCACCGAAACGAAAAAAATACGATTTGTGATGTTGGACATTTTCTTCTAAACCGATCATGCGTCTAGTACCTTTTATTTAAAAACAATGAAATCATAAACATCACTATTTAAATTGAAATGCATAAAATTCCAAAATTCCAATTACCTGACAGTGACAGACTTACCTCTACCACCACACATAGATAGAGCGCCTCCACGTTTGAAATTCAACATAATACACTTTCATTGGATTCTTCCCTACATTAGGCTTTAGGCTCACTACTCTCACTCCATCAACCGAACTAACTCTGTGTAACATTCCGCAACATTCTACATAATTTACTAACTTTTATGTCCTCGACTTTTGAATTAAAAAAGCGAGTAATATTATTTTCCCAAAGTCATAAAGGGAAAAATCTCCTAAAATGATTTCAGACACTAAAATTAAATATGTGAAGATACTGGCCACCGCACACTTAAGAAAATTATAAGAATACATGCGTTTGAACTTTGAACACAGAAAAGTGCTTTCCTTGTAATGCAGTACCACAACACAACTGACAGCTTTCTAAAAAGAGAAATTACCTTCTTCCATTACTTTCACTTTCACCTTCTTCATCAATGCTTGTCTGTGCTACACCACAAATCATGTAAAAATCGTATTTTTTCTTATTTTTAAAATCCAGACCCAGTGGGTGTTTGAACAGACATAATAATATGTATGCTATGACACGTACATGACATGGACAGGCCAGACAACTTGCCAATTTTGTCATTATACATTACAATATCAAATATGCATTTTTTTCATGTCAATAATCTACTGGCCGCAGCCAGGCCCCTCCCCCCCCCCCCGAAATCATCGAAGAAAAGAAAGGAATTTTTGACTTCGCGAAAGTAGTATATATTTTCAATTATTTTTTATCGCCCCTCCCCCCCGAAATTTTTTCTGGCTGCGGCTCTGATTCTTAATGATTACATGTACTATGTGCCTACGAACTAAATCAATGACATGAAATATGAATAGCATAATATAATCTGTTATCGAGTTTTTCTGTGGCTAGTTTCAATAATTTTATTGCAATAATGTACCTCTTTCTCCTGCGTAAATGGAGACATAATTGCTACAAACCACAATTCGTTAAGAGATAATATACAAGAAACAAGAATGCTGTGATTCGCTTATTATTATTACATATTATAATTAATACCTATCAAGTCATCATATGTTTTATATTGGAAATCTGGCTTAGATTAGTAGAGTATAATAGAGTACGACATTTGCAATCAATCCAAGTCAGTACTACTTAACAAATCACACCATCATCTATTCTATTTTTATATATAATAATTGCAAACTGTTGCACCTCAAATCAATAAAAGCCAATAATAGTAGCACTTAAAATTTTAAGTGTAACCCGTTTACGGATAGTTGTTAATGTTAATTAATTAATTAGCGCCAATCCAACTAAAATATATGAAATCACGTAGGTAGTTGGATAAAAGAATAATGATTCACTGCCAGATGTTTTCACTGCCTTATGAAATCTACAAAATTATCAATACCGAATGAATACAATTAATTATGTGATATTGACTATATTACATCCGAAATCAATTTTACATGATGGGATACTGATATACGAATAGTATACATCATAATACATACTATTTTAGTAAGTATTATTAACACTAATGGCAAACAAGGTACATGATAGAAAATTAAGATACAGCGTTAGATTTAGATTTTATTGAATGTGAGCAGATTTACAGTTTTTAGAAACCGTGAACTTTAAGTTGCTCTGGTTTAGCCAATCCTGTTTTGGTGAGCCACTGGCAAATGTTTTCACGTTGATCCCCCTGAAGTTGCAAAACTTCTCCGTATTCAGGGTGCTCCACAACGGTACCGTTACAGGCAAATTCCTAAGGACAATACAGATAATTATTAATGGACTTCAATGTTCTAAAATACACATTTATTAGCTGTTAGCATAAAATATAAATATTTAATATCTTCAATATATTAGCATAAATAGCATTTTCCTTTTATAGGTTTGACATTTAAAAAACCATTTATATTACGTACCTTCTTGCAGGCTCGAACAATTTTCTTCAGATCATACTCGGCAGATAAGCCCTGCACTGTGGTAAGTGTTTTACGACCGTTACGCTGCTGAATTCTTATATGAACGAAACCATCTTGCACACCTTCTTCGGAACCCTTGATTGCATCAGCAAAAGGGTCTGTAACAAAAAATAAATAAATTTTAGAGAGCAGCGTTCAAGATTTTATGAATTATAGATTTCTAGAAAATAATAAAAAATAACTGGATTTATAAGTAAATACTTATTTAGTTAATTAATAAGCTTAGGTACAGCCAGTCACTCACAGTCTCAATCCAGTAGAAACAGAACGTTAATCAATTCTAACTTGAGTTTTCCAGAGGCCTTTCACCCCATCTTTCACTCAACCAATTGACAGTATAGTACAACAGTATACCATTATGACTAAATCCCACAACTGACAACTTAGCTTTCACAACCAATAGGTATTCAGATCCCTATCCTTCGCTCTGATAGATTTTAGGATTTTACTACTGACCATGTCATTGTGCAAATTAGATTTTCGCGAACAGCGAATCGGACATCTATTTATTTAAGAGTCCAGTTCCTTTAAATTTGGAAATCTCTGATGACTATCAAAATACATGTAAAAATTGAGTTTGCGAGTTCTAAAAGTACACTTTTCAATAACAATTATTTTTTATTTTATCAACTGGCCAAATTATTTAAAAGTATACTTAGTAAACACCCGAAAGTCTATGGCAGATGTCCGACAATCAAGATATGGTGTTAGTTTTTTACCCATCCATATCCCTTTGATACTTTGATACCGGTTAACGACAACTGGTCCATTAGGCTATTAGGCCCTCCTAATTTCAGTGAGTTTTATTTTTTAAGTGATTTACAGTGCCAGTGCCACCCTATTTTCTTAGCTATAGTTAACAGGCGACATTAACGCCACATTTAGCGTTTAATTTTATCCGACCAAAACCATTTTTACCAGTCGTCCAATTAAATTGCCTAATAAATTGGACAGCAGCTAAAATTGGCTAGTAACGTGGACAGCGGCTAAATGTGTTTGATTTTTTAAAGATGCCACCAGACAAAGAGACAAAGAATACTTTTCTCAGTCTACATTTCTCTATAGACGTTTCCCACAATTCCAGGATAACACAGGCAGGTACTGTAGTCATTTCAATACCTATTCATGTTAATTTAGTGACCGGTCACCAATTGTGGGAAACGTCTATTTCCTTATTTTGACCATTTACCTATTCTAGCCACCACTTCCCAGTCATTGTAACATGTCATACAGGCTGATTTAGATAGCTAAACGGTTGGTTACCGAACATAGACTAGTCAGCTATATTGTCTCCCGGAATAGTATTGGAGGTGACATATATCTATCAAAGGGAATAAAATGTAATGTCCGACCCCGAATTGAATTTTTTCCCAATGCAAAATCATATCCAATTTTTTTGAGTTCTTTTCCCAATCCAAAAATCAGGAATTTTTTCTTCAATGCATAGTCGCTTAATATGCTACCCGTCACTATTTTCGGTTTTCTCTGACCCAACCTAATAAAAATACTGTCAAAAATTTTTTGGTTGTTTAAATTTTATTAATTTAGAGATTATAAAAGGCAAATGGTGACCGGTTTTTGAAATACTACAATCTATCCATTACCAAAAAGCAATCGCATTTGGCGTTGAAATATTTCATATCTATAGGCATTTTCAGCATATATATATTCTTACGTTTATTTGAACGCAAAAGATTTTCTTGATTGAACCCAAAAGAGAGAAAGAATTCCGAGAAAAATCAAAATTAATTTCTTGGGTATTGTTTGAGTAGTCTCAGTACTTAGGAATGTTCCAATGACGGCATCAACTTTTAAACGTATTTTTGTAGTCAACCCTCGACAGAGTAGCTAAACTTTTGCGAAGAATAGTTCTTGATCGACATTAATTGGGATTGGGTTCATTTTACATAGTAACAAAATGTGGTTGTTAACAAAGCTAAGGAACGGAAAGTCTTTTGTCTGCAATCGGTTGGGGACTGTCGGGTATTGCTCTTGGGTGACAATAGTGACGCTTTATTGTCTCCATTAGAGACAGAGATTGTTACTGAAAAGTGTACTTTTAGAACTCTCGAACTCAATTGCTTTACAACTCTTGGAATTCTGTCTAAAGTTCTTACCCGATTTTCTTGTGTGGCACATTTTTGGAATCCTGGATATATTGTAGACCCCCTCATTGTACAAAATATACGATATGTTTACTCATTAATATATCTTATTGCGATTATAATTTTGTAAACCGCAAAATCTGCTAGAAAATTTAAACATAGTATATTTTGTACAATGGGGTGGTCGACAATATAATCAGGATTCTAAAAATGTGCCACACAAGAAAATCGGGTAAGAACTTTAGACAGAATTCCAAGAGTTGTAAAGCAATTTTTACATGTATTTTGATAGTCATCAGAGATTTCCAAAATTAAAGGAACTGGGCTCTTAACTTGCAATTCTCAGTCATCAACTCAATTTAAATTCTAAACCAGCTGCTTTCACCACAATACCACTTCTGTTCAATAAACTACTGTTAAAAACTGTCCATAGTAAAATAAGGTGGGTATTTCATCATTCTAAATATAAATTAGTGATCAATAGTTACCAGAACAAAACAAACAACTATAATAGCCATGCACAGTGCATTTCGCCTACTTCTACGGGCATTTCATGCTAGATTACGCATTATTGGATTTTTTGGCTTCGCTTTTCATCTCCATAAGTGGACGAAAAAACGTAGCCAAAAGAACCAAAATTTGGTAAAAGTATATAGAAAGGGTTTAGAAGATTTTCAGTTAAAAAAATGAGAAAAAAGTACCAAAAAATATGATAAAATGAGAGAAAAAACTCACCAAAAGTGTTCAGATTCTGGATGGACATCGTACTCAAACTCAGACAGAGAAGACAAGAACGACACAGAGAGGAGATCCCTATAACAACAATACAACAACGAGACGTAAAGTGTAATGCTGCGGCGCATACTCCGTTCCCTCCTCCTATTCAACCAAGTCGATAGTCCTGCCTGCCAACCTGCCCTGCATTTCACTACCTATTCACAGACAGCAGCAGCACTCCTTATATTCACATGCCTATTCAGATTATAACATTCCTAGCACATTCAAATTGAGATTTGCCTCCACTTTTGTGCCTTCTTGCCATATTGTTGACTACACATACGATGACAAGCAGAAGCAGGAAGGGGGCGGGCTAACATCTTAGTCACGTGGCTTATACATGAATGACATTACATTTACGACAACTACTATTTTTTTGCTAGTAAATACCATACGTTATGCAGTATGCGTAGTAGCACAAATAGATATCCTTGTACTTGTACTATGTGTGTGAGATATATGCAAGGACAATGTATGTACAATACAAAACAAAACCACTACAACACAAACTATTAGTTGAGCAAATAGTAGGTATCATTAGATTTCCTCCAGAGGGTTCGAGGTTAGATCTCCTCCCGTTAGACTACCTTCCCACTCCCAGCAGACTTTCTCCCTGTTGTTAGATATCCATGTTAGTGTTAGACTACCTCTCGATAGGAAAAATGAAAAATGTATGTCAGTTGGAAAAAGAGGAAAAAATTTGTTATCCAACCGGAAGGAGGTCTAACAAGAAGGAAGTCTGTCAGGAGGTAGCCTAACGGGGAGGAGTATTAAGGTAATCAAATGGCCATTCGTGGGGGAATGTCGGAAGGGTTTCGCTTCGGCTTGAGGACAGTAGCTTCTTCTACCGCACCGTTGTCAATTTAGTTGAAAGTTGAAACATGAGACTTATTTTTTAAGGGTAACATGAAACTTTCACCGGCCCTCAGGGACAACGATGAAATGTTTCGAAATGTTGTAAACAATTTTTGGTAAAAATTAAAGTCTGACCGAAACTGTGAAGTATGCTTTGCGAAAGTGATGACCGCTTTTAAGGGAAATTCTTCAGTACAAAAGTGAGTAAATCTCACAATGACTGCATTAAATAGTGACAATTTAAACATGACATGCAGTTTGTTTAGTATGTGACAAGTTTATCGTATTGGAATTTTCGATATGTTGCTTGCTTATTGCAGGGTGGTGTTTTGTTTGTGAGGGAAAGTGGTCCCTACTAGTGAAGACTAGTGAATAGTGAAATTAGTGAAAGCTTACATGTTATTAGGGAATTTGTGTTACTGTATGAAAAGAGAAAGCATAGCTTGCATTTCGTTGCATTTCTTTGGTTTCGTGGAGAATAAAAGTTTTCCTTTACTATTAAATCGAAAGGATTTACCACAAATTTCTCTCCACTGCCTTATTATTGTAGTATTAGTTGGTATGTACTATAGGTAGTATTAGTAGTAGTTAATATTATTGTAAACATGTGAGGGTAAAACAAATATCTTTAGATCACAATTTTTAATGTTTTTATTTTATTTTTGAAGTTAAACGTGACATAGAGAAAATAAAATTAATAATTATGTATGAATAGGTCGCATCGAAGTATCTATTCTATACTTACTCGCACAA
This sequence comes from Tomocerus qinae, assembly GCA_020055645.1. Classification (NCBI taxonomy): domain Eukaryota; kingdom Metazoa; phylum Arthropoda; class Collembola; order Entomobryomorpha; family Tomoceridae; genus Tomocerus; species Tomocerus qinae. The sequence goes on along the minus strand of CM034547.1, from coordinate 10,886,241 downwards.
CACACTAAATAAGTACTGTGTGTACATTAAGACGACTTTCGTGATTGAGCATAGTAGTTTAAGGCAAACGAAGTGCACAATCCAAGGGCAAAAGTAAAAGCATATTTCAAATGTCTTTTCGGTTGCAGTTCGAAAAATCGAAGATTTCTGAGGGCTGTAATTAAAAATTTCATGTTTTTAGTGCTATAGGGAGGATATCGAGAAGCGGTTAGCTTTTCTCCAGTTTTGCTGAACGTCCTTACTACGACGCTCTTGTTGTGTGTAAATGTATCAAAAGAATATTTTCCATGGTAGTTCCCAACACCTGCAGAGTGGAAACATGTATTTAATATTGATATTGATAAAGCTATGGAAAAGCAAAGTTCGGTTTGATTCTTTCACCTGAGTCTCCAACTCCACCGAAAGGTAAACCTTCCCAACCATTCTGGACTACAACATCATTGCAACATACAGCACCACTTGACGATGTATTGACAAATAAATCAAGTACGGATTCCTTTTTGGCAAAAGCATACAAAGCTAAAGGTTTTGGTCTTGACTTAATGAACCGAAGTGCCTCTTCAGGAGAATTCATTGTAACAAATGGCAAAATAGGACCAAATAATTCGTCTTCCATCAAGGAGTCTGATTCCTTTACATCAACTAAAACCAAGGATTTTTAAGTAAATGGAGAAACGCAACTCAATATTCAAATATGTTGTAAACTAACCAACAATGGTTGGGGATATCCATCTATCTTCGGAATCTGTTTGTCCTCCTAGCACAACTTTCCCTTTAGTAGCTTCAAGTACTTTGCAAAGCCTTTTGAAGTGATTTACATTTACAATCCTTGTAATATCTGGGCTCACTTTAGAGTCTTCCCCATAGAATTCCCTCAAAACCTTTTTGGCTTCTGATACAAAAGCATTTTCTACTTTTTTAGAACAAAGGACATAATCGGGAGCAATGCATGTTTGTCCTATGTTTACCATCTTTCCCCACATAATCCTTCTCGCAGCTATTTCTATATCTGCTGAGTCATCGATGTAAACAGGACTATCAACAGAACAAAATCCTTATTATATCAGTAGAATTGTCATAATAATTTACTCTTCCAGATAGAAATATCAACCTTTTCCCTCCTAGTTCCAAAGTTACTGGTGTCAAATTTTTAGCAGCAGCAGCCATTACAGATTTTCCAATTGGAGTAGAGGAGGTAGCGAAAATATAGTCAAATTTCTGTTCTAGCAGTCTAATTGTTGCTGGAGCGTCTCCTTCAACCACTTTGAAACACCTCTGAAAATGCATTTATAACTGTGTCAAATCTTTTCTTTGAATTCATTGCGAAAATTGATTAATACTGTCAATATCATTATCTCTATTGTATTACAATGTGTATTAAGACAACTAACTGTAATTACAGACTCCATTCAATCAGCCTGACTTACCGGGTCCAAATACTTTGGAACGATCTCAGCTAATTTAGAGGATGTACTAGGGGAGTGTTCCGAAGGCTTTACAACGGCACAGTTTCCAGCAGCAATAGCCCCGATTAGAGGCTGCAAAGCAAGTAGGACAGGATAATTCCACGGCCCAATAATTAAAACAACACCGTAAGGCTCCTTGTGGATAAAGGCTTTATCGAATGATAGAAGCAAATTAAACGGGAGCTTGTCAGGTTTCATCCATTGGTCTAACTCCCTCAATGCCAGCTTAATATCGTTTTCAATCCCAGTAATTTCGCTCACAGTACCTGTATGGTATAAAATCATAATATTGCCATTATATAAGTAATATTAAATTATCCCTACTTTTAAGCAAATATTATGTTAATCTTATTATACAAATCATCTTTGTAGCTAATATACATACAACAAAATATCTTTACATATAGTGATTATACAGTAAACAATGTTGCAAGTAGTGAAAATTACAGATTCTGCAACTCGCCTTCAAATTTTGGTTTTTTGAAATCTTTGTGCATTGCCTCAAGCAAATCTTCTTTGTTCTCTTCAATCATTCGAAGTAGGTTTTTCAAGCTTTTCATTCGAAAGTCCAAAGAGAGAGTTTTTCCAGAGTCAAACATCTCTCGCATATCTTGAACCATCTGTGAGATAACATTTCAATGGTCATGATAAACTTCAATTCACATACACTTTTCTGCTATTGTCAAATATTTCTTCGCACTGTATTACATGCATATATCTGTATGCTACGGTACTGCATGTTTGATTGGAAAAGCTTTGATACTATACGAATTGGTAGAGTATTACTACTGTGTGTTACTCTTAGCCCTCCGTCAGCTATGATAATATATTTTACCACAGTCTATATGTTTCTTGTGACATTTGGTTACTTTGCTTTAATACCAATATTAAGTTACCACTATCCGAAGTGGTGACAATAACTTTGGTCATTTCCATAAGCTATTTTAGATAAACATATCAAAAGTTGGCAAACTATTTAAATAATAAGAAAAATAATGTCGGTCTGGATTTGAACAGTATTGTGTAGAAGATGTACTGTACTGTATCTAATGATATCTATATAGAGTTCATGCAATTGTGATAGCAAACAAGCAAGATAAAAATATTAAGATAATCCTAGAGATTCAAAGCAGAAGTGCGAAGGAAATAAGAAGATTCAAAAACAAAAAACGTTGTGTGCTTATTTCATACCTCATTGAAGAGAGGATCTGCTCCAGTAATTTTTCCGTTGATACGAGTTTTATATTCTTTTGTTTCCATCTTGTTAAGACTGCCTAGCAGTAACCAAAGCTGCTGCAAAAATACTTCCTAACGAGCTAATGTTAAAGTGTCTTTGTGGGTTATGAATTTGTACTCTTTGAGTTCTGAGTTTCTACTGAGCAGAGGAATTTGTTCACACGTAATAATATGGTCTCGCTGTCAAAGATTTGCACTTGAATTGAAGTACATAGGAACGTGCATTCTAGTGTATTAATTGGACTTTAATCTACATATATTTGTATCCAGGAATCTCTTTGCCTTCTCTAAGGGTATAAATTTTGTCACTGTGGTATTTGCACAGTTTGTAGAGCCCGTATATTCCAGTTATGTGACAGTAGTCAATAGTAGATAATTATAGGAGTGATAGTAGAACAGTAATGAAAGGGAAAATACAACGTAGTACATCCACATATCATATCTACATTTACTGTCAACGAATATAATGGTTACAATTATATAGAGGTTAGCAGTATAAAATCATTATCTGCAGTTTTCAACATGCTATATATATGTATAGTGCATATAGTTAGTCATATATTATTACATTTAATTGCTAGTAGTATCTAAATCGTGTCCTGGCGATGAGTACCGCCCTATATATCAGTATTCATGCATGTTTGTCACATCTTTATAACAGATGGTTACATAACAGTACTGTACAAAAATATCATATCACACAACACTTATCTAGTTGATTCCAAAGTCAAATCATTACCCGTAAGTTGAAATCTCTACTGACTAATATTATACTTTCATGATATAATACAATTTATATGATGTTATAATTCACTGTGGCTTTCCTATAAATTGCAATGTTGCAATCCCATGCAAAATCAGGAGTGTAAGAGGGAAAAATGTACAAAAATTAACTTTAGTGAAACAGGCCAACGAATCCGAAATAATCGAAAAATACCCTGACTGACATCAAATGTGTTGTATTTGATCATTACTCCATGCTCCAGTTTACAATAGTAATAGTATGTACAATTCTACCTTCATGTATATATTCATATTTTAGTTTGCATTGCACATAGTTCATTTTCTCAGTTGTGGTATTGATAGAAGTTTCAGACCTGTATATTACTAAGTATTAGTTGAGTTAAAATTCCCAAGTAATTTACCTATAAGTAAGATTTTATAAGCCAAATATGGCAAAATCTCGTTGACAGAAGTTTTAAGGATGTAGAAGTGTGCACTAATAATATACATATAGGTAGGCAACTACTACCAGATAATCAGAGCAGTCAAAAGCACTTTTATCTCTTCCATTACTCAAACCAGTTGAGTTGAGAGAACTGTTAGAATCATATTTTGGTATTATTACTTTGAGTGTTTTTCTATAATGTAATCAAGTTTATGTAAAATATTCGTATGATGGAAAGAATTCAAGCCCATTAGTTATACTTATAATCTATGGGAGTGATCAAGTGCCTTTGAAAACAGAATCTAAACTAAACTCTTTCGTTGCACCATGACCATATACCATAAACGATCGTTTATTACCTTCAATTCACTGTACACTTAGTTGATTCATACGTGAATATCAGTATTTGTATCCATAGGCTTGTATATATATTATATAAAGCATTTGAACTGTTTCCTAGAAAATTTTTTGTAATGGAAAAGCAATTGGCTTTGCCAAAGAGATACACTACATATTTGTGTACAAACCGTATTTCAAATGCTTTTTGGGAGGCAGTTGGAAAAATGGTTAGCTATTCCTCAGTTTTGCTGAAAGTCTTTACTGTAACACTATTGTGTAAATTTATAATAAATCCGAATAATATCTTTAATAGCCGTATGGACAATTCTAAATATGTAAGCTACATAATAATCGAATATTTACTTTCGGAGGAATTAGACAGAATGTAAAACATCTGCATAGTCACACAGTGCCCCATGACAAACGCACTGCTCATCCTTAAAGGGAATTGCATTCTTTTATCTTTTGCTTCCATCTTCCAAAGCCATGATGGTAGATTATATTGGTAGAAAGAAGCTATGTAAGTATATATAGTTCCTACAGAAAATAAAAGCCAACAATCTAATGTTAAAAATATGTTGTGCGAGATTCATCTCAGAAAGTTTTGCGTAAGATATTTCCGAAGAAGTTATGAGTTCAAGTCCATTGCTTTGTACTTACGATCTAAAATGTTGCATTTATAATATATATTGTCAGAATGGGAGAGGCAGATATTTGTCAAACCATTTTCACTATAACTATGATAGATAAAACGATCACTATTAACTTCAAGGTGGTTTAAACTCATTTAGATGGTTAAACATGCGTTTGGGTGTTTATGTAGAAATCCCTCTGAATAGTAAAAATTATCTACATTCTATACGATTTCCATATTGATCCTATATGCACATCCATATTCATATTGATCCATATAATTCAGTTTAAAAGGGTAATGGTAATATAATTGGTATACCATATCGAATTGTGATTTCAGTAGTACATTTAATAAATTGTAATAGAGATTTGTCATTTGCTAGATTCTTTGAATCTTTCAGCAACATTATTTGAATCATAAGCACTAGAGCATGAATATAACGCAACTAATTTGGCATAGCATAGTGCATTAAAAATGCTTTTTGTAAAATATATTAATATGCATCTTCATTAACTGTTGTTCTAACACATGAGAGTTTCGAAAACTTCATTCACCTATGTACAAACTGTCCAAGTAAATTTCAAAGTCAATTTTAGGAATTTGCACTTGTAATTTATTCAAAATTACTTGCATAATGCATACCAGCAGGATTTATCATCTGTCAAACTGACTATATTAATTTTATGGGCATTAAATGACATTACCGTTCCTGATGAAGCTTCATGGGAATTGTGCTTATCAGTGTATACTTTACACATTAGAGAATAAATGGAATTACAACTCAGCCACATTGATTTAATTTAAAGTGTGTTTTCATGCTGATGTCAATAAGGTCAATATGGTTGTGCAGCATTATACAGCATTAGAATGCAATAATATTGAAACAGTAGACTTTATATCAATTATGCTAATTGATTTCTCCTAGCCCTGTAAACTAATCAATTCAATCAACTACCCAAAAGCGAAGCCAGTGAAACCAGCGTTTTGTTTTTGATGTGTCTTAATCAGTCTCTTGGTAGTTCTGTTATGATTATTCTATCTATGCTGACAGACAAAGTAAAAAATATTGGACGCAAACAGAAATCTCAAGGTTGCCTTCTTAAATATACGAATATTCTACATCACAGATCTAACGGTATTTATTTGTTTGATCATTAGATATTCTAAATCATGCATCTTCTAAAGTCCCAACTTCCAGCAACTCTAAAATAGCAATATGCAACTGGCTCAACCCGAAAGTATATTCTATGTTGCTTTTCATTTCATAAAGCAATCTGTATAGCTGTATACTTATGCCCTGCATGTACATTGCACAAGTAATCTCATTTACTGAGTACCTACTTAATGTTCAAGGCCTTGTTTACGTATAAAAAATAAAACTGCTCGTGTTTTGGATCTAAATATTACATATACATGACAATTATTTCAACCCTTGTATCAAGAGACTTCTACTCTTTCCTGTCCATCTGTGTTTTGATACGTCAGCAGTAAATAGGACATGAAACATGAGTAGCTAAAAGCCCTATGTTTATACTATTTGTACTGTAACCCTATATGCACAGTCCACAAGTACTGAGAAGCATGATTCTTAATACACAGTGTCTGTATATGTATGTACAATAAGTATAAACATTGCTGCTAGAATTAGAAATGATAACCATATACTATGTTGACAGGAAATATTCGTCATGTTATATCAATTAAACTTAGCTCTTGTTTTAGATGTCTAATATACGTTCAGATTTTGTAGTTTGCATTGTTCAGTACGGTAACTACATTTTCCCTTTGTACACTACGTGAGTATGCACAATAGTAATATTTTTATGCAAGTAAATATACAGTTAAAGTGCAAGCAAATAAAAATGGCCTAAAAATTACATACGTCCCAACAAAGTAAATTCTCAATTATTGCAGCCGTTACTTTGTTATATATTCTGTCAAATCCAAAACGTGGCCATAGAATATAAATGGTAGGACATAGCAATAGAAGTTACCATTTACTTTTCAATGTAGGATGACTTTGTCTCAAATTCTCCCCTATCATTTTGCAGCTCTTTTATATTGTGCTTCGTACAATTTCAATCAATGGTTGTGTTGTAAGTGATAGATATATCCAGACCAAGTATAGGAATCATAACAGTTTACTATTTGCTTCCTCTATTTTCAATTTACTTCCATTTTCGATCTCATTTTGTTCTAGTTCAGTTCAAACAAGAGCATAAGTGCCCTTAATATGGAAATCGATCATTAATATTATCAGGGCACTGTAAGATTTTCAAGATATAAATAAAAGTAACTACAATCAAAACTGTTTGAAAACGCCGAGGGATTTTCTTTGTTTACTTATTTCCAAGCGGACATTAAATTTCTAGACAGTATAGTGAGTGACAATCACATTACGATGCTCGCTTCGTCCTATCAACTTAGAATTTTCGTAATAACAAGGCATGGCTTCTCCGTAATTGCCTTATAGTTTTATTGTGCATTCGGTTTTCTTCAAAGAAATCAATAACTTATACGGTTTAAACATTTGCTACGGACAATGAAGTTAAAGTAAATAAAAGATAACTACTAAGTAGCACACAGCGGGTAAGTTGTTGTTTTATTCTACTAAACGCAAAGTAAGCATGAATTTACCAAAAGGTTTTAAAATCGTGTGGACTATCTTTTATGTATCTACTAAAGTAATGCTGAGTAAAACATGCTAAAGGTATTATTATACACAAATAACACTATCGAAATTATTCAATGTAATTATTCAAATCTATTTTTTAAGTTATTATTTAATCTCATTATTTAATCCTATATAGTAGACAAGATTAAGATCTGTAGTATAAAAATAGAAAAATTCTAGTATAAGGTTGCAAAAATCGATCAAAAGTTCTAAACAAACAAGATTATTAGTATTTGCGATGATATAGATATCACTGAATCAATTTTGCTTAAATATGACTGATAAATGCTTAGGCAAGGACAAGTTAGAATTGAATTGTGCAGTTTTGACAAAGAGAAAGAGAAACTTGTATAACAGAGCTGTGTTGGATAAACTAGGTAACTCTATCACAGATTGGATATTCTGTTTATCTACCATATTTGACAGAAGTTCTGCTACCGAGGAATTCCCTTGACATAAAAAGGCTATATCCACGTGTAGCTAACAAAAGCTGTACATCTGCTAATGAGAACTTTAGCTCTTCCATTTCAAATGAGCTAGATAATAATATTAAGACTACTGAAAACCGTTAGTATACTAGTAGCTCTAAAATTGAAATGAGATGGATTTTCGTGTATACGTTCCAGTATTTGCTTTTGAAATATTTACTGAACAGTTATTTTCAGTAAATTATCAAGTTAAAGTACATTAGTCGCTATTGCACGCTCTCCTGTAAATACACTTCATAGGTATCGATACTTGCTTGAGAGAGAGGGAGACCAACCAGAAATTTGTATTTAACCTATAAATAATATTTGCATGTGTAGGAGGAATAGTTTTTATTTACACATTAAATATGGTCACACAACTCACTTAAGTTGTATCTGAATTACTTATATAATAGCCATAAATGAGATTGGAAAGCAAAGTATCTCTCAACTTTATTGCGTGGGCGATGACGTCGCGTACGTAGGAATAAGTGTATTCCTGTAAAACTTTTACGTGATACAGTCTGAATAGCTACCAGTTGCAGTGTTATGATATGTAACGAGTGCAGTTCACATTCTTATAGGGAATAATATAGCAGATCGTGTTTTATCTTTACTCTAGTTCTTGAAATATATCTTACTTGTAATTGTAACATAGTAACATCATGTACCAAAACACAAATTGACGAGACAATGGAAACACTCACTTCAGTTCAATAATGTCATCGGGTATCCTGTTGCATGGAAGTACAAGTGCATGTCTGTAATGAATATTGTGTTGACGCTAAAGGTGAAGCTATTTTGATATGGGTTAAAGGTTAGGTTTCCTTATTAGACATTTTATTATATAAAAATGATAATATTTATAGCACTTCAGGTTGACAATAAAATTGATGAAGTTGTTGTTACCACTGATAAGGTCAAAACTGCTAAATGGCTGTATTAAGAAAATGATTTATTGAGTAGTGGTTGAGGTAGATATAGATTAGCGTGTGTAGTTAGTACATGTACCAGATTGGGGCAGGTAAAGGTAAACATTTATGATTTATGTTTCTTTGTTACGTACGTGTACGACAATAGCTCCTAGCATTGTAGTAATTCATAATAAATGTGTGAACAAGAGGAAGGGTTTGCTTAGCCCCAAATAGTAGAGAGAAGAGAAGGGCGCATATTTCTGGTTTTGTCTTTAAATAAAATAGACTGAACCGGAGTAAGGAATAGGACAAGTGAGTACAGGTTAGTAAATGTGAGGAAAAGGCATAAGTATTAATCATGATTGGTAAGTGTATGTGTCTGGTGAGAACCAGCAAGTACAAGAACCAGCATGGGCATAGTCGTTAGAAGATATTGAATTCAGTTTCTGTGCAAACGCATAGGAATAATATTTGTGTGCATGAGATGATGCAACAAATACGCAGTGAAAGCAAAGTTTCCATATCCATGGAGGCAATTGCATATGCTGGTAGCCCGAGTCGGGTCTATAACCAGATACCATTTAGTTTTATTTGTCCACAGTATGAAAGGAAAACCACTTACGTAAATACATACCTAGCTATTGGTTGTGTATCTGGCTAAGTATAATATTATATATAGGTATGTGGTCTGGTGAGTGTGGTATGCTCGCTATAGAGATAATGGTGTGTGCTGTTGGTAGTCGAGAGTTAGTAAAGTAATATTTTTAGTACATAAGCAAGAGCTTTTGTTAGTTTACACTGGTACAGTTACATTTAGTAGTAGGATGGCTCTTCTATAAGTACTATATCGTTTCGTATTAAAATAAGGACACATAAAAGAGCGATGCACATAACAAGCCTCGCTAACTGAATCGAAGTCTAGTCGTTCGAGAACGGGATAGAGTGAAAGAGAAATGCTGCCTATCTGTGTGATGGTGTAAGTGTACTGTAAAGAAAGGAGCGGAGGAACTAGGCTAACCTGTGTACTGTGTGTATGCACTATTTGTATCCACAGGAAGGGAAAAGAAGAAGTGAATTGAAATTGAAGGAAAATATAAAGGGAGAGCAACTGCGAGAAAATTCTCAGTCCTGGAGTAGAGTTACGAGTGAAAACAAGTTGAAGCCACCTAAACCTTACTGAAGGGAGTGAAAGCCAAAAGGGAAGCATCCCAGCATACGGAGAACTACCCGGTTTCAAATTTTTTTCTTCCACAGCCTAGGAGAAACGACGTTCGAAGGCTATACTAGTGCTACGTACTTTGTATAGATACTAAAGTGAATAATACAGCATCACACAGTGTCATAATGGACTGACTAATATAACGGAGAAAGCAAAGAAAGTTTCGGGTACCTGATAGATAGGACATAAGCCACATATTTGCTTCTTTTCTTTGTTGCGTGCTACGGCATCAACTAACTGGTGAAGAAATCCTGTCTCCTTCTAACTAAGCAGCTGTTGTCCTGAAATCCCTGTACCTATATTCATTACCTACCACTGAGAGTGCAAACCAAGAGCCAACGTCATATCACGTCACAACGTGGAAACTGGAAATTCAGCTCCAATTACACTTCCCCCCACTCCCATCCTCTCACTCAATAAGAAATACCAAGGAATTCAGACACTTAGTAATTAGTGAGAGATTAAAGGGTTACTCGTCATAATTATGCGTCTCGCTCACTCCAGACTCCAAATTAAGAGAAAGCAAGGAAGAAATTATTTGCCTTTCTAACTTTTTCTTCGTTACGACTTCCAGTATATAATTAGTCCATCCTTGAAATACACGCAGGAAACTCGTACCATATTTCCTTTCTGGAGAAATCTCCGTTCTCATTATTACATCGAGGAGAAAAAGGGAAATGTTACTAGTAAGAACATCCCGTCTTTACACAAGTATAAAAATCAGTCTCAAGATACCAGAGTGAAATCATATTTCTTGTGCAAATACAAATAAACGGGAAGAAACTGGATTAGACTCATCACAAGCCGAAAGAGCGTTTATCTCCATTTCCTTAGAATGTGATTCATTCACATCAAAGTAGCAGCAGTGATATGTAACTATTTATTAATATGTGCAACGAATCTCATTCACCAAGTCACTAAGCTTGACAGAGAAGTTGTAAATAAACACGCGTTTTGACTGATTTAATTATAAATTGTTTTCCCTTCAAGTTTATTAGTATTTACTCTGCTTTATAAAGATACATATGGTAGGTTTATTCAAGTGCCTACTTACTGCGTACCTAATCCGTGTTATAAATATCGCATCTATATATACATAGACAGTTTTCAAGTATATCTACCGAGGACTATAGTGTTTCTTTCTTGACTTTCTCCGTCTAAATATAAATTCATATAAATTTCTCCTTTCCCTGCTCTGAATGCTACTATTTACGAACAGATAACAAGGAGATGAAAAAGTCAATTTGCGTGAATTGTCCTAAACTTTTATAAAATAGATCTAAAGGGTTATTAACGTTAGCTGACTTATACATACGTTGAAAAGGAGGATAAGCATGCCTCAATTGGAATCGACTTGACTGGGAAACTCATTCAGTTCAGCTGGCCTTCCTTGGCTTATGGTTGTTCGGCGTGTCCAACGTATGGCTTAGCATGGAGTATGTAAAAGTTAGCATATGCTCCGTCTGTAAAGGTTTTTTCCTCCAGGCTGTTGTTTCTCAACCAATTTAATCACACTTCAAAGAACACTGGTATGATTTATCCTAGGAGGAAAGCCCAATTCATTCTCGTCCAATTCTATTGACCTGAATGAAAAAGGAAAGTTTGACTTTGTACGAGAAAGTGCACAGAACCATTATAATATAACGAGAGGAAACGTTCTGGAAAAGTGTACCTTGAAAAATAAAAAAAAACTTTTATCTTTTCTAAATTCCAAATATCACTCGGGCAAGACAGATTGGAAATATTGTGACTACTTTAATTAATTTAGTGGTATTGACATAAAAAGGAGGAATTAACGACTGAAAAACGAGACTGTGCTGCTTAAAGAAAAGTTGTGAATCTAAAGTTTTGCTGTCAGCGACATGTTTCTCGTATTATTTGTATTCCCTTGGGGAGCGAATGACGTAACTTAGTAGGAGTAGTAATCTATCTTTCAGTACATAGGAGACTGTTATTTGCACGAGAGCGAACTGTCAACGTCAACTGGAGTGAAACTAACAAAAGAATAATCATAAACGTACATACTTTGCTAGAAAAGTTCTACTACTTTCGGTGACAGATATCCGGATAGTACTTAGCCGCAGTAGCTAATATTATCATTCTCTGAAGTATAGTGGGAGCATCATCAAGTTGAGGATTTCTGCCAACCGACAGAGAAAAGGGAAAGGCAAGAGGGAACGTCGTCAGTGAGTTAAATCAAATTATTTCAGTTCATTTGGTCCCAGACAATTCATTGCAGTTAAATTGCACAGGGAAACATTGTGTGGGAAAAGAGGGATCAGAGCGATGGAAAATCGGACAGACGAAGGCAAGGCACATTCATTCCATATGGTGTGATTTAGTGTAAATAATCATTAGAGAGCATGGGACGTAGTTCGGAGCGGGGCGACTGCGCCAAGGAAACTCAACCTGAAAGAAAGCACGAAGAAGCCGATTTGCCTGACGGCGGAACTGAAAGCGACGAAAGTTCCACGCTCGGGAAATTGTTGCTGGGAAAACTCGTTGTTGTCAGTTGCGGGGAGAAGCGACAACGTCATCATGATGTTTACCCTTTTTGCCCTCTGACAAACTGTTGGACGTAAAAAAAGCATTAGATAAACATTTCTGGCTCTCTGCACATTACACATCGATCTATGCTCTTTCTGCATAATATTTACTGAGAGAAAGTAAATTGCACTTTCACTCCTTAATACAGAACATTAAAAACGAGCAACTCTCTGGACTCTCTGGACTCAAATTGAGAACTCAACAGGTCCCTCAACCTCAACCTTCGCTTCCCTCTTTTAACTTTCGTATATAGTACAAGGTGTATTATATCAATGCTACGATACTCCTCTACACTCAAATATTAAATAGTTTCACTTGGGAAAACGAATCCCCAATTCCCCACACCTAATCTGAACAAGAATCAAGAAGATATAAACTATTTAACTAATTTGCAAGAAAATCATTGCAGTCTAAATGGTAAACCGGTTTTCTCTACTATACTTAGGATTTATTTAGTCTAATCATTTTCTCTATTGAAACAAAACTTGAGCAAATAAGCATACCTCACCCGTATAAACAGAGAGAAAGCTTTCACAGGAGTTATTAAACCCGTCTGTTTTCATATTCAGCGTCTGATGAGTTCTGACTGAGTTCTTTTTATGTTAGCCTTGCAACTTTGAGTAGCATTCAGGTAGGCAAGTCTCGGGACGGGTGTTTCTTTAGTGCTTCTCCTTTCCTTCTGGTGTGTAAATGTATTTAGTCGGAGTCGCAAAAATAAAGTCAATAGTGTTTTCAATGAGTAAAGAAAACTAACGGGTCGATAAGCGACTCCATTTATATATTTATACAAGTATTTTATAGTCTTGCGTTTACAGACGGCTGAGGCACTAAGCTCGTATCTGATAACTATAGATGACTAGTTCACAAACAACACGACATACGATACTAATCTGGTTGCGAAGCCAAGCTACTATCTACTAATGCGAATACAATAGAATTGTCTTCGTATCCAGTGCACAGCTCAGCAACTCAGCATAGATGTTTAGTTAAGTCGACTTAGTCGTTTTGTTCGTTGGTATTATCTTTCGATGACGGCGTTTTTCCGTTAATTCCTTGCTTTCCAACCTACACATCCTGGCATTACAAATTAAATATCTTTCATGGAGAAAACAAACAGTACAGTAGTATTAACTGATTGACAGTGCAATACATATAGGACGCCAAAAGGGTTAATAGATTTACTAGTCTCCACGTCAGTCATGTTAATGTAGAGACGTAACTTTATTATTCGTCAGGAAGTTATGGAATAATTTTATAAACTGGAATGTGCTGGTTGGTAATTATAATGTAATTTTATTGTCGACTTTCACTTTAAAAGTGTTGTTGATGTTTTATAGCTATGAGGATGAACGTGCCAAGGAATATACACTGAAGATACCCATTTGTTATCATCAAGATTATAATTAGCCCTGATTGATTAAAGAACAAGGAACATGACAACTGTGGATAATAAAGAAGACGAGAGAAAACAAGAAAATAACCAGCTGAGCCAGAGTGTTTCTCAAATTAGTGCTCCTTTGTGATTACAAGACAACTTTCTCTATCTACATCTTCTTGGTACATTTGTATATACATTCTACATTATCTATAGCATAGTTCATTTTAGATTGCCCTAATTTATCCACTGCTATTCAAACACATATACTTTCAGAAGTATAACAAAATTACAGTTATTGCTAGGCGGCGTAGTGAAAGTTGCTGACTTTGCTTTTATAGTACAATATACGTAAGAAGTTGTCAAATGAAATAAGTGGAGAATACTAAAAAGCAAGGAAGGTAGAAAGGAGGAAAACGAGGAAAATTCTAATGCATACTAACAGGAACTACTAACATTATGCTCAAACATGGATAATAACTCCCGGGCTCTTTACTACATGGCAAGACAAGAGAAAACAGTTTCAAGCCAAACCCTCAGAAGACATGAAACAGAACCAGTCTAATTTCACGTAATTGAGAATTAAAAGAGATACGATTGCCAGTCTTCTGTTTGACTTGCTCAAGGTGAAAGTTGAAAGGAGTAAAAGGAAAACTGACAGATTAGACAAGACTTAAGACACTAACCCTTCCATATGGAGATGTAATGTATATCTAGAACCAAAGTGCATTACACTTTCGACCAGAACACAAAACAGAGAAAAAACATTACGGATCAGAATATCAATATCCGACTCATGCAAGGCCAAAACTGTGTAAAACATACGAGACTACTTACTCATTTCGTTGAAAGGCTAAAAAGCAATGAAAACAACTCAGCAGGAAGAAATAAGAATTCCACCGACTTCCATCGCTACTAAAACTTCTTATGAGGATGTGCACCAAACATCTCTACAGGTAATCAATTCTGATAAGAATTTACGCATCTCTAAAAGCAAAAGTGAAAGCCGCTTTTCTCCATGCTGACATTAAATTGCTTTTCTCAAGTTGTATTCTCAAACTATGAAAATGTCAAATAGTTCAAGTTATAATCGTTACGTAAATTGAAATTCCGTGCTCCTAAACATATTATGAAACATTATATTAGTATTTGTGCAATTAACCACAGTTATGACAATTTACCATTATGCATATTTCGTTTTCGTATGATGCAACTTGAATGTGAAATACTTTTGAGAAATAATACCACAACCAACTTTTATTGACCATGCAAAATTACAAAATACGTGCTTGAAGCAATTACGAAAGTGTAAAAGGGAGAATTAGTTTCAACGAGTGAAAGTTATTCCGAAGAAAGCGATCAAATGCCGATGCCCCAACAGCGTAAGCCTCGGCCCCCGCAACAATTGCTACTTAATAACAATGGTTTGGCCACTGCTGGGGCAAGATTCAATTTCGGTGTGAGTGGTGCATGTGGTACTAGTACAAGTTCCGCCTCTGCTCTAACCAATGCACACCAGCCTCCTCTAATCACCGATACTCTCACAGCCTGTCTTGATGTCAATGGAACTTACATTTGCACTTCATACAGCCCCCGTTGTTACATCATTCAAAAGGTCAGTTTTTTTGCAATACCCATTTGGGCATGTGTAATCTTGTATTTGTACCATTGTTCAATTTCAATTCAGTTATGTACACGGCAGAAGCGCTCGTTTGGTAGTTCTACAATATTATTTCGCGTAGCAGCTGCTATATTAAAGACTATAGTAGTATACCATAATGTGTTTTATTCTTCAATCGCTTTTGTAACGAAAGTTTTTCAATATTTTTCGATAATGTTGTTTTTCCAAACGTTTAAAAAAGGCAGCCTTCTAAGTTTGTCTAGTATTTCCTGCGCTGCGTACATAAAGCACGGATCCGAATGTTTATGGACTGATAAACTGTAACGTAGTAGTAAAATATCAAACTATTTGGACACGAAGCACATTTTGTTATACAAAGACTCTGGAATGTAATATCATTGTGTATTACATAACATAGGGACAGATATGCTATATTATAATTTTATACTTTTTCCTTATAAGCTATATGCTAACAAGATAGACGCAGCCGTATAAAATATCTACCGATATCCTTTTCCTCGGGGTTGCTACAAGATTTTTCCGTTTCTTTCAGAGTTGCTATTTATAGATACCTCGTTGTTGTTTCGAGCGTGGAAGTAGAAAATACATACAGATTTGTCCATAAATATATGTAGGTAAGTATATGGAACATTGTAAGATTTGTAATCGCTGGTGAATACACATTTCAGCGTGACAAATAAGTCCGTCCTCTTAATTAGCATGCTAACAATAACATGTATTTGCCCTGACAGTGAGTATACGTGATACTTGGTCATTTACCGTGAAAGGCCTCTAGCACAACTTGTGCTATTAAAACGATTTATTTTCTTTATCTTTGGAAAATATGTTTCCGTGGGGTCCCTTTTATTCCTGAACCCATTTCCACCGACGAACGGAGACGATAGAAAATGTATAATCATCTATCTTCCCTTTTATCGTCCTTATTGTGGCGCATTCCATTTCTTTAGTTATCTTCATACTTTTGTGCTACAGATTTAATCCGATTTCGCTAAGACTCTTCACTATAGAATCCGAACTTTCATTTAATAGAAAATATCATTTTTCAACTGTAACTGAAGAGTGTGCGTCAAATGTAACGAGATGAAACACTATCTACTAGCCATTCCAGAGATTCGCATTATTTTATCGGTGCGTGTTTACCCGGTATCCATTTAGGAATTTTTGTTTTCGTTTTATGGTTATATTTTAGAGTGCGTTGCTTTTTTCTAATGCAATATTATTTTAGTCTGTAGAGAGGAAATCTCATAAAATCATCACACAGCATAAAAACAGTCTTAAATGAAGAGTGTTGTATAGGACTATTGTTAGTGAAATTCTGTGTATAAATTTCGGATTGTAGGTTGGAAGAAAGCAGAGAAGGAAAAGAAATAGGAAACACTAGTAGAGTGGAAGGAAAAGGTTGGTGCTCAGATCAATAGCGTTGTATGTAGGGTATTTAAGTAAATAATAGGATGAAGTTGACGAGACGGTGGAATATGATGCACGGATATCTTGAGTGAGCGGAAAGGGCAGAAGCAGAGAGATAAGTATAGAGGAACTACGTTTCAGCTGCACCAATTGCAGTGTAGTAAAATGAGGTAAGTAATCTAAAAGTACCTTAATAAGATAATGTCCATGAGTAGAGTAGAGCTAGATAAATAATGTATTCTAACTCTTACGTCTATTGTTTGCGCTAGTTAAGTATGTCGATCTGCTATGAGCATAAAGGGAGATATAGTTCCCTGTTAGTTTAAAAGAGTCGCAATAAGAGCCGTTAAGTTTACGTGTATGGCATGGTCGTCATAGAATAGACTACAGATAGATACTAGTAAGTAGTGGCAGATCCAGTACTACTTCTCCAATCTCAGACAAAGTCTGCTTTTCTTTGCTTTACCTCGTTCTCTGTTAAAATGCAATCCCAGAGTCTCATTCTCAGCTCTTCTCATGAAAAACGCAAGAAAGGAAGAATATTGTCCGGTTATATATTCCGACTGTTGATGGGCTTACGTTCTAGTAGCAAGATAAGAATACTCACACGAGGAGTATGTGTAACTGTATAAAATACGGTTTTCTACACCCTCCTAAAACTATAGAGTTGCGATATTCCATGGATAGATACATTATATAAGCATAGTCGTTTGAAATACAACTTGAAGGAAACTATTCTTTCCCCATTTCATTCGCTTCCAATTTGCTAGTCTTATTCTTAGAATCAAGTGACAATTCAAAAAAAGATTTTCTTCCGTGTGCAGAGAGTGAGATGTGATGTGCTTCGTTTGTTAGTACTAGTTAGGTACAGGCTCTTCTTATTCGAATCCTCATAAGGAGCTAACATTAGTCTCTAACTTAACCCGGCCATTCTTTGAGTACATGTTGGAATTGAACATTGTCACAATGATAGAAGTTTGCAAAGGAAAAATAGGGGACCTTTATGCCAAGGCATGCTGAGCTGTGTCACATGCCACTTCCACTCTTATCTTTAAACAACTGCAATGCAACTCCTGTGGTTTGCTCTCTCCTGCCCTCACTAACTTCTCTTGCCCTCTATTTTTCTACTCCTATCTCTTTAATACCGAACAATCCTAGAAATAGTAATAATTTTCTTCTGCAAGAAAGAGCTTAAAAGCCCTAAGTACACTCTATAGAAAGGCTTACGGGGAATTATGTCTTGCTCACAATTATATTGTCTCTTGTCCAATTCCACTATATTGCATTTTCTCCTACACACACTACCAAACGGATCATATTTATATAGCAATGTACATCTTATGGGAAAAGAAAATACTCCTCTATGAGAACATACATCTTTGTGGACAATAGATTCTTTACGGACTGTCCCAATCTCTATCCAAACCGAAAGAATTGAGATTGAAGACCTAATGGCAACCCAAATTAATCTTCGTAGCACAGAAATACCATTAGACCACCTACTCCTTTGCTTAGACGACGATTGTCACTCAATCCTATTTTCTTCTCTTTATAGAATTAAGTCAAACTTTTCACTTTCATTATACAGCCCAATATTTAAAATGTATCTACGACGGAGATTCTTAGACCGGAGAATACAACAGTAATGATATTGAGAGAAGAGAGAAATGGTAGCAAAATCTGGAGTAACATGGAATGTAATTGGAGTAGGGAAAACAGCTAAATTAATTATCTTGTTCGTAGTAAAACAAATTCGATGCTCTTGCTTCGCTTGCAAAGTAAAATAATTACATTATCAACTGATGAACTGACGGAGTTCCTAAAAATTTCTATTTATTACATTGCTTTGTCTTTTTGTTTTGCGTTTATAGTCCACTTCGTCGAATAAAGTTACCTTGCTCCCAACAAAGTTCCATTTTTAATCCAGCTTAGTTGAGTTAGTTGCAATATTATATCTGCATTATAATGGTTGAGCTATTTCAAATATTATCTCACTATAGTAGAAGTTCGCCAATATAGATTTTGTAAATACTTAAAGCCCAGGTGCCTGGAAACGAAAATAATTTCTCGACTATCATATTTGCCAGTAACTTTTTTTTGGAAATTCCCTAAGGATCTGAGACCACTGGTCCTACAGCCGTACATTAATTTTTTTTAAATTCTTCGATACTTATTCTATGGTAGTTATATTGAAAATTCCACATTTTGGGCTTTGACTTGAAGATATAAATTCGCAATATATAATTCACAAAAAAACACACATTTTTCGGTTTCAAACAATGATATCTTCAAGTCGAAGACCAAAATGTTGAATTTTAAATATAACTACCATAGAATAAGTATCGAAGAATTTTTAAAAAATTATTGTACGACTGTAGGACCAGTGGTCTCAGATCCTTAGGGAATTTCCAAAAAAAAGTACGAATTTTTCCGATTCCCATTTACCCTCTATGATAATTTTTGCTGGTTGCCCAGCAACATCCCCATTTGTGGCAAAAACAATCTGAGTCTTTTTCTGATACTCGGCATATAATCTACCATTTGGTGCTTACGATAAAAAATGTTGGCTTCCTAGATCGTGTTTGTACTATGGTATCTTTTCCGTATATATTTGTTAAGCAATGCTCTCAATTCCGTATTAAAGTAGCAATCTTAATAAGTAGCTCTGAACTGCACCTCCGGTAAAAGGAGTATTATTAAAAAGTTATATCATGAAAATGGCAAGTTACGCTATTATCCGCCCACACAGATGAAAGTCTTAAATATTAAACGAGGCAGGATAAACACTGGAACATTCAGAATGAGAATAGAAAGCCATGATATGTCTTCTAGTTCTAATTTTGTAACGGAACAGTTCTTTCGAGAGAAAATAACTTTCCAACAACTTGCTACTATATATGCATTACATAAATACTGCATTTTATAAAAGCTTTCTCCTTTTGCACTACCTATATGAATATATACATCCTTAAAAATATTAATGCCCACTTTAAACCGGTACTTAATTACTGGTTTTCAAGAGGGAATCACTTATGGGGGATAAGAGAACGGTTAATCATCTTGTATCCGTTAAAACGATAACAGAACAAGTATATAGGATTTAAATGTACAATTTATAGATCTTTAGTACTCCCATTTAAAGTTTTCACCAGTGGGATGTATATAGAATAAGGGATTGATAAGGTATGAACAGTTTCTTAAGAAGAAACAATATGAATACCAACCACATATTATATTGGCAATAAACATTTTTAATGGTGAGTTCGGTTGTGTCAGTGTCAGTGAAGATACCAAATGAATAATTTAATAGCCTATAATATATCCAAGCAAAGGTACTCGGGAAGATCACTTGTATCCGTATTATTTATAAATGTCAATACTAAAAGAGATTCAGGATTTTAGAATTAATTTACATATCATATCATTATGTATTCTTTTGAGAATGTCATTAAATAAAGTAGTATAAGTACATTGAATATTGGTAACTAAATGGATAAAAATAGTACCATACACATTATTAACAGTCACAGATTTCAGAATTTCTAGGAGATGTCCTAAAAGGATCCGCTGAGTTGGAGTATGCAAAGAAGCCGTGAAAGTAGAATTCGATGTTTTGAAATGTCAAGGGTCATTATTCTGATATTAACAAATCAGTAGTGTAAAGTAGAACTGGAAAGTAGTAGGCCGTGTTTTAAATAGAATTATTATATTGTATAAGGTTTATCAAAGCCCTAACTAGTACTTTCTTTGTGTGTAGTCATTAAGCATCTGTACGATACATGCATCTATGATTTATCATGCTCCATAACTCACGCTCCCCATTGTATCAATGTAAATGAGCTTGTGTGGGACGTTATTCGGTAAACAAATTTACAAACACTGATGATTTGATTGCGAGACTGCTAATTTCAAAGAGATGTATTTACATACATAATTGTGAGTGGTAGGTGTACCTATTCCAGTTGCATATTTATGTATCAAAACATCAAACTAAACCTTTGAATCTCTCCACACTAGTAATTTACAAACACTATGCCCCATTGTCCCTTTCCCCCACGCTGTTCTATTTTCAGACGTTTTTCAGAATTCCATCTGTAGAGGTACAAAATTATCCACCTTATGGTTAGTTATCAAACATCATCAGGTAAGCTAAATATATCTCTATAAAACTCAAAAACACATTCGCAGTTCTTCAAGGAATTGTTCTACAAATTGAACTCATAAGCAATTTCAAATTAGAGACGATTGCAGACTGAAAGTCTAAACTTGATGAAATCTACGCCTACGTATTTATAGGAATAAACTGTTCTTCTGCAATTACATACTTCGTAAGACTTTGAATCCATTTATACAATGATCCTTATTTTCCTCCTTCTATTCTATTCGGCCAGTTTTCTTCATTATGAGTGAAAGGAGAGAAAACCGACATTTATTGTCAGTTGATCTCACAAAATATTCGCCAAAGACATCCAAATGGCTATGGAATTCCTTTTAATTAACAAAGAAACAGTCTTGTGTAACGAACAAACTGGAAAGATACATTTTTATTTAATCAAGTTGATTAGGAGTAGATAGAAGTATGTTTAGCTAAAGCACATGCTCTGTATAGATTTATAGTATAACTTATTAGTATTAGTTGGTAAGGAACTCAATCTAGTATAGTACGATTACGTTGAAAGATAAATCATTAGAAATCATACTGGAATTTCTACACAGATAATAAAGCATTTTATATAGTCGTCTCTCCCATTAAAGCATCTAGCAGGTGAAAATTGGAATTCTGGAAACCGTTATATTGCATGTAAGCAAATTATGTAGATTTTACTTTGAAAATCGATTCAGAAAATACTTCATTACAAAACAACATTACAGAATCTATAGAATTGTATCTATATGTACCAGTCCGTAGACGTGTTAACCAAGCTAATCCTTCTTAAGCAAGCATTTGATAACCCAAGATTAAATATACTACGATTCTTTGTCTGCCTATGCTTATGGGGGAACTCTATCTTTGAAGGAAGTCCTGAAATTGAAATGAAAATGCCGAGATTGAGAAATTAGGAAATTACATATTTCTACACAAACGTTATCAGTCTTCTTCCTCTCAAGATAAATTGCTAATCACTATGCTAATTTCTTACAGTCGAATTCTACATCGCTACTCAGACTTCAATCGGAACTTCACTTACTCTTCAAGTCCCAAGTCGTATTCAGGATTCACTTGAGTAATGACTTGAAGTCAAGTTCTAAGGTACCTCCAGACCTACCTTGGCACTTGACTTGAGCTTGACAAATTTTTGAAACTCCCGCTCAAATTTCAATACAAAATAATTTTGAAGTCTAACTTCGTCAAGTGGGCTTCATGAATACCACCCCTACTTGGACTTCAACTTGACTTGAATCAACCCTTACTAAAGTTAGACTTGAAGTGAAGTCTGAGTAGCGATGTAGAATTTGACTGTTAGAGTGTCTTTTCTCTGAAACTTAACTAGAATTCATATCCGATTTTCATTTTGTACGGTTTTAATTTCCGACTTTTGAGAAGCTTAGAATTTCAAGAATGGGTGGAAAATTACATTTTCCACCATTCTTAGGTACTTCGACAAAGTACAATTAATAGAAGTCTTAATTACTATCTAGCAAGTACCTTTTTTTGCCCAAATTCTTCAATCGTGTATGTAATGGTCACATTTCTATGCTAAAACTGAGAATAGGCGCTATGAGTAGTACACATTATTTCAAAGAAACTACTTCTACTTTGATTGTGTCTTATTGCCATACTCTGTTACTTTCACCTTTTGAAACACGTAAAAATGGAAAACAAAGGGACGTTGAATGACTTCTGCTATAGATATATGTTTTCAATGACATTACTAATGCACTTCCTTTCACATCTAATACTATGAGAGTTTCAGGGAGTAATTTTTTCTTGGCTGTCTGTACGCGCTTCATAGACACCTGTTTGTTTATATATACTGAAAACCCATTACAACGTACATTAAGACAAGAAAGTGTGCGTGACAACTGTGACAAGATACTACTGCGGTCTACTCGACTACATGTCATAATGAATTCTTGTAAATGTTTGTGAAAGCCATAGAAAGCTGTATACAAAGCTGAATGTATTTTTTTATGATTTAGGTGACACAAAACAGTGTGACGGTGACTCCACATGTTCCCGGAGCAAACAATGGACCACCCACAAGTCAGTCTCAGCAATTATGTCCAGCGGGACCTTCTCGCGGACAGCCACCGCCAACAGCAAAATTTCCTCCACATGCTCAACCACCAGTTGGGATAATATCGCCAACGTCTTCGGCAGGGTCAACACAATGTGTGCCATTTCTCCAGCACCTGAACCATCCTCACCATCACCACCACCATCATTCCCACCATCAACACGGTCATCATCATCAGCATGACTTTCCCGGTTCGGATTTATCGTCTTTGTCGTTGTCACCATCCCATCATGAAGCATCTTCTTCGGGTTCTTCGGTGACAGCGAGCCCCAGCAAGAGCTCTTCGTGTGGCACGAGACTGGAAACGAACGCTCTACCGCCCCCTACAGGTTTGCCAAATTTCTTGTGCTCTTGATATACATCGTCGAATGGTAGTAGTAGTAGTGTGAGTGAGTTGAGTGAATGTGTACACAGTGGCTAGAAAATCGTTTATGCCTCCTCTTCGGTTGGTTTGAGTCTGGGGCTAGGTATATACAAAATGAGACATACATAGTAGTTGGGTTGAGGTGTCTATAGATGAGTTGATGATGCTCATAGGACTATTGTGCATATACGTAATAGTAGTCGTGTACCGTAAGAACCTTTATTGCCGTATGCAGTATAGATGAGGTATTTCCTTTCCTACTCTCCGTTTTCTGTATCTAGTCTAAACTGAACCTCTCCCCTTAACAAAGCAAAAGCAGATTGGGGAGCCACAGCATTGCATTGGCAAAGAAAATCTGCTTTAGTCCTCAGTCAAGTCACAGACTCGGCTCGGCTCCTGTCTTGTCATTTGATTGCCTTGTGAGTGCTCACAATTTCCATGAACTGAATAAAACTTAAACAAAAATCTGTTGTAAATTGCGCCCAGTTCCGCTTTCTGTTCTCACATCATCATTATCTACTAATCTCCATTGCCCAAGTTGAAACAAGAAAAAAACTAACCAAATTGTTCCTTGTCCGTCTGGATATCAAATCGTAGTCTGTTCTGTTCTTTTGGGCTAAGCTGCTTTCTTTCGAAAATTTTTCCTGGAGGAAATAGTGGAGTCATTATTGTCGTGAACAACAGTTTGTTTAGTTTGGGTAAATCTGGATATAATCCCACATTACGTCATCTCATATCCGATGTCTTTTCAGATGTGATGTGATCCCGAATTCAAGTGAAAGTAAGGTTCGGGCGTGCAGTTTTCATTTGATTTTTCCTTGAGTCCAGTAAACTCACGTGAGGTTGAGGTGAGGCATTCTATCTCTACCTAAGGAAAGAAACACAAATTTTACTAAATACTTTGGTTTGGTTTTTGATGTTGCACTGCATTGCAATTAAATACTGTAGAAGACAAATATTTCTAGTATTGTAGTCCTACTGCACGAGAAATATTCTATGAAAAGTGCTGTAAATCTCTGGAACTATAATCTAATGATGTTAATGTCAAACTCACCAACAATGTCGTCATCAATTCTATGCGAAATAACACATCTCTGTATTCAGTGAAAGATGACACAATTTCCCAAATAATCACAAGTGATTTCGTTTTCTTTCTTTAGAACAATTATCAGTTTATCATATTTTGCTATCTGACACTCCATTTTCAGTTTCGCTAATTAAAGTACTATACTACCTAGGCCCTTCTCAATCATCTATGGATTAAATTCAGCAATCATTTTGTCTTTTTATTATTTTTCTGTTCATTTTGAGGCAAAACACTTCAATTACTAGGCTTTTAGTGCTTGCATTTGCCTTAAATCAAATCAAATTAGCAATTACTTCAATATGACCCAATCGATTTCGGATTAAACTCAACTATTTAGCAGTAAACATCTGAATCCTTTCGCAACAGACACAGTTCAAGAAACACTCAATTAAGCAGGACATTTATTAAGAAGGGATCAGCTTTAAAAGTAAAAAAACGACAGTGCAAGTGCAAGTGAATTGCGAATAAAAGATTGAAAAAGTGAAGTGTTTTACAAGCTCATTCGTTTTTCACTCATTAAGTAGAAAGTCAAATCATTCCAAATTCCATCTGACAGTTTTAAGTTGGACGTTGGACGGAAGCTGCGGCGGATTTTGGGTAAGCTGGCGAATAGAGATTCATACCTAACAGAATACCTAATTACATAATAGTAGTAGTAAATTAATGTAAAACCGTGTAATACATATTCTATAAATAGAACGTAATACTAGAATAGCTAGCAAGATTATGATGGTGGTGGTGACATTAATGTGATTTATTAGGAATTATTATTACTCAACATATTGCACATGCATTTCCAAAGGGAGAATGGAACAACCTGCTTCTAAATGTTTATCAATCATTTGTAAAGATCATTTCCATACGTGACCTTTCGTATACTGTAATTTTATGCACATGAGCTAATTAATTGATGACGCTTTGAACAGGTATACTATAATCAATCAAATGAATACATCATATTTATAGTAACCGTTGAATATAGCAAATGTTATTGTAGTGTAAAGAAAGTGTATGCAGTTCTGTACAAATAATGCACACTGTATATATAATACAAAAAAGGGAAGTGAAGTAATGAAAAGGTACGATGAATTGGTAAGAATAAGAATACTGAAATCTACTGTGTACATGGATGTATAGAACACTCCTGTAGTGCAGTATATTGTTATATTTTATAGCAGTTAGTCAATAAATGGAGTACACAGGCACTTTCTCCAGATTCATACAAATGTAAACTTTATCATGTTCCAGAACTCACCATTCTACATACCGCATACATATATTGAACAATAGCTTACACACATGACAAGATATGGCTTCCTATATGTTAAAGGTATTTTAACCTTTCTTAGGAAAGAAAGCGGTTTATTTACAAAAAGAAATTAAGTTTTATTTATGTCATTATAGAGCTCACAAAAGTGAAACGCACCCTTTCACTTTATCGTGCAATGTCACCAAAATCTTATAGTCACATGACTTAAGTGTTGTGTTGATAATATTCTGGTGAAAACACATGTGAAAGTTTCTTATGTGTTGGTAAATGAAAAGGGAAAACGTGATGCTGGTTTATAAATGTCTTGTTTCAGTCAGTATGCTTCGAATGCAGTATCTGGTTTTCTCCACTTTCTTTAGCATTAAATTTTCGTCTGCAATTTGATATCATATCCTAGTATACTATTGACTTTCTATTGCTATCTTTAGTTCACAATCAGATGTTTGATTTGGAGAACAATTCAGAGAAGTTATTTTTCGACTAATTCTACTACAGTTATTTTATCATATCAATGTACACCAAATTAATATTAAGCTCGCGGAATTAAACAAATTCGTAGCAGTGAAAGTTTTATACGATATTTGTATGTAAAAAGAGTAAGTGTCTATAGTCTACTAGTAATTTTCGGAAACAAACTATTACATAAATAATTCAAAGGACCAAAACCTTTCGAATTATATCTCTACGTATCGGTATACTTTCCTTCGTACCTCTATTCATTTCATTACTTCTAGATTGAATTGATATTCCTATAGGAGTAGTAGGGATATTATATACGTGATGTGGTTCTTAATGTTGTTGTCCTATCTAAAATTGTAAACCAAACTGTTGTACACATTATTTTGCATCACAATCACATGTACACTGCAAATCTGTTATTGGTAGGTGTATGCAATTTGAACGCACTAGTCACTTGGCATGCAGCAGTTAAGTCAGTTAGATGAAAGCATTTGGCACACGAAAAGTTAAGAACAAACCGAAGATATAAAATTAAAGCTGAAATGGTATGTTTGGTTTAAGATGCTTAGCTAAACACGTCAAATATGGAGCATAGAAAGCAGGAGGAAACTCAAGTATAATGTAAAGATAGCAGCAATAACCCTCTTTGTACAGCCATTAAACTTGACATAGTTATTTCCATGAACGAAATATAAAATTTTGAGGTATCATCAGAATGTCAAATTATGAAACATTACAGTTACAAGGCAAGCCCTTAAGAATATTGTCATTACAACAGTAGTAAAATGAGGACAGAAAATATAGGTTTCAAATAGTATTTCGGCGGTGTTGGTGCACGTCCCCTAATCAGTTGCTTTCTGCCATTTTACATTCGCGTAAGACACGGGACGGGGTATATAGCAAGCAACCAACAACACAATCTTGTACATATACAATTAGAGTACTGTATACTACTACAAGTAGGTATCGCTACACTAAAGCCATACTCATCCCTTCACATATATAGCACAGACACGGATACACACTCATAGCGAGGCTAGCAATAGCATAATCTCATAGCCTTTCTTCTACAACATTGCATGCATACCTATGCATGTACGAAGACGCAAAAGTTAGCCATAAGCAAGCATAGTCGAATGGAATATGAGCATTCGTATTTACTCGGGTATGGTACTCACATACATTGTACAATCATTAGGTACATTATACTACATGGAGTAGCAGTCCAATCCAAGTAGTCCGACAATATTATTATTATGTATATTATTGGAGATACCTTGTACTGTTCGTAGTACTACCCAAGCCTACGTGTACGTACTACGTACCACCACCATACCAGCACACTCAGCACAGCACAGCAGCCAGCTATGCTTCTGCCGCTGCACAATTTCGCTAATATTGCCGCCGCGCGCTAAAGCTGTCCTCTGACTACGAGCTGTTCTGCTGTTCCTGCTTGTATATTATTGCTTTGCATAATTATTGGATAATGTCTCTAGTCTTTTGCTAAGACTAGATGCCTTTTTAGTGTTCAAATCAAAATATGGGATAGTTTTTCATTCGGCTGAATTATTTACATAAAATACCATCAATGCCTCCCATACCCCTGTTCCAAATTTTTTGAGACCATCTTGGACGCTATTTTGTAAGGGAACAAAGCAAATTCATTGGAACCGGACCGTCGACCATTTACTTCCTTGGTTTTGTTTTGTCGTCACATTGTGTAAGTTAATTTTGTAAGTTATTATTGGAAGATCTGATTGAGTTTGAAATTGTCATCCTATACCATAAACTGCCAAAAGAGTAAATGGTAAAGGTGAAAGGAAGCAAAGTCAGTGGTGAAATTATTTGTGTTTATTTCTCATTGTAATTTCTGGATTCAAGATTTTTAATTGTATCTTACATTGTATTTGCATTGTCTGCCTTCTGACATCTTGTATAACATTTTGAAACCTAACTTTTATTAATGATAAATTGTGTGCAGCTAGAAAATTTAAATTTTACCCACTATTAAACTATGTGTAATAAATAGGTCAACAATTGACATTAACCATGCAGTTAACAGAAATTTTGAATATTCAATATTATGAAAATCAGAAAAGTCGAATGACAAGTGATAGATGATGGAGAAGACTTGTCATACTGCCAAAGCCTCTGTCATCAAGGCCGCAGCGAGGGAAGGGGGCACTTGCCCCCCTCCCCCGAAATCGAGAAAAATAAAGAAATTTTTTGTCTAAAAACTAAAAACCCAAAAAATGGCTAACATTTTTGCGCTATAATTGGTATTTTTTCTCGGTGCCCCCCCGAAATTTTTTGCTGGCTGCGGCCCTGTCTTTCATCTATTATCTATAAACGGTTCAACGGTTCAAGGTAGGTAAAATTTTAGATTGTCAAGATTATAAAGTGCACGTTAGATTGACAATCAATGCTATTTTACCTACCTTGCTATGCTTAGACATATTTTTAAAAAATACCTTGGGTCCTATGTCCTAACTAGATTTAATGTCCAATTTAAATTTTTTCGAAGGTCAGCACCGCATGACAGCATGACTTTGCCTACACGACATAATGACACCTTGACACCCTAAAATACCCAATACAAAAATTAGTCGATGGTATATGGATAGTATTTTCTGTATGTTAATTTTCATGAGTTAGAATATAAGAGATCACGCAGGCTGGGAACCAACTATCACACACGAAGTTGACACTTTAGACATCTGCTCTACTTAAGGATATAAGAAAATTAATTTCAGGATTTTTTTTAAAAATCCACCGTTAAAGAGTTATGGCGGTTTTTCCGTAAATGCTTTCCATGGGAGTAATTTCTAAACGAGTGAACCGATTTTGACGAAACCAGTGCCAAAATGATCGCAAGACTGTTCTCTACATGGGGTTTTCAAAACATTTTTGAAAAATTCAAAATTTTGAAAAACGTCAAAAAAATTTCGAAATTTTGAAAAAAGTCGACTGTTATCGTAATTGGGTTTATGAACATAATACTTAGTAAGTGTATGAGGTATATGATGCCAATATAGTCAACGAATTAAATACAAAATCATATATTTCAACAAAATATTTTATGAGTCACTATGAATGTGCATACAATTTACGAATGTAATAATATAATTATAGATTTTCTCATTCGTCATCGTCTTTTCAATAGCTTAAGATAACGAGGAAAAAGGTTGCTGGAGTATCTATCAGTAATACAAGAGTAGTATGAGTCATACTCTCCTTCTAATAAGCACTAGAGTTTCCACAACGCTTCTTTTTTTACGTATAGTACTTATGGATACCTCGATTCATTTCAGTAGAAAACTGATCGGCTACAGACGCTACATTTTGTGGAGATTGCATCTTTCTCCCGCAATTACAGCAGCGTTGGCTAGTCGTGCAGCCAATGGATACAAACTTTCACTCTCATGAATGTCGTCTCCCAGATGACCACTACTTCTTATTGTTGACGATTACTATAATTTGCTCTTTATTATTGGCTCTACAAATTGTTCGTTACGTATGCGCGAAAGTAAGCACGATTTGGTGGGGTGTGGTAGGTAATGCTGCTGATCAGCAGTTAGAGGCAGCTGAAAATGACCAGTAAAATGAAGACAGTGTAATATGCGTAAAAGTTTGTGCATAATATAGACCATTCCAATGCTGCTTAATACTATTTTGTTGCGAATAGTCTTAACACTTAACATTTTTAAATTCATAGACTCGTAAAATATTTTGTTGAAATATATGATTTTGTATTTAATTTGTTGACTATATTGGCATCATATACCTCATACACTTACTAAGTATTATGTTCATAAACCCAATTACGATAACAGTCGACTTTTTTCAACATTTCGAAATTTTTTTGACGTTTTTCAAAATTTTGAATTTTTCAAAAATGTTTTGAAAACCCCATGTAGAGAACAGCCTTGCGATCATTTTGGCACTGGTTTCGTCAAAATCGGTTCACTCGTTTAGAAATTACTCCCATGGAAAGCATTTACGGAAAAACCGCCATAACTCTTTAACGGTGGATTTTTAAAAAAAATCCTGAAATTAGTTTTCTTATATCCTTAAGTAGAGCAGATGCCTAAAGTGTCAACTTCGTGTGTGATAGTTGGTTCCCAGCCTGCGTGATCTCTTATATTCTAACTCTCATACATTTTTGTAAAAACTCTATATTTGATTTTTGACTAGCTTTCATTATAATTATATTATTATTCAGTATTATTCATCTGATGTATCAATTATATTGGCGTCTTTCCGCTCTTCTTAAAAATATACCATTATAATTTTTGTTGTCGTGATTAAGTTAACGTTTACTTTAGATCGTAATTTTTAATTAAGAGCCCAGTTCCTTGTGGAAGTCTCTGGTGACTATCAAAATACATGTAAAAATTGCTTTACAACGCTTGGAATTCTGTCTAAAGTTCTAACCTGTACCCGATTTTCTTGTTTGGCACATTTTTGGAATCCTGAATATATTGTCAACCACCCCATTGTACAAAATATACGATATTTAAATTTTCTAGCAGATTTTGTCGTTTACAAAATTATAATCGCAATAAGATATATTAATGAGTAAACATATCGTATATTTTGTACAATTAGGGGGTCTACAATATATCCAGGATTCCAAAAATGTGTCACACAAGAAAATCGGGTAAGAACTTTAGACAGAATTCCAAGAGTTGTAAAACAATTTTTACATGTATTTTGATAGTCATCAGAGATTTCCAAATTTAAAGGAACTGGGCTCTTAAAGCCAGTCAAAAATATTCATAATAAATTCTTATTCATAGAGTGCTATGACGCTTTCGTCCGAAATCAGCAGAATGGGAATGGTATTTGGGGGTTAGCGCTCAGCCTTTCATTGGCAAAGGAAAGTCACCTTTTCTCATCTCCTTACCTTGCGCGGAACCTACAAAGTACCTAACCTACTACCAAAGACTAAAGACAAAACAAAACTAAACAGATCCAGCATTCTTCTGTTTTGTAATTGTAAATTGTAACTTAGTATTGTTGTTCGTTGACATTTTGTCGACATTTGGTGTATTGTTGTTTATTGAAGTGGTGTCGACTTTGGGTGTGTTGTCACTTACTCGCGTGTGATCTTTATTGGCATGAGATCACTTTCAAGACTGCGCCAAATAAGAGCCCCAGCAGAGGTATAAGACCACCATCAGAGGTAATATACTTTGCTATTCACTCAGCTCATCAATAAGAGCAATAACACCAAAAGTGACATTGACATTAGTAGATTGTGACAATTTCATTACGATTAAGACTAATGTCAGTGCTGCTAATTAATCTCATCGTCTTACGCTAAGCCACGGTTGATGATAAATAATATTAATTTATTTTGCGGGCTTTTAACGTAAGGAGATGAGTGACAGGGGCATAAATAATAAATAAATGGTGCATAAATACAAATAAACAATAATAAATAGTGATATTTGTTATCCCAATACTGGGTGACTTCGTTTGAAGGATAACTCGCCGTTCCTTTATCATAGAGTCAAGTTGTATGATGGCTCATTTTGGAGCCCATACAGTAAGGACTAAGGACCCTAAGGTATTGTAACATAAGCGTTAATGAGGACTGCCTTCTATTTGTATTATGTAATTTATTTTGCACAGGAGATTCAACGGAGTAGAATGAAGCCTGCTGCCTGCTGCCTATATGTATAAGCAATATACATTAATGACCTTATTTGCCCATCTACAGAATCCTATCATTACTCTTTCTCTCCGGTTTAGCAAATCTGGAGATTTGTTAAACATGTAGATACTGTACGGTGCCTTACTACAGTTGGCGTTTTGTTGCTTACTCGTACCTTCCAAGACTGATATATTTTACTTATACTGTTGCTGTTGCTGTTTCCGTTGCCGTTATACTTTGCACTTACTGAGATTTCTTTCCTGCAGTTGCTCATTTTATGGAATTTTGAATTATGTTTTTTAACGATGAGAATGCTGGAGGATATTACTACCCTCCATCCCCTCCTTTTCAGCCTCCTCAGAGAGATAATTTCGACAACGGAGCATACAATAGTGCTGGAAATCGAATCCGCTACAGCAACAATCAAAACAATGTACAGAGATTTTATGGACGATCAACAGTGCCACCACAAGACATTAATCAAACACGGCAGGACTATAACCGAATATTCGTCCACTTCAGATCCCCAGGATCAGCTCAAAATGTGTTCCAAACTCTTCAGAATATGCAGTGTTAGTTTTATTATAATTTTGTTTTGAGTTTTGTTGCTTTGTTATAATATTAGTATTAGTAGTTAGTTTTGTTGTAGTTAGTTTTATGGCTTTAGTGGTAACTTTTAAAACTTAACATTCTATAAATTTATACGTATTATACTTTATACTAGTTTGTAACTACTTATCTATACTTATACCTACCTAAATTATTATTGTTTTCATTTCGTACTGTTTTATGGTCTATTTTATATAAGCAATTGTATGCGTAATGCAAGCTAAGCTGCAGCTGGTTTAGAAAGCAAAAGATTTTAAATCTGCAATTATTTCTGCGACAGCTAAAACATGACTTCGCTCTTTCTATCTCTTTAAAGCGCGTTTTCACGCACTATAAAACAGACCGTGACACCTCAATTTCTCACAAAGATCAAATGCGTTTTTGTCAAGGGCAAGGAAGAGACAGTACTATTTTTACTAGGGTTCATTGCTAAACTGCTTGGCTTATAATTGGGGGGTGGTATTATTTTAAGTGCCATTAAAATGTACAATCAATTGAAGCACTGGTGAAACCTTTGGACATGAAACAGGTGTCGAAAGTTGATTTCTTCCAATAGTTACACGAAGGGTATTTGCTAATTACTGTTCTTCTGTGTAATGACATTCATAGCTAAAGCTAAATACATAGCAATACAATTATTCCATTAGTATGCGTTTAGAAACAAGCTAAATGACTGGAAGGAGTTTAATTGAGTAACATTGTTTGACATGACAGTAATAATAGGTATATGTAAGTAATTAGTCACATTTGCTCATAGAACAAGTATATAATTTGCGTCATAGTTAATAAGATAATATTATGGAACATGGATGAATGATAATCATAGTGTGTATTTATCTAATTTGAAAATTATTGATTGACAACATTTCATAATTAATGAGATTTTAATTGTTTTGTTTTAAATGATGTATTTGCAGCACCTGGACGTGTTTTCATGAATGGGGACACTAGTAATTCGGTTGCAGGAAGTGTGGAGGGCACCATGCCTTCAATGGCCCCCACTCTACCAGGCAACATTGCCACTGGAACATCAATTTCCGATACTAGGTAAGAGCGACAAAACCAAACATGACTAAGCTTATGTTTTACATCCGAGTGATTTATAAAGAATTTAGTTGGGGTTGATTTATGGGATGTTTTTTTCCTACCAAAATATTCCAATTGGAAATATTTTGAGAAAAACAAGATTTTAACAAGTAATTCTACCATAATTATGACTAACTACGAAATGAGAAGGATTTATCTTTTACATTTTTTAGTCCAAGACCGAAGGTCATTTTTACCCGATTTACTACCTGAAATCTTTACATTGTTATCATTCTCTTGTTTGCTAGTTTATAGTTACTCTTCGCTCTCCTTATTAAAGAGTCCTGATGTTTTCATGTTTAGATCACGGCTCTGTTTATTTAGGCAGTCTTCTCTAGAAGTAATCAAAAACATTAATAAATTTCTTTTTTCTAAAATTTGTAGACTGGAGCTTGAAAATTTGTAGTATACAAAATACAAAAATCAGTGTGAACAAAAGCTTAAAGTTATATATGTTATTTTGTTCACTCAGTGTATCGAAAATAAGGAATCGTTCATTTTGCAAATGTTAGTCATTTGTGCTTGAATCTGAATATAAGTGTTGTTCTGAAAGCTCTAAATAAATTTTTTGTAGTAATACTAATAACATATAGTCTGATATAGTTGATTATGTTCATGAAAGGCCTTTTTGGTTGTAAACATTAGGTGCAGAACAGAATGCATATTGGTAATCTAAGAAACCAACCTTACTAACTTATTAATATATTATAGTTAGTAAAGTGTCAATATGTCAAGAATAGAAATTGACAGCTCAATAGTTCTACAATCTACAACTCTTGAAGGCTATAATTGATTTTTATCTGCAATAGGTCATTGAATGGATTGAGAGATGGGGCAATCATGTCTAGAGACCAGATGGCTTTGAATAACGATGTTGCTGAGGCAGATCAGGCCGAAGCTGCGGGTAGACGTAGTTACAATGACCATGGGCATAATCCTATTGTTTATAATAGCGATTTGCCCATGGAAGACCTAAGACGAATGCTTCTTTCCCAGTTGGAGTACTACTTTTCTCCGTAAGTCTCACTTAGCTAAAAAGCTTTATTTGCTTACAAATTACGGTCTTAATAATTGTTTTTTGTACAACAGGGAGAATTTAGCCAACGATAAGTTCCTAGTGTCACAAATGGACAGTGACCATTATGTGTACATTTCTACATTGGCGAATTTTAACATGATCAAGAAACTCACTGGTGATCTCGACCTAATCACAGATGTTTTGAGAGGTTCGTATTATTATTGTTTTTAAAAATACAGTATTTAAACATTTAGTTGTTTAGGTAGGTAATGGATTGTGTTTGCCCTTTCAGATTCAAAAAATGTGCAGGTTCATCCAGATGGAAAGAGAGTACGGCCAATGGCAAATCGCACTGTGGTCATTCTTCGAGGAATCCCTAATTCGACTCCTGTCGATGAGATCAAAGTAAAGCTTTTACATTAGCAAAGCATGTCTAGTCATTAATAATGAATATTCTATAAAATGTGATTCTTTCCTCATGTCATAATCTCACTTTCACCATTGATTTCTCGTTTAGCCAATTAGTTCTGCCCAATTTTATTAGTTTTAAAGTTAGAGAACGACGCTGTGGTAATTAATTGCCGTCTTTAATGTAATATATTTTCGTTTTTGTAGGCCTTATTTGACAGCGAAAACTGTCCCAAGTGTAATGGCTGCGAATTTGCCTTCAACGATTCTTGGTACGTCAGTTTCGAGTCAGATGAAGATGCGCAACGCGCATACCGGTACCTCCGAGAAGATGTCAAGGAATTCAGAGTAAGTATACTAACGTTA
Organism: Tomocerus qinae; assembly: GCA_020055645.1. Taxonomy (NCBI): domain Eukaryota; kingdom Metazoa; phylum Arthropoda; class Collembola; order Entomobryomorpha; family Tomoceridae; genus Tomocerus; species Tomocerus qinae. The sequence continues at coordinate 10,850,588 of CM034547.1, read as the reverse complement.
ACTTTAGTCATGGAAAAAGTGGACCTTTGTCAATTTAATTTAATTTAATGATTATTAGGGACAACCAATCATGGCGAGGATCAAGTCAAAGCCCACGACGCTCCTAGCACAAGGTGTAGGAGTTCCCACTCTTAAAAACGGCTTTCCTCAGCCGCAGCAGCCCGTTATACCTCCGTTTATTAATACACCGTTTGTTCCCGTAAGTCAAACTGGACAAACAGCAGCAGCCGTAGCGGCGAATCCTATGTTTCAACCTGGCCAACAGGTACTTTATCACAATTCATGTTTCACAATTCCTGCACTCAAGAATTTTTGTATTTAGTTTCGTGCTCTAATTTTTGTTCCATGTCCCATTAGGTGCCATCCGTGTTCACGCTTCCTCCTAGCTACCCTGGCTATCAAACTACAATGCCAGGCTGGACAGCAAGCTTCTATGATATAAATTCGACGCCAATGGGTCAAATGTACTCACTAAACGGCATACCGCCTCAACCGCAGCCGAGTCCGAATTACCCGAAATCTGCTCAGATGGCCCCAAGACAACGCACCACGAAGTCTGAATCTGAATCTTTTAATTGGTGAATATTCTTGAGATAGTACAACCTGGGAAATCGGTAGTTCAACAAATTTTTGTTTCGTTTACAGTGGTCAACAGCCTGGACGCGGTCCCCGGCGGACGGTTAGTAATGCTAGTGACACACAGCCCAATAGTGGAGGTGGCGGCGGTCCACCTCACCAATATAACAATCAACCTCGGAAAAATGGTGCTCCACCTCCATTGTTGGGAATGGCCCCATCTCCTCTGCCTCCTCTTGTATCTCATGCTCCAAATAATCACCATGGTCATCCCGCCGTACCAGTGAGTGGAACCGCAGCGGCAATCAGCCAAAACGGACGGCACTTCATGACTCCGATTCCCTCGCAACCTCCAGTACCTCACAATGTACCAGATTCGTTTCACCACGCCAACCCAGTTCGTCCGCCTTTCCGTGGGGATCCCAGGTACAACTCACCCATCGTTTATTTCTGTGTAACTGTGATTTAACAAGTGATAATTTGTAATTTCACTAGTGTTGAGCGGTAGTTAAAGGTTATGGGGAGGAAAGATTGCTCGATTGGAATATAAAGTAGTAGTACGGAACAGAGTAGAAATAGATATAAAATAGGCGGCTACTCTGGCTACAGTATATAGAATCTGGATTCTCTTAGGCCAAGTTAGAAAAGAATGTAGAGGTGAGGTCGTGAGGTGAAGACAGAAACGAGCAATTGCAGTTCAAGTCAGTCCATCTATTTGTGTTCCATTTGCTTTTTTCATCTTACTGAACTTGGTTTGGATTCTCAGGGGGGAAATAAGCCCGGAGATAGTCAACTAATTTGATATCAGTGAACGAGAAACTGCCTTTCCTTACTCTTACTGTCTATTTTTCCTCTGATTTGATTTAAAATGTGTACGAAATAGATATAATAGCAGGTATATTTAACGGAAAATCCAGGTTTTTTGAAAGAAATTGATTGTTTAATGTTCATTCTTGTGGGATACAAATTATTTTGAATTACAGACCTAGACCTAGTCTAAGTCGACCTGACCGGAAAGGACAACCACGTCGAGATGAAGAGGGGGGCTATGAAAATAGTGCTGTGTCGGTTGTTGCACCTAGCCGCAGCATTCCGTCCAATAGAGTACTTGCTGCTCCAATATCACCCCAAATTGCTCCGCCAGTCAATATTCTCAGTGGAAATCATCATCCCGGCAGAATTAACTTCGATTTGGAGGGTGCTGCTTTTCCTCCACTTCCAGGCTCAGGCATATCCTCCTACAAAAATGGAGACTCTCCTTACGAAGGAAGGTAAACAAAAATGGTTTTATTTGATCATCTTATAATCAATAATACTACTTGGTTAATAATTGTAGGTATTTTATTTTATTTAATAGTATAATCTAATAATAGTTAATTTTTTACTTTAAACTTATACTATTTATTGAAAAAAATTTCACATTTTTAGTCTTCATTTTCAGTCTCTGTGTTGCATCTTCACCCTTATCAATGGTGACGGATAGTGTCTAAAGAGACTTATAGTAATACAAGTGTTGAGAAATGACTACTCTTGGTTTATCTGTTGTGACCTTAGGGCGACCTTCTTAACATTAACAGTCAAATCAACTTAACCTTGATCTCATGATTTAATTATGTTTGCTCCGTAGTAGCCTGACTTGTCGTACCTTTTATCTCCATTCAATTTATAAACAAGGAAGTGTGATGGCATTGAATGAATCAATGAAACGAATGTTGTAAGAAAGTTTCTAACTTCCGTAACTGTGTTTTTAGATTGTCAGATGTCGTGAAGGGGGTAAAAAATAAAGTTAGCTCCGGTTCTGGAGGAGGACTGGAAAAAGAGGACGGTGGGCCAATAATTACCGTGCCAGCCGAGATCATTGTCAGTGCAGCAGATCAAACGGAAGCTGGTACTCATGTGGTCTCTGCCGCTTCCCCGACCAAAGAAGTAGAACTGGTGATGCGAAAGGAGATGAGAGATGTTGAGCAACCTTCTAGTCACTCCTCTGCTCCTGGGAACAAAAAGGAGTTTCGAGAGGTTGGAGTCGGCAGTGCCGATGATAGCCACGATATTCGCTTACCTCACTCAAAGTAAGGCAGATTAAAAACGATGTAACGATGTACATTTTGAAGAGATGTTAATGAGATGTGTTTACTTAAGCAGGAATAGCGTTGTCAGTGGGAGCAAGGGGAAGGAGACTGCGGACAAGTCTACCAGAACCGACGAGGCTCTTCTGAACGGGGACCAGCCCAATGGACCGGGAGGTATCGTTGGTAAAGGTGTAAGTGTGCCAGTGCATCTCCATCAAATTCACAGTGGAGGAGGAAGCGGAAGTGGTGGAGGTGGTGGTGGTGGGATGAGTGGTAGTGGCGGCGGTGGCGGCTACCGCAAGTCAATTCCTCAGTCAGCTAAATCTCCAACTGCAAACAAACGGACAGTGCCTGCGTTTCAGACTCCGGCCAATTCGTCAACGGCAGTGGGATCGGAGGTGCCTTATTCTTTATCGTCGTCTCGCAATTTGACGTCCCCTGTGTCTTCCCCTGCCAAGCCAGCTTTCAGTGCCCCGTCCGGCTCCGGCAATCCCCACAATCCATATCCCCACAATGCTAACCCTAGCATGGGACGTGGTGCTAACACTTACGTTGCCAAAACACAACAAGTGGACAATAATCACCGTGCTAGTGCAAGTGGTGGTACTGGACCTCATGGCCCCAGTAGTTTGAATACCAGTGACAAAGACGCTTTCCCCACTCCCGGTTTCGTCAAAACTGTGCCAACCACCAAACCATTTTCTGGGTCGACTGATCATTCACCAAGAGAGGTAAATACAAATATTCAAGTTACTTAGGAGTATTTGTAGCTGGACCTGGAACTATATTGATTGTCATGTTATTTTATATTGTATCAGGTGAACCGTACTGAAGATAATGAAAGAGAAAAGAGGGACGGAGGTCACGGGGATGAGAAAAAGATAAGTGAAAATCATTGCTCAACTGAAGAACGTGAAGGACCTGTACGATTGAGCTATGCCCAGGTGGCTCAAAGTGGCAAGGAGAAACCTTCAAACACTCAAAATTCTGTTCAATCAACTCATGTTAATCACACGGCACCAGCCACCCAGGGTCCTGGTTCGACAACTGGTTCGCACGAGGAAAAGAAGAAACCTGTTAAAGATACCAAAGAGTCACGCACACAATCGAGTAATTAATTTGAAAATGTAGTAGTGATTATAATATATACTGGGTGACGATATGTTTAAAATGGATTTTCCTTTTTGGTGATGTAGAAACACAACGAGGTAACAACATCGGTGGGGGTGATCGTAATGACCGTGATCGCGATCGTGACAACCGAGACAGAGGCTTTCGACGTAACTTCCGTAGCCGCATGTCCTCTGATCACTCGTCTCAAGATGGAGGAAATGGTGGTGGACGACCATCACACCGCGGTACAAGATCTCCTAAGTAGAAATTACTCTACAACTACTATCTATCTATACTACTATAACACGTACGTATCATAAAATCCACTCAAGCAAAACGGAAAAGTATGAAACCGACCGGAAGTCGTAGATAATGTTGACACAAGAAATTGCAAGGTGAAAATTGGTCAGTGACTAAGGTCTACTTAAAAACTAAAATTGAAAAGTTCAAGTCATCGCTGGACTTGAAAGGTGAACAATGTATGTTTAATTATAGACTCGTTGTTAAAAATCTCATGAATCCGGTATTGTCGCGTCGCTTAGTGTGTCACTAAATTCCAGTTGAATTTGGAAATTCAAAGACAAATCTAGTAAAGTAGAAAAACTTAAGTAAAATTAAGTTCAAATGATATCTAACGACAGATTTATAATATAAATGGAAGAAGATCTTTCTAATCTACTCTACTTGCGAAAATTTAATGTTAATAGCTTTACAATACTCCCAAAACATCATTTTATATTTCCGACGCATGTAGAGGTTGAATAGATTCCAAAGTATTCTGGCTGAAATTGCCGCTAAATCAGAAATTAGCTATAATACTAACCATATTATAATGTAGATAGAGTGTCTACAAACATGATTGATTAATTTTTACTTTAAGCAAATAAAAATCAGCTCGTCTTTATTACGTTTACAAATATAGTCTAGATAGAATAATATGGAAGAGAGGATAGAAAGAATTTGAAAACACTGACGTTCAGATTGAAAGGTCAATTCAGTGTTGATGCTACTGCCACCCTCCGAAAAATTATTATGTACCAAAAAGTGTCATATAGTTTTAACGTATTCAACCCAATCAAAGATAAAAATCTGAAAACAAATCACATTACTATTGTATCCTATTACATTGAAATCGAAAGCGTCGCAATTTAAAGGAGAGTGTTCTCTTACACTATGCTAGCAATTAAACCATATAAAAAGAACTGAAAATTATCCTTAAACCCTAATTAGTTACCTAATGTAAAATAGTAAGTATGATATACATACCTTGGTATAGTACACCTACGCTATTGAAGGGTAACAGCCTTAAAAGAATAAATCAGATGCTAATTAATAAGTACGTAAAACAGGATTCCAAGACACAACACAGCCACTGTAAATTAGTAGGTAATACTTATAATAGATGTACTACTAATGTACTAATGGTCTAATATTTTTTGTGTTGACTTTGTGGTCTCATCCAATCTCAAGTGAATTGTTAAACACATGCCACAAAATGTGGTCGGTTTCTATTTTTTGTTTTCCTCTATTTCTTTTTATTTTTAAGTCCGTGGGAGAACGGAAGCGACATTAATTACTGTAAGGAACAGAGAAGAAATATTTCTTCTTCATAATGGCGATACTAATGTTTAAGTACCTTAGAGCGGCCATCAATATAATTCGTTGTTAAATGATCTAAATTGATTGTAGTATAATTATAGCTAATTAAACAATAATAAACAGCTAGCACATCATTAATTGTTAGTCTGAAGTCTGGAGATAAATATACAAAATTTTATTACCAAAGTTGTCTCATTGTTAAGATGTGATAACGAGCGCAAGTTAGTTTTAATGTTTCTCTGTGGATCAAAGTCAGCAGATACATTCTATTCGGTATTCTGTTCTGTATTGCCTGATCAAATAGATATTTAACTGACGGATCTTCCTTGGCCAGATATCGCAAATAACTCAAGTATGTTGTATTATAATATGCATTGTACTATGTAATCTTATTTAGTACTGTCTGTTTTTTCGTTCTGCTAATACAAACCCAAAGGAAACCACGAAATAAAAATATTATTAGCTAGCAAAAATAACACCAACAATTATTATGCCTCTACATTTTACCAAGAGTAGAGCCGCGTAAGCGTAATAATATGGTAATTGCCTTGATCGTAATAATAATAATTAAATTACAGTTTAATTTCCTTTCGAAATAAAGGAAAGTCTTATGGAAGCCATGTAAATGAAATAGCTTTAGAAAATAACATATTAATACGTACACAGTACACAAATAGATAACCATATAACAACTGTATATAAAATACACACATATTATGACACCATATTATAATAGAGCTGAGGACGTTCGTATCGTCGGATGCTTTACTTTATTATGAAAGTGTTGAGAATACCCTTGATATGATATGCAGATACATTACACAAACTTGAAACTTACCTTACTTATCTTTGTTACAATTACCTAAAGATAAATTATCTAGTTAAAGATATTAATATGTATTGAATTGAATTATATCTCTGTGTGGCTCAATATATAAAGGAAGGGCTAGGGATGGCAGTCACTTACTAGTTTTAAGTACCTAATTGTTGAAAGAAACAAAGAAGCTATTGCAACTGGATGCAAATTATTACAATAACATTTATTATCCAATGCTCTTTCTTACTACTGATAGCAATCTAATATTATTTTGTTTTCGTTTGGTTTTTAAAAATGCATATGGGCGTACCAACAACTGTACATCATCATTACTGCTGATGTAATGTATAGGTACGTTACAACCTAGCTATGATAATTTAGTGGGTAGGAATTAATTCATGAGTTCAGATTAGCGGGATATGCCCATTCTATTATTTGTATCCTACTTTATTTATTGTTAGATTTTGAAAAGGATTCACTTTCAATATTTGACGATTTAGTCATTTCAAGTAATGAGATTGGGTTTGAATGGATAGGAATGTATGACAGATTGAATGAAAAGGAATACTTAAACTTTGTTTTTCTGGAGTTTGATAATTAAAGCTATTATTATTATTGATATTGCATTTGGGTAGGGAGTGTGTTAACAAATTACTTTTCATCGCACGAGACCAGTTAGATTTACATTTTCAGTAATAGGTGCCAGTTTCCATAAGCCGTGCTAGATCCAGTAATCAGAATTAGGGATAATTTTTATGTAAAAAGGAAGAGTTTCTTATTTACTATGCGCTCAGAAAATCCGTTTGATTGAGATATTTATTAACAGTTGAGTTCAATTCATTCAGATCAATTTAATATTACTTACGTTTGTTTATAATTAAAAATGGTCAGGTTATTGTTTTTGATGCTAATGTCTGTTGATGTTATTTATTACCGAAGAAAAGTACTTATCAGATGTGTGAGTTAAAGTCAAGTAGTTAAAGATTTGTTTCCCACTTACTTATCACTATTGCTAATAATTATTAATTTATTAGTACATTTTGCTTCAATTTCAGTCTTTATTATTTACCTACTTAGTTTACATTACATTTAACTTTTGAGTTGCAAAGTAACGTTAATTATTTACCTATTAATTTAAGTGTTAGATATTCCAGTGTTTTGCGGTGAGCGTGAAATCGCAACTGAATCGGTCATTCGGTGTCTGTTCACATGCATTTGTTTGACTTGAAAATGAATAGAAAAGAACATACCAAACTAATTAATTACCTATTTATATATGTACAGCTAGCAATATAAGCTACTAAAAATAAGGAAACTAATACCTCTAATGTATATAGGTAGGTTTAATACAAGATATTTGTCAGTTGGTGGAACTGGAACTGCAAAGTGCACATTATACTCTTGCAATTTAAACGGTAAAGTATGTACATATTTGTTACATACAGAAAATAGAACAGATAGACTTATCCAACCCAACTGCATATTACTTCACCTAACTAACAATAAGTACAGAGATAAAAAAATACGTCGTAGGTACAGTTGCTAATGGGTGTGTACTGTATGGTGAAAGCAAAGCTCAACGAAAAGGACAACAGTTGGCATACTTTTTCTTCTTCTCAGTTTTAGATGGTAAAGATACGATAGTATTATTTTTTGGTTGTATTATCTGAATGCATTAAAATTCTCAACTGTAGAACATACTGTACGAATTAGGATTATAATAATATGTATGAACATGAATTCAATTTATTTATGTCATATATACGTAATAGTAATATATAGTAATCGTTTTCAGTCTTGTTTTTTAAAAGTGTATTTATACTGACTGATTTGATTTCAATAGAGAATAATTTAGCAATCAAAATTTTGAGAGAGAAATTGTGAGGATTTCGTGCAGGGAAAAGGAATTAGACAGTTTCTACGTTCTCAAGTTAAAATGAACAGAAATGTAGGAGGCATTAGATTAATTGATCCATGTATACTGTAAAAAGGAACAGATTATTTTTCTGTATGATTTAATTTATCTCGAATGGTCTAAATTAATTTATTGGTGAGTCATTGATGAGTTATGTATCTGCACATGTAAGTATGTTGGGGATGAATGTTTACGTTAACTTATTAATTGAATACATACTGCCATGTAGAATACCCGTCTGGTGAGAAATAGGTATGACAAATGTTCACAAACACATCATGCTATACATACATACACACACTAACACTATACACATCAAACAGAACATAAACACACCCGACACAGTTCACTCACGAGTTCACTAGACTAAGATACTTATTATTATTAAAATGTACCTCTGGAAATTTTCTTCCACAAGTGCAAAATTACTGTATTGTATTATCATACTAGACTTACTAAACCTAAATGTACTGTACTACTAACTTACAAACTCAGTGTTTGCCAATACAAAACAAAAAATAAGTTGCTAAAATTGTTAGGATAAAAACTGATCACCTACCCCGTATCTTTCCTATATTTGAGTAATTACTATTTAATCTATATTAACATGGTCATTGATTTCAGTAATTTTATTGTTACATTACCAAACTGTCAAAAGGACTTGATTGATTCAACAACGTAATATGAATTAGATTAAGAAAGTAATTTGACAGAGAAAGATTAGGTAGTAGATTACAATATTATAGATGTTGTAGACTGTATGATATTATTGCGGTACATACATATGAATATGAATTATTGCGATAAACAAACAAAAAAACAGTACTGAAATTTGAATGATAATGGTATGTAGGGTAGAGGTAGATGTTGTTGTATTGTATGGTCTGGTCTGGTGTTTTCTGAGATATCTCATTGTCATTGCTGAGAGTCAGTATTTTCTCTGGTGTCATCAGTAGTGCCACTGCAGAGTATAAAGAAATCGAATAGTCTTTTTTATATGATGGCAAATGCAGTGTCTTGTCCTGTGTGGTAGTCTGTAGGATCCAAAAAAGGTATAAATGTCATATCGTATAATACGTATAATGCAAAAAAAGGAAGGAGTGACTTTTACGGTTACGTTTCATGTGTGGCTTGAAATGAATGTCGTTATTAAATATAAAAAGTGATGCGAATGATATATTTGTAGACATTACAATTACAAATTGATCAAAATACAATACTACTATACATAGTGAGTGAATATAACAATTTGCAAACAGTTGAAGTCAGGCCTTTTGTTCAAGTCAGGGATACAAAAGAAAACAATGCTATTTCTATTTACTACTGTTATTATTGTTTATTAAAATTTAGTAGCTATTCTTTGTAATTGCATACTTGTTTAGCAGTAGCAGCAAAAAGTAATTTTAGTCTTATTTATTTGGATTTAGCGAACAAGACAGAACATCACACTTACATTCACACACATGTAGACACACATAATTACATATTACATTATTGCTGTTTGTTTACATAATGTACTATAGGTATACGTTGGATTATGATTAATACTACTTTGAGTATTTTGTTCTGTACTCTGTACTGTTTGTAGCTAGAAAGCTTATTGTTAGTTAGCTATCGTAAGTATGCAACTTTTATTTAGCAAATTAAAATATGTCCAGGGTACGTTGCAATTTTTATTACAGTACAGATTATGATTTCTGTCTTGACTTATTGTTGGTTAATGAATACTTGTAATGTCTTGTATTGAATTTGTATTGTGTCCGTTGTACTATTCTTTTTTGTTGTGGATTGAATTGATTGGATTGAATTTTGAATTCTTGAGTATAAAAAATGTTATGTATGCCATTGTATGCGAAATTCCTTCGTTTGTCGCGTTTACTTATTTCTTTAAGATTGATACTTTGCATCAATTGTTTATGTTATTCATTTCATCTTCCAGTTATTATTATTATATTGTAATGTGTACCTCATCTTGCTTACCTACTATAATGTATTACCTTTATGTAAATGTTAATTACGATGATGCATATATTCATCCACTATCCATATTATTATTGTGTTTCTGCAATTATTATTATGTATGTTTATGTTTTACTTTATAAAATATGTGTGGCCAATGAGATGAGGTGTAAATTAACAACTCACCAATGTAATTTACCTGTTAAAAGGCGACTGTCAGTTTACCTTTTCGTGTAGATAGTACGTTTACGTCAGTAGAAAGCGTACTCGTATGTATCGTACTCTATATAATATACATAATAAATTAAGTGTAGTTAGTTAAAGTAGGTGTTGTACCTTCCTGCGTACGATACTGATAAACTGTACTGTACTGTACATTGATGCAAGAGTCAAAAGTCATTGAATATTACCTATACCTGAATGGTTGTTGGTTTTGTATTGTATTGTATTTTACTGTTGTGGTGTGCTATATATTGAGCGTAAAAATAAGCTATTAGTTAGCTTGGCTAGCTAGACGTAAATTAAAATGAAATCTAACAGTAATTACATAAGAATAATGTGTAAGTATATCAATACAGATAGCTTCAAGAAACGACATTGATTTCCTAGAGAGAATGTTTAACTCCAGTCCAAGTCCAGCAGTCAGTTGGTTTTATTTCTATCTCTAAAAAAATGCATTTTATAGTATCTACTTAAATATATACATTTGCGGTATGGAAAATGTCATTTACTGTCTTAAACAACGTTGGTACTACTGCTACTAAATATTCTTGTATAGGAATACGGAATAGTAGTATATAGCAGGGTTGCGATACAGTTCTGCCTCCTTTATATCGTAGATTTTTATAGTCACAGTTGAATTGATATTTGCTTGTAATTACATGGTGAAGGAGAATTTTTGAACTTGTAAAAGTATATTCAATAGGTGAATTTTTTCTAAATTGAATTGAATTTTATACATTCGGCATAATTTAAAAAAATTGAATATCTAAACGAACTCCTACACGGTGAGTGGGAGATATTTATTACTATTTGTTGTTTATGTGGAGTGTTGCTTTTTGGAGGAAAGCACTACAGCTAAAGCGAAATAAAAAACTGTAAGTTTATTACGTATGGTACCTAAGGTACTTAGGACTTAATTATGATAATGTATTGTAATACGTAAATAAAATCTATGCAAAACTGGCGTGGTCTGGTCAAAAGACGTCTCTTTGGAAAGTGTCGACTAAATGCTACTAAATGATAAAATATACAAATACATCGCGAATTTCTTGTAGAAAGCGTAAATAGGTCATAATTCTAAAGGTCAAAGTAGGTGAGATGAGTTGGAGTGAGAAAAAAACGGTACAGCACGGTACGGTACGACTAATGATTAGTTTTTAAGACAAAAATAAACTGTAGTGCAGTGGTTGTTTCTAAAATACTTATCTCTAACTATATAGATAGTATGGCGTGGGTGGGTGAGTCGATTGTCATGTTGCTGTGTACGAACGAAGTGGTAGATAAGACATGACGGATACTAACATAACGTAAGTAAGTAGAGGAGAGAAAAATTTGAAACCATTGTGCTGCATACCTTACGTTATTTAATCTACCTTAATCTATCTATACTAACTAACGGTAACTAAAGAAAAGAAAATTACCTAAGTATCTTATAATAATATTATAAATATATATTTATTATTACAATGCATACAAACGAGAATGAAAAACGTGTAATATCTCTGTAGGCCTTCCTTTACTTGGTGATGGCCAGTCAGTACATTAAATTGATTATATAAATTATTATGTCCAAGGTGGAAAATGGTTCAGTGACCGTAGATGACCATGTGCTTAGAAAATTTTAATTAGGATCGATAAATACAGAATGCATTTGCACTTTGCAGACTGCATCTAATTACTTTGCAAAAATAATCCTAAGTAATGTTGGTATTTGTAATGTGACTGTACTAAATATTCGAGTTTATTACTTCAATATCCTTAAAATAGTGATTCGTAATTATGATTACTGATAAATTGTACTGCAAATTACTATTATGATTATAATAAGTGGAAAGCTAAAATGACAAGACAGAATCTTTCGTAAATTAATTATTATAGGTCCAAATTTCAATTGAATACAAATGTTGTAAATTTTTGAAAAATGATTATTTCCTGCTCTGGTAATTTATCGTGTGTTCATTAGTTGGTGTATGTAAGTATAACATGAGTTTCAATCGATTAATCAAATCCTAGTGCAAATGATTCATTTTCCTCCATTACTTACTTATCTCTTGATATGTATCAGAGTTGATTGATTGAATGCAATGCTAAAATTAAATTACAGTGACGTATATAGCCGGGGGTAGCTATTCGAGTTGGACGCTCTCGAATTTGTGACCAACTATAATTATTCAAAATGTAACGTATGAAATTATTTCAAACAAGGATGCTCGTCCTGTAGGGTATAGTATAGTCAAGGATTTACATATTATGTGTGCCTAGTATGCTATTAATGGTAAGCTATCCTTCCTATTATTATTAAGGTGATGGTACTAATTAACAATGTACACCTGAGAGGAGGAAGATCGCTATGAAGGTTAATATGAAGTAAAGTGTATATGTATAAGTATAATGTCTAAGATCAAGGACAGGCGAAATGTAACGGTGAAAGCGGAGAAAGTCAATGTTGTTTGGAGGAGTGCTAGTTTTGGCCTAATAATACTGTACTATGTAGCTATTTACTCGTATTAATGCTTACCTTAGTATCATACTAGTACTTAAAAATAAGCTATACTATATTCCTGCAAGATATGATTAAAGGTAAAAATTGTTATTATGGTTATTTATTGCCTTTTTGATGATTCGAGTCGGATTGATTGATTAATTACAAAGGAAGCTGATAATGAAATATGCACTTAGATTTTTAGTCGCTGTGATAGACCGTTGTGTGTGTACCGAAATGATTTAATGTTGAAAATCGCGAAGTGAAAAAGAATAAAAATTCATTTTTGTAATAATCCTCCTTATTTCATCACTCAATACATATTCAAGTAATAGTGACGGGTTGGATTTATTTAGCTATTGTCCGCATGTCAATTATGAGTGCGATAACCGGATAGCATTTGACATTAAGCGATTCATAAGAAAAATAGAAATTCCGGGTTTATGAGCTTCTATTCATTCATTCTCCGGACTTTCCACATCACATCACATGTTCACTCCTGAGTCACATGAGACTGAGAATGTAATCGACTCGGGATCTTTTCCTCTCTCCCTCACTTAATGCGGGGAATACCCATGACATGACTTTTACTATAAAACATCCGAGAAATACTACGACGATCTACAACAGCCTATGTGACTACTACATTCATTCCTACTATATATTTACTTGCCATTCTTCCACTACTCCTTGAGAGTTCACTGTCTGTCGTGTCTGTATTTCCCCCGAATATCGATTTCATTTCGGGACTTTCCCTTCCATACATTCAGCCTTGCCTTACCATCACGTTGGCCAAACTTTTCACATTACCCTTATATATCTATAGGTATTTCTCTTAGTAATCTCTACTACACTGCATTGCCGTTTTCTTTAACGGAGAATTGCGTAGGCAGTAGTTATGTTTTGGGTTTCCCTCACATGACAAGCCATAATATTACATTACTAACAACACCGCTATAGGTATATTATATGCATTGGCACTTTTCGGAAAACACAAAACACTACTGAAGGAATGCTTGAACTAAATCCATAAAACAGAATACGTACATACATGTACATCATGATAGCCTCTGCTTTATGTTTCTTTATATTCTGTCCAAGATGCTCCTTAAGGAATGTGGACAAAGGAAGATCCAAGTTAAACGGAGCTGGGGAAAAGCATTGTATTCTCACTCTTTATCTACTTTCTTTCAGCACTAGTAATTTTGGCTTTATAGGCAATGTGATGAATGAATGAACTAACATCTTATTACATTGCGCATTGCTTAAGTGCCCGGTTTTAAATGTACCTACTCCCCACTCTATAGATAAGACATAAACTACATACAGGGTACTAAGCATAAACCATGCAGAATAATTCTCAGAATTGTATAACGGTTATGTATCGCATTGAAACTATTGCCCATATTTCCAGGAGCAGTGAAATTTCATAGTAATGCAAAAGCTAAACGCTATGCACCTAAATGTCATATTTCTTGATACTATTAACAATGCTCTATTTTAAATGGTTACAGTTTGCAAAATGTTTTATGTTTGTAATCGTGGAAGGCATAGAGAATTAATTAAAACTACAGAAATATCTGGAATGTAAAAATAGTTGAAGGAAAACTATTAGCCGACTTCCACAATGAAATGTGGAAATCTATGTTGAAATTCGAAATATTTGTTATTATAAAGTAAATCTTAAGAATTAGGGCTTGAAACCACTTTGTTCTATTTAGACTATCCCTGTATTTGACGAAGGTAGTACATTTGTAGCTGGCTCCGATAAAGTTTTACTGTATACACTTAAGTGTGTTGTGTACGATCCAAAACTCCCACACCAAAACACACAGACATACGTATATAATAGCTCAGACTGTGATTTTCTGAAAGTGAGAAGTGGTAAGTACAACTATTAAAGTACGAATCTCTGTTCATTCGGTATCTTATATACGTACATTAGTCCGGATGCCTGCCTCGGTGTTTTGAATGTATATATCCTGTGCATAGTAGTATATACATCGTAAGAAGATTAGATGATGGAAGTAGTAAGTAGGTAAGTAAAACTCTCTCTATTCATTTCCTTTTGGCAAGTGTCCCGTTGTTCTGCGAACTCGTTCGTTCCTTTATCGTTTCCTTACGAAAACCCACAATCAGATCAGGCTGACATTTACATTAGTGGTACAGAGAATCATCCTGAGCTAATCTGGCCATGTAAAACGTAGCAACAAATGCTTTCGTCTCAATTTAGTGGCAATAAGAAGTTTCTACATTGAATTTGAGTTAAGCATATAGGATTTTAGGGAATTGCTCCCAAACTCACAATGGCAATTAGAATGAAATGTAATGTCAAGAAAACCCACTCTCTTTTCCAATGGATTCGTGGAATTCTTTCAAGGAGAGCCGTCGTGGATTTGTTTCGTTGGTAGTTTTCAGTTGTAGACCAAGTTTCCTTCACTCAGCATATACGTGCTCTCTCTCTCTCTCTGCTTTGGTCTCCCTGCCAGTTCATTCATAAATCCGAAGGCCGAAATCCGAAAACGTTTCGTGTTTTCTCTAGAGAAGTCAGCAGTACTAATAAAACCAACGATTCATAGAATGATGTAAGTTCTTTTAATGACACGCTCATTCCACTGTTCATGCTCCTCTTCCTCTCTCAACTTCCCGACTACTATTATACTTCTTCTTTTACGCTACTTTTAATGTACCCTGCATATCTCTCCTGTTTACCTATGCTGTACAACAATATAACATGTGCATTTTACAACCAGACAACTACTCCTACTTCAGAATTCTACCAGAACACTACACACCATTATTCTCCTTCTTACTACTTTTTATTACATAATGAAGATGAAAATGCCCTCAGATTTTGCGGAGGAAGGCAAATTCTCCACCGCTGCTCTTCTTGTGGCTTCTTGCTACTTAATTCACCGACAGCCGACGGATTATTCCTCCACCGCATGCCCTGTTGAATTGCGGCTCATTAATACTACACGATATACTATCCATTATAAACTCCAACTTTTACTATCAAAATTAGTAACAATAACAGTTGTTTCTTGTTAATGCGCCACCACTAATTTTTATCATGATTCCTCTCTTGGGAACAAGTACCAAATCTTAACAACTTAATCTTGCTAAATTATAAGATGTGTATTGTTCTCCAAAATTTAATTTTCAGTACATGGTGGAAAACCAAAGTCTTAAGACTTTGGACAGTGAAATCCTTAAAATTAAATTAAAGGAGACAATTCCACTTAATAATTTTTTTGCGATTTGAAATACGTTACTGTGTTACCTATCATATTCATTTTCTAGTCCCGGGTATTTCTTTTCTACAGACATAATTACATTGTATATAGAAAATTGTCTCTACTGCCAAAACATATAAAGCACTAATGAAGTATAATTCAGCGAGTCGTATCTATTTGAGTCAACTTAGTCGTCAGTATAATTAAATTCATGAGAAATCGGAAATTCCCCGTAAAAGTGATATTTTGTCACTTGGTTTCTTCTCCCCATAGATTCACACTAACAACAAGTCATCTCAAATGCCAAGGCTGCTCCTGAATCTGTCAAGCCTACACACTTACATACTTATTTACATAAGCCACACACTTTCTGCATAATGTTTACTAATCCATTGCAGAATGAACTGTACTACACTACGGAGGTTGTTAATCAAGTGGTGCCTGGTGCCAAAAACCTTTCACAGCCTTGTCTCATCTCATCTATACTCATTTCATATGCTGTACATACAATCCAGCCAATGCAATGTACCTATTCCCCTACTCTACTACATTCACATGCATCCGGATTGCGAATTCAATAAAAGCCGGTGAATCACATACACATTGTCTTAGTCCGTGAAAGACACTCAATACTTCGGTTTTATTTTTTGTCCCATTGTGACATTCAATATTTCCGACTGTCCTACTGTAAAACATATCATAGAGTACCTGCAATTTAATACACATATCAACACTGTTATTAGAAAATATATTTTTAGGCATTACGCAATGATTAAGTACTGACATAACTTATAAAACAAAGCAAGGTAAATAAATACGTGTATTTACGTAAAACGCTACATTTATAGGAATATTACATAACAAAACACTATTATTTACATAAATTGTACCTTAGTGTCTTCATGTTTACACGTATAACAAAAACAGTCGATACATATCATAACTTATCAAGTGAGACAAAGAAAAAGCTTTCTTTTGTGGAGAGTACCTGTGTTAACTTATATAGGCATAATTGTATATAGTACAGGCAAGTGTGTTTTGGTGCGGTGTTCTTTTTCTCGTACGTTAACATAGTCAAAACACATTTTTGTTTTGTACAAGACATAAAAACTAATAAATCTGGGCCTTTCTAAGTATCTTAAGTGGACAAGCCCTTTATTTGCCTACTGACTATCTCTGTTCTAGTGAATCAATTTGTTCTGGTGGAAAGTGCAGGCATATTTAGTGAGTAGTTGAAAATTAAAAGGTTGAAGCCTGACAGTAGAGGCTCCTCTGTTTGTAGACTTCAATGGAAAACTGTACCTAACTACACGTACATTTTGCTTTTGTCTACATTTTGTTACATCTATCTATACGTCTCACCTTCAACCTATATTAGTGTTACCGTGAGGCAAGAGATTTATTTTCTGGAGGTAGGATGAGTCAGGGATCTTTCAAACAAGTGGCTTTTGGGTTTGACTCTTGCATCCCGATACCTTTAACATTTTAAAATGAGCCCAGCCAAACAAAGCCAGGAGAGACTGAGATCAGGGCATCTTCATCGATGACTCATACTCACTCGACCTGCCGCAGCTACCTATTTGAGAGAGAGAGGTACCTAGTCGTCGGCGTCTCCTTGCTATCTCCAAATCCTCTTAAATTGGATCGTTACCTCCCAAACATGAACTGAAACTTCTGAAGCTGACCCAAAAGAGCCCAGAACTACAATTATGAAAAGCAACTCAGCGTGCCGACCGTGTGAAAATCACTTCAACTATGAAATCCACTCATGACTAAACACAAAACCGGGAATATCAACCTGTATCCTCGTGTATGTTTACTAATAAACTAAAAAAGGCAGTACGCAGAAAACGTTTCACTCAAGACTGTATTAAGTTGTACAGAATTGATCTATTATATCTGCTCGTCTTCAGATTACGCGTTCTAACAATTACACTTACGCATCATTATTGCAATAATGCGAATGTCATTTTTCTACCTCCAAGTTCACAAGTTCATCAGTTCGATAAATAATTCTAGCATGAAAAGGTGAACAACAGGTGCGTCCAGGATTTTTCAATGACAACATATCATCATAAATAATTCATTAATTCTTCTAAGGTAAGTTATGATAATAAGTATAGCAATTTTTTCTATCTCAACGTTTTGTTTTCAGGATGTAGTCGTATTTCATATTGTTCATGATCCATGCAATAATTAAGTATCATTTTTTATCAGAGAATTACTTTCCCATGAATTTACACGTTTTCGCATCAGATTACTTAACATTTTTCAAATTTAACGAACCACCTGCTGCACATTTTTCTAATACTGAGTCAAGCGAATTGAAACGGGCATAATAACAATGCTAAAACAACAACTGTTTAAAATGCGAGTTAATGGAAGGTTTAGGTACTTGTGCGTTTCGCATATTTATATCGTGATGTCTTTTACCAGTTTCTTCTTCTTTGTTCTTTTGTGTCTTTCAGATGTTGGAATTCTGTGGAGAGTAAATAGGTACTTCAATAAAAAAGAGTAATGTCAGTAGTGTTAAGCCGGTGCCACAATTCTGACAATGAGCCAGACCATAGGATCATCAACACCCAACCACATGTCTTGTCAACTTACGATACTCTTAAAAAAAGGTGTGTGCACTTCCTGTGCTATTGCCTATGCATATTTTATAAGCACAAAAAATGAGATAGGGTTGATGTTGATGAGCTATAGGGGTACGTGTGTATTCAAAGCATTCAACAAGGTTTGCATGACATATGGCTCTCCATCCCTATCTACTACTACCTCTTTTTAAATGTTTATATATTGCTGCATTTTTACATTTGCAGAGTACAAATAGTTATACATCCTAAACCCTTCATTTGAGTTCTTTATTCTCGGTGATGGATTAAACCGACTTATAGAAAAGGAAGTAGAAAAGAATGGAGCCTTTTCATTTTCGAAACTAATGACGCGATTGCTATTGTGTGAGTTGTGCGAGTCAGTTAACTGTTTTTTCTGCTTAGATACACCACATTGCTACAATAGGGTACCTGTGCATGGTAGAAAGTTAGAATGTTGGCATTTACACTCCTTATTCATCTGTTATTATGTTAAAGGGCTACATTTTATTTCGTTAGGCTAAGCCTGTAAAGTTGTTTTTTGTTAATGCATCTACGTGCACAAACATTTATATTATTTATATTCAATCCTTTATTTGCTTATTTTTAACCTTCTCACTATGAAAATGGAATACATAGACTTTAGGGGAAACGCTTCATCTTAATCTAGATTCAATTGAGTGATATAATAGAATTTGCCAGTAAGTTTTAATGTAGAGGTGCACAAATATTGATTAAATTAAAAAATTGGTAAAATATTTAATAATTAAATATTTTGTGTTTTTACTATTTTTCAGTACTTAACTAGATATTTATTATGCAAGAGTATTTAACCTTCCTTCCCTTTGCAGTTACTCTGTGTGTATAGCCCATGTGTAGAGATAGACAGTTTACGACTGCACTGCTGCCAGTCAGAAGTCAGAAAGGTTTTGTGATGAGGTAGGAAAGGTAATGTTAGTTAGGCATTCCCCAATGCATTGCAATAATGGAGGAAAAGAAAGGATTCTTATTTATTTGGTTGAGACGAGAGAGTAGTGGACTCCACGTCCGGTAAAATCCTCTCCGCTTCTCTGCCATTGTCAAATACTAAACGAAGCTGCCTCAGTGCCACTCTGCAAAAGGTACCTTATTCCATTAGCACTCACACAGAGCCACTACATATAAAATATACTAAGTAGATGTAAGTGGCTGAGTGCATGTTGATACTCTATCTACTTTCATTAGGCAGACAGGGCTTGCACATTGAAGAGTTTGAGTAAAGGTACCCACTAAAACGAACAGAAAGTACCTACCTAATTATTGTACCTTAGCATCATGGAGTTAGTATAGCACGACCAAAATCAACCCCCACCTTTCCACGTTAGGTGTAGTAAAGTTATTAGTTACAGGGTATTCAATATACATTTACCACTTGGACAGTTCGCAATTTCACAACAAAGCAAACCTTGATTATATCATTAAATGTAATTTCGCATTTATTATTGTAGTAGTTAAGAATTATTTTTGTGGAGCCGTAGTTATATGAGAGATGTCCATAAAAGGGAATCGTCTTTCTAAAAATGCCGACTTCCTATCTAGACTACCTTGTATGTGTATACTTATGTAAGCAAATACGTAATGTATTTTGTTTTTAGTTTTGTGTATTAATCCTAATCTCTAAAGTTTTCCTCCCCAAGCTCATTAAGACTTGTCTGCTAACTCGCAATCTGCCAATCAGTCCATAGTGTAGTCTACATATAATGGTGTCTCTAGAGTGTGAATATCTGTTGATGTCCCTGTACATACATTTCCCTGAAGAGAAGATAGGGAATGACATAGTAAATTCAATAGTACATGGCATATACAACGTTTTGGAGGAGGCAGAGGAAAAACGATGGCAATTCTCGTACTGCAGTTGCAATGCACATTGTTGGCCATACTCGTATATGTATATAACAGTATAGTCCATGTAATTACCAAGTAGTATCTACGTGTATCCAACAATAGAATAATACACCTGTGCCTCCTGGCTGAATTACCTTAGGAAGCCAAGCCATACAGCCACCCTAACAAAACTTGCATCCCTTTATTTTATTACTAACCCAAAGCCAAGGAAGGTAAACCATAAAAGCTAACCCAGCCGACCGAGTTGAACGAAATGTAAAGCCACACACGCTAAACTTCCCTTACTCTACGTGTACATAGCCAGACAGTATAAATAAATAGACATGCATTACTAAATATTACTTAACTACATCTACCTACTCTTACCCTACCTTGCCCTACCTTCTGCTCAATCTACCACCTACAAATACCTATCTACACAATGTTACAATCTAATGCAAGTATTTTGCTACAACGTTCATCATAAAAGACGAAATTTCTTTTGCATTTCAATTAGTTTCCAGATTGAAAAGTGTTTTTCTATGTATACGACTATTTATCTATTCTTTCTGGCACATAAATTAAACTTTGCTACGTTCATTTACAAAGTTTGGTCTTGAGAGTATCTATAGTTCTGATATGGTAATTATTTATTACAAAAAAGTCAATCAGCAATCTATATTCAGTGTTGAAAGCAAAGGCTAACTATAATTAGTAACATACTTATATAGTAGAGATATAGGATTTAGGGAAAACCTTAGCTATAAATATGCATAGATATAATATTACATAAGTTAAGGACAAATATGGCAGTGTTAGGGAATTCTGTATGATATTAGTATGGAACTAGAATGTACTAGTTAGTAGCAAATGATGGAAATGGCAAACGTTTAGCTAGGGCATTGAAACAAAGTCAAACAAAAGTTGCAAGTGAGACGTTGTTGTTGGAAATAAATTGTGAGTAGGATAGAAGGAGTAATATAGATTGGAAGCACCCACAGGGAAATGGTTGAGTGAACAAGTAACGTGTAAGCAGTACGGCAGAGCGACTGGTCGTCGTCAGTTACTCTATACTTGTGTCCGTGTGCAGACACACTATGAGTTTCATCGCCATAATGTTATTAGAGAGAGAGTACCTAATTGCATTGTGAGTGTCTAGTCCAGAAGAGTAATTCAAGAGTTATTGTTTTGTGGTTTGATTCAGTATAAGTATACATCACTACTATACTATTCTGTGTTGTAGTTATCATTTATTATCATATCTAAATCCTTGACGTCAGTTAATATGCAATCCAACGTAACTCTACCTTTACCTTAGCTACATGTATTAGTACAATCTCATGTACATTATACATAGCCAAGTGCAAAACTAGTGACTACCGTGTGTGTGTATAGTGCGGCTACAGAATCAGCATCATTCGTTCCCCACCGCATTAAAAATCATCAGAGATACATTATGCGTGTGTAAGAGTAGATTTCATTGCCTCTGCATAGCATTACTGCCCACACAACTCCGTTTCCTCACTCTCTCATTTTGCATTCTTGGAAATAGTGCGTGTTCTTCGGTGCTCGTGATTAGTAGTGAGTGAGTGTCATCGGATATAGTTAAAAGTCAAACCACAATTATATTCATAAACCTCCTCTCCTTCTTCACGTCTCTTTAATTAAACCAGTCAATTTTAGTGTGTTTTCATCTTGAGATTTTATTTCAAAGAGTTTAGTGGATTCAAATCACAAGTGTTATCAAATGGTGATATTTTGTTCATATTTAATACACACAAAGGAAATTACACGGATTATCAACAGCTATACAAAGACTCAAAAGGTGAGATGAGACTAAATTACTTAATATCTTTAACTCATAAAAAATGACCCTGGCCCTGATCTGAAAATAAATCTTACGTTTCACATTAAAATAGAATTCAATGGCTCGTGTACATATCTACGTTTATACGAATAAATTATAACTTCCGATTAGCCACCATATTATGTAAGTACACACAGTTGTTCTAATATTTGAATTTATAACCAAATACCATACAGCTCTCTATCAACTTGGTTATGTAAGTGTATAGACACTCTCTTTACATCAGGTAGATACTCCAATCCTCAAGTACTTTTTACATACTGGATGAATATTACAGTAGCTCAACAGTGACTAATGACCTGTCACTATTGTATTTCCAGTATAGAATATTCTTTATCTCATACCTCAATTCTAATTATTATTACACTACTTTATGTACGTTAAAATCCTTTCATTCGGACACAATGGAAGTTGAATACTTGCACATCCTGTTCGTCAGTGTGTATACTATGTACCTTTATTAATTAATTAAGAGTGAATTTAACACACATGTACCTATTTATTAGTGATTTTAGCTACCAAGTATGTAAGGTCAAAAATATCCATGATTCCTACCTTAATAGATATTGCACGTATATAATTTCTCATAAGAGCTTATCTCATGACAATTGCTGCAGCTGCTCTTTATCTATTTGTGTACACTCACTTTTAGGTAAAGTTGTATTTTATTGCTTGCTTTATATTATTCTAGGTGTATTTACATATCTGTAAATTGTGTTTCTTATCACTCTTTCATGATAAACATAACAATTGGCATAATGTATATAAACAGGACAGAAAAAATCAATGTAGCCGCTGAAAAATCTTTTGGCTCTTATCACGTTTGCTATATAACTTCCATATCAGTTGAATAATCTGTAAAAATGGTCGAAAGTGGTTTTCACTAGCTGACGCAAGAAGTGAATGAATCCGGGTTGACATTTTATTTTCGATAGACTTGTTGTAACTGAACTAATTGCAATTTGCAACAGTGCGTTCCAAAGAGTGAGAGTTACGTTTATGTGCTTATTGGCATGAATTCGTGATGATTGACTTCTTATGAATATACTTGGGCTATAAACACTTTCAATAAATATATTCACTATAGTAGGTATACGTGTATTTAAACCTTTTATAGAATGGGTGTCAATAACAGTAAATAACCAATAGCATGTTATCTTGTAATGTTTAGTAAAAGTTAGCATTTAAATAGTAACCTTTACTAAATCATATTTATTATTACAATTGTAAATTGCTAGTTCTTTTAGACTGACATTAACCTACTGTTAATAATATCTTGTAGACTATACTAGTTTATACTAGTAGTTACTAGTTAATAAGTATCTTTATCAATCTACAACGAATGAAAATTGAAAAGGTATTATTTGATGTGTATTTAACTATGGGAAAATGTTAAACAAAGCATAATATCACTACCTACTACAAACAATAATAAATACTAATTGATTTTTTAGTGTAAGTTAATAAATAGATTGAGAGAGTCTGGAAGAAAGGATTAATAAATTGGCAGCATCTAACAAATAACGTTAGTATACATCTAATAGGAAAATGTAATGTAGTACAGCGTAAAACAAACAATTGAATGCTCGCCAATGTTGCTAAATAATAAAAGTCCGGAGATAATTACTTTTGTAATAACAAAAGTCCACATGTGTACAAAGGCCAGTCTATGCTTAGTCTTACAATGTGCGTCTCATGCAAAGTTAATTCACTTAAACAATCTAATGCAAACTCAGCTCTTTCTTTCATTGTGAGTGCAGGCTTGGTATTACCCTTCTCAACTCTTGTCTCAACTCTATTAGGTACTTTAAGCAGTTAACGAGACGAAATGGGTTTATTTCGTACGTTTACATCTACATCTCCTGAAGCGATTAGATTGTAGAGGAGCTCGAGGAGGACGTTGAAGAAAAGATAAAGAGCACAAGCAGCCATTGCCATATTTAATTGCAGCAAGAACAAAAGATTATGCCTGCCTCTTATGGTCATTTTATGTAGCGTCAGATCAGGTATTATACAATGCTGCTACTGCACAAATATTTCCCATATAGCCAAATCTATAATCATCTACGACACTATAATTTCTATTAAAATTACTTCTCTACTATTAACATAGAGAGTATGGATCTCAGATTTTTACAAATATATTTATGCGAAAAGAATATTTACCATTTATAATAGTATATAGGTAACTGCTTACTTAAGTGAGGCTTATTATAAAATACTTAACTATATAGTAGTTGGCACTTAAGCGTGTACATTTATAAAAATATTTTACTTGGTTATGGTAGAATATGTATGAGTATGGATTCTGGTATGCTTCGTTGCTCTTTTATCTTCCCAACACAGTTAACTCAAAAAGTAATTTGATGTAATTCTTTTACTCTGGAAAAAAGGTATCTTTTCAACTGAATTCTGATACGAACTTTTCTAAATTAATTATACTCAGTATTCGCTTTATTACAGCACTTAATATCTCTCTGTCTATTTACGTGTTTTATTAAAGCTATGTTAAGTCTTTTTCTTTACTTTGACTAACTACGCAGTTTCTCGTTGTAAAATCCAATGCGGCACTTACCTGTATAATAATCTGTTTAATTACACTAGAATTTGTAGAGGATTTATATTTAACACGACAAGCGCTATATAATTAGCAGATTACATGATTATAACCCAACCTCCTTAGCATGTACTTTGTTAATCCTTGCATATTATATCCACTTCATTTCTAGAAATTAATTTGCATTCAAAACGTTAAGTTTGTTTATTAATTGGGAAATTAACTGGGGAAATGCCTTGGACTCTCGTTCCTTAGTTCCTTGTATGAATGAATTACTAAGAACTCTTTATACGACATCAAGCTAATTTGCAAGTCTATTTTAAACTGACCAAGACTTGTATTTTTTAGTAATTAGAGCCATATTTATGTATTGATTATTGCCTATTTCTACATTTTCTAATTTGGAAGGAAGTGGGCAAGTCATGTGTCTGGGGTTACATGCTTTGGCTTCAATGAGGTTATAAAATATTGCAGAATGAATCCAATACTGCCTTTTGAGTTATACATAAAGGCCAATGGGTCTACATGTACATACACGTATATAGAATAATAAAATGGACTATGGACCATTATGTCTTAAGAAAATCATGTGATGGACCTAATTCATGTAATTTTCATGTCTCTCATGTGATTGACATTTTTTTGCACTAGTATATAATAATCCGCGTGTGTATTGACTTAAATTGTTAAATCCCGATTGTATAGGTTAGTTCAAATGTTCGTCTGCCTGAACTGACGTTTGACAGACTGAGTATCGCCGTAAACTTCCGTTTCACTATCATCCCTGTGGCTTAGCATATTTATATCTATTTAGAGAAATAGACCAAAAGATAACTTGGAAACAAAATATTTGTTTCATCACATGATTTTGTAGTGCAGATATATAGGTACGTATAATGTTGCACTGACATCAGTTAAAAATAATCGCTTAGCTTGGTGGTGATGACTTTGCGGTTGGAGTGGCATTATTGTGATTTCGTCTTTGTATGGCCTTTGCTTCTCAAATATTTTCATTTTTATCTCTATCGCTTTTCTACGTAAATACTTGGTAATCAACTTTTATTTTCCTTCTCTGCATTATATAAAGAGTGGTATCCCAAGAAATTTATTGTAGAAGGAGTTTAGTGCAATTCTGAGTATTGACAAGGAGTATAATATATGTATTTCAGTTTCAGTTCCTAGGATTGTAATCGTAAGTTGAAGGAAAAGAGCGTTCTGCCTAAGTATCTAGATTACAGTACCTAATAATTATAAACCGGAATGACATTTTTCCTTAAGCTGTGAGATTGCAAATTAAATTCACGAGGGAAGGAGAAGAATTCTTTATGTACCTGTCAATCAAAATCTCATTAAAACTTAAGTCTTTGTGGTAGTAATAAGTAACACTCTGACATATTGAAGATAGTCCCCGCCCAAAAGGTGAGTTCCTACTTATCACTTGTAATTGAAATTACAAAATTATTTCCTCGTACTCACTGCTATTTCTTTTAAAGCCATTTATTTTACATCTCAGAATGAAATTCCTTTGAATTAAAACAGCAAAAACGCTACGGCGAGATAAAAGTGCCCTTTTTAGATACATTTATTATTTAACTCATTAAATGTAAGTATTCGCTATTCTTAGGAAGGATTACAAGCTTCGTCTTTAATTAGTAATAAACGAAATCGTATAATAATTATTAATAATTTGTAGTATGTATAATAAATGTAGTACTAGTCAACTTGCATGGGTGTCTGATATGGCAATAGAGCTACGGTGAGGAAAAGAACATGCTTTCAAATAGTTTGGTACCCTATTCCTTTCTGTCATATCTGAAATGTTGTGTTGATAATCGCATGACTACAAGTGCGTATGTGTATACCTAAGAATAATATAATTATTAATAATTTATTAATGAAAGCAACATAGTAATGTATGGCCAGTCAACTTCTATTGCATTAAACATGTCTTCACGAATTCTATTTTAGGAGTGTCTAGTGCATAAGGTAAATATCCTATAGTTCTGCAAACAAAGAACAAATATTTACAAAGATACTTTAAAGTCAGTTGTAGATGCATTAGAGCATTTAATAGAGAGTGCTTGATATTCATACTTGTGTTGATAGTTACTGAGTGTCCTGAGTTGTCAAATAGTCAAAAGACTACTTACAGAGCAACATAAATGCATAAGCTACAAGTAGCACTTGAATATATTTTTGAATAATAACTACCTAGTATGCCATATAGAGATAGAATTAGAATTGAGGTACAAGGGTCTCCATTCTCCATATAAATACAACTCAATTTTTCAATTATGACTTATGTACCTTTATGCTATACTTATCAAATATATTAATAGTGCTAGTATTCTGTGATACACTCTATATTATACTATACGGCGTATACTTTTATATAAAAGTTTCTTCCTTATTTATAGTGTATATTTATAGAATGGTTTAGATTTTACAGAAAAAGGTTTTCATTTCGGTCTTACTGTTGATTCTTCATTTAGCAGTTTACTTAGGCTGCAGTATTTGAATACAATATATTATAGTGTTTGGTTTTTGAATGCATCGTCTATAGGAAAAATGGTCGTTTATTTCATTGCATCTTTTCTGTAGCACCTGCCCGTCCTTCCCTTCTCTTTGTCAAGGCTTCCTGTTAAGGACCCCAATTCCTAAAATCTGACCATTTCTTTCCTATTATTCAAGTCCATTGCTAGAGACGGTATTCCAGAATCGGGCTCAAATACGCAGAACTAATCTAGAAGTGACTATAGATGATTTTCATGATTAGCTTAAAGTAGTAAACTTTCTCCCA
Organism: Tomocerus qinae; assembly: GCA_020055645.1. Taxonomy (NCBI): domain Eukaryota; kingdom Metazoa; phylum Arthropoda; class Collembola; order Entomobryomorpha; family Tomoceridae; genus Tomocerus; species Tomocerus qinae. Next base: position 10,822,919 of record CM034547.1, on the reverse strand, counting down.
CATTAAGAATAAGTATATGAACAGGTTTCAGGAAAGGTACAAGGCAGGTATGGAAATTGTGCATGACTCATCGAACTTTTTTGCTTAGCACATCTTCACAAACAAAGGTGATCAGTTGGAATTGGAACAAATGAAGACGCACTTTATAGGATGGAGAAACGCTTGCCAACCTACCTGCTAGTAATGCACTATTAGCACACATGTCAACGCATATCTAATTATCATCGACCTTCCTTACAGGGAACTTATGAAATATTTCGCCTATTGATATAAACTCGAATCAATGCACAGCACTGTTAGAAGGCATGCTTCTGTGTAGATGCAAGCAAATAATTTATTTAACCTATAGGTAGTGTATGCAGCTACCAGAATCATTCATGGTTGGATAAGGTACTTCAAAATTACACAACAGTGACTAAATGATATACATTCAATGAAATATTATCACTTGTGTAATTTACAGCTTTTAAACTGGTGTCTTGATGTTTTTCACCGAACATGGTAATTTTTGACCTACGATTTTGATTAGTAAGAATTAATATTTTTCCAATAAAAAATACTACTAGGCGGATAACTAATGAATTAGACTTTGTCTAAATAGATGGTTTAATTCTTTGAAATACAATTTTTCCGCGAAATTATTTCAGAAGATAATTCATGAAAATCAGAAATTGATGCTGAATATACAATAGTTTGCCATGTACTAAATGTGAGGTATTTTCCTATTTGACATACATTTTGGATCGACATGGATAAGTTAACGTTTATGGATACGATGGATAGTAAACTGTAGGTATTTGTGTTCCAGTATTTACAATGTACTTATTTTGTTGGTATTCATAGTTTATTTAGCAGGGCATTTTCTGTACCATTAAATTAGTCTGAAAGATGGATTTATGTCATTTGAATTCTGATGAATTCAAACAGCAAAATTTTGTATTCATGTTGAATATTGCAGCATAATGTGACTCATTCATTATTTACTCACTGCCTATACCCATAGTAGACAACCTAAGCAAAAAACTGTGCAAACTACTGGCTACTGTATCACACATACCTGGCGTGATGTTCATTATCATCACTATGCATTTGTTGCGGTTATTCCAACTTAGGTACACGAAGGTATGTTGTAGGTATCTGTATATGCAGTCTATTTATCTACAATTAAACTGCATGCTCTAATGTAAATGTTAAAGAACTACTACGCACAAACATACTTATGACTATTCTGTTAGGCATGCAGTGCATTAAACTACCTCTAATTACGGTACATATAATTTTATACACTATATCAATTTAGATCCTCAATGTATTACTATACTTAACCATATTTACTATGGAAAAATAGTAAAGCAATGCGTAAAGTCATTATGTATGACGTAAATCGAGATTTTGTTATTGGCATGGGATATCTTTTTATCTAATTACATTATATTACACATACTCCTTCCAGTTGTTGAGGTTAGTAAATGACTAATAATAGCAAGGTGACTGTGATGATTCAACGTTTTCATGAATGCATATGTGATGATTAAAGACACCGATCCGATCCTCAACACTAGTGAAACAATGTTATGCATATCAGCTTTTTTATATGGAAATGTTGTAATGAGAATCAAGGTAAGAGGAAAGATATCTGTGAGAGCAGGTGGGGTGTGTGTCATCCATTCCTAATCACTACATTAATCAGTAATCAGCCACAAACTTAAATAACACTAGCCAATAATTATGACATGATTTCATCATTTAAATTAGATGAATTATTTTCGCAGAATATCATTCGATTGTTGTATAAAATGTTGCATAATTTTTGAGTATTGTTTGTCATTTTTATTTTCCAGGGACATTTCATTCTTAGTTCCAGATGTATTTCATAATTTACTACAAACGTCAATAATTTTCATGATAACGCATTCAACAATTTTTTGAATTTCTCCTTCCTGGAGTGATTGTTTTTTTAGTACTTTTCTATTCCAGGGCTTGTAGTCCAAATAAGTTATTCATAGTGTAAGAAGGAGTTGCTTTTCATTTTATAATGAAGATTGGATTTACTTCCCACACGTCTTAACAAAGTTCTGCTGTAGGTGAGCAGATGTGCTTTTCATTAAGAAAAGTATTTAAATAATTAATACTCATCTGCATGCATTGTGAATAGCACTTAGAAAATATTAAATCATCTTTGAAGAGAAATGCACACCAGTCAGGTGTCTAGATGGAAAGTATGAGATCACTAAGTAATTAGTCCACTAATGCACTTTACATAAATTAGAACAGGTTGAGCACTCTGGTAATTACGACCTCTGACCTATACATTTTACCCGTCTACAATACAAAAGATCCATTTGAGCACGAACAGGGAATGATATACAGTTTTCTCAATAGAGCTTGTCAACCATTATTAGTTAACAGTTAACACACAATTAGTATTGACTGAAAATGATCATTGAAGAAAGACGTTGAAATTTACAATGTAATTCTGTAAATGTTGAGGTGGGAATTAAGGACTACGGGTGGAAGTTTCTAAGTATAAACATGTTCAGAGCTTATTAGATGCGGTGGGTGCACCTGTATGAAAAAGTTTTTGATGTGTTTGAAAAGTTTTGCCGCTAAAGTGAAAAAGTCAAAGTTTGTTTTCAGGAGCACATTGAAAGATTCATAGAGGAAGTGAAGCAGAAGTAGTTAGTTGGGTTGTGAGTATAGTGTTTGGTAGTTACTGTAAAGAGATTAAAACCTCAGTCAGGAGAAATCAGAAGAAAGTGGGTTGATGTAGCAAGTTGTAGTACTAACAACAAAGAGACTGGAAAGGTTTAAAGTCGTAGGCACTAAAACCTCGACGGAGGAAAAAGTTGGGCAATACAAATTGAATAGACTGCTGGGTAGACTCAATAAGTTACGAAAGGAGAATAACTTCTGCACGCACGAACTAAAGTACTAAAGGTTACGTCTAACCGTGTAAAATAAATTATTAACTTTCTTCCTACGTAGAAATAGTAAGAAAGTACGTAGACACTGTATTTTACAAGACGTAGGAGAGAAAGTCATATGGCACGAGAGTAATGCAAGTGCGGTGTGTCCTGATAATGCAAACCGATAGGCCATTTACAGAGATAGATAGTAAAGTAATTTGGAGTGAATTTAAAATCGTAGGATGCAATCGGAAAAGTTCAGGCAGTTCTCAGGATGAAATATTCATCTGTTTCTATGCACGCGTAGATAGCCATTTGTAGGAAAAAGAAGTCATTTCGTAGCTCTGCTTTCTCTGTTTTCTATAAATACATTTGTGATATTAGTCGACATAGGAGGAGGAAATGGATAGAAGAAAGTCATGGCATAAGTGAAAGCACGAACGAGTGTTTATATTTATTCAGCCAGAACTACACAAATAGGAATGTTATCTTATTTGGAGTAGGTAGACGTGGATGTGTAAAGAAAGCACTCTGCTCTATTAAGGGAAGCATTTCAGAATAAGTTAGAATCTCCTCGCGTTTCCTATTGAGCAATATAGTATTAATTTGAGAGTGGAGCAGGCAATGTCATTTGACCTAATTTCAGTCCCTTATTCCTTTTGTCCTAATATAAACAAGGCATGTTATCAATAAAATCCCACCTTACTAAACTTTGTATTAACTACGCATGCTATACTCCACTTGTATTAGGTACCATTGTTATTACTATTTCTGTTGATGCACTCAAGCTTCATAAACCCTATTCTAATCTTGGTGTGCAAACAAATGAATACTATTTTCTGTATATGTGAATGCGCCGAGCAAATAAACTATTTTCACACTTTGCACAACTAGCCTTTCCTTGACTCAATACTACAACCGAGAGAGAGAGAGAGAGACGTGAGGCTCAAACACGACCTAAATATAATCACATAACAGAAAAGGAAAAGTAAATACAGAGACAACAGATTTCGCGTCGATATTTCCATTAATATTCTATTATACCGTGCAGGATGACAATTGTAATAAGACTGCTGTCAGATGCAGAAATTACTATCTCTCCTGTTTCACCCGATAAATGTGAATGCTCAGCAATAAGTGAACTTTGCTATGAATAAAATCTGCTCTGATGCTCTTATCTGTATTTTCCCATTAAAATATGTTCTGCATAATGTATAGCTTTCAACCAAGTAATTGTAGCAGTGACTATATGCATATTACAATGTATGTGAAAAATTGTTTACATACCATTAACGAACGTTTTCTATATTAATTCCCTTTTCTGTCGGATATTTGGTAAAAAGCTGATAATGTATAAAAGGAACTCCCAAAGCAAATATTGCAGTACAACAGATCATAACCTGTCACAATAACTTATCTTATTATTAGATACATACATATCCCTGTATAGTATTACAATGGCTAGTATACAAAAGTCGAATGAAGGAACTTCCGCTATATCCATTTTCTTTGTGATATTCTTATCAAGAAGTTCGAGCCAAGCCATAATCCTCACATTATTATTACTCCGTAGGTAGAGAGTAGAATGAGTACCTATTTATCTGCATTCTGCACCAATGCAGACAATAATAATAATATTATCTGGTTAACCTACTTTCCTACGAAATTCAATAGGAAGGCAATAACATTATTTGCACATATTGCCGTAAGCAGCATTCCTAGTAGTGTAGAACTCATACAAAAGTCAGCCGGATGTGCTATTGTCTATCATACTCAGCTAATAGGTTTATAAAATTAATAAAATGTAAATTGAAAGAGAAGCACTATGAAATAATGTGTCAATGGTATTTACTACAGTAATAGATTCTTTTTAGACACGGAGAGCTCTTTTTGTATGGCTTCTGCAAATGGCAAATTAGGTACTTGTTAACCGCAATGATAATATGTATCTGTGCTAGGCACACTGCAAGTAAGTGTGGGAAATCCCAAGATCACAAGACGCAGGCAGTGATTGTAATTCTTGATTACTGCTGTGTATGGATTATGTTTGTGGCCTGCTCTATTGGCTGGTTGGCAGTTACCTTCTAGAAATTAGCCAATGAATCGTGATTGAAATGTACCTAAATACCTCGTACGTACTCTTGAACAAGTATGTATGCAAAGTACATATTATTTCATACTATTCAATCAACTCAAGATACGTGCGAAATGTTAAGATAAGTTTTATTGTGCTTACTCAGATTACGCAATGGACGAATTGTAGTCAGTTGCATACTTAACCTAATGTCTATGCTCCTTGACTTCGACATTTTTATCACTTGATGTGATATGGTGTAGAATAACATGCGGTTCGCCTTTATTTATATCCACACTATTCCTTTCTGCTATTGGCTAGTATTATACACTAGACAGATACCTTCTTAAAAATACAGCAATATCAGTTCTTATAAATCTCTGTAGTTATTGCTTGTGGCCACGTTTTATGTACAAGAAACGAAAGCAAAATAACCTTAAGACTTCAACTGTAATTTATTCTTCACAACAGCTCTAAGGCAAATACAGATAGAATATTTCTTATTTTAATACGCCGAGAGAATGCATTGTACCTAACCATTACATGCATATGGATGTAGGTTGTGCTCTTAAAAATCAGGAATTACAAAGGCAGGTGAATGCAGTTAGTAACTTATACATAATGCACGATCTGACTTTATATTCAATAGAAAAATCATTTACATACAGATAATTAATGTCTATGCGTGTAAGACACGAACACCAAATGTAATATAATACACCAAACTATATTCAGAGGTGTTTCTCAAATAATACCATTTTTATCATCAACCATATGCAATATCTATCTCTCTGTTTAATTATTCTATTGCGAACTGAGAAGGATTGAATTATTTCGCAGAAATCATTACAAATAGGATATACAAGCTAATCCACTTCGTGCTTGCTAACCGATTTTTTTTTGCTTTTAGCAGCTTTGGTCTAACAACACAATGGAATATTTATTAACCGAACTATTATTACAGTAAGCTGATACCAGTTTTTTTATGGGTATTAGGTATTATCAACAGTAGAGACTACATACAGGTGGATGCTTTTCCTTCTAATTTTGTTTTGATGTTGCAAATGGTAATTACCTATCTAAAAGATTCTACTTAATAGTCTTCATTACAAGAGATTTCATTTTATTACCTTCAAAAATGGTCTGGAAGGGCAACTAGGGTAAAAAATTGTTTGACTATGCAAAACTGTTATTAAGGGTAATATTAAAGCTAAAGTAACAATGAGGCTGGGGAAGTCCAAGAGGCGCCTATATAGTCTGTAGCATTATGTTTGCTAATCTCGTCTCTCTGCCTGGCGAGAATCAGTCGTCTGTGTAAAACGAAGCTATTGTTTACAAATGCAATGGAGCATGTTTGTTTTGCAGAGATGCTAAATGAAAAATATTAAAATGAGATTTGTTGTCATAATGCCTTTAGATAGTTAGTCTAATTAGAATAAGTACTATGTACACAATGTCTACTACTCTTGTACTATTTAATTAGGATCTGCAAAGATCAGACAAAGGATATTTGAGAAAGGGTAGATGTAACAATACTACCGAAAATTGTTTGTCAGCAATTACAGTTGAACATAGAAGGTAATTTAAAGAGAATTCTATGATGTGGAAACGTCAAGGCTCTTCAATAAACTCAATAAACTTTGAACACTATGAAATTACAAATATACACAAACAGAAACGACATAAAGCAATTTGGCTCCAACCTGCATCAAAGTGACTTTGAAGTTCAGAGTTCATTTCTTAATTGCCCCAATGTGTCTACCATTTGCATGAACATTCGACGAGCCTTTAGATAAAGTTTTTTTGCAAATGCTAGTATCCTTTTATGTAGAGGACATTAAAAGACGAACCTCTATTGTTGTATAAAGCTACCTACTGATAAAACACAGCCATAATAATTGCATTACAAATGCTAATTGTCTATTCAATTTGATGTTTTCTGTTAATGGCCGTATTACTTTACTATTACGTACTGCATGTTCAACAATAAATATGTACTATTGTCTACTACATGCAAAAAATTGCCAAATCGTCAAAAACATTGCCAATTACAAAGCAAATGAAATACACAGCTCTAATTTCTACAATTTCCCTATAAACAATTACTACTTTAAAAGTAGATTAGGTTACTTTTCCAAGAATCAATTACAATTTACAATCGATCGAATGGAAAATGTTCTAATTTAAATTGTACCAAAGCAAAATGTTTATTACAATACAAATAAGTTACATATCCAATTACGTTTGCTGACGTCAATAATTATATTAAATAGTATTCATGAAATCCTCCGAATCGAATTTGCACGACTTTCCCTAGAACAATTCTAGGTACATGTATTTCTGCAAAGTGTCTATCTAGATATAGGAATTAGGATGCAAATAGCGTTCAAGCGTTCATAACCCACATGTAAACATGCATACACGATAGTCGGCAAGTTGTAAGTATATTTCAGCTAATTGGCTTTTACATGTACTTGGTTGTGACATTGTGAATGCCTGTCTAAGGCGCACCTTGTATTTCATATGCATATCCTGAGTGTGTATGCTAAACAAAGAAAGCAAGGTCTTGTAGTACATTACGAATATAAATATATTCCTTCTCTACATGTAATTAAACCAGCTTATAAACAATCGTTAGGGTGTGTATAGAAAATATTAATAATCCCATAAAGATTCTACACAGTTGATATTCTATGTATACGAGTCTAATTACAAACTTATAGGTTATAGTCGTATATAATTTATAAGGTATATGCCCAATATAAAAGTTGAGTGGAGTAGTAAGCATATGAAATGCAATGTCAAGTTTTGTCGACTGTTGTACACTTCCCATTGTAGAGAATTAAGGTGAAATAGATATATGTTTGAACTAATAAAGGAGTAGATTAGTATAAAGTATAAAGCCCATCTATCTCGTACGACATTGTAATGCAATTGTGGGAGTCGAGTGAGCTAAAGTTAAAATAATCAATAGCAGAGTACCCGGGTGCGACTGCGTCCGCTTTCAGTAACTTACTTGGAATACATAGACAGGCATCAGGCCACGTTTAGGTCTGCTAGGGTTACTTAGGGCATACTTTCTACATCTGCATGTATAAAATGTATATAGTAGCAACTTGAACTTTGTTCTTATAATACAGGGAGGGATCTAGTATCATCATACGATAGGAAAAGTATCTATCCAGGGTGCCAGGACACGTTGTACGTATATCAGACTGTGATATCACACGTCCGCTTTTATAAATACTTGGTTGACGTGTGTTTATGGTGCAGAGGAAGAGAAGAGCACGAGGCACGAGTTTTCATTTACACAAACTATATAGTCTAACATATATGACTGGATTCCTCCGAATATAATGTGATGCAAGGCAATGAAAGAGTTTTCGTCAGGAGGAGTATGAACTTTAGTAGATATAGTTAAGTAGTAGTAGATATAGATCGAGTAGGGACTAAGGGAGAAATGTTATGTGAATGAAGGGAGAAATCCCGTCCAGGCCGATCCAGTCAACTTCCACTTCTCCAGGCCAGGCAGTCTCACACAATCACATTGCAAAGGGAAACAGAGGAAAGTAAATTGCTCGCCTTTTCTTTCCAGTTGAAGATTTGCAGTCCGTTTGTTAGCATCGTTCTTATACACTCTCTCCCGTTCCCAACTCCACTCTGGACTTTGGCTACTTATACAGTGTAAAAATATTCTTTCGTTGACTAAGGACATTAATATTGTTTCCACTAACCTTCGTCTATTTACGTACAAGTTACTGTGCACCACTTAACGTTCCCTCTCCTTCGTCCCATTTCAGTCGATAGAGAAAACGCTTTTATTTCTACATTGCCAATTCTGTTCAGTTTCTACTACCCGTTCTCCGAAATAACATGCACAATATGTGCTTTTATACTGCAGCAGTAACTAAGCTGACTTTGACGTGACTATGTTTACCCGTCTCTTCTTCGCCGTCTGTTCAATTTCCAATTGCCAAGGAAAATCACAGAGAATGGCCTGGCGCGGAAGAATTCATCTAAACTTATTTTTCACTATTTGATATACTTTGATTTCCAAGTTGACTTGAGAAAGTTGAGAGAAAACCATATTTACACTAGTAGGACATTAGGAAAGTTGATAGCACCATGATTTTGTAACTTTTGTAGTTTGTGTGTTTTCGTGCAACGGACTTGATCTTGTGAAAATCAAAGAACAAACTACCAAGTCATTAGTGAAGCAATCCGATATAGGTTATAAATACACTACTTTATCTGATCAAAGCTATTTTCCATGGGAATTTTTGCAGATTGTGGGCCGTGTGACTTAAGGAGCAAATCCCTGGACACTAAAGATGATAACACCGACTGTAGGGGCGGTGATTCGTCCCTCAGTGTCTCTCTCCAAATTGTCACACCTGGAGAAATCTCTAACTAATCACACCTTCAATAAAAAGACAATGAGCACCATCGGCGTTGCAGATGTCGAACAAGAAAACAATGACAGAAATACACAAATCAACCTTCAGGAAAATTGGATGGCTCAAATCTATTCGGATCCTACTAATAACAGATCCTTAGACGACGTTCGCATCTCACAACTCCAATATAACTCAGACAGGTAAGAAATTCATTTTCTAGTTACCTAATTTTAATTATTTTCTAATTCTAACATTCTAGTAGTAGGAACTATTGCGTAAAATATTTTAGCAATGTATGTACACAGTGAATTTATAATAGTCATTTAGAGCATTATTAGAGTCATTATTGGTAAACAAGTCCGAATTCACTGGAATTCTCTGCATTTCATGTAATTCTAACCGTCCAAGCTGGAACTACAAGAGTCGGTCCAATACTAGTACTTCCAGTTATTTGCTAATTTGCAGTTTAGCCGAGGAAACTGGAGAGGAATGCAATTATCTCGAACGAGAACGTCTGCTTAGTTCCATGTCATGCTGTAGTGTCTGTATTATGATAATTACTTCTCTCTCGGAAGTTGAGAAACCGCCTTTGTTCCTAGGTGTTTACATTACATATGCACTATTACATAGACTCTCTTCATTTCTCACTCCCACTCTACTTTCTCCCAAATACACTCCCAAAACATTTACTTTATACCTTTCATTCACTCCACGTGTATATCTACACAACTGGCATATATTAACCGAGATATATTACCTTTTTGGCTTTCTGTGCATATTCAATATATTACTGTGGTTTCTAACTACGATAGTCTTTTAGGCTTATCAACCCCAATACTTTCCAGAGGTACAATGCATAAATTAATTGCTTATATTTCTAAGCTGGGGTTTTACTTCTAAACCATTCTCTGTGTAGATTTGATTTTACACTAAACCATGTATAATATTATTTGGTTACTCTTAATGCCTCACTAAGACGGCTACCACAATTAGTAACTGACGATATAATAGGTACATAATACACTTTGCGTTAAAACATTAGAAATTATATATTTCCCACAAGATTAAATGCAGAAAGACTATAATTTGTGTAGAAATCTTAAATGCCGGTTTATATATGCAAGTGCGCCACTGTCAGCAACTCTAAATTATAGAAGATCTTTCAGTTCTGAGAATTTATTCTCAGCAGGAGAAATATTTGGAGCATTGTACAGAGTGTTGTAGATAGACAGTCGGTAATTAATACAAGGTAATGCAATATCATGTTATAAATATTCTTTATGAATATTATGTTACCTAAGAGGATCGTATTCATTTTGAATAGTTGGAGTGAGCGTGTACCATATATTTGTAAGAGAAGTGCACATGACGTATTGAGTAGGTAAAAGCAAGGTTTGAAGATTTCAAGAGTGAAGTGTAGTGCTGGAATTGAAATGAGGATCGAGAGTATAAAGCTATCCTGTATCCTTATCCTCAGCATTGAAATTCATTATAGATGACATGACACGCGCTGCTCTTTCGATTTCCATTAAAAGCTTCAGCTCCTGTAGAAAGAATCTAGGCTAGTTACTATCAAAGCCATACGAGCAATAGCACTTCTCCATTACTGCCTAAACTACGGAATCTTTTGTTGCTGCTCCATGAACACAGAAGAGGACTTATGTAAGATGTCTGTATACATATCAGCAGATAGCGTATGGATGTATGTCTCCTGCACGAAATATACTTAACCTAATGGGCACGAAATGTAGGTATGTATTAAGCAAAATCTCTTCAAAAGAGACTACTCCAATGTAATACATAAATATTATTACCAACTGCATTATAGTGGCATATTTATCTATAGCCAGAGTTAAAATTCTATACGGGCACATCAACATCATTAAGGATGTAGTAGCATTGCGTTGTCCATCAGAGACTTTCTGTTTTGTCTTGTTGGCTCCTTTATTACATAGCTATTGTCTACGCTTAGATATCCTTATTGCTCAACTACATCTCTATGTCTCTCAGCACTATCGCATTACCGATTCTTCCTTATTAAACGAGAAGAAAGTGGAAATGTTTCACCTTGACTTGACAGGATTTTGGCAACCACCCCCTTATCCCTTTGTCTTTCCTCTGACTTTCAACCAAATTTACTTTTTTATGGAAATAATTATCCAGCAGTCGCAACCAATATAATTACAACATTTAATGACAGTTCATATATGCTGTAACAAAGCAGAGATATCTCTTCAGCTACGTAATGGAATTGCCAAAGTTGTGGTAATTGGTGAATAAGTATTACTACTTCTATACTTTACTACCATATAATTTTATAAATCTGTTCTCGTAAAACAAGCATGCATTACAAAAGGCGTAAAAATGTATGAAAATCGTTTTTTACAAAGACTTAAATTACATTAACGTCAAAATAGATTAAGGGCTCTGTGATTAAGTGCTACATTGTCACAATCATAATCTGTCGTAAACAGAGATTTTAAATCCGACCAGATAAGTAAAATAAGTCACTTAAAATCCTTAAAATTTAGTAAATCCACACAAGAATCGTGTTGAACTTAAACTATTTAAGTATAGCTTCTAACAAAGCCCATGTACATAGACTCTTTTATCTGTGCAGCAGATCATCCGAATGGATTTTGAGATAGGAGTATCTCAGAATGCTTTCCTTACATAATGTAACAAAGCAAAGGGAAAGAAATAACTCTCTTATCTTATCAAAGAAAGGACAACTGCGGAAAAACACGAACAGTCTAAACTTTTATTATGTAACAATACATTGTCTACATTTTAGTTAGTCTAGTGTATTTCCACCACACATTATTATCTCCAAAGAATACTTCAATAACACTTCGTTTTCACGAACAAAACTGTACAAACACATACAGCCTCTTTGACTTTTCTACTGCAGTTTCTATTCACAATTATGTACCTATTTTAACATGCCTTTGGTTTTAGCATCAAAAGCTGACATTTTAGAACAACTATAGCGATTGAGCAGGTCCCTTTGAATTTGCAATTTGTCCCTTAGTGAAACTTGCATATGAGATCTCCTTTGTTTACTGCGTAGTAAACAAAATACAAATATATTATGGTTATGAAGGAATGAAGTTTGTATCGATTTTATGTCTCAATGGCTGCCTATTGCTAAATATGATATGGAACTGCGAAAAGTGGCAGGAAACTGTATAATGAATGAGTAGTGGCTTAGCAGCCCACGGTTGTTATTGCTTTAAATAAATCCCTGCAAAGTATTGCATATAATTTACATAATTATTTATAGCCATGTATAATTTGATCTCTATTCAGATCTCTCGTGAGTTGTTCTAAATTTAATGGATCAACACTTGTGCTTGTAGAGATAGGTAAATTATGTGAGTAATTATATTTGGTTTTCCCATTCAAAATGTACATATTTAAGCATTTTGATAAGAGTTAACATTCATTAGAATCCTAAATCTATTTACTCATTAGTAGAAGGAGATATCTGAAGTATGTTGATCCCATCTCTAGGTCCAATAGCCTTAGTATTTGTAATATTAATTAAAAATGAGAAAAGTGCACATGTAATTTACTACAGTCTTTACATGTAATATTCAAGGGGAAAGGGTGCCAGAGGAAAATAAATAAATTGACAATGAAACAATAAATTGGAACTATGCCAAGTTTTATAAGCAATTAACCAACATCGATGAACTAATTAGGAGGGATTGTATGGTGTATATTTCAAAGTTTATTGTCACGTCAAAAAGTTAGTTCTAAACTAGGATAATTAATATTAGAATATTTCGAATAGTTTCGCTACAGTTGTTTGTTTCAGGTTTGTACTACTTTAATAAGCAAATTAGTTGAACTGTGAATAGTGTTCGTAGAGAGTTTAATAAGTTCGTTGCAGATGTTAAATTGAAGCATTCCTTCGAAGTGCTTTTGTGAATAAGTTGGAAAAGCATGATGATAACATATGGAGATACATTATAAAACAGGGTTTGACAGTTTGACATAAATTGGCTAATACTTCCACCTGTCATAACTGTCTCCGTTATAGTGGACTCTGGATTTTGTGAAATGTTCAGAAATCTTTAGCACGTTTATGTGTATGCAGTTGTTAGGAGTGTTGTGTAGCAAATAAGTTTAGCTAGAAAGGCATTATTGACATTCTGGCTAAGTTTGGGTTGAGAAAAGAGACATATTTGTCTGAATTGCATATGTATTACATGATTACTGTGTTCCTTCCTCCTATTGATGCAAATATGTACATAAGGTACATGTCGTTGTTGGCAGGCACATCTAAAGAGAAGCATTTGAACTAAAGTTTTCTAAAGAAAGGAATTTGCAGTTGTATGCATTACTTATCGTTTGTAGTGATAGTCAAGTCGGCAATATGGCAAAGCACTTTGTTCCATACAGAAATTCTGTTTGCAATTGTTATGTACATTAGAGATATAATATAACATCTCCGTCTCATGTACGATGCATTCCAATTCCCAGCATTTTGGGTGGTAGCTACACAAATATTATGCTCTCGAAAGTAAATATCATAGTATTCATCCATGAAAGTATATTTGTTATTCCGTTTCAGTGGAAGGAAGAAAGAACAGATCTTTATAGGTTTCTACACACTCTTTATGCTTCTCATATCTCGTGTACTCCATCAAAGATAAAAATTTAGGAGATACTTTTACAATGCTTCTCTGTAAACGACAGTATATTATAAAAGTCAATACTGCGAGGGAGCAGAGAGGAAAAGGTTCAGTTTGAGCGACCTTACGATAGATACGTCCTGAGTGTCAACATAATACTATACGAACTTGTGTTACATATATTATCAGAGTGTTACACTATTTGGAAATGTAAACTGCATGCTTCTTCTATACGGATTTACCTCAAGTTTTTCATATCTACGACCGTAAAATATTTACTTATTGTAGTTTTTGGATATTTCTTTCAGCCATAAAATTGTATGGACGTCCTTCCCAGATTTGTCTTTGCTCTAGATAACATTATGCCGGCTATAGTAGTAATAGCTTCTTGTAAGCAAGATTACTAAACCCATTGGGTTTACAATAATGATATCTATAGCTGTTATTACGACCAACATTCCATTGTATCTGTCCTATGTGTTGAGCTTATTATATCAATAAAGATATGATTACCATATAAGGTAATGTCTGTTATTACGTAGGATTGACACAAATGGAATTATCTCTTACCCTAATGTCTATCCTATACGTTTCTCTAAAGTAAACGTGTGCAATACTTTCCGTACACCATGAGGTTATCCTCAAACACATGGAATTCATTTCGAGTTAAATTGTCTGGAAAGATCGATGGAATTAACATTTGAGTTTGGTCACAATTGATTTATATTTCTAGCTAATACTAGTTTTTTATGTTCATACATGAGCAATACGATTAAGGAAAAGGTTTTGTTACCAATTATTTATCAATCTGTACTCTAGGGCATTATCCAGGTGTTTTCTATTATAATTATTGTGGTGTAAATGTGAACTATGTACCCAGACTATATATCTTTTGCACAACAATATATTTTTAACTATGATCAAACGACAGCTTTAGTACAATCGTACATTTCTCTGTACATATTTACTTACACAAAATATTTAGCTTGATATTTGTGTAGGATATAATTCCCTTATAAATGAGGATTATAGATCGTGATATTGGCTTTCACAGCTGATATTATACCATAGCATGGTCATAGTAGTATTAATGGTTTGTAGTAAAGCAGTAATAGGACTTTACTCTATATACATTATATTAAGGCCTGTGAAGATAAGATATTAAAAAATTATGATATGGATGTTAGGTAATAGCATACCTAAATACACATTAGTTGTTTGTTAATACTCCAGTTTATTTGCATGTGGCACTAATTCTGCTGTAGTATGAAATGTATTTGCAAAATGATATCTACTGCTTATTGTGGTATGCAGAATATGAATCTATATGACTATATATGATTTCTACTGTTAATACTACTATAATAGTAAAGCCTGGCATAGCCATTGTTAAGTACCAAGTCTGTATTTTGGGTACAACGAAATGTGGTATTAGAATGGGGACGTCACTGCGTCTAAAGATAATCCAATTTATTACCCAGTGATGATAAACGTGCATATGATGATGGCAGATTTAAGTTATGCAGATTTAATTCTTTATAGCACTCAAGTGTGCATCAGTTTGTTCAGTTTAGTTACCTTTTCCCATTCCTTTTACGAACAATATGTTTGAAGGCAGCCATTACAGTTTTAACTTTACAGCAAAATTAAATTATCTAGAGAGCTGTTTTATAAATCTGTAGTGAATAATATTGTCTGATCATTTTCATACATTCTGACAGGGAATATTTTTGGTTTCTGATATGATTGATCTGATTTTGTAGTGCATTAAAATTAGACCGGGAGTCTGATAGTGCAGCATTGGAAATTATTTGAATGGAGATGGAAAGGAAGTGCGATAGTGAAGATGATATCAAATGATTTTTGTATCATTTCTACATAGTATTATCATTGTCGTTGTTGGTATATACTAACAACGACAGCCTACGGAATTTTATTGTGCTCCCTATATGTTTCTATTTATAAAGACATAAAGTGCTGTAAGTACCTTTGCGTGGGTTGTTGGGAAAATATAACTTTTATGCTGGAGCTACTCTATGGAATAATTATTGTGGAGATAGCCAACAGAATAAATAACCCAGCTGGGGTAAAGGACAAACTGAGCGGGAGAAACCAGAGATTGTTGACATTTGGAATGTATCCGTGGAAGTAGATATATCTTTACAAAAATATGATGAATGTGAATGAGGACATTAGGAGAATAAATAGTATAAGGAAAATGTGTTTAGGTACTCTATGCGGATTCATGGAGAGAAATAATATTCAGAGTTCTCGGAGCTTTTATGCACATTTATTAACGTTGACGTAGTAGCATAAGTAAGTGTATATAAAAGGAGAATAATGTGCTCAGATGGAAAATAGACGGATTTCTTTCTTATTTTCTTATCTCCCAAAGTACCTTATTGTGTAGGGAGCTACGTACGTAGTTCCTTCTTCTACTTACTTGAGGATAAAATAAAATTCCAGGGAAAACTGATAACACACACTGCATTATCAGTATACAAATACAAATACATTTGGAGAGGATAAGACTATTGTGGGCTTTGTGGCTGTACTCTTTATCTGTAATTGTATGTAGCTCAACCAAATCAAATAATAACCAGGAATGTCACCACAAGAAGACAGTCAGGTCTTCAGAGCATTCCATCAGGACTTTGAGGACACTGAAATCAGTTGGTTTACAACTACCGACTAACTAGCAACAGAACGTTATTTAATACGTTTGTCTCAATTTATCAAAAGGATTTTAACTTGTGGCACTTAATTGCTAATCTCGACTAAGCAAATTCCTTATTTTTTTGACTTGAGACAATTTTAATGCATACGTAGTAGGTGAGGACTGTGTTGAAGATCCAATTCAAAGCAGTTTTGTACAGAATTGCAAAAAGAACATTGCACAACCTTGAGGATGAACTCACAAGTAAGGCTGAAGCTAAAGTCAGCATAATGGAAAGTGTTGTTCATTGTACAAGCAGAAAATTCTGTTACTGCAGATTGATTATCTCTTGTACTATGTTAAATTAGCTTTCAACGAAGAAGATAAACATTTTATGGAGTATTAGTGCCTATCCTTGTATAGAATGCAATTTATTTGCATAATGATAAGTGTGCCTCGGACTGAATGTCTATCGTTGTTAGTGTTTATGCAATCTTCAGTTCAACGAATGGAGGAAACTTATGTAGAATGCCCTGAGCACCTAGAGGAATAAAGTTCAGGAATATTTTGTGAAAGATAGAAATAACTGTCGAGAAGGATCAGGAGAACATTGTACAAGGCTTTTCAGCTGTCATTTGAGATCACTGTCTCTGTCCTGTGATACTTTGTATGAATTCTGTAGCGAGTTCTGACTTTGTTTCTGTGCATCGTATGTTATAAGGCCGAAGGGGATTCATTTAAATCAGTTTATCTAAACTTGAACTGCAGTTGTGTAGTGTTTGTGTAAGATTTTGTATAATAAATTCGTTTCTTCCACACACGTATGTATTTATTATGTATTTATGTATTCCTTGCATTCTGTTTTGTGTTATTGGAGCTCATCGTCAACTTCAAGTTGAATGGGAGCATCAAAGGAAGACCTGTGAAGGTTGATGTCTCTTTCTGTTATGCAGATACAATATCCTACATATTTATGTCTCGTGACTAAACATAACACACCATACTAAAGGCATACAAAGATTTTATTACAACTTTGCCTACTTTTCTTTGTAGCACCATAATAACTTACACCACCTACTTCTACAACCTAACAGAACACAATTTTACACTGTCAGTGAAGTTTTAGTATTGAGAGTTTTAGGGCTTTGTGTTAGTGTTAAACAGACAGCACTTCTAGTCAGTAGGACTCTTAATGTTGTCTGTTCATACAAAACAAAGAAAATGCAATCAACAATCTCACTCACGGGAATAGTCCCTTCCTACATTTTTCTTTAGTAGTCTTTGAATCTTCAATTTTTTATTAATGTTGTGAAGAACATTTTCTTTTACACTTCTAGAGTTGTTTTTTAAAGAGTTTTTTGTTATATATACTCTACGGTTGAAATTATATGATTTCTTATCGGCACATTAAAATTACTCTAGTGTTGATCACGAATTGTGCAATTGTGAGAAGATTTTACAAAGTGTTTCGCCTATTGTTTCCACATTTGGTATGTTTTTACTCTTTCGAAACCATTCAAGATGCAGACTAGTTTTTTCCGAGAAACTTTTCTATGTTGTCGGATCCCTTTGAGGAGAAGACGTCAGAGTCAAAGCCGGAGTCGACACTATGAACCTGCAACTCTTTCTAATACCACAACAGTACAACCAGATACTTCTTGCTCGGGAACCGACGAAAATAAACCTAATTCGCAGAGCCAGTTAGCAAAAAAGTTAGTGTAACTAATTAAAAATTAAACCAAACAGGTGTTGATCAGTGTTGGCATGATCTATAGCAATAAAAGAACGAAGACTACTGACTATCTAATATAATTAGTTATTAACAAAATAATATTTTACAATTTTGATAATATGTGGCTTCGGGCAAATGACAATGGCAAACAAACAGAAATATTTTGTAAAGATTAATAGGTTGTTCGAAGTAGAATCTTCAAAATCGTTGTTTTTGATCAATGACCAATGATGATCTAATGATTTCTCGTACAAAGCACTTCCTTTAATGCATTTTAGTAAGGGTAGTAGAACAGAGCCTCAAGAAAAGTAAAAAATCAATTGGGGTAGGTATCTGCCTTTATGTGATAGCTCAAGTTCAAGTAAATCATGCACGCAAATGCGGTAGAAAAGTCAAAACATGGTAGAGCATAATATTTTATGAGAATGATGGTAATGAAAAAGTAAGGAGTAATGCCTGATGATGATATATATGCTAGTCTAGTCCTCAGGGAAAATTGGGATTTTATTGATTCGCTTTTAGTTCCAAAAATCAATCTAGTATCTTACTGGTACGATACGATAGACGATATCCTTTATCTAAATATTTTCTTTTTTGATTTTGCAGTGTGATTTTGGTCCATGACAAATTATCCCATTTGGCTGCCCTGAGTGTTCCTGATATTTCTTCCCACTGTGGCAGTGGCCAACAGCAAACGAGCGTAACATGGACGAGTGCATCTGTGCCAGCTCACACCGTCGTTTCAATGTCACCTGTCACTACCACGACAAACAATGCCTTTGGACCCACTGCCCCAGTCCGGGCTATTAATGATGATGGTAGCTGCAGCACTGCCGATCCAAACTCTCAAGCTCTTCCAGTAGTCATTCCAAATAATTCTCGCGGTGGCGGATGGTTCAATGGTCTTCTGGGCTGTCTTCGTCCAGTTTGGACAATCATAGGAAAAGCCACTGCTCATGATCTCAAGCATAATCAATCAGGTAATTTACGAAACACTCAATTGATTCTAAAATATTTTTGGCAAACAGATAAATGTAGTTCTCGAATGTTTAAAAATAATTTCAGTTTATAAAATACTTAGCAAGCTAAAATAGTTATAAATATCTGACATTTATTGGATACAGCAGTTTTATTTTTCTGGAGATCGGTACAATCGTTAATAAACAAGGTTGATGGGAAAGTCATGCGACAAGGGAGGAAAACTTGAAAGACTGACCGTGCCAGAAATTTTATTGTACAGTACGGCAAAGTGACGGAGGTTAGTTTGGCGTGGTAGATAGATAAAAATAGAAATGTTTCGCAGTATTAAACTGGAGTGGGGCAGACAGCAGCGTCTCTCTCAAGGCTCTTAGTTTCTTTGTGCTCTGGGAAAAGGGAGAAAGTAGTAACTGTTGGTTGTCACTAATCAAAAGTTTTTTGACGAATGGCCTACACTGTTCCGCAGGGCAATGCAATAACCACTGTGCTATAGATTATAGAATATTATTATCTTCTACGATAAAGCCAACCCATAAATCTCCAGTTGAACATTTACGAAGACCAGTATCTAATAATGTGAACAACCTTCACAGAACTATATGTGATATGGCATCCATACATAGTTTATCACTTACTATATGCTTTTGTATACTGTAATAATATCAAATGATACGCATATGTAGGTATAGAGAGGTCTAAGTTATTCCAGGCAGTTTATATAGTATAAAAGATGGGAAAAGTCATTTTCTTTACGGATTAAATGGTTATCTAGAAGCTATCAATAATTTACAATGTCATTTTCATTGGGAAAGAGTTGCAATTTGTAAATAGTTTGACTTTATTGATTTTTGAATGGTTTCAGGTGAAGAATGGGATTTACCATTCGAACAAATAAGCGATTTGGAATGGCTCGGCTCAGGAGCACAAGGTGCGGTGTTTAAGGGAAAGTTACGAAATGAATGGGTAGCTGTTAAAAAAGTTCGCGATCTCAAAGAGACTGATATCAAGCACTTGAGGAAACTCAACCATCCCAATATTATCCAATTCAAGTAAGTTTCAAAAAGATTTTCTTAGTTGGACACAAATATTTTTATACCATGAAATTATTGTAGGAGAAAGTTGGGCTAATAACAATTGAAACTAATTACTATATGACTTTGGGATTTGAACAGGGGAGTATGCACTCAGACACCAATCTACTGCATTATAATGGAGTACTGCCCGTTAGGAACATTATACGGGTTGATAACACGCGGGGAAGAAGTGGCGCCTCGGAGATTAGTCGATTGGTCACACCACATTGCCAGTGGCATGCACTACCTCCATTCCCATAAAATCATTCACCGTGATCTCAAAAGTCCCAAGTAAGTTGAGCAGACTGACTCCAGTTCCATTTTCGAATTCTAGGGAGGAGATTTTATGTTGTGTTCTGGGAAGAGGTAGGAGGACCAAGTTTATCGCTTGCTTTCCTAACAGTTGTTGTTACCTTAATTTCCGGTTCCGCTCATTTGATGGCACTTGGTCTGGTTAGTTGAAATTAGTTGGCGAAGACTCACGACGCCTTTGAGGCAAATCCAATCAGACAACATAAGAGGGCAACTTGAACGAAACGAAACCATACGAAACCTTTTACCCTTGGAACGCACTTTGTGAATTTGATTTACTTTGACCAAGGTAGGAAAGGCAAAGAAAGTCAAGAGGGAAAATTGGGAAGTCGCGAATCTTAGCAGAAAATTTATAATAGGGAAAGCATATTATATTATATTTGATTTGGCACGTTCGCACACAAAGACTCGTGCTGAATATGAATGGCTCTTAAAGTTAAATGCTTTCCAGGGAAAAGATAAAATCCATTGCTCACCTACTATGCTATGCCGGACAAACCAATCTTTCCCCTGTATAGCCAAGCTACTTGTTTCCCTGCACTTACTGCAGATCTACAATTTCCTCCGTATTTGTGGAATGGCATTTTCCGGTTTCTTGAGAGTTAGACAATTCTCATGTTTTACTCTCCACTCCATTCCAATTTCCAATGTAGTCTGGCTTGGCTCCTCTCTCTGTTAGTTTAACAACTGCCTACACTAGGAAGGCAGTTGAGACAAGTGAGACAGAGACGAGGATTATTTACTATAATAGGAAGAAATATGTATTCACAGACAGAAGTAAAGCCGGAACGTGCTCTTAGCTTTAAACTAGTAAATATAACGAATTTGGGAAGTCTGCCAATGAGGCACAGTACTGGAGAATGCACGCTGCATACAACGTGGATATATTATATGCAGTAGTTTTTATTAGAATTTATGTCAATGAAGCAGTTCCAAGAACTCTCGAGCTTTAGCTCTCTTTTGAACGGAGAAAGTGAAGGAAAATCCATCTAAGCCCTCCTACCTACTCTCTAGACTAACAGACAAATGAATGAGAAATTATGGTGTTGATAATTTTGCTTTGATATATTTATTCAACAAATATCTTTCATTTTACAGTGTGCTAATTGGTGCAAACGAAGTTGCGAAAATAAGTGACTTTGGTACGTGTCGACAATATAACGAAATCAGTACAAGGATGAGCTTTGCCGGAACTGTGGCTTGGATGGCTCCAGAAATTATTCGAAATGAGCCCTGTTCGGAGAAAGTTGATATTTGGTAAGCCGTCTAAGAAATCAAATTGAATTATGGAATAAGAAAATTATTATGCTTTATCCATATGGTACTAAGAACGTGCTCGATTAGAATTGTCTCGTGCGGTACAGTTTTTAGATAAAAACCGAGCATTTCAGTACAAGCCGCTAGAGTCTTTATCATTACTTACGCTGTAACGATCAGGGTTTTAAGTTCCAGAATTCCAAAAATAGTCTTGTGACTGAGAAGTGTCCTTATTATAATACTTGATATAAAGGACTATAGAAAAGTAGACATCTCTGGTATTTTTAATATCGCCCTTGCAGTTATTATGGCTAGAGATAAAACGGACATGAATGATAGGAGATAAAACAGAGCACTACTATTCACATTGACGATGACGTTTGATGTACCTATGGTACAGTATGTCGTGGAAGGACAAATTTATGACTTCTATTTTCATTTTCCAACGCTCAATATGAAATTATTCTTTTGAAGGTCTTATGGAGTTGTGCTTTGGGAATTGCTGACTTGCGAAACGCCATATAAAGATGTAGACTCGTCAGCCGTTATGTGGGGAGTGGGAAACAACTCTCTACATTTGCCATTACCTTCTTCCTGCCCTGAGGTAAGTAATGTGGAGTGTATACTACACTGCTTTTCGGTATAATATTCTGGAAATATTGCATGAGTTTCGTTCATCGTTCCATTAAATCCCCTAAGTAAGAAAATAAAAAGCCCGGTGAATTTTGCGCTGGAGCTTTTCCTTTCTGTCTGACCTCGTCCTTGTATGCGTTATGACGGACGAGTTAAGTCGTTTCGTTGGATTGATATTGTATAGCCGAACTCTGAATAAAATATAGATGATATCCACTTTTCGTATTGTCAATATTGCTACCTCTAATTTTACTTGAGTATAACATTATATATGAAATTATTGAATTTCAAGGAAAAAGGCAACCGTTTTAACAAAATTGAAACACCAAATGTGACTGTTTTCAAAGTTGAATTATTAACTAGGATTTTCAAGCCACTCACAATAAACTTCAACCTTTGATCATTGGTTGTGTTCATTTGAGGGAAGAATTCCTAGGAAAACAAAGTGAAACTAAACGGAAAATCATGTTGTTCCACAGAATATAAAATTAATGACCTTATGTATACCTTTTCTGTTAAAGCAAAGTCATGCCATGCCAATCTTTGTACTAACAGATTCTAGAGTTTCATTTGTGTCCCGGGTCCCACCCATTCCAAACCGCATTAGATATCTTGCAAAGAGACAGAGTTGCCTTTGTATTATAAATGAATTTATTATTAGCCACATAATAGGCACGTGCAAAAGCTAAATAATTGACTTTTGATGTGTTTTTGACAGGGATTCAAATTGCTTATCAGGCAGTGCTGCAGTGCAAAACCGCGAAACAGACCATCCATGAAGCACATCCTACTCCACTTAGAAATTGCTAGTGATGAAGTTCTAGCCACTCCACCAGATCAATACGTCCGCATGCAGGTTGGTACTTTATTTATGTATAATTTCGAGTTTTAGCTCCAGTCTGCAGAGACATTTGACATTTTCTTACTCTTGAATGGAACTTAATTGCTTGTCATCACGTTTTATGGTATGCTATACTCAATGGGTAGACTTATCTTTGTTAATGGTCTATTTTTATATATATTTAGCTCCTCTTTTGTTGAGATAGTGGAGTAAGACTATAATTTTCTGGAGAATGAGTAGTTAAGTTACAAAAGAGGATACATTTAGTAATTAAATTGTTAATGGCTACGCAGGAGTTCGTGAATAGTTACTATTTGCTGTTAGTTAAGTTGCTTTTTCTTTCTAAGATGGATTCTATGAGATGAATTTTGTTTATTAGAATAAATGGAAGGAGGAGTTAAGAGAGCAATTGACGAAAGCCAAGACACGACGTTCTCACTCAAAAGCAGAAGATGCATTCATCCGAAAACGGAAAGAGGAACTTCGCCATGCTCAGGATATAAGAGAACATTACTTGAGAAAACTAGAGAGAACGAATAATTTGTACCTGGAGCTCAGTGCCTTTCTTACGTCACTTGAAGACCGAGAGAAGGATTTGCTAAAGTAAGAAATTCCACTATTATTATCCTCTCTTTGTGCTGGGATAATGCGTCAGAGCATTATGTATAAGTGTGTGCGATTTTTCTTAGTCGCCATATTATTGCATTCATCTTGCAAACACAGCATACTTTTCAACGACTTTGGTCATGATCTGAATTTAAAAATTTTCCTAACTTTTCAGGAGAGAGCAACATGTTGGAATGCAAGCAAAGTACAAAAGACGTTTTAAGCCTCTCTTCAAAAACAACTCTGCTCCCCCGGCTACTGAAAAAGGCTACCACAGAAAACGAACTGCACTGTTAATGACTGTAACAAACTCAACGAGCAAAAGCGATTCTACAACACCCACTTCTCCGGAAAACTTTACTGGACTCACCTATGTAAGAAAGAACTTGAAATGTACTTTTCAATTGAATAGATTTGATTGGAACTGGGTTATAACTTTTGTGGAGTCGGAGAGTTAAAGTGCACTTTTGCTAAATTCTTACAGGATGAGAACGATGTTGATGTGAAAAGCGGGCGAGGAAACGGCGAAGAGAGCAAAAGAGAAATGTACACTGAATTGAATTCTTCCCAAAGGCCACAATCGATCTTGAGAGAAAGTGATGCCTTGCAGACGCATCAGCCTAAATCCATTATATCGTTGCCAACAGAGCCCAAGAATCGCTCAAGGAGATATCGTCACAAAAGATCCAAGAGCCATGAGAATTACGCCAAAATTATCTCGCCACGCCATAGTCCGCACGTGGAAAGAGTTATAAAGGTATATACTGTTATTATATTAACAATAATTTGATATACTGCGCATTTCATGTCGCAGGGAATGAATTAGTTGTGTTTCTAAGATAAAAAAAGTACATTTTAAGTACAAGTATTTTGCATTGAAAAGAATGTTAAGTAAAAGAATGATGTTGTGTTTGTCTTGTAGAGCGTGACTCCTTCCAGAGAAATTCAACTTGTACATTCTCATTCCTGCCTCCGACAAATCCAGGTTCTAAGCTCTGAAACTCAAACAGAGGAGTCTGTGTTCAGTGAGCCAGGAACTATAAGTGTCTCCAGACAGCTTCACTTAAATCTTCCTACATCTCCGACAATGTATCATCCAGGCGAAGAATCCAAGGTTACTGACATGTCTTTGGGATCCGAAGGTAGCAGCTTAAAGACTCCGGGCTTTGATAGCTACCACAAACACAAATCCTTTACGACGCCTACACTAGAAGAAGAAGATATACAAGAACAAGAGCAGGAACATGAACGGATCATTATGAAACGATCAGTGTCCAGTACTTTGGACGAAGAGGAAGACGACGATGATTTAGTAGAGACGAGCACAACTTTAGGTGGAAGGAAATCCAATAACAACAATGAATATCATAACGGAGAGTCCAGCGATGACATGCTGGACACTTTAGACAGAGCTGTAGGACAATTATGGGAAGGAAATGGAAAGAATGGAAATGGAAGGAGAAGGCCTTTGGCTAACTGCAAATGTCACTGTCACGGAGGTCCAATGTGTAGAAATAATGGAGCCTTTGTCGTTGGCATAAATAGGAAAGACAGTCATTTAACGGAAGAAGAAGAGGAAGATGAAGATGAGAAAAATGATCTGGCGGCAGGAGCTCAAAGTCTTCCTTCACACCACCATACTAATGACTATGGGAGAACGGAGAGTAATGAGACACTCGACTCTCGAGGCACTAATTCCAGTAGAGAGGACATTTTTGCTGACGAGTTTGAAACGTATTCGGACGATGAGGAAAATGCTCTGAGACATGGAATCAATTATGAATTTTTGAAAAGGAGATCGTAAGTTCCAAAATAATCTTGGCTATTATGACTTTTATGACTTTGTTCTTCATTTTTTTTAAGTATGTTAAAAAAATCCCTGACAAACTTTTTTATGAAACAGAATGCTTCGTAATCCTGTAGCCAGAAGGAGATCTCGCCTTCAAACACATCCACAAAGCCGAGGGTTAGCCAGATCAGCTTCAAATGTCAGTTCAGAAGATGATTACGGACTAGGACATAGCAGCAGCCAAGGAGCACGACTCTCCTCCGTCTCCGTTCCTGTTGAACATCAGACTAATGACATTGAAGCTGGAGCTTCTGCAGCTTCTAGGATAGGTAAATAGAAAAATCTAATGCTCAGACTACACAACACAATGACAATTTTACATTAGAACTGAACTTTGCCTCAATCCTTCACTTTTGTATGTTAATTAGCTTATTTAATAGGACTTGTTTAGTTTTTGTTGTGTAATTTAATATATTGGTGACACTGATCCTATAATTTTCCTCACGATGAATGCATGCAATATATCATGTTGAAATGTGCAGTGTAATTAATGTAAAGGAAACTTTGAGTTGTGATTAGTTAAAATATTTACCATCTGTTCATGTACTTATCCACTGTTAGTAGTAATTAAGTAAAAAATTGCTAATTTGTTACACTAGTGTTTTTAAGCGAAATCAAAATTGATAGTATACTAAAATTACGACCTATACTACAACAACTGCCTATTTAGCTGTAAGTTGAAGCTGAATTATTAAGGACTGGATCTTTATACAATATACAATGATATATAAGTGCATTGAATTTTTTAAGCAGCTGTACTAAATATTATAATCAAAAATTATATGCGTAAATTACGATTGTAAATGACAAACAAAATTTCTATGAAATCAGTTGATTGATACAATGTGCTAAAATTAATTAGGTTCTACTTGATAGTAGATAAATATATTACTATCAACGATACGAGTGTATTGTAATACCATACCAGTTTTCATTATGATTTCCGAGCTGTACTTACTATAATTAGGCTAATAGCTCGTTAAGAGCATGAAAAGATGTTGTGTAATGAGAATGTTATTTTAGATAGCAAATCAAATTATGAATACCTAGAATACAACAAATTCGCTGAAAATATATAAAGGTACTGAAACAAGCTATGCAATTTCTAGAATACAAATAGTCTTATTGTCTACAAAATAGTTATTATGTAAATTAACATCAAACAGAAACCTTCAGGAATTTATCCATTTAATTACTGACTCTATAGACTTACGCCGGGCTTACCGAATTAAAATTCATGGAAAACATTCAAATTTTTATTGTATTGTTGTATACTGTATTACATTATTGGTCTTTGTTTTTACCACGCGATGACCAGAATTTATTAGAGACCCTTAAATTGTGGTATACTTAAAGGAAAGAAATGCCTAATGTAAACTTAAGAATGGAAAAGTGACAAGTAGAAAGTAGTTAGTAGTAAATATTTATAACACAAATTGTCAAAAGGAAACTTAATTGCCATCAAATTTTGTTACAACTTTACATATACACTATACAGCTAAATAAGTAATTTATTCAAATTAAATGTACAAAATAATTCTGTGTTTTCAGTTGTTCATTCGTTAAGACCCGTGCGTCAGTGTATTGTAATTGTAAAGTTTTTCATTGTTAATACTGTAGTAGTAATTATATTACAGAATACTTTTGAATCATTTCTGTTATAAAAATAAAAACAGAAAATTTGTACACTACATCTGACATCATTCTAATTTTTTTTAAACATAAAAAGCAATGCAAATGAAATTGTACATACAAATAGTAGTCGGAAATGAATTAGGACTTTTGACTAGTCAAAAGATTCAAAAGTTTTAATTCATTTCCCACCACCCTGTATATTACCCTGGTACTTATTTAACAGCTAATCTCGAACTGGGTAATGCTCTTTGATATGAAGTGCAGGGAAAATTACTAATTAACGAATTCAGATTTTTCTACCGAGAATTTCTCTAATTGAGAAACTATATTCGAAAGTATATTAGAGTAAATATTCTTGAGCGGAATACGATTTGCATCTACAAAACAGATGTCTGGTAAATTTTGAACTGCCTGTAACCGGCTGATGTATGCTGGCCAAACGCATTTGTCAAAAAAACCAGGTGGGTTCGGTGGATCGTACTTACGGAAACGCCGTCTGTCTCTACATTCTTGTTCGTCCAACGTGAAAAAATATCGGAGGTTGCACAATTTATAAAATGGTTCGTGGTGGAATATGATATGTCCCTCCAAAATCACCAGTTGAACATTGGAATATTTATTGAGACTCTCCACATGATCCTGATCCAGTCTATGGTTCATCACAAACTCAGCATTTTCGAAGAATTTTGCTTTATCATCCATTCCTAAGATTACAAATTTTTGTCATTATAAACCTTCTCAAGTCATAATTCTACTGAGGTTTCACTTATTTACAGAAAAATGTTTTGCAGTTTTACATGAGATACCTGCCTTCTTTATGGTAACTTCCATTCTCATCTGGGACGTGACTAAGAATTTTTTGTAGGTCGTTCTCCATTTGTGGAAAATCCAAAGCTGATTTTAATTCCCAATTGTTATGCTTGAGATCCGGCATATAGACGTGATGCTTTGAGTCGCTGGGTCGAAAATAAGAATCTTGATGTAATATAGAAGACCATGGAAAAGCCGCCCGTAGTAATTTTGCCACAGTTGTTTTTCCGCCGCAACTTACTCCAGAAAGCCCCACAACAAGTCTCGGAATTTTTGAACCCATCTCCCGTATTTATGATCAAATGTCAATGATTACAACAACATGGATTTTACTCAACACAACACTTATTTTGTGTTAACTGTCAATATAATTTTGACATATCTGATATTAGTCCGGTAAAAAGTGAACGTCTTTCTGGTTCATGTACAGATAGTTGCAGTTAGCAGGGCTCTTGATTTCGTAGTACACTACACTTGACTACACCATCTCAGAGCAGGTAGTTCAACAGTTTTCGTGTCAAGTAATGAAACTTGCAAATTGCAAAAGTATTTTTGTAAAAAATGACAAGATTCAATTACTACTATTTGACGGTGAGAGAGAAGAGAAGCATGTAGAAGTAAAGTAAAGAATAAAATCTTATGCATGTGCAGTCAGTGTAGATTTGTGTATAATATAGCTTTGCATTGTGCAAATTGTGCATATTTTCGAATGTACCAGAATGATGCAATATGTTCGGATAAGTTGCATAATGTATTACGCAATGTATGTAGACAAAAACGTGGTGATGGTGAATCATTATTTTTTTTGTCAATGAGAGATAATGGCCATCTTAACATTTAGTGCCCTGTCCCTTTACTTTGAAAACTTGATATCGAAGAATAGAATTTTTGTATGAATCCCATTAAAAAGATTTTTAGAAAAGTCTTTCCTTAATATTCCATGCATACATGATCGAATGCTCTTTACACTGTCCGACTCAAAATAGCTCAAGGTGGTTCATGGGGCAGTAAAAAATATGTTACTATAATACTATTATGTGCTTTTATTAGCATATTATGGATATTTCGAACTTTCGAAGTAAGTATAGAAAAATTATAATGCATCTCATGCATTTTAGAAAACCACTTATTAATGGAAAAAATGAGAAATGTTCCTTATTCCTTTCCACTTCGGTATCTTTATTCACTTCCTCCTGGGCAGTCATTTAGAATAGATTCACGGGGCATCTTCTCCAATAACTCGGCCATCCAGATTTCTTTATCGCTGTTATAAATCTTGATTTTAGATATGGTATAATCTGACAGAATGGGTTTTATAATTTTATACACAGTAGAGAAAATCCACGGAGCTATGATCAAAAAATAAGAAAATGTAGTAGCAAGAGGCTTAAACTGGGAAACTGAAATGAAAACCAGAGTATTTGTGAACATGTAAACTATTATGTTATTTTACCATTGATGACCAATAAGTTCTTAATAATTTCCGGATAATTCTGCAGAACAATAATAATACTAACCTCATTCATGATTCTTGTGTACTAGAATAAATTTGATTCAATATAATTGCTATATTAAAGCATGTTATTTACCATTTCCAATGTTTGAAAACTTGTGTACAAAACCTGCATACCTACAAATGAAATACTTCATTAACAATCTTAATATTTCAAAGAATGTTGATGCTAATAAATGCCATTTAGTATACTTTCACGATGACAAACTTGTGCAACACTCAAGTCTTTACAATCAAGAATGAAGATAGCTTGACTTCTGTTATTTTCTATCGCTGTTTTAACGATTTGCTCTAAAATGTGATATACTAATTTAGGAATTTCTTCTTTCAATCCATTTTGTATACATTCTTTAGCCTTGTATTTCCCATACGGAAACCAGAATACTGTAAAATTAGATTGTAAAATACATTTCCATTACGTTCCAAACATACTTTAATACTAATAAACTAATAAAGTATGTTTACTTTTATTACTTCCAATACACCTGTCGTACTAATAAAATAACGTAATGATTTAAGCCTTAAAAGAATTAACTTGACCTGGTGCCCCGTCATTATCCAATCCAGAAAAAGTGAAGGTCATTTGAAACTCTTTCACTAACCTTTCGGGCGGATTCCAGTACAAAAATTGATCAATATTGTTGTCTGCTCGCCATTTTACGGACTAAGAATTTTAGGCATATGCAATGAATAGTATTAGATGATAGCAGATAAAAATGGACAGTTTTTGTTTAGATACCTTTCGCAGCATAGCTTCAGCCTTTACCAAATTTCCTTCACGAGCTGTAATTATAATTAAAATACTATATTGCAAAAAGGTAGAACGTTATTTTATTGAAAATCACATACCTCTGAGAAATTTTAATGAAGTGACTTCATCTTGATTCAGATCGGAAGTTATTTGCATAAACTATATGACAAAAGAATAATATAATTCTTGGACAAAATTTCAAAAGAAAAATACAGAAATACTTCACTTAACCTGGGCCAGAGCTTTAGTTTCGTGACCTTCTTTGGGTTGTAGCATCGTTGAATACGAAAAGTGTTATGAAGGAGCTACCAAATACGGATTCTTAAAATTAGTAATCTCTGTAAATTGCATGTGCATGCAACAGTCATACTAAACTATTCGCAATAATATGAGATAGTATACCATCTTAAGGAAAATAGCACAGAATTTTACAGAGATGTGATTATAAGATAGCTAAAAGCAAATAACTTTTTTCGTTGAAATCCTGACTTATATACTGAATGATTTACGTATTGAGTCGTTAAACTTTCAGGTACTAAAGTTAAGTGTATTTTACAAATTACTATGCCTTTATCACCTTTACCTTTACTTGCCTAACTATTTTGCAGTTTAGATAGTTTAGATAGAAAATAATCAGAAGTGTGTCCATACAAGAAAACAATAAAAACAAATAATTTTTTCCACTGTCCACAATCCATATTATTCCATATTATACCAGGTAGTAGTTTGTAACCTAAAACTGATAACAAATATCATCCAAAATTGAGCTTGCATCTTGCATAAAACATGCCCAATATTTTACACAAGGGAATTGTTTTTCAAAATGACATTTTTTTTGGTAATGTAAATCACACAGTAGATGGTCCAGCATGTTGTAAAATCGCATTAAAGATCTGAGAACTTTTCTCATCACTCATGCAGAAATTAGTAGTTTTATTAGTACAAGACAGACAAAACACATCATCAAACTTGTTATTAAAACATGAAAATATTTAAAATTATCTAGGTGTAAGATTGGTAAAAGTAAGTCGAGGTAAAAAGATTTAATTTAATTTAAACAATGTACAGTATACCACTATCAGAGGTTTCCCATCGTTAAGTTAAGTGAAATTGAAAGTGGATCCACATTGTCTCACATTAATCATCAGTCCAGTAAAACTGAAGCAATATGAATTCATCCTATCATTATAATTTCTATACTTAGTACTTGTTAAAATAATTTTAATATGTATTATTAATTTTAATATATAGTAATATTAATTTTAATACATTTTAATAATTTCATGTAGTAGAAAGGCAAACTGCAGTAACGAGGTTGCGACATTGTGAAGGCAGTAAAAACAGTAAATAAAAAGAAGAATAAAATATGGCATTGAAAACCAAGTGAAAAGGGAGTAGCAGATGAATGCTTATTCATTGTGTAATACTAGATAGGTCGGTCTTTATTCTTTATCTATCTCATAGGTATTCATTTGGAACAATATTTCCTATTTTGCAGCAAGGGACCATAAACACTACCTAAAGTAAACACTACACAATTCGCTGGTTAAAATGACATGGCGTATGTATTGGTTGCATTAGGTAAATGTAGCCGAAGGAAAACCATTCTCTTTACGATTTTTCTACACTTTATTCGTTTGGAAACCTTTATTACCTTCACCTGCGAAAGGTTTTCTCTCTTATTGCCCTTTGGGATAAACGAATTACTTGATAACCATTTCTAGACTAGAATCATGTATTGAAAATTGCGGAATCCATTCACTATTTTTACAAGGATGATATTTATATTGGCAAAACACTTTCTTGTTTTGCATTTGTAAATTGTTTTTGCCTTATGAAATTATGACCTGTTTTTGTCTGGAGTTTTATTCGTTTGTTATGAATACATTGGAAGCTACAGATTCTTCTCCAGAAACACTGGGTGTTGTTCTGCGGCTTACAGCATCCAAGACTTTATCACGCATCGCTGAGTATGCTAAAGGACTTGGCTCGGCATCAACTAAACTTTGAGTGAGCTCATCACTGCAAATACAACACAATAATAAGATACCATAGTAGAACAAACATATCATCTTATCTTTGTATCATCAGGAATTAATTTATGATAATTATTTTGGTTTCTTACTCGGAATTAATTCGGTCATCTGACTCTTGAGTAGAAACTATGATTCGAGGTCGACCTACCCCTGAAATATCTGAAACTGTCTTCGAAGGTGGCCTTGGAGATCTCAACGAAGGAGTCCCAATTGGTTTGTCATTGAATTTCATGCCAAAAATATCTGCAATTCTGTGCTCCAGTATATTTACATACAAAGTAACGTTCTTGGGAGATATTTCTTGGTGACTTCCTGTATTGGTGCATAAAACCGCATCTGAGTGATTCATTTCTCTGAATAATGAATTGAAATGAGCATTTCTTATTACCTCCCAGAAGTTCTAGAACAGGAGCCTGACCACTGCAATCCGTTATGAGGAAAAGACGTTCAATCAATTGAACGATTTCATCCATCAGGGATTTATATTCAATCATTTCAACTTGGATATAACGGAAACTATTGCGTAACTCATCCAATTCTCCCTGCACCATAAGATGAATATTACTATTGAATTTCGTAGATTACAAATCATTTAACCTTAAGCAGAAAATAAGTCCAAAATCCAAATAGAGGAAAATTGTAGGAAATATTAATCTGTTATATCACAAGGAGGACTGACCTGTCTTATAATTATTGCTGCATTTTTAGCCTGATTTCTCTCAACTGTTTCGGAAGAATACCTTTTAATGTCCTCCCGTATTTCATTGGTTTCCTCTTGCAAGGCTTCAATCTTAGGAAAATAAGACAGAGTTATAAAACGTTTTATCTGATATATACAAACAATACAATACAAAATCTTCATTGTAGATTAAATGGCTCACTTCATTGTTCAATTCATTTATGTAGGAGAAATTATCGATATTTGCATGTTGTAGCTCTGAGTATTCCTCAACAAGTCCTTGTATAGTTGGAGTTTCGGGTGTTAAGAGTTTCCCAAAGTTTTCCCGATAAGATTCTAATGCCTCGTCCAAAATTTGCTCTTTGGCATGTTCCAACCGACCTGAATCAGATGCAACGACAACGATATAATATTTACTCTACTCGCTATACATTATTGAATGGTTTAGAAACGTACTGATTCTCTCTTCATCTGTTTCCAAAAAGAGTCTATCCTTATTTTTAATGTCCATAAAATCCAGTAGCTTTTCTTCGTTTCGAATTATTCGGCTCAATTCGCTGACTTCCATCGTGTACAATTTCTTTTCCTTTGCATTTCGTTCAAAAAGTGCGTTTGCTTTTGCAACAGCCTCTTCCCTGTAACAGGAGGATTTACATAATAAAATACTGATGATACTGATAAATTATGGAGGAAACACGAACCTTTGATCGTAAGCTGTCGTCGCTTGGTCTACAATGTCGTCAACATGACTTTTCACTTTGTCACATTGTTTCTCAAGTTGTGTGCACTTTTCCATTACCGCGATATTTTGCGTAAGAATTTCATCAATCTCATTCCGCAACTCTGTGTTGTTCGCAACAACTGCGTCAAATTGGGCAGTCACCTATGAAAACAAGTACCACATGAATAACTTTCATGAGTGATGATGAATAAGTAAAGATACACTTACAGTTTCCAACTTTTTCGTTAGTACAAACTTTTTCTTTTCCAGTTGAGATAATGGGATATTATCTGCCATTTCAGAGGCTTCCATTTTTGCTTTTAATTTTGACACACGGCTGGCAGTCAGATCCAACCTCTTTTCAACCTCGACACTCAGTTTTGTTTGCTGTCTCACTTGTTCATCCATTTTCTTATATTTGTCAATGATTTTAAATACTTTTGACAAATTAGCATCTTCCTTGTGCTTGTTTTGCTTATTTTTATGAGACTCCAATTCTGACTCCAATTTA
Organism: Tomocerus qinae; assembly: GCA_020055645.1. Classification (NCBI taxonomy): domain Eukaryota; kingdom Metazoa; phylum Arthropoda; class Collembola; order Entomobryomorpha; family Tomoceridae; genus Tomocerus; species Tomocerus qinae. Next base: position 10,788,309 of record CM034547.1, on the reverse strand, counting down.
GCATTTTCCAATTCAAGGGCTGCTATTGATTTTCTAAAGTAAAAAATTCCAGTCATGCATTTATAGGTATATTTATTGTCTCATTTATGTGAAATTAAATGGACCATGCATTATTCTATTGAAAATATGAATTCAAACAAAAAAAATACTTTTGATGGTTGATTGCAGCATTAGATTCTTCCAAATATGCTCTTTTGTCATTTTCCATAAGTCGAAGTTGCCTTGATAGCCTGGAGCATTCTTCTCTGGCCAGTTGTTCTGTATTATCTTCACTTTCAGTGGTTACAGTTTCAGCTTTTCTTGCCCCAGGACTTCCTTGTGGTCCTCCGCCGACCATTTTGTCCAGATTCTTGTCCTTTGTGTCTGATTATTCTCAAATGGTCATTTTACTCAGTTTAAATAATAGGATTAAATGTTAATGTTACTATCCTACTATTATAATATTATGCTTTCACCTTGTACTATAATAAACTGGTAGTCTGAAATTCTCAGTTTCCCTTCGTTTTAATATGCGTGCTTTGATCCTTTGTGTTTTCGCTACATGAAGCAACAAAACACTGTCAATTACGGTAAGTTAGACAGGATTAATTGTAAGTATACACAAACTCATGGTAAGTAAATACTGTGCCTAGACCTATCATCTGAATACAAAAGCCAGAAATTGTTATGCAGGTAGGAAACGGAAGAGATCAATATAAACATGATATAATGGGGAAGAGGGAGTCCACAATGCAATGCATTCATCGAGAAAGTTGTGAACATGGGGGAAATGCCAATGGCATATACATTACCAATTCACGACTTGACACCCATTTCATTGATCAAACAAAATTCCTTCGCTTTCATCCTCCTGTAAAGCCATTATTTGAAAATGTGGGCTGCTTACTAAGAGATTTACTTAAGGGTACCTTGTAAATCCTCTTCCTGTATAGTATTTAATATCTTTAAAAAAAAATAATGATAGTGGTGCAGAATTATTGATGAAAAAATGTATGAAAATGTCATCGTAATCTCAGAAATTTGAGATAAGATAGCTCAGATGTCATTTTAATGGCTATTAAATGGCGTATTACAAGGCAAAAAGTGTTTATGATGTATGTACTAATGTGTGTTGAGGAAGGAGAAGTGGATGTAATACTAGGTGATTGTTCAGCATAATCACTTGACAGAATTTGTGATAGGTAATTAGGAGTTGCATGGTGTAGGAATTCAGAAGGATAGAAGCAAGTGTAGGATTCTTATCGTGACTATTGATTTGAGTCTTTGCCAAGTTGGAATTAGTTGGAGATCAATTTAATGGATGCCTAGTGAGTTGAGGTTGAGTCTGAGGAGTTGGTCCCGTACGTAGATCAATTTGTAATTAGATTTTTCCTTCCAAGAATCCACGAGAATTTATATCGCTTACATACGTACTTTTGTATAGAAATGTCTGTTTGCTAGTTAGTGATAAGTGCTGATGTTCTATTTGCATACACATCGATGAACTGATGAGCAGTCATTTAGGAGGGCAGATGAGGTTCAGATTATTTTGGTGTCCGGGTAAATGATTTTGCAAATAGTTGAGAATCGGATACACGCATATCTCCACGTACATAGGCTAGAAAAGCCTCCGTTTATCATTCCCAGCACGTACTATTATGCATTATGCAATTCTTATTTCCTGGCATTTTTCTATGCATAGACAGATGAGACATATACTTAGGCTATGTACATAAACCTAGGGTTTTAGTGAATCCATTATATTCAAGCACTGAGTAGTGTAAACACTTTTTTCTATTAAAACTAACAACCCACACGTCTTGGTTATATCTTTCCAGCTCCCCGAGAACATATGCTCCTAACCGACTAAAAATGTAGCAGGCATCAAGTCAGGGAATTTCAACGAGTTAGGAAAACGGGAAATCTTGTCTGTTGTGATAGAGTGAACGAGTACCGGCAGCAAATACATTGAGTCAATTGATCCGAAAAAGAACAACCTAACTATTTTTAGAACCGACTCTATTTACTGTCTTCTCCGTGTTTTTATGCTTCGATGTACTGTTGAGGGTTGAGTTTTGACTTGAAAAGCAGTAGTTGTAGTTTGTTGCTTCCTTGCAAGTGGTTTCTTCTATTTCCTCGTGTCTCGCTGACTTTTCAGTGAGAAACCCATTTATCTCATTAAAAAGGCTGATTTTCATTTCGTATTTAATGTGGCGTTGCGTTGAGTACATTTTCCGAATTTTTAGCCAAGACGAGGAATCTGTTAGAGAAATCCTTCAACTCACAAGTCTAGTATTGGTGACGATTTCTTACACTACATAAGATAAATATTATTTTTTTGAATATACCTTACCTTTTGTGTCATAGTTTATCAGTTTGTGTACTCATTTTTTGTTCAATTTATTATTAGGGAAAGTAAATCAGTTGGATAATTTCCAGAGAGAATGGCAAATTGTCCAATTTGCACCGCACCGGCGGATAAAAGGTGTGCAGCTTGCCAAGCTATTTCTTATTGCTCTGCTGCTCATCAGAAACAGCATTGGAAGACTCACAAAGCCTCTTGTATTCCGTACACAATCAAAACACATGAAAAATTTGGAAGACAATTAATAACAAACCGAGAAATCAAAAAAGGGACAGTAATTTTCAAAGATGAGCCACTAGCAATTGGACCGAAACGTCTCTCACTCCCCCTCTGCATCAAATGCCACAGAGGAGGTCTTACAGGAAGCTTTTTCTGTCCAGGATGCTCATTTCCAGTTTGTCATGATTGTCTCGATGTGGTAATTTGCAATACTAAGTAAAATTTGGCAAAAATTATCCTTTCAAGCGGGTAGTGTTGCTTTGTAATGGTTTTATGTTTCCTTTAATAAGCCCCTTGAGAAGACCCACCACAAAGAATACGAATGCAAAATATTTGAAAGATTCAAGCCAAAGTTTGGCGATTATGATTGTTATCAACCAGCGTATGAGTCGGTACTTCCTATAAGATGCTTACAGATAAAAGAAGAAAACAAAGGAAATTGGGAAAAGCTGTTGACAATGGCTCACAATAACGAAATTCGGAAGTTGGACCAAGAGATCTGGCATCGCAACCAAGTGAATGTTGTAGATTTCCTGCGAAAAGGGGGCAATGTGGAAATCGAGGAAGAAACAATTCATTCCATAATTGGGATAATAGACGTGAATGCATACGAGATAAAAATAAATGATATTGAGTAAGTATACTTGGTATGTTAACGAATGCATGCTATAGGTCAGGTGAAAATCTCTGCATTGTTTATTAAGGTAATAGACGATTGGTTCAAAAAAATTTATAACTCCTTGAATATCCATCGTAGCTTTTGTATCCTTTTTTGCCTTAGATCGTTGCATAAAAATCGTGTATTTAGTTTCAAAGATATTAGTCGTAGTGTCACGATATTAGTATTAATAATTGACATTCTCAAAACAAAATGACATAAATTGTTTATTTTTCTGTATAGAATATGTGGAGTATACAGACTCGGAGGGTTGATGAACCACGACTGCAATCCGAATACAATTTACGTCATAAATGAAAAGAACATTATGATTGTAATCGCTGCGGCTGATATAGCTAAAGGGGAAATGATTACCACATCATATGCGGATATATTTCAGGGAACTTCAAGCAGACGGAAGCACTTAAAGAAAACAAAATACTTTGATTGTGATTGTAATCGATGTTGTGACCCAACGGAGTTGGGCTCTTTTATTTCAGCCGTGAAATGCACTTCTTGCAAGACTGGTTTCCAACTACCAATGAACGACAGTTGTTTCAAATGCCAATCTTGTAGCACGGTCACGGATTGTGCCAAAATCGATCCTTTGTTGCAATCAATACAGTCTGAAATTGGAAAATCTATTCCTGCTATTAAAGAATACGAAGATATATTAGAGAAGTACAATGATGTTTTGCATGAAAATCACTACCTTCTGTTACCTGTAGTTCAGTCCTTGACCAAATTGTACGGCAGATACAAGAATTATACTTACACTGAATTAGACACAAAAGGTTTGCTACGAAAGAAAGAATTATCTCTCCGGTACTTATCCTTATTGGACAAACTGGATGTTCCTCTCGGCAGACGAAGAGGTAATTTTAAAAATATTTTAATTTTACATCATTTAAAGCGGATGATTTGCATAGAAAAGCACAATATTATAATTGCTGCACAGGTGTTACACTATACGAACTATACATTGCCGAGTATTTGTTAACAAAGAAACTCCGGGAAGCTAAAGAACTTGAAAGGGACGAATATAGAGGAAAATTGCAAAATGTTGCCAGTGAGTTATCAGAATGCAGGAAGATTTTAAGTATCGATAAACTGATCACCGACAAGATATCTCTTGTCGATATTTTGGATGACAACATTCGCTGCATTTTTCGAGATATGGATCTGTAATTGATTCTGTATTTACATCACCCTTTCACAATGCTTACTATCCTTAATAAGCTAGATTAATACCAACTGAACCTACCTAACAAAAACTGTATCATCTCATTTGATAAATTGTTTATGCTTAGACATCTGTGCAGTCGGCACCGCCACTCGTTGTTTATCCAATGTCCCTTAATGATGTACTGGCATTTGTTATGACTGGCAGTTGACAAATATTTTTCAGTTGCTGCCAGATGCTATACACTACTGCACTAGTCTTTTGGCTACCATAAGTGTGTAAATATTAAATATGTACGTATGACACGCTAGACTACACTTTACTGTAGATATACACCACAAATGATGACGTCCTATTTGAAAGCCTAGAGTTTCAATTTGGATACACTCCAGAAACATGACATGTTTGTATAAATTTCTATATGGTGCTAATGGTGTGACAGAGAAAAGGAAAGCATGCATCATTATCATTACCCGAGGTGCTATATTTATATCCATTGTGACATTTTATTTCCGGACTCCTTATAATAATACACTCTCTCACTCTCCTACCATACATTTACACATACAACACAAATGATGTTCAATAATAAAAGAAATCATAATGTCTCCCTCCCAAATGACCTGCGATCAGCTATCAAATATTTCATCTACCAAAATGTACCTTTCTTGATTGATTAGGGTACCCTATATTCTCCTTCAGATAAATATTGACATGCACTTACTAGAGCGAATTCTTCCAATTTATCCCAATACTGTATCATTGTATGTATTTAGACCAATGTGATTTAATTGGTCTCATGTTACTGTTTTTATACTACAATATAATTAAATGAAAGCTACAAGTGGATAAAGCACCGTTCTCTGTCGTGTTCTTTTATTTTTTAGTGAGCATATCAATTAGCGTGCACGAATAATATATTGTCTGCATAAGCATAGCGTATCTTAAAGCATTTAATGGTCTGGTCACAGTTTTGTATACACACAAATAGTATATTATAGCATGTTTAAAGTTGCTAAACCGGATAAATAAATGATTAACTTAACATACACGTACGATACATATTGCACAAAAGTATTTTTAATGTACATGGCAAGGACGTATTGATGGGGGCTTTACGGGCTGAACCCCCCCTGAAATCCTGGAAAAGAGGCAATCTTTTTCTCAAAATAGCAAAAATTTTGCGTTTCGCTCTATTATTTTCCATTTTTGGCTCATTTTCGTCAAAAAATGCCAAAAATTTTCATATCTATCTGAAATGTTAGCCCTCCCCCCGAAACTCAGTTCTGTATACGTGCTTGGTACCTGGGTAAATAAATTGGTACCCGCTGGCAGCTTATTTGCAAGATGTTGAAATACAATTGCTATCTTCATTGTGTATGCACAAAAATTTAAGTTGATTCAGTACAAATAATTTTGTTTGTCGATTTCCCACTTTACTGGCCGTGTAATGTAAAATGTTTATGTCAAAATCCATTTATACTTAGAGTCCTTGGTAGATTGATAGAAAAATTGTCATTATCATTAAGTAGTACTTATATTTACTTACAGGCAGAGTTAAAATTTTCCACAAATGAAATTATTGAGTATCTACTACGGAAGACGACAACCTCCTTCCTAACAATATTAGGAAGGAGGTCGTCGTTGATGTTTACGCAATTATTCTAGTTGTCAATACATTCAGTATATTCAACTGCTAAACATAAAATGACAAACAAGAAACAAGGTTAAAAGTTGTTAAAGAACCCAAGCGATGCTCCGACTATACGGCGAGTAGATAAAAGGCGATGGTGTAGTCACGAAATGCTTTCCTTAAAATCGATAGTGGATGAATAGGATAGTAAAATGGATTGCTCTAGAAGAGTGTCCTTAAAGCCTTTAGTCGGTAGTATGTAGTGCTTGTTATCTCTTTCTTTGTCATGAAATACTTTTCGGTATGGTTTACACACATGACCACACATTAAATATTGAATACTATAGAGAGCGTTATTGAAAACCAATAGAAGCATCTTGAATGTATATGTACCTATATAAAATGCCTACGAATAGCAAAAAGAATAGACTGACAGTATTCAAGTTGCTTTCATCAAAGTGTCGCTATTTTATTGGCATCCATTAAGATTTTCATGCAATTCTTTTAATTTCAACCACAAATACCTTATATTAAAGTAGTTCAAAAATGTCATACCTATGTTCTTGTGAGTTTGCAGAGCATTTAGTTACACTAATGAATTTACATCTTGCAGTTTTCATTTTCGGTATAATTTCCTAAGTGTGACACATTTGCAATGGGAGATACGAAAGTTCATCCTGAACAAGATGTAACTAAAGTCAATGGGTTTTCTATTGTGGAAGTAGAAAAGCCAAAGGATTCCAAAAGTACAGTGGAAAATAAAGATACACCAAGTAAAGTTCCTGGTACCGGCGACAAGAAAAAAACAAAGCACGAGTGCAATGCAGAATGCAAAAAGAAATTTCCTTTGCATTGGGCAGCAAAAGAATCAGATGTGGAAACATTCAAGAATTTGTTGCAGAAATCTACGGAAGACCTAGCTGCGTTGGACTGCTTTGGAGCAACTCTTTTATTTCTTATTGCCAGCCGCGATGGTAAATATGTATTCTAGTCATACAATTAGCTAATTTGTGGAGTTTATTTTTATTAATTTAGTTGTGGTAATCATTTTTTATAGAAACGGAATGGAATAATTCAAAAGAAGAACTAATCGAGCAATTTTTGAAATATGCAACAGCTCAGGGTAAATTAGACAGTGCAGAAAAAATATCTGCATTCGTAAATGTACAGAAACCAAAAGGAGAAAGGAAGACAGCTTTACATTATGTTGCTGAAATGTTTAACAAGTCTCTGGTGGAAGTATTACTGAGCTATGGAGCTGATGCCTCGATACAAGATTCTCTTGGATGTGTACCTTTGCATTATGTTACTTCAAGTAATGAATTACACAACGGAAAAGCACAATATTTGTTTAAATGCTCATAAATAAGTATTTCAATTAATTTACAGGTGATATAAATCAGGATGCCTTGGACTGTGCTGAAATGCTAATTGATGCAATGGAAAATAAAGATATACTTAATAGTATGGGTAGAAGTGTTCTGGAGTTGGCCGTTTACATGGGATTGTATGAAGAAATGATTCAGATGCTAATTGACAAGGGTTGTTCTCCTCGTCCTGTCAAAATTGACAAAGACACCGGAGAAGAAACGCGCGTTCTTATTTTGCATACTGCAGTGCATTGGAGTGCGTGATTAATGTTTTTGCAATTTTCACATTTATTACATACAATGCTTTTTGGTAATAAAGTTAAGTTTTAATAATATTTGTTGTAGTTTACGATGAAGATGAAACCAATATTGCATGTTTGAAAACATTTGTGAAGTGTTTGAGTGCCGAAGACATAAATGCGAAATATACTGGAGATGAACAAGAAATTTGGAAAGGTAGAACAGCTTTGCATGTGGCAGCTTACAACTTATACCCGAATGTCATGCAATGTCTCCTAGATCATGAACACATTGACATGTTTGCTGTCGACGATGGAGGACGTCATGCGCTTCACATTATTGCTGATTTTGGTAATAAACAATGCATTGTAAAGAATTGCTCATCATACTAAAAATAAAATGATAAGCATGATTACCCCATTTAGGTTACAACACAAAAACGAGCGAATTCGTTGATATTTTATTGGGTAGTAAAAAATTGCAAAATTCAGACAAAGAGAGATTGTTTAATATGACTGACGCTGCAGGGGAAACTGCACTGGATATTACCATAAGAAGAGATTCTACTGCACTCTCCAGGGCTATACTTCTACAGAATCCCAATTACCAAGACGAATGGTATACGAATGAGATGAGGCAACCTATACGGTAAACTAGGTCATTGGGTCACTATAAAATTACATATGATATATTTAGGATGACCAGAGATTTGTTTGAGAAAATATACTACAAAGTTCCTGAAATTATGTTACCAGTAATGGATCAGTATATTAACTTTGAAAATAAAAACTACGAGGCTAATGACGAAGTCTTCGAAGCCTGTATCGGGTAAAAGTGAATTAACTTTTAATTTCAATATTATACTATTTGATTTACTTAATGCTGTTTTGTCAAAATGTTTTCAGTCCTATAACTTTTTTCGATAATAATCCATACGATGAGGAGAACCCAAAAGAGAAATTATCAAGGGAGACTGATTTCCTAGCTGTGATGCTGGATTCCCCCTTTGTAAAAGGGGATGAATTAGAAACGGTTATGGATCATCCCGTTGTTCAACTTTTCATTAGAGAAAAATGGAAAAAATTGCGTCCTCTTTTTTGGTGTGGAATGATTTTCAAGGTTGGACAATATATCAAAATTTTAGTCGAAAATATTTTTATTATAGTATTAAGACAATTTATTTTATGACAGATTTCAGGAATTCTTTTCTACATAGCCTTTGTCATTACCGTATTTTGGGGGTGTTTTCCTTATACTGGAGCATCGACTACGTTGAATAATGCTACTACTACCAATAATGCTACTACTACCAATAATGCTACTACTACCAATAATGCTACTACTACCAATAATGCTACTACTACCAATAATGCTACTACTACCAGTAATTCGACTACAAACAACTGTGAAATTAGTCCAGGAGCAGGTGGAACTGTTTAATTCCTGAATATTTTATATTTATAACAAGGCATTTATACTAATAACATGAATATTTTATACTTGTACTTTTTTAGTACCTGATATTAGTGATTTACTAAGTTTTCTTATTTTACCCTTCCTAGGTCAGAAGAAGCATTTAGCAACTTGGCTGTGTGTTATGGGCTACAGCATTATTATTGGAATGGTTTTAATATTCTTTGTGACCAAGTCGTTGTCTTTTATGACCATTGGAGTTCGCAAAACAGTCTCAACAATATTTGCGGCTCATTTCATTTTCTGTTGCAGCGTTTGTGTAACTATCATATCGGTTTGCATTTCGGAAGTTCAAGACTGGCACTACGCAGCTTCTGCTGTAAATAAACCGACTAGGGACCGTGAAATGCGATATGATTGCCTTATGACGAAACTGAGAGAGAAGCTCTTTAATATTATGAGATTTCCCAAAGCGCATTCAGTTCTGAAGGAGAATATCCAACAAAATTGGCTACCCTATCGTTTTACAGTTCCCTGCCGAATAATTTATACAATTTGCTGCTATATCAGCAAATCATTCTTTTATTTCTATAAATGTTAACAGTATGAAGGGAAAAGTTTCTGATGCATTTGCTTTCTTGCAGGGGAGTATTGTTCTAGTCTCTTTTATCGGCATGTGGGAATTCAGAGATATCCCAGTCATTGGGATTTACGCTGACGTATTTTTCACAGTAAGGATTTCAAATCAATATTTATCTTAAAAGGTGAATTAAAGGATTTTCAATTTACAATTATGGCTTTTTTCAATTAGGCATTTAAGAATCTTGTCCGTCTCATGATAGCATTCATCCCATTGTTAATTGGATTTTGCATTGCTATCAGTCTTATGCTCCGTGGGGTAACTTAAGCCATTAATTTCATTTTAGTTGCAGAGTTGCACTTTATGTATCGGTAAAGTCAATTAGGTCTTTACATGCAAGCTTTCTCTTTCGTCCACCAAATCCTATTTCAAGGCTTTTAAGCATTAAGTGTGTAATAAGACGTAATTTGTAACTCCCTATTAAAAAACTTTCACCAAAGTTGGAGAAAGTGTAGTTGATTATGAGTGAAGTTAATTAAAAATCATTGTAGCACTGAAGTAGAAGATGTGAAATTTCAATTTTTCAGAATAAAAGTTTTGCTGAGTTACACTGGAATGGAATCAAACTGCTAGTTATGATGCTCGGAGAAATTAATTTCAGTGATATTTTCAATTCCTCAGACGAAGTCCCATTTCGTTGGTTTGCCATATTAATTATTGCCCTTTTCGTAATCAGTGTTCCTATTGTCATGTTCAATTTATTGCTGGGTTTCACCATTAGCGATGTTCAGGTAATAAAATTATTTGTAAATATTCGTATAAATGAGTATTGAGTTCATAATTTAAATTTAAAAAAAATTTACATTGTATTGTAATTCTCCTATTACCAGGCGCTAGAAGCTGCAAGTGAAATGACTATTTTAATTTCAACTCTGCAGCAGATCATTTTATTGGAGCGGTTTGTGCTTTCCTTAGGAGCACAAAAACTATTCCCAAATGCAGTTCTTTGGAGATTTGTAGTGGAAAGAAAAGAGTGGACTCCTGAATGTACAAGATTCGGTAGTAAATGTGCATTGAAATTAGTAATGGGGGATATCCCAAGAAAGATTAGAATAAAGATCAGGGAAATTGCCCGCACTCGGCCAGTTAAAAAACCAATCCAGCATTAAACAACTATTTCCAATCAATGAAATTAAATTATGTATTTTAATGGGTTGGATCAAATCAAATTATTTAAACAAAATGGACAATAAAGTATCTTAAATGTTTCAAAATCTTTATCGTTTTTTTGTTATGCTTTTAAACATTTCACCAACGTTGTAAATAGCCAATAAAACATTCGGCAAGATCATAAAATATTTTTTATTTTCACTTTCTACTTCATGTAATATCGTTCAAATATTTATTACTTTACATGCTGACATCGAATCTATTAAATCCTAAAGGACGATTTAATTATTGCGGGTAGAAAGTAAAAGCTGGGAGAAATAAGTCTTAAAACAGCCTCTAGAATCTACAGATTTGTTCTATGCAATTCAGTAGTAATGTGAACAATAAGTTTATGATCGTACCAGTTGAGGAGACTATTTAATTCACCCAAAGAGAGTGTTTAAGTAGTGAGAAGTATGGCAAATAGAGCTACTTCATCTTTATGGGCGATATTTCCCCACAACTACAACGTTTGTGCCGATATTAGAATGTATTAATAAGAAGTCGTTATCAGAGGTACATCGACGATATTATTGTCAAATGATGGCAAATGGAGAGCAATATATTTACTGGCATTATTATGTGTCCACAAAAAGAGAGAGAAAAGGAGAACAAATGGTTCGATGCAATTTTCCAGTTAATATTTTATTGTTAATGGGAGGAAATGACAAAATCTGTTTCTTTCACAATCTGTTGTCTGTGTAGCTGTTGTTAGTGGAGCAGTAGTGGGGAGGATTAATTATTAACAATAAGCATCTCCATTAGGTAGAGTAGTAAAGCAGAATGGCAGAGACGAATCGTTGAGTTTTTTATTTATTTATCTTGTGCCGTTTGTTGTGTACATGTACAACAAGTCAGAGCATCAGAATATAAATACAAGTGGCTGGAGGAAGATGAGAGAGGAGAGGACAGACAGCCGAACAAAAAATCTCCAAACAAGTAGTTAACAAAATAAAGTGTTCGTTTTTCCTTGTGACGAATAGTGGAGTATAGTCGTGGGACTGCGCTGCGGCGCATTTGGCCCACATATACCGTTTATGGTCCATCCGGACCACTTGATGAGGGGAGGAATATACTCATATCCCTGGGAAATGATGGGAGTGTGATATAAATTCCTAGGGAAAAATTTTGCCGCATCTCGGAAAAAGACGTATAGGAAGGATCATTCTAATGTGTGTTCTTATATGGAGTGATATGGCAGTCATCGTCGAGCAGAAGTTGCTGGAGCAAGTCTTTCAAGGCAAAGCAACATTGCCCTGGCATTGGGTACCTATGCCTTTCTATTATTCGGAGTCTTCTACTTGAGTAGAGTTAGGGAATGGCACAGATATAATATAGAATCCATTCCATCCAGCACACTTGGTTTTCTCCGTCTCAATCTGTGGAACTAGGACTCGGTCGGGAGCAGTACTTCTGCTGGATTGTTTTGCTTACTTGAGTTACTTGGCCTGGGACTGGCTGGAGTGGACAGAATTGAGCCGGACTCATTTTCTTCTCTAAAGTAATAGGAAAGTAAAACGAAAGGGAAAGACCTGCGTACGAGCGTTATGACTTTTACTTGACTTTCTATCGAACATTCGCTTTCTCCTCGCGAGAGCCATTTATATACTCACTCGCTTTCACCTCTCTTCCTCAGTTATTGATTCAAAAATAGAATAGAGACACTAGATTAGACTTAAGAATTTATTCACTTTTAAGCTTTCGTTGATCTCCCTAAAGTGATTTATAGTATTTGGAAAACGAGTGCTTTTCTGGTACATTCAAAATAAATTTTCTGCTGGAAAAAGTGAACTTACTCTTTTGAAAATGTTGTCGGGATTCACTTCACAAATTGGGCAATCGATTGGACAACTGGGCGGGCTCATTGGAGCTAAGAAATCTCCGCAACAATCAGATGAAAATGACCCTGCTTGGGCCCCAACGACTACCAATGCTGATGTTCCAATTACTTCTTTCGACACTTCGTCAACTACGGCTCCAATGACACAATCGGACTACACGACCGACAGTTGGAATTCAACGGGTCAAAATCAAGATAATTATGGCATGGGGATGTCAACAGGAGTCGATGGAGCACAAGGAGGAGTGCCTGAAAACCTTGATATGAAGTAATCAATATTTAATTGTCTAATTTAATAGCATGGGCGTATCATGGTTCTGTTTTCAGTATTGAAAATTCCGCTAAATTTAAAAATTGTGGCTTAGATTGACGTTTTTTACCATTTAGGCCGCCACCGGGGAAATTAGATCATATTCCTCTAGTGTCTCAAGTAAAATCTTTGGTGCAGCTTGCCCGGGGTGATTCTATAGGTGCTAAACAAACGCAAGAAAACTTCTCTCGTGGGACACCGGGGGTTGCACAAGTCAGAGGGATGATCGAAAAGGCGAAAGGTAATCATGAAGCTGCCCAGCAAACTCAAGACTACTTCTGGAAAAATTCGACACTACGGCATATTGACAGTGTCCCTGTGGTGGGTCATGTAAAAGGAGGAATTCACTATGTTCTCGGGGACAAGGAGAAAGGAGTTCAGGTCATACAAAATGCTACTTCGACTGTCTCATCGGTGATACCGAAAGCTGCTGGACTACTGAATCGCGGAGGAGGTGCTCCAGGTGAAGCCATGATGGATGCAAAAGGTGCTGAGGCAGGTGGTCAAGAGTATTATAATTACGACGAATCTGTTGGAAATATGGATGGCGGCTCGCGTGCAGTTTCCACAACAGAAGGGTATGAGGATTATGGACGAAGACCTCCAGAGTCTCAAAATTATTATCAGTAAAAAATTGTCAAGCCATGTCAAGTCAACTGTGGGAGTTGGACGGCGGTTCGAAATCTTAAACATCAAAAAACTTCAAAATATAAACTGTAATACTACAATAGGGACATTGAGTGAATTGATTATTTGTCATGCGAGTAAATCAATTCAGTAACTAGCAATACCAATTACAGTTACAGCATACATATAATACCAATAAATCATAATATGTAATAATATGTAGTAGATGAGTAGTAGACGATATTATGAGATTTGTTCAATCAGCAGATATAAGCCTCAGTAGTTGTAGAAATAATACATATAAGATGGAATTATAATCAGAATGAAGTAGTGACGTAGTCAGCTAGCTAGTAGTTTCCCCAGTTTGGACTATGAATTTCTCCAAAATATTTCTCCTTTAAGAATTTACAGTGAATCGATAATACTTTCTCTAACAAACTGGTTCACACCTTTCACTCAGTGAAAATCATTTTTGGCCTGTGAAAATATTTATCCAGTAGAAAACAATTGTTCTCTTGACGGGTTGGAAATACTAAATACCTATTTAAATGGAGGAAGGATTAAATGGAGAAAGTTTTAGGCCAGACCAGAAATAAATAGATTAATAGGATTTTCCGATGCTTTATATAAAGAATCTTGTTATTTGCGTGAAGTATCTGAAAGACAAGAGGGAAAGTATCTGAAAGGGGAGCCTTATAATTAACTGATAGTATTATTATTGAATTGAATATATTAAAACTAAACCAACTGTACAACGAATCATAGAACTTGAGACGGATGCGGTACTTTAGAGCGCAACATGACAATGTTGTCTTTCAGTTGGTTTTCCTACTATCGACATAAATAGCAATAATTAATTTGCTCAGTGCTACACTTGCAAATCAAATGGGAATTATGTACTGTAATCAACTAAGATTTTACTTGCCATTAGTAAATATCAATCAGTCTAAGTATGAAATTAATTATAGTAAATTCTAAGCTACATGTTATACCTAACCATGTATTGATATTTTTGTCTGTATTCTAAATATGCATATTACAATGTATGAATACATAAAATATAGGTAGATACCTTTGTGTAGATATGACAATAATGTCTGTGTTGGATTGAACAACATGATGTTAACTAATTTCATAGTTTATGTAGTTTGTTGGTAGAGATTATAATTCTATTGTAGTACGTAGAGTACTCAGGCCTTAATTAGGATGTAAATGCAATGGTTCATAGTTATATCAGTCGTTCGTATAATGTAATTTACTTATATTGTTAGTTATACTAGTTATGAAGTAAGAGCCTATACTATCAACTATCAGATTCCTTCAAAGGATTCCAATAAGTATTATTAATATTATAATATTTAAAATAGTATAAAGAATACACCTATATAGGCACTTGCCTACCCCTTTGAAAAATCCAATTTTGTTACCCAAAGTGATTTATTTTCGTCAAAATCGAAGCAAAACCAACGCAGCGACAGCTCAGTACTTGCCCTTCTTTACAGAAAGAGAAATGATTGAATCAAGCTGAATGGAATGGGATTGAGAGAAGAATCTTACAAGATTAAGTTGCATAAAACTACGCCCTAGAAATCTAGTCAAAAAGCTATCAAATTGTCTAATTATACAATTCAATCAATAAGCTATCTATGTGTAATGTACTTAACTGTAACGAATATACACACGTCACACAAATCCTACTGTAGCAACTCATGGGCTTCATCATCAAATAAACTATACCTGCTATAGTTGATCAATGATTTACCTTACATGTCAGACTACGTGGCCACGTTACACATTCATTCAAGTCACACAAGTCAGGAAATACGCACTTGCCCCTAAATATATATAAATATATAAAGCCGCCTATCAATACTATATCTAAATCATCCACTCCTCGTGTATCTGATCTCTGTCTGTCATCCAAATCTAAATATAAATATACCAGTATCTATACATACGTACATATAGTATAGGGAGTTCCAATTTCCAAATCGATCCTTTCATCTACTCATCCTTTTCCGTAGGTACATGGAAGATTCCTTGATGATCCTAAATGATCTACACTTTGATCTTGATTTAGTTGATTTATATAATGTTTTAGCTTTTAAAACTTTCTTTTCTTAACTGTTATTTAGTGGGTTTGAAATATTTATGTAAGTATTACATAGATAATTCAATATTTCAATTAGTTGACATTTCCATCCTAAATAGTTTTCCCCTGAATATTTACTGATTAGTAATCCATGGTAAACTGACGTATTACATGTATAAATATGTATATCACTTAAAAATTATTGAGAGCAATATAATCGAGATTAATAAAGCTGTGTAAAATCTACAAACTGTCAGTGAAAGTTGAAAGCAACGGCATTATTGGGGAAAAAGCATGGTGAAATGGGGAAAGCAGCGCTAAACATACTGTTACCAGACCCGCTAGCTATCTAAACGCAGCGATCATACAAGTGCTTTATTTGAAATATTTCGTAGACCATGTGGATTTTTTGGATGCAACTTCTTCGTGGGAATTGACTTATGTTCAATGAAATCGGAATAGCTCATGAAATTTTGTTTCGTATTTCGGGTGACTAGTCGTCATTACTGTTATCGTCTTCAGGAATTTTCATACATCTTTACTGATCTTGGAATTGATATTTAATCTTGTAGGTTTGAATTTTTACAGGTTTTAATATACAATTCATTCTCAACTACAAAGTTTTGATTATGCGTCTCGAAAATAGTTTTAAAATATTATTTGTTTTTTACAATTTACAGTTTTATTGAGAAGGTAATCATGGATCTACACTGGAGCAAGTTAACTACGCTAAATCCGGCAATTATATCAACAATTGATGCTTTGGGTAACTTTTAAACACGCGTGGTTGTATTTTAAAATGTAATCATTTCTTTTTCTGAAGAAATTGAAAATATAATTATTGTTTATTGAATATTAGGATTTGAAAAAATGACCCCTGTGCAAGCGGCTTGTATTCCAGCATTATTAAATTACAAGGATGTTGCTGCCGAGGTTAGTCTTTTTATTTTTAAATATTAAATCATGTTCTGTACTACTGTACTGTACTGTGTGTGCTAACATTTAATTAAATTCTCAAATTCTGTCACTATTTCTAGGCGGTTACTGGGAGTGGAAAAACTTTAGCCTTTCTTGTACCAACACTACAAATCCTTCTAAGACGTGATTCACAATGGAAGCGACACGAAGTGGGAGCCGTAATTATAGCCCCTACAAGAGAACTTGCAATACAGATAAACGAGGTTCTTGGTGAATTCTTACAAAGAATTCCTTCGCTGAGCCACTTGTTATTTATTGGAGGAACTTCAATCCAAACAGATCTGGATAAATTTTGTAAAAATGGAGCTAATATTATCATTGCCACTCCCGGTCGTCTTGAAGACTTACTTTTAAGGAAAGAAGATTCCCGAATCGCTGCAGCAATGAAATATTTAGAAGTTCTCATCTTAGACGAAGCAGATTGCCTATTAAATCTCGGATTTGAATTAAGTCTGAATACTATTTTACAAATGCTGCCCAAGCAGAGACGTACCGGTCTTTTCTCTGCTACACAAACTACTGAAGTTCTCAAGTTAATTCGAGCTGGACTTAGAAATCCTGTTTCAGTTGTTGTGAGGGACAATGAGCAAAACAGTCTTAGAACTCCAGCCAGCCTTGAGAATTTTTATTGCGTTGTCGAACCAAGTATGAAGCTCCAGTTTCTGGTTAACTTTATCAAGAGAGAAAAGGAGAAGAAAATCCTAATATTTTTCCCAACTTGTGCTTGTGTGGACTACTTCTCCCAAGTAATTCAACGTCTTATTAAAAACGTAACAACTTTGTCAATTCACGGAAAAATGAAAGAGAATTCCAGATTTTCCATATTTGACAAATTTCGAAATCTGAATACTGGAGTCTTGTGTTGCACAGACGTCATGGCTCGTGGCATTGACATCACCAAGAAGATACATTGGGTAGTACAATTTGATCCTCCTTCTAATCCAGCGGCTTTTGTCCATCGTTCTGGCCGAACTGCAAGGAATGGAGATGAGGGAAATGCGTTGTTGGTGCTGCAGCCTTCTGAAATTGACTACATCAAGTTTATTCAATTGAATCAAAAAGTAACTCTGGAGAAAATGGATGTTAGTGATTGTCTAGCCGCAGATAAACAAAGACAAATGTTTTTCCACAAAATTCGCCAGTTTCAGCTGAAAGATAGGTCCATGTATGATAAAGCTATGAGAGCATTCGTGTCTTATTACAAAGCATATTCCAAATATGAATGTGGTCTTATTCTGAGAATAAAAGACTTGAAGCTAGGTCTCACTGCTCAATGTTATGGCTTGATCAAGTTTCCAAAAATGTCAGAACTTTGGGGCAAAACGCCAGAGGATTTTGAGGAATTAGATGCTGATATAAATGACATCCCTTACAAAGACAAACAGAAAGAAAAATCTAGAAAAAGGAAACTGGAAGAGTTTCAAGAAACAGGGAAATGGCCTGAACCAAAGAATATGAAGAAGAAAAAAGGTCCTGGGGCAGTTCCTTGGTCGCAAGCGAAAAACAAAAAAGCTCGAAAACGTGAGAAAATTATCAAGAAAAAGGTGCACAGCAATGCGTTAACTGCTGAAGAAATCAAACATTTAGAAAAGGCAAATATTCCTCCAAAATTTAAAAAGCAACAATAAAAACAGCGACTAGCCAAATTATTTATTTTTCATTTGACAGAAGTAATACAAGATATTAATCTAAAAAATGTAACAGAGTTGGTAATTTTTTTTTTAAAAAAACATTAAATTTAGTTTCAGTTTTAGTGTACTTAACCCATTGTGTATATCAACCTACGAACTTCACCATTTTATTGGAGTGACATAAACTATACACATGTTTACATTACAAATAAAGCTATAAATTATAACTATCAAATAAAAAATACCCTTACAATTACTATTATTCTTATCTAACATATTATGTGTTATACAATAGCCGTAACTAAATTTTCATATTAAGTTTGGGGAAGGTTATTCTGTTTGCACGAAACAAAGACAAAAACTGTCGTAAAGGCGTATTCTAGCCGATCTGCCTTTTCAGGGGATTTTGATTGATGCCCCGGAACATGTTCGTGAAAAAACTCTCCTCCTGTAAAGGATCCCACTAGTAAAGTCTTGGGGAAATATTTTCGGAAAATAGTTGATTCCACATGAGGCTTCCGATGCATTGCATATCCCCTTCCATTACATGCAAACATAAATGCAAAACTCCCAGTTTCTTCAAACTTGGCATCCTTCACCTATGAAAAAGATACACAATATGGAATTACTTAATATAATACAATAATAATAGATATAGACACCATAAATGGAATGGAGTAAAAACCATGAAAATGAATCTTAGAAAACTATAAACCTAATTATCTTACTTACTACAAATAAAGACTTACTTTCTGCAGACTAGCTTCACTATTTTTGGATATCTTCCTATCCCGCAAAGCCATTGAGGCAACATTGACATTTTCATCACCACAAATCAATAAAATTTTGGCTAGAACGGGATTTTTAGTTGAATGTGAACTGATTATTTTGTGCTGCTCTCCACCACCAAGGGCAACATTTGGATTCTTCCTGCGAAAACATAATAATATTGTTGACTCCTCATCAGAAATTGGCACTGTATATTCTAATTAAATGCTTTAGGTAAGTATAAGTGCACCACATACTTTAAGTAAAAATATAGTGCTTTCAATATTGCAGATTTATAGAAATCCCGATTATATGTATGTGACAATATTATTATCCCTTTCACATTGTCCTCTGGAGTAATTTGCAGGATATCATTACAATTTTCAGCAGTGGCCTACGACAGAGAGAGAAATTAAAATAGCCAGGTTCCAAACGATCAATAATTGATTAGAAATATTGAATATGGACAAAAAAGTTATGTCAATAGCGAGAATACTAACTTTTCCTATTTCCATAATTCTTGATTTATCAATTGTACAATCTTTTATGTAGAATCCTGGAATTTTCGGAATAGCAAGACAACTCAATATAGGTAATCCATCGTGTTCTGTTTCAAAAGTCTTCAGGGTCCCAGGAATAGTTGTAACGACACCGTAACCGATACTCCCAATACAAGGAACGATGCCACCGACCATGTTATTCAAGTTTTCTGAAAACAAATATCGATTATAATTTTAAATGTGATGAAAATAAACACATTCTCTGGCTTAAGGTTAATTTCAAAAGGATGGAACATTCTTTCTGACCTTGATTAGTTATATAGATATTTAATGACATGGACCCAAATGCCACAATCATTTGTGATTCACTGAACGAATTTTTCACAGCGTTTGTTATGCATGTGTTCATTTTTGGAGCGAAGTCTTCCAATTCAGTTTCTATTAATAAATCATTAGTATCTGGAAACCCGTTGTTGTGACAAGAATCCATAAAGCTTACGATATCAGGGGAAATCTTGTAACGAGTGTGGTTCTTGAAAATAAAATATTCAATTGCTTCTTCCGTATGAGGAAAATATGGGTGAAAAACCATTGCATACGGAAAGTTTTTCCTGTGTCGCCGAACATTACGAGAAACATCCGACCAAATTCGGCATACTCCTGCAACCTTGGCAAGGTCCGTAGACGGTAACTTTTCGAATATGTTTTTCAGAATCACATACTGCTTAGTGAAAGCTGGTTGAGGTGTCTCCTCTTCTTCTCCTTCCATCTTAGTTTTTAAAACGTATAGTATGAACACCAGTCACCAGTGAAAACGCCTAGTGAGGGACTTTTGCATATGACCAATTCAAAACCAGATTTCCTTTGTCAATGTCAATCTCGATCACTCTCGTCTAGTTCCTAGAAAGTACTTCAAAAGAAGTTTTGGTTAATAAAACTAATACGGTATTGCAAACACAAAATTATTACTACTATCAATTTCAATAAAAACTACATTATTGACGATAACATTTAAGAAAGTTCAAACTCAATGAAGACAGATCCATAGACAGCCAGCTGACAGCTTAACTATAATGAAGTAAAGTAAATAATTGCGCATGAGTTACTTACTTATCTACGTCTTATGGGCTTACAAGACCTACGTACACCTGGTAATATTTACGTCCAAATTCCAAAACTTATCCAACCAACAGGTTACATTACAGAATCAGAATCCTACAGTGTACAAATTCCAGGAATCACAGATCTGCTGCGTTACGAGTGCGACGTTTTTTCCCAAAGGAAGATTTAGCTGTCAAAAGCCACAACACAACCAGAACAAAGATTGAGAAACAAATAAAAATTACCTTTCAAAACATGAATTGCAGCTGACAAATTCTTAAAACTTAAAAGCCAAGCAAGTGACAAGAAAGCAGCTGAGGAGAAAGTCCATCTATTTGAACAGCAAACAGCACAATAATATTATGCTCAAAAGCAAATCCGGCATCTGCACAGCACCGCGCACTACTGCGTCGATAGAAAATCCCTTCGATCCGGCGACGGCGGCTTCAGAGAACGCATTCTTGGAAGTTAACGATAATTTTTAGAACCATGGGCCATGAGTCGATTCATTATTTAATCAATCTTAACTTTCACTGCTTTATGTGGAACAATACTAATCTATATTAAACTTGCATCCTATAAATAAGAATTTTACTTCGAAAATGTTTTTACATACTCTGACTAAAGTATGTGTCCATTTTGTACTACATACAAAATTATTTGTATGTATAATGTTCGTGTGCCTAATATATGAAAATCCACAAAATGTAGGACGTATTGAGGGATGGGCTTTACCTGAAATCCAAGAAAGAGGAATTTTTTTTCTCAAAATCTCAGTTTTGTGTACGATAAAATTCCTACCTAATGCTAAAAATTGTAACATTTACAATCTACATTCTTATTGCATTTAGATTTAACTTAAAGCCTAAGAAAAGACAGCTAAAGATGCTGATAACACCTCCTGCTAATGAGGATATAAATGATATAACCTATGCTTGCAAAAAATATACATACATAGTACACAAATATATATATATATACGGAAATTTGTGTCGTCTAAACATAAATAAAGTGCAATTATCAAAGCTGTAGGCTTACTTGTCTATTTAAAATGATAAATGATTCCTTTTTTGACAGAGAATCCACCTGGAACTATATCCGTGGTTCTAATCCAATTGACTTAAAGATTGATAAATTTTCCAATATTATACTAATCCTTGTCCTTTCCTGAATACTCGACACTTCTATATATACTTGTAATTTGTAACCATAATAAATAATTTTATGGTGTACCATCAGCTTTATTGCAACCGAATAGGAAAATATTGATGATCTAATATATTGCTCTACGGGCAATGTGCATCTCCATAATGTTGACCTATTAATAATATACTATCGAGATCGGATAAGTTAATGTGTCTTAGAATAAAATATCATACAAGCAATGATACGTTGTGTTTTACACCACATACAAACTGTAGCGAAACTACAAACTACACAACATTAAAAGTGAAAAATAAATCCTCTGAAGGTATTTATTAAAATAAATTAACGTTTTTCAGTGATTCAGTGTTTTTTAATTAGTAAGTGGTAAACGTTTAATTTATGAGAGATCGTCCATGGAAGAATAAGTACACAACTGTTTTTTAAATTAGATTTGGCAATTTTTATGCAACATTTATTATTTCTTTGTTTTAAGTGAATTTAGTATTGTAATCCCTACGCCCGAGGCACCATTTGGTAAACCACGTTGCGTTTCTCCTGTTTAAATAGATTATCAAAAAACAATAATTTGATAAAGCGTGTGTGAATTAGGAGAATTCAGAGTTGTTTTATAATAAACTGGCGCTATATAACTATCAATAATGTAGATAAGCATTACAATAATATCTGAGAATTAAAAAAGTGTGCAGGTAGAATTAATTTGATCAGTCAATAAGCTGTAATGTAAATAGATATCCGTATGCATTAATAATAATAATACTTAAATAAGAAAATTATGCATTGTCTTGTCATCATACTATTGAGAAATAATTAGTAAGAGTATACAGGTAGTTGTCGGTATATGGTATAAGGTATCTGTAGGTAGTGTATGTAAGATAAGTATACAATAATAGTAAAGATAATACATAAAATATGATACAATTAAGAATCACACCTCCTCACCAGATCACATAACATAACTAAAAACATAACTTAAACTACAGAGAAACATCATGCATGAATTGATTACACAACAATGGAGCAACAAAACAAGACAGATTTCAAAATGAATTAATTCGGTCTTCCTTCACTTTTATTTCACCACGTCTCATCTAAAATCTTGAATTGCACGAATACAATAAACAGAGGCCGGGCCAGGCCAGGACGAACGATCATACTTAATATAATACATAATATAATAATTTTATACAATCATTACAGGACCAGACCAGACGACGCACTACATTTGACATCACCATACCACATAATATAATATAGCATAACAACATACAAGCAAACAAGCCAGGTACCCTTAACACGACACACTGTTACACGCATAAAATGTACATAGAGTTACATAGACTATAATACATAATAAAATAAAACACAAAACTTAAATCATCGTGAAGAAACAAATTCCCAAATGTTTTTAAGTGTTATGTAATTAGTTAGGTATATATAATATTAGTACTTAAACTTATATAGTGTAGCTACCTATCCTCCTAGTCTAGGTAAGGCATCTCTCTATATAAGATTATAATACAATACAATGAGCTTTCAATAAAGATAAGCTTCTAATAGCCTCGTGGCTTGGCTTCCGTCCAAGTTCCTCCGTCATTATAAGACACCGGAAGTTTCTCATAGCAATAATTGATAATACATACTTAATACTTCATTTGTATACAGAAATTCAGTCTTGCACATGCATTCCTTTAAGTACCACTACTATACTCATAATAATTATAATTACTCTATATATATAGTTACTATTATATACTTAGGTAAATAGGTAGTATATTATTATATGACACAAATTATGAACAATTAATTTAAACGAAATATTCCTTTCCGTTTGTCTATATCGTTACAATTACAATTATCATTTTGGCTAATTTGTCTTTGCAATCTTTCTTTTTTACAAAATTTATATTTTTTAATTACTATTTATAATTTCCAATCTTTTACTTATTAATTTAAGTTGTTGTCGGTGATTCTCGGGGTATTTCCGGTTCGTTATCTGCTGGCGTTTCATTCTCCAGCTCCTCATCCGCTTCGTCTTCTAGCGAACAGCTAGAACATCTAAAAAAATCATAATTTACATCCATTTAAGTATTTATTTGGATCATTTTATACTATTACTATAATTCATTGTAGATTGGATGGCATAATTCAAGAATATGGATCAGAATATATCTTAATTACCTGCTCTCATCAATTCCGTAGTTGATACACGTCCTCCCGATACATTCACAACATCCATCATGGAACCAACGGAAATAAGATGATCCCATGGAATGACATGAGTTTTTACACTTATTCAAAGGCATACACTGTGACATGTAAGCTACTGTGCAGTTTACCGTTACTACTTCCTTGTTGGGATCTATTGTGATTCTTCCATCTGCAATTGCTGTAAAGAATAATAAAATTTTAGCATATTTGTGACAAAAACTCAAAATGGTGACAAAAGCTCCGGGTTAGTAATTTCTGTAAAGTTTTTTCACACCTAAATAAATTGTTTACTTACTGTAGACGTTTGTGGTAGAAGTTTCAGGTTTGGGTTGGAACCAGGCTGGGTCAATGTCAATGGGGAAAGTGAATGTAGACCAACGCCCTTGAATATCCTTCTCATCAGTTAAAATGTTAAATAAATCTGGCATAGGTTCCTTTAAGTCACCGACTTGGCTGTGCATCATCACATTATGGGATGCATTCGGTTTCGGACACAACTCTACAAAAAAGATCAAAGTTATATTACACCATTTTCCTGGAAATGTCTTCAGTAGCATTTGTCCATCGCCCTGCACATTGATTTATAATTTTCTTTGTATGGACACTTGGACACCACTGATAAAAATTGTCTTTGATTTCCGGAATTCATTTTACACCGCATTACGTAAATCAGAATTCTTTCCTTCACTTTCTTTAGTTTTACTCCGGATTTGAAATCAATTCACCTGAATATTTAGAATAGTTCATTTTGCGTTAGGTGCATGAATTTATAAAAAGATTTCTTACCAACACAAGAGCAGCATTCGTCGTAAAGATAGTCAAGACATCTAAAACACTCTCTGCAACAACTACAATTCTTGAGTTCACATTTACAGGATTGTGTGAGTGTGCACTTGGACACAATACTGGCACAAACGGCTTCATTACAAGAGCTGACTATGTCCACGGTTGTGGACAAAAGGAACAATACAGTTGTCAAAACCACTGCTCCTGCAAGTGTCAACGGTAATCCTCTCTGTCCCATTGTCTATGATTTATTTATATCTGTCAAGAAAAACAAATATAAATGTATTTCAAAACGACATGGCAAGATAATTAGGTGAAGCTTGTGTAAATCAAAGTGTGAAAAGAATTACATTTTTACAAATTTTGTCTGGTATGAGTAGAAAGAGTGCGGGAGGGAGGGAGACTGGACGTTGTAAATTGTAATAGTAAATCGAAGGAATAAGGTGGAAAGTGGAGTTGTTGGAAGTACAGGTTGTTGAAAACGGCTGTTGTGTATTTCTTTGGACGTGTTTTGTCGTTTGAGGCAGAAAAGACAGACAGGTCACAAATAAAAAGAAAACAAAAGAGACGAAGAAAAGTCATACAAGTATTTCATACAAAAGTTGAGAAAGGCTAACTGAGTGACTGACAATGAAATGAAATGAGTGAAGTGAACTCGCTGAACTGAACTAAACAAAACTAACGAATAGAAAAAGAATCCCCTGAAAAGAATTATTACTCTTTGGAGTAAAAAAGCACAATGAATCTTTCTGCTTCATCTGACTGTGGCACTGGCACCTGTCCGTCTCGCATTACCAAGAGAGCACAGGGTGTCCCTAAATCCTCAAGTACCCCTTTGGGAAAACTGTTGAACAACTCTTGAGGCTTATGTACGGGCTGCATTGCTTTGCATGAGCATGCCAAGCTCAGGAATTTATTACTATAGTTAACTAAGTTCCCTACTACTACACTCTCGTCTCGTAGTATCATCCTCGTCTAGCTAAATCTATTATGGACTTACTATAATAATAAATTATAAGTAGTATGCCTGTACCTACCTAAAAGTAACTTATAGGAGCAGGCACACATACATACATATTTAGGTACTCTTAAACGATAATAATATAACTCTTCACTACTACTGAATAACTCAGCCCTCATCTTTTTTATTAGTGTACTGAACTGACGATGGGCTCCCTGATAGATACTAAGTAGATATCTATACAAGTTCTTCTCTCTTCTCCGTACCAGTCCAGCAGTAGTAGTAGTCGAGTAAGTAAGTAAGTAAGTAAGTATAATGATATTATTACCCTTGCCCATGCTTTGCTTTTTACCTAAATAGAAAACCCTGTAAGTAACTTTTATACCTTCGCATTGCACCTAATTGTAATAAGACTATGGTATCTGCTATTACATTACAATAGTACCTATCTTCATTATTATTATCATTACCTACTACTATACAGTAGACCAAACATATCCTAATAAATAGCTAACCCACTATGTATAAATACTCCAAAATATTATATGGAAACAGATAGCTGAAAAATATTTCTGGTTGACTTGACTTTGACTTGATCGTGTGTTACCTTACGGCCTATGTACAGTGAGTGTACCTGGTCTGATATTTCTCCCTGGATTGTTACATTAGGTAAGTTATGCTGTATACTAAATATTTTTAGTACCTACTATGTGTTTTACTATTTTATTGGATGGGTAGTTAATAAAGGATGCATATATGTAGATAGCATGCATGCATATTTAAAATTGATCATATCCTACGTATATTACGTAGGTATCCACGAAATGCGATAAATACACAGAATAGGTATGTTCGTATATTATTGCATTGTGTATATAAGTGTATATTTTATTGTGTCGTGGAGTGCAGGTGTTGAGGTTGAATTTTCTGTGAGATGTTGTCTATGGAGCGTTAGTTACTTTAGTTGTAAATATACATAGTGTACAAAACGAATATTTCATATCATATCACATCACTTGTAATAATATTATTATATCTAATCTAGCAGGGGCAGAACAGAAAGCACAAGGTCAAGAAGACGTTCAAGAAGTTGCAAAGATGTAATTATGATGAGTCCAAGAGATGAAGTTGAAGGTATTCTCTATAATAGAACGTAACATAACGTAACATAACATAACGTAATATTATGGAGATTCTTTTCAGTGTTATACTACACACGTAGGTAACTCCATTAGGATTCTGACGAACAAATATCTTCATATTATTAGATATTATCCTATCCTATCGTTAGTGAGAAGCAGACGTATATCTATTTCTCCATTTCATTTAATTCCATAGCACAGGTAGGCATAGGCCAAGCCAAGCCAGGCAATTAGGTAAAACAAGACACAGACATCATGTCATGACATGGTATATTCCGTGCCTTGCCTTTTTCTACTTCTTTCTAAGGCTTCGCCTTTATTTTATTTTACTTCAGTTTACTTCATTTCTCATCTCTGCCTATCCATCCTCATCATCATCTCCTTCTACAATCATTCTAGATAAGTGTATGGTTATATTTAATAGTCATAGTCATACACATACTATATTATACTCAAACTGCCACGAGTTACATTGGCTTGACTTTTTCATCATCTCCTCTTCGTCCAGTTTCCATACAATTCCGTCTTCCATCATTGCACCCATCCCCATTCCAATTCAATTTAATCTAACTACATACATACATAATGCAAATAACTACCAAATAATACAAATGCAACGTTCCTCCTCTCCTTCCTAACCTCTGTGACGGACCCATCTCTCTCTACCTCTATCTTATAGCTATGTACAAATGCCAAGCCACAGAAAAATCCTTTTTGATGAATTCTTGATTTGATTGCTTACTACTCCAATCTAATGCCATGCTATACTTATACATATATACATAACACAATGCATATTTCTCGACTCTTCTCCTAATTCCAGTGCACTTGATCATCTTCATCAAATCTCGCATCATCGCATCAGTAGTACTTTCAAACTATTCTGACTTTGACTTGACTGATGTCTATGTGATGTGAGTGAATTCACAATTCAGATGCCCTACCCTAATATCTGTACATAGGTACTTTATGCATACACACATATGCATAAATATCTTCGTGCCTCTATACACAACAATCATCATCCTATACAAATAGCTCAAAGATAGACTAATGCCTACTCGATTTCCATCGCAAAAAATTTCATGATTACTAGTATGAAATTTTCCAACGTTTGCACTCCATAGTAAGTATAGTTGTGTGCAAGTATGCACTCTTGGCTCGGACATTATCTTGGTATGTAACTAAATATAAAAATACGTAATGTTTAATGTACTCTATGATTATTCTGTAGGTATACATACGCTATACTCAATTCAAATCTATCTTAATGGATCCACTTGTTATATGTGATGATGAGTGTTGACTTGCTGGAAATAAACTATAGGAAAACTATGTAAGTATATTTATATATTGACTGGTTGGAAGTTAATTGGTTTTTTACTGCGAAGCATTAGGATCTACGTAGTAGATGATATATAAATCATAATTCTGAGCACACTGTACGGATGAAGGGATTAGATTCGCCGCGTAGAATGTTTGTGTGCTGCATAGCAGGAGGAATTTAATGGTGTGAGGACTCTAATAGATGTTTGTTTTTCTTTTCTATTTATGAAGTGTTTACGTTAATTTGATTTGATGCTATGGGTTTAGTTCTATGTCTTAGTATATACGATTGAAGTGGTTAGACACTCACTTAGCGTCTTTATATGGATGTAACACTACATAAATGAAGTGGCATTGGCTTCTTCGGTTTAATATTCATATAGTAAATAGTTAAGACATGGACGTAATTGTTTTGGATGTGCGGAGACAGAATGGAGACAAGACAGCAGGAGTGCAATGTAAAGAGATGATGAGGTAAGGTAATGTAATGTAATGGTAATAGCAATAATTTAATGTGGCTGGCTTGGCGAGTAGTTTGTAGTTTGGTCTGGTTGGAGTTGGTGGATGGACGCCGAGGAGACTAAAGGAGTTAGAGACTCATTGACGCCTCTCTTCTGCCGAGCATACCAACCAAGCTAAACGAAAGGAAACCAAGCCAGGCCAGGCTAGACTCCTGATCCTTCTCTATGACGCTGGAAAACAACATCACAGACTCTCGTACACACACATTTCTCTCAGCATCCTGCACTTTTCACATGGTCACATCTCTATTTGGGTGAAGTCAAGACGAGCCAAATGAAGAGACTCTTCAACAAATATGTACATAATACAACTGATACGTAAATATAGAATTACAGAAGATTGGGCTTTGGTGTTCGTCTCGACGGACCAAGACGACGGACGCCACTGCCGACCACGGAGACCGCATGGCGCCTCCATCTCTTCCCTTGTCGTCTCTCCCTATTCCCTTCATCCTCAACAACATCCATTCTATCCCCACTTTCCAAATCTTGTCATTAGGCAATCTTTTTTTGATGCCATCCTCCGGGAACATTGCACTTTGCATTGCATTCCACTGCACTTAACTCTGTGGAAATGAATTTGGCACTAAATTCTCCTTTTGCATCATAAACTTGAAGATATTACATAGTGCTAGTTAGTTACAGAATGTAATTGGTAGGAACATCTTATAATCTGATAGTGGAGATGGAGTTGTTAGATTTTTATCTAATTAATAGAATGTTTTATCAGAGTAAGTGCATCCCAGGTAGTTTGTAGTAGGTAGAAGTTAGTTTGGGAGCTCCTGCCCATAAACTTTTATGACAATGAACCAAAGGACACAAAAATGCAACAATACAATGACACTGGGCTGAAATGCATTGGACTGAATGAGGTATGTAAAGCCATGGGCAATACACAAATACATTTAA
Organism: Tomocerus qinae; assembly: GCA_020055645.1. NCBI lineage: Eukaryota > Metazoa > Arthropoda > Collembola > Entomobryomorpha > Tomoceridae > Tomocerus > Tomocerus qinae. The sequence continues at coordinate 10,758,593 of CM034547.1, read as the reverse complement.
TTATTTACGGGTGTAACTTTGGCTGTAAGTACCTTAGAAATGTGATTCATAGGGGGTATGTGTGTGTACTCGATTTAGAAATTCACATGAATTTTCATGATTGAATGAATGGTTGGATTTTGTCCTTCTGGTCATTCCTTATTACTCTATTTTTTTGTGTAAAGGTATTTCTTTAGTAGTGGAAATAGTAATTTCTTGGAACCTACAAGCCTACAGCCTACTTAAGGTTTATTAGCATAGTGACATATTATAGTATTGGGTAAAGTACAGCCCTGAGACATGACACTCGCCATATGTCTCTGTACTACAATGCTGTACTGTAATAATGTGGAAAAGTGAGGCAAGGCAAATTTTTCTTGATTTTAATTTATGCAGAAGACGAGTCATTGGAGAAAATTTGTAATGGAACTTGTTGATGTTGTTGAATGGAAGAATGTATGTAGGCAGAGTGTCCATCTCTCAATGTGCCTTATGGGATGATTTTAAAATCTGGTTTTATCCAGCTGCATCTAGTCTCAGCCCAAATGAAGTCACAATTTACAATGAGTGAAACGGAGAGACAAAGTGCATTTTATGCGACGCAAAAACCGTTTAATTCACCTAAATTGTATGCAAGGTGTACTCATGTATGTTCACAAACAATACAGAAGAGATAAATGTTTTAGTAGTAGTAGTTACTACAGACGCGTGTGCCAAAACAAAAGTTGTTTGACTTAATAAGGTTCTCAAATACCAAAATAATTCACAGTCATCCCTCAGCTATTTTAATTGGGCTAGTCTTCTTCGACTATATAGTAGGAGATGATGCATTATAGAGTCATTACTGCAGTATATATAAGGAGAATAAGCACCTTCCTAATCTTAAGTACCAACACACGTATTTATTATGTAGTACTGCAATCTACATATAAAGTAGGATATTACCAAATATTCTCGTTTTGGGAAATTGGCGAATGACTAATCAAATTACAGTCTCTTTTAAACTCACTCACGCATTTCAGTTTAATATGTATTAGTCTTTTTTCTGTGAAAGAAAGTAAATATATAACTTTTGATGTGCTACGGACACGCATGGTTATAATTGGGTAGAGTCGTAATCCTAATGGTTCGCCCAACCTATAATATGTGCTAATATTTATTTTTGAATACTTGAGAATGGCTAAGAGATGAAGAAAGTTTTTCGTAATGAAGTTAGGGTAATATTGATTACTCATAGTTAATTCGAGTAGAGTATATAATAATAGAGGAGGGAGGATGGTTGTGGATTAGGTTAGATAATTAGATAGATAGTCAATAATAGTCACTCACCTTAGAAAATAATAAAATCCGACTTTTTTTGGGGAGCACAGAGAACGAGAGTTATTTAGGTGCACTATTATTTCACTGTTGTAGTAGTATAGTAGGTAGACAGACAGACACGACTGTATAATAGTTAAGTGGACAACTAGTCAACTCGGAATCCAAAGATAAACTGTTTGATTTTATAGAGGACGAAGGAAATAAATATATATAGTGCATGTAGGTTAGGTTAGTTTGCTGTGGATTAAGTAGTAGGGTGTGCTATTAAAGTAGTCGTAATCGTAATGCAGATAATAATTATGTATTCCCCCGAAAAGATAGCAAGTCATATCATCAGTACGATCTTGAGAGTTGGTTGTATATCATAATATCATATCAATTCACCCCTTGCTTTTCTTGGGCAACGCTTTTCCTCGTTTTCTTCAACCAACGTCACTCATCCAAGACTGAGAAGCTAGCTAGAGAGGAGCACGAGTGGAGAACTACACAGAACAGTCGAATCTCCCTTATCCCACAACTGATTTTCAGAGAAGATGAACACGCTTCGTAGAACAAGTTGCAGATTCACCATTCAATCAACTCGAAAACTGAATCTCACGTTTTCTCTCCTTCTCACACTTCTTTATTATCTCCTAGTACAATTAGATGGGTATCCATACCATACCTACTGGAAAGGTGCTCCAACCTGTAGATATGTATCACTCTTCTCTTCAATAATAATAGGGAATCTCGACCACTCTCTTCCAATTCCGATAAGCTAACCAACGATCCTGAATTCCACTTTAAACTCGTATCCAATCCTGTAAGATTTCAATATACACCACAAATACCATAATACATACGCTAATAATGGCACGCAATAGGCAACACTTTTTATAAGTTACGTGATCGTGTAAGTATTGATAAACAACAAATCAACAATGACGCTCTATTAGTAAATGGCTCACTCAAGTCACTTTGTGTTAATCTCAGGTGGAATTTAAAGTAAAAGTGCACGGACGTAGCAGAATTCATATGTAATATAGTAAATAATAATAATTAATGTGCGCAGTAGTTAAAATATTTTAGGTTCACTCACAGGTGCGTTGTTTGTTGGCGAGTGCACTCGTTAGGAAGTATTTTGTAGGAGGAGGAGAGGAAAATGCAGCGGAGGACACAACAACAATTGGAACGAAGGAAACGAAACATCAAATCGACTCCACATCCAAAACAAGACTGACGGACTTGACGTAAGTTCTTCTATAGAGTGATAGTGAGCAAAAAGAATTTTCCTCACAGCGTTATTAAGTGTAGGTATCTCGAGGAGTTGCAGTTGCACCTGTAGTGTACTTTACTTTATTTCCAATTCAATGTACTTATTTACTGTATATTAGTACTCCCGTATTTCTCTCCCCCCAGAGAGCATATCATTACACGGAGACGCAGGGAATCGCATTAGGTAGTTAGTTACTTAGTTGTGTATGATTTTGTAATTTAGTATATATTGTGTGAAGAGGTAGTAGTAGGTAGGTAGTCACTCACTAAGTAATAGGATGATGATGATGATATCAGCCAGCCCGTGCAATGCAATCTAAAGCATCGGTGTAGGTCAAGTGAAGCACATCTTCTTTAAAAAGATGAATGAAACGAAGAATGAGTCAAACGAAGCAGTCAAGTCAATTCAATTCAAGTCTCACTCAACTCAACTGAAAACAAGACTCGACAGTTTAATGCTAATGCAGAGCAAAAAGGAGTCCGTCCGTCCGCAATGAATGAATTCCACGCAAAAATATCAACTTTTCGTACACCAACACAACAAGACTAATTCCACTCCAAATCAAGTAAGTCACACCTGAGAATCCTAGAATTCCTCAATCCACCTTACAGTTTAATATTTCTTCACTTTTGCACATTCACAGATGTTTACTTAGAGGTGAGTACAGTACTAAGTTAACTCAACTCAATTCAAGTTAACTTACAAACTCCCAGAGTACGTGCATAGATACACTAATGTGACCATTAAACATCTTTTAACATATTCTACTATATTATACCTATATGTCGTTTAAAATATTATTATATCTATATAATATATATATGTACTACTATAATAGTAATAATAATATAATATCATAGAGTCAACCTAAGTGCAAATACTCCTTATTATTATGTTAGTTACTTATATGGGGGAGGACATCCAAGTGAAAAGATTATAATAAAGTGTTCTGTTGTCTTGTCTTGTTGTGTACTATTTGCGTTGGCCGCACCTTGAGTTGAACATTGAACAAGATGATGATGATGCGATGCTATCCTTAAAGCTTTCCTATCAATCTTATTCTTATTATGGTTACTTAGCTATTAAATTGTTAAAAAGCCCTCACACTTAAGTACAAAATATCATAGTATAACTAAGTGACAATGCCTCTACTTCAACTTACGTTCTCTTCTACGTTTGTTTCCCTGTCCATTTAAACACTGTACAGCACACTCTTCGCCTCCAACTATTCAACTTTAAATAGTTAAATGCTAATTCTCCTCGTAGGCAATGGTAATGCACTGTGCGATGTGAATTGAATTCTTACGTATTGTGTTATAATATGCTAATTATTTATAAATCTCTGTATCTCTCTCTCTCTCTCGCTAACTCTTTTCGTCTTCGCCTCGTTCCGTTCCTAAAGTATGAATGAACGATTCGCACACAACGAAAACACCGTCTCGTCGAGCTAGTAGTGGCTAGTTCTAATGTAAATGCAATATTGAAGATGAGTTCTTTCTACAGATACTCTTTGGGGGTGGGACAATCATCTACACAAGTAAGTATCACTATAAGGCTCGACAACACTTAGCCTTAGTTAGTTCTGTGTAAAATGCAATCATAAGGATGCTTTGCCATTACAAGATGCCATGCCTTCCTTTGCCTTGCCTTTTCCATGCCCTACCATGCCATGCCTATTTAAGCTTTGGTTTAACTATAGCTACAGACTCTTCTTCACTTATTATACATATTAGTATATACCTATACTATATGTATCATTAGAATACACTTGGACTACTCATAATAAATATTATTACAATATACTAGCAAAGGTACGTAAGTAATCACTCACTCCACTCCGTTTAAGATAGTAGCACTATTATAATAGTCACTCCAGCCAGAGCATTTTCACAAGTCAACTCACTAGATTTAAAATAAGAATATGGATTTCTCGAAGCATAACAGAACAAGATATATAAGAAAGTAGAGGTAAAATATCGCATTATTTGTGTATTTCGTAGTATAGTAGGCTTATTCTTTTATTGCTTAACACAACAACTGAACATAACAAGAGGAAAAAGAAGACTAACGTTAACTAAAGTTAAGTATCAGTTTGTATTGTGCGTTTACATGTACTAGAGTTGTAAGTGGTAAGGTAAAATAACTGCTAATGTAAATGGTAGGATATATAAATAAGACGAAGGGTCTGTAATAATGTTGTAGTAGTATCCTCCATTAATATTAGTATAGGAATAGTTAACCTTTTGTTTAAAGATAAATAGTAGATGGATGAGTATTTGGTATATTTTGATAGTATATAGTATTTTGTGTGCACCTGGATTAGTTTGGTGAGTATTAGATGGAGTTCTTTTGTACGTATGTGTGGATTGGAGGAACATAGAAAATAGTTATATTTATGTGTAAGTAGTACTTAAGTTGTAGGTAAGTAGTGAGGACGGGCTGTATTTAGTATAGATGGATGGTGTATTAGGACGTAAGTAGTACGAGAGAGAGAGAATGGTAACTAGGTATGCATTATAATGTAAGAAAGACGTTGAAGAAGAAGAACAGCTCATTATTTCAGTTTCGTAGCTTTGGGTTTGGCCCACCTCAGAGAATCTTCTCCCCTGCTTTCTTTCCTTTGACCACTTTGCTTTCTTGGCTTTTGTCTTGACTTCACTTAACTTGGTTTCAGTTTGACTTGACTTGACTTCTATGAGTTGTCTTGTCCATTTGACTTGGATTTACTCTCCGTATCTCAATCTTCATTCCATAGCTAGTAAACTAAAGTGATTGTGTATAGGGAAGAAATATCTTTTGTCTGCGTACAATACAACTTGTTAACTTACTTTGCCTACATCACAATGGAATAAAATAGAATGCTACAGGTGTATATAGGAACAAAACAACCTACTCAAACCAACCAAACCAGCAGCAAAGAAAAGCGTCCTTAAAAAGGACTCTCTGCACTGTATTATTGGATTCTCCCATTGTGTGTACCCTTCATGGCAATGAAACATCACATCAAGCATAAATACATAACATAGCATCGCATAATATTATCATCTCTGCAGTCAAGCTACATTTATAACGCACTTCAAATGAACTGTGAATGGATTTGAGCATCAATGCAAGTGATGATAAGCCCTAAACTTGTATAAAGCAACTACTAACGATAATATTAAGTGTATTGTGAACCCTTGAATGCATCTCCTCAAAATAATCTCTACTAGATATTCCTATTAGAGACTAATGTACAATAGTTATTGCTCCCAGTACTAGAATGCAATAAACTACCTACCTACCTACACCACTAAATTATTTATGACTTATTACACTTAAGGGATTTCCTCAGGAAATACCTTAATGGAAAATACCAACTGTGTGGTTTCCTCAGCTTCAGATCGCATGGCTCTTCTCTGCCCTCTTTATCGATATGATGGCTCTATTTCCCGTGAATATGAATATCAACCTATCTGTCATCCCACGAGAATTTCATTCAGCTCCGTTATGCACACTCAACACTACTACCAAGTACTCCCTTCCACTACTACCTACTACTACCCTCATCCTAAATAATTATGCCTATCCTTATTAAATACATATCTAATACAAACAATCCATTTCTGCTCTTGTGATAATATGGCTGCTAACTTATTTGATTTCTCTGGCTCTTGTGGCTATAACTCAGTTCAATAGCGTTTCTTAAGTGCACAACCTCAGATTGCTTATATTAATATAGGTATAGTAGTAGTAATAAGTACCTTAGTATTCGAAGCTGGTGGATGCCAGGCCAGGGCAGCAGGACGGACAAGTAAGCTCAGGTAAGGTAAACCCTTGCAAAGAGAATTACACAGAATAAAAGCAAAGCTAGCCTTCAGGCCTTTTATTCCAAAAATGATCATCCACTCACCACAAGACAAGTACCTTAATAATCCACACTTGACGTGACCATACGCTTTTTCTACATACCTACTACTCACTCGCAGTCACTACACACACAACAATACAATAGTACAATACACTACAAATACAATTAGAATGAAAGACAACTCAAGTCAAAGCATTGCAACAATAACAATTCAATTCAACTAGAGCGATGAGTTGATGTTCACTCAATTCACTCCTTTTCCCACTCCATGTCCACTTACTCCTGCATTATGTAAATCTAAGGACCCCTTTTAATTCCTCAAACTACTAACATCTAACGCTCTTATAAACAATTACACTCTTTTATATACACCTATTGTTAAACTCAGGTGTGGAGATATTCCGAGGATATTCATCCACCTTAGATGGATAGACATACCTTTACATGCTCCAAGAAGACACGCAGCAATCAACCTGCATAATTTAATGTCTAGCAGTATTATGTTTGTAACACAAAGAATTTACAACGTATTTTAACAGTTTTAGTGTACCTTGTTTCCAAATCGAAAAGAATTCCACAGCTTATTTACGATATCCAATCCATGGTGGAATTGACAAAGAAAGGAAAATTATAAGAATTTAAAAAAATAGTTGTACAATAATAATAGACCAGAGCCAGGAGGATTATGAGTGATTTGTAATATTGTCGTCAAAAAGGTAAAATGAAAAGTATGTAACCTCTCTCTTGTGCAAGACAATAGAATCATAGAACGTATGTACTTGTTAAATTGTTTCCCAAAAAGTTTCTATCCCATGAAAATGTTATGAAGTGATCATGCACCTTCCTGTGAATCCCTACTTAGAGATAGTATGTAATATGAAAATGGATCATATTATTATACTTAATATTATTATCGCAATTACGTGGATTACATTAAACATACAATAGCATGTTTGTAGTAGGTAGTTATTATATAGCAAACAAATAAGTATGGAAGTATTTTGTAGTCCTTACTGTTGCATTGTGGCTAATGAATGTTTAAAAAGAAAATTATAGAGAAAAATAGTGCGCTAAGGTATAATTTAGATTGATTCAGTATAATATTATAAGATGTGTAGGTAAATACTTAAATATATTTCTAATGGTATGCAGTATGCATGCATGTAGAGCTATAATACATGGTGGGTTTGTAATAATAATGTCTGGTTGGTCTGGTTTGATGTTTGATCTGATGTCAAATTTCGAGCAATTTAGAAAGATAAAGATAATGTTTAATTTAGAGATTATTTAATTTCCCCGAGGATTCTGGTCTGTGTAACTTATAGAAATAGAGTATATAATAATATTGGATAGTGTACATGGAGGACTTCTGTCGGTGGTTAAATAGGAGCTATTAGAAATAGTATGTAGTTGTTATACAGGTTGGACGAAGGGTGAGGTATTTCTTTCATTGCATTAGATTACTGCACTCATTACATTTTACATGTGTTCATTACAGGGAGTACATATGTAGTAGGGAATCCTCTCTGTCTAATGCAATGTAAATACATTTAGACTCGCATGTGGATGGTATTTGTGTAGATAATACTGTTTGTCCAAGATCTGTGTTGGCGGACGTCTTTCTTCTTTGTGAGTCTCCCTGCTCTGTACTTTAAAACTTTTCCCGATTGCGTTACGTTTATAGGATGCATTGCATCTCGTTGTTAACCAAAAGGATATTGCACGCAAAAGAAAAACACTCGCTCCTCATCATCATCACGCAATCAATGATCAACATTCTCTCTTTTCTTCTGCTCTGCTCATCATCTCTTTGTCTTGTCTGTCTTATAGACTCTATCCGTCCAAATTGTCTAGTCTATAAGACTACGTCCCTCTCATAAGAACAAAGCAGGTGAAGTCAACTCGAGTCAAAGTCTCTGTCTTTTCCTGCGAACAGCCCAACTTTTTGTTTTTGCCTACAAATTAGTCTCTCTTGCCGAGTCTTATTTCCTCTTCTCTATTTATCATCCAAGGAAAGTTGCAGCCTAGTCAAGTCAATCCAGGTACAGACTGCATGTGTCATACCAAAACTCTCCTTGCACTTATACATACACGTACTCATTCATTCAATTTCCACTTTTCGGCTTCTCTAACTCACAGGCAATGCAAAGGAAACCAAACCACTCTCATCTTCCCCATTTCCTATCATTACCCAACAGATAGAGAAAATAAATCCACACTATTTATCCTTACGGACAATTCCATCCAACATCAAAGTTATACCTCCTACTGTTTAGGTACCCTAACTCCTGATACCACATAGTTAGAGGTATCTTGTAATAAATACCTTTGCTCAGCCCTAAACTGCCGTCCGGACACTCAAATCTCTAATGAAACACTACAGATGCAACTTACAAAAATGAGCCTTTATGTAATTTCACATATTTATATTTCATATGAATATGAACGAACAAATACAATGTCCAACCCATAATCCAGTTTCCTACTAACTCCTTCAATATCGGCATCCACACTCCATTTCTCAACAATGAAGTTAACAATGAGTAAAGAAGGTCCTGTAATTTACTTCTCTTTTCTGGATTGCAAGTTGAAGCTGGAATATTCAAGTAGTCATGCAGTTCATTTTCGTAATACTTAGTACTTAAAAGAAGGTGTCTACTATAATATTAGTATGTAGTCTTTTTATAAGGTTATATACATCTATTCCATGGACAGGCAGGATGCGACGATTCAAGATTGAAAGGAAGAAGATGAAAATGAGTAAAGCTTTCCTTTTGAGGCAAGAGCATGATCATATGATGTAAAATAGACAAGTAAAGAACAGCTACAAAAAACAAATGTAAGTATATTAAGTTGCGTTAGAGTTGGAGTTTGTAGGGACGGACTTATGTAGGTAGGACGGATATAATATTATACATACGAGGAGATAGTTGCCTAAAAGATAGAAGTAAAGGCAAGTGAAGTCAAGAAGGAATAAAAATGCCCACGAACATTTAGAGATGCATAAAGTACGTGACATTCCTCTCGAGCGGTCCTTGACGCACCTGCAGCAACTTCATGTGAGTCTTCTCTTTTCCACTAATCGTAAGCAAAGCAAAGCAAAAGGCAAGGCAAAGCAAGAGGCTAGGAGCTAGCAAAGCCTCCAGCTGCTCAACTACTCAACACATACATATATACATGCACTATACATACCCTAACATATCCATATTCATACAGCTCCACAATATTTTACTTGACTTGCCTTAACTCCAAACTCTCAAGTTCCTTTTACCTTTTGGAGCTTACTTTTTGGCCTGCCTATCCCTTATACCTCACAGTAGATCCATATCCTATCTTCTTCCTTAACTTATGTAAGTCCAATTTTTTACAATGCCTACCTACTACATAAAGATATGGAGAATATCAAAGTGCACTTATTATATGCACAGATGTGATGTTCCAACTGATCCTGAGTGTTACACACATGCATAATAATAGTATAATACGTATACGAGTAGTGGCGATAAGAACATGTAGTTACATATAATATACCTTCTAAATGATTATCTTTATTTCCCAAGTGAGCAGATAGACTCAGATAGACGAGAGTTAATGTGAAGGAGAGAGGATACTAGAGAAGACATTAAAACTTCTTTTAGGAACTTATCTATAATGGTAAACTCAGACTTCACTTAACTTGTGTTTCTGAGATGAGTCAAGAGAACATGACAACTTCACCTTTAAGCTCGTAATAATAATATATTAATCGTAACAATATTTATTATTATATAAGTAGCAGTCAATGGAGGAAGGAAGAGTCCAGGGACAAACGAATATTATAAATAAATATTATTACATAATATATGTACATAGCATTTAATAGTTGTCTTCACTTGATTCATACACACGGAGTTAAGTAAAACATTACGGAAAGGTAACAATAGAGCCAGTCCAGTCACTCCACTTCACTCCAGGTGCTTCGTTTACTTTAGTTCATCCGACTGACAAACTCAACTGAACACACACACACAGACACACAAAACGAGTAAGCAAGCTCAATAGGTATCTCTCCATGTACAAGTAAATAGGCAGGGATTTCTTTACCTTGCTGACATGAGCTAACGATAAGCTACAGCAGAGCAAATACTATGTGTGTGCATAAGAACAATTATAATGCTAGCCATTTCCTCTTATCTAACTCTTCTTGGAATTGCGTCTGTGTCTCTCTCACTCATTACACTCACTCTGTGGCAATTACCCCAAGAAAATTGAATTCATCTTTGAAGGGTTATGATTTTATGGGAACAATTTATGAGAGAATGTTCTTCCGCCCCGATTCCTTGAATCAACCACCATGATTCCTTTATACGAGGACTTATACTTTTGGGTTGCACTTCATAAGATTATTTATTCTACTATATACATAGTACTAGTTACACATAATATTAATAGGACTTCCTACAATGCATGTATATACATAGAAAACAAAACAGCGAGTGACTACATGAGAATTGAAGGGAAAAGGTAACTTTACACAAGAAATATCTACTATACACCTATTTATAGGGATGCTACTACTTTATAGCTACATGAATATTATGTATCGATGTATTTTTCGGTACAGATATTATTTAATGTATATCAGAGTAAGTACACTCAGGTAGGTAAAGGCATTACATTATTATTACCATTAGAATAGTTGGGCAGGAGAAGGACTTGTCTTCACAGCACAAGCAGAGAGAAGAAACAGTTCTTCATTTCTCAGGAGGAGAAGAGTGAGAGATAAACATCAGCGGCTTCTCCACTAAAGTAATGCAGCGTAAGCATAAGTGCTATAGGACAAAACTATAACCATCCATATCTGTGCTCATGAGATTTCAAATGTAATGTATTAGTAGTTCCTCGCTCCTACTATTATTCTCCATTCCTTTTGCCACACAAACAAAATACAAGATAATTCTCGTGGATAAGAATATGTAATAGTAGTGGTTTTAGCTATTATAAAATATTTCCAATTGGTTTGGAAGAGAATGGAGTAAGGGAATGCAGGTACATAGTAGCTATTAGTATTAGGAGGAATGGTGACATGACGAGTGAGTGGGGAAATGCATTCGCCTATTAGTAGAGTCGAATGAAGGAAGAAGTAGGAATTAGGAAGGATATGCTCACATCAGACAAGTTCGAGTTGTGGCCCAGCTATCAAGGGATGTTCTCTATTTTGTTTTGTCATGTCAATTCCATTCCATTGCTGGTGGATGTTAGTGCCCGACTTGACGAAGTGGAGTCTAATTGCATTCCACGTTTAATGACACATTCATGCCGTGATAAAAATGTTTTTGTCCACGTTGTTGACACACCTTCTTCTCTTCCACTATTACTACTGCACACTACATACACACTTGTGTATTCTATGTACACTTAAGCTTTGCAAGCCCTGTAGTTTGTCATGTATTGCTTAGGCAGAACATACTTTACCTAAACTTTAAGATACTTGTTCCAATGCTATAGAAATTCTCTAGTATACTCACATAAAATTGAGTTAAAGTTAAACTAGTTCTAAGTAAATCCTATCTGATGTGAATGGTATATACTTAGGAGAGGGGGAAAGAATGGTCTAGTGCAAGACGTATTTACAAGAAATTGTGTTAGAGCAGACCGACGGAGGACAGGACGAGGACTTGGACGTTCTGGTGTACTACTAGTACCTACCAAGTAGGTAAACTCATTTACTATTAGTGAGTTGCTTTTGGTCTGCCCAGGTAAATGATTGTAGTTAGGAAGGAGTGCAGTATGTTGTCGTCAAGTCTGGTACATTTGTTCTCTGGCCTTTATATGTTTTGTTATGTTAACTTGTAGAGTAGTTATGTATGTATGATGTCCGTTTTGTTGTTGCTTACAAGGTCCTGAGTTTATGACTCTATAAAAAGTAGGAGAGAGAAAACAATTTTATTTCATCATTTAGACACGGCTATTTGCTTCGTTTCTTTATTAGTTTATTTCTCTTTTCAACGACTCAGACTCACTTCACTATACAAAACATTTTCAAATAGAAATTATTTCTTTCTTTCACTTTACTCTTGTTCTTATGTACGTACTTACTACTTACTTAGTGAGTTTTAAGTATTTTACAGGGTTAACACTAAAATTGACAATAAATTAACGTGTTTTTCCTATTATTTCACTATAGAACGACAAGCTTGTAACATTAACAAGTACATTATTACAGGATACTCGCAAGTACAAGTAGTCTTTTTCTACTAGAATTCAACATGTGGATGCTTACGTTAGTGCTTATGTGTAAGCTAAGTAATGAACGTCTCCTTATCTATAGAATGCTCAGATGGATAAAGACACTAAAAGGAGTAAGTACGAGGACGATGATGGTACGAAACGTAGTTCAGTCCTGACGATTCCATCCTTATTTTATGTGCAATGAAATGCATTAGATTAAAGAATCTTGAGTGGGACTGTCTGACTGTCATACCCATTAACATGACATCATCCGAGTAATCTAAACAAACTAAAGTACGAAAAGAAACTGTATACATAATATTATGATTATCTATGTAAAGCAATTCATAAGAATTCCGAAACTATGTGGTGTGGTCTCCGCAACTCAAATCCTAACATCTTTCTTCCTCAATTCAACCTATAGAATGAGTACAACCATCCATCTGCATTATATAATAACGTTCAAATCCACAATTTGTCGGGCAGCTAAGCAATTAAGTTGCTAAACAAAAGTATTACCCAACTAAACTATTTCAAATATCTGTCAGTGGGAGGCATTCCTTTCAAAAATGCCACACCGGGATGATCCTAAACAGTAAAATATGCTCTCTCCTCTTATCAACACTGATACGATGTATGGGATAAAAGGATTTTCTTGTGTTTGCCGGTATATACTCATACTCTCTAGCTATCTGGTCTAGTGCTATTCTACTACCTATAGGTAACTTACCTAAATAAACTCCAGTCTATTATCATCGGCTATGGCTTGTATGCTACATCCTTTTATATTGCCCCAGACCAAATCTACGTTGAGTACTACTTATCTTCTTATCTAATAAGATTTCCCATCATTAACGAGAAATTTATGACACAATAAATAGCTGCCCACACAAATTGCTAAACTAACTGAAAAAAGATTGCCTAAAATTGCTAGATAGTGTCCAATATCTTACTTGGACGCAGAGTTTCTAACTTTTTCAATTGGCTCCGTTGAAGCTGAGTTAGATGGTATTCCCGCTTGCTCATTCACAGCCACTTCAAACTCTTCAGGACCTATCAAATTCTTCTTTCCGAAGGGTGGGGGGCCGATGAGTGCTTCTACTTGTTCGTAATTCAACGTTTCTTTGGCTAACAGTTCTTCCGCAAGCTGTCACACAAACGATAACTGTCATTACCCACAAAAATAAATAATCACTCTCCGTGTAATTTCTTTAACTGACCTTTTCTAGCTTGTCTTTATTTTTCAAAAGGATCTCTTCAGTCTTTTGATAGGCTTGACCAACAAGCCGCCTTGCCTCCTCATCCATCATGCTCGCTAGTCTTTTGCTAAATGGCTTCTTGCTACCGAACCCTTTTTCTTCTTCGTCAAACGATATAAGTCCCACTTTATCATTCATTCCAAACTGCTTAATCTGTGCGTAAGCAATTTTTGTTACTTTTTCTAAATCATTTTGCGCCCCAGTGGTAACGCGATTAAATGTTATTGATTCAGCCACCCTCCCTCCGAGTGCCATACACATTCGTTCAAAAAGCTGGACACAAAATTATGGTTATTATTATTGAACATAACATGATGTCTTTCAAAATTGTTTTACCAAATCAATACATACTTCTTCCTTGTTATACAGCTTTTGATCCGTTGGCATATACGCTGCAAATCCTAACGCATGATTTGTTCTGGGCACGATTGTTATTTTCAGTAAGGCATCTGTAGATTCCAACATCCATCCTACTAACGCATGGCCACTTTCATGGTATGCAACAACAGTTCGCTCTTGTTTAGACATAACCTAAGCGCATCAGATACAAAAGACAGTTTATACCTACTTATTTATAAAAGTGCACCAAAATCTCATTACAGCAAACTTACTATGTATATTTGCTTTGATAATAAGCAACATGTAATGTAAGTAATAATTATTATCGTATAATTGACCTGTGTTCGTTTTTCTGTCCCACCAACAACTCTTTCAACCGCATATTCCAAGTCTAAATTAGTAACTACTTTTTTGTTATAACGGGCCCCATGAAGAGCAGCTTCATTACATACATTTGCAATATCGGCTCCTGTAATCATTGTAAGAATAATTAGATATTTCGCTTTGCCGATACAAAACAATTCAAATACATGTTTCATAAAGATTCACATACCACTAAATCCAGGGGTAAGTTGCGCCATCCTCTTAGAATATGCGTCAGGGAGATACTCTAATTTTATTCCCTTTAAATGCTGTTCGAATATTTCCTTTCGTTCTACGAATGTCGGTAAGTCAATAAGAATATGGCGATCAAAGCGTCCAGGTCTCAGAAGAGCCTATTAACATTTTCAAGTAGGCAAATTTCAATGTCTCCTGTGATGTGCTGCAGGTAAGGCATTTAAATGTATTGTGTGTTTACCTTATCGAGAACATCGGATCTGTTTGTAGAAGCCATTACCAACACTCCGTCTTTGGAAGCCATTCCATCCATCTCCACAAGAAGCTGATTGAGTGTTTGCTCTCCTTCTCCAGCAGCACCGTCTGTAGCAGTTCCAGCTCCACTCCTCTTACGGCCAATGGCATCTATTTCATCAATGTAGATAATACACGGGGTACGCTTTTTTGCTTCCTTAAACAAATCCCTGCATACAAAGAATGACATTTGTTAAAATCACAAATGGTTGCACACTATACAGAAATTATTTTTTGAATTAGTTTTCCAAAACTTCAGCAGACCTCACTCTAGCGGCTCCTAACCCACCAATCATTTCTATAAATTCAGAACCATTCATGGACAAAAACGGGACATCCGCTTCAGTCGCTACAGCTTTAGCCAACATTGTTTTCCCACAGCCAGGTGGGCCTAATAATAAAGCTCCTCGGGGTACCTAATATAAAAATTAAAACTTTTGTACATGTTCTAAGAAACATTACACTACATTAATAATTTTGACTGGCATATCAATCACAGTTTTACCTTTGCACCTAAACTTTTATAAAATGTTGGCCTTTTCAAGTAATCGATGAATTCGTTAACTTCTTGCTTAGCTTCTTTTAAACCCGCCACATCTGCGAATTTGACTCCCTTTCCTTTGCCGGTCATGGAATCCACTAAAGTAAAACGAGCTTTTCCCATTTGCTTCTACATAATTATATACGACACACAGTATTTAAATATAGAGATTTATGAAGAGGATTAAATACAGCTATACATATTACTGCTTAAAATTGCAAAAGAAAATGATTTGCAATAATTATTGGCTTACAAAAGAATCCATGCTCATAGAGATAGGGTTCTTGAATGATTTGCTTCTAGTTATGATAGCCAAAAGAAGTGCTCCTACAATTACAGACGCCAAGAGTTTTCCAGCAGAATCTGAATTTCTGGAATAGATTACAGGAACTCGATTTTCTGGTCGAATACCGAATCTTTCTTCTGCTTCTCTAAGCTTTCCTTCAAATTTACTCATGTCAACGATGTTCATATGATAGGTCTTATGCTCAACCTGATAATTTCGTTCACAAATATATATCATTAATACATGCACCTGTAATGCTTTAATCTATTAACTACTATTGCAACGTTAATAACTATCTTTAGTATAAGCAAGCCATACTGTTTTATATCAGCATTAAAATAAGTACAGGAATGTGTCTTTACCCTTCTGCCCTTAACAATTGCACCATCATGCAAAATTATAGTGACAATATCTACATCAGGTCGAATAATGATTTCTTCGACCTCCCCTTTAGCCAGCATGTGATGTAAGAATTCATTCCAAGAAACATAACGAACGACCTGTGGGAAAGCGGAGAAGAAGAAAGAATTTCATTAGTCATCTTTACAAAGGCTACCAAACCATCTTATGGGCATGCCCATGCCAAAGGCCATTTTGTCGGTAAGAGTAAATAATGACTTACTTCCGGTTGGTTAGATCCAGGGAAAACCAATGATACCATTGCAATGAACATATAAGCTGTAATCATCCACAGAAATGCCTTAACTACCAGCGAAGACAATTTATCGTCATCTTCATTATCTTCCTGCTTTTTATTGGGGTCATCTTTATTCGGCTGCTGTTCCTGCTGAAAACTCAGAGAAGTGTGGAAATTCCTGATTCCTTCATGGAAAAGTGGTACACGTTGAGACACCTAACATATTGACATAAAATTTGTATGAAATTTGCAAAATATCGAGAAATTCATCATTTTTCTGTTGTTACATCATAGAAATGGTGTGGATTACAGATAGGATTACAGACAGTACATAGAAAAAATCGAGAAAGGCATTCATCTCCGACAAAGTTATCATTCATTCATGCATTCTAAATGTAACTTTCATTATTTCGTCGGAGAAAAAGACAAAAACTCTCCAGGGTATGACCAAGAATACCATGATTATTGACACAAGAGTGTCATCTACCTGGGACAGTGCCCACATGTGTGTTTGAATGTGGCGGTGGAACGGAGTTCCGAAGAGAGTCCTGGCAGAATGGCAACCCCTGAAGATATCCTCCGCCCTCCTTTCGGCAGCAGCTGTAGATGGTTTAGACGCAGAAGAGCTTCTGGGAAGAAAATAACAGGATAAGTATTCTTTGCTCTTTGAATGGTGTTTATTCCGTGACCCTTTCATAGAATTTGTATTGGCAGAAATCTTGTCAAGTGTCTTCTTGAGAAGTGTGACAATAGTTTCCAGTTCGAATTTATCATCAGGTACACGACGAAGTCGAAAAATTTGATTTTGTAGTTTTGACAGCGACATTTTAATGTTTACTACACTCTGCTATTTTATAATTAATTTCTCACGCTCACTCACGGCTTCAACTTCGTTTTAAATTAATCAATAAGGAATTTGGGATTTCACTTTTATCATTTAATTGGTGTTTGTTCTTTTCTTCACCTGGTCACTGGTCTGCTGATTATTGTTAAAATCTTACGCAAAAGTTTGTACAGAAATCAAATAAAAATTGAATCGGAGAGGAGTTCTCCTGATTCTAGAGCGGATCTATTTAATATGAACGGCCGCTGCTACGAAAAGGCAATAATGCACTTTGCAGGAGCTGACGCGACGCAGATCGGAACTAAAGTGTATTCTATGGTAAATATTCACTTCATCACCAATCTTCATCTTTCCACATTTTTACACTTAATTTGTTCATGTAATACTATATAAAATGACACATTTTTTCCAGTCAAGTAATTTGTCGTGTTTATTTTCTTTATTTCCAGTCTCTGTATTGCCATGTGTAGGTACTTACTATTTTTTATTTTTCGTTCTCTACACACGTTACTTTTAAAATTTTTTATACTGGAAACGAATGCGGAAATATTGTTTGTGGTTTTTTGACTTTTATAATTTTCTAACTACTCAAATACTGAAAATGTTAACAGTAAAGTCTTTATATTCATTTCCGTTTCAATATCTTCCACATTCAAGCATGATTTCAGAAAGTTTGGAATGTGATCACTGCAGTCTGTTGTCTATGCCATGTAATAGAGCACCTATTATTATTATGCATTTGCATGAAATTGCCATTCGCAGAAAAATATGTCAGAAAATGCACATGCCGTAACAGTAAGTTATGAAGTACATTTTAAAGGCTATTATCCTCTAGTAAAAATGCAAATGCTTTGAGTTTGACGGAGGTTTTGTCTTTGTCTGCAATAAATAAAATACTAACCTTTATGCTGCTTGTTCTAAACAATAAGGCTTAATACAGTGTACACAGTTACATAATAGTATTATTCTAGGTAATGGCTTTGGCTAGTAATGACCAGTATGTCCCATACACAAAATATTTCGATTTTGAAACTTTATGAATGCATGATCGGATATAATAAAATAATAACACGATTGTAAAAGACCGTTTACCTATTTCATAATAAAATTAGAATTCCCACACAAATCTTTTTACAATTATTATTCAACTACACAATTTGAGTAAGTACCAAACCAAGATCAAGCAGTAAGAACTTTACTCTATACGTGATGCTGAAAGAACTGATTTAAGATCACATATTGATATTATACTGCTTTCTCTTTTCCTAAGTTGTCTCTGCTTTCCATCGCAACTTAATGGGATGGAAAGCATTACCAAGTACTTTCGCCGTAATTTTTTTGCCAACACGCCAACAATGTTTTTGGTGGTGAAAGTAAAAAATATTTTAAGTGTTTATACATGTACGAGTAAGTGATCATATGTTAAGAGATATTTAGTTCTTACTGTACTTGGTTACATTAATTATACTTTCACCTTTACTGAAATGAAAAATGCTTTATTAGAGCGAACGAAAATTGTACAATCTATTTTAATGGGTCATATTTCGCATAAGTATTTACAAGCCTTGTCCAGAATGAGCATGGTATTTTCATTTCTATCTTCCATATAATCGATTATCAAGTGTAAGCGTAGTGGTTTAAGTTTTCGGTTTAGCTCTCTTTTGCTCTATAAAATTGAATGTAGAAATACCTATAGAATTTGTCAAACACAGCTGCGCAATTTTAATACTTGCTTTTTTGGATGCAATTGCTTGGAATCTGTATCTGCTGTACAATTAGTAGGCATTAAAGAGTTGCGCGATAATTTCTACCTGCTTATCATCTGAAAATCTATTAAGTAGTCATGTAATTCTATAGTGGTATTTCTATGTATACCACTGTAGGTGGTAGTTGGTTTCAGTCTTTCTGATTTTATGGCTGTTAAAAAGAGTACGTCCTCAAAATCTTTTATTTGTACCCATGGTCCATATTTCTTATAATAGTAGAAATCGATTTCACATCACACTTGTGTCTATTGTAGTACCTAATATTTTCAGAATTTGTTTAAACCACCTACCTTGTATTCTGTATACTTGCTGAAACAATTACCATTTTATCTCCCATAACTTGTACACCTCTGACTCTGTGAGTCTTTTCTCTTTCAACAATAAACTAATATATCTTCTTGTTAGTGTGTCTACTCTGTTCTATATTGAAAAGGTTTAACTAAGCGCATTGTAATTTGTCTTAAAATTCTGTGCAGATGTGTAAGTAAAGCATGGATGCATCATCTAAACCAGAAGCATTGGAATCGCCACCTCGTACAGAACAGGCAGATTCGCAGTCTCAGCAGCAATCTTCAACAAGCACCAGTACTACATCAACAACTACGGTAACAAGTACTAGTGCTCCCATTTCGTCCGTTTCGTCTTCAGGTACAATCCCATCGATTTCATTGACATCATCGTTAACTACAGCCTTTCCGACAACTACTCCGAATTCGCCCCTTAAAACAGCATCACAAACTCCCGGTAGAGCAATATCGTCTACTTCTCCGAAAAGAAACACGAGTCCGCAGACACAGACGCCACAAGATGTAACCACATCATCGACCACTTCTGGAGCAACAACATCTACTAATTCAACGACCACGACTACCGCAACGGCCTCAACTGCTCTAACGACTCAACCTACTCCTACTCCAACAGTCACAATCAATTTACTCCCGATCCCAAATTCCTCAGAGAGAGAACAAATCCCAGTCGTGGAGAATCTTCAGTCTTCTTCGACAAACAGTTCATCTTCATCATCTTCAACAAGTTCCACTTCAAACGTGACTGGAAGCACCACTAGTTCTACTATGAAACGACCACCTTCCGATACTGGTCCGACAACAACAACGACGCAAGCTTCTGAACATCCAGACTCAGACAGTAGCGGTGGGGACCCTAAAAGAAAAAAGATGCGCAAAGAAACAAAGGCAGATAGCACTAATTCGTCTGCCGACAAAGATTCCAGTGCTACTCCATCGTCTACTGCTTCTACTGTGAGTGGTAGAAGTGTCAGAAGTAGTACTGGTGCAACTAAAACGCCCAAATCCATAGGTTCCGGTATCAATATACGAGGTTCAGGAGACAAATCATTTTCTATGACTTCTGCAAGTGGAGTCCCTTCAACCGGTACGTTGACTATTTCCCTCACCCCCATATCAACAGGGGATATTGCTAGAAGTAGTTACAGCTCTTCACTAAGTAGTAGTTCTGTCGCAAAAAAAGCAGTCACAGAAGAAAATCAGGATACGTCTGCAACATCAGCAACAACTGAAGATTCCAAATCGGCAAAATCTTCAGATTTAACAGCGGCTGTCACTGCTTCAGTGAGTTCTAATGCAAGTAACTCATCGAGTGGAAGCACAAGTGGCAATAATAGTAACGGCAGTGGGGTACCAAAAGTACCACCGATTAAAATTGTACTCCAGTCGCATCATCATTCACACTCGCATGGTAATTCCAGTGGAGGAAATTCTGGAAGTGGAGGCAACTCTGGTTCTACAAACTCAGGTGACTCTGAAAATGGAGGAAATCAACATGGACATTCTTCTCCTGCTTTTCCATACGTTGTTTCTTCAACAACATCTGATTCCACAAGTACACCTAATAACAGTACTAATAGCAGCACGAATGCTGCTAATACTACAAATGCCAACAGTTCCAGTACGGATGTAACAAAAGAAGGAAAGAGTAACTCTGCTTTGAGTAGTGCAGCCAATTCCAGTGCGACGGCTTCTGTCACAACATCTTCGTCCAATACGACTTCTACTACAACCACTTCGGTAACGCCAACTACATCATCATCTTCCGTTTCTTCAGCAAATTCACAAGAGATCAGCAGCACAGATAATTCTTCTGCGGTTTCAGTCTCCCTGACACCTAATACTCTCTCTGTTACTCTTACGGCCACGACGGTAGCTAGCGGTACTAATGTGACTACTGTATCGTCATCAACGAGTTTGAATAGCAGTAGTGGAGCTGGAAATACTCCTGCTACTTCGCAGCAAGCGAATTCAGGAACTACTCCTGCTGTTCCGACAACGTCCGTCTCTACTGGAGTGAGTAATTCGGAAAAATCTTCGACAGTTAGCAAGGAAAATACAGCAACTACTGCTGCTTCGTCATCAGTCAGTGCGGCTACGTCTAAAGAAGAAAGGAGTACAGAAAAAAAAGAAAAGGAAAAAGAAAAGGATTCACATCATGGGAAAGGAAGTGCTGCTGTATCTTCTTCAGCTCAAAGCGAGGGTGGGCGAAGCTCTGGTGCGGATAAAGAAAAAGATACTAAAGATGTAAAACAATCTCATGGAGAAGAAAAAGAAGTTAGTTTTAAGGAGAAGAAGGAGGAAAAGACGGAGAAGCCACATAGAGTCACTAGGAGCTCCAATCGCATTGCTGGATTATCTTCATCCTCTCATTCCCATAGCATATCCTCATCTGTAAAGGATTCCACTAACTCTCCAACCAGTTCTCCAAAAACCAGTGCGTGCCCTTCTCCCAGTCAACCGGATACAGGGCACGAGGCATCTACTTCAAGTTCCATGGTTAATTTTATTTCAATTCGTATACATAAATGAATAAAATTTTAAATGGCATGAATTAAATCTTCGGCTTTCATTTTCAGAAAAACGATACTGTTGAAAAAATGGACACAAGTGAAGCCGTAGAATTACACCCTAGGAAGAGGAAAATAAAACCGAAGGAACCACCCGCAGCTGCATCCAGTTCAAGCAATGTGTCTAGTGATGTGCCAGAACCAGCACAGCCACCGGTTCCGGCTGCTAACCATGATCAACCGATATTAAATTGCTTTGAAATGTATTTAAACATAAGGAAACAGGTAAGCAAAAATGAAACACTATAATGAATTCAGAATTGATGAAATTTATGCTTACTTTATGGTTTCCCCATTTCTTTGGCTATTTTCTATTCTTTTTATGGAAAACAATTTCCTGTTGACCTCTCATTTGAATGGGAATTTCACAATAATCCCCTCTGCAGAATAATTTAGTTCAGATTTAATCTTTTGAATTTTTTAGCTGAATTAATCCGAATCATGCTTTCTAACATTTCAGATAGAGCGTCGACGACGTAATTTATTCCCAGTGCAGCCAAAACCTCCTCAAGGATTTAAAGACTATC
This sequence comes from Tomocerus qinae, assembly GCA_020055645.1. NCBI lineage: Eukaryota > Metazoa > Arthropoda > Collembola > Entomobryomorpha > Tomoceridae > Tomocerus > Tomocerus qinae. Next base: position 10,736,053 of record CM034547.1, on the reverse strand, counting down.
TGATGAATCGTGGAACGTACATACTAGCCAGTAACGCTAATTCCAGACTTGCTCTGCCTCTGTTAAATCCACCATCAACCCTAGCACCTGCTATGAAAGAAACATTTATTGACCAGGAAAAAGAACGCCACAAGCTACGATTGCAGCACGTTGTCGAAAAAGAAAAATTGGTTCTCTCTGTGGAGCAGGAAATCCTTAGGGTTCATGGACGAGCAGCCAGATCACTTAGTAATCAGGCTTTGCCGTTTTCTGTGTGCACTATATTAAAAGATCAAGAGGTAACTCACTTAAATCCAATACTTTTAGCAATATACAATTCATTCGTCAAGAAGTGTGGAAATAGAATACATGAATTTTATATTTTTACATAGGTATACAATCTACTGACGCCAGAGCAAGAGGAGAAAGATCGAAATGCAAGGTCACGCTATAATGGAAGGCTCTTTTTGTCCTGGCTTCAAGATGTTGATGATAAATGGGACAAAATAAAGGTTCCTTAGCATTTAAAAAAATTATGTATAATGTATGCCATTCAGTTACTTGATTGAGTTGGTTGTCTTATTGTGGAAAACATTTAAAACTCTTTGCAGGAATCCATGCTGCTCCGTCATCATAATGAAGCGGAATCTCTAAATGCAGTACAGAAAATGGATTTTGAATGGAAACTAAAAGAAGTAGGGCTCTGTGAACCCAAAGCTTCTCCAGTAATAGACGAATTACAAGTGCCAATGGTGCATGTTTCGGACGACTTTGACCTTCTTCCAGCTTAAGAAACATCTCTGCTTTCTAATTGTTGTTATTTTATTCAGTTTTTCAAATATACATACCAATCATTATACATATATATGTAGATTCTCTAAAAAATAGCATAGAATGGTCTTAAAAATATGTAATAAATATTATTTACTAAATGTTCGAAAAATTAATTTAAATCTTGAATGCTGAACGAAATGTGTATTTGAACAGTATGCGAATAATTTCCGAATTCCTAACGTAGTTTCAATACTTTGAAATGGATTTTGGATATGTTGACCTAGAATAGAGTCGGGTGAATCCTGGTTAGGTTAAATGAAATAGTAAATACAATCTTTGGGTGGGTCATTTTATTCAAGAAATAATTTTGAATTGGCGAATGCAGACATATTCCTGTGAACAAGATACAGTCATTTATATCGTTATTATAAGCTTGAAGCATCTGCTAAAATTATTTGTTAAACTTGTGTACATTAAATGCATCTGTTTGTGCAATAGCATTATTACTTGTAAGTTCTAAAACTAATATTTCCAAATAATAATAATATCCTTTAGAGGGCCAAAGATTTTATATATTTTTCTATAGAAGTGTCGAATGACGACATTAATGCATCTACAGCAGACAATTGGGACTGCACGTCTTCCATTTGTTGGGCAACTAATTTGTCTACATGTGGCATTTTAGGAAGTGGACCCTTCCACAAACCTCTATCTATGTTTTTGCCATCGGATTTCACGTAGTGGTACTGCCCATCTTTTCCCGAAGCAATTGTCAGCATTTTGGTAACATAAGTTCCATTTGAATGTTGGTATACCTGTACACAGTGAGAGTTAATATCACTAAATTATAATACATGATAATACATAAATCTTATTAATCATTTTTATCTGCTATATTGAAGTTTACGTATGAATTTGAATAAACCAATGGCTCAGCTTTTGGTTGATCGGTTGAACTTGGTTTCTCCGTTTCTGTATCTGCAAGAACCGTCACGAAGTTTAGCACTAACACAGACAGGCTCCAAAACAAAATCTAAATATGAATGGTATATTTAGGCCTGACAATTTTCTATTTACATTGTTTGATTTTCATTTACAAATACAAGTAATAGATATTATTATTACGAGGTAGAATATGAAAATTATCTCAAGTACTTATAATATAAGCGTTTAGCTATGAATTTTATTTTTCCTGAAATATGAAAAGGATATTATTTTTTTATAAAATTGAAGTAAGGAGAAAGTGAGATTGAGTAGTAGTGATCTTATGACGTACAAAATTAAATGAATTATAATACAAAAATATCACCATTTTCATATTGAGATCGGGATTCGTGAATAGAATATGGTATGAAAACTCGCAAACTGTTTGTGAATGTATGTTAATAAGTTCCAGCTTCCAACGACAAATAATATCAGTTTACAATTCACTAAATTTTATTTTGCGACACAATAAATCATCAAATCATTAGTAGGTGTATATCAAGGTAAGGACTAATTATTATTACTAATTATTATTGAACTAAGTAAAATTCCTTTCTGAATGCACAATACATAAAACTAAGTAGCTAAACTGACGCCTAATAATTAACTCCAGACAACTTGACTAGATGTACTAGTAATTAGAGTCCTTTGATTAGCTTCTCGACAAATAACTCCTTGTCTAATTTCGTTTCAAGTACACCAAGGTTAAATACTTATACATACAGCAAAGATGGGAACACATACTAATAATGGTCCCGCATCAGGTTATTGTGTTAATGTGTTAGTTCAGCAGTTGAATTATATTATAGGTATAATAGCAGTGCATGGTTAATTTATATGCCCAAAAATTGAACCATATACATAGATATAGACATTGTAGTAAATTATAATTTAGGTATAATCATCATTATTCTACCTAATTAATATTACTGGTACTGATTAGATTATTGCACTATCCTTATTAGTTGAAAGGTGGTTGAAAGCGATAAACATATTATTATACCTTATAGTGTTTCTAAAAACTATGCTACTATATATTATGTGATACTATGATTGACTTTTGGGTTCTTATATATCTGTACGAATGGTGATGGAATTATATATCATCGAAGAAATCAAAATCAGGCTCAACATCCGGGACGTGAGGTCGTTTGTGTACTGTCCAATACTTCTGTGTGGGCATCGGGAAATGGAAACGATCGGAAGTACGAGGTGGTGGAGGAAATCTTTCAGAAAATGGCACATCTGAATTATTCTTCTCGGAAATATCGTTGATGACATCCGTAAATTTCGGCTTCTGAGTAGTTTTCTGACCTGGTCTTTTCCTGGTACTTACTATTTTCGTCTGTCCATCTACTTCCATTGAAATCAGGAAGCACAACACCACTACCACCAGCAAACCCTTTAAATGAAAATATTTCGTTAATTGAGCGTTATTGAGTACTAGCTATAGGTAAAGAGACACATCAACAAATATCAAGTTACATACAGCTGTATATTTACAAAGAAAATTTATTGTAAAATACATTTTTAAAACCATTAAACTGAAACTACTCCCCACCAGTAATAATTCTAGAGTAAGAAAATGTAAATTGTCTTACCAATGATAGTTTCGGAACAAAATTCATGATGAATTTTCCAGGGTATGAAAGGACGCACCACAATTAGTAACTACACAAGGAAAACGTAGTTTCCTAAATGCAGTGTGTATTCAAGAACAACTTCCGATAAACTGATAACGGTTATTTTATGATTCATAAGAAACTTTTAGGGGGAAAGACAAAGAAACGATAATAATTCTGCCTCGGCCAATCTGAATTCTTACAGTTGAGGTTACAATATGCAGATTGGTAATAATGATAAGGAGAATAGTAATGAGGAGCTTGATGAGGAAAGTCAGATACCAAATTGTGCTATGGATATCCATGAAGATTCCATAACCAACGAGTACAAATACTAAAATATGCTGTTTTAATAACTACTCATGCAAAATTATTGACAAAACATGTCCATGTGATTTTGTTAAATATGTCCAGCATTTCCCATGGGTATAAGTATCAGTTCCAATAATTCCTTCTCTAACGGAAGTATCCAAAACGTAGGACATTGCTAGAATAAGGATGCAATTTGCAATGGCTATATATAGATATAGAAAACCAGAAATGAACTCGTAGTTTTGTTTAAAAATAGGAACATAGGTATTTATTTTTATTCAAGTTTTACATCTCAATTTACATTATAAGAACCACCTTCAAATACAATAATAACAACAATAATGAGTCCTAATAAGTAATGTTCATTGCAAAAGACAAAGCTACGATAACACATTAGTTCAGTATTAATTTAAAAAACTGCTTTATGCAGATTAGTAATAGTGATAACGATAAGGAAAGTAATTGTAATAATAAGGTTGCTGAGATTGAGGGCAGCCATAATTATATTGCTGAGGTTTAAGCGAAAGCCAAAATTAGGAATATTGGTGCTTCTAAATATTTGTCCTAAAACGAAGAAATACAAATATCAACAACAATTTCCAAATATGACATTCTAACAAGATATGCTAAGCAATAGAAAGTTTAAAGTGTCAAATTTTTATGCTTGCAAAGTTTTTATATTCATTTTCGTTAAGCGTATGGTGAAAGTAAGTGAATTGAAGTAAATAACTTTAGTAAACCCACCACTTGGCATCCTGAGGATAAGTGAAATATCGATTCTGGAAATTCCTTCTGGAATTAGCCAAAGCATCCAAAACGTATGCGTTAGCATAAGGATTCAGTCTTGTATTCAAAAAAAGGCCATTGTAATTATACAGAGGAGGTTGAAGGGAGGTCAAGTAATTAGCATAAGCAAATTGTGCATACGGATTTGTATTAAAAGGAAATGTATTTGCTAGATAAAAATTAGGACCAAGTCCTGAATTTAAACTGGCTGCGACACTGTTCAGTGCATTATTTGTCAACTGCTGACTGAGCATATTACTGTTTCGGATAGAATTCCAAACGTTGTTTGATATCGAATCTCCTAGCATATTAGTCTGAGTGAGACCGAGACCTGGTGCAAGACTACTTAATACGCTGCTTGTTATCTGCTGTCCTAGCAGATCACTCTGAATGGGTATCGCTCCTGCTGCAGCTGGAGAGTCAAAATTCCAAAGAAAAAGTGTAACAAATGCATTTAACACATTCAAAAATTAAACATGTGCATACGCCGCGCCGTAAAGGGTTTTCGTCTCTAATTGCGATTTAATTACTACAAGTGGCATGCGCATAATTAAATAAAATAAAACGTTACCTGCTATTTGAGCTGCATCGCTTTCGGTAAGTTGGCCAGTGTATACAGTTTCCACTACAGTACTAGTTGGTCCATTTCTTTGAGCGAATTTAGCAATTCCTTGTCCAGGAAGAAGATTCTGGCTGTATAGTGAAGTTCCTCCTGTAGACAGAACAGTAGGAGCCACAGGCCCTTGGACTGGAATATTTGCTGGAGCATTTACGGCGGTTGCTGTACTGGAAGCGATAGCGGCTTCTGGAGACGCTGCAATGGACGCTGGTGAATTTTCCGCGGTTGCTACACTCGAAGCGATTGAAGGTCCTGACGAGGTTACAGTGGATTCTACCGAAGATGTATCCAAGATGGGCTCTCCTTCCAGTGGAAATGCACTTATTACTCCAATGATCAATGTGAACACGTACAGCCACTGTTAAAAAGTTCACACAATTATTTACTAGTTTAAGGTTGTGGGTGTACCCCATTAAGTCCACTAAAAATTGTTTAAATTGAAAAAAGTTTAAATTCTCATTTAAAATGTAAGTACAAACCTGATTAAGAGACATTTTGATAAAAAGTTTAAAATGTGTAAAATTAAAAATAACAATAAATAAATAACAAAGTCAAGTAAGACCAGTTAATGCTTGTGTCAAGTAAACGCACCAACTGACAACTGAGTCTTATTTAAGTACACATGAAGATTCCATAAAAAATGTATTGTTATACATGTACTTTACCTAGCCATATACCAGCTATTTTGTGTGCATAGGCGCCAGCAATATTTGTGCTATCCATAATGCAACGATAACTGATTAAGCTTGTATACACTATGATAGTCTTTTACCGCTGACTAATGCAATAAGGAGAAATTCTTATACCCTTGTTTTATCAATACATATTCCATGCACATATTAAGCTAGATGGATGTGTTGTAAAAAGTCAGTCCAGAGTGCTAAGCAAAATAGCTGAGTATGAGCATCCATGGGTACTTCATTTAGAAAGGAGACTGTAGATATGGAAATTTCCAATATTATTCCATTCCGAGAAACCATTATATTAGACTAAGCAATTTAGTCCAGAGAGATATACAAAGAATAACCTTTTAGCCTTTTGAAGGGCATCAATGGCTAAGAATTCCATCAGAGAGCCCTTAAACAATATGAGGAATTTTTATTGCCATGTTAAGTTTTTTTTATTCAATTTCTATACCATATTAGTACCTCTTATCTACTTGCTACTTTGTTGAACTCGATATGCAAAGATAGAACGAATTGTCAACTTAAAAAACAGTCATATTATTTCTATTTCAAGCTAAACTTTCCTTCGATAATTTTTCTTCACAAAAGTTGCTACAGGCCCTGAAAGTTATGAATAAGCTTGGGTTGGGAATTTCCGTAAATGCCTTAGCCTTCTTAGTAGAACGTTAATTCACGTTTGTCTATAATTTGAAATTCATACTGTGATATAATTGATTTTAGATTTTTACCACTATATAAATATTTCTAATGAATTTACTTACATTAAAAGCTGTTTCTTGGCACGTGAGAAAAATGATGAAATAATTTACATCATCATCATTCGTTATGGCTAAGCACTTATAATTTCGGAGGAGCTTTATTTTGACTTCTGCTATGCGGGGGTCATGGAGTCAATAATTTGAAATCTTCATTTATTGGGCCTAAAAACTGACTAAATCAATTGCACCTATGTATGTTAAAAACTTATGTTATTATTATTATTATTATTATGGTAATTGACAGTTGCCTCTTTGTGGAGGTGTTTGGACTGCCAATTCCACTTTATTGTTTGATTAAAACGATCAGTTTATAAAAGAGTACAAAAACTTTTGGAATACAATTTTCATAAGCGAGTAATTTTTACAATTTAGTTTAGTTACTTATATTACTAGCTACGGAAAAGATACAAGAGTAGTCGCATGTGTTTTCAACATCCTGATGAGAACATTCATTTTTCTGCATAATTAAGATAGAAGTTTTTTGTTTAGTACAGAAATTGCTTATAGTAGTACAATTTTTAATATTTTCTGGTACAGTACACCATTCCATTCGTGATTGAACTGAAAACGATCTTTTTCTGAAATTATTTATGGTACCATCTAATACAATGTAACTTTTAGTTGCATATCTGGTGACCCGGGTGCAATAATCACTTGGATCAATATAATCGTAAAAGTAGTTTGGACAGTTTTTTGTTAAAATTAGATAAACTAATTTAGAGAGTTCGTATTTATATAAAAATGATGGTAGGAACCATTTTAGCGACGTAGTTATTTCTAATTTTACACTATCATACTTCCTTAATCCTAATACGTATCTACCTGCTCGGCGAATTAAATTTTCTACTTTTCCTAATCTATTTTTAGTAGCTGTACCCCATATTATACACATGTATCTGATAATAGGTAATAAATAAGCGTTTATAACTGTTTTTCTATTTTCCAACGATAACATATGTTGGATGGGGTAAATCGACATAAGTATATTATTACATTTCAGAACTCGACCATTTATATCGTCATTCCATGTCAAGTGTTTATCTAGGATTAAACCTAATATTTTTATTTTGTTTACCGGTTTCACTACTGTGTCTCCTATTCTTAAACTAATTTCTGGTAACTTGGCTAGCACAGATTCTTTGGCAATTACAATCAGTTCAGTCTTATTTTCATTAAGTGACATCTTATTTTCACTCATCCAATTCTGAATAGACTCAATATCTTTCTTAAGTAGGTCAAGTAACATAAAAACATTTTCTGGTGGACCCGAGATGGCTATACAATTGTCATCTGCAAAAAGGAAAGTAATAGAGTTTTTTACATGCAATGGTAAATCGTTTATCATAATTAAGAATAAAAAAGGTCCTAGTATACTTCCCTGTGGGACTGAAGTATATATGTTTTTAGTATCAGAACATGTATTATGACATTGAACATACTGTGAGCGACCTTCTAAATACGATTGGAACCAAGTAGAATCAATATTGTACCATTTGAGCTTTTGCAGCAATATTTCAGAGGCTACTTTGTCGAACCCTTTAGCTATGTCCATTGTTAATAAAATATTGATGTAACCCTTACTTACATTATCATATAGCATATCAGTTAAAGCTATCATAGCATATGTTGTCGAGTGTTTAGGTCTGAACCCGAACTGCCGAGGTGACAATATGTTGTGTTTGTTTATGTAGGTAGTGAGTTGGGGGTGTATACATTTTTCTTTCAGTTTAAGTAAAACACATTGAATTGTGATGGGTCTTAAGTGTGTAGGATCAGTCGGCGATTTAATTTTAGGAATAGGTATAACTCTGGATGTTTTTAAGCACTTTGGTACTACATTTTGTGAAATACTTTCGTTAAAAAGATTACATATGTGGTCAACAAAGTTTGAGGATTTTAGAAAAGTGTTCATAACAATAGGTGATAAATTTAGAGAGTCTAATGTACATGATTGCTTTTTTTTGATGCTTTTCCATGCAGATTCAATGTTAGAACAAGTAATATAACTTATTTTAAAACTGTCGTTTACAATAGATAAGTCAGATGGGATAAAACATACTTATGTTAAAAAAAGTTGTTAATCTCTAGTAAGCGTATTCAAAGCAACATTCCCATTCCATTTTACTTTTTACCTATCAATTCCTTATTTGAAAACTTTCGGAAAGCTTATTGCCATTGTCAATGGGAGTTATATAGTTACATAGTTAAACTTAGTTTTCAGATTGAAAAAGGGGACATTTTATTGAAAGCTCTTCTTTTGAAGAATTAATTCCATAGCATAATATTTTATTGCATTGTGTATTGTATTCATCCATAACACAAACTATTGCCCTCTTACCTATATATACTTATACCTGAATAATAGTTATATCAACTTGCCCCATGGGCTATGTATGTGAGTTTGTGGCTGTATACAGTATGCTGTATGAGTTGATTTGATTTGGGGGTAAAGTAAGATTTACTGAACTGAAGGGATTGGTACATGTACACGGTCCTATTGGAATGCCATGGTACAACATTGTATCAATCTTTATGTTTATCATGTGTTCTATGTTGAGGGAAAGTGAATGAGTTCTCCAGAGGTTGGAAAAACATGAAGCGAATCTCTGTAGATATCTGTTGTTGAGGTCCTGGAGCAAAGACGATTGTGGAAGATTTAGTTGGTCACCTTGAGTTTGATATGTGGATGTAAATAATATTTGCAATTGGCGAATTGATTTTTTGCTCAGCTATCCACAACTCCGCATCAACTCTGTTCCACTTTGTTTTGGTTTATTAATGCTGTCTGTAGGAGGAATGAGTAGTCTTCGAACTAGTGAGATGTTAGACTTCGATAAACGAACATGCTCTAGACAAGGAAGTATTGGTGACATAGAAATGGATGGTTTTCTCAGAGGATTTAATCTTAATTACGAAGATACTGTTCGCCAGCTTGATATTTACTATGGAATTGGTAAGCAACAAATATTACATTTCATAATACATGAAAGAATTAAAAATTTTTGAACTGTTATTTCAGTCAAAAGGCAACTTCTTCGCTATCAAAGTCCAACAACGGGACTGTTTCCAGTTCTGTCTTCGGAAACCAAAATTGGAAGTGTTCGGGATAGCTGCTATTGTGCATCAGCAATTTGGTCTTTGTATCAAGCCTACAGGTAAAAAATAATAGCAAGGTTAAAAATACTTATTAATCGTAAAATGAAAGTTGTCAATCACACCCAGGTTCATTATCATTAATCTCATTACAGAAAAATATGACGGAAATTTGTACTACGTATACATGTAAATGTAGATTTTTACTCTTTATTCCAAGTAATGGTTTCACCATTCTTGTTTGTTTCAATAAATGGATTTGATATTCCGTTTTTACTTTTAAAGTTAAGAACTTATGTGATTTTTATTCTCTGAGGTTGACGCTTTCACTCACTAGTTAATTTTTATAGGAGAATTGATGACGATCGAGGAAAATCTCATGAACTTGGACAAAGTACTGTGAAATGTATGAGAGGAATATTGGAATCTTGGATACGGCAAGCTCCAAGAGTAGAGCAATTCAAACAGAATCAATGCACTCAGTTTGCACTTCATTGCAAATTCGACATGGACACTGGAGATACTGTGTTCACTGATGAAGAATATTTCCACTTGCAGGTACTCAAGTTGAATTAACCATATTATTGAAGAGTCGGTTAAATGAGCTACTAAATTGGTTGCTGCGTAAAAATGGAAGTAGGGAATGGTAGTAAATAAATAAGCAAGATCATTTTTTTCTTATTCTGGGTAGATTGATGTGGTGTCTCTTTACTTAATCTTTCTCGTCCAAATGATATCTTCAGGCCTCCAGATCATTTACACTCACGACGAAGTGACATTTATTCAGAATCTCGTTTATTATGTTGAAAGAGCTTATAGGACGCCCGATTACGGGATGTGGGAGAGAGGAAGTAAATATAACGATGGAACCGCTGAAATTCATGCTAGGTGATAAAATAGTAGTAAATGGGTAGTTAATCTTTTATTATATGCTTAGGTTTGGATTTTATATAATGATCATAGTAATGGTATAATTTATTGAATATTTTTGAAACAGTTCAATCGGAATGGCCAAAGCTGCCTTAGAAGCTATCAACGGGTGCAATTTATTTGGAGAAAAGGGATCCTCATTAAGTGTAATATATGTTGATATTGATGCACACAACAGAAATAGAAGTATATTTGAAACACTGTTACCTCGCGAGTCTAGTTCAAAGGTAAATATAATTGGTGAAATCAATATTAATTTAGTAATATTTTTTAAACCTCTTTCATTTACTTAGCCAAAACACTAATTTTGACGATTGTTTTTAATGTTTTTAGAACACCGATGCTTCTTTACTGCCTACAATTTCTTTTCCTGCTTTTGGGACACATGATGAACTGCTGTATTCCAAAACAAAGGCAAAAATAATTCGGAAGTTAAAAGGGGAATATGGATTTAAAAGATTTCTTCGGGACGGTTATAAATGTTGCCTGGAAAATCCGGCCAGTCGGTTTTATTCCAATGGAGAAACTAAAGATTTCGAAAATATCGAATGCGAATGGCCTATATTTTATCTGTTCATGGTCATCGATGGAGTTTTCAAAGGAATTACCGAGCAGGTTGAAGAATATTGTCTGCTAGCGAGGCAGAGACTTACCAGAGACGCTTGTGGAGATCCCATTGTTCCTATGTATTTCTATGTGGCTAAAGAAAACCAAGAATTTGAAAAGCAGGAGCCCGGCTCTCAACCTCGCATTGCTAGTCCGGAGGGGACTGCCGATAACATTTTCCTATGGGGGCAATCAATGTATATTATCGCCCAACTTCTTACATCTGGTTTGATTCACCTAAATGAGATCGATTTAGTCAGAAGATATTTACCGTCTTATACTCGCCCCAGAAGAGGAGGACGATATTCTGCCTTCCAGGTACACAATTAATGTATTAGTGAAAGGGATACACTAAATAAGTAGTTAACGTACATTCAAACTGTTTTGCTACCCAATTTAAATTGTATAAATGTACAACAGACAGCTCAATCAAAATATATGAATACCAAATAATGTTGTTTTTGTTTTAGGGGACAGCTAGTGATCTAGTCGTTCAAGTAGTTTTAATAGCCGAATCGATGAGACTTCAAGCAATGATGGCCACATACGGCATACAAACTCAAACTCCTCATGAGGTTGAGCCTGTACAGATTTGGCCCCCTAGCCAAATGGTTAAAGTTTATGAGCAACTAGGTGTGAACAAAAAATTAAATTTGAGAGGAAGACCTCCAAGGCCAATTGGAGCTTTAGGAACTTCAAAAATCTATCGTGTATGTGGACAGACTGTTCTTTGCTACCCTTTAATATTCGAAGTATCGGACTTTTACTTGTCACATGACATGGCACTTTTAATTGACGACATCAAGACAGAGTTGCAATTTGTTGGAAAATACTGGAGACTTTCCGGAAGACCTACCATGTGTCTTTTGGTCAGAGAAGAACATATGAGGTAAACAAACTCTCGAAATTCAGTCATAATAACAAACATTCATTTTCTTTTTATCAGCAACCAAATCATAAGGTTCTTTATGTTTTGTTTTCTTTCAGAGATAGGAAGTTCAAAGAAATGTTAGATCTGTTTGCGGAATTAAAGAAGGGATACATTGAAGGGCTGAAGGTCAGAATCGGTCGGTTGCAGAATCTCCTGTCTTCTTCCTGTATAGGTAAGATACTGAGATGTAGGAATTACGTAGAATGTGATTTGTTATCAGCTTTTTGTTTTGTAATTTAGAACATTTGGATTTCATGAATACAATTGACTCTTCGGATTTGGACATAACGCCATTTAGCCAAGTTGTTCACGAATATAGTGGCTACCAGAGCTTAACTGATGTGCCAAGAGCATTAAAATGCAATGAACCTTACCAAGACTACTCGGTAACAATTTACTCTGAAAAAAGAGGAAATACTAAAAGTTAAAATACTTTATTGGGAAAAATAACTGGATTCATTATTATTGTAATAATATTCAGGAATATAGAGACAAAAGTACTTGGGAAATTGTGGAAGCGTTTAAGTGCGTTGAAGGGTACTACGGGAAACTTCAGTTATTAAATTTTTTGTTGAAGCGTGAAAGCAACACCTTTGTAATTGATGATATGACAATCTATGAGCATTTACTTCAGATAAATCGCTTAACTGGAGTTTTGAGACTTTGGGGTGCAGTACGCTATTGCAGCAGTTTATTGTGTCAGCTGGTAGATAGTATTAGCCCCTATATGACTACGATTCTTGTGAATGGGAAACAGGTATACCCCTAATACTAATACACATCTAAGACTTAAATATATATTATCAATTAAGATCTTTTATGCGATTTGCAATATAAAATCATACTATTTAGATAGAGTGCGTTAAATTAATATTTCGTGTTTGTAAAATAGTTAACTGTTGGTGCTATTGGTCGTGAAGAAGTGGTGTTTGATAAACCAATGACCCCCGCTGAAATCCGTGATGCTATGTATACTAAAGTACAGCCTTATGATATTATTCAAGCAGTACTACAGCAGGAAATAGCCCTATATTGTGGGAAACTTATCGGGACTAATCCAGATCTGTTTGACGGAATCCTTAAAATTCGCATGGGGTAAAGTTTTGTTTTTTCATGCACCAATACTTGATTTTTATTTTACATTTTGAGGGTGAGAAAAATTATGCCTAAAGGCTTAATCGTTAATTTTATTCTTTTTTGCAGATGGGTTTTACAAGCCATCCATTTATACATGCAGATAACTCATGAAGGAAACGACTGTCCTTTAGAGTCTTGCAGCCCCAGTGAAGTTCGTAGACTTCTGCAGAGAGTTCTGGCAGTCAATTTTGACACCACGGCAAACTCTAAGTAATTTCATCATTTTCAAAATAGTAGTATTTACAATATCTATTAGTCGATTAGTCCTATCGAGTCCTATCTCCTTGTCCACTTGACTAACAAAAATGGTATTACCTGTTTTGTTTGGACTTATGTGTGAATACCTCCCACTAAGAATACCTCGCGGTTAGACTACCTTTCTTTCGAGACTACTCCTGTACTTTCGATTTTAGTTCTGCCTTTTCTCCCTATCTTTTGTATCCGGAGGTAGTCCAACCGGGGCGGGGGGTGTGTGTGTTAGGGGGAGAGCACAGCTACTACTATTGATTAGTATAGCTATGCTACCGCTCAAGCCGCGAGGGCTTACTTGCAGTGGCTCCCGGAACAACTTTACTAAGTGTACAGACTTACACGAAGAGACTTAGTGAAGAGTACTGAACCATGAGACGGAACGACTCAACACTGTCCCGCAACTCGATCTGGTGGGCAGTCAGAGAGGGACCGGAACATGTAAGCCGACCGCCAGTGACCACAGACAAATCACTTACAGCAGTCTACTTCAATCCACCTTATCACCTCATGTGTATCCCATTGTCCAGACTTGTGCTAGCTGCTAGGTAGAACTCGTAGCACGTATACAGACCAACAGAACAATCCATACACTACAGACAGGGCATTGATAGATAATCATATTGTCACTAAGATAGGCAAATCAATGCTAATAACGAATATACGGCAATGACAGCTTTTCCCAGCTCCAGACTACTACCTTATAGACCTGAGGCGCTCCAGAGATTCGAACTCCAGACATCAGCCTGAGAAGCGGCTGTTTAGACCACTAGACAGACCTGTACGCCCATGGGCGGGGGGTGTAATTTATAATGCGCTTTCTAAAATGGATCTAAATGGGACAAATTTTGTAATTTCTATTGCAGATTAACTGTTTTTCAAAAAAGGCAAATAGAAGGGTGTCTTTGCCGGGTTCCAAGTAATTTTTACGCAAGAGTTTGGCATGTACTTAAGAAGACGCCCGGAGGTATAATTGTTGGAGGAAAGATTCTTCCTCAAGAACCAACATTAACCCATATGACGTTATCGGAGCTTAATTTCGCTTTACAAGTGGAAAATATGCTACATAGCGTGGAACATCCAGAATATATTCAAATTGTTATTGAAGTAAGAGTAAATTTTTGATAATTTTTTCGGCGGTTGAGTCCTTTAGTCCTATTACTAATGCGACTTACAGATTGTGAAACTATCTATCTTGTTGCAATACGATTACGATATATCTATATCTACAATCTACATAGACCAATAGTAATTAGTAGAATCGAGAGGAGGACTGTTTCATATTGTAATTTTAACTTTAACTACTATTAAATGGTTTGTTTTGAATAACAATGAGCCTAAAATAGCCTAAAAATACAGTAAAGCCAAAATACTTGGCCTTTTGAGAAAAAATGTATTTTATTTGGATTTCTGGGGAGGGGGCTTTAGTTTTAGTCCGGAGAGCAGCCTCTTCCTTAATAGATAATGATTATTGTCCATTATTCTGAATTTATTCAGAATAATAGTACATACTATAGTGCAAGAAATAATTTGTTTGGAGACAAGATTATATAATCTCTGTATTATAATCACCGTTTTAGATAGATAGATAGAGCAATATATTTACCTGCCTATATATGTGTGTAGCTATGTGTGGTAGCGTGTGCTCAGGCACGTAACCAGGAATTCGGTTAAGAGGGGTCGCAACAAATAGTTATGGCAAAAACTGAGCTGAGCAGGGTTTGGGGGCCCCTACCCTCCTCTGGGCTCTTCTGGGTAAGTGCTTGGCTACAATATCCAATACGCTGGATGCCTACCATTCGCAATTTAGTCACATATAATGGGGCTACTAGTACTTGAAAACCGCAAACCGGAATATTAAACCATAACCTCTGCCTTACTAATTAGTAATTAGTTTTAAATCATGGCTGAATTTAGGCAGCGGTACTTTGTTGCCACTGTCGCCGCTGAGAGGTGTGGGGGGTTAGCGACAACAGCATAATAGCTGAGACAGTACCGCTGCCTAAATTTAGCCTAATTCATAATTCCTTATACCATTAAAGTCTCACTACAAAATACAAATCATGTCTTTTTTGCTTACAGCTTCTTTGCGTAGTGTCAACTATCTTGCAACGTAATCCAGAATTGTCTTTCAGGGGAAGTTTAGATGTTGACGAGCTAGTCGCCAGTGCTTTTAAAATGTTTCAGAAGGTAATTTAATGCACAATATTTCTAAAAAAAATTATAAATTAATTCAAATAATAAATTAATCAGTACTGCAGTATAATACTATCGCTGTTATGGGTTTAACTACAAGAAATTAAATGAAGTTTTTTAATTCGAAGGATTCAAAAAACAAAGGGACAGCTAAGCCCTTGTTGGAGATAGATGGTAAAACACACCATGAACTTTACCCGTTCTTCAACTCTCCAACTAAAACCACTACAGGTTATTTGGCTCGAGCAGTTGTGAACGATATCCTCCAAGGTGACATGGGACTAGTGGAAAGTGACGATGTCGGCAAAGGAGAATTATGCAATATTTCCTAATTTGTAAAATTCATGTGTTAACGTCATCTTTGAAATTTTGAATCAGATTCGATGTGTAGGTATAATTGCTTTAATATTTGAATATTACAAGCAATGCTATTTTAAGATAATGTGCCATGAATACATAATATAATATATATCGAAACTGGAAAGTGCAATCAAAAGAATAAATATTCGAGTCTTTTATCAAACTTTACTTTTGGAAATAGCATAATATTTCATGATTGTAGTGTAAGCAAATATTTAAATTGAGTCCCTATGTCAACATGAAGTTATTGATAATCTCAGTCATATCATGTCAAATTAGTCTTGTCTGTAGCAAAAATAAGTCAGTCCTACGAGTAACCGTCTGAGAATAAGACGCACAATTTTCTCCGCTCTCCAAATCCGATTTTACCGAAATAAATTTAATTGTTTTTCGTTGTGTTACATCTCTTGCAACCGAACCGAAGTTATTCTTTTTCTTTAAGATTAGACGGGTAGTCTACTTTTAAAATTATTGGCGACCGTGATTGAAAACTACAAGAAAATCGGTGAAAAATGGAAGCTGCCAGGATGAAGAGATCATCGATCCGTCGTTCTTTTACTCGGATAGCAAAAAACTTGGAACAAGTTCTTGGAGCAGAAGAACCGGACAAAGTCATGGTAACAACAATTCTAAATCAACTTGAGGAAATAAATCAGAAGTTAGTTGAAGTTGATCAGAGATGCGAGGAATTGCTGATTGAAGACAACTGTACTGCTCAAGAATTTGATGCCGAATTCGATAGTGTTCAAGGTTATCGAGAAAAGATGGTTTTGTGTAGGACTACAGCTGAAGAATTTTTAGCAAAATTCGTGAATAAAAACGGAGGAGGAAGTCAAGCAAGTTTCGTCACTGCAAGTACGAGAGGACATAGTCGAAGCTCAAGTCACGAGAGTGAATACGAAACAAAACGCAAGTATCGTTTACCTAAACTGGAATGGAAGAAGTATGATGGAGATGCCAAAGGCTGGTTAGGATTCTGGAGCCAATTTAAGAAGGTCCATGAGGATAAAGAAATTGCCTCAGACGACAAGTTTCAGTATCTAATACAAGCTACAATTCCGAATTCCAGAGCAAGAGAACTTGTGGAAAGCTTCCTCCGACAGCTGAAAATTACGAAAAGGTAATTGAACAAATGAAAAATCGTTTTGGAAGGGATGAAATGCAAGTAGAAGTTTACGTAAGAGAATTACTGAAAATAGTCATGAACAATGCATTGAACCCAAGAAATAAGATTTCAGTTACTTCACTGTATGACAAGCTAGAATCTCAGTTGCGAGCACTTGAAACCTTAGGGGTGACTTCTGATAAATGTGCTGCAATGCTGTATCCCCTAGTGGAAAGTTGTTTACCCGAAGACGTTCTCCGGACTTGGGAAAGAAGCAGAAATAACTTGATGGGTCCTGGTCTTGGCGGAGAATGGTCTACTAAGAAAAATCAACTGAACGTGCTAATGAGATTTCTCCGTGGGGAAGTGGAAGGTGAAGAACGAATTTCGATGGCTAGAGCTGGATTCGGTATGGATCAGAAAAATAACGCAGGGAAATATAAGAAAATTGAAAGCGAAGAATTTCCGACTGCTACGGATCTGTTCATAGGCGATGTGAAAGCTCAGAATCAAGATAAGAAAACCAAGGAATGTATTTTCTGCGGAAAGCGCACGAAAGTCAAGACTGTTTCTTTGCTCAAAAATTACAGTATGATGAGAAGAAAGAAATAGTGAAAAAGAAGTGCGGCTGTTTTATTTGTTTGAAGATTGGACATATAGCTAGTCATTGTAAGTTGTCACTTAAATGTCCAGTATGTAGAAGAAGACATTACACAGTAATGTGCCCAGATTTGCCTTTTCAAAAAGGAAATTCAAATAAGAAACAATCATCGCCACCGAAGACTCATTTGCAGTGCTTAACGATGGATGAAGGTTTCAAGGGAGTCAAAACCACAATCCAGTTTTGTCCAGGATTCTAAAACTCTTACAAGTCAAGCAAACTGTCAAGAAGTATTATTGCAGACACTGATGATAAGATTAGAAGGCCACGGAAAACAGAAGATTGTGCGTGTAGTGATTGACAGTGGTTCACAAAAAACCTACATACGGAAAAGTTTGGCCACTGAAATGGAACTTCAAGCTGTGGGTCAAGAAAAAGTCAAACATTCATTATTTGGAGGCCTGGAATCAGCTGTGCAGTTTCATAATAAATATTATGTGAGTGTGAAGAGTTTAGATAACAATTTTGGATGCTCGTTCACTACTCTAGATCAGCCTGTCATTTGTGGAAGAATTCCGAGAATTAGCAATGGACCTTGGATGGCTGAAATTAAGAAGAAAGGAATTTTCCTTAGCGATTTTGGAAACTCTTGCCCCGAAATTGATATTTTAATCGGTGCTGACATTTGCGGTAAGCTGTGGACTGGCAAGAAGTTTGATTTAGATTCTGGTTTGGTAGCTGTTGAAACTAGACTCGGATGGACCATCATGGGTGAAGTACCTTGGAACGAAGAAATTAAGAATGACAGTTCAGCCCTATTGGTCACTTCACTATTTGTTCATGAAGCTAGTATTCAAGACTTGTGGAAACTTGATGTCATTGGAATATCTGATCCTGGAGAAACGAAAACTAAAGAAGAAAGACAGGATTCAGCCATGGATCACTTTTCAAAAACAGCTACAATAAACTCAGAAGGAAGGTATGAGATATTTTTACCATGGATAGATGGTCATCCCCCTCTACCTAACAATAAGGATATGGCTTATAAAAGACTACTTACTGCAACGAAGAAGTTGGAAGAACAGAAAATAGTTCAAGATTATGATGCCATTTTTCGTGAATGGGAAGCTGAAGGCATAATTGAACAAGTACCTAAGGATGCCTTGTCAGCTTACGGATATTACCTACCTCATCGAGCGGTAATAAAACCTTCAAGTCTTACCACTAAAATCCGCCCCGTTTTTGATGCTTCTTGTCGCAGTCAAAATTCCCCATCGCTGAACGACTGTCTCGAGAAAGGCCCTAATTTACTAGAGCTTATACCGTCAGTGTTAACCAGATTTCGAATGCACAAGATTGGAGTCGTCTCGGATGTCAAAAAAGCATTTTTACAAATGAGTATTGTTCCAGGCGACCGGGATTTTGTCAGATTCCTCTGGTGGGAGAATTTTGAGAAGAAGGAGATCAAGATGTATAGACATTGTCGAGTTGTCTTTGGAGTCTCTTCAAGTCCATTTCTTTTGGGAGCAGCAATCAACGATTTAGTCAAGAAGGCACCCTTAAGACTGAAGAAAACAGCAGATAAACTACTTGAATCTTTTTATGTCGATAACTGCGTTACAAGTGTTAACTCGTTTGAAGAAATGGGAAAGTTTGAAAAAGAAGCCCGAGAACTGATGTCAATGGCTAAATTTGACCTTAGAGGGTGGGAGTATTCTACGATGGACAATATCTCCAGTGTGCTTGGATTGTCCTGGAATCTGAAAGAAGATACTTTATCGATTGACCTGAAGGGATTTAAAGTGAGCGAAGAAGTGGTTACGAAAAGATCAATTTTATCAGCTGCTCACAGAGTTTACGATCCAATCGGTTTCAGTTGCCCTGCTGTATTATTTCCGAAGCTATTATTACAACAGTCATGGGAGCTGAAAGTTGGATGGGACGAAGAGCTTCCTAAAATAATTTCTGAGAAGTTTGTGAAGTGGCAGAATCAATTGAAATCCTTAGAAGAAATAAAGATACCGAGATGGATGATCAATTCTGACAGTCCTCAAGATACCTGGAGTCTGCATGTTTTTTGCCATGCAAGCAAAAGTGCATATGCTGCTTGCGTATTTATCCGGTATAAGAAGGAAGGAGGATTTTTAGTTCAACTTGTTTTAGCAAAATCAAGAGTTTCTCCAGTTAAGAAGCTGACAATTCCCTGACTAGAACTACTTGCTTGCTGCATCGGTGCTAGACTAGGAGAAACTGCAAAGAAGATTTTGAAAATGCCTGAAATTCCTACCTACTATTGGACCGATTCAACAAATGCACTTTGTTGGATCAAAAAGGATGATCAATGGGGTACGTTCGTGTGGAACAGGGTCAAGGAAATTAACTCACTCAGCAAAAGAAATAGTTGGAGACATGTCCCTGGCATCCAGAACCCAGCTGATCTTCCATCAAGAGGTTGCTCAGTAAGTGAATTAATCGCATCAAAATGGTGGGAGGGACCAGGTTGGTTACAAATGTCTGAAGAGTTTTGGCCTAATTTTGATGCGACTGTGGACGAAAAAGAAGTCAATGCAGAAAGAAGAAAGTCAGTGGTATCGTCTATGATCAATCTGAAGCCAAAGCAAGACAGTGGATGGTATTGTAAATATCTCTCAAACTATAACCTTATAGTCAAAGTGATGGCCTGGATTTTACGATTCCTTAGTAATGCCAGAAAGCATAACAAAAGACAACGACGATTAAAAAGCATGTTATCTGTCAACGAATTGGAAGATTCAGAAATTAAATTGATGTATCTAGTGCAAAAGGAAGGATTTGGAGATGAAAAGCAAAACGGATTGAAGTTATTGAATGTTTTTCAAGATGAACATGGGCTTCTACGGATTAAAACCAAGATTTTTAATTTGGAAGACACCCATTTCTTTAGATGTCCAATCCTATTACCAGCAAAACACAAGATTATCAAGTTGTTAATTGAACAGAAACATAAAGATATGAGCCATGCTGGAGTACAAACTCTAATGACCGTTTTGAGGGAAAGGTTTTGGATCGTAAGAAGTCGCAAAACAATCCGAAGTGTCATAGATGGATGTAAGCAGTGTCGCCGTTATGAAGCAAAATGTTTGGATGCTAATTCACCCCCATTGCCATTGGATCGAGTTCGAGCTGCTGCGGTTTTCGAAATCGTTGGTGTGGATTTAGCAGGTCCGCTATATCTGAAAAATAAAACGAAGTCTTGGATTGTTTTGTTCACGTGCGCTGTCTACAGAGCTGTCCATCTGGAGCTTGTGACAAGTTTATCTACGGAGGCGTTTTTACAAACTTTCCGTCGTTTTATTTCAAGAAGAGGGCGCCCTACAATTGTTTATTCGGATAATGGCACAAACTTTGTAGGTGCCGACAATAGTTTCAAGAATCTGGATTGGAAGTCGATAACGGAAAGTACTACTGTTGACCGAATTCAATGGAAATTCAACGCACCGACTGCCGCTTGGTGGGGAGGATGGTATGAACGCATTATTCGAATGGTCAAGGAGTTACTACGAAGAATTTTGGGAAAGGCCTGCGTTTCGTATGAAGAACTCATCACTATATTATGTGATTGCGAATCTGTCATCAACTCTCGTCCACTTACATACGTTGCAGAGGATTCGTCAGACTTACTACCATTATCACCAGGCATGTTTCTAAAGGAAGTACGAGAAGATGGAGTTCCTGATCTGGATTATGTCGATTCTACAAGTTTAAATATCAGAATGCGATTTATTCAAAAACTACGAGAGGACTTGCGTTGCCGTTTCCGGAAGGAGTATTTGGGTCAACTGGTTTTAGGGAGAAAATTCGTTAAGGAGCCTATTGCGGTCAAAATCGGAGATATTGTTCTTGTTGGAAGCGACAATCAGAAACGGATTCATTGGCCTATTGCTAGAGTGATTGAAGTATTCCCCGGAAAGGATGGAACAATACGGTTAGTCAAAGTGAAAACAGCCACTGGAGAGTTCCTGCGACCTATTCAACGCTTGTTCCCATTGGAGGTCCCTGCAGAGGATCCTATTATGGAGACTGAGGTCATAAAGGATCTGAAAGAGAAACCGGAAATTGTAACTAGATCTGGAAGAATAGTTAAAGCTCCTAAATTGTTGGATTTGTGAAATTTTCATTTAAAAATTAGTTTATTATTATGAGTATTTAAATATTGAATTAATTGTAATTTGAGTTCCTCGGGTCGTCGTAACTCAAAGGTGGGAGAATTTTGGAAATAGCATAATATTTCATGATTGTAGTGTAAGCAAATATTTAAATTGAGTCCCTATGTCAACATGAAGTTATTGATAATCTCAGTCATATCATGTCAAATTAGTCTTGTCTGTAGCAAAAATAAGTCAGTCCTACGAGTAACCGTCTGAGAATAAGACGCACAATTTTCTCCGCTCTCCAAATCCGATTTTACCGAAATAAATTTAATTGTTTTTCGTTGTGTTACATCTCTTGCAACCGAACCGAAGTTATTCTTTTTCTTTAAGATTAGACGGGTAGTCTACTTTTAAAACTTTACAATAATTCTTTTTTCAAACTCAATTTATTGATTTACTATTATATCATTATAACATACATGATCGCATTATTATAACATACATTACTAGTCAGTTTTAGTTTTATAACTCTAAGCATTAACAAAACTTGGCTAGTAGAAATCTCCGTTTTACCCCAAGGCCTTGGTTTTACCCACTAATTCGGTAAAATGTAGAGAGTATTATATTGAGTTATCTGATATGTATCTGTCAGTACTTGTATTACTGCTCGATATCACTGATTCCACATCCGAATACTGGGAATATACTGATTCGGCGCTGGAAGATCCGCTATTATTACGAACCGAAGCTTCTATGGAAAGGGAATTAAAACGAGCCGAAAGAGATGCGGCTTTTGGGATGTTGGAAGGAGGTTCAGACTCTAGGGTATAGGGAGTTTCAGTTTCAGGGGAATTGGAAGAGGTTGTATTTTCTAGGGAATTGGATGGACACGCCGTGCCTGGAGTATTGGAAGGAGGCGCAAGGCCTGGAAAATTGGAAGGAGGCAAAAAGCCTTGAGAATTTGAAGAAGTCCCAGTTTCTGGGAGCATTTTCTTATTTAACTGTTTTAAGTTTTTGTCATCTTCTTTAATTTTCTTGCCAATCTGCATTTCAAATAATATTAATCTCTTAACAATTTTTACAACTTTGCATCTTACTTAAGTAAAATTTTAACTATACCTCTTTAAGAAATTCAATTATTGGCTTATTTCCTGGTGCCAGCTTTAACGCTCTTTTACACAAGCCTTTAGCTTCCTCGTAGCTCCCCAATAGAAATTTTGCTTTGGAAAACCTGCGTAAAATAAAAGTTGGCAATTAAATTTTAAATAACTAAATAACATTCAATTCTGTCTTAGCTAGCTATTTCTCAGCTTCCTTACAGAATTACTACTATATACCATTTTCACCTAACCTAAAAGTACTCATAGATATTCATTCTGTTATATAAACGCAGTTAGGACAAGATAAGATAGCTTATTAATATTAAGCTTATTATAGCAACTACTTAAAACATTTATCAACTAACCTGAAAAGTGCTTTGTATAATTTTCCATTAGAAGCCATGTCAAAACGTAAAGCCATATGACTAGCAACGCATGCTTGAGACGCCTTTCCTAATTTTAAGTAACTCTGGACCAAATTAATGTACAGTGTAAACAATAACTCGTTTCGGGTGTTTTCATTTTCGTCATTAATCAATGGATAATCTTCTAAAATCCAAATAGCATCGCGATATCTGAATAAAATTTAGAAGAAGATAGGTTAGTTAATTAAATATTTTAAACTAATGCTAAAGCTATCCATTTTATTTCGGTTTTAATCTTAAATACCCACAAAATAAAAGCTATATATAATAAAAATTAGTGTAATCTACAGATGAGTTCACATAATACAAAGAAATGAACCTGCGAATAGCATCAATGTATCGGGATTCGATGTGCATATCATTTCCGTCAGATCTTAATTTCTGAGCCTCAGCACTGATTTCACAAAACTGCAACAAAGCTCTTTCGTCTGAAGACTTTTGCAGAATATTACCCTCCTTGTCAGTTTCAAGGGTTCCGATTACTTCAATGGTAAACAAAATCCTACAGTCTGTATTGTTTGTAGAAAAAAAATTTATACCATGAGAAATAATGTGTCGATTTGCGATTGGGTTTCAATTATAAATTAAGTAGTGCATTGCGAAATTAAAAACGATAACCTACTTGGAGGTACTCTTGGAGGGGCTCCGTAGCTTTTGTAAGCATATTTTGATTCTATGACAAACTTAGAGATTTCACCAACTTTCATGGACTTAATTGCCACATAGAAACCTGGTATTAAGTTATGTTCAGCTAGGTTAAACGACTGTGGATGTCCTCCTCGAACTAATGTTGAGTCAAATGGTTCATCAATTCCTTCACTTAAAGCAATATAGTGAACGAAAACTGTAGATGAAGTCGTTATTATTTTACTACCAGTCCCTTTTCTTATAATCTACAGAAACGCAATTAATGATCGTAAATCGTAACGAGTTTAGTGAGATTAATAATTATTATGATGCTGTGGATTGCTGAATGTTTTAAGATAAATGGTATACAAAATTTAAACAAACCAATTTCTTTATCCCTCCATCCTCAATTACATTGTCCATAATCTTTGCTAATTCGTCATAATCCCCCCCGATACCACCCAGGGACATTTTCCCTAACAAATCCTGGATTCTCTGACTTTTATTTTCAATAACCTCGTTTTTCCACAGTTCTGTAAACGGAGGATAAAGATCGAGTGCCTCTGAGTCTTGTAACAATTTGTAGCTTTCTTCCGTGTCTATTTCAAATGACGCCCCTTCGCTCACTAATTGTCTATGAAAAAATTAGATTATATTTTGGCCATTTGATTTATAAATAAGCTAATTTTAACTCAACCTACCGGATATCTATACCAATCTTGAACCGTGGCCGAATGGAGCTTGAGCTGAAATTCATGTACTCATATTTATCATACCAATCGTCAGAATTCCTCATGATCACTGATCAGGAAATGCAAACTTTATTCAACGGTTTCAACTTTTTAGTTTACACATTTACTTAGACACTTGATACGCACCTCTTTCTTTTGTCTTCATTCTCCTTTTATTCCTAATTCCTATACAGAATTACAGAATAAATAAAAATAATAATGTTAACCAGTATAGTAACCACTTAAGAGCCCAGTTCCTTTAAATTTGGAAATCTCTAATGACTATCAAAATACATGTAAAAATTGCTTTACAACTCTTGGAATTCTGTCTAAAAGTTCTTACCCGATTTTCTTGTGTGGCACATTTTTGGAATCCTGGATGTATTGTAGACCCCCTCATTGTACAAAATATACGATATGTTTACTCATTAATATATTTTATTGCGATTATAATTTTGTAAACGACAAAATCTGCTAGAAAATTTAAATATCGTATATTTTGTACAATGGGGTGGTTGACAATATATTCAGGATTCCAAAAATGTGCCACACAAGAAAATCGGGTAAGAACTTTAGACAGAATTCCAAGAGTTGTAAAGCAATTTTTACATGTATTTTGATATTCATCAGAGATTTCCAAATTTAAAGGAACTGAGCTCTTAAGGTTGCTCATCACGCCTGCATAGCAACCGCATGGGCCTATCTAAATGCGTGTTAAAAAATGCTCTACATCAAGCTTTATTCCTCCCGAAGATTACGGCCGATTTTTATGAGACTTACATTTTTGGAATCCTGGACTATCGAGGAACACAGGAGGGCGGATGGACTTTTGATATTATTGCTTTAAATGGTGCAAAAAAATCAACATTGTATAAAAACTAAAACTGATTCACGTTTTTTGGAATTCGATTTTTTTAAAAGCATTTAAAGCAAAAATACCAAAAGTCCATCCGCCCTCCTGTGTTCCTCGATAGTCCAGGATTCCAAAAATGCAAGTCTCATAAAAATCGGCCGTAATCTTCGGGAGGAATAAAGCTTGATGTAAAGCATTTTTTAACACGCATTTAGATAGGCCCATGCGGTTGCTATGCAGGCGTGATGAGCAACCTTAAGCCTAGACTATACTTCCCGTTTCATCGTAACCACCGAAATGAGTCGTTTCATATTATTATTATAACATCTAAATAATAATAGAAATTTACATAAGAAGGTTGAATGGTGACTGGGACTGCATGGGGATCGAATGGAAATGATTAGCGAAAGGGAACATTTCGTAATGTGTGTATTAAATAGCATTTCAAAACTTTTAACCCAAATTGGTTCTGCTATAATATCGAAAAACTTATTCAACATTTTTTAATAGAGTTGGGTTTACTTTTTAATACCTTCTTAATTCCTTTGTGCCAGTTGGGATATCTTTTTGTAGAATTAAATAACAGTACTGGGAGCCACTAATTTATTATTCTTAAAAAATATTTATTGTAAGTTGTACTCAAGGGATTTGCACGTTTTTCCAAAATCCTAGAGGGAATCTTATTTTTTTGATTTTAAAAAGGAGCTTTTTGGTAACTTTGCGGGAGATTTTTCGAAAATAGTCTTTCATTGTTCCCTGTATTTGATGCTACGATCTACAGTTATTATTTTGGTGTAGGAAATTCCTTTTTTATCAGGAAGTTGGGGCTGCAGCTAATTTTTTCCAACCACTGTAGAAAATAAAGGTGTATTAAGAGGTAGGTATGGTTTCTAATGACGATTGGGCTTGACTATCATATTCGCTCTTAACTTTTTTTGGGAAACTTGGATCTAGTCCGAGAATATTGGTCGTAGAAAGACAAAGTTGGTCTCTAAAAACGCAGAAAATGTCAATTTATAGCAGCTTGCACTTCGATTTCTACCTTTTACCTTCGTTTGCGAGTTATTGCAATTTTAATTAATATCTCGTAACCAGAGGTAAAAGGTAGAAATCTAAGTGCAAGCTACTATAAATTGACATTTACTGCGTTTTTAGAGACCAACTTCGTCTTTCTACGACCAATATTCTCGGACTAGATCCAAGTTTCCCAAATAAAATCGTCACTTTTATGCCCTATCACCTATTCATTTTGCTGTATTGTCATAGAGTAAATTTCTATGGCTCTGTGTACTTTAAATCGTAGCCATAGATACTTCCCCATTACCTGCCCCTCAAGATGCCTTGATTGGTCCCATGGCTACGCCTCTCGGGGGCAAGGTGACGACATGCTCCAGAAAACTGGTTTCCCCCAACCAGTTCTTTCCAACCACTTTACCCCCGATTTCGATTCGGAGAACTGGTTGGGGGAAACCAGTTTTCTGGAGCATGTCGTCACTTTGTCCCTGAGGGCGGAGCCCTGGAAACATTCAAAGCACTTTGCTGCCCCTCATTGAATTTCCCCGTATTTTGAACCACCCCTGAACCTTAATTTAAATGCGCTTTGTATTTACAAAGTTAACATAACAACCTAACATAATGGGATGTTTTCGAAATTGTTTTTATTACTGTGATGGGTGGCCTATGCTGAATTTCTCTTGAGTGTTAGATTTGCCCCTTACTAGTTGGGTTTACTAGTATGAACATAAACACCAATTTCGAATAAATTTTAATTATATCTTACTTTAATTTAATAAAGATTAAAAAGGCTAAGCTAAGGAGGAAAGAAAAAAGGGAGGAAACGACTTTTACTACTAGAAACGATGAACGAGGAATGTATTTTTCTTTCTTTTATCAACGAAACGGCAAGTAATAATAGGTAAGTTGCGCATGTTGCCCCCAAACGCCAAACCCAACGCCAAACCCAAAAATAGTGTCGATGCGCATGCGCCAAACTTGCAGTGTACTTTCACTCTGGGTTTACGGCGGACGAACGCAAACACAAACCTCAAATGAACCATTTTTGGGTTCGAAATTTTCTACGTTCATCGGTATTTTTTAGTACTTATAGGTATCAGTTATTTTTCATAATTTGCAGGATTAAACTCAACTATGTCATCGATTAATTAGTGGTAACTACGGTCAGAGTTTATCTACAGACCTTTTTAATTTCGAGGCTAAAGTAAGAACATTTTTACTCAAGTACATACTGAAGTATTCGTTTCAGTCATAACCGTCATGCCGAAAAAATGATTTTATTTTAAACACAATGCAAAGTATGACATTGCATTACTTTTGGAAGTAGAAACCCTTACAATTATGCAGACTCTAAAGCTGTTTGTGATGAAATTTCAAAAAGGCTGCATGAAAGTGAACTCGAAATGGATGTGACTGATAGAAGTTGCCGTGAAAGGACCGATGACCTCATTGTTGCATTAAAAAGGATGAATCAATAAGCCGAAAAGCGTATGTCCGTTTTAATTCATGAATTCCTGCAGTTAAAATAATAAAATAATATGAACAAATTTATAATCAATAATATTTGCTAATTTTAAATATTTGTTTATAGGTCAGGAGTATGGTTTTTAGGTTTCAAAATCAAATGTTGCACTAATCATCTTCTTTGACGAGACAAGGAAGAAGGTTAATATCCAACATAAGTTTAGCTAAATGCTATTTTTTTTGAAACAAGCAAAGAATCAAATTTTTACTTAATTTTTTACATCAAAATTTAAGTTCCGCGGTGAGCTGAGGTAAAATTGGTATTACGGGTTTTGCGCAATTCATTTTTTGAAATGAACGCAATCTCTCTATCTAGTCAATCTCCATTTAAGTTTACCAATTTAATCTGTTTTTTACACCCCTATGGAAACAGCCTAGAGATGATATCCAAAATGACTTTCTCACAGGGCAGGACGTTGTGACAGCCTCACATACGTTGTTTTCAATTTAACATAGGCCTTACCGGGGACAGCTCTGACTTCGACAAAAGTCAGTAATTTTACTGTTTATATGACGATAATGGATCCTGTCTTGCCCTGTACTTAGACGTTGAGCTGTGGTAACAATACCTGGTTTCCGTTGCCAGCGTCCCTTTCAATCTAAAAATTTACCTTGGGCTGAGCTGATTTTTATCTCTGGAGAAAATGCTATGGCGCCTTGGTTACCTTTTGCTTTCCCCTCGTCGATTTATTGTAAAACCGTGTTTGCACTTTCTGTGAATCAAGGAGTGTCAACAGTTAAAGTTCCTTGCCGTGAATCTTTGATTTTTTTCTAGCGTTGGAAAGCGTTGGAAATTTCTGAAAGTTGGTTCAATTGTCGATGGTCAATGGTCTGAGTTGGACTGAGAACGCCCTTTTCGACTAAATAATTGGAAGTCGGAAAACAGTACAAGGTAGAAACTTAATTTAACTCTTTCGTACTGCTTTGCTAATCAAGACTTCCTGTATTCTATTCTTATTATTTCATAATAAGAGAATCAAGAGTCTGAGTAAAATTTTTTGAAAATCACTTTGGATACGAGGTATTTTAATTCAAAATCCCTCCCCTTCTCTTTGGAATAAATTGACACAAAACTGTATACCTTACAGTGGTACATAGTGATGATCACTATAGAAGAATACTTTAGTTGGCCAATTTATTCTGAAAAGAAGGGAAGGGGAAAATGAGGGAAAAGACCCCAGACTACTGCTTTGCCACATAAAGCGTAAAGACGAAAGAGTATGTATTAATGTTTTCAATAATGGACCCCAACCCAACGCATGCCTTCATGTGACAAATTTAGTACATGGAGGTATGCGTTGGGGTACATTATTGAAAACATTAATTAGTATTTATTGAACTTCTTCCGATGATGTCCGGAAGGATATTTTAGTGTTCAAGTTCAGTCATACTAGTGCACAATACATACTACGTTTCATAAAGACTTTTACCAAAGAATTTAAATGGCTTTCACCATCTTTTAAATCTTTCATCATTTCCTAAATTCCATTGTTTCTACTTCATATCTTTGGTTGGGGTGTGCAAAATTGAAAATGATTTCATAGGAGATATCTCCTTTGCACATAGATAAATTGAAAAAGCGGGTTGAAAACTGGACTAAAAAGTTTACTCAAAAATCCATTTAATATCATCCATTCGTAGTTTTTATTGCTTATTTATTACTTTATTTATGTGCAGTATTTTCGAAAATGAGCGTCGATGTTACTGGTGATCGCTTTTTCACCCAATACTCAAGGAATAGAAAAGAAGAAGCTATATCGGAAATAAACATTGTCGCAAGCGACGATAATGATGCCTTAAAGAAGAAAAACCCAAAAGACACGAAATGTCTTTGTCTTTATTACTGTAAAAAATGTATGCCTTGTCGAGCGAAACCAAATATTTGGGAGACGTCACAAAATGACATTTTCGAGTTAAATGATGTAGAAGACACTGGATACCCGTTGATTTTACGACTTCTCGAAAATAAAGCGTTTGACGTTCTCTTCATTTCCACATCCTTATTGTCAGTCTACCTTTATTTCTTTTCCGAAGGTTTCCTCATGGAAAGTACAATTATGTGGGCAATTATTCACCTCGTTAATATATTCTACACCCTTGGAGTGATTGTTCACTGGTTAAAAATCTTCATACGATCGAAAAGAGCAAAAACAAATCAAGGGTATACTAAATGGGATGTAATTTTTACGTTCTGCACTATTCTTCCTACTGACATCATAGCAATGATTTTGTATTCCATGAAATCTGCAACGGATAATTCGGAATCATCGGATTTGATGGTGACTTTCTGCAGAATTCATTATATTTTCAGAATTCGCAATGTCCTCCAGTACTTCACATCTTGGGAGGATAAACTTCTTGTCGGTATGTATTTTTATATTTGATGTCTATCTAATATATATGTTAATCTGTCCATCATATGCCTTGTTTTTAATTTTAGTTGCTTGAAATATACAAATGTGCGTACATTTTCTTGTAGGTGATTTTCAAATGTTCTTCATAAGGACTATAATGTGGATAACTTTACTAATCCACTTCTATGCTTGCATTTACCATCGAGTGGCTTGTGATGTGAGTTCAGGCAGATATGTCATAAGTCATAATAACTATAACTGGAAATTACATTGTATTATAAATAGCAAGAGTTAAATTCAGACTTAAATATTATGTCAATGAGGACGGACATGAAATAATATACTATCACTATCAAATTTTTGCTGTTCATATAGAGTCTAAGTCCAAAACATTTTAAGATGACAGTGTTAGAAGCGACAGGAGATATATGTCAGCAGCGTAGTTGGATGAATACCATTCTCAAAGACAAGGACTCACCACTTCTGCTTCTTGACGTTAATGTCCTGCTACTCCATTACCTAGTTTCTCTCTACCGAGCCATTGATGTGGCCTTACTTTTGGGGTATCCATTGCATTAGTACCACTCTTTAAATTTAAAAATTGGTTTGATTCGTGAATGGATGTATAAAATTAATTAACAGTTAAATGTTTAATATGTAACTGGTAGGCTATCCAATATACAGGGAAATTCATATATACCTGAACAAGGTCCAGA
This sequence comes from Tomocerus qinae, assembly GCA_020055645.1. Lineage (NCBI taxonomy): Eukaryota > Metazoa > Arthropoda > Collembola > Entomobryomorpha > Tomoceridae > Tomocerus > Tomocerus qinae. The sequence continues at coordinate 10,704,851 of CM034547.1, read as the reverse complement.
ATCTAGATTCTCTAGATATTTTGTGTGAAAATTTAGTAAATTTTGTTACGCACCGAATAAGGCCTGTGCCTATACCTGCCCCGATAAAAGTTCTTGTAATACTCACTAAGGCCGTATTGAGGGGGGGCAAATGCCCCCTCCAAAATCCAAGTAAAAAGGAAATTTTTTCTCAAAATACCAAAAAATTTTATGTCGTTTTTAGGCTATTTTTGACTCATTTTAGACAAAATAAGCCAAAATTTTTCGCGCTGCGCGCGATTATGCCTACTATATATTGTTCTATGATATCTTTCCCCCCTCCAAAATCGACTTCTAAATACGGTACTGATACTCACTTCGATTGCAAATGTGTCTTCGTTCGTTCGTTCCAATGGTGGTAATTACGTTTCGCATTTCGGCAACAGGCTCCATTCAAGAGCTAGGGAGCCTAGGCCGTGTTCAAGTAGTTCAAGTATAATATATGAATTTCCCTGTTCATACTAGGAAGAGATTTTAATGAAATGTAGTTTTAATTTTTACTGAAGCTGAGTTTCAAAATATGAATGCTTCATAGATACGGGGACGTTAAAATAAATTTACAATCAGATTGGGAGCTGACATTTTCGGCCCTAACTGAAATCACTGCATGGATTTTTACTTTGGTTTTTGTCAGTGGAACTCTCACTTCGTTATTCATTGAGAAAGATACCGAGAGAGAAGAATTTATGACTCGACAATTTGCTATTTCACGTTATTTGGTAATAAAATGGATATTGGCCGACTTTAATTATTTTGAATATTATTAACGGGCTTTAAAATGATGTGTAGGATTTCAACCCAGTAGGCAAAAAGATTAAGCAGGAAGTAATTCAGTTTTACGACTACCTATGGGATCGAAGCAGAGGTGTTGTTCAACTGGATTTAATTGAGATTTTACCAATCAGCATTAGGGCAGAAGTCTTCTACAACATTAATAAATTTGTTTTAGACAAGGTATAATGTAAAAACCTTGTAAACGACGTAAATTATTTTAGATAATAATATCTTCAATTCTATAAAAGAAAATTACACTTGGCAAGGCCAATTTGACTTTGGTTTATTATTATATATAGCTTCCACTGCTTTCTGGCCTTGACGATTCTTTTGTGATGAATTTGTCTATGCATATGGATCATACGGTCCATTTACCAGGGGAAATTCTTTTTCGAAAAGATGAAATAGGCACACAAATGTACTACATCATAAAAGGACAACTAGACGTAAGCACATTCTCGATACAAATGAATGAGTTTTGGTTGATAGTTTTGAAAATATTCAGAATCTGTAAGTGTCACGATTATATGGTGGAAAGTTAAGTTAGAAAATGGTAGTAGTAGTATATCAGGGCCGCAGCTAGAAAAAAAATCGGGAGGGGTTCGGGCTTGACAAATAAGTGGGAATACATATATACCATTTTCGTGTTAAGAAAACTGCCTGCCCTCCTTGCTGCAGCTCTGGTAAATATATCCCACGTAAAGTGAAATCAGTATACTTATTATTATTTACTAGTTGAATCCTAGCACACAAAGTGTGCTAGAAAATGTTGCAATCAGTAAATTTCTAGCTACTGCGCAATTTCATGGACCGTTGATTAGACTCAGTACTGATAGTCTAGTCCTTGGTCATTAATTACAAAATATTACCCTTACTCATTAGTTACAAAATATTACGGACAAATATACAAACCTTAATACATTCATGAAAGAATTCCATGCGCATGTCACATTTTATGTTTAAAAGATTATGTTTATGTAGAGTAAAGATTCATTTCTCGATGATGTGACCATGCAGTGCATGGTCTTTCTTTACATCGTAATAGTAATACATACAATATTATGCCTTAATTAATGCTTTGGAGTTTGGATGAGTGAGTGCTGACCAGGCAAAAATCAGGTTTTCAGAAATCATTATATAATTTTGTGACACTGTACGAAATTAGTGTGTGATGTGAGTGAACCGTTATGGTGAATAAGCATTCAAAGCTTTTAATATATTTTTACCATTGCATTATTGATGCTGCAGGTGCTTAATGATGACGAGACACAAGTTCTGACAAACATTCGAAGTGGATCTGTATTAGGAGAAATATTTCTGATACATTCTTATCTTCATGTTGCAACTGTTCGCTGTGCAACGGAATGTGTCATGATGGAGCTGACAAAGGACGATTTTAACGATGTGTTAGAGGATTTCCCCGATTATCATGATGAACTACAAAAGCGCATAGAGGTATACCAACTATTTATTGCAACGCCTTAGTGGTGCTAAATACTAACTAAACTACTACTTTAATTAGTCCTGAATACTTCCGGACGTTAATTTATTTATTGAATTTAGCATCGATTTGCTCAGTCATCTCTGTTGCTGTCATTGTGCGAGAAACAAAATCACTTTGCTGCTAATCACATTTCGGCCTCAACAGACAAAGTACACATGAATGCGGAAGTTTTTGGTCCCCAACAAACGTTTGATAATGTGGCTAATGTTTTGAATTACCATAAAGAGACCGTTGCGGTAGAAAAATTTGAAAATGAAGGTACTAATATTTTTAAATTGATGGTTTGTCTACCACCTTGCCTAAATCTGTCTGAAAGAGTTAGAGTAGAAAGGATGCTATTCATTTTGATTTATTTCACATACTATCACATTATGAATACCGTTGTATATTTATTGTTAAACTTGGTTTTTTTCTTATTTCATATTTGCCTAAATTCTGATTAGTAATTAATGAAATAGCGTATAAAAATTATGAAAATCCGGAAGGTATAATTTTTTGTAGCTAATTGATAATGCATCATGATATAGGAGATTTGGATGGGCTAAAATTGAAAGCTGAAGCCATTGCCAAACTGCAAGCCGAAGTAGCAAGGAGAAAGTGATTTTTATTATGATTAAGATTACTCGTCTAATTTACACTCTATTTATCTGTGGTAGTTTTAAGTCTTTTTAATTTTTTAGAAGTGACGAAGAAGGTGAAGAAAATGGAAGACCTGCGTTCGGGCAAATAACGTCTATTTTTAAGGCCTTGGAATTAGATGTAGCTCGCGCAACTTCATTAGCAAAAGATTTAGGCATCGCTTTAGCCCCCATGATCATCACTGCCCCTGAAGATACAAACGATGTAAAAGGAAAGAAGAGTAAACAGAGAGATGTTGCAAACCTTAAGCCAGTGTTTACGGAGTGCCTTTCATTTTTAAGGGCACGTAAAGATCTCTGGTATCTTCGATTGTGGAAATGTATTGTCAGCATCAGTTGTTATGTAGTTTTATGGTACTACCCTTATCAGTTCGCTTATCGGAAACCATCTACTGTTTATATCGACTATATCTTCCATATCTTTGATCTTGTCTTCGCCATTGATTATCTTCTGGATATGATCCAAATAGTTGTAACACCTAAAAGTAAGTCAGTCATTTTTGTCAGTGTTGCTCAATATGAAATTTATGTTGATGTTTATATTATAATTATAATTAAAAATGTTTTATGGATGATTCTCCTAGGATCTATAGAAAACTTTAAGGAAATTATTCTGTTTCGGGCCAAGTCCCCGGCATTCTATATCCGTTTTATTTCTTTCATTCCAATTGAGTATGTGATGGCCCCCATTTTTGGATTTACTGCTGGAGTAGATCCTTACTATTACGCCTTTAAAATGAACAGGCTCATTAATATTCCTTTGGTACGTATTGTGGAAAATAATAACTTTATGTATATTCGTCTTCAATGCTTGCCTTAATAATTGTATGCTATATACAGGCTACAAAGTTCGTAAGTGAGATGGAATTAAAATCTGGTCTCCCTATGATCTCCACATTTATCATAAAAAGTGCTGTCCGTCTGGTCTTCCTTATTCATATTTGTGCTGTAATTTATGCATTTTTGCAACGGGACATTGTTCCGTGAGTAAAATTGGATATCAATTTTATTTTTCTACGCTAAGTTGATAACAATAAGTTGATTTCCTATAAAATATTCCCTAATTCCCTACTTCCTATCAAATATAGGAACCCAAGGGTAAAAAGATTGTCTCCTCCGAATGTGATGTACTACAACTATAGTTTTTGCTTGTACTGGGCCACACAAATTGTCACTTCGACTGGTTTTGGAGATATACCTTATTCTGATGATTCTGAAGTGGCTCTTATGTCTTTGAGTTTAATTTTTGGAACTTGTTTTCTCATCAATATGGTGGCAAAAATGGCATCTATTTTAGCCAATTCAGAACGGCGTCGGTTAGTATACTTAGTGATTACGTTTCCTTGAATTGTATTATGTCAAGGATCAACGTACAATAAACATGTGTATTTGATATATTTGACAGTGTGTCGTTCAAGAGAACATTTTTTCAAGTGCAATCTTTCATGAATCAACGTAAACTGTCGAATGAACTGAAAGCAAGAGTGTCAGAGTACTATAAAATGTTGTGGCTAACAAATGAAGGAGTTCTAATTGGGTCTCAAGATTCTCCGATTTGGGATGCTCCGAAACATCTGCAAGCAAAAGTATCTGTAGCTCAAGCTTTGAAGTATATATCTCGAATCCCGTTGACAAAAGTAATTAAAATTTGTATCTATTTATCAATGACAAAGACAAACCTTTTGTATGTTTGTGTGTTAATTTTCTTTGATTATGTTTTGTAATATATAGTATTTAGCTGAAAACGTTCAAAATCAAGTTTGTCGAGTATTAAGACAATATTGTGTCCCCCCTGGAGAAACTGTATTATACCCTGGAGACAGATCCAGAGAGCTTTTTATCATTAATAAAGGCTTTGTTGAAGTATTCTCCGTTACGGAAAAGTTTTATGAATTCCTTTTACGAGTCAATGAGCCTAAATCTATAAGTTATGTTATGTAATTTTTATTATAGGTTCAGTGTAAAGATCTTTCTCTTGGCTCACTTGGAGTTGGAAGATATTTTGGAGTACCAGGTCTTATCCAAGGAAAAAACAAAAATGACGTCCGAATTGTCACTTTAACACATTGTGAACTTTTCTGTTTACATCATGATGATTTGATGACTGTGTTGGCTAAAAACTTACGTTTTGAGCTGGAATATAAATTTTTACGGGTGAGTTATGAAATGTTTTTATTTTAGCCAAAATACTAGTTAGAAAGTACTTATAATAGATTTTCTATCACTACGAATTTTAAAGGTATTTACTTCTCTCGATTACCAAAATTTTAAAGTAGGTACTATATTTTGTAAAAAAAATAAAAAACAATCATTTTCTAATTTAAAGATGGGGACAAATCAATCTCTGAAACTAAAAGAGTTTGTGGGAATTGAAGAAGGGGTAGTTGAAAAACCTGAGATTAAAAAGAACGCACCAACTGTTAAGACTTCTGCCAAGGGGTTGTCGCATAAAGGACTCGCTGCAGCTCAGCCGACAGGCTTTAACGAAATCGAAATTCCGGTGTATAATTTCCATGAAATGATTACCGAAGCAAACGTACGAACGGCAAAAATAACTAAAGAAAACTTAGAAGCTTCTCGTACACAAGATAAAGGAACATTTTTATCCAAATCAATTTCCCCACACGGCTCCTTTTTGAAATGGTGGACAGTGATACGGGTTCTCGCTGCTGTGGTCCTCACTTGCTTTGCTCCAGCTCAAGCCGTTTTCACTTTCAATCCAACGTTGTGTCTCTACTTTATGCTTTGCTGGGATTTTATTGCATGGCTTGACTTGTAAGAACATATCAAAATATTTTATATAATTTCAATTTTGATTAGCATTTCATTTTTACACAACTGTGAAAGGGTGATGATTTGATAAACTAAAGCTATCCATTTGTAAAATGATTACTATCAATTTCGATAAAGAAATCTCGAATTTTTCCGACAAGGTTGTTACGCACCAAAAGACTTAAAACTTCCTTGCCTTTTCGTTAGCCAAAACAGTAAAATTAGTAGAATTGGTGATAATATCAATATCGTTTTCCTAGTCCTAAGACCGCTTTTTGTCCCACACTACAGGTATATGTTTTCCCTTTTAATGCTCAAGAAATCGTTTCCCCCACTTTTTAGCTCAAAAACGTACTTTAACGTACTATTTTTTAGTAAAATAAGTAATTTTTGCTCTTCCATCCCCTACTGGGATAATCAATACAAAATATGTTATATCTGTTAATTAGGTTTGTAATGATGAGGGTAGCGTTTTATGGACCCAGAAACCAACCCATCACAGATGGCTTCCAAACTTTCAAACATTATCTCAAAGGGTCATTCATTATCGACGTATTTGCGTGTTTCCCTTTCGAATATATTGTATTTATGATGTATCCCGACATAAAACCATTTTCAAGTCAACACAACTACCAGGGAAAATATTATCTCGTGGCTTATTTAAGATTGAACAGAGTCTTACAAGTTTATCGCATGGTTGTTGCTGGGAGGGTGCTGGAAAAAGCTATCTTCAGAAGCTTGTCCTTTTTGATGTAAGCAATATTTATGTTTCAATCTACAGAAATGTTCATATGTTGGTAATTATTTGTAATAGTGAAATTTTTTTAGTCTTGTTGAAGTTATCCCAATGTTAATCATATTTATAATTGGAGCGGCTTGTTTGGCTGCTTATTTGGTTTGCAATCCTCCGGTGGATGGAAAAACTATGGTGTGTAGTGATAACGCGTGGCTAACTCACGGAAATCTCTATAAATACCAAGAATTGAAGAAATGTATGATGTTTTATTTTAAGAACCAATGAAACTTCTATTAAGCTATTCCTAAACTTCCGGTCCTACAATTTTTGGGCTTTCATTTTTAGTTATCAACTATCCTGCTGAGTATTTTATTGTTGGTGTATATTGGGTAACAAACTCGATACTGGCCGTTGGATATGGAGATTTGGATCTGTTGGACGATTTTAATAGGAAAATTGCAATCTTGGTGATAATATTAGGTGAGATTTTGTGTCACTTTTCTTATTCCCTAGTAGAGAATCTCTACTGCTTTCCTAACCTACTCCATTAATCCATTTAAATATTAAATTATATACCTAAATCAATAAATATGTATATAACATAATATCATTGTGAAGGCATATTTTGAAACAATTTTACAGGGCTGATAACCACTGGATTCCTAGCTTCAAAACTTACTGCATGTATGGCAGGAGAAGATCCTCGTAAACTTGAGATACGAGAAAAGGCACAAATTATCTTCAGTTTTCTAGAGCAATATCGAACATCTAGATCTTGTCGAAGGTAACCTTAGCCGATCTTTTAAGCGTATTATATAACTCGAAGAAACTTACTGAAGTACCCCGTTACTTACTCATCTTTACAGTCGCGTAAGAGAGCATTACTTCAGCGCGTGGGACAAAACTAAAGGAATATTAGTCGAAGACCTTTTTGCAGCCTTGCACCCTACACTTAAAACAGATGTCATGAAAGAATTATACGAACCTTTTCTCCGAAAGGTAAAGTTTTACAGTTAACGCAAAAATTCACACAGTTAACACGGAAACTTCATAACGTGCACTCTTAACACAATATGTCGATAATATTTTTAAATCATAGTCTCCTGTTTTTGCAAACTTGGATGAGCCTGGTATCCGAATGCTCAGTTTATCACTGAAAGAGGTATATTACCCTGAAGGAGAATTTATCATGAAATATGGAGATTTGAATGATGACGTTTTCTTAATATGCTCTGGAGTAGTTGTGGGTTATACCGCTCAAGGAAAAATAATTGGTTACATGGGGACAGGAAGGTACACACTTAATGCGATCACGTAGTACCAATTCTATAAGTTTGTCTGAATTATTAAAATGGAAAGACTGTTGTAACAGGTAAACCTATATTGTGGCATATTTTTTGCATTTGCAGTTTGATTGGGGAAATCTCCGTGTTGTATGATGTTCAACGTCTTTATACAGCTGTAACGGCAACTGGCGTAGAATTGTTTGTGTTTGGCAGGGATGAATTTGTTGCATTTTTGCGTGTATATCCCGAAATACATCTCGCTTTGGAAAAGGCGTGCTTAATTCATTATAGAGTAAATTATTAATTTCTATTAAATATCTCTATTGTTTCATATTTCTAGAATTTTTCATAGTTTGCGATTATTATTTAAACATTTTTTTGTAATTTATTTTTAAGCAAACAATTTTAGAAACAACTGCTGAAGAAGCAGAATGGGAAGATAGTAAACAAGAAGACTTAGAAAATTTTGGATTCTCTCTTAACAATGAAGCTATTCAGCAAAGTAGCTTTCAACCCAAGACCTCCTTAGTTGAAAGGAAAAATACCATTCCAGCATCCAACGAGAAAGGAAGCAGATTTGTAAATGCTGAAGTAGACTTAGCTTGTTTGGAAGAACATGTACCCAAAGAAAAAGAAAATGACACAGAGGAAAAGATGGTCATTATAGAAGACCCGATAAGGGTTATTCCAGTTAAGAAGGAAGATGTTGATAATGCCGCTGATAATGTTGCAAATCAAGTAAATGCAAACAATCACTGGTACAGTTGGCTGTTAACTTTCGGGAAAAAAATTCCTAGAGATGAAATGGGATTTATCCACATAATTCAAGAGTAAGCTTTCAGCTTTCCATATACCAAGACTTTATTTTAATAAAATATTCGATTACTTGGATTTTAAAACCGTTCTAAAAAAATTGCTAATGGGTGTGTTGCTTGTATAGCAAGAAAAAATTAAATCCAATTACATTCGTTGTTCATCCTTCATCGAATGTGTGTTGTAATTGTGTGAGCCTATACTTGTGCTTAACGGCTATTTCCTGTGGATTAACTGCTTATGAAATTGCATTCGGTGTGGGAAAAGAAACGGAAGGAAGTATCGGTGGTGCGACCACTATCACCCTCTCTATTAGGATTATTCTGGAGATATTCTTTTGTCTTCGGATGATTGGAAATTTCCATTTGGGATACTACAATAGTAAAGGAGTTCTTATGCAAACAATCAAACAAACATCAATAAAGTTTGTGGTTTATATATTAACTAACTCTTATTGTTCTAATCTTTGTACTTATATCGCCGAGTGTATCCTAAAATTACTATATAATTGACCCTTCACTCTAAACTGTTCAAACTTAAATCCTTCTTTTAATTATAGATATATTAGTCAATTTGACGGATTCTTTATCGATCTAATATCAACTTTGCCATTTTACATGTTGGCTAGTACCGAAAGGCAAGCTTCTAATATTAGATGCTTACAGTTGTTACGAATGGTAAAAATCAAAATTACTGTAGTTAATAATAACAATAAATTATTAATTAATACAATAACTACTAACTAATACTACAGGAATTTTGGGTAAAAATGAAAATGCCCTACATCAGATTTTAATTGTCATAGTTCATTATTGAAATAGTGTATCATTGATTACACTGTAGATTTTATTTGTACGCTACCTGAATGAATCAGCAACCGATTTAAGAATGAAAGCTTCGAATGTAAAAATTTTCAAAGTTACCGTTCTTCTTTGCTTTGTCTTCCACTTTGCTGCTTGCTCCTGGTACCTTGTTTCATGTTACGGAGATGATTGCAACCCACGGTCTTGGGTATCAGTGCTTACTAAAGATGTCAAAGACGCCCAAGGTATGTTTTCGCTTTTTTATTCAAATAAATGTCTATCTTTAACACAATATTTAATTATCTTCTCATAAGGTATTATTTTACGAATCTATAATTTTCAGCATTGGTGGACAATGATGAAGTGAAAATAGGAAATCGCTATCTCCTAGCCTTGAATTATGTGGCGAATACCATTACATACTCTGGACTAAGCGATATGACAGCAAGACTCACTATGGAACTTATAATGACCATTATGATCATATTTGCCACTGTGCTAATAGTTGGACAACTTCTGGGAGAAATGACTCAATGTCTGTCTTCTCAAGTATCCAGCAAAATACACTTTCAGTATAAACTGTCATTTTTAGAGGTTTGAATTACATCTTCCGTCTTTATTACAATTTGAGAAGTTTTAAAACAAAGTTGCATAACTAAGTAGCTATAACCTATTAGCTTGGTGTAAAATGGATTACTTTTGATTCCAAAAAATAGAGTCATTTAAATACCCTGGGATTGAAGGCTGAAAAAATTAACGAGGTTGTGCACTACTTTAAGCAGTTGTGGTCTACATCTAAATCTATGCAGTACCACACCATTATGCAAGAATTACCCTACCCTCTACGAGCCGATATTTACTTTGAAATATATGGACCACCGATTAAAAAGGTATAACACAATTTTCGATGTAAAGTACGTACTATAACAGCAGCATTCCTATTATTTGTGGCAGTAAATTAAAAAGAGACAAATTCTTTAAATGTTTTAGTCTCGGATTCTTAGGAAATTGGATGACGAAGTTATTCGACAAATTTGCGTAAAAGTTCGTCATGAAATGTACATGGCAGGAGCACGTATAATGCGTGTTGGAAATGTGGTGAATACAATGTACATTGTTACCAAAGGTGAAGTAGTAGTATTGGACGAAGACAAAAACACAGACATTTGTGTTACAAAGCTGGTCGAAGGAAATTGTTTTGGTGAAGTAAGTGTCATTGTTTTCCCTATAAATAATCACTATTTCCGTTTTCAGCAATAATTTAATTATTGTCAGTTTCTCTTTGTTATATTATATTCATTTGTGATTTTTTCATTGTATAATACAAGTAACTTTTTAAGGTTAAAATGTTTCTACCGGATGCTAAGTACGCCTATTCATATACTGCTCGTCTGGAAACGGAAATAGGGGTTATATCTCGAGAGGATCTATTCGAGGTTCTACAAAAATATCCAATGCTGAAAGAAGAATTACAGACTCTTGCTCAAAACATAATCTTACAAAGACAGGCTCGAGTTGAGGAGGAGAAACGCCGTTTTCAAAATATCAGAGGTTCATTGGTTTCCAACTCTCCTGGACCTGCTGGACCATCAGAAGAAGGAGAAAAAGGCCCAGGCCAGATTAATAGATTTCTTAAAAATTCTCCAAGTCTTCAAGATATCAATTTAACTGGTGATCAGATACAGTCAATGTCCTCATTTGGCTTGTCATCAAACAGTGTTATGCGATAATATTATCATGCATGTGTGCACTGACCCTGAGTACTTTAGGCCTTACGCACTGCTGCGCTGTATATATGGCTATAGTTGCTATACGCTGTATAGGCAAAGCATTCGTTACTTTTCTCTTAGTATTATTAATTTATTAAGTGCATTTGTTTTAATGAGGATTAAGGCCCAGACTCTTTCTCTGTATTTTTTAGGAATACTTTCTGTCAATTCGAAACTATTATCAAATAATGTCATTACTTTATTCTGCATTTGCCTGCATAAAAAATAGAACACTTACTAGGAAAATGGCCTAATTATATGTAAATTGTTGTTCAATAAATGTTTGCAGTTTACGAATTTTAAGCACAAAAAATCATAATCCTGTTATGCATGTAGCATTAGGTAATACTATTATCACATAATAAATATAGTTACTCATATATTTAGACATCTCTATTATCAATTCCGTGTCCTCCCTACTCTCCTACCATTGAAACATAAGGCTCCACTACTGCGCACTGTTTAGTTTTAAAGCTGAGCCAGAAAGGCAGCCCAGGTATTCAATGCGCTTCTGTAGTTCAATGTAATTATTTTCTTAATAAAATAATAATAATAATGTATCATATGGGAAGCATGATCAGTGAAAGTTTTTATGGTGAAAGTCGGTTAAGATAAGTTGTGGTAGTTGAGTAACCCAACCTGGGTTCAGGAATTCTGGCACACTTATGGAAGGGGCATTGAAATAATAATATTAATGTACAGGTAAAAACCTAAGTTTGATTTTCGTTCACGGAGGTAGACTATAATGCCCTGACTATGAATTGTGAAATGAAATAAACGTTTAATTTTTCTTCCTAATCTCCTTTCTTTGCGTCAGCGTCCGTCTTTTGGGCAGAACTTTCCTGGGTGTATAAATGACAATTTCAAAATGGAATTGCAGTCTTTTAACTTATTGTATTTATAATATAATGCCATATTTTTCTCACACTTAAAATAGTTTTTAAAAAAATTCTTAACAAATTATGCCATAGAAAGCTTATGGGAAAAGTCGGGCGTACAGGACGGTCTAATGGTGTAAAAACCTGGCTGGCTGTCTGCAATCTTGGGTTCGAATCCTAAGAGCGCCTCAGGTTGTGTGTTAGATAGTCTGGAATTGGGAGAAGCTATCTTTGCCGTATATTCGTTATTAGCATTGATTTGCCTATCTTGGTGACAATATGACTATCTTTCCTTACCCTGTCTGCAGTGTGCAGATTGCTCTCTTGGTTAGGTGTACACTACGAGTTTACCTAGTGATATACTGGACTGAGGAGCACATGCGAAGGGATGCGGGAGGTTGCGATGACTGTCACACCTAATGTGGTCAGCTCACCTAACCTTGCCACCTAAGCACACATAGGTAGAGTACGGGACTGTGTAGGGCTGTACCACATAATGGTTCAGTACCCCTCACCAAAGTCTCTTCGTGTAAGTCTGTACACTCAGTAAAGTTGTCCGGGAGTCACTGCAAGTAAGCCACCCCAGGCTTGAGCGGTAGCATAGCTCTACTACTATAGTAGATGCTGTGCTCTCCCCCTAACACACACACTTATGGGAAAAGTCGATACGGTGTTTTGCACTACTATGAAAAGTGAAAATCCAGCCGATACTTTGTTGGGGTGTTTCGTTTTTACTTACTACGGCCGGTGGGCCCATTCTGTGCTCACCTCTGGGTGTTTTGTTATAAATACTACCTTACCACACGACGTACCAAACTAAACTATAGCAAGCAGCTATCCAGCAGCAGAAACTTTCGCAGCATCGCAATCGCAACTCGGTGGTAGTCTTTTATTACTTTTCTGGCACTACTCTGAGTAAGTAAGTACTATACACTCATTTATTGCGCTTAAGTCGAGTTCGATGCTGGATTCGTTCAAATTCTAGTGTTTTTAACTCCATCAGAACATTATCACAGACTCACAGTCGCAGTCGCAGTGATGTAGATTGGATTCTGAATTGAATAAATATTATGAAGTACTAAAAAGATTTCAGCTGACATAATTTGACTCCTCAGTCCTCATTCCTCATGCCTTATTCGATATTATTTCACTTTTGGGATGGTATAATATAAACAAGCAGGTAAGTGTGAAATTTAAATTAATGTTCGATATTTATTTATTAAGTCATTAGTTATAACATCTGATCTGAGTTTTTGAAATTGTTTTTAGAAAGTATATTATATTGCACTTATAAATGTAACCTAAAGGTCATAGCCATCCTTATAATAAATATACAGTCAGTTGATTGCTAATTTTTTGTTATAGATTAGACAGACGCTGGTAGATTTCAATTTCCCCTAACCACTAACTACTAACACCAGCTATGATCTATTGAAGTCATAAGTAAGCACCACTGGTAAGTGGGGTAATTTTCCGAAATTGTATTCGGGTAGTATAGCTCGTAACTGGTGACTGGGCCCTGGTTTGAATTGTAGTAGTACAACAACCTCCAAAAAACTGTTCGACCGACAATTAGCAATTTAATTCCCTAAATCTTACAGATGACAGACATAAACAGACCACTAACAAGAACATTAGACAGTTAGTCACCAATAAAAATTATATTTAGATTAGACTTTTATGGACGTCTCTAAAATGTATACAAAATAGTAATAATATATTATTCTTCAAGCTGTGTTAAAGGCTGTTAAAGTAATTAAAAATTGTAACAGAAATGCAAAATTATAGTATAATAAATATTGGTAACGGAGGAATTGATAAAAGTAGTTATAAAATTATAATGCTCGTTCTATTTCTATTTCTTAATGTAAGTAAAATGAACTTTATTGCTTTTACTTTTTAGGCATATTCAATATTCAGCTTCCTTCCTCTCCTCCAATGGAAACTGGCTATAGTAATTTTACTCAGTTCTGAGAAAAACGGCTTGAATTCCTTCTTCCCATCACATAAACGCTTTGGGTTGAAAGAAGGATTGCGTTTAATGTTATTCTTAAAATCTCTTTAAAAACAACAACAATCGGGTTTGGGTAAGTCACTAGCTATGCTATAATTAAAAGCTAAAAATTAAATAATCTAAAGCTAAAAGTATCTTCATGCAGCATTTTCATTTTGTACACTACGGAAGGACATTAACATTATATTATATTATTATAGATTTGTGGACAAAGTGTGTTTATACATAAAGAAAAGAAAATAACAAGTTTGTACAAATTATGCGATGCGTAATGTATTACATGCATCAGTTTTAGTCAGTCATGTAAAAAATATTTGGGCTGAATTTAGGCAGCGGTACTTTGTTGCCACTGTCACCGCTGTTGCCGCTGGAGGTAAGGGGGTTAGCGGCAACAGCATAAGTGCGGAAACAGTGGCGACACGCAAAAACCACTAGCGGCTACACAGCTGGAACCACTAGCGACAACACTGACCAGCGGCAACAGAGACACATTAATCTGATTTCCTCTGTCGCCGCTGTTGCAGCTAGTGGTGGTTTTTGCGTGTCGCCACTGTTGCCGCTGTTATGCGGTTTCCGCTGTTATGCTGTTGCCGCTAACCCCCGATACCCCCCAACGGCAACAGCGGTGACAGTGGCAACAAAGTACCGTTGCCTAAATTCAGCAACTCAATTAATGTTTATTGATAGTTACAATATTATTATTATTATTGATATACTTTTTATGACATTTCCACCTCTACCTTACTGCAGTTAGTAAGCTGCAGTCTTGGGGGTTATCACTTATTTATTTATTAAGTTTTATTTGAAAGATAATTGAAAAGGGAAATGGAAGGAAAGGAACATTAGTGTCTAGTGTAAATGGAAATGATACCACCAATATGTACTATTTGTCAATATACAAAATGTCTCTCTACCTGTGTATGAATATATTTAATTAGTAAGTAGGATTAGGATGATAAACTTCCAATCTTATCCAATGACGCTATAAATGCTCGAAAAGGCTGTGTAAGGAGTACTATACTATATTATAGATTACAGATAATGACCAAAACCAAATCTACGGCATGTATGCTATTATAATACAATATGTACTTTGTGCAGTTGTACAAATCAATCTTCTTCACCCTTTTTTCACTATTTTTTGTAATGCCTATAATAATTTATTGTATGAAATATCACCTTCCACCAATAATTTTCCTTCATGGTATGTTTCAGTGTTTCGCTATAATGTTATACTATATATCTGAACTATGTGTAACTAATTTTCCTGTTTCAAAAGACTTATTAGTCAAAGTGTATGAATTATTATGCAAATTATGCATTCAGAAATGTATATAAAAATAATTTTAAGTGTGGGTAAGGCATTTAAATGTCAATTTCTTGTTATCTAAAATTTAATTTTTACGTATTATTATTATTATATAATAAATTAATAGTTTGCCGTCTTTGGCAGACTTTCCTAGGAAAAGTCTTTCTCGGTTTCAGTATGATAGTCAGTCGATCAGTGGACCTAGCCAATACATATTCCATATTATAAACAACTTCCAGATACGTAACTGTGTGTAATATAGTAATATAATAATTTATAAGACATGAATGAGATTGAAACTTGAAACCTCAGCGCACAGTACAGTCAATATTCATTATTATTATGTATAGTAATATGATTAGATAGAACGTTGAGGGAGTTGTATAAATGTATTTTATTTTGTAGCTTTGTAATGACGGAGATTTTTAAGGGAGTCAAGTATTACGTATAACGATGATGATGATCGAATATAAGCAAGAACAAATTCCATACTTATAACTTGGTAGATAGTGAACCGATTTAAACTGGTGTTATCCTCCTGAGTTGACTTAATGATTATATAAAATGTAGATTAGAGAGCTGAAATTGAAACTTATACTATAACAATAATTACATGTTGTTGTTATAAGGTGGTTTAACTGCCTTACTAAATCAGTGGCGAACAATAATATTTTAGTACTAAAGTATTCCTGCAATTTTGTAAGAAATGGGTTTAAATGTTGACTGCAAAGCTATTTTATTTGAAGAAAAGGCGGTGAAACAGAATTGAATTGGTGAAAATATTTTAATTTACATTACATTTAATGTTTACAAATACATGATAAACCAAACTTAAATACTACCATTATATTATTATCTTTTCAAATTAGTTTCTTGTCGTAAATGTAGTTACTGAATAAAATTATTATTATAATTATTAGTCCATGAAAACATTTGTTTCCTACTACACAGTCTGCACACACTGCACAGTTTGTATTAAATTTGCTGTTTGTTTGGATATTGCAGATTTCATAGTAATTTTGAGAAAATATTCATTGGAAATGTCAGCTGTGAAAATCAAACACGGAATACGCAAATATTATCATTTACGAGTAAGAAGAGATCGTTTCCTTTGACTTTGTTAATTAGACGCTGTGAAATATGAATCTCTCATCAAAAGTGATTGTCAGTTCTGGTGGTTCTGGTGGGGAAACATTAACAGTAACATGTTTCACTTGTGGTATGCCATCGTCCAAAGAATGGGCCCAGAAAACACGAAGCAGGCCAAGTTCTCCGTCAGTTCCATATTTTCCCTTCTTTCTACAAATGATACCACCCCATGGGGCGATACTTACTGAGGAGGGTTCAACTTATTTATGTGCTTTTTGCCATGCGTCTCTTGAATCTCAGTGGAATAATCATGAATTACAACCCAACCCATCACCTCCAGGCAATCGAAAATACTTTGTGCATAAATTTATCTGTGCTGTTTGTAGTGTAGAAACGTACAGAAAACGGGTCCGGGCACTTCCGTTTCAGGTTAGCGTTTTATTTACCTATTAATTATTTAAGTGTCTACTAGGTAAGTTACTTCCCCCTTAATTCCAAGTTTTTCTTTCAGGAATTCCCTTTTTTGGTTAACAAAAGACAACCAGGAAGTTTGACTTTGGGAAATAATCCCCTGGCTGTAGTATGTTTGGATTGTTCTGAAACCTTGTGGGCCCAAAGTGCAGAGTATGATCGATGGGGCCTGCCGATACATAAACGACATTTTAATTGGATGGCAAGACCTCCCCCTCCAGAAGATAGTGTAGAAGCTACTGTGGCTCGACTACCGTCTGGAGAAACTCAGGTTTGTTCAATGTTTTGATATTTCTTTCTTGTCTTTATCTTCCAATATTCCATGATATTGTATTCCATAGTCTATACTCAATCCTATTGTGGGTACTATTATTTATAAAAGTATTGTTTGTAGCTTCCAAGATGTCCCCCTACTGAACCTTTGATTCCATCAAAATATTCCCAACCAACAAGTCAACCGGAGCCAATTATTCCAGTCAAATTGAAACCAAAAGTGAATAAACCAGATATTCCTCAAATATGCAGCAGTAGTCGGAATGTGGGTCGCTCCCCAGTTGGGTCCGAACAACAAAGCAGCAGTAGTGGCCGGAAAGCATCGATTACAGCTGTGTCCACGCCTGTTATTGATACAATGTCGGCGGCTCCATCTCAACCTCCTATCGTTACTGTAGCTCCTATGTCATCATACAACACACTTACCAGTATTCGCAAGGTTCGTGTTCTTTTCTTATCCTAAATCACTCTGTCGTACTAATGAATGATGCTTTATGTAAGGATTACGCTTCTGTAAATTTAAATAATATAGATTTCTATTTCCTGACTTTTATTTAGTAAAATTAGTATTGTTTTGAGTTGATTATAGACGTGGACTTAGCTTGAATTTAGAATTCCATTGTTTGAGGTCAGGTAACAATAAACAACTTTTTAAAGTCCATAAGTTGATAGCTTAGTATTGCAGATTGCATGAAAATATTTTTTGGACTTCTCATTCACACGTCATGCTTACGTAGTTCCGTAAAATTCAAATAATCAAAACTACTTAAGGTTGGTTCTACGGATCTTCATTACGTTTCGCAAAATCCTCCTACCTCCATTACCACAAGGCGTACGAACCCAAATTTGAAATTGAAGATTCTTCGACTTTTCATCTAGTGAACCTAGTCCTTAAAATTTTTTTAAACGGAAATAAAATAGTCTTTTTTGATTTTTGAAAATAAAAAGTTGAGTCATTTTCTGCAAAAGTTAATACATGCAAAAGAGCCTGTGAGACAGATACATTACATCGGTAGGCGGTACTAATGGTGTAATTGAGAAAAGTAAGCTCTAAGTTCACTAGATATTTTTCTTCTCTTTCTTTTTGGTATCTTTACAAAATCCCCAAAAGTGACTCCAAAAGGTCAAATCACGATTTTCAGTTATTAGATGAGAAGATTGATATCATTGAGTAGGATGTCACTCTATTACCAACAGAAAATAGGAAAACCTGAAATGAAAAGTTTTGCGGCTGATTTGTGATTGCGTTTGCCAGTTATATTACCCATAATGTTACAATATGCTTAGCATAATGTTACAATATGCTTAGCATAATGTGTTCGTAATAAAATAATGATCATAATGTTTTTGTAACAGGGTGGTTTTAAATTTTCAATATACTGTGGTATAAAAAATTGATTCATTTTGTGGCACGGAACAAAACAAAGAGTAGGTATTATGGTGTATAATACAATAATACAATACACTACCTACTATAACATGAAATTATGGAGAGTTCATGTTTTATGTTACTCTACGGCGCTAGAGTAGGCAATATTTAGTAAAAGGTGAAACCCCGTAGAGCCAGCCTTAAAAGCATATAGGAATTGAGTTATCTATAATACGTGATATTACAATACAATTATTGTACCAGCAGAAAGAAGCTTATGTTTTATGTTATTGCTTTACCTTACCTACCTTACGTTAGGTTTGAGGACATAATGACGAGGTCGAGTGAGCATAGTTTAATGGCAAAATAAACAGATTCATTCGTGCTCAATTATCACCTTTTGGGTTTAGCATTTAGTAATGTATTTGTATATTCATTATCAGGCTAAAAATAGATTCTACGGAGCTGTATAATTGTTTATATTTGAATAAGTGAGACACTACGCAATGAAAGCTAATAACATTCGGGTCCCATTCTTTTTAGTTCAATTGTACTTTACACTTTGCATTACATTACACACTAAACTACGCTTACACGCGATATAAATATGGATTAATATTACAATATGTTCAATGTTCTATTTTTGGCATTGATGTAACTTTACTGTGCTAAATATAGTTTTAATTCCCATTTTACTTACTGACTGATACTTATTGGCATATATATGCATGAAATCGCTTATAAATTCAATGGAAATCAATTAATATAGGAAAGTATGTCGGTGCCTCCTAATTTGACATCTGCTTACCCTAAATATGATGGAATACCTCAACCGTGTGGGATTCAGCCTTCTCTGGGACCTCCTCCACTTTATCCTCGTTCTACTTTATTTCCTTCTCAATCTCCAAATTTTCCAAATTTTTCATGGCCTGGAAGGGAAACCTCTTTTGGAGAACCTTATCCATACCCGTCAATCCCAAATACTGTTGAATCTCTTACACCTCAATCGTCCTCTTGGACTTGGCTACCATCACACAGTCCTGATCTGCTACGATACCAGTCATATATGTCTTCGTTTCAAAATCGAGGGTACGTTAAACAAAAAATGATTGTTCATGTAGTAATGACTTTTTGTAAATGTACGTGGCCATTCGAAATCTTCCAAACTTCTCCAGAGCCAGAAAAATTCTTACCCGCAGGGAAAGTTTAGCAATTCCCCTGTCCCAGAGCATGGTCCTTAAGACATAATAATTTCCCTATAGCCATTACATATTACATACAGACGGGAAAAATTTTATGCTAATAGGGAATTTTTTTTAGTAATATGGAAATTATTAATTTCCCTTCCATTTCGACAGCCTTGAGCGAGCCTCGTGGAAAAGGAAGACCGTCCATCTCTCCCTAGTGGGGCTCCCTACGAAGCTCGTGAACATTTCGAATGGCTAACAATGTACACACTTGCATTTAATTTCCACGCATGTTATAATGCATGCGAATGTAAAATGGAACCAGCCAGTGCACTGGTTCCATCATTGCAGTGATACCTTATCTTTCAGAAAGCAATTTTGGGAGATATATCTTGACTAATAAAATAATATTTTCTCCATTTTCAAAATGTGTCAGTTTCAAATCGTTCGCCTGAAATACCCACAACATCCGACCGAATCGAATCTGATATAATTGAATCAGTAATCAGCAGTATAGTTTCAATGACATTATAGTTTCTGTCTATGTCAATCAAATATTATTTTTCGGATTTGTCATGTTCGTGGGGTAAAAGTATGTGTATT
Organism: Tomocerus qinae; assembly: GCA_020055645.1. NCBI lineage: Eukaryota > Metazoa > Arthropoda > Collembola > Entomobryomorpha > Tomoceridae > Tomocerus > Tomocerus qinae. Next base: position 10,684,545 of record CM034547.1, on the reverse strand, counting down.
CTCCCGACCTATAGACGATCTCTAGTATACATAAAGTTAGTAACTGTAACTGTAGAAGTAAACAGTTGCAGTAAGGTATCTGGTAGTAAGTAAAAAGTGTTAGCATATTTTAGTTACTGGCTCAAAATTCTAGGGAAGTAGAGCCCTTTAAAAACAATTTTAAGTGTTTTACTACAATATGTCACCCTTTTTCCAATTCCACTAGGTTTGCGGATATTTACTTGAACCAATCTCAGCCGTTATATGGCAGCAGTCCACCTCCGAGTTTACCTGCTAGTTCTGGAGTCCCTAGTTCAACACCCTACCTCTCTCCCTATAGACTCCAAACTTCCCCAACGGCACCCCACTACACAAATACCGTTTCTGTTGCGAGTAGTTCAATGCAATCATCTGTTTCAAATATAAAAGTCAGTACATCGTCACAATCGTCAGCATCCTACGATACACAGCAAGCCATGGTTCCAGGCAGTGGGGAAAGTAAAAACGATGAATCATTTGCATACGCTGAGACAGCCAGTAACGAATATAGTCAAAACGAAGAAATTCAGCAAAATGCCACCGAATTGGCCCTTCCCAAAAAAATTATTGCTTCAAGGGCGTCGTCTAAGTTGCCATCAACATCTACTTCAGATCACTTATTAAAAACGAGTTCGACCCCTAAAAAGCATTTTACTGCTAAGAAAAGTACGAGTAACGAATCAGGAATTAAAGCAAGTGGAAGTAGTAGTCCACCAAACGGTTCTAGCAGAACAACTCCATATTGTAAGACAGAAGAACGTGAACGCACTATAATTTCTAGTGCTACTATGAAAGATAAAAGTGAAGGGTACGTGGGTAAAAAATGGCAATGGCAATCACATATTCGCAACAGCACCAGCAACACAGTGAAAGAAACTGAAGAAACCGAACCGATTGACTGTTCGTTGAAAGTTTCAGATGGAAATCAAGGAAGTTCTAATCCAGAGACAGACGGTGCAATAGATTTGAGTGTATCTGCAGGGTCAAAAACTGTTCAAACTAAGGACGGAGATTCAACAAATACTGATACTATTTTAGCAGGCAGCTATGGAGGATCATCAAATAAATTTATGATAGCTTATTTATGTAAAAGTGAAACTATTAGTCCTCCTTTGGAAGCTAACGAAGAGGTAAACAAGTACGGTGACGTAGCTTCCCTTGACATGAGGAAAGAAAAAGAAAGTCCCAGTGGTCGCAACTCAGTCATTGTTAGTGTGGCCAAGTCAGAAGGATCGTGTGACTCTTTCATGATCACATCTGTGCATAATCCCGATCCTGACTGTGGTAATGAGGCTAAGGATGATATGAATGATGAAGTTAATTTTGCTGGAATTCTGCAGCAATCAGAACCGGTGGAAGTTTCCAAATCAATTGTTTCCTTAAGTGATGTTCCCGGTGTTTCTAATGACAGTAATAATGCTGGTAGTTGTAAAGTAGAAGCAGATATTGTTTTCGAAGGCGTTTCGAAAGAAATACTGGAAAGGAACGGAGTAAAAGAAAATTACTTAGAAAGAAAACTAGACCAAGAAAAATGCTTACAAGAATCTATTGCAGAATTTTTGCAAAAGAAAAAGGAAGAGAAAAAGATTTCAGCGACCAAAGAAAAAGAGCAGACAGACTTTTTAGCCGAGTTGGGGCTTATTACTCCAGAGCAAAAAACAGGTAGCTCTTGATTTCGATATTTTAAGTTTGGGTAATCACAAACATATGTCGTAGTTTTTATTAATAATATTATGTAATAATTCTAGAAATTGAGCTGAAGATTTTGATAAGCCGTTGCGAGCACAAGACTCTTCCACCGTTGAAGATGCGAGCTGGATCTCCTCCAAAATTAAAACTTCGGGAAGAATTTGAACAACAACTTTTGCAGATTGCCTTTGACGATCCGTCCTTAAAACAGAATATAAACGACCCATCAAAGTCCATGTTCCTGGGAACATTAGGATTGAAGCAAGCGTCAAAATCGGAAAAAAATAGTAATTATTCTAAAAGTTCATATTTTCTGCCGGCTATCGGATATGTACAGGGTCATCACTTATATAATTTCTTCCACCAGAGCCCAACACAGACCAGTTATCAAAATGGTCTATGGTCTATATACCAATTATACCATCTTGTACAGAATATTTTTGCGAATCTAAGCGACCCAAACAATATACAAATCGGTAAAATAACGGGTAAAACAATTTTTGAAAATAAAAAGTTGAAAATTTCTGCCCGCTTTCCAACTTTCTGAATTTCCCCAGGTCCCCAAGAATTCTATTTTGGAATATTATTTCCAAAATCATTATTAGAATCGCATTTGTGAATTTTTCACCAATTTTCATCAAAATCGGAAGTGGTAGATTTTCCAACAACTTTGACAAAAATCTCGAAAAGTTGAAAAATTAACCACCCCCGATTTTGATGAAATTTGGTGGAAAAATCAATAATACAATTCCAAAAATGGTTTTTGAAAAAATATTCCTAAATAAATTTCTTGGGGACCTGGGGAAATTCGAAAAGTTAAATAGCGGGCAGAATTTGTTAACTTTTTATTTTCAAAAAATTTTTTACCCGGTTTTTCCTAACCAATTTGCATGACATTAGAATTGGTTAGATTCGCAAAACAATTCTCTGCAAGATGGTTTATAGACCATTTTGATAACTAGTCTGTGTTGGGCTGTGGTGGGGGGATTTTTATAAGTGGTGACCCTGTACAAGTTTAATCTAATTTCCAATTAACAGTTTATTTATTATAATTAATTATCACAATTTTAGGACGTGAATCAGAGTGGAGGTTAGTATTGACTGAGAGAATTATGCGAGAAAAGAGGGATGGTCGACTTAGGGGTACAAAACGCCCTTGGGATAGCTACAGTGATATTTCGCACCTCTTAATTCCACCAAATAAAACTTCTCGAAGCAGCCCTACTGTTCTCGAAAGCCTTTCGTTAACTATGCCTCCTGATTTAATGGTTAACACATCTACAGGGTGTCATACTGGCTCATCAGATCTACTGACAACAGTTGATAATCGGGAGGTTGAAAAAGATTTAAATACATCAAACGTAATAAAAAATGGAATGTCTATAATATACCCGAAGTACATTCCAAGCTATGCGCAATCTTCCACATCAGGTAATGTCAAAAATAGTATAAATAATGTCTTATGATTTAATGTTTCTGGTCCGATTGTTTTATGGTGGCATACTTTTACTAAATTGTATTATTTTTCCACAGGGAAATCAGATGAAGACCAGGATCAATGTAAAGGGAAAATGTGTAGTATTCTTAATGTGCCCATCATTTCTAGTTGCAATTTACAATCGTTGTCAATAGTTAACGTTGCAAAACCTGAAGAGACAACTCATACAGACTGTAAGGAGTCGCTTCCGATGGACAGTCAGCCTCTTCTTGTGTCATGTGGGAACATCCTGAAAGTTCCTGTTGTTACACCAGGATTAGTAGGACATGTTAATAGGAGAGGGTCATTTACGTCTCACACTGACGATACCGACGACCAAAGTTCTAGTGATGAAACAGATGAATTAATTTTAAAATCTTTCAGCCATATTGGAGCTTCTATAGTGAAGATAGATCCTGATCCTGGAGGCGATGAGAATGGCCAAGTTGATTCAATAAAGAAGCCACTCATGGATAATTGGCGAAGTAATTCTTTCACTTCAAATAATTATTTTATTGAACTACATGTAGTAAATAAATTACCTCGTAATTATTAAACATTTTTAGGAACTCAAAACGATATTGAAATTTTGGTTTCGTCCTCAATGGGCATCGAAAATTCTAAAACAAAGTTGAGCCAAGCAGCGGACAATTTGAAAAGGCTTCGAAAGTGTCTGAAATCTCATCAATCACAGGTTAAAATAACAGAAAAGATGCTGAAGATGAAGGAGAAGCAAATCTTTAAACAACTTCGAGCTCTCAGCAAAAGTAAAAATACTCATGTACAAAAAAATATGTCAAAAGAGTCAGGTAAAAAATGATTGTTACGTTTTTAGATGTAATAGCATTGTAATTATTTAAGTCTTAATGGTAATAGTCTTATCTTCTATATATGAATCTTCCGGTTTATATAGAATTACTGTGAAATATGTAATAGGTCATAGTATATTTTAAATTCGACCATAATATTACACTAATACTATGATTCAAATGATGATAATTAGCAGAAGTATGGACAGAGTATCGATCTTTGTTTTTTATTCGAATATATTTTTATGACGAGATTTTATTACCGATTGGAGTAGATGTTTTGATCAGAATGAATTAAAAGTAAGTACCTTTTTGCGAAAAAGCACAAACGTGTTGATTAAAATAAACTGCCTCTTGTGTTTACGTTAAGAAACTGCCAAAATGTCACGTACAGTATCACGAATTCTCGGGTAATATTTCTAGATTAATTATGAAGACAAATATGATTTACTAGTACGGTCGTTTGTTTTGCCATACGAAACTTTAGTTCGAAAAGTGTGTGCGGCGTGCATAGTGTAGAGTGTAGACTACGATTGGAGAATCACCCAAAGAATGTAGGTTACGTTAACCATAACATTTCAGATTCAAAGAGTCATTTATTATTGTCTAGTTACATCATCCTGTCAGAAATATCAAAGCCATATGCATGAAAATGAAATGATTGTCAAAATTATGGATATTGAATGAGGAAGCTGGTTCAATCGTAAAATTTAAGTAAATATTTAATTTATACTATTCATGTCTAAGTCAGAATAATTAGTATATTATGTGCAAATGCAATGTTATTTTTAAGGATTTAACTGATTTAAGTTATGCCTATAACTCAAAATCAAAAAGCAGATTGTCATCTTAGCTGTTATTTGTACTATAGTACTGTATTCTTAATCCTTAAGGTGAGGGGGCTACCACATTATGCTTCTCCATGTGTTTTCCTACTCTATCATTTCCTGGATAACTCGATTAATTTTGTGTAAATCTGGTCGTATGAGGACTCAAAATTAAGTATACTATCCTGGAACGTCGCAAGTTTCTTAACATTTTACAATTTTGACATCAAAAGGCCACGAGACATTATTAAATTTTTTTTAAATTATTTTTTGGCGGGATGTCTTTAGACCATCGCCCGAAAAACCGGTATTTGGTTGCCAAAAGCGCCTGAAAACCGATATTTGGGCACCGCAGGCGTTCGAAAAACATTTTTTTAGTCAAGGATCAGTCAAAAAGTAAGCTTTGGGCACCCAGGTCGCCTAGGCGACCCTCCGGTGGCCCAAAGAAATTACAGCCCCGGTTTCCTGAAACTTGAATCCTTCCTGGACGTGGGGTGAACCTTTGGGTGAAAATCCGAATTTGAGCAGTTTTTGAGTTAGGTTGGAAATGAAAAAGGAAAATTCGAAATGTTATTGAACTCAATGCAATATAATTTGATCGGGTTTTTTAGTAGCTGATTCCTCTAATTACTTTAGTAGGTAGACGCCCACCTTAAAATATATTTTTATGTTATGTAAGATATATTATTGAAGTATTGCTTTATAGTATTGTTTGTGGTTGCAGATAATAAATTAATCCCAATAGAATTGTCCAGTAAGACAGTGAGCGTACGTAAGAGTAGACACCTCTAATTGGTAATAATAACCATACTACCTTATTTTTGTTATGTCGTTCTCTAGTCCAACAAATAGTAATTTATAGTAAATAATAATTAAATCACAACATTAGTATGAATATATTATGTTAAGATTTATTAGAAATGTAAAAATATTGTACAACTAATAATTTATATAATGGAGAATTGAAAGCTGTGTGACTGGTTTTATTATTTATTTATTAAATATTATAAGCATGACAAAAATATGCTAACCCTAAAATGTAAATCAATACATTCAACATTACAAAGCTTTATAATAATCAAAAATAATCATCAAAAATAATTAATTAAACATGGATAAATATTTGGAACATAATATTGGACATAAATAAATATTATCTATCTATAATATAATCGCAGACCTAAAAAAATACCAATCCTTATAAATATCTATCTATATTTGTCTGGTATAGGAGAGCCAGAGAGTTGGCAACCTGCAGATTGCGTAAAGTAGAGTCAAAACCGTAATGCCTTTCAATGGTACAAAAATCAATCCCTATTGTCTTCGATTATGCATCAGTAGGTATGGTAATCGCGCCGTTTTACGGCGGAAGTTGTCGGATGTATTAGTAGGTAGCGGTAAATTTTCGCGCCGTTTAACGACGGAGCTATTCATCAATGTTATAAAAAAAATATTCTCCACTTTTGCTCTATTTCCCTGTGTATTATTAGAAGCTCTTTGAGGAGAGCTTAGGAAACCTGCATATATGACGTAACGCAAACCACACTCCCCCATGCCGACTGCAAAACTATTGAGTAACTCCTCCTATCCTCCCATCAACTGCACAAGTAATAATAATATATGCATGTTACTTAAAATCAAAAATGCGCAAGCCCAATTCCTCTGAACCAATGGAATGAGTCGTTCCATCTATCTATCTAAATAAAAATGTTTATTCCTATTTCACAAGTATCTATTTATGTCATGGGAAATGGTGCTTTTTGTTGCAATGCACATGCGCGTATATACAATGCATATTTCATAAAACAAGATTGTACCTATGTTGTATGTATCTAACTATCTATCTATGTATGTTCTATGCCATGGATGTTGCCATTTTGTAGCAATGCGCAACCGCCAATGAAATACAAAATTCTAATTCTTTGGAAGGCACCCGACATAGGCACATTACGTGTGTTAAACTTCGAGTAAACTGCTTTGGGGTACAATATCTTAAACAGTAACAGGGCCGGATGGGCGACAAAAAATAATTGAAATAAACGAAAATTCCTTTTCTTCGATTTCGGGGTGGGGTGGGCACCCCGCCTCGCTGCGGCCCTGAACATTAATGCAAATTATTGACTAGATTTCTTTGTGGGATTCAATTTTTGCATAAAATCTAAAAGCAGTACTGGGGGCCTAACAGTACTGGGGGCCTAACAGTACTGGGGGTCACTAGTAATAGAAATTTACATAAGAAGGTTGAATGGTGAGGGGTGATTGAATGAAAAATGATTAGCGAAAGAGGATATTTTTTCGTAAAAGTAATGATCCTAATGTGCGAATTAAATAGCATTTCAAAATAATCATAGGCCCATATTTTAAGTAAACACTCCCACTCTAATCTCCACTCTTTGAGAGTGTAAGGTACGTATCGAGGAACCTTTCTCTCTCGAAAAAGTGCGTAAAAAGTGCGTGAGAGTCGAGTCATTAAAAATATGGGCCTAATCCCAATTGGTTCTGCTATATGGACAAACTTATTTAACATTTATAGTACTTTTTTACAACCCTCTTGATTCCTTTTGTGCCAGTTGGCACACCTTTTTGTAAAATTAAATAACTGTACTGGTGACTGGGGGCCAATATTTTTTTTCTTTAAAAATATTTATTCGTAAGTTGTACTAATGGGATTTGTACGCTTTTCCAAAATCTCAGGGGGAATCTTATTTTTCTGATTTTAAAAGGGAGCTTTTTGGTGACTGTGGGATTTTTTTCAAAAATGGGCCCTGTATTTGATGCTACGATCTACAGTTATTATTTTGGTTTTGGAAATTCCTTTTTATCAGGAAGTTGGGTATAAACTATAAAGACGTAGTGGATATTGGCACGACGCACGACAGATATTATTTTCAGATGCCGTAAAAGCCGTAGAATACAATACACGGTAGAGACAGTTTAGTACAAAAAATATAATTTCGATCAATTTATAATAAATGACAATTCTTATAAATTATAAAATGGGTTTTCACTTTTTAAGGCTTTTCATGCAGCCACTATAAGTGGCATATACCGATATACTAATGTCAATACACAATATTGATGTATAAAAGCACTTTTAGCTTGTTATTTCCCACTTCCCACATCATTTATGTATAAAAACAGCTAAAAACGTCAAAAATAATTTACGGTATGCCGCCAAATACCGTAAATTCAATTTGCGGCATTTACGGCACACTCGACACCTTGGGCTGCACGTAATTTTTTTTTTTGCAACTACTGTAGAAAATAAAAGTATATTAATTTAAATATACTTTGTATTTGCAAAGATAACATAATAACCTACTAAAAGGATCTTTTCGAAATTATTTTTATTACTGTGATGTGTGGCCTGCTGAATTTCTCTTGAGTGCTAGTTTTGCCCCTTAACTTAAAATATTTTCGGTTACTGCGTCTCCTTTTGCAGCAACCCAACCCCGGGGACTTTTAATATTTCAAGTGGCAAAGGCTTTTAAACTAATAGCTTAATTGAAAAATAATAAAGAGACAAAAAATGTTCCTCATAATTGTCATTTAAATAGTGAAGTATTTTTTTGACGATATTCCATTTGATAGTATTCCAAAATCTGTTGGAGTTGAAGACGCATTAAATCTTATAATATAGAATATAGACTGATAATAAAATTATAGAATGACAGGCTACCGACTGCCATCATATCCGCGCGCGCACACAAAGCATCCCACAAAATTATTCAAATTTATACCATACACATGCACACTACACTACTATATGAGTAGGTATTGATTGGTATGAATAAGAATTAATGTTTTCGATAATGTACCCCAACCCCAACGCATACCTTCATGTGCTAAAAGTATATAGAGGTATGCGTTGTTGGGGTACATTGAGTGGTATGAATAAGGTCTATCAGTCTATCTTATGCTTTTACTTAAAGTTTTTGAAGTAAAAGGTTCCTTTGGTATGAATAAAAATATTATTAGCAATTATTTTTGCTTATGCTTAAGGGTGGCTAATAGTGGAGGTTTAGCTCCTCCCACAAGTACATCAATGCTAGCAAAAGCAAAGCTAACTGCTCTGCACTAAAAATTAAATCCTTCCCTGGTATAAAGTAGTCCCTTTGGCACTCCAAATTCCGCCAACACAAAATTACATTTACCCTCGCACACAAACAACAGATTAGATAGATGACAATTCAAACTTTTATAGAATCCGGATATATTTTCAAACGGATCAAAAATCTGTAAGAAAGACGGAACTAGGACAGAAAACAAAATATCTAGTTTGTTTTGAGTGTGCACTGTAACCTGTAACTCTAGTTCCATACTTGTTTTGTGTACTCTGCCACTCTAGATTTGTGGGTCGTTCTCTGATGGTTTTGCTTATACATTTTTTCAAATTACAGACCTTTATAATAGTGGACATAAATCAAAAAATAATCAACCGATTTCATTTCGGTAAATTTTGTGTTGATCCTCCAGGATTTGTCTGGAACATGTGGCTCTCAGATTTTTAAATTATTTGATTGTAATAAAAATACATCACAATATTGTCGTAGAAAATTTCCGCGCCCTTTTTCTATAAATTTTTTGTTTTGAAACGCTAATTATGACCCACTTGGTTTGTTTTTGAAAATTCGGAGGGCCACAAGTTCCAGGGAAATGTTTAATCTTTCCAACAATAGTCACCAAAATCTTGTACGTGCAATATTACTTCAGATATTTTCACTTTCCTGAGATAGGAAATTAACATTACTGATACTCAACCTTAATCTAGGACTACAAAGTAAAAAGTATAAGTAAAAGGTTTAGACTTGAAGTAAAAGGTAGAAGCAAAAGCATTTGCTTTAAATCGAATATGAATAAAAGAAAACTTTTACTGTCAAGCAAATACTTTGCAATTGTAGTATTTACTTCTCAATCTTGTACACAACAAAAATTGGTTACTATGACTCAGCCAATCAGAAACCAGCAACGAATTAATCACACCTATACTCTTCAATTCACAAATGCAATTTCGTGGTCATGGTATGTATGTATGTATTATAAGGGGTTGTCAACAGCCTATTGAGTAGAGCTGACGACAAGGGCGCAGGCCACCTGTACGGGCCCATTGCCAACTCCCCTGGCGACAACTTTGATTCTCGGCAGGCTCTGCCACACCATATCAGTGCTTAGATATGGTGTTTTAGCAGCAGCACCTGCCACCACAAAATAAAATAAGAGAAAAGAAACGAAGTTGGGCACCCCGCCCCACCTACCTCATCTTGCAGTCCAGGGGGATTAGGATTATAGGGTTCATTTTAGCCCCCTATTCTCCGGTTATGGCAGTTCTTGCTGCCAGTTTGGCAGCGTACCTGCTGCTATGGGAAGTGGTTAATCATATTGATTCCCACTTCCGGCCGACGGTCTTGTGGCCCCCCGTTTTTAGGCCGAGGAGCCTGTGGCAGTCTATGTGTCGACACAATATTGTATTGTGCCAATCTGTAAGACTGCCGTTTCTGCGTGTTTAAGGTTGTGAGGCCTTAGGAGGTTGTGAAGCCACTGAAGGTTGTGCAACCTTGGGAGGCTTCACTAGTGCGTGGTCATGGTTATACGCAACCCACTGGAAAGTATAGTTAAATCTTATGAACTAACTAGAAAACCCAGCTAAGGGACAAACCTAGCACTCACGAGGAATTCAGCAAGCCACCCAACACAGTAATAAAAACAATTTCGAAAAGAGCCCTTAGGTTATTATGTAAACTTTGTAAATACAAAGTATATTTAAATTAATATACTTTCGGTTACAAAATTAGCTGCAGCCTCAACTTCCTGCTAAAAAGAATTTCTTAAACCAACATATTAACTGTGCATCGTAGCATCAAATACAGGGAACAATGAAAGACTCCATTTTTGAAAAAAAGCCCACAAAGTCACCAAAAAGCTCCCTTTTTAAATCAGAAAAATAAGATTCCCCGTGGGATTTTGGAAAAACGTACAAATCCCATGAGTACAACTTACAAATAAATATTTTAAAGGCTCCCAGTACAGATATTTATTTCTACAAAAAGATGTCCCAAATGGAACAAAGGAATCAAGCGGGTAGTAAAAAGTAAACCCAGCTCTACTAAAAAATGTTGAATAAGTTTGTACATATAGCAGAACCAATTTGGATTAAAAGTTTTGAAACGCTATTTAATATGCACATTACGAAATTTCCCCTTTCGCCAATCATTTCTATTCAATCACCATTCAGCTTTCTGATATAAATTTCTATTTTATAATAATAACAATATGAAACGACTCATTTTTGATGGTTTAGAGGAATTAATGTTTTCAACAATGTACCCCAACGCATACCTTCGTGTGCTAAATTTAGTACATGGAGGTATGCGTTGGGGTACATTATTGAAAACATGAATTGGGCTTGCGCATTTTGCTTTTAAGGAGCCTACATATATTACGTGTGCAGTTGATGGGAGGAGGAGGTACTCAAAAGTGTTGCAGTCAGCACTTGTGCTACACATGGGGGAGTGGGTTTGGCGTTACGTAATTTATGTAGGTTTCCTTGGTTCTCCCTACCACACGCACAGACATAGACAGGTAAATTTATTGCTTTATCAAGTCTAGGATTATATATAGAGATAGAACAGCAATTTGTCCATGTAGTTTGACGTAGTTGATTTTCCTTATCTACAGAAGACGATACTGTTCCAGGTCCATCGAATTACTTTAACTCGGTAGTTAAATTCCTTACAGTTAGAGGGCTCTGCTCCATTCTGTCGCTTTAATTCCTATAACATTATTCTTCCAGGTTAAACTATTAATAATAGTCTAATTCCGTGGTTATACGTAACCGGTCAGATTTATCTACTTATGAGTTACTTTAGAAAATTAATCGTTAATTCTACCAATCCTACTAATTTTGCGTGGGGAAGTAAATAGTAAAAGGTGAAGTTGCTATCGGAGAAGCTTCAAATTTTTGAAGCAAATACTTAAAGTAGAAGTAAATTCAAGATGTTATTCATACCAAAATGTGGTATTTACTTCTAACGGTAGTAAATGCTTTATGCAAATTAGCAAATACTTTTAGTCCTAGATTAAGCATAAGCAAAAGTAATTGCTAATATTTTTATTCATACCAAAGAAACCTTTTACTTAAAAAACTTTAAGTAAAAGCATAAGTTAGGCCTTATTCATACCACTCATTGTATTGAATTAGAGGTATTATAATAATTATTTATTAAGGCGTTCAAACAGTCTAGAACAGTAGAAACTCAGTATCAGCACTTCAGCACAGCAAAAGCATAGCAGCACTATAAAGCCTAGAGCTTATTAATGTTTTCAATAATGTACCCCAAAGCATACCTCCATGTACTAAATATAACACATGAAAGTATGAGTTGGAGTACTTTATTGAAACCATTAATAGTCAGCACTTGGTCATAGCACCATGCATATACCAGACATAGAACATAGACTTTTTAAAATATTATATATTACAGGCTCATTCGCACCAATGCATAAATGCTCATATATGTAAAAGTAGTTTTTGTCCCAGGTTGAATGAAGGAACTCGATTTTTGTAACAACGGTGAAAAAACTCGTTTGCAATAAAAATAGTGTGGTTAAAAAGTAATGCTCAATAGCATTATTTTCATTTTGAAAGATTTCATTATCATACTTGGCGCAAACAGCAGCAATATTTTGGGCTGAATTTAGGCAGCGAACGCTCGTTTCCTCCAATCTGCTACATAACCTAATACCCTAATATTATGTATATTGCCTCCATTTCCTCCAGTCGCTAGCTTTAACAACAAATAGTTTATTTTTTATCAGGAGAAAAGAGGCAAAAATAACGACCGGAGCCGGAGAAAACGGAGGAGGCTATAATATTACACAGGTTATGTATTGTCCCATCAAGCTAACTTTTTCGTACGTTTTCGTACGTACATATCCCTTCCATAGTAACTGAAATAACACGAGGTTAGAATTTTTTGCCTGTTTGGTATGTGTTAAAATTGGTTTGGAAAAGTCATTTTGGATATGATCTCCAGGCTGTTTCCTAGGGCTGTAAAAAACAGATCTTTGTAAACTTAAATGGAAATTGACCAATTAACTTTTAAATTACCTAACCTACTTATGTTAAATATGCCAATTTCAAATTGCTATAACGGGAGCATCTCTGGTAGTCGATCCTTGTAACTTACATATATTCTTAATTAGAAATTAGAACAAGACAATTCTACTGATGTATATATCAATAGTAGCCACCAGCATGCGCGACTCGATTTCGAAAGGTATAATAATTTTGTAGTAATAATGCCTCCTTGTGGATCAAACGAAATCACAACGCGCTAAAATTCAAATTTACCCTACCAGACATACATAGATATATAGGTAGCTAATTTTATCTAAGTCTACGATTATATAATAGAATAGCTCCAGGTTGAACCAGGGAACGTCAAAAACCGATTGGAAATATTTAAGTAGAGGACTGGGTGGTTAAGCAATGGAAAAGTACTACGCTCAGCTGTAGTATAACTGACCCGTCCCTACTATCCCTGCAGTGTGCACAGGTTAGCTATGTTTCAACTTGGAGGAAACGGGATTGGATGGAGCAACAATCTACCGCTGCCTAAATTCAACCTAATAATTTTGTTCAACCATTTCGTGTTTGTTTGCTGAACAAAAATGTTTTGCCAATTTTGTTATTGTTTCAGTGCGGATTCAGCTTAAGATATCTTAGTTAAGTTGAGCGTCGAGCAGCCTCGCTCTCGCTTTGCAGCTTGCCTTGCAGGCAGTTGTGTATTTACTTTTGATAGAACTATACCACTAGAAAAGTAAGCTCAAACTAACTGCGACTGCGATGGAGAACTTATAAACAGTCAACATGAGCAGATGAGCTATTTCTTGTTTATGTTGTTTGTGATTTTGTGATTATTATGATTCATTCATGATTGTTGTGAATATCAATAATATTATAATGTAGTGTAAGTGACTCCTGCAGTGACTATATTCAAAATTATTGTGACAGAATTTCGATTTATTGAACCTCATATTTTTTACTCACACTTGAGTTACTGGGTATTTTTAATTGTCAAAATTGTACTGTGAAATATAATTATATTAATCCTCCCTACGGGATTTTATTATTTTATGAAAGATTTTGGTTTATTTTCACAGCTATCCACATCTACCATCTACTAGTACTTTGCTGAAAGTTTTCAAAGTTTATAGGCAAGGGAGCAAACTATTTAAATTGTATTTTACATAGTGCATTTTCCTAACCCCAACTAACCAAGTGCCAAGTGGCGGACATAAGAAGACAGTCAGTGCAAAAGTGAAAAGAGACAACCCTTTTCACTTTTAAATATATAATGCAAAATTAATGAACAAGAATACGAAAAATCTTATTGTATTGTCAATATTGTACTGTACTCTGTCATCTGTTACTGTACTGTGTGTCGGTACTACTAATGTTGAATGTACCAATACCATTAAATACATTCTATTGTTCTATTTGTTTACATGCTAGAATAATACAACTCTAAAACTACAAAAACAAGACAAACAGTTCGGACAGTCATCAGTAAGATACAAAGCAAATAATATACTTTACAAACAACAGGTACAACAGTTTACATAAACAGTGACAGTGCTGGCAGTCGTGGCTTAACACTTGTTTCGGTTGTTGTGGTAGCTTCATGATTTAAATCGCTGATTTCTCCAATTTTCGAAAATACGTTTCGCAAAAATGGTGAGTTTGTTGCTTTTTTACTTACTATACTTTTGTTCGTTCATTCATAGCGAATATAGTCAGTACTACTGAATGGCTGACTGAATACTGTACACTTTTTTGTACTGTGCTGACTACGATGCCAAAAATGCAATCTATCAAATGGTAATTTATTAACTATTATATCGGGGCTGTAATCCCCCCTCCCAAATCCAAGGAAAGGAGATTTTCCCCCTAAAATCTCGAAAAAGTTTTGCCCGAATATAGGTGTAACATATATGCCTACTTAAAATCTTAGCCCACCCCGAAACTTGGTTCTATATAAGCCTATTCTCCGCCCAAACAACTGGCACTGAAAAGGGCTTATTGTGTTAAGAATATGAGTATTTTTCTAATTTGTTTTAGATTTGATGTTATAGACATTTTGCTAAGCAAGCATGATATTTTACTGCATACAGTTTGATTTGGATTAGATATGCCTTGTGATTTTTTACTTCATATTTTTTCTTTTAGCTTATTTTTTTTAATTATTTAATTTATATAGGAATGTGAACACACATTAGATAAGGTTATGAAACAAAAGCGTATAGTAAAACAATGGTTTGAATGTAGTGTGAATAGAGTGATTACAAATTAAAATATTTAAAATACATGTGACAAGTGACATGTGTACATTTTTGTTGTAATTACCTTGTTGGAAAGAGAAAATTAACCTTGTTTGTGATTTTTTTAAAGATTCTAGTCGACAAACCCCGAGAAATTCCTAAGGTGGATTTAAATGAAAAGTGTGTTGAATCTGAAGACCTATCATATCTTGAAGAAATATTACCAGATGCAGATGAACACCACGATGAAGATAATCAGGGCTACTTTCCACTTCCTTCTCTTGGTTTAAATTACTTTAACAATCTGAACCTGAATTTAAACCTGAATCTTAATCTAAGAAATACATCATTGTGGAAAATCTATGAAAACAATTTTCCAAAGCCAGGAGTATTTATAAATCGTCTGGGTGGAAGACAGGATTGTTTAGACCTGGATGAAATTTCCCCTCCAGATTCTATTCCTGATGTGGATACAAGAAGTTCCTTCACAATATCAAATTTTAAACGTCAACTAGAGAAATCAACAAATCTATTGAGGCAACAATTGCAAAACACGGACAGTAAAGATACAAAAAGCACTCAGCGTTTAGAAAAGACTGCTGCAAAGGCGGCAATTGAAAACCTGGATTCTTCTGAAGGGAATGCTGATTCGGACACAAACGACGAGTTTTGGTCGTCATTTTTCGGTTTTAAAGGCATTAATTCTATCACAGAAGCAGCAAATCCTGTGGCAAATACATCTCATTCATCTGAGAGCCCGCGACCACCGCTAAATGCATTCTACAGCCGTGTGTCGTTAACCTGCTTGTACGACTACATTAAGGTATGATATTCTAATTTACTACTACTTAGATTTTTTACCGTATTTGTTATGGTTATTATGTAATAATAATTATTTTTACTTCGTGTGCTCGTTCAATATGTTATCTGCAGAAAGCAAAAGTATAGTACAAAAAATTAAATATTATGAAAACCAACTGCATAATTACCTTAGGAGTTTTCAGTGCTCAAAAAGCGTTTTTATACTTTAATTGTATTTAAAAGCCTATTATCCTAAAGAACCATGTCAGTTGATTTTCATAAAGCTGTGTTACTCTTACTGTTACTGGTTACAACTAGTACACTTAGCCTTCCTATTCATGGGTGATGCAAGTAACCTTCAGGTTTTATGTGCAAAGCTATTCAATTAAATAGTTTAGTTTAGTTGCTATATTATATTCAACTCAAGTACTTTCCTAATGCCAGTTACATTGCAATATAACAATTATATTTTGTAATTGTATTCAAATTGTGGAAACTACCATGCAATAATTTGGAATATTTACTTCACAATTCGTGTAGATTTTCTAGATCTGTTACGCAGAACAATCTCATCAAAGTCAAACCTTCGACACATCAATAATAAATAATATATCTACGTAAGTACTACGGTACTCATAGCTTACGCTGCATCATTGAACAAGTAGTTCTACAACTTGATTATTGTTTTATTAACTAAATGGCTACAGCAGCTACTGCCAGTTATATGTCCCTAGATAGTAGCTAGTGCCGTAGTACCTATACCCTTTCGGTGTACTGTACTATCAGAATAATAGCTCACACAGTTGGGAGCAAGCAAGTGTACCTAAATACTACACCCCTATATCTTTTGTGCTTGTATATGTATAGTGGTCATACGCAATAAATATCATCAAGTAGATTTCTTTCCTACTTACTCACCTAAATACCACAATATTATTATAAGGTACCTGGTATACTCTTATTAGGTACCTATCTATCCTGAAAGAAAAAAATAAAATGGTAAGGTACAGAGAACATCATACAACACTATGGTAGTAAAACTACAATATGCATGCTTTATATGCGTAGATTATATAGATTTATATATTATTATATTGTACTGACAAAGCAGACATCACTGACCACTGTAGTATGTACTATACTACTTTTACAACATTTGTGCTAAATTGAGACACTTCGTCCGAGTAATTGTATTGTATTCTTTTGTCTTTGTTTTAATTGATGAATTGCGTATTGTCAATTGTCAAATTATGGCGGACAAGTCTAGCCAAAGCGAAAATAATAATAATCTAACCATTTACCAACCAGATTTTACCGAACTTAACCTAAATATACATCATTTCGCGTCAGCTGCGGACTCTACCATTATAAATAGCTAGCTGTATACTTTACCTTTTATTCCTTATCCCTGTAAAGTATTGAAGTAGGTGGGTACTTAAAAATATTTTTATAGACATGTTACTTACTTAGCAGATGTCATGCATGATGCATGACCATATGGTAAAATATTCTAGAGATATCTAAATAGAAACGCTGAAAGTTTTTAAGTGATCAAAAGTAATTGAAATTATCTTTGCTTAGACTTTTGTCTCTGCTTACTGTACCTCATATAGTTTGCACGTCTCGCGTGTAAAAAATTATACAGGAATCGTTTCTGTTGCATAAAATACTTTTACTCTGCAATACTATAATAATAATAAGGCAGTAAATATCAAACTACCAAACAAGTATACCAAATTCCCAACAAATGCCAAATGATACTTCATTAAAATTCTATTTTACCTTAATTTTACCAAGACCCAAGGCTACTTTTCCTGAGAAATCATGGGCCAATTTACCTTATATATTATTTTGTAGTATGTATCCATCTATTATGTAATTAAGTGTACCTCATATACTTTTCTCAATATGTTTATTTTGACTAAACTACTGGACTGGGCTGATGTGTTATGGTTATATCTTGTTGATGGGTTACGATATAGGTCGCTTCTCTATGTTTTGTTATAGTTTATCTGACTTTTCCCATTAATCCATCAGACACTGTGCCATCAATATCACGCATGTAATGAATGACTGATAAAATGCTACCTTACCTATGTAACATGACGTGTACTTGAATGGTACACGTATTAATAGTACTTAAGACAATGAGTCATTCGAAATCTAGTGTATGCAATTTTGAACCGGTAGTAGAATGTTATACACTTACACATACACATTATACAGTTTCCGTTGAGCGCATTTACTATATTATACACTTTACCGCACAGCACAACAAATAAGCACAATGTTAAAACATTGAACGTTAAAATCCTTTAATTAATAATATTATTATCTCTATGTATAAATCCTACATCCTACCTGTAAAAGATGAAATGAAAATTTTGACATCCAATTTTGACTTTGTCATAATCATATCAATTCATATCACCGCTTATGAAAACGAAAGCAGCACAAAACTAGCTTCATTCAACTTAGTTTTAAGACTCATTGCTAAAAAAATAATAACATACCTCCCCACGTAGCGGTCAAGACCCAATTACAATGTACAAATTAAATATATTATAATGATCTTGCAGGCTTTTCTATCCTTTTTTAAAAATAATAATATTTATTAATAATTAATCTATTACAGCATTTTGAATACATTTTATTTAAAAAACATAAAACTTTGATTTGCAGATGACCATCATGACACCTTTTGCAATTATCCGAGCTATATGGATGCTTGTTTCCATTGTTTTAGCTTGGTTTTTTGCCGGTATTGGAACTATTGGATTGTCAGATGAAGATTCCCAAAAGCCATTATCTGCTTGGAGGCGGTAAGTTGACAAATATTATATTGTAGTAAGCCTAATTAAAAATGTAGTTAAACTTATAATTTCTTTCCATGGATAACTGACGGTTTTTTGAAAACATTTTCGCCATTATATTGTAAAAAAGACATTTTTTGAAAACGAACACAACATTTTTCATTAGAATTTTCGTGGTAATGGTACTATTACTTATTGTAAGTGTCACACGTAGTCATGATCATTATTATGTGAAGAAAGCGTCCTTAGTCATCCTAGTCATCCTAGTCTTGGTCATAGTTTTCTGTAGAATTGCTTTGCGAGGCGAGGGAGTCTCGTTGTGGCTAGAAGAAAAGAGCAGGAACTAGAAAGACAGTGACAGTGAATGTTAGGCTATAGACTAAAATAACTCAAGGTTCAAGTTCAAGGATTTTGTCTCACTTAGTTTATAATGTCTAACATTCAAGCGTAGCACAATATAGATGAATTGGTTCGAGTAATAGTAGTAACAGTAAGTAGTACATGAAATCCCCAAATCTTAATGTTACTATTTGTATTTTCAGAGGCGTACGATGGTTTATTTCCAACTTCCTCATGCGATCCTTTTTCATGGGGGCAGGGTTTTGGTGGGTGAACGTGAAAGGAAAACAAGCGTCTCCACAAGAAGCTCCGATTTTGGTTGTTGCTCCACATTCAAGCTTTTGGGATGCTTTCGTGTTAACAATGTTGGGCTCACCCTCAGTCGTCGCCAAGTTAGAAGCAAAGGACATTTGGTTTTTCGGAAGTAAGACTAATTCGATCACTCGATTTCAATTGGCATAAGTGTATTGCGTTATAGTTTAAGTCAAATGAACGAAAGGGACTCTTGTTTTCTTGTTTATGCTTATGGTCGTATGCAACATGCAATGTTTGTTTAGTTTTTGTTACAATACGCTTTGCTTTAACGAAATTGAATGAAGATTACATATACATTTTATTATATTAGAACTAAAAGTAAATTATGACGATTTCCGTATTAGATTTATATCACAGATATAGTATCGGCATCTGTCTCTGATATATAAGTTATCCTATTTTGATTTAATGGTAATAAGTAGCAGAGAAGAGATCATGCATGGTTGAAATAATTCTAAACGATTGGGTTTTAAGTATTTATTATTTATATGTTTGGAGTCTTAAATGGGTTTGATAAATGGTATCTTATCGTTTACTTATCATAAAACCTAAAGCAGGGACAAATAGTGACTTATTTTTTGTGCTTTAATTAAATGATCTCGGATTAGTTGAAAAGTTGGAAATGTATAAGTGTCTTTGCTTAATGATTGAATTGTGTACTCAGTTTCAGTAATCACTTAATCATTGATGATGAATAATGATGATAATGCTTATAATTTAATTATAAAAGATTACTTTTGCAACCCGTAAATGATAAATTATGTTGTGCTGTAGTATCTGTGCATCCGATGTATTGAGACGTTTAGTTTAGGATATGTATAATATAATATTTATATCAAAAATCACATAATGTATAATAGGCATGTGTTTATTCATTCTGAGTTGTACACGTATCAAAAGCAGAGCTATACTACTTATAGTACACACTAAAAAGTGTATAACGTTTTGTTTGCTACTCTACTATTGATAGTTAACACATTACATTAAATCTAGTGTTGCGTCAGTGAATACCCTGTGAAGTTATATGGATAGGATAACTATTTTCATATTCACTTGATTGTTGGCATGTTTTCTTTTGAAGGGTGGACGGTATAAGTTACAAGCTACATTAAGACAAATAGGAATGGGAAATACCAGTTGAAAATAATATGCTTGTTTAGCTTACTGCTGTTAAATGTTGCTTGTTATTAGCTTTACTGCGCCGTATTTTAATGTCAATGCATGCTGTAAAAGTAGATCACGTATTATGCTTGTGAGTCTTATATGTAAAGAGAAATGATGACTCAAAAACAGTCTCGATGTTTGTGCTAGTATCGAACGATACAGATATATAATGATGAGCTTGCTTGAGGAATTTTTTATGTACAATTTTACGATTATATACGCTTTTATATTTGTAGACAAATAAGCATGTTAATGGAATACTTTTGCCTGAACTAGTCAGTACTCTCAGTAGTCAGTATCGAAATAGCAAATTAAAAGAAATTTAATGCATGAATTGATGTTTTACTGCGACTTGCTCATAAAAACATTACAACAAAATAATTGACTATTTTATTATAGATTTAATAAATTTCACACAACCTGTGTATGTCGAACGTGAGAATGAAGCTTCGAGGAAAAGATCAGCACAATTGATTGTTGAAAGAGCCAAACAGATTCAAAATGGCCAAAGATGGCCTCAGGTAATAACAATGGCTTATATCCAGGGTTAGATCATTGTCATTTCATTAAAGATGCTGGAATAATGTATGTTATTTTGGTTTTTAGATATTCATATTTCCCGAAGGAACTTGCACAAATCGATCTTGTCTCATTTCTTTTAAACCAGGAGCATTTATTCCTGGAGTTCCTGTGCAACCAGTTATTGTCCGATATCCAAACAAATTCGATTGCATGCCCTGGACCTTTGATAGCCCACATGCGTAAGCTCTTATATATAGTCATTGCTATATGTAATTTTCTATCCGCGAATACCATTTAACCTTAAAACGTCTTATCGGATTTTAGTTAACTTAAAGTTGTCCATGTTTCTAGTTTATACTCTGCTCTTTTGGCACTGCTTCAGTTTGCAAATCACCTTGAAATCGAATTCCTTCCTGTTCATAATCCAACTGAAGAAGAGATGAAAGATGCTAAACTTTATGGCCAAAACATACGTCGTATTATGGCTGAGTAATAATTTATTGATAAAAAATGTGAATAATAGTGTTTTACAAATTATTTTATTCATTTTATTACTATGTGCAAATAGTTCGTTGGGTGTCCCTACAAAAGATTTTACGTACGAAGATGGCTGCGTTATGGCTAGACTGCGCAAAAGCTCACTTCCGAAAAGACTAAAAGTTATCAGAAATAACAGAAAATGTCTTGGGTAAATCAAAACTATATTATTTGCCTTGCCAAGAAAAAACTTCAACAAAATTCATGAAATAATACTGGTTGGATTATATTAAAAATGAATTTTAAAATGTTTGCAAAATTGTAGAATCAAGGAAGGTAGGGAACTAGACTTTATTACCGAAAATAATACGCGTAATAATGTGGAATGGAAAGTTACAACGGAACGTTTCTTGGAACATATGCAAGTCAAAAAAGAAGATGCTATCAGAAGTGAAGAACTTCAAGAATTGTTTACTCTTCTAAATACTGTATGTCCTCTGCCAATGCTCCATTTTATTATAAAATAGGTTTTCGTATTGTAGTTGCATTTGTCATTTTGTCTATTTGCAGGAAAGTGACGAGGAAGTAAAAAAGATTGATCTTCGAGAATACATCTTTTTTGCGCTGTTTTTCCAAACGGGTATTGCTGAGGCCAGATTGATCTCCATTTTATTTTGGGTAAGATGAACAACTTTATTGACTCACAATAACGTTTTTATGGAGTCCATACTTTTGCTATAACGTTCTCTGAGTTACAAAAAACAATGGTCAGAAATGCTTGATATGTTATATGTACTAAATTGCACTATTCTGTAATGTAAATATGTACAAGATAAATGTTACCAGTTTTAAAATCGTACTTTGTGTTTAACTAATATTTTATATAATGTTAACAGATGTACTGCCAAGATAAAAGTTCTATGCCAAAAGAAACATTTATATCATTGATGGGTAAAATTTTCGAAACGAGAGAGAAGGACGCAATAGCATTATTTGAATCTGGACAAAAAGACGCTAGCACAATAAATCTGGGTAAGTACATAGTACGTTACAAAATTACAATATGGAATAATGCCTTAAACTTTTCCCACTTATTTACATTGGATTGTAAAGTAATCGGAACGTTTCCTTTAGATTCATTTAAAACAAAGCTATTAAAGAGAATCGAGTTCGTCAAACTTTATGCACTGGAAGAAACTTCAGATATTGGTGACAATTATCCACCTGCTGATTCTAGGGCAGAGCTGAGGAACCATAAATTGAAAGTGGACTAAAATGTGTATACTTATTCCAAATACGAAAATATCAAAATTATCTTCACCAAATCAGGCATTTCGTACGTAAGTAAATGACATCATCAATACGTGAATTGCGCAACAGCCGTACGATGTACACAATGTAGTCATTAATTGTGTGAATGTGGCAAACAAATTATATGTAAATATTAAACTGGAAGTCTCAGTGAATTATTTTTCAATAATTGACACGAGTAGGAGTTTGAAAACTATCAATAGGGAATATTAACCTGTATCCAGGCCAGGCATAGGAAGTGTCTCTTACTGATCCTACATGAAACCCATTTGAAAAGAAAAGTCTGATTTCGCTTTAGAAAGGTTAAGGCGATCAGCAAGTTGGTCATGTGTTTGTTTATGAAAAGTAGAGTAATATACATAGGAAATTAATATAAAAATGAAGAAAATAGTAAGTAGACCGTAGATCGGTGCGGAATGCTTTATGAAAATAGATGGAAAGGAATGAAAAGTAGTGCTGGTTAATTATTTTAATCCTTAAATATAATCTTCTCGCTTTCTATTTAGCATCGCACTATTCAGTACAGAAAATTCTGAGGTTTTTAATTTTTTGTTACTAACAAATCCATCTTAATTGGAGGGGTTGTGCTTAAAGTATGTTTATAATTGTAATAATATTATAATCGTCATTTACAATTCCTAACATGTCAAATTTCCCCTCATTTCCTCCCAATTTCGAGCATATCAGTATGAGTAACAGGTGTCTATCTGGTTACTGATGATTGTAGTTGTAAGTAATATTGATCCAATTTTTATGGGCTTTTAAGAATACTTTGCTGACTGCAAAGACTAAAGAGTACTTTGATTGAACAATGTTATATTATCGACTGTCCTGTTGTGTATTACGTGGGTTAGTGTGTAGGACGTGGTGGAAGGAATCCAGTTTCTATCCAACTTGTTATTCATTTGTGTAGCTGGGCAGTTAATATTTGCGTAGACTCTACCTATATAGAACAAAACATACTCAACAAATTATAGTCTAATAGCAGTTAAGTCATAGATTAAAGTTTATATGTAGAATACATGGCGTACTAATAATGTTTACTATTTTGAAGTTATTTATGTTGTATTTTACAGTATTTAATAAGGCACATAATTTTGTAACAAAACGTAACGCTAAGAACAAAGTCCTTAAGGATGTTCGCCTCCATTATTAGTAGTCGGTAATTAACGCTCGTATATTAACTTTACTTAATACTGCTGTAAATGTGTAATTTATACCGGAATTGCGTCTCAGTTCGGTCTTACAATTACAAGTTAATTATAATATAGTGAAGTAGCTGCAAATGAAAGTTGACTTCATTGCCAAAATGATAACCTTTTCTACACTTATGCCTATTATTCTCTTCCTGACCTCATACACACCCTTTCTGTACAAAACCTTGCCAAACCTTCAGTACATTCGACATCTTAAGATGATTTAATGTACGTTATTAATTCTCAGTCAAAGCAGTGTTCCAATCCAATTGAATCGTTGCAGATAACAGTGATTAATTTAGTTCGTTTGATGTAACACTTTTACTTTGGTACTCCGATGAAAGTTTTTTTGCTGACCTTTGATTCCTGATGAATGTATGCTTTTTGCACACGTAGCCTAAAAGTGTAATTAATTATCTTATTTCATTGGTAGTAATAGCTGTCTGTACCTAAATACAAGCTGAAATAGTTACATTGTAATGACTGACTTAGTACCTCTCTGAAACTAGGAAATTTGGATGAACTTTGTATTCTGAACATAATATTAACTTTATTCTTATATTTACATATTAAAATCTAAGCAGGCAACTTTCCTCTCCCAAAAATACTTTATAATGGTATGAAGTTACTCAACTTTCTTGAACAAATCACAAGCACTTTGTAATGTCTTAAATCAAATATGTGCAGAACAAATTATTTATACTGATGTACATGCTTCAATTTTCAACCGCTTACGATCTCACTTTGTGATGGTACGTAAACGTAACTAATTACAACTACACATAAGAAATAAGAAATTATTATTATTAGTAGAGATTTGATATTTAGTATTGAGTCTAAAAGTATTAGATTTTTTTATTTTGTTTCATACTCTAATCGAAATTCATATTTAAAAGTATTCATTGTAACGAGATGGCTTATTTTAACGAACAAATATGTATGAATAAGAGAGGGTCGAGAGGAATAATTTACCTATTTTAATCATAGTGAAGCTAAGTTTCCTTAAGGTAGGAATATTTTAATGTTTATATTTATGTTTATTACCATACAACAGCGACATTGGTAATACATTCATCAGCCTTTCTAAAATCTTGTGGAATTCTCGTAAATCCTGTATTCTTCAACATCGATACAACTATTGTACAAATACTTTATTGTGTTTACTTACATTAACTAGGCTAATAATATTATTATAACTGTCTTACGACCTACTAAGCAGTTGACTTAGTACTTTCACTTTATTAGTGCTAACTCCATATAAAACTTTCACCGACCTTTCACTCACTTTCACCGAAATTTTAGTTAATTTGCTGTGGTAAAAGATGTATGGAGTCGAGTCAATAAGGTGAAAGTACCTTATGAATCGTACTGTATACAAAGTTTACATCTATTAATTATATGTTATAAATTAGTGCGGCGAACACTAATTATTTTAATTTAATAGCTGTCATAAAATCAATTGTATCAAGAAAATCTTCCGCAGACGTGTAGGCAAACAACGTGTTTTGTTGTTGGCGAAGCAGAACAATTAAAAAAATGTTATAGCGGATGACATTTTTAATTGAGATGTAATTTTGGGAGGAATAATTGATTTAGTAGGGATAAACTTTGAATTATCTATTTCTTTCATCTTTTCCAATAAATAAAAATTTAATTCTTTGGTGAAGTCGTTACGTGATGAGTAAATAGTTTCTGAAAGGTCTTAGCTGTATACTATTGTTAGACTTGTTCAAGTTAGTCAAAAAATAAAATGTGGAGGTTTCCGGTGTGAGGACGTTGTTGAAGACATGAATGTCTAGATTTTACTGTAATCATTGTGCATTTGATAATGTATATAAACAGTGAAATATAATAGCATGGCCTATTAATGCATGTCCTCTATATTATAGACAATTATACAAGTTTCTGGATCTAATGTAAATTAGTGTAAATTATATAGAAGTTTAAAAAAAGATGTCATTGTCATTACATTTGACGTTGGGTGATAATTGCTTGTAGTCTATGACGATTGACGCTGTATTACTAGTTCTTACCATCTGCCTCCACCATCTACTAGTTTTCATGGCACGGAAAAGTCACTAACATAAAGTTTAATTGACTATGCTTAAACCTATCTTCATTGCACTGACACTGACATAGACGTAAACTAGGTGAAGAGTACCTTTCTTATAAATGCTTTTGCACTGTGAGTACTATAAAAAATAAGCCAGTATTGTTACTTAATACACGCTATGCTATTATGTTGAAATACCAATTTCTAATCTAAACTGTGAAATTGTAAAGTATGTTACTATTTGAAAATGTCGTTACCTTTGCGTTTTTATTCGTGTACATAATATTTAGTTAATAAATTCTCGTGCACTGCGATCGAAAAGTAAAATGTTACATTAATGCTGATAGAAACTAATAAAATTCTATAATTAAATCGAATTACATTCATCTACTTTTCCATTGATTAACTTGACCCAACAAAAAATTAGCTATTAACTTTCATTATCTTCCTTTAAATGATCCAAAATCCATTTCATGTAATAGGTGACTCGTGTATACAGACTCGGCTTATTTTCTTCACCACATTTTCCTCCTGGGCCCATTGAAACAATTCCAAATTGAAATATTCTTGTTTGGTTCCTAATGGCAGGTACATTCAATGTTGTCATTATAGGCCCACCTGTTCATACATTTTTATCATAACATTTAGGAGTCCACTCACATCGCTATAAAGATACAATATCAGTTATCCTATTTACCTGAATCGCCGTGGCACGAGTCTTCATCTTTTACTCCTCCAGCACAAAACTAAATAAGTTATAGTTATTATAGACATTTGCCTGAGAAGATCGTATTTTAGGAAATGTATAAATATAATAATGTCGTTTAAAGAGCCTAACCCGTCCAGGACCAAGAGATTGAAATCCTAATCCCTGTCGGTATACTTGTTTACATTTTTCATCTGGAACTAGAGGAACTAGAACATCTTGAAGTACATTTGAATTGTCTTCATTTTCTTTAAGAAAGAATAACGTACTGCATTATTATGTACTCGTACTTACAAAATATTATTGGCATAACAGATGTAATAGGTGCATGCAAATCAAAATCGTGGTTCGCATCCCTCAATTTTATAGTTTATGTGAAATATAATATATTCTGTACCCCAAGTAGTTCGTCCCCATCCTGCTACGTACATCTGTGTGCTGAATTTCATCGACATTAGTATATCTTCATCAGTGGGAAGACAGATTGGAGCAACAAATGCTTAAAAATGAAATATTTGGTCATTTATTTATTGGGGATTAATAAGTTCTCTAATGAATTACATCAATTTGCATGTTTATGATAAGAAACTAAGAATAGATGTTTTAAAAGGATTTACTTACGACCCAGAACTGCGTTTTTAGCTAAGCGAATGAGGGCAATGTCGTTTTCTACGCGCTTAAACTTATTGAAGTTTTCATGAATCACAATTTCTTGAATAGGAATAGTTTGTGGGGGAGGAGCACAAACCCCCATATCGTCACAATCTATCGCCTTGCTTTTGTCATACTCTCCTAATACAACGTTGTCTCTGAAAATCGAAATATGTTAATTAACAAGTCTTAAATGCATTTCTTTACGATACTAAAAAATGTTTGGATGAAATTATATTTTTTATCTGTGTATGATTGATGATGTAAGAATATCTTATATGTTAAGAAAGCGAAATTATTCATACGGAGTGAACACGGGATCCTTTGGAAGGTTTACAAAACAATGGGCTGTATAATAAAATAGCAATTTCAAAAGACACGAAAAAATGTCTTAAATCTTAACCGATGCGATAGTATATTAAGCAAATCAAAATTTTCCAACCTGCTGATAAAATCCAACCTGAAGCTATTAATGTTCCAGCGCAGCCATATTGAACAGGACCTCTAGAAACTATTTTGGAAAAAAATGTAGCAACCAAATTCAGAATAATGTCGAATGTAAAAATGCCATAATTGTATTTGCAGTGACTTCTGCCTACCTTTATACCCAATTAGGGCCATCCAAGGATATGTTCCAAGTCCGGCAGCAGCACCCCCAACTATTCTACTACTTGCTACATTATAACCACATAGCCGTATATTTGGAAGAAGATGAATATTCCTATGATATTTCACGGAATCTAACACAACATAAGGAGATTCAGTTGTCGTTGTTTCATCTGGCTCATAATTTCCGCCTCCATCGGTTTTCCCCACAACAGTACTGTGTTCTTCAGCAACAGTGTTAGGACTACTAGTAGTTGCACTGCCAGAAGAATCATTATTGGATCCACCCCCTCCTGTGGAAGCACAGCATACCATAGACTGTAAAGTTCCAGGATCCACCCCACAAAGTGACTTCTGGAGAAAAAATAAATTAGCATCGGAAGTTGGCTGCTGCCTCAGGCCTGCAGCCATTGAACTGCATTTCGGAAGAGGAACACAAAAACCTTTTTTCCCCAAGGGGGTCTCACAATTCCACTCACCTGTGCAAAAATACCCCCAAAGTATAAATAGAACACATTTAGCTCTAATTTTTACCCTCAAAACAACTAGGCTCATCTCATTATGTACAATTATTAAAAATGAAAAATATTGACCTGGTTCAGAAGTATCTACGAAAACTATTAAAACTACAAGGCATGCTGGAAATATCAGCATGGTAAGCTTTTCGCGATTTTTTATGGATCTGCTTTGAGACTTTTCATCGATAAAGGTGGAAATATTATATATCCACAAAAATTGGTTTTTGAACCTACTACTTGCTATAAGCTGCTCGCTCAGAAAATGTTCTTCTACTATTACCATTGGTAAAGCATATATGAATATTAAGAAGATAGAGTAAGAAGTAGATTAACTAATTACTTCTAATGCATTAGCAGGTTACAATAAGTATAAGTAATTGGGTCTTGGAATTGTACATATCCTAGAGATCAAAGGTGGTTGTGTTTGACGTCTGGGGTAAGCTGATCTGATACTTCAATGAATAACACGTACTTATAGGTTGCTTAATATCCTTAAGAACTTAGTACCCATCGAGAACTGAACGTACCGAAATAATCTTGTCTGAGTAATTACGACTAGGAGGAAAATAATTACGTGTTATAATTATCATTAATGATGTCGCGTGCTAAAATAATATCACGGGTCAGTCATCTCATCTCACATCCACACAAATCATCGCTGCCACGCACCTCTAATGTATATAGATCTCTTTTATACAATTACATCAGTCTTCACAATATAGTAGGATTCTGTTGTAGGTGATTTTGTACTTGCTATGCTTTGTGCATAGATGTAGAGGCTATAAGAACACTTTTTCTCCATAGCCATAGTGATTTTCCTATAATATGATCATTGAACTCTGAAATGGATTTTTATTGTCATGATCTGCCATAATATCAATCTTTAGACGCTTTGGACCAAAGCTTTGAATACAATGATGTTATTGGAATCTGGATGTTACCATTCCTTTTGCCTTGACCTTGATCCCCACATTCATACCATGCCTAAATAGACAAACGCTAGTCAAGGGACCAAGATCTTTGTACTTTCATTATAATTCATGGGCAGAAAAAAGAACACAGACTCAGATTGATTACAATTGCGTCTTCTGCATTTTGTATCGATATTTAATCAACCAAAGCTAGGTAGTCAAGATTTTTGCACTTATTATGAAATGAAGAACGGAAACCTTGCATTTTAATAACACCTTAGTCATAGCCAACTGCTGGAATTTATATGCTACATCATGACGAACAACAAAATGGAAATGGATATCCTCTTAGAAGATATGGACGAAGAGAAGTTTCGTATTCGATGTAAGATGCACTATGAGCTATAATTCCTCTCCTGGGATTGAATTTTTATGGATTTATTATCATTATTAGTATTATTACATGGCTAAATTTTGGGCAGCGGTACTTCGTTGCCTTTGGGAGGTATAGGGGGTTAGCGGCAACAGCACAACAGCTGCAACAGTGGTGACACAGATGACAGTTACAACCACTAGCGGCAACAACGGCAACAGAGACACCCTAATCTGATTTTCTGTGTTGCTGATGTTTCCGCTAAACCCAAAGGTTAAGGCACTGCTAAACACCTAAAGGTAGTTGGAAATAATTTGAATAAATTCGAAATAATTCGAAATAATTTGAATAAATTCGAATAATTCGAATAAATTCGAAATAATTCGAATAAATTCGAAATAATTCGAATAAATTCGAAATAATTCGAATAAATTCGAAATAATTCGAATAAATTCGAAATAATTCGAATAAATTCGAAATAATTCGAATAAATTCGAAATAATTCGAATAAATTCGAAATAATTCGAATAAATTCCAAATAATTCGAATAAATTCCAAATAATGCGAATAAATTCGACTACATTCGAGATTATCCATGTCGCTATGTTGCTCTTAGCATTGAGCTCAGATCACTTTAGGTTTAGCGGCAACCGCAACAACATAGCATATAATGGGGTGTCTCTGTTGCCGCTGGTCCGTGTTGCCTCTGTTGCAACTAGTGGTTGTAGCTGTGTCGCCACTGTTACAGCTGCCGTCACTATAATGCTGTTGCCGCTAACCTCCCAATGGCAACAGCGGCAACGAAGTACCGCTGCCTAAATTCAGTCATTATTATTATCCATTAGATACTCCCTTCGTCAAAAAACTTCGATTGTGCCTAAGAGATATACCTATATATGCCACAAGTTATGACAATGAGCGCAAGAAGCAGGCTAGACGAAGAAGGTTCAAATTCGGGAATCGTAGAGATCAGTCTAAATGGGTTATGGACGAAGTGAGTCGGACGAATATTTTGCTTTCTACTAATATGACAGAATTCTTTGTACGTAGGAAATTTTTTATTATTTCAGCATGCTGACATCGGAGATGAAGATGAGGACGACGAAGAAGAGATATTAAAAACTCACTGGAGTACCACTTTTCAAGCTAAGATGGCGTCAATCGCTTTGGTATTCAGTACCAGCAATTTGATCCGTTTTCCGTTTTCTTGCTATCTTCATGGAGGCAGTAAGTGTCCTCGCTTTTCCTAACAATAAATCTTTAGTTGAATTAAGAACAATTTATTCACGTATTTCAGTTGTCTTTTTCCTGGTGTATTGCTTCATTGTGCTTCTCATGATTCAGCCATTGATATTCTTCGAGTTGTTAATTGGCCAATTCTCTACAGACGGCATCAAAGGATTCTCCAAACTTGATAAGTATGCCCATGGTATGCCATTTCATTCATCCTTTTAAGTAACACTTCCTTACAATTGATATCCATAAATATTAATGCATTGACATTGACAGCGACAAGTGTCATTGAAAAATTTTTTATCGTTTAATTGCGACTATTTCTTCTGCTTGAACTATCTTCGCTTAAAATTTTTTTTCTACATGTATTTATGCGTTTTAGTAACCTTTCTTCGTCGCTTTCTCCCATTTTATTGTATTTACTTTCTCCTTGCGCTTAGAATTATAGGGAAATTTATAGCTACTATATTTTATGTACAGGTTTACCTTATGCACTTGTGTTTATATGCTTAATTTTCTCAACGTACAACAACGCAGTAGTTGGTTACAATGGAATTTATGCTTGGAGCTCATTTTACACCAATCCGGCTCAATGTGATCCCCTATGGAATACATTGAAAGGATGTGTTGCTTATAAAAAGTTGATGGAGACAAACAACTTTAATGAATCTCTTCGTCTGACTAATCCCTCAATAACAACATCTCGTCTGTCGACTGAACTCTTTTTCCGGTCCGTACTTTTCCTTATCTTTTGATACTTCATTTCAACTGTAAATAGAAATACTATACTCCAGAGCATGTAGAAATGCTGGGCAAAAAGATAAAGCCGAAAACAAATTGGGCGAAAAGACAAAAGGCTGCCCATTTCAAGCTCTGAACATTCACAGATTGCTAATAATATTTCATATTGTTGGTGACAGTGAATACGTTTTAGATTTGGATTGGACTGGAGCAAAATTAAAAGGGGATTTTACATGGAAGTTTCTAAGTGGCTTAGTTCTGGTCTTCATTTTGGCCGCCGTTGTAGTTAGAGGCAGATTCACTTCAACCGTATCAAAGGTATGTAATTTATTTACAACTGATTAATTTCATTCACAAGTTTCTGTATGGTGATTTTAGGTTTTAGTTTGTGCTTCTTTGGTTGTACCCATTTTGGTTGCTGCCTTGTATTTCCATCAGTATTTTCTACAAGGAGCGAATACTGGGAGAAAATATTTTTCTTATGTCCGCTGGGAGAAACTTCGTAACTTGGATGTATGTTTAGTTACACTACATCAGTAGATCATCCTAGCATTGTTTTTGAGTAGTATTTATTTGGTTTAATGATTTAGCTATGGTCCGAAGCAATCCGTATGGCTTTTACTACATCAGGTGTTGGTTTTGGCCTTTATACACATGTCGCCAGTCGTCATAATTTCTATTTCGATCAACTACATTCAACCAGCTGGTTAGTATGCGGATGTCTTATGGCATTCAGTTCATTAGCAGCTCTCGTCGTTTTTACAGAATTGGGGATTTTAGGGGATATAATGAACTCCAGCAGTTATTACGAAATATTCTCAGAACGTATGTCGATCAATTCTTTATTTAACAAATGATTAAAACATATGATAACATTGTGCAGAATTCTGAATCAACAGATAGCCTTTTTCGTTCGATATAAAATTGTCTCACTCGTATTGAAAAGATGTTTAATTTTCCAAACACTTTCTACGATGCTTTCACCAACAAAGAAAACTTTCACCAATTGGACTGTAGAGAATTCCTAATTCATGGATTTTTTTTATCATTCCTTAGGAAGCGGAATTAGCTTCATATGTTTGTCCGGGAGTCTTTATAAGTTGTATTTTCTTCCAGCTAGTTTTATATTTTTTATCTGTATGAACATATTTGGAATCTGGGGGCAGGTACATTTTCTCTTGCAACATTTATTGAATTTGGCAAAGGAAAATTTTAATATTACTCTGGTTTTTGCAGATTGTTTCTACTGACATGTGTTCCAGATTTGTTTCTCAGTTTTTACAAAAAAGGTATACCAATAGCCAACGACTATCTCGCTACACCGCATTAGTTGGAGTAATTATTATACAACTTGGATTTGCATCTCTATTTGGAACAGAGGTACCTATACAATAATATTGTTTGGAAAATGTGTTTTCAAAATTACATTTTAATCTCGTGCAGGCAGGTCACGTAATGTTGGATTCGGGTCATTTGTTTGGTGGAGCTTGGGCAGCAGTTGTGATTCTTCTCACTGAAATGTTTACTGCCTTTCTTCTTTATGGATACCATGTTTTCATTGCAGACATAGAGATTATGATTGATTACCCATTACCGTCTTTATTCCAATTGCAAATGAAGTATTTCATGGGTCCTGCACTTTGTGTATGTCAACTTATACAAATTGTTAATTGACATTTAATTTGGATAAAATGTTTATATAGGTAACATGTTTATAGGTAACATTGGTATTGATGACAATACATTGGTTTCAAACGCCTGTAATGTACCACAATCACCAAACCGTCGAATCCAAGAGTGCATGGCTGTACATTTTTGGTATCTGCATGAATTTGGTTCCTGTCGTTGTGATGATTGTGTGTGCTCTGCATACTGTCCGCAAAACGTTCAAAGTGAAAAAATATGTACTCGTTTAATACTTTTATCGATTCCCTCCCCTTCGTGCAGCCCATCCCTAATTGACATTAATAATCCATGATAAGGTGGGACATCTGGATGATACAGTGGAAGAAGATTTACTATCTCACTTAATTAGACATCAACATGCCCATAATGTTGGGCCGAAACCAGTTACTGAGAGATTACACAGCCTTTCCCGGGACTGTTTGCATTTAAATGCACCGTAAGTTGATATTTAACGATAGCAAAACAAACATCTGTAATGATCTGTAAGAAAACTCCAATTTTACAAAAACAACGATGATATCCCATCGTTGTGGTAGTAAATGTTCCATTGTACGAGGAAATTAAAAATAAAATATTTTCCCAGAAGCCTGGCTAGAATTGGG
The DNA here is from genome assembly GCA_020055645.1 of Tomocerus qinae. Lineage (NCBI taxonomy): Eukaryota > Metazoa > Arthropoda > Collembola > Entomobryomorpha > Tomoceridae > Tomocerus > Tomocerus qinae. The sequence continues at coordinate 10,650,387 of CM034547.1, read as the reverse complement.
GCAATGCCAAAACAAGAATGGGAAGCCCACAAATGGTTAAGATTTCATCAAAAGATCAAAGAAAAATTGATTGCATTACTGAAGTACACGAGAGCCAAATATCGTTGGGAGAAAGCAACCAACATAGCAATTGTAAGTGTAGTTTCCTCGTTTCAAACGTATTGTACATGTACATCAAATTATGTAGATTGGCAGAAACAGTATTTCATTAATTGAAATTAATGGTTTGTTTCATTGTGTACCCCTAATATAGTTATCATACTTGAACAAAAATAAGAAAGCTGTTAAAAGCGTGTTTCAAATAGCCAAACTGTATGTACGGGAAAAGGAACGACAACGAGATATGGTCGAAATAGATTATTTAACGAAACTAGTGCAAAAAATTAGTGTGGAAAATATGATTGGTCATTTTGACATAATGGATAAAGATCATGAAGAGGATATTTTATTGGACCATCTCCTCCGTTCTACTCCTCTTCCAGAAACAAAATTCGTAACTGTACTCCCCCAGCAAAATGACTACGGAGAGATTTATAATAAGCTCATGGGAAGAATCCCACCCAGCGATGAAGAGCAATACGAAGCTTTGATCTCACGTATCAAACTAAAATTAGGTAAACATTGCAAAAGTTCCACCAATAGAATTTTGATTTTATTTGGTTTTGAAAATGTGAATTTTTTGCAGGAGTTAAAGATACTGCTATCCTGCGTACGATAAGGAAGAGTCGCTTTGTGACAGAGCAGAAAATCATAATGGATAACGAAGACACTCCACTTGAGATAACTGTTCCATTGAAAGTAACAATCGCTCCTCATACAACAGTTCCACAGATTTTAAATGTGATAATCGTGAAAGGGAAAACACATTCGCTTCTTCAGAAACTTCCAGTGCCGAGACCGCTAGTTTTGAAAATTCCATTTGCAGAATTAAGTGATAAAACTTTGCCCCAGGTTCATCAGCATTTAATCTCTCTTGCTTCACGATACATGGCATCAACTGTGTTAAAAGAAGTAAACCCCCTACCACCGAATCCAAAAATCATGGACAACTTGCATAAACAAGTGTACGATTTTCTGGACCCGCGATGTACGTGCATAATTGTTTTAGAAGAAGAGGTCAAGAATTGGGAAAACAGAGATGACTGGATTCTAAGGAGATCCGATAACAAAGGAATTAAACAGGCTGTGATTCCCGAAAATGTTGAAATGACTTTAGCACAGATGATAAGAAGAAACACTCTCAATGCTAGAACAATGTCTCGAGGTTTTGTCCTGCCAAGGCTTGGTCAGAGAGAAGAGTCTAGTTCCAGTTCTAGTGAAGCAGGTGATTTTGAAATGAAAATTTGTTCGGAAAACGAGATGTCATTTTCTTGTGTCAATGAAGAAGATACTAGAGAACTACCGCGACTTATATTTTGGAGTGACAGAGTTCCTCCTGGAAATATTAACGCCTTGAGGGACGCAAGACGCTATGCCAAATTCCAGCCTAGTATGTATCTACAAAACAAAGAAGACATAAAAGAAAGTCAGCAGGGAGATTTGTATGAAAACGATGACTCAGAGGATGATGACCTAAGTGAAGAATCTTCGAAGTTGTCCAATCCTTCTCTCACATACATGGACGAATTGCAACCCGTGTCTTCGGATGGTGCTCTACAAGGTTCTATCACCAGTAAATACAATTTCATCGAATTTTTCGACGAAGGTCCCATATCAATAAATGCAAGTTTAGGACCTAGTCATGGTCATGGTCATGGTCAAGAGCAGGAAACGGAGATACGTAGCTTGTTTTCACAAAAGGCAGAATGGTCTGTGAATGCTGAAACTAATGTCAAAACTGTGAAACATTTGACAAAACGTACTTACGATTTTATAACTAGTGCATATGTTATATGTTACAATTACTAGGAATATTATTTTATGTAATTAAGTATATTTTCTTCAATTTAAGACGAGGAATTCGGAATTCATCATTTTGACAGTGAACATCAATACAGAAAACGGAAAATGGACCATGTAGCTCATTTGGGTTAGTTTCTATTGTTCTAAGGCTTGATTAATTTAATTCATTGGAAAATTATATCTATTTTTTCGCATATTTTATCCAGAGAGGCGACTAAACAACAATCGTCGTGATTTTATTTACTATTCTGCAGGAAAATGTTTAATTGTTCAAATGCGACGAGATAATGCGTTTATCTACGCAGAAAGTGGGGACAGCATAGGTATGGCATAGAAATCGCCTGATGGCTTATTATATATAATTTAATATAATCTTTTAATTTTTAACTAGAAAATTGTCTCTGATTTGACATTTAGCTAGTATTCATGAACACGAGGACTGAGGACGACAATATTGGACTAAGCCGGCTAAGAAAAATAGCGTTTATGTGCATGGTAATAGGGAAGAAAATGGTTTGTAATTTAATAAGGGGTCTTTAGTTGTTTAAATGTTTGCATATTTTCTGTTTAATAAACAACGGAACAAGAAATTAAAATATGTTATCATATAAACTAACTTATTATCTATCGATGGATTGAACATGTGATCAGCTACAAAATTGTTTTACATTTCTACTATATAATACTTTTCCCGGGTTATTCCTTACCATCATTAACCTTCAGCACTTCATGGGAATCCAAGTGAATTCCTTCAGTATGATTTCTTTCTCCAGCAGGTGAGTTTAAGGTGTAAGTGTTTGCTGGAGAGTTGACATTATAGGTATTTTTAGCCGGAGAATTAACACAAAACGTGTGCCTCTCTGGAGAGTTCACGCTGAATGTATTTCTTTCTGGAGAATTTAAAGTGTATGTGTTTGGTTTTTCATTATCTACGTTATCTTTATTTCTTTTGAGTCTGATAGGAATTTTCGAAGTTTTCGGACGCGGTACTCTTGGCTTCGGTGCTTCGACATCACCATGTTGATTTTCATCTTCTTCGTAAGGCTTTTCAACTTCGTCATCTTGTGAAATCAACTTCTTGAGGCGTTCTTCGACTAAAGCCGCATGACTAGAGAAATCAGGCTTGACAGGAATTTCTGGTATATTTGCATTTTCTTCTGTTTCCACTTGTGTTTCCGTACCAGGTGGTGGAATATCAATAGTCTGATTTAGAAGTTGACTATGAGCTGGACCTGCACCGCCCTTTATGAGTGCCGAGTCTAATTTTTTGATTATGGTTAAAAATTTCTCCGAACTGTCACCTCTGTGCGCTAACAAAGAACGGGCTTGACTTGCAAATGAAACAGTTTTCTTCATGCTCGGTTTACTTCGCACTGGACTCTGAATTTTACTTTTGCTTCGTTGCCTCCTTAGATTCGATTTCAGTGTAGTTACACCTACCATTGATATCTTAGGAATTTTAGTAGGCTCGTAGGTATAGACTAAAATCGGATTCGGTTCACTTATTGTAGAGGCAAGACCGATTGCTACATAATGATCGTAAGGATGATAATCCACACTTGTGACAACACAATTGGGATGGTTTTCTGGAGTTATGAATTGTAAAATGGCTCCTGTGTCTGAGTCCCAAATGCATAACGTCGAATCTTCACTCCCACTTAAAACGAGATTTCCGCATGGGCTGAAACAACTTTTGACCTGTAATCTACGAAAATGTAACATGAGATGTAAATGAAACAATAGTAGAGCGAGTGATGAAATATGAAGACAAAAAATAAATACCTATCATTTGATAATCCACTGAAAGACTGCAAAATTACTAATGTTTCCACATCCAAGATTTTTATACAGCTGTCTCTAATGTGGACTAAAAGTCGATTTCCTCCCGGATGAAGACTTAAACTGTTTACTGCGCGTTTACCAGTGTCACTTAGTTTTATATCTCTGCAATTAGTAAAACAAATTATGAAATACATTAAAGGACCGTATTACAAACGGGAGAGACATACTTGTCAATTTTCCACGACTTTCGACGACTAGGGGATTTTAGACTCCATTTATACACACAGCTTTCTCCATCACCACTAAAAAGTTGCAGCCCTTGGTTATTGAATACAAGGCAATTGACGAAACTGCTGTGACGATCTAACTGTTAACAATTTGACACGTGATTAGAAGCGGAAAATAGAGACAGGCAAAACTTTATTTTCCGAACACACATTTTTATTTACCAGAAAAATGGGTACACTGTCGTGATTGGGTGAACCTTTTCTTTTACTTTCACTTTGCTTTCGAATGTCCCATACTCTGATGATATAATCAAAACATCCTGTTGCTACCAAAGATGGATGTGAAGGATGAAACTTTACACAATAAACGAACGATGGATGCAACAATTTCTAAAGAAAAAAAGCATTTTGTAAGAGAATTTATAAAACTAGTGATTAGACCGTCCTTTGGACAGGTTTTTTATTCCTAAATCCAATCTATCTACCTAGATTATGAAATTCGTTAATTAGATTTACTAGTTAGTACTAGTACCTTGACTTCTTTTAAGGTGCTATCATCTCCACTTTCCATTTCCCAAATGATTGCAGTAGAATCAGCAGAAGCTGATGCCAGATAATGTTCAGTTGAATTGTCACCAACTTCTAATATTTTCCAGGTGAGGTCATAAATGAGACCATGGTGCCCTTTCAGACTTCGCAATAAATTTCCTGATGGAACCTGAGAAATTATTATTCATCATAATAAATCAGGCATATTAAATCATTGTAAAACGAATGGTAGCCCATAAAATATTTGTCACTCAGTATACCTCAAAAATAAGAATAACGTGAAGCTCTTCGGTGTCTAATCCTGCAGCTAATTTCAAACCGCAAGGGCTGAAACTAACACAATAAGCGTTTCCTGAGACCGTTAGATTTAACGTAGCCACCTGAGACGACGGTAGAGACGCTGCAACTCGATTAGGAACTTTACAACTTTGTCCTTCCAAACGAGTCCATTGAGGGTATTTCCTTACATCTGTTGTACCCATGCTTCTACTGGCCTATAATAATAATTGTTCACACAAAAAATAGTCAAAAACTCTACTCGAAAAGGACCTCTATAGAATTTGCAAAACATTTCATTCAACAATTGATCAACCCTACTTGCCTTTTTTCTTCTTTTCTTTGACTTTTTTGTAGCTGCCATTTGACTTTCTAAAATGGCTTGTGTTAAATGCTCTTGTCTCATAGAAAGTAGCGTTCTCAGACTGGCGGCTGTAGCTTGAGGAGGTCGAATACCCTTTACTGTCACGTACAAAGTAGCATTCAATTTTTGCCTCTTATTTAATTTCCACCAACAAAACACCTGCAGAAATAACATTCAATACATAATTACTTCCTGCTAGCAGAATTTATTGTTTACGTGCTGTTTACCTCTGGTCCATGGACTAAATCTTTAGTGCGTAATTCTTCGGGTTGATACAACTGAAGTCTCAACTTTCTATCGATGTTTTCTGTCCCGTTAGCCCCAACTGGTTTCAAGAAAGCCCATGCTACTTTATACCATCCAGCTTCAGAACCTATAAATGGTAAGAACCGATGGAAAATGATAAAATGATAACACTTATTTAACTCATAAAGACGAAATAGAAAAGATTGGGATACCGTGGTACTTGAAGGAGGGCACAGGGTAAGGTCCTTCTACTGGAAGAAAATCCATTATTTCAAAGAAAAATATCACTTTCAATCGACTTTGCAAAAATCTGCAAAATGGTTCTTCAAAGAGCAATAGTTCATTCCAAGTTGGAGCAAATGTGGGCATCCGTTGATTTACTTGACAAGCCTGAGTCATAATTGGAAGAATTGATTCTGTACTTAACTTTGATGTTACATTCTCATTCTTTTTGTCAGCTGCGCTGTCTTCTTCATGACTATCATCAGCGTCATCGTCTTCAGAATCTTTCTTTTTCCGGCGATGTTTACTTTTACCTTTGTGTTTGTGTTTAGCAAGTGCTTTTTGTAATCCTCGCTTGATATATTCATTTTTCACTATAAATTTTCCGTTTTCATCCATAATTGTTACTTTTACTACAGGATGTAAAACATTTGGATTCAAAGGAAGCAAATCGGAGCTGTGTATTGTTATCCCTAAGAGCATTTTCTGCTCTTCTTCCGAAAAAATCCTGTCCTTCGGTTTCTTTTTCTTTTCTGATTCTCTTTTAGGTGTTGCTTCTACTTTATCATCATCATCCTCTTCATTAACTGAAGCTGTCTCCGTTTTCTTCTTTTCTTTTCGAAGAAGCCTTCCTTTTTCAGGGGATTTGGGCAATTTTACTGGCTCTGTTTCTTCTTCGAAAAAAGTTTCTGAAGTCACATCTCCCTTACGTTTAGGTTTACTTAATATTTTTAATTCTGAGCTATTGTCATCCCCAGTTTCTATATCTTTCTTTACTTCTTTGAATTTACTGCGGAGAAATTTTGGTTTTAATCTTTCAGATATGGGTTCCTCAGATACCTCACCGGAATGAAGTTGTGACTGGACCCCAGAAGATGACGATGGCTTCAAAAAGTTTTGAGTTGTTTTCCTCCATCTCTCCATCAATTTTTCTTTGATATTACTACGACTTTCGGTGGATATTTCGTTTTTTAGTTCATCTTGTGTATCCTTTTCTGGTGGAATAGTGATTGCTAAATAATCTTCTTTGTCACTTGTGCCATTTTGAGACAGGTCTCGATTTACGACTGAATTTTTAGCACTGCTATGTACGGAATCTATAGAACTGTGAGAGCTTACAGTAGTTCTACTTCTAGGCCTTGGTTTTGGAACAGGTTTCTTAGATTTCGATTTTAATTCATTCTCTATTCGGACCATTGTTTCGTCTTCTTCATTATCCTAAGCATTAAAATTCAAAAATTATGATTTTTTTTGTTAAGAGTAGATTAAGGCGAATTGACAAACAAATCGTCACCCAAGCAGTGGAAGAGACATCATCTCGATGAGTAGATCTTCGCTTTTTGTTTATAGTTTCAGTTTCTTGGTAATGTACATCAGCAACCAACACTTCCGTTTTCCCTCCGCCTGCGCCTGCTACCTCTGCTTCTGAGTCTGATGAGAAATATTGCTTTCGAAACATTTTACCCCTCCTCTGGGACTTTGCATGATCTCCTCCAAGAAATTGCTTGTTTTTAATCGGTGTCTTTTGCTCTTCTTCATCGTGAATGAATGCAGAGTTGTCTATTGCGAATGGATCATTGTTTTCCGAAGAAAACGACAGGACTTCGTCTATATCTCTTTCTGTCCCTTTTCGTGTGTAATTCTTTGGACTATTGGCGAAGATCTTTTTCTCATTTTTTGAGGCATTTCCTTTTCGTCTTGGCCTTGGTTTTGGCCGATCAGAATCTACGTAAATCATATAACATTAAGGATATAGATGACTTGAAATTGCTGTAATGATGAATATACCTACATACATAAATGTGTATTTTAAAGGAATATTTCTACCTGTTGTATCTCTTTCTGGGATTTCCTGATTCTGATGTCGCTTGTCGAAATCATCCAGTTCCAGGAGATTATGCAAGCTCATTTTTGAACGGTTATCTGGTTCTCAAGAACTTACCAAAAGTTATTTACATCTCAGTTTGGATTCATTTGACTGGAACTTGTGTTTTCCGCTGGAGAAGTATCGACCGCTTTTCAGTTGTGTTGTTTCATGGGTTGCTAAAAGCAACCGTTAACACCCGTTTCCTTGCGGAGTCATTACAAAGGGTGAAAAAGGGGGTACATGGACGGTAATTCGTGCATGGAACATTGGTCTATTGGTCCTATGCAATTCTCCCGACTGAATGAATGCATTCTTGCATAAAATGGAACAAACGGTTTAGGTAATTAGGTATGCTGCTACACGTCTATCATTCAACTTCACCCTCCTACACATATATGTAGTCCAAGATCGATTTCATCTTCCAAGATATTAAAAATATAAACTATATGCATGTAACAATGTGTAGCTCTTTGAAGCAATTTTCTATGCGTATTTAATGCTTTTTGATATATTTCTACGTATATAATATTATTACGCTTGTCTAAGTATGTAAAATTACCGATTTTAAGGAGGCCATTAATTTAAATAAATAACAACAGTAAATTAATAAATGCAAAATTTATTTTTATACCAGATTGGAAGAATGGATCAGAGTACACAATACATTACAAAATACAATGGAATGGACAATGACAAACATTCTTAAAATACAAACAGATACCGAAATACGTAAGGTTGTGAGGTATTCAAAATGCCCCAAATGAAGTTTTTACAATACAACGCGAATGTGGTAAGCACCAGTAGAACTGTAAAGAAAGAATGGTAGAAAATTTAGTCAAGTCATGCCCCAGTGGTATTAATTTACTAAACACTAAGTAATATAAAAACGAATGATTTAGCTACCTGGTTGGAGTATTAGGTCCTAATACCAATGGATTTGAGCAGGTTATTTGGCAGTCTGAGCATTGGCATTGGAAACCACTGCATGGACAAGCCTTATAGGATCTTGTAGACGCACCGTTGAATAAAAGATAAGAATAAGAATGACTGCAGTAGCCTGAAAATTAAGTACACGCAGTTTAACTGCTTGTCTTCAAAAAACTCCCGCATTTTTACGTGCACTAGATAGATAAGATTTTCGACAACAATTTTCCATACCAGCAAATTCAGATTGGTCTGCTTCTTCACATCCTGGTTGGTTATCTCCTCCATTTACGTAGACGTTGACATGTCCGGTTTGATGAGCAGAATCTCCAAGAGTTCCTCTATTAGTGTGGTAAATATCAACAAAAGCTGCATCACTCTTGTACAGACGCTTGTTAGGGTCTAATTGGGAGCTGAACATGGGACCAGCTGGGTCCAATCCTATAAAAAATATTCAAACTAAAATTAAACTGTTGGAAAAAGTTGAGAATTTTTTGAACCCAACAAAGAGCTAAAATACAACAGTATATAGCTTACCGGTGATGCGTCCAATAAGTCCATTGTAGTCCCTCTTAACGCAAACTCCAGCATATCCAGCTATATGAGCTCCCAGACTGTGTCCTGTTCAATTTATTTCAAATGCCAAATTAAAAATCTATATCACAACAAGCCTTCTCTTCCCTTGCAGGCACCCAAAGTGTTTAAAGATCAATCTGATTCACACGTAATATTTTTATACAGCGTTCCTTATAAATCCATCTTAATTTTCTCCAGTTTTTAAATTTTTATTGTACCTATAATGTGGACATTGCTAAACTGTACTCCACGATTCAGTCTAATGAAATTGATGAATTCTGCCAAACGTTGACCAACTGGCCCCACGTTGTTTATAACTGTAGCGTAATGTGTTGCAGTCACAATAGCATTGGCATGAGGCAGAGTTTTGGAACCAGAAAGCAATCCCCAGTTGACAACAATGACATTGTTGGTACTGCTTCTTGCCAAATATGCTGAAATATTGAAAAACCATTATGTAGTATTATTTTTGCCATCTATGGTTGCATAGGAAGAACAAGTTTTAGAAAACATACTATTTTTTGTCATCACAGACATTGGACTCGTTTCATTGGAAAGGTATCCATCGATGATCAGAATAAGGTTAGATCCTTGCTTGAAAGGAGCTGAAGCCAATGAAGTTGGATTGTTGTGGATAATTGGGTACCTGGTGGTCGGCCCACTGGATATTCAAATTAAAGTTAACAGGTAATTACAATAAAAACCTCACAAAAAATTAAATTGGCAAATAACTTACGAATAATAGACAAAACTCAGGTCATCTACGTTTTTTGAGATTTGACCGCTGGCAGCCACAACGCAGCCTGCAATTAGAAACGTAACAAAGGAAATCATGTTTCTTATGATTGAAAACGCACTGCTGCGAAGAGACAGCAATTTTCGATGGAAGCAACTCGAAAATAAATGTAATCTTGCACATCAACGTTACCTCTTTTTATAGCTATCTCGCTTTGACATTTTAAGGCGATTTTATTACTTTTGCATCTTACATGTGCGACTCTCAACAGAGGATTTACAGATTACTTTGGTTTACTAAAGCTACATATACCTGTGAAATATATGATTATGAAAGTCAAGCTTTGAAATAGGTAATAAAATTTTGAATAAACAAATGACACTTTTACATAACGTTTGCGTGCAATCGGGAGTCAGAATTACATAGAATGTCAACATAATAATTACACTGATACTAACGAATATCAGTAGGATAATAAATCATGTCTGCCACACCTTCTGTTAGCCAAAAATAAACAAAGTCATCAGAATCAGAATGTAATTACCTCCAGCTCCAATTAATTCATTACCTCATCAATATTGGGCATTGTAAATTGTGGGATTACAACCACAGAAGTCATTCACAGTCATTCGTGGCCTGATAAAGAATCATTTAGCGTAATGACTCTAATGGCAGAACAAATACCTTCTAAACATTATTATCACGATTTATTACAACTTCACAATTTCTTATTAGTCTTAGCTAAAGTTTTTATACTCTTACCAACTTCAAAATTTCAAAATGGATAACGAATTATCTAGTGACGTATATCTAATAGAACTATTAAAATTGGCAGAGTTTGGCTATTATAGGGGCACAAGGGTTACATAAAAGGCATAAATTAGAAACGGCATAAATGCATAAAATATGGACAGCAGTGGGTGACCAATGTTTAGTTATTATTTGAAACACAACGTGCAGAAATTGAAGCTAATCTAAAAATAGTATGGATTGAAAATGAACACAATGGGGTATCATAAGACTAGATTTTAGATCTTTCTTGTAATTAAATTGTCCCTTGCATGCAGTAAATGATTACATTTACGTGTTACATCTCGGAGCGAGCCTGTTAGAATGTCAACTGAACTCCAAGGATGAGTTCTTGAGAACAATTTTACGACTCCTAAAGGTGCAAATTGCTTCTTAGTCAGTACAGCTACAATTACAATCTCTCTGTGTACTAATCGATCTCGTTCCAAGTCAATATTATATTTACGTTTCCAGCGATTATGCTGATCAAAGTTTACACCTTTTCTTCAAGGTAAGTCCTTGCATGGATTATGTTCATCTATTTCTGAGTACTCAGTACTCTACTATATATACGCGTATTCTTAAGAAAATGCAAATCTAAGATATCATTATATTATAGGAAGTAAATGAATGAAATGATGGCATTTTTAGTTAGTGGTACATTTAAATAGCATGAGATGGAAAAATGGAGACAAACTCAATACAAAAAAGTTTGTATTAAATAAGTATAGAGTGCAAGATGGTTTACAACAAAGATATGCGAAATGGGTTTGACTTGAGTTTCCCAAGTTTTATTGCAGAAAGAGCGACAGTAGTGAGTTGAATTACAATTTGTGAACAATACTTAAAATATTGAAGTTTAACAAGAGATATGAATTCATTTTTACAAAATTTTCTATTTGAAGGGTAAATTACAAAACAGCACGAATGTGATAGGCTCCAGTTGCACTGCAATAAACAAACATACAAAGTTATTTTTAGTAGCCTAAACCATATATTTATCTCTATTAACGAGCCGCATTGTTTGTTATCTCGTTTGTAAAGTAAAATATTATTATGATACTTACGTAGTTGGAGTGTCAGGGCCCAAAGTCAAAGGACTGGCACAGGTGAGCTGGCAATCTTTGCATTGACATTGAGTTCCACTGCATGGACAAGCTTTGTAGGATGCTGTAGATGCAGCAACGAATAGCCGGTAAGCATACGAGTGAGAGCATAATCCTGCATAAAGATAAAAGATAAGCCGGTGATGATAGAAATTCACAATCACAATATAATCCTTTGTATTTAATTTAACATTTAAATTCGTACCAGCGAATTCAGATTGATCGGCTTCTTCGCATCCAGGTTGATTGTCTCCTCCATTAACGTAAACATTGATATCGGCAGTTTGGTGGGCAGAATCTCCAAGAGTTCCTCGGTTTGTATGGTAAATATCTACGAAGGCAGCATCAGTCTTGTCCAATCGTTTGTTGGGATCTGTTTGAGAGCTGAACATTGGGCCGGCTGGATCCAAACCTTAATTCCACAAATTATTTATAAATAAATCCATTAATAATTAATGATCTTCTCGAAAAAAAAATATTCTTACCAGTAATACGACCAAGAAGACCATTATGATTTCTCTGGACGAAATTTCCAGCGGCTCCAGCAATATGTGCTCCCTATATATTTTAAAATATATATTCAATATATAATATATTTTATTGCTCCCTGTATATTTTAGAATTTTATTTTTATATATTTTATATACCAAGCTCATTCCGACGATGTGCACATTGCTGAATTCGACACCTCGGTTTTGTCTGAGGAAGTTGATGAAATCGGCGAGTCTTTGACCAACTGGTCCAACGTTATTCAAGACTTGTGTGTAGGTAAGAGATGTTTGGAGAGAGCTTGAATGGGGAAGAGTTTTGGAACCCGAAAGCAGACCCCAATCAATGACAATAACATTGTTGCTGTTGCTTCTAGCCAAAAACACTAGAAAAAAATGTAATTTTAAAACAATGTCACAATTTTGACAATCGGTAAGTATAAATTTGCATACTATTTTTGGTAGCTTGAGACATTGGACTAGTTTCATTGGAGAGGTATCCATCAATGATAAGAATGGTTTTGGATCCTTGTTTGAATGGAGAATTAGCCAAAGAAGCTGGATTGTTGTGAACAATTCCATATCGGCTAGACGGACCACTGCAAAATTAATTAAAAATCTTTTGTAAAAATGATTCAAAATCGTTTAATGAGAAGAAATTAGAAATACTGTGTACTTACGAATAATAGACGAAACTTAAATCGTCAACATTGTTCGAAATCTGGGCGCTGGTGAATGCCACACCGAGAACGACAAGCAAATAAACAAGAGAATTCATGTTTCCTTATTATTTGAATATTCAGACTTCCAACTTTGAATGACTATACAGCCTCTCTCGATTCCCAACTGTAGATGCTTTTACAAAATACTTTGATTTATATATTTTTGGCCAACACCTTTGATCTTCCGAGTGTAAGTCTTTAATCCATTTTTATGACCAATCATTTAAGATACATCCACTCATTTTTTGATCGCAAATCCAGATTTGCACATGCAGATTACAGTTCTTGAAGCAATGTGGAAACATATTTTGTAAAAGTGACTGATTAACGCTGGCTAAGCTCCGCATCAGATCACCCCAGATCCTCTGTACATAATGTTGTCATCCTCCTGCCATAAATTCATAAATCATTCTGCCGCAATTATACATTTATTTGCAATTACAAATACAATAAACGTGTGACCATTTATATGCGTTCTCGGTATCTAGTGCAATTTTATTACAAAATAGTATTGGTTTGCAAGTTGCATATCGACAGTTATCGACTCAATCGACTCCCTCAGCTAAGTATAATTTGGTAGTTCACTTCTTAGTACATTACGTGTATGTGAATCATTTAGCCTGATTTACTAAAAAATACTCACTAAAATTAAAGTGTATTAATATAAGTTAGCTTTATTACTTCCGCGATCACTGTCTATGAATATAACTTTTGTGTGTAATTAAAAAACTTTTATTTTGTTATAGCTTGGGTTTGGGGTAATGCGCAACATCTTTTACTATTACTACACTAAGCATAAAATATTCCTGGCCAGCTCATCCTGTCCCGATATCAACCTATGTACCTAATTCCACAGTTAATCCTAAGCTATGAGATAATCCTAAAATTAATTAAAAATGCGACCCATGCGTCAATTTTACGTTGGTTCAATCGTTGCTTGAATTAAATAAGTGAACTTTGTGACAGTGGAGACAGTACAGAGGGCAGACCGGGCAGAGTGCAGAATGGAATGATTAGATAGGATAGTAATTGAGAAATGTTGATTAACGTAAGCCAAAATAATTAACAGACACGGATAATCTATTAATCCGTTTACGTATTTGCGGCATGTACATTATATTTGGACTATGAAATGAACATAAAAAAATAAATTTAACTTTACAAAAGTGAGATCATCAATCAATCATCAATGTTGTAAAGTTGTAGCACATTAGTACAGCAGAAGAGTGAGAAAAGAAGTAGGGATGCGGTGTAATGAATGTTATGGGACCTTTCTCACATTGTCCCTTAGGAATTGAAATGATCTAAAAATCCCTTCTGTACAATTTCCTTCTATTGGATCTTCCTATTGCGATCCTCATCCTCCCATTACAAGTGCCACTGAAGATAATTTTTTAGTTGCTAAGATATTATATCAAAAGTGAGTAAAAACAGTCCAATCGATCAATGAGGTCAAGATTGTTTTGACTCTGGAGGTCATTTCATAAGAACAAGATACAAGAATCTTCGTACATTTCGTAGATTCTTGGTTTGTTGGTTATAGTCCCTTGATTTTGATTTCTAGGTTCCAGTTCCAGCCACGACCCACGACAGCCAACCTTCCACAGGTTATATATACATTCAAGGAGAGTTTGTGAAGCTTTCAGCTCGTATATTCTGAGTTATTTACCTCATTTGCTAAGTTATAATGAATTTGTTGATTGAATGTTCACCCAGTTAATTAAATCTTAACGCAATGTTGTATAGTATAGTGGCCATTGACATACAGTTTGACACAAAAGGCATTAAATATGTTTTATGTTTGTAGGCAGTTTTTCATAATGGGATATGAATGCATATTTTGTATGATCGACATGGACTTAGATGCTCCAGCACAATCGCCGACATTGTCTAGTAAAAAGCAGCGGGGCAACAATGAAAATTTATCGGAAGTTTGCGTCACGCTCTGTGGCCATATGTTCCACAGAGTTTGTCTCGAAAGATGGTTTAAGGAGACAGGGTAAATATAAGTTTATTTTTCAAGTCTATTCTATTGGTTTTGTAAGCATTTGTGTTATATTTTGATGAAAAAGAAAGTATTTACGCAATAATTGAATAATTATCTGGTATATAGCCAGCCATCTTCCCGACCAGGGATCATCCACGATAATTTATAGTAAGATTGGTCACAAATAGTTACATATTTTTACAGAAAACGTAGATGTCCAGTCTGCAAAACGATAGTAAATCAGAATCGTGTAGTTCGTATGCATCCTCCCCGCTCTTCCGATGAGGGCAGTACTAAGGGCAACAGTACTGCAGCTGGTCGTTCTCCAGAGTTAAAACTTAATGAGGAAGGAATTCCGGTGATAAGTTGTAATAATGATGAATGCATGGATCTGCTAACCATTCACAAAACTCTAATGTAAGTGGAGAGGGGACTTTGGATTGTTTCGATCTGTACATTTCATGTATATGATGATGATGAGATATAAAAATAGTACTAGAAACTAGAAACCAAATATATTATACTTTTTGTTTCTTTCATCAGATCTGATTTTGACGACCTCCAAACAAAATACGCCGAAAAAGTTGATGAAGTGAACCTTCTCATTGTCCAAAATCAGAGCTTAGAAGCCTCGTTAGCCGAGTTAAATCAACGAATAGATCAGTCAAAAGTGACATTAGGAATATCCGGAAGCAATAAAAGACGGGCACCAGAAGACGAGCCTGATGATGGACCTGCTGAAAAACGAATGCGCACTTCTTCGATGAACTCCAATGAAAATTAAAATAGGAACATGACCATTGTGACCTTTATAACAGCAAACTATAATCTCAATAAGAGAGAGAGCATTTATTTGCTACTGACCTTAATATGTAAGGCTTGCCACGAGACACAGTAATAAGATTTCAATATGTATCAGAACAATGATTTGATTAAATTAAAGAATAATAGAATACAACAAATTAAAATTTTTCAATACGGAGAGAATAAATGATTATGGAGAATCATCGAAGAGCTCCTAATCACTGAAAGCACAATATCCTTAGTTAGCTCTTTTGATAGGGAAAACCTTTTACGAAAATTTTCAAAAAATGAAGGAATAGTTCCACGAGATCCAATCATGAGACCAATTACTTCAACATTTCGCAGGTTATAATTATCTCTAAAATACTTAATACAAGGATCATATATTGCTTTCTTTTCAATATCAACTTCCTCAGGTTGTCCTTCCTTTGATTCAATGCGAATTGTTGGATCAATAATATATCCATTCGTCCCTTCAATGGCTAAAATGTCTATTCTTCTATTTGATCCAGACTCCGAATTACAATGAATTTCTTCATAAACAGTATAATTTCTTTGTCTAAGGGCATCAGCTATCAAAGTTCGTACTTTGTGATGACGGTTATTACGTAGTAATTCCGTTTTTCGGCAAAAACCTAATACATGGCCAAGAGTTTCAATCTCGCTACACGTCGGATAACGGCAGCGGTTTGTATTAAAGTTTCTTCCCGGAACGGCATTAACTGCAACAACTGATCCATTCATTTTAATAGCTGTTGTCCATTCTGATGAAGTCAAGCCTTTACGATTTGCAATCCAGAAATTAGAATAAGGTGTTTCCTTAAATAACGCAACTCCTTTTCCCTTCGATTGCAAACCACACCATTTGTCAAATTGTCGCTCACGTAAAATTTTCCTAAGAATTTTAGATGTCTTTGTTTTGTTTTCTTTCATAGGTGTCATTTTAGCTCTGGACTCATTTATTTCATTAACTTCGATTTTTAGTTTAGAGAGACATCGTTCTTTTTCCTTCTCCAATTGTCTTGATATCATTACATAAGGGTCGCTTTGAGCCAATAAAGTTTCACAAATATTATACTTTTGAATATAGCCTTCCCATTCAGCATTTGGAATTTCTAATCCCTTATATTTTTTAGGAGAGTAGAGCATGGATGATGGAATATCATCAGGAACACCCAGTATAGTTTTAATTGTACTACGGATCATGAGATCAACATCGGTAAGAAAAGATTTCCTTAATTTAGATATCGGGCAAGTCTGAAGTGGATAAACGATTACAGGCCATAGGTATTGGTTTATAATGTTAAGTTTCTGATCAGGATGCAACATTTGAGACGAAATCAATAAATTGAGAGAAGATTGTATTTTGGTCAAGGTCTTGTTCTCATCAAATACTTGTTTCTGGTTATACGTAACACCCAAATATTTTACTTCCTCGTCCTTTTTCAATCCACGTATTTGAATATCATTAGTAATGATAAGGTTGTCTTCGGATAAACTACCATTTTCGATAATGATAGCAGTTGATTTCGAAGGGCTTATTTTCAATCCTGACGAAGTGAATCCATTTTCAGCTATTGAAAACAATTCTGTGGCTGCATATCTTGATTTTGCAATTATTGCAGTATCATCAACGAAGCTCAACACAGAAAGATTTGGTACAGATCGATCTAGGGTAAATCCATATTCCGATGATATTTCAGGCTCAGATAGTTCGTCAATGACATATTCCTCAAATCTCCAATATAATGTATTACCAAATGTATTACGGTATTACACGTTTACGATCTGCTGTAAACGTTACCAAAGTCACCGTGACTCAGTATGTACTAACAGCAACTCATGATCTTCTATTATTATTTGAAGATAAAAATTAAATCTTGTAGTAATTTTAAATTAATTTGACTATATTTTGTGTCGATTCGAATACAAATTCATTACTGTCATGAAATATGGTTCTGTTAGCGTTTTGTTAGCGTCTTTCCTTCCCAGTTCGAAAAAACTCGCACACATGTTAGTATAAGTATTGAGAAAACATAAAAATGAAAAATACTGTATCAACTTTTTAAAAATCAAACACAGACAAATTTCTGAAATGGACGGAAAGAAAAAGTTATCAAAAAAACAAAAGAGTACTTTAACTTTAGATACGAGAAGGAAAAGTACTACAAGAAGTGTTGTGGATACGCGGCTGAAGAATACTACAAAAAGTGTGGTGGATACGACGAGACGGAAGAGTACTACAAAAAGTGTTGCGGATATCAGGAAAACCATAAAGTATAATGCAGGTGGGATGCCGAAAAAAACGAAAGGTAGTATCGGGTCGACAAAAAGTAAAGCATCAAATAAAAGCAAAAACTCGACTAAACGTAGGGCATCTAATAGAAGCACTGGATCAAAAGGGAAAGGCAAAAAGAAATTATCCGCCAGTAGCAATAAATCAAATGGTCCCGAACATAAACCTAAAAGAAACTTTAATTTTCCAAGAAATCCGAAAATTAGCTTGGATGAAAATAGCGAAGATATGACGAATAAGGCGCATCATCGTAGAAAAAGGAGCTCAAATATAAGTAAAGGCAGTAAAGGTAGTAATAGAAGTGGGGGAAAGAAGGGAAGTATTGCAAGTCGTTGGGGAGAAAAGAAAGGTACTATCCACGAAGAACATGGACATGCCGTGCACTTTGGTCACCTTCACGGTCACGGTCACGGTCACAAACACGAGCATGATGGGAACATTGTGTCTTCAGGAGACGAAGCAAAGCATCCTCATTCTGACGACGAGTCCAAATCGAAAGTATGTTAGATAAAACCCATGCTACTTTCTCCTTATTTGTCTTCTCTATTGAATTGCACTAGATTAATTTGAAAATGTATCCCTCATTTAACGTTTTTTGCTGCTTTCTAATTTATGCTAATAAATCCTTCGAATCAATTTTCAGAATGTACATTTTCAATTAAAGTACAACGAATGGACTTATTACGACTACATCCCCGAGTTTTCTCGCGTCCTCGATTTAAAGCTTCGAATTTACAGTAAGTTAATTGAGATTAATAATTAAAAGATAGACTGCTCATTTAAGATATTATATAATTTTGATAATTAATTAGTGTATACGAGGATTCAGCCCTATAAGCAAAAGCTATACTTAAATCGGAAGAAGATGAAGGAACCTAAAACCATTGATGAGTATGGGCTTATCGCGGAATGGTATGATTTTTAATTATGATGAATTGGCTTGAGTAAAACCGCGTATAGTAGTTGATATTTTGAGAGAAATTTAATTTACAGGTATGATATCAATCGCCCAGCACTTCTCTTCCTAAAATACAGGTTAGCGATTTGATTCTTCACTTTTCTGTATATGGTGCATTTCTATACAGGGAATCTTGGTATACTTTACAGAGATAAATGTTTGGAAAAGATACCGAAAGAAGTCATGGATGATACTCCGCCTATATTATCACCAGAAATTGTGACCATAACTCAATATCCTGAAACTCCGGAGCCTATTGCTCCACCTACAACCCCTACATCTACAAATGAGCCAGTGAAGGCCCTTGTTGTGCCGAAAAAGGTGAAGGAGAAGCCTGTCAAAGTAGGATCAGGAGGAAAACCGAAAGATGGATTGGAGTCTGTACCATCAAAGTCAGATAAAAGGAAAGACCAGGGAGATACAAACATAACATCTAATAAATCGACAACATCCACAGGATCGAATGAGAGAAAATCGAAGAATAAAAAAAGAATGAAGTCCATAGCACACCCAGCAAAACTAAAGGATGAATCGTAACGAATCGAACGAAATCAAAATATACTGACCAATTTAATTCACAATTTACGACCACCAAGATTTTAGTTGGTAAAAACTAGAAAACACTAAATTCCAGAAAATGACACTGAATGTATATGTACGATAATATGGCATTAAAATAGTTATTGTCGACTCAGATAAATAATTTACAAAAAATAAATTTATTTTAAAAACACGAATCTGAAATCTGTCATCTAGTACATAGATCTAATTTACACGCACTAACTATCTACACTTTTAGTGATTACACAAAAACCCATAGTCTCATCTATCGCTACTTTTTTTCTTTATCTTGTAACTCTCCAGGCATTATTTCATATTCTTTGAATCTAGGAAAGTCCTGAAAGAAATATAATATTAATATTATTAAAATACATAGTAGTTACGAAAAACATGAAAATAGCTATGAAACAAAGTAACAGTAATAACTATAATAATATAAAATAATTATTATTCTTGGTATTCGTCATGTCCTATAGTGTAAGTATAGAGCTGTCGTACATTTTTGTGTCAAGACAAACTTACCTGTATTTTTTCTTCTTTAGGAGGTGCTCCAGGGTGATATTTTTCTTCTAGTTTTGCGTAGTTTATCTTTTTTAATTCAGCTATGGCGTCATTTTTGGCAACTTCTTCGGGTGTCGGAGGATCGTCTCTTCTATATCTTAGCCATGCTGTACATGTAATAACATTAACAATTTATGGATAAAAGTGAAAATGGTAGTGCTGTTTATGTATACATTTAGAAATGTTCATAATTTATACCTTCCCATTCAGCTGGCATTTCTTGATCATACTTATCTTTTATAGTTGGCTGATACCATCTGGATGCCTTACTTTTTCCGACACTACGATCTGCAAAATATCATTTAAATTATTTCATTCATCTACATATTTAAAATTACTATTTAAAAATATTCAATAATTCAAATTCTCTTACCCGCAGGTATTTCATAATATTTGTTTCCGAAACCATCAGTGCCTTTTAAATCTCCAGTGAATCTTCTCGGTTTCAACGAATTTATGAAATTTACAAATACTTGCTTCCAAATACTTCTAGACATATCTATTTAATCAGTAACAATCACTGGATAAGTTTTATCACTGATTAGCAAAAATTTACGTGAAATTCCGGTAGTAGTGTGCTAAGATGTACTAGAATTGGAAATTCTAGTATGCCGCTAAAATGCTCCCTTGCTTTGCTCCTTTGTTGTATCACTTGGCCCCAGCTTTCAAATTTTACTTTCTGTTTTGCTTTAAAACTTTCTCTAGTGAAATTTATCTGAAGAAAGTTATCAGTTAACTATATTTTCCAGCATAGGGGACGGAGAAAAGTCCTATATTCACGTTGAAATATGCCAAAAGCAATAATTTATCAAAAAGATGCCAAAACTCAGCTATTTAAGTATTTGTGTAGCGACTTTGAATACTGAATGAACTCCAAAAAAAACGAAATTTCAGTTTATAACTCTATTAAAAAGAGCACTTTAAAATCTACAATCTGGCGGTAACATGGCATTTTTAAAAAATTCCTGCGATTTTTGGAAATTATTTTAATCTTCATTGTATCTTTAAAGATATCATTATTCACTACATGAGTGTACATGATTGTTTGCTGTGGTTTAATTCTGAAAGGTTAAATGGTATGCGATGACTTTAGAAGCTTATATCTCGCTTACTAGATCTAGTAGAGTTCATTCAGTATTCTAGATCGCTACACATTTTCTTTATTGAGTAGAACGTTTGAAGTTCAAGTTTGTCTCTACTAACAGTAGTTAGTTAGTACAGATCATAGTTGATATTTTATATTAAAAGAACACAATATTTGATATTAAATCTGGGCCACTGTGAATAAATAACCGTGGTAAAACTGCATGGTTGGTAGACTTCTTTTTAGTGTAAATAATAAGCTTAGTACAGTGGCCTTAGATAAATAAATGCACTCAAAAAGACACTTATTAGTTAGTACAAAAACTCTAGTTTACATACATAAAATACATCTAATTCTACAAAACTACAGAAAACAATAAAACAAAATTGAACTCACATAATAGGGACTTTGCAACAATCTGGTACGTGCTACGTAAGCACGCAAAGAGAAAAAAACTTCCCTTCAACGTTCTACGTTACGACAATGTTTGATATGTTTGTGCAATTTTCCGTTGTAACGTAAAACAAGAAATTTGAACATCCAAGGCGCGCATCAAATAGTTTGCCTGAAGAATTTATAGAAAATAATGTCTTATTTTGAAAAACTGTTACCTTTCTTAGAAAACGAGAATATTGATGATGAAACCTTGTTGTTGTTATTGTACCTTCCTAAAGAACCATATTATATACTTCCCAGACCTAAAGTATTCAATTTTGAATCTTTGTCGGACGATTTTTGTAAAATTCATTTTAGGTTTTTTAAAAACGACATTCTAAGGTTACGACGAGGATTAAAAATACCTAAAACTGTAATTACATTTTCTGCGCACAAAGTATCTGGCTTGGAAGGTTTATGCATACTGTTAAAAAGACTGGAATATCCTAACAGGTAAATAACAGTATTATTTGTCGAGTTTTATAAAATCATTAAGTGACATGTCATTAATTTGGATTATTATATGTTGTAATATTGTATTTATTACTAGGCTTGCTGACTTATGCTCAATATTTCCTAGAACCCAGTGTGAAATATCAAGAATATTTAATACTATGGTCTCATTTGTTTATGATCATCACATTCAGCTCCTCAAAAATTTACACCAGTCATATTTATCTCAAGAAGTATTATCCTCATTCGCAGACGCCATTTTGAATAAAGGATCACCTTATCCCAAATGCATCGGATTTTTGGACGGGACAGTACGACCAATATGTCGTCCTGGAAAAAATCAGAAAGAAGTACGAAAGCTAGACAATTATAAAATCCTTCTTACAACGTCAAATTCCATTTAGTAAACATGTTTAGTAAAATGTAATTTTCATATTTTTAGTTCTACAACGGCCATAAAAGAACGCATGCTATTAAGTTTCAATCCGTGATGCTTCCTGACGGCATAATTGGATGTCTATATGGACCGGTTTCAGGACGAAGGCATGATGCTTATTTGCTTCAACAGAGTGGACTTATAAATGAGCTAGAAAATATATTCAAAACTCCTGAAGGGGAACCGTATTACTTGTATGGAGATCCAGCCTACCCACTCAGAAAATGCTTGATGGTACCTTTCAAACGCTACCAAAATTTGACTCCCTCAAAGTTGTTATGCAACAAGCGAATGAGTCAAGTTAGGGAATCTGTTGAATGGGGATTTGGCAAAGTGACTAATGTTTTTGCTTTTTTGGACTTCAAGAAAAATTTAAAAATCGGGTTACAGCCTGTTGGCAAGTATTATTCCGTGGGGGTAATTTTAACTAATTGTCATACTTGCATTTATGGGTCACAAGTTAGTGAATATTTTAATTTAAACCCACCATCCATGGAAGACTATTTGGCCCAATGAAAACCAAGTAACTAAATAGAATTACAATAATATTTTATTTAAAAATGTTCATTTGTGTTAATTAATTTTATTCATAATACTGAAACGTTAGATGAAGAATGAAATAAAAGTCCAGTACTTAAAAATAATCCACTCAGTCTTTAGCACAAATAATTCAATTTTTACTTTTCTGAACAAATTCCAATAGCGCACGAGTCATTGCACTCCGCTCTTCGAACTCCATTGCCTGTTTTTGCTTAGTTAATTCCAATTCAGATTTTCGAATTTCGGATTCTGTCTTAATTCTTTCACGTTCCACGGTCAGTTCAAGAAGCTTATTTTCTGCTTCTTGTTGCCTAATTTTCAGCTCTTCGCACTTAAATTTCATCTCAATCTGTGAATAATTTTAGATTTGACATTTACAATCAGAGGCAGATAATTATTAGGTAATAATTGTATCTTTAGCTCACACTGACTTACATCATGTTTTTCTCTCAAATATGACACAGCATCAGTTCGTCCAGCAGTACGCTTATTTTTGGGCTCTTGTAATTCTTCTGCATTGCGTTTCTCAGGAAATTTTGAACTGGCTCCATCATCTGGCTCTAAAGTTTTGGAAACATTAATGCTTGTTTCACCCTCTTCTTCCTGACTATTTCGTGTATCGTCCCCGTCTTTGGGCTCACATGCTGATCCTCCAGAATTAATGTCCTTTTCCAAATCGATCAATACCGAATCTCTTGTTTTTTCGGCACTCTCTGTTTTTTTTTGGAATATAACTTGCGAATATTTTTGCAATCCACATCGTTGCGCAACTTCAAAATACTTGTTAGCAAATATTTAACTGTTTCGAAATCACCTTCATCAATACCAGACCTGTAATTATACAGAATTAAAAAGGATAAACTATTATTTATATATTTATTCGGACCATTCTACTTCAAATTGTAGAGCCTTACAATCTTTTGCTAATCGTTTCTTCTTTTGAAAAATCCTTCAGCAGTAGATTGGCTCTATCTCTGCAACTTCTTCCAGTAACTGACATCTTCAATTCACACTTCTGGAGCTTAATGGCAATTTCATCCCAAACGGGTTGTTCAACTTGAAATGCGTATGGGTTGAGTGCTTCTACTTCAGCTAGGAGAGCAATGTCATAATTGACATTGGACTTAAAAGAAAACTTCCCCATATCACTTTTGGTCAATTGAACTATCTAATTAACTTAAAAGAATAATATTCACAATACAGTAGTAAAAGGAATTTGCTCAGTTATTCAAAATTTGTTCGAAAAAGTCTTCGATAAGGAGTAAGTTATGCATCCCGTAATGAGCACGGTAAATACAGCATATTTACGTTGCACATTCGTGCGCGCCGACGTAAGTCGTAAAGAGAAAGCCAGCGAAAGTCTGTCCCGCCGCGTGGAATTCAAATTTTACGGCCTTACGATGCACGTCCCAGATTGTTGCAAAGTCCCTATAAATACAAGTAAATCAACAAACACTTTATGCAATTCTGTATTACTATCTTAATTGTATGTGTATTATGCTTAAGTAATATAAACGTAAACAATGAACTATGATAATTAATGATAAATGATCACAGCACAATATAAAAGTACACATGGCAAATACAATACTTACTGTAGGCATGAATAATAAACTATTAAAGTATGAGCTTTAAAAACAATAGACACATAGCAAAGCATTTGAAACGATAAACAAACAATATAAATCAAAAAGTATATAGCATTTTTGAGACAATAATATACAAAGTTGGATACACAAGAAGAAAATAGGACAGCAATTATATCAAAAAGAATTATACCAACTAGGGGCTATACTATGCTTGTTCAGGTTCAGTAGGAAAAGGACGCAAGTTTTAAAAGGGTTGTGTGTGTTAAAATAGGCTACTGAGGTTGTGTGTGATCTAATTCTATGACGTTCCGTTTTTCATATTACGTTATTTAAATGCATTAACGAAACCATACAAAAATCAAAGATAACTCAAAAACAAACTGGGTTGAAAAACTTATTTTTAACTTTAAATGCTCCTACATTAACGCTGAGTAGGAGAAGGGTCATTGTCAAAATTTGGCTGTTGTTACATACCTTCAGCGATTTCTACCGCTCCTGGATAATTAACCGTAATTTTGAGACTACGGATTGAAATTAAAATGAGTTATTCATTGATGATCAGTCCCGAGTAGGAAAACTATACCTTAATGGTAAAATTAGTAATTAAAAACAAAAATAGACATAACGAAAGGAAAACCTTTGAATCTAAGTGAAGAAAGATAGATGTGAAAGTCATTTGGAGAAAGTTTCATAATAGTCATAAATTTAATTAGTCAATAAATAATAATTAGGTATATTTTAGTATACAATTGCTATATTTAGTTACTTAAGACGAACATAATATCCGTTTCCGACAATAATAAGTATTTCACTTTTCAAGTACTTTCATAAATTACTATTTAACAGTACTACATATACTACGCATTATATGTATCATAATTAAGTGAAAGATTGTAATTAGACGAAGTAAATACATACATTGGTAGTAGATTATACTTAAGTTGTAAGTATTTATAGCTTGGTACACGAAATAACGGCACAGGACAAGTTGGTAATAAAATCTCTATATTGTAATTGAATGAGTGTGCGAGCAAATCAACATTCTGCTGATAACAATATTTAGTGTTGATTGGGGCAGTTATGCATTTTATAAATCAAAAAATATCGACAGTTTCTTTTACATGTCAAAAAAATTGCTACTAATTTAGCTACTCGTTAGAGTGAGTTTTTTTATCATTATTTCATAAAAGTTGCATGAAAGAAATACATTAGATTATTTTGACTAATCTGTTGGATTACTTTTGGAATTGAAATTTAATAATAATGATTGACATTGCTTTGTTTGCTGTTGTATATTTTTGTGTAGAAAATCATATAAAGGTATCAAAGGTGTTTCAATTTAATTTATCTACTTGAGATTTTAGATGAACATTTAAAATCCTCATCGGTCATTGTATTACATGCCAATTACATTAACATTACTGCAAATGAATCGCTTATTTTAATTTAGATCTACATTTTAGATTTAAATATTGAAAAATCATTCATGTACTTGTCAATCACTCATTCATTCCATTTCGGTGTGATTTCGGTGGAAAATGGAAGATTTACTTTTCCGTCGCAAGATTTGCTCAACTTAAAGGGGATAGTTAGTATTTTCATTTTGGCAGTGTTTTGGAATTATGTCTGCACATTTATTTAGTGTAGCTAACTTTTACATAGTATGTATGTATGTTATCTGGCATAATATAGCAGGGAGCAATGAACAAAAATTGGGTATACATTTGTAATGATAAAAGGTACGTTGTTAATGTTGTTAGTTAGTACTGTGCAGAAGGAGTCTCAAGCGGAAATAATCTCTTAATCCGTAGCACACTAATTATGTTTAGTAGAGGTAGAAATTGATGGAATATAGGAAGGTCATTTTTCTAATTCACAATTTAAGATTAAGTCAGTGGACAGCACAGGTGAGACTTTTGTAAACTGCATCTTAGCGTCAAGTTTAATGACAACGGATGAATATTAAATAGATATTGAGAAATCTTTCGGAAAGTCTAACTTTACAGCAGTTACTTATTCCAGTCATAATAAATAAATTTTATATACTTACATCATTTGTGTAAGTACATCCTTAACTAATAGTTTTTGACTTCCATGCTCTTTTATTGGAGACACTAAAGCTCCCTAACTAATTAACGTGACCTTAGCTTTAAAGTCCTATAGCTATTAGTTTATTGTAGTTCTATTCTAATAAGTCTTAATCCATTACATATTTTGTCTGTCTACTGGAAAGTTAATTTGTAGCGATGCACGAACACGTTTTGTCTATCTTATTAAATAGTACATACATACTAAGTCCTACAGACAGACAGAGTAAAGTAAGCTACAGACACCAACTACTATTCAATCCACATTGACATTATTGGTGACACTATAGTATTTAGTAAGTATTTGATTAGCTATATAGATTATAGTAGTTATTATATACGGACTGATCTTTATCAGTAGACAGACACAACATCATTAACTTTAACATTAAGATTTCAATGAGCACGTCACGAACACAAACTTAAACACAGCACAAATAGAAGATTCAGTGAACAATCATGGCTTTAAAAAGACATTAAGTGAGATTAAAAGGAAGATTCAACTGCTCTACTTATAATAGCTATTCATTATTTACATATAATAAGACGTACATAGACATGACAAGACAAAGATAGTTTACCAAGAAATTATTACTTAATAAATATCACTACACGTTATTTAATTAACATACAGACTAACATATAGTATTTACCTATAACTAAATTATTTCTATGTACATCATTTTGCACTGGGACTTGTCGCCTCAAGTCTTGGGGTGAACCCAAAAGACTCCCGAGAAAAATACTTACAGTACAATACAATAAATTAAAAACAATATAAATTAACCTCCCTACTTTCTCACATTATCATATAGATAGGTCAGTTACTACTACATTTAAGTACCTTCAGTTATTTACTGTAACTTGCATTATTGCATATTATATATAATAATATATCTTATACGTTCCATAATAATGTACGTTACCATTCATTACTTTTACCACGCACATTTTACAATTAATTATTATTAATCATTCTTCATTTACCTAATTACTCGTCTACAAAGATTATTATAAACCGCAGACGTCACATTCACAATTTTTAACTACTTTAACTACTGACAATACAAATTCACGGCAAGCATCAACGTAAAAAATTCAAGTACCACATCAGATATCATTAATATTGATATTATATGTACGTTTTGGATTACTCTCTAAGACATACACACATCCTTTAGTTGTAGTTGTTTACAGAACATCTATATACCTATTTGGAGATTCCGTTTCCCTTAAATATCTAATGGTATAATACAGTGACTTGAGATTCTTTCATTAATCAGATCGTCTGAATCTGAACTGAATTCATCAATTCAATGAGATTGCGAGCTCCATTTTCACTTTCGAACTTTCTGAATAAAAACCCTGAGGTAGAAAATGTCGAAAAGTGAGACCTTAATTTTCCAAGACCTTAAAATACAATTTAAGTGTATTTTTTACATTTCCGATCTTCAATTGACGAATATAATATTACATTGGTACATAATGCTATTAATTTAGTGTCAACATATGTGGATTATACATTCACTCTGTCACTTTTTGTTCCACTGCTTACAAAAACACTATTGAGATTCCTAGGAACGTCTTCGGAATGTGCTTCACAAAATTTCTAGTCTAGCTAGTCTTAACCACAACTTATCATAATACATAACCATAATATTATAATATGTGTTATCGAAACCTCTGGTTTCTACTACACAATTAATAAATACGTCCTTCAGTCAAAAATTCTAGTTCTCATTTCCTTTTCTAATTGGAATGTACTGTCTTCATCATAGAAATAAATACATAATATTAGTCAGTGATCATGAGAGAAGGATCGAACACAAATCTTGATTATTTAAAGTAAGTAATTTATGTCTTATCTAATGGTAGTAATATTGTTGTTGATAGAATCAATATGCATTATCTTGAGCGGTAATGTTTGTCGTACACTTAGAAAAGTAATGCACGAAAACATTTTACAATTACAGGGAACGGAAAAAAGTATTAACAACTTAATACATATTTTGATGCTGTGCCCGTTAAGGTGGCTTTTGTTGAGATCATTGGAATTCAAGCAATCCATTGACATTGCAGTAGACGCACAAAACGAGGACTGGTAAATAGATTTAAACAGTGTGTGTCTACGTACGTTTACAGCCCATCTATAAATAGGTACTCGTATTTTGTGTAATAAGTATACCTAAGTAGTTTTCTCCTTTTGCTTTGTTTTGTTACCTACATGTGGATTTCATAGCTCAAATTTCTGTTGACTGTGCAACTTGTTTGCAAAAAACGACTGCATATTAAACTAAAATACATGTTTGCTCTCCTTCGCTTTGCTATTTGCTATACAGAGAAATCTTTGGCAAAATCAAAAATTAATATTACGAATCTGGTGACCAGTTTTGTTCAATTCACCATAAATACGCTTAACATTAGCTAGAAATACAATCTCTTAAAGCCTCATCTTACTTCATGTGATGTATAGTACATTAGTTATAATTAATATTTCTAACTTTACTGTAGTAATTATGTATAAGTATGTAATGTTATGTACTGAATACAAAAAGTATCATTGAGAAGAGATCTTGTTGCGGGTAACCGACTTTTCGTCGAAATGTGATTGATGATGATTGGTTAGCTTTACTGTACTTGACTGTTGAACTGTAATAGCGACAAGACAACAATGCAATGCAAAATGCAACCGTTGACTTGAATTGATTTGTTTGACTTGACTTAATTTCAGGGGTGGGCTGGGGTGGGTTCTTTTTTAATCTTTAAAGTTTTTATGGCACATGGAATGAGATTTTGCGTAGTTAGGTATTTTTAGGTTTTAAATTGCTACTGGTCTTCTTCCTCACTTTCGCCATGGCCGTACATGTCTGCCAGTTTCTGGAAGCGAGGACCCCATCCATTCAAGTAGTCAAAGTCTTGTTCATTATCATCAGTCCCTAGATACATATTTACAATATTACTATCATGTCTACAACAAACACATCATGCAAAGCAGTTCTGCTAATAGTATTTCATATAAGAAGCAATGGAGACGAGACGATAGGCAAAAATTGAAAGATGGAAAGCCCGAAATGGGGTGTACCTCCGTAAGCTTCATACTCTGACAAGTTAGCTGAAAATACAATAGTTGGGAAAGATTCTTTGAAATGTTCATCGACAAACTTTTTAGCGTTTCATTTGTTATTCTTACCTGAAGCAAGCGATGAGAGAGATCCTGCTGTACTTCCACCGCCTTCGTAAGCGTAATTTCTTAGATCGTCAAATGGTGGTGCGTTAGGATCATGGTCTGCTCTTCTTTTATGGTCGTCAATAAATATTCCTACATTCGGCTCTCCTCCAGCCATCGTCTGAGGGTCTGGCATTTTCATCATGTCTGCAAAGATATGACCATTATCCAAATATTATTTCAAAGTTACCATTTATTACTGCAATTCAATTTGCCATAATAAAGGAAGGAAGACTTACATGGCATTTTAGAAATCATCATTTCATGACCAGGAGCTCCGATTGGGATTTGGAGGGGTGTGATATCAAAAGCAGTCATGTCATCTTCGCCACCGCCTTCGTCGTCATAATTTATAATATTTTCACGCACATCATCATCTGGGCCCGGGTATTTTATTTGTGCTTCCCTTCTTCGGTTGTAAACGACGAAAACAAGGACTAGGACTATTAATATTCACAAATAAATCATTAAAATGACTTCCATCAAAATATATTACCTTCTCATACGAACCGCCGAATGCAAATTGAATGCACATGCAAATTAAACTGAAAACCAATTAGTTTCCAATAATTCAGCATATAATAATTAAGAATCATGCAAAGATCATTATACTATAGTGTAAGTGTCATAGCGTGAGCAGCCACTGTGAATGTGCATTCGTTTAAATGTGCAATCAGGATAATATAGTTAATCAGTAAAGGTGTTAAAATAAAAATTATTATACAATAAGGAACCTACATAGGATATTTCCTCTACTAGGTACAACACACTCGGAATAAAACGTTTCTTCGAGATCTATAAGTGATTCTCAAACATAGGGACTACTACATGACTTACTGAGCAAGACGAGAATACAAACGATAAGAGCAATGATGAAATCAGTAGATGTTGTGATAATTCCCGAAGGTTGCACTTCCAGCTCACAATCTCGTCCATAATAATCTCTTGGACAAGTGCACGTATAAAATCGTTCATCTTCATGATTAGTACATGTGCCCCCGTTTCGACAAGGGCGGCTTTCCTGACATTCATTGATATCACGACATTCCGCTTGAAAAGCACGAGCGCCTTGTGGACATCTGTATCCCCAGCATTTTCACCATATTTTATAGCATTTTAAATATACTTTTCGTGCATAAACAAATCTACAGGTTTACTGGGTAAATGGAACGAATTAAATCCTTTTTTCTTACTAAAATCTTGGACGAATTCTCGGAACAAAGTTAATGAGAATGAATAGTGAAAGAAAAGTGATTATAAGCAATAAGCGACGAAGTTTCATTAGCAGTAAAGTACACAAAACTACTTTAGTATAGAGTAAGCGATACAAACGTAAATATATCCGGCGGTTAGTACTTATATGTCCCTGGGGAAGCATTTGAATCTCACTGAGTGGAAATTCATTAGCATAGACGGTCCGATATAATTCAATAAGCTATTTCTCTTTGTGTACGGAGATTACGGACTACTTACTAAGAATGATTAGAAGACAGACGAGAATAGCGGCGAGAGCCCCCATGCTCAGAGTCAGTATCTGACCCTCTTGGTAGAGCTCGCAGTTCTGTCCCCAGTAGCCTGGAGGACATTCGCAGTAGTACCGATAAGGAACTTCTCGGTTAGAGCACACGCCGCCATTCAGACAGGGATTGTCATTGCACTCATTCTTATCTTCGCATCTTTTCTCATCTGGACTCATCTCCATACCTTCTCCGCAACTTCCAGGGGCAAAAGGAAGAATCACGCAAGCACAATTTTACAGATTAGTTAACAACTCAATTACTTGGCCAACAATTACTACTTTAATACTCGCCAACTTTATTACAATTTTCTATATTACTACTAAATACACTAAGCTACGAAATCTATAAACTCTGTTAGTTTTCCCAACACAATAATAAATACCACAAAAATATTAGTAGACCATTTTTGTTTATACGCTATACGGTACGTTCAAGAAATCCCCTACATTTTTAATCCACTACGCTACAAAATAGAAACAATCTACGAAGGGAATGACATGAGTATCAATTACACAAGTGAACATTAAATACATACTTTTACCAGGTAAAATACACATAAAAGTTAGCCAAACGGGCAGAAACTTTCAAATGTAGAGAGTTAGTATTTTAAAAGGAATCCAATTCAGAACAAGACTTTAGCCTAGATTTCTTGTTCCTTTAGCCATAAGTATTTTCTCCTGTTTCTAACTCTTGAAATAAATAATAATATTTTTTACTGTTGAAATACTTACGCGCACTCGTATTCGTTCCACAAGTCAACACACTCAAACGGAGGAGGACATATGACATTAGCACAGGGCTTATTCGACGGACAATTCTGAGCCAAGTTTCTTGCCATTGTAGCCTGACCCCATTGAGTTCCATTGAGAGCCGGTGGCAATGGCAAATGTTTTCCTTCCAAGCGAATATCATCCAAACAACCTAAAACCGAGAAAAATACTTTCTAAGCACTTCAAGAAGCGAAAACATCACACAAAAAGTCTTTACATACCTTTCTGGTAGTCAGCATAGACTTCAAAAGAACGATGTCCAGTGTATTCAGCCTTTCCTCCGGCGTAGACGCCCTCCTGTTTGTCCACAAGCATCCATTGGTGTCCTTCAAATCTGAATGACTCATTGTACTTTCGGCCTTCGCCACCGTCAAGCTCTAACATGGCCACAGATCCGTGTCTCGAAACCTGTGATGCAAATCTCGGTTATTTTCTACATTACTGAGCATTTTCAGGAACATTTTCCCTGTAGTCAATTAGCTGTTCTTTCGCTTGAGAAGCAATAATAAAGAGACGGACCTTTGCTGTATGCCATTGACCATCGTCCACAGCCACGTAGGACAGCCATAAGCTCTTTTCCTCCGTTTTCAAACTGTTCAGGTTGTACTTGAAACGAAGTCTGCTATCTTTGATCTTTAAAAGTCACAAGAAATATTCCACCTTTACATTCACGCTCTACTTCACTTTCCTTTACTTTTCCCTTTCACTCTCATCAACAGGGAAAGTCAGAGAAAGTCAAAAGAAAGCAATATGGAAATGGAACCGCTATACACATATGCCACAAACTATGCGTAGACAGTTTATAGATAATGCTATAGTGTGTGAAGCATAGAGTGCAAGTAACAAGTACGAATGTGTCTGAGGAATCAAAATATAATAGACTACAATAGTAGAGTATCATCGTACCTCCAAAATCCCATACTCCCTATTATGTTGGTCACTGATGCGAAATAGTTCGCCATGGACCTCCCTCGTGCGGAACCTCAGTTGGATGAGAGTAACGAACTTATCGGGCTCAAAGGACAGTGCGTATTTAACGTAGCTCTGTGACTTGAATGTCGTAGGAATTGTGGGAATGGTGCAGCCCGGACCCATCCATCCGGGTTTACACTCACAACGAGGGTCATTAAAGCTTCCTACACACATCCCATGCTCTGAACAACGAGATATTATGTCATTGCTTAAACAGGCGTCTTCGATCGGCTGACATCCTCCGATAGCCTTGTGTCTCCAATGTCCAGGATTCGCCAGATCGTACAACTAAAGAACAAATACAAGAATCACATCATTAAACATTACTAATGGCTCATCAATAAACTGATTCCAAGATTAGACTCTTAGAATAGACTTGCTTGGACACAAACGACAAACGCTGTATAAAAGTAATCTCTCTGTTCACATAAGTAAAGTAAAAGTGTAAAATGCAAGGAGATAAAACTAATGCTTACTAGACTGTTGTGAATCAGATTCCGTATGCATCCCTCGAAGGATTTTGTGGTTGGCATATAGCGCCACAGATACATACTTGGATCGAACTGTTCAATAAAAAGCCCACCGACTTGAAGAGGAGTGTTTACATTGAGGTACTCATTAAATGGCGGGATTTGTCCTTCCGCCTGGCAACTAGCACTGTCAAATACAGTCGGACTCCCGTCATCTGCTTCATTGATTCTTGCCGACTTGCACAAGTCCACGACCATCCTCACGTTCTAACAAATATAATACGCCAATTCAATCTCATGGGTGTTTTGTCACTCTCATAGTCACAAATGGAAGCCAAAAGAAACGGAAGAAAAATACTTATTCTTAACTAACAATAAGTAGCTAAATAAAAGTTAGGAAGGATACGAACCTCTGTGTCCCAGAAAATATCCACACGGTGCCACTCTCCGTTTGAAAGAGATCCATTAGGCTTCACCCGCAGCTCCAGAGTTCCCGAGCCGAAATCTATCAAAAGTCGAGGTTCGCCTTTCTCAAGCTCCAGAGATATAAAATCGGATAAGATTATTTCATCGGACTCCGGTGCCACCATTGGTCCATTGTACAGTAATAAACCATCTTCTCTCTTGGTTATAAATTCAATGCTTAAATGAGATTCTTCACACATTTCCAGGGGAGGGTACCATGCCCAGTCATTGGCTCGGAATGTTCTGCTGCTTATTTGACACCTTGGACCATCGTGTCCACGAGGACATATGCACCTAAGAAAATAATGGAACAGAAAGTATGTATTAAATTATACTGTCTCACAGTCGCAACTGAAAAATACCGGCAATATTTCATGAAGTGGTAGTAGATCTTACATTGGACCAGATTTGCTTTCAATGCAACGACCACCGTTGTAGCATTCGAATTTCTTGCAAGTGTCTTTCTCCTTCTCTGAAAAGTTTCTTGCTCCGCACATGCACTCAGCTAAAGTTTCAATCCGAACTCCCACTAGAGCAGTTTTGTTGGCATTGACAGTATAGGGCAGAGGGCTGATTTCCACAGAATTTGTGCAGGAGCCCTCGCATACTTTGTTTTCGTACAGACACTCGTCGATCCCTACCATTGTAATGTTGATTCCCACTTCTCTCTCAATCTAAAATCATACAAGTAAAGGTCACCATCTCATATTCCCCAGAGAAATCTATACCATTTGGGAAAACCTTAGGGACCACGTAAGATAAAGAAGTGTATTATCGATACATGAATTTCCGGAAGATCGTGTATTCCACTAACTATTGCTAAAAGCTTCCGTAGAAAGGATACGCTGAATTAACCAACGAGGATACTTTCAGAAGCATTCATAGTAAAGTATTTACGATAGCAGCAAACGTTATCACTTACCTCCTCCCTATGAAGAAGGACGATCCCATTAAGTTTCACGGCTTTATAATAGGGAGATCCGAAAGCAGAGAAACGAACGTCAGTAATTGGCGGACGCCGTTGTTTGAGTTGAACACTGAATACGTCTACTTTAGTTTCATCTGTTCCTAGAATTTGTGCCAATTTTGCCCTGAATTTTTGTGCCTTGCTCTTTACAACGGACTGAGTCTGCAGAAATGAAAACATAATCGAACCTTATAATTAAAAATCCCTATTCAGCAGAATTAATTAATTTCCAGAGTTGGAACTGTACTGATTACTCAACAAAGATTTACTACGCACTTTGTATTCCCAAATACGGATGAAATCCTCATCTGAAATGCCATTAATTCGAACAGAGCCAGCATTGACAACTGCTTCGTGAGGAATTTCCTTCACAATGACAGTCACATTGGCAGCAACTCCCAGTTGAGTGTGATAGCGGTCGAAAACTTTGAACTCAAGCTCGTATCTGAAACAGAATACATTTAGATTTACTTGAATCAATTCGCAAAAATATGTAAATTGAAATATTAGCATAGTTTGCTTTGCTAATTCATTCTTAAGTGATTAAAAGCTTCGAAAAAATAGACACTCACTTTCCAGCTCGAGTATCTGATTTCATGGTAATTGTTCCAGAATCTTCATCCAATTGAAATCTGGGATTCGCAATTTCTGGCTCTTTCCAGTAGAATTTTTTGTCTGGTAAATCCCAATCGTCCAAGTCGTATACGTAAACTCGTCCGATTTCAGTATCCGGATTCATTCCCTGCAAAATGTATCAAGTTTATGCGTAAAACATAATGTTATGCTATACCTACCATTATATCATGCGACATTTGCCTAATTTCCATTAATGGCATATAGGTGATAGACAGTTAGGCAATATAGACAACAAATGAAGATAGTTTGCTAATGAATTTTGTTCAACGGGAGCCTTACCATGTAGTTGTAAACAAATATTTCTTTGGAACCAGGCTGCATTTTATTGTCGTTAATGTCGCCAATGATAACGGTAAGTGTACTCGTCCCGGACATTGCCGGATTCCCTGAGTCCTTAATGACAATCGGAACCAGAAACTCCTTTCTTTGCTCTCGATCGAACATACGAAGGGACGAGACAATGGCCATTCCATCTCCGTTTGCACCCTCTGAGCAAGAGAAAAAAAGGAAGCCGGAAATATTAGCACAAAGGAAATCACCAATTTACGACCTATATACTGACGAATAGTCTATATTATTAAATATAGCACACCTTCCCTAAGAAAATCTTTGCTCCAATTTTTATACAGGGTTTAGCAATAAATTAACAGATTTGGCGATGACTATATACCTTATGATCATGAATTCATAATGTATGATCGATTTATTTTAGTTTTCGCAACCTAAAGAGGTATCTGCTATATCTTTATTTTTGTGTCATATGTCTCTATTCGAAAAAAAATTGCCAAAGAAATTCATAAAATTATGTCCTACACAATAGTTATGTCTGTGTGATTTGAGACTTTCCAGTTGTTACAAATTTAAGAATTACGACATGAACTTACTTGGATCGTGTTCAACTTTGAAAGATGCTTTAATTTCATCCGCTGCATTCGGGTCCATTCGGAATGTAAATGGAGGGCCGTTGCCCTTCGAACGATCATCATCATCTGTCGCTAATACTTCCACAACCTTCTTCGGTGGTTGATGTTCCGGTAACACTGGCCTGTAATCCTTCAAGAATGTCGGAGCATTGTCGTTTATATCTTGTACGATCACCGTCAATGTAGCTGTCGCCGTTTTCGGAGGTAAACCATCGTCAATGGCCAAAATCTTAACCTAAATGAAGGAGAGTCAATGATTTAAACACCTGAATTTTTATACAATATAACAATACCATTTAAAGCATTTATATACTCAGATTCAGAATAGAAATCGATGAGATATAACCATTAACGATATAAAAGAGAATATTCATTTAATATTTATGAGTGTAGCATGTTCGGTGTGTTCCCTATAAATTAAATGATCCGCACCAGTTCATTGACATCTTAAGACCTATTATGGATCTAAGTATATCTGAAAACCATATGTGATGTAACAGTGACATGTGAGATTAAAATGTACGAGAGAAATCTTACTTGATGTCTAGGAGTATCTTCTCGATCAAGCGCCCGCTGAATAGTGACAGTCCCATCTTGATTGATCGAGAATTGTCTCTTTCGATCTGAAGTTCGATCTATGGCATAGGAAACTTTACTTTTCCCTCCTTGATCCGGATCGGTAGCTTTAAACGTCTCGAGACTTTTCCCTACTTCCGCATTCTCATAAACTGACACCTCAATATTTGGCTTCTCAAACTGTGGCTTATTATCATTGATATCCCGGAGAGACACTTTGACCCAAGCGTACGCTACATGATATTTGTCATTGTCATTATCATCCCCTTTGTCATTGACTTGGATTCGGAAGCGGAATCCTCCGCTCTGTAACGGATCTTCGTAGTCAAGCGGCTGAACAATTTTCAGGGAACCAGTTCCATCGTTATTACGTACCATTGTAAACTTATCCGCTCCCAAACCGCTGTTCTCCAGTACCTGAAATCATTTCACAGACATATATTATGCATTTTGCGGCTTTTAGTTTCTATCAGTTCACTCAACTTTCTTTTTTTCCGAAATGAAAAACTATTCACAAATGAAATATAACCGGCTGTGGAGTTTTTGCTAGCACAACTGAGCTGACTCAATGGCTTTCTTCACTTTCCCCATTAACCTAGAGCAATACTCCGCTTTTACATATTCTGCAGAATCTCGTAGAGAAAGGGCAGAGAGGTACATATAATAATAATTATATAGTGTATTGGAGTATTTACTTTATAGTGGAACTTGTTGGTTTCATCTTCATCATGCACAGTGACGGTGAGTATAGGAGTGTCAGGAAGAGTTTGCCCATCCGTCTCATCCACTTCCGTGTACCATTCATCTTTCGTGAAATGCGGAGGCATGTCATTGATATCTTTGACCCGGATGGAAGCCGTTCCCGTCCCTGTGTACAAAATACCAAGCAGCAAATCATTCAAATGTTCCCCAGATCCTCTGCTCTTTTACTCTTTCCTCTCGGCGATGTGATCTCCACTCTATCAATTATCGTACACACGAATTCTGCCTCACTAACTCCACTTCTCTCTTTAATTCCTCCTCCATTACATTCCTTCATTCTATCCAACCAAAATAAAGACAACTACCCAACCATTAAACCTCTTGCATTTAGTCGCTTCATGCATGAACTACTTTCACTCTGCAGATCTATTCTGGTTTTCAATTCGTTTCACAGCTTCCAATTTACTAAAATGACGGATGACTAAACCGAATATTTATCCAGCAGGATCACAATTTTATCATTTCAATATTGTATTTCAGTAAGGACATAAATTTATGACTTGCCTTTTAGCCCCCCGCCGTCCATCGCCACCACTTGTATAGAATAATCTGGAGTCTTTTCCCTGTCCAGGCAGCATACAGCAGTTTTAATGACACCAGTGTCAGATTCGATTTCAAATATTGGCCTGCCTTGTTCTTCGTCAATCACATTCTTTTCAATGGAATAGGTCAGTTTGGCATTTGTCCCTTCATTAGGATCGTCGTAATCCACAGCAGTCATAGTCATCACCACCATTCCTATTACGAAAATTAGATTAGACTTTCAAACACCTTAGTAAAAGATGGTACAAGCCATAAATATGTTGGTCATTCACTATCTACTTACAAAAAAGTATGAGAATATTTGTTGATAATAAAGTCTTTCAACGACTGTTTTACCTATTACCTAAGTCAAAATTTTAATACAATTTAGTTCAGAGGATACTTAACACTGATAGAGCCTCATTGTTGGGTCCCAGCTTAGGGGAGATTATGCTTTTCGTACATTTAAGAGTACATTCTCTTTCGACTGGCTATAGAAGTTATACGGATATAATGTACTATCCAAAATTTATTTCATTATGATTTTGTATTTACCCAATCTCCAACTCCCTAGGTTTTATGAAACGCTGCTCAATGGCCAAAACTTTTAAAGTTTAAGCTACTCACTGTACAAGACAAGAAAAAGAACTACCAGAGTAACTAAAACTTCTTTAGAAAACTCCAGTAAACGGTAAAAACTAAATATCCTAGCTATTTTAAGGTGCGACTATATAATATTACTCTATATTACAATATAATTAAGATACACTGCGAATAAGTAGTAAAATCTCAAGACTACTACTGCTACACGGCAAAGCGTGTGGATACTCTAAAGTTCATCACAGCTAGACATCATTTAACTAATCATACATTTTCTTTGAATAAGTATTATATGAATTCCTGTACTAGAACAGTTGTATATTTAGTTTAATATAGTACTTAACAAAGCGTATCTGTATAACGTTTTAAAACAGTATGCCCCTATACCTTTGTCAAACTTCAATGGACAAAAATTTGTACTAGTCGTAACAAAGAACTTAAGAAAATTCACCTAGAGGTGCACTCAAAGTAATTGTATTCATTCTGTGCATGACAATGTTATTATATTATAACATTTGCCTTTCATTCAAGGAAGTCATTTATTTTCACTGCTTCAGAATGTAGCTAGGTAGACACAACTCCTACATAAACCTACCTTTGTCTTGTATATGAATAATGGTGGTATATACAGATTACTAGACAACAGAGATATCTCTGATGATTACATTACAGGTAGGTAAAAAGGGAAAGATAAGAAAGTGAAGAGGAGACATAATTAAATTATAAAAAAGTGCGAACCTGACGTTCCGTTCTCTGTGACATTGCCGACATAAACGCCTTGAGGGAAGATGGGAGCATTGTCATTGATATCTTTGAGATTAACTTGGACATCACTGTAGCCGACAAGCCCCTCGCCACCTTCATCTTGAGCAAACACTGTAAAGCGCCATTGAGCCCTTCCATTCGGTTGATCTCGATCCAACGGCTAAAAGCATCAAATAAATCAAGATGAGCTTTGCCCTCTCTTTCTTTTCGCCATCCTTTCGACTCTTCTGTATTCCGACTTTCTCTCATTTTCTACACGTATTTACAGAGAGAAGGCCATGACCAAGACTTCCGACTCCTCCAGCCAACAGAATAGAACAGACAAAATGTGGAGTGCCTCCTGATATGTAATGGAATGCGAGGAAAGAGCTCTCAAATCAAAATCGAATCAACTCAACTGAGTTTTATTATGTTATGTTCTTTAGATATTAATCTTGGCTAGGCGAAGGAACTGGCGAGAGATTAGACAGACAACGAGTATTCACTAAGAATTCTAGAGGAACTCATATCTTTGTAAAAAGCCGATTTCTCCATTCTCCTTCCGTCCCCGTAGTTAGTAGGCATACGAGTATTTATAGCATTATTGGCTTGGCTGGACCTTGTTCTTTATCATCAAGATAAGGCGAGTAAATAGTTCAAGATATAGAATTGATAGGATTACTTGTGTATACCTTCAAGACATAAATTTCTCCAGTAGTGCGATTGATGTCAAATTTGCTATTGGTTGGATTATCCGGATCGATTCCTTGGCCAGTCAAGAAATACACTATATTCTGTGGTCTATCCCGATCCCCATCGTTTGCGGTAACCTGCGTGGACGAGTTTGTAAAATTTCATTAGTCTCCTCACGCTAAACACGTCTCATATCTTTAACTGAAGCCAAAAGCTTTCCACGCAAAAGGATTTCAATGCATACTTGCCATTACATACTACACAGAGAATGCTTTTAAAGAAAAACTTTCATCATAAACTCTTTCTTTCTACCAACCAAAAGACAAATGAAAAATTGCCAATTTCACTTGTTTCATTTAAATTAAATAGAAGGACTGCGTGTTTTCGTTTTTCTTTCAAAGAAAATCTCTTAATCCTCCCGTCTGCAAAACTCATTAAACTTAGACACTAAAAAGCTACAAATCACGATCACAAAAAGCGGCTCCGTCTTTCTAGCTCTGATATATTATAATAAAGCCAATTTTAAAAATCCGCAGTAGCGCACTAGATTAAATGTAATGTCTTTCAAGGGCCATTAAACACTTCATGCATAAAATTAGTTATTGTTTTTCAACCTCGACGCAGTATAACTACCAATAGAATGTAATCACAGACGTGGACATGACTGGCAGTACTAAAACACTCTAAATACCATAAAATACAACACAATAGAATAATGCGTACAATAACTTGTTCTTTCAGGAAAGAAAGTAGCATCTAAAATGCCCATGGCTTACAAAGTACAATAAGTAATGATCTTATTTATTTTCTTAAAAATACAATAGCCAGACTCATGCAATGCGACACTGCTATTTTATATGCAGCTACTTATCAACAAATCAAGACTTCTCAACAAAATCTCGACTTACTCAACTGAGACGGAGAAAAAGCTTTTCTTTCCCGACAAACTCTTTGTTGGACACTTTTGTCCAGATTCAGCTTAGCTTTGCAGTTTGCAGATTACAATGTTTACATTCTTTCTCCTTCTTGTTTTTTTAGTAGAAACCATTTCATATAATCAATTCAGAGAAGTTACACAATTTAGTAGTGCCTACCCATCGTACCATAAGTATTCAGCGTTTTTTATTATCATTGGTGAATTTTCCCTTCAAAATTATGTGGGAACACAATCAGTTAAACTCCTAGGTAAAATGTAAGTGTGTAAACGGTAGATTTTCGTTAACACTCAACAAAACCGAAGAAAACTCATGCAGGGGAATAAAAACAAAGCAACAAACAAAATAGAGTGAGAAAGGCAACAAAAACAAAACAAAAGGGTGGGCTACCTTCAACAACTTGAGAGGCAAGGTTCCATTGTATTCCTCAGCAATTTCGGCCGTGTAATTAGACTGACTAAACACGGGCGGGAGGTCGTTCACATCGAGAATTCGAATAACAACTGTCGTCTCATTCTCATTCAAACTGTCCGATGCAACCAGAGTCAAATCATACTGAAAACAACAAGAGGTAACAAACGAAAACAAATCAAATCAAAGCCATGCTGTGCTTTAGGATGTCGCAGTGCTGGATCAACAAAAAATGTAATAAAGGGGATACTTAATTACATAATACTTGAGGATAAGTGGGGAAATATTGTACATTAATGTAAACATACAGTATACAAATAGGTTTTGGAAACATTAGGAATTAAATATATAGTAGGTTGGAAACTGTAGAGGAGAGTGAGTTATGTATACGAGTAGTTACAAAACAACAAAAATAGAGAAACAACATGACAAAACAAAACTATAAAGAACAAATGAGAACTCCGAGATAATTAAAAAATATTGATGTTTAGTCGTCCAAGCGCAGTGAAGTCGTTTCAAACAGAACTAAGTAGGTGTATATAGTTTGAGACGTTTTTAAGTATCTTCTATACATTATGATACAATATTGCCTATTTGTTCATTCATAATATGGATTACGCATTTGCCTCGCTATTACATTACAAATCATGACACGAGCTGACACGATTTACTACACATGTTTTGTTCTGTATGATTCATATTTACGTTATTCAAGACCTTATTTGCGCATATACTACGTACACACTTAGGCATGCATCCCATAATGTGTAAATTAAACCTTATAATTTTTCATCCCGTCGTGTGCTAATTGTACAAATATTTTGTTTTATGTTGACTACACTGCTAATTTAGTCGTGTCGAGTCGAATGGAGAAAAGCTGTAAAGTAAGCCTTGACAATGAAAAGAGAATAAGTAGGCATTAATTTCTTGTGAAAAGCCCCATAACTTACTTAAAGGCGATAGACTTAATTTAGCAATGATAGGAACATCTGTAATGTTAATTTATTTAAGTGTACCTATCCTAACGGGGCATTGATGGAAATGTCACTTGACTAGATAGTTAACGGTTAATTTCGAATAATTTCAAATTAAATGTCAATCGAAAGAGGAGAAAGTGAAGAAAGTGGTGCTCAGATGAAATGAAGTTGACAACCATCGACGTAAGTTGATTTTTATATTGGACAGCATCCGCCCGTTTAGGAGCGTTTAAGTTGGAGTTGGTTAGGTAGGAAACTAAGTATTTTGGATTGAATCGGCCCTGCATTATCGTCCATTGGAGTGACTGACTATTAGTGCTTTCACTATGGGAAGAAGAGCAGAAGGAACTATGTAGTGAGAGAGGCAGTCTGCGGAGGAAATGGAGAATGACACGATATGAGATGAGAGTGGGAAGCGGATGAGGCAATTGCCAACCACAAATGATTGGAGCCATTCAGCGACTCGTAAACGTAAACGTTGAGGACTCTCACGTAGTCATCTCGTCGACGTTCATTGTACGTAATGTAACGTAGTAACGATCTTTTACTTTACATGGAACTTGCACCAAGTTTCTTCCAATAAAATATTCCTCGATTTTGTCTTGTCTTGGGTTTTCCATTCCAGCCCGTCTGCTAGCATCTTCCAACGACTCACTATATATGTACAAGTAAAGTAACTGCATGTACTATTATTATACGAGACCTACGTACGAAAATACGTAAATGGGATGTTGCTGCGTACGTGTGTGTACTCTTTCTTGTTCACTATGTGTTCTAGTGTATCTACAGAGTTTCCTCTTGACTTGACCAAAGACATAAAAACTAGCAGCTTCAAGTCAGTTGCAATTTCCTCTCCGTTTATCCTTTCGGCAAGCAAAGCGAAGACAAGACAGACACTCACAGTGGACCATCTAAACCAAACCAGACCAATTTGAACCGAAAACGAATAAAGCTAATAGTAGTACCTACCTATCTGTCTACAACTACTACACAAGTTGTAGTACCCTAGAAATGTCCGACCAGACTTTCTCTCTCATTCCATGGACTTTCCATCCTCATCTAATCGTACTAGATTGTACAGACGGGATCAAACCAGGGCAAACCAACAACCCGCACGCCGCACTTACTTGCCTTCCAAAAATCCTTGCATACCGAGAGAATCCAATACAAATATAAGTGTCGGCACTTTTGCCATTTTTACGAGACTGGAAAATCCATAAAGACACTGCGAACATTGCTTTCTCTTACAACAGAAACTTAAACAGAAAAGTCCACTTTTCCACGAAATCCATAGAATATTCCTTGCATTGGGGTAGATTAGGTACACTTTTAACAATGAAGAATAATTAGAACCAAAAATATATAAAACCGAAAACCAAGAATAAATTCGCATTCATATTTGCAAAGTTTAGGTAGGTAAGTTGAAATGAAGATATAATTCTTAGCATTTTGCAGTTGCACGTTCGCATTGAAAATCTGCCTTGAATTAAAGTTGCATAATATGCAAAGACCACCATTGCTCTCGCATTCGCGAGGAATAGAAATTGTACCTAAAACTTTCTCATGCCCTTACACTAACAATTTTTGTACTAGGCGAAAACACTTTCTCCACAAAGGTTAGTTTAGAGGAAAGGTTCTTTTTATGA
This sequence comes from Tomocerus qinae, assembly GCA_020055645.1. NCBI lineage: Eukaryota > Metazoa > Arthropoda > Collembola > Entomobryomorpha > Tomoceridae > Tomocerus > Tomocerus qinae. The sequence continues at coordinate 10,606,005 of CM034547.1, read as the reverse complement.
TCCATAAAGATACATACAAATACTTCACCTATTGTAAACACAATTGCTGACTTTTGCAGTTCGCTTCAATCACAAACTCCAAAATGAACAAGGAAAAGAGGCTATGATTTTACTTATGTGCAGTTTCGTAAAATTCTATTCAGTAGTAAACCTACTTCCGAGCACCATCGATACATTCACTACAATGTGTTAAATTTTTTATCCATTTAGTACAGCAAATGGAATACATATTTTCAGTTTTCATTGACATTTGTGTTACATTTTTACACTACGTGTAAATGTACACAATCAAATGATAGATACATTGCTTATTCATTGCTGAATAAATAGCACACAGATATTTCACATTCAAAATATGCGAAACATTTTTAGTTAACCTAAAGCTCCAGTAGAGGAAGAAAAACTGAAACCAATACTTTCCTACAAGAATCGTAAATATATTCGCTATGCACGAAATTTCATTTACATAAACCAATTCCACAAAGATCTATGGTTTTTAGAGGATCTTTCACTGAAAGTTCTAGGAAAGTAAGATGCCCAGTACAAATGGAATACAAATTAAATTACTTACATACAAATGGATCCCCACTGGAGTTTTTCATCGGATTTTTGGATTGAACTACCTTCTAACTAAGAATTTACGATTGATATACATTTTTCTCTGTCGTATAATGCTTACAAATATTTCTAACTCAATAGGACTGAAGTTGTTCTACAAAACCTGCATATCTGTTTACAATACTGAAAATAACAAGTAGTATTATTTTTATGTACATGTTACATCTATTCAACATAAATATGTGTCCTCTTGACGCTGAGACATTCCGGTAACACAAAAGTTTGCAACTATACCCACCAGACACGTTTATTGAAAAGAGAAAGGATGACTAACATTCGAGGCTGTATTGCTTCCTAAAGGTTTAGGATGACCAGTCAGCCTAGCGCAATAAATCGCTTAGTTTCCGCGAGACAACACAGTAGCCGGAACAAAAATAAAAAGCATACTTCCTGAAAATATAAAGCCTATCCAGTTCCATAAAAAGTGTCTCACATCACAAAGTAAACCACTACACTATGTGTAGTTGTCTTGCCTGTACGGGCCAATGAGTTAACTCAAGTAGACTGACTGAAATAAAAGACAAAGATTGACTAAGCATTCAATTCGTACAAAATAACATATACTATTTTATAGCTGTCTCAGATTCCAACCAATTTTTGTTGTCCTTCGGCAAGTGCTACAGCTACGGTAGTACATTTGTTTTGAATGATATTTATTTTTACCATTATACCAGAGTATATATTATGAATTGTAAAATAAATTATATAGGTAGACAAATCAATACTACTAACTAATAATAATAACCCAGGGAAATTTCTTTCAATTTAATCAAGTTGAAGTACGGCATATAGATAACTGTTGTCTTTCCATTTATGAAATTTTTGAACTGATGCGGAACAATAATGCAGCATGTCATTATCAGTTAAGAACAAGAAAAGATATGGGCGACTGCCATGCCATTGTCACTAACATGTAATTTGGTCACGGAGCTGCGTTGTATTGCACTGGCATAAAAACAAAAAAGGGATCGTAACCTGAACTTGATATCCCATTTTTTCCTATAAAGATTAACTCAACAAGACTCGTTTATGGCCTCGAGTAAAACAATGCCCCATCTACATACATATATTTGTAGTATACTATATCGAGACTTCCTATTCCACCCACAATTCCTATCATGAGTCAAGTACCACAAAATGCTTGTAAAAAACAGCACAATGGACAATGCGAGTCTTATAATAGACATGTACTTAATACTTGACTAACTGTATAAAAAGGTTGTACCATGTCATACGACAGGTCGGCAATCAGGCAAAGTTCAATACTCATACAACTGTCCAGGGATGAATGGCCAATTTGGTAAATAATAATAATTCATATGAAAATACAAATGTCAAGTCTCAAAAGCTTATTATAACTATTCAACAGAATCAATAGTCGAATTAAAATTTTGAATAATCGAATCTGATGATTACTTGAGATTATAGCTGACATAGTACTAATTCATTGATAGTAACGAGTATTTACGTATGCAAGCTATCGCTGAGCAAGGATGCAGTAAATAAAGTTAAAAGTAGTATCAACTTGGCTTAGACAAGCTACTGGATTGTTATCTGCGTCTAGGACTGTAACAGTACATGTTCTTGATTAGAAATGAAATGCCACATTGAGTCCAGTGCAGTTAGGATGTTAGACAGTCTTTACTATAGTATATATTACACTACGAGTTATTGCATGATAGCATCTATTATAAAACTGTATAACAGAACTGTGAGATTGGGCATCAGTACCTAAAGTTGACTATTAGGGAGTTGAAGTAAATATCATCGTCACAAGTTGTGAAGGCGCCGAGGAAGTTTAATACTTTGCAAAATGACTGAGAAAGTAGTTAGTCCATCATTAAACTATGCTTACGTCTTGAGTACGACTAACTACGTCTATGCGTCTTTAAATCTTCTCCTTCCTAATGTTACATCACATAATAGCAGTATGTGTCTTCGTTTGGTGTAAAACCAGAGTATATACAGCTGCAATAAATAGTAGTGACTAAACCATCCCTCCTATCTGTGTGTACAATAGAGTCACAGTCACAATACGAACCTACTAGTGCATTGATCAACATGGAAGAATTCACATGTAAAAAGGTTTTAGGTAGAGAGAGATAGCTGGTATAGCTTTCTCTTATTGTGTCGAAGAATAGAGGAAGAGTGGAAATGATAGTGACAAGTGACACTATACTCTGTGGTGGTTGGCTTTAAGATTGGCTGCGTTGCGTATCTCTTCCTTTTTGTACAACTTACTCGTTTGGCTCCGTTTCGCTTCACTCCGGTTTGTCAACTCACTCTTTCCAAATGTAATCCTACTAGGTTTACAATCTCTAACTGATGTATTTATTCTATAATACCAAGTAGGTATCTATTGTATGTATGCTGAGTGCAAAAGTAGCTTCTTTTCAGCTTGTCATCTGAACTGTAACTCTAACTCAAGTCTCCAATCTTCCACTTTTGTTACTGTATAATATATACATACAAACGTATAGTACGCGATGAGATGTACATATCAGAACTACATTAAATTAAAAGTCGAGACAGACAATGAAATGGGAAGAGGCTCTCCAGAAGGCCAAAAGGCGCTCTCATTCTATAGGCACAAGCTTTACCATCCGCTATAACAATTACATACATTTACACTTGGCCACGGAGATATTCTTGCTTTAGTAGCTTCATTCATGAAATGAAAGGCTACACTTTCACTTTACTTTCTTCTCTCTCTCTACCGCACTTCATTTTACTCTTCCTCAAGTTTATTTTACTTTAGTTTCTCGAGTAATTTCCCATTTCTGACTTGGCAAATTTCAGAATGCAACAAATTATGGGATTTTACTCCTAATGCTACTATTACATGAAATACATAGATGCTATGTCCATATTATAGCTCACTAAACAGAAATTATTATAGGGTACAGGTCTTTTGTGACAATGCAATGACTACTATAACCACTTTTATAAGTTCTCATTTACACAGACATTTTGTGTTCACTTACAGCATCAGGACTCGGTACTTCACCTAACTTTACTCTATATACTGTTACCATATAAGTTTTACCTCTTTTATTAACTCTAATAATGTTTCCGAGAAGTTTTTCGCAGATTTCAGCAGATCGGTCGACAATGTAATTTACATTCCTAAGTTAATTACAATGAGTGCTTTTAGTATTTGTCAGTTTAATGTCAAACGCTAATGCAACTACTCTGTATGTATGTACATTTCATTATAAATGAATTACCATGTCTTAAATTACAACACGAAAGAAATACAGGCACCGAAGACTCATAGTATAAATATTTAGTTGCTCTTGTCCTATGTACCTGTGACTTTAAGTAGTGCATAGATAGCAAACACTCTGAACCATGTTTACATTGGAGAAATCCACTAAACAATAAATGAAAAACTGTTTACTCTAAAAAAATTTGAATAGAAAGCGTGAGAATTTTGAGGGCGCTGCGTGTGTTTTAGTAGGCATAAAGCGTGCCATTAAATCCACATGAATAACCTATAAAGGTAAAGCAAGAAAGTATTATTCCACTTACAGGGGCATTAAGTCCTATAGCTATCTCTATTCAAAATGGAAAAGTCATGCAAACATAAGGCAAACTATCCTTAAAATTACCAAGTGCTTTATATTCGACATAATGCCAATTCTTATGTCGAAGTTAAGTAGAATAGAAGGGGATAGGTACACAAGAGTGCAAATACAGAGACGACAACAATACAGAGAGCACACACGAATGACACCAAAGCAATATTCTAACAATATTCTCCTGTGCATTGCTTTGTATTATGGCTATAGTGTTCAGTGAGTAGTGCATAGAATGGCAGCACAAATATGTGCAGAGTTCATAATAGAATCCGTAGGATTGCAATAGCCGAAATATCTAGCGACGCGTAGCTTAATGCTTACATTTGCATGACAATTTGTATTTGCCAGTGAAAAAGCCATAAAGAACAAGAGAACGCAAAAATAAAACTTGTCTGCGTATTTCCGCACTCAAAGAATCCATTTGAAATGTAGAGAGCATCGTTACATGTCTTATGCCCTATCTTTTATCCCACAACCAAAAAGCTGAGTAAACCAGTCAAACCGCACAAACCAAGCCACAAAACTCACAATCAAAATAATGGCATGGTCGGCAGTCTCTGCTTCGCTTATGTAGATGTACTACCACTTGCACTACCTTACTACTAAATAGTAGATCCAAAACTATAAAGCCCCTCTTGCCTTTTGGCATCACGTAACGTATAGCACATATGCCACAGTACAAGAAACGATCTACAAAGCAAATAACAAATGTAAGCATACCCAACGTTTACGTTTTATCTATGTCTGTTTCGTAGCACTAGTAAAAACACTAAAGCTAAAGTCTCAAAGACAAAACAATAAAAAGAAACCACAGGCGTTTTAAGATTTTCAATTTAAGCATAGCAAGTTTAGTTAAGTATGTAGTAGGTATTAGTAACCTGGAGAACTCGCTTAGGAAGATTCCTATCATCTTCCTCGGTGATTTGAGTCTCATACGTAGGTCTATCGAAAACCGGCGGATTGTCGTTCACATCTTTCACATGAATGACCACTGTTGTGGAATTTTCATTCTTGTTGTCCGAGGCAGAAAGTCGCAATTCATACTAATATACATTATACTTTATTGTAGTTAAATACATATCAAGTGAGTATTAGCACTAATACAATCCACCCTATAATAATGGCAATTTGGCAATATAAGAAAGAGAATAACACTAAGCATTGAAGAAACAATTCGTTTTTTCACTTCCCAAAAGAAAGTTCCAATAGATATAATTTGCTTTCTAAGTCTCTACATCCCCATTTCAAAAGATGGTACCCTCCACAAATAATGATATTCCAATGATAGCATAACATGCATAAACATAATAACTATTACACTAAAATAAAATCACCATACTCATATAATAATTTATAATAATATCCATATTGTAATACACGAACGAATGCCTTGTAGCTTCGGATGATGCTCAATAACATTTAACTGGCTGTGTCTAGCCATAATCATCAAAGAGTTCTCTTTCTTTCTATTTATGCCTTATTAGCTCTGTTCCGCAATATAGATATGAAAGTAATACTCAAAATGTTGTTTCAAAAGAAAAAACTGATCCAATCAAATTGATCATATTGTTCTCTATTTATAGGTAGTAGTCTCTCGTTGTTGCAAATATAGATGTGCAGGAAAAATAATGTTGAATTTACTTACCCGCTTTCTGGTTTCGTAATCGAGAGGACCAGCGACGTAAATCGCCCCGGTCATATTCTTCACCGCGAAAGCACCACCAGTATTACCCTTTGTGATTTCGTAACGAATTCGGGAAGCTGAAAACAAAACAAAATGTCGTCAATATAGAGATAGTAGCACTACATCACAATATACATTTTATAGATATGGTGCGAAAAAGGATCTAAGTAACTATATATCCTTTAAAATATTGCAACAAAACCTCAACTTGCAAAGTTGGAAAACTTTTCGCTATTCTGCAAGGAAAGTAAATTTGAATTATAATATATGCAGAACTAATTTTTCATATCTACTTATCTAGGCTGTCTCTTGCAAAAAAATATAGATTTTTCTTGGTATACAAATTTTAAAGAACTAGTTCGCCCTAGTATACTACTGTATAAATAAGCTACTTGTGTATTGGTACCTATCCACCGATAAAATATTCTGTGTATATTTGGTATCTCGGTTAGTTTGCTGCACATAGCATTTACGGTAATAAATTCCGTGTAATCTTCGCCGTGACAGTGTTTGTTCAAAGCATCTGCGCTATACTGGCAAAGGACAAGACTCAGTTAAGGAAGAAAGCCCCGGAGAGAAGAAAAATGCTAATAATATATTATTATGATAGTAGCATGTGGAATGGATAAAGGAAGGAACACAAGGGAAAGTAGAACAAGTCAGGTAAGAATTTTCATATTTCGCTTATTTTATCTGTCAGGAGGAGCAGGTAAATATATATAAAAGCACTTGCATATGCCTTTGAAAGGGGAGTAAACACAGTTTCATCGTCGTATATACAATTCACGAGTTTCGTAACTCTGACAGTAACGCTTCTTAAGAGTTAAAATGCAGTAGGTACGATATGATATAGATTGGTAAGACTAAAATGAAAGGTAAGCCTTTGGGAAAAACCTGTTTCGTCGTCGCCTAAAGAACCTCTAGAAACTGTAAGCTCCTATTCGTATTACTTAAAATAGAGAAAGATGGGAGAATAGCGTGTAGAGAAGCTCAATTGGTTTTCTCGGAGATTGAAAAATGAAGCTACAGATAACATTAAAGAAAGATGTATTTCTCCATGTACATATAAATGTAATATTTGTATCTGGTACTACGTGCAACGTCTCATAACTCTGAAGATAGACCTCAGAAGAGAATCAGCATGGAGGAGTGTGTATTAAGTAGCCACCCAATATACGCTACGCTAATACACAAAAATAAAATACAATGCCACAAATACAGAGAAGATCACAAATTCACTTTCTATACGACATAATCCCCAGCCCACCACCCACTCGAGACAAGAAAGGAGTTCAATAGCATCTTCTGTGCCCAAAAGTTCGGCTGACTACATTTCAGAAGGTACGCATTACATATCCATTTGAGAGGCCATAGAGATACAGTATAACACTCATGCCAAAATTTGCAAACGAAACGGATCTCACAGAAAATATAAAATCATATGACAAACAAACCCTGTGTATACAAAGAATATTTAGAGCTGAAGCCATTTCAACAGTCGTTTTTATATGTTTCCTTCCTTTAAACTTTGTGTACTTCAATGTTGGGATGTGTTTGTGCTATGTCCCTTTAGATAACTGCCTTCAGCATATACATAAGTATTATTACAACATAGTATAACATGCAATGTTAATAAAAGAATAACAAATTTCTTGTTTTGCCAAGCTCCTAGTGAGTTACCCTGTTTTCCCACGCATTACGCAATTGGAAACTTAACACTTCCCTTGCGCAGTGAATTGTCAATGTAAACCTTTCTACAAAATGAATAGAATCACTATACACACCTATCTGGATGTGCAATTGGACAGTTAAGTATGTTTAAATAGCAAGATCCACGTAAGGCGCTTAATACAATGTGGGAATAATTTCCACAATAGACAGAAAGCAGACTAACTTAGTAAACATTGAGCAGAAGATGCTTCCAAATAAGGAAAAGTTAGAATCAACTCCAAGGAAATCGTACATACTTATTCCGGGGCAACTAATCTCGTTTTTTTCTCTTTCAGAAAGCCACATTGATCAATGTGAGTAACGTAACGCAATTTGTAACCGTAAGACTACTTTTTATAGACACTGTTATTTGCAGAATATGCAGACCCAGCAAATAGATTGAAAAAAAACGCTAAAACTTCTTCCTACCAAATTAACATTGAGCCTAGTATCCATATTACCATACATTATTCTACGAATAAATAGACGAGCAGCAATGGAAACGCCTGCATTATGTACGCTATCACAAAAATGTAAAGTATCCAATTAGAAGTCGAATGCACTGGGGAATAAAGTAACCGAACTTATTTTTCTTTGTGCAATTTTCATACTATTTAGTAAAGAACGAATTGATTGACTAATTCAGTCACGTTACAGTTTCAGCCAAAGTGAAAGCATTTCAGGGATGTAACAACTTTCTCTACTATCTCTACTGAATGACCTTTCAGACTAACAATTCCCAGGCCTCATTAGTTCAAGTACTGTGGTAGATATGAGGTTCTCATTTTACAAAATCACTCCACATGGAGAAAGAAAACGTCCTTGAATTTCCAGAACTACACCAAGTGCATACAACCATCATTAAACTCTTTTTAGTATTCGAGTATTATTTTGTATCTGAAAAAACGATTAAGCTATAAATTATTTAATATCTGAGCTATTAACATGGGGTATTATAGTACAAGTTTGCATTCATGCTCTGTGAAAAGTGTCTTTGGAATAACAGACTAGAAGAAATGGGTATTTTAAATAATATATGTAGTAGCTGAATGGGATGCACGAGTAATTTTATTCATTTTTATTTTCAGGAATATGCATATAGCAAATAGGGATAAGTTTACTATCCATTCATTGAGAATAATAATAACACTGAGCAAAGACTTGTATGTTGGCATTGGCACGCCTTAGAGTTTCCCGTTACTTAATCATTTCCTTTTACTATACATTTATGGAATGTCCCTATAAAACTTTTCAGAAAACTTTTAAGAGTGCATAAAAATGAATAACTCCAAGTGAACAACGAGTGAGTCAGTATAATCTATAAAATAAAACTTTCTCCTCTGCAAGAGAAGGCGTATTAGGGTTGGATTTTGGAAGGGCTTAAGTCTACGATGATTGTAATGTATTTTAGGGAAATTTAACTCCGCCCATCTCACCCTTTTCTTTAGGTAACCTGTACCCAAATTTTTAGAAAAGTCTTCAAGACTTTATATTATGTAATAGCCAAGTGGTAGGAGATACGCCAATGGTTACAGATGGTCACCAAATCAACTTAACTTTTTTGAATAATCGTCTCTATATCAGTAGTACACTATACTAAGTAAATATAACAACTCCAAGAGTGCGTTACATGCAAAAATGATAAATCCTTCCCACTTCAGAACAGATACCCAGGAATGACAGTAGAATTCCCTATTGCATAAAACTTTCTAGACGGATGTCCAATTCAGAAATAAACATTTACTTATAGCAGAAGTACTGCTGTTATAAAATATGGCATTTTTTGCTCCTTTTAACCAAGTCGGCACTTTTACATTTCCTGAATTCCCTGTACACCAAATTGTCAAAGTAGTCAACGTATTTCTTCTATTTACATTATTATATCATTCCAGACTACTTGAACCGCATCAACATTATGGGTTTCAAATATTCTGTTGGTATTGTATATACAACAAAAGGAAACATGTCTGATGCCCAATTGTACACGATATAAATAAAAAAAATGCCGAAGTAGCGTTCAAAAATTGGAAATTGTGAAAACTTTATTCCCATATTGCTCAATTCCCGTTTCACTATGAATTCCCCAATACAAATGATGTGAGTTGAAAGAACATTTCAAATTTCAACCAATTTGGCTTCACGCTTCGTTTTCCATCATCAAAAACCGGTATTTGCTTTCGTATTTGATTGAACATCAAAGTAAGACACGATCTGATATTCATTTTCATGCTATAAATCCAATATTACAATATCCTAGTGTATAGCTTGTGCTATTGATTTACTCTGTTCCGTGAAGCATCTGGCTATATAATAAGATAGTATATGCCTATAGTAAAACAAGTGCAGCTATGCAGCCAAAAATCTAAGTCAGTGCAGAAACCAAGTGCCCTGTGTGCAGATGCTCCAGATATCGACTACGAATACACCCCTACAGTTAATATTTACTTTTTTGTACACTTTTTTCGCTGCTTTAGTCACGAAAGTAAGTCAGTGTGCATTGCAAAACGAGAATATTAAATAAAGAAATCAACTACAGACAAAAAAACCAAAGTTCACTTATTTGCTAAGGTAGACATCACACCCGAGTACTATCCGCCTCCTCTGTAAATTAAATCTTTTGCATAAAGACACACACATCTCTGTTACAAAAAGGCAAGAGATAGTATAATATTTACTTGTGCTGTGTGAATACGTGTAGCAATTCACCAGCACGTAGCTACACGCAGATGATATGATTTAAGTGTGGAAAAGGAGGAAAGGCAATTCATCCGCTCTCCCTTTATTTAGCAGATAGATAGCTCTTTACATTACATACTGGTAGTGTATAATAATATCATACACGTTGGGGTAGTAGTAGTAGTAGTGAACACGTATGTAATGTACATACGTCTTAAGCGAACAAAAGTTTGGCAAGAAGTCAAAGACATGTGGCAAAGAAAGTTCTTGCCTTGACTTGACTCTTCGACTTTCTCCAGTAGATTCCAGCCAAACCAAACGAAGAGGACCACAAGTCGACTTTCTATCATCTACTTTACTATTTCAGTTCTTTACGTTGACTCTTTCCAAACTTCGTTACTTTGATACTGGTACATTCTCCTGCGCTACATCAGCCTGGTGGTCGTCCCTTTGGTTTCTTTGGAGAGCTTTAGAGTGCATTACTATTACTACTGTTCTCTTAGTGAAAAGGAACGAAAAACAGAGCTGACTCAATTCACGCTACATCTGATCTACTTCTATGTATTGTAATATGCTCAAGTGAGGTCATGTCACTTGAAATCTTAATTCTAATACATCTTACATTCTACTTAACCTTAACATTTCCATTTACTCTTTACTCATAATGTCTGTCTTGCCCTGGTGCATGGGTTAGCTCTTGGTTAGCGTCAACCTCAGCTTTTCCAGACATTATCTGTATTTCTTGCGGTTTGGACAATATATGTATACGACATGCATAATATATTATATAGAAACCTCACTCTTTCCATTGTTTTCAATACATACAATATACGAATAGATAGACTAAGACTAGATCCCCGACCGTGTGTATCAACTTATTCTCTATATCAGCCATAGACATACTATTTGTTTCTTCAATGACACTGTCATTGATTTATAATTTTCTCTCGATTGAAAATCTAATGTGCCCCTTTGCAACCCGAATATGTAGATGAAGGATGGTATTACCAAAGGAAATTGATTCCTTTAGAATGTAGCAGCGTAACTCTCTAAGAGTTCAAGGATGGAAGAACCAAACCCACGGATCCTTATGACATGAACTGCATAGAATTTACATTTTACAGATTCACTACAGAGAGGTGTTCACTGGCAGGAGGATGATATCTATATTTCCGTTTATGCACAAGGAATTTTATGGCTTATATAGACGTATCTGTAATGCGATGTGATCTCCATCACTTTAGGTTTACTCCCAAAACGCTTATGAAATATAGAAGCTATACGCAGTGCAGTCCCTAAATAAAATGAAGGGGTTTAGCTAATGCACACATCTATGAGGAGCACTGCACAATTTCTATGATGTCCTCCTATGTTATGTAACTTATAGTCAACGATTCCTATTCCTTTGATCATCGTATCAATAAAGGGACTACATAGCGGAAAGGGTGTCCTCCTATCTCGTCTTCATAAACGTAAGTACTGATATAACAAAAAAGCTACAGCGGCTTACACTGAGTCTTTTCGGTTTCTAATGATCAGAAGAGAGAAAGGAACATCGATGTGGAAGTAATGTAGAGAATGGGAGATGAGAAGGATATTGAGGAATGCACAGTGTCTAGTGTACGTGAATTTGGGTTAGACTTGAAATGTAACGCATCATTTATCAACAGTAATAAGGCTAATTAAAGCCTATAGCGACACTGATTTGAAGATGCTGCATTTCCCTTCTGCTCACGATCAGCAAAGACGTTATAGAAACTGGGCAGTGGAGTTAGTACAGATGCTTTGACAACTTTTAGTTCTTTTAATGGAAAATTAAAAGTACATTAGCATTCAAGTCTGAGGAAGAACATAGAAAGGAATAGGAGCTACTTAGGACTTTCCATTTCTTTACCACGGGGTGAGTGGCCGGGATTTAATATGATTTACTTTTCTACTTATAAAAGAGAGTTTCTGTTGAATTGACTTTGGACTATATAGGATATAATAATGTATTTATGTTAAAGACAAGGCAAGACGATAGGAGACACTATTGACTCTCGATATGGTACACCCAGGGAATCAAACACTTTGATTTTCGCTTCACAGGACAGGAAGACGAAAGAGCGCAATCAAATTGCAACTTTCATTCGATTTCGCACTAAATTACACAATCTGTGACATCTTGCTTTGAATGTAGACTATTCCTATTTAGCTCCCACTTTTCTGCCTTTCTGACTTCTTTTGCATTTGTAGCATCCCATTCTTAAGTTAAATCTTTGCTTATTCCATTGCGTCGCTATATAATATGTGTGTACATAGAGAAATTCAGCTCTATGCATATGTTATTACAATATGTACGCTCATTGATTTTTCTGTCCATTTAATTCAATTTTCCAAAGGAAAACGAGAACAAATGAAACCCCCTAAAACTGGATGATGAATTCAATTGAATTATTCTATCAATAACATCTACGCTCAGCTAACCCAGAAACTTGATCGCATTTCAGACAAAACTTGACATCTCATTTCCCCATATTCAACGAGTTATTTAAAAATACAGACTCTATTCCGAGTCTACTTCTGCAACACGCAGATGTACATTTCATAAATACGTTTTCCATTCCATCCCATGTTATCCACGACATATGAAAGCTTACAATTTCGATAAAACTCTATTTTGCGTAAAATATATAAAGAGCAACACATCAGTTTTGAAAGTATATACAACATAGCAACTCGAGAGTATAAAATTTATATAATATTCTATATGGTTCGAGTTAGAGATAATATTGATAAAGAAGCAATTTTGACTTTTGACACAGAAGAAAAAAAGATGTAGCTTTTTTGCAGGATTCCATTGCCAAGTCTTCACATCTAAACGAAACGTAACTAAATGTCATTCAAAGAGAAGGAAGAAAGCTGGCATTTCATTTTGCAAAGAAAAATTGCTTCTTGCTAAGAAACGTTTTACATTTATTTACGTTATACTTCTTAGTGAACTTATACCAGACATACATATGTGTAATATACTAATAAAGATATCCTTCACGGCCAACTTTATAGCTGACAATGAGATACTAGCCTGACAAGACTAAGGAGAATAGTTTGCCTATAAAAACCTCGATTTATCACTGTCACATCTCCATTTTTCAATATATTACTCTTAAAATCTAAAAACTACTTATCCGCCTACGCTATAACCCTGCTGCAAAGTAATATACTTAATTCCAATGATGTCAACTTGTCTCTTATGTCTCATTATATATCTTATATACTGAGGTAGGTATTTCTAATCCTATTTCATTTTGCAATCAAACAATCCCCTTCCCTTAAACCTAGGTCTCCGCATCAAGGTAATTTTCCTTCTCCACTATTCTCATTTTCTTCTCTATTTACATTTCCATTAAATTACCTTTAGCTAACAACTTAGATAGTTCAATATTGCTGCAAGCTACCTTATACTATCAATCCTATGAAATATAAAACATACCAAGATTCAAGATACTAATCATAAGTTGCCTTATACAAATTTATTATGTACTACATCTTCGTTCAAGTACTTTAAGTAGTATTTGGGAATTTATGACAACTAATCCCTTTCTATCATACTAAAGCAACTTAATATCCTCGACACACGATATGCAGCATAAAAGTTAACGAATATGGATGAAAAGGACAAAATGTCACAACGTAAGTACAGATACCGCGACCCACTTTTCTAAATAAATACAAATTCAATCTTGTATCCAGTAAATAGCAACAGTAATGTTTGTCTAAGTAATTGCCTAGTAAAGTATTTACTACGAACGATAATAAATAGGCAAACGTAATGAAAAATTGTATGCCACACATTAATCTATTCGCTGTCTGTTCAAGCAGGAATAATAATACTTGCTCTTAAGTGTGGTCATGGCTAGCCTTCCATGGTTTCTTCCTCCATGTTATTCTAATACAGAAAACAGATACCCTAATTTACATATTTCGCCTATCAAGTGCGGAGAGTGAAGTGGAGCAGTGCAGTGCAACGCACTCGCTCAGATGCTTTTCCATCTTTACTTTGTTCACAGAGATAAAAGACATTCTCACTAGGTACCGCCGATAAATAAACATGCGGTTTCACTTTGTCTTTCGCAACCCATTCACTCGACAATCTACAGAGAAGAGCTTCTTTTCGCCGCATTTTCTTTGTGTGTCTTTTAGGTTATCAGACCTGATGCAACCCTTCTAAATACACATTGCCCATCTAAATGTTCAACAGGGTAAGCCGTACAATCATATTCATTACGGTTTATACAATTTAAATATTGTACTTTCTTAGCAAATGTTACAAATTACAAATGACTGTTGAAGACTTAAAGACAAATACAACGTTACATGAAGGTAACCTTCATTCTATCTCTATTATTATAATCACACTTGAATAACTTATAGTGACTAAAATATCTGTATTGAAGGAGAATGAGGTAATGTTTTGTTTTTCAATAATAATCGAAATGGAGTTACAGTTAGAATTACTTTGCTACTTCAACTAAAATTGTAATAATAATAAAATTATTATTACAATAACTAAAACTGCATAAGCATAATTGGAGTAGCATCTGGATAAGTACTACTTACCCCTAGGAAGGATTAAGCCTTCTTGAAATGTTGCCTACATTTATAATGGAAGTTAGTTGACTTGGTGGGTTGCTAAAATATTATAAGAGTTAACTTTGGCTAACTAAGTTCGGAAACTTTGAATTGGTTTTCTGTGACTTCTGGCTTTTATAATCGATGGTGATACTAATTATCCACACATTCTATATTTAGGTAGGTAAAGTACAGCATGGAAACTAAATTCATTAAATTAAAGGATTATAGAACAACTTAAAAGAGGACGGGTAGATGGAAAGATGTAATGCCAATTTATACCTATAATATCTATAAAGATACACATTTGAGTAATGTAAATATAGATGCCTTTACGACAAAACTTGATTTCCCATTCGTTTGCTTACGACCAGACTAGCACACTAACATTTGATCTTTAGTTTACATAATAAGGAAATTGGCTCAGCTAACGTCAGTTTTATTCTCAAGTTCTGAAATGGGAAATAATGAAATTCTCATCTAGAGGAAAAGTTTATGATAAATGCACGTGTCACACCTTGTCTGTTCTGCCATAGTGTCTTGCCTAGGAAAAGTCAACTTGGCGTGACTTTGAGTTAGGGAGAAAAGAAGACACACATCTGACTAACATCACTCATAAATGCACCACAACGTCAGTAAAATGGCATAAATTTGATTCTGCATTTATTATCTCAAAAGACAGTCAAGTGTAGGTAATAATATTTTTACGTGCCATTTTCTCCGAGAAGACAGTTACCAATGGATTGCATAAAACACACCTAGTGAACACTTTTAAAATTAAGAAAGTCTTGGAAGTAGTATAAATATACACACCTACTAGCTTCTGTTAAACGGAAGTTTTCATTAGCTCAATTTTTACTACTCCTATCGCTCCTTTATTTCACCTTTATGTGTATCCGTCGTAAAATCATATGCCTTCTGTGCTGTAGTAGAATTCTGATCTTTGATATTTAACACCGCTAACGAGTATTGTGGAGTATACTAGTCGTCTCCCTGTCTAAGTATGCACCCACATAGTACAATATTGTACACTATTGCTCCACCATCTCAAAAAAGTTCATTGCTTTAAGAATTGGTTGGAATTTGGAGAAAGCTAGGGGAAAGTAAAATAGGAGAGAAAGAAGGCTGAGAGAGCCCAGTGCACACACTAAACGTATAAAGCAAAGCAGAGCAACCCGTTACGATACGATAATAGTCCACAAGGGACTTGTAAATTACCCCAACGCTCAGTTTTCGCTTAGGAGCAAATGCATGTTTAGCAGTAAGAAGGAAACACTTGCGAATTATCGAGTCAACTCAAGGCGATACTAAATATAACTTTGCTCTGCTCTAGCTCTCACACAAAGATATTATCTTCTTTTTCTTATCTTTAAAGAAATACTAAGTTTCCTCCACTTTCCCACATGAAACGAAACCAACGAACCAGACGAAAGGAAACCACCTATTGTATTTTACTAACTGCATAATTTATGTATTTGTATGTATAGAATTGGAAAAGGCATTCACCCAGCAACATGTAAGTGTGGTGTGTGAATCCTCTTTATTTGCTTATCTCTTGCTTCGACAGAGCCTTAGCTCCCATTTCTATTCCACTGAAATCAAAACAGAATGCAAATTCTGAGCATTGTACTAGTCCAAAAGAGCACATACATGCTAATTCTCTAAGAATAGAGAACTAATTTAATTCAAAAGTTATCTAGAGAAAGCATAACATTAATTTCACCATTGCTCTTATAGCATATTATCTTTTCCTCTTTCTGTTTGAACTTCAAAAATAAGGTTTCCTGGAAATAGATATGGTTTGTTTTCATGTGCCTATAGTAAAACGCGAATGCTTATGCTAAGATGAAGAAGACTTCAGAAATACTTAGTTTTCAAGTTGGGTTTGTCCTAGCTTGACATCTATGGTACTGGGACTACATAGTACTTAATAAATAAGTAAAGCCTTTAATTATCAGGCTGTCGCCTTTGATTAAGAAGTCTTATCACGATTCAGTCCATCACACTCGTGCGAGTTCTCCTTAACTCTGTAACTTTTAAGCCACACTGTTTTCCTTTTCTTGTCAATGTTTCACTCCTTTCTTCCTCAGCGAGAACCTACACGTACAAACTGAGTTATCAGAAAAACTTGATACAAGTCCCAAAATATGCTGCTTCGGTTTAATGTGTATATAATGTACCTAATAGTATTGACATTGCGAAACAACAGGATTTCCTCACTGCAGACACAGTGTACATTCTGAACAATGAAAAGATGAGGATTTAGTCTCTTTGAAAATAGTAAATACAGCAAGGATTTTGTCTGACTTGACTAGACAGCCTAGCTTATCTTTGAGAATGAAAGTTAAGCTTTTCCTTATTGTGAGAGAGAGTTTACTTTAGTTGGAACAAACAGCAATGCATCGCCTTGTAATGTTTTCGATTGTTTAGGCTCCCAAGTGCCGTTGGAGCTAAAGAAGTCACTTTTATAGGATAAGCTCAAGCTTAGCTCTATTTGATATGATAACGTAACTTTCAGTGTGTCAAAGAGATAACAATACATACTGTGTACTCTTTCTCCTTCCTACTACAGCCTTTCTCTGTTCAGTAAAAGTGCAAAACTCAATATTTTAAATACCAACCCACTAGCAGACTTGCAATTCTCTCTACATATATATTTACTCCTGTACTTCACGATTACAAAAGAGAGAATAAAACAGTACACTAAGAGAACATTTGTTCAGAAACACAATAAACTATTTAGGAACTTTATGAAATGCAATAAAAAACTAAATGGAAAGCACAGAAAGGTCAGGGCAATGGAGAGTGCCATGAATGTCACATTTCTCTCTCTCTCTCCAAATAATTTAGTACCAGTGGAATCAGTACTTATGTAACTATTATAAACATCGACCAAACATGCTCCGACCTGTAAAACCGTGTACTACAATTATTTCCTTCATACTTACCAGACAGCCTTTTTATGTACCAACACAAATGAAACTACATAGTAATTTACTTCCATACAATTTCCTACGCTCCTTGTGTACATTTCATGATTAAAGGCCCGTGCTACTTTATAACTCCGTAAACAAGGAAATGATAAATTATTTAAATTTAAATAGCAACTTCCACTATACATTCTACTACTATAATGTCTTCCATGACTTTAAATTAAATTGCAAAGTTACATTTGGCCTTTCACCAGTTTCCCAATAAATTGAAAGTACAGAACTAACCACATCTAAAAGCCTTTATTGTTTTTAACTTTAAGGTTGATGGTGTAGCTAGAAAAATTCATACCTAAAAGGGATTTGTTGACTGTATTCTATCCAATCTTTGTAGGTCAAAGATACAACTCAACTTATAGCACTATTGTAACACCTAAAAATGGATTTGAAAGGATAGTTGTCGTGTGTAAAGGGACTAGATTCAATTTATATCTGTTGCTAGTAAATTTTGTGTGGCCTTTGATCCAACTTTCACACAGGAGAAAGTACTGGTGCATTTTTGACTAAGGTCAAAGGTTTAACCGTTAATCAATGTAGCTCAAGAGGTAAATATCTAATGAATATGGTAAAATATGCTTTAAATGCTTAAATCAATAGAACAGGACACATCTCTTCAACATTTCATAATATAATTAATTCTATTATCCAGCTATTCACACTTCAAATGCAATGACATGAGTCACACGAACAAGAAATGTGGAAGTTTTTTCAATACAAATATTATTCAACCAGACAGATCCCTTTCATTGTATTCTCCAAAGGATGAATATTCATGTAAACAGCCTACAGTTCAATTCCGAAAGAAATCTTTCCTTTCAGTGACTTCGCTTCCAGCCTTCCATACTGTCTATTCAGTTAAATCTGTCGTTGAAACTCCTCTCGTGTTGGCATAAAGCTTATCGCTGGTTTACTCAGATAACCATGTATCTGTGGCATGAATCGAATTACCCGTTATTCGCATTGTTGTCGCTTGTCTTTACTACATCAATGAACTCCATAGCTTATATCAGTAATATTTATTTAAATATCTTCATAATTCATAACTACAGTTGATAACACGGGTTTTATGTGCATTGAGTCTATCCATTTTATTAGGAAGTTATATAGGAAGAATAAATATTTTCTAAAATTATAACATTGATACTTACAGCTCATTTCACTTTAATCTAAAAAAACTTAATATAGTGCAGAAGTTGATTTGGGTTGGAAATGTTTGTATGACAGAGTTTACTCATAATTCCTTCAATTACTGCTAATAAAGTAAATAAATGTGTTTGGTACTATCCATGTTGATTGCATTTATCGGATGGAATGGATTTTAGCAGGGATGATAAGCGTAAACAGAATTGGAAAGAACGGCAGAAGTCTGCGTGAGTACTTCATTTCAGTATGATTTTTCAGACTCTATGACCTTTTGACGTAGCAATTCAATTACTCTTGGACTATTACTCATTGCTCTCAAGCAGCACTAATATGGAGTATCGGTCCTTTCCGACCATTCTGCAGATCTCCAATCCAACAACCATATAAAAAACAAAGACATTTAATCGTAGTGAACAATAAACACATACGTACGTACGTCACGTTTACTTTAGTGCACATACAAATAACGAAAGATAGGATCTGTGATTTACCATACCAATATAGCTTTTGTTTAACTGGTTTCCTGACTATTCGTTCATTTCACCATAAAACTGAAGACAGTATCGAAGTGGAAAGAAGAGCCGTATGCCTCGTGCCAATCCAATTCACCAAAGCCAACTACACATAAAACACAACTTTTCCTCTTTTATACTTTTCCCCACAATCAGCAACTCGTAAACTGTTCCTGTCCAATAATAATTGTATTAGTTTTCTTCTTTTGTTTCTTCCCTTGTCTGATTCAGTCAACCAAGCGAAATCAAAAAGTATAAATGATGCACATTTTTCTTGGCTTTCTTAAGTCACGAAGCTTAACAATATGCTCCTAGCATTATGTCCAGCTATTAATCAAAAGAACAAACGATCTGCATCACTGCCTGCATTTGATATTTATAATACTGACCATGTAGTCCAGCAGAATACAAAGAAAGTTTTGGAGAATAAAGTACCCAGTCAAGCAACAGCATAGCAGCCAAGAAAGGAGAATTGTGTGTAAACTCATGTTTAAGTATTCGGAATAAGTAGCAACTATGTAATATGCATAAAAACCTTCCTTATCCAAATCTAAATCCAATAAGTAAACATTTTATGTTACATAGCTCTGCATAAAATTACATAATAAAATACATGAAAACGTAATACAAAACTAAAATGGAGCGTGTTTTAGGTGGAAAAAGGAAGGGAGGAAATTTTATTTCAAGATAGAAAATGTGCTATGTCCTAGTGGTAGAAGTATATATGTCGTTTATATATCCGATTATATAAGATGAAAGAATGGATATCTATTAACGCTACACTTCCACATTTACATATCACAAGTATGTGTATACAAATACTACCTACTAGACACACATACGAATTAACCGAGTGTACAAAAAGGATCATTTCCTTTTCCAGAAGCCTTCTGTTGATTTTCTTTTGAAAAATATCGCAATTCCCAGTCTCTCCTACGACCAGAGAAAGTATCCAACTTATACCTACCAGTTAGAAGCAATAATATTTCAAAGAATAAAACTTTCCAGATTCCCAAGTTTCTGTTCACTTAGATAAGCACATACGTACATGTACCTACTCGACTTGAGTTAAGTTACCGTTAACTCGAGTGAATCCTAACATGAACATTGCAGTACTGCAATATATTGCAAAGTTCAAAATGTGTGTACTCTGTCTAATGCAAAAAAGACAAACTCACTCATACTTGTTTTCACTATTAAAATTTGCACAGTACATTGCACTCTCGCTCCTGTTCAAAAACGCTAAGAAGCATAGGAACAATATGAGCTACAAGAATTTAACCTTGTAAAAATAAGAACGCTTTTAGTTACTGCACAAAACTCATAGTACTACAGGCACATAATATATGCATGAAAGTTGTGCAAACACTAAAGTGCACCTACGTACAAGAACACCAGACATGTACATATACTTTTACCATATCAACTTTTTCAGATTCTTGCATGAATTTAATACTTTGAGACAGTCCGAAACGCATACCACATAACTTAAAACTAAGTTCATAACTGCAGCATAGAATTGTTATTTTTATAATGCATACAGTACAGTGTAGCAGATGCCCCGCTGGCTATTCGGTATTTAGTTCCTACACGAAGGTAGTTTTCATATTTAAGAATAATAGCATTTTTCTACGACCAGCAATATGATGGTTAAAAAATTCGCCAAGAAAGTAAAGGATATTATTCGCAGACCTTTAGGGATACTATAGAATTTTGAGTTTGACTCACTCTTCAATTCACTTGCACAATTGAACGATAACAAACAATAGTTCTTTTCTGAAATTGTCTTGCAACTCGATTAAACTACATAAATCCACAATATTATTAGAATCTTTTGGCAGAAGTAAATGTTTTAAGTGCATTACAACTTTACAACATCACTTTTGTGAAAACTAAGTTTATTCTCAAATCAAAACCTTATTTTCAGGACCCTTAGAATCTGCAATCCGTACTGGGGCTGTATAAATTCTTATACTCAGTACAGGTCTAATACTGAAGTTACAGACAATACAGTTTTGATAGTATATCATTCTATTTTATATAGACTGTTTTGGTCTTGTACGAACTTAGTGTATTTTTCTATTTGCTTTCTAACTGATCAAGATGTAAAAGTTGACAATCCGATACAGATTTGTTGAAAGTCAGTTTAAGCCAAAGCGCATATCAGTAGTCACACAAGACTGACTGAACGGGTATGATTCCACCGTCAGCTGAAACATTGCTTCAATATTCAAAGTTCTGACTCGTCAAAAATGTACAAGCTGGAAAAGGAAAAGAAGGGAAGACAGGTAGAGAATATACAAGTCAAGTCAGTGACGTGAATTCCAAATGTTTCACCACCAACTCACTCACATTCACATCCATATCACACTACAATCCTCACTCTTCACTCCGTGCAGTCTGCACGGCAATCTTTCTTGAGGGCATGGCACTGCTCCGTCCCTGCAGTACAGTATATGTCAGTACCCAGCGTCCTATTTGAAAATTCTAGCTAAAAGTAAGTACTTACAACTAATGTAACGTGTAAGCTAAAGGAGATGCCAATTCCTAAGGAGCATACGGGAACACCTTATTTTGCTATATAAGAATAATACTGCTTGGCAGTATAGCCCTGCTTTCTCTACTTTCCCCATCTACGTGCTATGTAGCAAAGAGTTTCTTGTCCTACTCTGTTATTCAAAGCAAATGGAGCATTAGCACTTGGACAAATGTAATAGTATACATACAGATAGGGACCTCCGTCCTATTGCACCTTGCCTTCCTTCTATACTAACATCCATTCAAATATTCACGCAGAACAATAAGCCACTAGTAAAGGAAAGCAAAGCAAAGGAACTTTCTCCAAAAGAAATAAAGTGAATGGAAGAAGTGAAAGCCTGGTTTGAAGTCTTTGCTGCTTTCCACTATTGAATCTTGCACTGGTTCTAAAGTAAAGCTTATCGGGCCAAGCGCTAGACGCTGTATAGTTTACCTACGTCAACATATTATACTCTGCTTTCCATTGGGCTAACTTAGTAAATGTAAAATACAGTACACTACAGTACTGTAAAGTAAAAGGATAAGATAGCAGAGCAGGGATGGGAAGCTTCTGCCAAGAATTTCCGAATTTGTCATGGGATTCGAATTTCTGCATAATGCAGTCAAATGTCTTCTATGTACCTCGCTAGAGCCATATTACTCTGAACTCGTAGTCCCATCCAACTAGGCTTAATATTATAAACTATCTGTAGCTTTCGTTTTCATTCCTCGCACTTCTTCCGTCTGCTTGACTCCTCCACTATTCTGTTTACTAGTTATCACTTCCGAGAGTGCATTCTCAAAGCACTACAACTTACGAAGGTAACCAAGTACTTAATCACACTATATATTGCTTAATGTGTCTATACTACAGACTTTCAATATAATATATAGTAGTACTGGAGTACTGCTAAATGAGAGAAGAGACGAAATATATTTCTTTAAAGGCACTAGTATTTATTATACACAAACGTATTATGGAAAGACTGCTAGGTTATAGTAGCGTGAAAGCAATGGGGTATATTTTATGAAACTACCTAATGTGATGTAATGGTGATTTATGATGCACCAAGTCCAGTTATGATATTTCTCTTTGCTTAAACCGTAGCCTTTAGGAAGCCGCCGAAGAGACAAGACCACACTATTACTGTGTACTTACCCACCTACCAATAGTCACAACTTACAGGAGACTTCACTACTAAACTACACAGTGAGCTTACACAAGACACCCCAAGAGACTCCATTTCCTTTTCTTACTTCCAACTACATACATAAATACATATCACTATTAGTACAGATAGCTTAGCTATATACTATACACTCGATCCTACTTATACAGTCGCCGCAACATTTTATGGCCTATTATGATTACCTTCCCTGCATTCAATCTACCCTTACTTATCATTAATATTGTTAACACAACATTTTCAAGATATACCATTACATCCGTACTATTCCATCTCAAAAACGACCTTATCTTTGTAATGCAATACAAACTTCACACCAACAATTCATACTCCCTTAATCGAATCGAAAATTCGGTACTTACATATAACACCATGAATTTACTACCTGACTTAGAGTTATCTATAGTTTATAGTAGACTTTTAGTACTATACTCATCATAAGCTATAATGGCTCGACAATATTTCCAAATCCTTCCTCTTCCTTCAATTTACAATATTTACTGCCCAGACGAGCTAATAACAACGATGTAGATTACATTTTGAACGAAACATTTCCTGCATCTCATGAATTTTAAACTCATTACATTCTAATCGCCGTAAACTTGAGATTACACTTTGGAAGATGGTTATTTGTAATTTAAATTACACCAAACAAGAAACGCACATGTTTTCCTACCCATAAATTTTATGGCGGAGTATACTTATTTTCTCCACTTTTAGTTAATAGTTACTTGGTTGAGTGTGAATGATGATTTTCTACAGCCAAGATAAGATACATGTTTTGAATAGAAGCTACTAAACTGGATTTGTTTACACAGTCATGATGTTCAATACGTTCTCGTTAGCTTATACTAGAAACATCTAACTATATAAAACTGTTTGTGTTGCATTATCCCTTGACTTTCGATCCCCAGTTAAAATCGCGTTAGTTCTACATGTAGTAATCTTTCGTTAGCCAAAGATCTTGCTGGGGGGAGATGGTTTGCTTTAGAGTCTGTACAATCGAGTCAAGAGTCGTAAGTCGTAAAGGGAAAAATAATTGCAGTCCTAAATGGTAATTTGGCAGAGACAGAACATAGAGAGATATAAGTACCTACATTCAACATCACAGGCGGCAAAGAGGAGTAATATTTCGCAAACAGATGATTTTCCCATTAGAGACTCAAAAAGACAAATAGCTTCAGGTTCCTCGTGATTTTATCTCCGAATAATGTAAATAAGAGGACACAGCAACATTGCACTGCCAGCGAAACATACAGAGATAACCAAATTCTAACGCCTAGCATGCATACATACAAACCATGCTGTACAAACTTATTCGCTTAAACTGTGTCTGCATTTGCGTAAAGCAGCAGAAATGACTTACGCAATGGAAACGCATACAATAAAGAAATACCTTTCGCCAATTTACATTTAGATTTATGTTCATCTAATTTCTATTTGTAGTTTTGGACAGACATACAATGAAAACATATTTTAAATTACACGAGAATAAAAGAAGTCACTTTTGACAACTAAAAGCACAAGAACAAAAATATTAACTGCCACCCATTTCATCGAAGACGTGAAAGAGGAAAGAGAAAAAACTTGAAAACGATTAATCTGAGATGCAACAATAATTTAATGCCACAATGATTTTGAGTGCCTAACTATTTTCCCGCTTTCTCCTAGTTTCCCAAGTGCTTAAATGGCAAAAAAGAACACAAATCATGCGAGAGTTGCTTGGCTCCTACAGTGCATAATTTCCCGTCATTTTTACAACAGACCTTTTCCTATAGCTACAAATCGTTGCAGGGAATGCACAATTCCAAGCCGTTGTAGTGACTAGAAACTATCCATAGTTTCCATCCGTGCTACAGATAGAAAAGAGAGAAAAAATCATTCTGGCATAGAAAAGTCTATCGAAAAAACAAGCAAGTTTCTCACAACTATTATTCTCATGTAGAATAATCACAAAAAATGCCAAGAAGATTTCTTTCTTTCACCAACAAACCAAGGCATTCAATTTACATAGAGGAGAATAATCGTAGATCTTTTTTCTTTGTAGTTTCATGGACACGAAGCCAAATGATGGCAGACGACGAAGAAGGCGGATTACCTTATAAAACAAAATTCAATATAATGGAATACAATTCATTCTCGGTCTACCTCCAAACCCACCAAAGCCAAAACACAAATGTACAGACGCATCACACAAGAGTACAATACACGCATCTAAACTTGAAACTAAACAATACTACCGAAGACCAGTAACCCCAGCCAAACTGCCCAAATTCCCAACAGACTATTTTCTGTTGTTGCTCTCCATTTAGGTTGAATGGTAAAAAAACATAAATGATTTCCCAAAAGTAAAAGGGAATGGGGGAATACGAAATCTATTATGAAGAAAGCCTAGAAACTTTACATAAGTACACGCGCCAAATCATATCAACCGACTTTCCCTGGAAACTGTAGACTCTGCATGTACTTTATTCAATTGGCGATTGAGACGCACTCAGTTTCTAGTACTTACGTATTTTCAGAGCATTTGGAAAGCTTATCTTGTCTGTTCTTCGATTCCCACTAAGAGTCAAAGAGAAATTGTGTGTAGGACACAGCTGATATAAGTCTATATACAAAAGTACAGATACAATATGCATGTAACATACTTTCTCTTCTACTTTCTCATGCCTCAGATCACTTCCCCTTCCTTTGATACTGTAGAAAAAGAAAAGCCTGGCGTAATCATGTACTTGTCTGCAGTACATAGAAGCGCTCAACTAAATATTGAATTATCACAGTGATAGCAGATCCCGTATGTAATATATGGATTCACTGTTGATAATATCAAATCTCTTCACGATTCGTTATGGACTGCAACAACGCAAACAAGTTACGGATACAATAGAGTCGATAATAAATACTGATACCTTTCACCACATTCCCCCTACAGTCACAAAGAGAAAGCACTAGTTTTGTCAAGATTGGATGCACTGTTATTGCCCTCAAACACAAAGACAACGAATATATATTCATATCAAGAGAAACACGCCATGCTGTACGTAACACAATAAGTACTATGTACAATGCTGCATACAAAAGTAAACACAGTAATGCAAATACTTCTTTCTTTTTGTAACTTAAGAGATATTGTAACTTTGTAGATAAATATTTGTACATGACAAACGCTGAGACCACATGTACCTTCTGCATAGAAACTACCACATATGTAAGGCACCGTGTGCTTCTTCTCTAAGTCTGAACTGTGAACTAGCAGTGACAAGACAACATATGCACTGTTGATATTTGAGATAAAGTATGTAACATGAACTACTTATACAAAAGGAATACCAGCAATAAGTTTATGTACTGCACATGTTGTTCCTTACCAGACAGAAAATCTAGAACACGGAAGGAAATGAGGATAGCTTAAGAAAGTGTTCAGAAGACTTACTCGGAACAATAAAGAAACTTTGTCGTGTCCATATTTACATTCAAAACTACAATATTTGGTAGGATTTGTACTAATTATTAGCAACTGCTACGGATTCTCTCACATTCTATGTCATTAAACCTAAACAATTTGTAAAAAAGCACCGCTATAAAATATTTTAAATCCCTTGCATGGTCGATCA
Organism: Tomocerus qinae; assembly: GCA_020055645.1. Lineage (NCBI taxonomy): Eukaryota > Metazoa > Arthropoda > Collembola > Entomobryomorpha > Tomoceridae > Tomocerus > Tomocerus qinae. The sequence goes on along the minus strand of CM034547.1, from coordinate 10,579,162 downwards.
CCTACCAATATGTACCTTAAAGTGATGTACCTATTGTTGCATCCCAACAAATTTTTTCTCAATACAACTTTTCCAATAAATTTCTAAAGACGTCATTTACTAGACTTACTGAACTGAACCCAATCTGTCTTGTCCTGAGATATGGCTTTAAAAAGAAACTTGATTTTCTTTAGCTTTTACTTGAAGATGCATAAATAAAACACTCGTTCCAACTTTCAAACTCTAGACATCGGTATTCGTCAATATTTCTATTTATTTAATAAAAAGAAAACCCAAAAACTTTTCCTCGGTCTTATTAAATACATTTCCTATTTCACTTCAGTTCACTTGGGTTCATGTTGACAATAGTGCAGTTCAAATAACTGCTGCAGAAAGTATAAATTGGTTTCTAGTTTCCATTGTATCCTATATACATGCTTGTCTTCAATATGGGGAGAAGTTGAACTCTGTATCTGTGTATAGAAATACTACATTTTAATGACATTTTAGGCAGCGGGTTGGTAAAGACCTGCCTTTACTTGCCATTGCTTTCCTTGTCAAGTCAAAGACATGTAGGAGACCTACATTCAAATCCATTCTTGAGGCAGAATTGTACATACACAAGCTTAAATCTGTTTGTTGCCTTTTTAGCATCGTGTCTATAAAGAAAGTCAAAAGGACAAAAGTCCATTCCGAGTCTAACCAAAAGGAAAGTTGAAGTTGACTCGAACTAAATCAAAAGCCAATCCTTCTTCTTATCAATTCAGTTACACAGTACCTAACTACGTTCCACGAAATTGCAATATTATACAGATGAAACTACGTATTATATTACTGTACCTATATTAGCTATGCCCTTTCACAGTATATACTTGTGTTTATGTAATGTAGGTAGCTCAATACAAAATTTCTCGAGAAAAGCATCTCTAAAATTCAGGGAACTATTATCACAGTTATATAAGTGTGTCACTGAAATAGAGTCAAAGTGAACTTTGAGAGATTGAATAGAAGTGCACAGAAGGAAAAGTTGTCTACGTAATTTGATATTAGGATTGCAAGCTTAGGGCACCACGGAGTAGAAAGGCAAAGCAGTGCCGGCTAAGTCAAGATACTTAATACTTCTAAGAAATCATATCATTACGTACGTCCACTTAGAGGACTGCAAACATAATACAAAAGAATTCCCTCTCTCATTCTTTTTCTTCTCATCGACAGCAATCGAGTCTCATATTGCTGATCATTGTGATCAGTTGTGTATGAAGTAGACAAACTTTTGCATTAGTCTACCGAGTATTTACTAACTATAGAGATATACATTAGAATTCGATAGAAACACAGTCTATATAAATAACAGTGTTTTATTTGATTGTACATTATATAATGTAATGCCTTGCTTGCAGAATCTATATCACTTTAGGTGCGAAGTGCGACTGTCTCCCACATTCCACTATGTAACTTTTACTTCGGGTATCAAATGCTTTCACTAACTTTCACTTTACTTTTGATACATCCGAAAGCAGTGTTGAAAACTCCGTCCTGGGTGTTAATATAGTAGGTTTGGCATTATTGGCATTATTTAGTAGGCTATACTTGTCCATTAGTTTACTTGGCTCGTCGCAGAAGGAAAGTATACTAAAGTAATATAGAGTTGGAAGAAAAGCATAAGGAATATGTATATAGAGTGTATACCACTGTGTGTATAAGGTACTACTACATACTTATGTCAGGAAAGAATTGTATTTGCAGAAAGTCACTCAAGTATGATACTATGGTTTGGTTGAGCCAAAGCCAATCAATTTCCCTAGATGCCAAAAATTCACAGTTCCAACGATTTACGTCATGTCTTGTCATGACCCGGCTTGACTCTCTTTTGATAAAGTATCTGCTGTCTGCACTAAAAGTAACTTTCGCTCTATGCATCACAGCAAAAATGACTTATCTGACTATTATGTGTATTAATCGTAGGAAAGCAAGAAAAAGCATTGATTCAATTTCAGTTGACATGACTTACATTCGTCGAGATCCTTGGCAGTCACAGTGAGTACAGTATGCTGGATGTCTTCGTTTTCGTCGACGTCTGCTTCGTATAAAGCCTTGTCGAAATAAGGAGGGTTGTCGTTCTTGTCAGCAATACCAATACGAATGAACTTTGTCACTGGAATAGAAACAAAATTAAATTAGTCATTTAATTAGTTCGTACACTAAGCTAACTACTACATCATCCCTGCTTAAGTTGTAACCTCTGTCACACAATTTCTATAGGTGCACCCCATAATAGATTATGTTCTACTATCATAGAATTTCGTTTAGCTCTTCCATACACGCATTCCGGTCCATCCAGATGACTACATTTTAGATCTGCGGAATGCTTTGAACAGAAAGGTGCCATTCAAACTGAACTTTGAGTAGCTTGCGGTGTTTTGTTTTGCCGTGTTGAGTCTAGGGCTGCGTATACTAATACATCTCTCAGAGTCTGACCTGAACTCTATTGCTAAAAGGAAACGTTGAATTGATGTTCCTTTAATTTAGCTCTTTGATTAATTACCAAACCGTATTCCCAATTTGACACTAATCTATTTATGTATATCACAGATAAAGTTAATGCCTCAATTTCTATAGTCATCAAGTAATTATTTACATGAATTTTTGAACTATTGACATTTAGTATTTGTAATAGGAGTGAGATAAGAGCTAACAACCCTGGAACGAATTTAGTATTTACTTCAGACAGACATCCTCAAAGAAGAGTACCGCACAATCTGTAAAATCCCTTTAGGACAATTCTCTAGGTATTAGTAATCAGAGAAATCTCACTCTGATACAAAATAGGCAGTTAGTTTTTTCCCGTAGTGTAAGAATGAGCCTCCCGTAGTGTAAGTCTTACGTCAAACCCCTCCCCTTTCCGTAAAAATCCTAGGCTAAGCCAAAAAAATTGAGTTACGAAACGTAAAAATGACTACACTACGTTTCAGACTTACGGGCATACGCAGTGCCCTTGTGCCCTCCCAGGATGCAGTTACCCAGGCGACTGGCATTATTCATGTTTATTCTACAAAGTTAATTTTCGAAATTGTGGCACCTAGCAACCAAATACTTACGGGAAATCACTAACTATTCTACGTAACCGTAGTGTAAGTAAGCTTCGAAAAGGAAGCCGCGTAAAGACTTACCCTACGCAAGGCCCAAAGTTACACTAAGGGATAAAACTAACTGCCTAATAAGATTATTTTAATGCTTGTCAGTCTATGCCTAGTAGGTAGAATCTACCTAAATATACGAAGGAAGATTAAAGTACAGAGAAACTCAATTTCTAAATGCAGAGCACTACAGGACTTCAGATGCAAGGAGGTACTGCGTAGTAACTTATTCGTACTTAGGTACAGTATGGATTTGCATAACATTATTTGCCAATTCACCATTTGGATATTGCAGTATTTGTATTAGCCCAGAATACTGCATATGCGATTTTCACTGCACTTGCATTTACTAGATAATTAGAAATGTCTGTATTTTATTCTTTCGCATCGCTTCTCTATTACGACCGGGAATTACTTATCCATATACCTACAGCAAGGGTCCCAGAACATTATGCTCACATTCATTCACAATGAGACACAAAGAAATACTAGACAAAAACACAAATAGAATACGTAATTCAGCCTTTTGGAATTTCCACTACAGTAGGCATTATGGAGGACTTTACACAAATAGTATTAGCTCAGACTCAATCAGTTCCTTAGAAGCGTAAGCCAGCACCTCCTTCCAATTTATTGTGAATTGGTAATTGTGTTGTCATGTCCTGCTAAAGCCGGTTTCGTTTTTGTTTGTCTGAATAGAACTCTATTCTTTCTCCAGATTTTTTGTGCATTAGAACATCTCGCATTCTGTCTACAGTTGATTATTTTCATGTCCTAATAGAATGAACTGTCTCAATGCACTTGCCATGCACAAAGTTTGTACAAGTGGGTATGTATATATATACACGAATATGTATTCATGTAATGTAATACACAGCGAGCACAAGACACTACTAAATAGTACAGAGGGGAGAGTATCCTGCAGTAATGTAATGTAACGGGTGAAAGTTCTTTTCTCTAGCTCATCGTGTCCTAACCACATTTTGTCCTATGGCACTTTCATTTAGTCTCCGCAGTCGTAGTCGTAGAGCGGAAAAGAAGTAACTGACTTGACTCTCCTTCCCCTTCTTCTACAACGTAAAAATCTAAATTAATCCCACATGGCCACAACGGGGGTGAGCATCACCTTTCATTTAAATTACCGAAATTAAGCCCCAATCATTTAATTACTGTAATTAATTGATTTCAATATAAATCATAAATAATAGGTTTAGTTTTTATGCTTTTATTTTCTTGCCGTTAAAAACAGCAACGTTTAAAACTTTGCAGATAATATAAATGAGTTAAATACGTGAAAGTAGTAGTATGGTTACGGTTGGGAAATTAGCAGTTGTGGAAAATCAGAGGATATAGTGGAAGATTTACGGTAGGACACTATACATGTACGTAGTAGTAGCATATGTATGTAAGTGCCATGACTGAACGTAAACCACACTAAACTAAGCTGAGTAGCACTCCTAAACACACAACCAGCAGGAATGAGATTGAGAGACACAAAGAACAGAAGGCTATCCGATTTTCCTACACCCTATTATCTCTGCACTTGAAAGGAACTCAACAAAACAAACAGTCAAGTCAGCTAGCTCGAGTCGACACTGTCCCTGTTCTGTTTTGTAAGTGGACTTTCACCCACTAACTAAACCATCTGTATGCTCTATACGAATGTAGAAGAATTTAATATTTAGTTTAGTCTCACGCTTTTGCTCTGCTGTCTTCGCTCTGTGATTTCATGCACGCCTTTGTTCCGCTCTTGAATAAAAATAAAACTACCAACTCTCCTTCGAGTACATCTATAGAGATTTCCCTTCAAATATACCCTGCTAGGTATCTAAATTACATTACAGCATAATAACTGTATTATGAGAGCCTATGCAAAAAATAAAATTAACTGAAGAATAACCGCTGGAGCGACACGACAATATATTATGTAAATGTGTCACATAGAGCTCTGCTGTTGCGTATAATATCTTCTGATAACATAACTTTATGTAGCTACAGAATATTTGCTTTATGTAAGAATTGTACCTACCTAGTACAAACTACAATGTATGTAGGCAATAAATTTGAGGCTATAATATGCTGTCATGCTGCTCATTGTTCACAGAGTCCATGTTTATCAAGAAGTAGAGATAACAATCAGGAAGCATTTCAATAAGGAAATGAACACTTTACAAAAGACGAACATGTAAAACTCTGCTTTGTTAGATTCAGTGTTAGTTTTTACTTTCATAACATGTATCTTACAGGGTTTACCAAGAACTTTAATTAAAAGCATAAAATCTTTTAGAGAGATGGTATATTGCGTTTTACCGGCAGACGTGTTGCGTAGCTCGATGCGGATATCTGACATACAAAGTAAAAATAGAGATGAAGTGGCTGCGTGCAACTTCAAATGCTTTTAACTAAATGAAATGTATCTTTTCTCATTAAATCAGGTGCACGAACTTACGAAATGATCATCGAGGGGCTACTTTCTCTCAATTGTACAAACAAACTTTATCCTTTATTTGTCCATCACTGAAAAACGGAGGATTACTTCTGTACTAACTGTAACGTAGGGGTAGATGAGCGACTACAGAATACTACTTGGGTTTTGAAGTGCACCAACTGTATAATTACTTCCAAAGCGGCTTAACACTTCTAAAGCTACTCATCCTCAAATGAATAAAATCAACACGACAGATTACTCAACTCCCATTCAATTGATAAATCGCCGTCGATTTCCATTCCATATTCAAGTATCTGACATCCCTTTCTCCACCATCCCAAAATACAAGATACGATTTACTGAATAAAAATTCTACGAAAGTTCATCATTGGTAATACGACGGTGGTTTAGTTATAATATAGAGACAGTCGTAAATTATAACCCCAAGGGGCAGAGGGGAAACTATTGGACAGCCTATAGCTTCTTTCAACAAGATATACTAAGATTTTTAATCTAATTCAAGAAATAGATTAATCCACTACTGTTAATTTTTTATACATTGTGGAAGCAAATTATGTCGTTCTTCATACTAAAATTGCACATCTACTAATTACTCTTGTACACGCATGTACGTGCTGGAAGATATCTTTTTAATTCAAGAATCTGAAAAAAGTACTAGTAAAAAGTGTTTCTTAATAAGCGTAGGCCTGAAATGTAATGCAAACATATACTAAGGGAAAACTTCTCAGAACGATGTACAAGAAAATAAGTTTTAGTTCCACATCCTTTGTACAAGGATAATTAAAACTTGATAAGGCAGTCATATATGCCTGTAGTACTATGTATTTCTATTGCCGTTGACTTCTAGGTATAGAAAACCAATTTATCTAGGGGTTTGAGGCAGTTTAATTATTTCCTTGAGAAATTCTCACAGGATTTTAGTCAGAATATAGAAATTCTTACCTTAGAAGAGGAAAGAAAATGAGTGAATTTCTTGTGAAAAACTTTCTTTCACATTCACCTGCTTACCATTTCTAAAGTTAAGGATCACTTTCACTTCACAGAATTACAAATTAAATAATAAATAGGGCACTGCTAGAACGGAAAGACGAAAATGTGGTTGGGTCATAAATTAAGACAGAATAGGAAAAAAGTTTTCGTTGAATGTACCAAAGATCACGTATTAATCCATCTATTCCATCACTTTGTGTATGACAACCCTCGTCGATCACAAATGACAAAATACAGGAAATTAATTGCAATTATTAGTATCTATAAGTAGGAAACTGAGAAGGAGTTGGTGAGGGATGTGGTTATAAGTAGTTCATGCTCGGTCAAAGAGAAAGATCCTTACTAAATATTAAATACTAGTTTACTGACATAGATTCAGTATAATAAACTGTAGAAGGATCAAAGACCTAAAGACTTGGAGGTATGTCTTGTCACGGCAAACCAAGAGACTCAGCCACGCTACTTGATTTGAGCCGAAACAAGAGCAAAGCAACAATCGCAGAGTAGCCTCGTAAGACTGAGACTGAGTCCGGAGAAAGCATAAAGAGAAAGTTGGAAAGACTTGCTTGCCTCACTTTCACTTGACTATCAGCGTTATCTCATCTCTCTCACAGCTCGAACGAACGTTATGCATGCGCTGTGTGAATGGGGAAAACTCTCTTTCAGCTAGATTCAAGTCAAGTGCTATTGCATTGCATTACATACAAACTAAGCTATGCACCGCATAAACTATATTCTGCACTACAACTTTAACGACTACATTTCTCTTCACTTTCACCAACATACATACAAATATCATGTGTGTGTGTGCACGGTATGAAGTTGATGTGCTTATGAGACTCTGTCTACTTAGTGTATTAACAATATATAACCTCATATTAACATAGTGCAATGTGTATGTGCTAGTTTATCGTATAAATGTGTGCGGCTCACATCCCGTCACACTTCACACAGTACGTGGTCCCTGTCCTTTAGCTTTGACATGACATACATAATTTTGCGTGTGCAATGCTTGTGTTTATTCACAGAGCAACTGACACGTAGGTGAATTCACTACAGACTATTCCACTTCCAAAACCACAATAGGTATCTAATATCTACTTTAAGTACGTTACTCACTTAATGCTCTTTGTGTTCTGTGTCACAAGATAATGATGCTCTATCCTTAAGTAATGAATGTATACAATTTCCTGGTCATTTCTCCCTTTTCTCTAATGTAGAGCTGTCTACAGTAGCAAAGAAAGCGTAACTAACCGTGGAATCCTGTATACTCTACCGTAAAGCTTCTTTTACATCGCACTACGCCACTCTCTTCCTTAACTCTTAACTCTACTCTTAACTCTTACTCCAGTTTCACATTTTGTTAAAGAATTTGTGATGATCCGGGGGTTTATTATGGAATTTACTACGGTAGCTATTCTCTCTGTAATCTGCTTATCAACATGCAAGTAGGAATATTTATTCAAGAGATACTATTCCTCTGTGGCCTACCATGAACCACACCGAAAACTATAATTATCAGTGCACCTCACTGCATTCTAATTAGTTCATCGTTCTTTCAAGAGTGGTTTACTTGACGGGAAAAGGACATGAAACAAACAATTTAAAAGATACCCAAAATGCCGAACGATAGTAATTTCCTTTATCCCAATCCTTACACAGATTGTGAATTGCGAACAATGTAACATATTAATACAAATTGTAGCGAAACCAAAATTCCGGCTTTCCTATAATAACACAGATTTATCTTTTCATTAAGGGTCATTATGTAGATTCAGGTTTATGGAATTCAGTTGTAGATTTCCATAAATATTTTCTATTCTGTACTACTCCATTACTCATTTAATTTGCCATAAGGAGAGCCCCTTTTACTGTATTTGAGTGGAAAATATTTCCCAGGCTGAAGATTTGTCGATTGTAATAAGTTATGTTGAAGTCTTCTAATATTCATAACATACTATTTTCTCCAAAATTTTGCAATCACCCATATCTGCTCATCTCTTGATTTACTGATTCTTGATTGTGGGGCTATGGGAAAGCAAACATTCGACTTATTTGGATTCGCCCACGCTCACGTTCTGATCTGGAGCACGCATTCCCATCGCTTTCAATCTGAAATCCCTAACCCTCAATCATTTACAATTTTATTACATTTTTAGATTCTTTGGAGAGATATTTGCCGTATACACAGGCACACTTATTTTATGTCTTTGAGACTTGGAGAGTTAATAGCTACGTAGATACTTCATACCTATCTATGCAACTACGTGAACTAACTATAACTTACATAATACTACTTATAATTGTACACCCACGTTCGAAGCTGATATAGAGTGCTGAACACATCTAGACACTTCCTACTTCATGCTGCCTTAAGTGTGGCTTAGTATAGGGGAAATTTATCTTCAGCTAAAGTACGTACTTGATGGCGATGTCTACGCATATAGTAGGACTTGTTTTAACAGTATATTCCCTACGACTCTGTCCAAAATGAACCAACTTGTTTCATTCTCACATCTAACTTTCACTTTAAACAAGATTCTTATTTATGAGCTATGAGACTATCATTTAAATGATTAAATCGGATGTTAGTCCCCCACTCTTCACCTCACTCCACTTTGTGCTATAACTCAACTCTGATTTTATCCAAACAAAATGTGCCATAGAATTTTTTATTTCATGACCACTTATCTGAAGATGCTAATAGAACAAAACACATACCAATATAAAGTTGGGCAACGGTTTTAGATAAACTCAAACACGTGCATGTCATAAAACAAATTCAGAATAAATTATCTCAGAAAAATCGCAATGTTTGAGCCATCAGGTACACGCAGATATAAATGCAGAGCTTTTCCCATTTAAGTTGACACGGATATGCATAGATAAACTGCTATCTGTTCTTCCTTTACTCATTAAAAATACATTTGATGCAGACCGTACGGAAGTACAATGTTGGTTTTCAACATATTCGAAAGAGCCTTCGCTTCCGTTTCTTTCCACTTTCTGAGCGGTTGGTTGGGATAAATAATCAAAGTCGATGTAATTTATTCCTGAGCTCATTCATTTTTCCTCATGGATTCATCTTCCATAGTAATGTTCTGTTCTGTCTGTTTTCCACAGGTTTTGTTGCTGACTTAAAATATACTAAATCCACAACGCATCAACAGGAAAGAGTATGATAATATACATAGCATAATGCTACCAAGAGGATGTACAGGTTAGATACTAGTCTCGTATATTATGAGAGTGAATATAAGTACGATACACAAAACAGAAGAGAAGAGGAAATGAAGAGCGAAATGCGGTTGATTAATTTCTCGTGAAGTATAATATCCAGAACTAAGGAAGACGTTATCGCTTTCCAGGTCTATTTATTTGGGAAGGCATCCCGCAAACCGGAAAAATGCTTTGCCATCTCGTGTCATGGCATCTTTCATTGAATCCATCCAAATGCATTTCATTTCATCGAAGCCGAAAGGTAACGTACCTAAGCGATTCTCTATAAAAATACCTTCAAGATTTCCACACACTTCTCAGGACGTAAATTATAATACGTAACGTAGCTAGTACAGAATTGTATACATACACACGAACGAATACAGGGTCAGTAGAAATATTTTCTCATTCAATATCCTAAAGAAGACCCTATTTTTCCTGAGTACCTTTCTTTTGGAGAATAACGATGTCGCACCGAAAACTTCGTATCCGTAACTACCTAACTGAAACGAAAGTATCTCAGCCATAGCCAAATGCAATGTCATGCCAAGTGAATGTCTTTTTATTCTATCGTATCTACTGCCTAAGAATGTATCCGTCATGTCGTGTAGCCGTGTCCTATCACATCCCATCCAATTCACAACGAAATGGGGATAGCTTGAACTCGACATCATCACAACACACAGACGTCGTCATGTCGCTTCCAGTCACCATCATCCGCTCTCATCGAACTACACAGGGTATTTTCCTTCACATTCCCTCCTTCTCCTCAACTTCAGCTATCCAAAACTCATTAGAAGAGTTGAAGAGCAGGAGTGGAAATCTATATCGCCGTACATAACCGTGTCTGTTACGCAAAAGAAAATTGTAGCCTGTGATAACATAACATAAAATAGGACATAATGGCATACCGTAATGTAATTCAAAACTCCAAAGATATATACCTATATCCTATACAATACTATTGTACGTTCAGACTGAAAGCAGACTTATGAGCTCTTTACCCAACTTTACTTACGATTAGAAATGAAAAGGAAGCAGGAAGTATTCAAACATAATCACAACACTATAAAAATTCATACAAACTTATCTTTAATGCTCGCCATAAAAATCAGGGGTCTCACTCCCTGTCGCTACAAAAAATCTTGAAAGGAAAGTAGGTCATTTTAGTGGACCATTATGCTTATTACTTTGCATTACCATTAGAATGCATTGTGCTCTTAATTAGGCAATTAGATCCATTCCTAAGTTAGGGCTTTGATTATCACAGCACAAGATGCAATAAGAGAATCATTCAACTTTCAATAACTTAAATGCATGTATCCCACTTCCAAATTCACTGCTTTCAAGTACCTACTTCACATCAAAGGATATTAAAGCGAAAAAAAACAGTTTTAAGAACTTGTAAAGAACTTTTCAACTTCAATTTCCTAGCTCAGTGAACGCTAACTTTTCAAAACCATTAATGCTACACTACGGAGTAAAATAACCGGGCAGTAACGAGCAACGTACGTGTTAAATTGTAAGTAATGAGTTGCATGATTACACTCCAATACTTCCCTACAATGAGTATAAAACCCATCCGTGTCTGTATATAATATTATACTACTATATATGTATACTTAATACACATAATTGTAAACTTTTCCAGGCTAAGTCTATTGCATTCCATCCTAATTGTAGTAAACCCCAGTTTAATGACATGACCGACACGTATGTGAACTAATTTGTGAATGTGATAGTTTAAAATGTTATGCGCACCACTGCCTGAATTTATCCAATTATCAAATAGAATGATACGAAGGAGAATAAAAGTTATCTATTCTTTGTAAGATGTTCTTCCAAAACACTATATCACGTAAATGTTAAAAAATCGTCTATAAATGTTTACCTATACTTAGTACTAGAGCCAAAATTATGATATATGGTTCTGTCTGTGGTAATTAAATGAATATGAAGAAGTATTAGCTCTGAAGTGTTTAACCACAGAAAGTTATTCATTTGCTATGGCTCTACTAGTACATCCCCTCATTAAAACTTTTGCGCATTTTCATTTAACTTTCTTTTCCAACTTTCTCGCTAATACCCATAGAATAGCACACTTTTAAGCAGTAGCGTTATGTTATGAAGGTATACATCTGTGTAATCATCAAAATGGCTATTAGTAAGCTATTTTCTATCTGCAGCATTATTATACCCAACACACATAGCATACAAATATAAGTGTACAGCATAGTAGTACAAGTACGCCTACTAAAGATGAGTGTGGGCCAATGTGGGCGGGCAGTTGCACATACCAGTACCTATAACTTATTTAAGAATAATCGTAAGAGCTTCTTACAAAGAACTATATATATAGTAGTCGTTAGTATTAAGTGGAGGATGATATAACGTTCTTGTGAGACTAGCCTGAGAAGAAAATCCGAGATAGTGAGTGAGCTAAATAAAATCAACGAAAAGCAAACCACTTTATGAGATTTCTTTTCTTTTACTTTTAAACACTACCATTCAAAGAGACGAAAAAGTAATGCAACTGTAGACAACTTGCGTTAAAACTCAATCTCAGAAGTGGGATGGGAAACTATAGTTCCTTGGCTCGTTTTCTTGTTCCAATTAGCCAGTTGTGCTTAACTAACTAAGCCTCAAGAGGTTAACCTCAACTTTCCTTCACTTCTACTAATAAAGATATGTACAAACCCAAAAACACACTTTACTCGAGAATATAAATGTAGTAATTAGAATTTCCAAAATCCATTACATTAAAATGCATTAAACTGAGATACCCGAGATAATCGGTTAGCTACAAGAATTTCTTTCCTCTGAAGATTCTAATAGAAAGATTACTGTGCAAGACACATATCTACCTACACTTCTACACATGTAATCAAATCAACATAAAATTTTATAGTTTACTTTCACCGAGACTAACAAATGCCTACTACTAAGCATACCATCTCTATTTATACTCATAGTACACACTTGCTACCTACATGCACATCAGTAAATGTAATTTTCGATCATGTGTGCATCACCTTCGCATGTTTCATAAAATTTTAGTGCTGACTAATTCGAATTTAATGCAAATTGTATCCGTGCTTTCTTTACCCGACTTACACCGTTTCGCCATTTAGTTAAATAGCTACCAAATAATTCACGGAAAGAATACATATCTAACTTTCCTAGCATCACTAAAATATATTTCTTCATTCTAAATGTGATAGTGGATTGCTAAATGTTAGAAAAATACCAATTTCCTAATCACATTGTCAATATTAATATCTAAATACCAGAGTACACCAAGCCCTACATAATACATATGCTTTTTCTTGCCATTGAGTTCTTCAGTCAGAATGTATCCTCCAAACGTTCCTTACGTTAATTGTTGGACATTATTTTTTTACTTACTGAAAATAGGGAACATTTCTCCTGTTTCCCACTTAACATAGCAAAATATTGATGCTGAAAGATCAATTTTTTATGTTAGGTAATAAGTTATAATAGAATGAATTTTTAAAAGTTGAACATCTAATAATACGAGGTGTCATTGGAAGAGAGGAGAAACGGTTACTTTTTGAACCTTAAAAGATAATTCGCCATTTGCGAAACATTTTGACTTTTGAACGAAATGAGAAAGGAAGAAAATATTGGTAGGTTTACAGACTGCGTTCTAGTAAACGGAAACCAATTACTGCCTTCGAGGAAAATGGAATAAGGTGATGGTGATGTAGTAATTAAAACTAATTACCTGTGTTCGGTTGTCCGTTGCTGTTAGGCCTGGCTGACGGAGCGCTGTCTCTCGCTTCAATAGCCAAAGCATAAGCACCTTGCTTTTCACGATCAAAGACAACCTTTGTGAAAATTTCACCAGTGAATTCGTTAACTTCAAAATAGTCCTTTCCCTCAGAGTTTACAACGTAGTATTTCACCTGCAAAGTAAAGAAAACCAGCTATTAATTAGCAATATGCAACGGGAGCGGACGAAGTGTCACTATATTCATTCAAAGTCTTCTTGGAACTAGAATAGTATGATGTAATGATGAAGAAAAGGAAAAGCAGGCAACTTACGAGGTTATTAGGTGCTGTGCCATCTTTATCAATAGCGTTGACCTGACTGACTCTAGTTCCAACCGGCTCCCCTTCAGCAACTGTTTCTTGCTCTCGCTCCGTGAATAAAGGAATTTCATCATTGACGTCTTCAAGAATAATGTAAATGGTTGCTTCAGATGCCAATTGTTGAGCTCCGTTATTCTACGAACAAACCAATTACAAACCAATTATTAATAGGTACTCAAAAATTAGAAACAAAGTAAACTACCGCGATGACGTTATCAGCCATTCATTCTTCTACTGGGAAATACAAATGCATAATTAACTTACTTCAACTCGAATGGTGAGGTTGTATTCCTTGTTGGTTTCGAAATCAAGAGGGTGATTAACTTTAATGTCAGCCCAGGTGTAGCCATTGTCCTGTCTTTGTTGAAGGTAGAATGTGTCATATTTGTTGGTTTGGGCAGTGGAACCACGGATAAGACGGTAGAAAACAGTCGGGTTTCCATCAATGCCAGAGCTATATCATTTTTACATTCATATTAAAACTTACGAGATCAAATCAGGTTTTCAATTTTTTAAGCATTCGTTCACTTGTCAATCCTTATTTTCAGCATACATACCAGACACACAATAAAGCATTTTTCAAAGCATTTACTAAATACAGTAGAGGTATTCAGAAAGACATACAGAGGTTTTTCTGCTATTTATATAGATAAAAATAGCCAAAAATCAATTGGAATGACATAAGATGTCATGTTAAAAGAGACTAAGGAATCCCCGGCCAAGAAAATCCGTACTTTATAAAATTCACATCCAGTGTTTGGTAGAGAGAGCACGTATAAATAGTAAATATGTAAAGCAATGACAAGTAGGGACAAGTGAGGGGAACGAGTTGAAATTTTATTAACCAAGACATGAAAGGCGCATTTGAAAAATGCAATAAGTAAAGTCAGTACTTGTAATTTGAGTGACACGAGGAGCTAAAGGGTTGTCACTGGGGAAATTACATTGAATTTAATATCCCAGTCAGTTCTGTAGTTGAAAGTGAAATAGAAAAGTCAAGTGAAAATGCTTTCTCCGCTTAGTTCGGATTTTCTTGCTTAGCATCAAAAGTTTTTAGTATTGTGGACGTCAGGCCGAGAAAATATTTTGGTACTTTTACTTAATGTTGAGCAAAACATCACACACACATTTTCACTAAGAGTCAAAGTTAGTCATCCACCTCAAAAACCAGAGCAGTAGGTAGTTAAAAGCCATAATATATCATCACGCGACATACATACGACACTTCATACATAATTATTTTACTCAAGATAAAAATTAAATCATAACATTCGTTGCATTGTAGCGCATCGCAGGGCGTTTGTTTAGCTTCCTCATGAAACTGCAGATTTCAAGGGAGCTTTCAAAAATTGCCAAAAATCGCAAAACTTGTTTTCTGTCAAAATTCCAAAAACCCATGCACTGAGATTTCGCTAAGTTCTTCATCACTATTACTACTCTACTAAAAATACAAAACTATTACAAGTACATAATACTATATACACTCCAAAAACCATTTGTAAATCAACTAAAGTCAGTGAACTTAAGTACTATCTAAGATCTACTACACTAAAAATATTCTTGCACGACTATTACTTTGTCTGTTACGAACATTACTTACACATAAAGGGCCTGCTGGTCTTTCAAAAATATGTAAGACCGTTTTTACGCAAGTGGTCAACTCACAAAAAGTAACATGCAATTCATTTCATCAGGAAAATAATGGTCTTCCCTTTCTCTCGCTCTGGAAAGTCAAAGAGTCCTTACTAAAATTTTCTTAGCTTTAGTTCACTTCTGTCTTTTTGTTCTGTTCTGTACAGAAAAAAGGGAAAGCAGGTGCGTTCTTAGCTGCGTGTATTATGTTGGAGCAGTCCTGAAAATATAGGCATACTCTTGGCATTCGAGTTCTTGGGCAGAGAGATTTTATGAGCTGTAAATAGGAATGTGCTGATGTTCGCAAGCCCATAAAGGGCATACGAAGTAATTAATGACTCCAAGTTGGAGTGATATCATTCCAGAATAGATATTTGTACTGGATGGAATGAAATTTAGCTTTTAGAGCAGATGAGAGGGAGAAGGAAAACCATTAAGTTCTTATCAGATGAGTACAGAGAGAGACATGCATCCATATACTTTCACATACACACACTAAACTGCAGACAAACCCATAATGTCTCTCTCCGAACAAGTCAACCCACTAAAAACCTATGAGGATTCAATTGAAGCCTCCATCCACACGAAGAACGGATGAAATGCAATGTAACCTACAGATACAATATAATACACACTCGTGACTCGTCCAAAACAGAGCCTTTTGGTAATAAAGCTTGCATCTTGCATAACATCCGCTCGTTCAAAACTCTACATCACATTTATCTCCTCTAATTTATCACGTTGTCATCCTCATCATTCTCTAACATTTAACAGAGTCCATTACATATAACATTACATAGAGATATCAACTTCACTACACTAATACTCCATTACAGTTATACATCACAGAAGACATTGTCACTTCACCAACAGTAGTTAAGTAAGTACAACTAGTTTAGAAGACTCTATATTACTACTCAAAAGGTACACAGGTACTACGTTCACACAAGCCAAGATTTACACTACAGTTCTAGTACTTAGTATAAACTAATGCAATTATCAAACTACATTATTGATAGCTTATAGTTTAAACTAAATTAGTAAGTATAGTACCTAATTAACGTTCTCTTGTTAGTTAAAATCCAACTATATACACAAAAATAGTACAGGCAGTTGGCAGTTCAACCAAGTTTCTTACGCGATTTCAAAAATTCTTACGCGTTTATGTTATATCAGCAGTCAGCCATTCCTTTTTGCTACAATTCTTCAAGACTTCAACTATGTATTAATATAAGCTACAAGAAATTATAATTTTAAATTGAACCAGATGCAAGACGATTTTGTATGCTACTTGACTACTACGCTACGTACCTATGAATCCTATTTAAATTGCTAAAAAGTGATGCTAACATAAATAAACACTACAGACATACACAAAAATTCTCTACTACTTTCTATATTGAGTGAGTCCGGCTCTCTTATCAAAATTCACGCCTGGACTGTTCTCAAGTTCAAAATTCCTTTCCATGTCAATTCAAAACTTCAAAATGCGATCCAAAATTCAAATATGATCGACTGCAGAGAAAAGAGCAATCATTTATATGTTGGCCCGAGTATAGCAGAGCAGGACAGAACAGCACAATCGACAATCACGCACGACCACGGCAAACAATTCCTCATGTCATTCACAAAGTCTCGTCAGGAATAGTCGTTATGAATGCATTTCTATTTGTCTGCACTACTAAGTCAGTCCCTATGAGAATACCATTGTGTACCAGTCAACTACAGTTGCAGTTTTCAAATGGAAATGCTATCTACACTCATGGGAGTTGAGCGAAAAGATTGAAAATTCAAAGGTCAAGTCTATACATATAAATCCCTGTATAAGTAGACAGGTTATATAAACCATGTAAGCACCTTACACTTATTTCAATGTCAAAAGTCAATCTAATTCCATGGCTAAATAAATATATGATCATTCAAAACCACCTAAGGGATTGCTGATTGAAATTCAAAAACACATCATTATTCGTTTTGCCAAATAAGATTCGCTGTTTTCAATATAAGGATAAATGAAAGTATACGACTGTATTATAAATATTAGTATATTAACAGTATGATTTGATATTATTCTGATACAATTTTTGGTACGGAAAGAACCGTAAGAGAATGGGTCAACGTCAAATCCTCAAATTCAAGTTAGCATTTCTTATTACGTGGTGGAAAGACTCCCTGTGGACAGGAGACGTGCATTGTCCTTAGTATATAGCATAACAGTATGGGTTTGACATTAGTAAGAATAGGAATCAAAGTCAGTGTATTTATATCGTATAAGAACGTCATTTGATGAGTATTAGGTTGCCTGCATATCTGACTACAGTAAATGCTACCTACAGAGTCCAAGTTAGTTTTTGGGTCGGGGTCAAGTCTAAGTCAAGTCAAAATCATGCCTCATGATTTACTAAAGTGTACAGATAAGTAGTAGCAGTCTATAATTTCTTGTCTATGTATTTATATATGGCAGGCAGCGTGCTTTTGGTTTGTCATTAGAAAAAGGACACCCTGGAGTGTCCAAGTGAACTGAGAACCGACCTGGCTTTAACTGAAATAACTTTAGCCCCAACTGGCATGTTTTCCTTCACGTGCACCGGCCCATAGATCACTGCATCCCAAACTGGCCTATAGTTTCCGTTCAAAATAGAAACAAGCGTTAAAAAGCTGATTTTTTACATTGCGTAATTAAATGTGCCATCCTTCAAGACAGGATGAGCACTATTGGCAAGTATAACAATTCTTTAAATACAATAAGACAATAAATTAAATTCATTAGAAGAAAAAATCATGAAAAATCTTTTTTTTCTCTTTGATAACAGAATGAATATTGATATGGAAAGCATTGATAAGTCATACGGATTGTTAGCTCGATCAACTACATCGATCTGAACTTCGACGGTCCTGGAGAGACCAGGGAAGCCTTTGTCTTGAGCTATCGCTTCCAACTTGTAGGACTCTCGCTGTGAGCCACCAATTTAAATCAGTCAAAATTACATTAATACATACTCATATACTTTTGCACTTACAATACAACTTCACATATTACTTACATCCTATAACTCATAATAAGTATAAGCCTAACATTATTGCTAACAGCATTATGAAATTTACTCGCTACGACTTAGTAAACTATTTACCAATAAAGGACGAAATCCACATTTTTGTGTAATATTCGGCCCTATCTTAAAATAGGGACTGCAAAGGAATATGAAGTTGAAATTTTGCTGAGGTGTAGATTTAATTCCTTATTTTCAAAGCATGCAAGAACCAGAGTGCTGCACCCACCCAAACGAGAGATATTAATTATTGTGTAGGCACAGTTTTTCCATGTAATTAATAGGGAAATAAAAATCTCTTACAGAATTTGATATAAAAACGGTATACTGCAAACTCCAAAAGAGATGAAATTCGGGGACATAATCGATCAAATATTTGAGCACAACATATGTAAAATCCAGCGTGCTGCACCTCCTACTTTTTACGTTTCGGCAACCGGAAGAACGTTTTTCGATTTTTATGCTACTTTTCTTGCTACCATAGAGTATGACGTCATATCTGATAAGGTTCTCTATGATGGTAACTATGGACATCTAATATGCAACAATCCTTTATCGGTTGTTTGTGTCAACATCTATACTATGTTATAATTTCCGGGGGTATTTAGGTATGTGTGTGTGCCCACCCTCCCCCATTTTACCCATGTTGACATTTCTATACTATATTATAATTTCCGGGGGTATTTATGTATGTGTGTGTGCCCACCCCCCATTTTACCCACGTTGACATTTCATTCGATTTTTTGGTAATGTAGCCGATTTGTGACGGCACACAGCGACATTTCCTATACATTTCCATGGGGCAGAAAAATATTTTAGACAAAATTATTTTAATTTTTTGACATGCACTTTCACTATGGTGATGCCCCATGCAAATGTATATGAAAGTCACCGTGTGACGTCATAAATCAGTTTACATGCAAAAAAATTCAGAAGTGCCTGGGAATTCCAAAACATAGGAGGCTTTTAGAAATCACCCGCTGGCCAACAAAACATTTGTCCGACCTCAACATAACAAGTGGAAATAAATACGCTTCCACCAAATATTATATCACCAATAATACCCGCTTATTCGGATAATAAACATTACATAATATCCGAGTTTTCGGATTAAATTGTGAAAATTCGAATTTTATGTAATATTTATTACCCGCAAAAAGCTGGTACTATTGATGAACTAATATTTGGTACGAGTGGATTCGTATACAGCGTATTTATTTTCACTTGCTGTGTTTAGGTCAGATAAATGTTTTGTTGGCCAGCAAGTGATTTCTTAAAGGACAGTACAAGAGAATTCCTTCTATGTTCCAAACCTATTTTACTTCTACTAGCCTTGAGGTGAAGGCATAGAGTGATATTTCCCGATTTTGCACCCGATTGGAATTCTACCTATGATGTCACAGAGATGTAAGCACCTAAGACCAAGTAACAATGATTATTTGGTTGGGTGGGGTATCTATGTACTTCCTGTGGTAGTAAGTGGAATATGAATTGGGTGCAAAAATCGGGAAAAACGCCTTCTATGTTTTCACCTTGTAATGGTGTTGATATAAAATGCGTTATTAGAATAACAAAATCGACGCATCTTGGCAATGTATGTTACGTAATGCCAAGAAGTATAAACTGTATAAGGAGGGTCCAATAGATAACTTCCCGTAAGGGATTTTGAAAGTTTATTAGGGACATGTTTCACTAATTTTATCCCTAAATATCCAACTTTGTGTGGTTGCTATGTAGTTGGAAACGCAATAAATGCAGAACGATTACTTGAATGCTGGAGTGGGGGAGTGGGATAATCAGTGTTGAAGCATTGTAGCAAAGGTCAGATCAGATAAGGGACTTTTCTCAGAAAAAATCCCTTATAAATCTTCAGAAATCTAAATAGCAAAATTCGCTACTGGACACTCCTTTTACAGTTTATGCTTCTTGGGTAATGCCAATAACCAATCTCAGCAACCTGTGGACATCACCTATGCAACTGAAAAGTGGGTGGAGTTTGTGGGAACATTACATGGGATTGATAGGCTTCGAGTGAGGTCACCGGAAGTCATACTTAGGGGGTTTACATGGAAATTACGGACTACTCTCCTCGGGGTTGACACCGGGTAACCCTTGGCCAGACATGGCACTTGAAATATTTCGCTTGAAATAAATAGGTGAAATTTTTGAAATATTTCGCGAAATATTTCACTTACGCTTTCCTTGAAAAATGAAATATTTGAAATAAATGAAATAAATAGGGTACATGGCATTTATTTCAATTTATTTCAATTTATTTCAAGTGAAATAAATTAACTGCGCATGTCTATACACATGCGCGTTTAATTTATTTCATTTATTTCAAAAATTTCATTTATTTCATTTTTCGCGAAATATTTCAAATATTTCACTTTTCAAGAAATATTTCCTGAAAAATGAAATAAATGCCATGTCTGCCCTTGGCGATAAAAATAACAGCTAGTGTCCGAACCTTCCCCTATACTATCCTTGCAATCTCAGCATCTTTCTGCAGCCAGTTTGAGGAGTGGGTGCATTCAGTTTGCTTTTAGCTGAGAAAAAGTCCGTGGTCATGGATACAGCCGCTGATCTTCCATGGGCATGCACACAGTTTTCCTGTTCAAACTGGCTGCAGAAAGAGCAAAACATTCTATTGACATCACCTAAAGGGGGAGGGACTGTCATAGTTATGCTCGAAACACATTGGTATAGTATGTGTACACCAAGCAAGTTCGTCCCTTGTCGTTACCCATTTCTATAGTCACATAAAATCAAAAATCGTGTTGCTATAGCTCAGAATTTTGAAAATATGACGTCACTATTGAAATATCTGGGGCCGAGTCCCCCTGATCTAATTTATATTCAAATTTTATGGCTGTGGGGCCGGGGTCACCGCGGAAATCAGATTTGGTCCTTTACTCTTCCTAGTTAATATTATAGTTTATTTTCAGGTTGAGCGGCAAGACTTCGTGATAAATTACGCATATAAATGGAGCTTAAATTAATTCTGCCGATACCTATTAATCGTAATTTTTTTTGATTCAAGCCTACAGGAATCTTTAATAAACTGTATTATGGCCTTTAGTATACCCCACCATTCAATATTACAAATTACAATGTTAATAAGTCATTGCTTCACAGTTTCTTCAAGTCATCTCTCTTTCGGCATTGAGTCATTATTCAATTCACAAAATTAAGATTGTCATTCAAAGAGTGATGACATAATTCATTTACAATGCATAATGTATCATATTGCTGAAGCGTAGGATGATTGACGAAACTGTTAAATCACCTAAGTATATAAATGTTCTATATTTACACAAACGATTTAGACCAGTACAGATGTAAGAACGTTTTCCCTTGCAGAAGAAACTCAGCTTTGCTGGTGCAACAACATTACGATACTTTGTGCAAATTACCTGGCTATTAATTATCTGTGTTGTGGATGTGAATACCAACACCAGTACAACAAGCTACACAATAATTTGGAGGAAATGAGAGGTGCTACTTAATTAAATTACATTTAGAATGTTAAGTATTTGTACGTGATGATACATGTGCAAACCAGTCACCAATACGAAATACGAACTAAATGTGCGGGTGCATATTTATTTCCCCTTAAATGGGTTGGGTAATTGTTGTTACGAAATAGAAGTATTATGTACACACATAATGGCAAGTTGTTGCGAATTTTGACAAAACAGTGCATTTTTGCTATATCGTTGTTAGGACTTTCGTGTATTATAGGGTTAGTTTTTCAGCTGCTTTAGTAAAAGGCACAGAGTAAGTCAACACACTTCAATATGAAGCTTTCCATATTGAGAAAGTGTATTAGTTTTGGGATATAATTTGGTAAAATTGAAGAAGTATTTGATGAGACATACCCTGCTTTCACTGATGTCACAACAGTACCAACTGTGACATTTTCTTTGATGAATTGTGGTCCGTAAGTTGCAGAGTCCCATATAGGCGGTTTATTATTCCTATATTACGGTGAGTAGGAAAGGGTATAAAAATTAATGCAACAACAGAATCATTTGAAATCGACGAATCGTTGAAATACTATCAAACTATGATTATGGAAGAACTCTAAAAGAGAAAATCCGCTTGAGACTATAGAATTACAATTTACAATACTTATTTTACCACGTAAAAAGTTTTTGTTTTCAAAAATATTTAAAATGTAATTTAAAAAATGGACGTTTCTGAAATATAGAAACAAAAATATATTGAATGACAATACAGATTGGTCAATTGGTCCATGAAAAAAATGGATAACAACCATCAACATCAACTGATGACTTTGTAGTGTGTCATTGAAAAATGTTATTCACAAAAAAGGATTAACATCTGTTGTTGCAAAGGTAAATGAGAATTTTCCTCCATTTTGCACAAAAATCATGAAGAATTTTCTCCAAAAATATGAATTGAGTAAAAATAGAAAATAGGGGCATACCGATCGACCACATCCAGCTCCACGTCGACTATCGCCGTCAATAACTCTTGTCCTTTGTCAGACGCTTGGACTTGCAAGCGATACTTTTCACGCTATGAAAATACCGTCTTTCCGTCATTTTACAATTTTAACAAAATCAACTCACTCACTCCATTATATTCTAAAGACATAACGTTTCATTCCATTCCATAACCAACCACATACACATCAACAACTCATACAATTAATATACACATTACATACAATCCAATTCATCTCATTTTCTAAAAAATCACTACTCAAAACTACATTTTCAATCAGGTTACAAAATTTTCAAAAATCTTGTTCCGATCAAGTCAAAAATGTCTTCCAGAATGAACATTCACTTTCTAGGTTCTGGGTTAAAAACAGGTAACTAAAATTGCATACGCTATACATAACGTAACGCACTAGTTAACTACTCAAATACTAGTTTTTATTATTCCTAGTACTATGATTACTGTCTATGCTCAAAAATGTTCCTACAATTCGTAGACCAAAATGACACAATTGTTTATGTGCCCAAAAAATTCTCATCTCTGAGTCGCAAAAAACCACCGCATCGCAGCGCTGCAAAATTGTTCAAAAATGAAAACAAAAACAACCCGATAAAAAATCGGTGTAAAACAAAAAGTCGTTCTTGTCGAAGTCCACTTTCAAAATGTTGGTTAGTGGACTATTTGGTGATAGATGCGGAGACAAAGTTCCATTTTTTAGTACTACAAAAAGGCAGTACAGTACAGACGAGTACAAACAGAATAACTGCATAAAAAATCTATACATAAAAAAACTACAATCTACAAAAAAATAATTGAAATGTATAGTTTATATTCAGATTCAGAGAGAGAGAAAATTCAAAAATGCAAAAATTCCACAAAGATAACAAATCATTTGAATAAATTGCATTCTCATTCAGACAAGCACAAAATCTGCATGCGTCTTACAATTATTCTATTGTATTAGTCTACAGTTTTCTATTCCTGTGTAATAATAACATGACATCATAGCTATTCATCATCTAGTGTAACTACACGGACATAATGCTTGGTAATTTATGTGCACGAAATTCATACAATGCACGTGCCTTAAACGCATAAAAAGCAGTGAAGAAGCTTATGAAGAGCGAAGAAAGCTAAGCCAACCTAATGTAAAGCCATGAGTGTCTTAAGCTTATTAAAATGCCATCGTACTGACAGAGACACTGCTATTTAACAATAAAAGACGAAATATAGGATTTTAAAAAATATCCTTACAAAAATACAACCCTTTTTGTATTGAAGACGAAGGAGTCCGTTTCCGGGCGCCACCAAGTACATTGTAGTGTCCAAATTTTCAGTTTAGCATTAGCAGCAGGAAGCATGCAATGCATTTGCGAATTGCATAGAAAAAAATAGAAAATGACATGCAACAACGTGATATTTCTGCTGAGATTATGAATAGACTTTAGAATCGTAAATGCCACTTCACATGAAGGATCATGACATAAAATTGAGAGAAAAACAAATGTAGTGCTTCTTCTACGTAATTCATTATAGGAAACGAAAAAAGATACACGCAATGTGAACTTGGCATCTACAATTCTAACAATTTAATCGTAATCTTAATTAAGTATCCCAGGATGGAATGGGTTAATTGAGTCCATTTAGTGCTTAAATATTTCATCAGAACAGGCAACATGCATCGAGCTGTTAGTACGTGTAAATTATAAGTGAGTGATTTGATTACAACTTACAAAGACATCTTCATGTGCTTTAATTGCTTTTTTGAAGTGAACTGTCAAAATTTTTCAGTCCTTATAATTGTGCTAGATTTTAGTGATAGGGGAATTAATTGACTTGCACAATCTCATTTTCAGTTGCTTATATTAAAGTGCAAAAGGGTTGAAATCTTAATTTTATTGTGTGAAAGTGGTAAAAGCACAATTTTTGCTGAGAGCATTCAAAATTCATGTGAATGTGACAGAAAATTGTAATGGCTTAAGATAAAGTGCAGTTTTCATGTTACACACATTTAAAAAAGGTAGAAATAGCACACTGATACAACACATATCTGACAATGACGGTCAAAATTACCTTTAGAAACGTTGGGGAGCGAAATGTGGTCTTTAATTTCTTCTTTTCCGCCGTATTTAATTGTTATGCTAGCAGTTGAATTTGTAGTTTGCTTAATAAGCAAAGTATACCTCGTTAGGTCAGATTTGACTAGCAAATACACAAAGCAACACAGTTGCTTTCGTTGTGTATTTACAGAAAGTTTCGAAAAATACAAATCCAAAAGTTTTACATGTACGTAGGCATACTTTATAGACAGTTAGATTTGAATAATGGTTAGTCAGAAGCTTTTACCACCAGATACATTTTGATAAGTAGCAGTTTTATTAGCAGTGGCTAATTTGCACTTTAGTTACACTCAGAGAATTTCGAGGACATACCAATTACCAACTCCAAAATTGTAACCCACCCAAACAAGAAAGTTAACATTACCCTTGCATAAACCTTTTCCAAAAGCCCGTAATAAAATTTCCGAGATTCTAATATCATAAAGTCCCTGCATACTATTTTCAAGATAGCGATTACATGGGAGACATGGAGAAAATTCTGTAAATGCTACTTACTGAGGATTTATAAGCAATAATGTTGAAAAAAGATGAATAGCCACCCGATTTTTACCCGCAGAGTAAAATAGCTTAGCTTAACTTATATCCCACGAACCCACATCTGTCTCTCTGTCAAATACTTTAATCCATTATATAATGCACCATTGTCGCATACGAAATTTATATCTATGTCTTTCAAGTACTTCTGTAGTACTCTTCTTTTCTGATCTGGAATTTCTCTTTAAATACTGCCTATCTACTAAATCTAGTTTATATTACACTCAGATTTTTCTTACAGCCCCTACATCATACGTTCCTATAAAAATTATTTTATTTAGTTCTTATCTTGCCTTGGTAAAAGTTTTTGATTGTAATCCTATTTCTTTTTACACAACTGAACTTAATTATGAGATTATAGTGGTATGAACCTACTTAACATAATTCAAACTATAACTCGAGTTCTAATAGCGTAATCACTTCTAACAAATATTATATTGGTTATAATAACATATATAATCCCTGTCAAAGATATCTATTTATATTATTTTACTATTTTACACGACTATAAAATTTATAGCTGATAAAACTTACGTCGAGAGGCTTCTTAAGAATAATCCATCCTGACTCGGGCTGAATTTCGAAATATTCCAAGTCATTTGAATTCTGAGGAGCTGTAAGAGTGTAAACAATTGCTCCATTGTTATCTGCATCTTCGTCTGAGGCAGATACCCTAAGGATGTTCGTTCCGACACTTGTATCTTGCTTAACATTTTCAACATATTTCTACACGCAGAAAGAATCAAACAATACAAATTACTTCAATTCATTTTCAATTTTCGTTGTAATAAAAAAATATTTAACGTACATACAAATACGACCAACCTATCTATTTTCATGTGTATTACCACTACAGAGATCATAATCATGAATATTTTAAACACACTGTTATTACAGAAAGTATCTCTTCATTCCATGTTCCAGTACAAGTACATAAATGCCTATCGACTACTTTCATGAACCATTCACTATGAAATGAGCTGGAATAGGAGGATACATCAGAAGTTGGCTACAAAACACAATGCATTTTCTCAAATGCTTTGAGTATGAGTACGCTGCAGGCTAATAAGTAATTATCTTAATGTCAGAGTTCATGCATACATTGTTTATACCTGTGCATCGCATGCCCCGCAATAAAAGCAGCGAAAGTGGCTATTACAATACAATTTTCTTTCTCTCTCCTATTGTTACCTATTAGTTTATCTAATAGCTCACATAGAGTAGGTCTCAAAATGTAAACAATAATACTATTTTCTTATCCTCGAGCATACGTTAACTCTTTTCTTACCTACTAAACAAAAATTCCCCTTTTTGTGTACTCTCTGTCTCATTAAAATACTTCATGGAACTATCTTGCGAAATACACGTGCGTCTTTGAAAACCTATAGAACTGTTCGCCTTCCAGGGCTCTTTTCTTTCACATTTCAATAGCTCATAAGATGTTGTTCACTTTATGGCTCAAGGCTGGTGTAAACATAGATAGAGCTGAGTTATGGCTGCAATGCCAACTGTACCTTAGCAGACTATTGTTAATCACATCTAGGTAAAAATTTCAAAAAATTATGTCACTATTTCCTTAATAATAATTGTCACAATATTTTACAGAAAATCAATTTTTCAATACAATTAGTAGCAGCCATTATACAAATACGATTCACCAAAATTCAAAGTTAAAGTTACATAAAGTGATATTACAATCGTAAGACAATCGTAAAGGCATTGAGGGTTTCCACTCCACTAATTTACTAAAACTAAAATTGAGACATTGTAACAAACAGCATTTTGGCTTAAACAGATAAAGGAACCTAGATTTAGACATTGTTTATACATTCCTTATGGGGTCGTGGACGATAAATTGCAATTATTATGTGCTCAACACATGAGTTTAAAGAGTTAATAAAGGAATAGTTAGATTAATTTAATAAGAACACGTTCCATATTTCATCCAAGTCATTTCATTCATCATCATCATGCTTGTCGGTAATAACAGTACATGTAATAAATACTCTTCTTTAGTCTTTACTGATTACTTCTCAACTTTACATGGTTAGAAGAAAGGTTGATCGTAGTAGATTTAGAGTTAGTTATAGGGGTAAAGTATTATACCTGACGATCAAACAACGGAGGATTATCATTTACATCTTCAATCTCAACTGTGAAGGAACAAACACCTTCAAGAGCCGGCTCTCCATGGTCTGTAGCCTTTACTGTCACAGATACAAACTTGCCATCATCTCCTTCACGATCAAACACCTGTCAAGTTAAACAATATAATCATCCCATCTTGTTTTAACGTAGGCAAGCATTCTAGACTACATTAGTCAATTTCATTTACCATGACACATAACCAGTTTTTATTGAAGAAAAGAAATTAATCCGACCATAATTTTATATCCTATTTTGAATTTATTATCCCTTCCTTAAAATTGAATATTCTAATAGGTTTTGGTAAGCATACTCACGTACAACACTCAAAGCAAATTGAATAATATCCATTCATAAATCAAGCACACCCACTTAGTAGTTCTAAGTACAATGTCCTGTTTTCAAAAGTGCTTTATGAAAGAACTTCACAAATAGCATTTCCACCCTTTGTACTAAGTGAATTGAACATCGAAGTAAAATAACTATATTCAAATAGAGAATCAACTGAGCTAAAGACAAAAAGAGGAAATGTCATCATTAGCATACAAATACCTTTATAGAATACACAACAAAATCAACACCTACACAGAAATTCGAGAATAACAAATTCCAATTACAAAACTCAAGGCATCAAAGCGTATTTAGTAGGTAGAATAAAGGAATCTTATCATTTTATCTCACGACCACTATCAAACATTCAAGAACTGTTAACTAAAACTAAACTTGCAAACAAATACC
The DNA here is from genome assembly GCA_020055645.1 of Tomocerus qinae. Lineage (NCBI taxonomy): Eukaryota > Metazoa > Arthropoda > Collembola > Entomobryomorpha > Tomoceridae > Tomocerus > Tomocerus qinae. The sequence goes on along the minus strand of CM034547.1, from coordinate 10,550,586 downwards.
ATCAAAGGTATGTATATAAGCTTGTATCTACATAGCATGTGATATATAAACTACGCAATAATGAGGAAAATACAGAATTGTCCATAAAGGTGCATATACAAAGAGAGTAATTCAATTTGTGTCATGTTCATGCTGCAATGAGGTTGTACAAAGAGAAGACGCAATAATAATGAAAAAAACTAAAGTAATGAAATTATAGACCTTAATACTACATAGAGACATTTGCTATGTGAACAAGAATAAGATCGCATGCTTAATAGAAGAGTACGAGTTGTCGAATCTAATTGAAATAGTGACAGGAACAGGAATCAGGAGGGGTGAATGATATGTTCACAAACCGATCCAAGATGAGCTAAATTCTACAGTCGTAGCAGTAATATTATGTCTGTAGTAATATTACTAGACAAATAGACAGACACAAGCCAAAAGGTATAGGTATTAAATTAGTAGATATAGAAATACTACATAAGATAAGATAAATACAATTGAAAAACACCTATAATTTGTACTCTAAGCTATTGTCTACGATAACAGTGGTACGTTCCGTTTAACATCTTTCGATCTCGTCATTCCATTCCATGCCACTTGACTTACTTGACTTTGACACTCATTCAAAACAAATGAGAGCCAGACATTAGATCTATACAGTAAAAAACTTAATTGTAGAGCATCATGAACTCACACAATTAAATTAAACACAACAGAGAAGTACAGTAAATACGGTTAAATAAGTCATTAAATCATTCTTAAGTCAGATAGAGACATACACGTTAAGTAATAACTCAATGTCTGGGTAATTACTGTCTGGACAAACAAATTATTACTTAGGAGGAATGTTTCAAGTCAGGTCTATTGTCAATAAATTAGGTTGTTCATGGTATGAACATGAATAAAGTATACATTTTCATTTAAGTGTAACAACAGTCAATGTAGTCAAAAATTAATTATACAGTTTGATTCAAATTTAATCCTGATGATAAACAATAGTTAGCAATATTTCTCATAATTACATTTGGGCCCTATCTTGTATAACACTCCTACTCAGAATCTTTGTTATTGAAAAGGATAAGTCAATTGGCACAAGTCATCAAAAGATCGCAAGTCAAACAAAGCAAACGAAATCAAGTTATGCGTTAGCAAACACAAAACTAAGAATTTGTAAATAAGAGTACATTATATAAGTATATTAATATTGAGTACGTGAAACTACTGATTTGAATATAATATTGCCGGAATAGACAGGAGTTAATAAGTAAGAAGTGAAGAGTCGAGAAGATAATGAAAAAGGTAGTTGGTCCGTGACTAACTTTGTTAGTGAACACTTCTCCGGTTTCCTGATTCACTGAGAATTTTGCTCCCTTTTGATTTGGCTGCTGAACGATGGAGTACTTGACTTGACCATTGACCCCTTTATCTTCATCTACCGCATGTACCTATATTAATACAAACAATATAATTAAATCGAATCTGCTTTCACTTCACATTTGGATTAACACAGCTTTTGGAGTGGATAGCAGTGTTGAGTATTGTTTTATGAATGATAATTGAATTAATTATGGGGAACTGTGTCTGGGAAAGTCAAGATATGGGTTAGGAATTAAAGGATCATTACTACAATTTTCCATTAGTTATAGGAGTATTTAGTTCCAGTTCTACTGCATTTATAATTGGATGACATATTGGAGTAAGATTCATTATTAATAGTAGGATAATACTGTGAGAACTAACAAAGTTTTCATTATGAAAACGCAGTTTCCTATACGAAAATCAACTTGAGTGTGGTGAGCTACTTGTGAATTCTTGTTTCCCTTTTGTTTCGTAACTCGTTTTGCTACTTTGTTTCTTGTTTACAAAGTAAATGAGCGTAGGAGGATCACTAAAACGAGCAGAAAATGAATTAAGGACATGAGATTTCAATAATTAAACTGAGAAAGTTTGCACTTGATTTTGAGTGCAAACTGGAAGACAATTTGCAAATTAATTTCACATCAGGACTCAGGCTTAGAAACAGTGGAAGAAAGGACTTTTACAATTGCATGTGCAAGTGAAAATTATATTTTCATTTCCCTCCTACAACGATCAAATGTAATTAAACTCAGTATCTACAATGTGAGCTCACTCAGTAGTGAATAATTAAACTTATTATCGTTGATTCCAGTTTGCCTCAAGGAATTCGCCCACCTAGTCATTATAAAACGAGAAACTGCACGCTACATTCGTATTCTAGAGATATATAACACTTTGTAGAGATAGCTTAATGTTAACACGCTTTTTTCATCGCATGCGTCATGAAATCAAAAACTGGTAGAACAGGAACAATACACTTCGTATAATTACTCTTTTCGAATATAGGTCGGAAGTAGGTGCATGTCTAAAGGAAATGAAATAATATAATGCTGAGCAACAGAAGAAACTAATACGTATTGACGTAGGTTAAAGGAAGTGGAAAGAAAAGAAGATCTGACAGAGAAAAGTAGGTGCTCGGGTGAAAAGGAAAGACGTCGCTTCATATACTTATAAAGCAGACATGTGCCATTTTTTAAGTTTGTTTTCGGTTTACTTTCAAAACGGGAGTTCCATTAGGTGCTCCCTCCATGACTTTCGGTGAATACGTCCCGCATTCTTTAAACATTGGCTTATTATCGTTGACATCTGTAATGAAAACAACGACGACAGCAGTACTAGTGTGGATAGTCGAGGGACCACTTTCGCAACAAGAACCGTCATCCACAGCAGTCACATTCAGTTCATACTTGTCACGTTCTAAACTGATTGCTCCACCGTGTAAACGGATGACCCCAGTGTAGTCTTCAATGACGAATTGTCCAGATTTTGTTCCACCGCCAACGAATCCGAATCTATATAGAAAATACATTGAAAAATTGCAAATATTAAAATCTTCCCTTCAAAGTCATGACATTTTTACATTATTAGATATAATAACAGTGATAGCTGTAACGCTTTCACTGGAAAAGTAAGTCGCATAGAAGAAAACGATATGGGACATCTGAGCGAATTCCATTTAGAGATATCAAGCGACAGTTACTGAGTTTGAGTTGTAGTCGTTGTAGAGAGTACGTGTAGGCGTCGACTTGACGTTGTTATTTCCATAAAAAAATGTTTCTTCGCCCACGCAAGTTCCAGTAATATAATAGGTACCCTTTTCCAATTTCCGGGATTCTATTTTCTACTTTTCTCAAGTTGAAACTTGTTAAAGATATACATTTCAAAAGAATGTAAAAATACCTGACATTATCACCATCCTTGTCAGAAGCAACTACAGTAGTGACAAGAGTCTCCGGCCCCGCATTTTCATCTACATTTGGCGTGTATACTTGCTGAGAGAATTTCGGCTCTTCGTCGTTCTTGTTCTTAGTGTAAATTCGTACTGTAGCAGTTCCAGTCTGTGGTGGGTCGCCTGTCAATCAAATACATAATTAATTTTATGTTATCTATTACGAAACAGTCAAAGAATTCAATTTAAATGAAACATTCTTTGCATAAATGATTTGTCTATCTGACTCACAAACTCAGGCTAAGGCTAAAGATCCTATAACACAACTAATTAATTAATGTTTGTACTACAATGTAATGAAATTAAGTATAGCATTGTATATTTTCCATGTTCATCTAAAATCGTTTCACTGCATTAATATCTACCTCGTTTATTGACCAACGAATAACATGCTACATATGCCCCACAAACATAATATTGAATCAGATTTGATATCTGCATAATAATCCAAGCAATTATTGCATGGTAAATTGATATCTATCATGAAACACAAGGTCATTATTCTAGCGCATTCAACAATCCTCTTGCCCATCTCCTTTAGCTTATTCTTTCATCTGGCGTCATATGCCATGAATGAATCTACTCTGTATTCCCTCCACCTCAAAGCGATTTAATGCAGTTTTTTCTTTCAACTAAATTAAATGCCAAAAGGCAATGGATGAGCATGAGAGAAAATGAACATCATGGTAAATTCTTTCGTTACTGCATGTTTTGCTAGGGAATGTTACATAAACTGCATTCTACTAACAATCTTATACTATACTTTAATTAGATTTTCTTCTCGAGTAATAAATTCTTGCATGTACAGCGATTACTGTATACCTTCAATTAATAACAGAATTCTAGCTTCACAAACTTTACTGTTACTACTTATTTACTTTAGATGATGCGAGCCTACTTTAATTTGATATACACTTATGGAGCACATTATTATTATATCTATCCATGTCCAACCTTACTTTTTAATCACATGCATGGTCATACTGACTTTAATGTGAGATACCAGACTGTTTAATTTATGTTTCTCTTTGTACACTTCATTAGCATATTTATTACTGTCTTGGGATTCATTTACCATATCAATAATAATTATATGAACCAAAAAATACCGATTTTTGCTAGACCCTTTCAATTAGACTATAGTGTGGAGAAGGTAATAAAGGCATAGTGCGGTTTAACATGCTTACGTTTTAATTATGCCTACATTCAAATGAATTTTTTATCTCTGTATTCTTGGTGCGAATTGCCCAACTTCAAAAGCACTTGTACACTATTGTACAGCAATTGAGTAGGGCATAAGGGTATAGTATTATACCTATGCGTATGCTGAAGTATGTGAATTAAATTATTTGCATGTCTCTTTCATCCTAATGAATAGTGTTCTCAGTTCTATTTCTGCTGTGCAAGAATTTTGGAAGTTTTACTTCAATTATACTTGAAAGAGTTTACATCTATATACACATACCATGTCCCTATATATTATACGCAATTGGAGAAGGTTAAAGGGTTGAAGTATCAAATCTAATGTACCTAACCAAGAAAAGTATTTTGTTACTGCTAACATACCATTAAGCTAGGAACCGCCCACTAATTAGCTGTCGGAATTAGCTTTGCTTGTATTTCACCCTAACTAAAGAGCAAAAAGTCAAAGCCTTTCTGTAACACTTTTCCTTTCTGTTCTCATTAACCGAATCCGACACCACAACGAAGTTAGGATGATTTTCAGGCAATTATCATTTGTATATGTGAAATTATCTCCCCATACAATACTATGAAACTTGGCATAAAACTATATAGTACACCTTAGTTGTTAACACAGCTAGTAGTACCTACAACTGCACCTACTAAAATTTCTACAATTGAGAATGCAAAAATGAGAATTGAAATGGTAAAATATAATTACTGGTCCATGAAATGCTAATACCTACTTATGAAGTTATGAAATAGGGTACATATTGAACTCATTTGTTTTGTAATCATTATTGATGTTGTTCCAACCTGTGATGCTATATATAAGTATATGACACAGTCCGTAACTATGTTTTCTAAATCGCTCTAATACCAAATAGTGTACTTATAATGCGTCATTCATGACCAGGATATGACATGGGAGAATATGAGACTTGTTTATGTCGTGGCCCCAATGTGTCCAACTTGTCTGCATAAAGCAGATTCAATGCATAAATTACATCAAAGATATAGAGAAAGACATGACACGACAAAACTTTACGAGAAATGCCACACTGACTATTGTTAAGTACACAAATGTATCTAGCAGTTTTACGTATCTGTAAACAATCTTATTCTTGTTTGTTCAGTCAAGGATTAACAGTTGGTTTGTGCACACTCACATACCACTTTTTCATTGGAGTGCAAACAGACATAACATAAACCATATTGTCCCGAATGTCCATTGTGCACTTGTGTAGCATGTTATTTTAAGGTTTGTAAAATGACAAACCTGTCAGGCATTTTCTTTGTGGCGGATGGACGATGTACCTGGACATACTTAAATAAACTAGTATTTTATACAGGTAGCAGATATAAATGATAATACACAAATAGATAAAGTGTACCTGTAATAGCTTGTCCTTTTTAACAAATGCATATTCAGTATGCAATTATACTCATGTTTTATTCTGGCATGCATAATGTAATGTACATACGGACAGAATCTCCTCAAGGCTACGTAATGTACCAATGTACCTTATTTTTAGATGATCGTAAAGATAATTGCAACATCATCCTGTGCTATCTTTCATGGGTTAATATGTCAGGTCTGAGTCACAGTTGTTGATGATTACTATTTTACCATAATGTATTTTGGAGGCAGATATCAATGTATAGTGAATATAGACAGGCAATAGAACTTTTTGATGTTTGTTTCATCATTTCTTAGAATTCCGAATATTCATCAATGATTCATCGTGTAGAATGCTATTGCAATAATAAATTAAAACTACCCATAATAACAATAAGCCTTATCAGCAATTTTCAAATTACTTTTCCCTTGCCCTCACATCATCTAATAAAATAAACGCGCAAGTAGAATTGAAGAATTCTGCAGTGGATGGGCTGCGTAGTATCTTATTAGAATTTTACATATCTACATAAATTGATTATCTTCTGAATAATGAGACTAGTGACTCAAAAACTAAACTGAACTTCACACTTTTTATACCTAGTGGGTGTTAGGTTTCACCCTACCCAAATCTCAGTATTGGATTTATGATTGACTCTGTAAATTGAGTGAATTGCAAGAAGGATTTGTTTAGTATTACTATTTTATGATGTAGTGGTACTGATTGGCCGAAAGTGGTAGCTCTATACGGTATAAATTGGGTGAATTTACGTAAAACCAAGAATGCCACAGTAGTAATTTCGTTATTTCCTTGTTGAGCACGTAAAAGCAGACAGATTTTAGTGGAGCAAGTAGAGTTTGATTTTGTGAAACAAGAGAGTAATGAACTACGAATTGAAGCGTACCTTTGTCACGAGCGGTGACCACAAATTCGTAGTAAGCATTATTATTGTCAGCATCCAACTGCTTGTTATTCCGGATTACTCCATTAGTATCGATGCTGAAGTGGTCATCTGAAACCAAATACTCGATCTCTGCGTTCGAACCCGAGTCTGCATCTGTAGCTTTCACTTTAAGGATTGACGTCTCCAATGGTAAGTCCTCGTCGATGTTATGTGCCTGGTAGTCGGGAAGCTCAAATTTTGGAGCATTATCGTTAACATCAGTAACTCGGATTGTCAACTGTAAAGACGATAAGAAAAAATGTCAAAACATATCCCTCCTTTTCCTTTTAAGTACTTTCTCCAGCTTTCTTTCTCTGTGTTTACTTTATTTATTATTAAAGCACTATATTTTTCCTTTTGAGATAATAGAATAGATATAGCCAAATGCTTACCTCGACTGTAGTAGAAAATCCTCCAGAATCTTCTGTAGCTGTAACAATAAGTTGGTAAACGTGAGGTTGTCTCAAATCTTCAAAATCCAACTCCTTAGCCAGTTTTACGATTCCCGTTGTTGGTGCAATATTGAAGGTTCCAGCTCCTTGGTGTCCTGATGCTTTCAATGTGTATCTTATCTCACGATCCGCAAAAGACTTTGCTTTCACTGATATAATGCTGCAACAAAAAAATACGATTGTAATACTGCCCCATTATAAGATTTATAACCAATTCCCAAGATAATTAAAAGCAAATATTATTATCACGCAAGCGAACTACTTATTTCAACGAGACAGAAAAGACTAAACTAATTATTCCCTATTCCTTAATTACGTGGCGGGAATCAAAATTCATATTCACATCTTTTATTTTCGTCACTCACTTTGTTAGTATTCCAGGGATTTGAACTATTTTCTGAAAAACATAATTCGGTGCGATACCATGAACCATAATAAAACGTAAACATCTTGAAATAGAAATGTACGCCGTAAATAGCAATATAGATTTTCATTAAAATTCAGCAAGCAAAATCATGGTAGCAAATATTCCGAAAACTGCAAGTATATTGGACAATTTGACGGCATAATGTACGTAAACTATTTTCAAGTGGAAGTGCAAGGATATTCCCCAGTGTTTTAATGCAGCTTTTCAGTAACAGTAAGGGATATCTAAATCATAACAAACGATAAGTACTTCGCATCGGCATAAACGTATACTCAGACTTGGGTTCTTTGCTAGGAAATTGCATCGCCAAAACCTGAGTCGGTTGATAGAAATGAACTTTATAGTGCACCCTCACATATTTTTAGCTCAAAAATACATATTATCTAGTCTACGTTAAACAAAAAAGTCCCCTGTGTCGTATTCACTTCTGGTTAGTTTCGTTACATTGTTATGCTATGGTGCCTGTTTTCTAAGAAAAGAATGCTATAGGAGAACAAGGGAAACAGGAACAGGCGTATGCATGAAGGTAGCTATTACATAAAGCTCTACTACTGCCTACTGGTCATTACACTTTTCTGGCAAAAATCCATGGTTTAGTTAGTTTCGATGAGAAAATATTCCACTGAGGAAGATAATATACATTTTCTTCCATTAAAGAAGAACCTGTGAAAATGTAATCTGCATTAATTGGAAATCTTGAAAATTAAACTTGAGTCTTTACTTTGGAATAATAACCTTTCAAAATTGCAGTCAACACGGGACTGTTAGTACACTGAGAAAATGAAATTATTTTATAGGTGAACTTCTTTAAGATAGGGATTCGAACGAAACGCTGTCTAAAACTAATTCTCATCAGACAACGTTGTCTTTTCTTGGGAAGAGAACAAGTATAGTTTGTCTCCAGTCCACAGAGTGTAATCAAAGATAATTGGTAACAAAATCTCCTTGATGTTCTTATGCCAAACGACAGAGGTAACTTAAACTTAACCTTCCTCCCTTCTACCTTTCGCAAGTAGTGTTTTCACAATCATAATTTGATTGTGCTCCAAGCTTCATGTCACACAATAAACAAAGTTTTTCAAAAGGACCTCGTACATGGTCAGTCTTATGTTCATATAGTATTTTAGTTAATGGTAGATATACACTATCATTTTGAACTTTCAACTCGAAGAAACTAAGCAACATTACATTTCGTACCATACAATTAACTTTGGAGTGAAGCATAGTAGAGGTTTCTTAGAACTTCACTGTGCCCAGTTAAAACTTACTAAGCCCATGTTTCAAATAACATTTTTTCTTTGTTTCATGAACAATTATTGTACCAAATCCGTGGACTGTCCTGGCTTTAGCAAGGAGAGAAACTCTAGGAAAAATTCAGTTCTGTGAAATTCAGTGATCTTAACTCATTTGTATCTAAGATGCCTGTATTTCTGGATGTTTCTATTATTGACTCGTAAGCTATTATCTTACTGCCATAATATGGTATGTAAGGTTGCGATTGTGACTCATATACAGCTGAAACATTGACTACACTAAAAGCAAGAGATCATTCATTCCAATCCTTTGATGACACATCAATAATTTTCTCGCCGGAGTCGTTGCATCGATTCGGAATGGAATGCTGATGCAAGTCTTCGTGTTTAAAATCTTAGGAGCAAAGGTCAATCTACTATGTATACATTCTTGAGCAGGTATAAAATAGACAACAAGGTTCGTATTTGCATTTATTTATACTTGAAGAATTGGTATTACTGATCTTTATGATTGTCTGGTTTTATTTAGCTGACCCGAGCAGACAGGAATAGTAATGGAATACTGGGAATAGTGTTCGGATGACATGATACGTTTATGATTTCTCAGCCTGAGAACAATACAATCCAGCGAGAAATAACTTTGAATAAACGGATCAGAAAGGATTGGAAGAGACAGCAGTTGTCTTGTCAATGTCAGACTCTCTGGCTGAGGTCATATAGAGTGAACATTATCTTCACCAATGCACCCTATCTTTAACTTTCTTCGTATAACGTGAGTATCGATTTTCATTCTGTACTTCCCCATGACTAACTAAAGAGTACAAATATGTGTTCATTTTTGTTCGATTGAGCATGCACTTTGTCTTCACGAACGTATTACCTAACCCTGGCCATAAGGGTAAGTAACCTACCAATTAATACTTTAGACATACACTTGCATGACAAAGCTATTTATAATATCGACCCTGCATGCATTCTATTAGTCGAATGTCACAGTCAATTTGTCGTTACTTGAGTCTCCAGGTACAGTAATTACATTTACACAAGTCTTGGAGAAAAATAAAAATATAGTAACACCCGGTCTCCTTATAATTGGACTTGTCACTACCACACATAGTTTATAAATCCTATTTCCCCTTCGCTTGAAAAAGATTTTTTCCTTAGCACACGTCTGTTTGCAGTTAAAGACATTTATTTGCATTAGCTACATTTTTCCATTTGGATAATAGAACGTTTCGAAGGAAGCATACGTCAGTCGCTCCATAGAACTCAGTTTTTTAAGTAACTTAGTAGCAAAATAAAAAAAGAACAAATGCACGAACTATTTAATGCATTTTTAAAGCCTTAACTGAGCTAATATTTTTAAGACGTCTTCTTTTTAGCTTTCGACTGGTGTATAGTGTAGGTAAGTTGATGGGAAACGACATGACAGCCGGGGAAAATATTTGTATTGTTAAGTGAGCTGCGCACATTCAAATAATTTATATAATATGATGTCCTATATTCCTGTCATGAACATACCCGATGCATATGGCTTCTCTGGCTGAAGGAGATTAGAGAGATAAGTAAAAGTACAAAACACTGAAAGACAAAAGTACCTACACAGAGATTAGGCACACAAACATAATAAACAACTATAATTGCTTTTATAGTGTAACTGCACGTATACCATTATTGTCTATTACGTAAAAGTAATAGTATTATCAAGCTTAATGTAGACATACACACAGCTATAAAAAGCAAGAAATTGTTAAACCTACCCTGAGCTCATCTTTGGATACAATTTTATCTACCGAAAGAAAAACAAGAGAATACAACTGTCATACTGTCGGAAGGAAATATACTAATGCTTTACATGTACCTTACATTTTCCTGGGATTCTGGTATCCTCTACGTGATGTGAACTGCCTACGGTTAGAATATCTTAATCGAGTCACATCTTGGAAATTGTATACTAGACCCACTGGAGCATAAAAAGATGTCATTTATATAAAATCGATTTTCAGAATTCTAATTTTCTCCTTGGGTGGATAGAAATCAATTCAGGATTACAAGAATTTTTAGAACTTCAGATTAGTAACTACTTAGTCTGTATAGCAGTCGTTTTAATTATGTAAATACTTCTATTATTACCATTGTGTTGAGTTTCTATGATCTATATTCTTTCACATTGATAGTAGAAATCCAAATTCCTTTACAATATAACGAACACTACTCTAGAGATAAATCGATACGCAACTAATTTTGCATTTCTATAAGATAAGGTTGAAGAAGCTAAAGTAAATCTTACTTTCTGTGAACAGATTATGACTTCTATACCATGATTATATGTATCTAGTCTATGGACTTTATAAAATGCGATTTAATGTAATGCGATGATGCAGTCGAGTGTTTTCACTGGTGCATTCCCAGAAATGAACACTTTAAAAATTCATTAGTATCCCATTACAGCTGCCTCTTAGTTAAGTTTCTTTGGCTGGGCTACAATCTTGTCTAAATTGTCAGTTTTTCTTCCATAAGCGGGTAACTTTTATGTGTATCATTCACAGTGCAGTACTTCCAAAATGATACTGCACATTGCACATCGTATTTTTCTGCAGAACTGTATAGCTGCTAGTGCTTCTCTTTTCTTGCTAACGATAAGTTGCATTTTTGTACTCTTAATGCTCCAAAAGCAGCTATTACTTTTGCCACTTGACTCAACTTTACATTTATCTTAAACTTTTTTTGTTTTACAGAACATCTTACATACTGATGTTACCTTTAATATTCCCTATTACGCTACTACATGATTTTCGTCGTCTCGAAATAACTTTGAAAAATCACAAGCACTGTTAGAATAAAAAAATTTATCATCTATTCACTTTCTCCTGAGATGACATTAATATACAGCCAAGCAAGTTGGCACATGGACAACTGGCATAAATACGAAGCTAACGATTTGCATGAGATATTTATGTTTAACAATGGCATGACAGATAATTTTGAACCTCAGATGCTAAATCCAGGTTTTGCAAAATAATTTAATGCACTAAATATTACTCAGATAGTTTATGTTCCCGCTTTGGATGAGTACCTTTCCAATATTATTATATCCCCAATCCCCATCCAGTTGTATTCAAATTCCCATATTATTTTGCATCATTGTTCAGCCCAAGAAAATGTTACTATTCAGTTATCATCCACAGTAATATTTGGAGGTACTTATTTATACTCTTTTAGCATAGGGTAATTAAGGATATTCCACGAAACCTATTGGCATCGCTAAATGAAATGAGAACAACAACAGTACCTCCATCAGCCAATATGATATCATATAATATTGCTTGTAAATAAGAAAGCTGTTAGGTAAACTATTGTTAAACAAATAACTAAAGCTCAGTTAAGTGACAATAGAAAGAGAAAGTTGCTGAATCAGTAAATTCATAAGCAGAAGATATTATGCCTACTCAAGTAGTATATTTCATACAGTAGCTTATATCAATAGTTTCATATTAGTATATGGAGTGCAGTATATTTAGTATGTAATAACACTTCTCTTTCATATTCAGAAGAGTAGAAGGGGATTTACTAGTTTTCGGCCGCCGCTGAACTGCTGACTGAAGTTCTGCGGTGCAGTTCAGTTCTCAGAAGAAGAAAGTGAGAAGAAAGTGAAGGAAGGGCATCGTAGCCAACCACCAAAGAGATTCTGACAGTTTAAATGAAGAAATATTGTAACAAGTCTTCTTTGCTTGGATACAACTGACTTGGTTATTGCACTCTTCTTCCAAGTTTGCTATCTCGTTTCTTATGGAAATATAAAATAAAGATAAAGGGAGAATGTGTTCATTCCGTACGTGCATAACACACATACACTCCAGTTAAAACGACTGTGAAAGTGAGTGAAGTAAAGAGTGGGAAGAATGGAGCTAGACGCGATGGCAAAGCAATAATATCCTTCTTCTCTACCCTTTCCTTGTTTTCCTTTGTTTCTCATTCCACTTTATGAGAATCTCTTTTTCTTACAGATATGACCGAGATAGCGCCATTCTATTCTTTTTACATACCATCTTCAATTCAACTCAGTTTTCACATATGAATCTACATCGCTGCTCAACTCAAATTTTGCTTATCTATGAACAATTTTTGACCCTTTTATTTAGCATGCTACAATGCAATGCAAAATTTATTATTCAGGTGCTTTTACTACAATTTCAATTATTCGGTTCAGAATTGATCCTTCCAATGCTTTTCTATGTTTACACTAACTTCAACACAATTGCCCTTTAATGGTTAATCAAAGTTCAGTGAATGCTGGAAATCAATTATCAGGTGCTCACAATTTCCATTTAAAATTATACTAAAATAATATCTTCAAGTACAAAAGTAGAATTAAATCGTGCCAACTTTCGCCATTCGCTACAAAATTGGTTTTCAGGCTATTTACAAAGCAAAAGAACCATGTGTAATGTGTAGAAATGTTTGTATATGGTACGTACTCAAAAGAAATGATCAAAAGCTAAATCTTAACCGTTATGAGGACTAGGTTAGTAAATGTTTCCTAATTTACGAGAATATGGTTGTTTGTGGTAGCATTATTGGTATCATGGTTTGGTAACTTTGAATTTAATTTGGACTCGAAAGTTGGTAAAAGTGGTTTATGAGAGGAGAGGCGTTTCACTTTTTTTGGTGCACTCTTGTTTCAGTTAGTGCAGCCAGACGAATAAAACTCCTACTCTGATGAATGCACTCTGGTAGCTATTTAAGTACCACTGCTCTACTCTGGGTTCACTGGTATTGTATTTCTATTTATTTGTACAAAGACTAAGGGAATCTCTTGCGTCAGCTCCTATGCATATTATTGTTACGAATTACATTATCCCTAACTTGAAAAACATATTATCCACTCTAACTTGTGCAAACTATAGTACCTAATAAGCCTAAATAACCACAATGTTCGTCAAGTATTTTATAGTTGGGTCTCTTCCCAGAGAAGGGTAATATACATTTGTCATTATCACTATATGATTCTAATGTAAACTTCCAATTACTAAACCAACTTGAACTTCATTCTGTCTGCAGCATCATTACTTAACTTTTAGGTAGGTATACTCTACTGACTCAACTAAAGGGTCTCCCTGAGCACACAAACACAATGAACTTGGATATGGGCTCACAGTTACTATTCCTGATGTTTCTATGCTTTGTTAAAAGACAAGAAACGTAAAGCAGGACGCTCGTAAAAATAATGTGCCCTTCTTTGGTGTTACTACTGCTCTGTATTTTATGACTCTTCCATCACACCAACTCTATTATATTTCTGTATACACTTTATGAACTCACTCCTCTTCTTACCCTCGTTATTTCCTGTCAAAATATATCCCTTCTCTTTTGTCAGTTTTATTTTATATCTATAAACATTACATAACATAACATTACCACATACCGATAAATTATAACTCTGTCAAATCTCGAAAAGACAAGAAGTCAAGACAAGTCAACACTATTCCCTAGGCTAACATATACCATAGTATTACCTGGGGTAAAACATTTCTTTGTTTTTAGATGATTGTTCCAACCTGTAACTTAAATAGAATCTACATCCATATGAAAAGTATATTATAGGCATCATAAGTAATATAAGATACTATTTTTTGATGATACCTTCATTAGCAGTTTCAATTTTGTATTAATCTGCCGTTTTAACTTCGAAAATAAGCATAATAAACTTAGCATCATGTTCCAACTCAAAAATTCATTACGAAGTCTTACAGGTTGCTTATTCTTCCAAGTGTTAATATTACCGTAGGCTCCTCATAGATATACATGCTTCACTGCACAATAAAATTGAGTTAGACTTATACGGAGTCACTAACAATGTTAAACTAATTTTCTACGCAACGCACGCATGTAAATGTATAAACAGTCAATACTAAAAAGGGTTGTGCGTGAATTTAAATGTGTTGTCATGTCCAGGAGGGGTTCGTAATACAAATAAAGTAAAATTGAATGATCTGATCTTTTTTCAGGGATAAAAATTGGTCATATAAAAAATTCAGGTTTGAAATTGAACTTTGGGATCTGACGCATTTCATACGTAAAGATAGACTATAGACACTACCGTAGATTACCTGCTTGTACTTTGTAGAGTATCTGAATGAAATAAATATGTTGCTTCACTGGAGGAACTGAATGCATAATACAGTGAAGCTAGACAAGTCATTTCTTAAGCCATAAACCCGAATCGGCTCAAAAAGCCTACAATTGTAAATTACATCAGATAAGTATTCAGCTCAAGTCTTGTAAAG
This sequence comes from Tomocerus qinae, assembly GCA_020055645.1. Classification (NCBI taxonomy): domain Eukaryota; kingdom Metazoa; phylum Arthropoda; class Collembola; order Entomobryomorpha; family Tomoceridae; genus Tomocerus; species Tomocerus qinae. The sequence continues at coordinate 10,535,347 of CM034547.1, read as the reverse complement.
TTGAATGGTCCGCATAAGTTTACTTTAACAACCTTGCCACACTACCATATTACGTAGCAACTTTCGCACAAAAAGAAATGTACACGTCTACGACTCAACTCTCCTGTCGTTAGTTAGCGCTTGGCAGTTTACTTCTTTCTGACCCACGTCTCAAAAACTGTCTTATCTGCAGTTCCATCATGTACTTTCGTGTATCGACATTTTACGTACAAAGTTACACATAAAGCTTTCGTTTGTAAACTATTTTGAGACTTAATTTCAGGTCTAAATAATTCTCATCGCAATAAATGTTTGTGGATTGGGTGACTTCGATAATGGAAACAATGCACATTATAATAAAATTGATAGGCAAGTTATTGTATTTAGACATGCAATGTAGTAGTGATACCATGTAAGTTGTAAAGTGCATAAAATGATTTTTATGCAAATTAGTTATACTTTTTTGTATCACCTCCCAAAATTAAACTAATCCGAAAATATTTGTTATTAATGTATAGTTGGTAGGTTCAAGGCATTTGTCATAATGTATTTTTATGTATCCTCTTAGACGGAAATTGACATTGGCATTGGCAAAAGGAGTTCAATTGACCATTGAGAAAATGAAATACAGTTTCCCACATGAAAAATGATAGTGGCAACGCCTTGTCATATCTTAGAATTTTATATGACTTCTCTTTGCTTTAGGTACTTGGGATAAATGAATAGATGTATTTGTTTGCAGTTTACTGGTTGGTATACGCCCGAAATTCTGTTGAATGTTGAACATCAACAGAATGAGCTCAAAGGCAACACCTTTGATTTTGAAGATGATATTGCATTGTACAGCAATAGAAAAGTACAATAATAATACATTGCATTCTTAAACTGTAAGTATAGGTCTGTAGTGTACCTAATAAAATATGGAAGTCTCTTTTATGCTTATCAGTACAATAATATAACTTAGACAAGTTACATAATGTGTAGATTTTATTGCATTGAAATAATATTATGCATTTCAAAGCTACCAAATGTAAATAAAAGTAAATTGATGACTACACGAAGCCTGAAGAAGATCGAGATATGAATCTCATAGAAAAGATATTTAGTCAGCAGTGGTAATAGTGGCTGGTTACTACTTATATTTACTGTATCTCAACATCTGTACTAGAATATAGTTGAGCTATCCTATTATATCACACATAAAAATGTTACATGACCATTTTCGTAACAGTATAATAGTGTAGACAAAGACGCAATCTTGAAAACGCCTTGCGTCAGTTCTCACATTCAATTTCCGTTTCAGCAATGGTGGATGGATGGAATACATTGTTTTACCAATCCATTTGCACAAAAATGTCAAGCATACTAAAGGGGAAAGTTCTTTTTATTGTGAGTTACATGCACATTGGTAAATAATGTTTTTAGTGATTGTTTTTATAAATCAGAGTTAAATCCTAGTTTTATGTAACCTGTAACAGCATGACACAGTGTATTGGTAGGGTTAACAATATAATAGTGTGAAAATGTGTCTTTGAGCTGGAATAGAAAAGCAAACATTTAACATCGATATCCCAACACCATCAACAACGACGAAAATGTAATCCAGTTCTCGGGAAAAACAATGGCAATAATAATGAAACTTTCTCCTCTCTATCTTCAATTCAATAATCCTTACTTATTACTTCTATTGGTTTTATATTGCAGACAGCGAAAGACAAGACTCCATATGATTTCGGTAGTTCTAGTTCCCAGAGTCCCACTATCACAACACAATGTTAGTAAAGCGTGTAATGTGTTTTTCTGTGAAAATAAGTTAAGTCCCTTTTCTTTTTCGTCTTTTACGTAAACAGTAGTATTTATATCACAAGATTTAGTAGGAGCAACACTCTTGAAGCAAGTTTATACTGAGTACTTAACTTTCTATATTCTATTTTCCTCCTCCAAGATGTTCTGTTCAATTGGACTGGGACAGTTCTTATTCCTTACAGATCAATTCAGTCACACGGGAAGCTATATAAATGTACTCTAGTCTAAAAGGAAAAAGACGAGAAGCCTAAATTGGATTACCATCTCGTGTTCTCAGCAGCGAAAGAAAAAATGTTGTAATTTAGTATAGTCGAGATAAGGTCCAGTTGCATGAGCTCGGAAAAGTGAGATATAATGTATTTATTATACTTATATAGAAATACTCTATTCTATAGAGAATTCTCAATATTCCGTACTGCTAATAGAAAGAAAGGCTGGGAAGCTACAGTCGTGTATAACTACTGGTGCCCTTTTACTTCTACTTGGTCTTAAGAAAATTAAAGCTGCATTAGACTAGTACAGTTCCTTTCTGCGAGATCTGTCTAGTAGCAATGTAAGCAAAGAGAAAGTAATAAAAACCTTACATTCTTCACGGGAGAAGATTCTTTCTCCACAAATTAGTTCAGTTCAGGCTCAACACGTAACAATAACAAAGCAAATTCACTTGTACTTAGTTAGACATAGATTCAGATGGGCTGAAGGGTATATCACTTGAGAATGATAGGAGGTGGTAATTCATGGGCACTACTGTTACATGCTCTCGTATTTAATTGACACGGGAATTTATTTGTGGTTTTCAAAGATAGATAATTATTAGCACACATCTACCAAGGAGCATCTAATTGCCAATTAGTTCCCAGTAATTCATTCAGCCAAAATATTATAGCTCTATGATGAACTTAACAAGTCTGACGCTATTATTTCGTATGAGCAAAATTGATGTTAATTATTTCGTTGTAGTGCTCCAAATGGATTGCTTTATCATTGGATTTGTACTTAAATTATTTCTGAATTAATGCACAACATAATGAAACAGGAGCAACATTATGACTTTGGTCATAAACAATCTAATTAAACCCTAATACATCTCAGATTGCCTAAGTAGAAAGTTACGGATAATTGTTTTCCTGAGAATTGCTGGTTAGGGAGGATAACTTTCTCTTATCAAAACAGTCACAGCTTCTGCAAATCCATGTTTGAATATTAAAGTTCAGTGTGTATGAGACAATAAATTATAAAATTCATTCCCATACAGTCATGGTATAAGCAATACATCTATATCACCGCAAAGAAATACTTTTATAGGTACCTAAGTACCTAAGTACTAAAATTCTAAGCAAAGCAGAGATATTGAACTATAACTCTGCTAGTAGATAAATTTTAACGATGGAAATTCGGAGTAATGCTTATGCTCCTCCTTAAAATGAGAAAATACTTCTTGGAAGTAAAGCTTTGGCTCAGATGACAGTATAATGTTTACATAGCATTAGTTGGTAACGTTATGATTCACGGGATTTCTCAAGAAATTCATAAGAATTGGAAATTGAATTAAATGTAATGGAAATACATGAAAGGTTACTACAGCTCTTTGAACTAGAGTGAAATAAATACCACAAATAAAAGTAAATCATCAAAAAGAACATTCATATTAAAAGACTATCTGTTCTGTAAGTTTTATTCTGTACGACTTCTGCATAAAGCAAAACAGAATTTCGCGTTTTATTCTTATCTCAATAGCTACACATAAAATTAACTAACATTTTCCCTTCTTTTGTGTGGTTAAGTACTTATATCAATCATATACATTACAGGTACCAATTCGCATACCTGCCGAGTCATACCTTCAAAATGTTTGCTCTGAGACAACTTCGGAGGTATCATTGCTATGATATGTATACTTTGAGCAATTATTTATTTTTAGCAAGGAAAATCTCGTTTGTTCTATTCGTCGTGTGAAAACAGTAAGTTTGTGCCTTGCTTCAGACAAACATTACTTCACGGAACATTGCCCTTCTGAACTCCCTAACTAAATATGCACCCTCTTCTTCTGCAAACTCCTGAAAGTATATACATTCGCATAATATTAGCTCTTGAAATTCAATTCACACATGTAACTAAAAGTCTATACGTATCCCGTGAAAATATTACATACGTAGTTAACTTGCAAACTTTTCGCATCCCAAGTGACAGAATAAGTAGCAATCCAATCATGTAATGTCTTGTTAGCAATGCCATGTTTGACTTTGACGTGCCTACCGAATTATGTACTTTTCAGTTAGCACATTTTTGTGATTTTCCAAAGAACACTAAAGTTAAGACTACATTTCATAAGAACCTGATTTAGGGATATTTTGATGAGGAGCATTTGATTATCTTTTGATATTCCTGATAGGATTATTTTTCAAGAATGTATTCGTGTACATTCCCAGAATTCCTCACTTCTTTTACTCCAGGCAATAAACTCATAAAATAGTTAATTATGCAGACAAAGCATTTGATGTATCCCAAGCCAATAAAAGTCATGCATGAGCAAAAGTATTTAGCTTACTCAGAGTCTTTCTTCCGATTCTCGGGTATCTCAGCTTCATATTTGGGCATGTAGAATTGTGGCGGTCTTTTTCCTCCGACAATCGAGAGCCGTTCCTCAGGAGTAGATTGAAATCTTCGGTCATCCAAACGACCATTTTGATCTTCGGCTTTTACATACAAAACGTATTCCATATCCAGTTGAAATGCATCATTCCCTCGGGTTCGGACCACTCCAGATCTCTCATCAACCTCGAATCTGCCACCGGCTGCAAAGTCAAAGGAAAACAGAATTGCAGTTTGAATTTTGAATTGAATTAATGCATTATCAAAATGCTACTAAGTATTACTATAACCATTTGACACTTTTCGAGTAAACAGAAATCATAATGCAACAGAAACAAGACATGTCCTTTTCAATTTGACAATCTCGTGCTTGCATATGCTACTAATTCCATTTCGAGATATATTATGAACTCATACCTCCATCATTTAAACATGAAAATGCAGGATAAACAGAATAGCGACAGGGAGAGAGAGAGTGAAGCCGAGATGCAATCTGTTCATCTCGGCCGACAAATGACAAGAGACAGATACACAATATTCCATCTCATTGCCCTTTATCTCCAGCAGTTGTGCAATTAAAATACCTACGTAGTTTATTATCCTCTGCAGACAGCACAAGCTGGATCCTGGATAAAATCCTTTGTTCAGAGTGAAGATGAATATCACTGTCCGACATGAGTCAAAATGAGTCATATTATTATTATTCTTGCCTAGCTCAGAATGTCTCCTACTAAATAACTTTGTTGTAATGCAATCATGTCAGTCCAGTAAGTGGTGCCGTATGCCCACGTATCGGTAAAACTTATTAAAAGTAGTTAGTCTTCTGATGTGAGCGGGCGAAAAGCTTTTATTCACGATTTGTTGAAACCGCAACGCAGTAGTGATATATCTGCCAACTCTCGTTATAATTGTAGTTGTAAACAAGGAAAAAACTGCTATGATGTTGCATAATCTACGCAAGTATAGGTATTCCTTGAATGCATACTTATAGTGTTGATATGACAGGTACATACTTATTATATCCCTTAATATTACATAGCTCAGCTTAGAATCTCACATCCCAAATTGGAAACTGTCAGGATCTAGAGAAAAGAAAATAGCAGCTGTAAATGAACAAGGTAATAAATCAAAATACTGTGCTCGTTTTCTGTTGAATGACGACTACAGAAACACAAACGCACCTACACACTACCACCCCGCAAAGTTTTACATACCGCAATAATTAGGTAGACAAAGAACAAACTTTTTTGCTGTTCTATCCAAAATCTCAAGTTTTAAATCCTGGGCATTCTAACAGATTGTATTTATATTATACGCGTACTTAATTCTTTTTACTACACTATCTAAGGAATTGTTCTGCAATCAAAACATAAAAATTCTTGAATGAATTCATAGACTGCTTGTTATTGCGTTTAGTGGGGAGATAGCTTTTGGGTGTCATGTTTTCAACTTGAGATAAAAAGACTTCCAGATAACATTTTTATGCTCGCGCCCATCTGCCATAAAATGGGGGGATTTTATTGATAATTACATGAGAAATAATTTTGGGTTAAGTTCCTCTCGCGCACTGCATCAAATCTCGTCTATCTAATCTATTGTGTGTAGTAACGCATCAGACCCATGCCATAGTACATAATTGCCGTTATGGAATCCGACCAGATGCTTCACTAGTCGAAGATGCTTATATACTCACAAGACATAGCATTCAGCATCTCGCCTCAGAAGAATATGATACTAATCGTAGGTACTGAGAAGACGTGTCTTTCCTTAGCTAAATACTATCTTAAACTCGAGTAAAACAAGACAGACATTGAAAGATGGATGGATGAGCACCTTAGAGATAGTTAGTCAACCCTTCTCCCTATTTACGACTCTAGGAAGATACCAGAGTAAAGTACTTATGCTACTTATACTCCTCCAACCTGACTTAGACACACATTTCAATGTGTACGTACTCCAAGGGTTTATCTTTAGGTAGTAGTACTGTTCAACTCTAATCATTTACGACTCGGACTTGACTTTGAATTTTTTCAAAGTGTCTACTTAAACTTACCTTCCATTCTATCACTATACCTAAAGAACTATACCTCTGGCTTCCACTATAGGGAAAATATTTTTTATCCCTGGAAATAAGATCCAAGGGACTATTTTGCGGTGGCAGGGAAATACAGGCGATGCGACTTCACAGGAGACAGGAATCACCGGCGCTGTGCAACTACCGCCGCTTGCAGTGGTATGGTATTAAGTTTGTGTAGGCTAACTAATGCTGGAATCCAGCATCTAATATATCTATTATTTCAATGTACGAAGAACAATATCAATTATTGTACTATAATATTTATTAATTAAGTTAATAATTCTATATTTTAATTATAAACCCAAGTTTTAATTGCTTTAGACTTTAAAAATTGATTGTTATCAACATATTATTTCAACATGTTATGTAAATCTGGATTGGAATTATGTTTAACAACATTTAAATGTGCTAAGAATGCCAGTTATGGCTGCTAACTACACGTACAAGTTTACTTGCACGACTTTTGGAAGCGTCGGTAATTCCACACGTCCGGTGATTCCCTTCTCCTGTAAAGTCACACCGCCTGTGTTTCCATGTAATCCTATTTTGCCTAAAGTAACAAGATCGTGCCTTGCTTTAAAATTAGACATTTCTCTGCGCATGATTATATATACGGTACATGTTTGAATTCTGTAGTATCAGGTATATTATAATGTCGTATACCATAGCCAAGTATTTCCACAAAGCTTTTTTTCATATACTTTTACATATCATCGAATGCAGACCAACGAAAAAACTAAAATACAGAGCCCAGCTCTGAAAAGGGTCATTTATATTCCATCCTTTCCCCCGTCTTGCTGACAACTTGAAGCATATTTTACAATATTTAACTCTTGTAGGTGCATTATTATATATTACCTAGTCAGCCAAGGCAAGACAGTGTTGAGTTCAGTTAAGTTTGGTTGACTGATTGTGAGATGAGAGAAAAGCCAAAGAAAATTCCACCTGCACTGAACTTTCTTACACTCCTTATATGTCCTATCCAATACAGACTACAAAATATTTTAACTGCATTTCTGAACCTATCATCACTTTATCAGATGAAATTTTATACCTATACAATTTCATTAGTGGACACTAAGTCCAAGTGTCACCTTTCATTAAGTTTCCACTCCTTATGCGTCTCACAATAATACCATTACTAAATCACAAATGGAAATAGATTTCCATCTAGTTTTAACAGAATCTATAAATCTGTATTTACATTCTGAATATATACTTGTAATTATGAATTCAACTCAATTAGCTATCTGTGCTGAAATGAAATAAAATATTGCTTTCCTCCTCCCCTGTATGAGTGGCTGATAAGTTCTATTTACCTTTAATGTTATATTCCTTTATTTCAAAAGTTCCTGCAAGTAACTGTGATAAGATTACGCTTTGGAGTGGGAAAGTATTTCCACACTACAAATGGATAATTATTTGTACCTACTTATACTACTCTAAGTATAACTACCTACGTAAATAGTAGTAGTTAGTGTAGGGCAGACAAAAATGTGCGTGTCTGAGACTGAAATGGTATTGTAACTGGGTAGGTTTACAAGTTAGTATTACGTAGTGGTACCTAAATAATTCTTCCTGTATCTGGTAGAGAAAAAAAAGAGAAATGGCATTCATAGCCAAGCACCCATTCCTTCGGTTGTCTGTTTCTCCTCGCTGTCATTTATTACAGACAGGAACGAGCATTCAAAGAGACAGTATTTCTCAACGCCATATTAGGTAGGAGAGTGAGAGACGAGATTTTAGTTTATAAAGTGTGAAGTCAAGTTCACATTTACACATGACTTTCTACCAATTACGCCTAACTGCGAACAGAAACGCTATTATTGTGTGCTGCGGATTGTTCCATATTTAACTAACAGACAACAAGAGTATTTTCCAGGTTGCGTCATCAAGTTTGTAGGTACAACTGAAATTGACTAATAAAGAAACCCATGTTGTCAAGCCCAGTTGAATTTGTACCTGCGTATTTTATGGTGGCTATTGTCCCTTTCCATTTGAAACTACTAGCCAAGTAAATAGCTAACCCTAACTAACAGTGTATAAGTACCATTATTATTACATCGTCATTTCTTAGAGGGAACAGGTAGAATAATATCAGTATTAGGTATGAAAGAAGTCCTAGAATGTTGTATAATGTATTCCATTTTACGATAACGTAAAATTACAAAGTTGGGGGGCACATTCCTGTAGTAGCTAGACATTTACATTTACTTGACCCGACCGATTAGAAACTATATAATATGTGAAAAGCAACTCGGGACTGAAAGTAGGGAGTGTAAATGTGAAAAAGTCATTTATAATGGAGATTGTGAGCAAATTGTATTTATATTGTTGTATAGAGATATAACAACGTATGAAAATATGATGCCATAAATTCTCATTACAACTTAGCTTACCTTTCTTCCTACACTGCAATAAAGACTGTAACTTCATTTGAAGTAGTTGAATGTGCCATTAAGAATACAAATGTGTACTCGAGAATGTCCTCTCATGTGTAAAATAGAAAATTTCCTTGTGACAACAGCTGCAGCTAAATGACTCAATAAACTTGCTTATTGTTACGGCTCGTAGTTTCGCTATTACTTACAGCATTAACTATATGCCTTCCTCTTGCTGTAGTTAACCTAATGGTACTTCAGAATAATACTATTGTATTGCATTATAAACTAATGCAATTTCATTTCTCCATCAGCGACATCCCATCATATGTATGGTAGTTACTAGTAGTATAACATAAATATACAGAGACAAGTAAAGGAACCGAGACGAAAAAGTTTTGTTTCCGTTGCAAAACTGAAAGTAGCTAAGTACATAAATAAAAAGTTTGAGACTCACTTCGATCTCTGACTATGAAGTAGTGAATACTGTGGTCAGTGTCCGGGTCCCGAGCCTGGAGAGTGAAAACCGGTGTGTTAGGCGGAGCATTTAGTTGGACAACAGCTTGCATTGGCAGAGGTCTGTTAATAAAATATGGAGACTCGTCGTTCACATCCTTCACGTAGATTATGACTCGTTGATTGTCCGTGTCTGTAATCAAAAAACAATACAAATGTAAATAATTAATCAACAGGCAGAGCATGGCACAAATGCAATCGATATAAAAATACACTACTACAGAGTTAATTATATAATATAGTGCTGGCTATAGGCTTACATTCTAAACAAATACCTTTCTGTATGCAGGCAGTTGGGAAAAAAGTATGTTTTAAGAATGCGCAATTATCATTTCGACAGAGTATGTAATTAGTCTTGTCACATTACTACTCCATCACAAATTGGGTACATAAAAAAGAAGATAAAAAAGCCATAACAATGGAGAAATAACATCTTTACAATTTGTAATCTATGTGCATTGAAGTAAGTATTATTTCGGGAAGACAAACAATCACCATTTGTGCTTACTACGAATTACAACTTCATGTGCATATTTCAACTCGCCTCAGGAGATTCAATCAAAGATAGTAATTATGGAAAGGGAAAGGTAAATATTTGATAGGAAAATAGAGCATATCCTGTGAGCTTTTTCATTTATTCTTTCCAAGAGGTGGATTAAATTAAATTCATGTATTCCCTACAAAGACAATTGCAGGGTGATGCATATCAGTTAAATGTAACATAAATTGTCTCGTGCACCTTGTTATCAGCTCCAAGCACGAAAGTAGCATTCTACTACTATACCTTCTCTTGTACACTTCATCGTGTAAATTACAGACAAATATTTATAAAGACTTGGTAGAGACTATTCAACCCCATAACATAACCAATTATACATGAACATGCTAAACGGTTGATATGATGGGTAATAGGGTAATAACTAAAACAGTTTACAATGATAAAATGAACCAAATTATAACCAAACACATTGCAAATTGAACACAACATAACATCCAGCTTTTGTCGGCCTTATTAATATTTTCCTCCATCACACCTGTATATGTAAACCCTATCTTTGTGTCTTTACCTTACATTTCAAAATTGAAAATACAAATCAGAAACTTTTCATAATAATTTGTTACGTATGCCAATAATGATACGTAATTACGGTAAAGTAATTACTAATTTGTAATCTCTCTGCATGTAATACTGCGTGTAATAAACAGTAAGTAGGTATATAGCAATTTCAAAAAAATAAAAAATATTGGACCAATGACATTGCATGTTTGTCTTTGCTGGCATTTTAATTTGTTTAGAGACAAAGAATTTCTACTCATGAAACAAACAAAGATAAAAACCGGAATTAGCTGGTACCAGGACATTGTAAAGAATTGTCGCATGTGCGTAAATACATTAGAGATGTTAAAAGATAGTGTACGTGCCCGGATCATGCAATGATCCACTTCTGTTCATGTAGAAATAATCAAAATGATGGCTCGTAGTAATTAAATGGAGAGCTACTTGAAAATTTTGTGGCTCAGCAGAAAGTAATAACACGAGAGAGCCATTTGTTTCTGATGTAATTATTAAACTTTGCCTTTGGCAACTTACAATATCCTATACTGAGGGTTATTACGTGCAGTAAAGATAATGCATCAGAAAAAAGAAAACATCAAGTAGATAGATTTAAGGTTAAGTACATACGTATACTAAGTCTGCAATTAGTCCGGTGGTACAATATCTAGCATGAAATAGTGTTATATAGTCCAATATAGGTTTTATGCAAGCTTGGAGACGGAATAGTAGTAAAGAGAAAGACGGACTGAAAATAAAATTAGTGGAAGCATCTCTTTGTCGAGAATTATTAGGTAGACTGTGACTGAGACTCCCAGTCAGCCAAGTGCTTTTCCTTACCGAAGGCTATTTGTCTTTGAGTGGATTATCTAAACTAAACTACTAACAATAAGCAAAGTAAGGAGCAGGAGCAACAAAACAAGACTCGTGTTAAAGTTAACTGCTCCGTATCTATCCACACACATTCTGCAACTAGATGGGTTGCTATTAGCCATCGGTAGAAAATTGTGTGTGTAGTTATATCGTGCTGTATAAGGGAAAAGCCTCGAGGAAGAACTTAAGAAACACTTTACACTTTAAAATTATCCGTTTTTCTCACAAGACATGCTCTTCCTATTGTTTAAGCTGGAACCACACCGAATCAAGCAGTTTAATGCCCATTACAAACAAAGACACAGCAAGCAAAACGCATCAAATAGTGTGAAGACTGGCGCTGCAATATTAGGCTACAGACAAAACACGTGCGTGTACTTGTACAGAGATAAATCCGAGGATTTTATGCCCATTTGTTTCCATCTTGGCCAGTGAGATCAAAAGACAAGCTAAGTGACTTTGACTTTCCACTGGATGACATGATATAAACTGATTTGAATTTATTCCCATCTCTATAAAGTTATATGCCATATATTTTGTCCTGAGAAAAGAGAATTATATACTGAACACTATGTATCTTAAATAAATAGCTTTACTTCATAGATCACCTTGTCTTATATCTACGTTTTGCATACAGGTACACGTTTTAGGATGGTACAGAAAATACCGTGTAACCAAACTCCCGTTAAATCATGAGGGTTTGTATCAATCACATAACATTGGAGACAGGACAACCTCCCACACACACTCTTTCACTTATTGCGTTCCTTTAGTTCAGCTTGTGTTAGAACTTGAATTGAGCTGACATGACATTTATTTAATGGGACCTGCTAGCTCTAACTTTTTGTGATCTAATGTGACTGTGCGGCTGGAAACGTAACTTTTGACTTCACGGCCTTTGCAGTCACATCACATCAAACCATTATTCAGTGCACGGCGACAGAGCATTCCAGGTCAGCTAAACCAACCTAACTGCAACTCAAAACAAACGAAAACTTCATAGCATGCATCTCAACCTATTTAATACAAACCTGACAATGGAACAAAATTTACGATACCTACAGGAAAAGTATATATAACAATAATACATAACGGTAGTTATAAATGAACAGCGGTTACATGCAGAACTGTTTTTATGTGTTACAGAAGCAATGAAATCTATGCTGATAATTATTTGATTGACTGATGACACTATAAAAGCTATTAACTAGAGCCAGACCATTAAAAACATTGTAAAATCATTGTTAGCACGTTAGACTTGAAATTTTACCACTTTTTCATCATTAAAAACTAATTTTGTATAAACGGGTACCAAGTCCACATAAATGCATCCTTTAGGATGGTGATTTAAGTGCTTAAGATACAGACTACAAAGCAACGCTAAAAAGAGAGTAAAAGCAGTCAGGTATAAGATATAAATAATATACACAAGATAAAGTACACAATGCAAAGGCACACAAAAGAAAGCGAATAAAGAAGAGAGAAAAGGACTTACATTTGACTCCTGATTGACGTGAGCATAAAAGAGAAAGAAACATTATTTTAGATAATTGTCTTTGTTGAGTTTTTCTTACATGTGATTAGATCAGGGTGACTAGACTAAATCATTACACAATTCTCTGGGAACCCATTCAGCACATTATCTTATACTTGTACACATAAGAAATTGACACGTCTTTGTACATACAACGTAGTTTATTTTTACCCATAGCAATACGTCATGAAACAAGCTAAAGCACACATTAGTTGAGCTTTTCTCCAGATTATGCATTCACACAAGTAATTTAACCATTCAAGTGTTATGGAGGATTGTTATTGTTACGGACAAAGTTACCGGTTTGTCATTATGGAAATACTTCAAATTAGCTAACGAATATTTGCATTATCTATGTACTGGAATGAAGTTAATTAAAAAGGGGATATAGCAATGGGCATTATAATTCATCGATTGCTTTCTGACTTTTCCAACCGCCCATCCCCTTTGTTTATTTCCTTCACACTCTCAATTTTATGGTTTTCGGCTTTCCTTTCTAATTTGTGCAGAAGCCAAATAAATGCCAAGCCAAGTGAAGGGAAGCAAAGAATTGTTCGTATTTAACAGAGCTTCACTTCTGTAGAGCAGTGTGGCAATTCTTATCAGGGCGCTGCCAGCCATAACATTTCTTATGCTGTCTTGCCGGTAGTGTAACAAGCAGTAAATAATTTGTAAATCTAAAAATACACTTTTCACCGCTTGAGTTACCAACTGGAAGTTTAGGTGCATATTATTAGTATTTCTCCCTAGCTAAGAAAGTTAAATGGTCTAAAAAATGTTGCTTACTGTATCTAGAAGGTACAGATACAGATGACAGTCACTATAAATACAGATAACAACAAAGCCCCATATAGCGAGATTGTTGGGAGAGTAGAAAGAATATAATGGAATCTTTCATTGCCAGTGCCATTGTCATCTCTCGAGCTGGCTGATAGCAAGCTGAACTGAATTGAACCCCAAGAGAAAATTCAATATATCTGTCATGTACTTTGCTGACCTGGTCTTCTACGAACTGAACTAGGCATTACTACGTTTGCAGCAGGACAAGATTCTGTGAGAACTCAAGTGAAGCAATCGTTGATTTCAGAGCAGTAGCAGCGGTTTGTAATCACACATAATGTTCCCATTCTCGAGATCACTATTCTTACTTTGTAGTTAAGATTGTCGGGGAAAGGAGGCTGTAAAGTAAAAGCTGAAATAAAGTGGGAGGAAAACTACTAGACAGGACGAAACTAATGGTCAGGCCCAAAACCTCAGAACCCCTAAATGTTAAGTACACATTCAGAATTTGCACAACTACCACAACATCATAAACTCCGACAAAAATTATTCTGCTTCAAGACATACCGTAATTGCACATTTACCTAAATTCATGCACTGACTCAATTTTTAAATTGATTCTTTCATTCAAATTCACATTCATTATTTTTTGTCCTACTGAATCTGTTATCTAAGAAAAAATAGGAAATGTAACGTTCTTGCATAACAATATATGTAGGTCATTTACACATTGAAGATCATGTTGAAAACGATTTTACGAATACTGAGCTTTATGATGATGATTTTTCAAGTATTTTACTTGTATCATTGACCCTTACTGTGACTACGGCTACCTAACTACCAACAGTATTTCATATCAGTTTATTGTTTCGAATTTATGAACAGAAAAGTGCACAGTATTTCTGAAACTTACTAAATTACTATACAGTGCAATTGCCAACTGCAAAATTAATGTCTAACATAAGATTTATAACATTAAATCTCCATTTCTCATCGTTGGGACTTTTTTATTAATGAATTCTTTCCCGTCACATAAATTAGATCTTTAGCAACAACTCTTGTTTAATGCATTTATATAATAATGACTCTAAGCAGGTTCCTTTCACAATTGGTTGTAGGCTGAGGACAGAGAGGAACTATGTACAAGTGAAATAACATCATCATTGATAAAAACGTTCATTGTGTTTGGTAGTTACGTCGGTATTATTTAGTTATTAGTAGTTGTTGTGTAGGAGTAGAAATACATTGGTATGGTAGTTATGTAAGTAAGTAAGTAAGTATGAAAGTAAAAGCTGGAAGGAAGGGTGACGTGACGTGATGGTAATGGGAGAGAGAAGGAAGAGGAAGTGTGGGGAGAAAGAAAGAAAAAATCGAAGAAAGGAGGAAAACAGAGAAGAGTATAAAGGCAATTGGCCTGGTGTGCCTTCGCCTTGCCTTGGCTTCGTCTTGTTCTGTTTGGTGGGATTTCATATAGACGTGCATAGCCCAGGATGTCATGCCAAGCCATGCCATATCGATTTCTCTCGTCTCCAACTCCACAAAAGAGTCTCAACTAATATTCATTCTCTGGAATATATACGCGTACAGTGCACATGTACTTGGCTACGTCCTTCTGATTTCTCTTACCACTCAGGAGCCAGAGAACTTCCCGAAAATATACTTACAGAACTGTTGTGACTCTGTGTGAGTGAGTTTCCTTTATTTCCGTGCTCTTACTCAGAATACCTTCCCTTGTCCTGTCATGCATCTGAAAATGTTCGTTCTTGAACCCGTGCACATCCGTGCAATGCAATGTTCACACAAATGCTTTCACGTATTATAATGTCATATGGAGTACTAGATTCAGAGGTATGCAGCTATTTCACTTTAACCAGATGCCAGACTTATACTGCTGAATACTCAAATAAAGGCGTTTTATTGTCTAATAATATGTACATAGAGTGGATTGTCTTACTCCATGTGCATGTGAGGTGAATATACTTATTTTATGAACATTGTTGATAGATGCATGATAATGCACATATACCTCTATTAACCTCCAGTATGAACTCATACATTTATTCTGTGGTAGGGAAGGGAAAGGTGGATCATGAAAAATGCATACACACATAGTTACTATTTATCTATGATACAATACATTTCCCGGTTTCCTGATTTTCTGATATGTAGGTACTATATATACCCAGAGCAGACAGTTACATACATAGTTAATAAACGACTTTGGCTTTTGTACATACATACTATGGATACTTTTCGGGAGAATGCAGTTTTATCAATAAATAGTCAGAGGAAACATAATACCGTGCCTTATACTTACTGCCTACCTCAATTCATAGCATCATTACAATTGATCTGTTATTCTTAAATTCTATTTCTAGCATCGTTTTGTTCTTCTTTCTTGAAATTTTCTAGAACGAGGGTCCGTGTGGTCGCTATTCAAGTATTCTGCAGCTAGACCAAGTTCCAGTAAAACTTGTCCGTTCAGTCAAAAGAGAAATCTCATAAAGAAACCGAAAAGGCGAGTTCACTTGATCGTAGTATAGGGGAGGGAGGCCTCGAGGCACAGCCAAAACTTGGAGATCGTAGAACACTCAACCCAAGTCAAGGCTTTATGCACTCAGTCTCTGTATGCATCTATTACTATACTGAATAACTAACTGTGTGCCATCTCAATCTCATGTATGCATGAACCTATTATCTAATCTTCGTCTCTACTTTCCTATTTGTATGCCTACATCACCTACATCTACATCCTACATACATACATTCCTCCATAAAATAATTATTTACCTAAAAAGCGATACAAAAAATTCCTAGCGTACATTTATGTAGGTATACGCATATAACATTATGTTGCAACAGAGTACAATAGCCGGGTAATCTATTGTTTTGGCTCTATATGTATTTAATACCATTATAACCTAGACAGATGCATCGCAGTAATTGCAATATCTTCCGAGAGACTAATTTTTTAATTTAAATAAAACCCATCTGTTTGTCTTGGGCAAATCAAAAAACTCGCTTCAGAAAGTTCGAAGCGAAGCTAAATTAATAAAAACGAAAAGTTAGACAAACATTCAGTGTCTCACATTGTCAACCACAAAATTGTCTTCTTAAAATCACAAAAGAAGAATTCTCTTTAACAACTTAACTTAATTGAACTATGTGACCAACCTAATTTCACTATATAAACAATAAAAATTATCGAATAATTTAATTTTATGCGGCACTTAATAATGCAATTACTATAATAGAATATTTTCGTACTACTGATTTCAGTTGCTGTTGCTGGTATGTAATGCAGTAAAGATAACAGTAAAATTGTAACCATTGTAATAAACCTAAACGAATCTAGATGCATCAATTTACTAATTGTAAAAATCCATTGAGACATCATGTAGGTTCCAAGTGGTCTAGCTGCGTGTTTTCAATCACCTAATTATTTCTACTTCTTGTCGACTCAGTTATATCGCCAACAAAGTACAGCCACTAATAAAAACTGATTAATAGAAATAGGTAACTAGTGTGACTTGTTGTAGGTCCAGGTATGAATTTTTTTTATTTACGAAGAAGGATTAAGGTATGCCCTTTTAAAGTGCAGCGAAAGTACCCATATAGCATGTAGTATAAAGCCAGTAGACAAACATCAACGATAATGGAACTGACAATATGTCGGTAAAAACGTAAAAAATGAAAACAGCCGTCCCTGCACCTGAATACTTTAAAGAATGACAACAAACACACCAAGGGAGCCATAAACTAGGGCTACACGTCTACAACCATGAAATAGTAAAAACATGACCGGCCACAGTTAACGTATACTACAATGGGTAGCTGAGCTTTTCGGTCTATATTTTATTACGGGAAGAGTAAATGGGGTCATTCCCTTAACTTTTTATTTATCAACCATAATATATAATATGTGAGGCATACCTGGGTATACACAAAGCATCATTCATTATTATATACAAGATTGAATCAAGTTAGGTGGGTACAAATTTTCAGGCTGTAATATTTCACTTCATTTATGAATTGCGACTCTCCAAAGTATTAATTTTGATATTCAAAAGGTATTAGGTAACAGTGAAACCTTATAATATCTGTATATATATAGAACTACAGAGTATATTATGGCCATGCTTGTCTTTAAACTCGGAACTTTCATTTCCAATGCAATAAACCAATGCACAATAAATTATAAATACTAGTACGAACGATAAAAAAGTGGAACTGAATCCAATCTAATCCACTTGCGTCTATACAAACAATATTATTTCATACATAACAAACGAACGAACCTTAATAGACCAAAGGTATTATTATATGCAGTAGTTATATTTATCTCCGTATTATGTTTGTGAAGCCCTAAAGTGCCAAGGTAAGTATAGGCTTAGCTAATGTATAAATCTATGTAAATTGAAAATAGAAGGATGTCGGTCCTTTGAAAAATGGGTGATATACAGCCATGGACAGAGATAGGCCTAGGTACTTGTGTGATTATATCTAAATATCGTCTGTGACCCTATATAATATTATAAGTACTTAGGAAGGAAAGGTGCAGAGCATGTCATATATGTAGATTGTCCTTTGGAAAGGCCCTCGGCACGCGACCCATCGATTCAATTCATTGTGCATACTCTGGCAACACACACAGAGTGAAAGACAATCTGAGGGAACTGAGTGAACAACCCGAACAAATGGCCTAACAGGCTTTCCCTTCCAATTTCAAAGGACACGTATATAATACACGTTAGTGGCACAGAAAATCCCATTTTTTCCCGGTAGTCTCACTATTATTCCTTTCATGCGAAACTAAGGCTGTCGATCAACTTCACGAGCAACACCACGTCAGCATTCATATCATACACACATACACACACAACTACCATACATAATACAGTGAGCCAGCACACAGGACCAATTTTAGAATCCACTGCCATACTAGTATAAGCCATGGAGGAGACCCCACCAAACTACGCACAGCCACTTTCATCTAAAAAATACATCACATTACACCATCGCCAATCGGCAGCTTTATTCTCTATTTCATAACGTTACACACACAGAATTCTGATACGTTTTGCTTATATTTAGCCATGAAAATGGAAATGGCGAGAATCTACACAAATACATTATGTGGTTTCCTGTGACTTGTGGTACAGTCGGATCTAAATCTATGTCTACCGGGTCTACCTAGCAGCATTACTTTGCACACAAAAAAACCTGACACTGTCACAGGAATTATTGTTCCCCACGCATCATTTCCCCGAAGAACTTGACAACACATTCATTCTGGAACGTATCCCTCACTCGCTCCATATAATACAAAAATAAATTCTCTATGCGTCAACTCATACAGACATGTAAGGTGTAACAGCGTTTAACTAATTCAATGTCTATTTAAATAGAATACATAGCTACTACCAGGTAGGTGTTAGTGATGATTACCTATGTATACTCGATCCGAACAAAGGAAAAGTTATAAGAAAAGAGATTTTCTAGTATTATGTAGTAAAGTCAACTTTTGCTTTTACTTCACTTTCTTGTTGTCTCGCTCTCTTCTCAAGTTGACTAACACATAAGCTAAGCAACTCCTCCAGGAGAGTAGCGTAACACTAACTCTCTTCAACTCCACCATTTTTCTAAAACTTTTGAGCCTTTTCCTTAACAAATTCACCTTCTTTTTCACACCTTTTTACCTCTTCCATCACATCCATTAAGTTGAACTAAAGAGAAGCCCCATTGGAAATCAACAGAGAATAACTTTTTGTGAGAAATACCTTTGACATCATGTTATGGAATGGAATTGAAAGTTAGCGAATCGAATCTGAACTGAATTGAACTCTCCGTCCAAATCGAACAAAATACTACTCTATACTACTTATAAATTCAGTTACCTAAATTGTACATCTATACTGCTTCTGTCAACCTACCTAAGTATTGCGGTGTTAACCTACCCTATCCCCGGTATCTCCGTATAGATTTTTCTGTAACTCTCACAGGACTTAAACACTATCCCTCAAAACAAACCCTACTTAGAATCGAACTAGTATTAGCTATATAAGATCCAATGAACCAGTAGGATGCAGTACAAGGATATATACCATTATTGATCTACTAAGTGCATAAGTATAAACGGATCTCCACGGCTCACAGTCATGCAGGGCATCAGGTCTCTCCACTTTGCTACAACCATCATCATTATTGCCAATGTACTTACTTACTTATATCACGCGTATATATTTACCCTATTGCTCTGTAATATAATAAGATCACATCATAACGCTAAACTAATATTAACATTAAACTTTTGACCAATTCTGTTTTATATCTTCTCTGATTTGGATAACAATTGCATGTTGATCTCCATCTCTCCCTCTTCCAAATAAATAAAATGTATATACTCCAGTTTAAATAGTAGTTCAAGCTAATAATATAGAATTTTTAAGGATATAGTACATACTACTAAGTATATGAATACGTGTCTAAATATATTATATTAGTTTATTTACCAAAATTATATAGTTGATCTATATTTTGGAATGCCTATTCATATTTGTGTTATGTGTATTCATTATTTTTGAGGCATCGCTATATGCTAGTGTTAGTAAAAGTAACATCTAATCACGATAAACTATAACTGTGGGATATTTCATGAGGAAGAGAATCCTGGTACATAGTTGACGCAGATCATTCATTCACAGCCAACGTCAACTGTACAACCACCCCTGTCTTGTTTTTACCCAACAGAGCAGTTGGTTTCGTTCGTTGGGTTATCCGAGATATACGGAAATTACAGTTGACGGCTGTGACTAAATCTATATATAAATACCCGCTCTGGTTTATACATCCAACTTCTACTTATGTGAATGATGTGTACTAAGGTATACTATTTATTTCAGTGGAAGCCCGAAAAGAGGAAATAAGGACGGAAGAGAGATATAGCGGGTAACCCAGGAACAGCAAACCCATATGCCTCATCTTCCCATTCCCATTAGAAATATCAATCATTATTCCTGCCTAACCGTCTTCCCTCTCTTTCCCCGGCTCTCATGTCACATTCTATTCAATCCCATATCCCTATGCACTGTACTATTGTATGCCGTACTTAAAGCAAACTCTTAATGTTGTTGCATGGCTCAACAACAACAATAAAAGGATATACAAGTCGCACACACAATATTCATATTGAATGAATGCCGAGTATATGATACAAAATTCACTTTTTGGCCTAAAGCACATTTTCTTAATTTTACGAGGTAGTTATGATTTTGTGTCAGAAAATGGACAAGTTAGAATACAATAGAAGAGGAAGTTCATTTGTAGTCAATCTAATAACTTTGATACAATAACAATCTATCTCAGTTTACCTTCGAGTTATATTCTAGCAGATGAATGTAAACCTAATTGTGTATGTGAATAAATGGGAGAATACCAAAATGAAGGTATCTACTTATCACTCCGTCGTCGTTGGCACCATCGCCATAGCTTAAATAAATCAGTAGGATATAGTTCCCTAGTAATATCCCTCTTGGTTTTAAGCATGCAGTAGAATCATTGCGCATCATATCATTAACTATCGTATATGGCTATACTAGAAGTGGCCACTAACTTTATTTCAATCTAGAATGTTGAGTGGAATAGTTACTAGCTATGCTACTAGTATCTATGAACACATACCTACATTGATATTTTATGTTTATGATGGATGCAGAAGTAGAGTGGGTTACGGCTAACAAAAGTAAGAGAATTTGCAGATAATGAATCTTTCTTTGGTTTGGTAGGTGTAGCATAGAATATAAAATGTAGCAATGTAAGTTTTGCTCCCTATAAAGGGAATGGCCATGGGCAATAGTGAAA
Source organism: Tomocerus qinae (assembly GCA_020055645.1). Taxonomy (NCBI): domain Eukaryota; kingdom Metazoa; phylum Arthropoda; class Collembola; order Entomobryomorpha; family Tomoceridae; genus Tomocerus; species Tomocerus qinae. The sequence continues at coordinate 10,513,895 of CM034547.1, read as the reverse complement.
ACGTACGTGAAATATAGGGAGCGAACTGTTCAGTTGGTATTATAGTATTCTGACAAGTAATAAGGAATGCTACTAGCGATATTTAATATGATAGACGAGACGAGAGACGCAATGAATAGTTTATTATAGGGCACGCAAAGCCAAATTTGATGAGAAGCAATAGGAAGGAAGGAACCAACTGAATTCATCCATTTATTACGCTAACATTCATCATTCCGACAGATCTTGACTTCGGCTCAGTCGATTCTACAAGAGTTTGCCCTTTTCTGCATGCCCTACTCACTTTCTCGTACTACCTTTATGGAATTTTATATGCGGTCAGATGAGACAGGGCATAAAATAACTTAACCTGACTAACCTCTTTTACTTATCAATAGCATCTGAGGAATTGCATTGCAGATTAAACTCTTCTAATCATAAGTGGTACTTGAACCTAAGTAATCCAACCCAAACTCGGACAGTTTCATTTTCTCATCCTTTATGGATAGATTCCATCGAATATCTTTCTATACTACATTTCGCAATATAATTGTTATGCCAAGCACATAACCAACACATTGAGGCTGAACCCTATAAATTGTAATGATATAATGTAAATCTATGAAAGAAAGTCAAAATAGTGCACTTATGCATGTAGAATATACCTTTAGATATCTTCTAGTATTCATCTAGTATTCATGACAGCTATTTGCAATCTGACGAAGATATGACTGAATAATATTTTCCATATTATGCTGATGGCTCCGATTTACCATCCATAATATATCAATTTAGATTCATACTATTTATAATCCATACTATCTTCCAGCGTTGCATTCGAAGATACATCAAATAGTCAAGTCAACGTGACAAGCATACTATTCGGCAACCCAAATAACATTCTAAAGCTGAATTTTCTTTAAATAATGATAGAATTTCATAGATATATCTATGTAAAATACATTTGGGTTTTTCCTTGTATAAATGTGTTTAGTTACCGTTTGCAAGATACAATTTCCAGCAGAAGTATTGATTATTTCATAGCATTAGGATAAATACCCTATTCGCCGGTAGGTAGATCGTGGACTACATTTGCCTGGCATAAATATCCGGGATAGTAAGTTAGTTGTATAACTGAATTTCCAGGAAGATCTACCTAAAGTTACAGAAAAATAGCACTGCGAGCAAATTCAAGTAAGGCACGTCAAAGAAATTCTCTCATTTTGTAATACTTTGTGTCCTCTTTTCCCATCCTTGTTGTAATAACAGACCTTTTTTTACTTCGTCTTGAAATGTGTACACTGAGGATTAGATGCTATCAAAATCATTTTCCATGCTCAAAGAGTAAACAAAACAATACGATGTAACCCAAGGACCCTGGAGGGGAAAACTGTTGAGTAAGAAACTGATTAGGAGTACATAGAGCTACATTTTGTCCTAGCACGATATTATTATAAGACTAACAAGACAAAAATTCAGGAGCAGGAGCCGAGTCGCACGAAAAAACAATAATAGGCCAAGCAAAGTCGGACCAAAAAACGAAGAAAAAGATTCTTCTTTGTAAACTATCAGCCAAGTTGTGAACGAATCTAAAGTATATAGAGTCATTGAGATTGAACACATACTAACACTCTATATTATATTGCATGGACAATAAAAGCAAAACTGGTAAGTGCTATATAGGGCTATTTAACTGATTGAGTTGATGGAGAGCTGAACAGAACTTAAGCTGACTCAACACAACAACATTTTCACGTTTTTTTTCGAAGAAGACGCTTTTTCAACAGTTCGTGACTATAGGAGTCCGAAATGTACACAAAGGGATTGTGTCTGACTGGAACTGTAAAGGAGAGCAAGGGAGACCGCAGGATATGAATTAGGATGAAATTATTGAGTGGAGGCTGCAATCAAAAAGCCATTTCATACAAGAATCGCATGCGACTCAATATCAAGGCGCCCGTAAATACCATCACATCAGTTATACTGTGCACTTCAATTGCTATTCTGCATTATGCTACGTGAGTGTACACATTTAGAAACTCACATTCAGAGTTCTTTTCTCTGTAAAAGTGAAATTTATTACATAGAGTGAAATTTGAAGGTAGGGATCATCTTGAACAAGAATGTCTTGAACTTATAATCAGTTCAGTAACACACACATCGGAGCCTTCAGTTTAATAGATCTTCTTTATGAATACAAAAATAAAACGCAATGCCAGAATAATAAAAAAAAGAAGCCTAACCCAGTCTGGTCGTAGTCTTGATCTGGTTTTGCCTCCCTCCCCGATTTTTCAAATAGCAACTGCTGTTATTTTATAACATGAGATAGTACATTCATTATGTTTAGTCTCGTTTTTCACTCACGTGTTGTTTGTGATGATGATGAGAGAGTGTGATGTAAGTACGTACGCTACGTTAGTACGTGCACTGTGGGGCAACAACCAAACCAGCTCCTAATCTCTTATTACAGGACGCGATACAGAAAGCACATCTCTTCAGATTGAGAAGGTGCCAACAGACTTTTAAAAATCTCATCAGCATCCCAGCAACAGAATTTAACAACGATGGTTCATTATACTTATAATATTATCTCCTTCTAGTGAGCAAGGCAATATTTTCACAATAAAGAGGTACCTAGTACGTGTACGTAGCTCGAGAGGAATTAAAGTCGAGTCAAAGTCAACTGAATCTAATTCAACAGAATACAATCGAATCTGACGAAGACGACAGGACAGGAATTGAAACTGGCAATCACAATACAATCAGAGAGAGAGGAGGACGAACATAAACGTAAGGCAGTTCAGGCAGACTAAACATTAAACATGTGTTGAATGTTCTCGGCTCTAAAAAAAGGCTCGTTTGCCTCGTATTATTAGCTTTGATCTCTGTTGAGTCTCCTTATTCTACTGAAATTGCTCCAAGGCTCTCAAATTGCGATGGATATCTTTTCACTTTCTTCACATTACTTTCATTACATTACACTGGCATTAGTTACATACACACAATGCTTCTCGTCAATAATCCGACAGGATGATTCGTCAACTTTTCCCTTTCAATAAATAAATACAGTCTCTGTAAAAGATGTGCTGAAGAATTTGGGTATTCTACTTTTGATCCTACTAACACACCTTTCTGGTGATCATCATGATAAGGAAAATCAATAATCTAATGGAGCATTAGATAATAATGCATTATCTTTTACAATATTACATGTAAATTGCATGTTGCTTATCAATCTCCGTGTCACTGCAAACAAGAACGCCGTCTAAGTATAATAATTTAATATTGTTATGAGAGTGTGTTTACAGAGAAAGTTTTTTATAGTGCTTTAGTAGTGTAATCCATCATATTTATAGTGGTTAAGTTAATAATGCTACAATGTACAAGAAACTTTTGAGATTAAAAAATTCAAAGTCAAGATGCAATAAGTTGGAGAGGGAGATGAGTAGGAGATCATAGAATATAATAGTTGAGAGAGATTCTAGGTAATAAAATTCAGTACTTTGTAGTTAGTAGATGCTACTCTTTTACTTTTGGTTCTTTTTGTCCGAGCTAGTTGTACTTAGTACACTTAGTAGATAGGAGTGGAGATGACTCCTCTAGGACAGATTTAAAGTTTCCCAAGACTGAACTAAAATACTGTCTTGTCTTGTCATCATAGCTCACGTTTATTACATAAAACGAAGAGAAAAATGCACGAGTATTTGCTACAGGACTTTTGAGACAAGAAGAAGATTTTCTTCGGCACTTTTCTCGTAACTAACTTAACTGTTAACTTAAAGGAGAAAACTGGGAGAGGTTGTTGGCAGTTGGCGGGCTATGACTACGTTATGGCTTCTACATCACATTACATTACATAAACTTTTGGACATGGACCACTACTTTATACTTTACTTTCTATCACTACTAAACGATGCTAGGCCAGATACAACTAGTACTTACTTGTTCTTACTTAATCTACTTTACCAACCTTATATCTACAAGATACGATAGGATACGAGATGTACTTGACTTACTAACACTAACTTACCATTACTAAACTGACTCAACCAAACTACTACTGTACACAACTTTTCCTTGCGGAGATACAAAAAGAATAGAAAAAAAACTTTTTTACACACCAAGTACTATTATGTGTGTGTATTATTGTACTACTACTACACACTCCTACTACTACACTGCAATTGCAATACATACATAATCAGTTTCTACTATAGGTACAGTACTGTGTAAGAAGTCAACTTACTTTTCCCAAACTAACTGGTATACGCAAACTTGTCTTGAGAACTCACTACTACTACTACTACCATAGATTCTGGGACTGTACTGTATGTCTACTATTATAGTAAAGTTTTCCTGTCTCGCTTCACTAACTCTGCGTAAAAGACTTATTTTTTCGAATCTGGAGCTATTTCCACTCTCTCAGTAGAACAGACTGCTTCCAGCGATAAATTATAATGTAGTTGAAGGAAGCGACCAAAAATTCACCACTCCGTATGTCTTTAGCACTAACTTACCAACTTAGTACATCTCTCTTTATGCTCTATGGTTTCTATTCAACCACCATAAACTGACATAACCGACCACAAATAAAAAACACTGAAAATTCCATTCCCGTCATCTATGTCATATGTTATAGCTTTCTCTATACCTTATTTCTTTTTTAAAATATAAAAATTACCCTCTTCTCCATTATAGGAAAAACTAGAATTACGATGAATATTGAAAAGGGGATGATGATCGCTGAATTCCTTTAGTCACTGTTGGTTTAATCCGTAGATTGCTTCCCATTGTATTTCTTTACATACATATACGCTCCAAACGTGCTACGTTATTTTCTATAGCGTCCCATCATTATTACTTTACATAATAATGTATACGTATTACCAGAGTAATAAATAAGAAAAGGTGTTCTCTACAAAGGGCTCGCATAGATTTTATTAATTTGGACAAGGATATGGATGTTGCTGGAGAGTGGAGTGGACAGGACATAGTGCTGGAGAGGAAGGGGTGAATCCCATTGTTGTCTCATGGTAACATTACCCGTTTGTGAAATGTAATGTGACGGTTGAAAGGGCCCAAGGCCACAAAGAGCTCTATTCCCACCGTTCATGTTGACCTCAGGCAGCAGGTGGCTTTGCTTGGCCATCGAATCACTTCACTACAATCAAGATACTTTGTATGTATGTCCATAAGGAGTATATAGTTACACTCTTATACGCACAGTGTGTATAGATACCTATTATTTACAACAGACTGAGTCTACCATTCAAAATCAGGTAAGTTTATCTTGCATTTCTATATAAGTAGGCATATCCCGCACTACACACAATAATGTTCCCTTCACTTTGTTAAGAACACATCTTCAAAAACTCTCCTTATGCTGTGCCAATCAAATTGAAAACATTCGATAATAGTGAAATAGTTAGCCTTTCCTAAACTCATCTATCTATATCCATTTCCATTAGAGAAAATGCTTCTTCTCTTAATGCTTTCTTACATAGCTTTTAACACAATAGAAAAGTTCGGGTATATCTATAGGCATCTGCTTGGGGAGTACTCGCACTTATGAGTACAATGATACCTAGCATACCTGTAACAGATGAACAGCAGGCTCTGCCACATCATAACATACCATACCACAACAACCACGCCAGACCATGCTACGCTAGTCAACGACAGGAGGACAGGCATAAAAAACTTTTCACTGAACCTACACTCGACTTACAAGGGCCTAACTCTGAACAATCAATTCAATTCCTCTAAAAGTCCACATTCAACATCAACAGCAATCCTGTAAATCATCTCCTTCTTTCTTCCACTAAGACCTGCGTTTTTTATCTCCCTTTCTACAGGGCTCCAGTAGATTCAGCCCGGTACACATAAATATACCTGCACCGTTTAAATCCTCGTTAAATCGGCACAATCCCGTCACACTTCCTTGCGTGACAATATTAGCCTTGTCCTTTCTTGTCTGCAAAATGGATACAAACAACTTCCTTATGATTTGTTGCTTCGAGAGGAAAATATTGCTAAATGGACTAATTTTTGACTGTCTTTAATAAGAGTTGCACAATACTTGGAAACGACTTCTGCGGTTAAAACTTCATGCATTGTATCTTACCTATACATAGACGATAGCAATAGTATTAAGTGAAAACGACAGATAGGGAATTCAGAAAATTAATTTTACACGAGGAGGCGGAAAATTTTGGAACAGTTTCATCTGTAATGTAATTTAAGTAGCTGTCGAAAGACTCATTTTTCTTGTCTTGTTGATTTGGTGTGGCCAGCTAGATACCTTCAGCTAACAAACAATAAAGTCAATGTTTTTGCAAGAAGAACGTTGTTTTATTTCCTTTCGTTGGTTTGGTCTGACTTAACTCATCTTTTGGCTTTACAAGTAACACAAGCTGGACGAGACGAGACCACAAAAAGTGTAGTCTGACAGACTGACTTGGTTTAACTTTATTGTCCTACTATATGTTAGCTATAGATTAATATGCAATAAATACATGTAGATACATAGTATAGTATATATCGACTACTCCTACCCAATACATAATATATTTACATAATACTTAGAGGACTATAGTGATAGGGTGAATAATATAAATATTATACGAGTCTGAACAATATGTCTTCCTTCCTCTCACCACTGTCCATCCATCCATCAGAATCCGAGTTTTTTCTTCTTTTTACTCACATCACTTCACATTGCAATGTGCTACGCTCAATACATACAAAACAATGGCCAAGTGAACGAAACGACTTGAGTTTTAATATATGCAACACACCAACAGACAAGACTGCGTAATTTAACTCTCGTTGTAGCGTATGTTACTGAAGAAAGAAAAAAGAAGACGAGTCCAAGTCGAAGGCAAATCCAAATACGATAGTTTGAATGTTGAACTGGACTAGGACTGGACTCACATTCATACGTTGTTTGTTACTTAACAGTTTTCTATATTCTACTCAGGGAATACAAACAAAAAACGACAACTGCCTGCTGCATTTGTACTTGTACATGTGTCAGCCTCCACAAAGATAGCACAGACCATAGAACTTTTATATCAATATGTGCATGTAGTAACTATGATGCAGCATAACATTACGTTGGAAAAGTCACTCGACTACGACTACAACTACATACACCTTGTAAATAATACTTGTACCTTGTCTTCCACCGATATTACTATGTATTTAGTGTGTAGGACAAAACCATCCAGCGTATCCGTCTTAACTAATGCAATAGATACATTTACCTCTGCATAGATATTTTTATTCGTACAAACAGCTCCATAATATTTATTATAGACAACTTCTACATATTTAGAGGTGCCTATAGTTGATATTACGACTATAGGTTGAAGTCAATGCATATGCCGAACGGACGAAACAATACACCAGAAGAATTGAAACAATATGAAAATACACTTCTACTACTATTAAGCAATAATGACAGTTCTTTAAAAACAAAAACTATAGAGCGCTTTTCCAACACGAGAAAATACTTACAATAGCACTTCGCTCGCGTAAGTAAAATTACTTTCAGCTTTCAATTTCAGCCTACTGACTAATAACTTGTTACTTTTTTATTTTCCAGAGAATACGAGACCGTGATTTGCATCACATTATTATATGTACGCGTACATTGTAATGGACAAACTATGGCATTTGGCATGTAGACACCTATGTACCACGCAATGCCTTAACAAACAGTCTTATAATATACTTGAGTTTATTGTTTCTAAGCAGGTAAGATATATGCCCTGTTTTACTTCTAGAAAATATTACATTAAGTATAAAGGGTACCATATAAAGTACCAAAGGCTTTATATAGCTGCTACATTGTGGATCTAATAAGTATTCTATGTATTAGTAGTTAGTATCAATGGAGTACCTACTACTTACTTGTGAGTCTCGCACATGAAGTCTCATTAGTCCTATGCACGCTAACTTATTGTTAGAATTACTTCAGTTCACTTTCAATTCTGTACAATCTGTCTACAGTAATATTTCTTACATAAATTACATACTACAGTCCAATGCTACATAAGTAACATGATCTTAAGTCACTCGACTCAAACCTACAAACAATGAATATGTGCACCATCAATAATGATATGCATTGTTGAAATACACCATGCACTTGCATTAGTGTAATCTTTCAAAATCGTAGAAAAAACAAAACCAACAACACGAAATGCTGGAAACAAAATATTTAAAAAAGGTAACTATAATTAAGGTGAATTAAATTTGACAACGACAATGTGCAATAATTGAATTAATTCCACTTTATTTACCTGATCTCAGGTGCCTAACTTTGTAGACCTCTCAGAAGACGAAAACCAACACAACTCATTTCAATTTCAATTGAAGCGACTGAAAATCCAATTCCGTCATAATGATAACCAACATAACGTATCATAGCTCATGCACTTCATGTCATGTCAAGACTAACACGAAATTCCAGTCAAGTCTAAGCGAAGGAAACATCTTCAGTATCAGATATTTCATTTTAGAGTGTCTGTTCTATTCTGTCAGTTGGCATTGGCTTGGCACTTGTCTTCTCCACTTGAGCATTAGCTCGAAAGAAAGATCGTAAGCATGCAATCATTTTCCATAAAAATTGTGATAGACTACAAAATGCATGTGTAGGTACCTGCATAGACAAGTTGAGTGTGTGTCCCACATGTATCAAATCTCTTGCAGTCTACACATACTAGCGATTATTTCTTCAAAAGATGTGAACAGAAATAATTCAAATACCAAAAGTCAAGACGTTGTTGAGCTACATAGGGAAATCTATGGCCACCAATCAATATAATTCCTTTTAGTGGAACGTTACGTGCTTATGTTAAGAATTATACAGCATAGCACAGAAAAGGTCTAAAAGGAGAGTCCTAGTCTTGTTTAACATTATTCCTTCGAGGTAAATCTACCTTGCCTTGAGTGGACTAGTCCTGTACTTTAATGCAAAACAGGGGAAAGACTGAAATTCAAAGAGCTCGTCAGTTCAAGTGTCTGTGCGAGCTAATGATACTCATCCAGACATTCATCACTTTGTTAAATTACATAAAGGATGTTGGCTGTAGTGTTGGATGGATGGAGTGAGTGAGAGTGAAGAGAATGTGTACGTCTCTTCTATGTTAAGTAGGCAGGATACTATCTGCAGAGTGGTGTGCATTATAATAAGTAATATTCTGATGATGTATTCATGAAAGTGAAAAGTTGTAGCTTGATGAGTACCTCTCAACTGACTTCACTGCAATCTCTTTTGAACTTTTATAGTTAACTTAAAAGAAAAACTTGAAACAGCTAAATTAAACGCTGAATACCTTTAACAGTGTACTTTTCTCGTGATTGTTAAATGGAAAGGTGAAGTTGGGGCTAAAAGGAAAGAACTTAAATTAAAACTACCTGACATTACATAGTAATATTACATAGGGAACTCTTTTTCGCAAATTACGCAAACAACTACTGAACTGGATGGATGTGGGAATGTACTAACTTCTCATGCTTTCTGTAAGTCTGCTGTATAGGCAACTTTTATTCTACTTACCCAGTCAAACCAATAAAAAGACAAGTTTGTTCAGAATAAATCTCCTGATTAGGTACCTCATTCAATAGCCAAATGGCGTTTATTGCCGGACTTGTGATTGGTATTGCTAGCTTCTGCCAAATAGTTATATGATTCAAGTATTACATCTTCAACTGTGATGTGTTTAATATTATGATCGTGTAATTGGGTATTATAATGCAAGATTTCCCTACTGATTGTGTTTAATTAGTTTCGTTCTAGCAGTATAGTCAAATAACAACATGCCAAAGTCGTTTTTCTATACAGTTATTCAACACCACCAACTCAAACGAATAAAACTCACCCAACGAATACATCTTAAATTCATGCGGTTGGCAAAAAACATTAGGATTTTCGAAACAAATATGTTAAGGAGAATTTAGGATATACCAGTATAAGTATTTGTATAATGTATTCAGACAGTATCTCCAATTCGATCCACCTGTCGCTGAAACAAAATCGAATTGAGACTCATGTATATCTGTCTGCCTACATGAAATGCAAAATTCAACAACGAAATCTACTTATGTGTTTGTGCATTTCCCATGGCTCTTTGTTAAATATGTGTAGTTGATTTAGGCATCTTGGCTTCAATGCAATAAGATTTGGGTTCCATGCCATGCCGGTACAAGAATAGTAGTCTCTTTACCTTGCACTACAATAGCTTACAATGGTAGACCTATTTACTTATACTACAGATAAGTATAACAAATGAATGTTTAATATAGAGATAGCAAAGTCACTGTACAGTAAAATCGAGATATCTGTTTACTCTCTCTTCTATCTACCTTAATTTTCGTCCTGGATGCTTCCATCCGTGCAAACTATTGACAAAGAAGATAGTAGAGCAGAGATACCCTGGAATTTTGAAAACAATACGATGCTAACTTCATTTCATTTTATCTTTTATACCTTCTCCCTCGGAAAATCTTTCAACGACTACTTCTATACTTCAGACACACAATTCAGCCCTACATAATATGCATTACTTTCTTCTAAGAACGAATATCAACATAATAGTACTGCGTAATGTACATAATATTACCTAGTGTATCAAGTGGAAGTAATGTTCCTTGAATTTCATTTCTGCCGCAGAAGTTACTCTATCTTAACGTCTCTATCCTACAACAGTAGCGTTGTTGAGCAACGTATACTTCTACAGATTATACTTGGTAACATTATTGTGGCTTTTATTAGAGATTACTTGGTTTTACTTTTCACTTCTGTAAATGTATCCTTCGCTATAATAAGTAAACATATATATACCTGGAAAATGCAAGTAGGCAAGATCTGTGTTTGTTCGGTTAGTAAATCGAACTAAGGAAAACAAATGAGTCAGCATTTCACAAAAAACATTTGAACCGAACACAATTTGTTCACCAACCAGAGCAATCTGTTACTCATTCTTCGTTGGCTCTTTTCACCACAACTCGTCTAAAATATCTCAGAAGTTCTTTAGTATCACTAACAATAACTAACCATGTTCAACTTGTACTTATTACTCACTATTCCTCATGCCACAACATCTTAAGACGTACTACAATTTGTGATAAGTATTATTATGCTTTTCAATTTATTTTTTACTCCATGTACAGTAACTTGGCTTCTGAAACGTTTTCTAATTGGAATTTGTAGTATTTAATGCCATTACCTAAATACCATAAAACTCTAAGGTATCAAATGTTGGGGGTAATTTCTCATTTATTTCTACGAGCAGATCAACATTTCAGACCTGCGTAAAATGAACAGTCAATATTCGAATGAAGAATAGACGTAGTAAAACATTTTTTGTCCATTTGACAATCATGATTGTTAAAAACGGTAACATTGCATTTTAGTCTTCAGTTGCATTCGTTTTCTAGCTTTACCAGGTCCGTAGGCGTGCAAGACAAGATACTTAAGTTTCCTTTGAACTTTGTATTAGTAAATCGAATACCATTAGTGCAGTGCAGTGCCATATTTAAGCTTCTTTATTTACCATAAGTGTCTATCTAGCCTAGCATGTCTCCACTTATCTTAAGAATTTTTTTCGTTCTCGGGATCAATTTGTAGAACGATAATCTTCTGTGAATTGTTGTTCACCGACCGAGGCGGGAGCGGCAGTTCTTTATATTTCTTTAGAAGTACCTGCATTTTGCTTTTTAGGATTTCTTTTGGAGTGGTTTAGGATTTTACTGGATTTTACTAGATTTGATTGGATTAGATTACTTTGGATGATGGAATTTCATAGTAACAGATTTTAAAGAAAGGATGGGATTGCAGGATTGGACTTCTACTTAGTGTATACCTAAGTCTTTGACACAAAACAAATCTAGGATTTACAGCAGAAAGGGTCAATCAAGGATTCTGCTAGGTTGCAATGCATTAGATAATTCTTTTTTACTATGCACTTTGCACTTAGTACATTAAGTAAAATGTTTTAAAGTTAGGGTTATATTAAGGTTAGTATATAATCGAATCTCTTCACACAGATTGCTTGAAGTGACGATGCAATATGCTAAAGTATTGCAGGGTAATAGTTATACAAGCAATGATGTCAGAGATGACAGAGATAACTAACATAACAATGTAGTGTTTCCAATTCTAATTCAACGCTCTTCTAGTCTACAGGAAAGCACGCATTTCCTCTTTGATTATTCATCTTTTTGTGGGTAGTTTAATACATTTCATGATTTTATTTATAGTTGTGCTTTGGTCGTAGAATAATAATTAATTATTTCCGATGTCATGCTCCTAGTACCTCATGCTTTTGGTTGCTACAATTATACAATAGCGACGAAGGTGAAGGCCTTGAATAGCACAAGTTAATAGGAAAAGGAAAATTAAAGCCGATTTACGGTAAGCCCTGATGTTGGTTTAGTAGTCAAAGGCCAAAGGTTTTCTTAGATAATGAGAGTAAAATTTGTGTCGCGTTGAATGAGAAAATCCGCCCAGATGACATTTGACAGGACATGACGTCCCTTTTATCACTACCTATCTCAATTCCATTATTGCAGAATGAAAATGGAGAAGTTTCGGATTACTAGGAAAAGATTACTTTGACCTGAATGCATTAGAAGTGGCAGCTAACAAGGCAATGCAATTGCAGTTGATCTGACGTAGAACTGCTTTACACCATCCATGTATTTAGTATTGAGACAAACATGGAAATTCATTCATTCCGTAGACATCCGTAAAAGGAACATCTTGTCTTGTTTAATTTGGTCATAAAGATGAACCATAGAGGATTCTATTTAGTATAATCCTTTAATTTCTCCCGAGATTGAAAAGTGAATCCTTTGAAGCGTACGTGTAAAAAGTAAGTCTGCGATAATATTTTAGGAAAAGTAAGAGGATTGCTTCGTCGAATTTGCATTTGGAAGTGTTCCGAAAATAAACCCTGTTGCTTTGCTATCAGTGCGTTTTAGTAGTGCAGTAGTATTTCTAAGTATCAGGAGTTTTGTACTGCGTGACTGTGCATGTGTTGTCTATTACCAGATGAAACTGCGTTTTCTCTAGGAAATACATGTAGAGCCAACTGTCTGTAGTCGAACGCAGTCTAATTTCCGTCTGCTTTAGTAGGTAACTATTTTCATTTGCTGTTGCAAATGAAAACAAGCCATAGAAGTTTACTATTTGGTATTAACGTTCTCTAATGTAAAGATCTGTAGAGAGACACGTGCATTCCACATTCACGGGCGATAATTCCATCCCATGCCAAACTCCGCTAGTTCTTCTTCCAGGAATTACTACATGGTCTCTCATTAAACATTATGAACCGACATCGACATCACATTCGCATCAGAGCATACTTTTAGCCTTATTTCATTCTGTATCTCCAAGCTACATTCTACAAAAGTATATTCTGAGGGATATTTTCTGTGTAGAATGGCTAAAACAGACATGCTCTTGCTCCTCTGCTACTTCAATAATAATTGTAGACACTCAATTCGTATCTGTTCTTTAGTGTACTGTACTGTGTACTTAAGTTGTACTTTTGGTAAAATTCACTATTCCTTCCCAGTTTCGTTTAGTTAGCATTAGCCAAGTCCCAAATCACCTTGTACCCCAGAGACATGTAAACATATCAAATAAAGCCAATCCTAAATAAACTACAAACTGGTTTCCTCGCTCACAATTCGTAATATGGAAATGCCTGCGAAACTAACAGAAAGTACACATAAACATCTTTCCTCCACATACAGTCACAATCCGTAGCAGATAGACATACAGAGTCTACTGTCTCCAGTGCACATACTAAACTTGCTATTTGCTATTCTCTCCCAGTATCCGAGAGAAGTTTCACGTACGATGTATTATAATATATGCACTATTACACTATCCAAATGCTCACTTCAATGGAGATACTTATGTTTTGTGCACGAACTAACACAACAAAAACTAACGACTAAACTCACTAACTCCAACTCTCTGATAAGCGCATGTTTTATTTTAATTGCTATGGTCAACTTCAACTTGACTTGCCTTATTATTACTATTACTACTACTAGTACTTTTGTTAGATTCTCAGCTACATTCCTTCTACAGACACAAATTAAATACATTTTATATGCTATACAACATTAACGTTTCTAACATTATTATTATTAGCCTATTATACAACAAAACGAATTACGAATATAGGACCATTAAAATAAAATACTGCACACTACTGCTTACCTTAAATAATACCTACCTAACCGTCACCCGCGTATAACTAGACACGCATTGTGTGTCATAATAAATGGGATTTTCAAAAGAGGATGCGTTCCTATCTACAGATACGTGATTTTAAGAACTTCATTTGAATAGTAAGTATATAATTTTGCTACTACTGTATGGACGATAAAAATTAAAATGTTAAACTCTCTGCGAATTTATACACCCGGCTCTTCTACCTCAATACTCACATCCATACACATTTACATTATTAGTGCTATAGCATGCTCTATTTGTATATGGATGGAAATACATAAAGGAGTCTTCATCGGAGGCTGTAAAAAGCTAACGATGTGTTTCCTAATGCAGAATTTAACGATTTTTTCAATAGCAACGGCTACACCCTTCCAGTTGCAAACTTCTTTTCAATTTTACTACCCAACATGCTACTTTATTATAAATGATAATGCAAACTTTACATAGGTAGCTAATGACAGCCCTAACAAACTGCCATTTTCCGACCACACTATTGTATAGCATGCAACAATGACACAACCTAATAATATTTATGAATGTGCATCGCCTATATACAATAATATATTTAGGATGTGTACACGTAATGATAGATAATAAAAATGCATTGCAGATAGGCAGAACATACAGTGAACAGGATAACATTAGCATGTCGATCTTGATTTGTGTTTGCATTGTGTAATATTTGATGGTGACAAAATTACCGTAGGAAGTGAGAAGGAATTATCACTAAATCATAACAGCCATGTTAAATGAGTTCGCATTCTTTTGCAGAAATGCTAAGGAATCACTTGATTATTGATTCTGTGGTTATCACCTTTCCGGCACATATGATCAGATGGCCCTATAGCACTAAAGCTAAACATTTTATCGGCTGCTTTCAAATATAATGAGAAGAATCCGTTTATCTTACTGTACATGCAAGGAAATGTCAACATAGAAAGCCCTACACAATACATTCAACTATATCAATCAGTTAATACACTACATTATTAGTTTACCTATGCACACCTAGCGTGCTATGCTTTAAGCTGACAGAATTAGCAGTGCATAGAAACCTACCGACATAACATTAAAGTCTGGTTTCCTTTTCCTCTACCGTACATTCATAATAACACTAACAAAACCGTCAATGATATATTCCAGACGTAGCAAACAGTGTACAAAATTTACCACTTTTTAGCCTTTTTTACCATCACAGTGGTAAAAATGCACTTAATGGTAAAAATGCATTTAATGGTAAAAATGGTAAATTTTAGCGATTGATTAGACAGCTGAGTACAGATAAACTAGACTTCCTATAATATTAATTTTAAAACTTTATTTTAAATGAAATATTAGCCCCTTAATCAATTAAATTAATCATATTTATTTGATTGTACACCAAAAGTTATAAAAAGAATGAAGAAAGAAAGATTGTATTTGGTATCGCCCATTTAAAATTGATGCTAATTTAATTACAATTAATTTCTCAATCGGCAAGGGTTGTTAGCGCCCTCATTGGTTGAATATTACTCTGATTGATGAACACTTATCAATTTGTGACAACAATGATCATCTGCCAAGCTATTTCATACTTTGGCACCGAGTTTTATTCAAAATTCAAACACGAAATTTAAATGAAACTATTTTTTACCATTTTTACCATTTATACCACTTACCACTACTTTTTAGGTAGTGGTATTTAACGTTAAATACCATTAAAAACCACTTACCACTGGTAAGTGGTAAATGGTATTTTGTACACTGGTAGCAAATCTACAATCTGTCCTGCCATGCCATAGCAAATGCCACAGAGATTCATCTAATGATATACACAGAGTAAACTAGGCAACTGCAAACTAACAAACCATACTCTTTACTACGAATATCAACATCAGGTGCACCCTTTAAAATTACTTCCCCCATTCAGTTCACTGAATTCAGAATAAACGAAGGGTAAAGTACATTGTGCAATTCAGCAGGGCTACTAACAAACTAGAGCTCGAGGGATAGAAACGATTGACGATAGAGGAAACCATATATCCAACTACATTTGTGTATGGGAACAACGAAGGGATTGTCGATCTGAGTCTCAAAGCGTCTGTATACTTTACTCTCATTATAGGGCGTCAGTTTGGTTAAATTTGTGTTTCAATAAAGATGCATAAGTATACGAACGAGTGCGTACATTTTATGCATCATTATGAGCATTGGCTACAATATATTCACGCACAGGTCCAGCATTTGCATAGTATTTTACATAGAGTGTTAAATACAAAGTCAACTAAAAAAAGTCGGGTGTAAGATACAGTATTATTCCTCGGCAGTAGTTTAGACCTAATGGTTAGATAAGTATATCGCTAACAAGCTACCTAGGTAGACAAAGAATCGTAAAAATATTGGAGGACATGTGTATGTAATTTAGTAAATACCATGAAAAGCATTCTACTGCTTATATGTACACACAATCACGAAGCGTGTTTGTCTGCCTTGTGTGTGGTGCGTTATGTGATGGTGAAAATGGAACAATGCATTCGTACAGTAAATAAATACATGTCATGCTAACTAATCGTTAGTTTAAGTTTGGTGTATTAAACGTAGCTACACGAAACATAAAATTATACATAGCATATGGCTCGTATTACAATATGGATTTTGGATAAAGGGATGAGGATTAAAGGAAAAGTCCGACAGACCGAATTTTTAATATGATTAGGTAGTATAGGTAGAGAGAATGATGTATGTCCATGTCGTGAATGTACAGTGCACATGTACGTGAGCACTAAGGAGTTTCCTCGTTTACTTTTTATGCACTTGACTTGAATTTACATTCTCCATTAGAGAATATGTTACTTAGTTATAGATAACGTGCATCAAACGAAAGCATTTCTTAGCAATGGAGTGTAAGACTAAGTGCTACGTGTGCTTTGTCTTTCTTTGCTTCCTTTTTTAAAATACTCAGGAGATTTTTGTAGTCATGCATGAAGCAGACTCAGCTGTGAATCGAAATGATATGCTGAACTAAACTAAGGATACAGGCGGATACAAATTATTCTTGTGAACAGTATGAGTTGGATGTTTTAATAAATTCACAAGAGATATTAGGCTACTAATAATAGAGGGAAGAGAAGACTCATGATTTCATAAGCATCTTCCAATTTTCAGGGAGCCTCGCCTTTCTTTACTATTGTTCTACTGTCGAAAAGCAAAAGAGTGCCGTTTTCATATGTAGGAACACTAATATAATAACGACTTTCGCCTAATTGCAATAAATAAGAATACTAAAGGTACCATAGGTAGGTATATACAATAGCTTATGATATTATAGTCCTAATAATATAACTTGCATGTAACTTGTTTTTTCATTAGAGAATCTAAGAAAACGAATGGGCAGAGTCCGCAATGATTTGTATACGAAATCAAGTACTAGTCTGTGATTTAATGCCTATAAATCACATCCGTTGTGCACTTTCGATTTTGTTCGGCTAGTCATTATTGAGCTCACAATCAGAATCATTGGGATCCTATATAAGACACAGGTAGACACTGGTTCACGTACATTTTTTAACTAGGTACAACTTGTTTACTATGCCAGTCACTTCTCAGTGCTTAAGCCAAACATGAAGTTATCTAATGTACGTACGATAGCCTTACGCGATCCCTATGACTAATCGTGGAAGATTAAAAGCCAGAACTTGTATAGAATTAGAATCAACATTAATAGTACGGCACAGAGAAGAGTTTGCAATCAGCAATTTATACAAGGAGCATGTCACGAAATTTACATTTGATACTGAATCACAATGCTGGCAGAACCAAAGCCTGCCTAGTCTACGCTAACCAAATCATAATCATCAGCATTCAACGGTCCATCTTAAACTTTCGGATCTTTGACTACCTAGAATTTAACGGACAGGATAAAGCCTCGTGTTATGAAGTTGATTGTGAATCAGGCATAGGAAGATGCTACCTAATTGGCAGATTACTAAACTCCATTGAAATAAATATCGTTATACCTAGATATAACTATTACATGCATCCCTTGTTAATAGCCACTATGACTAAGAGCCAGGTACTTGACTTTACTAAACACAAAGAGAAAAATGTAGGTAAAGGGAATGGTTCCCTAGCCAAGGTAGTAATTCATTAGTTGATGCACTGATCAGAAAATAGCTCCGTGCTCATTATGATCATCACACTGATCATCTCCAGATTTAACTCAAGAAATGAAAACGTTGAGCATGAACGTGCATCGGCAGTTTAATCTTATACCTACACACTAAAACTGTTGTACTTATAGAATATTGAGGATTTTACATGCGTGTATTGACTAATACACAATTAGTTTCAATCTTGGATCTAAGGTAAGTTACCTGAATTCTTTCGACTCGAGTGGTTATTGGACTCAAAGCAACATTCTCCCTTAGATATTTATGAATATGCTCAACTATTCAAATTCAAGTCCGTTAATGAGAAACTAACGATAACAAGTTAACTCAAGTAAGGATGAAACAAGACAAATACTGGTAATAAATAAAAACCAACCATCAAAACAACTTTTACATGAGCTTGTGTAAACGTATATTTTTCTATGTAAATGAATCCTGTAGGGTTCTTTTGTGAATTGAAAAAATGAAGTAAGTAGATGCCTAGGTTAGGTACTCTATAAGATAAGAATTGAATTAAGATAAACATGGATAAACATACCTACCTTAATATCTACTTTACATTCATACAGTTCGTAAAAAAGTACACCTGAATGAACAAATGGTGTACCATTTTCCTTTGTAGTTCCCAAATAATGGATTGAATTCTAATTCTTAGAAATCCTATAGAGTATGAAGCATCAATACAATGATCTATTGAAATATTCTTAAATGGAGCCATTGGAACCATTATTACATGAAAATTGGATTAAATCTTGATATTTATTACATTGAACCTGATCAGTTCTCATTCTCAGTTCCCAAATCTTGATGCTCCTAACTGGTTTCTGTCAGTACTGATAAAATGCTTTACAAGTATGATCATGGATAACCACAAGGTATGTGCGTCTTAGTTACATTTTACTTTTCACAACTAGTATAGTAGGAATAAACATTATGAGGTAATATATTATTTGTTTGATACAGCTGCATATCGAAAGCAAATAATTATCGTATATAACTATTATGAACGTGAAACTCTATTGTATATAGATATGATAGTGTCACGGATGATACGCAAGCACAGATAATTATTACGTGTATCTATAAGTCAAGCTAATGGTACACTACAATCAGACATGATAGCCAACTCGTCAGCCTTCTTAATGTGATGTGCATATAAAATTAGTCACACATCTGTGCTTATGCTATCAATGAATGAATACGTTTCAACTTTGCCAAAGGTCTGATTCTTTTTAAATATTGATGCGTTTTCAGTATCAGTTACGAATAAATATCAGCTATCGTCTGTCTGGAATAAATACCTAGATCGTTTTCATCTCCAAATTCATTCATATCTGATCCTGATAAGTTTGGTCTGTGTATGAGTGTTAAATGGGAATGAAATAAAGTCAAGTTCAAAGTAACATGATTCATGAATGTCGGCAACCTTTCTTGGACTCATTCTCAGAATCAGAACTTTTATTAACCTCGCACCATATACAAACCCAAATTGTACACAAAGTGGTAAGTAGACCCGTCAAGAGACAGAAGGTCTCTGCTCCAGAAAGAAAGATAGTCATGGAATAGCTGGTGGCTCGACTGATAAGATCAAAACGCTCACACTTTCTCAAAAGGTGCCCTTTACTCATTCTACATTCACTTGCCTACAACATAAATCATCTTTACCATCCTTTCGTGTTTGTGTGGGTACCTTCAAAATATTTGTATTCCAGTAGCACTAGAAACAGGAACTTCCTAAACTGCTGGGACCAGGGACTTAAAAAATTTATACAAATAGTAGGCACATCAGAGTATATAATTGATATCTAAAATGTACATTATGTATTTTCGAACTCTACGGAACACGCAATTTCAAGTGCATACCCTTAATTAAGGGCAATCAAATGAAATATAATTGCATTTGCTTCCTCAATTGAAATATTAAGTTACGTCTAGCCCAGTACGTGCGTACACATACATAAATAAAATTACAAAAAATGCAGCTTTACAATATGCAGATGCACGAAAATATTAATGTAGCATTAAATAAATCAGAGCATGAGAAAAAGTGTTAGTACTGCACTTCACCCTTCTTAAAACCAACCCTATGAGTTGAACTACATTGAAGTTTAATGTGAACTCAGATCGTGAGTGCGTCAGAAAGCCAAAAATACAGCGTTAAAAGAACAAATCTCTCCCTAATCCACTTGTTAAATTACATTCCATTTCCTGTGAGCATACAAACTGACTAAAACTAAACTAAACATTAAGTTGGTAGCTACATTAATACTAATACTCCGTTTCCCTGCACATATGAAAGCACAAACGACTACATCAAACATTATGGATAGATAATGTAAGCAAAACTCAAAGAAGCAAAGAGCTTTCAATTGAACTTTATACATTTATGTAAGAGAGTAGCTGTAGTTACTTTACATTGAAGACAGATGCACTTTACTTAAAGCTAAACGTTAGGTACTTTAAGACATTAGTATCCGCTGTACTTACTTAAATAAATATATATATTCCAGACTTCAGTCTACCATCAATAATAAATGTAAAGACTTTCTTTCTTTTATGCCTCATGATACAAGATGCCACATAAAGTGTTGGAAATACATCTCAAATCATTTTGAGTATGCGCCTCCAATATTTATAGAGCCACTCTCAAAACCATTCTTTCTTAACTTGTAGCAGTATTAACAGACTAATATGACAGTGCTACTGCATTTAATCCATAAACCTACATATAAGTACTAGTAAGATAGTACAAGATGAAGATGCACTAGAAACTAAGAATCGATTGGAAAGTCTCTGAAGTCAGTGGACTGAAAATGTGGGAGCAAACATTGGGAAAAAGTCTAATATTTTATTTCATATTGACTTAGGAGTCGATAGTCAGTGGAAGGAAAGAACAAGTCACAAAACGACATTACCTAAAGTATTCCAAATACTTTATACTGACACATCTTTGCTGTACAAACTCACGATCAGTACAGTGTAGTAAATAGTACAAAACTTCTAAAAGCCTTCGTAGAAGACTGTGGTGATGGTGGTTTCCAATGCTTTTAGTATTCTAACAAAAAACTTTTCCCAAATAGGTATACTTTTTGTTGCTATCTTTAATATCAGAGATTTGTTCGTCGTCAACTTCCTCCTCGTAAAGCTCCCTCCTTAAAATATACACATCGATCACTTCAATATTATTTATTAGATATGTAGTTAGGTTCGTCTTGCTTCTGGCAATGTTATGTCCCTTCTCAACTGCACGTACTACGATTCTCGCAAAAGAATATTTAATCCTAATATATTGAACTGCAATAATGCAAGGCTAGTTTTGCTGCAACTTTTTTTACTACGAGTATCTGTCTTGTGTATGCAGAATGTGCAACGCACTTCCCTGGAATTAGTTTAGACATCTCATCGTTCATCACATGGAAGATATTGCCGATGCCAGCTTAATGTAGCAGAGTAAAGAAAAACAATTCCGAACGCTCATAAACGCATGGTTCAAGGAACGTAGAGAAGACACTGAAGGAAGACAGCTTGCTACACCATAAAATCAAATCACATACGATTCAAGACGTTCTATCTACTAGAATATAAATATACTAAAAAAAATCCTTTTATAGATCTAGTACATACTATGGAATAAAAAATATACAAAGGCAGATTCTAGTATATTTGAATATATTCAAGTTTTTGTAGTGCTAGTAGAATAGTCTCAAGTGAAGCGTACACTAATGCTTGACATTTTCAAATGGAGTGGGTCTTATGATAAAAAGACATTCTTTACGATAAAAAAGGTCGTCGCATCTCACAAGACGATGGCTAATAGGAAAAGAAAAGTTTCTGACGCTGTGAATAGATTATTTAACAGATAGAGTCTCATCTGCTCATTGCTTTTCATTGGATTACATTACATAACATTAGGTGGTGGAGGAACAAGCTGTATGGAGTCTCTTTCTACTGTAGTTTAAGTAGCTACCAATAAGTCTAATCTCGGAAGGACGAAGGGTCTTTCTTCATCTCTCCCAACTCTACGTACTACGATCCCAATGTAATATAATGCAAGATAAACTGCCTCCCGTCTTGTCTGTATACATGTAAACATAAACACGAACTGCACTCAACCAAACTGAGACTGGAGGATCTGGAGAAAACATTAGCACTCTATCTATACGATATCAACTGGGAGAAACAAACTTGTGTTCGCTTAACTTAACGCATTATTTTACTAGTATCTCTAAGTAAACGAAATCAAACCACACTAGACTACCAGCCAGGACATCACAGATCAGAAAAGGAAAGAGCCACCCAACCAAAACCAGTAACAGTAACCAAGAAAGAGTGTGGCTATATCCTCTTTTCTTCCTCGTCCTCCTCCTCCACTACTACGTGTACCTACTTATCGTGTTAAAACTTACAAAACAAAACATAAAACAAGAAACCAAAGGGAATTTATCGTTATCTTAACTTAGATTAGGTTTCTTTATCGCCTCTACGCTGTTTGCTACGAGAGTGTTTAGATGGTCCGGCATCGCATGCACTCACGGCATGGAGTGTTGGGTGCTGTGTTTTAAATTCATGTTATATGTGTTACCCCTATTACTACTCATTATTACATGTGCTACACTCATCTCTCTCCCTCTTAGAAGATCCAATATCATCTCCTCCATCGTCTACACTTCTAAGTAAACTATGTAGATTCCAGTTTATGTAGACTAGACGGACGAAACCGCCACGGAAAACGTCTAACCTTTCCTTCTAACAACTAGCTATACAACAATAACTAAAAACGTATACATAGGTAGTCAACCAAGCCAGTCGGACTTTTTTTGTTTACATTTTGTGCGTGTCTTTCAGGAAAATTACTATTAGCAGTCTCTGTAGTAGAGTAGGTAAGTACACATAGAATCTCTACAATGTTTCCCTTTTTCATTACCTTCCTACGAATAGGACACGGAAGGAATCTCTAAAGAAAACTTGCTTACATAAACTAAACGACTACCATCAAGTCAATGTCAAGTCAAGCAAGAAACAAATCAGATGAATCTTCTTCTTTTCTTCTAGAGTAAACATAAAATATTCTATCTATATAGTGCATTGAAAAGAATAACCATATAGATATAGTATAGATGCAGGTACAAAGGTACTTTTTCTCTCAGGGATATTGCAACGTTAACGAAAAATGGAGTCCAGACGAGAAAGATCAGGGAAACAATACAAAGGCAATAATGACCTAATGCAACCGAATGAAGGAAACCAAACTGAGTGAGAACGACGGATGGAGGGTCCTTAATTGATTTTTAGGGAGGCAAAGTATTAAGTCAGCAGAGTGTCTGAGAGTGTGAGTACTGATGACGATGAGTGCTGGCTCATGGTGATGTGACTCACTGCTACACTAGATGTTAATGGCAAAATTCTTTCCTTCCTCCATATCATGCAATCCATTTTGAACAAGCCAGATCTACATTTAGAGAGAGAGGAGGGGAAGAAGAGATGGACAACCTTTCATAAATATACTTTTATCGGCACTCTCAACAAACTCAACGAAACAAAAATACAATGCTATGATTTGCTTGCTGTCCATTCCATACTACGTTGCAATACCTTTTGCTTACAGCACACCATTTAAGAATATGCTAGACTGACTGACATAACGATAGTGGAGAAGTAGGTATGTAGGTACCAATTTCCGAGTGACATATCCGACAAACTGGGATTGACTCCGCAATAGGCTAATGTCAAATGGAAGGGAAGAGGATGTTATGATATTGTGACGGAGGCTCAACGAGCTCAGTTTTCTCTTGACATGGCATGCCTTGCTTTGACGTAAAACTCTAGTTGCTCATAAAATAATGCCACCATTTACACACGAATTTCACATTGTCTCCTATTTTAGCCTAATATTCCACTTGCCTTCTACATAACAGTTCCCAGTGTAAGTACTTACACTGCAAAGTATACAGTAACTAAACTAACGACCCTCTCCATTCCATCTATTCCGTTTACTCGCCCGGGGTCAGAACCAATTTACGAATTTTCGGAACATACAATATTAAGTCCAAAGCCATCCAGACAGAGACTGTGCGGGATGTTTATGAAGGAAAATTATACCCCTGGAAGAATTGTAAGGGAGTAGTAGTCGTCAGACATAATACTCACCTCTCTACCAAATCACCCATTGTTTAGTTTAGCTAAATGTAGATCGTCAAATTGTACCTATATTCAGTCCTGGATTTTCTAATATACCTGTATAAGTATGTATGGTAGGTATGTATAATCTTTCCTAATGTTCTGATGATGAATGCCTGTCTGTCAGAATTTAGAACCAAAGGGAAAAGCTCTACTTAAAGTTAGCATTTTTGAGTACCTTGGAATTTCTAAGACTACTTTCAACAAAAACATTTATTCTTCAATAACAATCACAATTTAAAGCGAAATGCATTTTCTCATATCTCTGATTTCTTTCTACATATACATATCCACATCCTTAGTAGCACATCAACAATCATCAAGTAAGAATATACGAGAGGCTGTCATTTTTAATTGTAGATTTTCTTATGATAGTAATTGACTATGCATCCTATTTTATTTCAAAAATTAACTTATTTGGTAATACGTCAATATTTAATTTTCTTTACAGTGATTTAATCTCCCCATATATAAGACAGGTTGAAAAAGATTTTGGTAGCCTCAATAGGACGTAGATTAGGAAATTGGGTGACAGTAGTGTCGCAGCAAGCAGGCAATCTTTCTCTTTCTATAGGCCGATAAACTGCTTATCTAAATCTTAGCTACTCAAATTTCTGTGTACAATAATAATAATCTATCCTTCACTTAAGCCGTATTTGTATTGTAGCCGTTACCATTCAGTTAGAAATCAGTGGAGTGTGTTTTTGTCCCTAGTATTGTATCGGTCTTCGGTACCTGTGAACTGAGAGCGTTACAAATCGAAAGTAAAACTGAAGAAGCCGATGACTAATGTCCTGAATTTGTCGGGAACCTTGCCTACTCCTAAGTATTTCCAATCATCCATTACCAAAGTAAATTAACCGTGCAGTGTATAGTTTTCTTTGGGCAAAGTAAACCAAGAAGAAGGGAGGTCCTTTTTCTTTCGTCCTTCCATTACCTATAAACCTCTGTCTAGGGTCTAGCATTAGTAGAGTGTCCCGATGTATATAAGTGGTATTAGTATATAGTACATGTGTGAAGTGTCAACCTATAATTTATATACCCATTTAAGGCTTGAAAGTTGTATAGTCACTAAGCAAGATACAAATTACAACTGTTGAGTTGGGGATGTAAGAAAAATAAGCAAAACTAGGGCAATCTTCATTCTCGCATGCTATGTGAAGGGTCAGGTGAGGTTATCATGTTCACTTTATCTCAACTTGGTCGTATAATAATAACAGAACACTTGAAAAATTGTTCAAGACATTTATTTGTAAGTTTACTGTCGTCTCCATTCAAACCACCAACTGTATTGAAACGAATCTTAACTTCCATTAAAATAGCATTTCCAAAACCATCTCGCTAGAATAGCCCATGAAAATAATTTTCTCAGCAAATTTTCGCTATATATGCTGTCACAGTTGTTAAGTCAAACGAAATTCATTTACATGTGTGACTTGTCCATAAGCACGAAGCATCAATAACTCTACACCTCTCTAGAAAAAGAAAAACTTGACTCCAAAACACCAAAACTCTTTTGTTCAGTTTATATAATGCGTGTACTTCCTCTGACTATTCTTAACATAAGGACAATATTATATTGCATTTAGTACAATTACAATTTCAGATGGTCCGTTTCATATACAGATGGTCTCTTCTTTTGGTAGAAAAGTCATTCATTTATTTTACGAGCTACATGGAACTACTGTGTAACTTCTTTTCTCTTGAACAAATGAATCTTTTTCCTTTTCTTTCTAACTTCACATGACATACATATTACATCTAACGAAGGGTAAGTACCCAGCAACAATATATAGAGCTATGCTGAAATTCTAGTTCAATGTAAGGAATTGCATTGTGTGTAACTGCATTTCATTGCACCCACACCACACCTCCTTGAAATAAGAATGGAACAACCTTAGAGCTAGGACCATAATATACCCTTATATTTCCCTTGCCGGTGTATATTTTACGATTACGAACCTTATGGCACTGTATAAAATAATAATAAACAGTAAATTGTGAAGTAAAAAGCTACCTTAGCAATTCATTTGAAGTCGGATACCTGGCAGAAACACAAAGACATTTTAGGGCTCTTGAGAAAATTCTCATCTCATTCTCTTGTCTGTCAGCCAAGTGAGTTTCAGAGTGTAAAATGTTGTAAAAGAAGTTCATTGTAAAATTTAAAAGAGCTAACATCCGTATGTTATGTTACGGTTGGCATTCAAAATGTTTTTACAGCAAAGTAGATGAGATGAGAGAAGAAACCCAGGAGGATATTAGTTGGAGAAGCTACTGGAAGAATATTTATTTTCCCTTTGAAAAGTAATGAATTAAGAGTCCCTTGAATTTGACGGTTATCTGAACATGTAAGAGTTTAACTAACTATGTGCCTGCCCTAGCTCAACAAAAGATTCACCCAGTACATTAGCCACAGATAAAACTGCTACTTTGTAATAATACCTATTCACCTCGGAAGGAGCACCCTACGTAGCTCCACTTTGTGTGAAATAACTAACTCCAAACATAACACAACATGACACACTAATCGAATAATAGATCTGACTGGATTTACCATTACAATGAATGAATTGCATTACAAGGTGTGTTCATCATTGAAGCAGTAAAGTAAAAGATATTTAAGACCTGTCCTATCCTCCTCCTTAAAATCCTACATTAAAGTCTATTATTATTATCTGCTATGTGGGAAGAGCTCTATACAGGATTACATATAGAGAGTTTTCTTTATCAGAGATCAGATCCGTTTCTTTTTATGTACTTAGCACTATTATTAGGATTTTATAGTGAAACTATTCTCTGTACACGCTTAGGTGGGTTTAGCACTCTCAGGACTAGAAGTTTACTTGAATCGCTGCTAAGATCGGGCCCGGTTCTAACATTTCAAGAATAATGAATCGTCATGGACCGTTAGTAAAATACCCGCCCTGTTAACCTTCTCTCTCCCTATTCAACTTAACTACCCTTTTACAAATAGCTCCTAAAAGAAATAAGGTAGCGTTTGAAATAGCATTAGGTTGTAATAAGAATAATGCTCTAAAGATTTCCACCAGAAGTTATCTCAGTGTAGGAAGTTATTTATTTCGTATTAGTAACATCTAGTCTCTGGTTTAAGTTACATTAACTAAATGTATACCTACTAGTATATGCGATATCAGTGCATATATACAGCAAATCTAACACTATACCATAAGTAGGTGAGTTAACCAAAGACACAGAGAGAGGCTTGACTTGACTTGAAAACTACTTAAGGACACCCGGTCCAGTCCTCACAAAACAGATAAGATCCACTCCAGAATGAGCTATGACCCTCAGAAGGTACTTAGCGTTTAAGGTAAAGTAAAACTAGTTTCATTTTCAAGCTAAATTCTATTTAATTCGGAGTTGTACGTGAGTTGAGGGTTGAGGCACGCGAAATTCTATCGTATCTGTAAGTTATCTGATGGGAATGACTACATTCTTGGTGTGCTATGTACCACTGGAGAATGTGAGCAGTGCACTGCACTCTGTTCCATTTATCCAGTATTGCTATGGGTATTTGATTTTTTAGTCGGGAGATAATTCACAGGAAATGTTCAAGTAAAAAAGACTTACCGCTATTGGTTCCAGGATTTGTGATCGTAACCCAGAAATCGATAGTTTTCTCTGGTCCAAGTTCTTCGTAGTCCCACTTCTTCTTGACACGGACAGCTCCACTCGGTTCCACAGTCACCCAGGGGTTTTCATCCCGAATTTTAAAAGTTTCATATTCAACTTCCTTTGTCAACTCAAAGACAACACGACCTTCGGGCTGTCCCTCCGACTCTGTAAACTCCTTTCGCATTGTCGGTCGCACAGCTCTTGTGACACGTCTCTTGATACGATGGTAAGACGGACCACGATTTGACCTGGAACTGGACATTACATCCGGGTCTAACTCATTTTCAGATCCATCAGCTTCATCTCCATCGAGAATCACGACGACAACTCCATCATCATTATCTCCTTGTGCCATGACTCCTTCTAAATATTCTGGACTGCCAACTTCAATCAAAACAGTCGCAGGTTGATTGGAAAACAAGGAAGGTTGTCTCACATCATGTGCCTGTACTTCCAACTGGTAGGATTGATCTTCTGGTGCATTTACGAGTAGAATTTCGCCCGTCTGTGGCACAATGACGAAGGTTGGACTTTGAGTTGCCAATCGATAGGACACGTGATCTCCATCAGCATCCACAGCGTGTACTTTCCCCACGACGCTAAATCGGCTCGTATTAGTAGGAATAGCCCACCGATAAAGATTCTTCTCAAAAATCGGACTGTTGTCGTTTTCATCGTCGACAGTGATAGTAATTTTGGTGACAGCTGTGTCGACACCAACGAGGTCGTAGGCCTTTACAAGAATCATGTATTCCTTTTGTGACTCTCGGTCCAATTCTTTTGTCGTCAGGATTTGAATGCCATGTCCTGTCTCATTGGTTATTGCATGAAAAAGTCCTTTTCCGTCTCCACCGATTATTTCGTACTTGAGTTTTCGCGTCGGATCTCCTGTTGGTCGAATCAAATCTAATTCATTCACCACCGTTCCCACTGGAGAATTTTCCAATACATGACCTGAGTACGACTCTTTCGGGAAGGCAAGCATGTTATGGCTATCCAACACGTACAACTGGATCGTATGCGTCGTTGACACATTGGATTCCGGAATTTCTTCACGAATCACCAAATTCACCGGATGGTCAATTAAATTGGAAATATTTGCCGTGCTCATTAGTAATCCGTTGTTCAAAACCGTGAAGTAAGCCGAGTATTCATTGGACATCAAATGGAACAAGTGCCCATTGGTACCGTAGCCAAATCTTTTGATACTGTAACCAGGATGAACATCGTGCGGCACTTTCACCACATTCCGCCTCACAATTGCTAACCCTTCTATTGAAATGGTAATCGCAGCTATGTAAAGTACAAGGGAAAACAATAGACGTTGTAAACTATTAGAGTAGGAATGCCGGGTGACTGTCCGGTGACGATTAAATCGATAGCTTTTCTTCATTTTCAATTGTTTTTATTGTCAAAAGACAACCACAACTAAATCGATGACAGCGACACTGAGTGCCAAAATTATTCTTTCACACTTTCACTCCCTAATTTGTTGAAAATCAATGATTTTCATCTTGGCTCCACAATTTTCCTAACATAGTTCTCCACTTTTATCTTTTCCCTTTGACTAATTTCTGTGAATGAATTCAAAGACTGTGGTCGTAGGCGGACGCTAGTTTTCCACGTTCGCTTCTCTCAGCAGAAAATTGTAAAAATAGCTCAACTGATCAATTCAATGCGGCGCAAGACGCACAGACAAAGACAAAACACCAACGACACTTTTCCGTTCCTTCCTCCCCGCCCGTCGATTCCTTCACTGACAACAACGAGCGATAGCACGAGAGCGATAACACTTCGTGTTATGTCTTTTTACTTTGCATTAGTACCTCTTTCAGTTTTCCATCTTTCATATGTTTCCTCTTTGACAACGGAAGGAAGGATGTTCTCGCTGGATAACAACTACTAACTATTTGCCAGGATTAGCCAACTTGAAGTCTTGAGCTATTTCAGTGAGCGTTGTAATCCCTTTTATCTCTTCTTATGGAATTCCGAGGGCTCCTTTCGTCTCATCATTCTCTCCTGCGTGATCACCAATACAATTCCATTAGTTAAATCTCATCCCATATGTCGTCTTCTAAAAGTAAGTTTATACATATTATATACACCAAATCCAACATATTTTCTTATGTTGTTGCTTATCCACAATGTTTTTCACAGTAATGTATTTATATACTGTATATACCAGTTAGTATACACAAAGAATCTCTTTCATCTGCACTAGAATACCAAAACAAACACAAAAACGTGCTGTAAACATGTACACACCCAAACCAACAAAATTCAACACAAGCAAGCAACCGACAACAACCGAGCCAACATGAAATAAATGGCGAAAGTTGCTTTACAGTTAGGAAATGCTACATTTATTTCTAAACTGGAAGCAACGCAAGGAAAATCTATAAAAGGGACCTAATGAGAAATCCCTATAGTCAAGTGTTTTGCTTACCCTGCTACCAGCATTGGTTTATTTCCCGTTTTCCTTTAACAGAATAGCAGTTATTACAACATCAACTAATGGATGTCTGCCTGTCTATACTTTTTGAAGTTTGAATCGCCGCACGATGAAAATTACTATCGATTTATAATTAGAAATTAATCATCATTCAAAGACATACGCGATAATTACGTTCTCAATGAGTTGCTCTGACACAATGTAAACCTAGCACTGCTCTAAAAGCTCTAAAACTTTTGCTATTCAATCCATTTCATAAAGGTTACAATTACAACGTAGATAGTTGGTAGTGAGTGGGGAAACAAGACCTACTTTTCTAAATCATATTGACATTCGGTACCTATGTAAATACTGCCTATGATTTCTTACTCAAGAAATGTCTATGGTTCTAATGTATTTTGTTTGAAACAGAAAGCAATTATTTGTTTCCATTTCATACTTCAATACACGTTCATGAAAGACACATAGCTATAATAATAAACGGTATTGCTACTCCTACAAGTACATAGATTTAATAGTTAAGTATTATGTCCCAGTAGTTGTGTATACAGGATTTCCCAGCGGATAGGTCCTCAGGACAAATACGGAAGCAAGGCAAGCAAGGAACGCAAATATCTTTACTAATTAAAAACTTTCAGTGAAGTGAAACCTTAATGGATTGGTTGGAAAGACGTTTTCCTGTAGATAGGGACCTATAAGTCTTATTAATACCTAAAAGTATACACTACGTATGTACATTCATGGTACGTACAAATACGTAGCCTCCAAAATACATCAACGAAGTAAAATGGGAAAAGTTGCTCTGTTGAAGGTTCTTTCTCGGTAATTACTATTACAACATACAGGACTTACGAATTTCTGCTTGGAGATTATAAGATGCGTAACAAATCAATAGCCCTTCCGCTAGCCCAACTAACAAGAAACTATTTTATTACTTGATCGTTATCTAGTGGCATGTTGTGTGATCCCTGTACTGTGCTAATAATTATGCGTAGTAAAATAGTAACCGGAGTATACTAGATAGAACTAGTTTACGTGCACTATAGTACAAGCTTAGTATTAAATGCTACTTGGGAATTCATAATACTATGATATACTTAAAAGAGTTGGAGCAGCATCAACGGTAAAAGGAATTGGCATGAAAGTAAATACATTTGTGATCTGCCAAGGTACATGTTTCTTCACTAAATCATCGCATTGCCCAAAAGAATTCTAGGGAGAGAGGAGTGCAATGTGGTGCAATTTTGAAATGAAGGTATGTGTATTAGAATATGGAAAGGCCGGGCCTATCATTCACTCACTGCCAAAGAAAGTGACGTGGACATGACATTAAATCGAAGAACCAAACCGAGCAAACCAAACCATCGAGCCTTTTAGCTGTAATGTATGAACATTTTGATTTCTCCGAACTTTCCCCATTTATGCACGGCCCAGACCAAATGTGATTCAAAATGCAAGTTTCTATTTCTGCTCTATATTAACTATATAGACATGTATTTATAAAATGATATATGGGGTATTCCCACTCGTTTCCGTTGCTTATAAATGGAAACATAACTGCGTGGTAACTACTACTGGACAGAGTATATCCACCACTCCATGCTATTATGCTATTACACATTCGGTTTCTTTAGAATTTCTATACAGATGGTCAGTATTTACCAACTTCTATGAATTAGTACAGCAACTATGGGTTAACATGACCTTAAATAAATAAAGTTGACTTTTGAGTCATTATTATGGTCATTACATAATTCAAATGATAGGGAACGTATGTAAATGTAAGTTAGATTATTATTTTGTTTTTATTAAAGTGGACTAAAACCCATCAAACTAAGTTACTGCATATTTAATGGCTAACTGTTTAAAGAACCAGTAGTAAGCAAGCATAATATTATATAATGAATAAACCAGTTATGGTTTTGTTGGAGCCAAACTTTATTTACCTGCCTTGGGATTGCCATCACTCTCGTTTGGGAGTGAAATTAGAGACTGTTAACTGACATAAGAGCTTTGATGAAAGATTAGTAGAGTTATACAGGCGCTTAATAAGAGTGACTGAATGACTGTTTTGGCCTGACTGAGAACGGACAAAGGAAGTAATTCGTTCTATTGCCCCTGTCTAGCCGAACTACACGTTACACTTGAATTAAGTCTCGGACGGAGTGTCGTTTACTTCTGTCTTATCGTTCACTTACTTTGCTATTTGTATACTGCTCTATATAGTTAACAGTACGCAATAAAAAGTGCCTATTCATAACAAGACGGCTGTAAAACGACAAAATTGTAAAAACTAGCCTGCCTTCCTAACCTTTTTGTTTTGGTGAAATGTCGGAATTGCGATTGTTATCTGAGGCTTATGGAATTACGATTAAATAGACTGTTTTGTTATGGACCTACTGTACTAGAGACGTAGAAAATGTAAAAGTGCATGCATTATAAGTAAATTCAGAATAATAAGAGATTGTATATACTAGATTTGAGAAAGTCTTGTGCCCAGGTCAATGTTTAACGTGTATATCGCTCTAAAAATATTTTGAGGAAACGGAGGATAATATTGTGTCAGTTGAAAAGGTACATAATACGCATTGCTACATGTAAAATGTATCCATGTGCTTCTCTCTCTTTCTACAAAGTCGACCCGGAGAAGAAAAGCTTTTTCGACACATGCGTGAATCGTTGTACTTTCACCCTAAAAGACATGTAGCACGCAGGCACGTAGTTAAACCCTAGTAAATATAATATCTCAATGCTTTTACTAAAAAGACTCCCTTCTCTAGCTACAGACTTCCGTAGTAAAGTGGGGAAAGTACCTACATAATATAGTACAGGTACGAACTACGAGGTACTTGACTACTTTCTTCAAGATGGGATATCATTAAGAATGCTGTGCTATAAACGTATAGCTATGCCACAAAGTGTAGGCAGTCAGGAATATGGTTCCTATTATTTTATAGTCCCCACATTCGGTAATGTGAAGTGGGAAGGTGTGTTCTGTTCCTATTCTATATTTACACTTACATAAAGTAAAATGTACTTTCACTATAATATGAGCACTTATATTTTATGCATTGACCAACAACAGCAATAGAGAGACTGTAACAAAATACTCGAGGCTTCTACTTTCGACTATCTACAGAACTAATGCGTTACTTTATGATGACAAAGTTTATTGTAGTAAAACCTGACACGCTTTTCCCGGATATTTTCCCACTCAACTTAAGGAATTCTGGGTGTGTGCAAGAAAACAACTTTTCCTTGTATTAACTTTATTAAGCCTCTATATGTTATATTTAATTCACTTGGAAAGTTCACACGTACGTAGATTGCAGATCAGAAATAATAAATATCTATATAAGTAATGTCGGAACTTTGGAACTAATAAAACTACTGGATTACAAACCTAAAGACGCAGACATATTTCATCGTAACACAAAATTAATCGACAAAAACCATTCAACAAAGATGCCTACCTAGTTAAAATAATAACGTAATGTCAGCATTTGTAACTGTTACAGTTTCGATTGAAAATTAACAACCACCACAGCCCTTTCCGTGTCACTATTATTCAATTACAAACTTTTTTGGGCCAGCGCGTCAACTTGCTTTCTTAGGAAAAGCCCATTCATATATGCATTCTGTGTACCTAACAATAGTCAGACTTTCTTGGAATATCGAAAAAATACAGACCACTCTATCTCCATTATTGTTGCCTTATGCCGTATTTAGGGAATCGCCTATTACCGTTTTCATATTGTTAAATTCTTGAATTGACTAAACATTGGATTGATTTGCTTTGCTATGTCATGTCAATGTCAATATTAAGGCAAAGTCATTTCTAGCCTGTCAATGCTTAAATGACATTTTCGGGAATAAGAATTTAATCTTGAAGGACTTAGGGAAGCGCAGCTGTTTCTCCTTCTGAATGAACTATTGACATCGGATTATCCATCACTATTTTTTCTTTCCCTTACACCCAGGGAAATGAAAACTTACATAATATATTCTCATGTTGAAGGAAATGCTATTAATCTATTGCTCAGTACTACCCACTTATACATATACCATCTTCGGCTGCCGCCTGCCTTGCAAGTTGCATATAAGTGCGGTTGGTTTATGAAGCATAGCTTAACTACAGGATAAATCAAATCTTGATAGATTGTAAATAAACTTAAAATCTTCAACGTAGCCGCTAGGATTTTATTGCTCCTGCAATTCTGCATTGCTGTTTATTTAGGTCCTCCCGTACGTGATTTTGAGTGTTTATGGGTTTTCTGAATTGTAATTAAGTATAATTCAAAATCTTTTGCGAATAAATTGTGGACTTAAATAGAGGTGAATGCACAGAGGCTACTCAGCCGCATTTTAATTAGTAGTGAAAATTGCAGTCATAGTTAAAACTGCTTATTTAAGTTTTTTATCCTTTGAAGGCTATTACTACGTGTGTAATTATAAGATAGTAGTACTTATAGTAGTTTTCCAGTACTATGCTTATAAATAGTTCAGCGACATTGCATAAGTGGCAGTTCGAATTTTTAGATACCCTATCCAGTTTCTGCTGGAAGGAAGTCTACTCGTTTTTGCTGACTAATTCCTTCGGTGCAGTTTTTTCTTCGGATGTGAGACTTTTAAAAACTGTGCAATTACAATTATTTACTTATCAGCATTCTCGCAACGTAATGTATACCCAGTTCTAATGGTTAAATATTAATAGCCCGACTGGGAATTTTCTCTCGCTGCCAACCGGAACGAAATGCCATACTTGGAATCTGACAGTTGAAATCATTCTGATTAGGCAACTGCTCTTAAAAGTCGGTAACACTGAAGTCCCTTAGCACTAAGCTGCGCAAAAAAAAGTGTACAATTCTAATTCTGTCATGGTACACTAAGCTACGCAGTAGTGTATATCTAAATTATTTCCATACATGTTTGTCCTCAGTGGCAGGGCAAGTCATAAAAATAATGCGGGCGGTTGTACCCAAGACATTATTGCCATATATATTAGATACGCTTATTTGTTTATCGCATACTTTATAATACCAATGCAATAGTGCTATCATCTAAAAGTAACTATTACGTGTACTGCAACAAAGCGAAAATAAGTGCCACCTTAAAAAAATGATAAGATACTGGTGCAAGTTTTATGTCGGTTTGGAGTGCTAAACTAAAGAATCAGCTTTTCAGCAAATTATAAACATTGATAGAGATCTTATTACTCATTTACTGCTGTATGACTGTAAATGACTAGCTAACTGAATAAACAATCACTAAAACACCGGCACAAAAGAGTAGATAAATATAACAATATATTCTGCGTCCAATGCGTAAAGCATGTATGAATATTATTATTGTGGTGGTTGAGTCGTAATGTACATAACAAATGTGTGTTCCTGCAGAAGTTAGTCAAGTATTATATAATATTAAGTGTAATGGCGAGGACGTGCATCTGCACATTAAGGTTCTTTAGCCTTGCCTTCCCTTTCGTTACCGTTTGATGCATTCTGCATTCCTTCCTTGACTTGACTAAAGTTAAGTTGAGTTGCTTGACTTAACTCGAGTTGACTATCGGGTCTATATCTCTGTGAGTACGTTAGTTGTGTATCATGATCTACAGAGTTGACTTGGTTTGCTTGCTTGTTGCCATCCGTATGCTATTTATAAATCAAAGGAAATCTCACATGTCTCTTTCGAACTGTTCATCTACAACTTGAACTTCGTCTGAATGGTCTGCTAAGGTTGCTTATAAGGATTACGTTATATACATGCGTTGATTTCTATTATACACTGTTGTAAATGCACGACTACAGAGAATTATGTAAGCTAAGTAGTATATTATGAATGTGTGTATATATGATTAGCAGTTGCATAGAGTATATAGATCGCTTACGAAAGGAAAACGCATCTAATTTCAAGATTATTGTCGGGGAAAAATTGCGAGCACACGCTCAAGATTATTTTAAGCTGATATGCAGGATGGGAATAGGATCTACTGCTGCTTTCGTTCACAGATAACTGAGATAAAATACAAGATATATACGTAAATAGATTTCATTCATTCGTCCCTTTTAAATGTCCGTGCTTTAACATTCACTCCTGTGTAAATAAATATTCTATAAACGCTCTAGTGTCAAGATAGTTGATAGGTGCATAGAGACATTGATGTGCATACAGATCCTCCATGCGTAGGAGGGACAAAAATAACCACTGTGAAATTCAGTGATGACATAATAATCTTAAATTAAGTAGCTATTTTTAGTTCTTAGACGAATTACTATAATGCACTTTACAAAATATTTGATTGAAAATAAGGTTTACCGTTGAATAAATATTCAGATCTGCTGTTTTCTTTACTTTTCATTTACACTGGGATTTAATTAACATTGTCCGATTAGTGCCACAAAAATTATTTCAATATACTAAACAGTTTTCCAATTTTCATTCCTCAAATATCTTGTAAAAATATTTGCAATCGTTGCTGATATTAAGATAACTGGAAATGATTGCTTAAATGTAAAATGAATAAAATAAGAGTTAAGAATAGTTAACAAGTGTAACATGTAGGTTGAACTTGTGTAAGCTAATAATTAATTCGCTAATGCGGCATATACTGATAGAATATTAATATTACTAAGTTAATAATTAATTCCATTCATAGCGAAGTATCACGCTCATTTCCAGATTGAAAGGAGTTGGCTAACAAGTACAAAATACGCGAAGAGTTAATTACTTTATAATTAATAACTACATTGAAGGAAAGATGTTGAAAAAAGTTGATGTCCATTCACAAATAAACCGAAGGATTGGGATCTCACCTGTTTCAATTAAAGAGAGTTGTTTCCATAAAATTTAAGTTTCAAAGAACACACACTTTAGTGGCTTGCACTCATCAACTCAAATCAGCCACGAATTAAATTAGCATACTTGACCGTCTAGTCAAGTCAAATAAATTGCAGAGTTATGTTAAGCTGTAGGTGCAGCTCTGATAGACTCATGCAATGAAAATACACACACACAACAACACATCAAGGAAATGTTGAGGAGAATGAGAAGACAACAGTATCGTAGTATTATGTAGAGTGATTGACACTTGAACAAACGAATTCACACGTATTCTTCTAGTTTGGCGAATGCAATCCAAGTGTAACTAACAACCTACTCTCTGAAAAATTATTCTTACTTAAATTAAAAACTCCGTCAAAAAACGGTGGGAAATTGCGTGGACAAATTACAAGTCAACACTCTGTAGCAATTGATTTCTTGCAGTTGCACTAATTGGTCAATATTTGACATTTTCCAAACACAATTTGTGGATAGAGTTTATTATGGTTAAGTTTTCTTGACTGGATACAGGGGCAATGTCTGTGCAGTGTAATTCTGTTGCTCTCCCTTGAAAATCCGCAAGAAAACTAAACAGTCTTCTCAAATAATACTAAAGGTAATATCTGGCTTGGTTTGGTTTGGCTGACTCGGTAAGGTAAGGTAAGCCAAGGAAATAATTCAATGCTATGTAACATGTCTTGTAACAAACCAACGCAACTCCAGCAAACTCCATACACTATGTAGGCAGAGTCAGACTGAAAGTAAATGCATTATGTATGTACCATGTAATATTGTGTAGCTATGTTTTGTGTATCTGAATGTATAGTCGAGTTCAACTTCGAGACAGTCCAGTCTCTAAGTAAGTCCAGGTGAGTTTAAATTACAGGTAGACCAGGTATAGATATACACGACTATGCGTATGCAGACTCTGTAATATTACGTAGCTATTCTTCTACATACACACACAGCAAGAACCGAGAGAGGCAGAGTGATGTTCTCTGCTCACAGAATAGAAACCCAATGGCAAGATAAATCGACTCGAGTAAAATGTGTAGAGTAGGTACAGCAGCTTACTATAGACTCAACTCCCAGTCTGCTTAATGCATACTACGTTCATGTATAATGTACCTACTCCAGTTTACGTAGCTTGGGCTATGTATACAATAATAATGTTACGGGGTGCTATGCAATATAGTTATTTCAGTTGAGAGAGATGCAATGCAATACTAAGTAGTGAGTCTACACACGAAACTGACTGAATGCACGACGACGGGCAAACGGGTGACGGCCCAGTGAATTCTCACCCACCTTCTACTACTACTTCTATATAAACAACGCAGAGAGGATATATCATATAACTCACCTATTGTGTTTTCTGTTGTTATATAACAGAATACCTTTCCCAAACTTAGGAGCAGATGAGTAGGGTCTCGTTTAGTATGAAAAGTTTTAGGATTCCTTCCCTATACTCTGCATATAAAGATACAAAGTATTTTTATATAGATATATACAGACTCTACTACATCTCTCTTTCATTGCTACCCAATGCTTGGGGAACCGTCCAAAAAACCGGCATAGAGAACTAATCCCTTCTTTATACATAGTAGTACAGCAGAGGAAAATACGGCGACTGTCCGTACTCCTCGCTCATACAACAATCTCGATATAGGATCCCTTTTTATATGCATTGTATGCAGTCTGAGTGTAGCTAGGCTCACAAGCCATGCATGGCTCTTCCAGTTTCCCTTCCCACTCCCCCCGCAATAACCCTTCCTCTAAAGATCAGATCCGCCGACTCTGTTTTCCAGAGATATTCTCATCTCTCTTCTTCCTGTCTGCCGTATTGTAAACTTGAAAATATTTCACGTCCCCACTCCTTAATCTATTGCAACTATTTTACTACGTTAAATTCACTATTATTAATACTATTTCCTAGTGCATAGAGGTTTAATATCATTCATAAGATTAAGAGATACATATATGCATTGATGATATACAGTACTTATGTATACATAAGAGGGATTGCTTAGACAAGGTATTATATAATATCTCATTGTATCTACCTTAACTCTATGTGCATGCATCAAATGTAAGGAACATGTTTGGAAGAGCTAAGAAGTTCACTCACTTCCCTCGGCCTATTCCCTTGCATCCTACAAAAACTCACTTCCACTTCCCAGCTTTTTCGACGACCCAACAAGCTGACTGACTCTTGTGACTGAGCTCAACTTAAGCCAACACAACGCAGTTGAGTTTCAGTTGAGACTTTCAGACTCGTAAAAATTTCCTTCCTATTGCTTTTCTTCCTTTTGCAGTTGAAGATCTGATGTCGTGTCATGTGTTTCCCTATCAAACTTCAACTTACATACCTTCCTCCCAACAACCTTTAAATATAACTATCTCTGTCTGCACTGCAGTGAATGGACATCTTCTACAATTCTATATGTACCATCATCAGCTTTGGTAAACACTAAACTACCTCCACAATATTTACATACGATTCAAACTTACATAATATTTATCTATTTACTATACTGATTTATTTTCTTTATAAGTATAGAGATAGTATACTATATACATACAATCTATTACTGAATTATATGCCCTACAGTTTATTCACTCACGATCAATCACTTTTTACAGCTCGTATGTAAGTCTGCATAATTCTGTCGTATATATTTACAATGTAAATAAAGTATCACTGAGACAGGTAGATGAAGTTACAATACAATAGAATCCACCTGCTCATCCTATTCAAATCTAATGTGAATGAATAAAATTGGATAAGGAATGCATGAATCAAATACATTACCATTATTTGGTTAATAATGATACTTGTGCAAGGCAGTAGAGCGGTTAATATTATCTTATTGTCTGGATAAGATTTCTTCATACAGTCTCGTTCTAAATGGTATAATATACTTAACATGCCATGTGTGTGTACAATTTTGCATTAAAATTTGGCTATAGGGCAAACTAGATTGTCGCATTGTTTGCATTAGTGGCATGAAACGAAATGACATTTGCATAGGAGAAAGAGAAGACTGAGTCTGACACAATTTTAATAAGTAGTCCATGATTCCAGAATTTTATATTAGATTCTAGTTTATTTATAGCTAGTACTTTGCTGTGGTTTGCTAAGTTTAAAAGACATAATGGACACCTATAGGATAGGGCTGTCATTTCTCAATTCCAGAAGTGTCACCAGAATGCCTTCTTTGGTTGAGGTCTTGGTTCGTTTGGCTTTATAATAATGCTACTACAATAATAGATGAAATAAATGAGCGCTCGCTTGAGGTTTTCTCTATACTAAAGAGCGATATCAGACCAATGTTCACTTATATGTATTTGTGGATGTAGAATTATGAAAGTCATGAAATATTAAGCATTCTCTACGACAGATCGCGTTTTTCATTAAAGAAGGAATTCTCTTTCAAATGTCTCTAAATTGTGTCCTGTGTTTGATTGAGTGATAATCTTTTATG
Source organism: Tomocerus qinae (assembly GCA_020055645.1). NCBI lineage: Eukaryota > Metazoa > Arthropoda > Collembola > Entomobryomorpha > Tomoceridae > Tomocerus > Tomocerus qinae. Next base: position 10,472,942 of record CM034547.1, on the reverse strand, counting down.
AACAGAATACAAAAGAGCAAACCACATAAAGACAACCGAATGAGCCCTACATTTTCCATGGTTTTGCACTATAATCCTCTATCGCTTTGCAGTTTACCTCAGAACATTTTCAGGCATCAGTTGCGCATTCATTTTCGTCAGAATTTGATCTATTTATTCGCTCCTTACTAAATGTAGAGCAGTAATTTACTTCAATTTGAATAATAACTTTACGTAGTGGAAATCCAATTTAAGTTTGGTATAGGATGTGGTCTAATGAACTTAACATTGAAAATGTTCTACCAAAATTTCCAGACACTCAATTTCCTTTACGTATTTTACCTATCTTTTTGCATTTGCACAATAAACTACACTGTATATAATATCTATGCTTATGGCCATAGCAAGGGTCGGAAGTTTGTCTCCCGACAATAATAAATTCAACTATTATTCTTTATAATTAAATTACAAATTAAAATATTTACCAATGTTGTATGTTTGTTTGAAACTACTCTTCCTTATGTCTATAGGTTTTTGGTTTGTATTGGTTTGTTTTTCCTGGATATAGGTTTTTGGTTTGTAGTGGTTTGTTTTTCCTGGATGCATGGACAAATTGCTTAAAACTGCGGAAGACTATGGCACTGTCGAATTTGTAGTCAATTTTAATTGCTAACATTAGGATTTAGTGGTTGATTTATGCAGAACATAAGTTTGTTCTACATTGCGAATATGGGATTTCCCGCTATAGTGCGGTAATGAATAGTATCAAATAATGTAAACGAATCGACTGAAATTAAAGGCTAATCTAATGTAAACAAAAGGAATGAAGGGAGCGTGGAATTATTGTAAATGAGTCTCTGTCTCCCTCTTAAAATGACACTGAATACAAAGCAGAAAGGATTCTGGGTATTTCCATTTTTGGCAAAGAGTTAAAGTCGTACTAGGAGTTAGCTATACATTGCAAATTACAAAAGAAACGGTTATAGAACATATTAAATTACTCAGTGAGTAATCAAGGATTTAGTCTAAGCACGCATATTGCATGATATGACAAAGGATATGAGGTTAACTACAAAGGAGGTTGTAGATGTGCAGTGAGGTAAAGTAGGTAGAAAGTTACAGGAAAGAAGATATGAAATTGCCTATTGTACACTTAGGGATTCTACGTAAAATTAAAAGGGAATTTTTAATATATTTTTGTGTGTGTAGGTATATACGGTTACAACGTGACATACATTGTTAGGTCTGTGAACTGTTTGTTGTTTGTTTGAGGTACTTACTGTGCCATGTTGCTGTCGGCTGTGTGTCCTATTAAAGTGGGTACTTTTATTCCAGTTTTTTTTGTGATTTCGTTTGGAGAGAGAGCATTAGACTATACATTTTTGATGTATGCATTAAAATATGAGGAAGAAGGAGCGAGTATAAATGTTTGTAAAAGCAAAAAGTGTAGAAAGAATCAGGATTGTGAAATACCTAGCAGATTGAATGGATAGAGAAGAGCATGGAGGGCTCAAATGACTCAAAACAGAATCGGAGGCAAAAGACGCAAACAAAACAGAAAACTCGAAGGAAAAGTATGGAGAGACGTAAAGTTGAGTAATAAAAGCTTGGCTGGGATAACTACATCGCATCGGTTCAAGTTGAAGAAAGCAGAGCAAATATAACTGGAGAAATGGAATACATACGCCATGTACATATAATGGTATCAGAATGTAATGTAACGCGGTATAAGTGCACAGTGCAATCGCTAATACTGCACAGTACATTGCCACGCTAAAGTAGGTACGGCCATTCTATACGTGCTAAAGAGAAGGACGACTATTCTCTAAGAATAATATTACTATGAAGGAAAGAGCACTGGAAAGTACTCTTTCGTAAACTAGAAATAGTACGATATAGAAACGTAGAAAGGACAAGTGATAGTAAAAGTGAATTTTATAGCGTCTGAGATATACGATGTGGTGTACGAGTATAGGGATGAGACAGAGATAGTGGGGAGTAGTAGGTAGTATGGTGAATTCGGGGACGTCGAACTCACAGAAAGCAAGAGCTTCATTCTCTCCATCCAAGTCCACTACGTTCCAGGGAAAACAAGGGAAGGGAACGCAACGCAGGCAAAGCGGAATCACTTGAGTTCAAGGAAAGAGAAATTCATTCGCAGAGAATCGGCAACGGCATGCCCGGAGTACGCGTACTAAACTCCAGCCAACGGAGACGAGGGCGATGCTCGCTCTTCTATACCTATACGTATACCAAACACAATAAGCACAATACGGAAATCCCGCTCCCTGGACATTTACTCATAACCAACGAGCTCGCAATAAATCCTCGCCCTGGCCAAATCATAAAACTTGATCAAATTATACTTTCACAAATTATACTGAAATATTTACATTTTTAATCCTGGCTTTCACCATTTTTTCCTTCTGCTGGAAAAGAATTTTAGAATTTACCATGTAGATTAATGAGGGAACTATAATAGTTGTGGCCGGGTAGGCAATTTTCATAGATGCATCCAATGCAGTTCGAGTTATTGTATTAGCTACTTTATACCAAAAGGAAGGATACTATCAAACTTTCACTGCTTTCCCCATTCCTTTTCACTGCACGCTTGTTTTACTTAGGGATAATGTAAACCTTTTGTATTTTACAATTTTACATATGATACGCTTTCCCTCTGTTAAGCCTACGGCTTTTATCAGATTATACACTTTGAGTTGGCAGCCAAGGATTAACTCAATTAGGAATTATAGACACACTGAATATAATTATACACCAAAAAATACCCAGTTTGACCTTTAAAGCCGACGAGGTTATTCTGCATAGCGTAAAGTTAAGTAAAAATTTTCATTCTGCACCTTTCACTTCCTGCCCTCGAGACAGATGTACATCTATGTATGAACTGATTACCTGCCTACCTATACATACCATAATCTTACTTATGAACACAAATGCTATGATACAATCTTCATACTTTGTTATACTCTGCACGAAGCGTTTAGCGTTGGTTTCACAATGCAATACACTCAATATAGTAATTGTGCTTATGCATGAAATTCGAGGGAGATGCATAATTCACAAATTTAAATAATTGAGCAGGGATCTCAGAACTATATCTCCTGTGCAGTTGAATATACTTTGAAGTTCACATTTATGTGATAGGTAGGCCAATTGGAAGAAAGTACAAAGAAAGCTGTGCCAGCACTTACATTTACTTGTTCATACACTTTGCAAGAAAGGTCATGGGGAAGTAAAGGTCAAATCTGTATTTTCGTCCTATCGGATAATGCCATAAGTAATAATTTCTAATATTTCCTCGAAATCCCCCTTTAATACCCAGGGTTATAAATGTATGCTGAAAATCTGAATGAAATCAGTAGATTTAATACTGTAGTGATACTATGATGCTTGGAATAATAAATAGTCATTAAAGGGAACAGAAAACTGGTTTCATTAAATGTTTCTGAGGTATTAATGCACAATGTATAATTATATCGGCTTAGCTTTGGTCTGCGTTGATGATTATTACTTCCTTGTTTGAATTTACTGTTTTCTGCATTACTTATCGTATAGCATACAAAATTCACTCTCTGTGTACATACTTTGTCTGCACTAGCGCAGTAATTTTTGGTAGGAGTTATTTATATGAATGACGGATATACTATCTATATGAAGTTTAACATGCTACCTTCTACATTTATTTAATGTGGACTATGTGGATTGTGGATATAGTAGTATCTCAATGTGTTTACTTTAGTTGTGTAAAAGTAAAGGAATGTGTATGGGTTTAGGAGCCATTACTCCTAGAGAAAGTAAGATACTTATGGCAAGGATATAGTCAGTTATATGGTAAGGAGAAAGTGAATAGTAAGGATAAGTCTACGCATTAACTGACTTCAGGCCTTGGAACGGCCATTCAACCTAACCTGTGTGACATTTCTTTTTGCGAGAGGAGAAAGTCAAGTTCTGGATGCAAGAGAAAGGGGAGGAGGATGCAGTAAAGTCTCTAAAGTTGTAGCCATGCATTGCTATACCAGATCTATGCTAGATCTAAGATTAGATATTTTGGTATGCTGGTATACGTAGGAAATCTATACGAAGTATTGTAGAAGAATAGTACGCAAGGAGTAAGAAAGGTTGGTGTTGGGTAGTACTGCAGGAGTATACATACAGATATAAAGTATAATTATATGTAATGGCACATGCCACATGCCAACTGGCATCTCGAAGAACATGGATACATACATCATCATACTCAGACAGTCTTGGAATTCTAGATGATACGAACCTATGTTCTTATATCAACAAACGAGTGTTGACTATAACATTCTAAGGATGACAATAGCATGGAAAGTCTTCTTTAGTATTGCTACTACTACGAAACATTCCAAGTGTCATAATTTTGGAAAGGAATCATTCCTAGCCAAAAGGTTGCTATCCACGAGATATTCCTACTAAACCCCCATTCTTGTAGTCTATAAAAAGCGTTTAAGGAAACTCTGCATCTGTATTTCAATAGACAATATTGAGGTTGGCTTATATCGAATTTAATCAAATATAATGTCAAAAATCTGATGATCCAAGCAAAAATGAGGACGACTGTGCAATTTTCAAAGTAATACATTGGTTGATCTAACTATGCATAATTTCTGTAAGAAATATCTTAAATCTCTACTTAAAATGTGTCAAGAACCTACAAAATCATCCAACCAAAGTGCTACCAATGCTTATCTGTTAAAATTAGCAATTCATTCTGATCGCAAGTATAGACGTTTCATTTGAAATATTCATTTACTAATTAACGATTTTACAAACGTGCAAACAAGAATGACAATCTGGTGCATGTAGATTATTCACTTAACTTTGATGTCTGTTTAACAGTGACGAGAAGTCTTTCATTTCTTTGTCTTACTGCAATTGATCCGAAGAGGAGAACTGGTCTTATGATCTTTGCCACGATCTGTGCGAGGATATTGTTCGTTATCGCTATCTCCGAAAGACACTCTTCTCTTGCTAACAACCTGCAGTTTTCCACTTCGCTCATCCTTTTCAAATATTTTCTCTGTTTTCAGCCGTTTCAGTAACAGTTTCCCATGCTGTCTTTCCTCTTCTTCCCGTAAAGAATTATATTTTAATACTCTGTCTTGATATGAAGATTCAGAAGCCTGTTCATCTTCATCTTTAACAATTTTACTCGTTAATGTGGCACTTTTCTTGTTAGGATTGTTTCGTTCGCCACATGATTGCTTCGCATGCAATTTCTTCCCCTGTTTAAAATTTGCACTTTTTACATTACATACATTTCATATTTCAAATGATAGGAAGGATTTCCCGTGATTTCATGTACAACTAATTTATTGACTAAGTCACGTATGAATATTTAACACTTTATATAACACCACCAACCAACGCTGAAACTGAGAGCTGTCCAAAAACCCAAGATTCATTTACATTCTCAACGATATAAGAATCGAAAAAAGTAGCATGACCTGTCTAGCATTGTGTTTTATGCATAGCTTTCTGCTTTTATGATTATTGTTAAGAGCTCTTGTTAAGATAACTATGAAACAAGAATTTTTCACAAATCTTGTCAGACCTACGTTCTAGAAACATCCTACATTCGTTTTTACATATTCACAATGTAAAAAACTGAGTATTTATTCTATACCCAATTCACTGTTCATATAATATTTTAGCAATAGAAAACTTGCCTTATTGCTGCTAGATTGTCGGATGTTATCAGGATGTGACCTCGGACAAGAAGGGCCAGTAATTTCATTAGTGTATTTTATTTCATCACCCTTCTTCACTCCACACGTATTTTTTCCATATTTCTGTTTGTCAGGCAAAACTGACTCTTCAGCTGTATCACTTTCTGTTTCTGATTCGCTCGACCAATTCTCATCCTTGTTTCGGATGGAGCTCATGCTGGCAGAGACACGTTCTCCCTTCATACCAATTGATTTGCTTTCTTCCATTACTTTAGCCATTTTATTTTTTTGACGAATTTCCTTTGCCTTTTTGCGGATTGGAGCCATCATTTCATGCTCTTCTGAGAAAACCTTCAAAGGGGAGTATATTTTTCCTTTGGCAACTGCACCATGCTTCCCTTCTTGAATATTGCTGGTTGCCAAAATTGATGGGGCTGTTTTCACATTCCGATCGTCCATACTTTTCAATTTATGCTTTTTCTTCCGCATTGGGGGGTTATATGGTAGTTTCAGACCATCTCTTATTACCTGTGTAGTTAATTAATGGTATACTTTTTTGGACTAATCTAGATGACAATGTAAGCAATAATTTATAGTACTAACAACTAACAACATTGAAAAACCTATATTATCGACATATCATGATAAAAGCATGAAGCTAATGGAACGGATTTGTGGTATAGAGATGAACATGGATAAAGTTTATCAATTACTAATTACTGCCTTTCTTGTAATTAATATTGAGATGTGATTACCTCCATGTCGGTCTCAATATCAATATTGTGAACAGTTTGAAAAGCCTCTGTGTATAGTTCCACAAGTTTTGCACAAACAGCAATTTCTACCTTGAAATAATGCTCCAAGCTCTCTTTTAAGTCAACGAGTCGCTTATGCTCAAATTTCATCATTTGGTCCTGAATTTGTTCGTTTAAATGGGACGACTCAGTACATGCTCTCTCAAGTGCGCCTTCAGCCAACGCCTGTAAACAGGACGAAGAAAACATTTCATCAATAGTACTAGGAACTTTATAGAAGAAATCACAGAAGCATGAAATTGTATGAATGGTCGTTGGTTTGTTATTAAATAAATGTGGAAGAATAATCAAACAAGAGGAACAATTTAAACAATAATTTCTTTACTATTGCTTCACGATATTTTGATTCATTGCCCTTAACAAGAAACCTTTCCAAATCTTTTCTTCGCTCCGATTCTTTTCGACTAGAACCCATAGCTTTGCGAATGTCTGTTTTCAAGTATTTAAATATATCTCCATAAGAAGTTAAAGGTGACAACACTTTTCCTTCCAGACGCTCCACTTCGGTATCTCTTTGTAGTTTTTTTCATCATAGTAGTTTGCATTGTTGTAAAACCCCGACATCAAAGAAAACAGCAGACAAAAGGAAACCATTGGTAAACAGAACAGATGTTATTGACAAAATTTTTAGAGTGTGTATAATGAGGAGCAGAAAATCTTAGGTACATATACATTAGGTGCTTAAAGTTATATGTAACATGAATACAAAGTTCCAAAACAAATATAGACATTTAAAAATTCCATCTTGTCACAAGAAACTTTTCTATTAAATAAAGTAAGTTTTTGACAGCAAGCGTGAAATCAAAATATTTCATTTTTGCACTCTAGTACATTACTGTATATACTTTATAATAATCATACAAGTAAAATGATGGAAATCGAATATATACCTATAATCCCCAACAGTGGACAGTAACTGAGTCAGGAACTTCATAGTTAATTTCGTTGTGGTTTCGAAGGGTTCGTCTTGAGAAAACCTATGTAAACTTTTAGCTATTTCATCATTTTTGTCTCGTAGCCTGCAGAAATTGGAAGATAATGTCATATACATTCATCTCATCTATTTGGCGATCTTGTAGTTAAACAACATGTTTTGCTTTACGTAGATCTACTAACTTTAATATACTACATACGCATACGGTACTGTCTGTGGTGTGTTGAATGAATGTAAATGGATCTCAAATGTCTACATATATACAAATAGTGGAAAAAGCAAATATTAATATCACTTTTTATGAGTTTTTGCTTACTGTGCACTTTTTATCGTGTAGCTTGAGAAAACTGAACACAAGTTATCCAAATGCTTTTCAATATGCGAGACCCTATCCAAATATCTCTTTCCCCTATTTTCGCTAAAATTTAACAATTTATTATTATATACATATATTGATAAATTCCATCATTACGTTTATGCTAATGAATGGGAATTAGTTAATAAATATTTTGAATAATGTTGCAAAATATGAGATATTTTTTCAGGATAACCTTTCCAAAGAGATAAACTTCGGCTCATTTCTTCTTGCATACTCCATTTTACCTCGCCTTTTGAGTCGGTTAGATTAGACTCTGACTAGATTAACCAGAAACTTTTTTTAAAGATTGTGTAACGTTTCGCATAAAAATGTTTCAACAAATTGAACTATTGTACTTGATTGCGGAAGTGTAGTATAGCTTTATTTATTCCATAAAAATATAAACTTGTATAACTTTTATCTAAAACTTTTATATATTTATTTACAAATCGAGTTTCCACAACAGCGTAATAAATATTTGTTCCTGATTTAGTGGGACTCTTTAGTCTACAAAAAATAAAATATGACACAATTTGACTGACAAATCATGTCAGCGTAGGACATAATCCCAAGGAATAAAATTCTTCATCATACAGTGTCACTCTTCGTGCTGTAAAGCAAGCCAAAAATAAACGAAATTAGTCAACTTTTCCAATTTACTCGGTATATATACAATTTTTTGAACAGAGAGTATTTAGATTTGGAGAATTTTTACACCCAAATCTTTATGTCTAATAATAACTATATTATTTTATGAAATTAATTATTATCAAAAAGTTAAATTAAGTAGATGTAACCTTAAACTGAATCACTTATGAAATTCATCTTCATAGTGTGATTAATGTTTTGGTTTTATTATTCTCGCCCAAAGTGGATTAAGGATCATTTATAATGGAAATGCCCTTTGCCCAAGCACTCAGGCTCTGTATAGTTCATGCCCCATTACAACACTGCTACAGGAATAGAACTCGATCCCAACTAAATTACATTACAGAGTCGCAGAACTCCCCATTCAGCCATTATGCTATAATACCTTAAAGTTACATAGTAGCTGAGGTGGTATACAAACTTGTAACAACTTACCCTTATCAACAATTTTAACATCAACGTCTAGCGAAGTTCTGGTTCATGGAAGCCTTAGATCTCTGAATGTTATACGAATTTGATTTTATTCTCTGTTCGACACTTCCCGTACTGGCTGCATTGATGAGTTGTTTCCTGCAGAAAAACATGTATATTAAAACAATTTTCGTTTACTTTAGAATCCGAGAAACAAGAACTATCCTTTACATTTACATAATAAGAGCACCTATAAATATAAAGTACAACTTAAAAATAATTATGTAAAATTATGTAGAATTATGAAATAGACAAAATATAAAAAACATTAAGTTGAAATATAATATTAAAGAAATTGTTTAATAAATCACCTAATAAAATCTGGATCACCATCATGCTTTGAACTTTTCTCCTCCTCCCTACGCTCCTGCTCACGGTATTTGCTCACATTTTTAGTCAACTGATTCTCTCGCCATTTGGCATTCTCCATCATTTCTAGCCTCTTCCTTTCCATCTCCGATTCATCTAGCGCTTTTCTTTTCTCTGATGACTGTGAACTGCGACTGCTGCTAGTACTCGTGCTACTTTTTTCATATACACGGGAATTGGAAGTTGAGCTAGAAGAGCTTTTAACAATATCTCGACGATCTCTACCAGAATAGCCTCTGTTTCTACTTCCGCTGTCATATGGACTTGAATTCCTAAAACCTCGATCTCTCTCCCGATCACGAACATGATCTCGACGTACATGATCATCTCGACGGCTATGGGATTGACTACTGGAGGATTTAGATTCACTTTTATGGTGATCACGCTTTCTCTTTTTTCTGGAAGATTCACTCTCACTGTCACTACTAGACGAACTTGATTCTTCCAAAATTTTCTTATAAGAATTCAATTTTTCTGCTAAGAATTTATTTATATTCGTTTTCTTTTCATGCTTTGCAGATGCTTTAGAGTGGGAGTCATCACTGTCAGACGAACTGTGTTTCCGTTTGTGCTTCTTTTTATGTTTTTTGGACGACGATTCTTTTTCACGTTGTTCTGCTAATTGCTGCAATTGTTTCATACGCACAGGATTTTTAAGCAATTGTTTCAAGCTTTCTTCTTCCTTTTTTTGGATTTGGTACAAAGGGTCTTCTTTAATCTTTCTTATGACATCTACGGGACCAGATGGGCCTCTTGAAGCAAATATTGAGGCAGGAGTTAAGTCTAAAACAAGAAATTGAACTCTAGTTAGCTTTATATTTAATTTTACTACATCTGGGTTAAATAGAATTATTTTATTTCACACACATAAAATAGTTATCAGAAATGAGACAAACCTTTCTCAACTTCTTCGGCATACGAAAATCCATTTCCTTTTTCTGATTCTTCCAATATTTTTAGCGACTTATCCACTGATCGGCCTAAAAGGTAGTCTTCTCTATTCACTAAAGCTGCTGGACCTTTGTACATCCAGTCTAACCCAGGAGCATTTCCCTAAATAAAATTAAAAATAAAAGCCATGTCTTGTGCACTAATTATAATTTGCTAATTAATAATTAAAATAAAAATATAAACAAAATACTATTCCAGATTTTACCTGCGCTTGTGAATCATCCATTTTCGATGTGCGTATTAAAAATAAAATGATTCGCAAAATTCTCCGACTTCAGATGTTTAGCGTAATACTCAGCGATGACAATGACACCCTATTAAAATACAATTTTATGTGAAGTACACTTGCATTGACATTTTTATAAATGAGCTACTTAAAAAGAATAATAACATATTTGTAAGCCATAGACAATGGAGGTCATAGATATTATTATTAACATTTTATTAAATTACCAAAAAAACTCAAAGTTGAAAAGTTTGAGTTTTTTATTTGTTTACTTACCAAAACTTTACCGTCTTTACACGACAAAATTGAGTTCGGTGGGTCCAGTCCAGCCAGATTCTAAATGAGAAATTATAAGTGATGCAAACCCTTACACGATGGCGCTACAATCCTGTTTACAATTTCTTCACTATTGTGTTGCACTTCTTCTTTCGACTGACTTACTCTTACTAGTTTAATTTCACTAAAATGCATGGAAGAATGAGAAAAAATGAGAAACACTTCATTAAAGTTTAGTTAGAAAAAGTTTTAAAAAAGAAACTTGTTTTTTAGTTTAAAGGTTGGTATTTGGGATTCGGAAATTTTAAAGTTAAAAAATTGATAATGTTAGTAATGTGTAAGTTATGGATAATATGGACATGACATATGAATGACTCTATGTATAGTATATAATATACTACAATGAGATAATGTTTAATTAACTTTTCTTTATTATTATTATTTTTTGTATTTTGCAATTACATCTCAATAATTTTTATGTTGACGAAACTGTAAAATAAGATCTTCATATGTTATTTCGCTGGTGTGGTGTACACTGACAACATGACAACTTATTGACAAGTAAACGTGATGTGCATTAGTAGCTTTAGCGTCTTATCCAGCCGTTAGTATTTTCTAAATTAAATATCCCCCACGGGGACCACCAACCATACTGATGGTACTTGGTTGAGTAGGCCTTCCCTACCACCCCTTTCCCCCTAAAGTGTACTATTTGACTGATTGGTGGCTCAGGCTCATCGCCTCCTCGCTGCCCACCTTTCTTACCACCACCTTTTCCACCACCTTTTCCACCCCCCTTGCCACCACCTCCACCTTTCTTTCCTCCTCCTCCTCCACCTCCTCCTCCACCCCACCCACCTCCTCCATGACCAAAACCAAAGGGGCCTCCAGGAAATCCTCCAGGGAATCCCCCACCTCCAAACCCACCGCCACCAAGCCCTTGTTTCCAACCTCCTCCGCCTCCCCACCCGCCTCCTCCCCATCCGCCTCCAGAGTTAAATCCGATTTGATGATGCTTTCCGTGGCCACCGCCTCCTCCTTCTCCCTTTTTACCCTTCTTTCCTTTCTTTCCCTTTTTGCCCTTTCCTTGGCGGCGTGGGTTGTGATGCCATCCACCCCCATGATGCCACCCTGTAAACAATGCTTTGTTTTAGATCGATTCTTGTATATTTGTGATGGAAAAAATCAATGCTGAATTTCTTAAGCCTTATTTCGTTCTCACCTGTTCCATAACCTACTGGTAGTCCACCACCATGAGGCAATTTGTGGAATCCTCCTTCAGGAAGAGCCTTCTTCATCTGAGCAATTTTGTCATCATCTGCACTAAGGATTTGCTTGATGTAATTTGGAACCGCATAACCATGCTGAAAGTGGTCAGGATGAACTCCTGGAGTTGGATGTTTGCCCCATCGTCCGGCTGTGTAACCCTTTTCTTTGTCAAACTTGTACCACCACCCTCCAATTTCGGGTTCATCACAGCCACCTCTGCCACCTTTTCCTCCCTTCCCACCACCACGTCCTTTTCGCCTCTTGCGACAACGCTTTTTTCCTTTGCCACCACCTTTGTCATCTTGTGGTTCATCCTCAGATTCCTCACCGTAGTCATCGTATTCATAGTCTTCCTCATCACCACCTCCATCTCCTTTAAGATCATCCTGGCTCTGGTCTTCAGGTTTTTCTTTTGTTTCGTCCTCTGTTATCTGTATTTCATGATAGATAATTGGCGAACCTTTGTGCAATTTCATCATTTCATCAATAACAGGATAGAAGCTCTTTTCGCCCGTTTTCTTCTCATAGTATGTGATTCTTTCCACCTCCTTCAATTCTGTGGATGGCGAAGCTGCCTCATTGGACTCTGTATTCTGAATTACATCACTACGCAGACGGTCAGATGTAATCTCCACATTTTGTGGCTCTGGGAAATAATCTCCTGAATTTTCCTCAGAAAAAGATTCTTGTGCTAAATGGATTATTTGTCGTGGACGGTATTCCCATGGTCCGATGTTTGCTCGGATGTTACTTCTAGATGATGATGTAAGCAACCCAGCCACAAATATAAACAGGCTCTGCATTGGAAGAAGAAAATTATATTCGAATGCTCGTAATATTTTTTTAAAAGAAACTTGCAATAGATACAGCACAGAGATGAGACTAAGATAAAAATAAATTGGAATGAACTTACCAATGACATGAGCATGCTTGTTAACTTAGCATGTGCTATTGGAGAAAATTACACCATTGGTGACAATTAAATACGATCACAGAAAAGGATCAATCAAAAAGTCGAATATTCACTAAGGTGTAACGGTGCAGTGCAAGTGTTAGCCAAACGGGAGTTAGAGAGAGTGACTCGTTGACTCGTCTTCTAGGATAAGTCTAGAGCAGGTTTCAATAAATACGAAGAAAATCTTGGTTCATGTGAGCAACTTTGCCAAGTTTTACCAAAGCACGTAAATGCATATGATGCGGTCAATCTTGTAAAACAACATAGGTGAGTAGTGTTTTCATCTTTTCGTCTGAATCATGCATTATATACACATCATTCTATTGTATCGAGTTACTCGACTACTTACTTGTCTCGTATGTACTTATTATCATTACAAGATTGAATTTTCATGTATTTTTTATCCAAAGGGTTAGATCTACTATTATCTATATGAATGACTCTAAGCGGAGTGCGTTCAACTTTTGATTTTAGGCAGTTTTGCTGCTTGGTCCGAGTTCTTTTGCACAACTTTTTACGTAATGCATCTCTATAAGCTATAACCACAACCACAACAAGCGATATATTTATTATTGTGTACAGTCATAGACAGGTAGTTGATCTTGCCCTGGAGTGAAGCAAGCTGTTTGGCTTCTGCCTTTGCAGAAGAGGGTTATTTAGCTTTACAAGAATGTATGAAAATGGAACCAGTTGTCTCAGTTGTGCCCTATTGCTGACATGAATACTGAATACTTATCTATAATCGAAGTTAAGTAAACGTTCTGCTATGCGTTTCATGTTACTGTAATTTGCAATTGTAAACTACAACCTAAACTTTAAAACCATTTACTTAAGAAATATACCCTCCGTGTGTAGCAAGTACCATAATGCATGTATACCAAAAACATTCATGTTCTCAGGTCAAAGGTTGGTAATGTAATCCAAGGATCATAGATGAGCCTCTTTTTTAAGGTGCGGGCTACGTCGATATAAAGGGATCCTTACATTTTTTGTGAATCCCCAACAACAATTTACTTTACAGAAGTTTAACAATATTGTGCATAAAATTTAGTTTTGTTTTCATATAATTAATGTTTAATCGCATTAAATCAAGGATAATAGAGTATATAGGGATTCAAAATATTTTTTACGTTGACATTTGATGTTAAGGTTTTGATATACATAGGCGAAAGGGAGAAAAATATTCAGGAAGATTCAACCAGGATAAAACTTGTTTTAGTTGTTTTATTTCCCCTTACTTTCGTCATAATTGCTCATTTTTGTTAGTAGACCATTTTCATTTTAGTACCAGTATGCTGCTACATTCTTTTTATATTTCGGTTACTTTTGGCTTGGTTTCAATCAAAAGTAAGAGAACTTAAGAGAAGTTGTTTGTGATATTTTCTATACATATACATCATATACATATACCATTCACCGTTATAAACCATAATATAAGTTAAAATCTATATATCATTCAAAATTGCAAAATGTAACGGAAAACGATTGGTATTAATAGTACTTGAAAAAACTGGAAAATCAACTCCAGAAAATTTAGTTTAGTAACATTAGTTTATACAGCGAAGTGTACATTATCTTACCATAAGTTCAATAAGTTTGAACTAAATTATCAATATCTTACTATATATAGAGCTGGGTGTACTGTAATGTAACTAGTAAAAACTTCGTAAAAACGATTCCATCGCAAGAAAGAAAAGCTGTGCTCATGGATTATGGATGTTGATGCGGTATTGCGTGAGACTCATGAATGATGACATTCTAACTGTAATTTGTAATTATGGATGTTCAGAAAAATTTAAGATTCAAATGTTGTCATCAAAATGAACATAGTATCATAGCAGAAGTTTGACTAATTATATTATTCTAGTTTAGCGAAAAGAAAAGCGGAACTGCCTAAGGAACTTTAGCTGTTACCTTAAGACATAATAACTGAAAGTGAGCATTACATAATTTGTGAGGACAACAGCAAGATCGAAATTTATTATTGAAAGAATGAATTAATTTCTCACATTTATTCATTGCATAGGTACTTTTATGAAATTATTAATTTATTCTTTTAAAGTTAAATCTACTTAAACTCAACAATTACAATGGAACACGCTATAATTATACACTAAATCATTGACGTAAATAAATCCCTTGGTTTCTTTCATACATACGTACACATTTCAGATTGTTCTCCATGTAATTAAAATGTTTTTTTAATTATCCCTCAAATATTATAATGACTGAAATGGAAAGCGACATTTTTTACGACAACCTTGACATATTGCCCTATTGATATATGTCATTAGGGATTTACGAAAAATGTATGAACAATAAAGAATAAAATATCTGCAGTAATTACACTTCAGTATGTAAACAAACTGTCTAAAATACTTAAAAATTATTACTTACTTGGTACTTAAAATCAGAGATCCTTTACTGCTCTATACTCTGAAATCTCTCCAAAAAGACTTTTGCTTGGTCTTTGTGTATAGTATGATTTGATGTACAAAGAACGTCATCTTTACTGTCAAATGTCATATTAAACGATTCATGTGAAGCTTATTGTTTTCTGTTCGCTTATTGTTTGAAGAAAATATCTTGGGCTGAAATGAAAACCTCTGGACTGTCTGGACAGCAAAAACTATAGTCTGAATTATCATTAATCATAAAAGATATTGTAAGAATTATACTATAAAATAAGATTGCATATTAATATAAATGACTGATTATTCGCATACGTAAAACTAAAATCACGATTTCTCAACATTGTCACCTCAATCGCATAATTAATTTTCCAATATAACTACTTTATTAATTCTCCTGGGTCATAATACTCAAGGCTGAGGTGGCAAATTACTTTCAGCCCATTATAAGACTTGGTATTTCGTTTTAGGCAATTATATTCAGTCTAGTTTGAAACAAAATTAAAATGAAGCTAGAAAATGTAGAAAACATAAACATTTCAAAACTACACATTAAACATATTATTACATACCTCAATTAGATACAATTTGTTTTTGAAATGCGTGAGCTGCTTAACGCCGTTTACAATTTTGCGGGTATGGTAGATTGATTGCAAGCATTTAAATAGTTGATTTCAGTACCTCAGTCGACGAAGCGCTGTCCTAGCCCAAGAAGATTTTCGTAGATTATTGTAGCATTGTCTTTGTCAATTTCCCCAATAATTATATCGGGCTTTAGTGAAGTGCAAATGTCAGTTGGATCTGGTGGGGGACAGGGAGGGGAGGGGGGTTATTAATTAGTATTTTTGGAGGTTTTTTAGTTTCAAGTGGGGGAATTATTTTGTTAGGTTAAGCAGTGTAGTGTGGGATAACCGAAGCAGGAGGTGGTTCTACAACGTTGGCTTTCTTATAGGAGTCACCTTCTCGGATTCTTTCTCTGGAGGAATAGACGTTTCTCACAACTCCAGGATAACACAGACAGGTATAGGAGTCATTTCAATACCTATATTCATGTTAATTTGGTGACCGGTCACCAATCCCTATTAAGAAAATGACCTGCCCGTTTTCGAAAGGGTCATATGATCGATTTGGTTTCTCAATTTTTGGACCTTCTGCGGTAAGTGAATTAGTAATGTTAATTTACGTGTCCCAATTTTAGCTTCACTTTCTTCAATATCAATATAGAGGTTTCCCACAATTGGTGACCGGTCACTTAATTAACATGAATAGGTATTGATAGACGTTTCCCACAATTCCAGGATAACACAGACAGGTACTGTAGTCATTTCAATACCTATTCATGTTAATTTAGTGACCGGTCACTAATTGTGGGAAACCTCTATATTATATCAATATGTAACAAAATGACTTAAGTTTTGGTAGTGTGTGTGTCAGTTTCCGTTTGCGCGTCTTCTTGATCTGGCGGTGTG
Organism: Tomocerus qinae; assembly: GCA_020055645.1. NCBI lineage: Eukaryota > Metazoa > Arthropoda > Collembola > Entomobryomorpha > Tomoceridae > Tomocerus > Tomocerus qinae. The sequence continues at coordinate 10,456,100 of CM034547.1, read as the reverse complement.
GATTCGCCTGAATCTTCATTTCCATAATCATCATTTTTAGAAGATGTAGCCGTAGCCTTTTTTGAAGACATTTTTGTATTGTTAGAACAATGTGTTTATTATGATTGCAATTCGTTTCATCATTGTTCTCATTTAAGGTAATATACCGTACCGATTTCTAAATATTTATTTATTACAATACGGACAACGGATCTCCTTCGTTTTATAGCAACCGGCTTTGCAGATGAAAGGAGCAAAAGAAATATTTCAAAAATGCAGCTCCTAAAATTACGTTACGTCTTATATAGCCAAAATGACATGTTGACCTCCAGGAATTGTCCCTACAACACTCAGCAGCGGGAAGAATTTGGCAGTGCAAATATAAACCGATAACTTCAGATTGTAGATGCATGCAAGCAAGGATGAAATCGGGGAGATGCAAAAAAGCTTTTACTGAAAAGTAATAAATTGATTGTCAAATTGTCAATGACGACTGCGAATAGGAATGGTACTAAACAAGACTGCAGTTATCCGGCCAGGTTTTTCTTGTACCACAGCACCCCATACACTAACTCTGCACCTCAGCACTTTGAAAGTATTTCAGATTTTGAACAATGAAAAATTATCAAAGTGAATGTCTATATTTTTATTTAGGTTAGGTTAGTTTATAAAGCGGAAGTGAAGGGAGTTCTTTTCCCAATGCAAAAATCAGGCAACAAATTTCTAAGTATTTTCAAAACCAGTCACTATTTGCTTCTTTTTTGACCTAACCTAATAAAATTGAAACAACCAAACATTTATTATATTTATTTTTATTAGGTTAGGTTAGAAAAAGGCGAAAATAGTGAAAAGTGCTGGTTGCAGGATAAACCTGGCCGGATAACTGCTGTTTGGCTCCCCAGACTAACTAAAGTCTAAATTCGTAATTCTTACATTTGGAATATAACTTACAAAGATTTGAATATGATTTTCAATTGCGAAAAAAACTTTGAAGTTGATTTTCCAATCTAATTTTATTCAGGTATAATGTTTACAAATCGGTCTCCTTAACATCTTTGGTGATTGACATATAACTTCTTTATTGTAATAAAATTACGGTGATATCTTAGAGAATTCCTATTTGAGGTAAGTGTAAAGGTTAGGTTAGGTTAGGTTAGGTTAGGTTAAGCTAATTAAGTGCACTGCAGATTTTTAATGGTTGTAATTGTTCGTAAAATACCAATGGCTCCCTTAAAGCAATGCATAAAAATTATAAATAAATTGAATAAGCAAATTCTAATAAGTTCGGTTGGATTGGACCAAACGGTTCCACAGCCCAAGCCAGCCCCACTATAATTTTTCTAAATATATAAACGTGTCTAGCGCTAGTATTATAAAGCAAGATTAAACAAATAAAAATGTTTGAGGTGCTCCTTAAAAGCATGAAAAAGAGGTTTCGGTCACAAAAAACTTCCAATTTGAATCGATGTCTTTTACTGTGGAAATACTGAGAGGATTAAAGCGGATTTGAGTGAATATACTGGATACTGTAGATACAAACAGAAGGCAGAATGCATGGAAGATGGACGTATGGAGAACTATGGAAGTGGATTTATACTATAATAGTAAACGTAAAACTGCTCTTCATTCCTTCATCTTCAAAACGATTACAGGAATCACCAAACAAGACCAAAATATCAGTACACCCATGATGCCTTATCAGTTATCAATTACCAAAGATTGGGCGTTGATGATGTTATATTATAATGAATCAATCAAAAAATTATAACATGAGTAGTAGAATTTTATTCAATTTATTCATAATTTTTATGCATTGCTTTAAGACAGCCATTGGTATTTTACGAACAATTACAACCATTAAAAAATCTGCAATGCACTTAACTAACCTAACCTAACCTAACTTAACCTCACCTCACTTAACCTAACCATTACATTTACCTCAAATAGGAATTCTCTAATCCCTTCAGTTTAGTTAACTGCCTGTTTATACACAAAGTGCACATAGATTCAAACTTTGTGCATGAATCCAATTGGTTACAACTTAAATGTAAAACATTCTTTCTACATAGACTACGTTCTATAATTCTGGTGGATTTCTTTCGCGTACCGTACAATTCCGCTGAAGAGAAGAGACTCAGCTTACGATGATTGTTCTATAATTCTCGCTTGCAGCCACTTTTGTGGATGGTTAAGTTACACGAGTGTGTATACTCCATTTCTGTAACCTCTCTGCGAGCGTAGCAATGGCAGGGATTTCCCTTATCAGCAAAGTAATACATGGTAATGCTTCATAGTTCATTTCATTTGGCTAAGAAAATCTGTCCCCACATTCCCATGCTATGTGGACGTGAGGATGGGAATAAAGTGGTATTCCTGTGCGTAGGTTAGGCGTGCTACTCAAAAATAGTAAAACCAATATTATGCATATTGAATGGCGTTAAAGTTAGCAATAATTTTAAAATGCGTTTATGAGTTTAACGCCAACAAATTTTTTATTTTAGACATTTTATAACGCCGTTTGGTATCTACATGGGGAGACAAGACGTGTAAGTTCGAAACGAAAGATGCAATAACAGACTGTGTATTCAGCATTGCATTGGACGTACTAGGCTACGTGTGTAAATCCCTTAGTGTGGAATCGTGCTGTAGTAAACATAGAAATACTCTCGGGTATAGTTTGTTTGATGTAAGCACAAATTTCACATGCCAAAAAGCTAAAAGCAAAGAGAGAATACAGAGGCTTGCCTCTAAAGAGAATGTACGGAAAAAGTCCGCAAAATGAATAAAAATTTCATCTCGACAGCGAAGCGCTACGCCATTTGGTTGATTCGCTCGCAAATAGAAAGCCTGAAACCCAAATGATTTGTATTATACGAAGATGAGGGGGGAGGCTTTATCAATTTTTGAAAAATGACGGGAATCCCATGATGTTTTGTGATTTTAAGCAAAGTGTAGGGGGACCCTTTATCAATTTTTCAGAATTGAACAAAACTACAGATACTGTACACGAACTGAGTCTGAGAGTCGTGAAACGGAGCTGTAGATTGAGTGTACGTATGTATAAATGATCGTTCACTTATGTGCATATAGAACTGCGTAGCTTTAGCATTCGTGTCTTAAGTTATACAAAGTTTTATATGTGCAACTCAAGGCTTTACATCGACAAACTGTGTGTAAAGTTATACGTGAAAGTTGTACAAACTCGCACTAGCAGTGTCCTCTGTGGAAATGTCCGAAAGGAATTTGCATGAGTAAATGAGCTGTTGCGGTGTTTTGTATGACTTCAGACAGATGGCAGCACAGCCACATCTCGTAGTATGTTAGTGCTATTGAGATTCTGACATTGAGAAGTTCCTTTGTAAACATCCGAGCGTTTAAACATATTGAACCACATGAAAGTCTATACAAAAGGCTTAGTTGGTTTGTGCAAAAGAGAATGTGCGAAAACTGCTCGTCAGTTCTAGCAAAACAAAACTAAAGCACGAAATCTGAAAGGAGAACGTGTAAAATGTATGTGTGAAATTTGCAGTGCGGTGTTCGTTCACTCAGTAGTATATGTATCACACTTTGTGTGAGATAAAGCTGCTGTATGTGAATGTGCATATTCAAACGTGCTGTGGAGATTGCTACATTACATAGAAATGAATTTGTTGATAAAATTCATAGCTACCTGGTTGATCCTGCCAGTAGTCATATGCTTGTCTCAAAGATTAAGCCATGCATGTCTAAGTTCAAGCGAAAATAAAGTGAAACCGCGAATGGCTCATTAAATCAGTTATGGTTCCTTAGATCGCACTTACTACTTGGATAACTGTGGTAATTCTAGAGCTAATACATGCACTGAGCTCCAACCTCACGGAAGGAGCGCTTTTATTAGATCAAAGCCAATCAGTCTTTCGGGACTGTTTTGTTGGTGACTCTGAATAACTTTGCTGATCGTATGGTCTTGTACCGACGACGTATCTTTCAAGTGTCTGCCTTATCAACTGTCGATGGTAGGTTATGCGCCTACCATGGTTGTAACGGGTAACGGGGAATCAGGGTTCGATTCCGGAGAGGGAGCCTGAGAAACGGCTACCACATCCAAGGAAGGCAGCAGGCGCGCAAATTACCCACTCCCGGCACGGGGAGGTAGTGACGAAAAATAACGATACGGAACTCATACGAGGCTCCGTAATCGGAATGAGTACACTTTAAATCCTTTAACGAGGATCTATTGGAGGGCAAGTCTGGTGCCAGCAGCCGCGGTAATTCCAGCTCCAATAGCGTATACTAAAGTTGTTGCGGTTAAAAAGCTCGTAGTTGGATCTCGGTTCCAGATGGGCGGTGCACCTTGCGGTGTTTACTGTTTGTCAGGACGATTTTGTTGGTTCGTGTATAGTTCTCTTAACCGAGTGCTATGCGTGGCCAGCACGTTTACTTTGAAAAAATTGGAGTGCTCAAAGCAGGCGCTACAGCCTGAACATTAGTGCATGGAATAATGGAATAGGATCTCGGTTCTATTTCGTTGGCTTTCGGAGTCGAGGTAATGATTAATAGGGACAGACGGGGGCATTCGTACTGCGACGTTAGAGGTGAAATTCTTGGATCGTCGCAAGACGAACTACTGCGAAAGCATTTGCCAAGAATGTTTTCATTAATCAAGAACGAAAGTTAGAGGTTCGAAGGCGATCAGATACCGCCCTAGTTCTAACCATAAACGATGCCGACCGGCGATCCGTCGTCGTTAACTGAATGACTCGACGGGCAGCCTCCGGGAAACCAGAGTGTTTGGGTTCCGGGGAAGTATGGTTGCAAAGCTGAAACTTAAAGGAATTGACGGAAGGGCACCACCAGGAGTGGAGCCTGCGGCTTAATTTGACTCAACACGGGAAATCTCACCAGGCCCGGACACCGGAAGGATTGACAGATTGAGAGCTCTTTCTTGATTCGGTGGGTGGTGGTGCATGGCCGTTCTTAGTTGGTGGAGCGATTTGTCTGGTTAATTCCGATAACGAACGAGACTCTGGCCTACTAACTAGACGTCGGATCCCTTTGTGGGTCCGTCGCAGCTTCTTAGAGGGACGGGCGGCGTTTAGCCGCACGAGAATGAGCAATAACAGGTCTGTGATGCCCTTAGATGTTCTGGGCTGCACGCGCGCTACACTGAAGGAATCAGCGTGTGTTCCCTATTCGAAAGGATTGGGCAACCCGTTGAACCTCCTTCGTGATGGGGATTGGGGATTGCAATTATTCCCCATGAACGAGGAATTCCCAGTAGGCGCGAGTCATCAGCTTGCGTCGATTACGTCCCTGCCCTTTGTACACACCGCCCGTCGCTACTACCGATCGAGTGATTTAGTGAGGACTTCGGACTGGTCTTCAATGTGGCTTTCGGGTCATGTCGTAGTGCCGGAAAGATGCCCAAACTTGATCACTTAGAGGAAGTAAAAGTCGTAACAAGGTTTCCGTAGGTGAACCTGCGGAAGGATCATTACCGTATCTAAAAAACAAAAATAAATAAAATAGCATTGGAATATGTGATAGTCATGTCGCTTTTCCTATTCGCTAATAAACACACTTGTCATTATAAAGGCACTCTTTGTATACATACATGAATTTGTATGTTTTGTGAGAGCTGGACTTGTGTGGAAGTCTTAAGGAGGCCAATGTTGCTGAATTAAGCACCTGTAGCATGTTAACATAGGCATTGTAATGAACTACTTACTATATACATGATACTGACGGTAGGCATTGTCCTTTGAAGATTTATTTCGCCAGAGTCTGTATAAAAGTTCATGAGTGCGCCTTAAAATACATACTACAAATGCTCGTCTGTGGGCAAAGCAAAAACTGTCATGTTGTTATAAATCATCTAAATAAAAATTAAAAAATCAACCTCGAGTGGTGGATCACTCGGCTCGTGGGTCGATGAAGAACGCAGCTAACTGCGTGCAGACGTGTGAACTGCAGGACACATGAACACCGACATTTTGAACGCATATGGCGGCCTGAAATAAATTTCAGGCCACGTCTGGCTGAGGGTCGGCTATGAAATAAAACCAAAAGGTGCTCTTTTAAATAAGAGTTGCATCGCCAAGTTGAACAGCTTGGTTAGAATACATGTGTATGAAAGCTGTAATGTATAACAGACATGAAATACTTGTCTTGTTTTAGCGGTACATGCACAGTAACAATTTTGTAATAAAATTCATTGTTACGACCTCAGAGTAGGCGAGATTACCCGCCTAATTTAAGCATATTAATAAGCGGAGGAAAAGAAACTAACAAGGATTCCCTTAGTAACGGCGAGCGAAAAGGGAAGAGCCCAGCGCTGAATCTAATGTCCCCCGGGCATTAAGACATGTGGCGTTTGGGACGAAACATTGCCTGTGCAGAATGATCATCCAAGTCCCTCTTGAACGGGGCCATTACCCATGGAGGGTGCTAGGCCCGTACGATGATTTTATTGTGCAGTGCGTTTCGTCCGTAGAGTCGGGTTGCTTGGGAGTGCAGCCCAAATCAGGTGGTAAACTCCATCTAAGGCTAAATATGACCACGAGACCGATAGCGAACAAGTACCGTGAGGGAAAGTTGAAAAGAACTTTGAAGAGAGAGTTCAATAGTACGTGAAACCTCTCGGGGGTAAGCGGGCAGAACTTGCAAGTATTGGTGAGGAGATTCAGGCTTAGTGTCGGTGACTGAGAGTATGAATTAAGTTGTTTGTTCGCAAATGATTGATGTGTGCTCTTTGTTTTGCTGATGATGCGCCGCATTTCTTTTTACCATCCGGGTTGCATGCAACTGAGTTGGCAATTTAGGTGCTGGGTGTCTGCGTGTCCTTGTGGCTCGAGCCCTGGTTTTCCAATTGCTCATGCGGTTGTTGAAAGCGAACAGGCGTTTGTCGCGGTCAAAGTTATTCACGAGTAGGGTTTGTATAGTGCATGGATGGGTAACCATAGTGTATTGTACCGACTGATTGTCAGTGAGTGATTTTTGGCTCTGTTCAGTATTGCAATCTAAAGCATGCGTGGTCTGCCTGTCCCGTCTTGAAACACGGACCAAGGAGTCTAACATGTGCGCGAGTCATTGGGAATGTAAACCCAAAGGCGGAATGAAAGTAAAGATTCGATTGCGAATTTGAGGAGAGATCATGGCTTTTGGTTGGTATTCTGTAAAGTTTACTGATGAAAGTATGCGCATCTCCTGGACGTCTATACCTCTGAAGGTGGGGCGTACCTAGAGCGTACACGTTGGGACCCGAAAGATGGTGAACTATGCCTGGTCAGGACGAAGTCAGGGGAAACTCTGATGGAGGTTCGTAGCGATTCTGACGTGCAAATCGATCGTCGGAACTGGGTATAGGGGCGAAAGACTAATCGAACCATCTAGTAGCTGGTTCCCTCCGAAGTTTCCCTCAGGATAGCTGGCGCTTGTACCAGTCTCATCCGGTAAAGCGAATGATTAGAGGCCTTGGGGCCGAAACGACCTCAACCTATTCTCAAACTTTAAATGGGTGAGAAGTCAGGCTTGCTTGATTGAAGCTCTGACAATGGATGGTGAGTGCCAAGTGGGCCACTCTTGGTAAGCAGGACTGGCGCTGTGGGATGAACCAAACGTTGGGTTAAGG